>JAGTWJ010000006.1:0-2821546 GCA_020064725.1 Drechslerella dactyloides | reverse complement strand
TAACCTAACCTAACCCTAACCTAACCTAACCCTAACCCTAACCTAACCTAACCTAACCTAACTAACCTAACCTAACTAACCTAACTAACCTAACCTAACCTAACCCTAACCTGTTAGGTTTAGAAGATATCAGTGTCGATTTCAGTGTCGATTTTTTTTAACAACACATTTTTTGTCCATACAAAAAGAAGGTATCAACGTCGATTCTCAGCAACACATAATAGGTAGGCGAAATGCCAGGGTGTTGGTTTATGAAGGACGGAGAAAAGGTCACTTATAGAAACCGGACATCTAAAAGCTCCTCGAACTTTCGCGTGTGCTGAAGAAGCGGTGCATATGTGAAAGCGTTTTTCCGGCGGCTGGTCCCATTTGACGCGTAAGTATATACGTCGATAGAGTCCTCTAGCCCCATACGCTCGTGGAGAGGCCGCTAATCTAGAACTCGGCCTTACTTTGTCGGGTCATCAAATGGAAGCGAGATCGCTTTTTGAATCACGGAGAGTGCCTCGAGAACCTAATAAATAACAAGTATTAGCGTTAGCCAATATTTCCTCATTAACTTCGAGAAGAAAAAGAGCTCGGCAGTCCTACCTTCTCGTCCTCAAACCTCCGGGCAACGAGTTGCAAGCTTATTGGCGCGTCTTTATAGACGTTCGCATCCCCTACATGCTAGTCAGCAGTGTTTATATGCGGTAAGAACGGAAGGCTACTAACAGAGCATTGCGAACTCCTTGTCGAAGCCTTCTTTTGGTTTATAGTCCCAAATACCATTATCTCTTTCGTCGACCTTACTTACGGGGAATACGGCGGCCGGATACTCCAACAAGTTGAATAAGGCAGTGTATGTACCATACTTTGTGGTCCCTAGTCGTCCGGCAACTCCAGGCGCGACCGGGCATAGAAGGACATCAAGGCCGGAAGCTCGCCATTTCGCCGAATACTGCGATTGGAACTTACTCTTGACTCCCTTCTTCTGCCATAGTTCCTGTAGAGTCCAACCAGGTGACTTTGGCGTACCAGGCTGGATTAGAGAATACTCTGTGAGTGGAATGATGGGTTCTCCAGTCTTTTTGAGTTCTTCGCGGACTTCATTGCCTCCGTCCGCGAACAATAACGCCCACTAACATAATGCACATGTCAGGACCGGGAAGCAGTGGAAAGAAGTGAAGTCTGGCTTAGCAAGAGGATACTTACCATTGCGTCCATGGCCTCCTCGTAATTCTCGTCATTGAACTCGACGACCTCGAACTGATCGGCATGACCCTTCAGCTTTGCAACCACCTCTTTTATAGCACGGGTGACCGGTGGGTGAGGCATAACCATCCCGTCCCATCTCATGACTCCGACTCTCATCTTCTTTGGCTTGCCAGTAGCAGGATCCACAGGGAAGTGTGGTTCTTCGCGCCACGGGATCGGTAACATCGACGTATCGTTTACCCATGGCTTGGCGGCCGAGATGGTAGACATGAACAAAGAAAGTGGCTCGAGGGTGGTAGACATAGGGCCGGGAGTACCCTCAATGCCATCCGAACCGCCTGCCACAGCCATCGAACCTAGAAAGGAAAATATATGTTAGATAATGGCGCCGAGCTGTTTAGGGTGTACTTACCCGAGGGTAATCTCTTCGGTGTCGGTTTGAAGCCATATAGCCCTGTGATAAGAAAATTTATTAGCTCTAGGAAGCATTTTTGAGCGACTCTAACTCTTACCATTATTAGCAGATGGGACTCTGATACTGCCACCAATATCTGACCCTATGCCAAGCGAACTGCCTCTGATCCCTAGCAAGGCTCCTTCGCCACCGCTGCTTCCTCCGCAAGTCAGATTCCTGTTGAAAGGATTCACCGTCGGCCCGTAAAGATTGCTGTCAGTTTCAAACTGCATAAGACTCTGTGGTTCCGTCGTGCGGGCGTAGAAAACAGCTCCAGCAGCACTCAAAATCTTGACAAGAGTATGATCGTCCGGGGAGATATCTTTAGCTTTGCTGCAAAAGCCGGCATCATAAGTGAGGCCTTTCATGCCGAGATGTTCCTTCACAGATATTGGGAGGCCATGAAAGGGCCCGATAGGCTTTCCATGCTTTTGGTAGTACTCGTCAAGATATTTTGCTGTCGCAATGGCCCTTTCCGGAAGAACTTCCGTTATACAGTTCACCTGTTGCATTGAACCGTGAGTATCAAGGGGAAGAACAAACAATCCACCAACATAGTTGTAGACGCTTACCAGCTGTTGCGCAACACCCGCCCTTCTCAAAAATGCATTTGTAACTTCAACAGCTGTCAGTTTGCCGGAAGCAAGAAGGCCGAGAAGCTCTGTAGAGCTCATCTCAGTAATCTTGACTTCCTGGCGTGTCAACATTGATCTAGCCTTATTCAAGACATTGAGAGGTAGATTTGCAGATTTGATGTCAGGAATACGGGGCGATATTCTAGAAATCGAAGCATCGCGGTATTGCTGGCGTTCTATAGCAATCTTCTGCCAGATGGGGACCTCCGCATTTGCGTGGACCATGCAGTCCAGAAATAAGACTAGTGAAATGATACTGACACGCATCGTAGCTATAAGTTTTATAGGGTACTATTTAGTCGTTTGTTTCGTGTCGAGCTGCGATCGATATTATTCTCAATACTGCGGGAACTATCGCCGTTTAAATAGTCTTCATTGCGTTCGATTTCCAGCACATATACTGAATTGATCAATCAACACGAAGACACTGCGATGATAGTTCGTACGATATCGGAAACGGACGTACATCCGTTGTTTTTCCGGCTTAAGCTTGGCCTTCCGTCTGTCGCCAATTTCCGATGTGTTTTGGGCAAGTCAATGGGCCTCCTGCAGAAAACACCAGTGGGCAGCCCTGATCCATGTACCTGCGTGGAGCCGAAGTAACGTGAGCACAAAGCGCCCAAAGCTTGGCTCTGGGTTCCTGACATCGCGTCGACCTACCCTTTAAAGCAACTAATATATTTGAGTTCGCATTTATAGCGGCGGTTAGTCCCGAGACTACATTTACAGTATAACTGGTCGCAGGGCTCCGACTGACCATAACAGACTGCACTGGAATAGATAATATCGCAGTAGAAAATATATTTATATTGTAGTTATATATCTACAATAACATTTCATTATACGTAATCATTCACAAGCGGATATACAAGCCATTCGTCCATTGAATACACCACACCAGCCTCGCCAACTAAGTGCGAGAGTCTGGCTGTCTTGACAAATCGGCTCGCACAAATTAATTATTGAACCTCAGATGACTTCCGCATTTTTGGATATAACGGGCAGGTAGTAACTTTATAGGTCCCTCTTTAATCTCTTGCCGCTATCAACACATATATACCACTTACCTATATAATACACATATAGTGTTTTATTTGGTTTCGACGTTTGGAAACTAGCCTGGGCCCGACAACTATTTTATTCAGCTCCACCCTTTTCGCCCTCTCCAGATACTCTGCTTGTAGTGAGGGATCACGTCATAAACTCAATGATTCAAGCAGCGCAGCAGAAAATTTACAGCTATCTCGATGGAACCTCGGGATATACTTCTGTAGCGCTGCTGGCTAGCTGGCCCAGCAATGCGACAAAAAGCGCAGGAGGCATAGGGTCCGATATTATCGCGGAATCAGATAAACCCTGCACACTGGTTTTTTTATTTTGCGAGGCCTAAACCTGGAGGCTTTTGATTCGTATATCTCTAGATTTGTGCACCGCAGAACGAAGGCTGCGAAGGCTGCGAAGGCTGCTAAGGACAGCTGAGCCCGCCCCTAGACATATGAGCGTTCACTCGCGGCCTTCTGGATCTTGATGTCTGTGATTGAAGATGGACGGACAGAGAAATTGACGGATTGATAGATCGGGACGGAGCTGCGTAGGTCTCCATTCTGGAAACATGAACATCAACTATTTTGGCGACAGCGATCATTTTTATACATGTGCGCAGGGATACCTGAAGCCAGGAACACGCCACCCACCGTTTTGTCACATTGACTTGATCGGGAAGCTGACCGTTGCAAGCGAATTTCAAACGCTCGCCACGAAGCCGGCTCCCGTGTGTTCTCCTTGGGGGATAAGTGAAACATTTTCATCCGCGTGCCGCCGAGCCCGCAGATAGCGCTATGACCGACTTTCAACTACTTGATGAATGACTCGTTCCCATGTGACGATACACTCAGGTGATACAAAATTGGGCTATGTGACAACAATGGCGTATATCAAGCAGATTGGCCGAGAACATGCCTGGAATCTGCCCCAAATCGTTACACCGCTCGCTGCACCAACTCCTTTTAACCTCAATAGTATAGGATTCGGGTTCCCGATAAGAACTGCGGCTGGTAAAGACAGGCGAGCGTCGTGTCAGGCTAAAACGGGTCACCGCCCTTCCTTCAGTCAGGCGGTGGTTAGGACCGGAAGGACTAACAGTCGCCTTATCATAGCTTCGAATCTGGTTTTGCACATCAGGTGCGTTTCCCCTCATAGTAAAAGCCCCTGTCCGGCCGCAAACACTTATTTAACAGCTACCGGATTGTGCCATACATACATATACATAGAAGCTGTATTTATTTGAAGGTTGTTATAATTCTATACAAATTTTATCAACGATCGTGGCATAGGCTTCTAATGTTAAAGCCTTTGAATAAGCACCATTTCGAGTACCATTCCAGCCAATGCAAATATTTGACACTGTATCTAAATACACAATGACCCGACCGTTCTCCCTGCTTTCCATCGCTTCAACTGCTATACTCTTTCACTCTCCATCATGTATAATATCCAAGTAACGATAACTCCAATTGGTTCCGAATTGGTTCGAAAGGAACTTGGTCGCCGCACAATCATGCTTTCTTGTTGTATCCAGCCGCCTCGAGCATCTCCTTCTGATCTTCAGTGAGCTCCTCCTCTGCGTCCTCATCCTCCTCTGCAGGCGGCCCATCCTCCATCTCGTCATCTTTCGGTGGTTCCTTCTCCTCAGGCGCTTCATCTTCATATTCATCCTCGTCCTCATACTCTTCAACCTCTCTGTCGATTTCACCCTCGGTGGGGGATCGAGTGACATTCTTGAAGACATCCGGTACGGGAACGCGAGCTGGTGGCGCTGGAGCGACACCGTCTACCTGCTGAATAGGAACGCAACCACCGAAAGGACCATTGGGAGCTTGATTCTGGCATCGAACTATGCATACCCTTTCGGCATTACCATATCTCCCAGTACAATCCATATCTTTCGGTAATTGACAGGTTAATTAACCCCTCTTTAATTGGAAAGGATTGAGGCCATTAACCCCAGGAATGTTCGCGAGCATCTTCAACGGTTGTGACTCCCATTTTTCCGCCTTACCAGCGTAATCTATAACGCAGGTATAAGGACCACCACCATCTGGATTTATTTGGTGAACCGTCATAAACAGCGAACCGCCCGCATAGACCTGCGGGATAGTTTTCTTTTGGGCCATCTTCGTCATCCAAGCAGGAACGTTCAGCGAACCTGTCGGGTTCTTCCAGTAATCTTTGCCGTCAATGTTGTAAAGATTTGACCTGGTGACATATTGAGTTCGACCGCAGCCAGTCGGGAGCGGAGTACGACAAGCCCGGCAATTGAAGTCGTAGCCCCATTTCTTAGTAGGGCATTTCTTACAATCGGCAAGATATTTGTTTGGACACTTAGATTTCCTGCATTCTTTATACCGAGCTACGTCAATCTTGCCTTTATTTTTCGCTTTCTTGAGGACTTTTTGATCCTTCTTTCCTTGTTTAGCTGCTTTCTTAGCAGTCTTCTTCGCTCCTTTGGCTTCCTTCTTAGCCTTTTTCTTTTGTTGCTTCTTAGCTTTCTTGGCAGCTTTGTCTGTGTTGGTACGCTTCACCTTGCTCTTTTTGGCGACGCTCTTGCAGTGATTGATACATTCACAGGCCTTGCATTTCTTCCAATATCCAGGTACCTTGCATTTTTTGCACCATTTATTGGGTATCGTTGGAAACGAGAAAACGCTCGTGTCTCGTTGGCCAGCTTTTTTGATATTACTGCGACTTGTCCCCGGTAATACCCCAAGCCCAGAACCATGGGCTCTCCCGGCATCGCCCCAAGCATCAATTATAGCAGCGTGGCCAGCAATGGCAGGAGCCAATGCGAGAAGAGCATAGATGATCTCCAACTTCATTTCAACAAATAACTGTGCTATTCTATAAGAAAATAAATGTTTCAAGTGAAAGTCGCCTGACAATCAGCCCCTGGTCGAAGGGTTGACAAGTAAGAAGTCGGTGCACTGCAGTACTGCACAATAACGGATTGAGATAAACGAAAGACAACCGCAATTGCGCAAGTAGGATACCGCTGCGAAGAGAGCGTTGCTTCCCGAAATCAGGTTGGGATAATGATTAGCCATTGAGCGCTACGTGGCCGTTTAGCCCTTATATAGACAAATATTGACTAATAATCAATGAATGAGCGAATGAACACATGAGCGTAAGTGAACATACGATAACTTCAAAATCAATATCGACCGTTGATATGTTTTGTCGTGCATGTGCCTGGTTCGAGCTTAGTCTAGTGCGAACGGGGCTCCATTCCTGTCATATGCGTGCTAGTTCAGTGTAACCGAGTATTCGATTGGCCGCGTCAAATTGCAGAATTTGTTTTTACTAAGCGCTGCCATGCCCTCTAGTTTATATATGCGACTATCCTGCGAGCCAGAGTACGACGTACGCGACCGACTTGTCAATTTTCAACAGCCGCACGAACTTTGTACTTTTTTCATGTTGAAGTATGCAATATGAGCTTAACAGATATGTTCGAAGGCTTGGCAGGGCTGCTTGCCAGAACTTTGCGAACATGATGTTTTTCAAGAAAGGCAGTTGTAAGAAAGGTAAGCGAACACAGTTCGCTTAATCTCTCTTTTTTGTTTGGTGTTTTCCTGGAAGTTATCGTTAAACTTGCTTCGGGCGACTTGGGGCTGCCTACGCAAGACCTTTATAGCACGGAGCAGCAACTCCACCCTGAAGTTGTTAGTCTTGTGATGCTCCCCAATCGTGCTATATTGTACCCACCTGCTCTTGATCCCGGCCTTTAGCACAAATAGAAGTCTTCTAAATATTTATATACTTGCCTCTTCGAGATCATGTATCAACCCAATACGTTCAATTAGGTCAAATTGTTACCTAATCAGGATATGAAGTATATATCACCGCGCACCCGGTATATATCGCGATATATAACAGTATATGAGTATAAGCACTGGCCAATGTTATAGTTGATTCAACTGAGCAGGCCCAGAGACTTTTTGGTCAAAATATGCTTACGAGGCTCTGCTGCATCACCGATAAATATCGGCGGCTTACTAGAACTGTAGAGATACGAGGAAAGAGCTACTTTGTATCTAATAAATTGAACAACCTTTTGAGATATTAGTTTATCCGAGCTATATGGCTATGTTATATCTATGTCTCAAAATCAATTTGGATTTGGAGGGTATTGCCTTGGATCCCCCGAAGGGTGAAGACGATTCATTATGAATGATTGAGGTTTTCCTGCCTAAAGTTCGAGAAAGTAGTGTATTTCAGATCGGTTAAAACTTTATAAAAGAAGCTGTCAAGCGTATAGCTATATAGCATGTTCATCGTATTAAAGAATCCCTTCAAGTGACCGGCATTCTTTGCTTTAAAGTTTTATAGCCTCAGTTCTGGAGGCTTTCAGTCACCCACCTGTCCGTATTTTTGCAGTCTGTGGACCTGCGCCATCAACTAAGTATTATCATCGAAGTCAACCAGGACATCGCCTCATCCAGCATGTATTTGAAGATTTCAGCCTGTACCGTAATGGTCATTTTGGCTGCATTACCGCAAATTTCCACGCGCGCTCTTCCTACAGCTCCTGACGAGATAGGCCCATTGCAAATTCGACGAGATGTGGAGGTTTATATAAAACAAGGTACCTTTTATGTTTTCCATCCCGTTAATAGTAGCTCTAACTCATACGGGATGGTCAGTAGCTCAACCGGTCAAGCGTTCGACAGCGGCCGGGACACCATTAGAAGTCAGATCCGACGGGAACTTTGAGAAGAGGGACCGAAAGAAGGGCGGTGGAAACCAAAACAATAAACCGGCCCCTAAACCTGCATCTGCACCTGCACCTGCGCCCGCACCTGCACCAGCGCCCGCACCTACACCAGCGCCCAAGCCTGGACCTGCTAAACAAGCACCTAATAAAGCTGCGAACGCCGAAAAGAAGGCGGCGAAACAGAATGAAAAGACCGAGAAGGCCAACAAAAAAGACGAGAAAAAGGCTGAGAAAAAAGCTAATAACGCCGAGAAGAAAGCTGAGAAGAAGGCCGAGAAGAAGGCCAAAAAGCAGAATAAGAAGAATAAAAACAAAAATAAAGGTAGGTGCCACAGTAGGCGGTTCTATTGTTTGCGAACAAGTATTCAGCATATTGCCTCAGAGCTTTACTAACGTCTGCATGTATTAAAGACACCGAAGAAGAAGTAATGGAAGAAGAATTCGCAGAAGACGATCAAGGAGCAGAAGAAGAACCCAGAGAGGAAGAGCCTATAGAGGAAGAACCCATAGAAGAGGAGCCTGAGACAGAGGAGAGAGAAGATGTAGACGAGCCTCAAGAACCAGAAGAAGATGCATCCAACGAAAACCCAGAGACGAAATAGACAAGGTTAGCTCTATTACCTGCTGCTTTAGAATGCGTGAGACCTTATATTAGTAACGGATAACGAAGCTCTGTAATGCGTCTCTCAAGTCAGCCCCGTTGTATCGTGTCTTGCCCTCCTCCGTCAAGTTATATCAGATCGGAGAACAGTTTGGTTTACGAGACAAGAGAGCATGCTGAAACGACCAGCGAAGCTTGAAATGGTTTGCGTTGAAGATAGATATGATTTGAAATGTTTTAGTCAGTGTAAAGTAATGGGCAATCCAATTACACAATAACATAACAATACCTCAAATAAAGAGGGGTCCTCTGTAATTTGCCTATAGTTTGGCCAATTTCGATGAGGTTTATTCCAAGGAGGATAATTTGGCTATAACGTTTTTCGAAGACTGCCTGCATTGTGACTATTGGCAGAAGCACCATAACACTCACCTTTCACGATAAGCAGAATAACACATGTCACTGCGTTGACTTGGCTAACGAACACCAGACCCCGCAATGTGTCTGACGCGGCTTCGCTAAGCTCGACACTTCAGCTCCTTTGCCGACACAACCAACCCCACTACCTCTCACGACCCCACTAAACACAAGCCATGGCACCCGGAAAGTTCTCCGTTGGATACTTTGTCAATTGGGGCATCTACGGCCGGAAATATCCACCCTCGCTCATCCCCGTCCAAGATTTAACACACATCTTGTATGCTTTCGCAGACCTGAGTGCCGAAACCGGAGAGGTGAAGCTAAGTGACGCTTGGGCTGACAAGGATATCCACTATCCTGGTATGATGCCACCTTTTAAGAATAAACAATTCGCTCCGTGAGCTGCAGGCGATCGCTAACACTAATATGAATAGGCGACTCCTGGAACGAAGACAGCTCTAATCTTTACGGCAATTTCAAGGTGCTCTACAATTTGAAAAAGGCCAATCGCCATCTTAAAGTTTTGGTAAAGCTCCCTCAACCCTTTCTACTATATCGCTATAGCGCAGGGAACGGCAATCATGATCGCTAACAAGCACAGATCTCTATCGGCGGGTGGACATACTCACCCAAGTTTCACCCCGTTGTCATCGACCCCTCAAAACGTGCCAAGTTTGTGGAGTCTTCGGTCAAGATACTTGAGGACTATGGCCTTGATGGTCTAGATGTCGACTACGAGTATCCTTCGAACGATGAACAAGCGGGATGTTATGTAGAACTTCTACGGGAGCTGCGACACGCGTTAGACGCCCATGCGGCGAAGAAAAGCACAGCTTGCCGGTTTCTTCTGACCATTGCAGCACCATGTGGTCCCGACAACTACCGGAAACTTCATGTCAAAGCCATGGATGAAGTTCTTGATTTCTGGAATCTTATGGCATACGATTTCAGCGGCTCCTGGGACTCTACATCAAATCATCAAGCAAATATCCACGGCCCTCCAATCAACGGTTCTGAAGCAGTCACTTGGTACATCAATCAAGGAGTCGCCCGCAACAAGATTATCCTCGGTACTATACTCCATCCCGTCGAGAACGCATGTGATATCCATTAGTTGACAATCGGCAGGAATTCCGGTCTACGGGCGTTCTTTTATGAATACCGCTGGCCCTGGCTCCCCGTACTCAGGTATCGGCTCAGGATCGTGGGAACAGGGCGTCTACGACTACCGTGCCCTTCCTCTCCCCGGCTCCCAGGTTCATCAAGATCCTAGAGCAATTGCAAGCTGGACCTATAACCCAGATACGAAAGAGATGATCAGTTTTGACAGCGAGGAAGTGGCTCAATGGAAGGGAGAATGGATCAAAAACGAGGGCCTTGGCGGCAGTATGTTTTGGGAGTTGAGTTGTGATAAGGGCAACGATCGCCCAGAAATGGAAAAGGGACCTGGAAAGGATCCTCAACCAGGACGCAGCATAATCACGATCGTTAAGGTAGCTCAAAGCCATTATGTCTCATATTTTCTTGGCTAATTGTCTCCTAGGAAAACATGGGAGGCATATCGAACAGCGAAAATTGGCTCAGTTATGAGGGCTCTCAGTTCCCGAACCTTCGCAATGGAATGAACTAGAGATATCGGCTTCGCCGTCTCCTAGCTGGGAACAACATCTACAAACAGCTTATCAATAGATGTTAGGCATAAAAGAATGCAAGTAAAAATCGAATCGAGAGAGTTGTTCCACTACTATTTGTTTAAACGATCCTTTCTAATCTTTGAATACTATTCGCCAGTGAATAAGATTGATTGAGACAATAATTATAAGATTCTGATTTATAGTTTTATAGACCAAGCCCCTTATACTCCTTATAAGACTTGTGTCGTTCCGCCAGTTGATGAAATGCGTGTTGATAGTCCTTTTATTAAGATTTGGTCATACTGTCGCCCGAAGGGTTGCGACACCTTCAACAAACAGGGACTTCATAGTCTACCACCAGCAGTGAATGCTCTTAACGCCGTCGATCCGCTGCAGCCCCGGTTGGGTGAAGGCGCCGCCAAATTGTCCAGAGCACCAAAAGTCGTTGTAGACAAGGCACCAAGTGTCTAAAGACAAGACATTAGTGCGGTACAAACTATGTTTTGCGTAATATTAACTTACTCTTACTAGGTCCAATGGACCTTGGAGTACGGCGCCCAGAACCCGCAGGGAGATCCTCGGGTCTGAAAGGGTAGTAATCTTGGAAGTTGACACAGCCGTTAAACGGCACAATGAAGTTTGCGCATTTGCCAGCCCAGTCACTATAGATTGAAACAAAGTCACGCAGTTAGTATATGCGGCTTGATTTGATTCCGGGCGAGAGATTGATGCGAAGACTGGATAGGAGCGGATTTATTACAAGTCATAGCACACCCAAACGTCCCCAAGGGCGTCTCCTCTTTTGCTGATCTCCGTGGTTCTCTTTACGCGATTAGAGTTAGCACGCTTGTATCGTAGGACTAGAGGTTTGGCTTGGGTACAGTTTGGATTCTAACCTTGACAGTTACATCCGCCTCTGTAGTTGGAGCGGAATACACAGTAGCCGCCAGGATAAGCGGGATGATAGTCTTCGTGAAAAACATATTGGAGTGGAATGAACGTTTTGCTCGTTTGTTTACAACGCAATACCGATATATAAGTTAGAGATGTTGAGAATAGGTGATGAAGATTGTGTACGTGGAGTAACCGAAGTGAACGGGTCCGAGGCCAGCTCTTTTATAGATAAACTGGTGTCACAATCCGGATCCTTCAGCTTTTACCAATCCCCAACTTTACCGGGATATTGGGGCAGAGCTAGGTCTAGAGAACGCACACGCGCTATACTAATCATTCAAGCTATTCGCGTTCGAAAATGTAGCAGCTTCACCCTCGATATCGATTCGGAAGGTCCGATGACAAGCATCAGCGCAAGATCAGTAATCGATGACTTGTTGGAATCAGGAGCTTGTGAATCCTGAGAGTCTACTATCTAAGTTGAGGCGGAGCCCTGCAGCCTGGATTTAGCCCCGGGGACCCCTACTCCCACTCTTGAGTACTAGCTAAGCGAGGCCAATGGGTCCAGGTTACACAGACGAAAGGGGAAGATATTAACGACGGTCCCTCGCCCACTGCGAAGGACAGAGAACAAGAGCGAATACGCGAATGCGTACTTCGGAACGTAGTTCCACGTTGAGCAAAACACCGAACGCATCAAAGCGTTGGACAAATAGAATATGCTTATATTCTTTGGCCATGTCTCACTGCTCTCGTGATGTATGGCCGAGAGTGCCCACGGCGTTCGCTGTCTGGCGATCATTGCTTGAGTGGTTAGTTAGAACCGAGATGAGACCGAAGATGTAGTAATTCAATGTTGTTCACTCAACAATTTTACTTGTCTCGACAGCCAGACGCCAGGAACATTCAAAATAAGTTTCTTGCAGATATTCAGTGTTTATGAATACACCCGACTACCATAAAGTGTGAACGGTATTTCCCTTGCTCGGTTTTCCGAGTGCCTATCGATCTAGTGATTTACAAGTTCAAACCTTTTGTCTACGCATATCAGGACAAGAGTTCAAAGAGGTGGCTGTCAAGGCCTCAGCTGTGTCTAACAGCGATCGACCGCATCCTAAGGTTTCAACAATACCAATCAGGGAACCACTGCTCTCGCGACGTATAATTCACTTGGATGTGTGGAGATTGTTGTCCGAAGCTACTTTTACGAATCGCAAGACCTATAACAGTGTTCAATACTAGCCAGAACGTTCGCAGGTGAACTGGACCTTTAGGAGTGACAATTCAATATCGTTGTAACAAATATGTGTTGAACGCGGCTAGTATATTAATATCATTGGTATTACAAAGTCTTCTGGATAAAGGGTTCTCTATTGCTAGCTTTTCAGGCCAACACCCTATCTCAGATGAGAAATCATAGTCGATAGATGTAGCTAGAAGCTCAATGCTGTGGCAATACCTAAAATAAATACCCATTGAGCCTCTTTAAATTTCAAAAATATAGTCCTGAAGGATATTGACACCTTGTCTCTCTTCATGCACCCTGGTAGGCGATAATGAGTAAGGGGATAAGATCCTAGCCAGAAACAATACCTAGCTCTTTTGTAAGTTGTAGTAAGCTCAGGGCAATATGCATTGATTATATATATATATATATATATTATTGAATAAGCATTTATTAATGGTATCGATAATAAAACCCATAAGATAAATGAAGCGGGCTTCATAAGATATGTCTGATTTTCTACTTAGCTATATGTGCGCAACTGGCCCTCCTTAAAGATATATTCGTATAGCAAAATCCAGAATTAAGGGAGCCAGCAAAGTTATTAAGGGGTAAACAATTCAATGTCTATAGAATTGCTCAGTTTTATGATACTCTTCTATGAGATTTCAGTGGCATATATATTAACTGTTCATATAACAGGATTACTCTTTATATACATACCAAATTTGCTTGGGGACCAATCATCTCAATAGAATACAAAAAGCCAGTTCCAATTCCACGATAAGTGGCTCATAACTGTCGGCGTGCATGTTCAGTGTTTTATCAATCCGTGTCATTTCTCAGCCGGCTGGAATATGTTGCAGATAAGTAGATACTCCATCCGCACAGAGCAGGTAGCTTTCAGTGTTACTTCAGTAAACCCACTGTAATATACCTCATAGGAATTATCAAAAATATATCAAAGTTCACTGGAAATAAACTTTCGGAATTACTTTCCCCTTCACAAATCGTCAAAATTATACGTTATCAGATCCGATGGCGGAACAGTATAGTATATTGTAAGCGTATATCGTATAATTGCAGAGGAATCTACAGCTCAGAACTTAGGTCTATCTTGATATCTGAAGTCTCGACAGAACAGCTATGTACTGGTATAATCTCAAATGATAATGAACACGATTGAATGGCCTTCAGCAAATTCGTCGGGGAAGGAAATACGGCGTCAACCCTGATTGCTAGCATAGTATCTGATAATCCACAAGAAATCCGAGAAAGCAGCACCACCTAGCTACAGATCCTTGGGATTGTTGGTTTGACATTTATTTTGGGTACTGGGAGTCCGAATGATGTCGATGACGACGATCGGAGAAACAAAAATAGGCGATGAGGCCGAGGATTGGGAATAAGAAAACGAATATGCACCATAGGATTTTACCGCCGATTGAACGATCAGACCGGAGAACCTCAACTGGATGGGGAGGAAGAACACAAAAATTAGTATAAGAGGCGGAGCTTCAAGATTTCGTGCCGAAAACTTACCCCAGATGACGATAACAATAGTAATGTGGAGAAGAGCAATCAGAGCGCTGATTACATCGATGACCAAGTCATTGTCCTTATTGTTTACGACCGGGTACTCATAGGTGATAGGAGTATTTGTAGCTTTGGCGGGGTCGTAAACAGTAATAGTACCTGTAGCAAATTGCCGCTCGGCGGCAGGACTGCCTGTAGCCAAGGTGGCGAGTAAAGTGAGGAAGAGGTACGAGAGCATCTTGCAAGAGAAGATACTTCGGGCAAAAAAGGTGAAGTGTAACGCAATAACTGGGTTGTGATGGGAAAGTTATGCTATGTAAGCAACGTATCCAAGATTTGAGAAAGCAGATTGAATAGCTATATATAAGAGACGGCGGCCTTGGGAGCTGCTTGTCCAACTGGGACTAACATTGAGATCTATATCAGACCAGCTAATCTAAGCGTTTGTCGGCCATCGCTATTAAACGCGATGCCTTGCAATCGCGACGCTAGAGGTGAATTCGAAGCGAGATCTTCCCAATTGAGCGGTAGCCAAGAGCACCGGCTGTCCATTCAAACCTGGGAAGTTGGTCTCGAGAGAGACGTTGGCATGCGCAAAACACAGGATGTTCCGCGTTATCAATTCGCCGAGTCCCAATCCGTATCTGCGGGCGTAAAGCTCGGAACCTGATGCAAGCAATTGTGGAAATGTTTGCACGATTTTATAGGTGGTACAGAAATAAATCAACAAAGTCAAATCTTGTGGCACCCCAAAAAGCGTCCGAGGTACGGGTTGGATTTTAAGCCCGAGCGAGGCCCCACCGCATTCGGGTTCAAACATCGATAAAGGTAACGAGGTTAGCCGATCTGAATGATCTGACTGTGGAGTCTGGGGGCGGGTGCGCTGGCACGGACGGTCTAGTTGTCGTCTAATCGCTCCCCAAATCGCGTATTTCGAATATTTCGCGTCCAGATGGCGCACGGGGGGTTGGCGCCAAGGATTCAATATCGGACGGCGATTTGTTCGCAAAGCATTCGAAGTTCGGTCGTCTGGCGATGGGATGATGGGATGCTCGGGCTCGATGTGAAATTTGAGCAGGCAATATGCTAGCTCGACGGTCTCAAACGTTCTTGCGATACGGGCCAACTAGTTGCGTATCGAGTGCTAAGGCAAGGTACGACTCCTTAGCTGCTTATTTAGTCGAGTTCGCGGGATTGGCTAGGTGCAGCTGCAGCTGCAGCTTGTCCAGGCGCCCGAGTGGGCCCTCTGCGTCGGTAAACTCGAAAACTCCGCTAAGCTTCGAGGCTGGATGCGGCCTCCGCACCCATGCAAATGTCGAGGCACCATCGCATTCTTGCTCTCGGAATCAGAAATGTCGACTCGATCACGCTTGTCGGCTGTACGCGAGCCAAGACGCCAAAAGGGCAATTTCAACAGAAGGGGCTGCATCGCATCGCCGCATTGCATTGAAGCTTCGGCGGAAACTCGAACTTGGAACTTCCGCTGTCGAAATCCCCGTTGGCATTCCGTCGCTGGCGTGAGCCGCCATTGCCATCCGCGATATCCATTCGCCAGACGTTGCGCCACCGCCACACGAGCACCCAACAGCTCCGTTGCGACCAACTTAAGGCTGCAGGGCTGGCTCCCATCGTGTGATCTCGGCCATCGAAGCTTCACGGGCCAATTCGAACGTACAAATTCGACGTCGACGTCTCGGCGCCATTGCAGCCATGTCGCTGAGGCATACCATTCGCTCGCTCCTCACCGGGCCCCAGGCCCAGGCCCAGGCGCCGTCAGCCGGACCCCCGCAGCAGTACGCCGGCTATCCACCTCACAGCGCGCCAGCTGGCGGCGGCCCCTATCCGCCTCCGCAGCCATCGTATGCCTCCTACCACCAGCAACAGCAGCAGCAACAGCAGCAGCAGCAGCAGCAGCAGCAGTTCTACTCGGGCTACCCGCCTCCCGCCCACCAGCAGCAGCATCACCAACCGCACTACAACAACCACCACCACCAGCAGTATCCGCAGCCTCACCCGCAGAGCCAGCCGTTCTACCAGCCCCAACATCAGCCTCAACACCAGCCCCAATTCCAACCTCAGCATCAATCGCAGTTCCAACCGCAACATCATCAACCTCACTCTCAATTCCAACCGCAGCCTCACCAGCAGCCTCCCGCCAATCCCTGCGTCCCCCAAAACCTTCCTCCTGTCGCGCCCGTCTACCACCAACCTCATCCCACGCCGACCAGCCCAACTGCACACCAGCAGCCCTCCCACTTTGGCGCCCCGCCGCCCGTCCCCTCGGCCACTCACCCCAGCCGTTATGCACCCCCGCAGCAATCGGGCTCCGGTTACCCCTCCACTGCTGTCCCCTACGATTCCCAGCTCCATCAGCAAGAGATCCCGACTTCGCCGCCCCCTCCTTACGCCCTGACCCCGCACCCGTCTCAGACAGCTTTTTCACAGCCTCCCGCTCCCCATACAACATCGCAAGATGTCCCTCTCGCATCCCCAACGGCCTCGCACGCCTCCACCTCCTATCAACCGCAATACGCCCCACCTAATAAACAAGAACAGGAGCTGCTGAACAACCTCGCAAGGCCCGCCGAGCATCCACAACCGACTTCATCTACCGGCCAGTCGCGCGATATATTGTCCCCGGCTCTGAAGCAAAATCCGCATCAATTACATCCCCCAGCCTCCAGCTCAGCAGCAGCACCGCTGAATACCACCGCCCACGAGCCACAGTCTCCGGGGGCCCAGGATTCGCTTGCAACGCCCTCCGGCATCATTCACCCATCCCTACTAGCACAATGGACTGCGGCAACAAAGCAGCCCAGCTCACCGCAAACCCCTCTCGGCGGGCAAACGCAACCGCAAGATCATCATCATCAGCAGCAGCAGCAACAGCAACCGCCCAAGTCCGACCCAAACTTTACATATCCACAAGCTGCCCGCCCGGGCCACAAGTCCACCGGTAGCGTCAACAGATCTTTAACGTTCTCCAAGAAGAATTCGGATGGAAGTCCCAACTGGTCAGGCATTCTGCTGACAATCGATGGGCTGCCATCCGAAACATTCACTCGATTTGTAGACGGGATCTACAGCTTTGCCGGCCAAGACCACGACCCTCTCGGACTCACGCCGGATCAGATGAGAGTTTTATTCGAACGGCTAGAGATTCCCGACAAGGAAAACCACCGTAGGTCTTCTTCTCCTTTATCGCTGACAAAGCTCGTCTTTATTATCAAAAAAGCCTGATCGCTGACCTCATCTTTCTCCAGCTAAACGCATAGCACTCAATGCCCACAAGATGAACGCCATGGACCCGGTCCCTCTTGTGAATACCGGCATGATACAATTCTATACAACGTTCAATCTCACCTACATAACCGAGGCTAATCTAATGCCTCTTATCACTCGCGATGGTTTCCAGCAGTATATGACCACCAAAGTCCTCGTCGATCCCTCCGCGATGCACATTCACTTCAACCGCTTACTCGCCAAGTTTGGCCATCACATCATCGACCCGCTGACCAAAGCGCCATTTGGAAGCGTTCAAATTGACCGCAGCTGCTACCCCGCCATCCCGAACGACCAGTACGTTGGTCAGTACCAAAAACAACACGAAGCCTTAACCACAAAGGAAAACACGGATTTCACAAGCTATGGTAACCACCAGCCGAACAGTCCCGCCAATTCGGCCCCCATGCATGGTTCAGGATACAGCCATCAGAGTTCTTGGGGGATATGACCCAACTTGATACCCCAACCTTAAGTCCTAGGCCTTTTTTATCATTGCAATTTCTCGATTGTGACAGCGTAATATCGTTGCGGACGTACGCCTGTGTGAAATATCCCAGTCATACCATTCATAATCGCTTCGGTGCATGTCCATACTGAATACAGACTTGCCCACACATTGCCAATAATGTCGGTTCTAATTGATTGTCCAAAACAAGTGCCGTTGATAATAATACCTAAGTTCGAAGTACGTAGTTACTGGCTATCAAAACACGCCGGAAGAGTCAACTGTAGAAGATAGTCAACTTCTCAGTAAACATGAAGGGATAAACCAGACTACAGCAAAATATCGATAGATATCTCAGGATGTAGAAGTATTGGAACTGGATAGCCACAGCTCGCATGTATGAAATGAATTGCTGATACTCCAAACTAACATAGATATAACCGGCTAAACAAACAACGAATGCAAAACATTCCCGACTTCCCAAAATTCATTCGTTAACTTATTTAAAACAAGTAGTGTGACATGGACTTTTCCTGCGCTTACGCCAGTTCATCTACCGACTTTACAGAATCCGGTCGTGCTTCCCCAGAGGCCTGGCTCTCTTGGAAATGTCACCTGCAGCTCTTTGCTTCAACTTGGCAAGACGAGCCCTACACCACGAGATTGAAATGTTAGTATGAAGGATCTCGCTAACAACATACAAGACGCTGGACAACGGCCAAGCAGGCGGAAGGCCTGAAGGAAGCAAGAGATAGACTTACTCTTCTTTAGCTTCCAACTCAAGGGCTTTCACTTGACCCCTAGCATCTTTAACTGCCGCGCGAGCAGCCATCAGGGCGCGATCTGCGTCTCGTTCGGCTACCTCGGCATCGATGACACGTTGACGAGCACCAGCTATCGAAGCGTCTTCGTGGCCGTTGCGATGAAACATCCCGTTTCCTGACCCACGAGTAGAATTTGTTCTTCTCGTATCGAGACTCTCCGGGGAGGAATCTCTATCGTGGCGATGACGGCTGAAGATGCTACCGCCGCGGCGAGGGCTTTGGCTCGAAGTTCGGGAGCCACCAGTTGATGACCGCCTGGGAGCAGCCTCATGGTTCGGATGTTCTGCCTCACGGTTACTGCTGAAGAGACCCATGATTGTTGGAAACCTTTGAGAGAATAGAAGGGATAATAGGATTGTTGAATTTCTATTATGAAATGCCAGAGTTGAGTTTTCGACCTTCTTGATATCGATGTGGATTAGCTATTAGAACAATTAGATGTGAGAAATCCGGGATTCTCGCATTAGTTATATACTCGCAACCACCTTATCCATTGAAAACGCAAAAGTTAGTAGAACGGCAGCCTGCATCAGACGTCACCTCAAGGACCCTGCGCCCAGGAATTCTCTCAAGAAATCTTCTCGTATCGAGAGTGGCATGACGTAGCGACACCATGCTGAAATGAAGTGGCAATCCCTCGGACTCTTCGCATATCGCTCGATTTAACATTGTCCGTTCGATGCTTGGAGCGAAAAACCGGGTATGCACTCGATCAAGGTGTGGCGTTCGCTGATCGTTCCATTTAACACTATCAAACTCTGATGTCAAGCCATTGCAATTAATTGGGTGTTGGTCCATGATCTCAGTGGGTGGGTCCGCGCGTGGTTGCGCTGTTGCGAGTTGACGTCATGCGCAGTATATGCAAGCAGTTCCAATCGCCTGCAAGGATACTCCAAGCGCCACTTCTTCCAGTTGCCCAGGACACTTTTCCCTGATCCGTATTTTCTACTTTTCAATATCGCAGGATAACAGCTACTTAAGTACTCCTATATATCCTGCTTTGTTGCCACATCTTACCATAATTATAATGTCATGCTCTCGCGAGTCCCTCCGACGTCATAATTACTCTCCAACACAGCAGCATTCAGCAACGCAGAAAATGCAACAGCGTGACTCAGCACTAGTCTCAAGTGAGTTAAGGCAGCATAGACGTGTATTTCGAACAAGGATTCCGCGACGGTATGCTTTCCAATACTGGGCGTCGTTCCACAATTAACGTTATGCATCAGACAATAGCCAATTTCCAAGGCATCTATTTTCCCGATAGCCAGGTACCGCGGTGAGATCACAATTTCTGCCATCCAATCACTGCCCTGTCTTTCAGCTTTTGCATACCCAGCGAGGCTGACGAGGCCAAGACATCGGCTGAAATACAAGCTTTCGGCCAATGTGACAGGCGAGCGAATGGCCCGCTAGAGAAATCAGCTTGCATGTCCCTATTAAACCCTTACTTATCCTTTCTATCGCCCATGCGATATTTTTGGGCATCCTTTACTTAAGTGCAACCCCGGCCACGAGCTAGGCTCCGTCGTTCGAGTACTCAATTGGTGAAAATGTATTCCCGCACCTAGTAATGCTTACGGTCGGGATATTTTAAGGGGTGTCGGGACGACCATCCGCCGGACCCCTTGCGGACGCTGGAGGCTCTACTCCGAAATATTGAAATTGCGTTTGCATACATGTAACCATAAGCCTATATATTAGTATTCGTGTAGACATAGCCTCATATCGGTATAAATTGGCATGTTGCCCCCAGTGCGATACCGTCCTCAATTCAATTTGTACTGCGATCTCTAGAACAATCCATACCAGAGTGCCTAACGCCCTCCTAGTTAGAATCTCCATTTGCCATCTCGTGCAGTTTTTATAATCAATCTCAACATACCCAAGCTCACGCTCAAGACCGTCGCTAGGAAGACAAGCAAGAAATTCTCCGCAATGCGAGGCTTAAGTTATTTTGTGACAATCGCTTTCAGGTATCAAATAATCCGCAACGTTCTACCTTGATATCAATCGATACCCCTTCTATCAGATAAATCGGTTAACATTATATCTACAACTTTCCCACGGTATAGCGCTAAGTGGGCACTAGCAACTGCACCATGCCCCGCATCGGCTACTGTGACTGCTACCAACATTCTGCATTGCCCGATTTTCCACTGCGACTTTGTCTGTCCTAAGGCGACTACTACCCGTCACGTCCCTTGCAGTTGTCAGACAAAGCCGCCATCCACGACAACTCTCTCACCATCTTGCGGATGCTCCTGTCCTACTACTACAGTCACACAGCCAGACGAATGTACCATCACAGCCCACCCATCAACGACTCCTGCGCCACCCTGCAGTAACTGCCCTATCTCGTCAACCGTCAGTACTGGTTTCCCGATATGCCCGCATATCAAGTGTGCCTCGCCGCCAGTAGCATGCCCAGACATAATTCGGGAGGTCGAAGTCCCCTGCTGTTGCCAGAATCTGCCACCAACGACCACGACTGTTAAAGCGCAATGTCCACCCAATGGCTGCAGCTGTGTGATTCCGACGGTCACAATTACAGAGAGCTGCGGTCACCCAACTCCTTACTAGATAGAGACATATCCCTGGGTTTCTGAGTTTCTCTATCTCAAGCCTCCAGCGCTGCTTCCGATAGGTGCAGCGATTCTATATGATATAATTCAAGAACACAAGCAATCTCAAATGCACAGACACAGCTGGCATATAAACTTCTCAGCTCAGTTATCATGTATTTATATCTATCATCTCAGAATAACGGTCAGCCCTTGCCTCGTAAACACCTAGACAAGCTCAGAACCAGCCCGACAAGATATGCAGATAGAATATCAAGCATTGCCGAATAGATATATACATTCGGTGTTTATATATGACCTGCATAACTCAAGCGCTCCGGGCGCGACAAGAGTATGTCGTAAGGCACAATATCATGCTGAATTGTAAGATTCTCTCTCGTATCGGCCAACCATGAACATGGTCGGCCATCATCCGAGGGAATCGGCTGGGGCCCTCAGCCAGCGAAACACGCCTCCTCTACTATATCCGGGGTGGTGATAAAATCCAATTCATCTAGGTCATACTCTGCGCACTCGGCAATTGGCCGTATTCTAGTCGGAATAGATGCGCCTTGCGGACCTCCAGACTGGGGCTCAGCATCCGTAAAGTTGAACTCGACATCAGTCGTAACTGAAGAATGGCAAGTATTCCTGCTGAATGCCCAGGTCTTGTAGCGCTTCTGCTGAGCGAATATGCTGGAGCTGACCGAGCTTTCCAACATTGTATTGAAAGAATCATCTCCGATATTTGAGCCCAGTCGTGGACCAATAAACGCGGTGTTTGGGCCAAAAGAAGCCCTGGGAGGTGGATGAACTAAATCAAATAAGTTTTGGGCTATCACGGAAGGAAAATTTCTCCTTTCCGGTTTGCACGAGCTTCCTATCATGGTGGCTTCCGAATCCTGTCCATTCAGCACTGGTTCCGTGCCTTTGTGATCGTTGTTGGTTATAATATGAAGGACGAGGGCACTGAAAAGGACTAAGAGAGCAGCCATTAAACATGTGTTCTAATTGTTATGCAGCCGAAAGTTCTTGGAACTCACTGTCGCTATTGCATATAAGCAAGCAGATCCACCCAGGTTCCCTCTTTAGCACTGTGAGAGTTGTGAGATTCCTAGCATATAATCGGCGACTGTCAGCATCAATTTATACATCAACACTCAACGTTATCAAGTGAGCGACCAATAACCTACGCGACACTAGAACAGAGAGTCGCAATTGAACCAAAGAATGTTTTAATGGCCATCTTTCGCAGGTTTTGATTGGCTGTCCGTCCATTCAAGTGCGATACTCCTTTGAATGCCATACCATCAGCCACTTTGAATTTTGATCGAATGTATCACGCACCGAGAATACTTGTCACCAAGTAGAGTAGGGTTCTTACTCATCACAGGAATCAAGAACAAGCTTGTCAAGTACACCTGCGTAGAACCCCGTACTTAGCAAACCTATCGCTCGATATAATTATAAAAGCGATACCCAATGCAATTGGCGAAAACTTACGTTAGCGACGACGTCAAACGCCACAAGAGATACCAAAGCAAATCTCTTCATCCCGATTTGACACACCCCGTCTTTGAAATATGAGAACCTACTAAAGAAGCCAAGCGGTGGCATCGGGTCAACACCTGCACTTCTGACCTCTCTAATAAAATTGCCGCAAAACACTTACTATATCAAACTCAGAAGGCACACAGCAGTGTAAGGTACTAACAAATTCAAACCGGGGTGATTGATATTAGATCAGTATTCTTCGCGATATTATATCCGCAACAGTTCGCCTATGTTGCTGCGGCATCTCGATGCACAGAACGAGAGTCAGTCTGGCCATACCGAGCATCCCGAAAAAGTTGAAGATGTACAGCTTGTCTTTGCGCCGTGGGAGCCACGCATTTCGAACCAATCGCTAGATACGATTTCAGCCAGTCAGATATCAAAGTTTGAAACATATCTAGAGCATTGAGTCCCACAATATGTGCCGCACTCGGAGCTTTGCTCACCACTTTCTCAACAAGTAGCAGATAAATCAACTTGAGGATTCATAAGATGCCGTAAGTAGTCAAATTCCCCAACATGGCCGAGGTAAAAGTATCCAGTTCGGATATGCATCGTTTAACTTACGACCTAGTCATGTGTTACCGTTCCTCCAGTCAGTATAGCTTCTTAAAGCTCTGCCATATCTCGGATTAGGAACGTTGCTTACTTTAGTGGTTGCATAAAACAGGATACACATAATTATCGCAGCTGCGCAATGAGATGTGCCCTTGTTTACCCCAAAGCCAAGATTGATAAGACCAATCGATGTAACAAAGAGGAATGAATCGAGGTATATCACGAGAATATCTAAATATAATAACCGATCGAGCGATCGCGGATGATTAGAGTTCCAAACAGGATTCTGCAAGTCAACTTGCTATTTTCAACAGTAGAGCCTTCTTTAGTACTCACACCATCTGACTGCTGTTAATTTTCGCCACGACGTGATGACCATGACGCGCTGAGCTGGAATTCCACAAACACTGCTGATTAGAATCTGACCCTGCTGGGTTAAGATGAAAGATGCAATACGAACAATCTATGGGAATTCATACTCATACAGATCGCAAGAGTGGTCAGGGTGACCATAACCAGAACGGTTGTCATAGGTCTCGATGCAGGGGGGTACGGTGCGCCGTACCTACCAGGAGCGACCTCATTCGGATTCGACATCATCCGCCCTCTAATTAATTTGGTCGGAATCTATGTCATGGATATTGCCACAAATCGATGAGTTACTCAGATAAGGATAGTGCAGTGTAGTTAAAGAATGGTATTGCGAAGGGTCTATAGTACGGAGCCTCTCACCAGTTCACGGTCAATAGCTTTATTAAGTACTTTCACGAAGAGGATAGGGATTCATAGCTGTGCGCCCCGACGAAATTGCCCACCCCCGTACTAACCACCGCCTGACTACAGGTCGATAGCGCCAGCTAGGAAAAACCCGAAGGCACATTGCCAAAATTATGCTAAATTATAATGTATTATCCATAAATTATTACCCATATCACGCATTTGGGTTAGTGGGCGATAGCTTAATTCCGGATCTGTCCCTCAAGTTAAACCTTATATCATAAAGCCTTGTTAGGATCCTGTTTGAAGACAAAGCCCGTGGCGGTAAGCTTAGCCACGCGAAATCTCTGATACCAAGCTTAAGCCTTGGGGCGATTCATGGGCCCTAGTTTTCCTGGAAGGGGTTTATATATGCATGCTTTCAACAATAGAATGTTCCAGAAGAGCTCAGCCGAAACCCAACCAGCCGCTTCGGGAGACCGTATATAGCCAATATCCCGATCAGTAGCTAGTCTCTTATCCGGCATGAGACTATTATACCCGATTCAGCGCAAGGTCCGATCGATCGATTTGCAATCTTCAATATCAGAGTCACCGCCCGAAGGCGAAATAATTATTTCAATACTCCGGATAGCTGAGTTGGGCCTGTGAGCGCCGGGTTCACTTATAGCTCCGACCTATGAGAAGACTAGTTTATACACGCTTGTATATATCTAGCTCGAGCATCCGCAAACCTCAGATATATATCAATATTGTTGGAAATCAGTAGAGAAAACCAAGAAACGTTAAAACGGATGTGAAGCTCAGATCAAACCTCTAGTACCCCACATGAAGCTATTGTTTTGCGAGCCGGACTGCCATATATTTGTGTACTTTGAATTGAATTGGTCCCGGTAGTAGACCAGTCTCCAGCGAGCGCAGCAATCTGCCGCAGGTCTGGACACGCCTTGGCTCCGTCCCAGGACTCGAATTAGCTATTAGGTGAAGTTACGGCTATAATCTTCGGCTTGTGTTGCACTGTGGCTGACGCAGCGACGCCTTCGCTAAGCTGAAGCCCTGGACATTAGTGTACTCAACCCAATGTCGCCTTACCAACCGGTCCGGCGGGGTAATTACTAAGCAAACCGGCTGGCAGCAGGAACCACCTCCTCTGCTGATATATAAACCTTCCGAGTTCAAGAGTAGAGGCTGCAGACCCCACTTTAGTTATAGACGTTATATATGAGGACGGGAATCTCGCAATTGCAACCACAGTTGCTATTCGTTCCGCTTTACTGCCGCCGCTTGCTGGTCCCTAGCCGCTCTCTCACAACCCTTCTCCGCTCTCCAAAGCGAACCCGTCCACCTGCAGCGCCCAGCCGCCAAACCGTCTCCGCTGTAAGCTTGGCCCTAGATCCGTGGAGGCGAGGAATTCAAGTTCTTCCAGATATGTCGAACCAGCTCTACGTCGATGAAACCCCGGAGCCCATCAAATCCGCTAAAGTATGTATAGCTGCAGTTGTCGCATCACATATGCATGCTTGCACAGACTGCAAATTTGGATTTCGAAACCACCCTTGCAGTATCTTTGCTTTACTGACATAAGCATCTACAGGGGCTGCACCTCATCACCCAAAGCACTCCGAATGGCCAAAAAGTTCAAATCTTTCTCGAAGAGCTCAAAGACGTATACGGTACCGAATGGACCACATCCATAATCAATATCGGCACCAACGAGCAAAAGAAGGAGTGGTTTCTCCGCTTGAACCCCAATGGCAGAATCCCGGTCATCATTGACAACAAGCAATCCCCACCTCATCCAGTTATGGAGACATCTGCGGAATTGTTGTATCTCCTAGACCGTGAAGACAAGAACCACGTTTTTGGATTCACCGATCCTCTCGAAAAGAGCGAGTGCTTGCAATGGCTGTTCTTTTGGCATGGAAGCGGAGCCCCGTACCTTGGACAAGGTAGGTCCCCCACCTTTCGTCGTACATTGTTCATGCAGCATATATCCTAACAGTCGGGCAGTTAATCATTTCTTCAAATTCGCTCCGGAGATGATTCACTGTAAGTTACCGCCTTCCTTTGACTTTGGGGAACTTTGAATCTTTCTAACACGTAGAGAAACGATGAAGACCCACAAGAACGGTTCAAGAACGAAACACTTCGCGTGTTTGGAGTGATCGAGATCCATCTGTCCGGCAAATACACTGGTCAACCACGTCAGTACCTAGCAGGAAATGGCTCCGGGAAGTACTCCGTTGCAGATATCGGTACCTGGTCATGGGTCAAAGGTTGGGGATTCAGTGGAGCATTTCGTGACGAGGATATGAAAACATTCCCGCACTTGCTGGAGTGGATCAATCGTATCGCTGAGCGCCCCGCTGTTATCAGAGGGATTGGTGATGACTACAATGCCCAGAAGAGGCCTGAACTCTATATCGGCGAGAAAAAATAGTCCCTCTGCACCGAATTCCGCCGCTTAATGGTAAGAACAAGGGCGTGCTAAATGCGTCATCCTAGATAGATAACCAAAAGATAGCCAGTCCTGGTAACAATCTCGGCCGGAGGAACTGAATAGATCGAGTAATGGTCTCAGGCTGCTCGCCGAAGGATAAGTTCCTGACGAAAGGGCAATTGATTCGTTCATATTGGACCGTTTGTGTTCTTGATGATCAATGTAAATACAGCCGATAGCCTAATGCAAATATACTATTAGCTATCGTGTTGAATAGAAAGCGCAGGAATATATATCGGCAGAACGGGAACAGTTCTATTCCCTTGGGAAGTGACTTCTCTCACACCAGATACTTGCGCGGCCCACGGCACGTACACTAGCCCCGCTGCCGATAAACTCCGCTGCTGTGAATCAAGCCCGCTGCCGTGTTAGCCGGTCACCCATCTACACAACATTCAGTTCTTTGTACTACATCGGTGGCCAAATTTGCGGGCTATATAAGTTCGGCAGTACACTCCATCCAAATTTCAACGAGAACTTCTCGAATTCTGCACCTACCTCCGTCATAGTTAGCCAAGATGGCTGCTACCGCTAGCACCAGATCAAGCACAGAAACAGCCGACGCTAGCGAGCGTGAAAGACTCAGGAAAACTCTCTGGTTTGCACCTAACGAAACACTCGCCCTCTCAACGTACGCCAAAGACCTATTCAAAAATTACTCGGGAATCGCAGAAGAAGACATTTTCGCGCACATAATCCAAGTGGTTTGAAACCCCCGAGACTATCAATCCTATATAGCGAAGGCACTCAACTAACATACTCCGATACAAAACCAAGAGGGAAAAGGCATGGAATGTTCACCCATATCCTTGTATTGGCAGTTTCCGTTTCCTGGATTTTGCTATCCTAGAGTCTCCGGCGTACCAAACAGTAGTTGAAAAGCTGAGATCAGGCGGCAAGTATCTTGATATGGGGTGCTGCTTCGCGCAGGACCTCCGCGCCCTCGCTTATGCTGGTGTCCCCAGCGAAAATCTCTATGGAGCCGACTTACGCCCTACCTTCATTCAGCTCAGTTATGATCTTTTTAACGACAAACACAAACTGAGATCGACCTTCTTTCATGGGAATGTGTTCGATCTCTCCTCATTCAGGAAAGTTAGTGGGGACCAATCCGACCCATCACTATTTGGAGAACTCGTTGGAAAAGTAGATATAATCAGCGCCCGCAGCTTCTTACATGTGTTCGGAGCGGAAGACGAATTCAGAGCCGCGTGTCAGATGGCCCAGATCCTTAGCAGCTCCAATGGATCCATGATTATCGGACGCCAAGTAGGGAGCACGAAGCCTGGGCTGAATTCGATCTCTTTGAGAAAGAGTGAGCCAGTGTTCAGGCACAATGTCGAGACCTGGAAAGCTTTTTGGACAAGGGTTGGGGAAGAAACAAACACCCGATGGGATGTTCATTCCCGAATGATCGACATCGCACCTGAAGTGAAGAAGTCCGTCAGGCAGGCAGAATCACGCGATATTGAGGATCGCGCATGGCTCGAATTTGTGGTCACGAGAATATAAGCCCACAGCTACCTGTCAATACGACAGGCAAGGCCTCCAGCGCCTGGCATCGAGGACAAGACTCTAGAGATCTTGCAAAGTGCGCATGTGGCCAAAATTGACACGTACCTACTCAAGTAGATTCATACAATAAAGAACTCAACAAACGCGCGAGTAATGAGTTGAATTTAAATTTAGGAACTGGATATAGGGCTCAGGGAGAGAAATTGTGCCAATTGTACAAGCTGCGACTGTGGAGGAATGTACATGTATATATAAGTACTTCGTATTCTTCCGGAGTGAATTCATGGAAGCTTAAATCTTCAGGTTAAGCCCAATTCAAAACCGACTAGTGCATGCACTGTATTAATCGATCCTCAATACAAATCTCCTGAAGGAATTAGAGCCAAAATTATAATGACAATAGCTGTGAAAAGGGAAGATATAGCAACATTCTGCGACACAATAAGCCGTTGCAGACGTTTTACCTCCGGATCCATTCCTCTCAAGGACTCCCCACCCATTAAGATATGCGTGAGAAACCCTTTTCTCTCTGACTCTAAAGTGTTCGCCAAACGAGGGTGGTCCTTCGGAATAGGACCATCGAACAAATCGAATGTTATAGTCGATGCCTTTTCAATATCACCATCCGCAACATCCGAAGTCGTCGATGTACCATCTCCAAGGATAGTACCCTCGACATGCTCCTCCCACGAAAGTTGATCTCTCCCCCCGAATGCCAAGAGAACTAAACAAACCGATCGCTGGCCATCTAATAATGAACAAATCCCACAAAAGAGGAAAATAGACGGCAGTATAGTCCGTAAGGCTTTATGCACATGTCCAAGCGATAGGGCAACCGCAATCGCGATTGCCAGTAGTATCAGAAAAATGCCAGCCCATCGCATAACTTTGATACGGCGGCCGCCAGCAGTGGATAGGGCGTGACGGATGAAGTTTGGATGAGACTGTTGCCGGAGAGAGCTCTCCACTTGAGGCAGGATAGACTTGAATGCTGACGGATGAGTGGTCAAAGCCAAGGCGCTGAGCACTTCGTGTCTATCTCGGCCAGAGAGATTGAGTTCGAATGAGGACATGGGCACAAGATACATCTGTATTATACGGTCGACTTCTTCTCGGAATGGCTGCCTACGAACTGGTTTTATGAAGTGAAAATTAGTATCATATCGGCGCGCCCGCCGGTCACATCATAGGCGCCCTCGTAAGAGATCTATCTTACCCTCAGAGACACGTCGGTTTGCAGTACGAGCCTCAAATTTTATCCTGTCCTTGAGCAAGCAGCCCTCCCAAGCAGGAGCCAATGCCTTCTCCTCTTCATCTAGAGCATCAAATCTTTGAATGTACTGGCGAATCCACAGGTAGAACCGAAGGTTTTCGGCATTCCTCTCGACATACGTGAGGTAGTTCATAAAATCATCGAGGCGGCAAGGCTTCGTTCGGGAAGGGAAATTGCAATAGCGAAAATTCATATTAGCCCTTTCGTTCTCGTGTCCGAACCTTTGATTAACTGACCCCTCAAACACAAATACAAAAATCCAGCCGACTTACAAAACAGGTCTCCCGGTTAATGATCTTGGGGAATGATAGTTTATCGGGAATGCCATAAGTCGAAATGCTGGAAGACGCAGATCTACCTGAGGATGTAGACCTGAGTGAAGAGGACTTTATCTTTGCTGGCCTTTGGTAAAGAAAAAGGTCCCTCAGCGACTCCCACATCTTGGGGGCCGACAGAGAGACAGGCAGCTATCCCTTGAGAGGTTTTGACTGTGCAGATGAGACGAGATGATTCGATTCAGGAAGCGCGTATGTAGCGATAGATATGAGGAGTCGCTCAAAATCCGGGACAAGCGTTCGTTCGGCCTAAGTTTTATCACCATTGGGATTCTAGACGAATTTTGCGGGGATTGGTTTGAAATGAAAGAAGGAAAGATACATACGTACAAATAACATGAACCTTTCTACAACTTCCTTTTTGACATCGGGTGTAAAACGCATGGCTACCACGTTGTTGAACAGGCATAATTGCGTCTCCGGCCCCATATTAGGTAGCTCTAGCATGCCGGCAGACCAACAAAGAGAAATCCTGTCCTTACAAGTAACAAGCCTGTACTCAGTTTCGTCCGTTCTTTCTTTTGTTTTTCTGGCTCATTAGGCTCACGTGTGCTTGCTACAAAGGGAACATGCCTGTTGGACTACCCAGGCAAGCGCTGAGTAATGGGTGACATTTTGGTGCCTTCCCTGTAGTTGTGCCTGTGCTAAATCGATCAAGCACCGCGGGCACCGGCGCACCTTCCATATACGAAAAGAAAGGTTGTACACGACCTTCTTAGCTATTGCAGGAGCCCGCAACCGGGAAATTAGAAGATCCGTAGACAGGCAGCGCTCAAGTGCAGGTATGGAATGCAGCACACATGCATATGCATGCGCATGCAGGAACACGAAGAAAGATGTCCGGCCCTCAGACCATAGAGGATCTGCACCTGCACATGCTCGAATTAGGCAACCAGGAACAACAACACAAAGCCAGACCCAAAACCCAGGACAAGCTGTCCGCTGTCCGCGCCCCAGGGAAAGGGTTTCCTTGTTGGATTTGGTGCAGAAGGCGTCGATGGCCGTCTACGCCGCCTATATCAAAGATAGTCGCCTAGGTACTTCCCCGGGCCCCATCTTAAGCTCTGCGTCAGAGATATCCAAGAGTACCATCTATAACATGTGCAGCAGTATCTAGTTATCCAGCCACCCAGCTTTACTCGATGCTCTCACGATCGCTCCCCGTTCTAATTCGGGCAAATCAGCAGCATACACCTTTCAATTCTCGCTCTTTCCCACCATCTATTCATCTAACGTACAATATAGGCAGCAACACTCGACCTTAGATCGATAGAAGGCGTCCCCACCTATCCAACTCGCGACACTGCCGACTCATCAGCGACCTAGGCTTTACATTCAGGACATAGTTGTACCTTAAGTTTCAGGGTGATCAAACCACTGCTCGAGATATTTTGTAGTCATTCACACTCGTTGAGTTGTATATATATAGTCTCGACCATAGCTCTCTGAGATGTATTATCAGCTCACAGAGGTCAACAATGCAGCATCTTCTGCGCTTTGCTTCAAAGCCTTAGCAGCCATACCCCCTGTCAACCGATCCCTTACGCATGATTGGCTCAGAGCAATTCTAAACTTCAATCCAGTTAAATCCTATAGCTCCCATTTTGCGTGCTAACCTGGATGCGAACATTTACTATATCGACGCCAATATATAAATCTAAACACACCCTGACGGAGCGGGGTCTAGCAGTTCAGTACTAATACCATGCCACTTGCACAATCCAGCGAGGACTCAAAACGCGCTCAATAACCAAAATCTTTATCCTTGTTCGATAAGCTTATTACATAATCTTCTTGTTCTTTTGATTGTACACTAGTCTTTAGACTATGTCTTGCTATTAGGAAAACGCACAAAATACGTTTCGTTACCTGGCCGTGCAATGCTAATTTTGGACCCAAAGAGTATCATCACTGATAAGCTGACCACGTAAATGCCTTTTTCGGCTACCCTGACAACCAGTTGCCAACGCAGTAATGCAGATTGCAGCTGCCAATCGCTGCCAATAGCATATAAGACGATGATAGGCTAGGTCATTTTCAATTCATGAATTCAATATCAGGAACATTTGTCCGGACGAGTTGATCAACTATGCGGGGGATCCAGATAGGCAATCGCAAGATTGCGTGACGGTCACTGTCGAAATGTATAAGCTGCGACGCATTGTAACTTTACAAAGATCAAGAGACTCGAATATTCAGCAGCCTTGAAGCTGACTTTTAAAGGCTTCACTAGAATAGACCCTCTCGATATCGAAGGGATTGTTCTCCCACGAGCCCATTTCCGATGTGCGGACTTGCTGACTCTTCCGAGTTAATGTACTCCCGCGAGTAAGTTCTCTTTGGAGTCCGTTTTCAAGGTCGGGATACGGGGCCGAACCTGGACTTCTGCTTCTCCTCGTGCCGACGTGTGCCAGGTACGGAGTCGACGGTATTTCCAACAGGTTTCCTCCGTTGTACTGATTGCTATCGCTGATATCCACCTTTTCTTCAGGTATAAAGCCGTCTTCAGGGCTGCTATCACTGCTTTCCTTCGATTCCTGTAACATTCTCATGAATTCTGCTGCTCTAGCCGCATATTTGCACTTCAACCTGATCCTTTCGCCATATTTATAGAAAAGGAAAGGTGCTGGCAGACACACCAATGCCATAAATGCAGGGATACTCGCCGCCCAATGAATCCCTAGATTCTGATACATAGGGCCAGTAAAGAGCGGAAATGCGGTCGCAAATGTACATCGGAGGACGGCATTTGCAGCCAGAACGCTTGCCGCAAATATAGTATACTAAATAGAATCGTGAAAATCCACATGAGATTTGATTAGCATCATCTTCTGAGAGAGCACGCACAGCACCAATGCTCGTGCCGGGTTCATGGTCTGAGAGCAAACCCTGCGAAGGAGCTTACCGAGTCGATAAGATAGTTAATGATGCTCAGGAAGACTATCACCATCCCAAATCCAAAAGGCGTACTAGCCGCGATGCTGGCAAACCAATGTATATCGGGAGAATTCGTCCATGCAAACCAGAAAAGACCAATTGGTATGCAAACACATCCGACCAGTGCAGGAGGAAGCCGCTGCTCCGGGGGAGCAAATCCTCCAAACCTTTCATTCGCTACCCGATTATAACGACTGTTCTCTAAGATCGAATACAGAATGGCTAGCAGCATACCCACAGCCACTCCAAGGAACGGGAGACCCCCAACACCCTGTGACCATCCTCTACTTTGCTGGTATACGATGGGGTAGGCAGCAAATAGCATATACAAAGTGCCGTATATTATGGCCACGTAAATCGAGAGCATCAGAACTGTCGGATTCCAGAGCGTTAACACACAAACACCAGCGGGTTTTCCCATCGAAGGATAAAGTAAGGTCTTGCAAGAGTTTTTGATTCTTCGCATGGGGAATCGCACTTACCGATCGGTTCACGCAATAACAAGAGCCAGGGACGCGATAGCGCGATTTTATACACTTCTTTCCAGTGTAGCTTTCCGCTCTCAGCTTCCAACTTACTAACGTATACCTTGCCGGTAAGGTTGGTCAAGCGCAGGGCGCGCTCCCGCAAGAGGACAGGTGAATATGTTTCGGGGACTGTAAAAGCCATGAGAAGCCAAGTGAGCCCGGAAAATACCGCCAGTAAACCTTCCACCCATCGCCAGCCCGCAGATTGGCCAAGAAATCCACCTGCAATCGGGCCCATTACAGGGCCCATGTTGGGTGCCGCAGCAAATACTGCCATAGCCAAACCCCGCTCACTTGCAGGGAACATGTCCGCTATGACGCCTCCAGCGTTAGTCAGAGGGCTACTTCCGAAAGCACCTGCAAAGAATCGCATGAGGAGAAGGGCTTCGATGCTGTTAGCATTGGCAGCACCAATATTAAAAGCGGTCAGAGCTGCGAATGTTCCTATAATCCATCATTCAGCCAACAGGCCCAAGGAAAACTACATAAATGTTAAATATGAACTCTGTATCACTACATACCGAAGAAAAGCTTCTGTCTCCCGTACATTTCACTCAACGGCGCCCAGAAAAGTGGACCAATGGCGAAGCCTAAGACAAAGAGCGAGATCCCGAGTATCGAGACCTGCATACTGCAGTGGAACTCCTGGATAATTTGCTCCATCCCTCCAGCGTATGCCGACGAAACAAAGGCGATGGCGAGGGTGGCGATGGCCATTACCATGGTAATAGCCCATTTTTTCCATTGTGGGAAACCCATAGGGTTTCGTGGGTCGCGTGGAATATATTCTACTAGGTACGGGTCGTCTCGAGTCCCTGACCCAAGGAACCTATGCAATATTATCCTTTCTGTAACGACACCTTGGTCGAGTATCAAATTCCAATAGGTTATATTGTTGCTTAATGACGATAATTCCTGTGACTCTTCATCCTTAACCCGCAGCTGTTCCGCATTTTCGGTTGGCCTTCTTGATTCAGGCCTCGCATTGTTATTCGATGTAAACTCTGCTTCCTTTGCTAGCCAGTTAGGGACATCGTTGTCATTGATACCGCTGGTAGATAATCCCATTCGTTGTAATCCGGGTTGCCCATTTTTTTCTTGACGCATTTGTAAACGTCGGGTATCAGGAGCCAGCCGGTCTGTCAAAGCAGAGTGTGAAAGAATGCGTTAACATTAATAGATCAAGTAAAGTTGTGAACATCAAAAGCTAGGCCTTTACAACACCATATTATTAACATACCATGGAATGCACATGGTCGGCATCATTTGGGGGGATTCCTTGGTTTGTCTGTCAAACGACTAGGGCCAGCCTTCGGTTGAAAAGTTTTAGCCACGATAGCAGCTGAATAATCACGCGTCGCCTTGTCCCCACCCCAACTCGGTTATCCGGATACTTGACTGGCAGGCCGGAACCCGGGAAAAGATCGAAGACCTCGCGCCGGGCCGGTAATCATCTGCGGCTCACGGCTTTATCAGAGCCAAAAGTCGTCCTTGTAAACACAATTTAGGAAGCTTGATCTATTTATCTCTCTATTTGTCCAACAATACGCATGGACTTCCCGATAACGAGGGAAATACAGCACGCCTCCGAGACTATCTTGAATGTTGATATATACGTGCAAGTAAGTATCTTCGCTGTCGCAGTTTAGTTTATGCGACAAATTCAATAGTCACTCAGTATATAAACACTTACCCACTTACTATGTTCTTCTATACGGAGTGCAAGTAAGAAGTACTTGCTTATTGTTTTCTACAGGATCAAGGCAAATGGGCTTCGGTACATCAGCTCGGCTTTTCGGTGCGCAATTCGTTTCGCCGAAATCGCAGCTCAGACATAAGTAGTCAATTAATTACGTAATTCTTCAAAGAAAACAAAGGACACGACCTCCTAGATAAGGTTAGCTCATAGAATCAATGTTGCTAGATTGATTTCGATTTGAATTTGCTCCAGATCAAAAAAATTCGCATCTCCAGCAAACCGTAGCCGGTGCAGGCAATGTGGAAGGCGATAATATAGGCCCTATTAGATTATCGCGGTGCACTGCTGGCATTTCTACTATATGCTGCTCCCCCAGATTTACTGCCAAGAACGTTATGGGGGCCGGGCTGGGTAAGCTTTCTAGTAGCCTGAGCCTGAGCAAGGTGACACTTTTGTAATGCCCAACCCGAAGGTTATTCCAGATAGCAAGCAGGATCAATTGCAAGGGACTTGCAGGTACTGTTACAAAAGGGCTTTGTCTTACTGATTCCAGCTGGCCGGTTCGTCCCTGAAACTTATTCTAAGACTATCACAGAATTCGTAATGCCCCACCACAGATTTTTAGAAATGGGGAAGGAAGAGATAATCAAAGTACCACCCACATTATTGGGAAGGGAATGCCTGTCACATGATCACACATGGCGACAGACGTAGCGCTAAAGGTCCGTGCACAGAACTGTGAATATTTCTAGAAATTCATCGGAATCTTGTTAGTTCTAATGCATTAGCACGTTTTACTAGGATGACAGTCACTTGGGATAGTACTAGCAGGCCTTTGAGAGAACTGTTCTACCAAAAGAAAAGTTGCAGGTCAGCATGTCAGTTAAGCCTCCAGCCCTTAGTCAGATCGTAAACCTCCAAGAAAACATATATTAAGCAAGGACGTATACTGCCTCTCTGAAAGGATATTAGAGAATACAGTATATAGAGCCACTATCCATCAGATCTGCGCGCGCGCAAGCGGATATCATATCATTGTAAGTAATTAGAGCTTAAGTATTTATACGTTGCGCTTATCTCAATAACCAGAACTCGTCCTGCATCGTGCGAAATTTGCCTTGTGATATTTCAGCTCGCTTTCATCAAGACTTTGAGACGCTGCATACTTCTGACCCCGTATTCACTAACATGGGCGGCAGATAGCTAGGTACATAGTGCGCCATTGTTATACCCTCTACCGGAGTCGAATTTTCCGAAATATCATAGTGTGAATACATATATGGCGTCTCGGAGTACGAGCACTAGGTCCATATCTATAGCATTAACGGCCATAATTCAGCCTTTATGCTTAATGTTACCCAAGGCTACATTACTTTACTCTATGATACAAATTCCAAGGCAAGCTGCAGCCGCAGTCTGTCAGATTGCCATTACCTCTGGGTGAAAGACCCTCAGGGATGTAGGTGCCCGTCCTGGGCTGCGGTTCCGGCGGATTTTATTTTGCCGTCTCGCGCAAAAACCTCCTGACGACCACAACCATGGTTAACAGGTGTGGTACCGAGTTGCAGAGAGCAAATAGCCTCATTGTGGGGTTGCGGGGTATTCTGCTGTCGGTTCTGCGGGATCCCGGACCGCAGAAGGCTTGCATGCGCATGCACCCGCCAGGGCGATGCGGAGGGAAACTGGCCGTGCTTCCCGAGTGCCAGGAGGAGGACTGTGTTGTGGGTCTGAGGTCGTCTATAATAAGGCCGTCGATAATCAAGCGAGTTTGGTTGTGCCCGAAGTTGGATTAATCACAGTTTGGTTTTGCAATACTCACATATTTCTGTTTCTACGATATTTTTGACATCCGTGGAGCGCTGTGTAATTATAGAAAGACTATGTCTCTCATAGCAGCCTTTCTAGCCTTTGCCAGTTTGGTCTCTGCGTACGCAAACCCCGGGGCGTGCACCGGGGATTGCGGTGTTCATGACCCGGCTGTAATTCGGCGCGCTTCTGACGGCAGATTTTATCGATTTTCAACGAACAATTACATTTCCATTGCTTCAGCCACAAATATCGCAGGGCCATGGACGTATCTAGGCCAAGCTTTGCCAGGTGGTTCTAGGATCAGTGGATTCTCTGGTGTTGATCTCTGGGTACGTGCGTTATCTTGTATCCTTAGTTGAGCAATAAAGACGATATGGTACAAATACTAGCGCATATACATGATCGTAAATTCGAACGCAGTTTTGCCGTATACGCGTAGCGAGCGGCTGTTGCTCAAAATAATGCGTATCACGTTATAGACTGATCGATACTGACAACTCGACGACTCGGTCAACTCGAAGGCTCCTGATATTGTCTACAACAATGGCGTATATTATCTCTATTACTCCGTCAGTTCGTTTGGGTCGCAAGTTTCTACTATTGGCGTTGCAACTTCAACCACTATGGACCCAGGCACCTGGGTCGATCAAGGTTCCACCGAAGTCTCATCGAAAGCTGGCAGCGCGTACAACGCAATCGACTCAAATATTGTCAAAGTTGGGAGTGACTTCTATATGAATTTTGGGAGCTTCTGGGGGGACATTTACCAGGTAAAGATGGAGAGCAATTTACGGAAGAAGTCAGGATCTTCGTACCAGATTGCCTGGACTTCATTCGGAAATGGTGCTATGGAAGGCGCATTTATGTACTACCGAAGTGGATACTATTATCTATTCACATCGTGGGGTAACTGCTGCCAGTTAGTCCCGCGGCCAGCCTCCGGTATGGAATATCATGTGAGGGTCTGTCGATCCACTTCTGCTACGAGTGGGTTTGTAAGTTTACCACCCAGGCTTCTCCTGAATCAGAAACTAGAAAGATGGTAGCAGCACGTGGAAGACTTGCGACTTGCGACTTTCAGTGATATTTGCTAAATACATGTACAAACTATGGAGCAGAGAGACAAAAATGGTGTAGACTGTAGGCAGAGCGGAGGTACAGTTGTTCTCGAAAGCCACGGTTACGTCTATGCGCCTGGGCACGGAGGCGTCATTGAAGTCCCTAACGTTGGGTCTGTCCTCTACTACCATTACGGTAAGACGATTACTCCCTCCGTCACTACATTTGCACTTAGCTTGATCGCGAACGCGAACGCGAACGAGAGTTGGATTTTCCTGACGAATGTGTTGCTGTTCTCAGTCAACAACAACCAAGGAACGAACCAAGCTGCGACCTATTTTGGATGGAATGTAATCGGTTGGTCGGGAGGTTGGCCTACAGTCTGATGGAAACTTGAGCAAGTACATGTACATGTACATGTACCTAGTAAGGATGCAGTGTGCACTCGGGCCATTGCGGAAAAAAATGCACAACACCATGGTCTGACCCACGCTCAGCTTATCCTCAAATTTAGATTGGTCCGCGGCGGAGGGGTAAATATCGGTATTGACTACAACCCTGAGCATACACACATACCTGAAATCATCTCACTCAAGCTATCCAATATGATATCGCGTCGACTGGCATCGAGTCAACATTGTATATAAAGTACGAAATCAAGTGAGGTGGTTACCTACGCAACTGCATCCCTCGAGTTCATACATGCGTGTATAGTAGGTGACCAATATAAAAGTTTGATCGAGTAGTATTTTTTAGTGAGACCCCAAGTAGTACTTCTAGAACGTTTTTTCTTAATACTAGTATATGGATAAATACTACTTATCCACATGGATAAGTACTTACTTATTTACTTACTTAAGTACAGATACTTACGTGGTACATCATTGAGGACGTTGGTACTTATACAAGATATGCGATTGGTACTCCTTCCCGTTTATAGCGAGCACTGCCTCGATTTCCTTATACCTTAGTCGTACGCCTCTTGAAATTTATCCAAGTCAAGATGCTCCTTCGGATCCATCATTACATCTCTGAGAACTGGCCAATCACGTGGGGAAAATCGAGTTGTGCTTGTTTGTCGTTGCCCTAAATAAGATTATGCTGATCGCGGCAAGCTCAATGTCAAGCTGAACCGTTTGGCTTTGGAGCCTGCATATCTCTGCAGCAGATGGAGCTCGTGACCTGGCCTCTCAAGTGGGTCCGACTAGGACCCCATGCACTGAGGTACACAAAAGGACTGGAAACGACAGACGACTGTATTCCAAATTGCTTGGTGTGCACTGCGATTGGCATTCTATGTAGCTCTCAAAATTCCCTCTCTAGAATCGCTAGAGCCTCGGACGATTCTGAGCACATGTGCATATGTCACGGATGGTGTCGATAGGATGCATCGGCGTCCAACCCCACATCTGAAAATAGTACGATTGATTGCAATGCAATGACAAGTAGGCTGGCAAAAGCGCACACCCTTCGAGGTATTCAGATTGTCCAGGTGCAGGAATGTCAAAGAAGATTGCGGTCACCAACTTCAAAACCCCTGAATCTGTATTTTGACTTAGAATTACTTAGAGATATCTCGAATTAATTGGCACACGTGAAATTTTAGCCAAGTGAGTTGAGCCGCCCCTCGAGACGCCTTAAGCTTTCGAACGACTGCTAGATCTATGCAACTTGAGCGCTTGCTATGATCCGCGCGATGAAAGGAGGCTCTAGAGTTCCGCCTGCTCTCCAGCGCCCCGCGTGGCATGGTCTCCCTGAATATTTTCCGTTCGCCTCCCAAAACGCCCGAATGGCAGAAGTTTGATTTGACTTTCCCGTTTGCGTGTTTGGATCCAGATGTTTGATATTTTCATACCTGTCGAAGAATTTGCCCCGGGTAGGGATGCCGTAGCGATGACCAAATTAAACTGCGCAAGATGCGGTTTCGACAGTTTCAAAAGGTGTGTTCACTACAGAGAACCCGCTGTCGAGAACTTACAAGGGTGTAGGAGGAATTCGGGTGCCGGAGATCAGCGATAGGGTTTTCGTGCGATACATCCCTCCCACACTGAGAAGCACTGCGCTGAAATAAGTTTCTTTTCGCTTAGACGGCCGCAACCGAGTGAAATCCAAGACTTAAGCTTCACTATTTGCGTCAGAACCGTGAGGCTGATTTTTGTCAGTGTCTAGACAGACTTTGGTTCGTCTCGTGGACGGGCTTGTACTTGCCTTCTGCGATACTGGCGCGCCAGCCATTGTAGAATGTTAGTGTTGGGAAGCCAGCAACTTGCTCATACACGGAAATACATGTGCATCTTAGTTATACACTCTGTTATGTAAGAGAAAGGGGCTGCGAAACTGGTCGCGGCCACATCTAAACCCAGCGTTTTGGTGACTCTCCTTTCATTTCCTTGCGATGGCCAAATGCGCAGCTAGCCAGCTAGTACGCTTTTGGCTTATCGGCAGGGAATCCCCACCTTTGAAGCGAGTTGAAAGGCTTGAGCTGGCTGACTAACTGCCCCAAGACTAACTAACTGCCAGCGCTATCGAGCGGGCGGCCGAATCGTTGATGCTTTTCGCACAGTGAGATCCCAATTCACAACGAGATGACCAAGCGCAAATTGAAGGAGGGCCGATGACAACTGTGCACCAGCCAAGGTTTTTTTTTCTTTTGTTTTCGCTTTTGGGATTGTCCTTAATCGAGAGTGGGCAAAGTTAAGAGGCTCGAAGGCACTCATATAAACCAGAGCTTCCTCCTGTATTTAAGAAAAAACCTACACGCCATTTGAGTCCTCTCTTTCCTCCTCTTGACATTTCACGTTATCCAATCATTTCGTCAACTGGACTTAAGCCAAACTATTTCATCTTCGCTCCTTTGCCCAGCTTTCATAACCTGCTAAAATGGCGACCCAACAGAACACCACGGTTTCGGCTGCTGTCGACGCTGATGGTATTGCCTCCCCTGCTCCTTGCCCTTGTCGCATTTTGGCTCAGATCTGGGTTGCCGCGTATACTAACAACAATGCAATGGTGCTTAGATATCAACGCCTGGATCGGTCGCCTCAAGGATACACTGAACAAGCCGGAGACTATCACAAAGCCTACGACGGGCCCGAACAAATGGACCAGCTCCTTTCTCTCCTGTTTCGCGCCCGTCGATACTTGTAAGTCAAAGCAATTTTGACGACCTTTTCAGAAGTCTATCCTAACCCACTGGTTCCTAGGCTTGGTGACATGCTGCTGCCCTTGCATCACCTTCAGCAAAACACATCACCGCCTGCGCAAGAACGCAAATCTTGAAGGCTTCTCGCCCATCAACACGACTGTATGTCTTGAAGCAATGTTGCGTATATGAAGTTACTCTGCTAACGAATAACTTTTAGTGTCTGGGGTTTTGGCTTTCCGGCTGTATCTGTCTGCCTTGGCTTTTCCAACTGATTCAAAAATCCGACGTCCGGGAACGTTACAACATCCAGGGAGACTTCCCGATCGATCTTCTGAAATCTTGCTGCTGTCTGTGCTGTGATTTGATCCAGACGGATAAGGAGGTTGCTCACCAGATCGCCCAGGGTAACATTCCAGTCACCCAGGAGGTCAAGCCTGCTGAAGGGATGTCCTATCAGCCTGCTGCTCCTTCTGCTCCCCAGTAGTCGATTAAATGGTTCCGTCCCTTCTATTTCGAACTCTTAAGTTGTCGATTATGTTCAGAGAATTTTAATATTAATAAGCTTTGCTTGGATGGAGTTGGCCTGCGGATGATTCGGGTTTGATATCTTCAATATGTATATGTGTATTATTCACCTGTTTGTGATCAATATAATTCTATTAGGCCGCGGCAGAAGTCACCTCGCCCTTCTGCGCAGGGTTAGAGTCGTACCATCGCGTTGCCCTATCTGAATCAATGAGTACCTCACGTTCAGTTTCGTCATTTTAGAGTATCTGCTCAATGCTTCGTATGGAGGGACTCAAGGACTCTGCGCTATGTATGTGGATACTTCACAGTCGCTGGTTCATGCTAATTACAGCATAAGCTGGCAATGTCGGTGTGTATAAAGCTAGTCGTTTTGTCAAGTCAAAAGGGCTTCGGTGATCATTTTATTATGTATAATGACCTTGCTGGCTGTCGGCGATGACGGGTCACAACCGTCTTATTCTAGAAGTGAGGGAGAGGTGTCATGTTGTGGTGGCCATGTGTAGCAGAATTTCCCTCGTTGTCAGCTTTCCCTCCGTTTACTATAATATAAATAACATCTACCACTGTCAGTATATATTCTTCACCTTCTTTCATCACGCCATCCACCTGGAATCCATCTGCCTCCCTTCATCCTCAAACATCTGCATTTCCTCCATCTAAGACTCAATCATCGGCAGACTGATCTCACAGCCTGGACACGGCTTGTCCCTCTCAATCGACGCTGTCGAGACCGCCCTAGCAATGGCTTCAAGAGCGCCGTATCTCAATCGACCCCGGTATGATCTCTCCAGCATCTCAGACCACTATTACCGTGCCCACGACGCAAATATAATGACGAGAATATACATTGCTGATGATTCTCATAACACAGTTTCAAGCCCGCTCGCGAAAAACCTGCCAATGTTAGCGAATATCAACGCCATCTGCATGATAAAATTAAGAAATCACTTGAGTCCGCTGCCAGAAGTTCCATGAATTCTGGTATCATGCCGACTTACATGCCTGGGCAGGAACCAAAGCGATGGGCACCGACGTCTGCCAGCTCAACTGATGCATCTTCAAACTACTTTGGCGAGTGGCACTCACATAGGGATGCTGCCCTAACTGACGATATCAAAAACTCTCTGACGCAATCAAAGCGGGTGCACCATATCGACCTCTCTACACTTGGGTCTCGGCTTTCTGGTGTAGCCGCACAGGATAGCGATGTCATGAGCCTGCTCTCCCCAGCTACTGAGAGTATCACGCCTTCGGAGAGACCTTCAGAGGCCAAGCTACGACGTGAAGCAAGGGCTGATCATTTCCGCCGGTATGGGAAAGGTCCAGATCTTACCAAGATCTACCAATTCTCTGTACTTGGGAAGAACAACAAGACATATAATCGCCTTGCTGCCTGCGACCTTACTCTCTACCACCCGGGGAGGGATTCGCACCGGAGCGTACCCTCACAACAAGACCGGAATATCAATCTTCGTATCGCTTTGGCTAAAGACTGTCTCAAAATCATTGCGATCCTCCGCATAACGGACTCTGAGCAGCAGCCTGATGCCAGTCGATTTTACAATATCGCGAGTTTGAGCTGGCCCATCAGCAGTCTTCCCAATAGCTTCGTCCGTTGCTATGTCGATAAGATAATGGAGCGGAAAGTGACCGCGAAGGGCCGTTGGCAGTACAAACCAACCTATTTTTTCGAAGTGAGAAATCAGGGTAAACTGGAGCAAGGGTGCCTAGACACGTCTTCTTCGCAGACTTTGGGTATCAATCAATCTCATCTCGACTGCGGTTTCAATCTCATCCGCAACATTCGCGATTTGGCCTCCCAATCACTTAACGAGCAAAGACAATCGGGTGTTGAAACTCCAGGATTCTGGTTTTCAGTTCATTCCTTAAGCCTTCAAACAGACGACGATGACTCGCTAAAGCAGATTAGTAACCCTAATAGCAAGTTCGAATTTATATCTTGGGAAAAGGTTCCTCAGAAGCTCCTCGAGGAATGTCTGGACCGTTTATTAACGGGGATCCAAGTAAAGCTTGATAAAGAGCCTCAATCCATTATTGCGCCAGAGGTAAGATACATATATGCGTATATATATCTCTTTCAACGAATACCGACAACTATTCGCTTCCAAGTCATATTAGGCACTAACTTGAGTTGATGAACAGACCATCGAGAAATACCAAGAGATCTTGCAGAATGCAGCGCAGCAAGGCGTCATTGGCATCCCGATACCCCCATCGGTTGCAGCAAAATTTTTGAATTGCCCTGGGTCAGGCCTTTCTTCTCAGCCTACACAAACCCGACTGGAGGACTCAGGTGGGAGTTCTGGTTCTCAAGGCACAAACGCGATCGAAAATATGTATTCAGGAGTCATGGATGCAGACTTGAAGCATCGCAGCACATCCAGGAAGAATGATATCTTGGACACAGTTGATGAAAGCACACCAGAAATCGCAAGTAATTCTCAGCACGCTTCAGCTGAACTTTTCGCAGCGAACATCTCTGAGCCTCGAGGTGCCGTTTTGGCGGGAGAGTGTCAACCAAGTTGTGCTATGGGCTTTACGTCTCCGCTCGATCTACAAAATGGACACTGCCTTTCGATCTCGCCTGGCACGAAAAGCTATCATGTTGACGAAGTCGGTTTGCAAGAGAAGAAAACCTCTACGACTCTTGTTGTAGGGCATGAGAATAACCGAATGGCCGAAGCTAGTACGTGTGATTTCATTGCTGAAAAGGCAACCGCCACTGAGCCATTCGGAGACGGACACTTCAAGATGGATATGACTACCGCTCATCGAGTCTTCACTGCCCATCAGGAGGAGCGCAAAAAGGCTCATCGCATGAAAATCCTGTTGAATGAGATCCCAATTTTTCAGCGGCCCTCAAAGAATCCCCAGTCGAGTCAGAATATTACCCAATATTCTCCAAGCGATCAGACGGCAGATGTTGGTTATGAGAACATCGCACTGTCCCATGAAGAATATTTTCAACAAAGCCAACCATTGGGTTCGCCGATTCGAACTGAACTCCAATTCGGTGATGTCTTTTCCTACTTCAAAGCGGATATTGACAAAGCAATGCGCCTGGCGTTCGATTCCAGCGACTCGAGTGAGGATTATGAATTCGACACGAAGTCTAGGGCTGGTGGTATTACTTCTTCCAGATTCAGCAATGTGTCTTCCCTCAGACAGAGCCTTGGGCTATTACAAAGAGGGAATAAGGACACTGAGGAAATGCGATGGTAGTGGCCTGCCTCCCTCTAATAATATTATTGCGCCTCTAAAATGCTAGGAAAGGCGTATACCCTGAGCTACTTCTAAAATTTCGAATCTCAGGTTGGCATTTTTTTCTCCTTCAACTGGTTGCATCAGTATTATCTAGAGCTAAGGGTTGCTTTTTATCGCGCTGCGCCCCTCTTGAGATACAGTCTTGACCTTTGAGATACTAACTAAGCCAGACGATCCATGTTCTTTAAATTCGGGCGGGAGGATTGGCACGAATGATAACAACCAACAATCCTGGAAATAGCAAAGAAAAAATCCGATTAACTGGCAAATTAGTCCCCTTCTAAGCGATAATTTCTTATATATAAGTAAATACTTACTTAAGTAAGTACTTAGATAATTTAACCGTATACCATGCATGACTAAGGAAGTAAGTACATAAGTACTTACTTATCTTTCGCAGGCGCCCAAGTGTGGCGTATGTATAGCTAGCAGGATTTCAACTTGTGGCGGGACTTGACCAAGCGAAACCACAATCGATTCATCACGCCACGCGACCAGAATTTCACATGCCGCAGGTCAAGTAACCGAAAGATCACGCCGAAAATTCGGTGTTCGTAGCTCACAACGGTCCTTATTCATCCGAAGGACAGCTGAAGTATGGGAAGCTGTGACATTCCAGTCGAAAAAGCAAGCAATTGACTTGAGGCAGCTGGTAGCGCACATATCATATGCAATATTGATGGAGACATCCCACGTCCTGCGCAAATATCTACCGATTCCTTGTCGTCGCGCCGCAAAACTGTTGCTGGACACCCCCACGTACCACAGTGCACGGCAAGACCCTCCGCCGGCAGATGGCCAGTTGACCTGTGACATTCATCATCAGCCTCCTTGAAAAGCCTGGCTGTATCGTTTTGGCACTGTTGATCGAGGCATCCTAGCTCGTCCATGCATCGCGGAACCGGTAAGCCACCAAGGCGCAGAAATAGAATCCTGTTGTTGTTTGACTCCTTCGTCTCCTATAGGTCAATAAGTACTCTTTGGGCCTCCAAGACGCAGCAGTCGACCGACACATCAGCCCACTGTATGGTTTGTGTAACGAGACCCGGGCTTCCTGCCAGGCGGCCGACAAGAGCCAGCGTTAATTTGCGTGATTTTTGCTGGAATCCCGAGAAGGAATATATGCTGGCCGCCTCATTATGGTATCTAGATAGCATTCCGTCAACTGCATTCCTCGAGGGATGCTTGGAAAACTCGTCAGTATCGGAAGTTGCGTCTCGGAGTCAAATTGGTTTGCGCTGCCAAGTTGCTTATGTCTTTAGGCTTCGCCGGTTTAAACGTTTCTGATGGCCCCAGATGACTAGTTTGTCAGATTTGATTAGCTCCAGGGCTTGGTCATGCGATCGCAAAACTGATGAACTTCTCAAAATATACTTACTTACTGCGGGGTTGGGGAGATTTTTGGCAGATTCATGCCGTCCCTGGGGTGACAGACATACAAAAAATATTTCCCCCGCTGTGTCGGAAGCATGTCTTTGGACGAATGCCTGCGATGGACACCCATGCTTGCCCTTTGGCTGACGATCGATATACTTATCGGGACGTTCATGAATCAAGCCCTTGCTTTTCGGCTAATGCAACTTTCTGGATGGCGAAGCGTTGCGTCCCCGAGACTATACGACTAGGATGGCTTTGGTTCAGGAAAGCGAGGGTACGGTCACCGCCTTTTGTTGATTGGCCAGTCTCACTACGGGTCTGAGATACAGCACCGGAAATCTTCTTCGTTCGTAGCGCCGCTGGCATGAAGTCAGTTGTAAGTAACCAGTACCGTAGAGTTCAGTGCCAGCCCGTCTATATAAAGGGATGCTGAGGCCCCTAGGCCCTACACTGGTGCACAACTACAGTCGATCCAACATCCAAGTTAATCATCTCTATAAACTTCAAACAGAATCCTGCAATCAATCAGCGCTTATCACCAACAATCAGTCAAAATGAATCCATGCAACTGCAACTGCTGTGGCGGCTCCTGCAAGGATTGCAACTGCTCATGCACCAGCTGCTCCGTAAGTTACCACATCGTCTCGAACATTTCTACGGCATGCCGATATAAGTACTTATATATCAGAGTAGAAGTAAACATATCGCGATGGTACCATGGTCTAACCGATCTTCTCGATCACGAGACATCGTCGACAATTTCCGGAAGCACAAGCTGCTTGCTTAACTCGTTCCTGATATACGCTTCAAGTGGCTGTATATCTCGAGTCGATACCAACATGCTGGACGTCTCTTGATGTAAACCAGAGCTCCCAAGATCGGGACCATTTTCTTCTCTGGACTCATATTTCAGTTTATCATTTAAATATAACTTCGGCCATGATATCTTTTCTCGCGAATCTGGTTCACACTACATCATAGTTTGGGGACGCTTCGGAATCTTGTTTCTTCTCGCCTTGGCCTTTTAGAGAAGGGGCTGCGTGTTGTAGTTTCACTATAAAATGGGCTTTCTAGTGGCACTATGCATGGCTGCCCGCATGTCAATTAAAGCAAATCTGAAAAGACCCCAGTGAGTAAATATGCATAGCGTAGCAAATTGAATGTAGAGTGAGAATTTCCTATCTGTGTATTTCTAAATACGCAAGCTCTCCCACCGGAGTTTTAGATGATAAGGATTGTACGAGAGCTTTCAGGACCGGCTTCAGGCAAGCGAGTGATAGGAGAAGACCCTAAGATCGATGAGTAGTGCTTGTTATATAGTACACAATCCACCGGATACATCAACTCCACGGCTGCGAAAGTGAATTAAGATCCCCTTGTATCATGTTCGGCTAGACTTTTGGCCCATACCAGCTTTATTCTTTTTGTCGGGATACCGTGTCGCTGAGCGCCGAGGTATGACGCTTATATCTGTCTCCTTGAATTTAGATTGAGGTGCTTCGAGAACTTCCATAGCGTAGTTACGACCTGTGGTAGCAGGACCCTTCACGCATAGCCAAAGTTGATCAGCAGATCTCTCGAGTGTCTCTATCATATCTCGTAATAGCTCGGATGCCATGTCGACCATTCCACTATGAATCTCGTTGCGACCCTCGGGCAGAATCCTCTGGGCGTTTGGGGGCAGCTTGAGATAATACACTGGCTGGGTTTGGTCATTTGCTAGATGTTTCATCCGCACATGATATGAGATGTTTTCGTTGTACACCTTGTTGGAGCGCCACTCCATCCTACCCAGGATTTGAATTGCATCTGTCGGAGACTTATTTCGATCTCCAATGGGCGCAGTCCGATGCAGCAGGAATAGACTTACGCCGTCCCACATTAAACGAAAGCCTATAGAGACGTGGCATCTGACTGCGAGATCTTCCGGAAGACAACGTCGCCAATTTCGCTCCGCTCCATCCCAGATAAATGCGTCAACCTCTTGAGCCAAAGAGGGGTCTGCGGGCATTCCATCCTTTATATTCGAAGTCTTGGGGTGTATGTTGCCCTTACGCTCCTTGGCATTGACAGCGAAAATGGAATTTGAACTCTCAAAAGATTTCTGGGATGTACTGATTATCGATTCAACCGGGCCAGTCCCTTCGCTTGTTGCACTCTGTAATACCTTGTTACGGGTTAGCTAAAGTGTGTTCCTAGGGTGCGAATTCAGATTCGTTCTATGTTCACCTGATGAGCTTCTGCGTTAGGGTCACGACTATTGCTCAATGTAGATACGCAGCGAGGTGTGGGACTAGGAGTAATCCACGGAAGCATTCTTTTATTAACTGCACAAAAGGTATTTTTGTTCTCTTGAAGAATTTTCAAGGAGACGTCCCGCTGGAGGGTAAACCGGATTGACTCAATCCTGACCCATGTCATGTCTCCATCTTTGCGGCAGCTCGAAATGCGCGTCTGTGCAGCGAGCATTGCCTCGAGAGTCAGACTTATATCTTTGCTAGTGACGCCTGGGTGATCGTTGTCATTGCCATATAGAGGCCGGATGGTGAAGACACGGCCTTCATCTAGCACTCGAAAATATGTCTCAAGAAGAAACAGAACCGTGGTTTTTCGTCGACCCTCAAATTTCTTTTCGAAGTGATAGAGCATTGGACCAGCATTCTGAGGTCTGCCATATACGAGTGAGGCCAATCTCCCAAATTCTTGCTGCAAGTACTCGCTACGCTGCTCTGATTGCGGGAGGTCGAGCTTCTGGATTGCCATAATGTGAATACCAGTGTCGCGGACGATGTGGCGAATGGAAATTGAGTTTCCCAGCCCTTCAGGTAGAACTGACATCCACTGATTCGTATATGGATTCCAAGCGCTGACCTTGACCTGACATAGTCTCCCGTACTGATTGGAAAGCTGTAACGGAACCAAATCATATGGTTGCGGCAGTCCCGCCATTGTTCCTGCACGTCAACTCAAAATCATGTTAGCATCTTATGGAGTTACCTGTTTACCATTTGTATTTTTGGGATTGATTGACTGGATTTCTATTAGAGTATATATGCGGTCACGCCTACCTGTCTGACGAAAGCCCCCGCGTGCTCGTGGGTCAACTTGTGAACTCCTGAGAAGCAAGTTGTCTAGTCTTATGATGTAGAGCTATTGGAAGGCTGTGCAACAGCGTGCTGTGCCAGGAAAGACGAAAGCGGCGGTCGATATGATGCCTGATGGATGCTCACTATGAGAGAGCTGTCTAGATCGAAATTATTTATCGATGATATTGATGATCGAGGATGTTAGCCTGAGGGAATAGTTGTAGATGTAACTATAGCTATGCTCGGACTACTAAATATATTTTTAGCAGCAAGCTCAACACGAACGTTGATACAAAATGTCGCAAGCTTTCTCTATGCTTAGGGCTGTTCAGCTCTCAACTTAGAGCGCTTGAGCTACCTAGGTATATTAATATATAGGGCAAGGCTCACTACACTGTCATGTGACATTCCTGGACGCAATAATGCTGTCATATATATTTATTAAGCTCACATATTCTATACACAAAGAGGAACAATTAGCTTGAGCACTCGGCCGCCTAGGGCCTATAGGTATCCATACGGAAAATGCTCAAAGTAGTTCAACAACTACAGCTGCACGTGCGGTATGTCAGCGAATGGGGTAGTTTTATGGAGCTGCTTCGCTCTATCAGTGATACTGATATCTCTGGACGTGCGGACAGCAAACCTGGTCCTAGTCAAGAGCCGACCAAACATAGTATGCATGTATCATAGCTTAAAGCTTAGGTTTTTAACTTCCATGATTCACTGTGATATTAATGGTGAGACTTTCATGGCTATTCGTCCATCCATCATCGCTAAAGCACACACACCTGGCCTGCGGCCGGTGCGTATTCTGCTTTTCGACTTGCACTGGGCTACTTAATTAAGTATGTACTTCCTTTGTGTTGAACCATGGTACCACTTGCTGGACCTGATACAGCATGTTTCTAGGGACGCTGCGGCACATATATATATGTGTCGTATTCTAATCTACTAGTTTAAGTTTATGAATACGATTTAACGGCACGGATAAGCTAATATCATCGTCTCGCAAGCCAGACGCCTTCCTTTGGCTGCGAAGTAATATCAGCATATTTCAGAATTCAAGCTGTCATTCTGAAGATACAACAGGCTCCAAGAAGTCAAGCATCGAGGATCACAAACACAGAAAGCTGGCGCATATAGTATCGTAATTTCAGTTTGTTTGAAAATTGCGTCAGCATTGGTCTTCGTTTAAGGTTTATCGAGATCTAGGCTACTCCGCTTTGCCCAGCTGGTAGTGAGCAGATAGTGAATGCCTCTGGAACTTGCTCTCAAGGATAAGGTATCTATCACCCGACATTGATACGTCACGAGATATAATTCTGGGTAAAAGACATCGATCAGACTGGAGTTCGGTCTGCTAGTGTGATTGCAACCGGGACTATGTTGTAGGATTCAAAATCGGTTTCAAGCAGCGGCATTAATTTTATAGAGATAATATCCACAATTGGGGCACGGCCGCGCAGGCTCTTACATCCTGTTTGGGATTGGGAGGCCTACGAAGAATCATCTCCCGGCGCTCACTGAGCTCTGGTAGTCCTGTGAGAATTCTCCTGGTGTCGTTTGAGCTCTATTCTGATCAGCCATTGCATTCAAACTAGTTGCAACGTTGCGGGATAGATATGATCGATATGCTTGCCCGCGCCCCCGTTCGAACGTTCGTGCGATCGTGTTGTGCTTGGTATTTCTTTCCGAAATTTCTGAGGTTTGGTGGAGACATACGCACGCCAAGTCGAGAAACACGAATTTCCAAGACCCCTCTCGGAAGGAGGGCAGTTCCCCAACAGTAAGTCTCGGAGAGAATGTGGATGTAATATGCGTAGAATCCGAATGTATAAGTAGTTTATATAGGCGGTACTGCGGGGAACTGTCCTTGGAAACTGGAGCAGCTTAGGACGGCTGATTGCGGGGCTCAGGCTGCGCTGAGTCCAGGTGAACTATGGTAGTCGGAGAACCCGACCACGAGCTAGCTGCTTGGTCGATGGTAGCGACTCGCGAGTATATCCAAGAAGGGGTATGAGTTTCAGGGACTAGCGACGCGGCATCACACGCTTTCCACGGCTATACCATGTATTACTAATGGAAATATAATTCTGTATCTATGTTATAATAACAGTGCCAGCAGCGCTACCAGAAATCTCAAAGCAGACTCAGTATCCACTGGCATCAAGGCTCTGTCAAATCGTACATTCACCGTGCGGTATTGGGATCTCAAAATTTGAAATGATCTCGATAGGTCACCTCGGCGAGGGCCGTTTGGTATTTGTTGAAATCAAGAACATGACAGCCTGCGATCGGCTAAAGTCCCATGGCCTATGCAGGTATTTTCCGAGAGATGGCTTTTCGCTTCCAGCCATATGATATTGCCACGCTTGGCGAGTGTCTCGAATTTATATTAGGCGCCATCCTGCGGGGGGTAACCTGTAGATCGAATGCAACATAAGTTCTTACTGACAAGCTCGCTATTAATGTCTCTTTACCCGGAATGCCCGGGGTTCTATTTTATTCTCTCCGGAGTCCTTCCTCCGATAAAGTCTACAATTAGCTAGGATAGCCCGAAGGCTCGTATTTCCTAATTTTCCTGCAGATGTTGGTCAGAGGTCCCATCCATCACTTTGAAATTAATATGAATTCATATATCAATTGGTGTTGCAAAGGCTGGCTTGATCAGTCTTGGCAGTTCGTTTGACCTCCAGTCGCTATATAGCACCCAGGTTTGGGCAATCCGTCGACTTGGTCATTGCGACTAATGTATATGCCCACGATTTATGAACCCTGTACCTGACCACCTGCGCGGGGACATTCATTAATTGAATTCATGAATGATGCTTTCTCTAATACCCTCGGACCAAATCAGCCGGGTCGCCCATAGTGATGCAATTTTGAAGACAATAGGGAAATGTGGAGGGAAAGTTCTTGGAAAATGCTCATGCGGGGGCATACTGTATCTATACTGTCTTGGGAAAGCACAAAACCCTGCGGGGCGGGTCAGTCGCAGTTATCTAAATATCCGTTGTGGATGCTGGAAATCTATATAAATAGCGGTGGCGCGCTCGCCAGGCACTCACCTAGGATAATCTTGATCATGATACAACTAAGCGGGTAGCAAAGTTCGAGTTCCAATATCTCACGTCCATCATTTAATATTTCTAGCGATTCTGTTCTTGAATCATCCGGAACTTATAAATATAATACATACCGATATCCTATATCGTCTGGCAACCCAGTTCTTCTGTAGTAGAAATAGTACCTGCGACAATGGCGCCAGCTGCCACCCACATTGGTAACCCCGCCGATCCGATTGTGACGGCGCTGGTTGACCAAGACAAAATTCCATGGTACAAAAAGACGAATCTTCGATACTTATATCTCATCATGTTTCCAACATGCATTGGTATTGAGATGACTTCCGGATTTGATTCTTCCATGATGAACGGTATGTGCCGCCGAATACCCAAACGATATATTCGATCACTCCATTAATATATCCGTTAAATTTAAAATGTCTCCGCACTTTTACACCTAGGATATAAGCTGATATGAAAATCTTAACGTATGTAGGACTTCAAGCCGTGGCAAACTGGGATGCATACTTCGGATTCCCTCGAGGCTCGAAGCTCGGCATACTCAGTGCTTCCTACAGTTTGGGCGCTATCGTCGGCCTACCACTAATCCCCTTTATTTCCAATAAATGGGGAAGGAGATGGACAATCATATTTGGATCTGTAATCATGATTATCGGTGCCATTTTGCAAGGGTGCTCCCAAAATTGTAAGCGTGTGGCTCCTATCAAAACTTACCCACATGCACTTATGGAGAAGGTGTCTGTCAACTATCCACTGAGCAACTATGACGGAACTGACGTGAATATCGCGAGGCAGTTGCCATGTTCGTAATAGCTCGGCTGATTCTCGGCTTTGGTATCCCATACGGCATTGTCGGGGCCTCATCTCTAATCGGGGAAACTGCGTATCCTAAAGAGAGAGCTACATTAACATCAGTTTTCAACGCCTCTTGGTTCATCGGTGCTATTGTTGCCGCAGCTATCACACTGGGGACTTTCGCAATGCCTAATACCTGGAGCTGGAGGATCCCTAGCATCCTACAAGTCGTTCCTAGTTTATTGCAAATAGCCTTCATGCCATTCATGCCAGAAAGCCCCCGTTTCGTAAGTGGACGCCATCATCAGGCCTCTCTTAGGTATATAGATTATCATCTGACGTTAATGACTCGGACTTCTAGTTAATTCAGCACGATAGAATTGAGGAAGCCCATGCTTTCTTTGTTAAATATCACGCTGAGGGCGATGCCAACAGCGAGCTCGTCAAGGCTGAGATAGTGCAAGTTCAGACAGCCATCAAGCTAGAGCTTGAACACGCTAAGCTGGGATGGAGGGAACTTTTTCGGACACGCGGCAATATACGTCGATCTATCGTCACCGGCTTTCTCGGTCTTTTCACCCAATGGTGCGTCTATCTTATCGAATAAATCCTGGCACGTGATCAGATTAACGATGTGGTCTTATCGATCGGAATTCGGAACTGACCATTGTATATTTCATGCATAGGAGTGGAAACACGCTTATCAGCTATTATCTAGTAAATTTGCTTCGCTTTCTGCCCACACGGACCGTATTACTGTTGGCGCTAACTGTGAATCTAGGTCCAAATCCTAAACCAAGCAGGGATTACAAACAAAGGAACGCAGACGCGCATCAATCTTGGGCAGACATGCTGGCAATTCGTTAATGGAGCGCTCATCGCGTTTTACGTCCCTCGGCTTCTGAAGCGAAGACCAGCATACTTTATTTGTACTATTGGGTTGTTGCTTATCTACATTTCATGGACGATTGCGGCGTCGAGGTATGCGGAGACAAAGAACCAAGCAGCCGGCTACGCTGTATTGGTTATGATATTTCTCTATAGTAAGCATCTCCTGAGGCTGTTTAATAAGATAAGCGTGTACCAACATATTGTTGGTACTTTGCTGCACCGGCATAAACTTTGTCGGTATCACGTATACTTAGTATACTAACGCCCGATCTTCTCAACCTTCAGCCCCATTTTATAACGTTGGCTACAACGCCTTGACGTATAGTAAGCTAAAACTCCTGATTTAATTTTCTGAATACCTTGTAGCTTTTGAAGATGGTACCCTAATGCATTTAAATAGCATACCTCGTGGAACTGTTCCCATATCACATCCGGGCGAGTGGCATTGTAAGTAAAGATTCTCTCCACAGGCTCTATGCTTGCAAGGGTATAACCCTATAGATCTAACAAATACTGCCACAGGCTTTCTTTCAAATTTTCGGGCGACTGGCGGGATTCTTCAACAACTTTGTGAATCCGATCGCCCTGCAAGCTATTTCGTGGAAATACTACATCACCTATTGCGTGTGGCTTGGATTCGAGATAACATTTGTGTACTTTATGTTCCCGGAAACAGCTGGAAGGACACTAGAGGAGCTGGCTTTCCTCTTCGAAGGCGATGTGAACAACGAACTGCTCAACAAGACTACTGAGAAGCATCTGGTCGATGATGTTCGTCTAGAGGACATTCACCTGTCGCCTGCTGGGACGAAGGACGAAGAGAAGCCAGCTGTGACTGAGGTTAGAATTGACAAGGCCTGAGCGGTGCTAGGCAGGCGTGAGTGAGATACGCGAGAAGCGTAGAGCTCTGTGCTGGGTTTTTTTTGGATAGTCTCGAATGATTTTAGTCAGTGTATTCAATATTGTCCTTCAATTAAGCTAGAAATTCATACTCTGGGAAAGTCGGGTGGTTATGGTGACCAAGTAGTAGAAGAAGTGAGGTCCACGGCGGTTTTTTGGTGTTTGGTCGTATTTGCTCGGTTCGCACCAAAAAGTGGTGCAGTGTTTTCCATGTTTTGTAAGCAACGCGTTGCTTCGCCAGTTGAGGCAACTTTCCGGTTTGGTGGATACATATATTGGCCTCCCAGCTTGGGCCTGACCGCAACCCTCGCAAAAAAGGTCGTTGAACAGAACAAAGCCGAACCGGCACCTATCCAGTGCTTTGGCATTACTGGCAAACATTGTATTAAATGCACAGGATTGCAAGCTTGAACTGGGGGTGGCATTTGTGATCAGGATCAAGAGCTGGGTGCTGGGTCGGGGTCGACCCGGGTCGCATTTGATATTTGAGTGCGGTTGGCTTGACCTGATGCCTGAAAACCCAACCGGAAGCAGCTCTTGTGCTGGCCCTGCAGCTGCAGCTGGGCGACGCCCCTAATCAAGATCGCCAGCCCAGCCGCATGCGCAAGTCCCAATCCGTAGCAGTGCAGGCCACGAAAGGGCATGCCTTAGGTCTTGTCTCAGGCGCCGCCCATTGGTATCATGTCGTCTTGCAGCCTGCTGATTTCTCGGAAGTTCTATTTCGATGGTGCTTGAGGTGCCTGGACCATCTGGCCATCGTCTTGCAGCGCAGCCCGGCAAACGCCATGAGATTCTTTCAAGCCTCGCTTAGGCGTCCATGGCCTGGCAGCCAGCCGACCTTTACAGATGACGCTTGTGATTCTCCCTCTTCTTCCACCCTGAGACCTCCCTTCCTCAGCAAGTGCAACGGCTTTGGACAGTCCCCCAATTCGAACCCACAAACACGACCTCTTAGCGTATATACGTATCCGTTGCTCCGATCGAGATTGCGTTCAGCGCCGACTCATTCCAGAAGTTCATAGCGCTGGGCCTGGAAGTCTCTCTTCCTGGCCTGGCGTTGGATTGGATAGTTTTCTCCGGAAAAGATCAGGATCCGAGCTGTTGCATGTTGTCTTAAACTGGTCACTTCGCTAGATCTCGTAGAACCAGTTGGCTCAGAATTTACGTCGTACCTGTTGTCACGAAATATCTCTGCTCGGCGCCTGTTGGGAGGTCCTCCTATATATTACCTCAAAATGCCAGGCCTTACTCCACAATCGCAGTGGACTGACTTCACCTTCACAGTTGAACGCGATCAAGCTTTGCAGGGCCTTCTCCTACCTCTAGAGAAGTACCAGCGGTACGGCTATCGCAAAGAACCATTCACCCACAGTGAATTGCTACACAAATACGAGGCATATTGCAAGCGGTGCAGCGGTGAGTATTGAGAATCGGATCTATGAATGCTAGCTTGTGGTGTCTTGTGGCTGATGTCCAATCGCTTTTGAGCAGCTTTCGCCCTGAAGCCTGAAGCCAACGACGATCTGTCCAGCTATAAGAGCGAATCGAAGTGCGTGATTCACCCTGGACGCAAACTGGAAAAGGTATCGACGGTTTCCTCTGATACCAGGACGGTACTAAGAAACCTTCGCTCATCCACATGCTGTAGGATCGAATATGGAGCTGTTGCAATACGACTATCATCACTTATCCTGGCGAGCCCAGTGGATGTCTCGACTTCCCGGCCCATGACTGGATCAATGGCTCTCCTCTGCCGCGCGGGTTCTGGGACCTGCATCCCACTCCACCATTCCGGCAGCCCGAAAGCAACCGGCCGAGCAGGCCGCGGGTCGCAGTGTCGCTGGACTGTGAGATGGCGACAAATCGCTTTAATCAGCCTGAGTTGATCAAGCTGACACTGGTTGACTTTTTCAGCAAGGAGGTCCTGATAGACTCTCTGGTTAGACCTCAAGCGAAAATCAAAAACATGCTGACATCGCTCCATGGCATTACCTATAAAGACATAGCAGCGGCAGTACGCAGTTCAGAAGCGATTCTTGGTCGCGACGCTGCTAGAGAGAAGCTATTTCATTTTGTAGGGCCAGAAACAATAGTTCTAGTCCATGGCGGGTTGAATGACTTCCTCAGTCTAAGATGGTATCATCATGCCATCCTAGATACGCAAGAGGTAGAGAGTAGGATCAAGAGAATTGGAGACGACGAGCTTGCTGACTGGCTCGCTGATGAAGGCACAAGCCTAGAAGCAATGAGCAGGCTCAAGACAGGCGTACACATCAGGAAGGGGAACGGAATCCATGACAGCTTGGAGGATGCGATGGCGTGCAGAGAGCTTGGGGTGTGGTATGCAAACAACCTGAAAGGTGAAATCGGTCTTGATGATCAGGATGTCGTAGTCGGTGCTACGGGCGCGGAACACGACCGAATGGGTGTCCCGGGTACACAAGCGGTGCAAAACGTGAGCCACAACGAGCCCACAGCTTCAAGGACTGAGCCCAAGGCCGTGCTTCCTGAGGCAACCACGTCAGCTGTCAAAACCATGGAAGCCAGAGACACCGAAGCGCTGTGGAACTGCAAAGCGTGCAAGATGCGGGTCAGGGAAGAAGACAAACTTAAGCATAGGATGGAGAAGTCGCATATGGACCGGCTGATTGCGCTAGTCCAACAGAAGGGAGGATGATAGGTTGCGGGAGGGGTCAGCGTTCCCGAGAACTATGCGGGGAGGACTCCGGCATTGTAGCCTGGCTTTCGGGCTGGGTGGGAAGGCGATTTCAATCGAGGCGGCCAGCACTTTGGACTGCTCATTCGGAGCGAGATATGTATGCTAGCAACGATAGATAGTGAATGAATGAGAGCCGAATTGCCAATTTCCCAGAGAATAGACCAGGCGGATACCTATCGAGTAGTGACGATGTCGTGACGTTCGATCGGATTGCAAGAGCGGTTCAGGGTCCGCTGGTGGTGAGCTTGAGGGAGGGGTCTTGCGTTGGTGTGGCTTTTGTTGGTTGTTGTCGTTGGAGACGCAGCCAACCGCGGCAACCAGGAAATTTGTTTTGGTTTGACATCAACCGCCACCGCTGGCCACCGTTCAACATCACCATCATCATCACCACTCTCCATCATTATCAAAACATGCGCACCGTCGTCACCATCGCCATTCTACCAACGTCTGTCAGTGCTTCAGCATTCGCACTTGATACCGCCTCTCCCATACGCAATGGTTGGACGCCAGCGACCGAAACGCGGGCGGGGAGGCCGCAGGCCCGCTTCTCGATCTCCCGCCAACGATGACATGCCCCCCCCAAAGCCAGTCGCAGCAACTAGACACTCGCCGCTTGGCCCCCCTCCACCGCCATCTGGCCCACAGCGATCTCCCGAAACGCCGCCTCGCTCGCCTCAATCGTCTGGCAGTCCGAAAAGGAAGTTTGAAGATATCGAGGAGGTCTCCTGGGAAGACAACAGTGACAAAAATACCACAGCACTCTCCTTCTCTCTAGACGCCTCCATCAGATCAACATCCGACCGACCATCTAGACGGCTCCGATCAAGTTACACCCTTGCCGCGAGCGTCACTTCTATTGAGAGGGCCACACGTGCCCGCTCACACCGAGCAGCAACCCTGGAGCGGTCGGTTACACGAAACCCGCTCTCCTCGGGGTTCTCGAAGCCAAACGATAGCGAGAAGCTGGTGGTAAAGTCTCGCGATGGTCGGGAGTGCTGGCTTTGCGCGAAATCGAACACTGTCATGCTGGAGACTGCTCACAACGTTGTAGCCTCTAACCGCGACTTGGTAAGCGTGATGATCAACATCTCAGAATTACTCAATTTCCTCCTGCCTGTGACTGCTTCTAACCAATGCGGCTCGAACTAGTTCCTAAATTACCGCGATACTGTTGGAATCTTTCCCCCCAATCTGCGGCATCTCGCCTCTCCTCACAACCTCGTCACACTCTGCCGGAACTGCCATTGTGTCTACGACTGCCAGCAACCGCGTTGGATCATTCTCCCGACGAACATCCAGTTCTTCATCGACCACGAGACATCTGACTATGAATCTCGGCTTGTGGCATCTGCGAAAGGCGTCATCAAGCCACGAACAGTCCCAACCGCTCTCGAATATTCAACTGCCGCTCCCACAAATCTTTACATGCCCTACTTTTTCGAGGAATCTGTAATGCCACGAATGGATCCCGAGCAAGCGGAGTCTCGTTTTCCGAGGCCGTATGGAGGGGCCCCGACCACAATGATCTTGAAGGCTGGCCTCGGGATCAACCAGCCGAAGATCAAAGCATCCAAGAACGCATCGTTGCCTTTTTCTGTGGGCATTCCCCCAGCTGTTCGCCAACAAGTCACCCATCTCTTCGAACTTTGGGACCGAGATCCACCTTCGCCAAAGAAGCGCGCGTCTTCACCAAAGCCGCCAGCTAAAGAGGACCATCCCTCCCCGGGCTCCGATACCGACGATGACAGCCAGACAGGGCCTCGGAAGCAGAAACGTACCAACATCCGCAAGAGAAAGTCTCCGCACGCATCCCAGCCTCCAGCGGAAGATCACCAAGACGAGTTGGCCGACATCTGCGCCCCCACTAAGAAGAAAGCTAGGATCATGGGTGAGCCGCAAGACCCAATCAAAGATATTTCACCTGTATCTCAGGGCACCGCTACGCATACAGCTGGTCGAAATTCTCAAGTCTCGACTGGTAGGAGGTACAACCTCCGATCGCATTACAGAACGCCTCCGACTTCGCCAGAGTTTGATCTAGATACTTCACCAAGGAAGGCTACTGGGAATTGCAAGGACGAACGCAAGATGGAGGCCATCACAACTGACACTGGCATCCAGAAGAGAAAGCGTATCAGCACGTCGAGCGAAAGCGTGCTTGCAACTAAAGCAAGGAAGCTGGCCAAGGCCACTTCCAGAAAGAAAGATGGAAAGAAGACAAAGAAAAAGTCAAAGGGCCAAGACCCTCGTGCGCACGCACCTGAAATACCGTTGACCCCGAGGTCGCGTCATAGCCCGAATGATCCGATCTCCAAGATGACCATAGCAAGCCTCGTCAAGGCCAGCAGTGGAGTAAAGAAAGTCCGGCTCGAAGACTCTCGTATGAAACAGAGTATCAAGCGCAATACTGCCGCACTGTTCGCTGATGTTGCCGACATTGCCTCGGCACGAAAACCAAAAGTATCAGCAGGAATTATGGCAAATGGCGAGGAAGCAAGAAATATGGCTACCCGCTCACCGAAAAGGCTACCGCCTGCAGAATTTGATGTACCGATCAAGCAGAGCGAGACAAATGGGGAATTTGACACTAGTGCCAGCAACCTCGACTCGCTTGACGCGCAGTCTGGTGGCGATGGGGACGATGACTTCAACGAACACGATGATGGCTATGCTTCCGACAGCGGAAGTGAACGCCCAGATAAAGAGGACTGGGCTTGGGGACCAAGCCATACTGCTAATGATGTTGTAAATATGTGCGTAGGCTGGTTTGGCGTTGGCACAAGTGGAAGGATTGGCGAGTGATGTTATGTTTATCGTTATACAGGCGTTGGAGTGAATAGGGTGGTATCTTGAGTGGCGTTAATATTTGGTCTCGTTCTGCACGATTAGCATTTACGGAGTATAGGTCTTTGGAAACAGGCATGGGTTGGCGTTCGTGCATATTTGATAGTATTTTAGCGCTTTTTATGATATTTCTTGCCGCACAGCTCTGGCTCTGTTACTCGCACTTGGTCGATTACCTTCATATTTTGTTATTATTGCTCCACAGGCCTATGCCCGTCAGTGCGTCTACCGGACATTCTACTCGGCTTGAGATCCGAAGCACAAAGGTATATTGCTTTTGCATGGGTTCCTTTTTCCAGTTGTAGCCTCAAACGAAAGTACATCTCACAGATCTCATCTGGCCAGCTGCGTGACTATGTGCTGTCATATCCGTACAAACGCCAGTGTTATAGCACGCCATTTTGTAGGATATATATTCGAGTGTGACTACTCAGGAAGACTACATAGATGAGTAATAAATAGAACCTGTGGCGCACTAAATCTACTAAAATTTTTAGAGGGTTAGATAAGTCCCAACACCTGTTGCGTCTATTATTTCTACACGTATTTCTATCCATACTAGATACCATTGATACCAAGCACCGATAGCAATCCTCGATACACGAGCTGCATGCCCAGGGGTAATCTGATCTTAGCCATATCGATCGTTGACCTCGATTCCCGGCGCTATACCAGATTATGTACCGGGATTAGATCCCTGCCGATGTGATTTTGGATCAATAATATATGTACTTATCTATTGATTGAAGTCTTAGTTCGACATGGTCAGTGCTCCGGAACATACAGCCTAAATTATAAATTGGTTAGTGCATATGCTCTCGCTGATGTCCTGAAGTTTTCGATATTGGATGGTCTTACACAGTGCCTATAGACCGGGAATGTTCAATCCACAGGTACTTACTTAGATATAGTATGTGGAAAGCAACATTTACGCCGAAAGCCAAACTGATGCCCTCTGTCCAGGTTCCAGGATCCTAGATCCCTAAAGTCCTTAGCCCTCAACCTCTCAATCAATGTATATATTCTGCGATTCACCATCATAATCCTCCTCCAGCTATACGAGTACAATTAATAATGCCTCAACGCTCGGTATTGTGTGATTGAGAAGCTCTAAGGCAGCCTATCAGACATTCCTGTCGAGTCAAATGTCTAAATGGCCCTAGATTCCTGTACCTATGTGGTTAAAAGACAGTGCCTTTTAGTGGGGCTCCCTCGTCCCCATCTCTACGGTATGCACGTGTTCGAAAATGAAGACGCATGCATTTACCTAGATAAAAATCTTTCACTTTTCAGACTGTGCGCATATATATATAAGTGTATCAGTTCTCATTGATGCTTGACTATATCTACACATGCCGCACGAGTAGTACCGGTTGGAACGACAGCACTGTTGTCGAGGCTGCAGCTGGGACAAGAATGAAGATCCAGAACTCTGCTACCATGACGCATAGGTGCATCCGCTCAGTTGTTCATGACCAAGTGCTGACAGGGGCCGATAGTGATTATAGTTTCCATTTTGCCGATTTGACAATTCGCTGCTTCTCACTCGGATACGCAACCTTATACGAATTATTGCATGGTCTAGTAGTTATATCAATATGCACAAGCCGCGCATTCATGTATACCCTGGAAATTTCCGCAGTATCCGGGTAATGCCTAGCAGTGACAAGACATGGATACAAAGTCTAGGTTGTTATTACCATGCTACGGAAGGAGACCGTCCGATTGGCATTTGGTATATTGATAGGGCTTGGGGAGCTTGTTATAAACTTCTTCCCGTGGTTCCGCCGATTCCAGAAATATGCGCCTGTTATTCCTGAGGATATCTGCGCTTCTCCCACAGGCAGCTGGCACGCGCTAACGTTTCGGGCTCACGGACAGCCGGCAAATGTGAGTGAGCAGGGGTAAAATCTCCATTGAGCACTTGTTCGTGGGAGCGGTGTGTTCGAGACCGGAACTGTGTCCCGCTTGAAACGAGCTGTGGAGCAAGGCTGCCCTTGCACACGCGGCTCTTGAAAACCACCAGACAACACTTTAATTTTCGATCTGTGATACCAATCCATGGCCACTCATACTTCGGCAGCAGAACATGCACAAGTTCAGGATGAGATGATATTCTCCACAGATAGTTCTAAATCGAATGGAGACTAATTCTAACGTCATGGGATAGCCTCTACGCCAGGGTCAACGCTAACTGCCTTAAGCTTTCTTCCCAAGTATGCCGTAAAGGGCTTTTTCTCGCACAAAAACGTATAAATAGCCCGTAGTCACCTTGGTATCTTGTTTCTTGAAATTCTACAGATTCGAATATTCCTCTTATCATCCTTCTAGTCTTGCATCGCCGTCGGCTGGGAGCAATTCTTGGCTTCTTTCGCCGTCACCTTCGCCTGTACAGTATTATCGAAAATTCGTATTGCAATTGTCCAACATGAAGTTGGAACTTGCTGCTTTGATCGCTGGCAGTGCCGCGTTCGCATCCGCTCAACAGACCATGTGGGGACAATGTTAGTTTTTTGACGCATCATTCTGGAGTGATAGTTTCACATGATCAGTACGGCTAAGCTAATACTTTATCTTAGGTGGCGGGATTGGCTGGACTGGTCAATCCAATTGCGTCGCCGGAGCGGCGTGCTCTACGTATGTTCCTGCTTTGCCTTGAGGTTGATAAAGAATTCATCTCTTCAGTAGACTCGATGCTCATCTATTTTAAAACATAGATTGAACCCATATTACGCCCAGTGCCTATCGGGAGGTCCCACACCTACAACAACCGCAAGCCGAACCACCACCGCAAGCCGGACGACCACAACTTCGAGCCGAACCACTACCACTACTACTAGATCCACTACACTTTCGACTACTACAAGGTCGACTACTACTAGCCGGACAACCACGACTACCTCACGCACTACGAATCCTAGTGCTTCTCCCACGAGCAGCGGGAAATTCACTTTCGTTGGTGTCAATGAAGCCGGCGCTGAATTTGGCCAAAACTCTATACCCGGCACAATTGGCACGGACTACACTTGGCCGTCGCCTTCCTCGGTTGATTACTTTGTCAGCAGAGGCTTTAACATCTTCCGTGTCTGCACAATGAGTAAGTTCGTAGACGGGTATCCCGCAAAGAGTAGGCGTACTGAAGACATGGTGTATGGAGGCTAACTGAGGACTGTAGTGGAGCGAATTACACCCCCTTCATCAGGTGGAATCACAGGTCCTTTGAATAATGCTTACATTTCTGGGCTGGATACCATCATCAATTACATCACCAACAAAGGAGCCTATGCTGTCATCGATCCCCATAACTACGGCAGATATAATGGTGCCATCATCACCGACACGAACGCCTTCAAGACGTGGTGGACCAACATCGCCAATCGGTATAAGGGTAACTCCCGCGTCATTTTCGATACTAACAACGAGTATCATGATATGGATCAGAGTCTCGTTGTGAGACTCAATCAAGCCGCTATTGACGGCATTCGGTCTACTGGCGCCGAAAATACCATCTTCGTCGAGGGCAACTCGTGGACAGGTGCCTGGTCATGGGTATCATCAAATAATGGTGCCACGATGATTAGCCTGAGCGATCCCCTGGATAAACTTGTCTTCGAAATGCATCAGTATCTCGATAGCGATTCTTCTGGCACCAGTGCGACTTGCGTTTCTGCCACGATTCTGAAGGAGAGAATCACCGCTGCGACAAATTGGTGTCAACAAAATGGCAAGAAGTGTATTCTTGGAGAAGTCGGCGCCGGCAACAATGATCAGTGCAGGCAGGCTGTGATTGATGGTCTTACTTACGCGCGTAACTCTGGTGTTTGGCTTGGTGTTCTCTGGTGGGCAGCTGGTCCCTGGTGGCCATCCAACTACTTCCAGAACATCGAACCTCCAAGCGGTCTTGCTGTGAGCACCTACGTTCCAATTCTCCAATCGTTTGCCCCTTAAAAATGTGTACAACGATCTAGGATTTATTTGTTTGTCACAATTGAAAATTGTAAATAAAATTGGACATGGTGATACAACTTGTATATAACACGGCGAGTTGGAAATTTTTTAATCGGTTACTTAATTACCTCGCGACACCCTCAAGGAGCATGTTTCTGTAACTTTACATCACATCTGTGAGCCCACATGCCATCATCTATCGGTAAACCAAGCTGAAAAGGCCTCTATCCCTCTTGGAGAGCTGATTCAATATCAAGGAACAGCGGTCCCAAGACTAATCAAGGAATTGGAACTACGAGAACATCTAGTTTTCCGGAATCAGACTAGTCCACAACATGTGCATGCCCGTATCACGGCCTCGGTGCTCACTGCAAAAATCAAGGCAAAGAGCCGCGATAAGGCGGGTAAGGCTTAACGGCCTCGAAGTGGGATAGGCATAAGTACTTACTCATGTGAGGTTCATTGCTTGGTGTACCTACTTACCTATACCCAAGTAAAACATAGATGGACCGTAATATATCTCGATATCAATACCATCTGGCTATACGGTAGTGACCTTGAACTCAAAAGATTTAACTCAACCTGGTCATACGAACTGTGGTAAAGAAGGGCTTGGTTCCGAGACTAGCACATTTGTACGTGGGGACTCGCTTGTGCATATCCCTAAAGCATCCGAGCAATTCTAGCCTGCCGCCTTGTCTCGTTCGCCAGGTAAAGTACGGCGGTCTGGTCCACGGGACGACCTTCCGCCTATGATGAGACGAATCCACGTATTATTCGCGAGTCGGATCAAAATAAGTGTGCACAGCTACAGTGAGCGGTCCGTGATCTATTTGATATTTATCAATTAATTATCACTACTTACTCACTACAAGTCTTTCTATACAATATAGCGTCATAGCTGGGCCCCGGGGTAGGTGTTAACATCTGCTGTGTCATTGGTAAGTTTACACGTACTCGTTTATTCGCCAGACTTCGAGTTCAAAGTACCCATGTCTTGCTTTTCTGCTTGCAACTTGCATGTTTGCCAATAGGATATCCGCGATATCCGAATACATCGGCCGGGGAGACCAGGTTGGCTGGTCTTCTCGATCTCGATGCAGCGCCAAACTAACATCACAAAGGAAGCTGAAGCGGGTGGTGTGTCGTTGTAATTTTGGTACAGCAACACAGCTCGATCGAGCAGCATATCGAGCAGCACAGTTGCACGTGTCGAGCGATGGAGGTTCGACCGACATGGAAAGCTGCGGTTCCTTAACCGTATATGATTCTTTATAAGCTTAGTCAGGTACAGATTTTTCTGTATCATATGGAAGTAAACGCTGCGGCGCTGTTGAATCGGCTTAAAAGGTTCTCTTTTGAGCACTAGCTAAGCTAAGTTGATCAATTGAGGGAGCTGCTGGCATCAAATGCTAGCTGCACTGCTGCCCATCCCGGCTCCAAATTTCCGAGCAGCACAAGGGAACAATATATTGAACAGCCTACTAATATCTGTTCTATACGCTGCACGGCGGCACAGTAGTATCGGGGATCGATTCTTGCGGCACAGTACCCCACTTTGCTAAGCTGGAGTAGTTAGGGAAGTTCCGTTTAGCGTGTGCCCAAGCCTGATCAGCCGAGCATCAACTATTGAGCAAACATCAGGCTAGCTCCAGATGTCGCATGGTTTTTCTCGTAATTTATGCAAGCTGCAGAAGTCGAAGAGCAATCACATCGGCTAGACCAATCGGCTCGGGCGGCTTGCGGGTCCTAGCTCTTCCCATTGGGCATGACAGGATCCTAGGAATATCTCACAAACTATCTCATACTATTCCACAACGATTGCTGATTGCACGGAGGAAGCTTTGCTTAGCTTTCAAAGATTTTTTTCACTCGGCACGCGAGAGAGGCGTGTGGGGGAGTGGTGTGTTGGCAGTGATACCTGCGGCTGTGTTCGCGGTTCTGATCCATGCGAGAGTGATTTCTTGGTCAGTTTGGTAACTGCTACCAGTTACCGAACTGGTGGGTCCTGGGCAGCGGTGGATAACAGCTTGCAGCTGGAAACAATCTGAACTCAAACTATGTCTCGGAGTGTCCTTAGGCGATAGCGTCCTTGGAAACCACATAAATATCGTCTATCGCCTGGGGGAGAGGTAGGGTGATTCTGGTGGCGTAATTCTTTTAAGTGGACGTACATACCCGCATATGTCCACCCTTGCTTGAGAATTGGTTTCCCATGTCAGTTACGCCTTCCAGCCGTTCTTCGGTTCTATCTCTACGTTTCGTTGCTATCGGTCGTCAGATATAAAATGGGCTGGGTGCGCTTGCTCGGAAGGTTGTCAATCTTGGCGACTGTCATTCTCATCGCTGTTTTGGTTCGCAATTACCTTAGGCTACGAAAGATACCTGGTCCTTTCATTGCCCGTTTCACAAACCTTTGGAGAGTTTACTATGTCACACGAGGCGATGCTCAGTTCACCTATCAGCGGGTCCACAAAAAGTACGGTAACGTTGTGCGGGTTGGCCCTAACGCGGTCAGTGTTAGCGGTATCAATGCTGTCCAGATTGTCTATAATATTCATGAGAAATTTCCCAAGGTTCGAAACCCTTCACGAGTCCCGTTAGTCATGGTCATATATGAAGAATACGCTGTGGCTAATATTTCTCACCCCAGTCGGAGTTTTATGTTCCTCAACAATTCATTTTCCAAGGAAAACCGTACCAAAACTTGTTCAATACCACGAATGAGGAATTCCATCACCGCATCAAGAAGCCTGTGGCGAGAGCTTACGCAATGTCCAGCATTGTGGAGTATGAGCCATTCGTGAACGACACCACAGACCTCTTTCTGCGACGGCTAGATGAGTTATCTGGGCAGGAAATCGATTTCTCCGCTTGGCTCCAATACTATGCCTTCGACGTTATCGGTGAAATGACCTTTTCAAGGAGGTTTGGATTCTTAGAGCATGGGGAAGACTACGGGGGCTTCATTCGAAGTTTGCGCGATCTGGCGAATATTACAATTCTGGGGCAGATTCCGTGGGTTGATAGGGTGTTCCGGAAGCCGTATATTAAATACAAACCCAGGCCAACAACTTCCCTTGTTGTTAAGATAACCATGGAGCAAATGCAAAAAAGGCTAAAGGGTGTGAGATACGACGACAAAGAATTTCTATCTGAACATGGACGGCGGGACTTTCTGTCGAGGTTCCTTGCAGCCCGCCAAACGTACCCTGATGTTGTTGACGACTTCCGTGTTATAGCTTACACCACCACTAATGTAGGGATTCTCTTCTGCTAAAAAGCTATAAATCAGGTATTGACTCATGGAACTACTTGGCTAACAGAGCGTTGCGAATGTAGATTGTGGCGGGGAGTGACAGTACTGCCATCACCCTGCGGGCAATATTTTATCACCTGCTTCGAAACCCCGAGACTATGAAGACGCTCCTCAAGGAACTTGACGCTGCACTTCAGCTTGGCAACATATCCCGCAGAGTCACTTGGCCAGAATCTCAAACCTTGCCCTATCTTGACGCTGTTGTTAAAGAGGCCCTAAGAATCCACCCAGCGGTTGGTCTGCCTCTGGAGCGCATCGTTACTAAACCGGTGGTCATTGAAGGTTGTGAGATTCCGATTGGAACAACAGTTGGCGTTAATGCCTGGGTCATGCATCAAGACAAGACAGTCTTCGGCGATGACGCCGACATATGGAGGCCGGAGCGTTGGATAAATGCGTCCGATGAGCAAAAGAAGCTCATGAACAGAGGCCTTTTCGCTTTTGGTGGAGGCACTAGGCTATGCATTGGCCGTAACATCAGTTTATTGGAGATATATAAACTAGTACCCACGCTCTTGATACATTTTAATTTTGAGGCAGACCCCGAGAAGGACTGGACGCTTTTCAATGCTGTGTTCGTACACCAGCGGGACCTGAGGCTAGTGGTGCGACGGAGAGCGGACGGCGTTTCGGCAGAGAAAGTGAGCGTTGAGGTGTAACTAGAGGTGCAACTGCTTAAGTATACAGCATGTCTGGTTTACGAGACAAACGAGAAATCGAAACTTCTACTTGATTTGATCCGACTGTCTGTACACGTGCAGTACAAGAGAAGATGTTACTCTCCATGGATCTAGTCAACAGTAGGATGATACCGTGTAGATTGTACACTTTATGGGCACATGATTCTAAGCGAATAACAAGTGACCCGTATTTCAGAGATGCGCTTAAGTCCGGCATGCGGGCTAAATTCGCTCACGACGTCGTCCTTATCTCGTTAATTTACAAGAGTGCTCCGCACTTGCCGCGCGCGCGGTTGCTGGCCCGACAACGTAAAAGGCTGAGTATGCTGTCTGGCGCGCATACGATCTCGAGTCGCTGGTGAGGATTCGATCAATTGCGGCCCTCACCCAAAGTGCGGGGGCATTGTCGCAAGGTATATGACGGGCGGCGCGACGCTGTAGTATTCTGGAGAAAGGAGATCCACTTGTGGGTTTGGTTCTCTGAGAATGCCCGGACATGATTTCCGAAGGTAGAATGCAATTTGTTAGCTCGACAAGCTTCCACCGAATGTTCAAGTGTTAATGAAATCGATGGTTCAAGGGTGTGGTAGATGAGCTGTCAGGCCACTAGTTAGCAGGCAGCTGCAGTTGCATCTTCAAAACTCTGCCGTGCGGGTCGTGGACACGTGCATGGCATATTCAATCAGAAACTAACATTGACATGCATTCCTTTCAATAATAACAGTAGTTTTATATCTTTGTCTGTGGGGAAACTTCTCAGTCTAATACAACTCTGACGAGGGGGCAGAGCTGCTTGCTGTAATCACGAACCCACCTTAGCACTTGTCACTGCTACCCGTCAGATTGTTGTTGCTTACTTTCGGCCACCTACAAGACATGTCGACAACCGTGCAAACGAGCAGAAAAAGAAACGGTACATCGACGCAATTTCTGGCTTGTGGCAGAACAAACTTGCGGGAACGGCACAAGTCAATTCCAACCAGGATGGGATTTAAAGGGTGAGAGCTGGAAATTTAAAAACAATACTAGTAAAGGAATGGCGCTCAGAATCCTGCGGGGTGGAACCGCATCGACCAGTAGTTCTGGCAGTTTTGACTGACACGCGCACACAAAGTGGCCGACCGATATAGGCCTATTGGAGCTGGTTCCAGAAGCCGAGTGAAGATCCTGGTTCATTTTGGAACGTTCTGCGAGAATGCTCCCCAGAACGGGAGAATATCAAGTGCTGAAAGCGAGTATACTGCCTCCTCACTCCGCATTATTACCTAGGCAGGAAATACAGCGTTCCTTCCGAAGCGACGAGCTAGCCCGTTTGCTCGACCGTTCGTTCGCTAAGACGTTGTTCAAGACAGAATCGTGGCTGTCCAGCCGAGACAAATCTAGATTTTGAACCCTGGGGCCGTTGCTCTCCAAGTCATTCTCCGCGCCTGAACGGCATCATCCGGTTCCTCTTCCTCTGCAAGGTAGCCACATCGACGGTAAGCTCGTTCGAAAACACCAGGACTCAAGAACAGCACAAACGAACAGATCAATATAAGGACTGCGCCCGAAGGGGAAGCCAGGCGGGACCTCTAAGATCCCAAGCTCGTTCTCTTATCAAGACGGCCAACTGGTAGAAAGCACGAAGGCAGCAGGAACTCGGAATCCAGACAGCAGCAGTCTCAGCACCCAGCCTAACTCCCGAGCGGCAGGCAACGTCACCTGCTGTCAATTTCGCCTATCAGCACCACAACGCATAAAGGATCACGTTAGCGAGCTTCCGATAGGCTGGGCGGGCGCGGTAGGCGTGTGCAGGCACTTACGAGAAAGGCAGGCGTCATCTGCGCTGGAACGCCAACAGTGACGGATCATTAAAAGAGAGGCATCTAAATCGACGGAAATAATGCCTGCAAGTAAGTTTCCACTTGTGGATTCACGGCTCTGTCGCCAAAAGGAAATCATTGCCTGCACTCAGTGTGAACCGTATAGGTACTTATTTCAAGCTCTCAATAATAGACCAGACGTCGTTCGCGGTGGTTCTACACAATCATACCGGCCAAGTCATGCGGCGACACAGATATGACGTCAGGGGTGGGATATTGGCGCCTCCAGAATTGGTGGTCCCCAAGGATAAGACCAGGTTGGGCACTGTTCTAGTTACGAGCGACAACCAAGAGGAGAGCACCGACGAGGACGATCTGGATCTGGACTTCCTCGCTATTAAGCCGAAGGTCAAACTGATTTACCACTGGAATGACCCCGACGGCACATACAAGGTGGAAATTCATTATGATGAGAAGGAAGGTTTCAATGCCGACCTTTCGGGCCCCGACGCTCGTAAATTCAGAATTCAAGTTAGCCAAACAGGGGCTGAAAACGCGCCTAGCAAACCTAGCGAAAGGCAAAAGTCTGTGGACAAAGGCAGGGGTGGTTCTGTAGATAAGGGGAGAGTAGGGTCTGTGGATAAAGGGCGGGCAGGAGAGAATTCCAAGGGGACCGGGGTGGCCTTTCTGTCCGTAACAGTAGAACGGGTGAGCCTCGAAGATTTGTTAAGTTCCGAAGAGTATGAACTCGATGAAGATTTTATTGCATAGCGTAGTATGTATTCTACACTCTTTATTGCTCTCTTCTTTTATTTTTGAGCGCAAAAATTCGCTCCAAGATCTAAAGAGTTCAATGATTTGAGAGAATTACTCACAGGTACGAGTCTACCAAATTCCCCACATATCTCGCATAACACACAACCAACCAAATGCCCGTATCATCGCAATCATGCTGCAGAAGCTAATGGTTCCTCTCCCTCATACACAAGCAATTTTGTACTTAATAGACCTCGACAATAACTGGGGATCGGCGAAGTCAGGACTGTTGAGCTGTCATTATGCTATTACGGACCAATGTTACTCCTTGTAGGGGCACATATAAACACCTAGTTACCATTGCATGTTAGAGCGCTATGGTGCATGATAAGCTAAGCATATTAATTGTAGCTGGTTAAGCTAAGCTTAGTTCTCAACGCTGATCTTTAGTGTAAATATTATAATGAGCCGCCACCTTCAATCTATAGAAATAGACAGAAAATAAACACAGGTTTGATATGTGACGCCAGAGAATTGACTAACTGACTGAAGTCACGACCATCGTAAAGACAAATTCTAATACGCCTCAGGGCCATATTTCCGCAACGATTTGGCATAGCTCGCATCCGTTTCATATACCCAACGCTATTTGCCGATACGCGTTGATATTTCTATCTATCAGCGATATTTTGAACATTGCTTTTGACTTTTCGTCCGCACGCGCGTAACTGAGTGCGCGAGTTATCTGTGTGATGTAAAGAACGTAGACATGGGTGCGCCACAATAGGTTCGCGCCGTTATATATGCCTAAGTATTCCGTAGTTATTTCCGTTTCTCCTACTTTTCTACACGCAGATCTACTGCTAAGACTTATCGGTGTTTCCTACTCGGCTGTAACAATCGCGAATTAAGATGTAGGCATAACATTAATGGATATTATATTGAAGTATTTTGAATTTTGTGTCACGGAGGAATCCGGATATGCCTCGTTTCCAGGCCTTGCTGATGTCGAAACTGGATATGCCACAGATATCAGGGTACCTCACAGCTGTGTGAGCTGTCAACGAGAGAAAATCGATATATATATATACGGGGAGTCCCTACCCTCTCGATCTATGTACTATGCACAAATCAATATTATCTACTCATCATCGGTCCCATAAACTGAGCCAAACAACCAAAATCTACAAAGGATTAGCTGACCAGTGGTTTACAGGAGAGCAAAACTTGGCATGGTCTCGCGGGCTTGAGTGTGCAAGGACTCTGTCACCTGTATCTGGCCTTCCGATGGCTATGTGAATCCATGAGTTATGTCGAACGAAAGCTCAAATTTGAGCAAGCAGTTTTCGAAGCCGTTAGCCGTCAATCATGTTCTTCTTATTTACGTTACACAAAGGACAGCGTCCGTTTTACGAGACATCGTTGAAATGTTGATTTCAATTTAATGACGCAAGATATAAACTTCGGTCACTGCCTCGCACATTCGTTCCCAGCATACTGTATAGCTCATGTACATACGTACCTAGGTACCTATCAAAGCATGAAGCAGCTTATTGAGATGCGCCTGTACATTATTGTAGCGGTATTCTGAAGCTTTGAAGGGGCAAGAATTATCTGAAACGTCGCAGGCTTAAGTACGTAGGATCCCAATTTATAAGTATTTGAACTCTGGAAAGGAAACTAACGTTAACGGATATTTACTAAGGAATTGTATGTAGCTACGTAGTATACAATGCTGGGAAAAGTCCTCGCTGATAAGGTCAGTATCCGACTATTACACCCTTTCATGAGCAAACGACGAGTGTCTTATTATTATTATAAGTACTATTCGCACTATTCAACAATAATAGAGCTAGACCGAGGGATAACGTAAGATCTATCGATATATCTATATATCTAACTTGCAAAAGTGCGCAGGTGCCGTTTCCTGGTAGTTGTCTGTGCAGAGCAAAGCTAATCGAACGAGCGCAAAGATAGCCGTGAATACAACTATCACGAAGCAAGGAAGGTACATGAAGTAGTCGATTTAGTTTTTCCCTGGTATTTGGTCTGCTCTGTCCGTGGGCTCACGCGGAATATTTTCTGTGTCGATGGATGAGGGTCACAATACGGGGAATGCAACAGATCATGCATGGCCATGAACTGATCACCACTAAATGCTACCTTGTCTGACCACAGATGAAGCGCAAAGGTTCATGAGAGAGCTCGGAACTTTGGTGGACGTCACTAGGTTCCTCGATTGCGGAGGAAAAATGGGCCTGTCGAGTAGGCCAGGTGCCCCTGACAAGTATACGGCGGATTCACCCTTAGTCATTACGATAACAAGATCAAGATGCTTACGGACTGCTCCACCTGTTATGCTCGAGTATTTAGTCTCAGAGTTCAATAGATTCTAACGTCACGAATCGGAAGTGCCACAGATACGGTAACACATATCCAAGCGAATACCGGTCTCGGGACCAGACTTTCCAATACGATCGAAATTTTAACAAAAATGCAATGGTCAACTCTCCTGGGTGCTCCGAATGCCCATGAGTCCGATGAGTATATCTCGCGAGATTCCGCACCATCATAGCAAACTTCCGTCGATATATCGAGCAGGAAATTCTGGGACATGATACCGTAATATCTGAAGATATAGGCGACAGTGCCCGCACTATAGCGGCTTGGAAATAAGCAAAAAAGGCAGCAGACAGTAAATGATCAAAGAAATGCGGGCAAGATATATCCTTTGTGTAAGCAACTAGATTTAGATTGATTGATTTCTGGCTATCGGATATTACTAGGCCTGAGGTCAAGAAGTAGGTCTCGTGGGGTACCTCCTTAGAAATGGGTGACAATGCTTGGTCCTGGGATTGAGACCGACGTGGGAGGGCTCTAGATTAAAACTAGCCAAACTCAGGAAACTTACTGCTGCGGGAGTCGCAGTTCGAAGAGATGAAAGAGCAGACCCTCGGCAGAATTTTGGTGCGATGCCTTGTAATTAGCTAGATACGTGGAACACTTGTATTTTTCGGTTGGGGTCTGGATTGGCCCTGGCTCGCGATCAAAGAACCCCGCGCGCCGAGAGTAATGAATAGGTAAATATTGCACCCAAGGATCTAGTAATTACTTAAGCACTTACTTGGTTACACAGATTGCTTAAACAAGCGTATTAATGATTGCATCGGCTTACAGATCTAGGTACAAATCTAAGTATCCCAGTCGAAGTCTCAAAAAATGATTGTGATCCCTTAGTTATCAGAGCCAGGGGCATTGTATTTGTACACAGAACTTCGGCACCCTGTAATTTAAGTGTGTAAACGAATGCAAAAATTGTATTATAGAAGTATACATTATATCCAAGTCATCTAGATCCAGATCCCACAGAAGTCATAACCATTTAGGTTATAAGTTTACACATCCTTAGAAGAAAAAGAATCCAATAGTGCCGATGATAGTCCCTAAAATTGCCAACCCCCCAACTTGGGTAGAGGCGGCAGCGCCCGGCGTCCCCATCGTTGAACTCGACGATGCCGGCTGTGTGGTACTGGAACCACCAGCGACAGACTGAGTAGGCTGGGAGGAACCGCTGATAATGGTTGTAGTTTGAGCATTCAAGATGAGCTTCTCGTCAACATAAGAAACCTTTATAGAGGAGGCGTTCGTGCAGTCACTTCCCGGCCCAGTAGCGGCACCGCTGACAAACTTCACAGCCGAGCACTAATCCGAAGGAAACCATGTAATTAGCATGTGTAGTCTTGACTACAACTGAGAAGCTTTTGTCTGAAGGGAAATGCTACCTGAAAGAGCCATCCGTCGGGAGCACTAGCAGCGATTTGAAGAACGGCATCTTGGCCCTCCCATGCCGCCAAGCCGGGCACATTCTGACTACAAAATTTTCCCTGGCCCACTTGGGCTATCGGTTGATGCAGGTCAACCCAGGCATTCGTGTCGTTCAAGAGTGCGACCCGATAGAAATAAGTAACCTGGGGGTGTGTGGACGTCAAGGATATTGGGATGCCGCCGGATGGAAAGTTCGTAACTGTTGTGCGAGAAGAGGCATCGAAACTACCGCAAGGGTAGTCACCCTCATCGTCGTCCGAGAAGCCAATTGTGGGAGGCGAGTTTAGAAGAAAATGCGCCCTAGCCAATGGAAGAAGAGACAACAAGAGAGTATATGGGAGTTGCATCTTGTAAAGGTTAAATACAGAGTGGAACTACTGATAAACGAAGTGCTTCGCGCTAAGAGTATTTTCCCCTACGAAAGAGTGCCTTCAATTCTGTTACCTACTCAAGTATAAGGACTGAGCTCAAAGCGTTCAAATGCCGCTGTATCGGTATGGGGAAGGTCGGCAGGGTGGGAGGAACAAAGCGACGGTAAAGGCGCTGTCCAAGCCTTCGATGTGGGAGGGCAGCTTTTATACCAGTAAAGTCAATACTGACATTCGTGCCGCGTGCCCAGATTAACAAGCTTTGCGGGACGGAGCTGTATTTCGGAATGAGCCTAAATCGGAAACTGGCTAGATTCCATAACTGATTACGTGCAGACCCAGGTCTGACCGCGGAGACAACACTCCCAGCACACTTGATCAAAAGATCAATATTGAGGAACGTACGCAATGCAAAGCAGACTTGCTTTCGCGAACACAATTACAATCTCTACTCACCAAGAAGTGCGCCACTAGTACCGTTTACCGGCCCTTGACCCCAAACCTTGCATCGATCGCCGGTTTAACATACAGACAGCTCGCTCTTTGAAGCGATTGTCAGGGACATATGGCCAAACGAATATCCAGTCCGTGGCTATGGATCCATGGATCCACCCATTTCATTCTAAAACATGCTCATTCTCGCTTTTAGAAGGATGAGAACTAGCATTGTGCCACGAGGTCCGCGCAAGCCCAGGTAACTGCTCGACGCCAGTCCCAATCGATTAATCCGCGATATCTCGTCGATGATGGTCTACACAAAAGTACGTATGCATGTGTGTCAAGCTGTTGCGCAAGTTGAGGTGTTGCCCCACCGGCGTGGACGGAAGGTGGGTCCTGCGCTGCTGAGAAGGCGGGCAAACGGACATCCGATTGGCTGCAAGGACCGAACGGCTCCTCAAAACGGCAAAGAGTGTTCAGTTAAACTCAACCGCCTGCAGCCCACGCGGGGATTTGAGCTGAATTTTCTTTTTTGTGTCTTGCAATTGAGTTGGGCATCGAGCTCTCCTTGACGACAGAGCTGTCGAGGTGATAATCATTGAGGGCATTTATGCAGTCCCAGTGCACGATGTCAGAATATATTGTCCAGATTGTACGAAGAAATCACAAATGGACGCAGTCGCAAACAAGTTTCAAGTAGTAGTAATATGCGGGATGATTGAATGCAATAATGAAGGGATTGAAATGCATCTGGATAAACCCTGAACGGAATGCATTTATGGGGGTCGTGAAGTATGTGCATCGCCCGGTCCTCCGGAGGGTAGGTGGCTGAGAAGAGAGCCAAGTTAAGGCCAACCGTTGCGTGCACAATCCCGCTCCAGGCTAGGCTAGATTGTTGGCACATGGAGATAGATACTTGCAGTACTTAAGAAAGAAGTAGACATCTGGACGCAGAAGCTCCTTCCTCTCAAATCATTCGACGTCTGCCTTGATATTTAAAGTTCACACTACATCGAATCTCGATATCCTACCTGCAAAGCCGGCATCGGGTGCGACGACGCACGAAGTCACGATTGATATCTTGGGCCGCCCCCAGCAGGCCGGGCCTTGCTGCGTCAACTGATCGGATTTCAAGCGCAGCTGACCACTAGCAGAGGTGGACTCCATAAGCTGAAGATCTCGACTCAGCAGATATTTCGAATTTGACGGGAGCAGATGCGCTGCGCTGTCCGCCGGATACTTCGCACTGCCATAATCATAACACGGCTCCAGCATACCACCGTTACACCGCCCGGTTTCTCATATTCCCAATCCGGCGCAGAGGAATTCGGTCGCGGCGTCAAAAAATTGTAGCGCCGCAGAGATCGCCAGATCGCTCGCGACCTCAACGTCTTCCATAACACTCGCAACACATCTGTCCCCAAAGCGCCAGGACGCCACTTCGGTCTAGCCGCTGGCTCCATCACCGTCATCATTGTCAAAATGCCGAGTGGGGAGACCGATAACTTGTTCAGGACAACGAACCAGGATATTGCCCAAAAGTACTGGATCATCGTCGGCATATTTACCGCATTCCTCACATCACTCAATGTCATCGACCGAGTGCTTACACGTCTACGCCTGAGGGCCGCTGCGAGCAACCACCCGCATCCTACCAGGGTCAAGTCGACAATAGGGCACCTATGGGCTATGCTGACCGCCCTCGCCCGGGAGGCGGCTCTCCCGTCAGTCCGATCATTCACCAACAAGAACTCCTTGCTCTCCATGTTCACGCCACTCCCGCTTGGTCGTTCGCTCGTCGTTCTCGTTTATATGGTCATGGTCGCCATCATGCTCAGCTTCAATGTCTATGTTTCAGGATACTGGTACTACGAGAAGATCGCTTATCGCGCCGCGTGGGTCGCCGTCACCCAGATCCCATTCGTTCTACTAATCGGCGGCCGCATCTCTGTGTTCACTCTCCTCACCAGAATCGCGAGCGAGCGCATTAACTGGCTGCATCGCTGGGTCGGCCGAGTAATATTGGTCTCGGTCATCGTTCACATGGCTTTGTTCTTACGCGAGTGGGATCTGACCGATTTCCTACAGACAGAGCTGGAAATAATGCCCATGGTCCGCTATGGCTTCGGCGCCTTTGGGGTCCTTTTATGGATAATGCTCTCGTCCCTGGCTCCGGTCCGATGGTTCGCCTACGAGTTCTTCTACCTAAACCATCTTGCGAGTGTGGGAGCACTTCTATGGTGTCTTTATAAGCACGTTCCTGATGCTGCGGCTTACAATATCTACCTTGGAATTGCGTTCGTAGCGCTGGACCGAGTGCTGCGTGGTCTGCTGTGGGTTTACAGCAACATCTGGTGCTCTTCGACTTCCACATTGCGCCCTTCGCTCCGATTCGGCCACACTGCGGAGATCGAAATTTTAGATAGAAAGGAGCATCTGACGAGGGTCGTTGTCAAGGATGTGACGATGAAATGGAGGGCGGGTCAGCACATCTATCTTTCCATCCCCGCCTTGCGCCCATTTGAGTCGCACCCCTTCACCATTTCCAATATTTGCGACTCGGTCCCGTCATCTAAAGGGGATCACAACGAGCCGGGCAAGATCATATCGAAAGCCGGAAGCCGGGACTTACATCTACTCATCGGTTCCCGGGCTGGATTCTCAAAAAAGTTGCATCAGAAATGTGCACCAGCAGAAAGCGCACCAGTTCTAGTTAAGGCATTCGTTGAGGGTCCGTACGGCTCGCCACCAGTATGGAAGGCTTTCGAAACCGTTGTTTTGATCGCGACTTCAACAGGGATCACGTTTATCCTCCCAATTCTCGAGGAGATTGCGGCCGATGCGGCTTGTGTCAGACGCATTCGGTTCTACTGGACGGTCAGGCACGTCAGCGACTTGAAATTGTTGACAAAGCAGCTCGCCAGACTATGTGCCCAAGCTCGGGGCAACGGCGTGGATGTTCTAGTTAATATTGCTGTGACGTGTGGAACCATGAAGCACGCTCACGGCGCGATTATCACCGAAGCAGGCGTCTCTAGCCACCGAAATAGCTCTGAGACTACCAAAGAAAGCGAGGACACCTATTGCAAAGAATCTGAGGTCGGATTAACTGGTGTGGGAAATGACGAGATCTCAATGATGAGTTCCGAAAAACAATATGCTTCGCCTCCAACAGCTTCTTGCTGCGGCAACAAACAAAAGCTAGCATTGCCAGGTCCCAGCGAGAACGTTGCGCCAGTCAAGACAGCTCAACAACCAACTCGTCCCCAATCTGGGTTTGCATCTGTTTCGTCCAGTTCGTCGCAATCCGAAGATGCTCTTTGCTGCTGTGCAGCTGAGACTGAAAACACCTGCTGCGAGACAGTCTGCACTTGCGGCTTTGCTGCTAACGATATAACGTTCAGTTGTGGTCGGTCGCCCGTCGGCCAGATGGTCCTCCCCGCAGTTGAGGCTGCACAAGGCGAGACGGTTGTTGCGTGTTGTGCCAATCGGCGGCTGATGGATGATGTACGGAATTATGTCGCTAAATTATGCGACGAACGGGCAGTACATAAAGGGAGTGGTGCTCAGGGTGTGCTTTGCTGGACCGAGGGCTTCTACTGATTACTCGCTGGAGGACAATTGTCGACAAGATCGGGATGCAGTCGTGTTGATGGGATGTTTTTGAGTTGGACCTTACTTTTACAGCTTAATGAGCTGCCTGGCTGGTCAGGAGTTTCAACCGATCAGGAGTTTCAGAGTATCTATGCTCAAGGGTTGGGAATTCTTATGGGTTGGTGTGGCGTCGCTTTCTTCCCCTGGGATATGAATATCATATATAAGTAATTCGTTGTTCCATTCATCGAAAAGTATCTCGAATAGTTACCCCAGTATTTTTTGTTTTTGTGTAAAGTCTTGTCACCTGCTTGCTCCTTGGGCTTGGAATGGGCTCATGCCATCGGGAAGCTTCCAATTCAAGGTTGCGTCGGCCAGCAATGGGGATTTCATTGGAAGAAATCCTGGGAAGAAAACCCCACCCTAGTTGACATTTCCGCTTGTCCCTGCCGGCGGTTTACTCGACCCTGATATTTCGGAGACCCCCAATAGCATGCTCCCCTACGGCAACACACACAGCGTCCGAGAACCCCCAGAATAGAAATTGTTGCAGTCACACCCATGGCACCGAACTGCACCCATATGCACTCATCCGGTTGTATCTATTTCTCAATGCGACTGTGTGACCCACCTGCGTCCGCCGAAGCCCCAAAACTCGACAAAGCGCGGGGCTGATCGTGGTCACGGCGGCCGCCTCGAGTTTGCCGAGAATACGAGTGTGGTCACCGCAATTGGACCTTCCCGTTCTTATCTCTTGGGAATAGACCGGTCAACTTCTGCGAGAAACAATGTTGGGGGGTGCTGCAAGTGTTTTCCTTCGAACGTTATCTCACTTGGCTCCGGGGACGCTGGGTCTCAGGGAACAAGCTTGGAGGCAGGTGTGGGCCGGCTGGATCGTTCGGGATGCATTTCTTCCCTAGCTTGCCGGCCGGTCAATCAACGTTTGAGATACCTAACGGAGCCAGAGGCCGTTCATTCATGCCAATCAAGCCGGCGAGCTATCAACTGCGAAGAAATACTTGGTAGTTAGTGAACAGATGCTTTCCGGTCCGTTCACTGGTTTCAATCTCGCGTCGCACCTATTTGTGCTCCTCTTTCATGTAATGGGACTCAGAGAACGAAGTATATATATAGTTACGTAAGTAAGTAATCAACAATCGAGCTAGCGATTCGAAAGCCAGGCGCAGCTAATAACGTATCTAAGAAAAATTGCGAAACTCATTTCTAGCAGCCTGCTGGAGCCGCGGCGCTGCTTGTTTTGGAATCATGTGTCTTGGCGAGGGAGGTCGCCTTCTTTGGTTGTGATTCTCAGGAGCCGAACACCACTCCGGATTTAAACCAGGGAACAGGAGGCGCGCCGTCACTGGGTGTGGGTCAGTATTGACAAGCGGCCCCATCCGAAAGCACGCTAAAATCATCCAGAGCACGCCCCGACAGGTGCGAAGTGCATGCAGCAGCCAGATCCATGAAGTCCCATGCACCCATCTATTTTCGTCAATGGCACTGGCCCTTTGCAAGATGCCGCACTCGTTCCTCTCTCTATACAGCCGACTCTTTCTTGCCATTTCTACTCCGGTTGGCATCTGAATCCCCCAATATATGAATCCAAAATAAGGGGTAGCAACGATAATTTGACAGTCAGCAAATATGGGAAACTAAATTGCCAGACTCTTGCCCCACATAGCAAGAGCAAATAGGAATGGAAGCTCAGACTGTTTTCAGATAAGGCTTGAGCATGAGGCTGAAAATTTTGCTGCCTGCAATTGGTGAGCCCTAGACCAAGCTTTTTTTGCTTGGAAATTTCAAAAGATGTCTCGTGCAGTCCTTTGCTCCCGTCCGTCATTCTTGCCCGGGTGGCAGACGGCTATGGCTTGTCCCTGCCGCTAACCATGTAAGCCTTGATTCTCTATACTTCGTACTATTATCAATAAAGTAAACCCTGATATGAACTGCCATCTGCCTATTCTCCACCGATTTCCAAAGCGCTCAGGTGCTTGCTATTCAATCCTCTCATCGCCTGTCTATTCAACAATTCTATTTGAGAGCAGTGGTGTCACCCGCACGTCTGCGGAGGCGCGTCCCAGTCGATGATGTCTTTTAATCGTGAATCGGTGAGATATGAACCTGTCCAAACGACGGTAAGGGGCCAAATGTGGCTTCAGCAACAAGAGAATGCAATTGAGAACGAAATGTTAATGTGACATGTCCTGTTGCATGACTTATTCCGGGCTCCTCTTTCCTCTTACACGTCTTTTTTTCAGGATCATCTAGCTAATATGCATACTGGTCGCTCTACAGGAACAAGCAGGACTAGAGGCTGTTTCAACACTCACACCGCAAGAAAAGCTCCTGGCACAGCTCCAACACCCATCCAACGATCCTACGTTTTCAGCACCGATACCGATCGCGACCGAAGGCGGCGAGCTATACTATGATTCCCCGCCTCCATCAGTGCACGTGGACCCGAGCTTCTCTCAGTATGGGCAAGGCAATGGTGGTGGTGGAGGAGAGTATAGTGGGCACCCGCAATTTGCAAGCGACCCTACGGCTCTGGTCCCGGATAGGAGAATATTAGGACTCAAACGCTGGATGTTTTTCACGATTCTCGCGGTCGTTCTCTTGGTCGTTGTTGGGGCCGCTGTAGGAGGAGGCGTTGGGGGTAGCCTGGCATCCAAGAACAATGGGAGCAGCGCAAGCAGCAGCGACAGCCAAACTACTAGTGCTTCGTCGACGACAGCCACTTCAACATCAACGAGGTATCATCTAGTTATCAACATCATCCCACGGGAAAAGCTTGATTGGATCGGGCGTTAGCTGACTTGAACCGATCTTTTGTGAAAAGTTCCGTGCAAGTTCTCGCGACTCCTGGAACTTTTGCCGCTGTCAAGGCGTCGACTGCCGATCAGGACGACTTCCAGAGCATTAGTTATCTTTTCCAAGACATCAATACACCGGACATTTACCTGACGACTATAAAAAAGGGAGGAAGTTGGGCGCAGATTGGGAAGATTCAAGGATTGAACCCACAACCTCGACCGAACTCCACTATTGCCGCGATTCAGGCACCTGATGAGGAAACCGTGCGTTGACCTCGCAAATTCCCATCCTTTCGTTGATAAGGACCGCACTGACAATTCGAGAAACCTATTTATTAGATCTCACTATACTATGTAGCCGAAAATGGGACCCTTTACGACGCTATTGGCAGCTCAACAGACATAATTTGGCGGATGGGCACCCTTGCACCACGAACCAACTATGGCGTGCTCGTCTCTCAAAACTCCGGGATAGCGGCGACATGGTGGGGAACCAGAGGCGATTCAGGTCCCGGATACCGCCTCCGTATCTACTACGTAATTACGCCAACCTTCTCGGATTCTCCATCTATACCCTGTATATGAAGCTGAAATTGTGGCTATAGGTCGACAGCGCTGCAGCTCGTGTACGAGAATTGGCATTTAATGCAGAGGAAAACCCACAGTGGTTCGTGACTAGAGAGCCTTTAGAATCATGCTCCCCGACGGCAAAAATCTCAGTCGCACATTTACGGCCCGACAATTCCAGCAGCACGCTACGAGAAACAGCCCATCTGTTTTATCAGAATACCAACGGTGATATCAGGCATTACCCCGGGTACGATGGACGGTGGAATCTCAATAATGGTGAGAAGATCAGCCTTTCATCAGCTTCTCTGTCTTAACATCGGTTGTAATACATGGCTGACCTTGTCCACCCTTAATTGCGCAGCGGAGACTATTTCACAATCGACTATACCAACTGACGCCTGGCTCACCAGCACTATCTACACTGACAAGAGCTCGAATTACACTCTTCGTCTCTGGTATATTGATGGTGGCTCTCGGCTGAACTTTATCGCCGGGGAAGGGCAATCCCTCAAGGCAGACCCAACCTTCAATAATATCGGGACTTTCGGTAACCGGCAAATAGTGAGCGGTCTTTCGAATGCTTATATCAGTGATGGCCAAGTTCCCGGAGGGCCCGTTGCAGCGGTCGAGTGGGTTGAAAATGGAGAACAACTTCGACTATACTTCCAAGCGAGTGTCGCTGGCAATAACAACAAAAATGGTGCGGTAGAGGTTGCCCAAGTTCCTGATCGGGGATGGGTGACGAAGGTGAATGTCGTTGAATTGCCGTGATGACCCATCGAGTTTGGCCATGAGTTGCATCAGCTGAAACGGCTCGCATTGGGGCATATTATTTGCATGTTCTTCTTGTATGATACCTCTTCTTTCGTTGTTTTGGACTGATATAATGCTTGTTTTCTGTCCCCCTGAGATCTTTCGGGAGGCGTATACCTTTCGATTATTTGTTGAGCGACCGCGCTCAGGCTTTGATGGTTGAGTATACCGGGTTGATATGACGGAGTTTTTGGAAGATGCTGCATGAACATATTTTTACAATGACGCCAGTTGTCCTAGCCGGACAATCCTACAGTTATCAAAACGTTGATTATATCCGGATGTCCGACGATTGAGATTAAACTCTACGGCTACATGAATCATCTCATCTGTAGAAAACACATACAGCTGTACATAAATTCTATTAAATGTCTCAGAAGGACATATGTATAAAACATCCGCAATTAAGCTTTGATGCCGTCAGCTTCTGGGAGCGTCGACTTCGTAGAAGTGTCGTTAATGGGGCGGTACCGCGGTACTCCGGCTACGGAGTATGAAAAGAGCGGCAACATACGGAGCTTTTATTTTTGGCGGTCATGTAGCGTCAGCACAAAATCGTGCTGCGACGATGGAAACTTCGATAGATAGCATTCATTGTTGGTGTTAAGTTGAACTGAGCCAATATTGGTGCGTGATCTGAGCCCCCCGACTAAGTTTGCACAGACGCATAAAAGCGTCAAAGGCATAGTATTCACGTCAAGTATGTCTCAAGCTATAGATATATACTCTGGCGCTCGATTACAGGTGCTACTTATGTCCCATCAGCATGGGCATGCATTCACGCTCCTTGGTTCAGCCTGAGGTCTAAAATATGCAGACTTCGCGCGAGCCCATGGATTCAGCCGGCCTATGAGACAAATATTTAATATTTTGTTCGATCTTCTGATGACATAAGTAGATCTTCGTAACGCTGTTGCATAGTATTTTCCAAAAGCAATATCGATATATCATACTATGAATTGCAAGTATCGTGCTATGTATTCCGCGCTGTATTCAAGGGCTTGGATAATTTTTGATTGGGACCTAGGGAAGGCATAAACACGAATGCTAGCCGTTTCTCCGCACATACGTGCTTCGTGCTTCGTCTAATATTACATGCGGTACGGAGACATTCTAAAAGAACTAACTATAACTAGCTTATAAATCCGAAGATCTTAAGACCTCAAATGTTCAAGTAGTCGAGAGGTATACCAAGGGCTGCGCATTGTTCTTTCTCGCTCAGCGGCGCTTGGTATCCATCCCACTGGAGCACTCTCATTGTTGGATTTTGCGCTTTCAAATTTTCCCACGGACCCCACTTGTTCAACTGCTCAAGTGTGCTCCAGTATCCTCTTGCTTTCAAGTATGATGTACTTGGATTGGGATTATGGGACCAAGCAAAGGAGGTCCAGTGATCTCCAAGCATTTGGGAATAAGGAATGTCAAATTCGTCTCGGGGCTCTTCGCCAATCCAGAGTAATGATCCAAATATCAGGTCAACTTCCCCAGAGTGGCACTTGTAGTATTCTTGGTTTGGATCGCCAATAGGTCTGAGAAGGTTGTTCTTCGGCGCTTCGCATTCCGGGGCAGTCCATCTGTAGGGTTGGTATGTCCTGTTCATCTCATAAACATAGACTTCCGGTAGAGTCCTATATTTAGCGGCTAGATATGCCGTCGACCAGGTCCCACATCGAAACGATATATCAGATAGGATTCTTTGCGTTATATTGAAAGCTACAACTTCAGGGCTCCCAGAAGGATGGGGAAACGCTGGATGATTTGCGAATTGTGTCAGATTCCTGTTGGGTCCTGCATCGCCGAAAATTAATTGCGCTGCAGCCCATTCGAGCCAATCCCCAATGGACGAGCTGTTACCAGTGAAACTTGCGAATGATTGCGAAACTGAAATGGCCGCTTCGTCACGGTTGGCACCCATCAGCAGAGGAACGTGCGCAACATAGCCGTTCCCCGTAACAGGCAAATGGGTCTTTGTGATGAAGTCACCATCGACTACGATAGATCTAGTATATGAATCATGTTAGTCGAATGGCTCTACGCCCAAAAAAATGACAACGTCGTCAAACTTTAAGAATTGCCGACCGCTTGTCGAGCTAGCACACACCTTGGTCCCAGATTATCCTGAATTGATAGCAGCTGGGTTGCATTGGCGTTCTTTAGGCATGCGAATGTATCAACGGCACTGCCGCATCCCGTATCTTTCAAGAGAGATCCAACTGTGTGGGTTGCTTGCTCCAAGGTCTGGAACTGTTGCTTTCCTCCGGGTCCAGCCAAAAGAGTCGGTAGGCTTTGTATTATGGCAGCGCTGAAAAGACCCTTGGCTTTCTCAGACGCTAGGAAAGCCTCAGTCGATATCGCACCGGCAGAATCTCCAAATACTGTGATTCTATTGGGGTCTCCGCCAAAAGCAGCAATATTTGCTCTTACCCATTTAAGAGCAGACATCATGTCGCTGAATCCATAATTCCCTTTCATGGTAACCTTGTCTGTCTTCAGGGCAAGCCATCCGAAAAACCCAAGACGGTAATTAATCTTGACCACCACAACATCACCACGACTGGCGAGATTGACCCCATCGTAGTTGCCGAGGTTGCCACTATTCTCGACAAAGCCACCACCGTAGATATAAAACATGACTGGCTTTAATTGGGCTTTAATCTGACGGCGTCGGGTGTCATCACACTTGTCCAAGTCCTCTGGGAGATACGGTGTGGCAATATTCAAGAACAGACAATCTTCACTACCGTATGCGGCTTGGAGGCAGCCTGCACCGAAAGATAGAGCATCAACGCTACCCTCTCCATCCAAGACGGTCGAGTATTCGAATCTCTCCGGAGTAGGAGCGAATCTTATGCCATCGAATCTGAAACCAGCGGAGTCTCGGAAACCTGTAATATGCTGTTTCCTGCTTTTTACCGTTATACGATATGGCGCAGAGGTATCCGTAAAGGTCTTGTTGGCGATTGGTGCAGAGTGTGTACACAGAGCTGGCAGTTTCTTTTGGCAGTTGTAGGCTCGCACTTCTACCCCCTTAGCAGAGATTGCTCGACAAGAATGCTGCGAATCTGGTGCGATCCAGAATAGCTGGTCCTTCGGGAATTTTTGAAGGTAGATTTGGTACGACAGGGTATTATTGAGGCCAGCAGAGAACATTTGGGTCTGGCTGTCTGGAGCCCATAGCTTTTCAGATAACGAAAGACATGCGGCTTGAGCGTCGCTAAACTTTTTAGGTGACTCGACTAAAATGGCGGCTGCCGTTCTCTTCGAGTATTGCGCTGTACCCGGTTATAAATTTATTAGCCTAAATTTCCATACTGAGTACGCTGGTAGAAGCGTACTAAAGAATCCAATATTGCGTCAAGTCCGCTGCAAGGCATGCGCATACCCCATAAGTCGTTGTCTCTAAGAATCACAAGGGCGGTATCCAGTGACGAAATGGACGGCGTCGGAATGGCTGAAGCTGTATGGTGAAAAGAAGCGTACGTCGCCCAAGTGATGGCGATGAGAGTAGAGTAGGACCTCATAGCGTGAGCTTGGGAGATCGAGTTTTAAGATCCAGGACCTTAAAGCTAAAGTATCTGTCTGCTCCACATTAAGCGGAGATGCGGCTGTTTATGTAGTTGACAATCTTATTATGGCTTCTGGATGCTGCTTCATATATTTCCCAACGACACATGCATGACGGTGCGCAAGCTAGCAAGTAGTCGGACAAGTGCATCACAAACGAGTGAGGAGGGGAAGGTTCTCCGTCGATGAGCTATAGCGGACTGAAAATAATCCTGGAATTGATCCCTCTTCCCTTACAGAACATTCGGTAGTTGTACCTACGGCATACCCGGCTGGGCTTCCAAGCGCCAGAACCGTAATACCCGATTCCGAACGTATGTGGTATAAAATGCAACTGATTTGCGTATATATGCACTTACTTAAGTGGATATATTTTTTTCCCACCCTCGCTAGCGTGTAGAATTGATGCTCCAGCAATACGTCACGCGTGATCTCCATTGGCTAAGTGATCCACTCGAGCACATATTTCCCGCCAAGATTATACCAGCAGGGCATGTGAGGTGCTCTTTGCTGTTCTCGTATGTTATCATCTCATGCGAGGTGTATGTTTTGTCCGAGATAGTAGAAAATTAAGCAAAGGTCGCCCACGGTTAGATTCGCGGGAACAAGCTTTGTTATTTAAACCGGGCAACGAGACCAAAGAGTGGGTCCAGCCTGATTCTTGATCACTAACCGCACCTGCCGCCCACAATTATATCATGGAGTGATCTCTGCGCAGACTCTTGGCTACTGGTCAAGATCGTGCAAAATTGTCTGGCGGCAGAAATGTAACCTCGAAGAACCGAAATATCGGAATATGCTTGTTCCGCGAACTAGACTGCCATACTTTATCCGCGAAAGGATCGGCGGAATTGTATAGTACCTCGGGTGCCGAGGAAACTTCCGTACCTAATTGCCAAGGAAGCCGAAATACCATGGCTCGTTTGGAAATACCTTTGCGAGCAGGTTGAAATCATCGCAATTTCGTTGCTCCCATCTATTCAGTGGGTTTGGAGAAGATTAGGAATGCGCAGTCAGCGGTGTTAAGGCAGGTGCGGGAAGTTTGTTGAGTAGCTTCTCGGTCGGCAGTGGCCGCACGGGTACACATATCGGGGTTGTGGGAGCCGGCTTGTAAGTTGATATCATGCCGTGTCGAGTGAATCCTAGCTTTCTATCGGGAATACGTTGTCGAATCTACTTAAATGACTTGATCAGATTTGAGACGAGATATTCAACTATTCATTGATGGCCATAGCCTCGGAAAAGCCCAATTGACTGAGCCAAATCGGCAAGACACCAATGCGGACCACATTTTCTGTCGAGTCACAGCGGTCTCACGATTTCAGGATCGGAACATGTATGTATCTCGTCAACTGAACTGCATATGCCGCCCTTAGTCAAGTTAGTGCGGGTAGAAGATCGGGATGATCTTCGGAATGGGTGATGCAGGCGTGAGTTTTTCGACGGGCCGACAGCGGCTAGCTCCGGGCCGGGGCCGAGCCGGGCAAAAGCGAAGCGAACATAAAATGAACATTCATGCAATCAAACTCGACTAAGCCAACTGAGCACTTAGATACCTATGTAGTTGGTCTCGCAAGCCAAACACACGCGGCTCCGCTGTGTAGAAGTTGACTAATATAATATAAGGCATGCTTTGGCCAATTGGTCGGCGTCGATTGAAAACCAGGAACTATAGAAAACCTGCTAACTTTAGCGCTACCCGGCTGATCGATGGAGTGGCGGGAAGCTGGACGAGGTAACAAATCTAAAAAAGCCACTTGGTACAGCTTAGCTCCTGGCAAGCTCCTTAAGTAGGATAATGGCGAAGTCTGGAACTGGGTATATCGGTACCGGGTGGGGTTGGTTTGCGCGACCGGCGTAGTCCTCTTTGCTTTAATTTCGGGGTGCCTAGAAAGCATGGCAAAGATCTGTTCAACGCATCAAGATTCCCATGCGCGGAGGGCTTCTAGCTTCTCACGAGGTACGAAAACGGCTGGACAGTATTACAGCTCACTGTGCAGTTCTGCACATAGCTCCGAACTATAGCAGCCGCTAGTAGCAGGAACGGGGGCGACGATTGGACTTTCTATCCTTAGTACCTAAGTCCATACTTTACTGTCCACTGTTGCATCGGTCAACTAAGATATCAGATCATGTTGCATAGCTGCGCAGTATTCTGTCAAACTGTATTATGCTAGCTGATCGTATTCCTGCCGTGACCCTAGCCCTATATTCTATCATTGTATACTAGACTTACCAGAGCTATTTCTCGAAAAGCCGATACTGAAGGCATTGTAAAGCAATATCCTAAGCTCACGGCCTCCCAGCTTCGTTGGGACCTGTAGCGAATGGACGTTGGTCTGTAAATTACTGTGATATGGCTTCCTAGGTTCAGCAAGTCAGGGCAGTGCCAGTTAAATTATGAAGGTAATTTAGACGGCTTGCGGATACATGCGCACACTCGGCCTTGTCTTCGATCGTATGCACCTTAGGCTGACATTTACTTATCAAGGCTATCTCAAATGCCTCATGGCCATATGGCCTGAAAGAATCGGTGAAAATACCCGGTATCAGCGTGTAGGTAATTACTGGTAAGTAGCGGTAAAGGGGGATCCCAGGAATTAACTAGTTAGACACGAAGGCCAATATTAGCGTGCTAGGGTCCTAGGGATGGCAAAGCGGGGGTCGATGAATACTCAGCGAATTCACGAGTCTTGGCCGCTTAAGTGCTTGGCAATCTATTTGCGAGGTATATACCCTGAGGCCAGTTGGGCCAGGAATCATATCGCTGGAAGCGCTTAAGCCTTACTTGGGTTTCGTGGACGTATAGGTAGACAAAGCTCCGGATATTAATACTTATCGCTCGCTAACATTAGTGGAACTTGTTGTGGGCGTAGATACTTGTTCATTGGGGGTGGATGGGCTCTCGGTAGCGTAAGGCAAGTGCATATTCATCTTAACACGGCGCGGCGCAGCTAGCTGCAGCCTGCATATACTGTACATGCCGTTGTCAGGCTTCAATTTTGGTAGGGATCCCAGAGCACAACACACCCGCGGGTTCTGAGAATAATAGTGGTGGATTAGAGGCAGAGACCCAGGAATGGTCTGAGTCGAGTTTCTGCATTTCCAGATGACTGAACGTTAGATTATCCACGCATGAACACAATGCCTTGATTGGGGTGTTGTTTGAACAAAGTCGATGCATGATACTATACATTATCCGGATCCCAGGTTCATCGTCCTTGAATTCAGCAAGGGTATGACCTCATTCTTGAGGTCTTGTATGCAAGGGGAAATGACTGGGATTCGATGTTTTTAAAACAGTATGGCCTTCCTAATTTAGTACTTGAGAATCAGTTATATCGATTTTCTCGGGGCTGATCATACTATACAAAGAAATGACCGCGGATTTAACGGGCGCAGCACCTGCGCATGTGTCCTTGTGAATGGTGTGTAGCGGCATGTCTGAACTAGATCTAATTTGGTTCAATAATCGCCTATAAGTCTAGACGTGGATCGGGATGTTCTTCGAGGAATTAATACATCAATTGGTCTCGTAAACCAGATCACACGTGCGCCTGCACTTAGTGCGTGTCTGGCCCGCGAGACTAACAGCAATGCATTTTCGACCAATCCGCCTATCTGTAAGGATTCGGTGCTTAGGTGCTCCTCGTGCTGCAGTCTACGTGCCTACATACACGTTCGATAATGTGTCGATATTTCATGAGTAGTTTCAATTGCATGATTAACATGCATATTAATACGTATAAACCCAAATCAATCAAGCTTACGCTGTGTCCGGAGGACAGCAGGCTGACTTCGCGAGACAGGTTGTCGTATACCCCCATATCACGCTATGAGTCCATTGCCTGATGTCCTCTGTATTCATGATCCCATGGCTTTATGCTCGGGTTTTCAACCTCCATCAATTTCGCATGGTTCTTGCGGCCCCACCGCCCCTGCTTCGTTGGTTTCTCTATCTCCGCACCTCCAGATCCATTGCTTGAAGTGCCGCAGCTGAACCGTCTCTCTATCAGTGTTTTGAATGCCGGTAAGCAGCATATGATGATTCCGACGCCTTGCTCCAATGAGGACCACGCCTGTGCCATACTAATGACGGGTGGAGAGCCTTGTGTGAAGATATATGCTACTCTACCCAGGGATATGATGACTCCGAGAAAGCCGACGGCAAAAACTCCTACGGCTCCATAATAACGCCGTCTATCGATCTGGTGGAGATAATGCAAGAAGCTGAAAGGGAATGAAAAGACTAAAGAATTACTCCGTTAGAAACCGCAAGATATTTGGAGTAAAATGGGACATATTAGAGTGCGGATGTGCACGGGATATTCATGAATACACTTACTTAGTATCTCTGTGCTGACATGCATGCTAACACTGGTGATATACGGCACCCGCGCGAAATACGCCAAACAAGCACGACGTGAGTCGCTGACGTCCCAATTCTTAGACACAGGGATGCACCAGAGCATATTGAGAAAGATCCACACAAGACATGTTAGACCTACTATCACAGAGAGGATATGCAATAGGAACCTCTGTGTAGGAAGAATGCTCGGGTCGACTATCTTGTAGTATAGAGTCAGGAAGTATAGCTTTACTCCCCACAGCGAGAAATAGTATGGTAGTGTTGAGAAGAATAGCACCTGCAATAGTACGATTAACCTTTCTCTGGGCAACCGCTTATAAGCAGTGTCCGGATCGTGGCGGCTGTGATGCAGGTTTAATCGCTCGTCGCCGAAGCCCCCTGTAACCATGACAGTGTCGCAGGATGCCGTCAAATAAAAGCAGAGCAGAGTAATGGCGATAATCCAGTCACTGTGATTGAACGTCGCAATCTTGAATCTTCTGCCGAGGCTCCGAGGCTTGCGATTGCGTATGTATATTCGGAGCAAGACAAAACACGTTGCTAGTGCAGCGAACGTCCACTCGATAACCTGTTAATAGATTTGTTAGCCTAGATCTAGCTACAGAAACCGTCACATTCCTGAAGAGATGGTCTCAACAGATGATATGAGCAGAATTTTGAAAGTCCAGTTTAGCTGCCCTGAATTATGGAGGATATACTTACAATCACATTGGTTGGTTTAATCCCCCACACCATCTCGGATACTCGTCCGTTTGATATCAGTGATGTCGAACCCGGAAACGCCCATGTATATGCAGATACCAGCTGGCTAAAGGCAGCCGATCTTGTATGATACGAGCTGCTTTCGGTGTACTATTATATTGATGCTATCAGGCTTCTGATTAATGAAGGGCCTGGGATCGATAAGCTACCGATACCCCATTGTTCATGGTTTAATTGAGGCTTGACTGCATAATACGAACTAGTGGCAACTGCGCCGAATTTTGGAGTCTTGACGACAGGGGAGTTTTGGAATAAATCTATAGATATCTTGTGGGCTGGCTTGGGATAGGTAGGTACCTAGGTACTTATAAGCTTATCGATCACGAGCCACCCAACCTAGGTACCTTGTGAAAAAATTATCTGGGCCATTGTCTCACTTAGCTCACCTGCTTTTATTAGTAAACCGAAATACGAGGCTTCCGTGCAACATTCCAGGGCAGTATGTAAGCGAGATGAAGATGACTGTCAGGCAGCTGAATCATCATCTCACGATAGAGCTTGAGACTCGAGCTACCATTTAGAAATGCACCGTTTCCTGTTATCTTTTGAGCATCAGAGCTCGGAGCCAAACACTAGGGCTTGAATCTATAATATGATCTTATGTGTGAATGTATACTTACTTAGTTTTAGGTTCCTATAATGGATCCCGTTGCTCACCACGGAAACTGGAACCTGCCAAACATTACCGGGATGTTTTAAAACCCTGGCGACCAACAACGACCCTACCCAGCAGCCATGCAGAGCCTCTTCTGCCATTATGCATATATCCCTGACTGCAAGTGGGGGTTTTTCAAACGCAAGATAATATAATATAGCACGCCTCTGCAAGCCTCCTACGGCGGAAGATCTTGAAAAATGGTTGCGCATCTTTCTTTCGGGACCTCCAGTTCACTTACTAGTAATAAATATGTGTGGAATGCAGATCAGCACGGATATCTTATATTTGGGATGTTTATACGAGTTGGTGGTCAATATAACGGCTTTGATTATCATTATGGGCTTAATGATAAGATATATATATCATGATATCAATTCTAACTGCACTATATATAATTACTTATATAAATTTGGTACTAAATTCGAAGGAATAGTTAGATACAAGTCAGCAAGATATTTAGGGAATATAGGGAAAGAGAGCTTCAGTGCTGTTTCTTTGTCTCCAGGTTTCAGAACTGCGACCGCTAGCTCCTCAAGCGTAGCCCGGTCTTACGAAGCATCTATTGGGTAGCGCCTCAGCTGATCATAGCTATGCATAGGGTCTATGGTGCGATCTGGTTTACGAGACCAGGTCTATCCAAAATTGGAAGCTGTATTGCAATGCGTCTTTTGTCTCGTATTTGCCGCACAAGGCATTGTTAATGCTCGTTTGGGGCCCTTGGGCTGCAGGCTGCTCCTTGGTTGAAAATGACAGGATATACGCAGACTAAGGTTCTCCTATAATAGGAGTGACAGCTCTAGGCTCTTCTGTCTATCAGAAAACATCCCCAGTTCAATCCTTGGGATCTGCATGCTGTTAATGGTGATTTGAGAATTTAAATAACACTAATTGATAGATCTAGGAACGTCGCATTCTCGACAATAAGCCACCGCTTTCCCAAAACCGGTCCAGCATCAGTATGCAGGTTGGGAACTTCGAACATCAGGGTGACCTGGAATATCGAATAATGTGCAGGAAACAGTTGGCAGATATTGGAGTGCGCGGCGCGATGGTGTATATCTTAGCAAAATCATATCGAGATGGCCGTGGCCGCTATGTAACCAGTGATGGCGCAGGTAACAATGCACTCTCCTGAATGGAGTAATTGGTGGCCCTAGTTTGGTCCACATCCTTGCAATAATGATGTGTCTGTTAGTGTAATCCCCATTCATAAAGTGTAATAGAATGCAAGTATGTACGCTACAGGCTGCAACTATTTTATATGGAGTACGACCATATTAGTTCTCATCTGGGCTTGTTACTAGGCTGGGTCAATATGGGTAGCTGATAAGTGCCTTCTTTCACTCACAAGTACATGTACTTGAGGACTCCGCAGAGAAATTTGCATTGCGGGACTTTGGTCTATAATTAGAAATCTCTGAGGAATATAAACAGATTTCTAGTTCCAGTTTTTGTAGAGGGTGAAGCAGAAGATATTAGGGCTTACTGAACATCCGACTGTGGCGGCCGCGGGATCATAACACTTTTCCCACCTATATAAAAACTATAGTACCATTCATGTTCGAGACTGCTGGTAAAGCACTCTGTGTTGGCTCTCTGGTCTCCATACTTGCCAACCTGCGGCAAGGAAGCAGATTCTCGAAAGTTGGGCCTAAATTTCAGTCAATATTTTGGGCTCATTATAAGAGCAGAGATCATATATATACTGTCGCGGCTGCGCTTAAGCGCTTCTGCGTCTGGCTGATGAGATCATATCATATTGATCCCGTCAATCTCCAGCTGTTGACGCCCATATATATTAGAGGGAGACGCCACTATGAGCGCTCTTAATATTCTGCTAGATGCCCTCTTATTCTGACATGTAGGTTTCTTTGTAAAGGACTGCTATAGATCTGCTCCGAGACTATAATTGTTAGGTGCCTCCGCTCAAATGCGCCTGTAGTTATTGAGAAGCTCTTTGTTGGAGATGGGCGGTAAGCTTCTGTCCGATAGAGATGATTTGTCACACTAGATTGGTTCATCTCAAGTCTACTTGCGTGTGCAAAGTTAGCGGTGGTTGCTGGTATCTTGTCAGGATTGATGATAGACGGGAATCCGAGCTTGAATAAATCGATTCCATCTCTACTGCCCATCTCGTAGAATGAGGGATGATGGCTTCCTACGCCTTAGGCTCGTTGAGGCTTGTAAATTATACATGTAACTGGACCACAGGTGAATCTGATCGGGCTGCTGGGCAGCGTCGATATGTGTGATAGCAAATGGGTGGTAAGAACCCCATCGGACCCGACATTCAGAGAATATCATATAGCAACGACTTTTCCGGAAGCTCTGGAAACTTAACACGTAATTGCACTTCTGGGGAAGAATTTGCAGACGTTCAAGCCTTTGCTATGTGTAGGGTGACGTTGGGATTGACCCCTGATCGTGATTAACTACATGGTGCTTCATGAGCAGAGCTGCAGAGCTCCTGTACGCCAATCTGAGAATCGTCAGAAACGAGACTATCGACGGCGCCCTTTCCCTGTCCAATCATACCTTTCATTGAATCATAGCCTCCACCACACTGGGCGGCGCAATCAGTAGCTAACCTTCAGTTCCTGCTGCCTGTGTCTTTTCTGGTGTATGCGACTCAGCTACTTTCGCCATGAGATCGCGCGAAGACAAGTTCCCAATGCCATCTTCGTAAGCATCTAGTCCGCCATTGATCCAAGGTTAATATTCCGGTCGATTGCTGGCCCTTTACAGTAAATCAGGGTCGTGGTTTTGTCAGATACGTCACATATTGCAGCCCGGGGACTCTGAAGTTTTGGGGGGTTGTGTACCAATCGATCAGTAATGTATCCATCATCAGTGGCTTGAGGGCCTTGCAAAAGAATCTACTCAAAGTATTTGTCGACTTTGATGAAGTCACCGTCGTAGAATTCATCACTGCCTCCATCAAAATCCGTCCGTGAATGAAGTTACTCATCTTTGTGTCTTTCTAGGCCTCTCTGTGTAGACGGCACAACTTCCTTGAGAGCTGATCGCACCATATCTGGTTTCCAAACAAAGACGAGATTATCGGCGCAATTGATAGCGTCTTTCGAGCTACAGTAGCTCGAAACGATGACAAACCTTGGCTCTCTCAGATGGGATCCCGTATACGCATAGGTCCCAATGTCACGGGGGCTTGCAGATGCCCAATTTGTGGTGTTGAGCGAGTGGCCCTTCGATCGATCTTCCCAGACGGCACATTCTGGTGGCAGTCCCACTCCCATGTCTAGGAGTGCTAGTCTTCCCGTGAGCGCAGAAGCCAACTTCCAGCCCTGCAGATTGTTTTCAGAAGGCTCCAAGGTCTCGGTGTTAGTTTTACTGTTCCGCCGGGGCCCTGTGGATATTCCAATCTCAGAGAGACACCGACCACGATCGTCTCCGTAGAAGCAGAAACTGCCACCGCCTCTGGTAGATTCCAACTTCCATGGAGGTAGAGACGGCTGTCTACTAGTACGCAGTTAGGAATGTGAAGATAACATGCTGGATCGACACGGTCCAGATGGGGAAAAGGTGAGCTGGCGGAAGTACTGTTGGATGAAGATGGAATTGAAACTGTGAGGCTTTCGGTGTGGGAAATTTCGAAATGCTTGTCGAAACGCAAACTCGGTTCCCAGCTTCATCGCAATTCTCGCCTCTCTCATTTTTGCTTACAGTGTCTGAGGCTCTGATGGCAAGACGCTTGTCATGTTTCCATTTTGGGTGAGGTCGGTTTACGAAAGCGTGATCATTCACAAATGCTGAATTTGACATCTCTGTATTGTAGAGATGAACGTGACGTCAATACCGATATCTTCCAAAGGAGCATCAAAGAGTAATATGTTAAGTAGCTTAATACATACTAAGTAAATACTTACTTAGGCTCAAATTGCTCAATAAACTCAGTACTGGCTTTGCACCCGGGTTGAGCGCTCCGTCTCACGAGGCGTGTGAACACCTATCTTGGTCCTAATATTTGTACCTGAGTAAGTATTAAATCGAAGAATGCAGCTGGCGTATGGACAAGGACAGAAACACAGTTTCGAATCCTTCACCGGCTTTTAGAGCGCCAGAGTTCTCAGAAGGATAACAGCTGCGATCAGCGTTTAAAGAGTCCAGATTCGGGTATTATGGTGGTAGTGGTATTATATGAAGTGTGTGCTTCGAGTAGCGAGGGGGGGTATTGTGATACAAACAGAAAGGAAAGGGTGGTCTCGGGAGAATGGTTTGAGAAGCTAGCGTTAAAGCCATGGCAGCGATAATAACATCACTGTTACAACGAGGAATCACAGTCACAATGCCTTCATACAGCCACGGCCAATTACCTTTCACTGAACTGATCTTTCATCCCCTGGCCGGATCCCTACCCTCCATCAACGTCCCAGATGCTGATATAACTCCCGAAGGCAGATAGAAATCTTGCATCGGCCATTATATTACTTCTAATACTCTAAAATCTTAGCAGTCTATATATATGCATATAAAATAACAAACTGCAGTTTCCAGCATATATATGCTAGCCTGATGTGCGCCTGCACTTCGTGCGATCTGGTTTACGAGACCATGCTATCCTCTTTATAGCCTCTTTACCAGAGGCTAATATAATTGTTTACAGTTCCTGGTGTTTTTTTCACGATACATCTTATGAAAATTTCGTGGAAGGCATTAAGATCTATGAGGTCGATGTATCGTATCTGTTTAAAACGTTTCCCGAGTCTGTAATCTCCAGCAGATCTGCCATACGAATGCTAATGCAGAGGCACTCGCATATGGGCAATATCAACATTTAGCTACCCCATCGCGTCGGATACTCTCTAATAGATATCTTAACCTATATTAGAAATGTCATCTTGTCATAACATTCACGGAATAACATACGTTGTTCAATTCGCAGACGGCCTAGGTGCCTCTGGGTTACAGAGGCACATACTCTCGATCTCTTGACCATCCCACAGCTTCTCAGCGGGGTTGAGGCCGCCGCGGTGATACAGAAAGCAATTGCGCAAACGACATGTCAATAGGCCGGAACTAACAGGTATCAACGTCGGAATATTAAATACACATCGACGCCATCAAAGAGCACCGTACTAAGTCGACATCTCTTCATATTTTGCATGAAGAGATATCCAGGCTTGAGGATGCTCCATTTGACTGGTCCACCAGCACCGACGACGCCAGCTGTGAAGCAGCTGCCCAACACTGCCCTAGGCCTATATATGGGATCATGAAATCGCTTAGATGAAGATCACAGCTGGGCATGGGCGCCATATGCATGGGTAGTCTAGTATTAAGAAGCATACAAGACTAATGCATGGGCATCATGATCATATGGCATGGTAACTGCCCGTGTTAGTATATCCGCCGTTACAACACAAGTTAGAAATGCGGATGTTGCCGGGCCAGCCTGGGCCTAATTGGGCAACTTGGTTACACAGGCCCACAGACTTCCAAGGGGAGTCGACCAGGTTATGGAAGCATCACGACAGCGAGCTTGGTCTAGTCTAGTATACTTGTTTTCCCTGTGGGGAAGCTAGTCTCAAGGCCAGCCGCCGGCTCGCTGTTGAGGAACTGCGAGCCCGCAGCGCAACACAAGACTACTAGCTAATACTGACCGATAGTCGTCTAAACTTAAAATTATCGAAGATGATCGACGACAGGGAGTAGAGAGTGGAGGTGTCGAAGTGTAAAGAGTGAAGCAATGTGCATACAATGAGTGGACTTACGCAGATATGCCGTTAGGCTATAGGATTAACGGGCGGGGTCTGGAGTACAAGGGTTGGCTAACGTTGGTATCAACCAGCGCGCCAGCGTGGGTCAAATTATAAGCTTGATCTAGACTTGAAGTATCTCCAAACACAATTATACAAGTCAAAGCAATATACCACAAGAATTCAATCTAGAGCGATGGTGATGTGCATGTACATGTACATGCATATGCATATGCATCGTACACGAGGAAAATGGCATGACGGCTGTCTAAAAATGCTCCATTGACCCTGCAAAGAACATCGATGATACTCTCAAGCTGAAGGTTCGCTAGTGGAAATCTAACAGTGACATGCATGCGCATGCCGAGGCCAGCTAGCAAGTAAAAAGGACTGCGGGATCGATTTGGCGATGGCGGTCAGGGACCTGCGGAGATTGGCACTCTACGATTGGAATTCTCAGTTAAATAAGACGCGCCGAGGGGCTTGAATGACTGTGGTATCCTGGTGGATGCGCAATCTCAAAAATGCACCCATAGACCACCCGTTTTGTAGGAATCACTCGCTCGAACTCTGTCCGCCCGTGGGAAGATTCTTTGCCCTTATTGTGCATCGTTGTACAACCTCTGCCCAGAATGGGGTTCGAGGCAACTCAAGGAAAGGTCTGGTTTACGAGACCAGTCCAGAAGCTTTATTCTTATATGCGAGCTAAAACTCAAGGAGCATTAGCTGCAGATAAGCTGAATATGATATCTTGCAGAAATTTTAAGTAGAATCCCCAACACAATGGCCGCTCTATGTTTTATGTTGTTTATTATTTTGGGGTAAGGGTTATAAACAGCTTATAAGGCTATTTAATATGATCGATACTCTATGAAATGTGTAGAGATCCGTTCAAACGGGCTGCTCTGAAGCTTCCCGTATGTTTCTTGCCTGTGCTTTTAACATCCTTGGCACGAAGCAATCAAATAGCATTGCCCTGATGCGCTCGTTGATGCTATGACTCGCTAATAAAACCAAGTTGAGAAACGCCTTCAGAAATGCTTAAGTACATGTACTTAAGTAGGTAATTGCTGACTTTTCTGAAGAAGCTTCAGATCGTTTATGGAATGGTCTCGGGAGCACTATTTCCGTTTCGTTAAGTTTCTCAGATTTCTAGAGGTAGGTAAGATGCAGTTTTCTCTGTTCCACGGCTTGTCCCGGACATTCCTCGGGGCTCAGCCATATCCGGAAACGACAGCCACTTGCGCTTCTGAAATATCTACTCAAGTAGATACTTAAGCACTCAAGTGGGCACCTAGAGCGGATGGTAGAGACCAAGAGTACAGAAACTGCTGTAAAATCGCTCCAATCATTAACTGGACCATATTCTGACCCCTTTGTAGCCAATGTATGCAATCTCGAGTCCATCGAGGTCAATGAAAACATAGATTCACTACTGGGTGATTCGATAAGACAAACCAATAGATTGCTCAGATAATATCCAGAGTCTTCAACTTCCAGTACTTCTCAAGTCTAACCTCGAAGCCTATACCATCTCCAGCCCAGTTCGTGGGATTTTCGATCGCTCTTTGAGATTCTCTTGTAAAAATCTTCACTTACTGAGTCTCATGGTTTCTTTTACTGTTTCTGTTTGATGAGCTCGGATTGAACTGTGGAAACAAGATTCTGATGTTTATCGATCGACTGATTTCCGCTCCATAAACGGATGCTATCCCCAAAGCCGATTGTTTCATGTGGAAGCTTTCCGATGCGGGAGACATGGTGACAATCAGAAGTTAAGGTATAAGTCCAAGTGATTAAACAGACTGTACACGCGGAACCATCGCTCTGAGCAAGCACCCCAGCAGTTTACCGGTTCACAATGCAGGCGAGGGGTGTGAGCACTCGGATTCAGAAGCTGGCGCAAGAGCAAGTTAAACTTACACCTATAAGCCAAACATTCTGATCAAGCCTAAGTTGACTGGAGTTTCGGAGCTCCTACAGCCCTTGCTTGATGAATTCGTCTTGCCAGCGGGAGTTTCAGTACTTGGTCTCTGAAGAGAAGGCATTTAGACTTCACGATTGAATGATAACGAGGCTAATCGATCGATCAATCAGCCGATTGACTTAATCGGCGAGAGGCTGGTGTTTTCCCGCTTCTACAAGCTAAACACTTACTATATTACTTTCACTCGAGTTCTGTGCACCATAAACGGGTTACCTACCCCCATCTTTGAAGAACACTCTTCTAACTATTGCAGCAGACGTGTATCCCTCCCTATCCCCATTGAAAAAAGGGTTCCGGCGCTAACTCAAACCTGCCTCTAAGAACTCGCAAGCTGGATACTTACTCATAGGTAAGCGCTATCAGGGCCGCCGAGGTAGATATAGACATACACAATTAGTGACTGACTCTAACGCTCCGTTTTCAGTGAATCGATGGCTTGCTTCTTACTTCGAATGTAAAGTGGTTCCGGCGCTAGTATGCTAGTTCGAATACGGCCCATTGATGGCGAGTTCGCCCTCGGCAAGCCTTTTTGGGAGGCAGACATGAAGAGTGCACTCCAGTGGAACTCATTGTTAGGATTTGTAATAGGTGTAGAAACCGAACGAAGTATCTGGCTAAGAAAGAAATGGAGACGAATTTCGAACCAGCAGCTTCGTGTGATTTGTGGCCTAGGCAAAGCGAGGATACCACAAGAGTCACGCCAGACGCATTCCAGGTGAGCCTTTAGATTCAGTATACATCGATATCACCAGGCGAAAACCACATGGACCACTCGTCAACACTAAGTTCCGGAATCAAAAAACAGTTTAGCACCAGACATTGACGCATTTGAAAGCCCTTTACCAGCTGCATATCATCTGTTGGTTCCGTTGAAAAGCGGAGCACCTGCACAGCAAGTTCATGCCTGACCATCTGGCATCGTATGATGTGGCCGTCCGAAGGAGGAGCATTTCGGATGTGAAAATACAAAAAGGAAAACATATATATAGGATGGCTGTGAGGTGTGGTGATCTTTTTCCACTTGCCTTGCAGCCTGCAGAGTCTTTCCTGCAAGCTCGAATTCGCGATCCCCAGCACCAGGCCCAAGACAGGCGTGAAATCGTTAGGTCTTCGAAGCCGGGCCTACAGCTCTCAGAAAGAGAGAAGGCTTGGCCCGTACGAAGTACCTCGAGCATCCGTACCAGAATGCCCGCGACTTGTGATCTCATAGTGGCCAATCTCTAGTTATAGAGTCCCCTGCGAATGGTTGATCGGAAGGGTTCCAGGATTATTAAATGCTAGATGCCAGTTCATCGCGATTAGTATTGATCCTTGAGGAGATCTACATTACAAGGCAGGATCTTTACTTACTTCGATAGCCTCAGCGACCACGTCTAGGCTTGAGGAAAGGTAAGCTCTAAACATGCCAGCATTCGGTATTAGCTTGCTTTTGACACTATGGCAAGCTGGTTAAGTCCTTTATTTTCTCACTTTTCTTTTTCCTGGTGAACTCGCTGTTAGTGTCCGAAATAGACAGCATTTCGGAGATAGCAGCCGGGCCAGTTTTGCCATCATAAAAGAGCTTTACGGAATTCCGTAATGTATGTACATGTAAGGCCACCGAGAATAGGATTGTATACGCGGAACTAGTCTAGACTCGAGTACTTGCTTCCATGTGCATAGAGAAATCAGAGAGCTGGGGCTCTCAGCCTGGCCCGGTTCCGCTGCTGGGGTATATAGAAGGATCATTTAAAAATTGCCGTCTACCTAACCTAGGTACCTTTAAAACTCTCATGGTCCCATTCTGAACCACTCAACATAAGGCAAGATGATCGATATCACGGACCTGGTCGAAATCGAAGACGTAAAGAGGTACGAAGCAGACGAAGACACCAAAAGCTCATCCACTTGTTTTCCTGCGTGGAAAGCTGGCCGACTCGTCTTGACAGCAGTAAGACAGAAGGCTAACACAGTTGCCCTATAGTGTCAGCGACCTCAACGTCATCCTTAACACTAGTAAACATGCCCACTTTCTGGTCTACGATGGTGACTGGACGGTCAGTGCCGGGAAGGAATTCTTCCCGTACCAGTACCTATGTTGCTCGGTCCTTTACCCAGAGATGAACTTTTACCGGGTGCCGAGAGATGCGACCGACGTTGTGGCAGCGCTTCTTGGGAAATTCAATTTCGACGTCGAGCCACCGAAGAAGAGACATGTAGCTTTTAGAAGTTCAAAGTCATCCTCAGATGACGAATTCGATGGCAGCGAAGGTATGTTGAATCCTAGAGTCCTCTGGGGGTGGAAATGCACCACAACTTCGGCCTGAAGTGGTATTATATCATGATTCTGGATGTGAAATAGATCTGGATTCTTTCGACAACGTCTTTGAAGGGATTTTCGTCTTTAGTTTAAATCGTAGCTAACTCGAGGTCCCATTTTATGGGAATAACTCAATATAGTCGTATTTTTCAGCTTCTATGATCGAAAACCAGCAGAATACTTGAAGGCCGACAATCTCAATATCTTCCAACACTTCTTGCACCGGAAATCGATTCAGGTATGAAGACTGGTCTCATAAACCGAACACTCCCCTAAATTTTCCGATTTCCGATTAAAGAAGCCACACCCGTCTACTGTGTATCCTTCCAGTCACTGCATTGGCTACCTATCTCCAGTAGTTCGAATTTATGTGGATAGGAGGACTCTGGCTCGAAAGGCTAGTTCTTGGACCACATGAAGATTTCTTGATTGTTTGACATTCAGAAAGGCCCGAGACTACATATAAACTTGATGCTTCCAATTTGGCCGGCTCTAATAATTGTAATTGCTGACGTTTCTGTCATGACACCAGCTCGGCAACGCAGGCGAGACCGGCCTCCCAGGAGGAGAAAACGCTAGCACCTCAGAATCTGGAACATCACAGCAGGAAGTACGCGTGGGCGATAAAGTGATGGTATAGTTTCTTATCAATAGGGTTGGCGTTCATTCGAGGGTCAATATTATATCTGGCTTTGATCGAGCTAGTATACATTCGTTCATCTTCTAGCCCATTCTACGAGATACTTATCACGACCGCTATTTACGTCTATACGATACATTATTGATTAGTCCGCTGCTGCGTTCACACGATACCTACTATTTCCTTGTTGAATATCTTGTGCTTTTTATTTATGGTCGAGGACGGCGTGAATGACATGGCAGTTTATTCTATTTCTCACTCTCTGTATACGAATCTCGCATTCTTTATGTATGTTGCGGTGCCATCAAGCTTGAGTCTAGCGGTGTTGCAATGTTGGAGGCACGATTATACTAGAACCAACGCATGTGTCGAACTCTTATATACATATGCAGGCAAATTCTAAAGTTACAGACTTCACAGCCTTTTGAGAATTAAAAGGAATTAAGGTGCGCCGCATAGCTATAAAATCTGCTTATGGGAAATCCTTCAAGTTTTAAAGGCGAAAAGCCTTGGCCCTTCGACCATCTTGCCACGCGCACACCCTTCGGTGCGAGTTTAGCCAAAGATCCGATGCCGCATGTATAAAACGCGTACAGGTACATGTACATGTACACGCAATTACTTACACATATTTGGCTGCGAAAGAGGAGAAAATTTTCATAATAAATTATGTATAGCCAGGTTGACTTATCAATTACTTACTTAATATTCAGATTTACGCGAGTAGATCCTTCCATTTTTAGATACACTTAGAGTATTTTTCGACCATACTGCAGTACCGCAGCATTAACCTTGACGCCAGGCACCACGGGCTGCATTTAGGTATCTTGGATATCAATTTAGCAACATGTTTCCTCAGAACCATTCATGTTTTGATATTACAGGAATGCAACAAACACTCAGTCGTTAACGTGTTATCACATTTCTGACTACACATACTCGGCGACCTGATATCGCGGAAGATCAACTCTAATATCTAACTGTACTAGATGCAGATGCTGCTCTTATCAATGCTGCAAAGATATGCAGCTTGAGCCCTCCTGTCAATAATTACAATCACTGGGGGTGGGGAAGTTATCACTTATTGCATATATTAGCTGAGCTGATTGGCAGGTATCTATATATTATTACCATGTATCAAAGCTAGCTACACTAATATTAGAATTAGAATATTCCCTCCGCTGTATTTTAGCTGAATTTCTCGACTGATATTCCCTCTTATCACCCGGTATACTCAACACTTCTTATAAGCAATATTTTAATAACAAAACAATTAAGCGTAAACATCACAGTTGAGAAGTAGACTATGATCAATGCGCAGCGCAGTCTTCATCACGATCCTCCCTTCATAGTCATCTTCGCCTACACAAACCATCATTAATCACCCCTAACCCAAGCCACAAAGTTCTTCAATGTATCCAACTAACCAGTTCTATTACGGAACCCAGTATATGTCTCGACAGGCAGGTTTGACTCCATACCAGTATTCTATGGTCATGCAGCCACTTCCTTTGCAAGATTTGCCCCTCAATGCCAATGCGATGGCGATCAATCCGGTGGGGAACATGCTGCGAGCGAGGAGGACGGAAGGTGAGCGGGCGTTTACAGGCCCTTTGAAACATCGTGGCTGACCTCACCTACTAACGTACACCGGTGACTGGATTCCAGATTTCAAAGCTATTCCATGTCCATACCTGAAGAATAAAGGCTTATGTCGTTTCAACGGGGATCGTTGCCGCTACAACCACACTCTCTTCCACTACGGCCAAGTCGACGAAAATGCAAAGCAAGGATCATCCTTGAATCAAATTCCAACAGTTTCTGTTGAGGAGCTTTCTACTGCACAAAATACAACGCCGTCTCATACTAAAGGCGGGACGATCACCGAACCAAAGGGAGCCTATGGACACGGCACAAAGAATCCATCAATGATCCAGAAATTCGGAACCCCACAGGTCAATAGAGGGCAGACTGATCGAACGCCAACAAAGAACGTCGGGCTCAACCCGCCCTCTAAGTTGTACGCTGCATATGATCCTGAAAAGATGTCCGCTGATCAAGTCTATCATGTCGTGGACCGCAAGAATCCGATTGACGAAGCTCGCCTCTCCTCATTTGATCAGAAAACCGGACAGCGAGCACTGATCGCAACTGAAATTCGTGAATTACGCTTCGAGAAAGGTTTCGGAAAAGTCTTCGACTCACAACTTCAAAATATTTCATCTCACGACAGCCTTGCTCGGTCACTCTCCTTCCTATCAGTCACTGATGCCTCCGGCCTCGCAGATGAAGCTATCATCGACTTTAGCATCAAATTTAATCCCAAAGTTATCATATTGGGAGGCGCCATTCAGATTACGGATGCTGGTTTCTTGTCATTGGCCTTAAACTGCAAGAATCTAGAGTATCTTGAAGTTACCGGTGAGTCAAGTCACTGTGTAGCACCAATCTTCTAACTATCGCAGTTGATCAGCTAACAAAGAATCGGATGCTATCAAACAACGTATATAGGATACGGGAATAAGACCGGACGCCTGACTGGTTCCTGCCTCCGTATGTTGACGGAGTCCCCCACCGTTGGAAAAGCTCTCAAGGAGATTGTAGTCAAGCATCACTCCATATCCTCGCAAGTTGCATTAGAACTGTCCTTGTCTCGCCGGTCTTTGGCTATCACGATTGGTAACAAAGAGCTTGAGGTCGAGGGTATAAATACCAATCTTTGGTATGCCGGTCGCCTAGCTTTTGCCAACAACTCAGTTGTTGCGTAAGCTGGAAGATATATATATCGACAGGACGGTTATTTATACTCATACATTCTCCATTGTCGATATCAACGCGTATCTTCGGCTGCGGTTTCTTTACACGACGCTCTCTAGATCAATTCTATTTCAAACAGGTATCCTTCGATCGGATAGGGCACCATACACATATAATGCCAGACGCCAGGCCCCCGCACACTTGCCCGGGCTCACCTCCTTCCCGCGGCTTTATCCTTGTTTGCCTCATTTTCGTTTAGTCCTGTACCCAGCACTTCGTGGAATAGGAAACAAGCAGCTCGCTTCAAGGAGATTCTAATAGCTTCAGTTGCACCAAATATTCGGCTAGCTAGGGATACATCAAACGCCGCTCTGAATTGGTGGTTCCTGGTACCGTAGATCTATAGAAACGAGCTAAATGTGCCAGTTCTGTAGTATGTGGGGCGTGCGTAGCGTGTGTAAATTTACGATATATAGATTGTCAAGTTGGAAGCTAACTAATATAATAGCCTGGTTTTTACCAGATAATTGAATGCTGCGACATATATAGGCTTCGCAAATTCTTAACGGTCTATCATGTACTAGATTCGGCCACGTCGATCGTAATATCCAAGATTCCAATCGACGAGACCGAGCCCCCTATATTTCGATCAGAAAGCGATATATAGATATTCGATAAACAATACACAAATGGACCAAGATTACGAATACTCTAGTATAAGTTTTGGATGGAAGGCAATTAATTTAACATTGTTCTATTTATTATTTAGGTACAACCATTTTAGTAGTTTAACATCCCCGATGGTCTAGTTATGTGTTTTCTATTATTCTCACGTTAACCAGATCATACTATATTAGCGATCGGAAACTTTGAGGCTCCTTTAAAATCTAATTAATTTCGGCCATGCGAATATTCTGAAAGTTCGAAAAAGTTGTTATTAATATGGTGTATTGCGAGTGTTCATCCTGCGAAGTTGCGAGGTTGTGAAAACTATCTGGAGAACCGCCTAGAAGAATCGGGATCCGGTATTGCGGCGCTGCTGAGCATCTGCAACATTGATAGATGAATCCTCTCTCTTGTAATAGGTTTCGTTGGTGCTTCTCAGAGAAACCTTGGTGCTGGAATCTGTATCTCGGCGAGGGAGAGTAAAATTGTAGTAATTGTAGTAATAATATCCAAATCCTCGTGACTTCAGAGGCGCCCTTGGGCTTCTTTTATACAGCGTGTAATTGCAGCCGTAGGCATATCTTTGCACTAAATGTGGACCGGCTGGAGATGGAGTGGGACTCGCATCTGACATCATGCTTGTCCCAGTAGTCGTAGCAGCAGCGACATCGTCGACATTGGCGGCAGATGCATGATTGAGGACTTCGGATTCCAAATCTGGTGCCCGACGAGCAATCGGTGCTCGCTCCGCCAGGGTGTTTGTCAAGTTGGCTGCCTTATAATAAATGGCCAGGGCATTGGCGGCTGGCGCCATGATGGCAAGGACGAGAAGAATGATATTCTGCTTGAGCATTTTGAATGGTTTGTAGTATATCCCGAGATGTAGAAGAGTATATGGAGAGATGTCGATAGATATAATCGACAACAATTAGCTGCTATTATAAGCTGGGGTGTGTAGATCTGAGCCTGTGAATTCGACTACTAGAATGATTCTGACAAGGCTTTAGAGATTGTCGTTAGCGGGTAATATCTGATAAGTCTTTGGAGTATAAGGCAATGTATTATCTGTGCCCGGAGATAGAGCCGCGTCTCGATAGTATATCTTCTTGGTGGTGTATACTGTAGAACTGTTGCATGTTCACATTTACTTGAGGCGCCGTCATCGCCTTTATACCCTTCATCAATCCAAATTAGGTTGTTGCTTCGATCATAATGTCCGCAACTTTAGGTAGTATGGAAGCATACATTGAAACTATTACCATTGACCGATACACAAGAACTACAAGTCAAGCTGGTGGCATCATCTCTCCCACGATCCAGGAGGGCAATTTCGATACCGCTCCCCATGCATTGAGAGGAATTGGGAATCTTGACCGTTCGTGCAGTAGAGGCGTCGATCACAATCGCATGCAGCGTGCCGCCCTAGCGCTGTACGGCCGTCGCGCGAATCGGAACCAATAGCGGTTACTCGCGCGGGAGATCCGCGGCCAGTGAATACGCAATTTCCATCCGCTTTGACATTTCGATCGCGGGTGAGAGGTATTTGGCGCGAACTTGACTCCCGCTTGCATCCTGTTCCGCTTTCAACCCAGAACTACCGGGTACTTATATGTTGCGGGGACAGTCAGCATACATTATTGCATTCCTGGCATGTGTGTCACGGATACTTGTACAATTGTAGGTGTTGAGAAAGAAGTACCAAATTCCGTCATTCTCCGCCGACGTCACATCGCGTTCTAGAATTGCAATATCGAGCGAGAACAATCTCACAGGCAAATAAGGGGGTTCGATCGGGCGAGTGAACAGTATAGTATCTCTTAAAATGTTTATATCTATACTAATTATACATATATGTCGCATGTAGTACTAAGCCAGATCAACATAATATGATGGGTAACTACAATTAACTGGAGGAGCTGTTAGGTATGCAATGCATATAACTACGTGGTTCTACGTTACGAAACCATTATAAAATCCAATTCCACGTCCCAAATGCCGCATTCATGCCGCATAGAGCTCGCCGCAAACGCGAAACCTAGTTACCCATTGAATTGTTACCCGCCATGTTGGACCCGGAGGTGCATAGCCGCACCTTAGTTAACATATCGAAAAGTCTATATTAGGAAGCAGGTACCCGCAAACATAAAATGACGTTGTTGCGACAGCAGGAAAATCACGTCTATTGGTGACATCGTAGCCTATTGCCCTCTAGAGCTAAGTAGGAGTTATACAGGCGCTTGCGGAAGTTGGCTACCTCGAGCTCACAGCCGAGGTAGCATCGATAGCTAATGTAACGGTTCCTAGATATTGACAAAGGAATAGAGTTCGCAGCCTCAAAGGATAAGAAAATGCTTGGAAAGCGCGACGTCGTCATGCATCAATCCTAAGCGGCAGACACGCTCCCCAAAAAAACACCAGTTGTAAAGGCCCCAAGCATTAAACGAGATAGCCACCTGCCAAAAGCCAGAGAAATGGTACCCAGAACCTATTAAATCGCATGCGTACTGGGATGAAAACTAAACAACAGAAGGACGAAAGAGTGAAGGAAGAGGGTCAGTACTACCGAAGGTTGTTATACATTGCATCTCGGGTAATACTTAAGAGGACAGAGTGATTTTGCTGTATTACGAGGTGATGCTCCATTGACTGAGACCAAAGAGTGTAATTCAGAGAAGATTTTGTGATGCACCATCGTCTCATGAGACCCTATAGCTTCGACCAACAGAGTGAATGCTACGGAGCTAACAACGGAAGACTTTGATTTTGTTGTCTACACGGGCTCGACAGACGGGACAATTGCTCCGCGGTGCTACAGCACCTTCTAAGCGGCCGGGTGCGGCTGGAGCAACGGAATCTGCACACCATTGACAAAGAACCAAGTGCGCACAAGGGAGAAGAACTACCGGTGCATCAGCAATCCAAATGTCAGCCCAGGAACAGCGATGCCAAATGCAGATTCTATCGGCTTACCTATATCGGCAATTTGCCCGTAACAAACTTTGCAATCGGCCATAATCTTCATATCCTCGTCCTTCATGATGTCGGGTCGCTGAGGATGGTCAAGCGTTCGAGGAGCTTGTGACACGTTGGTCCCGTTCCTGCCACCATTACTGCCACCATTCGAGGAATGCTCGCGATTCCAGCGGTTGGGCATTACGCCGCCAACCAAACTTGCAATATCGCGAATGGCTTCGGTATGACGTGATCGTATCAAATCAGCTTCCCTCTCCCGGAATCGGCGTGACCGTTCCATTCGAGATTGAATTTCGGCTACTGAGTTGCGGTTCGGACCGTGAGGCGGACCGGATAGTCCAGGTGCCCGAGACAATTCGTCTGGAGTATGCCCGTATTGTCGCCGAAGACGGGAGGCTCGACGGCTTGTCGAAGGCTGTTCATCGTTCCCTGATAAACGTGGGATAAAATTATCCGTAACGTTATAGAAGCCATCTTCTTCCATTGGTATCATGTCTTCATAGTCGTCATCAGAGTTGGACGAAGGCTCATCTTCGGGCGGCATCCCAAAGGCATGAGCGGGACCAGCCTCCGGGGATCGGATACCAGCGTTGGAATGGTGATGGCTACTCGCAGGCCAACCAGAGGAAAACCAGTTGCCGAGAGCGGGACCGTTACCGCCATTTCCGGGAAGCCGATTCTGTGCTTGGAGCTGATCAATCTGGCGTTGCAAGCTCGCTCTTTGTAGCAACTCATACTGATGATTGCGATGCTCTTGTAGACGCCGCATATTCGTTTCGGTTGTTGATGCGTCTTGTGATTGCAGGAATTCTCTATGCGCTTCCATCTCTCGGCTCTGCCGACGAACTTCTTCCGCCCTTTGAAACTCTTCATATTCCTGGGCAAACCTAGAACTATGCAAAGGTGGATTAGCACAATAGTCCTGATACTGAACCAGATGATTGCAAGATGAGCGCAAGCCCAATACTGAACAGGCAGCATGATGAACGAAGCTTGCGGTTATGTAAACCATAAGGAGACTCACGCTCCAGCAAAGGAGAGTGAAATTTTCGAGGATATTCGTTAGCAAAGGGACCACATACATCGTACGGAGAGGATTTTCGTAATCTTCGCGTTCAACTTCTCCTCTTGGACCTAAGGCATGTACCAGCGGATTCATCCTGTCCCTTCTCCTAGGCGGAAGACTCGTTGGAAAGTTGTCGCTGCCGTTGGAGCTTTGTCTGCTATGACTAGATGCATTGTTATTCGAAAGCGAACTGGTCCTCGATCGGGTGGGGTTTCTTGTGGGCGAAAATCTTGGAGCGGGGAGATGAGGTAAGCTAGGCAGAAAGCTGGTAGGCGCAGATAGCCGGTTTATTGGTGATACTATCTCGTGCCTAGATGGAGACTCCGAGGAAGGCATAGAGGCGAGTGATGATGGAGGTTGCTCAGGCGGTGTAGGGCGGAAGGAGCGTCGATTCGTCGGGAAAATGAACCCAGAAGCGACTGACGAAGTGCCAGCTGCTATAGGCGTTTCAGAAAAGGAGGCAAAAGAGTGACCAGTAGAAAAATTGTTGGGGATATCACGCCTAGACGGTCCTGCAGTTGGCGACGCTGAGTCATTCGACATGTTTCGATTGGAAACTCCAGGCAGTTGAGAGCTATGCCATGGCTCGCTCGTTGATGAAGTCGCGAAGTAGGAGCGGTGCCTCAGAGAGTTCTGGGCAGTGGGTTCAGCGGTGCTCCCAACTGTCCCATCGCTTGAGATATTCCCGGACCCATTTGAGCTATCCGAGCTTTGACTACTTGGGAGGTCGTTCATGATAGCATCAATTATTGTGCTATCGCCGTTTGTCCGATTTGCGATGGCGTCGTTGATCGAGGTGGTGGAAGCTGGCCGCTGATTCTCCCATTCGCTCTCATTTCTCTCTCGAAGCTGACGGCGACGGTCTGCTACAGTAAGATCTGTCTCAATATCCGAAGTTACGGATGCAATGCCGCGAGACCGCTGAGAATGAAAGGAAGTAACAGTCCGACCCAGAGATTGAGGACGGTGACGAGGATGAGAAGAAATTTGGAGCGGGGATTGAAGTGAACTCGAGGGCAAACTCTCGGAAGCAGTAGCACCAGCAGCATTAGAGGACGTACCAGCTGTGATGCGTCCTGTCTCGCGATCACGGTCTTGCTCTCGCTCTCTATCAACTGCTGACGGCCGCGTCGCACTGATTGATGGCTCCTGCTGCTGGGTTTGGTTCGCATGAGTTCGGGCTGAATCTTCAAACGGACTGTTGCCTCTGCGAAGGTCGCGCCGAGAAGGCGAGCCCCTTGACGGAGGGGTGGCCGTCGTACTGCTAGCACGAGATATGTTTGATACGGACGCACGATTGTCCCCTGTCGAAGCTAGGGTGGGAACAGCATCTCCTTCTCTGCTTCCGACGCCTCCACTACCTGGACCACTCGACAAGAAGTTGCCAAGACTTGCAACCCGAGAAAGGCTTGTGCCAATATGCGCGAGATTCGGGTTCCCAAAGGCCGCACTACTTGATCCCGCCCCTCTAACGTTACCGCCAACGCCGGGACTGGTCACATTCGAGGTACTCGGAACGTCGAAAGGCCCTGGGTTGCTTAATAGATGAAAATATTCATCTGCCCCTTGAACACTCAAACCAGCTCCCCTTGATTGCCTATCGAGTTCGGTCATTCTCTTCGCCTTGTAACGAGCGTTGTGATATTGTGCGAGTAGGGTGTAAAACGATGGGGAATATCGAGGCTCGTTCGCGATCCGGTTTTCGAGTTCACCCCACGCACGTATATGCTCCGCGACGACAGGATGATATTCGTTGGAGAAGTTGGGGCTCATCAGGCGAAATATTGCGTACGATTGCGGGAAATCATCCTCGGGTGTTAGGATCGCGGCTTGGGCGGAAGGCGTGAGGGAATGCCGAGCGGACTCGGACAGAGTGAGGTTGGGAGCTGAAGGAGGAACGTTGGGGGGAGTAGCGAGATGGAAGAGATCCCAAGCGGTTATACGAGGTTGGTTGTCGCGGTACGGAGGTATTCGTGCGTTCAGGCGATCCCAGTGTTCTAGATATTAGAAACCGCCAACCAACAGGTGGGGGAGTGGTTGAAAGTTAGCCATTTGACATCCCGCATTCGGAATACATAGAGGGGCTTGTTGCCTCCGGATTTAAGAAAAGAACACGGAAGTTATGCACGAAGGCAAAGCACAAAATCTAGGGCCGCCGTCTGCTCTACGCCTGGGACCATCTCAGGTAACGCCGGCACTGTCGCAAGGTTGTTCCGGACGATGAGGGCTTGAAATAGCATGACGTCCAGACCATGGACGTTCACAGCAACAGGCGCAGCTGAACGCGCAACAAGACTTTTGCGATCTACTTGGTGGGCACAAGACTGCAGACCACACGAAACTTAAACAGACGAGTGAGAGAGAAAAGAGATAAAGAAAGAGCACTTGCCTCTGCAGCACGAGCAGTAATGAGCCCATCTGGGGGCATCAAGAACCGTACCAATCCCATCGACATATCTGGATTTCAGAAGTCGCAATTTAGCTTGATCTCCTGAATTGACGCATGAATGTGCACCCTCGAAGCCTCCCAGATCTCCGTCTCGCTTAAGGATCAGAGTTTCTGGGGCACTAATCTGCCATGCAGACAGCTAGGAGAAACTGACAGCTTCGGATCCGGCGTTTTCGTCGCTTCAGACTCGGAGGGTTCAAACTTTGGGCAGATATATAGATGAGGGACGGGGCTCTGTTCGGTCCTGCCAGGATAGGAGCTTTGAGGAAACCATAGCGGGAATAAGTACCTTTCGTAATACTGCTCATGGGCTCTCTCGTCCGCGCAAGAGCAGCAGTTCCCTCGGAGAAGGGAACACCTTACGATTTCCTTGTGTGCACATCTTTCGGTCGGCGAGTTCACTCCTTGCGGCGTCGGCGGGCTTCGAACCGATGACGATGAGCGGACTGCGGCGGACTGCGAGCTGGGACCGAGCTGACCAACGGAATTAGCTAGACTGGAATCGTTGTGACCGGCGGATGTGCTTGTCGATGGCGGTAGGAGAAAAGCTGCTGGCGGTGAGGCTGATGCTGCGGGCGGCAAGTCCATGCCCGACTGATTTGTGTGGGGAGGAAGTCAAGGTTATTTGTCGTCGCTCCGAGGACGAAGGAAGCGTAAAACGGTTCACAACACCAACGTCGAGGTCGATATCGAGACTGAGTGGTGGGAACGTCCGATACCTGGTGTGAACGCTGTTTGCGAATGGCTACGGCTCTCTGACCGGCATCGACCTCTATGTCGCAGGATCAGATAGTTCAACCTCGTCGTGCAGCCGGCTGGCGAAGGTCCCGAAAGTAACCGGCGTGGTTGGATAAGACGTGACTTATTGGTGGTGGATCTTTCTATATGCCTGTTGTTCCGGAGCGTCGTTGAGCACTCGGTGAGATCCTTTGGAACGCTGAGAATGAGGTTGTTTGAGTCTGTCATGAAAGAAAACTGAGAAAGAAGTCCTCCAACTGATAGATAATTCACTCTTTCGAACTTGCAGGTGGACTAAATGCCTCGGAAGTTATGTGACCACTAAAAACTGGTGGATTCAAAGTGTAGCTTGGAGTAATCCGGATGGTCAAAGGAGGTCTCCCGTGCTTGGTTGAGTGAGGGCACCTGGGCATTTCTGGAGTGGTTGCCTCGAGTGCCTGCTCGCTTTAGAGGATGCACCTATTTGCGAACGCAGGCGTTTAGTTTCGCAGGTGACACTGGGCCGACCGGGCGAAACGGGGAGAGGGGAGACTCCTGGTGGCCTTGATCAGTTCGAGGTTTACATTTGTCAATTGCTGATTAAGTTGCAATCGGCCCGGCTGGATTTTGTTGGTGGATCATATGGGTTATTGGCTAGGACCTCGTCGGTTTCTAACTGAAGACAAATGTCTTAGCTGTGTCTGGCCTGGAGTCCAGCGGCTGTCTCCATTATGCGTGGAACGAACCCATGAAGAGAGCTTTTTGTTCGAGGCTCTACCGCTGCGTAACTTGCAAACCAACAGACCCGAGCCCACAAGGACATGGTGCTGCGCTAGATATCGATTGGTGCCGTGAAGCTTGACCGCTCTACGCTGCAAGGGTTACGACGTCCTCCAAATGCGACGGGCAAGCCTACATGTAACTCTCGCCCGTAATGGTAGAATGCCTGAACGGCGCCCTCCAACTCAGTGCAGTATCCACTAGCTAACGGCACTTGGCTCGTCAAAACGCACTGCTGCAGCTGGTGTTTTATGCTAGGCGAATAATCAGTTCTTCATGTAATATTGGCGAGGTTCTCTACATCCTAGACGGGAAGGCAAAGGAGTTCCTCACCTTTTATCACAGCATGCAAGGTCTTCATGGATGATTGCAAATTGCAAAGGCCCTCTGCTGACGGCCGAGCTTAGGCGTGCTAGAAACTCTACCGCCATTGCCTCCAATCGAGTTGAGGCCCCCAATTGAATTTCTTTGTTCCCGAGTTGAGGCCCAGCAGCAAACTTGTCAGTCCGCTTGCTTCTGTCCGTTCACGACAGTGCCGAGGATGCAACCTGAGTTGGATTGGCCTGGTGGAAGAAGCCTTGTTCCGCTTGCAGGTCCAGAGTGCAGACAGTTTCAACGTCGAATCGTCGAGTCTGTGGCACAAAATATATGAATTGCCTCTGGCCCGCTGATTGTCAATTGATCAAGTAATTGCTCTCGTCACGATGCACAGGACTGGTAAATTACCACATTTCATTATCAATCAGCTTTGGTCTTTTCTTCTGCCGACGCGTCCAGACAGAGCGCTCGGTTAGCGACTTTCGCTGGGGGATGAAAGTTGACTTTGAGCCAGCGGGGCAGTCTAATGCGAGTCCGGGTTTCAAGCAGATAAGAAGGCAGCATTCAGGTCGCATCGGCTGATTTTCAAGTTCGTCCTCCTCAAAAAAGCCAAAGAGCGCCACAGCTATGTGGGATGACTTTGGCCTCCTCTTTTCGAGGCCAAATACGAGAGGTGTCCTCTGAGTTGCAATCCCACTAACACTTTTGCGAGGTGGAGAACACGGCCACATGCGCGAGCCCTGCACAGCTCCAACGACCGAACCATCTATCTCACAGTCGGCTCCAGTGCATGATCGCCATTTCAAAGACCTCTTTTTTTTTTTTTGGTGCTTGTGAGCTCTTGATATCACACCTCGCAGGCAGGCTGCATGCACGGGACAAGGCGCGTCCTAGAAAAGCAGGGCAGCTGAGATCTATCCCGGCCGATGGTTCAGCTTCGGAAACGGCTCCTGGTCTGTGTCTGTTGAAAGCCCTCCCGCTCGACATGGATCCGACGCCGAATAGCCTTCGCGGCGAAGCACGCTAGGGACGGCATCATGTGAACAGCCTCTGCAGACACTTCCACGATCGGCGAGCTGTTAGCCCAACTCCAGCCTGTGGCATCGAGAGTTCCCACTGGCGCTTCATAAGAACTTACATGTGATGATTCGAAAGACGAGGTGGAAGGGAGGCTGTATTCCTGCGGCAAGAATTGTTGCTAGACGTATAGAGGCGACTGTCGACATGGAGCCCGCCTGCTGGTGGTAGCTTGGCAGTATCGATAAAGATCAATGCGGCAGTTGGCGGGCAGTCTTGGCATGCGGCATGCGGCAACTCCAACGCCAACACACATAATAACCATTGAGATATTAAAGCGAGATAACATAAATCGGGTATGCTACAAAACGGGTTTCAGCGCCGTATACAATGGTCATTATCTTCTGTTTGCTATTAAAGCCTGTCTCCCAGTTTCTAGGTCTCAGCGAGATTCGAAACTTCGTTCGCATTCAATAGATCTCGCCGCAATCGCCCCCAAAATTAGCCAACCCTGCCATTAAATTTTCGGATTCAACCAGCAGTGGCCCCTTGTTGGATGTCTGTGCTTGGCGGCGCCAGCTGTCATCAAAGGGGCAATTTGCCGCCAGTCATTTACTCTAAGCTTCATACAATCAAGCTATGTAGTTCACGGACCGATTCAACATCGATCAAATGGATCTAATCTGTGGTATCGATCTTGCTCGACAATGCGAAACGACGAAGATAACAAGATGTGCGCATGTACATATGTACCCAAGATCAGCCTTCGGTGACAGTGGCAGCCGGCCTCCTCTAAGCCTGAAGTATACGATTTGCAGCCTCGCCGGGTATGTTGCAAGTGAAGCTGCATTGCTGCTTCTGCCATGGGTTATATGCATCATTGCAATATTGCTGGACCTGGAGCTCAGTTTCGGCGGCGATTGACAGCAGTCGGATGCCCGATGCTCCGAGACCAACGCCACGTCGAGATGCGACTTGAGGATCAAGAAAAAAATCCATCCATTCAATATCAGCGCCGCTGCTAAGATGCACTGCCATCTCCTTCGCAAAACCATCCAATCGCATATCTTGCGCCCTCTTCCGACAGATTCCAGAACCCATCGGATCGCTGCTTGGCAGGTCGAGTTTTTCATGCCCCAGACCCCGAGTCATGCCGATACTCGCTCAGGTGCGGCTGAAAGGGGAAAAGTACGCGTTTAATTTGCGTATTATAGCACTACAAGTGGCAAATTTGCCTGAGTGAACTCCGCAATAGCGTCGCGGCTCCACCCCCTAGTGGTGCGCCGTGCATACATGACTTGGGTTCAACCGGGTGGAGTGGTGGAGCCAGTTATTTCCGCGACGAAGTCGGAGAGCCGCACGCGCACACCAACAACGATTTAAAGTCGTCGTTTCCCAGGCTGGGGAAAGCTGTAGTTTCCTAGTCATGCGTCTTTCTTAGCGCATCGACCACACCTACCGTCGACCTATCCCTCGTGAATGCTAGCTCGAGTCTACGGGGTCGCGGCGACGACGACATCATGGCTCTAATCAAACTTTTCACCACGATTCTGGGGGTATCCTCAATGGTTCCCGCGGTTTTTGGCGCCACCATCCCAACAGTATCGTCGTTGCTCGACATTGATACCCTCAACCGCGAGATGGACGCCTTTACCGTAAACTCCACCACATCTGGTCTTGATTTTTTCGACGCCATCATGAACGACCCTGAGATCCCCTTCGAGGGCACGAGCCATTCAGATAGCATCGAGAAGAACACTCTCGAGAAACGCGCCAGGGCCTACAACTACATTAAGTTCAAAGTTACACTGGACGGCGCACTCGGCCATTTGCACGGCTTCGATTCCGTCGGCAATCCCCTCTTCTACCCGGGATCTCCGACACGTTTCCGCGCAACCTCCGCCGATCTCTACGTTTTCGATCGATTCCGAAGAAATGCGCGCGACATGGCGCTCATCTGGCGGGAACCCAACGCCGGCCAAGCCCGGCCCGGGTCGACAATATGGATGACTAACAAGAGGCTCTATAAATTTTTCTATCCCGGGGACTCCACCGAGCCCGTGTGGTACGACGACACCATCTATGTTAAATGGAAGGGCTTCAACGATCTTTACGCGTCGCAAGATTATTTCCCCGGCGGCGACTACAACCGCAGATGCGAGTTCTCGGCATACCAAAACTGGCTCCTTGGATGGGGCAATCCCGTCGTGATACGCAGTGGCGATATGAGAATTCAGTGGCGAGATGGCTCGAATCTCGCAGGTTGGATCTATGTTCAGTCGCTCGGGTATCCTTTCGACCACTACTATTATACAGCCACAATCACGGGAAGGATTCAGACTAGAGGGTCTCGCGTTTTGTAATCGCGTAACGCATATTGAAGAGTTGATTCAAGGTCACTGGATTCTTATTCCCTATCTATTTGGCTTGTCGCGAACCGCACTGGGTTATACGTGCCTATTGAGCGAATCTTATGTCTCTTTATGCAAACGCATCCATGTATGTGTATATTCGATATAATATAATGAACAGCGGATAACAAAAATGCTGCAAGAAATCAATGATGAATAAGGACCTGGCCAAGAAATATTGATTCCTAGATCCAAGAGGATGTCCGTGCTTCCTCTGATGTGCATAAATATGCGTCCATGCGAACGCTCTCGATCCTAGGATCCTTCAGGCCCTCCCAATACCCCCAGCCAGCGCAGAGTGCTGCTGCAGGACAATTCGTGTTGTAGACGCAAAATACCACACATTCAACTCACGCCCCATGACGTCTACAGGCTATCTATGCCACCTTGAGCTCCCCGCCAAAGCGCATATGCCATGGAGTCCGGTTGCCATTGATGCATTAACGGACGCGACCCAGATCCGATGAGAACGAAAACCTCGTGCTTCTTTCGATTCGCCAATCTCCGCCCTTGTCAGGCCATTCAACGTTCTATATCCCATCCACGACCTGTCATCCATCTTCGCCACCACCTCGCCCGAGCCATGTCCACAACTAGCACCCTTCCGCCGCTCTACAACTCGGTCCCCGTGACCATCCCGCCGCACGTCTCCCTCACGACATCAGAACTACTCGCCTTCCCGGCTTTTAAAGCATGGATATCACGGCTAACGGCGTCGCTCCGCTCGGAGAATAATCCGGATGGTTACTCTCTCCGCAGCCTGGAGATTACCAACGTTGTTCGCTTCAGCTCGACCAAGATTGGCTTCGTGATGCTCAATGCCGTGGTCAGAGACGCGGAAGATAAGACATCGTTGCCTGGTGTCGTGCTGCTACGGGGGGCAAGCGGTACGCTCCTAGACGGTGTATCAAGTGACCCGGGTTCATCAATATCTGACAGCCGTAAAACTTTCAGTTGCTATTCTCCCACTTCTTCATCCGATTGATACGCCGAAGGATAACCTCTACGCCATCTTGACGCTCCAGCCCCGTATCCCCGGCGCAACCACATCTATGGCTGAGATACCCGCAGGCATGCTCGATGACTCCGGCAGCTTCGCTGGCGCGGCCGCCAAGGAACTCGAAGAGGAAGTGGGCATCACGATTTCCGAAGACAAGCTCATAAATCTGTCCGAGCTCGCGATATCATCATCTCCACTGTTCGACAAGGACGCCAGCAAAGAGAGCATTGGGCTTGCAAATGCCCCGCCTGTCGGTAGTGAAAACACTCAAAAGCTAGACGGCATCTTTAGCTCCGCCGGTCTGCTCGACGAGTTTGTGACGTACCATGCATTCGTCCACGAGATCCCAGAAGGAGAGCTTGGCCGGTGGAAGGGGAAATTGACCGGCCTGCGAGACAAGGGTGAAAGAATCACGCTCAAGATCGTCAAGTTTGAGGACTTATGGAAGGCAACGAGAGACAACATGGCGCTGTGCGCGTGGGCCCTCTGGAAGGGCCTGCAGGAGGATGGAAGATTGCCCTACTGAGACCAAAGCGCCATGCCATATAGTTTCGCAAATAACACCAATTGACAGTCATTGTTCCATTGAAATGAACAGAAAAAAAAATATACACTATCTTACAAAATATCGCTTCATCAATCTCTCCATCACCTCGGGTATCTAATCCGCCAGCTTTTGGGGTATCATCGATTTCGGGTATCACGTCTTACAAAAACCTCAGATGTCTCGCCATCCCACCGCCCACCGCCTACAGTCCCTTCCAAGTAATCGCCACCGTCACGGACCGGCCCTCCGAGCTGGTGTACACGGCCACCTGGCTCCCATTGCTCGCGTCCGCGCCAGCATAAAAGCTCGCGTTGCCCCCGCTGGCCAACTTGCCCGCCGAAGCAGTGAAAGTCGCGCTTTGAACACCCTCACCACATTTGAACTCGCCGCTAACAACGCCGCAGACACCCTTGCTGCTCTTCAGCGTGAACCCGCCGCTGACAGCTGCAGCCGTGTATGTTGCACATGTTCCCTTAGTATACCACTTCCCCGTGGAGATCAGACAACCGCCCTTATCCACATTCAAGTGCCCGCGGCCGCTGAATGCCTCGCCAGGGGTGCTGGGGTTTGTTGGTGCTGGTGCGGGAGTGGATGAGTTGGTCGGGTTGGGCGGGTTGGTGGGGGTACCGCTCGGGGTGCCACTGCCGCCACCGCTCTCGCCTCCATTCTTGGGGGGATACTTGATGCCCGTCTTGGGACAAGTAGATGGAGAGCCAACGACCCCAGAGGCAACATACTTGCCGCTCTGAGCGGACCCGTAGACGTTGAAATGGTACCAGACCTCGGAGAGCGCGCCGTTCTTGCAGTTGAACACGACTTCTTCGCCGTGGGCCTTTTTAACAGCTGCTTGTAGGTCGCTAAGGGCATATGTCTTGGAGGAGTCCGGGACGATACCCGCCGCGGATAGGATCTTGTAGGTGTCGACGGTCTTGAAGATCTCAACGGCCTTGTCCATATAATCTGCGATCTCCTGGCCCTCTTGATGGTCGGCGTAGCACTTGGTCTCGAAAGTAGACATGCAAGTGCCGTGCTTGTTCCACTCTATGAATAACCTCCAGCTGTTAGAATCCATATGAATGTTGCTAGAAGATTGAGGTTGACGAGAATTTCGCAAGGTAAGGATGGTATCGTCTCACCATGCTGCCAGAAGCTATCGTCGTTTCCGTCATTACTCTTCCAGTACTTCTGCATATAGCTAAGCGTCTCTGTTCTCTTAAACTTGTTCATGACAGCCGTGATATCGTTGCTCTCTCGCGTCTTATCGCAAAACTGTTCCCATGTGCCATCGCAGTTATCGGGCCACAGTCCATGGAGGGTCCCTATAATCGATTCAATATCAGTATACAAATACTACCCACAGGTCTATTTCGGTATGTCATATATATCGATCGAAGACATACATGAATCGGCGGGCCCAGCAGCAGGTTGAGAATCCCAGAACTGGGTCAGAAGAATCTGGCCGCCTGGAGAGTTGAAGCAACAGAGATTATCGGGCTTGGTGGTATTATGGCAGCCTCCATGTCACATCCGTCAGCAAAAAGCATATGTACGCTGAGCACAGAGCCTGGAAACAAGCATACTCAGCTGCGAGCTATCTTCCTTGCTGCATGTTGGGCCGACAACATTTGATCTTCCGCAGAAGATATTCAGCGGCGACGCCGCGGCGAGGGAGAATACCGCGACAGACGGTAGGATTCGCGAGTAATGCATTGTGGAGTTTCCACGAGCCGTCGAAGAAGATGGAGGAACACCCTTTACTTTAAAGATTAAAACCAAAGAAAGTGAATGCGACTCAAGCTATATATATAATGATATCAAGCAAGTCGACTCGATGGTTTCGCCGCGTATAAGAGAGAGAAAAGTAGGTACCACTGGTACGGAATTTATAGCTTGTAGCCTCGTCGTCTTCGAACTTCAAAAAAAAATCTTACAGAAGATGCGGGCCGGCACCAGATTTATATAGCATCCGCAGGTGTGTACCTGCCACGAAATGAAAAACCGGGTACTCTTACGTGGTACAGCTGCGCCAGAGGAATAACAAATCAGGCTGGCCCGGTCGACAGTAGCTCTCCACGCACGTGTGAGAATTCATTTCCGGGCAAAGGAGCCTACCGCCCGCTCCGCGACACGATACCGACACACGCTGCATTCAAATTGCACCAATATCAAAATCCAGCCGCCTATAGCCAGCCTACCGCGGTCACAGCCATCCAAAGCGACCCCTGCTCCTTTCATTGTCCACCGTCCCTATCAGACATGCATAGGAATGCCACTAGCTGTGTTGATTCGGTCATATTCATCCCATCGCTGCCCTGAGCGTTCCATGATATCCCAGCGGCGGCCTATCGCCTTTCGAGCAGTTGCTCGCGAAGTCAAGCTTTCTAAACGAGCCCGGTCTCGTCGACAGCTGGGAGAGGTGGGTCCCATGCCAGCCGATCCTATCACCTCCTGGTAATACAGGCCAGGAGTAGCTCCTAGACGGCTTCCCCTGTAGGTCACGGTGTCTGCAACTCCAATAGCTAAGTGATCAACTCGGACCTTGAGGCCTTCCAGGTTTGGAAAGGACGTCGGAGTTCCGGCTTGGTATGCAGGTATAAACCCTCTATGACAGGTGGATTATGTAAATGCCAGTACGTAAGTGGCTCCGCGAGTGTTCTGCTCGGCGACGGGCCGAAGTTTCAGTCGGAGATTCGAAGGCGCATATGCAGCTGGTGTCAAAGACAAATTCAATTTAAGGTGCACTAGAAGACAATGGAGATTGTTAGCACGGTTGGCGTAGCTGTCGCACGAGGATGGACTTCATCTTTGGCGAACCATATAAGCGGCTGTCATTGGCAGCAGCCTATTGTGGCAAGTGGCAAGCTCAATATCCAGTCATGCAGCTATTTGTGCAGTTGTGCATCCTCCCCCAGATAGACAATGTGATGCACCAGTTACTGTCTCCTCGAAACGACGCGGACGCGGCACTGCAGCCTAGCGGAAGCAGCAGACGGCTCGTTGGGTCGTATTGTGCCTCGGGATGATTAGATGGACATTCCGGTCGTGTGCGATAAATTGAATAGGGTAGCTGGTTGGGCCAATCGTGACCCGGATTCTGCGGTAGGCGGATGGTTCGAGACAGGCCCCTCATTGGCTGGCCGCTTGCTGAAGAATGGTGGCGTTGCCGCGACTCTGCGGAGATACGAGGCAGTCGCCCGTGTGCAGGATGTCCCTGACATCTGGATTTGAGGCGCTCCACGACCGCGATGCCAGCTGTGGGAGCACCTTCTCGCAACGTCTGCCGTCCCTGCACATGCATACCATATCTGCATGGCCGTAGCCCACCAGCGCTCTTGAGAATCAATAGCCGAGGAGCAGCTGGTTAAATTTTGAGTCGCTTTCCCCGCTGTATGCGCCACGATAATCGAAGCGTGAGAGCCCGCGCACGACGCGATAATCAAGTCTCCGTACGTCGTGAGCTTTTGACGATAGCGGTTAAGGCCTATGCACACAAGTATCTGCATCCCAGCTCCGATACCAGCTGTGAGATACCAGCGCCCAAAGCAGCGGCGTTCCTGCTCTCTCCGGCCTAGCCGGGGCGATGTCTCGCCAGGGTGGGGAGGAGGTTGTGGCCAGCCACGCCCAAGCTGGAATGCAAGGGACGGCAGGCTGGATGCATGCCATATCGTCGTCTGTCCGCCAACCAAACGGCCCTCGTGATGCATCATGGGAAAGGAAAGATGTCGAGGCGAGGCCAAGACCGCCCAGACGAGGGCACGGCAGCCCCGACCCAAAGATCAGATGTTTGGCGGTCAGAAGTCGGGCTCGACGTTAAAGTGGCAACACTTACCAATCTTCCTTCCGTCGCCAAGACATAGTATCATTGCAATTGCTACTCCGTTCCGTGGGATCCAGGGCGCTGGGCGGCAGCATTCCAGTGGATGATACTTGTCTTGAAGGATTCGAATTCATCACCCCAGCGGACAGCGAACTTCGGGATCCAATCGAGAGCCAGACGCCCTTCTCCGACCGACTTTCCTTCGCCGGCGCCCCCGCCAGATCGACGCGCAGACTCGATGCCTCGCGGTGATCGATGGCCAGCCTGATATGCCGAGTTCCAGCGACAACCTGGAACCTTCCCCATGCGTCCACCAGGCGCGGCTCTGCACCCGAATACGACGCTCCATATCGATAAATGACAATAAGCTCGCTCAGCCGTCTCCAGAACTGGAGAGCGCTATATATGCTCATACAGTATATCCATGCGGTAGGTACACTTAGTTGTACGTTGTTATAATTATATTCGTCATCCCCTGGTTACATTAATGCCGCGACGACACGTCAAGACCGCCATGACGATGCCATATTTGAGGAAGCTTGTTGTTTCGCATTCTGCAAGTTACGGCTGCTGGGAACCCCATTACTATAATCACATGGCTGTAGGTTCGATATAGCTCCCTCTCGAGATCCAACAGGAAGCGAGATATCACACGAGCGATGCTCCAGGTGCACTAGATGCAGTAGATTTTGATAAGAATATCTCCATCGCTGTTGTCTCGATAATCCATCGTGAAAAGGTAACTCAAGCTAGATGTATACAGCAGCGCAGCGCCTGGAGACCCTTCGTTGACCATCACACAAGGGGAATGCACCTAGCATTGTGATTACCCTGCGAGGTATTTTGATCTTGCCTGGCTCCTCGCATTGAATCCTGGTGCTAGTAGCAGTCGAAGGCCTTGGAATCCCACACAGGTTGTGTTGGTGGTTGCTCTATCATCAAGGAGCAGCGAGGCCGGTTGCATGTATATGTCTAGTAGTTTGCAGGTGTAGAATACCGCTGGTAGTCGACGTGACGGTGGTATAGAACCTCAGGCGGATATACTCATATCGGGGCATGCTGGCATCTCCGCCCTTGCAGCCTTATAAATCCTGATGGAGTGTTCTCCGGGTCTAGATCTTCGTGTTTCTTATAGTAGGTTGAGTAGGTTTCGAGCTTCCGGCTTCCATCGCTGCCGACGCCGACAATGCATTAGACACAAATGATAAGATTAACTGTTGAATGCTAAATTCGCCTCCATATCAAGCAAGCCAAACGCCAAGTTGTTAACACTGAAACTCATCCATAATCACAACTCTACACCTCTTCTCTCGATGGGATCCGCTCGAGTTCGAGTCCCCTGGTGCGAATAGCCGGTTAGCTCCATAACCCACACGACCTCTGCACAGTTCGCACCCTTAATACAGATGACTTACTGCTCTCTATCCCGTGGATACGTCTCCTCGTATGTACTCCACCCTATCAGTAGAAACGCCACGATAATCGACGTCCCACCTGACAGCGTCGCCCCCGTCAGTCTGCTGTCGGCGAAAAGCCAGTCGTACAGCGCGACGAAAAAGATGCTCAACATTGCCGCCACAGACGAAAGCACAGGGCTCGTTAGCGCCGTCAACGACAAGAACGCCATTGTGAACACTGTGATCGATCACCCAATGCATTAGCACAGCAAACCCAAAATGCAGATCTCCTTAACAGAGAAAGCAAGGCGGAGGTATACTCACACACGCCGCACACCATCCCCACACCGGTCCAGAACGCCGCCGCGAACCCGGGTAGCTCAAAGACTTCCCACCCAAAAAAATGCAGCACCGGCAACGGCACCCAAAACACTGTTGTCGTGAAGAACCCAATGCTACTGCCGACAATCACACTAAACATTATGTTCATCTCCGCCGATGCCTCGGCCGGCAGACATGCCTTCAGCTTATACAGCACCCGGTACAAGCCGAACAACACCGCGCCGACCCCCGTGATCATGTTTCCAATCGTCCTGTCAGGATAGCTAGCAGCAGGCTTATCCGCTGCTGTGTCGTTCGGATTTCCATAAGCTATGATGCCCACGCCAACAACAGCCAGTATGACTGCTATGTTCTTCTTCACGCGCATCGGCTCCTTCAGCAGCCACACGCTGAACACATACGTGAAGATTGCAGACGTGTTATTGATGGCGTTCAAGTCGCTCGGCGTCGTCATATCCTATCACCACATGATCGTGAACCCATATTAGCCATCAAAGTCCAGTACATAGAAAATAATTCGTAACGGGCTTGGAATAAGACCTACTGCTGCCACGAACCACGTCACCGCTGCAGTGTTCAGCGCGCAGCACTGCACAAAGCACGTCTGCAGCATGTACCGCAGCGGCGACTCCGCCGTCTGCTCCGCCGTCAAATCCATCGTCCGATACATGACATACTGCGCCGTCCGCCTCACTACGAAGAAATGGTCTTCGAAAAAGCGACTCCAGGGCTTATCCCGCTGCCGGAAGCGCTCGTAAGCAATTAGTCCCGGCCACAGGACGATATAGAAGCTGTGCGTGAGATACCTGCCATAACCCGTACATCAGCCACCACGCCCAAAGTCGCTTCATCCCGGAAGGCATGTAGATGTGTACATAGGTATGAACTCACAAAATAAGATACGGCTTGTCCCAACCAAGGGTCCTCTGCGTGTAAACCGTACACTCCGTCTGCGCAACCAGCGTGAGAACCGTCACCGCCATCAGCACCCCAGCAACTACCACCCGTCGCCGTCCCTCCAACCGCTCTCCATCGCGTCGAAACAGCCCCAGTTCGCTGCCCGCCTCTGACAATGACGACAGCGAACCATCGGACCCATTCGCGGAGGTAGCAGACGAGTAGACGTCCCACTCAACTTCCCAGTTATCCTGCGCGTCTTCATCTTGCGCATTGGTAGCTTCGAGCAGCGGCCGGCGCTGGCCAGCGGGATCGTTGGAGCTCGAGGCGCCGGGGTCGTCGATATCGGAGTTGCGCGAGCTCGGCATCATGGACGCGTATGTAGTTTAGTTGCCTGTCTATGTGCGAACCGAGGCAATTGATAGCTCTATGCGAATGACGGAGCACAAGCAGACTAGTCGCGCCGGATCCGCCAAGAATTAAGGACAGGCATTCAAGACATCGTCGGCCGGGGTTTATTGCAAGCTTCAATGGCGTGCGTCGTAGGCGGTATGGGCGGGATGGCTGGTTGCATGTTGGTCTGCGTGTCCATCGAGTGCTGGCCACGAAACCCTTGCAACACGCCACGCCAACCTCGTGACATCCCTCCTGCTTGATTTCCATCGACCGATTGGTCAAGACAGGACTAGTTTCGTTGGCAAGATCTCGGGATAGCAGTACCTCGATGCTGAAGCTGCTCCCGCTACAGCGACCAAGCGATTCGCACCGACATTTCAACCACTCTGAGCTTCGCCTTCAGCATGATTTGTATAATATCATAGTCCCTCTGTTGGTAAACAACAACAGCAGCCGGCTAGCCACAATGCACTATTCAATGCTTATTATTTCAGTCATATCGCTTGCACTTCGCACTTGTCTGGTTTACGAGACCAAAGTCTTTTTTTTCACGAAGCTTAAGTAATTAGCATCAATCTTTAGGGTTCGACTTCGACGACCGTTCACGAGCCCGAATGTTGAATTCCTCCTCACTGCACATCAAGATGCCACTAAATACAGCCAGTTAAGACACCAGAATCCTTCATGGTAAAATATATAATTACTTAAGTATTAACATACCATCGCCACTCGGAATCTGCAGAATGCATGCAAGCGGCCCAGTAATCAATCTCGAATCCCACGAGCCCGCCATTCATCACCCAAAAGAAAGAAACAAAGGAATATCTATCGTGGCCAGCCAGCAGCTACCCAATTTCTGTAGCCCATCCAGCAAGTAAAAAATCAAAAGAAATGGGCTCACATAATAACGCCAGCGGAAGGCATGAACGGGCCGCATCGGTAAGAGAGAAAAAATAGAGAGAACAACCGAGGAATGGAAAAGAACACGCCAATAAACCCATTAAACGTTGTTTATCAAAAGCAGGCTCAAAGACACCCATATGTACAGACATTACAGTCGTGACCGTCCCGCGAAGTGCAAATGCGTATGCAACCGATGCCGCAAAGGCAAGAATCAAAATCAAATCGTACAAGATGGAAAGAGGTAATAATGTAATAACACAACAACCGAAGGAAAGTAAGAATAGCGAAACCGCAAACCCGTGTATAAGCACAACAACCAGCAGGACAGTGAGCACAAACTTTAGAGGGAGAGAAAGCAAAGAAGTGCACTTTTGATTTACCGGCCGCAGGAAATAGACAAAAAGAGAGGAGTAGAGAGACCTGCTCAAAGAGGCAAGTCTCGCTCGGATATTTGTCCCCGCAAACTTGTCACGTAGACCGAACGCTGACCGCGAAGCCGCCAACTGTACGATCGAGTTATCAGGGGGAAAGTTGAGGACACTATTGCGCACTAGTGCCCGGATCGATCAGCATTGACGATGACCCATAGAGCTGCAGAACCTTCCGTAGCTCGTTCTTCTTGATCGGCTTGGCTAAGAAATAGTCCATGCCCGCGTCAAAGCACTCTTTCACGTTGCTCTGCTCAGCGAACGCCGTGAGGGCACATATTGCGCTAGTGTATCCCATTTCTCGGATGGCTTTCGTCGCTTGCAGCCCGTCCATGTTTGGCATTTGGATGTCCATGAAGATAATGTCGAACTTTTTGCCGACTGCGAGGGCCTCTGTGACTTTCTGGACCGCAATAGCGCCGTCTTCTGCCAATGTGACGTCTAGATATCGAAACGGGTTATTAGAAGTTCGCGAGTCACGATTTTACGGACGAGTAGCACTTACCAGTTACCGCCTCGAGTCGTAGCATCTTGCGGATGACCTGGATGTTCACACGGTTGTCCTCTGCAACAAGAACCTTGATCGATGCCCTCTTGTCCTTCAGGTCCTTCGAGGACATCTTCTCCTTCTTCGGTGCGGCACTCGATTCACCGGCTGTCTCTGGCACCACCGCTGTCTTACTTATTCGCACCGACTTGCTGGGTGATACCGCAATAGTAGGTGGAGGCGGTACAACAGCTGGCTCTGATTCCGCCTGTTCCGGTTTCGCTTGTTCCTGTTTTACTGGTTCCGGAGGTGGAGGAGTAGATGCAGACAGGCCAACTACTGCGGCGTTGGCCAGAACGCCCTTATCTTCCGACTGTTTGCGCGTCACTGGCGGTGGATAAGTTTCCATGCTTCTTGGCGTGAGCATGGCTGGCGACGATGATGTCCGCTCTAGTGTCGGCCGCCGACTGACGGCTGTGGGGTCCGATCTATCGCCCTCTTGCACTTCAGAATAGGACGGGATGGTTGGCAACGGTGGCGGCGGGGGCGAATGTTCCACGCGTGATTGTCGTTTGTCCCCACCATTCCGACTTCCTCGCCTTCCGCCAAAAGTCTCATCTTCAACAACCTCTGGCGCGAAGAAGGGCTGGCTTAGTCCAACGAGTCTCGTTGCGTCCGGTTGCGCACCGGATATCGAACTAAAGGCTGTGGATGTAGTCTTAGTACTGATGTTGTCCATGTCGCCTCTTGGTCGCATGTTGGGTGGCAGGTTACGCGTGTATCGCGTTGTAGCAAGACTACCCGGTCGAGAGTATCCCATAGACGGCTGTGCAGGGAATCCTCCAGCTTTGAGTGGTATCCGTAGGGTAAATGTGCTACCCGCACCTTCAAAAGACTTCAGCTCAATAACACCGCCCATCAGCTCTGCAAGTTGTTTGCAGATACTAAGTCCGAGCCCCGTGCCACCATACTTTTTCGACAGACCGAGATCGCCCTGCACGAATGGTTCAAATATTTTTGTGTGCATGTGGCTCGGGATACCAGGACCAGTATCGATGACGGAGAATTCGAACCATCTGATGGTTACCAGCGGGTCTTCTGCAGCACGTTTGCCCTCGTCTGTCCCGGATTCTTCCTCTTTCTCATTGCTGCTCTTATCGAAGTATGCTTCTGACGTCGACGAGTTTGATATTTCACCAGGTGTCGTGAGAGACGGTATGGTAAGAGATGTCGCCTCTTTCTTGCTCTTCAGCGCCATATTTGCTGGGGTGTTCGGGTTGATTATGGCGGTTTGTGGGATCTTGAGCGTAGGCATGTGCTTTTGCGGGGTGTCGTCTATCGTCAAGGCAACCCCTCTGGTATCCTGAAGCATGGCGACCCGAAGCTGTACAGAGCCTTTCTCTGGCGTGAACTTAAGGGCGTTGCTGAGGAGGTTGATTACAACCTGGAGAATCCGATTCAAATCACCTCTCAAGACACCAGCCACTGACGGCTCTCCATCCTCTGGGATACCCCTATCAGGGATGACCTCAACGCCCAGCTCGACGCCCTTGTCCCTTGCAGTCTTTACAAAAATCGCCTTCACCTGTGTGACCAGGTCACGCACGTGAAACTCCCCCTCCTCCAGCACAACGTTTACACCCGCAACCTGGTTCCTGCTGAAAGTGAGAAGGTCCGTGAGTAGGCAGAGCAGGAGATCGCCGCTCTTGTAGATCGTGTTCAGTGAGCGCTTAATACCGGGCGCCAGACCAGGTTCCGTCATCATAACCGAGCACATGCCCAATATTCCGTTCAGAGGCGTCCGCAGTTCGTGTGTGACGTTGGCGATGAACATCGATTTCGCATCATTGGCAGCATTCGCAAGTTGCGTCTGTTCCTTGAGTTCGGCTGTGCGTGTGGCGACTCGCTCCTCGAGATGGGTGTACTGTTTGACCAGCTCGTCCGTCATCGCGTTGAAAGTGGTCGTGAGGTCGGTGAGTTCATCGGTTACAAAATGCTTTTTATCAGGGACCTTTTCGGGAACGCGGAAACTACGTTCCTTCCTGCTACGGGTAGCCCTAGTTTCGACATGCTCGCTTGTGAACCGGCGCCTCCACCAGGGGCGCCGTCGACGAAGGGATTCAACAACAGTGCCTTCGCCGCCGCCCTCAAATATGGCGGGTGGGTCCTCCGTCTCGCTATCGTAGGCAGTGGGACTGTATCCAGGCGGCCGAGTTGTCTTTTCCGTTGCGTCGCGTAACCGAGCGATCGGACGAACTGCCAAAAATTTACAGTCAGCTTAAATCTTATGATAGCATCCGGAGACACCGCTCTTACCTGCGTAGGTAGCTAGAATGCAAGTAATTATGACTACCCCAGCACCAGTTGCAAAGACTGTGGCCAGCAGCAGATTCCTCAGATGTGCGACGGGCTGGTTGACCTCACTATGGTCCATCTGCACAACTAGGAGCCAGCTCACCAACGAGTAATTGACCGGCGCAAAGCTTCGTTAATTAGCTAACAGACTTGCGACAAAGGTGACATTCTGTACACCGGGAAACCGAACTCACCCGATAGCTATCCGTGCGTTATTCGTCGGGTTGCGCGTATCGATGATGCTTCCCTTATAGCCTGGTGTCGTAGCGATTTCCGACAAGAATCCGCCCAGCTTTCCCTCGCCTTCGCTGCTAATAGCTGGCGGCAGCACGTACCGCCAGCTCACATTCCCAGGCCATCCGGAATCCTTCGGTGCAACGTTACCATTTGAGGGGCCCAACAGGAGATACTTGTACGTCTCCCCGAGACTCGGATAGTCGCTGAGCGTATTCTCGATGCTGAATACAGCGCAGACGACAGTTACATACCCCAGAATCGACTTGTCGGCGACAGCAGCAGTAGTATTGTTGTAGATCGGAGCGGTGATACTGGCAACGTGCGCGGAAGAGTTGGTTAGGGAGGGGACCGGGCCAAGCAGCAGGTTGTTTTCTCCATTGGGAGGCTCCTTCGGAAACAGTTCATCGGGAAAGCCGGGGTGACCGAGGTGTGAATTGTAACCAACCAGATTGCCTGTCGCATCCAGAATCTCAACAAAACCAGGCGTGGTAGGTGGTAGGACGCCCTGACTGGTGACGTTAAGATATGTGGTTTTAAAATCCGCACTGTAAACGGTGATATGTTGAAGAGCCAGCTGAGTAGAGAGGACGAGCGAAGTGTCGATCAACGAGGTGTTCCAGTTCTCGTAGGTCAGATTGCGCCGACCGCCGGTAGACTCGCCGGTGTAACGTTTAATGGCATTGAGAACCTGGGCGCGCGATGCGAGGTTTACGACGGCGCTCTCGAGTAGGTTGATATCGGAAGCGATCTGCTCCGACTTGAGAGAGCCGATGAGGGTAAGGCGCGAACGTCGAAGTTCAGACACGAGGCTGGTAGATTAGCGCCAGGACGGGTTAGCTGAATGCAGTCCGCGCGATTGTAGCAGTGATCAGCAGAGGCGTTTTTCCCGCGTTTACCTTTGGTTGTTGAACCACTGGACGGATGCGATCAGATTAGCATGTCGTTATCGAGAGGAGAGGGGTAAGCAGAAATGTGCAACAAGGGCCGGCGAGACAGGTGAAATGCCGAAGGGAGGAGGGAGCGTATCTATCTTACTGTGACGATGGCAAGCACACCCAGCGAGGTGAGTGAAACGACGAGAACGAAAGCCTGATAAGACACTCATGTTAGCGAGGCAAAGCAATTTGGGAGAGGGAGCGAAGCGAATGGACGGGAGGCCCGGAGAATGGATGAATGGCATACACTCAGCTGGTTTCTGATCTTGATATGCATAGTTCCGGGGCCCGTCATGAATGCGGTGAGCCAGCTGCTCCTCCTCCTCCTCTCTGCTACCAGTTGTTCAGATGTCAGCCAACGCTGCATCCACCCGTGCGAGCGAGCAGAGGGATGGAAGCCGTGGTTATCGGGTCTCGGGCAGCCCCGTGAGAGGCCGCCTCACAAATTCGCGAATGAATGCCGTAGCGAACGAAGGATAAATGCCAGCCGGCAGCAACGGGAAGAGAAATTTCAGGTAGCGACCGTGGAGCGATGGATCCGCGATGGGAGATTCAATGCGATTGGTCGACTGCTGTCGGATGGAGGAGAGAGAACGAGAGAACGAAGTTGATCGAGGGAGGAGAAGTGGCACAGGCGCGAGCTGTCTGCGTCTGCCGGCGTGGGCTCGGATTTGGGGTGTTTGGGTGCCCGAGCGAGCGTCCGTTCGCCTTTCCGTTCGTCTTCTGCTGCTGCCTCCCGTCGAGACGGCAAGACAAGAGGGAGAGGGAGAACGCACGCGGGAGAGCAGAGACGCCGGAAGCGTGTCGTGAAGGGGATGAGTATGTTGGAGGAAGCCGGATCGAGGAGACCTCGCCTAGTAATTAAGAGCGATGTTATCGCGGTGGCAGATATTTCCGCCTGCCGGGCGAGGCCAGAGAAGAGCCGGGGCATGGGAAAGTGCATCTCTCGATCTGCCACCAAATCGGGCTTTGCCAGAGACCCACACCGCAGCACACTCAGATCCACGTCCAGCCGACACCCTGGCCGCCTGCTCCTGTCCACGTCCTGCTGATTCACGATCTCGATCTGCCGGGACACTGCCTGCTGCTGCTGCTTCGGATTGATTGATCCTGTGCCCGAAGAATGCGTCCGCCAGACGCGCCATCCAGGCGCGAGACGGGAGCACCACCGTCGGCCGGCCCATGGAAACCCCAAATTCCAAAATTCCAGACCTGATGGTGATACAAACTGCGTTCCTGCACCACCACTCCTTTGTTCGGTTCGCCAGACTCGCTACCTCGTTAGCCTCGGGACGCTCTTCCAGCTGCGCCGGCCAATCACATTTCCGCCGGCTGCAGCCACATCACATATTATCTCATATGCTCATCCTCCCTTCTCCGCAGTCGAGCTTTTTTTCGGAGACTCTTTTCGCAGAGTCGAACCCAAGTTGAAGGATCCATTAGCGTGTAACGGGCGAAGGAGGTTTTATTGCATAACTGGCAGCCCGCTAGTTGCGCATCTGCCCCGGATGCTGGGCATCGGAAAAGTACCTGGCGATCTGAGGCCGTCGTCCCACCCCGGTCGCCCCTCGCATGAGCTCCACTGTCGCCTGCAGATGCAGTCATCGCTTTCCATAACTAGCGGGCAATTTCTCCTCCAGACTGAGGTTGTAACCAATTTCCAATATTTCAGTTTGATGTGGTCTCTCTCCGGCGGCATGTTTGATGAAAATTTGTCCGCAATGTTGATGTTGTGACAATCCGCATCCACGTTCATGTTCACAACCATCGAAATACCGCCCTTGTCAAGCACCACTGGACAGCCGGGAGCGGCTCCGATTGGCGACAGTTGTAACCACGTCCCGGAAGGAGCGAGGTGCAACACAGCTCAGAGCTAAGGCGTCCAAAAGCCGCGATACGCAGTTGTGCATATAGTCTTGGGGGGGCTGCGTCTACTAGTCTCAATGTTACCGGAAACGTTAACCCGACAGGGAACTAAAGCCTAGATTAGCAGTCGGGCATATCATAGCGGACGCGGACGCGCCAGAAGCATGGTACTACGGCCGCCGAAGTGAAGCCAGCTTGCCTAACATACCTGCGGTTGCAAAGTCTCGAGAAAGCGTTAGCTTTAGTGTTGACGGCTTAGTTGGCCATCCTCAGACGTCGAGTGGGATGCTAAATCGGTTGCGGCGGTCAATCAGGAACAGATTATCTCGTTATTAAAATAGCTGTGATATCAGTCCAGTATCAGCCCTAAGACAGGTCGAAGTCGGAGTCAGCATGAATTTATAATAAGGCGAGATCTATAAATCGTCTCGTTGCATCATTCGACAGAACCGAGTACGCACCTTAGCGTCACCGCCAGCTCACTCAACTAGATCCAATCGATCGGTCGGAAGCAGGAAGAAGTCTAGTGCATCATTTTTAGTTCCTCTCTTGCTGGCTGCAGCGCTTGGAGTTGCTTGGGGGTATGCTGAAGCTACTTAGCTAGAGTAGCTAGATGTGGGTAGTGTGCGATTGCTGGGCTAAAAAGAGAAGAAGTGCTTGTGCACGTGCCTGCAGATTGGAATGCACACTGAACTTTAGGAGCTGTGAGGCGCGGCTGGATAACACCTTTCTCAGAGCGAAACGTCACAAACCCCTCTGGAGCTCCAGAAGGACTATTATCTACACTAACTAGGTCTCTATCTAGTATGTGGTTGGTGAGTCGACTCGACTGTGTCAGCTCAAATTGCAAATGTTCTCATCAACGGGATCACCCTAGGTACCTGTAGGTCAATAAGCTCCAGAGGAGTTCCTGCGCATCTACCCATCAGATCCATAAGCTAGGCTTAATATAAGTCGCCTATTCAATTGTTTCTACTTGCTCTACTATACTATTTAAGCTTTACGGACTGTGCATTTGCAATGAGCGGTCTCAATAGTCTTTATTTTAGAGGCTATGCACTCCATATAGACTCGTTAAACCAACCCGCTTCGAATTCTCAGATCCGTGTGGATCAACTTGGTTTGCGAGGCCATGCTTAGTCTGGTGAGCACTTGAGTACCCAGTAACTATGTGCAAGCCCTGTTATAACGTAACCTCGGCTCCGGTCGAAAAGGGCGACGATAACCCATTGCATAGACCGCAAATTGTATACATGAAGGTGTTTACTCGAGTATACCAAATTCATGTGAACATAGTCTCGGGGCCGGCCGCCAAAGCATGCATGTATACATGTAGAACGTACGAACGCGGAGATTTGTTTGGTGGAGATCAATCCCAGTACGCGCACACTAAGTAGCTAAGAACATTTGAAATAACACAAAGCAGCGAGTTGACATCATGCCTAAAATAGCCCACACGCGAGCAGAAGTGTGCGGTGGAGAGTTCGCCGAGGCATAAAATATTTTCAATCATTGCATACTATAGGTATTCCATTAAAGGGTTTGTCAGCATGTTTGATATCGATTTGTCTTCGGATCGATCCGGCCGTTGCAATTTTTGTCTCGCGAGCTAGACTACCATACTCCACTTCACGAGACGATGCAAATTTCCAATATTCTGGATACGTATTCGTGTGCGTCTGGTTGACGAGACCAGATAAGTCTTTATAGACATGATTAACGTAGAATTGACATATTGACCTATTTATCGCCCAGATCGATTTGCAATGGGGTATTAGTCTGGATACATACTAGTCGTACTTTTCTTAGAACAGTACCTATACTTGTCTCGCAAGCCAGACGCCTTCTACCTATACCTCCTCTAATCAATATCGTGTGTACGTGTACATGTGCCTTTTACGTAACTTACTAATTTCCTCCGGATCTATAACTACATAGTGAATGTCACCTCGTACTTGAAAAGTCTCCACGAATTAGCCACGGCATATACCGTTTGAATACAAATAACGAATACGAGTAGTTCTCGAAAGGATTGTAACAATAAATCTAAAGTCACACCTGCATGCGTACGCATTGCGGTAGCCTTGTTTCGTGAACCAAACTGTGAAATACGGCACTCTAGCTCGCGAGACAAGCTATAGCCTCTCAATCTCGAAACGTATAAAGATGCTTCGTCCAAGGAGTACAGATCCGTTTCATTCATAAGACCTCTGACGTCATAAGACCTCTGACGTATCGGCTTCACTTCCACCATAAAATCGGGTATATAATAATATATGTACAGCACACCCCCGTTCATATGATAGCCTCAAAAACAGATGCAAGGCCACACGGACTCATATATGCACGTAACACACCTAATTCCCAAACTAAATGCATGCAAGCAGAATCCCAGTATAAACGTACCACCTAAAATGCAACCTTCCGCCCATATTACTGTATGAGTAAGCTGAGAGAACAGAATGTCCATGCATGCCCAATCGCCAGATATACTCCAACTGACCTATCGATCAACCGACCGAGGTCACAAATACGTCACAATGTTCGTTTCGAACCCGGAAAAGTCCACGTCCATCTTGGGGGCTCCGCTGACGCCCTCCACAAAATCTGCTATCGGTTGATACTCCATCCTGCTCGTCATGCCTTCCATCGAAACTTCCACGCCAGGGCCCGTGACACTGTTAAACGAGCTGCCCGTGCCTATTTGTGGATAGGGCGCCACCATCTTGTCTGCGCCCAAGCGTGCATTAAATGCCTGCACTAGTTCGCCAGCTGCAGAACCGCCCAGTTGCACTCGCAGTCGCCACAGAACTTGCTTTCCGAGTACTGCCAGATCCGCTGCCGAACTACCAAACTTCGCGAAGGCACCGGCAGGTGTCGGTGTTTCCTCTTCTTCCTCACTTGCCGGCACTTTCAGATCCAGATTCAACGGCATCTCATTGAGCTCCAGCGAGTGGAACAGCTCAAACATCTTCGGGTACATCCGCATCATCTTCGGTATTAGGTGCGAGTACTCGTCATTCGGCATGCCCAGCGCTTCCATCGCAGACTGCTCCACTTGTGAGCCCACACCATCCAGATCCATGGCTGTATTCCCGGCAGGCATTTGCACTGGAGCTAATTTTTTCCGCTCCCATTCGAACAATCCATATCGCAAAGCCAGCAACAAGGCTGGTATGTAGCTATTGCGATGCCCAAACTGCTTCCCAAACAAGATCAGGTACTCCACGGCGCCTGCCATCGCTGCATCCAGCGTACTCAATGCCACCACTGGGCTTCCCTGAATGGCTGCATGCGACAGCGCCAATGGCCGTGCTAATAAAACGGACAACATTACAAAAAGTGTCCGGAGCGTGATGATGAATGATAGTCGTGATGTTGCATGTTGTCGCGAATTGGCTCGCGCAAAAGCCATAGAGGATAGTGTTTCGGTGCAATGGAAGAGTGCGAGATTTTGTATATCTGCTGGTAGCCCATCTCTCGATGCTAATAGCGACGTCACAGCCCACTGAAATACCAGCATTGGGTGCGCATCGCGCGAAAGTGTCATATACACCGGTAGGTTATACTTGTCTGTTGGACTTTGTAGCACACTGCTCCTGCTGGCTTGAAATTCCCGAAAATACTGCTCCAGCTTCGTTATAGTGTCGCCTCCTGGAGGATTGGAATTGAACGAAGTGAAGGCGACAGTACTAAGGTGGTACAGGCGGACTAAGTTCGGTAGAAGGGATGTTGGCCGTGAGAACATCTGCGCGCCGTTGGCCATCGACATGTAAGTCGTGTCGGCTTCAGTCGGGGCCTTGACCTAGCGTTAGCGTTATGTCTGGAGCAACGCGGGCTTGCTGTCCGTACCTCGATATCTATATCTGCCTCTGGGATCGACGGCGGTCGGTCGTATATCATGTTGCTCGTGATGCGGTTCAGGCAGTAGGCGCTCCAAAAAATGTTTTGCTTGATTCGGGTCTGTATGATGTTTTCGCGTGAACTTTGAGTAATTTCGTTTCCTCTTTGGATGTTTAAGTGGAACTCCTCTTGGATGCCGATGTGCAGCGCCCGTCTACTCAGTCGCCATGCGTCTTGAGTTATCTTCGCATTTAATGAGAACAAACAAAGTAGCAGCAGGTTCTGTATTGCCGGTATCCCTGACATCATTGACAAGCCACCGGCGTACATAAGTGCAGAGTTGTAATATGAAAATGCAGTTGCCGTAGGGTCGGTCTCCTCCCTCACATCCGATAACGCGCCAATTGCAAATATCATGAATGCTCGAAAGAGGTCCTGCTGCGTCGGGTCTTGTACTGAAGCGCCGATGGAATGCACCCGGCCCATGATCTCGTAGATCTCGTCCTCGGAGAGAAACGGAAAACACCGATGCTCGTTTCTGATGTATAGATCAATTAACTTTTCCGACTCGCTTTCCGACGGTAGCTCTACATATGGTGCTAACGCTTGCACTGAAGTCGAGCTGTCGTCTGAAATAAGGTATGAAAGCTTGGAGATGCATGGTCCATGATCCTTTAAGTGCAGCGTCTGTACCAAAAGCCGAGCAAGAGCAAGATCTCCTTCGGAGTCGTCTACACGCGGCCCCGGTATCGGTTCGGCAGGCTGGCAGGGTAATGAAGTGGCTAAGGAGCGTTTAGCGGGTGTGAGGGGGTCGGAAAGTAGAGGACTATCGACATAAGACGAGGTGGATGCCTGTCGACTCTGCAGAACCCTCGCTTCCCGTGTTTTGGTATCAATGAGGGACTGGAGCTCCGAAATCCGATTTTGCATGTGCTGGATATACCTGTTATCGTAAGTCAACACTTTTGATTTCTCGTTGGAGCTTTGTAGATAATTGGTGGCAGCGGGATACGGACCCTCGAGGATGTGCCTTCCCTGTAACCATATCGGCAATGAGACATTGCTCTCGCGCCTTCGTGCAGGCAGAGCACGATGGCGTCTTGCCATCACACTATCAAAGCGGTTAGCTAGGCCCCCTAAGACTCAGCCGCTGCAAAATCGTACCTTGATCTTTTTTGCCTTACACCTTGTACATGCAACAGGCTTGTCGCTAAGGATGTTTTTGGCGGATGGCATCGCCGGTTTTGTTGGTGTATTGACTTGCGATGGTGTCGGGGGAGGAGTGTTCAGCGCAATGCTCTGGATAGCAGGCATCTTGTCGACTTGGCCAGCCTCCGGGGGAGTGGCATCTGAATGGCGTTTATCGGACTGCATTTCATCGTTCCACCGAGCCGTCGGATGCGTATATTTATGCCGCAAAATCAGGGGAAGAGTCTGTAAAAATTGACTGCAGAGCAGCGCCGGAGCGTCTGGCAGCGCCAGAGTCCTCCTCAGACAGCCGAGAAGCCCTACGATCGGATTTCCTCGTCCGACAAATAAGGTTTCCTCGTCGGTTTTCTTCGATAGCGACAGGGGAGCCGCTGGTCGCGTGGTGTAAACTAATCGCGGGTGGTTTAGGTTGTTTGCCGCAGAACGTTAATTCGCCAATCGCGCCGACAAGGAAACGATCTCGATCGATAGGCTTCGCCGTCGCCCGTATGCCCAAGATAGATATCTCTCCCGAATCGAAGCTGTGAGGTGGTAGGATGCTTGAATCCCAGCGAGGGTCTGCAGTCGTCTGAAGTACTCGATGTGCGTGTTCGTGGCATATGAGGGGAAGTTGCCGTGGTTGGATGTCCATCGGCGAACGCAAAAACCGTGCGCGCGGCTATGACGCCATTGTGCAGCAAAGTTGGCAGGGCCCAGCAGTACCCCCGGCTTTCCCTCCTTGCTACACACTACGGTCGATATCGATAATGCCTTTAGCCCGCATTCCCAGGACATTTAGCTGGCGCTTTGACAATTCTAGTGCCCTGCCCTGAGCTCCCTTGCCTCCTCGCACCATTGACTGGAAAGCGGGACCACACATCCAAGCCACAGATTGGGCCAGGGCGTGGTGAGCCTCAAGCTGGCGGTGCGTCTAGCCTTGGTCAGTGACCATGACGAAAACCTCGCTCCTTGCGACTAACTTCTGAAAAGTAGATTGAGAATATCTTATAAACGCGGAGGAGTCGCCTAAGTTCTGTCAGTAACGCCGCCAGCCGCTAAAGGCCTCGATCGAACTCAAATCTCGATCTCGACTGAGGTTCTGGATTAGCACCGGGCCCTGCGACAGGCTGAACTGCTGATCTTGAATTGCCCCCGGGTACGGATTTTGGCCACCAGGGCGTCCACACCTGCTAAGGGCCTTTCCGTGGATACAGCCAAAATCCAACTCTTCTCCGGCCTGGTATCCGCGACGTGCACTTATTAACTAGTATAAAAGCTCCGCCGACAGCGTTCAACCCCATATGTGAAAACCGCTCACTAGAGGTGGACATTGGATAACATACAGGACATCCGAGGAATACTCGGAAGGACTGGACCCCCATTCACATTGCAATCTCTATCCTAAAGCACACCGACTCTGTCCTACTATTGCACAAGACAGGTGAATTGTGCTGCTCGATGTCCAGAGATATCATCTCGCACAAATGGAAGAATCCGACAATACAAATCCGTCTGATGAGCGCGAGGCAAGCTTGCAGCCGATGGAGACCGACGGGCCCGTCGTCGAACCTCAAACTTCTATAGATGGGCCCTCGACCGACGGCCCCGACGGCCAGTCTACCCAACCTCAGGCGCAAGGTCAAGCACAGCCAATAGCCTCTAGTTCCACGCCATCGGGTTCGAACCAACCTCAAAGGACGCGGCTGCTCTTGGCCTGCGATCGTTGTCGCTCTAGAAAATCAAAGGTTGGCTTCCTCTCTTCCTGCGATCCACCATAGCAAGATTTTACTTGCTGCTCGGAATACGAATTATCCACTAACTTCCTGGAATACATCAAGTGCGACAGAAATGTACCTTCTTGCACAGCGTGCCTTGTAGCGGGAGTTCCTTGTATGACCGCTGAACGTGATCGATTTCTCAGCACAGATGGTCGGCACGTTCCAAGGGGGTATAAGCTGACCTATTCTAGCATCACGTATTTGACAATTTCAGGCCAGGCACCGTCGTGCTAATACGGTGAAATCACGAGTTATAGATATATCGAGGATTTGGAGAAACAGGTTCAAGATCTCGAGAATCAGTACAGACAGGTCCTCATTCAGACTAGCTCAAGTCTACCGCCTCCTCCCTCTGGCCGAATCAATGTCGGCATCGAATCTGGCCCAGGCATCTTTGCTCCTCCTCCACCCAGCAACCCTCTCCAACAACCGCCAGCCCCCACCCTTGGCTCTCCTATAAACGATCCATTATCCTTCGAAAACACTCTTTTCCAAGCTATCAAACTATCCGGTTCCGATCCGCTGCGTGCGTCCGCTCCCAATCTTCTATTCGGAGAGCTCTCTCCCGCGTTTGGTAACGTGAGTGCTCTGACCATGCTCAGAAGTATGAGCAGAGGCACTGTTCTCGGGGCGATTAAGATGTACTTTGAATTCGTGCACGCCCACTACCCTCTCCTGATTCGGGAAGATGTCACAAACAAATACAACATGATGATGCGACCCGATTATGAGGTGGGCACAATCAGTTCTGCAGAGGAGCTGGTGGTCTACCTCGTGGTTGTGGTCGGAATGACGGTCTCCGTAAACCTTCGATCTGCACCGCTATTCCCGCAGATGCTCTACTATGCTGCCCTGCGGATACCAAATGTCTTTGACGACGTGGAGTCCATACCAATGACGCAAGCGTTGATCCTGATCGTAATATACTCTCTGTACGATCCCTGCGCCGGATCCAGTTGGCATCTTTTGGATATCGTTGCCTCGAAGTGTATATCGATGGGCCTGCACCTTATATCCTCAGCTCTGGGGAACGGTATAGAAAGTACTGCCAAAGCCTGGGCTTTCTGGACTCTTTACTCTCTTGACCGGTATGTCCTACATATGCATATGCATATGCCCTCCGATCCACAAGTTCCAAGCTGACGAGATACAGAATGGCCGGTGCGTCAATGGGACGGCCTTTCACCATCGCTAACGACGATTTAATAACGGTTCCTGTCCCTGGTCTGCGCGACCCCGGCACAAATGATGATACCGGTTTTCTATCAGGCCCCCTCATTACGTACTTCCAGCTACTCTATCGCGCTCGTCGCGACCCAGACGCTGGCTTCGCTCATTGGCACAGCGAACTTGAGGCCTGGCGGAATAGCACCAAGCTGTCCGTCAGTCTTGACATTCAAACGAGAACAGAGAATCCTTATTCTGACGATTACCTGGATGCTATGAACAACTATATCGACCTGATTTTCTACCAAGGTATCCTTTTGATACCACAGTTTGACATCGAGTTCCCTACGGTCACACCAGACGTGGCACGATTCTATGGCAGTGAGACTATATACCATGCGTCAAAGATGGTTGGATTGAGCTTCAGTGTTCATCGGTTCCCATTAGCGTGGACAGCAGGGTACAAGGCTTTTGCTACTGCCATAGTCTATCTACTCAGCCTCTCGTTAATTGACAGGAGCAAGGTGACTCTGCCAGAAGTATACCACGTCTCGACAGCCTGTATAAATACTATTGAGAATGTTGCGAGCAAATTTGACGGGCTATCGCCCTACGCGAGGTTTTTGGTCAGAGCGGTCGACATGATGCTGCGTCTCTACAATGTCGAAGGCAGAAACAACGTATGTCCCAATTCTTTTCATTTATTCAGTTCTCCTTTCCTTCAAGAGAGCTTTCTCTAAATTGTGTTAACCCTCTAATCTCTAATGTAGGCCATCGCCGATGATCCATACTTCCTCTATACACCGTACTCCGACGTTGTTCCCCGCTCGCCAAACTCTGGCATTCCACGGCCGCCTGACGTTGCAGATCTCCACGTCCGTAAATTCCGCTCGCTGGGACGTCTGTACCTTGCATCGATGGAAAATATTAGAGCTCGAATGTTCCCAGGAACCTGAAATGAAATGAGTTCTCAACCTTCTAGATCAGGCTTTCTATCAAGTCAAACTTGCGCACCAGAGTACCTCCTACTACTGTCTAACCTCCTTAAAATCGGCGAGTAGCTCCAGCATTTTGCGATATACAATGCTATGATATTAGGGGTGGAGTGCAGATTATGATATTGAACTGAAGCTAGTCAAGAATCTGGCTCGTAGCACGCATTCAAGTCTACAGAAATTTTCCCTGATCATGTAAACTAAACCCTTCCTTTTCCACTTGGGTCTGGCTTGCGAGACCAATTTTACCCTCGTTTTGAGGAAATCGCTTCGCTCGAATCAATGGTGCCACAAATTTTCCCTCCGGCGGCCGTGATATTAATTTTTCCCTCACCATGCAACGGTGTATATAAAATATCTATCGAATGTACTGCCAGCTCTGACCTTGCTTCACCCACACATGTATGCATCAGCTTCCAGGGCTCCTCAACTTCGCCATAATATTTGCCCTCACCATACACCCATTGCAACTGCTATCACTACTGTGCTCTAACACTCTTTCGAATTACAAAGAATAAAGTATTGGGGTCAGCAAAGCTTCTAGAGTTAACTTTGAAGCGTTCAAGGTGGACTGATCTATCTTGCTGTATAGCTCTCGTCTCACAAGCCAGCCGCTATATACGCGTATAGCTCTACTACAATAAGACATGATCATGGACGCTACTACAGACCTCTCCGAGATATACGGCTCATCCTGCTCTCAGGCGCCTGAGAGCAGTCTGCAATGTATTCCTACTAGCCCCTCCATTTCTGGCAAGCTTGGAAATTTGACTCTGGGTTCTGAGCCTGGTGATCAAGCAGTTGCTCAAGACATCCCATCAGGGAAATCTACAACCCAATTGGGGACACCCATTCAGACGTCTACACATACGAATGCCTTCCAAAATCACGCTCCGCCCACATCTGGAGTTTCGTCCGCACCTGAAGTTGATTCTCACGTCCACAGTCTACTTTTGCTATCCAACGACAATCTTCTCCAAATTATGTCAAACCTTTCAATCTACGATGTTCGCTCCTTGATTGCCGCCTGCCGACACCTATACTCGACTTTCCACATCGCGATCGACTACCCGATGACGGACCATAGGGCCCGTGCTGGTATCCAGTATTCAGCTGATTCTCTATACAGAGGAATAATCATAAATACGCTGCGCGACCGATACATGGCCTGCTGGTTTCCACAATCTTATAACCGGCACGCCTGGCATATGCTCACAAAGGAGAAAGGGACACATTTTAGTGAGAGCCAGGCAAACATGATAATCCTGTATCTGTGTAGACTCTCAAAGTTGGAAGACGATATCTGCGATCTCCTACAATGCGCGGTTTCCGTCCCGAGCGAACTTTGGGTAGCGGATCCAGGGCATCGGACGCTGTACCATGTAAGTCACCTTGTTCATTGAGGATCTTTGACGGTCGTCATCCTCGCTCTCGTAGCAAGGTCCATCCTTGTAGATATTCTTGCAGCTACTAACCGACGACATAGGGCCTCATGTATCGTACTGTCATTTCATGGGCCCAGGCCCATATCTTCGGCACGAAATTCGGCCGCCTCAACACGGTCCAGGTCGCAGACGTCGAAAGTCCTACTATCCCCCTCCCTAGTGTCCCAGACCTCCCTCCAAGTCTATGCGATGCGTATGTTCGCAATGCTGAGCTACTCCTCTGCGGCTCGATCACCCAGCTGATCTGGCCAGCTCATCAGCAGACGGGGTACTGGCAGGACCATGACCTCACCGAATGGGACTTCCAGGTTGTTTCCATAATCAAGGTGGCATTTATCTGCACTGCGCCCCCAGGGTTGCTCGTCGACCTCATCTACCTCCGCGAACCCAGTGTGGCAGATGACGGTGACGATGACGATGACCTAGAATTTGAAGAGGAGTGGCAAGAATACCACAGAATCGTTAGCGACCTGATGCACTGGATAGGGCAGGTGATGGTGGGCTGTCCAGGCGCCGAGATGTGGGGGCGAGATCCGGAAAGCGAGCGGCTGGATGGTGTTTGGTTTGCCCTGGGAGATCATCGAGCCAGCATTGCTGTTGACCTCAGTTCTGGCGAAGAGGAAGACTCCTATGCAAGTTCTGAAGGATCTTTTGATGAAGATGAAGCCTCTTTTGCAGACTCTGAGGAATATTCCGATGACGAGGAAGTCCCTGACCAGGATATGACTGATCAAGAGTTCCCGGAGCACGATGGCTTGGAAAGTGCGACGGTATCGACGTTGTGAGGAAGGAGGTTTTACGAGCAACGCACTAGCGCATCAAAGAAATTGAAGCTTTGAACATATCATATTTATCAACTCGTACATGTTGGCCGCTAATCTTGTCTCTCTTGACTTGCTCCCATAATCAAAAAGGATGTTCCATCTCCTTTTGTAGGATATTAATATAATATACTATTGATAATTATCTTGTCTCGCAAACCAGACGCATTCCTAATTTTCCCAGTAGAGTGGAGTTAGTTTCTTTCGATTTTTGCCTTAAGTCTTTGTCTTGTTTCCGCCTCTCTTCCTCACCTCTCTATTCCTCTCCGTTCGATATCAAAACATTGATACCAGGATTATTCAGTTCAAGGGGATTTAGGTTGGGAAGTCAAAGTCCAAGTTAGCAACTGGTAAGGAGAGGACCTCGTGGACAACGATGACCTTGACTAAGCTAAAACGTGACGTCATGCATGTCATATGAAGCCTCAGAACGATGGCCTTAGGAAATAAATCCAATCATCTGAGCTGTTGAGTTGTAGCATTGAATTTAACTTTCATTTGCAAATGTGGTCAACTCTCTGATCGCGATGCTACGGTGCTATGATGCGACGGTGTTGTGGAACTAATCACGTCCAGCTAAACCTTATTTCACGACGATATGTCATGTGCTCGCCTTATACCCCGCTTGTTCGCGTTCGATATCTTCTCCGAAAATGCTTTCTCCGATGACATGTGTCCTAATTCGCCCAGCTCATTATCAATGCATCATAGCCGCAGCTGCCCTCTGGTATAGCCTGAAGAACACAATATTGCAATCAGTGTAACAGTCGTCAGTATACGGTATAGAATGGCTATCAACTACATGTAAAACACGTAAGCTACGCAGGTATCGACCAGAACGATACGTCTTAGTATTCATGACTAGCATAATTCACAGTATATACACGATATTTGCAATCACATATGTCGCCCTTGCGACACTAGATCCAAACGTTGCGCCAGCTGCCCAGCAGCCCCAGCATTATATACATTTTTCGCAAAGGGTCTGTAAAAAAATTGCCTTAACTCTCTTTACAAGAGCTCAGTAGCGCCCCAATTCTCAGTCGTGATGATGGTATTGCCCTCAGTACCCAGCATGATTGCAGCCTTCTTGTGCTCGAGCGTGCTCTTATCCATATTCAACAGAACTCTGTATGCGAAGATTTCCTCCTGCCCCTTAGGGCCCTCAATTGTAACGGGGAATTGGTCGCGCGCCATGAAGGCTAGAGCGCCAGAAATGCCCATTGGGAACATGTCTTGGTTGACAGTGTGATTAGAGCCAATGGAGAGGACAGTCGCTTGGCCCATGTTGCGTGGGAAGTCCCAGGTGTAGGTGAACTGAACATCGATGGGCAGAAAGTCTGGACACAAGCCCTCTTGGGTTCTCGAGAGGGTCAGGTTGAAGGTCCCCGTCCATGGTGGGGGGTTGGTTTCGTTGGTAATAAGAGCGAGGGCCGGCATTTTGGATGAAAAAGTTTTTTTTTTTTTAAAAAGAAATGACAAGATCTTTGGTATTTCGTGCCTCGAGACCAGTATTTCGTAGGTAGTTAATGAGAGTAATGGTTGCAACAGAGATCTTTGGGGATGAAGAAGACGATGGTTGGAAGTCTTCCGGGTCCAGATTGCCCTTTATATACACTATCTTCGGGACTCTTCTCCGTGCAGATTTTACAAGTTCCCAACAAATATAAAATTGCCGGCGCGGGAGCTCACGCAGACCGATTAGAGCAGTGACGCAACGATACAAGCGGAATGAGGGGCAGCATTCTGCACGCCAAGATCACGGAATAACGGGAGAAACTAGTCTCGCGAGACCAGGAGGAACGTAGTATCCATGGTTGGAACTTTCTGTGGTCACATTCCCGGGATAGATAGAAAAAAAATTCGCTGTCGATGTCCTCAGTTCTGGTATCAATGGGGCAGCTGTGGTCTCGCGAGCCAGACTGCGCGAATGGCAGCTGGGGTATGAGGAACATTGAGGGCGGCGTTGGATTTGGTGCGTTGCGCCGACGCGTTAGGAAGTCGTTGATTAGCGATTGCCTGATTAGGTGGACGGTGCTCTGCAGGCTTGGTAACTTGAGCAGCTTGTCTCTTGCTTCCGTGCAAAGCTAGCGTTAGGCGACACCCCGAGTTACAAATCCACATACTAGAAACGAAAGCTCGAAACGAACGAGAATTCTCTCCAGTAGCGAACTATCTTTCAATCGTTAAAGTCTATTTTTGCCTCGTGCACGGGGCCACGTGGTTCAAACACCATCAATACATTGTCACAACGCCGCGTACTTTGCCACTTGCACAACAACTTATGTATTGTAGACGTCTGGACGTCTATGGACTTTGCCGTGTATATAGTTCAAATATGTTACATGGTACAACGTAAGGGAGTCAGATGCCCAACTGAGATCGAACCATGTAGCTAGCAGATGATACCATGATCCTTGATCGGAAAAAAGACCGGTTTTCACACAAGTGGATGCGCCGGCAAAAACCCTGGCTCATAATCATGTCGGACTTCCGATCCGTCTATAGAGCCCATGGTGGGCCAGGGACTAAAGATTATGGCGGTCGCTTTCGACGGACAGCCTTAAGGTAGAGTTTGTTTACAGATTCTTCATGACTACAACGCTGATGTAACAGATTCCTGTGTAGAGAGTATCGGAAGTATCATGACAGCCGTTTGCAGGGGAGAATGTATGATAAATTGATCTTTAGAAGTCTGAAGGGACGTATCGCCGACGAAGCCATGTATCCATACCGAGAGGATCGATCTTCGCGTATGACTATAGTACTAACGTTGTAACGTGTAAGCGATACGCTAGTATATATCAAAAGGTAAAGTCAGCAGACGATACTCAAGGAGAAGAAAAGAATACATGCGAGTAATACAAAGTATCCCAAGTTCATATACGATTCCACCGGCGATCCAGCTTTCCAGCTTCAACTTCTAGCCTGGATCTTCGCCATCGAAATTGTATGCGACTTCACATATTATATGAATTAGGTCTAGTGACCGTGCGAGATCAAGTCGTCTCCCGATAATTCAAGTATATGGCCAGGCCCTCTCGCGGGTAATCTTAGCCACAAATATTGCACCTGAGAGTTGTTTCCACTGGCTACCAGATCTGGAGCAGACTGGTGACTGGCGCGGTCGATATCTGACCACAAATGCAGACTCATTTAGCCGAAGTGGGTCCTCGATCTCACTAGCAGACTACACAGCAACCGATCCAGGTAGAACCTACACATCTGTATGGCCTCTGCAGGCTTTGGGAAGGTGTAGAGGCTACTGTTCTTGTAGAACCAGCCTGGGGAATACTTTCGTGCTTTGTGGTATTGCGAGCAATGCCGCGTTGCAGGACGCCAAGCCACATGACAGCCCGGTCGCGTCGACTTTGTTGATAGAGACACCACATCGCGACGACACCACTTCGGCTAGGGCCGCGGCATCTCCTCACAATGAAACGGCAACGCGCGGTGACGGCGACGGACATATCCTTCCGAGAACCCGGGTGACCGAGCCATGAGCTTCTCCTCCATCCCTCCTACCTCGCAGTCCGCGCCGATAGACGAGTTCGTCATCCTCTGGACCGCCGACAAGCACAAGAAGCTGAAGAAATGGCACGACGGATACCTACGCTACCACACCTTCAACAGGCGGCTGATGGTTTACGACCACCTGAACAATAAAGTCGTACGTTGGAGCGCTATATCTGAGTCAACAGCCAGAACCAGACTAACAGCGTTTACCAGTGCGACAAGTTTTTGCCTGAGGATGAGCCGATGGATGTTGGGGACGAGCTCGTGTTCGAGTCCCACCTTATCACAATCGAAGATGTCAAGGGCCGGCAATCGCAAGACCTGCGCCCGCTGTTCGAAAAGACGGTCGATAGAAGGCGGGCACGGTCGACGACAGCTACGCCTATGAGAGCGGGTACTGAAGCTCCCACCGGACAATCACCCACACCAACCCTGCTCCGAACGATACAATCGCGACCATCAGCGAGGAAGAGTCAGCCCATATATCCTACTCCAACTCGGCAAACTCCACAGAGGGAGTCTCCACCGCCACCCGCTGTTGTCCCGCAGAAACGGACTGCACAAGGAACACCCGTCGTCCAGAAGATTGTGTACAAGCCATTCAATGTGCCCAAGCTGAAAGATGGCGAAGCAGCGCCTGGAATTCAGACTAACATAACGCCTTCTAGACCTCCCAAGAGGCCGGTCTCCAAACGAGATCATTCAGTCGCTCAGCATGAGCCACAGTCTGCCGATCACGAGCAACAAGATAATGGACTGGGCTTAGTCGCAAATCTATTTGAAGATGATGATGACCTCGAGATGCTGGAATTGGATCTCGATGGATCTGACTTTGCTGCCAAACCAAAGCCGGAAACCTCAAAACCGCCATACCGAGTCCGTCCGAATGCCCCTCCCCCATTCAAGCCTCCATTGCCGCAGAAGAATCTGCCCAAGAGCAAGCAGAAAAATCGAGCAGACCTCCCATCAATTGGTCATCCATCGCCGGAACATGAGGTAAAAGCAACTGCATCAGCAAGTGCGCCGCCACGTCAACCGCCCCCCTCACCATCGTATCAGTCGCCTCCCTCGCGAGCACATAAGCCATCGTCGCCACCACTACATCAGCCAACACCTTCACCTCCATTCAATGCATTTAAAATACCCCCGCGACCTTTCGTCACGCCACAGCGGAGCCAACTAATAGGCTCGCCGCCTGCGGACGTGCTGCCTTTGGAAACACCCACACGATTGAGGGATACATCGCCGCTGTTTTTACCAATTCCTTCATCATCAGCACCAATAGATGACACACCTTCTCTGGCACCTATTCAGTCTAGCATTCCCATCCCTTCTCCTTCGCCCGAAATTTCATTGACGCCAACAAACAATAGCCTCCAATCCCCCTCAAAAGCAAAGAAGACTGCGGGCTACAAACAGAACCAAGACAAGACATCACAACCGGAAGAAGACGATGTCCAGGATACGAGCGATAAGGCAAAACTACCAACGGGGCGGTTGACCCTCCCTTCTGCTGCTAGTAGAACTAGACGGAAGCTTCTTTGTGGTCTTTCCGCACAAAATGCCGCCGCTAACAGTACGCCAATTGCTCGTCCCGTATCGGCATTATCAATCTTACACACCTTCCCGAAGGATGATCTGCTAGTTGCTGCGCCAGCACCGCGACCAAAGAAGCTCTCGAGAAAGGATACCCCAAAAGAAGCGCGGGCGCCAGTCGAGGCTCCTCGACAACCCTTGATCGACCACAGCCACAGAACGAATGTAGCAACGAAGCTGGAGGAAGACGAGGACGGATATGCCCAAAGGCCAGATATGGAAAACAAGCCACAGCGCACTCCAAGCCCTAGAAAGTCGTCTGTGAATTCTCGAGTTAGCAAGATTGATAAAACCATCAAGCTGGAGCCAATTGACGATGATGGGATACCAATTGGGGCGAACTCCGACGACGGCCAGCTTGTCTGCGAGGCCGCGGAGAGTGACCAACTAAAGACAGAGGGCTTAGCCGCAAATGAGCCAGAAGAACGAGAAGGATCGAAGCTCCAGATCTTCTCATCCGACGAAGAGCCTGAGATTTCCAAGTTGGCAGCTGTCCCAAAGCCAAAGACGAAGAAGATACGGAAGAAACCTCATCCATCGCCATTGCCAGATACCAGCGACTCAGATGACTTTGATGCACTACGGTTATCCGGGCTGCCCAAGCAGCTCGTCAGCGAATCGCGGAACATTAGGCCGCGAAAAAAGGCACACACGCTGTCCGAAGCGTCAAGGGTATGGCGGGAAGTTGAAGATGGGACCGTCCCACGATCGTGAAGTTCGCATATATCTCGTGTAGAATTTACATGCATGCCGTATTGATAGGATCACGCTGTTGGTATCTTCCACCTATGCATTCCCAAATATCGTAGCGCTTGTGTGAAATCCAATCCAATCAGTATTCTCGGGGACATTATCCAACTGGAATGTGCGGCTACAGCGCCGTTGTGCGGCAGCTTTACGGATCTGCAAGGTGTACAGGACGAAGTATGTGTTCAACGAATAATCGATCGGCATATACACGGTCAAGCCAGTTGTACCGGGTTTCAAAGTTTAAAAGGACCTTGCAAGGAGCTCGTGTGGGAACCGTCGACCGTGACTAAGGTTTGGGAGAAACCTGATGATACAATTCACGCGGAGTAATAGTAACATTGCAGTGCTAGTCGATGCAACGGAGAATATTACTTGATATGACACAGAAGTGATACCCACACTGGCTCGATTGATGGACGTTCGCAATTGAGTGCTAGGTTAACATGATCACGTTGACACGTCGACGGCTCATCCCATATGCACATGACGGCCTCACAGAAAGCTCCAGAAATTGAGTTTACGCTAGTTACCCAGGTAGGCACACCCATGCGCAGGGGTCATAATACTATCATGATATATGATATTGGAGTATTAGCTGCACGCATGCGGTGGAACCTAGACACAGCAAGGATGGATAGAAAAGTGTATTCAAAATTCCGGCCTGCGATATGATCTCAACGTCGATTTGAGATAATTCCGTGTTGATCGCGAGGGAGAGAAGTATAAGTTTCAGCCTTATAAGAGACATGCAGATCTTATAATATCGGTTTGTCTGCTGGCTATAATCAAGCCGCACAGATGCTGACATACCAATGAGCTAAACATTAAGTGTACGCGCAAGTCGGAATCCAAGTGCAAACATACTAAGTACTTTTTGCAGCTCCTTTGAGCAGGGTCCCTGGTATCTTAGACTGAACAGGCAAATCTGTCCAGAGGTTGATATGTTTCACCACCGGCGATAAGGTAAAAGTTGATCTTACGATAAAAGGCCATTCAATTATTTCATCACATCAAGTATCCCTGATGAGACAGGATTGAATAATTGTATGCAACGTGCTCAGCACGTGCATTCCATGGCAAAGGATCCTAGGAGAATCAACCGTTGAATTCATGAACGGCCACCCCGGAACCACACAGAACAGCTGTATCTGAGGCGGCATGTGGGTCCACTGGCTGCGGAGGTTTGCCCGTATCAGGGTACTGGCGTCGAGGTTTCACAGTCCTCTCATCGACACACGGTTAAAAGGACCTTAACATAGCATTTGTATGTAAAGGACTTCGTATTCGAATATGTTCTGTGTGATGGTGTGTCGAAGGAGGTGCATCATACTATGCATGCGGAAGCCAGCCAAGAAGACAGACCATCGAGAGATCAGATAGTTTAAACAGGCAACCAGCGTAAATACGGACATTCCCTAAAGAGGAAGACCAATAGAGGCGCGTGTGGCGGACTTTTGTTAGTAAAGCCGGTGACAATAGTACATACCACCGGTAAGTCCATACTGAGGCTGAACGCGAAGCATCCAATTGGCGCAATAGCCAAGTCAGATGCCCCAACCGCGGTTTGACGGCTGCTGGCCCGTCGTCGCCATTCCAACTGCAGCAGTCGTCATGCTTAAATTCAATTGTCATTAGAGATGAATCATGATTCAATGCCCGCGTACATATGTACATTACATTGGGCAGAACCAAATGAGAGTTCGAAGAAATATCGGCGCCCGGGTGTTAGCTTACCGACCGTCCACGCCCCTAAGAGATCCAGATCTTTCAGATTAGGTCGCGGTTAGTCAGCGCGGGCTGATTATCCCTCCGCTGAGGGCGCTAGCTCGCTCTCGGGCGAGACCGATAAATTCCAAGACTGCCTCTTGAGGTAATTCGAAGACCTGGGCGCCGAGTCTGGCTGCATGCGGAGGTTGTGATGTTATGTAATATGCTGCAGCCCATCTCTGCCCGATGGAAGGCCGCTAGCCTGCAGTGGACTGGCCCGGGAGGCAGGCGAGAGAGAAAAAACACCATAACGTTGTGCTGTGATCTGGTCGGCACGCGAGAGCGCCGATAGCCGACCTTGTCGTCTTTGACTTTTCGCCATTGCTGCTGCGTTCACCATCCAGATACATCTGCATCGATAATGCCGTAACGACCACGACTGCTTTTAAAGACGAAAGACGACGTTCGAGCGCACGGTTTACTTCCAGCTGTCAGGTCCCACGAATCCAGGAGTGCTGTCTTCTACCGACCGCTGCAGGATTTTGACAATTCCGTTCGATCGATCTCGCCTGTCGCTCCTTCTGTATCTGTAGCTGTGACGACACTCTGGCGTACGCGTGCAGCTGCTTTTATATATTTTCTCTTTCGTCTCACTCCTTCTTTACTTCATTCTCTAAGCTTCATATCGGCGCGGGTGACGGCTCGAATTGGACAAGATGGCCGCCCATTCCACCGACGACGACACCGTCGCGGCCAGCGTAAATACGCCCGACAACAAGCCACTCGAAGGCGACCAGGATACCGCCACTGGAGCCGAGGTCGATGCCGACAAGCACCTCGGGCTGGAGAAGAAGATGTCCCGCGGCGGAAACCCGCCCGAGGAAGAGATTGTGTACCCGGCTGGCGTCGTGGTCATAGCTATCCTCATCGGTCTGATGCTTGCTGTCTTCTTGGTCGCCCTGGATCAAACGATCATTTCGTATGTTCTACACCCCTCCTTCCATTATATACACACGGGCGCTTTATACGATACCCGGTGTATACTTCTTAGCATGCATATTCTTTCGTGTGCATCCCTGCCATCCTCAGGATCGTGCTGCAGAGTGTGCACATGAGGCAGGTGCTCGCGACGCGTGAACAAACAGACGAGATTAGATACGCGAGCGAGGAATGGACGAATGCACGTTTTACGAGAACAACCATCGGCTAATCCTTGGGCCCTTGCATTGTCTGCCTATAGGACCGCCATTCCCAAGATCACAGACAGATTTAAGTCTATCGATGACATTGGTTGGTATGCAAGTGCCTACTTTCTGACCTCCACCGCCCTACAGCCTACGTGAGTACCTCTCCTCAATATCTCTATAGATCTGCACAGTAGGCTTTAGTTATGGATGTAGTATGTCCTTAATGCTCGTCAAACTACTGTGTGGCATAACGAAATCAGTGCTAATCAATGATCTTTTAGATTTGGCCGGATATATAAGATCTTCAGCATAAAGGGCACCTTCCTAGTCGCCATCGCCTTATTCGAACTCGGTTCCGTCGTATGCGGTGTCGCGCCCAACAGCACCGCCCTCATCATCGGCCGGGCCATCGCCGGTATGTCTTGATGCTACTACGCATTCCGTGTATATGCTCATGCTAAATAATATGCCTTTGAACAGGTCTCGGTGTCGGTGGCATTTTCTCCGGCGCCATCGTCATCCTGGCATACATTCTACCGCTCCAGAAAAGGCCGCTGGCATTTGCCTCGATCGCTTCCATGTGGGGCATTGCCAGCATCGTCGGTCCACTGCTTGGAGGTATGTCTGTCCCCTGTTCTTCAGTAGAGTGGTTATAGAGCCTCGCTGATTGACTGACTTATTATTGCAGGCGCCTTCACCGACCACGTCTCCTGGCGCTGGTGCTTCTATATCAACTTACCCTTTGGTGCCATCTCCTGCGTCGTCGTCGCCTTCGTCCTCAAAATCCCCCGCGAAGCCAACCCAGAAGGTCTCACCGTCATGCAGCGCATCCGCCAGCTCGATCTCATCGGCGCCGCCATCCTCATTCCCGCCGTCGTCTCCCTCCTGCTAGCCTTGCAGTGGGGCGGCACAACTTACGCGTGGGGCAATGCCAAAATCATCGGTCTCCTGGTCTGCTTTGGCGGTCTAATCATCATCTTTATCATCTCGCAATGGAGGCTGGGTGATGCTGCAACGCTGCCCCCTCGTATCATAAAGCAGCGATCCGTGCTTGCCAGTCTTTCGTTCGCGTGCTGCTTCGGCGCCGCTTTCTTCGTCGACGTCTACTATCTACCGATCTACTTCCAATCTGTCAAGGGGTCCAGCGCAACGAAGTCTGGCATCCAGGTGCTTCCCATCCTCTTGAGTTGCGTGTTGACCAGCATGCTCTCTGGTGGACTCATCACCGCCATCGGCTACTACACCCCCTTCCTGATCGGCGGCATGGCATTGTATTCCATCGGCGCCGGCTTAATCACGACATTTGAGGTGGATAGTAACTCCGCGCACTGGATCGGATATCAGGTGCTCGCGGGCTCTGGTGTCGGCGTCGGCTTCCAGGTTCCCATTCTCGCCGTGCAGACCGTCCTCAGCATGGACGACATCCCGGTCGGAACTGCCATCATCACCTTCTTCGTAAGTTTTCCTGTGCTGCCTTTCGGTTATATATATCTATGTACCTGCTAAATGACTTTTTTTGTTTATTAGCAATCGTTGGGAGGTGCCCTGTTTGTCTCTGTCGGCCAGAATATTTTCACCAACGGCCTCAAGAGCGGTCTGCAGAAATACATTCCCGAAATCCCGCCGGCCGCCTTCCTCACCTCGGGCGCGACCGAAATCTCCAGTGTGCTCCAGCGCTTCGACATGTCAGACCGCCTGGGCGACGTGCGGCAATCTTACATGGTCGGCTTGAAGGACACGTTCCGGCTGTGTCTAGCACTGGCGATCTGTGCCTTCTTCTGCGCATGCGGGCTGGAGTTCAAGAATATCAAGAAGGAAAAGCAGAAGAAGGAGGCTGAAGCTGCAGAAAAGGGTGTCCACCTCGAGCCTGCAATTGCTGCCGTCTGAAGTTTGTCTATTGTCTACATTTTGGATAGAATGACCGTTTCAGTAACTGCATGCATGCGTGAAAAGTTCTCTCGCTGTTCAGTTTGTTCTACGCATTTAGACGAACGAGTTATGAAGTTCTGGATCTTTGATTATTTTCCTTCTAATTCTATCTTTGAACCCGCATTGTACACTAGACATGATGCGGCGGTGAGCCGCTCGTCATGATAGCTACCCTGCAAACGCTTTCTCTTAATTGAATAATAATATAATTCGGCTCAATTTCTAACCAAACCCTTTGTCTGCGGGAGAGCCAGGCTGTCATACTATGGCTGTCACCGAAACTCGACCTTTGCATGAGATAGCATCATGGTATCCGTAAATTTGTCGGTGTCATGATACTGGAGAGGAACCCGCCCAGCTAACTTACAAGCGTTGCGTTGTGCCAACTTCCCAAAAGAATACATCCCACGGTGGCTTCTGGCTGCTGCACGGCCGTTACACGTCACGGTAAGTTGACCCAGCGTCTATCCGCACGGCCATGGTACATGTACTGTACATGTATGTATGTACAGTACATAGCCAGCACACATGCCGACCAAAAAAACAAAAAAAGACCCCTTTGTACTCCCATTCCTTTTTCTCAGCGTTGCTGTCGACGCCGGGCGATGGAAGGAGGAGCCGGTGGCGTCAGGGCGGTGTCTGTTACCGGGCTGGCAGGTGCGGGGCTGCATTCGAACTTCTCCTGTCATGCAACGTCCGTCCTTGACGAGCTGCAAATGCAAGATCGAGAAAATCAAACGTCTATGCAGGGAATGCAAAATCCCAACGTCCATTCATAAACAATCATTATTCCAGCATCGATAGAATTTCTCTAATCTTGCGCCAAAGGGAGCCTGGTCCTAACTTATAGCGCTGAACCTGGTCTGTCGGCCGTCCAGGCTGCCAAATATACTTAGTTGTACGCCAACTAACGACTTCATTAGCTATGGAGCCGTCCCTTAGCGTCACAGGCTCGCCCGCCTCATGAAGATCCATCACAACAATATCACGCGGTATCGATAAACACAGTTTACCGGTGCGCCATGGCGTGGTAAGCATCATTATGACCACCGGCCTATCCGCGTGTCCGTAGTCTCCGTGTTTTTCAGGGCCCTCAGCTCCCGTCATCTCCACCTGCGATATCTCGCTCTTTCTTAAAGGGAATAGTCGCGCACCGACTAGTATATATCGCGACTAGCGGTGCAGGCGTGAAACGGTTAAACGGACGCTGTGGAGGCAATTTAGTGCTAAGTATGCATATGGAAACCTTGCCGCCCACCTTGACACATTCACGACGTCCCATTCGCGACAATTCATTGTCTTTTGTTTCTCTTTCTTTTCTCTGTGACCCCGCTCTAGCGATCAATCGCGACATGATGTGTAGACACAAAGTTCACAAACTAGTATCCCGTGAACAACCAGCCAATAGCACTGCATTAATTCCTTTCAGTCACAGCTCACAGGTGCTGCCAAGCGAAGGGTCGAATGTCTATACTCCACTCCACCCAAATCATTGTTTAATATACACTGGGGTGCGATATAATATAACTAGGAATAGAAACATTAAGTTAATTGGGTGCAGATTGCTGGCAAATCCGAACTTTTGCAACATCAACATGGGATGAAAGGACCAGGCAAATGCGCGACAGACAGCCGTGCCAGCGAATCTGACTAAATTAAATTGCAGGTCCCTCCCATGCAGGCGCAGCTTAACGAGCTTCATCACCCACACACAGACAGACTGATGTGTCTGCGTACCCCGCTCAGCCGTCGATTGAAGTTCCGTCTCCAGAGATCCAGCAGGGGCCACCCCTGCCGTCGATGCGCACCCGCAGCTGATGGCGATACCAACTTGTTGCATTTTTGGCCGATGCCTGCCTCCCTTCCGCGCGACAACGCACGCTTATCCAGGTCCCCGGCGATCGGTGGCCGCTGATTTGCCCGGTGCCTGCAGGGTCTCGCGACAATCTTTTCCCAAGTGCCGGACTTGTGCGCGCAGTCTAGACATAGACGTCCAGTTGGCAGACGTGCGTCCGTACGTGCGTATGTTGTCTGTACCTGACTCGTCTCAGGTAGCGATCGATCTGCCCGCGGCCTGCGGAGCGTTTTCCTGCAATTCGAACCTCATGGAATCTCGAGCTATTGGACATGTGCAAGATAGGCATGTGTGCATACAGAATCATATGCACATGTATGGAGCTTTCCACGTATGCAGCAGGCCTCTACATACGTACGTACGCACGTACGTAAATCCAGGTTGCAATCTCAAGCAAGCCACACAGGTGTCGGTGCCAGCTGCGAATGCACGCTAGCGGCTGCATGCCGGTGTATCATGGAGGTGCAATCAACGTCCCCGGTGTTCAAGGCTATTGATGTCCATGAACGGTTACATGACATGCCAATCCCTGGCGGTCGCTTTGCTAACCGGGTGTCCGCGATTTGCCAATGTTTTCGAGCTCCGCGCGCACAAATGATGCTCGTGACACCTTAGCTAGTATGTATTCACAGTAGTACAGTGCTTGTCTGTTTAGTTGGGCGCACATCACGTTCGCTCGCCGCTATCCGTGCACAGCTAGCCTCAGACCGACGGCATCTAGTACCATTTCTGAGCAAGCTTGTCGTGCGGCACGAGTCAAACTTTACAGACGGCACCGTTTGCCCCCTGATTTTAGAACCCTTTGAACGAACATTGATATTGTTTATCACCCTGCGCACTTTGCTGCAGGGCCGTCCGTGCATGCAAACATGCATACATATATAAATCAATAGAAGTTAGTTTTGCCAATCGTGAATATAATTAATCCGTCCAATCTCAATTCGTTTAGTCTCCAGTTCACTCGCAATGTCAAGTGATAACGGACACGCCCACGTATCCAGCAAGTGGGGCGTCCTGCGCCCGCTGCGCGGGGTCCGTTATTATATACAGCATGTTATAACGTTGCCATCTGCTACTTGTTCCCCTTCATTCAAGAACGGTCAGAGAGAATACATGCAGGTTCGTTAGGCGTTCAATGTCCCTACGTAAGAGGCGCTCGTTTTCTGCTGGTCCCGCATGCCAGCTGAGGCGAAATCGATAAGGGTAGCGAGAAATGAATGTGCATATGCGTACTGCCAGTGGAGTTTGGCGTGCATACTTACCTATGGAACACCGTCTGTGGGACCCAGTTTAGTTTAGCCTTCGTTTGCGGGACCGGGAACTGTTAATCAGTCCGTAAATAGACGTCTACGCTACACACAACAGTTCTTGAGATATCGCCGCTTGAAGAGTTTTGCCTGGATGTATATGCAAGTCCTGACGAATTATGTCTATAAACACTATGGATCGGTGTTCTCCTGCCTTCATCTTGCTATCGATACGACCTTGCCCTGCATTCCCCTGTCGCACACGGCCGGGACGATAGATTAACACCCCTTCAACGTCTCAATATCGTCCATAGCCCGGGGAAAATATTGATAATTTTGCGTACAGGCCGGCCCTGCGGGAAGGCAAGGGCAGGACTACTCTATAATTGCAATTCATAAAATAGTCAGGTACAAATTATGCATATATATATATGCCCCATGCTCTGCAAATATATGTACATGTACACCTACGTTAATTGTAGACATAGACTAGTGTCCGTGTGGGCGGCGAATACCGCCCTCATTGGATGCCGCGCCATTCTTTCAGCTGGTAGAAGGTATCGATATAGACATGGATATGGGGCCGGACGGCATCGCTAGCGTACGTCGACCTTCCGGACCCTGCCCACTTCTAAGGTACAAGTTAATTCAAACAGACACCCCTACATGATGCATTACACCAACGTTGCAACTTGCCGCTAGCGTCGTCGACTAATGTGCTAAGGACTTAGATCTGAGCTTGTGTAGTATAAACCTGCGGTAGACAGGGCCAGGGTTCCTGAGCGTAAATTAATTCCGAGGATAGGTGGTGGTATCGATGGGTAAACGGTTTGCCGGAAGAACTGTTGACGGTATACTTTTAGTCATATTCAATAATATAATGATGCTCGCTCGGGGCTCCCCGTCGTGTCGCCCATGCATGCATTTTCCCATCGATTTCGGCCGGTATATATTATAATACTGTTATAGCCCGACACATTCACACACACACCACATGCATTGCGACGAGCATCTCGTTTCTTTAATGGACAGCGAGCGAGGGGTGCATATGTCTGCATGATACCAGGCAAGTAATTATTGGTATCCGCTATTAATACTGCCCGGTTGAGGAGGCAAGCTGTAAAGAATCAATCGAAAGAGACAGAAGGAAGTTGAAGCAGAAGCAGAAGCAATACAGTAGCTAGTAACTTATCCACAATCGTAATATTAATATAACCCTTGTAATCCCAATGCCTGCCGCCGTGCGTACGTGCTAACTAACTCAATAATATCCAAAATGTTCCAGCCATCCCATCAAACCCAAAAATTATGCTTTTCGCGCAAACAGAAAAGAGGGGAAGAAGCCGAGACCGATGAATTAATTCGTGACAAGGAAGGAACGAAGCCGAATGCAAGAAGGAAGTGAAAGAATAAAACAATGAAAAGAGAACATGCACGCGTGCGAATGGGTACCCTAGTATTTTACAAAAAGAAAAAAGTTCAAATCCCTCCTGCCTTCCCTTCCCTTCCCTTCCCTTTCTGGCCTCCTCCGGCCATCACGACGCAGTTAGTTAGTTCATGTCCTACCCTGCCCACCTGGTTCCGGCTAGGTTTCGATATAACGTTGTTATCCATCCCATCGATCGGTACTTCTGTCGCTAGAAATAGCTAGCGCTGTACATATGTACGTTATATGTACGAGCGGCATGGTGCCTGCCTTCAATCTTTTTTTCGTGATCATTCTCCACTGCCACAAGCGACAAGTGGATCGTCACCTGATAAAGATGATCTTTGATGTCCACATTGTCTCGTACTCCACCCCGGTCTTCGCGGCTGGCGGGGGCTTGGTAATTTTTGGCTCCAGGTTTCGGGCGGCCACTAGAATGGGCGATTCTTGGTTAGAGATTGTCCGAACAGGCTGCCGCACGTCGAATTTGCATTGCGTAGCGGGATGGATGTACGTACCCTGTATGTTCTCCCCAATTTGCCGCAGCAGACGGAAGGATTCGTTGTCCAGCTTGATGTCTGTGTAAGTTTGAGCGTCGCCGAGGTTCTCTTTGCGCAGCAGCGGGCCCATTGGCATATCGACCTTTTTGTGGTAGTACTCAAAGGCGTCGACGAGGTGATTACCAGACCAGGACCACAGATTACGGTGGTGGTCCCAGTGGGCGAGAATCTTGTCGCGGTGGAACTACACGCATGGTAAATTAGAATATGTATCCGAATGGTGTTAGAGGAAACAGAATATGCCTACCGTAGAGCCTAGATATTCCACGTATGCCTGCTGTGTCTTGAGGACAAACTCGACAGTATTCAGGATGATATAGACGGAAACCCAGAGCTCTAACCAGTCCGTCTTCTTCTTTGCCTTGAACTTTGTCCAGATGGTCTTGAGGATGTGCGTCGCTGTTGACACCATTCCTTTGATGATCAGGTTGTCTAGTTGGTTGTCTAGCTGCGGCGGGATGGGTACGTATCCGAAGAGGAAGGAAGTCTCGTCGTCGATGATGTCCGGCGGCATGCCCAGCAGCTCTTCGCCGCACAGCGACCGCTCGGTCGCATTCAGGTGTGCGCCGACCCAGATGTCCAAAGCACAGTGTATTATCCCATTCGGTCGTAGTTTCTAGGTGGCCTCGAAATCAGCTTTTCAAGTTCACAAAGCAGCCAAAAGTATTGGTGAAGAGGTAGTAAACCCACCGAAAGATGGTCGGCAAGCTTCATGATGCTTATCGTCACCGAAGAGGTACCCTTAGACATCAGATCAATCATGAACGCCTGTCTGTAGCTCGCCATCCGCGACAATAGCGTCTTGTACATGTCGTCCGACGAGTGAGCAATGTAAGGCTCAACCTCGATAAAGGCCTCAGGGTTCCGCCCTCCAGGGCTCTTCTTCAGATTGTCCCCCGGCTGGGGGACAAACTTGCGGCAGTCCACGACCAGCGGCTCGCAGAAGTCGGAGACGTTGAGCGGGACGCAATGGAACTTGAGAACCATCACCTTGTCCGTCGCCCAGACCTTTGTCTGCTCCGACACGGGCACAATGTGGATCGGGGTGTCTTTTGCATATTGTCACCAAGTCAGCCATGCGTTTCGCTCTGCGATGTGGTCGGTCGGAATACGCACCTGATCGGAAGAAGGAGCAGTCGTCCAGATCGAGCCTGAAGCACAGGTGCGGCGAGCCTTTGCAGGGCGGGCAGACGCCCGTGTGGCTGGCGTGACACTACGACGACAGAATTTGTGCAACGTTAACACTCGTCGACGTCCAACCAACCTCGTCGCCCCTCCCTTCCTCTTCCTCTCATCGACATCAAACTGACCTTCTTGTTCAGCATCCGACATCTAAAACAGCCACCTCCGAACTGCCTGACTAGCGCCTTCGATCGCTTCTCCTCCTCGCTCAGCTCCTTCAGCGCGCCGTGGCCGCCCTTCTTCGCCAACTCCGGCGGCACAATGCTAAACTGCACCGGTCGGGCGGGCGTGCACATGGGCGTCCGCTTTGGCGCCTTCGCCACTCGCTCCTCGAAGCCTTGCAGATCAAGCTCCTCCACCTTATGCTTCCGCGAATTCGCAGTCGGAACCGGCTTGGTCACCAGCTTTATGCGATAACCATTGAACTTCTTCGGGTTCCGAGATCCGGGCCCGCGCTCAATCTTACGCTGAACTGGCGAGCTCGAGCCGCCCCCCAGCTGGACATGGTGGTGATAGGCATCCGGCACCTGCACCTGCACTGGCTCCACCAGCTGCCGCTCGCCAACGAACGCGGCGTTTGCGTTGGCTGAGCTTGCATTTGTACTTGAGCTCGTGCAGGTGGTCGTGGTCGCTGTGCTGGTGGAGCTGTCGCTTTCGAACGTTAACTCCGTCACCAAACTGGAGCCGCCACCGCTCTGGCTGGATGTCGGCCTTGGGATCGAAGGAGGAGGCGGATGATGGTGGTGATGGTGGTGCATCTGATGGTGAAAGGGAGCTGGCGAGCATGATCTGCCCCCGCCGCCCCCGGCTCCCCCATTACCAAAGAAGTTGATGAATGCATCGAGATCCGGCGTGGTCCAACCTATGCTCTCGTCGAGGCTGTAAAAGCTGCCTGTGTTGCTGCCGAGGTCGAAGGGTGACTGCAAGGCGCCGGCGGGGATGCCAGCGAGGATGTCGTGATCCGAGTTTGCATTCAGCGAGTGTCGGCGTAGCTGCGGCGAGGCACCATCGGGATAACCCAAAAGAAAGTCTGTCGACCGCTGGCCAGGTCCCCAATATTGATGGAGATAAGAATCGAGCTCCTCCATCGGTTAGCAAGACGAGCGTGCACATCCAAACAAAGCTCGAAGTCCGTGGCAGAGCGGAGAGTTGGATATGTGTCTTAGAATCCTCGACTCCCGCCCACCGCCCAATCGTAGACGTCTGCGTTGGCGGGCTGGGTGACGGTTGGACTTTAACTGTGGACTCAATTTACAGAAGGTGTGACTTGGTTCTCAATCGAGGCAAGTAAGTGATATACTTATCGAGCAAGCTGGGGTGAGGAGAAAAATAAAATAAAAAAATGCTTAGAGACAAAAAATAAAAAAAAAAAAAAAAGAATTCCCGGAAACTAAAAGGTCTGGACTGGCTAGGGAAGTCCTAGTCTCTTAATTTATATCAGTTAGTCAGTGTTAAGCCGTTTGGTCAAAGGGACTGCTGCTGCTGGCTGCATGCAGGAATTCGTTTTTCCTTTTAACTCGCCCGCGCAATGCGCAAAAGAAAGCAGACGAACAGTTGCTCGGAGCAGGAAGAAACAAAACTTGGATGGAGTGCTGGACTGGATTGAACAATGGAAGAGGGTGGTGTCTCAGATAAAGCAGCGGGCTTGGGCTCCGAATTTAATTGTCCGTTCGATTATTCAAGCATGGCCGTTTTTTCTCCCCTTTGCCCTTCGCTTGCATCCGGGCTGACAAGCCCATCTTCCCTTCCCTTCCCTTCCCTTCCTTTCCCACAAGCTTGCTGCTTGCTTGCTGCCGGTGCTGCTGCTGCCACCATGCAGGCATATGTATCGGGCAAGCAGCCAGAAAGAACAGAAAAAACAAATAAGCTAAACTAAAAGAAAAGAAAGCAGCGGGCTTCATGAGGCGAAACTGATGGCCCCACGTAGGATCTCGAACCGACAGTGCGGATCGGCTTAACCTCATTTGGGGGCCCACTCGGGCCAAGGGGTGAGCCACCGGGTGGTGCGCAACTGAGCACTTGGTAAGTGCGGTACGTCTCGTCTCCCTCGGTGAGTCCAGTCGTCGCACTCCCGGCCGCTTCGATGCCGTGCTAACTTAGCTCGGGCCACGGTGCCCGTCTGCGGTGATCTGATCAATCAAGGAATGCACCCAGATGGCTACCTATGTTATATGTGGGCTATATGTACCTTGACTAGATACGAATTACTGCTTACCTACTTCGCACTCGTGACGCTCTTCCAAGGCCGGTCGGTGTCCCTCAGCGCGTCAGCGAATGCGCTCCTCGATGGAGCGAGCAGCCCCAAAAGCAAAGCGGAAGAGCTGAGGCTGGAGTTTCGAAATTCTGGAGCGAAAGCAGGAGTATTTATATCGACCATCGCCTATACGGGCGGTCGTTGCTCGAGAGAGTGGCTCTTCCTCTTCTCCCTCTCCTTCTCGATCTCTCGCCGGCTTTCTTCTATCTTCGTCTTCCCATCGAGCAATGTGATACACGGCTGGCAGGTCTGCTAGCGAGCTGCGCGCAACCCTCGGAAAAGGAAATAACAAAAAAGTATCGAGCTGAAGGAAAACTAGTAATGCCGGCGACCTGAATCAAAACAGCACCGACAAAACGTCCGGAGATCTGGAAATAAATTAACGTGAGAGGAAGGAAAAGAGAATCAACCTGCCTTAGACTTTTCTTTCCTGCCTTCCCTTCTTTCTCTCATTCACGCCGCGGCGTCTAAATTTCTCTTTGCTCTCTTTATATAAAAACACCAAATTATACAAAGCGTTTCGATTCGTTTGTTGCTTTATTTCTTATTTCCCGCAAGGAGTCGTAAGAGCGAAGGGTACAGGCAGGGTCATTTCCACCACGCGCTGCTGCGGGCAAGTCCTACGTACATCGCATTTATCCGCGGTCCAGGGTTTCGATTTCGATATTTCGAACTCTTAATTATGAAGCTGCGTGAAGCCTCTCCACGTGATCTGCCTCAAATCATGGAGGTCATCCTGGCCGGCCTTGTCGACGACCCGCTATTCGACTGGACTTGGCGGTATCGGCACCAGTATCCCTGGGACAACTACTATTACTGGAGTCTGAGGGTCTCGTCAATGATCAACAGCGCGGCGATGGTGTTGCTAGTGGTTGAGCTGGATGAAACAGATATGTTCAAGACGAATGAGGACCCAGTCGGCACCTTGGTTAGTTTTATAGCCTGGCGGAGGGTTGGCGAGGATGACCATGCGAAACGGCGACGGAGTCTGAAGTCTAGCGTGCTGAATATGCTTGATCGTATGTATAACACTACTTCCTTTCCCGGATCCCGTCCCTGCTCTCCGATCTATATGCAAGAGGCAAGATGTATGAATATAGATTCGAATATGCCTGCGCGTCTCCGCTTCTCCGTCTTCCTCTACTTTCTAACTGGCATGAATGTGAATTCCCAGTCCGATAAAGATATAGATGAGAAGAAAGCGTGCACCCGCAGACCCTTGTATTGAACACGGCGGTGATGAACCACAAAGACGAAGAAGAAAAAACTAGTACTTTGAGAAAGAGAAAAAAGGCCAGACCAGTTCTAATGTTTTTTTCCTGCATCACAACCTGAAGGCACGGTTAGCACTCTACAGGACTACTCGCTCACGCAGCACCACCCTGACGGCCGGCGAGACGCAGATTACAGGCGCTGGGCAGCCCTGAAGAGGGGCATGAAGGCCATAGACGCCGAGTACTTTAGCTGCCACCAGAATTTCTGGGAGCTAGAGCTGCTCGCAACCCACCGTAAGTATCGTCGGCAAGGGGCCGCGACGATGCTTGTAGAATGGGGTATTAGACTTGCGGACGAGGAGGGAGTTCCCTGCTGCGTGCTGTCGAGCGTGATGGGCAAGCCGCTGTACGAAAGCAACGGGTTCGTGCTGGTGACGGACGAGAAATGGGTGTTTCAGGTGAAGGGGGAAGAAGAGAAGGTGGAATGTTTCGTTCTCGTTCGGTCGTCGAAGAACGAGCGAATCGTTTCGATGGAGACGGGCGACGGCTATATGATGGTGTCTTCGTTATAAACGGTGGTTTTCAATTTTCGGCTTCAAGATTTCAGGGTTTCTGCGAACACTAACGCTAGACGAACTGGAACGTTTTGATTACGCGACTCCCGGCCTCCCGACTATTTTTTTCTTGTGAATCCACTAGTCAATTTTTTTAAACCTGTATATTTTTCTTTGTGATGATGGTTGTTTGATTTCGTTCCTTTGTTATCTAGCCGGTGTTTGTTTTCCGGGGCGAATATATTGGGCCTGCAAGGCATATAGGCATTCCGCCTGGTTCACGGTCACAACTGTTTGTTCAGCCGCCGGCACACTGTCATTCAGCTGGCACTGGCTGGTGCGGAGTCACAGCGCCATTTTCTGTACGTGCACCACGGCACCGAGTAATGTCTAATTCCGCCAATGCGATTCCACTGCCAGAGAATGCATATCGGCTCCCCTTCCGCCCGTCGTCGGAGACACCTTTTTTCTCCCTGCCTTTGAATTGCTATTAGCTAGTTCTCCACCCATCTAGCTCGAGCTCTGCATGAGAGCAGACAGGCAGGTGCGCAACCAGGCAGGCGTCGATGGGCATGCCATTTTGTTCGGGTCACATGAAAAGTGACTGGGGACTATCCGATGGTGTCCGTCGACGAACCCCGCGGCAGGCTAGCTGTCTGAAGCTAGTTAGTCCAGCTGCACGAGGCGGTTAGACAAACCAACGCCCCCAGGCTGGTCCGGTCGGTACCAGTTGCTGTCGGGAATTGAGCGCAATGATGATGATATAATAGAGCGTAATTAAGTAATTCAGCCTGCGCGATGTGGTACAAGTGGTACCGAAGCCCAGTGTACCAATTAGGATGTCCGGAGGTCCCGAAAGAAAATAACCTTGCGTATCAGTATCCGATAACGGTAATAAAATCCCTGGGCAACGAGACATCTCGGAGGGACAAGCAGGCTAGCAGGCTTTCAAGGCCAGATCAATATATCCGGAACAGTGGTCGGTCGGTGCTAAGCTCGTTTGACGTCTGTGCAGCGCATGCGGCTGTACAAGAATCTTTCCCTTGACGTAGTTTTCGGTCTTGGGATGCACACAAGAGATCGAAAATGTGATTCAAAGTGGGCTCGTGAGGTGTGTTGTAGTGCAAATTACCACACGGTCAACGAATTGTAGCTTTTGAGTTATCGCATTTCGACAGTCCTGTCGGCCGGGAAGGGCTGCATAATCTGTGGCAATTTCTCCTCCCTATTTCGACCCTCCACAGACGTGGGGTGGCCCATCGCACGGTTGCATGCGCACATGGACATCTCGTTCATTATTATAATTGCAATGTTTCATGGAATCAGCATGGTAAAAACTCAATTTAAATTTGCAACTGCATAAAGTTGCCAGGTGTCAGTGAGACACTAAGCTTGCAGGTCGGCAACAGCATTAGGCCGACAGTCACGGTGCATACGATACATGCTTCGAATCACTCCGCTACATTACTAGTACAGGAAATACTTGAGAACGTAAAATGGAAATTGGTACTGATGCGCATGCAATGGAGCCAACCGGAAAACCAACGGAGGAAAGACAAATTGAGAGGGTGAGAGAAAAAAAGACCGCAGTGGCGCGTTTAATTTCAATCTAAAGACGCTGAGGTGGTACAAATCTATAACAACATGCAGAGGAGGCAACTAACGGAAGGAAATGGGAAAAACCAAGAATCCAAATGACAAGCGGGCGGTACATGAATGGTTTCTTCTTGCTTCTTCAAGACAGCTACAGGAGATTCCCGCAACTAAATATTGCTACTAGTGTAGAAAGGAAATGGTAGTTGCAATGCGATTCCAAAAGACCTGCAAATGTGAAGCGCTATTGTGTTCGGATTATCGGACTGTGGAGTCTGTCAATTCTGCCGACTATAATCTTAAAATCTAGCCGTTGGTGCCGGAAGGGTTAGCCGCTGGTGGTCCCTGCGACAAGACCGCAGAGTTGAAAGGGTCGATCCGAAAGTTGTATTCCGCAGTGGAAACATCGTCAGGGTAGATCTCGCTGAAAGCACCGTCCAGCTGTGGCGGCAGCCTGTAAGCCCTTTCCTCATTCTTGAGAAAAGCACGGATCAAGTGGCGCCGGTCGGCGCCGGTCCCTATGGAAGCGTCCCTGAACTCTTCGCGAGAATGTACCGTAGCAAGATTGTTCATGAATTGTATGTCGCCTTTCTGTAGCTGTATCCGGATTGCATGACGTTCCGCCGCGAAGTGCACACTATCGAGGGCCTCGGCTTGAAGCAGACTTATCGGCCTCGGAGCATCGCCAGGATTTGAGCCCGTGAATGGCCTACGTGCGACGAATAGGAGCGGCTTTCCGTCGTGAAAGTAGAGCAGCGGGCGTTTGTAAAACTCTTCCGACTCGAAGTCATGACTCGAAAAGCTAATCGCACATGTTAGCAATGACTCGCGGGAAAATAAGCGTTATGATTGGTATTACCGGTTCAATTTCCAGTCTTCAGCTAGAGTTTTGATAACGTGAGGCTTTGTTGTAGCTAGCTCATTGTAGACCTTCGCCGAGCTGGCGACCATGCTCCCACCGCCGTTTTCCGCCGTACCTGCAACGAATAATGCAATTATGTGCGCCGTATCATTATGGAAGGACTAGCATATATTGATTGCTTTGGTCAGCAATTGAAAGGAGCGTGCGTGAAGTTTGTAACAGGAGTGGGTCAAGTTACCATATGGACGTTCGTGTAGCCAGGTGATTTGATCAATCCCTCCGGATACAACGGCTTGAGATTCGTAAGATGTGCTATGAAAAGCATGATCTGTTAGAAAGCCTCCAACACTCAGGGCAACTGGCTATAGTAGGGTATCTTACCTATGCCACTCTTGCTCAGGGTTTGCATTCCAAGTTTGCCGCCGACATAGCTGCTGAGACCGAGAAAGATGACAACACGTTCGAGAGCTGTATATTTGGTTGAATCCAGGCCACGGATGATGGCAAAGCCACGTCTATCGTAGAGATTCGAAACAGTCTGCTGCAACTTCGCTCTGAGGGACTCGCTAACTGGGAAAGTCTCGGCGGATACATGGTTAACGCTGCCGTACTTGCCTTTTCGACAAGGGAAGAAAATCTTTGGTTAGCCCTGTACCACCTGTGAACTATATAATCTGTTACAGTATTCACGAGATCCCGGGGGGTATATAATGACGGATATGCATAGGGAAAGCAGTTGCGAGCCCGACGCTGAATATAACAGTTAAACTTACTGAGATAAGACTTTGTCGCGCCTTCAACGGATCGAACGTCTTCCTCAGACAGACGGACCAACCAGTCGTCTTCGGTGAGCTCAGATGCAGACCAACTGAGAGGGCCATCGACGGAATTTGGGAAACCTGCAGGCAGCTGCACCTTGTCGGCTAGGATTGTTTTGACCAGCTCGGATCTGATCTGATAGCCTTTGAGAGACGGCACATAGTTGATTTTGGCACAGTCGTCTAGCGACTGTGCATGATGATGCGCCTTGAGGTAGTTCCTGAGATCAAAGATGGCGGCACCCTGGCCGTAAGGAGCGGGAGACATATCGTTAACGTTTGGAATCTTGGGAAGCGTCGATGCGGATACGGCCGCTGCAGATGATCGATATCTCGGGGTGTCGGGCGTACGCGACTCTGGATGAACGTGAGGACGAGGAAAGATGGAGAGACGAGCTCTGGGACAGGAATTCAAGACACGGCGAATATATATCATGATTAGATGGCTTCTGCGATTTGTATATGGCGGGGCAAGCACAGCAGGAGCAGATTGTCTTGGAGAAGGACTCGCAGCAACGTCACAGATATAAGGCATGAGCAAGGGAGTTTTAAGGGTTTTGTCATCGACGCATCGACACTGGCGCGGCGAGCCCATGATTGATGCGAGGTGACTGCGTCGAAATGCGGAAGAAGAAATATCGAACTGGCGACGACTATTATCCAAAGTGAAATCCGAAGGGCTCGTCGAGTTGTACAAAGTTGACATTGGACGAGAAAAAGGAAGCATCTCAGCGGGGACAGTAAAACGAAACGGTAGTTCACACACCCGTTCCAAAGCTAGCTACGCTACCCTATGGACCCGCGAGGCAAAAGCAAAAGCAAAGACAGGCCTACGGCAGAGCGGAAAAAGGAAAACATCGAAAGTGACAGGTGAGTAAGGGAAGCAGAGAATCGATGGTATCAGCTAGTGCGTAGTCGACTTGTTGTATGGTGTCGAGTCAAGATGCTGGCCGCCGCAGGGTTGAGAGACAGAGACCAGTGCGCGCTCCACATCGATACGGAGGACCTCATCCCACAACCACACAATGAATCAACCACTCCACCAGCGGCCTCCGCATCTCGTCGTCACCACTCTCTGCCCCGCCGAATCGGATCCTCCCGTTCAGCTGTCGACGGCCGCCCGGCGATGCTGGATGACTGCATCGTGGATGCCTCAGTCCTTGGGCGTGCCTCATTTGCGTCCCGCATCGGCCGCCGGCACTTGTGCGGACGCTCGGCACCGCTAGAAGCATCACCATCACCATCGCGCGTTGCTCTAGCCGCAGGATTGAATCGCCTCGAGTATCTAATTCACGATTACACTATTGTCCCCAGGATGCAATGCGGGCAACGCTCTATCGGAAACCTTAAAGCTCGAATATTCGCCGCCGCCATGTGCACCGCCGTTGCAAGTTTAATTGCAGTTTGATTGCAGCCGGCCTCGCTTGTGCGAGCGTTGGAGCCGTTGGGCTGCCGGAAGGGCATGCGGGCAGCGCAAGAAACGACCTTTTGTACTGCGTTCATTGGCAGCTTAACCGCAATCAATCGATCAAATCAAACGATCAAGCACGAGCGCTCCCACTGGCGCAGCCTTGCTGCTCAGGCCAGTCCAGCGCCCCCAGCTGCACACTGCAAGATGCAGCCTGCAAGGCGTCTGCGGACTAGCCCTCCAAGGTCTCCGGTCTCCAATCAAGGATCGATGGGGAAGAGATCAGGAGCAGCCAGTTACCCACAATTGAACCGCAATCTGCGTGCATGCGGGAGCCCGTCCTGATGAGGCTGCTACGGGCACGGGAACCTAACGGCGTGAGAGTGGGAGAAATCAAGGACGCCCGTTGCATGCATCCAGTCGCAGCAGCCAACGACTCACCAGCCCGAAACAGATACGACTTTTTGTATCAAGCAATAAAGTAAGTGGCCGCACAATCAATCACCTACCTGGAGAGCTAAGCTATCGCAATCCGCTTTTCCCATGGCCCTGTTGCTAACTTGCCTATCTCTGCACCCCCATGCAAGGACTTCCCTGGCCCGAGCTAAGGTTGAGATCCTGGCCCTGGCGGGTGATCCATGGCTCCGGATAGCCCAATCGCGTCTAGTGGCACCAGCTTTGTGCGGCCAGCTGTTTCACTTCAGCTCTCCGCGACCGTCTTTGAGGTTGCCCAGTGGACCTTGAGCATTGCAACAGGGCTATCACCTGATTCAATTAACTGGTCTTTGAGCAGAGAAAAAATGACAATAACACGGAGTCACGTCTTTCGCACGGCCGCGCTGGCATATTCCGTGAGAGCTGGCCGGCCCCAACGTGATCTGTTGTGTGATGTTGATGCCGTTGAAAACCCTTCTTGGGGGGTTGCTCGTTCCGGTATAGGCCAGGATCGCGTCCTAGTTTTACCAACACAGCATATTAACAACCAAAACAGGGCAATATCGCCAAACCTGATCCTCTTTTCAAAGAGAAAAGGTATGCATGTGCGTCCTATACACCCCACCCCAGGCCTCAAAATGTCTAAGACATTCTCCTGATGGGGGGTTGTGACACTCTGAGGTGCATTGGACGTGCGCGAGAGAGAGGAGATATTTGGTCCAAGTTCTCCAGACTGCTGCAAGGAACAGGCCAATGACAAAAAAAATTGGTGGCAATTGTGACGACACTTGCAGATAGAAACGTTTTCCTGGAAACCTGCAAGCAAGTCAAGACGCACTGACTTCAAGCTCCGGCCGAGTGGAGGCCATCTTACGTCGTGACTGAAAGATTATCGACGGTCAATTCTTGACACTTGGATCACTATTCCTCCGGCCTCATCATGCCCATGTAGACACGATTAACGTTTTTAATTTATATTCGGGCAGGGATACACATTACGTAACAAGCCGTTGCAACTTTTAAATTTCATTCTCTCTTGTCTTTACTGACCTTCCCTTTTCTTGCCATTGTTTTGTCATGGCCCTCTAGCTTCGATCCTGCGCGACGCATCGACGGGCAGGGTGCCTGTCGGCCGATGTCCCTGAGGCGATCGCGATCAGATCCTGCGCGTTGATGCTGTGTTGCATGCGGGGCCCTCAAATTTCTACATCGTCGGCTCAATGATGATTGTTCCGCCTGCTTTTCCCTCTCCATATACGCACGATCTGACAGCATACCGTGCGCCTCGCCAGGCATGCGCAATTGGCCCGCGGGCCCGAACTGCGATTCCGACGACAGGCGGCGTCGAGACGCACGATCTAGCCGAATTCCCCAGTGCGACCTCGATCCGTTTAGATGTTTTCTTTTGGGCAGCGCTCATGCTCCCTGAATCTGCCTTACAAGGCCCGGCACGTCGACAGCCGCAAACCCCTAAATTTATATCGTCATTGTGATCCAACATCGTCTCTGGGGAGAGAAAGATTCGTCGGGCCGCAAACTGGATCGGCAAGCTGGACACCAGCTAACCAACGAGAGATATCGGAGAAGGAGATATAGGAGAAAAATTTTCCACCCAGTCGAATTTTATCATGCCCAACTGCATGGCGCTATTTCGTTGTCAGCGCTATCCGTCCCCGGAATTATCAAGATCTTCCAACCGCGCCCGCATGTGATTGGTCAACAGTGTTTTTTGCAACGCCAACGAAAACCTAGCAGGACACCATTGGACGCAAGTGTGCAAGTAAATAAAAATTGGAATGGTATTTTCCCAGCTGGCCTGATGCCGTATTCTGCGTCGACGGAACTCGCATGCCAACTGAGGCTCGATCGATCGAGAGCGTACATACCCGGTTGCCGACATCGATCACGGCTGCCTGCAGCCAATAAGCAAATTGGCCGTTATATGCCAGTGCGATGCCAACCGCCCGTCGGTTCCTAACGAAACTCCGAGTGCGATACCTTTTTATAAATCATCAAATCAATTCAATAACGCAGAATTATAGAGTCTAATACTCTGATTAATGTTTCTCCCTGTGAGACATGTCTTGCGGATAAGCCGAGGGCGTCCACATATAATTCTCCCTGATAATACAGTGTGTGAAAATCAACCTATGCGATGCGCGCGGAGCATTTTTCCGTTGTTGCTGTCCTTGACCTGGGTCGCGACCTTGACCTTGAGCCCCTTCCCCTTGAAATTCAGTGATTCCTATTGATTCGCTTGCTTGCAACAGTCGACAGTTTTATGCACACATGCAACAATGAGAGACGGGATTGTTCAGCGTCCGGGGTTAACCAGTTTCTCACCTGCCCTGACATGCCATCCTAGCCCTCTGCATGAATCGAACCTACCCAGCGGACAAAAAGGAAAGCTGTATTAGCTATAGGCTCGAATGCGTTAATGTAATCCCGGTACGTACCCTATTGTCGACTGAGATATTCTCCATTCTAGCTGGAGTGAGTGGCGGCTACAAGCGTTAACTAATCAACCCTCCAACCCTCTTAGTTTCCATACCCTAGATCCTTGAATATTCCTGCCCGGAAACCGGAGCGCCTTCCTACAGGCGTAACGGTCCGGCTGGAGGGAACGACGGGTGAAAGAAAAGCCAATATTAATAGCGCATTTTATGCCAGCTCAGGAGGAGGCTCCAGGAGGCGCTACTCGAAACTCGATTGGCAGAGAGGTCCCGTGGCTGTTGCATCAACGAGAGCCATCCATGGCCGTGCGGGGCTTGCTATGGAATAAGCAATCCGGGTGAGAAAGTTAGTTTATTTGTTCTCCCACAACATCTTCTTGGAAAACTACCACATGCAAGTTACCATAGTACGGTTCCACAAGGGAGGGAAAAGAAAAATGGAAAATAGTTTGATAGACGGTACGCCGGCAATATCTAGCGGTATTTGAGGACCGATAAATATAGACGGCTAGGCAAATACGGTCCCGCCACGTTCCATCCTCGAAAGAAATCAGGAAAATAGTGTCGACGAATCCAAGGATAGATGTCTTCCCGTGAACCTCCATCCTCCTACAGGAGCTCCTACGTGTCTGCAATGTCCAGCTGGATACCATCGGCTTGCTTGAGGATATCAGCTAGTCCAGGGAACATTCGAAAAGACGTATGCCGTGGAACCATCTTGGCATGTCCAATAATACCTGCGGCCTTTGAACGTCTCCCGTGTGACAGTTGGCGCGGGATATCCACCCAGCTGGCATCTACCAGAATGATGTAGGCTGCCAGCAGCTAGCTCTGCGATCCCACGCCGACGCAGGGGTCTGCGTGGGACAGCGATCCGAGATAGGGTATACCTACGTCTCGTGAAGGGGAACGTCCGGCTTGGATGTAAGTTTGAAGTAGCTGCCGTTGGGCTAAGGCGTTCTAATATGTAAGTAATTGTAGCGTCGTCCGACAATCAACTGAAAATTCCCTTCTGGAACTCGAACCTTACAAGGCATAATAGATTGGCGAATATCGTTTGGCGAATATTGACTAATCTAAGAATATTTCTATCGTCGCTCGGATTACCGAGTTTAGATTATCAATAGTATTTTATCGTTCCAAATGCGTTAAAATTGGTGACGAAACTTTTCGCAATTACCAAAATCGAAATGAAAAAAATAAACACCCTGGTAAAACTTTCGGCAAGCAGCTGTTGGCTTGCATTCAAAATGTGACTGGAGACGAAATGGGAAATAAACGAGGCGCGAGCAACGGATAACAAGTCCGAGAAATTTTAACGGCTCGCTGGCATGGTGGCAATGGAGGCGTACGTCCTGAGACGGGATCCTTAAGCCACTTAGCTAGCTAAGTAACTTGAGCTTGCCTGTCAACCTCGCTCTCATAATCTCTCGCTTCGATCATTGCATCAGTCGAGTCGCTACTGGCTCGCTGAGAGCGAGCCGCGCGACCTAGCTGGACGCACATACGTTAACGTTACATGTCATGCACAAATATAGGAAGCCCGTATGCAATGTATCCCGTGTGTATATGCTCTACCAGTCGCTGTCTTTCCGTCTGCCTGACTCCCTGCCGAGCGCTGAGTCTAAATTTGCAATGGGGAGAGCCTCTGCATGCATGATATCCTTCGTACCTAGGTAATTAGTTGCCATGCCTTGGGTCGGTATACTCGTATACGTCCATGACCTGCAGCAGGTACGGGTTTGTAGATACCATAAAATATTCCAACTGACATTCGTGGCCTCATGCTCTACCTCTCAGGTAATATCATAATTCCATGGCTAACACTAGCACCAGCCATCGCATATAATATCAATGTATATAGCCAGGACTCAAGCGAGAAGCATGTACAGACGCACATGTACGTGAATACATGGGAGGTTCGAATTGGTCGCAAGCCCCCATGCCATGTATACAGAAGTCTATTCCATGTTCGCCAAGCATGCACGATTCATGGGAAGACCTCGCCACCAGGCGCCATAGGGCCGGATGCGTACGATACAAGAACATGGGTTCGATAGTATAGGGCTTACATATTCTAGACGCCATGGACGGCAGATAAAGTGCTGTGTTAATTGGGACAATTTCCAGCCCCGAGACGCTTCTATAGCATATCACTATTGTTCTAGCGAGGAGAATCCGTCCCGGCCATCCGGATAATCCCATGTGGGCTTCGGCCGACTAGCCGGGCTGCCTGACTTTAAGCTTTCAGGGCCCATCAGGTTGGTCATATCATGCTCATGTTGGCAGATTAATTGCGAAGCTGAGCTCAGGAGCTACCCCGGCTGCAGATGTGCAGATCGCGCAAAAAGTGGTCCGATGTGGTGCTCCGTTGGAATTTCTCGCGTGAAATTATCTTCCGTTCCGAGTAATTTCGAATATTTCTCGATCGCAGTCGCAATAGATATCAAAGGCAAAATATACCCAATTCGCCGACATGTATGTGCATCATTCACCAATATGTGCATCCGCAATATAGACAGGGGCCAGGCGAGAACCTCGAGTAAGTTGCCTATATATATCTCGTTTCGACAAATGTGCCCCGTCGGGTCCTTTAGGGTTCACGGCGTGTATATATGTCCTGACGCCTTCGCAGAGCGACGTTTATCGGCCGGCTGGCCGGCACTAGAGCATGCTAGCCCATGCCTGGTAGCTATTCCAAGAGTCGAGATGCAGTAGCGTGTTATAGCTTCTCGCAAAGGACTATAGCGTTTTGTGCTTCCGTTTCACAAAACCCACACCGAGTGCGTGCAACTGCAATTGTCCAGAATCCCTACCCGCCGGCTAACGATTGCGCAATATCCAGAAACCGCAAGGTGAAGAATTGCATCCTCGCTATTCCTAATCCCCTACACGACTGCCTGTCAGCCGGATGATTTCTTAGGCCTCCTCATGCACGCACGCACCATCCTAATTAAATATAATCGCCTCCTGGCCGCACAACAAACTCTATATTGACGCTTAGCTAGCCCTCGACTCTTTCGAATGTGGCCAATTTTCTCAAATAAACATTCCAAGCGTAATCCGTTCCAAGCCGATTATTGCCTGAACTGCGTCGAGCACATACTAAAGTATGCATAGGGACTCCCATCTGCATGCATGTGTATCACGATGCTTCCGAATACGACGGAGCATATAATATAACACAAACCTGACCGAACGACCGAATGCACATACACATCTTCGCATCCGTCCATCCATCAGTTACGACAAAACGGCGCAAAAGGTTGTTAGTGCAGCCGCTCGATAAACTTCGCTATATGTGGCATATGCCGGCATAGGTGGCTAATTATTGAGAGGGATGGTGTTTTTCGATGCCGACGGAAAACTGTCGTACACTCGGATCGAGACGGCACAGCAGAGAAAGCTTGATTCAAGAGAGGAGTATGGGTGTATTCGTACTACGTAAACTTCAGAGAATTATAGGAAATTCGGAGTTTTGGAGTACAGCGGACTTTACATCCGTACCACGCGTGAGGACGCACGCCAGAAGACTCGCAACGTCCTGAGTTTCGAAATAATACCGCAATTGCGTGCGAGGACCCTGAGAACAATGCTCGCAGAAGGGGTGTACGGTCCCAGAGGATTGGGTGTAGCATGTAAGGAACGATTTCGCAAGCGATGTCAGTCATTCTAGCGAGGGGCTGTAGGGGTGAGGGTGGAGATACGAGCGATGATAGGAGAGGCCCCCGGCAGGCCGATTCGCGACCTCGTGTTCGCATTCGCACGATGCGTCACCAACGTCGAGGGCAAACGACGGGAGGCACATGAGTTAGATGGCAGGATCACTACATGCTGTGACTGTAGCTCCTGGAATATATTGCGATTCAAGGTGACTTGTGTCGGTGTATCAGAGTTTAAGGTTCAGCGTTCGTCCAGCATCTAGACAATTTCCATAGATACGGGCTATAACGTTATCGGCGTCCAGGTACATGTACAATCATCATAGTTAGCCATGTTTTATATTCCGTATATTCATATATATACATTTTCCATAGCTGACGAGCATCACCCACGCTTTTCCGATCAGTAGATATCCTGAAGTTTCACCATGAATCGAAAGACCTTAAATTTGCGATAGTTGGAGATAGGCCGACGACGGCGAAGCGATGACGGGGACAGACCGGGTGGCAATTTTCCCATACGTCAACATGACAATATAGGATACGACATCTACAAGATCAAATACGGCATCAGATTTCCTCCAGGCCAGGGCGATACATGTAGACAACGACGAACACTAATACTCGTAATGAAGTGGCAAGGAAGGGTTTGGTTCACGAAACTAGAAAGAGCCCATAGACGAAGCATCCACAATCATTGTAGATTAGCGTCTCCGCAGGAAGAATCTGGTTTGCGAAGTCAACATCTAGATTCATACGGTCCATCGCCTACAAACCGCCTGACGAGTTTTGATTCCGTGGAATCGAAGTGCACTGGAAGCTCAGATGATAGTCCTTATTGTCGAGCTGAGATCTCGAGATATACGCAGTCCATCGACCAGCTGGCCAGGCCGGTAGTCAACAGTTGCAGATTCCAAGATGCCAATATATGTGCAGGTCTACCGGGATGACGATCCAGAATACGACATCTACAATTCAGATATGCCATCGGATATCCATCGGGGCGATACAACGACGAACACCACTACTCGGTACAAGCCGATGGACTGAGCATCTAACCTCACCGCAGACCAGAATGTTCAAAGGAAGGACCCAGCTTGGAAGGCCAGCGTCTACGTGAATGTCCACGTCCACAGATCGTCCGAAAGTGTTTATTCCATGGAATTCAACTAACCCCGATGCCAGGCGCTGGCACCGAGGCTAGGATTCAACTCAAAGCCCGGATCAGAGAGTTGATTATCGAGCCGAGAGATATGTAACCCATCGACCGGGTGGTCAAAGTTCTAGATTCGAGATGCCAGTATATATACACATCCACAGACAACTATCTACACACCAAGGGTATATCGAACCCCTCACACCGAGCCTATGCAGACCCTTCGTACGGGCACTCCCCGCGACGGCCCTCACAGGGCACCCAGCTCCTTCAGCCGGGATATCAGCCCATCGACATTCTCGACCGTCCCGCCGCCCTGCCTCACCGGCGGTTCTACCAGCAGCACCACACCAGTCAGCACCGTTCTACGATCGATACACACGCGAATACACTCACCGGCAACCTTGAGCGTCTTGAGCCGATTCTCCGCCCGCTCCTTAAAGTCCTCGAGCTTCATCTTGTCGACCTTCTTCTTCTTCGCCTTCATGATATTCGGCAGCGTCGCGAACCGCGGCGTGTTGAGCCGCAAGTCGGCCATCACGACCATCGGCAGCTTCCCCTTCACGACGTCCGTCCCGCCGTCGACCTCACGCCGGACGGTCAGCGTGTCACCGTCGACGGAGATCTCGCTAGCACCGTACGCCTGTCCCCACCCGAGCAAGCCCGCGAGCATCTGGCCCGTCTGGGAAAAGTCGTCGTCGATGCTCTGCTTCCCCATGATGATCAAGTTGGGCTTCTCGCGTTCGACAACCTGCTTGAGGATCTTGGCGGCCTGCAGGGGCTCAAGCATGTCTGCGGCCTCGGGGGTCTCGACGTGGACGCTGCGGTCGCAGCCGATGGCCATGGCCGTGCGGAGGGCCTCGACGGTCTTGGGTGGCCCGATTGAGACGGCGACGATGTCCTCGACGGCGGACTTGTGCTTCTCGCGCAGCTTGACGGCTTCCTCGACGGAGATCTCGTCGAACGGGTTCATGGAGTGGCGGACGCCGGCGGTCTCGACGGCTGTCTGGGCCGAGTTTACACGCGGTCTGACGGCGTAGTCGATGGCACTGTCGTCGACGTCGAATTGAATCGCTCGAGTCAGCACGATGCTCGGCTAGCCGAGGTTAAGATGACAGGAAGGGGGACGATGGGGACGGGCGTACCGCTTGACGGGGACGAGGATGCGGAGGGAAGCCATGGCGGGCAGCAGCTCAGCTCAATCGGCTGCCGGATCGTGTCGACGTTGAAGCACAGGCGGAGAGCACAAAGTGGTGACGTGAAGTCGGCGGGTGCAATGCAGGTTGAAAGATATTGCATGTCGTCGCACAAGCGAAGGCGCGACTGCCGCTTTTTCGGGCAAGAGCAAGCTCCCACAGCTCCCATCTCGACCGTATCGATACCTCGAGCCATCAACTTCCCCGCTACATCCCCCACCTGCAATCAAAGCATCTTTCGTACAGGTACCGGCACGAGCCCCCGTGCGCGAATCCTCACCGTTTCCCGGATTATCAACTGACTGACAAGGAGTCGACCCCGGCCCCACAGCGTACGTTAGTGAGCTTAGCTTGGCTCTCTCAGACACACGTCCCGTCCAGTACAGTCCACAATACCCCGCCGGCCTCCCTGCTGAGCTGAATCTCGGCCCCATCTCCGACGACCGAACGAACAATACGACCCGCGTGTCCCTCGCCGCACTTCTTCACCCCAGCGACCCTGCGCCGTCCACACGCTCGCTCAGAGTGCCGTATCTTCTGTCCTGCCGTCCGCCTCATCTCACCGTTGTATTAAGCTTACAAGTTCATTCGATCGCTTCATACGATGGTACGCGTGCCCGGCAGCTGGCAGCTGGCAGAGAGCTCGAGCTTAGCCGCGCGGCGCGCCATGCCATGCCATGCCATGCATCTTGAGTCTCCCCGTCTGTACGACAGTAAAGCTAACCTTGCCGCTCGCCATCCAGACAAATCAGCTCACAGCCGACGAAATCAAAACGTTCCAAGAAGCCTTCAACCACTTCGTAAGCCCCATCCCTCTCTACTTCTGCCGTCCAGTGCGTGCGAGCTGACGCTGTCGATGACATGCGTAGGACAAAGATGGCAACGGCGAGATCTCCATCGCCGAGCTGGGCGAAGTGATGAAGGGCCTCGGTCAAAACCCCACCGAAAGCGAGCTCAGAGACATCATCCACGAAGTCGACCGGGACAACACCGGCACCATCGACTTCCAGGGTACCTACCCCTCCCCCACCGGACAAGATGACGAAAACTAACACGGCATATATAGAATTCCTTGCCCTGATGGCCCCCCGCAACGAGGCCCGCGATCTAGAATCCGAACTCCGCGACGCCTTTAACGTCTTCGACAAGGATAAAACGGGCACAATCGACGCTGCCGAGCTCCGCCTCGTCATGAAGGCGCTGGGTGAAGACCTGACCGACGACCAAATCGAGGAGATGATCCGTGAGGCCGACAAGGACGGCAACGGCACCATCGACTTTGAGGAGTTCAAAGCCATCATGAAGATGGATTAGCGTTATAATCGTGAGCTTCGCGGCCGTAGTTCGCACAGGTCAGTGGCGGATTGGGACGTGATTTTTACTATATATTACTCCTGCTACTAAGTATCTTTCTATCCATCTTTTCTATATATCGATTCTTTCCATCTTTTTATCACGCAAGCACATCCACCTATATACATAATGTCAACGACTCGAGACGAGAAACGGACAAAAAAAGGGAGGATATAATAAAGGACGAGCCGCGCGAAACACAACGTTAGTTAAGGAACGTAATAATATTATACTACGTCGTTATCACAGTCATCAAAACTGGAACACTCTGGTTGTATACGTACCGCCAACTTGAGGCCGATTAGTAGTTAGCAACTACACCGGTGACATGGTCCTTCTCGCCGTACATGTATAGCTACATGGCACAGAGTATACAATCTTCAGATAGATTCTTCACAACCTGTAATTATCATCCACACGTTAAGGACACTGTTATAATTATATTGAGCCCTCTATGGAGCCGCCATCGATCTATCTACCTATAAACCTATCTACCATACCACCTCAAGCAAGCATCTGACCAGCATAGTATACAATTCTCCGTCCAAGCCACCGCACCGCACCGTCTATCCCCTCTCGATTTCAATCAGCATAGTCAATACCGCCATCCAACCAACCCCACACCTATCGAAAAGCACCACCATACAAGTCAATTGAAAATTGCACAGCACAACGTTCGAACGAGAACGACCAACAGCGCCAGCCAGCGCGCACCGCGTAACGAAAACATCCAGAACGAAACGAAAATATAATACCAATAGCATAAGTAGCTTTTTCAACACGAAACGACGATATAGTAATATTTATCAATCAATCCACTCGCGTGGTCTTGCGATCTTGTTCTTTCTTTCTTTCCCAACGGTCTCTCCTTCTTGATCGAATCCTCCATTCCTATAATAATATCCTGCCTCCTCTTGCATGCGTGTAGAATGTAACATCCAAAAAAAACAGGCAATCAACCAATCACCCCGTCGAAGAATATTAGTAGAGTGATAAAAAGCACACCCCAGAAACCAAGATAGCAAAACCAAGTCAAAACCACGATCCCTCAATCCATAGTAGAAATATCGAAAGTTAGAAGTAATTCACCACCTCCCAGCAGGACTTCGCTCGCGATACGGGCCACGTCGATCGCCACGGCCGCCATCACGGACCCAATCCCGTCGTTCAAATTCCCGGTCTCGATCTCGACTGGTCCAGCTGTCTCCGCCAACTCTCCTCGGACCGCCGGGACCGCCGCCGCCGCGTCCGCCTCTTCCGAACCCGCCGCGCCATGAATCCGAGCTTGGCTTCCGTGCAGGTCGTCCGCGAACTTCGCCCTCAACGGGACCCTTTGCAATCCGCTCCTTGACCGTCGCTTCATCAACGGGTTTGTAGTAAATCTTCGGCTTCGTCTTCGTGCACAGGAACAATTCGTCGAGACTAACGACTCTCGCGGCCGGAGCGGCGTTCGTTCCCGTGCCGGTCGTCCCGCGTCCTCTCGGTCCGCTGGGTGCATCGATGGGTGCTCGGCTCCTCTCGGACATGCCGCTAACGCTGCCACGCGGACCGCTGCCACTGTTATTGGGCCCGTATCCAGCGTTGCCCATGCCCGAGTACTCTTCATGGATAGCCTCAACGCCGTCGTCGGAGTCGCCGTAGGTGACAACGTATCGGACGCCGCGGTTCTGCTTCTCGCGCGCGATCCACGCTGCGACTTTCTCTTCGGGTACGTAATCTGCAAATAGCACCTTGCGGTTCTTCTCGTTCGGGAACAGTTTTCCGTGGACGCCGTTACGCGCGCGGGAGCATGCTTGCACGCTGGCGAATATCGCGAAGCAGTGCGTCTTGATGCCGTCGAGGTATATCATCTCGAGGATGCTGTCGTCCGCAGGGGCGGATTCCGACGAAGCACGGCTGCTGGCGAGCTGGACGAGGTGTGCCTTCAATTGCGACTCCTGCAGCGGACGCACCAGCTCGCGGATGTAGAGCGCCCGGGTGGCCGGGTGGATGGAGGGCGAAACGATGTCGTCGTCATCAGAGCGGGAAGGTGATGCGGCGCCGGTGATGACAGCGGTGGTCGGGTGCGCGACGGCTGCGGCGCTGTCCTGCTTGTTAAACAGGGACTTGAAGCGCGCGTCCTTCGTGCTGGCGGTGATCGAAGGGCGTTGACGGGGCTGTGAGGGAGACCGCGTGCGAGAGCGGGAGCGGGATCGCGAGCGACGATCAGAACCACGGGAGCGAGAGCGGGATCGATCTCGTGAGCGCGAGGTCGATCGTTCGCGTTGCGGGGATGCACGGCCGCGTTCGCGCTCCGGGGAGTCCGTGGAGATGGCCGGGGCGGCATCGGTCATCGACTCTTCGTCTCTGCCGGGGAGGACTTCCTGCACACGAGCCTTCTTGGCGTCGACTTCCTCTGTGCGGACGGATGGTGACCTGGACCGCTTCCTTCGGTTGGAGTGGTCGGCTTCGATCGACTGGATGACTTCGGGAGTTTGTAGCGGGGTCGGCGCGGTGGTGATGGGCTCGAGGACGGCATCCGACTGCTTGGGAGTCTCTTTGTTCGGCGTAGGTGTGGGTTCCGCGGTCTCGACGGCGGCCGCTTGAGGTGCCTGTTCGGGTTCGGAGGGCTCCTCCGCGGGCGGTTCGGCTGGAGCGGCTGGCTCCACGACGGGTTCCGATGCTGGCTTCTCCTCCGGCGCTGTCATTTCAACGTCTTCTGCGCGTTCGGTAGGCTGCTCGGCCGCGAGAGTTGACGACGAGGTGTCGGCCTCCTTGCTGTCGTCGACGCGAACGTCTTCCATCTTGTCGTTAGGCGTCGCATTTTCGACCGTCGCAGGTGACTCCTCGGCTTCGTCTTCGGCTTCGGCTTCGACTTCTTCCTCGTCTGGCTCCTCGGCGGCGTTCTCTCGTTCGAGGGCCTCTGTGAGCCGCTCGATGAGCTCTTTTTTCAGGCCGCCGACGGCCAGGCCACGCTTCTTGAGCTCTGCCTTGAGCTCCGTGACCTTGAGAGAAGCGGGATCCATGGCGCGAGAGGAGCGGCGGCAGGAGCAGTGCTGCTGTGGTGTGACGTCGGCGGCGGGTGGCAGAAGTCTGCAGGCGTGTGGGTCCTGCCACTGGCGGACGCGACGGAGGCTGGGGAGCGACGGCGAACCGTGGGAGGGAGCGGCGAGCGAACGGGCGAGTCGAAAGGGAGAGAGGGAGAGAGGAAGAGTGTCTGGTGGATGTTAACGGCGCGTCGCAATTGCCGGGCGAGCGATGGAGGTGGTGGTTGTGGCGGCGGTGATGGATGGCGATGGTGATGGTGAGGACGGAGAAGAAGGCGATGGTGATTGTGGGGAGGGTTTTCGCACGAGCAGGCGGCGGGTGCGCTCCCAGCAATTGGGGAACGCCGCCGCGTTGTGGCTGCCAAGGCCGGGCGAGGAAACAAAGACCACAGCCGGCAACCTCGCACAACGCATCCGCCAGACACCATCACATCATCCACACCGCATCCGCCCAGGCAAGCACATGATGAATTGATGGACGGATGGATGTTGTTCGACCTCTGGATTGTGCAATACGGAGGGCCTAGGGGATGGCTGGGTATCTACTCATATATCCAGATTTCGGTCACTACATATGACCCGCGCATCGATTCGCCCACACCGGTGTATTGCTGTTGCACACGGCTACGCAGCAGATATACAACTATATCTACTTATACAACGACGCAATCGTGTAACTGAAGAGGCCATTTCCATCCAGCGATAGTCACATCTATCATCGTAGTATCGAATTGATATCCACGTTGGCCAAGTATCATGATAATATTTTTCGTGGAAATGGATGAATCCATGGAGCTATCTGCAACAGAGAGATGTGTTGCTCATAGATACGACACGGTACACGAGAACTGGTACTGGAGCTCTTCTGATTTCTCCCCCGCGTGCATCTCTCCCCCTCCGAGTCGTTGGCCGCCGTCCTAATATGACCCGAACAGGCTTGGTGGGTCTGGGCTTTCGATCGACTTCACCCAGTCGGATAGTTCATTACTATACGTTCTACCAGTTGTATTGGTGTCGCAAAGCAGATGCCTCGGTCAGTCCGGCTTCACCGGCCATATAACTGGCAGTCCAGTTTCCGAGACAATATTCATATATGGATGTACACGGAGCCCAGAGCTCTCAGATTACTATGGGCCCGGGGATATATAGAAACACTCCATGGCCCGCTTCACCACCGCCTTCAACCCCTCCTGCGCATACCCGCCGACAACTCCCATCCCCGCCCCAGCACCCTTACCGTCGCCTGGAGCCATTTGGGGTCCCACGCCTGCCAAACGCCCCTTACAACCGCTTCCCGCACTGCGGGAGTCACGACGGCGAGTGGGACGCGGTTTCTAGTTCGTGCGGTGAATCGTCAGTATTTATTCTACTCCTGGAGAGTGCAGCCTATCCGGGACTCAAAGAGAAACATATAGAGAAGGTAAAGTCTTACCGCGTACACATCGCGCAGAAGCAAGTAAGTAGTAGAAGGAGTATGCTTGCATCGATAAGAAGGCGACCAGGATGAAGATGATGAACAGATACATCTCTGCTGCCATCATCACCCATACCCTCTTCATCCGGGCCGCCACGTCTCCACCCCGAGCGGCCTCCACGTCCCCTCCACTCCACGCACCACCCCTTTCCACACGAAATTGCGGCAATCATTGGGCCCAGCATCCTGCTTTCTTTCTTACAGAAGCCTGTCAGCATATACCAGAACACAGTTTCTAGGGGCCAGAACTCGACCGAGGATATATCAAGCGGATAAAGTCTTACTGTACGTACGTATGTGTGTCTGTCTGTCTGTCTGTCTGGCTGTTTGCGTACAGGGGGGCGGGATGTGGCCTAATGGTCCTAACATCTGACCGTTCTGATTCTCCAGTCCGGGCGGCAGCTAAACCCCTCTCCGCTGCTGCCTTCACCCCCCTCGCCCCCACCTTCATCCCCTCCCACCCCACCCCACCCCCACTATTTCTTGCACCCAGTCTGGTGCCAATATGGGCCATATCTTGCCCAGAACGACCTGTTGGACTGCGGTAATTGTAGCACAAAGGGAGACCCTTTTTTTTATCCATACAGTAAATCATTAGTATATATCTTAATCCCCAAGAAATGCGGCCTATTCCTAGGGCTTAGATAGGAGTATAATATAGAAGGTATAAAAACTTACCAGGACACCATTGTTGCTGTTTGCGTTTGCTGTTGTGGCTTTTGCAGCCAGTGCTCTCTTTGTCGGGTAGGGTCGCCCAAACTATCATCCCCAAAGCAAATGACTCCATGAATGCCAGTCCCCCTTTCGGGTAGAAGTTGCAAACGAAGGCCACTGCTGGAGCTGATAGCACGATTGCCATCCCCGCAGACACCATCACCTGCTTCCCCTCCCTCGGAATCAACCACCCGCCGGGCTTGAGGAAGAGGGAGGCCGGGACGAGAGCGATGTACACCATCCCAATTGGTGCGGTGATGGTGTACACCCTCGCCGTCCTGGCCCCCTCATCTCCAACCCGGGCAACGGCCAAACCCCTCTCCGCTGCCGCCTTCACCCCCCTCGCCCCCGCCTTCACCCCCTCCCCCACCAACATCACTATTTCTTGGACCCAGTCCGGCGCTAACGTGGGCCAGATCTGGCCCAGAACGACTCGGGAGTCCCTTTTTTTTCGATACGTGCAGTGAATCGTCAGTATTTATCCTAATGCTGGAGAAATACAGCCCATTCCTGGGACTCAGAAGCAAACATGATATGGAGAGTATAAAGACTTACCAGGACGTCATTGCTTTTGCTGCTGCCGCTGTTGATGCTGTTGCCGGTTGAGGGCATGATCATGGCGTGGAAGTCGCCGGACACGTTGATGACCGTTTGCGTGCTTATCCACGTATTCTGCATGATCGTGGTGTATGCAGTTATCACAACGGTAGTGGTGGTACCGTTGCAGTTGCAATTGGCCCCGGGCCCGCCTACCGCGGCCGCTACACGGTCTGTTGGACCGTGGATGGTCTGGGTCTTCCAGACCATCAACGCCGCCGAGATAGATGCGGCGACGTTGTTCAAGGCTCAGTCCCGTGAGCCGACTAAGGTGTTCAAGGCTCCCGAAGGAACCTTGAATATGGACGGCAACACCACTGCTGATACCGCGAGCACACCTGCTGCGATTAGCAGCCCATTTTCAGCAAACCTCGACTCCGCCAACCCCTGAGAGGAGGCGACCAGGAGAGGGTCATGAACGTATAAATCTCCACCAGGATTGCCATGTTCACTCTCCTCATCCTGGCCGCCTCCCCCGTGGGTGTATTCCACCACTGCTGCCCCGGCGCGTTTGGGCCGGTCGGGTAGGAGGTAAGAGACCATGATGTCTCTTGCGAACCCCCATACCAACGCTGCCCATCCTATCAAGTTCTTTAGCCTTGATGAACTATACTTTTGAATAACTTATTAGCATATATACCACCAACGTCGGAGCACAGTTCAAATTGAAGAAAAAACAATTGCGGATTTGCTTTTCAACTTACGACGACATCGTGCTGTGTGCACGTGTGATATTCTGGGTCCTACCCCTGGGACTTGAAGGGAGGTATGTAGAGAATACCTACTTAGGCTTGCATCTCTGCCATTGTTGGTGATGATATTAGTGGTGATGCTTATGGTGATGGACCAGGAGGATCCAGCAGAGGAGGATTTAGATCCAAGCATATGGAGAAGCAGGAGGATGAAAGGAGGAAGGTGCGGGATGGCGAGAGGATGGGGGGGAGGCTCCCTTTATATACTCCTTCTGCAGCATTGTATTACATAATATTTCCGCTTTATATATATGTGCGATATTCACAGCTGCGCAGTCTGTTTCATCGACATATATCGCACACCTACTGAACCATTGCATATATCCATCGTTATATTTATCGGCGATTAATTTGGGTTGCAGCTGGCGGGCTAACCTGCAACGTAGCGCATGTCTGATCAGCTGACCGCTTGTTCAAGAGCCGTACATGTATACATCGGTGTCGATCGACGCAAAAATGGTCAAATATTTAAATATATCTTATACAAATAGGTAAGTACTTTAGTTTATTTACTCACCTTGTGAAATTGAACCTATAAAGGCAAGCTTAGGGATCCCATTTCAGAAGCTTTAGATCCCATTCGGGTAACAAGTCCACATTTTCAAAGGTACCCTTTTCTCAACACTTCAGTCCTACCTCACTTTGATCCCTTGTTTGTTCAACCCCACTTGGGTGAATGGGTCACCAACCATATCGATGCATCGACGCAGCTTTCTCCCATATATGATTGCCCACGCGCCCCATACGCGAGATCCAAATATACACTTGATTGCATGATTATTGAAACGCCTGAGGTACTGATGCTGTCTCGTAACCGGTCGACCGATTTCTCCTATAAGCCCAGCGGCACACAGTGCACAGAGCCAGAGGCCAACGCGCGCGCAGGTTGTTGTGTGTAAGCAGAATGACTATAAATTATAAATACATGTCCTCCCATAAGGTGGATGAATCGATTATACATACACCAACCAAAACAATAAAAATAAATTCGAGCTCTATACTCAACTTTGATCCCTAGACGCAATTTCTCTCAAATATTTGTATCGTAATATGCCACCAGTTCGGACAGCCCGCGCTCGGAAACAACAGAATGCTTCGAGGCTGGAGTCATATGACCCTAAAAGCCGGCTGGACGTTCATAGCGACCCAACTCCATCAGGGCGTAATTACTCTACAGCCACTCTCCAGTTAATCAACAAAGTGAAGCAGTCATGGGAAAAGTAAGCCCTCCCACCTTGATATTGCCCGTCTTTTCAACATTGACCAGACATTCGTAATGATTAGATATTGCGCTGTGATATCGATGGATGCAGACATCGCCCTCCAAAGATCTGAATCGGACTGGAAATACTTCAAAGGCTATCTGGAATGGCTTGTCGTTACAACTAATATCCGATCCTACTCAACTCTGGAGGTTCATTGGAAATACCTTCGCATCGTCTATACGCATTCTGTTCGGAAGACCGTTCGTAGGGATATCGGAGACGAAATATTATCGGTACGATCCCCTGAAACAGAATTTTGAGCCCCAAATTTCAATAGGCCCTGATATGAACTTGAGTAGTACATACAGAGAGTTCTTCCTCCTCAATACAATCTTACTTTTATAGGAAGAGGGAAGCCCATTGCTAGGGGATCTGACTTATTTGCGCTTCTGCACTACCACTGGTGTCTGGACACATCTATTCTACGCCATGAGCGCTATCGGGTGCAACTGGCCCTGCTTATGATGCTCATGGCTTTCACTGCCTCAAGGCCGGGTGCACTGGTAGAGTCACATTGCCGGCGGGACTCGAACGAGAGTCTGAAATATAAAGATGTCGCTCTCCGACTCATTCGTTGTGAAGATGACAGCGACTTCATCATCGTGATGGAGATTTCTAGTTGGATTATGAAGGGAAAAGGGCGAACGCAAGAGCCGTAAGCTAAACAAAAATGACCGAGAAACCGATTATATTAGTGCTACTTATTACTATGTGAAGCTAATACGCTATAGCACAACATTCGTGGTTCATGAACGATATGACTCTATGCCGGCCGACCCAGTTCTACTATTCCTAGCCCTCGCTTTCGCCGATGACGCATTCAAATCAGCAGATATAAATCAACCAGAAGATATATATAAGCTTCGGATTCCGGAGAAGATGGGTGCCATTCAGTTACACTGGAAGCCCAGCATCCTGGAGGTCCCTATATTCCGCGAGGCCGAACCGTCCGGTCTGAGCATTTCAAACACAAATGCTTTACGCTACAGAACTTTAGCAAAATTAGTCAGGCGACTGGGCGTGAATGCGGGTTTCGAGCAGGACCTTATGCCGTACAACTTCCGACGCGCCGCAGCCAATGTCATCAATGGTAATTATTAATATATTCTTTTAACCAAATAATTGCCAAAGAAATAAATTGTTGACTCATTGTCTAGGCATTGCGCCCGCTTCTACGCGTAGTAGAGCTCTAGGGCATACAGGCAGTAGCACATTTGAGAGATACTACCATTCGCAACTTGTCAGGCATGACATCCAGTCCGCCTTTCTAGGGACTCCTGAAAGGGTTGAGATCCTGACGGCTATTGAGAGGATGGGCTCACGCCGCCATGCTCAAGCTCCCACTTCTTTGACTGTGGAGGATAAGAGTCTAGTTATCGAGCAAGATAATGAGCTTAAAGCGCTTATATTGAAGGCTGATGAACTAAGATGTCGCCTTCGCCATGACCACGGTTCTTTAAATGCTGCCAAATCTACGTCAGAGCCTGCGTACACCGAATATAAATCGATGCAAAGCGAGATTCAGAACTGGAAAGCAGCATCTTTTCGAGTCGCGTTCAAACAAAAGCGTCAGAACTTCTTTGAAAACATCAATGAAGCTGAGATAGCTAGCCAGCTTCGTCCGGACAAGTATAAAGAGGATGAAAAAAAGGACAATCATTTGTCATCCCAAGATTGCATCTCCAGTCTGAGATTTCGAGAGCGATCATTCATCGCTGATGCATTGTTCGGCCACATCCAGTCTGATTCCAGTGAGGCAACAGATGGTTGTCAATGGCGACACGAGATTAACCCTAAGACTCGCCTTGTTACCCTGAAAAATCTTATCCGCCTCTGTCATCTTTCTGAAGGAACCGCCGTGTACAAGAGACCTTCACAGAGCCATTCAGAGAGGCCCTGGTCTAAAACTCTGGTGAGCGCTGCTCCCGAGTCATTTGGCCTGATAGTCAAACCTCCAGAACCTACAACACCAGTTTCGGTCGCTTGTCCCTCCCAATGTCTCTTTTGTCTGGGGAATTCGAAATTGGCCGACACTACTCGATTTAGACGATTTGCTCGACCCGACTCCCTCTGCCGGCATGTCACGACCCAGCATTTGAACAAAATCAGCCCTTCGAGCGAGATCATTTGTCCTCATCCAGCCTGCGACAGCGTCGCTCTGGAGTCGCGGGACCATTTCAAAAATCATGCGGCCAGAATCCATCTTGTGTCTTACTAGCTAGATAGTTGCAATTTTCTCTGCATTAGTGTCCCGAAACGGTACTTACCGATATCAGTAGGCATTTGTAACGCGAGTTCTTGTTCCCAACCGGCCTTACGATTATGTATATGCAGTATTGAACTTCGTGTGCTGATATATATTTCCAAATCCTGTATTATTTTTTCTAAGATTTGAAAGTTGCATCTATGTCACCATTCTCGACTGGCAGGTTTATATCTACAATGCTATGAAACTCGTTCATTGACAAACTGAAAGATCACACACCTTGAACTCGACAGCAGAGTTGTACACGGCCGTTACCGTGATGAAGTTACCGTATGAGTGACCATCAGACTCAGTATGGGGTTCTACGCTATATGCCGCATGTTCAAGTATAACAAAGTTATCAATAAAGGACATATCCCAATATTACAACCCCCAATGCATGTCAGCAATAAGTCTATAATATGTTCACAGCCTTCTTCTTCGCTACACTTGTCAAAGTAGCCAGTTGAAGAACTTGATATATCAATAGCCTTCAGGCAATAGATCCACGATATATCCTACATTCAGATCCCTGGCGGATCCAGCAACTAAGCTGATATGCTGCGCGGATTCGTTGACTTCATCTGTCATGGGCTGACACGCGCTCCAAAAAAAATTATCACCTTCATCACGTCGGGTATCTCTTCGTACATAGTACGCAATACCTCCTAGCGCCAGGATCCGCAGATCCGGTTACCCGTGTCATCAATGAGTTTGCGTCGCGTGGGCGATGCTGTGCAATGTGTCAACAGCCGCCAGTTGGCAGACTGATCCCTAAGCCAAATCATGGCACCGTTGCAATTGCAGCGAATGCTAATCCACACTTACAAGTCAACGAAAGAGATATAAAGCTTGTGGGATCCTGCAATTTCACTCGCGAGTACTCGAGGGCAGTATCACTATTTCTAAGCATTTATCTTGACACAACTCATTGTATATCCGGTCGACACCAGAAGTACGGCGCAAACAAATCAGGAATAAAGACGGTGTAAATAGTATTTAGGTATACAATTTGCATTGCGAGCAGCTCTTCCGAGCGATCGATGGCGTCGGAGTGCAGTACAAATTCCAGCCCAGCGCCAGCACCTAAAGCTCGACGACAGCCGGTGATAGTCAACTCATCATCATATACGTATACCACTCAGGCTGAGGGTCCACATATGCAAGCCCAAGCAGTGAAGAGTACTAGAAGTACTCAGGGACCAAATCCACCCCCTCATCTGCAAGCTACAGAGAGTCTGAGTACATGTTCAACACGCCCGCACTCTGGGCTACCAGCCGATATCTCTCCCGGTCTCAAAGACCGATGACTGCTCAACAACAGAAATCCGACGTAGCAAAACCTCTCCGACAAGTAAGGTCTAAAGTCAAAAATGGTATGAGACCGCGGGTAGACGCTCCGGACTCGGAAGGAGCAAATGTCGAACTGGAGCTCGCATATATGGTCATTCACAATCTGAAGTACACGCTATCAGTGGCTCAGGCCGAAATCGCCCAGAAGGACCATGATCTGGAAGCAATTAGGCAAAAGCTTTGTTGTGCTCAGGATGCTTTACTGGACGCCAATGTTCGGGTAATTGAAAGAGAACTTGAACTGGCAATGGTTCAGGAGGAACTGGCGGAGGTATCGAAGGTAACTGAAGCTGAAAATGTTATGTGTACACTACCAGGGCACTAATTACTCTAAATTCAGCTGTTTGAACACTGAAGACCAAGACTGGACATTATGCTTGCGCAAGGATTTTGGGAAATATCAAAGCAATTACGGTGGGAATAGGCGGGCCTCAGCGAAACAGAGCTAGAGGTGCACAATTGTACAAGCCGTTGGACGCCGCACCCTTAGGTAGTATGCTAACAATATGTATACATTAAGATTCTTGATTGGGAAATTTATAACAGGACGTTTTTGATTGATACCATGATATATAAATATGAACTCGAATGTAATTGGAATTGAATTTAATTTGTAATTGCCTTCGTGCAAGCTAAACTATCTAAATACAGCGCATACATGAAGGCAGCACGAAGATTTCGTATAGCTAGGTTTGGTAAAGAATGTGTCGTAAGGTAGCGAAAAAGCTCCGGTATATACATCTAATTTCGTCAGGTTACCTTCAGCCTATCCTCCTCGCAGAACAGGAGCCAATGCCTCTCGTCACCTATGTAACTCTTACCCATTGTTTCGAGGCGCCGTTTGCACCAGCGTTCTTCCCAATCGTTGCTTCTATAGATGGCGGCCATATATGCCACTAGTTAGGGAATTGTGAGACTAGCTTTGAAGCCAGGCCCATGAAACAACCTGTTAATCTCCCTTTCAACCTTACATGTTGGCATGTTCGAAGTCAGACGTTACAGCTATTCACTATGAGGCAACACAGCTGGGAAAGTTTTCGATTGACTCCGTACATACTAAGCGACGTCTTACTAGGTCTGCTAGATCCATAGAATGCATTATCCGTGTGCATGACAGAGCTTGCTGTTAGTTTGCATTCACTTAATGTAATTGTGCTCGAATGATTTTTGTTCGGTCTTATAATTGGCGTGAAAAGATCCTGGTAGGGATTCCGTTCAGCGTTGGCTTCAATAAAAAGAGGCTGAGAATTATTAACTGTTGAATTTGTTGCAATCTGTCGGCGTCGTATATCAAAAGCAATTAGGCTTGTCAGTCGCCTCGCGGCCACCCTTTATAGTCGAGCTTCTAGTTTGGGGCTTATAGCTCAGAGGGCATACGGCTGGCTAAGTATATAAATTGAACCCATCTGTACCACCTGTGAGCTGACAGCCATACGTACATACCAACCCTTTAAATTATATCCCTATATCAGGACGTCACCCTACGCCGACCTGTATGCCTGTCTCGCAATCTCTGCCTCAGGGCAGGAGTCGGCCTAGCTGCTTGTCTGATCTCGATATGTATACAATTTCATACACCTCTCTCACCAGGCATGAAAGCGAGTGCGCGAAGGCTCGTTCCAAGCTTCCTAAAACAATACATAACAATCCGAACAACAGACATCAGCCCCTACGGGACTTCGTTAGATGTCACGAAGGCCTTTTATCTGGCTACTGTGAGATCCTGTTCCTGGCACACATATCCCCACGAGCTACCTATGAGCTGCAGCAACGTATCCATGAGCACGGGATACTTATGAACCTGTGGAATAACATCCGGTGCGCCCTTGAGACTATCGAGCAATATCTACCAGAGAGCTCACCACATCTCCTCAGACTTTTCTATGAAGCTTACAGTATGTTTGCTATGTTGTACGAGGCGCTGCCTGGTTATGACACCTTTTGGATCGAGATGCTTGCGTGTCTGGCAATGACCGGATCAAAGATAGAATGGGATGAGGGACCTCGGGGGCATAATCAAGCGGAACATTGGGCCGAAATTTCTTATTGCTGGTATAATCAGGGAACAGTTCTTAACCCGGAAATTGGCACTTTCTATTGGGAACTGGTGGACTTGAGCAAACCGGATTCCCTTCTGATAGTCAGATGGGCAGATGCGCGGGTTTAGGAATGTAGCTGTATTGTTTAGCAGCTGATATAAGCATGTATATTACGTATACTTATATCTCTCAAGTAGAGAGAGATAGAGAATTAAGAATTCATCGCTTCTGAAACCCAATACGCTATCAGGTTATGAGCCCGGAGCGACGCTAAATTTTCAGTGGCACACCAGGGCGACATCTTTCTCCTTGTTGTACCAGAAGCAATTGTCAGACCGCAAACGGACAAAACTGGTTTCTACCAAGCAATCATACAGCTTCTTATACTATAAAGTAGCTGCTTGCCAGAGACTATAAAGAGTTTTATTTAGTTTTTAAAGGATGTTATTCTTTTAGCCTTCATATAGTAAAGACTTAAAATAAATTTCTTAGTTAATATTATTATTTAGAAAGATTATAATAAAGTTATATTAATAAATTTTATGTTTATTAGTATTAATAACCAGAAACAAATATAAGATCTATGATTTTACTACAGGTATATATAATATTATAAAGTTTATAATAGATTTATTTTATTAATTTTCTCATATTATCAGTCTTATTTTATAGCATATTATTTTACTTACAAAATTTAATTTTATATTAAAAATCTACTTAATATAAATTATTTTTATTATATGTGGAACTAAAGCTAATTTAACCATAATATAAATCCTATTTATTATTAAAATATCTAGTTTTTTATTTATTATATTAATCTACTCAATCTTATTAACACTATTAACCATTTAGAAATAGGTAAATAACCTCTTTATTACTATAAATAATATTTTTATATTCATCACCATAAACTTATTACCTTTTATATACATCAAATCTATAAAGATATCTTTATCTATATAAAAAATATCTACAACCAGAATAAACATCTTTTCTATTTTTATAAAAATTATCAAGCCCAGATTTGTTTTATTAAATACAATATTATAATAAAATATAGATTTTTAGTATAATATATCCTATAAATATTATATATTATATATTATTAAATATCCAATCATTAAATATAGTATTAAACAGTTTTTAAACTTTTTTCTATCCTTTACAAACACATATACCCAAGCCTAGCAATTAAACACCTTTAAATAACCCATATATAGTTTTATTTTATATAATACTTTATAACGTGCACGATAAGCGACCGGGCCGGACAAGCGACCGGGCCACCTCGCCACCCCACCCCAACAAAATTACTAGCTATACTGCTACCAGTGCTTAGTTTCCTGGCCCAGGATTAGGAAATTATTTATTTGGATTTTGAAAATGTCTGCTAGTATGTTTGAATGTTATGGTTAGGCTTACTATAGTTACTATAATAATATATATATATGATAATAGCCTCTAATTAAGGGGTATACTGGTGTTTTGGGGGTATTGATGGTATAATCATATTATTTATAGTGTTATTGTATATTAGTTTATTAGTTTGGTGTATAGTAAATGTGCCCCTATATTATATATGTTGTTTTTTTAGTTTCTGGTGCTTACTTAATAGTTTATTTATAGAGTAGAGTGTTGTGTTTTCTATATATATAAACATTATTTGGTGTATTATTGTCTATATTTCTTTAGATAGCTGATTTACAGCAGCTAGCAGTGATGTAGGAAAACTGATCTAATACTGGGTAATTTGATTTTTAATTAGGCCTGCTTGTAGGCTGGTTTCTGTTGGGTTTAATGGTGTCTTTATTATCTAGGTAGCAGCTATATTTACAATATTTGGATATGAATTTATTGATATAACTGTTAGTAACTGTATATCTAGTTTTAATAGAACTCTATTAGGGTTATAAGGTATAATATTAATACTAGTAAAATTACTATATATATTTTTTGGTGTTATTGTGGTAGTAAATACTTTATAGAACCCAGAGAGGAACTCCAGTTTGGAAATATAGTTAACATACACATACATTAAGTTTTCCACTTAACAACTATATACCTGTTTTAATAGCCTAAAGCAGCCAATATCCAATAGTTGAAGAAGATATAAAAAATACAATAGTATATAGATTATAATAATCTTATACTTTTAGTAATAAAACTTAAAAACAACTAAATAATAACTTTTATAATTATCTAGAACTAAGAGCCAATAGTCCAAAATACAGCACTACACTATAAATTTATCAAAATACTTTAACCACTCAAAGACTAGCTTATTTATTATCTAGTTATTATTAGAAAATATGATTACCCAGTCTTTTGGTAACTTTATTCCTATATACCAGCTCACTAGATAGTATTACCCAACAAAAACAATAAATAGTAGCACCATATAATCTTCTACTTTTATCTCTTGAATAATTGTTACCCATTTACAGTTCTCAGGCTATACTAGCTTTACCTTATCACATATTTCTATATCTATAACAATAGTAATTATAGATATTATACTTATTATAAAGCCTATTTTATTAAAGTTATAGATATTATTATCTATAATATCATATTTATATTTTACAATCTTTATTAACTAAAATTACTTGCTAATAAATATAGGGTCTTTATATTTTACTCACTAATAATCATATTTTTTAGATAAACATATCTATAACTTTAGATAATATTTAATAAAGTTACTAATCTATCTTTTATTAATATATTATATATTATTACTACTACATATTAATAGCAGCTAGTTAGCCATATCTTCCATACTACTAAGCCTAGAATAAAAAGAGCATATATACAACTTAAATATATACTAAACAATAATATCTTTTTTTAACTATATAAGATTCTATAATTTAAAATAGCTATCTATCTTCACAATACAGCTATTATACTAGTAGGTGAGGGTAGTTTTAGGGACACTGTATAACTTTATAGCAGCCCAAATACTTAAATTTTCATCTTTCTTGAGAGCTTCAGAAGCTAAAATAATATAGGATTTAATTATAGAGGCAGCCATTACAGTAGTGGTGGTGGTATGTACTGATGATAGAGAGAAGAGGTACATAAACAGTGTGTGTGGCCCGGTTACTTGTCCGGCCCGGTCGCTTATCACACACGTTATAAGATTATTTTATATATTAAAACTATAAAAAACAATTTATTCCTTAAAAAATTAACTATAATAATAACATCTTTCTAAAATTAAATAAAAAGATTTATATTTATTAATATAATATTAATTTTATATATTATATATTGGATTATAGTCTTAGCTATTATATTTATTTTAAATAACTTAAATATAATAAAAATATAATAAATATTTTTACTATAAAAATAGTTATATACAATAATAAAATCTAATTCTTTATTATTTATATACATTTTTTTCACAATTTCATTATATTATTTTTTAATATATAACTTCTATTTTTTTAATAATAGTAACACTTTATTTTTTAACTATAATAGATATATCTAAGATATTTAAAAAAATTAATTAATAATTACCAAAAAATATATATTTTTATACAAATTTAATATTATTTTTTTTAAGAGGTTTATATATTCTCTTTTTAATATTGTAGATATTAATGATATGGGATAATATAAAGAAGAATATCTTTATTTTATTTTTAAATAAAATATATAAATAATTGCTAATAATTTTTTTTTTTATTATTATTTCTAAAATTTAAGATTATAAAAATTTAAAGATTTTTATCAATAGATATATTAAATACTAATACTAGATATTATAATACTATATATCTAATAGTTAAAAAATAATTAAATCATCTAGCTTTAATTTAAAATATATTATAGATAGTTTATTAATAATATTTAGAATATATGCTTTATTATTTATAATAGTATCTATATAAAGAACCTCCTTTATAATATTATATATATATTTATATATTGTTAATATTTATTAGTTTACTAATATTTATTATAAAAGAGATAATATATCTATCAAATATTAAAGCTCTTTTTAATAGAGCAACACTAAGCTTTTTTTTCTTTATTTATAATATTAATAATAGGTTTAGTCTATAGAGTTATAGTATATAATATATATTATTTAGATATAGAAGTAGTATTAACTATATTTTATAAATAAGAATTGTAATATTATTTATATTTACTATAGTATTAATAAAATTATTTCTAATTTTAATAGATATTAATATAAGTAGATATTTATAATTTAGAAATAAAATCTAATTATATAAAAAATAGTGTAAAGTTTCTAAATCAATAATCTAATTACTTTATTCTATTTATATAATATTATTAAATTAATAACTATTAATCTAATAAATCTATATTCTAATATTTAATATACTAAAGATATCTATTTAAAAAATATAATTACAATAATTTTAATATATTAGAATTTAATCTAAATAGAATCTTTATATTTATATATAAATAACATATAATTTATATAATAATAATTTAATTTATTAACTAATTCTTTATATTTATTAAATAATTATATATATAACTACTAATACTATGGTTATTATTATATATTATTTTATAATTTATAAAAACTATCCAAAACCCAGTACACTAATATATACATAATATTAATACACACTAAATAGTACTACAATACAATTTATAGCTTTAAAACTGCTAGAGATATGATTAACAAAATTCATAAACCAGAACATCTAATAAAAAACACTAGTCTATAACCAAAAACACAACTACTAGTAAAATTATAAATACACATTATTATACCACTATACCAAAATAATAGTTGAGCTTAAACACTTATACCAAAAAACTATAAACTAGGTTTTTCATAATTATTATTAACAAACTGTTAGTCTATTATATTATAATCATAAAAGATTACTATAAATTTAATAAATAGATTTTTATTATTTTTCTTAGCAGCCATATTCCTTATAATAAATTTATTAGCAGTGTTCTTTTTTTTTTTAGGGAAAAGATCTTAATAATATTTAGTTGAATAACCTATTTTTTTATAAAATTTATAAAACCATTTTAATAGATTATTATTTTTGTTATTTGCTTTTTTATTAGATAATCCTAACTTTTGCTGTAAAAAATATATATAAAAATAATAAGATTTTATATTATTTATTTATATTTATATTTAAGCTTTATAAACTAATAGATTATTAAGTAATTTAGGAAAATCTGTTTTTAATTAGATCTTTGCTGAATATAAAATATTAATTAATATATTAAGATTAATAATCTTAATTATACCAAAATATCTTTTAATTATTAATTTAAAGTTATATAATATTATAAATATTAAATAATTAATAATAATAATATTATTTAAGATTATTCCTATTATATTTATATATACTTAAAATCTTTTAAGGTATGTAATAAAAGAATCTATACCTTAATCTCTATTATATATTATATTATTAAATTCTTAAAAAAGAGTTAAAATAGTAGTTATATTTATTAGCTCATATTTTTACTTTAAAATCTTCTATATCTTACTATCTTTTAATAAATATATAATTAATTAAATTTAAATTAAATCTATAAATAGAATAATTATAATAAAAATATTTTCTTATTAAAATAAGAATTAATATTAATAGAAGATATATTATAAATTAATTTCTCCTAGAGTAATATAAATAAAATCTAGACCATTTATAGTTTCTTACAAGCCTTTTACTTGGAGGATTCCATATAATTATATTACCTATACTAGGTAATCCTCTAAATTAATTAACTTTATTATATCTTTTATATTAGATACTATTATATTGGAGTCAATTACCATTACAGCATTTCCAAAAAATCCAGCTCCACTAATGCTGAAACCACCAGTGCCAAAGCCAGTGCCAAAGCCAGTTCCACCATTACCATAAAATACACTTCCCGTACCTAATCTGATACTATTAAAGCTAGTTCCCAATCTAATATTACCAAAAGCTAACCCAAAGCCAGTACTAGATCCAGTACCTCCAAAGCCAGATCCAGTACCTCTAGAGCCAATTCCCAAGCCAGATCTAGTCCCAGAGCCAGAGCCAGTTCCCAATCCAGATCCACCCAATCTAGAACCAGTACTACCTCCACCTCCACCCAATCCAGTACCACCACTCCCACTACCACCACTCCCACTGCCACCAGAGCCACTGCCCCCGGAACCACCACCACCAGAGCCACCACCACCAGAGCCATCACCACTGGTTCCACCAAACCTGCCACTTCAGATTCTAGAAAGCATCATCATAATCAATTATATTAATAATAAAGATTTTGAAAATTTAGCATTACTCTAGGCTTATAACCTAATAGCATATTAGGTTTTAGAAGCAATAAATTCTTAATTCTCTATCTCTCTCTACTTAAGAGATATAAATATACATAATGTACATGCTTATATCAGCTGCTAAACAATACAGCTACATTCCTAAACCCGCGCATCTGCCCATCTGACTATCAGAGACAACCCATTTTTTGCAGGCCATACTCCAGAGACATCACGGCCACGGCCACTGCATGTTCGCATGGGTGAATTTCCCCCCCCTCCCAAGCAACCGATCTCCTACCCCACGAGGCTCCGTAAAATTCCCCCAGATCTTCCTCCTCCTCAACGCCAGACTCGAACTGAAACTGCTGTAAGCGCTGCCGACGAACCTGCTCGCCCTCAGCACCACCAAATAATCCACCTCGGCCAGTTGATCAAACCCGAAATCTTTCAGATACTCCTTCTCGTTCCCGTTCAGCATGTTCCATTTATCTACCACCAGGATCCCGAGCTCCAGGGCTTCCGCAGTTAATTTCTTGATACCGGGGAGGTCCCCAGATGCGACATAGATTAGTCTTATGCCGTCCTCGACGGCCGCGGAGAGGGAGTTTTGAGCGAGTGTCGAGTAAGTTGTCCACCTGCGACCCGTATCTGCTTCCGAGCGCAGGTGGAGACCCAGGTACCGTCTATCCTGTGACGTTTTGGTCTGATCGTAACCGGCACTACCCAGCCTCTGGTGCAGCCGGCCAAGGACCAGATTCGCCACTGCCGAGAGATCGGGTCTGAAGTCGAGCAGGGAGCCGAAATTCTGCGCCAGCTCAGGGGGGTCGGCATACGGCGGGTAGCTGAAGAGTATCTTGTCGTCCCACCTGATTATCACAGGGCTCTTTTCCGACGGTTGGGAGCTTAGTGATGCGAGGAATTTGTCAAATTTGTCGCGGAAGTCGGTCACCTTTTCTGTGCTTGATATTATTCCCCAATGTCTTCGATTGGTTTTTTACTTATCTAAGCATGAGATGGAGAGGGAAAACACACCATTCCGCCATTCCCTAGACTGCTGGCCCATCAGCGTCTGCATGTTCACCAGATCCGGCATGATGGCGTAGCCGTAGCCGGGAACGTCCTCGAACCCATTGAGCACCACCATCTGCTCGCAGCTCGCCAGCATCGTATTCTTGAACCAGTTTACATCGAACAAGTACTCCATATCCACGTACTTGCCCGTCCTCAGATGGGTCAGATTTGTCTGATCTCTAACTTCAATCCTGGGTAACAGAAGACCGGTGGCGCCGGCCGCTATAGCGTAACGGACGCAGTTCAGAACCATGTTGCGGACGTTTAGGAGACCACCAACGTTATGGATGCATGAGATGTAGACGTGGGTTTGCCATTTTGTGGAGGCGCAGAGGGAACGGAGAGGGGTGAAGGAGACATGGTCTGAGACGCGGGGTGGGGCATTTTCAATGATAAGTCGCTGGACGGCTGAGGGGGTCAACGGCGGGTTCGTGGTGTTCGTGGTGGAGGGGGTGGCGCTATCGGAATGAATCGTGGGAAGGGCGGGCTGGGAGATTATGCATATGAAGAATATGAAGAATATGGAGAGGGAGGCGGCGAGGTACCTCCGTTGGCTGCGGTTGGAGAGTGAGATCATGGGGGGGTTCATCTTGATACCGAATCGAGATTATTCAAATGTTCGCTGACAAGCAGACGAATGACCTGATTTTCAGGCCATGATTCCTTTATATATATACTTATATACTTACTTATATTCTCCCTTTCTTTCTTTCTTTCCAAGGCTTCCTTTGCTTCGGAAATTTGAAGCTCGTTAGGAACGCTTTGATTCATCTCGGCAGGTCGAATCGGGGACAGGAAAGCGCCACCTGATATGACTTCGAAATGCAGAAAACCACCAAAGGCCTCGGCCAGATTAAACCATCCGACCAGCTGGGCATCCAAAAGAGTAGGCAGAGCAGCCGCGCACCACCCAAAAGTAGGAAGCGCTGGTAGACGGTGGCCTTCTTCGCAGTCCTGAAAGAGGGAGCGGGAGATATGATGCATATGTATGGATTGAATAGCCCAAAGACTGCAGCTGCATCTTAGCGACAGGTGCAGCAGCCGTCCTGCTGGTCTTCGCGAACAAGGTCGGGTCGGACAAGCCTGGTAAGCGCCACGTGTTGCGTCCGGATGGCCGCCCAATTGTCGTGGAAGGGTTCGAGCAGTCCTCAAACTTTCTATTCTTGCCATATGCGCCCGTGCTTGGAACTCCCACGTTTGGAAATAGCCCATATACGGCTTCGGGTTCCTCAACGCCTCCTGAAGTATCATTTCAACACAGTTACACGATAAATATTTATTCAGGAGTTTCAGGGTCTGATATTAGATAGCGTCCTATTTTGGGTCTGTGGTTTTGTGTTGCGTTGTTTGGTTTTTCTTCTAACCACAAGTAGCTCCTGGATGTTTCCTACGGTCATTCTGAGGGCTCCTCCGGCCGCCTGGGTTTCTGCTTGGAGTTCTTTCTGCTGAGATTGCTTCGTTACATTTAAATTATAAAAGGTTATTTTGAAATAGAAACGCACGAGACATACTATATCTTTCAATGTGGATGATAAAATGACGTCATAATGTCGCTCTCCAAATAACGTATCTCACAAGCGAGCGCGCAGCACAAGCGAGCACACAGCCTCCCAGTCAAACACCACACCAAAAAGCTTTTTATTAATATATTAATAAATATCTATTTGTTACTCTTCAGCCCAGGCTAGGGTTGAATGCACTTTACTCTGAAGTCTCTGACTCTTAGTTATTACTATACAAGGTTTTTAATAAAAGAAGATAAGTATATATTGAGTATAATAATAATTGTTAGGATAGAGTATATAATAATAATAGTTAATAAGCTATTTATTAAGATATTATTATTTAGGTATTAATTAATGATTTCTAAGAAAAAAGTCATTAGTCCTAAGATAAAATATACTAATTATATATATAATATTTTAATATATAAAATAATAAAGATATATTAATATATTATTTAAGTAACTTAATATTTATCTTATTTAATATTTAATTAAGTATTGAGTATTTTAAATACTGAGTATTTATATAATTATAAGTTATTATAATAGTTTTTATTTAAAAAAAAATATTATAATAATAAGATTTTTTTATAGTAATATCTTTTTATATAGTTTAGGGTTTTTTATAGTCTTATTATCTATATAGTCTTATCTTTTATATAGTCTGATTTATTATATAGATTAGTAGTTTATATAAAATAAATTTATATAGTTATATATTTTATATAGAAATCTATTTCATATAATATATAAATATATTATTATTTTATGTATTATATAGGAAAGATGTTTGTATAGGAATTAAGTTTATATAGATTATTTAAGTACTATATTATTATTTTATAATATTATTCTTTTTTTTATAAGAATTAGTAGTATATTAATTTTGGTATAAATATAAATAATATAAAATAAAGTAGTATAGGTTTTTTATATATAATAAAATTAAGTAATCAAGTATAGTATAATAAGATTTTAATATTTAAATAATATTAGGTTTCTTTTTTTTTTGTAATATATTTTTTTGTGTAATATATTCTTTTTAATTATTTCTTCTAGTATATTTATTAATTATCAAAAGAAATCTTTTATCAATTATTATTTTAAATAGGTATATTATATTAAAAAATGCTTAATAATTTTTTAGTAATATATAAGTTTTATATATTTAATTTATATATTTGTTGAATAAATTTAAATATAAATATGAAATATTCTATTTGTGTTTGTTAAAATTATTATTATATATTTTTTAATTTAAATAAATAATCTTTTTTCTTCTAAGATTCTATTATTAATAATTTATCTAATAATTTCTAATAAAACATATTCTTAAGATTTTTAATTAAAAATATAATAAATTATTAAAGACTAAATAGAATTAATTTTAATTATTCCAAAAATATTTGTTGTTATCTTGAAAATTAATTATGGCTCAAGTAAGAATAACTTGTTTTTATTAGGAATTGAGTGTGGCTTTTTTAAAAACAAAAGTTGTTTTTGAGGAAGAGAAGACTTCAATTAAAAAACAGAAAGATTTTAAAAAAACAATCAAGATTTCTTTATTTAAAATTGAAGATCTGGGTTCTTTTAATTTTGATGCTTTTGTAAATAGTGATAGTATAAATTTTAATATTTAATATAGTATTTTTCTATTATATATATATTGCTAAATATAGTTGGTACTAATTTATATTGTATTATACATATAATTCTAAGAATTGTTTTATAAGGTTTTATTATATAAAAAAAGATAAAATAAATAGGTTTATTATTTTTATAATTTTATTTTTTTTATTTTTTTATGGTTCTTATTTCCTTTGTTTTTTTATTATAATGATAATATATCTTATTTATTTTGATTATTAAAGGGTATTAGCTCTTAAACTAGCTACACTGTGTTTTCATTTTAAGATTTAGATAAATATTAATATTTTAAACAAGGTTTTTTATTACTGGGATAATATTTATAAGATTATAAATAAATTGGTTTATATTTTAAAAAAAGGTAAATTCTATATATATACAAATTTCTTACATCCAATAATAATTTCAATATTAGAGAATATAATTCCAAGATAAAATAAACTTATCCAGTTATAATCATACTATTATAATTAACCTTTTACATTCTAACATTTTTTCTAAATCTTCCTCAAGATCATCATAATAATAGGTCTTACCTTATTTAACAAACATCAAATCCATCAAAATATCATTTAATAAATTTTAATAAAATATTATCTTCTAATTATTATAAGTCTTCTTTAAGTAGATAATTCTTCTATTTAATTAAAAATTTATTAATTAATATATCTAAATTCCTTTTATAATCTAAGATTTTTTTAATTTTATATTTATTATAATCATTTTCTTTAATTTTTAGATTATCTACTTCTTCTCTAAATCCATTTAGTACAGATTTAAATAAAGTAATATAAAATATTTTATAAATTTTTAAGTTTTTAGAAATATAAAATTCAAATAAATATTTATTTAATTTTTTAATTATAATATAAGATCTAAGTTTTTAAAAATCAAGTTTCTAATTAAATTTTTTTATTTTAATATTTTTAATAAATAAATATATTTTATCTTCTTTCTTTAAAAAAAATACTTTTATCCTTTTTTTATTATAATAATAAAACATAATTTCTACTACAAAATCCAGATCACTTTTTAAATATTTATATAATCCATTCATAATCTTAAAATAATCTTCAACACTAAATATATCTTTTCTTATAAATAAAATTGGTTATATAGTTTATAAATTCCAGCCTTATAATACTTTATAAAATATATAATTTATAACTAAATATTTAAATAAATTATAAATAAATTCTACTATAAATAATAGTTTTATCTAGTTATTCTATATATAATTAAAAAATAATTTAAGATAAATTTTAATTATTTAGATTCTTTATTTAGAAGTTTCATTAATTTAAACTCTTCTTTTAATTACTATATTAAATTTAATACTTATAATATTTATAATATACTTCTAATACTTATTATTAAAAAAAAGATCTTTATTATAAATATATATTTTTTTTATAATCTATATTAATTAAATATTTGTTTATTATAAATTATCAAAAGTTATTCTACTCTTTAGAAATTATTCCAGAATTCTAGAATAATAATCTTAGTAAATTTATAAATAATAATTAAAATTTTATTATAGATTTAGTTTATTAAAAGATTTTTTAAATATAATAACCCCTATACAAAATCATAAATTATAATTTAAAATAATTTAATTAATATTTTATTCAATTATAAATATCTATAGAATATATATCTTATTAATTTATTTCTTAGGTATAAATCATATATCTTAATATAGTTCTTGATCTGCTATCTTATTTTAAACTAAAAGTATTACTATATAATAAGTTCCTGTATTCTTTTAATTCCTAAATAACCATATAACGTGCGCGATAAGCGACCGGGCCGGACAAGTGACTGGGCCATACACACCATCTACACACCTCCTCTCTTTATTATTAATATATATTATTATTACTATCATAATAATTATCTCTACAACTGAATCTTATATTATTTTAGTTTCTAAAACTCTTAAGAAAGATGAAAATTTAAGTATTTAGATTATTACAAAGTTATATAATATTTTTAAAACTATCTTTATTTACTAGTGTAGTGGTTATACTATAAAAATAAATAGTTATTTTAAATTATGGAATTTTATATAATTAAAAAAGAATATTATTATTTAATATATATTTAAACTATATACATATTTTTTTTATCTTAAATTTAATAATATAAAAGATATAGCTAATTAACTATTATTAATATATAATAATAATAATATATAATATATTAATAAAAAATAAATTAATAACTTTATTAAATATTGTTTAGAATTATAAATATATTTATCTAAGAAATATAATTATCAATAAGTAAAATATAAAAATCTTATATTTATTAATAAATAATTCTAGTTAATAAAAATTATAAAATATAAATATAATATTATAAATAACAATATCTATAATTTTAATAAAATAGACTTTATAATAAATATAATATCTATAACTATTATTATTATAAATATAAAAATATATAATAAAATAAAGTTAATATAGTCTAAGAATTACAAATAAATAATAATTATTTAAGAAATAGGGGTAGAAGGTTATATAATATTACTATTTATTATCCTTACTAAACAGTACTATCTAATAAATTAATATACAAAAACAAAGTTACCAAAAAACTAAATAATTATATTTTTTAATAATAATTAAATAATAAATAAATTAATCTTTAAATAACTAAAATATTTTAATAAATTTATAGTATAATACTATATTTTAAACTACTAACTCTTAATTTTAGATAATTATAAAAATTATTATTTAGTTATTTTTAAGTTTTACTATTAAAAGTATAAAATTATTATAATCTGTATATTATTATATTCTTTATATCTTCTTCAACCATTAGACATTAGCTACTTTAGACTATTAAAATAGACATATAATTATTAAATAAAAAATTTAATATATATATATATCAACCACATCTCCAAACTAAAGTTCCTCTCCAGATTCCATAAAGTATTTATTATCATAATAACATTAAAAAACATACACAATAACTTTACTAATATTAATATTATATCTTATAACCCTAACAAAATTCTATCAAAACTAGATATATAGTTATTAATAGTTATATTAGTAAATTTACATTTAAATATTATAAATATAGTTACTATTTAAATAATAAAAATATTATTAAACCCAATAGAAACCAACCTACAAATAAATTTAATTAAAAATTAAATTACCCAATATTAAATTAATTCTTCTACATTACTACTAGCTACTATAAATCAACTATCTAAAAAAATATAAACAATAATACACTAAATAATATTTATACATATAAAAAACACAACATTTTACTCTACAAATAAACTACTAAATAAACACCAAAAACTAAAAAAATAGCATATATAATATAAAAATATATTTATTATATACCAAACTAGTAAATTAATATATAATAATACTATAAATAATATAATTATACTATTAATATTCTTAAAATACTAATATATTTTTTAATTAAAAATTATTATTATATATATATATTATTATAATAATTATAATAAGTCTAGCCATAATATTCAAATATACCAACAGATATTTTCAAAATCCAAATAAATAATTTCCCAGTCCTAGACCAAGAAACTAAGCACTAATAGCAGTATAGCTAGTAATTTTATCAGAATAAGGTGGCAAGATGGCCCAGTCGCTTGTCCAGCCCGGTCGCTTATCGTGCATGTTATAGGTATATTATAATATAATTATAAGATTTTAAATTATAATTTCTTATCTAAAACATAAAAAAAGTCCTTAAAAAAAATATATCTATTTTCTAAAATAAAAAATACAATAATTTCTTTAAAATTCTAGAATATTCTTTTTACTATTATATTTTTCTAATAACTTTCTTTTAGTTTTGTAACTATTTTGGGTTTTATTTTATAAATAATAAAGTTAAATTCCTTATTAATAATAATAATATTTCCTTATTATTTTAAGATTATTTTTTTATTTATAAGAATATTTTCTATTAAATTAGATTATTAGTTAATAATATTAATTTTAATGTTTTCTTTTTCTTTAAAATAGATAATTTTTATATTATATTTATTAAATATTTTCTATTATTAAATTTAGTATCTGCTAAGTTTTTTTATTATCAAAAAGTAAATAAGATTTTTATAATTAAAAAATATTTTAAATAGTTTTATAATTTATAAATAGACTTTTTATTTTTTATAAATATATAAGATAGCCATAAATTCTTTATTATATATTAAATATCTAGTTTTTGTAATATTAAATTTATATAATAAATAGATAATTAGATACTATTTTTAATCAAATTATTTTTATAATAAATAAATTCCTAAAACTATTATAAAAATATTAGTTTTTATTTATATTAATAACTTAGGATTAACTAATCAATTACTAATAAACTTATAATCTTTATATTTAGTCTATTAGTAGTTATATTTTTTAAATAGATATATTTAAAACTCCAAATAATATTTTATAAAATTTATTGTCCAATTCTTACCAACATAATATAAGCTATTATTAATATATATTAATAATAACTGGTTAACCATATCTTCTATACTACCCAATTTAGAATAAAAAAATTATATATATAATTTAAATATATACTAAATAATAATATCCTTTTTTAATTATATAAGATTCTATGATTTTAATATATTATTATTCTATAAAAGGTATCTATTATACTAATAAACAAAAGTTATTTAAAGAATATTATATAATTTAACTATTATTATAATATTTAATTTTTTATTTTTTTCTAAAATTTTAATAGTTAAGATTATTCAGAATTTAGTTATAGAGGCTATTATTATAATGGTTATAAATGTAGATAATAGTAAAGGAGAAAAGAGGGTAAGGTCACTTGGTGGGGTGTTCGCTCGCTTGGGGTGTTCGCTCGCTTGTGGAATACGTTATCTAATTAGGTTTCTTATTTTTAATATCTTATTAAATATTATTATAAAAATAGTTATAATTCTGTTTTTTTAAATTTTTAATCTACTAATCAGAGTAAATCTAAAGTTAGTAAATAATATAAGATTTTAAATAATAATATTATTTATTTGGATATTAGTTAAGATTTTAATATATTCTACTATTTTTTTAAAATTTTTTAATATAATTATTTTAATATTTTTAACTATTATTAAAACTACTTAACGTCAATGATAAGCGAACGGATCAGACAAGCGAGCGGATCACCTCACCACACCTACGCGCCCACCACTCCTCCTATACCTTATACCTCCACAACCACCACAATACCTGCCTCTACGACCAAATCCAAAATTCTTCTAACTATTAAAACTATAAAAAAAAACCAAGAATTAAATATTCAAGCTACTACTAAACATTATAATATCCCTTATACCACCTTAGTCTACCAATATAATGGCTGCTCTTCATGATGCAACAACATCCCTAAATCACAAAACCTTACAAAATTAAAGGAGGATACCATTGTTCAATATATATTTAAACTATATATACAGTTTTTTCATCCTAGGCTAAATAGTATGGAAGATATGGTCAACCAGCTACTACTAACACATAACAATAATAGTACACAATGTGTCAGTAAAAGATAGGCTGGTAACTTTGTTAAATACTACCTAGAACTACAGATATATCTATCTAAAAAGTACAACTACCAGCAAGTAAAATACAAAGATTTTGTATTTATTAACAAATGATTTTAGTTAATAAAGGCTATAAAAACCAAATATAATATTATGAACAATAATATCTACAACTTTAATAAAACTAACTTTATAATAGACATAATATCTACAACTACTATTATTACAGGTACTGAAACACACGATAAAGCTAAACTAGCACAGCCTAGGAATTATAAATAGGCAACAGTTATCTAGAAAATAAACACAGAAAATTGGGCAATACTGCCATTTATTGTCCTCACTGGGCAACACCACTTAGTTAGCTGATATATAGTGATAAAGCTACCAGCAGATTAGGTTATTACATTTTCTGATAACAGCTAAACAACAAACAAGCTCACTCTACAATAGCTAAAATATTTTGACAAGTTTATAGTACAGTGCTGCATTTTGGACTACCGGCTATTAGTCCTAGATGGTCACAAAAGCTATTATTCTGTTGCTTTTAAACTATACTGCCAAAAACATAAGATTGTTATAATCTGTATGCTACTACATTCATCACATATTTTCCAGTTACTAGATATTAGCTGCTTTGGGTTATTAAAGCAGACATATAACCATAAAATAGAAAACTTAGTACACACATACATTAACCATATCTCTAAGCTAGAGTTTCTCACCAGATTCCACAAAACATTTACTACTACAATAACACCTAAAAACATACACAACAGCTTTACTAAAACTAGTATTATACCTTATAACCCTAACAAAATTTTATCAAAGCTAGATATACAATTACCAACAGCTACTCCAGCAAATTCACATCCAAACACTACAAATACAGCAGCTACCTAGACTACAAAAACACCATTAAACCCATCAAAAGCTAGCCTACAAACAAACCTAATCAAAAACCAGATTACCCAGTACCAAAATAACTCTCCTACATTACTACTAACAACTGTAGACCAGCTATCTAAAAGGACACAAACTATAATACATCAATTGACACTTATACATACAGAGAACACAACACTACACTCTGCTAATAAAGCATTAAATAAACAGCAGCAGGCAAAAAGACAGCATATACAACATAAAAACATACTCACCATACACCAAACAAATGATATACTAGACCAAAACACCATAAATAGACAGCATAAACAGATAAAACCAAAAAACTATCAGAACAACATACAACCAGAAAAAAGCTCTAAAAAGGTATTACACTACAATCAATGCAATAAAACTAAACATAATATTCAAACATATCAAAAAACATCTTAAACATATAAATAAGCTATTTAGTATATATCTAACCCAAAGCTATAGTATTGTGGTGGTGAAATCAGTATTTTCGTTGAGATGGGGTGGTGAGGTGATCCGCTCGCTTGTCTGATCCGTTCGCTTATCATTGATGTTATATATATTATTAATATATTATAATTGTTTCTTATTGTACTATTTTAAGGCTTTGTTCTAGTTTTTATTTAATATTATTTTCTAGTATAATATTATTTATTTTTTCCAAAACTTATATTTTTATATTTATTATAAATTTGTTTTTATATTTTTATAGATTATTTATATATTTATTAGTTAATCTAAGAAAATTGGGGTTTATTATATTATTTTTTTTTATATATATAGTATTATCTGAGTTGTTATTACAGTAATTCTTTATTTATATATTTTTAAAATATAGAAGTTATTAATAAATCTTTTGTATTTATTGTTTTTATTATTTAATATTAATTCAAAGTTATTATTATTTGTAAATAGTTTTTGTAATTTTATATTATAGAATTTTATTTTGTTTTTATATATTATAAAAAACTTGTAAGTTATACTAAAAGTTATCATATATTTATTGTTTCTTCTTGTTTACTAAGAGTGATTGGTCAAAATGTTATTTTTTGGTCTAGGTTAGGGTTGAATATATTTTATTCTGAAGTTTCTGACTCTTAGTTGTTATTGTATAAGGTTTTTAATAAAGAAAGATAAGTATATATTAAGTATAATAGTAATTATTAGAATAGAATATATAATAACAATAATTAATAAATTATTTATTAAGATACTATTATTTAAATATTGATTAATGGTTTCTAAGAAAAAAACCATTAGTCTTAAGATAAAATATACTAATTATATATATGATGTTTTGATATATAAAATAGTAAAAATGTATTGATATATTATTTAAGTAGTTTAATGTTTACCTTGTTTAATGTTTAGTTGAGTATTGAGTGCCCTAAACACTAAACACTTATATAATTATAAATTATTATGGTGGTTTCTACTTAAGAAAGAATATTATGATAATAAGATTTTTTTATGGTAATATTTTTTTATATAATCTAGGATTTCTTATAATTCTATTATCTATATAGTCCTATCTTCTATATAGTCTGGTCTATCATATAAATTAATAGTTTATGTAAAATAAATCTATATAGTTATATATCTTATATAAGAATCTATTTTATATAGTTAGTAACGTGTATGATAAGCGACCGGATCAGACAAGCGACCGGATCACCCCACTCAGTCAAACACCCCACCAAACACCTTTTATTTAATATTATAATAAATATCTATTATAAAATTATAAAAAAAATACTTTAAAATAAATATATATTCAAAGAGATTAATTATCATTTTTTTAATTTTTTAATATTAATATTAAATTAATAATAATTATTTTAAATATTATAAAAAACAACACAAACTTTTAGGTGTTTGACTGTAAATATCTAAGTAATTTATAAATAAAAACTTCTAAAAATTGAAGATATAATAAATTATTATATAATATAGGATTATAGAGAGTTTTAGTTTATTATATTAAAAATTAAGCTTAATAAAAGTGGTTAAAGTTGGTACAACACACCAACAACACACCAGCTATTTTTTTAAATAATTATATATAAAAATATTATAAAAAAAATTAAAAAAATTAATATTAGATTAAATAAGATTAAATTATAATTTTTCTAATTTTTTTTAATTTTTTTTGTCGAAAATTCAATTTTTTCTAATTTTTTATAATAGAAATTAAAAATATTAATATTAAATTATATAATATATAAAAAAATTTCAAAAAAATAAAATAATAAATTTTTAATATATTAAAATTAAACTAAATTTTTTTAAAATTTTTTTATAATATTTTTATATATAATTTTTTAAAAAATAGTTGGATGTATTGTACCAACTTTAGCCACCTTTATAAAGCCTAACTTTTAATATAATAAGCTAGAACTCTCTATAATCCTAGATTATATAATAATTTATTATATCTTCAATTTTTAGAAGTTTTTATTTATAAATTACTTAGATATTTACAGTCAAACACCTAAAAGTTTGTGTTGTTTTTTATAATATTTAAAATAATTATTATTAATTTAATATTAATATTAAAAAATTAAAAAAATGATAATTAATCTCTTTGAATATATATTTATTTTAAAGTATTTTTTTTTATAATTTTATAATAGATATTTATTATAATATTAAATAAAAGGTGTTTGGTGGGGTGTTTGACTGAGTGGGGTGATCCGGTCGCTTGTCTGATCCGTTCGCTTATCATTGACGTTATATAGATATACTATTATTTTATGTACCATATAGGAAGAATATCTGTATGGGAACCAGGTCTATGCAGGTTATTCGGGTGCTGTGCTGTTATTCCATAACACTATTATAAAAATATAAAAGAAATATTTTAAAATAAATATAAATTAAAATAATTAACTTATATTTTTTTCTAATTTTTTTAATATAAAAATAAATTAATAATAATTAATTTAAAAATTTAAAAAATAATATATAGTCTTAGGTGTTTGCTAGTAAATATCTCTATAATATATAGATAAAAATTTTTAAAAATTAAAATTCTAATAAATTATTATATAATCTAGGTCTGTGTTAAGCTATTATTTATTATAATAGAAATTAAGGTTTAAAATATCCGCTAAAGTTAGCACAACACATCAGCTATATATTAGCTATTTTTCAAAATAATTATATATAAAAATATAATAAAAAAATTAAAGAAAAATCTTATTTTAATTTAATCTATTGTTACTTTTTTATTTTATTTTTTTAATTTTTTTATATATTATCTAATTTAATATTAATATTTTTAATTTTTATTATAAAAATTTATAAAAAATTGAATTTTTATTTAAAAAAAATAAAAAAATTTGTTAAATAACATATTAATTTAATTTATATAAAAATAAATTTTTATAGTTTTTTTTATTATATTTTTATATATAATTATGTAAAAAAATAGCTGGTATGTAGCTGATATGTTGTGCTAACTTTAGCAGATATTTTAAACCTTAATTTCTATTATAATAAGTAATAGCTTGGCATAGGCCTAGATTATATAATAATTTATTAGAATTTTAATTTTTAAAAATTTTTATCTATATATTATAGAGATATTTATTGATAAATATTTAAGATTATATGTTGTTTTTTAAAATTTTTAAATTAATTATTATTAATTTATTTTTATATTAAAAAAATTAATTATTATTAATTTATTTTTATAATAAAAAAATTAATAAAAATATAATTCAATTATTTTAATTTACGTTTATTTAGAATAATTTTTTTATAATTTTTTTAATATATATTGACTAAAATATTAATAAAAAGCTTTTTAGTGTGGTGCTTGACTATAGGAGGCTGCGCGCTCGCTTGTGCTGCGCGCTCGCTTGTGAGATACGTTAGGTCTCCAGTATTTACATCTCTGTAGAATCTAATCATTTTTGTTAAAGCTTCTAGAATAGTTTACACAGGTATTGATAATCACATGATTCATAGCAACATAGGAAAAGGTGAATCGAAATTTCTGGTGCACTTGAAAAACTATTAATTGAGCCCTTATCCAGAACCTAAGATTATAAAAGATAATAAAATAAATTAAAATAAAATAAAGAATGATTAAAATAAAGAATAAATATTTAAATCTTTAAACAGTATATTTATAATAGTACTTTGTTGATAATATATTAGTTCTAAAGTATAAACCACTTTATATCATATACTAAAGCTAATATGCCCTTACTATTGTTTATCTAGAAAACTCCCATAAATCTCATTCTTTGGTTACAAAACATCTATAAACCTATATTTATTATTAATATCAAACTATTGACTACTATAAATATTTCTAATATTATATTTAAAAAATTAGTCACCTCAAACCAATATAGTAAATATTTTTGTAAAAAATTATACATTAAGCTATTATTAATCAGACTCTGCCCACCTTATTATAAGTAATATATCTAATAGTAATAAATATATTAAAGTTCTAGTAGTAAATATTCTTTAATTATCTTTATATTAATTTCTAATTATATTTTTCTAAAAAAACTAAATTTATAAATATCTATTCTTAATTTAATAAAACTAGATATTAATCTAATATACTTACTGATAATTATTCTATATAATTCTTTTTTATCTATCCAAAAAAGATTCTTATTTTAAAGAAAAAAATTAAGAAGAAAATTATAAAAAGATAAATAGAATATTCTAATCAGGGTATAGTTATCTTTAAATATATTAAAAATAGAATATAATAGTTTTAACTTATATTTAATTATGTTTTCTAAAATTAATAACAAATTTACCAAAAATAAAGTAGATAATAGGTTAATAAAATTAATAATAATATCAATTATTTATTAAAATTTTTTAATCAATTATTTTTTTTTAGCCTTATTTTAATCAATTATTAACTTATCTAGAATTGGAAGATATATCTTTTATAATTATAATAACTAGAAATTACTTTAATACTTAAGAATTCTTTTAATTTGTTCTTTAAAATCTTAGTTTTTATCTTTAATAAAATAATATAATATTGTAGTATAAATAAATAGAGGTACTATTATTCCAACCAATCTCTAAACTCTCTTGTTACCAGGCCATTTTTGTAGAGGGAAGTACTTCTTCTATATATTAAGAAGTTTATATTCCTTCTGTATTTTGGAGAGTTTATGTTGTAGGAATAGTGATATATTATACTCAATCTTCAGAACTTTATATAATATAATATCTTTATATATATTTTTTAGTAATTTCTTAAATATAAAATAAATTAGTAGATTAGGCCTATTAATTAAAAAAATTTATATATTTATAAGCTATATATTTTTTAACTAGATAAATAAATATATAATAATTTTTATATCTTCCTTTTTATTATACTTATTTAGCATATTAATTAATAAAACCAACCTTGTTCTATAAGATTTAGGCTTAATTTTAGAAAAAGGTTATAAGATTAATTTGTTAAATTACTTTTTTAATATTTTTATAAATATATTTGGGTTGGTTTAGATTATTTTTTAAATATTTGATATTGTGTAGTAATAATAATTTACTAACGTCAAAGATAAGCGAGCGAGCCGGACAAGCGAGCGAGCCACCTCACCACCCCACCCCAACAAAAACACCGGCTTCACCACCACACCGCTATTATACTGGTCTAGATATATGCCAAATAGTTTATATACATGCTTAAAATACCTGCTAGCATATTCGAATATTATATCCAGGCTTGCCACAATTACTATAGTAGCATATATACACAGAAGTAGTCTCTGGCTGGGGGGTGTGCTGGTGCTTTGGAGGTGCTGGTTGCTCAACCACTTCATCTACAGCATCACCATCCAGGATTCTGTTAGCCTGGTATATAATAAGCATGCCCCCATACTATATACACTGTCTTTTCAACTACCAGCACTTACTCAGCAGCTCATTTACAAAACAAAGCATTATATTCTCCACACATATAAACACCATTTAATACATTATTATTTGTACCCCTTTAAACAACTGGTCCACAGCTGCTAGCAACAATATAGGAAAGATATTCTGGTATTAGGTAATCTAGTTTTTAATCAAGCCTACTTATAGACTAACCTCTAACAAATTTAATAGCATCTTTGTAGTCCAGGTAGCTTCCACATTCACAATACCCAAACATGAATTTACTAAAGTGGCCACTAGCAACTATATATCCAATTTTAATAAAACTCTATCTAGGTTATAAGATACAATACCAGCTCCAACAAAGCTGCTGCATATATTTTTAAACATTATTACAGCAGTAAATACCTTATAAAATCCAGAGAAAAACTCCAGCTTAAAAATATGATTAATATACACACATATTAAACTCTCCACCTCCTTACTATACACCTACTTTAGTAGCCCAAAGCAGCCAATATCCAATAGCTGGAGAATATACAATAAATACAGCAGCATACAGATTGTAACAATCTTATACTCCTGGCAGTACAGCTCAAAAACAGCTGAATAATAGCTTTCATAACCATCTAAAACTAATAGCCAATAGTCCAAATAGCAGCACTACACTATAAATTTATCAAAGTACTATAGCCACTATAAAACAAGCTCATTCGTCATCCAGCCATTATCAGAAAACACAATAACCCAATCCACTAGTAACTTGGTCACTATATACCAGCTAGCTAGATAGTACTACCCAACAAGGATAATAAATAGCAGTAATGCCCAACCTTCTACACCTACCCCCTAGATAATTATTACCCATTCACAGTTCCCAGGCTGCACTAGCTTTACTTTATCACGCAATTCAGCACCTGTAACAACAGTAGTTGTAGATATCATGCCCATTGCAAAACCAGTCTCATCAAAGTTATAAATATCATTATCCACAATACCATACTTAGCCTTTATAGCCTCAACTAGCTAAAACCACTTACTAATAAACACAGAATCTTCACATTTCACTCACTAATAGTCATACTTCCTGGACAAACACATCTATAGCTCTGGGCAACATTTAACAAAGTTACCAGCCCATTTCTTACCAACACATCACATACTATCATCACTACACATCAACAGCAGCTAGTTGGCCATATCTTCCACATTATTTAACCTAAAATAAAAAGACCACACACATAGCTCAAATATATACTAAACAATAATATCCTTTTTTAAATTTGTAAAATTTCACAATTTCAGAATACTATCTGCCCTAAAGGTACAGCCTTTACACTGGTGGGTAAGGGTGGACCAGAAAACATTATATAGCTTTGCAGCAGCCCTAATACTTAAAGCTGTATCTTTTTCCAAAGCTTGAATAGCTATATTTATACATGATTCAGTCATAGAGGTAGCCATTGTTGTGGTTGTTGAGATATGTGGTGGTGAAGGTAAAGGGGTCCGTAGGCGGCCAGAGGTGGCTCGCTCGCTTGTCCGGCTCGCTCGCTTATCTTTGACGTTAGCTAATTTATAATTATATTAAAGAAATGGTTATCATTATTATAATTAGTTTTACTTTTCTTAAAGAAGAAGCTAGCTATAAGTTACTTATTTGTTTATAATTTTTTTATTATTATTCAAAAGATGGTAGACTTCCCAGTCCCCACCCTACCAATCAGCCAGAATATACCTTTCCCCTATAAATTATTTGTCTAATCAATAATATTATTAAAAAGATTTACCTAGATCTTAGCCAGGTACTCTAATTTATACTAATCTATATAGTTTTTAAAGATCACCCCTTCAATAATTAATAGGTTAAGAATAATTTTTTTAATTTAATTATTTTTATTATTTGTTATTATTTACTAGAATCAGTTTAGTAATTATTAAAAATTTAAATTAATAAAATAATAAATAATCTAGATAAGATTATTTTAATTTTTAAATAGTAACTAAAATAAAAATATCTTTATAAAAATAATAATAAATAATATTATATAAAATTACTATAATTTATTTTTATAATTATTAAAGTAATTATAGATGTTTTAAATAATTAATAAAAATAATTTATCTATTAATTTTATTATTTTTATTTTAAAGTAACGTATTCCACAAGCGAGCGAACACCCCAAGCGAGCGAACACCCTACTAAGTAACCTCACCCCCTTTTCTCCTTTACCATCACCTATATCCACAACCACTATAATGATAGTCTCTACAACTGAATTCCAAATAATCTTAGCTATTAAAGCTCTAGAAAAAAATAAAAAATTAAATACTATAACAGCAACTAAATTATATAATATTTTTTAAATAATTTTTGTCCACCAATATAATAGATACTTTTTATAGAGTGATAGTATACTAAAATCATAGAATCTTATATAATTAGAAGAAGATACTATTATCTAGTATATATTTAAGTTATATACACAATCTTTTCATCCTAAATTAGATAATATAAAAGATATAGTTAATTAGCTACTATTGATGTATACTAGCAATAACTTGCATTATATTAACAAAAATTGGGCAATAAATTTTATAAAATATTATCTGAAGTTTTAAATACACCTATCTAGAAAGTATGACTACTAGTAGACTAAATACAAAGATTATAAGTTTATTAATAATTAATTACAACTTATATAAATTATAAAGACCAAGTATGGTATTATAAATAATAATATATATAATTTTAATAAAATAAGCTTTATAATAGGTATAATCTTCTCTACTATAGTTATTATAGGTACTAAAATCTATAATAAAGCAAAGTTGGTACAGCCTAAAAACTACAAATAGGTAATAATTATTTAGAAAATATATATAAAAAGTTGGATAGTATTACTATTTATTATCTTAGCTAATAAATACCACTTAGTTAGCTGGTATATAAAAACCAGCTTACTAAAAGATTAAGTTATTATACTTTTTAATAATAGCTGGATAATAAATAAGTTTACTATAAAGTAAATAAAACACTTCAACTAATTTATAGCATAGTATTGTATTTCAGACTACTGGTTATTAATTTTAGATAGCTATAAAAACTATTATTTGGTTGCTTTTAAGTTTTACTACCAAGAGCATAAGATTATTACAATCTATATACTACTATATTTTTCATATTTTCTTTAATTATTAAATATTAAATACTTTAAACTATTAAAATAGATATATAATCACCAAATAAAAAATTTAGTATATATAGATATCAATTATATCAGTAAGCTAGAGTTCTTTTCTAGATTCTATAAAATATTTACTACTACAATAATACCTAAGAATATATATAGCAGCTTTACTAGAGTTAAGATTATATCTTACAATCCTAATAAAGTTTTCTTAAAGTTAGATATCTAGTTACCAGCACCTACCCCAGTAAATTCACACTCTAGTACTACATATACAGTAGCTATCTAAACAACAAAAACATTAATAAATTTTTCAGAAGTTGGCTTATAATTAGAGCTTATTAAAAACCAAATTATCTAGTATTTAAATAGCTTTTTAACATTATTACTAGCTACTGTAGACCAATTTACTAAAAAGATACAAACAATAATACATCAACTAATATTTATATAGGTAGAAAATATAACACTATACTTTATAAATCAGGTACTATTTAAATATTAATAGATAAAAAGATAGTATATATAACAGGAAGACATATTTACCATACACCAGGCTGATAAAATCCTAGATAATAATATTATAGATAGATAGAATAAATAGATAGAATATCTAAATCATTAGAGTAGCCCCTAACTAGAGGCTATCTTTGGAAAAATACTACACTATAGCCACTATGGTAAGCCTAGCTATAATATCTAAACCTATCAAGAAACATCTTGAGGATTAAGACTAGCATAATATAGATTTCCCACACCATCCTAGCAGTAGTGTGGTAGTGAAGGTAATATTTTTGTTAGGGTGGGGTGGGGAGGGTATTCACTTGCTTGGGGTGTTCGCTCGCTTGTGGAATACGTTATAATATTTTATATTCTTATATTAAATAATTTTTGGTTATATTATGTTTTATAATCTAATTACTAGATATAATTAATCTATAATAGATATATAATTAATTATATAGATAAAGAGTTTTTTCTACTATTTTACTAACTTCACATTAATTATAAAATATATTTTTAAAAGATGTTTATAATTTATTTAAAAAAATTAATTATTATTATTTAATAAGGAAATAAAATTTTAAAAAATAACCTTATAATTTAAAATTTTAATAATAATATTATTAATTTTATAATTTTACTAAAGTAATAAAAATTCTGTTTTAAATTTAACTACTATTGTTAAAAATTGTTTTAATAGTTTATTAAAAATTCTAATTTAAACTAACTAGCCTTTTTATACTATTTTCCCAAAATTATATTATAGAATATTTTTAAATTTTAGTATTAATATATTTATAATTATATTATTTAATTTAATGTTATATTCTGGTAGTATTGGTGCTTTATTAGTAATCTTTATTATTAAATTAACTTTTATAGTTGGGAAATTCTAGAATATCTGAATAATAATATTTACTATAAATATTATATTATATATCTTAAATAGAAGATATATGATAATAATATTATATAAATCTATTTTATTAAATTTATATGTATTGTTGTTCTTTTTATTTTATAATAATAATGGATAATGTTTGTTTAGGATAGTAATTATTGCTGTAAGCTTCATAGGTAGGGTATATATCTAGTTTATAATATAATCCTTACTATTAAGCTAATAATCTATCTAAAATGTTATTTAAGTTTAAAGTTAAACTATAATGTACTAAATTAAGGGTTCTAAAAGTAATATTAAATTTAATAATAATCTAATAATATTATAATATAATAACTAAATAGGAGATGGAAGATAAAGCTTAGAATTATTTAAAAATATGGTAAAATCTTTTAGTTTTATGCTTTTGTAAGATAGAATTTCTCTAGATTTTATATTTTATTAATAATATGATATTATTATAGCCTTATATGAGCTGTAAAGCCTTATGTGGCTTATAAAGCCTCGTATGGCTATATTGTGTCAGAAACCTAAGTGTCTCTAACACTTATAATACTACCACCTTTTGGATTAAAATAATAAGTAGTGGAGATTTAAAGGAAGGGAAAATATAATATTCTGTATTTTATGATATAATGGGGTTCTGGGTCTATATTTGTAAGGCTCTTCTATCCTACGAAGGATCTATCTCTGTTGTTGTTTGGGAGAGCGAAATCGTAATGCTTGTCCTTCTCTTATAGTTCCCATACGGTCGTGTCAAGTGTTTCCTCAAGAAAGATACCCAGGGACTTTTGCGACGTCGTAGCCACCGTCTACATCACCGCCGTTCTGGAGTACCTAACCGCCGAAGATATCGAACTCGCCGGCAACGCTGCAAAGGATCTGAAGGTCAAGCGTATCACCCCTCGTCCCTTGCAGCTCACCATCCGTGGAGACGAAGAGCTAGACACCCTCATCCGAGCCACTATTGCGAATGGCGGTGTCCTGCCTCACATCAACAGAGCTTTGTTACTCAAGGTCGAGGAGGGGCCATATTTTCTGCCTTTTTGTTTCGGGAAGCGCCCACTGGCCAGATCGAACAAAGTCCCATCAGACCTAACTAAGCTATTTTAGGACTTAGCGCAGAAAGTTGAAAATTACCTAAATAAGCAATCACAAGGTGAGTAAATACTTAATTATGTGCATATGTAAATGCTTGCTCGGTTAGCTACCGTGGGCTAGATTGGAGACTTTGGTCCCTGTATCAAATTTACGATAAACGCGGATGGCGAAATGGCTGATACCAAAGCGAAAGTCAAAATTCCAAGCGTGAGGATCAAACAACCAACTCCCTGATCGAATCTAAGGTGTACCAGCTCGAAGCAAAACGAAAAGCCTATTTGTGCTACAGTCTTCCTCGCAGTCCCGGTATTTGCTAACACAAGGAAGAAAAGAAAGATAGAACGAACGAACGAACGAACGAAACTAACGCCGGGTGCAGACCAGAAAAAATATTTGCAGACAAGTTGCCCTCAGAACCCGTTGAGTTTATACCACAGCCCTAATGTATGCCACGTCAGTGATCAATGTTGTATGGGGTTTAGAATAGTCGTGACGAGCTCACCATCTAAGCTCTCCTTTCTCCGCCCCTGGAGTCTTTAACGCGTGACTATCGCCGAATGGGTTGTTCGGGTCCTCCGGCTCTTCTTCATCGTCACTTGCGTCTTCTAGCTCATCGCTGTCATAGTCCCTCTGCCTCGGTGGGACCTGCCCAGGCTGCATGGGGCCATGATCTCCTCCGATCTTGAGCTTCCCAAGCCGGTTTGTCGCCTCGTCCGTTCCCGCCCTATCCTTTGGCATCTGTTCCCACTCCCCTTCACTATCGGAGTCCTCGCCGGGAGGCTTGTCGAGGGCCTCGAACAGCGTCAAGGCCTCTACCAGCTCCTCGTTCGCGTGGATTAGTCCGCCGAGCCACTGCTCCGACTCGACGAACTGGATGTACCGTAGAATCTGCCGCCGCAGCAGCTTGCAGGCTTCGAAGCGCTTCATTACCTCGGGGTTATCGCTGACTCGCTCCTTCTCTCGGTTTATCAGCTTGAGTGCATTCTTGAGGTTTGTCGACGCGATTGATGCTGTTGCTATGTTTTGGATCATTGTCGACTTTTCCTTCTCTAGATTGAACGGTGGGCGCTTCTGCTGGCTGGACGAACCCGATTTCTTGGATGACTTTTCTTTCGGCGGCTTAAAGGTGGCGATGGGCGCGTCCGAGGGACCAAGGGTGATTGGTGCCTGAGGTTTCGAGCTCGAGCTATTCCGCGAATGCGACGACCCCGCGTGCGAGTAGGAATGTGACTGGTGACTCGAGCTGCCGGGACTCGTTGGGCCGGACCGTGGCGGTGGTGAAGAGGCATCGTCGTCTTCTGGTGATACAGGTCGGGGTTGGGGTCTTGGGCGGGGCCTCGTGGGCACTTGGCGGTGGAGATTCGCTATGCCGGCCATGCCGGGTGCGTCCTTGTAGGCGCCATGCCATTGTGCAAACAGGATCTGGGCTTTCTTTCGGACGTCGGGGTCGGTAAGGGTGTCGGAGGCGATGATTCGAAGCCGTTCGAGGAGGGGTTCGTCGGCGAAGCTGCGCTGGAAGCGTTTTCCAGCGTTCTCTACAAGGGCATCGAGAATCTGGCAGAAGTAAAAGCGTTAGACGGGAGCCTCTGGGTCGCGGGCATAGACGGAGTGCTCATGTTGTACCGTTAGAGCTCTTATCTGTCGGTGGATGTTGCCGTATTTCCTGCGGAATCACGAGCGCGAACGTTAGATCTAGCTCATCCCACCCCGGCTAACTTGTAGGCTTCCCATCGCGCCGGGTCGGACGTACAGTTTCTTCCTGATAGCTCTCGCGGCCTCTTGCGGGCCAGTATCTTGTAGCCGGACGGCCTCTATCAGCTCGGGGATTCCGGACAAATCGTTCTCCTCGTATGCTTCTGTCGTCAACTGCTCGATCTGGACCGAGACGGCCGAGTATGGTTTTTTCTATAGCGGCGAACTATCAGTTCCCGTTCAGGGTATGGAGGCTGGGGCTGAGTCTGAGCTGCTCACCGAGGCGAACATGACGATGCAGCGGCGACCGTGGTCGATCTAGAGGAAGGCTGTTGCAGTGCCGTCGAGATGAGGTTCAAGAGTTGGTAACGTAACGAGGGCCGAGGCTGCGGGGAGTTTGCAAGGAGGGGCACTTGTGTTGGAAGCAACAAACTCCACACACGACAATTAATCAAGCTCACGCAAGGACACGGTGACGGCAGCTCAGCTTCGAGCGGGATATTATATCCATCCTGAGAACTGGGACGACGATAACGCCATGGCGGGAGCTGCGAAGGCTAAGAAGAGGTTATCATGCGGTCCGACGGCCGGCTGACGAGAAGGCTGGCGAATCGCCCGAGTCTTGTGATGCCAACAGGGACCTACGCGCAGGCGAGCATGCAAGTCCCCACCGTCATGAGAGAGGCAGGCTGAACAGGCCAACGAATAATGCGCAAGTCTACCATCAGGCCTTGGACTTGCCCGGGTCGGAGGCTCAGACTCAGGCCAGCGGGCCCGAGACGACTGGGTTCATGCATGACGCGCTGCATTGCATGGGAGTCGCGGTGTCATCAAACCGGATGCTGCGCGGAAAACGTGCATTCTCATGCGCCGTCCTCTCTCACTCTCACTCTGCCGGTCGAACATCGCAAGCTTGAACTGCAGCCTGGAAACTTAAATCAAATATATGCTGAGGCAGAAACTTGTGGGATTTGCCATTAGAAATGGACGTACACTCGAGCCCAGCCTTGTGCGGGGAACTTCCCCTTCTCGACCGGATCCTGTTCATGCCATCGCCTATCCTCGAAGCGATACAAGCACAGCTGAGCATCAGCGATATCATTAAACTCAGCCGAGTATGTCGCGCTTGGCGACGATATCTGATTCCTGGTAAGTCATTGCTAAAGTCCCTGTATTATAAGCCCTATCGTTATCTGTATGGATGTAATTGACGTGGGTATTTCGTACCTTGGCAGATGATTCCACCAGTCAGCCTGGATCCGCCGTGAGTTTAGAATCTCCATGGCATCCTTTGGTCAGAACTGTCGCAGCCTCTCGCATACCTCCCCTGAAACAGAAATACATCTACGACAGGCGAGTAAACTACAGCATTGGCGAATCGTACCTCGAAGAATATGGGTTCCTGTATTTCGCCCCGTTTGATTGGCTCCGACGAATCTTTGGTCCGACGTATCAAGCCGCTATCACGCGCATCTACCTCGATGGGACTGTCGTTTGTAAATACCCTTCGTCAGCACTGGTTGCATTGCGATGGGTATTCTGTTGTCCCAATCTTGCGGTTCTGAGCCTAAGATGGTGCACAGGAATTGACATGGACGATGTAACCACGTTGTTTCTGGACCCTCTGAGACAAAAGCTGTCGATATATTCCGATCAAACGCAAGAAGTTCCGAGAGCACTGCGAACGCTGATGGTTTGGGGCGTTGAAGGGACGGTACATCCGTGGCAATCAAATCCTATCCTAAAATCCAGATGCTCGTCGTTGATGAAGAGATATCATACAGACCTTGATTGGTGTCCGGCAGCAATCCACGACGGTTCAACGCCCGTGTCCAAGAGTTTGCTCAATGTGGGCAAACGACAGTGCGGGATATGCTTCATTTCCAAGGAGCCAAAGTGCGTCAGTTGTGAAGTGAGAAATGTCTGTGAAGAGTGTCAGGGATTCGTGTGTGACGAATGCTTGACGATCAAAGAAGTCAACGGTAGGTACACACAGTCGCTATTTTTGTGAAATGGACTAGTCCTCCTCATTGTGCTAACACCGCCTATATAGAACGCATCGATTGGGAGGCTCTCATGTACCCATCCGGACCGGATACCCCCACGATGTTGCAGTATCGATGCTTTCGGAGCACGGTGTGTTACTGGAGAGATGAGAGGCACTACTTCCATCCATCCTGCGCGCCACGGGAGCTCACACCACAAGGCGGTCGTAATCCACGGCTATGCTCCGGGTGCAAGAATCTTTTCTGCCAACTCGACCGAGATCGTGGCCGGGTCTGTCGGTTCTGTGGCGCCAGCACATCCTGCTGTCCGAGCGAGGATACGTTCTGCATACGTTGCGGAATGATGGTCTGCGGTCGTTGCGGCAAGTGCAAGGCGATGGTAGGACACGCGGATGGCTACCAGAAAGGCACGGAGAATGACCTTAATGCTATACTGGCGGACATGTTTTGACACTTTGAAACTTGGATGTTTATATAAATTTTATATTGGATGAACAGGCGTCGTATGAAGGCGGTTACATATATACTAGATGCTCCCTCAACACCAACAATATCTATACGTACCTCTCGCTATATTTATAGATCCCTAGCCAGTCGAAGTTGTTGCATGGGAACTAAAAAGCAACCGGGTCCCCTGTCGTCATTTCCTGCTGATTCCCAAAACCAAGGGTGTGCCTTCCTCCAGGCAACCTCAGAATACACCGGATCTCTCGCGCACTTCCTTAGCGTCCACTCTCTCACCCCTGGATACATACGATCTAGGTCTGAGTCTTGAATCGCGTATTTCCACGGTCCTCTCGTCAGGGAGCACACCACGCGGAACAGACGCTTGTAAATATAGCGGTACGAAGGCTCACCCGGGAAAGGGCTTCCTATATAAATGTTTCGACCCCCCAGTAGATTGATTTGCATCGCCAAGTTCTTGCCCGCGCCCGCGAATATCCAACGGAGTCGTTGTGTTACAAACATGAACCTGTGATGATAATCTACGAATAAGTGTGGTTGCAGACGTCGATTCTGGAAGGTTGCGAAGTTGAAGATGTCAACGCGAATGTGGCGGATGAGGTTGTAATAACGGTTCGCGGGCGGCCCAAAGACCCTGGATGGGCAGGTCCTGCTACTTCCCGCCAACTCGTACCTACTGTAGTCGTCAGATCTCCACCTGTGCGATTTTACGCAGGTGTCTGTTAGCGATAATTATCCAAAGTCTACTAGGTCGCAGCGGTATCCAAACGGATGCGAAGCAAGAAAAGCATTCATGCATATAAGGCGGAGGCGTAGGTATACCTTGCTGGAAGCATGTATAGTGCCCCTTCCCTTGCCGGACTCCCAATGCACAGCTTCTCCCACGGCAGCTCGCAGTCAACAGCGATCATAAAGCCGCGCTTGCGGTCTCTCTCTATTGGATCCTCGGGCGCCGGTATCATGGAGCCGCGCTCGTGGTTTCTTACTGCTGTATTCTCGGGCGCTGGTATCGTGCGCGCCAAAATCCTGATCGTGAAAACATTCTGCCCGTAGAAAACTGGCACTGCTTCCTCATGGACCTGTCGGTTGACGCGCAGGAGAGCGAGATCGGCTTCTGGCGGCTTGTAAGGCCCCAGGTCGCAATCCGTATAAACGGGATCTGCGAGGGGCGGCGGGTCGAAGAGAAGGATGTAGGCGTAGATTTCGTCGCGGAGTTCGCGAGGCAGCTTGAGGAACGGGAAAACCATTCTACCTGAATTCGCATGACTGGAAGGGCGTGTGAATGGGAAGAAGCTCCATTGGATGTGTACTGCAAGACTCGAGCTTTTGCAAGGCTGGGGATGTTTGCAAAATTACTTATTTATCTCGCTTGGATCCTTTCAAAAAGGCGCGACGTAAATGTGTGTCCTACGTTCACGATTGCAAGGCTGAAGGGCACAGGGAGGAAGGCTCAACTATCCCATACTTTTGCGGATACACCCTGGAATCTCGAGATCTCTCTAGCTAACACGACAGACGAAGACAAAGCTCGCAAAAGAAGAACACCCACATCCCTATAGTCGGTCAAGCCATGCCATGTTAAAAAAAAAGTGTAGTAATACTAAAAGTAAAGAACACGACAAGGACCATGAATATACACAATGATAAGTTCCTTGGAATTCAGTCTAGACTTTTATAATTCTTTGGTTTATCCAACAAACCAGCATACAAACCATGACCGTCCGTCTACAATTCGTCGTGGCCTTGTAGCGGTTCCTCCTCCGCAGGTGCTCCGCCAGGACCACCGGCACCGCCATAAAGCTTGCTGGTGATCGGGTAGGCGACGGAGCTGAGTTTCTCCTTGGCCTCATCGAAGTCTTCCTTGGAGGCGGTAGAAGCGTTGCTCTCCAGCCATTCAATGGCCTCCTTGACGGCGGTCTGCAGGGTCTCCTTGTCATCTTCCTCGATCTTGCCACCGAGACCTTCCTCATCGGCAAGCTGGTTCTTGAGCGAGTAGGCGTAGTTTTCGAGGCCTGTTTAATCTGTTAGTGAGGACTTCGCAACGCGAGCTGGTGTTAATGCTTACCATTTCGGGACTCAATCTTCTCCTTGACGAGTTTATCTTCCTCGGCGAACTTCTCGGCCTCCTCGATCATTCGGTCGATCTCTTCTTGGCTCAAGCGGCCCTTGTCGTTCTTAATCGTGATAGACTCGGACTTTCCGGTGCCCTTGTCGGCAGCGGAGACCTTCAGGATGTTGTTGGCGTCAAGCTCGAAGGCGACCTCAATCTGAGGAACGCCACGGGGTGCGGGCGGAATGCCGGTGAGCTCAAACTTGCCGAGGAGGTTGTTGTCCTTTGTCATGGTACGTTCGCCCTCATCTAATTCGATTGTTAGACTCTACCCTCGAGGCAACATGAGACGGAGATAGGTGGATGAACTTACAAACTTGGATCAGGACGACCGGCTGGTTATCAGCCGCAGTGGAGAAGATTTGGGACTTGCGGGTGGGGATGACAGTGTTTCTCTTGATCAAGGTTGTCATGACGCCTCCGGTGGTTTCAATACCCAGGGTAAGGGCGTTGACATCCATAAGAACGATTTCCTCGGTACCAATTTCGTTGGAGAGAACGCCACCTTGAACGGCAGCACCATAGGCGACAGCCTCATCGGGGTTGATACCCTTCGAAGCCTGCTTTCCATCGAAGAAGTCTTCAAGGAGCTTCTGAACCTTTGGAATACGGGTGGAGCCACCAACGAGGACGATGTCATCGACCTCAGACTTCTTGACCTTAGCGTCCTTGAGCACCTGCTCAACTGGCTTCAGGGTCTTCTTGAAGAGGTCCACGTTCAACTCTTCGAACTTGGCGCGGGTGAGAGTCTCAGAGAAGTCATTGCCATCGTGGAAGGCTTCGATTTCGATGCGGGTAGACATCTGAGAGGATAGCGTACGCTTGGCCTTCTCGACTTCGCGCTTAAGCTTACCCATGGTCTTGAGATCCTTGTTGATATCAACACCGTTCTTCTTGTTGTACTGCTTGGCGAAGTACTGGATGACACGGTAGTCGAAATCTTCACCTCCAAGGTGGGTATCACCGGCGGTAGCGAGAACCTCGAAGACGCCCTGGTCAATGGAGAGGAGAGAGACATCGAAAGTACCACCACCAAGATCATAAACAATGATCTGGCGGTCACCCTCCTTCTTGTCAAGGCCGTAAGCAATAGCTGCGGCGGTGGGCTCATTAACAACACGTAGGATGTTCATGCCGGTGATACTTCCAGCATCCTTGGTGGCCTGACGCTGGGCGTCGTTGAAGTAGGCAGGGACAGTGACGACGGCGTGGGTAACCTTCTTTCCAAGGTACGCTTCCGCGATCTCCTTCATTTTGCCCAACACCATGGCAGAAATCTCCTCTGGGGTGAAAGTGCGTTCTTCACCGGTGACCTTGACCTTAATAGCGGGCTTTCCGTCCTTGTTGACAACATCGAACGGGAAGTGCTTGATGTCCTTCTGAACATCTGGGTCGTTGAACTTTCGTCCGATGAGGCGCCTGTACCATGTCAGCAACGAGTTTTTCATGTACGGGATAGCTGTGATGGGATAACTTACTTGACGTCGAAGATGGTCCTCTTGGGGTTGGCGGCGGCCTGATTCTTGGCGGCGTCTCCGACTAACCGTTCCTCGTCGGTGAAGGCGACCCACGATGGGGTGATACGGTGACCCTGGTCGTTGGCGAGGATTTCAACTTTTCCCTTCTGCATGACACCGACACAAGAGTATGTCGTGCCCAGATCGATACCGATGACTAGAGATACGAGTGTTAGTCTTGAATTCTACAATTGTTTGGTACATATGCAGGTGCAAGACTCGATTGCGTCCTGAGCAGGTGGGGGTGGGGCTGCTCACCAGTTCCATAGTTCTCAGCTTCCTTTGTTTCATTGGCGTCCGCGTGAGCGGTGCCTATTAACGCCAGAGGGGCGACAAATAGTAGGAAGAGGTAGAAGAGCGTGCTCCAGGCGGAGAAGCCTGTACGTCTCGCCGCCATGGTGGCTGCTGTGGGTATCAAGTAGGATGGAAAATCCTAGCAAAAGCACGAGAGTCTACAAGCAGTCTTTCGTCGCAATGAACCGGCACAAGTCGTAAGAGTAGATGGTATAATTGCCCGGCCAGAGCTCTCAAAGCAGACAGGCCAATTGGACAGCAGAGGTAGCAAGGAAGAGGATGAGATGGTGGAGGAAGATGGAGAAGAGAGGAGGAGGGCGGGAGGAGAGACGCAGTCGAATTGCTTAAATGCGCTGCGGTGTTGCTGTTTGGCGCGAACTGGCCAGCGTAGCAGAAAACGGCCACCGAGCAACGAACGTGCCTTCTGGAACACCTCCTCCTCCATCCCAGACTAATCCAATGCTCCAGCTGCTATTTTCGTCCCGGCCAATATCGTCCGGGCAATCAACAGGGCCCCGGGCTGACCGGGCAGGGGCCCACTACCAAGCATCTAGTACCTACTGAAGACTGAGCTGCTGCTCTGTTTCCGCACAGTTGGTGCAAGGTGGCCTGTACCTGCTGCCGCCACTTAAGCTTATCTACTGGCAAGGCTCGATCGATTTCCAACCTGGCGGACCCAGCAAACACCAGACGATATGAGCATCAGTGCCTCACGATGAGTTGCATCGACGTTCAGGCACAGCCTTGCCACGCTACAAGCAGTCGATGCCACGATGGAGCGCATTATCTCGCGTGGAGGCAAACCATGGTGCAAACTGGCCTTTCGCCGCCCCAGGTCTTGGCGTATAAAACTTCATTTTGCACGTGGCGAAGACCGCCTTTTTCACCGCAAACACAAACGTGAATACCCCAACTCGTCGAACTGGCCTCTTCTCTCTCGCCGCCGTTCACAGTGTCTCCGTTTGCCTTTACTGCCTAATTCGTCTGGCGTAATATATTAATAATACATTCGCTGGGTGGGCAGTTTTGGGTGCGCCATGGCTTTGTAAAGACACCTGCGGCTGTCCATGTGCCAGCTCCATGCGATCGGACTAGCATTCCGTGTGCCGGAACTTTCTCAGATGCACTCCGGCAGCTGTTGGAGGGCGCCTTCGCAGTTCGGAGCCAAACTTATTCGCACCTTGTTAGATGGGCGATGTCATGCAGGGTCGGCGCCGCAACAGTCACATACTGGGCGGCGCCTGCCTGCCCCGTATTGCCAATTGTAACACGTAGCCTTTCTAGATACTCGAGATTCAGAGCCGCAGAACCGATCGTGCCTGAATGTGTTATGACATCGAGACATCGCGTGACATCGAGTTTGCCTTCTTGGTTCATGACAGAGTAGCAACATTCCCAGCTGTTAGGAGGGGGACTGTACAGATACAGATTCTCGAATGTTCTCAATGCATAAATTATACTCGTGAATATAGATGCATCTTAAGCGCGGTTTGGCATCTACTTGCGAGCTCAGTCTCGACACCCCCCGAACATAGTATAACTGGAGCTTCGTGTTAACTTTTGACGCTATATAAATGTTATCAAATAGTATGATACAGAATAGTACATACACAACGGGGCATGGCGCAATATACGCTACTGCAAGATCAAGTTATCGATCAATCTCACTGTCTGCTCCCCCTCCACCGCGGGCAGTACCCACATTGCACCGCTCAAAATCACACTTCGTCCCTTCTCTACGGTCTCCACCTCATTCAATAGCTCGGGCTCATTCAAGCTTACGTAATCCAGCTTGACCATGCCTTCTCCCTCCCGCTCGATCAGTTCTCGTGCCGCCTGTAATATTGCGTCTGCCTTCTTCTCACCACCATCATACACTTCCTCCGCCCGCTTTAGTCCTCTATATAGCACAGTCGCTATGTCGCGTCGTTTCCCTGAAAGGTACACATTCCGTGAACTCATTGCCAGTCCGTCGCTTTCACGCTCGGTAGGCACCACTGTCAATGTGATGTCGAGGTGCAAGTCGCGAAGCAATCGACGCAGGATCACTGTCTGCTGTATGTCTTTCTGTCCAAAATAGACACGATGCGGTTGCGTGATGTTAAACAACTTTGTGCACACCGTCGCTACGCCGCGAAAAAAATGCGGGCGTGTGCCACCTTCTAGCTTTGCGGATAGCGGTACCACTTCGACAAAAGTGCCGACCTGCTCGTCTCGAACCAGCGGGATACCCGCCGGATACATTTCAGAGACCGTCGGCGCAAAGACCCCGGCGATATGACCGGTGACAGTTGACGGGAATAGAACATTGAGGGCTTCCAACGATGCAAGGTCCTCATTCATGGTCTTCGGGTAGGCTTCTAGATCTTCTGTTGGTGAGAATTGCGCCGGGTTCAGGAAGATTGTGACGACGACGTGGGTGTTCGCTGCGGCGGCAGCACAGGCGAGGGATAGGTGACCGGCGTGCAGCGCACCCATTGTGGGTACTACGCCGACTGTAGAATGCGGCGGTAAAGAGTTCCGCCAGGCACGATAAGTCGCGACGCTATTGAACACCTGCATTGCGGTGAAATGACTAGTTGAAGATAGTAATCGTGATGGTGTCGAAGATATAACTTTAATGCGAGAGTTCAAAGCTGGTCTGTGCGAACAAGCTGTACTCGCCGGACTAGAATTGTAAGTTAATGCTCTGACCACGAACCAATATGCTTTAGAAGATGAAGTAATGTACATCTCTGCATATGTGAATGTCTTTAGCGAGGCACGCAGGCGCAGACAGACTTACAAGATCTAGAGAACACTCGTCGAAGGCAGGGCGCGAAAAGCATATCGGGACTAGCCGCTGTATAGAGTGACAGGTGTCTTATAAGCGCAATTGATCACGTAGATGAGTTCTACAGCGATGGTTCGACTTTGCCAAACTTCCCACTGCCATGGTTGGTTGCGAATGACAGAGAGTGAAGTCGAGGGGTTGTGCCGACATCGACCGCTTTTGATATAGCTACACCGCCACACCCAGGATCCGGATCCTGGGTGGCGTGTGGCTGAACACCATCAACTAACTCGCCACAGCCGCGGCGTCGACATCGCGCCTAACTCGCCTCACATCTTCTCCATAAACTAGGTACTTCAGCACCGCACTGCAAAGTCTCACCATCGCATACCACTCACCTACGTAGCCAGAACCCTAGACAGCGCCATGGGTAACGACGGTGGCAGGTAAGCGCTCTTCCCGTCTCCCACCTGCGGTCCACCCGCTAACAATGGCCCCCTTAGCATTCCCACCCGTCGCGAACTAGTCAAGTCGCCTACTCGCCAGAAAACGACTTCCGAGCTGCGCTCCCAGTCCTCCCAGAACGCTACATACCACTGGGCCTTCTGCCCACTATCCAAACGCCCTCTCAAGTCCCCGGTAGTCTCCGACGCCCTCGGCCGACTCTTCAACAAGGACGCCGTAATAGAATGGTTAATCGAGCCTGAAAAGTTTGGCGATGGCGAAGAAGTGATGAAGACGTCCGGCGTGAAGGGTCTCAAAGATGTTGTCGATGTCAAATTCGAAGTCGGCAAGGACAGCGGGGCGTCGGCGGGGGCGTCGGCAGAGGCATTCGAAGTCCCGAACGGCGGCATCATAAACGGCAACGGCAGCGCTAGCGGCCGGAAAGAAGCGTGGGTGTGCCCGATCACACAGAAGGAATTGGGTCCCGGCGCGCACGCGGTGTACCTTGTCCCGTGTGGCCACGCGTTCGCTGAAGTAGCCGTACGAGAGATCAAAGGAGACGTGTGTCTCGTGTGCTCAGAGAAGTTCGATCGGGAAGACGGCGTGGTGAAAATCAACCCGACAGAGGAGTCTGATGTCGAGAAGCTGAAACGGCGGCGAGAGCGACTAGCTGCCGCCGGTCTCTCGCATTCGCTGAAGAAATCATCAGGCAAGAAGCGGAAGAACAAGGACAAAGAAAGGGATACTAAAGAGAGCAAGGACAGCGATAAGGAGAAGGACAAAGAGAAATCCGCGAATGGTGACTCGAAACAGAAGGCAGGCAAGTCAGTCGCCGATGACATTGCTGCCAAAGTTCTCGGTGACCAGCAAGAAAGAAATAAGAGACGAAAGATGGACATGAGCAACAATGTGAAGAGCCTGTTTACGAGTAGTAATAAGGCTGACGACCGGAAGCCTAAGGACTCGGACTTCATGAGCAGGGGATACAGCATGCCCGTCAAAGGTGGTCGATAATGAATTGTATAGCTATACGCCCAGTTTACGACTTGTACGATATCTGGAGATTTGGCGTTGGGGTTAGATGGTATTCCAGATTGGATCTGCATCTGTACATTCTCTTGTTTTAACACCACCTGCTTCACATAGTTATCAGTGCGATTATGTGTATATGACCGGAGCCAAAGCAACTCTATATTGAATTGTATACAGCGAAGAGGAGAACAATGATTTCCGGCGATCAAAGCCTATCGAAAAGGATGGTCTCGGACGAAAAGGACACAATCCGAGGCATGCCAGCAAATGAAAATGTGACTAGAAGAGTAGAGAAGTGGTTTATCTGCATATGTAAAAGAAACCACGAGCAGCCTGCATCCAAACGAGATTAAAATGAATACACCAAGCTTCCAAGAATCATCGCCATGCTGATTCTTTCATAAACGCCACCCAAAACCAAGAATCCGAGAAATGTGAGGCATGGTGAACTTTTGTACAAGGCGGATTTCGTCGGCCGCGGAGGTCGAGAAATCGGTGCAGAACCGTCTATAGAGCAACTGACGGATGGAGTTGGTTAGGTAATCGACAGGTACCGTCAAGGTATGTTTAGTCCAGTAAGATCGCAACTAAGCCAGCGAACCCTGCTCCGGGCCCGCCATCTGCTGCGATAGAGGCGGTGGAGCCAGTAGACGGCCTAAGGTTAAGACTCGGTTAGTCGGTTTCCCGCAAAGAGCTTGTATAGCCCGTGCAAACATACCAAGCCCTATTCCGACGCCCTCAATCACAGCCAGCAATATCGCACATCCTATTGCCGAGTTCCTCGCGCTTTTATACCCGCCACGAATCGCCAATGCACCACCAGTAAAGAACCCCGCAATGATAGCGTTGTACGGGTCTTCCTTCTTGCGAATACCCTTGACGGCGCAGTCGAAGGTGCCGAACAGACCGCCCCAGACGCCAAAGTTGCCGCCGAGGACTGGCGCACGGGCTTTTATCGCAGTGATGGCACCGATCCGTCGTTCGCCCTACAATCCGAGAATTTGTTAGGGAAAGCCGGGTTGAAATGATAAAGGTAACATTGACATACCATCGGCGAGTTACGAAAGCCTTTGACACCGTGCCATACTGCACCACCGATCGCCTAGATAAAGATTACCGTCAGTCTCTGTTCAGCGTAAGAAATGAAGGATAACTGGGCGAGCGCCTACACCCATGCAAAAAGCGCCACCAAAGTCGTTGAAGATAACCCACGGACAGGGATCCCGTGTGTGATCCATCTTGCCGTACGCGAGCCGGAGGGTAAGTAGAGCGGCTGAGGGATTATCGAAGGTATGGTATCCGGTGGACCTTGGAGGGGCGTTCGGAGTCCGTTGGTGGTGGAGCTTTTGATGAGGGCGAGAGCGACGGACTTAAACTGGAAATTCGGAGGGCAAAAATTCTGATAACGGATGGCGCCAAGACTCTAGTGTTGGATTTTGGCAGCAACACAGACTGTAAGCAACGGAACTTCCCGCCAGGCGCCAGACGCTGACCAGGCTGTGAATGATATCGACAGCATTTCTGTCCTGGACGCCTGGGCGCTAGTCCGCATTGTTACTTTCTAGATTCTTCTAGTGGATTTATGACGCCTCAGGTTGAATCTCCATTTGCCTCAGCCCCATTAAGACTAAAACCTTAGAATATTGTGCTCCTTACAATAGGCCTCCTCTCATTCGCTTTGCCGTCCCCCAATCGCTGCAGCTATCACTTGCAAAGGGCCTAGGGCAGCACCTCTACGAGATAGACCACCACCAACATCAGAAATTTCCATGGTTGGCATCTATAGAAAATCAACATATATTGACGCCAACGATTATGTTATGCATGAAATTTGAAAAACTGATATATTAGTTACACTTTTATGGGCTGCACGAACATCTCAATACCAGCCTCCAAGCTCAAAATCCTTACAAACCCAAGACAACATCATGCTAGTCGAGCTTGTTAGAATATCCATAAGATTCGTTCAAACGTAATCAAACGTAAAATCTAAAATGATTTCGGTGTTAAGGAAATGTATGGTGCTCTACAATGATACTCAAGATGGCTGGATGACCTTCAAGCTATCGAAAAACATCGTCTCTAGGAGGACCGGTAACTCGGCCGACCGGTAACTCGGCCGACCGATGACACGACTGGCTGGAAATATCCATCTCTGTATGTTCAATGGAAGTTTCAATCATACGACGCACGCAATAAACAAGAGTGATTACTCAAACCTATATACTATGTCTCGTAAACGAGAAGCTGGACGCACGCTATATTTATGAATATCTACTTAGAAATACTTGCTTTCTAAAGGACGTCCTTCTTTCGTGAGGCACGCCAACATCACTATATACACACGCAGGGGCTTTGTAAGGCCGCTATATCAACAAGATCCTGTAGATATAGAATATCAGGGTGACTTCCCTGATATCAATACGCGCACGGCCGCTTTTGAATCCTGCCTAGGACGTCGGGCTTGCCACTGGAGTGGAAGCCCCTTGATTGACGCAAAAACCAAGGAGAAATCGGGGTAGCAAGGTTCTTGGCACTATTTATGCACGAAAGCGCAGGCGAAATGGAAGCAACGGGCAGAGTGATGCTTTTCAGATAAAATTACAACTGTTGGTCAAAATATGCGCAACGTACGATGTCTTCCGAAGGGAGGAAAGCAGCCAATGAGCCATGAATATACAGGCGCATCCGAACAAGAAATACGGGAAGTAGCAGGATGAGAAAGCAAGAATATAAGTCGGTCTCGCAGCACCAAACCGGTTAACCAACGCAATCCTTGTGGTAAGGAAAGGTTTGGTTTACGAGACCAATGCAAGCGCGAATTCGAACCAACAGGGAGAAATTCTATAGAAATGGAAAGCAGCTGCTGAAAGCAGATGGATCCATGGAGCCACTGCTTATATTGGCACTCACTATATATATGATGTTTTTCGCGAGCTAGAGCAGCAGAATAACGGTATAGCTGGAGCTGGAGCTAGCCATAATGTATCAGGAATCTAAGTATCTACAATTTTACATGAATACCAGCTATATAAACAGATCACCAGAGGATTGTCTGGTTCATGAGACAACGGTACTATATTACTTAGTAATTAGTTAGGCGATCGATTTATTGAACTCACCGGTCTGGTTCGTAATACATACAGAATTTTGAATCCGATCGATCAGTACCTACCAGCAGTACTTAGAATTACCAACTAGTCCCAAAGCACGGTGGCTAGACCGGCTAGTTTAAATTTGCAACTTGAAGATTGATAGTTAAAGCCGTCTTCTTTCGAAATACTAGTAGCCCGACATCTCGTTTCACCGGACATGCATGTATATAGACCCCCGGAAACTAGAACATTTAGAATAAATTCAATTACCCAGCACTGCTGCTTGTTCCAGCCCAGAAGACGAAGTAAATACTGGATAATGACGTCATAGGACAGGGTTCACTCGAGCGCTTTCCGAAGCTGTCCACCGTCCGATTCGGATATATCACAGACGCACTCAGTGGGGAACACAAAAATTCATTCGCTCGACAGCGTATACTACCAAGTCCCGGAAACGTTCGAAACATTATAATTTTATTATAAAATTTGACGAATGCCATCGTAGAACAGCGCCACGGTGCTCGTCTCGTAAAAGTGGGTATTATATTAACCGGATCTCCCAAGCTCTGAGCCAAGGCGGGTCAATACTGAATCGATACCCTGGAGAAGCCTTTCGACGTCCTCGGCGTGTGGCTATGTCAATATCACGATGCATAGTATGTTTAATATGTGCACATACGCGTATACGTGATCACGGGATATAAGACATCCAGCTTCAGTCCCACGAAGAACTGCGCGGCTATCAGCCGAAAATTGTCGTCGAACAAGGGTTTTGCTTGACAACGTGTACCTGTGCTTGAGGGTCGGCCCGGCCACCTGCGAGAATCGATGCAATGGAGGAGGCCCGCGATATTTGCCTAGGGTCACGTCAGATTGGGGCGCAAGGGCTGTGCATTATTCCGACATGCCGGTCTGCATCGATCCAACAGGCCAGATTGTGTAACACAGCAACGTGGAAGCCTGAAGGAAGCGCTGGAGCTCTCTATACTGTGACCCAAGCTCTGTATGGTGTTGTGCACACAAAAACGGGCCAGTGCCAGTTGGATCCATAAGGCTGGTGTTATTAGATTGAGGCTGAATGCTCTCGTCTGATAGTATTTGAAGTTGTTCCATTGAGGTTATAATCGAGGCTATCCGCGGACAGGTGGAAATTTTAAGCATAGCATATTGCAAGCTCGCGATCGTTCTTTCTATCTCGCTCTTACGTTACTAGGCTTCTTATCAAGAAGTGCCATGGCAGGCATTGAAAAGCTTAGAGCCACCAACCTTCCAAGCCGTGCGCGCGACCACGATCTTCGGCACGACGACCTAGCAGAAGAAGGGCAGGAAACAATCAGGATCACAGGCATCGTCCTCACCGTGCTTGTTTTCACCGTCGTCTTCAACATTGTCATCCTCGCTGTGCTGCTGTTCCGTCCGAGCTCCAACTAAGCTTATGTAAGGTGCATGGTTGAAGCAACACAATTTGCTGTGCCTGAGAACGAGGAGAGACTTGCTGCCCCGCGAGAATAATTTTCCTGCTCCTCCCCGCCAATTGACTCATGCGATCCACCACGCGCCTATAAAGGTGACTGCTCTCCCGGCCTCATTGGAGTCACTCGCACTAACTACAATCCCCTATCTCTTCAGTCGGACAGGAGCGCATCAACGAAATCGACATTCTTTACAATATCGGACCGCGACCACGGAATCATGGCTGAAGCAAGCTCGTCGTCTGCCCCGCCATCGGGCTCAAGTGCCCCGCCAACAGAAGGCGTCGCCAACCTCCACCTCGATGAGGCCACCGGCGAGATGGTCTCCAAGTCCGAACTCAAGAAGCGGCTCAAGCTGCGCGAGAAGGAGGAGGCTAAGCGCAAGAAGGTGCCTTGACTTTGATTGCCCCGCCATCTGGAACCCCGCTTACATAGTCGTGTGTCCACAGGAGGAAGGAAAGAAGGCTAGCGGCGTCGTCGAAGCGGTGAAGAAGAAGGTCGGCCTGGTCGACAAGAGCGCGGAAGAGGCTGAACTGACACCAAATGTACCTTTCCCTCAATACCCTCTCCATATAGATTGATTCTTACCCTTTCGTCTAGCAATACTTCGAACTCCGCTCCCGCACAATCAACAATCTGCGCACAACCAAGTCTCCAAACCCCTACCCGCACAAGTTCCACGTCAAGGACAACGTCCCCGACTTCCTCGCCGCCCATGCAGACCTCAAGCCCGGTGAAGAGCGATCCGACGTCGAGGTAGCTGTCGCCGGCAGAATCTACGCCTACCGCTCCTTCGGCGACAAGCTCCGCTTCTATGAAATCCGCTGCAACGGCCACCGCGTCCAAGCTGTTGCCAACCTCTCCAATGCCACCGGCGCCGAATTCGCCGCCCAGCACGAGCATCTCCGTCGTGGTGACATTGTCGGCATTGTCGGTTTCCCCGGCCACACAAACCCCAAGGGTGCAAAGGATGCAGCTTCCGCTGGCGAACTCTCCATCTTTGTCCGCGAGATCACCCTCCTCTCGCCCTCCCTGCACATGCTCCCCACCGAGCACTTCGGCCTCAAGGACCAGGAGACCCGCTACCGCCAGCGATACCTCGACCTGATCATGAACCAACGTACCCGCGAGACCTTCATCACTCGCTCCAAGATGGTAACATACATCCGCAAGTTCTTCGACGACCGGGAATTTGTCGAAGTCGAAACGCCCATGATGAACGCCATCGCCGGCGGTGCCACCGCTAAGCCATTCATCACGCACCATAACGAGCTCAACATGGACCTCTTCATGCGTGTCGCCCCAGAACTCTACCTCAAGATGCTGGTCGTCGGTGGTCTCGAGCGCGTCTACGAAATCGGCCGCCAGTTCCGAAACGAGGGCATCGACCTGACACATAACCCTGAATTCACCACCTGCGAGTTCTACTGGGCGTACGCGGACGTCTACGACGTCATGGACCTGACAGAGGAGCTCGTTTCCGGCCTCGTCAAGCACGTCACCGGCGGTTATCGCACCAAGTTCCACACGCAGACCGGCGAAGTGTACGAAGTCAACTGGGAGCGGCCGTGGCGCCGCGTCGAGATGATGCCCGAGCTGGAGAAGGCGACGGGCAAGAAGTTCCCGCCCGGCGACCAGCTGCACACCATGGAGACCAACGAGTTCCTTCGAAATCTGCTCAAGGAGCTCAAGATCGAGTGCACGCCGCCGCTGACCAACGCGCGTATGCTGGACAAGCTCGTCGGCGAGTTCATCGAGGAGACGTGTGTTTCGCCGACCTTCATCACCGGACACCCGCAGATGATGTCCCCGCTCGCCAAGTACCATCGCGATCAGCGCGGTCTCTGTGAGCGCTTCGAGGCATTCGTGTGCAAGAAGGAAATCGTAAACGCCTACACCGAGTTGAACGACCCCTTCGATCAGCGGCTGCGGTTCGAGGAGCAGGCTAGCCAGAAGGCGCAAGGCGACGATGAGGCGCAGCTGATCGACGAGAACTTCTGCACGAGTCTGGAGTATGGGTTGCCGCCGACGGGTGGCTGGGGTATGGGTATCGACAGGATGGTCATGTTCTTGACAGACCACTACAGCATCAAGGAGGTGCTAGCATTCCGTACGTATTCCTAAGCTACGATATCATGGAGGCATCTACTAATGGTATTCGATTCGCAGCATTTATGAGGGATGATAATCAAGAGAAGAAGTTTGCGTCTGAGGTTGTGGGAATTAAGCCGCAGGAGGTCGATGCAGTCGGCGAGCTGCAGTCACCTGGAAAGTAAACGGTGCACTTCATCCCTCGTTCTGCGAGGGAAACTACCGAGGGACTCGCTTTGTGATTCATGACATATTTTATATGATATCTAGACCATGTAGCTACGGACTTACTTAATTAAGCACTTATCGCTTAACTCACCGTCTCCTTCCCCTTACTAACATTCAGTGTATGTGGTCTCCAAGAGTTAATGGATCGATCACTTGCTAGCGTTGTAGAGCACATACTTGCCAGTCGCTTTGCTTTAGAATAGATCTTAATACCAAACTAACGGTTACTAGATTTGACATAATCCCTTGAGCTTCTTGATTGAATTTAGCGCATCTGCATTGCAGCAACATGTTAACATAGGATCAACGGTACCTAGGTAGTTGCTAGGTCATAATATTTCCAAAGCTCGAACAGTGAATCTAGCTGCATACAGCTCTAGAGATATGAGAACGGAAGGTCCCAAGCAGGAAAAGCATCGATATCGACTGTCGTTGAAATGAGATAGATGCGCATGTGTGCAAGCATACCAGCCAACCAGCCAGCAGCGAATTAAATGAACGGATGAGAAAAGTATGTACCCGAAGATATCGATCGATAAAGCCCGCACTTAAGCACACAGATGTGCCAGTGCCACATGCACACGCAGGAAGGAAGGTTCAGCGAAGGACTGACAGAGAACTCATAACCCCACAAAATCAAAAGGACCGATCGATAAATCGACAAACTCGCGTATAATCAATGCATTCATGGAATGGAACAAAAAGATAAAAAGAAACCTCATGCATGCCACAAACAAGATACCCCGTCGCTCAGTACTTTTTACATAACGCCATTCCTTACCCAGAACAAAATATACGCATTTCGATTCTATCACCGACAGAAGTTAGCACAGATTCAACTGGAGAAAACAAAGGAAAAGAAAATGGGGTAACCTACCACGACGTCATCGTTCTCCATCTTTGTCGCCTTCGTATCATCAAACCGATGCCATACACTTCCGGCACCGACCTGTCCGCCACCCCCACTGCTGCCCCCGGACACCCTGACAAACGCAGTGTAATGCCCGCTCGTCAGACTCCCATAGTGGTTCGTCACAGCGTACAAGCTATAATGGAATGGCGGCGTCGTGTCTGACGTTGCCGGCGGGGCCTTACCCCCCGGCATATTGTCAGGGTCCAGCGGCGCCGGCACATATTTCGTCAAGTCAACACTCTTGCCGAAATTGACCATAGTATTGACTTTATCCCGCCACATGCCGTGGCTGCTGAACCGCTTCAGATGGATGATGAGCACTATCGGCATCCGGCTGATGCTCAGCTGTTTGCTTGCCCGTCGCGGCTTCTTGCATATCGGGCAATGCCACGCGTCGTCGCCATCGAGAATCTCCTCCTTCGTAAATTCGTCCATGCAATCCTTCAGCGTGCACCCGCCGCTACCACCCTTAGCGCTCGCGGGGATGGGGAGCGAGAGATACATGAACGGACTGTACGTCGTGCTGGTATGTCCGCACTTGAGACACTTGAGCTGGCTGCGGAACTGGCCTTGAAACCACTTAACGATCATGCTAAGATTAGTATGCGTGTATCGTTCCCATTCATAGTAGGAGGCCAGCTGCACAGGTAAGCTCTCACGGCAGCGCTCCTCGTGCTCCGTCAGGTCTCTTAGTTTCGGCTTTCCAGCATTAGCGTTCAAGTCTTCGTGGAGATAATCTAAAAAAAATTCGAGGTATTCCTGCGCATCTTGCTGGTCACGGCCGCGGAATTGCGAGTTGAGTCGACCGGAAATGTCTTTGATGGTAACCGGGGACACAAAGGCGTATGTCTCCTCCCACAGATTACGGTTGAGATTAGCAAACGCCTCTGCGAAGATGCCGCGTGAACCTAGGCGGTTCTCGCGGTTGATATGCAGGCGGTATGAGCCGCTGAGGAAGTATCGTGCGAGTGGGACAGTTCCGGACATGCACTGGATGATTGAATTCATGTAGCACGTGTTTCCAAGGTTCTTAAGGCCTGTAGTGCCGAATCCCGACGGCGTCACGGGCGCGATGAAGGGTGATGTGATGGGGTCGAGAGCGGGTGCTTGTGGTTGGTGACGTTCGGATACCCCGCTATAGCTCTTCTTCGGTACGGCGGGGGGCGGTCGTAAGGGGGATGGAGGAGCAATAGGGTGGAACTGAGGGTTCTGGACATCGGTGAACCCATGGAACATATGATCGATAATGGTGTTCCGTCGGGCGAGCGTTGTCTCGGCGGGTTCTTTGGCTGGGACGGGGGGTGGTAGTTGTGGTACTGGTGGAGGTGTCCGAGTGGGTGCTGGCATAGACTGCTCCGACGGCGGTCGTTCCTGCTCCTCGTGGACGCTGGGTGCAGGCGAGGCGGCGGTTTTCTGCGCGCTACCCAGAACCGGAAGCGTAGGATATGCGGCGCTCTGTGGCACTGTGTCTTCACCAACGAACGAGGACAGTCCATCGACATGGTCTTTTCCGATAGCTGGGAAACGTTGAAACTATTTCGAATTAGTATGAAGTAACGGCGGAAGACAGGTAGGACCTACAAATTCTTCGATATCAGGAGATCGCTCAAAGTCAATAGTAATGAGTGACGCGGCTCGGTTCCGTGATTTCACGTCGCCGGATTCTCCAGCCAGGGGATTTTTAATCGTCAATGCCGTACTGGAAGCAAAGTTAGCATGGGGATGTCATGATACGTGTACAAGAGGCCGCATACTTTTCCCGCTTGAGCCTCGCAATCCATTGCGCTTCTTCTTCCTGGTTGATTGGTTGGGCGGAAGCCATGAGCTCGGATCTTTCCGCGTCCGGGAGGACTTGACCCGGTAGCGCTGCCCTTGCTCGTTCCTTTCTCCGCGCAGCTAGAGTAGAGTGAGATGTCGCAGTCGTCTTCGCGCCCGTTCGAGACAAGCGGGCGACTTTTTGCGATGCATCGGTTTGAATGAGTGACGTGTGGCCATTGTATTCGATCCAAGCGTCCAGACCGCCGACAAGCAGCTTTGGCGGGTTCTTTAGCTGCTTCTGGTAAGCTAGATCGTATATAGCTTGAACCAGAACTTTTAGTGCTCTTTGGGCTGGTTTGTCGGTGCCTCTTTGGTAGCTGTTCAGAGCAGCTGTCGACTGATCATAATACACAACATAGTCGTATTCGTGTCTCCGTTTGAACATCGTTAGCTCTTTATCGGGAGAGAGTGACAAGGCATCCTCCAGCTGTTCTGCCGACATACTTTATGGGAATATTGGTTAGCAATCTATAGATTCACACAATTATATGGCTAGAATTCATACTTGTCTCGCAGTGCAGTCGGCTCAATACAGATGATGTCGCGGCTGAATATGTGCCCTTGATCAAATTCGGAGCGTTCCCTAACGTCTATCACCAACGCGGACATACTGATAAGGTATTCCGACAAACGCTCGGCGGATATTGTGGTGTCTCCGGTGTTCAACGAATGCAGTGGAGCGGACGGTTTGGGAACGGCAGCTGGCGCCTGCGCGCTGTTGTTCGGCCGATAGTTGTCCAGGGAAGTACTGGAAGAAGCTCTGACCAAAGGCCGAGGCTGTGATTCACTGTTTGCCGGGAAATAGGTGCTACCGTCGGGATACTGGCGGATGGGTGAGTAGGTTGGTTCCGGGGGCCTTGGTAGCGGGTCAACGTCGGTAGACACAGTGGGTTTGAGCAACCGCTTGCGCAAGTTGGCGGGTTCCGGGGTTGTCCGACTGAAGTTGCTTCCCGGTCCGCCGGCTTGTCTCAATTTTTCGAATCGCTCTTTCAGCAGGTCCGTCGAATTGGTTTTCGGAGCTTGTGTATCGCCATTGGTCGCTGCGCCTCGCTCGCCGCGAGAGGGTGGCCTGTCGGTAGCAGAGTGATAGTTCTGGAGGTCTTTCGGTTTGGCCGGACGCGGCGGAGGATGCTTGATATCTAACGGAGCCGGAGGGTCGTTCACCACCGGCTTCTGCTCTTCCGATGGTATCGGCGAGGGGGACTTTGTCGTAGCTGATATATCGTTGAGCGATGGCGGGGGCGTATCGTTTTCGATGTTATCAGCGACAATTATCTTCTTTATCTCATCCATTCGGTCCATGTGCTTCATCATATCCTAGGCAGGTACTAAGCTTCAGTGCCAGCTCACTTGTAGGAGCCATAAATGCCTCAGGTGTAACTCACTCCGCGCAGCTTCTTGAAATCGGACAACGGATTGCTCGGACGGGTGACCCAGGTCGGATACTCGCGATGGTTGGGGATTGTATTGATAAGGGTGTCTAGGGCGACGTTGAAATCGACGAAGGCGAGGTCTATGCGATTGAACTCGATGTTCATCAAAGCAGCCTTGGATCTCCTAGATGCCAGCATGAGCAGCGCGCCGATCTGGTTTGGTTCGGTAAGTGTTAGCCTACGGCCGCTCGATCTCCTGGCAAAACTGCCGCTGGATAGACGAGCATTTAAAGAGGGCAACCGTACGGAAAGAGACTGTCTAGGTTTCTCGGCCTCGATCTTCGCCTTCAGCTCATCGATATGCTTGAGAGCTCTCCTTGGAGTCCCGGATATAGACGAGATGTCAGTGTCCATGGTCCGGGTCGAGGCCCTGGAGGAGCTAGGGGCGCTCGAGTCGTTGGCGCTCGAGAACGATGACGGCACCGCGGTAGGCATGGCTGCACAACCTAGCCCTCAGGGCGGGAGGGGTGCGCCGGTCGGAGTTGACGATCGTTAAGCAATGGGACCAGCGACAGAGGTTGATCGGGATGACATGAGCGGACAGCGCTGAAATGGTACGAAACTCGAATCGCCGAGTCACAGTCGAGATGTTTTTCGCCGTGTAAGGTCCTGGGAGACGAAGGCGAGCGGTGGGGTTGGAGGTGCGAGCATCTGACACTCCGAGTGATCGGGAGGTTGTCTGGGCTCAGTAACGTAAGAGGCTTCCTTGATCGGACAGGGCCAATAGCGGAGGTGAGCCGACACGACCTTGGCTTGGAAACAGCGGCGGGTATTGTACGCCACCGACAAAATATCAGGCCCAGCCGTGCTTGAGAGCCGGCGTCGACATCGGCGCCGAGGCTAGGGATGAGGAAGAGATGATGCTAGCCTTGGATGTGTGGTGAGGTCAGGAAGCTGTGCTCGGGCCCGGGCGCTTCCCTTGCTGCACGTCAGATGAACTCGAACTTGACGATACCGTATACTGCGCACCAGGATTTAGGCGGCGATGCACCCTCGTATCGGAGTAACCAGGGCTAGACTCTCCTGCACGTTCGAGGGGCAAGAGACTGCGCATACGAGTGCACTTGTCGATATGCCATCGTTCCGATCTTACGCGTATGCTTGCATACGGCGCCCCGGAGCTTGCCAGACATCTACTACTACGTCGATGGCTCTACTGCTATGTAACGGGAGAGATGACCTCGTCGGCTGACGTGCTCCCCGGAGCCTTGGCGGTTCCGCGACCGTTAGAAAAGCGTCCCGGTGCCATCTCCCCGGAGCGCCAAGCCCCTCACCGGTAAGCCTACGCAACAACCGCTGATAGCCTTCCGCTGATAGCTTCGCGGTCTCTGCCCCTCTAATGGCAACGGAACCGTGGGTTGCGTGAACACGTAAACCCTCGATAGCTTCAACAGTCGTCAGTGATAGCAGATATCCGTAACTCCCACTCGTGACTCAGGTATCGAACGGTGCCTCGTATGCAGGCCTGGTTTCCAGGCTCCGTTATCCATCCGGCGGTTGACGTTGCAGGCGCAGGCGGCTTATAATAGCTCATCGGTCTGGCCATTAAGGCATTCCTGCTGGAACCCTCCCCCGGGCCCCAAGCAAGCCAACCTCGCCACATCTCCGGTCATCATCACCATCAACCACCTTGCAACATCGCAAGCATCGCCTTTCCCATGATATCAACCGTATCGTAGCCTTCTGTCCTCCTCCGAAGCAGTTCGTCGTATCTGCGCGCTCCGTTTACGTCCTGATTAGCTTCGTCAAGACCCCCGGCTTCCCGCGTTTCACGTCTATCGCTCCACCATCACCAGCACCATGGCCGGCTGGTTTGGCTCAGGCACCACCGCCTTCGATGAGCAGATCGAGAAAGCCACGTCCTCCGCTCTGTATGGAACTCTATAGGGATATCCTCTGCAATGAATATTGTAGCTAACACGCTTTCCAGGGAGGATATGGCAGCCAACCTCGAGATATGCGATATCATCCGTAGCAAGCAGGTTGCCCCAAAGGAGGCCATGCGGTCTCTAAAGCGGAGGATAGGGAATAAGAACCCCAACATTCAGCTTGCCGCTCTTCAGGTGCCATCTCATATTCCGCCCACCGTCACACGCGTGCTCACTATTGAACCCTCATACTGACATACACGTGGCAACAGCTCACAGATGCCTGCGTTAAGAACGGGGGATCCCACTTCCTGCAAGAGATCGCGTCGCGGGAGTTTATCGACAATCTGGTTTCGCTCATGAACGCGCCGCAGCAACCGATGAACCTCGAAGTCAAATTCAAGATGCTCGAACTCATCCAAGCTTGGGCGATTGCTTTCGAGGGACAGCCCCAACTGACCCATGTCGGCGAAACTTACCGTCTCCTCAAACATGAAGGCTACCAGTTCCCGCCACCTCCATCGCAAATCTCGAAAGCATTTGTGGACTCATCTGCGGTACGATGCACTCGTCAACCTTGGGTTTCCCTGTATTGCTAACGTATGTCATCTACAAAAGCCTCCTGAATGGGCGGACTCGGACGTCTGCCTTGGATGCCGGAACGCGTTTACGATGATGAATCGCAAGCACCACTGCCGAAACTGCGGAAACGTCTTTTGTGGAACCTGCTCTTCTAAGACATTGCCGCTCTTACATATTGGGATTCCGCAGGCTGTCAGAGTATGCGATGGTTGTTACAACAAGCTCACACAAAGGCATCAGGCTCCCAAGCTCGTCGCCGCTCCGGTCAATTCTCGAACTTTCGCTCCACCGAATTATATGCAACCTCGGAATGCAAGAATCCAGGAGGATAGCGGGTTTGACGCTGATCTCAGAATGGCCTTGAAGATGTCGGAAGAGGAGGCACGCGGGGGAAAAGGCACGTCCGGCTACGTTTCACAGAATCAGCTAAAGGCTATGAACGAGAGCTCCAAGCCAGACGCCAAGCCATCGGCGCCTCAACCTAAACAGCCGACTGAGGAGGATGAAGACGAAGAGTTGAAAGCTGCGATCGCCGCTTCGCTGGCGGATATGGAAGAGCAGAAGAAGAAGTCCGCCTGGAATAATCCAATCGCTGCAGCGAGTGCTCAGCCTGCTGCGGCTTCGGCCGCCATCCGCCCGGATTACGAATTGACACCGTCAGAAGCCGAAAATATCAATCTTTTCTCTACCTTAGTGCATAAGCTTCAGGGCCAACCGCCTGGTACGATACTTCGAGAACCTGCGATTCAAGAACTGTACGAGAGCGTTGGCAAGTTAAGACCGAAGCTGGCACGGACATTTGGTGAGACGATGAGCAAATATGGTAATAAATCAGATGGTCCCCCAAAACTGGCCTGTCACACCTGCTAATGCCCTTGTAGAAGCATTGTGCGACCTGCACGCCAAATTAGCGACAGTCGTAAGGTACTACGACAAGATGCTCGAGGATCGACTGTCGTATACATATTCGCGTCACGGGCTTGGGACCACATCGTACTCTGCGCGCCCATCATACGCAAACATACCGCAAAACGCAGAGAGTTTCTATGGGGCTCAGTACGCAACCCCACCCCCACAGTCCGAAGCTTCGTATAGTCGCCCTCAATCCACCTATCAGGTCATGCCGGGACAGCGGCAATCACAATACCAGCAGACACCCCAGGCGCATTATGCGCAGCCAGCGCAACCAACACCCGCAGCTGCCCAGGAATCGCAGAAATATAACATGTACCCCACCATGCCGTCGCAACCGCCGCAACAGGTCCCAGGCGCATATCCTCAGGTCAGTTCTCCGACGCTGGCCCAACAGGCAGCCGGGTATCCACCGTTGCATCCAGGTCTCGTCAATAATCAGGCCGCCCCCACACCCCAGTCCCAACCTGATCGACAAGGCCCTCCTCAAACACCCCAGTCAGAATATCCTCCATCAGCGTATCCGTCGATGCCATCGAATATGCCATCTCAGCCTCCCAGAAGCGAATATTCCGCATCCACGCCCCACCCACAGCTCTCGCAGCAGCCAACTGGCCACTCCGAATCGCAGCCTAAATCTCCACCGTCGTACCCTCCACAAGAGCAGTATGCTCATCAATACCCACCTCAACAGCAAGCATCATATCCTCCACAGGATCCGAATCAGCAGGCGCAGCAAGGACAGCCATATGGCTGGCCCTATTCGCCGCACTTGCAACAGGAACAGCCGCACTCGCAATCGCAACCGCAATCACAGATGCAAATTCCCCCACAGACGCCCCACGAAGCAGTGTCATCTCCAGCGTCATATCCTCCACAATCGACAAACCCTCCCACACCATGGCAAGCACAGGCCCTGTCACCACAACACCAACCAGACCCGCAGCCGCAGCCGCAGCCACAGGTCCAAGCGCATCCGCAACCACAGGATCAAGTCCCCACAGACTTCTACAGGTCGTATCCAGTGCAGGTTCAGCAGCAGCAACAGCCAACGCAGCAACATGCCGCATACTACCAGCAGCCGGCACAGAAGCCGATTATACAGCAATCTCAACAGCCCGCTGTTGAAGAAAGTCTCATTGATCTATGAAGATAATCTTTCAATCCCGACGTTCCGAAGTTCAATTTCGCTTCGAAGGTTTCCCCAAGCGAGAGGCAATACTCGCTATATCCATCGGTGTATTTATTTCGCAGAGCATTGCATGGAATTCGTGTTATTGGTCTTCAGTATCGTTGATGGTTGCTTTTCTCTCTTGGCTTTTATTGGATGAGTAATCGGCTCCTTATTCCATCTTGGCGACATTGATATTTAGCACACGCGTGATTCGTACCTGTATCCGTAAATCGTTGGAACAGTCGTGAAAACGACGTGGAATACACACTGCTTGAAGCACTCTATTACATAAGAGCACTCACCGATCCTTCCCCTTTTCCCTGTCACAAGCGAGCGCCTGGGCCACCTTCCCAGTCGCACCATCAGCCTATTGCATGAGTGTATCGTGAACAAACAGATACTGTGTCACACCAGCAAAGCCGGCACAGACGAGCAAACCCTGGCACAAATCAGACCACTAGTTCAATCTCCCTAGGATGATGCACGACGAGACCCTTTGCATTCATCGTCAGGCGTGCGGTCGGTTTGCCGGTTCTTTCGGAACAGCTTGCGAATCGGCTGCATGTGGCGCACGCCCCTCCTGGCCGCCGAAGGCCCACTTCTGCACACGCCGCCGCAACATCTGGTGCTCCTTGCAGATTAGCGCCAGCGCCATCGAGATCCCTCGTTATTACTAGCAAAATTAGCGATAACAGGCTTAATCTTTGAGAGCCGGGGCCAACGCTCAGGGGCTGACGATAACGAAAATCAAAACAGCAATATTGTTACGTCCAACCAAAAAATGACCCGATGAGGAGCTTGCAAATTGTGCCCTTTGCGTATGCAGACGCCACCAGGTCGTTGGTGGACCGAGATGGCAGCAAAACGGCAGAACGGTGGAGAACGGAAACATACCTTAGTATACACGTCCACCTCGCCTCGGAGCACGAGCCGAAGGTCTTACTATATATACAGACTGCAGAATTGGGCGCGCGAGTAATTGTCCTGATGGTACCAAGGTGGGCGAATCTCTGCATACGAACCGGTTCCTGCATATTGCTACTAGTTAGAGCGGCTTAACCGCAAATTGTGCTTGCAATGTAACTAGCTGCAGGCGTTCGGACGCTCAAGGGCCTCCCCACGAGTCTTGGTATCGTGGGTGTGGCAGCACGGACGGCAGAATATAACTACTCTAGCCCGCCCACTTAGTTTTGGGTTTTCGTGAAACTGTCCATCGACTTTTCGTCCTTCGTCGTCACTCTTTTACTGTCTTTTGTTTCCTTGTAGGGGACGGAGACGTCGATTGTCTTCTTTGGAGGGGTTCTTTGGTGCATTTCTATGTAGCCATTTTAAATCTTACAACAAAAACAACGCAGTCTTCACTGCCCACGCTCATTACTATTGAATTCAGTCACTCATTCACTCAATTCATTCATCTATTCATTCACTCATTTACTCTTTCCTTTATATACAATTGATTTTATATTGACTTACTTAGCGGACGTCGACAGACTTTGTAACGGCCGAAAAGCAGTCCGAATATCTGTTCAAGCCGATATACTACAAAATTTCTAATAAAATGCGAGCGAATTCCGTTCTCTCGCTCTCGGTCCTGGCTGGCCTCGCAGCAGCCTCACCAATTGCATTGGACCTACACCAGCGCGATCCTGCGACGGCACCAGTGCTCATCTGCCATCGCGACAATGTGCTGCGCAAATTTCTGGCGACAGCACACATCACCCAAGCCGTAGAGTTCTGCGGCGCCTACGTCAGCTCCGTTTCGACAATGTACATCTCGGTCCCCACCTCTGTTGCCACGAGCGAAAAGGCCGTTACTACGGTATATGAAAAGCGCAGCGACGGATCCTTCGCATACCTGGACTCCTATCAGGACGAGCTGCGACGCCGCGATTACGGCTCCAGCACACTTCCGTACCCGACTTGGCTGGCGGCGTCGTACCCGGCCAGCAAAGTTAGCTCCGCTTGCTCGTGCCTTTCCATGTCGCAGTTCTTGACGACGGTCGTCATCACGAGCTATGTTACGGAGATCAAGACTTGCACGCTGGGCGGTAGCTCGCAGCTCGCGATGACTGGGTATGGGGGAATAGGCGGCATGGCACCTACCCAGGCGTACGGCGGCGCCAGCCCGCCTGCTATAACGGGGGGATATAATTCTGGTTCTGGCTCAGGCGGATATGGCGCACCAGGTGGCAATGGCAACTCGTATCCTTCGCAGGGTCCGGATCATACTGGTGGTTACAGCGGTTCTGGTTCGGGTTCAGGATCCGGTGGACATGGTGGTTCCGGAGGAAATGGAGGGTCCGGAGGGTCCTACTCGGCTGCTGGCAATAACTATGGCGGCTCTGGTTCTGGCTCTGGTTCTAATTATGGTTCTGGCTCCGGCTCCGGCTCCGGTTCTAATTATGGTTCTGGCAACGGCTCTGGCAATGGCTCTGGCAATGGCTCTGGCAATGGCTCTGGCAATGGCTCCGGCTCCGGCAACGGCAACAGCAACGGCAACGGCAACAGCGGGTCCGGCTCCGGTAATTATGGCGCCCCAGGAGGTAATGGCGGAACAACATCAGCAGTGCCTTCATACCGTGGCTCTGGCAGCTCGAGCACCTCGAAGAGCTGCACCAAGACCAACTCCGGCGCTCCAGGCGGTTACGTCGATACGAAACCTTCGACCGTTGCTCCATACGGCGACAATACGAAACCCTCCACCGTTGCCCCATATGGTGACGATACGAAATCTTCGACCGTTGCTCCATACGGCGACTCCGGTAACAATTACAAGCCTAGCACCTCATGCACGACCACTCATACCTCCGCAGCAAGTTCCACTGGGGCCACTACCGTCGCTACTGAAAATACTACAACAGGAGTAACCACCGAAGAGTCGACGACGACGAGTGACAGTAGTACTACCACTGAAGGCGACCCAGGCACTACTACTACCACTGCTGACTCCACCACGGTCGATACGACTTCCACCTCTGAGGATCCAAATGCGACTACAACTTCAGCTACTTCCACCACGGACGACTTCGGCTCGACAACCACCGATTCTACGAGCAGTTCAGCCACTGACTCCACCACTGATACGGCTACCACTACAACCGGCGATGTCACTACTACAGGTGATACCACCACTACAGCAGACACCACCACCACTACAGGTGATACCACTACTACAGCAGATACAACTACTACAGATGATACCACTACCACATCGTCAACAACTGACGCTACAACCACCACTACGGACGTTACCACCACCACTACTACATCGTCCACGGAAACTACGACAACCACGGCGTCCACCACGACCACTCAGGAATCTCAGACGTTTGGACCTGCAACCTTTGAGACGCCGTCCGGTGTCTGCAATCCAGTCGACAACAGCGGTAGTACCGGTTACAACTTCTACTTCATGGACCCAGACTCGCTATCGCAATGGACCGTCTCAGGCGTGAACTCTAACGTCGATCCCTTCTTCGTTACGGGCAACGACAACCCTGAGGCTCTGAAGCTAATTTTCTCCGGTGCCGCCACTGTCACGCTCTCACGCATCATCTTTGTCAACCCAGGCGTCGGTTATACCATCAGATGGAGCACTCTCAACGAGGACAGCGCCGCAAACGTCTTTGTCTCTGCAGTTTCCGACAGCACAGTATCGCAGTCGATTTCTGCCGCCAACGGCTGGCAATCTACTACGTTGGCAATCACTCCCCTGCTCGATTCTATCACCATTAGCATTGAAATCGATGTCAACGCTGCCACAGAAGTCATCCTGGATGCTGTAGTCGTCACGCCTTCGAACACTGACGCAGTTGTGGGACCTAACCTCGGTGCTCTATCAGCGGTATTCGAATTCACTAGCGCATCCCCTCCTGCAGGTACTACTGAAGATGTCACCAGCGGGACGCTCGGTGTTGGCGACATTGGCCCGAGCGGCGGAACTTCCCGTCTGATAAGTTGGGGCTCTGTTCCATCTGGAACCCTCACCACCAAATATACACTCGAAGGCATGGCCAGTGACTCCATCCCGAACGACGAATACGTTTTTACGACATCGGTGAAGTCGTCACAAAGCACGGGATGTTTCATTAGCTTCTTCTTTAGTGGAGGCCCCCTCTCGCGGACGCCGCTTACTGGATGCGGTGACAACTGGCAAACTATCACATCGACTCCGTTCTCATGGGCAGCTAACGCGGATATCACGGTTTCAATTGTGTGTCCGTCTACAGGGTTTGGGGCGAGCATCTCTATAGATGAAATTATGGTGGCTCCTGTTTCATAATCCGTTCAGCTGCGCACGTACACGCTAATTTCTCGATGTCGTATTCTTTTTGTATATTTATTTTGTATATTTGAGAGCATTCAGGCTATTTTGAATACATATACTTCTTCCTCCAATCATGCGTCCAAATTTCCAGTGAGCAGGTACTACGAAACACCTCGCAATGAATTAATACCACAGACAATTAATACTTCACCGCCCGATTAGGCATGACCTGCAAGATCCAGAAATTATCAGTACTGCCGTCTCAGAAGCATCATTGTCTCGCGAGCCAGACCGCCGTACTTTTATAAAGCAACATCATCTATCTCTGCAGCCAGTTGAATATACCAACTGGAAATGCTTCTCCCGCGCGTCAGGGCTTTCTCGTTACATATGTCCAGTTGATAGTAACAGAGTAGATTCAGCAGAGACTTGCCCGCGTTGAAGCACATTCCGTCCAGAGCCCATCGCCTGAATCGTTCGGCACCTGCATGGATATATTGATACACCAGTCGTTCAAGATTACGTGGGATGACTACCTAGTGGTCGTAAAATCCCAAAGTGCGTGAATTTGGAACGCCGACTCTAATAGAAGACTGGAACGTAATTATTGAGGTCAGTTGAATATCATTTTGAGATAGGTTTACCACATAATAGCACCGCCGGAAGGTAGCTGCCAGAGGAAGATATATATTTACCTGATAGAATAATTTATGTCAAATTACAATCTTAATACTATATGTAATAATAAAACCTATGAGTGATCTCGTATACTAGTATACTAGCTAGAGGTCCATATGCCTGTCGGTCCTGAGTCCGCTCACAGGACGCATTGACCCTACCTGCCTCGGATATCGAATGGACTCCACCACGCATAAGTCTGACTTAATATTCGCCATTGGTCATAGCAGCTACATTCGGACAGCCCGAACTGTGGAATTATGCTCATATCAGGCGTCTCGACAAAGATATCCTGGTCAGACACTATAAGCTCCGGTGTAGTGTCATTGACACTCCAAAATGGCATCATCGTCATTGTCACTTGGGTCTCTCGCTCTGCATAAGTACGATAATGTTCCCGCGGTAGCAAAAGTGTGTATCGCCACACCGTGTCGTTGGGAGCATCTTCGGCGAATGCTCCCCAGCCAGGAAGCGTTTCTGAGAAATTGATGACAGCCTCTTCAGGCCAGATGCGCACCTCCCATTCCACGTGATATCCGCCGGCCCAGGCTAAATATGCTTGGAATCGTCGCAGAAACGGGATGGTAGCGATGCGGGTTTGCATGAATTCGGTATCTGATCCCGCACCACCCGTAGGAAAGTAGTACATGCCCAAGTCCTCAACCTCGATTGTCATCCGTCGAATGAAGCGACTATACCGTCGAGGCGGGTACATTGGTAACGCCTCGTCCAGCCAGAGTCTTCGAGACATCGCGGCCGCGTCGCGCGGCGTCAACTACAATCCACCATTAGCCACGATGTACCGAATAAGACAGCCGAGTTTCGGATACTGAGCGTGATGAAAACCGTGCTGAAACTCTCTGATCGATCACTGCGGGGTGAAGAAGCACTCACGTTATCTGAGCTATGCCCCATGAACACTGTCACTGGCTCCGGATATTCCATCCAGCTTCTAAGCGGGTTCTCCTGATATTGGCCACACGAGTCTGGCCCCCGGATCAGCCTGAGGCGATGTGTCCCCCAAAGAGTGCTACATTCTGCTGGAATTTTGGACCCCTCAGTTACCCAGTACTGTCGTTTGTTCTGAATCACCATTGGAAAAGTATTCTGCGAATATAAAACCCAGGCGGCCTCGTCATGGATCCGTTTGCTAACCCGGAGGATCGAAGTTCTCAGCGGTTGAGATCTGAGACGATACTGCCATTTTCCCACTTTCCTATAATTGTAACTATCGGTGTCGAAGTCATCGTCTGCGAAGTATATCTCAGATCCGGGACTAGGGACCAGATCGAAGCGAAGGAGATAGCTATACACTTCGTCCCGCAGCTCGCGGGGAAGGAACAGAAACGGAAAGGGTTTGGCTAGATTCGTCGTGTCGAGAGCTCGAGCTTCGGTTTTTTGGGATGGCTCCCTGTTTCCAGTGAACAAGGAAAAGGGGGGCTTTTTGAACCACTTCATGATTGTCTGCATGATATAAACGCAATCCGAATCAATTCCTAGGTCCATTGATACTATTTAAGGATATTCTTTTGTAGAGAAATGATCAATGAAATAGACTAACGTCGCAAGCCAAACCTACAGCAATATTGGATTTGCGCGGGGATTGAGCAAGTTAGAATTCAAATGAAGTCAAACAGCCTGTATCAGTGAAACACGGGGAATAACCGCAAGCATTAAGTGCATATCTAGATTCATGAGGACTATGAATAATTCCTCTGCGCCGACACATATAGAACGTGAAGACGGCATCTTCACCGAAGAACGGGGTATATACCAACACGTGGAAAAAGATTTACGAGACCACTAGCACGTAGACTAGGAATTCCTAGTGCAGCACCATCAGGGACGTGTATAATCTATCGATCACCCAAACGCCGGCGTAAGACAGTAATTCACCACCAACTCCTCCTCCCGCTTGAAGCACCGAAACAAATTCCCCACCTCTTCATCTAAGCTTGGCGCAAATGTGCTGTTGACATACACAAACAAGCTCTGGCCATTACTATTGGGTTGCGTACCCAGGTTCCCGCTGTTGCTCGGTGATGGAGCCGCCAGCGGGGCATTAAGTTTGAGCTTGAGCTTATTGCGAAGAAAGTTCACCACGACAGAGAACTTCTTCGAGGCAGTCAAAGTGAAGACGTTCTTCTTAAGGGACGGTGTCGAGCCGACGGAGAGCAGGCGGATGGTCACTACGGTTTCGATCAGTAAGAATAGCTTATAAGATATGTAGGATCCGTGAATAAGGGTTCTGCATGCCTTTGGCGGTGCTAGGTGTGAATGCATTTGCGAGGGCCACCCGGCTGTCTCGTGGGATGTTTGTAAGCACCACGCTGGCGGATAGAGTTATCGGGGGAGCAAGAGAGTCATCGTCATCGGAATCCGGCTCCGGAAGCGGCGCAGGAGTAGGTGAGTCGGTTTGCTCGTTCGGAGACGCGGGAAGAACCGGTGGGGTTGACCGCGATGTGGATATGGGACCCGGGGGGTCGGCGGGAACCTGGTCGAGGGGCAGCTGGAGCGAGGGTGGCTGCAGCTCCGGATCCGCGGAGGTTGAGAAGAGCGGCGGCGAAGACATCATAGGATCCAGCGGTTGCGAGAGATGCTACCGACAGCTTAGAGGAAGTCCGAATGCCTGGAGGCTGGTTACAGGCATCCTCGCAAGCCTGGCCGGTGTCATCGGGAAGACTGACGACGTTCGCTTTTGGTGCACTAGCTCCACCAGCGCGATGTTAGGCGAGCGAGCATTCGCAACGCAATTTGCCTTGTGTTAATTTGAGGGTTTATGAGGCAGGCAAAACTACGACAGTCTAGACTACTAAATGAAGGCTGCGGACGAATATATGATATAAGGTATTTCCGAGACTACCAGCTTCCCTAAGCTTCAGTAACATAGCTATATACCCTTACAGCCTTAGGCGAATATATATATATATACAAGTGTTTTCTTGTCCTTCGAGAATCGATAACAAAATAGTTACGTTGCAAGTTTAACTACTTAATTTGAACGCTTGCAATTGCCCGTGCCGGGCGCCTGTAAGTGAGTAAATATCCAACGGCTTCAATCTCTAAGGGACCGTCGAAATAGGCCCCTCTGTTGGAACAATAATGTCGCCAGACCAGATAGGCTGACACTGACTATAATAAGGATTCAGCACGCGGCACACATAATCTGTCGGACAAACACCATTATGTATCCAGTTAATGCCACCGCACTGTTCCCAAGCAGCCAGAGTCGTAGTCGCACACGGCGGCTCAGGAAACGTTGGCATCGGCTGCCCCAGGCAACTCGGATCAGGGACGCAGGTACCCCAAAGTCCACCACAGCTGTTCACGTAATCAATGCAACGAGTCGGGCAGGGTGATGGTCTCGTTGTTGTGGTTGTAGTTACAGATGTGATTCGCGGTGTGGTTGTTGTTGTCCGCGAGGTAGAACAGCGCGTCGGCGTCGCAAAGGTGGGCCAGGGCTGTCCGCTGCAGCTAGGAAAGCAGGTTCCCCACATTTGCCCATTGCAACCAGCGATAAAGTCGACACATAATGTAGGGCAGCTTGAGGTTCTGGAGATCGTGGTGGTTGTCGGTGGTTTGAACGTAGTTGTCGTCATGGTAGTGGTCTTCTTCGAAGTCGAGCAGGGTGGTGCAGGGAAGGTAGGTATCGGGTCCCCGCGACAGCTTTGAGCGAAGCAGACAATCGAATGAGCTTAATTCATCTTTCTGGAGACAGACGGTGCATGCGAACAAGGAGTACAGCTATTCAAGACTTACCTAGGAAAACATCCGCCATACATCTGACCACAGGGATTTATGTAGTCAATGCACATCCTTACACATGAAGTTGTAGCCGTTCGAGCTGTTGTCGGCTGTAGAGCCGAGCTAAAGCTTGTCGCCGGCAGACCCAAACTACCAGTTGCCTGGAGAATGGCCAGAAAGATAGGTACCTTAAATTTGGACAACATTATTAAATAACTGGATACAAACTTTAGAGCTATTGTAATGAGCTTCAGCTGCCGATTCGTATCTCAGGCGAGTGATGCAAGTTGATGCCGAATGTATCTCCAAGGGGACCACCAGTTATATAGGCTAGGAATCGGAATGAAATACACAGCGTATTCATCCGAACATATGCACCCTCAGGCACAGAAGCTTGGACCTCTGCTCAAACAGGACCAGGGTCTGCCGGTCTTCAAGATGCATGACTTCTCGCCGAACCCCGCCTTGGCCAACTTTGTGCTGCAACGGATATCAGACCAACCTCATGTCTAGCCAGCACATACTAAGCTGTGTGTAATGCAGCCAAGCCGGAGCCAGAAAAATATCAAGAGATCCACCAATCGATGAAAAGACGCTCAAAGGAAGTCCCTGATCGGCTGAGCTAAGATATTCCCGCAATAAACGTCCCATGCATGCATGAATGCGTTTCTTGACAAGTTGGAAGGTCGGCCCGCCAATCTTAACCGAAGCACAAAATCGATATCGCCAAGGTGACAACGGACAATAGAACAAGGCCGCCCTAGCAAGCCCAGCTTTTTTTAAGTTTCGTTTTCCGAAGCAATTGCAGCGTCACATCCTAAAAATTCTCAATATTTGGGCTTGAGCGGAGGTTAATTAGCTATTTAACCAGACGAGAATCTGGGTTTAATCCAAGTTCTAACCATGAAACCCGCCCGCAGCTTCCTATTTATACAATAATGTGACGTTCAAATTGTTGCACAGATGGCCGAAATATAAGTGGAAAAGGCTTCCCATAACTGTCAATTCAAAATTGTAAGGCAGCTTTGAGGGAAAAGAAAATTGGATATCAAGTGATGCAGTTGCAAGTTGTACAATTGTACAGCTGAAGGCATAGCTAGGTATGGAATTAAGCAGCAGCAGCTGGCTTTCATAAATACACACCTACAGCCTGACATACACTGTTTAGTGTATGGATACACAGCATCCACAGCATTCCTTTATAGAATAGATTCAGTGATAAGATATTTCACTTCCATCGTTATCCTGCATTGTTTGCATTTCAGTGTCGAATATCGCACGGAGCTCGCGGAGTATAGACAGATCTAGAGGACACCTGAAAGACCCAAATGTTGAACTTAATCGATGATCGATCCGACCTATAAATGCAAACGAACCAGATAAATCATCTCCAAAACTTATATACGGAATACTCGTAACTAGATCCCGTTGCTAAGCATCTTTTCGTGTGTCTTGGTATGCACCGCGGCTCCGCAACACGCTGCAGGTTACACGGCTCCACTGCGACAGGGATCCTGCTCTATGCCAGCTCTGATGACGTACCGATGAGGTCGACGTATTTCGCAAGTATGTATCAAGACTTGAAGGACTCTACAGCGGCAAAGTTTGAGATACTTATATTCAATCACCCGCCGGGACTAAGTAAGTACTTAGTCACCTTCGAAATATCTCTACACATCTTCAATTTCAATTACCACTCGGTCGCGGTCGGATCCAAGGCCCTTAAGAGAAGCTCAAGCATTTTGCATTTTGCTCGCAATTCGAGCAGCCACCACCAAGATGTCCTCGTCAACAACTTCGACGGTCACGGAATCTCATAGTCCTCCTGAAAAATCGTCTCCAAGCCCACCGTCTGTCAAAAAATTCCGCCTCCCAACCGGTTACTACTTCCTCGTCCTTCTCTCCCCTCTGCTGCTCGGCCTTTCATGCGTTCTCGGCGGTCTGATACTTGTCCTGACGGGTGTCCTACTCATACTTGCCGCGCCGTTTCTCCTAATTGTCGGACTGTTTGTAGTGCCGCGCAATGTGTCGTCAGATGACCCGCGATGGGGCTGGAAGTGGGTGTTGGATAAAAATGTAGGCGACTTGCAGGAATGGGTGCGGGTGAAGGTTTTAAAAGGAGTGTCGTACTTTAAGGGAAAGGCGGAGTAGCGTCCTCGCTGTGCATTGGTATCATAATTTGGCTGGCCTCGTCCAATCTCAACGTATGCGGCTTATTGTGTGTGTATCATATTTGCAAAGGATTCGATCGGTTAAGTGGCGATGTATGTAAATTTAAACAGTTTTATCTTCGACTCTGCTCGTCAATATACTTTCTTACGCAGCGTATCAAAATATCGAATTCCAGCGTCTTTCATTTCATATTCATGCACAAGATTGATATCTACATGCACGAAGCACGGATTTATAGGGAGGGCATTTAAGGTTACCGGCGCCATCGGACGAAATTTCCACTTTCGAAAACCACACGGCTCGTAGTGCAGCTCGCCATGTTCGGGTCGGGTCGTCCGCGTGCAGTTGCGGCTTGGAGGCTGTCCGTCTTGGCTCGCAGGCGAACTTGCCCTATCTTCAGTTCGAGCTTTCAACAATTACGACATTTCACATACCTGCTCGCTATCGGCTATCTCCGCCACCTCAAGTTCACATCACCAAGACAGAGAATATAATATATCGTACGATGTCACAATTGGAATTTCGCGAGATGCAGTCGGCGGTGAAACCCCGGATCGTGATACACGGTGGTGCTGGTAAGTTGAGCTTTGAATTCCTTGTCCTACGTCACAATGTCTACTTGCAAACGTATCGCGAACGAGAGCTTAACATGTAGGAACGATATGTCATGCAGGCCAAATATATCGTAGCAATCTTTCGCCATCCGCTCGCTACGAGTACCTCTCCGCCATCACACACATTCTGAAAAGTGTGTACCCTCGCCTCAACGCCGGCCTGCCGGCTCTCGACGCGGCTGTCGCCGCTGTGCGAATGCTAGAAGACAACCCACTCTTCAACGCGGGCAAAGGCGCGGTGTTCACGCTCGATGGCACAAACGAACTCGAGGCCAGCGTGATGGTGTCAAGGGGGCAATATAAACGGTGTGCAGGGGTAATCCTACTCCAGCATGTGAAGAATCCGGTGCTACTAGCAAAGGAGGTGTTGGTGCGTGATGACCCGAGTGTGGAGAGGGCTGCGAGGCATAACTGTTTAAGTGGGCCTTATGCAGAACAGTTGGCGGCCCAGTGGGGGTTAGACATCGTGGACCAGAAGTACTTTTTCACAGAGAAGCGGTGGCAGCAGCATCTACGAGATCTAGAGAGGGGGGAAAGTGAATCTATGGCTGCAGCTGGTGGTATTAGCGGGCAGAACAACTTTACCGAGAATCACTGGTTTGCAGATGAAATTTCGAAGGAAGGGGCCGCGGTGGAGGTGCAGGAAGTCCAGGCTGATAGTGAAGGAAAATTCAATGCTGCGGTCGAGGAGTATCTGCCTAAAGGGACTGTGGGATGTGTCGTTCTGGACAGCTCGGGCGTCATCGCAGGTGAGTATCCATTCGATTTACATATACTGCAATGTTACGTCGTCATCACGATGCTGAGAAGAGCTGCCACTCAATTACAGCCGCGACGTCGACCGGCGGGAGGACTAATAAGGTCCCAGGTCGTATCGGCGATACTCCAACGGCTGGAGCTGGATTTTGGGCTGAAGAGTGGGAGGTGGAGCCTACCTCACCGTCGAGAGTTACAAACACCGTCGAGTCGCTCAGGCAACAGATCACAGCCTGTTGGCCCGTCGCAACTACTTCGAGACCCGCGAAGACACATCGAGCGGTGGGCTTATCAGGCACTGGGAATGGTGACTTCTTCCTGAGGCTGTCGGTCTGCCATAATATCGCAGCTAGGTGTAGATTCGGCGGAAAGTCCCTGCGAGCGGCTGCAAAAGAAGTCTGCGGACCAGGTGGCGAGATTGATAAAGCGGGGGCAGGCAGGGGAGATTCAGACGGCGCGGTAATCGGAGTGGACGAAGAAGGGGTGGTGGTGATGGAGATGAATTGCGGCGGGTGTTTCAGGGGAACGGTCGACGACGACGGACGGGCGCTAGTGGCTGCGTACGCCGACGAAGAACCGGCCGAGTTGAAGCCGTAATCCTATATAAGAGTTTGTATCGATAGCCGTGTGTATTGATATCTATATACGCCTCGTAGATATATATTGAGGTGTACAAGAACTTATATAAGGGCTTATTGAGATGGATGTAGAAATCCGCCTCCCTGCCCAGGAGAAGAGACAGCAGCCAACCACATGCGGCCTGGCATATATTTCTGGGCCTGGCATTCGAGACTTTCGACTGACCGGCTCAAACCGAGTTCGGGTGGCGGACAGAATTCTTCAGCTTTGTCCCCAAGCCTCAGCTCTTCTCAGCCGGCAGATCACGGCGACGGCAGTCCGCTAGCACACGAACGGCAAAGCCAGCCGCGCCTTCACGGTATGAGCTTACCTAATCTCTACCCGGCTGCGGTAAAGTCTCCACCGTGCTGGGCGGGCTCCACTCTGGAGAAACCGCAGGATTTTGGGAGCTTCCAAGAAGCTTAAGTTTGCGCGTGCGTACGCAAGCCAAGCCCGGCCCCTGATTACCCTGTCGGAGGCTGAGGTCGAGGCGGAGGACTGAGTGTCCTGTCAGCTGGAGTTACACCGCTTGGGAGCTCTCCTCCTCTTCATTCCATCCCTCCTATCTCTAGAACCATCAAAAGCTTCTTTTCACGCAGTGTGCAGTCGGATACTTATTATACCTCCAGATCCCGGTTTCGACAAATCTCGCAGTTGGACGTTGGACGTTGGTCGGTTGGTTTACTGAGTGCGGCAGGTGCTCGCTTCGAGACGTCGACACTTGTTTGTCAGCCGAAACGATGCCCCAACAGCATGCCCGCGCCGGCTCTTCCACGCGCTCCAAATCGCCGCCATGGGAGTCGAATTCTGACGCCAGCTCGAAACCTAGCGCTTCCCTCCTGCCGCTGTCGACGGCATCTAACGGCCAGCCGCTATCGAACTCGGGCAAACGGTCGACGCGCCCTTGGAGCATCTGGGATACGGCAATCGGCGGCAAGATGTTTATCGGCATCATCATCTTCTTTTACATGGGGACGGGTGGGGGGATGGTCAGCCATGAGCATATACTGTTCTGGAGTACGTCGTATCTATTCATCCAGAGTCTGATTTGATCGTGGGCGCGAACATGAGGGAATATCTTTGCTAACTTGTCGCAGCCGGCGTTTACAAGTAGGCCGTCTTCGTCGATATCCCACCGTGGACACACGTCACCGCTCAGCCTGGCTAATTGGCCTCTCTCCTTAGATTCAACTATCCGATGTTCGTGACCGCCGCCCAGTTAATATGCGCGCAGGTCCTCATCGTATTCTTCGCATACCTCACACGCCTGATAAGTCCTGTCTTGCATCTACTGCAGTTTGGATTTGCTGTCGCCCCGCCAAATCCACCGGTATCCCAAAAGGTGCAAGGATGGGGTTGGGGATCGCGCGGTAGCGTGCTTGAGTTCGAGTGGAAGACTGGTCGAAAATTTATATTCGCCTCGGCCGTCTTTTCGCTCAAAATCCTCATCTCGAACTTTGCCTTCGCGTAAGCATGCCCTCCTATGACTGTTGTTCAAGCATTGGCTAATATCATGATAGATATGCGCAGTTCCCCGTCTACCAGGTGTCCCGCATCCTTACGATTCCCTTCGCCCTATTCTTCGCCACATATCTTCAATCTCAGACGCTCCCCGTACCCATCCTCTCCTCCGCCCTATCTATCGCCTTCGGCCTCTTCATGACCTCGCTCCGTCACGTGCGGTTCGCACCGGAAGGATTCATCGCCGGCATCTTCTCCAGCTTCTTCACAGCCCTATATCCGTTCACCCTCCTCCAAGCCTACAACATCATGCTCGAGAACCTGAACACCGGCCCGTCGTCACCCGGTGGCAACCCATCGTACGAAGACCATCAGCGCGCGTTCTGGCGGCTGCTCAACTACATCAACATATTCTCACTGATGTTCATTATACCCCTGTCGCTGATAACGGGGGCCTGGCATGAAGTCTACCGGACGTGTTACTTCCTCGACGCTGGCTTCTTCTGGTTTATGCTCGGCTTGTCGGGTTTGCTGGGGTTCGTCTGCTTTGTGTTTATGCTGGGTATGGTCCGGCTGACGAGTCCGCTGGACGCCGTCATCGCGAACGGACCGAGAGCCGCAAGCACAACCGCATTGCTGAGTTATTTCAAGATGCGGGTCTACAGCTGGGTCGGATTCTTCATGACATGGGCGTGCGCGGTGCTGTATTTCAGAACGAGGCGAACGATGTTGGGAAAGGACGACAGTCGAGGCCGGAGCAACGGCTACGAGCTGCGGTAGGTTGCAGCCAAAAGTCGTGGAAGATGTGCTGGATAGGTAGTTGGGTTTATTGCATAAGTCATCGTTGGACGAATTTGCGGGGACAGCATGCGGTAGGTGCATATTTGGTGGGTATCGGTCACTACTAGCGAGCTCCTTTTTGGCATGCGGCGGTATGATCCTTCATTGATATCTGAGGCATATAGTATTATTGTAATAGTTCGGTATAGAAACGAGCGGGGTTTGGCATGCATGATTGACGAGTTTGACGTCTTCACGGCCTGCAGTCATTGCATTTGTACATGAGAAGCAAAAAATCAAATAGTCATTTCGCATTGCAAAGATGAATACAAAAACATATCGCTGTGCGCTTGAAAGGAACGGCTCCCGAGTACCCGGTTTGCGAGCCCAAATATCTGCAAGTAAAGAACAAAATACAGCCCTCCGTGAATCCAATGTTAACGCAAGAAGAAGAAAATTCAAAAGAAAAGTGAATGAGAATCCGAACTGCAAACTGATAGCACTAATAATAGTCATCGTTATCCGCAACCCATCGCGAGAGATACGCTCTGCCGGAATTCAGATCCTTTCGCATCTTGATCGCATGGAATCCATCGCCTGAGTTTCTCAGGAAATGCCCGGCCAACCCCTCGAAGCTCTCGCCACCCCACATCGGAATCTCGATGAACTCCGACCACCAGCCGCGACGACGGCCGCCAGGTCCCATCATGCGACCGTTGATGGTGTATAGATCGTCTCGGAATCTAGCTTCCTTGTAATCGCTAAAGTCTGAGTCAGAGGGTGGGCTCGGCGCCGGTGGCGGTCGGCGTGGGTACGATCGCCAACTGGGCTCTCGAGGCGGTGGAGAGGGCGGCGGAGTAAACTCAGAGGGGCGATATCGATTCGGGCGGTGGTATGTATAATCTGACGGTGCTTGATATCGTTGTCTAGGAGTGGTTGCGGATTTGAAGGCGGCGTATTGTTCCCCGAGCGTCAGCGCGCGCAAGGCGCTGAAGATACCCGTCAGATCGAAGTCGGCATCTGTATTTGCGTCTCGGCTTGGTCTTGCGTCAGCGCAGCGACTGCAAGTAGTGCATCGATCACGATACGACGAGCGGCTTCGGTGGCGGCGATATCGTGGCGCAGGTTCCGGTTCTTCATCGCAGTCGTCAACGGGATGCCGTCGAAGCCCCGGACGGCCATGCTCGTACTCGAAATCTGAGTACCTGCGTTCGCGCTCGCGACTTCGGCTTGGGTAGCGTCTTTCTTTGACCTTTCGAGGTGGCGGATCATCCGGATCGAGATGCCGGCGAAGATATCGATATGCCGGAGGGTAGTCGTAATCTTCGCGACCCGAGAATTTACGGGCATCGTATGCGTTATACCTGTAAGGCGAGTAAGGCAAGTTGACGTTGATTACTTCGTCGTCGGGCAGAGACGGCGGTGGGGTGCCCATGGGGCCCAGATACTGGCCATCAGGACCGTAGACAGACATTTTGTGATGTTCTACCAGATTTTCATACAGTTGATTTTTCGGCGGATGATACAGAGAGGAGAGAGATCTCAAGAGTAGACGTCGACGGCTTGGTGCCCAACTTGGTAACTCTAGCAGATTAGACAAGAGCGGAACCAATATGCATGTAGACGGATGTGTCTGCGATCGTGTTTGGGAAGACGATCAACTTGGGTTGTAGTGGAGGTTGTTTCTCAAACTTCAAGATGGCCCAGCTCGCAAGCTTTATAAGATTCAGATGTTGAGATGGAAGAATCCTTGAAGCGATGAGGATGCAGGTACCTGAGTTCTTGAAGGCCTTCAAGCTTGGCCATCATTTTCGAGGCGATGCGCCCAAGCGAATAGTTTGACATATCGATACGTACCCGCCACTTGAAAACGCAGCACAAACAAGGCTTACGTGAAGTTCGCCTGTCAAACGGAGGTTTTGCCGCTTGTTTGATCCACAAAACTTGTTCTCAAGGGATCGTGCTTTTCGAGCTGTGAGTCAGAGCTGGCGCTCCAGATATAAATGGGCTGGGGCGGGCGCAAGTTCATGTAGTGACGCTTGTAGATAATCCCGTGATCCTGAGAGTGAAAGGCGCTTTTGACCAAGGCCTTCGATTTGTAACAACCCGCATTCGCACGCTCCAATGATTTTGCCCAAACAGGATTTGTGCGATGTCAATTTCTTGACCTCTGCCTCCGCACCTATCGCGAAGTCCGTGAATATGGCTAACAGCAGGCGAGAATGCTGTCAGCCTCAGGCTTGACTCCGAGTCCATGGGCGAACACAGCATTGCATATGCATGCAACCCCTTGCGAACTGCGATGCACGCGATGCAATGTTGACCAATATTGGTCATTGAGGTCAAGACGGTTTGCCCGATGGATAGGTTTCATTAATGGGCGAATGAGACGGAGCGAATGAACCGGGTAAATGTGTCGAATGAGCCATTCGCGCATTCGCGAAATTTTGCGTAAATGGCATTGACTGCGATCTTTTGAGATGTGAATCGGTGCCAGCCACTGATTTGTTGATTTGCTACGCAGCCCGCAAGATATCCTGCATCACGATACACCTTGTTGGATTTGGGTACAACACAAATTAGGCAATTTGCCCTAAGCAGATTCAAGCTACCAGGCCGCTACCTGGTCCTAAACTGTGTTCGGCGTTTGGAACGAGATTGCTTGCGCTACACCGCCAGCTACGCAACTCGAAGTCTCAAATTTCCGCTTCAATTGCAACGAACAGCTATCCTTCCTTATCTAACACTCAGTTAAATGACGACCAAAATCGATCTCACGACAACCTTTCCCCGGACACAGAAGCCATTATCTACCCTGCTAGCTGTATCGAGCCGGCATCTTATCAATCAGAGTGTCCGCTGAAGATCTCCGTAGTATGGATGATACTGCCCTGATTGTCACACTTCCTAAATACTTTACTTGCCAAGCTTGTCCTGACCTTTTGATCAAACTCTTTCAAGAGTCATCTCCATTCAACGAGCCGCAATTCTCACCACCAATGGGCCGTATTTACGAAGTTGAGCGCAAGTTCCTCTTTACGCTAGCCAATGCTGCGAAGTTTTATTCTAACAAGAGCATCCCGCCCTTCGCCTCTGTCGTCTTCAAAGGCCTTATGACACACAATGACCGATACTACGACACAGAATTCTACGATCTCGACAGACATAACGTCTGGGCACGTGTCCGCAACGGCAATTGGCAGGCCAAGCGATTGATATCCGGGTCTCATGAGAAAGCTGTCTACGAAGAATCCAAAGGATACCAGAGCCTCGTCGATACAATGCGAGATCTAGGCCTTAAGGAATGGGAAGATCTGAAAGCAGGAAACTTTGTCTTGCACAATATTGCAGAATTTGGGACGGAGAGAAAGAATTATATCGTTGACGAGAAGTTCAAAATCGTGCTGGATAGCACTAGCTTCGGGTACTCGGTTGGTGAGGTGGAGTTGAAGGGAGGGGATTACGAGCAATGCGGGAACCAAATTGACGAATTTATAGCGAAGCACCAGTGGTTCTTCGATACAACTGGAGAGGTGAAAAGCAAGTTGAAAGCATATTGGGAAATATGCTCACGACAACGGATGTAGTCACTACAGTAAGGAGGGTATAGATTAAGCAATTCCGTTAATCTATCGTGCATCTCATATCACAAGCGCTCTCTCTTTTAGTCCCATGCTTATCAATTGTTCTCGAAGAGAGACGTCTCTTTCTACTCGAAACCCGCTGGCAGGCCAATGCGCTGCTTCTTCAAGGGCCTTCTGCGATATTATTGTCGGTCTGATTCGCTGATCTTTTGTTCACAGCATTTTTGAATGAGCGTCTTGAATCTTGGGACCAGCTCGTCAAGTGAGCCGCCGCTTCGGAACTATAGGTTGATCATCTCCATTAGCACATGGCCATCTTGAGATAGATATCACAGCTCCTCACTTGAGCCAGTAAGACCAGATTCATTGAACACAATTCGATATATTTTACTTTGATACTACTCACATGCAACATGGATTGAAATGGCATCTTGCGATGCAAGAATCGCACAATTTCTGGAATCTCGGACAGATACTGGTTCACCATCTCATTGAACGTGATCCGGTTGTAGTCAATTCGGCCCTCTGCTGGGCGCTCCAAAACGCGCTTAAGCATCTCTTCCGAGTCGCAGACGAATTGTATCAGAGTCATGTTATCTCCGAAATTCAATTCCTACATATCAGATACAACCCAAGCTTTCGAGTTAGTTGTATATTTGAAACTTCCAGATAAAGGCGTGCGGATTGACGTACGTGATGTATCATGGAAATTGCCTGTTCAGCGTCTCTTGGATACCCATCGATAAGGAACACTTTCTTTCCAAGACTGGAAGAGCGAATCTCATCAATTCCTTGCTTGATGATAGCCAGCACTAGATCCGCCGGAAGTAACTGTGCCGCTAGCATGTAGTCTCTAGTTCTATTTTCTAGATCCTTGAAGGAGCCCGTCTCTGGCTCATTTGCCCCAGCACGACTCTTACAGGCTCGGATGAGGCTGCCGACACTGATATGGATGAAATTCGGTTCTATGGCCGCCACGGCTCTGCAGAGAGTGCTTTTGCCAGCGCCTGGCCCTCCTGCAGTCACTTATCTTAGTTCTTGCTCTGACAACCGAGAGGATCTACAAAATGACGCCTTGCAACTTACCCATGATGAAGATGAATTTATCCTCCCCCACTGCGATCGGATTCTCATTCGTCTCCACATCGCTGGGAGCAACCGGCTGTACCTTGACTTCCATTTTGGTCGAGCCCGACATCGAGTCTCTATGAGGTGCTTGAGTAAGTATTTAACCCGATCGTGGTTAATAAGTGATATCTCTAGATTGAAGAAAAATGAAGATATGAAGTTAGGAGGTGACCCAGAGGTCCTTAAGATATATATAGACTTCCACAAGCAACGGAGCTTTTCTCTTCTACAAAAGAGTTTTCGAGAAGCAACTAACTCTGCATATTGACATACTGGCACCCAAAGGCTATATCTAGACGAAGCTAGATTTCGCTCTCCAGGTAGATCTATAGACCTTCTAACATGGAACCCAAGCTCCCTCTTCTTCCCTACAAGATTCCCGAACCATGAGGTCTACATATTCTAGAAGATTGGGGCACAATATAAGCACTCTAGACAATTCTATCATCAGGAAATTTCTCTTTCGACTCAGACATCATGCAGGCTTTATTTCTTCGCCATCCTTCCATACACTATCTTTCACTTGAAGTATCTTCCGTCTAAGACTTGGTCAGCGACCTAATCAGATATTAGCCAGAGTGAGTGAGATAAACTCGGATCGTTACGCGTATACGCTGCGAGCGCGCCGTCGTCCACTATTTGCGAGCGAATTTACTGATCACAATCTGCTCTGTAGCATTATACCAAGGACTCAGCTGATCAGACTGATTTTGATTTAGCGATCTAACTTAAGGACATATAGCGGTATATACGACTTTGTCACTATGCACACCATACTCCTCGTCGCCGCTCTCGCTGGGGCATACTTTATCCTCATACCCTGGTCCTGGGTCTGCCGTAAATACAACAATATTAGCTTCGTCGTCCAGGCGAAGATGATTTTCAGGCGAAACATGAATAAACCAATCTCGGTGAACTACCACTTTACCCGTCGTTGCAACTACATTTGTGGTTTCTGCTTCCACACGGCAAAAACTTCGCACATCCTTTCTCTCGATCAAGCGAAACGCGGTCTCAAGCTTTTAAAGGAAGCCGGCATGCGAAAGTTGAACTTTGCCGGCGGCGAACCGTTCCTTGAGAGGGAGTTTCTTGGCAAGTTGATGCAATATTGTAAGGAGGAGTTGAACCTCGAATCCGTCTCGGTGGTCACGAACGGCAGCCTGGTGACAGAGCAGTTTTTCAAGACTTATGGCAAATACTTAGACATCATGGCCGTCTCGTGCGACTCTTTCGATGACGAGACGAATGCACTCATCGGAAGGGGCACCGGAAGACATCTGCACTTTGTCAGACGCGCGGCGAAGTTCTGTGCCAAGTACAGAGTCAAGTTCAAAATCAACACTGTCGTCAACCGGTTCAACTGGCAGGAAGACATGAACGATTATATTCAGGAACTCAAGCCGTTCCGATGGAAGTGCTTCCAAGTACTGCAACTCAAAGAGGAGAACGACGGTGGGGAAAACGCCATACGAGATGTTTCAATATTCCTGATCACAGACGACGAGTTTGAGGACTTTTGCAATAGACACAAGCACAACGACTGTTTAGTGCCCGAGGGCAATAATGTAATGGTCAACTCATATCTAATCCTGGATGAGTACATGTGCTTCCTTGATAAAGACGCAAAGGTCCAGAGCAAGCCGATTCTTGAGGTAGGTGTGCATGAGGCACTAAAGGAGGTTCGCTGGGACACCCAACAGTTCATCGCGAGAGACGCGATATACGAATGGCAAAGGGAAACCAAGGGTGGAGGCGTATGCGATGGCGGCGAACAGTCGAAGAATTGGGACTAGTAACCCCCTTCTGAGATTTTGGCTGCTGGCGATGAATCATACTCGAAATCCTACCACTCATCTCGGGCAAGTAATATGTTTCGGAATTTGTTTTGTTTCCTACTTGATTTGACGGATTACGGGAATATTTCAGAATCCGTGCATCGTCACGAGAGCGTCTTACGCGTATACGACCTTCTAATTACTTTTTTTCTTCCCATCTTTCTCTTTGAACATTTCGTCTAAGACGGAACAGATGTCTAAGCTACTTCCGGCTCACCGTGTGCCTCAGATTGTCTTCCCGTATTGTCCCTCAAAATGCAGCGTATCAGTATCCGTCGGCTGTAAATTTATAATCAGCGGGGGCGACCCGAGAGGCGAGAGCTCGTATATCTATCGGCCGGGCTTTGCCGATAACTGTAGGATGATTGCTCTGTTTTCCGAGATACAGCATTAAGGGGACATGCTTGGATCTGAAACTCATATCAATGGAGGTACCACTCTGGCATAAGCAAGGGTAGTGTGCTAATAACCATAATATCGACTCACTTCCATTACAACTGAAAATTCAACATCGTTGCAACTGCAGTAGAGCGGGGAAACCAAGATTTTCCCAAGATGAGGTTGGACGGAAGGATCAGGAGCCTACTTTCCGTTCACCTTGCCCCACTACTAGTTCAATCATCGGCGACCCATAGGTCTCATGAAAACTGGCATGCATATATAATGCGTTTTATACATTTAATCGACCAAGTAGCACACGCCCATTGGGAATTGAATGGCTCCACATAGCAGCTGACCAATCGTAACTGGTAGATAGTGGCCGCAAGCTGATCGGCGAGAAGCTTCTAGATATTGATGAAGGACATCCTGCCCTACGCATATTGAGTATTCTCAACTGGGGCTCCAGACTAAACGGCGACCACGAGGTCTGCGTAGTAACTGATACCATAACGCTAAGTATACCATACCCATGGTACCAAAACACCTTTGCTGACGCTCTAGATGTATATGCAGCGCAAATTTTCGAAAGCTGTGGTGGCTGAGTATCGAAGAAACACCTGTCGTGCCGTTTCGAAACTTTTAGTCATTATGCCTCCAGCGCCCAGCTTCAGTTCATCGTTGTGCAGGATCCGACATGAAATTTATACGGATACATGTTTTCTGAGAGAATATTGGACTCAAATGATTATACATGCACCATTAACATACGTCATATGTGCATTATGGACGGTCCCTTCAGAGTTCCAATCAGCCGCCGTGTACTACATGGTATCTACCAATTTACAGCTTCGGCCAGATCTAGTGCATGCTGGTGGAGCCGAAGAGATTCGAAGAATGCTCAACTGTAAACGATATCCTAAAGTTGAGGAGGGAATGTCCTGGAAACAACATGACCATAGCCCGACTTATTCTTCGTACAGGTACTCTCGCAGCCATAGTCCCATCACTAACTAGCTGCTAAGGCACCCGAAAAACAGCGGAGGTTTAGTAATTGATGCGACGGCCGGCGAAGCAAAGAGGATAAATTTTTTTTCACACAAATGTTGTCTCCTTCTGGCCTTCGGGTTACATGGAATCGAAAAAGTTTCCACGTATATGAATTCCATCCCTCAGAGTCTGGGTAAACGGTGCCAGTTTGCGTAAACTTGCGGCCATCACGGCAGTGTGGTGGCAAGTATTGTATGTATAGTTCCTGCATGGAGCTCGTAGACCAAAGTAAAACCTGTTACCGTCTGTCTCGCAGCCTGAGTGTTCACCTGCGACAAAACGTGGATTTCTATAGCTAGCCCCAATTTCCCGCTGCGCTATCATGCTATCGTCGGAACATACACTCGTCATGAGAAGCACATGTAATTCTAATTCTCTCGAAATCCTCCGTGCCTCATAGGGCAATGACGACAGTGAAATTCTATTTTTCTTCCACGAGAAAATATCGGAAGAGATTTTGTGCGGCGGTTGCACTAGATATGGCGTTCAGATAGCAAAACAACTCGCCAGTCTGCTGTGACGTTGACGGCACAAAGCCAAATAAGGTAATCGACCGCATAGCCCGCCAATGACGGCGCAGCCCCCGCAGACTCTGCGGCGACCCCTTCATCTCGTTAGCTTGTGTTTGAGGAGGTGTTTCGGGATTGCGAGCTAAGGAATTTACGGATTAGGTAAATTGTCGCAGGTCGGGGTTCATTTCCAGGAACCCGTGCCCCAACGACGGGTGTAAAGACGATTGCGGCAGCGGCCCTGAGTTGGATCTTGATATGGCGCTCTAATCGAAGTTCGATATCGCCGAAGTAGCGAGTGCGGAGCAGATACAATTATTATCAGATCACCTGCGCGTGATGCCGATATGATGGTATCACACACGCGGTTATATAGCATTTTCAAAGACACTTAAAGCTATAAAGTCGGATATTAATATCTGCAAGGTGGAGCCCGAAGGTCTGGTGACATGCCAGTAAAGCTAGGGCTTGAAGGACGGAGAATCGCTTCGTCGAAAGAGTCTTCGAATTTAGAGACGATTAGTGCATTTCCCGAGCATTATTGAAGCTAATACGCCGTTAAATGTAATCAGCACGTTGGCGGCCTTGAAACGGTGAAATTAGCCTCAACGTGGCACAGGCCAAACGAAAAAAGGTTGCCAGTTCCGCAGCCAGGCAGTCACGAAAAACTCGATAAATGCGGCAGCAATGCGGCATTAACAAAGAAGGATGAGCTAGACTGGAGAGAGTATGTCTACCAAATCGCCATAGTATTGCCAGCGGCGGGCGAAGGGTACCGAGATGTCCCCGTTGCATCGAACCGATTCATGCTTAGAGGTCAACTGACTGATGCCAGTGAACCCATCGCACAGGAAGCTTCAGACCGTTAACCGTCGCAGTATGGTATCCATATATGCATCGAAGTGGTTCGGCGGCCGGGGTTCGGGGCAGACACGGCGGACAGCATGAAGCAGTCAATACTTGAAAGTAGCAAAAGACCAACTCGATAGACAGTACCGCCCGGCGCCCCTGTTTCACGAAACGGCGACGGACACCGACGATAAAAATTGAATGAGCGGGTGGATCTCTTGGCTAGCAATTTTATAATTTGGCGAGAGCTCGAGCGAACCACCCGACTGGTGCTACATTGTAGACTGGGCTGGAGAATATAAAATTGATGGAAATGGTAATCTTATTTCCAGTTAGTCTATCGGCCCTTGGTTGAAACAGTTATTGCCTTGATCGATGACATAAATAGGAGCGCTGGTGCCACACCTGCGAAGGAGTCCTGAATACATATGAAGTTCATCCGAAGCAGGCGCAGCGAGCCGAGCTTGGGTAAGTGGGGCCGTAGCATGACAGTGGAGACCGAAGATCGATGGCAATAGAGCCTTTTACACTTAGTGATTGAGTAAATCCCGCCATCCATTTATTCGAGCATCAGTGTCGAGGCGAAAGAACCAAGCCAGCCGGACGATAGCTAGTTACGCCGCGGAGTCGACGTCTGTTGAGATGTCCTGGTTGTGGCGGCAGTCCAAGCGACCAACGTTACCCTGCTGCCTGCGCTGTCTTTAATGCGGACCGCAACACACGCTCCCAACTTCTCCGGCTGAATGCCACTTCGAGTCACCCGAAACACCAGCCGTCCACGATCGATTGACATCGCCAGCACCCTCGAGCCTACCCAAGGCGTTTCAACGAAACAAAGGGCTCGGAGGAAGAATAGACGGCTGGGCTTTATTTAGCAGTACTCACTGCCATGCGCTCTGGCCACGGCCCCGCTTACGCTTTTCACCCACACCCAGACCCCATGGCACCACGACACGCCCATGACCATCGCGCTGCGCGCTCCGGTTTCTCCGGGCCCATCACGGCCCAGCTGCTGTTGTCCAAGACATTGATGTCTCTGGAGAAACATCGGCCATCATCCCGGCCAGAGATCAGCCGGTGCGAAACTCGGTTGGTCCTACTTTGAGCGATCGTCAAAGGGCGAATCTAATAGATGGCAATGAGCGGCACGCCATGCGGTGCCATGTGGGAGTCAAATATGGAACATCGTCAATGCGTTCACGATCGATCGTTGAGTCCGCGGAAGTATTGCTGGCTACCTAAGTTGTACCCGGTTGCCATACTGCCGTAGACAGAGTTTGGACCCCGACGTTAATCTATCTGCTGGGAAGGACGATCTCACAGCTGCCTCTTGTGTTAGCAAGCTCCGCCATAATGCTCCACAGATCTGGCGCGTAAGGCGCAAAGAAAACTAAAGCGAACGGGTAGCGAGATTTACCAGAGTCTCCCCTGCTCTATGCGCCAGCCGAGCTCTTACGAGGAAAGCCGTTAGATCACATACATGGGCACCGATATTGGAATAAGCCCCCAATCGGTTAAAAGAAATCATCAGATATCCAAGCCGACTGCATTGAAGCCACAAGAACTTGAATTTAACTAGGCCGGCTCTGTCACATGCCACCGATTCATCTGCAGTCGATCCAAGTCAGTCTTCATGCTTACCTACTATCGCCATATTGGAACATTGATATTAGTAGGTATCGTGAATGACCAATCCTGGGTGATCACACGCATGTGTCGTTAATCAGCAATCTGGATATGTCGGGGCATGACAGCCGTCGAGCACTGGCGTATGCATGCGTGCGCCCACTTGTCATGCACATCTACCTTCGATGCAGCCATTCCCTCCTTCATGCATCCCACTAGAATTTTCTTTTGTCATCCACGATATACATCGACAACGATTTGAAACTCCAAATAACATGGAGCCCAATGTCCCTTGCATTTATGACAAGAGCCTGAGCATTTAGGTATCCCATTTATCGTTTCTACATCGTTTGATCTCGTGCTATTTTGCGGACAGAATACAGTCAAGATATCCTATGGTTGCTGGGATCCCCCATCCGGATCCTCGTTGACGCTTCACATATCGTTGCCCCGCCTGTTCCAAGAAAGAGTTGGAAACATCTGGCGACAATATTAGAAATAGAGGATCTCATTGGTATCAATGAGCTGGGATCAGTGAATCCGCCAAATCCGTATATTTTCGGTTTTGAATATTTCCTTGCACGGACTCTCAAGACCGCGGCCGCGAGTGCAGCGCTCTGCGGCACCAGAAGGCCTTTTGGGCCTCCTTGTCATAACATATCCTCCGTGCGAGGAGCCCGGTTTGGGGGTGGACGAGCCGAATCGAGGCGCATGGTTTGGAGCGCTGACAAGGTTAGGAACAGGGGGGTTTTATCACACACGCCCAACGCACCGCACAACCACGCTGGACTCGAACTAGAACCAGAACAAGGCTGCTGCATGCTGCAGCGTCGCTCGCACACCGCTGGATAAAAGAGGGATAGCGATCTGCTGCGGTCGCGGACATACATAAAAGAGCCTGGTCCCTCTTTTGTAGACTGCGATCCGAGTATTAATATATTAGATTTCTGCGCGCCAGTTTCGCAGGCAGATTCTACACAACATTCATTCATTCAGCAGTTCGAGCGCGGCCCGTCTGGACGACCGGACTATATCGACAATGACGACACTAAACGTCACAGCCGAGCAGCTAAAGCACGCGTTATGGCTACAGGAGGTAGCAGTGCTGGCTCACAAAGCGGGTATCAATGGACCTGCTCCTCCAGGATTTGTGGCGCCGTGGTTATTAAATCCAAGTATGTTCCCAGCCATACCAGTTGGCCCTTTGGTGCAGTACTAACAGTGTTGGAAGACTATGTTGTTGAGAACAGACAGGTTTCGATGTACATAATCGACTGCGTATTCTTCATATTGGCGGTTATCATGGTCCTCATGAGAATTTACACCCGGGTATTCATCATCCACAAGTTCGGTCTTGACGACTGGTGCATGGTCTTGGCCCTCATCAGCGTAGCTGCCTTCACTACACTACAATTCTGCTGTATGTGCCACCAATTCTCTATATTACTTTCCAAGTACTAACATTCGGAACATGGTAGTCTTAATATACGGTGGTGTCGGATACCACATCTGGGACGTTACGCCGGAACAATTACAGTACTGCTTCAAGTTCATCTACTTCCATCTCATCGGCTACACATGGTCCATTACCTTGATCAAGATGTCGATCCTCTTTCTCTACGAGAGGATCATCCCGACGACCCACCCGATGCGCAAGGTCCTCACAGGCTTCATGGTTATTCAGATCGTATATTTCCTCGTGTCTGAATTCACATTCATTTTCCAATGCTCACCTATCGCGGGAGGGCTGGATTTCGATTTCCGGATGCATGGAGCGCCAAAGTGCATCGGCCTAAAGCCAATGCTGTATTCTTTCTGCATCATACATATCTTCATGGACCTGGCCTTGCTCATCCTACCTATCAGGGTAATCTGGGAGCTGCAAATGCCAATCAAGAGGAAGCTTAGCACTTTGTCACTGTTCGTCATCGGTGCGATCGGTTGCATCTGTGCTGTCATGCGGGTTGTCACCATCGCCCAGCTCCTCGACGGCTTCGACTTCACTTGTAAGTGTCCACTCCTAAAATCCCATACGATATCCACCGCTGACCGCTTTCAATCACAGGGACCATCTATGATCCTGGTATGTGGGGTCTCCTAGAACTTACCATCGGTATCATTTGCGCCTGCATCCCCCCATCGAAACTTCTGCTCGAGAAGATCTACTGCAAGATTGCCGGTGTCAAATTTCGCCCTTTCGGCAGCTCTCGGGACGCCCCAAGCAGCTACAAGAGTGGCGACTCCTCTCTTCCGTACAACGAGAAGCGCAGCCGTAGCCGCAGCCCCGCACCCCGCTACAGCGAGATGTTCAACAGCACAGAAAAGTCCCTCCAGTCGATCAACAAGAGTGTCCTCATGTCGCAGACGTCCGAGCGAGTTGATTCGTTCATCATCTCGCAGATGGGCCCCATCCAGCCGATGATCACGACACACGTTGAGGGTCCTGAAAAGCTTGAGCGGCAAGCTGAGATCAAGCGTGCCTCGTTCGATACCATCAGTCGTCCTACGCTAGCCATGCGCTCATTCGAAACCCACCGACCACATACCATGATCCAGATACCCACAACGAACATCATTCCGCCGTCCCCTCAGGACTTTGGTCCGCCGCTTGGCAGGGCTGCAACGCTTGAAGACCTCGTTGAAGCAAAGCGTCCTGGTCCAGTAGCTGCTAGCTGCCCCCCAACCGTCAGCGCTCTCGAGAAAGCGATGCAGCGGGATCCGCGGGAGGGCTCTGACGATCTCACTAAGCCTATCCTCGAGGATGACAACCGGCCGCCGAGCGGGTTTTCAGTCGTCTCGGGTACCTCCTCGAAAGCATCGTTGGAAGGCAAGCCAGTCAGCGGCATCGACTGGGTCTAGTAGCTGAACCATCCCCGATAATCCGCTACGAAGTTCTTAATATATCTCTTTACGTGCTTTTCCCCAGGAGTTTGGTTTATACACCGTACGCGTACCTGCATTATCTGTTTATCGTTCATGTATTAGTGGGACTCCACAATCCTCTTAATGATACCAACTTTCCCTTCTTCTATTCTACCACATGCAGGATTTTTTGTCGCTCCTTTCATGTCCCCCTTTGCATTCTACCTGGCGTTCGAGATTGTTCTACTGCATATACCTTCGTATCTCCTCATTAGACTAAAGGCTCCCTGGAGGAAGATCAGTCTATGTTTGTATTTTCATATCCATCTGATCTTATATTATACTATTTACCTACTTACTTAATTAATGCATGTATATACGATATCTGCGAAGAAGAAGCCAACGATTTCAAGATTGATATCGATACATACACACTCCAAGCGCTAATATTCTTGACCTTTAACCTGTGATGCAACTTCGGCCTCCCACACGGCCACGACGACAACGCACACTGCTTGCGGTCTTCGTCGAACCTGTTGCATTTCCTGCGTTGCGCCACAATCACACCACCAATGAGAAATTGGCGGTTTGAAGCCGGACTCCAAACATCCCACTTTCAACCCTCGCCATTGCGCGGTCCTAACGACATCTACTCACCGCGCGACGGTATGCGCGATCATGGCTTCAAACTTCGCCAGCGTAGCCATGCGCACCCGCCTCCTATCCTCTACAGCGTTCGTCTGCCGCCAATGCCAGCGACGTCAACCGACATCCCGGCTACAAACGCCCTCTTTCACCGCCAAATATAGCACATTTAAAGCATCATGGGCAAAGCTCGAGTCAAGTTTCCCAAGCGGGACCAAGCCCCGCTCGAGGACTGCACTGCTCTCGAAAGCGAAATCCGGTTTTTTAGGAATCAATGGTGTAGCAAGATCAGCGTACAGACAGCTTGCTACAGCAGCCGTCGAAGCCAATGCGTCCGTCAAGTCCACAGCATCGGCTGTCAAGAAGAAGGGATTCCCGGATATATCTGACAGGATAGTCGGGTTCTGGCTCCTCGGTTCAGCTGGTCTAGTGTTCGCCATCGTCGTAGTGGGCGGTCTCACAAGACTCACAGAATCAGGGTGAGTGCCCGCCGTCCGCGATCCGCCCTAGAATCCAAGCTAACACGCAATCTTGCAGCCTCTCGATCACAGAATGGAAACCTGTAACCGGCGCGCTTCCGCCGCTCAGTGATGCGGACTGGGAATCCGAGTTCTCCAAGTACCGCGATTCGCCTGAGTTCCGACTGCTTAATCCGACGATGGGGCTGTCCGAATACAAATTTATCTATTACATGGAATGGACGCACCGGCTGCTCGGCCGTGTCATCGGCGTCTCCTTCGTGCTGCCGGCCATATATTTCGTCGCCCGCCGGAGGGTGACGTCGTCGATGGCGCTGAAGCTTGCAGCGATAGCAGTCGGTATCGGGTTCCAGGGTTTCATCGGCTGGTGGATGGTTAAGAGCGGGCTGCAGGACGATTTATTCCAAAAACCCGGCGCGCATCCAAGGGTTAGCCAGTACCGACTCACCGCACACTTGGGCGCCGCATTCGCGGTGTACAGCGCAATGTTTTACAGTGGTATCGGTATCCTGCGCGAAAACCGGCTCCTAAAAGACCCGAAGAAGGCCGTCGAGGAACTCAAGAAGCGGCGGATCGGCGCCTTAGTACCCCTGCGCATCGCCGTTGGACTCGTCAGTCTGCTAGTGTTCACTACCGCGATGTCCGGCGCGCTAGTGGCAGGGTTGGACGCAGGGCTAATATACAACCAGTTTCCCTATATGGGCGAGGGCTTCGCTCCATCGAAGGACGAACTGCTCGATCCATTCTACTCGCGTGAGCCGCCGCCGCATAATGATCTGGTGTGGCGCAACATGCTGGAGAACCCATCGACCGTGCAACTTGACCATCGGATCCTCGCTACGACTTCGTTCATCGTGATTCTTGCTCTATGGGCGTACGGACGCAGGCTCAATCGAAAGAAAGTGCTCACGCCGGATGCGAGGAAGGGGATCCTGGGGCTCGTTCATCTGGTCAGCTTGCAGGTCGCGCTGGGGATTAGTACATTGATATATCTGGTGCCGCATACGTTAGCAAGCTTGCACCAGGCCAACAGTTTGGCGTTGTTGACTGGCTGCCTGATTCTTGGGAGCAGAGTGTGGGTTCCCAGAACATTGATGAAGGTCGCGGAGAAACGGTTAGTGGCCATGAGGAGGAGCAATGGTGGGAGGAAGAAGGTCGAGAAGGAGAAGCAGGACCCAGCGGTATAGGAAGACGGCTAGATATTACTTCCGGATGTAGATGTAATGTACATACATAATGATACCCTCTACATATTCTCATTAAAAGTCCTTACTTGGTTCTGTACCTCGTTATAAAGGTCAAACGACATAACTCGGATTCAATTGAAGACGCCGAACGAAAGCACAAAAGAAGGAGAAGAGACGCAAAACATCACGCATTACAATCAGTTGCCTTTGTCCAACCGCAAGGAACCAAGGAACACACTCTAATCCATCGCTGACAAGCATGCCATCGCTATGCGACTCGTCCCAGAAGCCCCCTCTGCACCATCTGTCTACCACCCAGGCACGATTCTTGTCTTCAATGGCAATCCGCCATTATGCACCGGCCGCTGTGTGATCCCACCGCGAACAGTAATCTCCATATCCTTCGTCTCCTCCTCAAAGGCAAACGTCCCGGCGATGCACGCGATCAAAGCTCTGAACTCCTCGATCGAGAACTTTTGTCCAATGCAACTTCGCGGGCCCATCAAGAATGTCATATTGCCATAGTTGGAGGTAGCGCCACCAGCGCCGCCCTCCTTGTCCCACCGGTCCGGGTTGAATTCGTCGGCATCAGGGCCCCAGAATTCCGGCGACAGATTGATAGCAGCGGGGACGAGCATGATCGCGGTATTCTCAGGGATGAAGTGGCCGTTGAGGGTGGCGTTCTTACCGGCTTCGCGAAGCGTAACGGGGACGGGTGGGTGGAAGCGGAGGATCTCGTTGCAGAAGTTTCGCAGGTAGCGGATATTGTCAATGGTGTCCATGTTTATCGATTCGTCGTCAAGGCCGTCGGGGATGGCTTCGCGGATGGCGTCGCGGAGACGCTCAGCGATGTCAGGACGACGGGCGAGTTCGTAGCAGGACCAGGAGACTGCGGCAGCGGTAGTCTCGTGGCCGGCAGCCATGAACGTCATGAGCTGATTCTTCATCTCTTCGTCGGTAAGACCGCCGTCTTCCATCATGATGGACAGAATGTCTGTTTGCAGAAGGCTACTTAGCGGTGTGATCCTATGATGGACAAGCGATTGGTGAACCTACCCGGGTGCATCTCCTTCTTCTCGGCCATCTGGACTTTCTTCGTCCTGATGATGTCCTCGCAAATCTTCATGATCACGTTCCTCGCAGCGGTGATCTCCATAACGGCGGGAAGAGGCAGCCTGCGCATGAACCACGGTGGCAAGAACATATTCAAGATACCGAGCCACTGCTGGCCGGTCGACGGCTGGAAGACCTTGCGATATACCTGGAGCATACGGCCGTTGGGATCGGTCATCGCTTGAAAGTCAACCCCAGCGGCAGCCTTGCCAATGATATCAAGAGTACAGCGAGAGCCCCAGGAGTTGAAGTCGATAACGGGGTCATCAACCTCGGCCTTCTCAACTTCCGCCGATACAAGACGAACCATCTCAACAGATTTGCTCCAGAACAGAGGGAACAACGAACGCAGATGGCGCGGGTGGAAGGCCGGCGTAAGGATTTTGCGCTGGCGCTTGTGCTCGTCGCCTTCGGCCATCAGGAGGCCATTTCCAAGGAGGCGGGCAAGCGCAAACTGGAAGAGACGCGGCTTGACGAAGGTGTACGATTTGCTCGTGAGAACCTCAGCGAGGACCTTGGGACTCGTTGGCATGAGACGCTCGCGGTTCATGATACCCTACATTACCACAGCGTCAACCCAGCATTCATTCCCGCCAAATCGACATTACACAGCATTATTGTACTGACTTTGTACAATATCAGCCCGTCATTCGGGACCTCCCTCATCCAGACCTTCTGCGGGGCTCCCGTCCGCGCGATAACAATCTCCTTGCCATGGCCGTTCCAGAAACTCGGAGCCTGCACAAACGTGACGATAGAAAGTTAGATCTGATCCGCATACGAATCTTGTGCATTCCCCGTACGCAACCGTCCCAAAACAGATCTCATTCGCGCGAACGTACCTTCGGCTCCGGAAGTCCCAACAGCGGGCTGAAGTAGATCGGATATATTATCCAATGATAGATCCCATAAGCCACGCTCTGCAGCAGAATCAACGATGCAGCGCCTACAAGGAACTGGATATTGGTGTTCTGGCTGACTGCTGACAGGTAAGAAAGGCGCACGAGAACGTAAGACTCGGCTAGCGAGAGAACGACAGTCTGCAGGAACATGTCGGTAAGCCTCGTCGGAGCGGTTGCGGTAGGGATTAGCTGGTTTGATCGCGCCCGGCGGCGAAGGATAGCAGGTATATAGGTCAGTAATATATACAGTCTCCAGCGTATATTGCGTATCCGCGCTTGAATTCCGAGTCCTTACAATAAGGTATCGACTATCAGATCGAGATCCTCCAGGATGAGTAAGGCTATTTATTGTGCCGGTACCTGGCTCCGTTTCCCACGTTGCAGCCTGTTGCGCAAGCGTGCTTTCGCGTCCCGCCAAACCTTGCAGGCCAGGCAATCGTGATTCAACTCGGAAAGTGATATCGACCTAACTGACATCAAAGCCAGGACGACACCTCAAATCTCCTTCGGCCGGGCCCAATTCGATATATATACTCCGCGTATCTCTCCGGCCGACCGTATCGAACACTGTGGCGACTAGGTGAAATGCACCTGAAACACACACGAACTCGCATTGCGGGGCGATGCTAAAAGTCAAAAGCTTGTCTGCACAAAGGTGCAGTGATGGAGCCTCGAACGCAACATTAATCAACCAGGATGGCGCGGCGGCCATCGGAGGCTCTCAAGGCCCCGAGCTAGATGAAACTCCAGTCTGCGTGCGTCAGACCCTGATCATGCCGGCCGAATCCGGTCTTGAGACCCATCGAGCGATTAGATTTGTGTAGCTTGCGAGGCAGCTTGCGAATTCAACTGAGGGTTACGAATCATCAGTCCCGACCGAAAGAGGTTACGCCCCTGGAAACTCACACCATCCCGTCGTATCGCGATCCAAATCAGGCGGGTGGGATACGAAGCCCCACGAAACAGGCGCCGGGCGAATGGCCATGCGACTAAAGTAGAATCACCTGTGCAGGATTGGCGAGCAGATATGGCATGGTATACAGTGTCCAAACGGCAGAGCGGCACAATTTGCGGCCCGCCGACTATTCGATTTTCAGCCAAGGTTGATTTGGATTACACAGCACTGCGTCCATGAACTGAAACAAAGTGGTTGTATTGGTATAGTATACATGACGGAGAGGTATCTCACACCAGCGAGTAAAGTACATACTACATGCAGCGGAGAAGGCAACATCAATCCGCCCACTCCCTGCAAACTTCTACATATCGTACATGTGTAATTGCACAGTTTGACGTTTCCCAATTCCTGCCCACGCGGGCCCGCGGGCCCCGATTTAACACCCGACTCCGAGCCCTGCATTCCTCATCTGCACAACCCGTCGGGCCCTCAGTCAAGAATCACAAGCCCGTCAAAGCTCTTCCTCATCAGCGCCTTCCTCATTATTGTCATAGGCGTGAATTCTTCCGCCTCCTTTGCCTTACTTGGCTCCTCCGCCATGACCACATCCCCGTCTTTCTCATCCACTAGGACAATGTCCTCGTCTGCCTGTTCCTCTTCCGGCTGCTCTTCCCCAAGGAAGACCTTCATCATCGACGCTGAGAACCCTCTCATCATCGCCACACCCTTCCGGTCCGCCGGCGTCTCGACTGTGTCAAAGGAACCCAGGTCCCAATACACGATCTCCGGCATATCGTACCCTGCAGCTTCGTAATCCCGCTTGATGACATCGTAGGTTGTATCCCACGAGCTGTCATCTCCATGCCGGCCGTCATCAGCCTCATCGAACTGCATGTCCGAGAACACGAACAACCGCTTGATCATGTCCTCCTTCTTCACATTGTTCTGCTTCGCCAGCGGTAGCAACAACTTTGTGAAGACCTTCCGCAAGTCCGTGTTCATTCCCCAGCTCGCTGACCCCATCGCGGACACGTTCTCTGCGAAGGTCTTGTCATCCGACAATCTGATGAACTCCGGGTCGGCAGAGAAGGTGATGAAGCCATTGTTGAACGGTGGTTTCGCGAGCGACGCCAGAAGGATCGACATCGCCACAGCTGGGAAGATGGGATCCGGCCTTTTCTTCATCTTCGTCTCAAAATCGTACCAGAGAGTTCCCATCGACCCGGACACATCGCAGATGGCGATAGCGTTGTCCAACGTCCCTGACTCCCTGAGCCGGTCAACCAGACTCCCCCACTGCGCCATCGCAACATTAAGCTGCATGGTCAGCAGCTTTTCTTTGTACTCCCGCTCCTCCGGCAGGTCGTGCCGCGCCACGACTCGGTCATGGTCATATTTTACGATCCTCATGACAATCTCATGCGGTAGGAGTGTCGCACCGGATATCGTTGACTTGCGTTCCTCCACATCCTTCATATACTTTGTGAACCGCTCTTGATCGTGCTTGAAGAACAACCGCGTGTTGTTCTGCATACAGACAGACGCGACGCGGTTATACTTTATCTGCGACCACTTCCCCGCTGCCATCATTGGCTCCGGGAGATGTTGAACTGCACGGAGGGGAGTGAGGAACCAGCGTTGGAAGTACGAGCGTAAAACCTCAGCTTGCTTCGTCGGCAGGGGGGCCGTGTGATCGAACGTCGTAAGCGCAGACGGATACTGCCATGAGTGGGAGCCACGATCCGAATGCAGCAACTGGACGATGGCGGTGGAGATATTCGTGAGACGATCGTGAGCGCATCCTGGGGTCGGCGCCCACTTCCCCGCCAGGCTGATCTGCCACCGTAGATTGGACTGCGCCTCAGCATCGCTCGTACCCTCAAGCTCGTACATAAGCTTCGTGTCCTCGGCCAGTCGTTCGGCAAACAAGCGCGCGACGGTAACGTATAACGCTCGATACTTCGCATCTCCGGACAACCGCTCGACCAGAGCTTTATGCCCAGTACCGGCTCGTTGCTCACGACTTGCGACACCACGGAAGTTCGTTAATCTAACCCCGTTCCCGAGGTTGAAGTGATCCTCCTTTCCTAGCTTATTCGCAGAAGCGAGACACAGGATGTTGAGCAGATCCTTCCAGTACCCGTGAGAATAACCCGGAAGCTGCTTCCCATCACTCTTGCGTGGCTTCCGGTAGCAAGTCTGTTCCACCAGCTGCCTGAGATTGTAGATTGCCGTTCGCGGGTGGTTCGCGTACAGCCAAGCCCAGGCGCGGTAGAACAGATTGCGGTCGTTCTTTCCTTCGTGAATGCTTCGTAGGTAGAAGATAGTCCGGAGCGTGAGCCCCGAATCTGCGTCCCACGCCGGAGTGAAGAGCTCGTCGAGCTGGTTCTGTGTGAAGTCTGCCTGAGGTCGGTGGAATGCGTCTAGGAGTTTATCATTCGTGGATCGGAAGGCCTTGGCATTGTTCTGCGTGCGTTTCCGGTTCGTGGTGGCCATCAGAGCATCCATCATCGGGTTTTTAGGGACGGCAGTCGATGCATCCTGTGCGCCGGCCGTCGCCGATTTTTGACTCGGTGGCGGAAGCAGCACATCGAGATAACCCGGGTTGTACAATTCTGGAAGATGCGGGAGAGTCGTAATCTGGGTGGGAGCCTTCGCTGCCATTTTACGTATGTAGGGCTGCACTGCCGTTATATTCAAGCGGGTGAGATAGCGGTCGATTTTGACGAGACAGAGACTCTTGAGGTTCTGCAGCGATAGCTGGACGGTGATGGGTGAGGGCCGCATCTTGTCGGAAGCCGCTGCAGGGCTTTTTATATTCCAATTGCCGCGAGAGTACGTGAGCCAGTTACTGTGGCCGCGCCTGCGCGTCCTGGCCCCGCCTGCGGGCTCTGCGTCGGTGCCTGAAGTCGTGCCTGAGATCGCGGGTTGGCTGAGGTTGTTGGAATGAGTCTAAGTTGGGCTCCAGGCCGGACTAATACAAGATCGGAGTCAGGCCTGCCGAATCCAGCCAATCAGATCAGTCCAGCCCGCCACAACCCAGGGCGTCGATTCACATTTCAGGACAAACTTTCACGGCTTCAGCAGACTGCACGTTGAGGATCCGGATGTAGACATGCACTGGGTGTCGTAAATCAGCCAGCCAGACTTCGCTCGGCGAAGCTGGGTCGCAGGGCTTTCCATATGATATCTCGAGAATGAGCCTGAACATTTCCCAGACTACTAAACAAAAAACTACTAAAACTGACGAACCGCGGATCAGGCCCGGCAGGAGTCGAGCTCCCTGACGACACGGCTCCAGAACTCTTTGATCAGGCTATCATCATCCTGGGCATCGACAGCCTTCCCGAGGTCTCCGTTCAAGCAAAGAAGAACTACGGAAGCATACACATCGCCCATTCGCCCTCTCAGCCTCTTCCCCGCGCCGCAATGCTTGAGCAGAAAGCTTCTGACATCAGCTTCATCCTTGAGCTCGAGCCCATGGCGTTTGTTCTCGTCGCGCAATTTCTTCATGCTCTTCCACTCTGAAATCTCGAAAAGAACAACGCCAAGGCTGTATATATCATTCAGTCGGGAGTGGCCCTTCTGGAAATCAGGATGGCGATAAAAGTCGAGCTGGTCAGCCCGCGGTCGTTCCATCGATGCTTCGCCGGGGTTGTCCGGCCGTGAATGCGAGAAACCCGTCAGATATGGCTCTCTAAAGTGACTCATGTCGAATCTCGGGGAGCCCCTACTCCTTGGCTTGAAGAAGATGATGTTCTGACTGCATATATTCTTGTGCAGCCACTTCGACGAGTGAAGCAGCAGAAGCGCGGAAGCAAGGTTCTTTGCGAGTCAAAAGCGGTCACCGACTGGCACGTTCGCAAACTCCGGGTCGTCATAGCTTTTGTGAAGAGACTGGTCTCTCCCGCCTCCGGAGTAGGGGGCTCGAAGTCGAAGCCGGATTTTTTGTATCACCGGTGCTTATCCGCAAAGGCTGGGTCCCCCGTCAAGCCCAAGCATGGTAGCGTACGGAACTCGGTCATTTCCTTGACAGGTGGATGATAAAGATCTACCTTACTAATTGAAAAAAGAGGAACGTCAACTTGTCAACTTCTCGATGGAGCCGATCAAGTCGCCGAATCCTACACAGCGCTATAGTCTGCGGGGTGTCTGCCGAAGCTTTTAAATCGATGACCGAGTCTCCTAAGTTAAAAAATCGAAATATCAACAATATCTTGAATAACCCAGTCCTCTTTGGCGGTTCTGTCGCCATCCACTCATATGATCATGATCAGCCATCCGGTTTAATAATCAACCCATCTTTGAATTCCTGATGACATTGGTTACTAAAGTCAATTGGACATAGCTTTCGCCTCGACTATCGGAGAGACCGCTCTGCATGCGGCGGCCCGGAAAGATAACTTGTTTCACATCAATGCCTTGCTCGATAAGGGCTGCGATTGCCTTGCTCAGGCGTACGACGGACGGATGCCATTCCTACATGCAGTCGTGTCGAGGAACTACGAGGGCGCCCGCATCCTCGCGGACCCTAAGCGCTGCGATAGTGCTCCTTTATTCACTTAACCTCTCGAGACGGGATTCACCCTCTTTGCATCTGCCATTGCTCTTGCGCTTACCAACTATCGTGGCCGCATCGGCATGGAGGTCAAACTCCTCGATTCGGTCAAAACGACCCATTTTCACAACCGTTCAGATACGCAGAGCACCGTCTTGCATGTTGTCGCGCGGCTAGGTCCCTCCACGCGGCCAGACTACAGAGATTTCGAGATTTGGCTACTGAACTGGTTGTTGGACAGGATGCCAGCAGATTTGATCAACCAACGTGAAGTGTCAGGTATTACGGCCTTGCATCTGATGGCCTCTAGGGGAATTGATTACGGTGTTGAGGTTATGCTGCAACAGCGGCCTAAAGTCGACGGTGAAATGCGGACGGCGGCCGACTCCAGTTCGACCAGTGACGGAGAGGGCCTCACCGTCTTCGATACCGCTCTGGAAACGTGCGATCAGTTAGATCCAGATATCTTGTAAGGTAGAGCGTGCGAGCTCCGTATCTTCGAGCGGCGAATTACACGCCCGCTAGAACTGCTGTGGAAATCTGAAATTCCACTGACCGGATGCGCCTCTTGTAACGATCGCAAGATGAAATGCCAAAGAGCTCGAGAAAGCTACACAGCTTAGTTGAGGATGCCATAACGGCTTAATCGCAGCACTCGTCAAAAAAAGAAGGCCAGGGCGCCAGCCGCCCAATTGCCATCTGGCGATATGCTATACCGAGTTCGAACAGATCGTCGTGAGAACAGTGCGCCTCCAACATTGCCGACCTCCAAACTCGACGTCAATATTAATAACACGTTAACGACGCAGGAGTAGAGAAGTTTACAGTGGCTTTCATTATACATGCATGGCAGAGTATGAGCACCGATGGTCATCCACCTTGTGCCTAGTGCCTATATCTCTATATAGCTATACTTGCACTTGAGATATATTCTACGCAATAACTAGCTTTGATTCGCTTTATCGGCCTTAATAATCGAACTTCAATCCATAACACTTCAATATCACATTGATACCAACAGTCTCTCACCCTGTCCATCTAATCTTCGTAGTAGCTACCGATATCGCAGCAGACTACACGGTTATATATATGACTCTCGAACGGCTCTTCGGTGCGGAATGAATCCGCGACAACCAGCCTTCCTTTACTTATAACCCAATACCCAGAGCCTCCTATCAGGGAGACACGGGCTTCGGATGTACCATTGTCGTCTCCCTTGGCCTCAGCTCTCTGCGTACACTCCATGAAGACTCTGTCACTGATACCTTTCAAGGATCCATCAAAGGCAGGCGGTATTGCCAGAATATGCTTCCAGGGCCCCGTCGTCAAAGGCCACACCATCTCAACCAGTTGTGCGTAACAATCCGCATCTGTAGGCGTGAAAAAGGTAGGTAGCTCTAATGGGTGAACAGGCTGCTTCTGTAGCCCACATACCATCTTTACCTTCGGATCCCGCCGAGGTTTGAAATGTGCAAGCCTCCAGTTTTCTATCGTTTCATCCTCCAGCCACCTTTCAACCGACGCCTCCTTGCTCGCTAGCCGGTTTTCAACCTCGATAGTGACAGTTAGATTCTCGCCGGAATCTGCCATGACCGTATTTAAGCGCGAGGCGAGAGGTATCAATATCGTACGTCCCAGGGCCCGCAGGTCTTCGTATGTTTTAAGATCGAATGGCTTTGAACGTCTCCATTTGCGATTGTCGAGTACGGCGATTCTCACACGACGGAGTAGATGTCGATATCGAGGAGCCGGGAAAAGCACTATATCGTCTTCTGCAATAACCTTGTCCCTCTGGCCTATTCGGCAGTTAGGGCCATATACCATTTCACTGTAACAATGTAAAGCTTAGAATATCCTCTGTTCAAGTTCTAGTTCGCCAGTGCCTACAATAAACGATCAAACGGCAAGGAAAGGTCCTACTTACGGCTCATCGGTTCTGAAATGAAACGTGAACTCCTCCCAGTACGCAATGTACTTGACAGTAAAGCCATATGCATAGAGTGGCGACCCCGGTGACCTAGTCCTGTTGATAGCGAGTTTAATCGGGAAAGTGTTCTGGCTGTAGAAGATTCCGGACGCTTCATCGTGGATCTGCTTGTTTACACGGAATATCGAGAGGTCGAGTGCGGGAGGGAAGATTCGAAATATGCGCAAAGTTTCGAACTCTATTGGCGCATCGATAAGCACAAAGTATTTATACACCTCGTCGCGGATCTCTCGCGGGAGCCTCAGGAGTGGAAATGGCTGCACGGGGGTTGATGGCGCCGTCGGGGTCCTAGTTTCAGTCTCCGCGCTTTGACAAGCACCATTCTTTGATTTGTCGGAGAAGTATGATTTATATTTCTTCAATCCCTTTATTCGGTCATAGGACCATCTTCCCAAGTTTTCCATTATTTATCTTACTCTTTCACCAGCTTTGAGTGTATTGTCCTGCAGGTTCGATTACAGCCCAGCTTGAGGCGCGGGGAGCTGTCGTAGGGCTCTAGAAACCCCGCTCTTGGTGAGTCAAGCCCTCAAGTATCGGAGCCGTGAGTCCGGATATTTAAATTATAAAACGAGGCCAGTTATTTGCAAATTCGCCCCGTAGTTCGTGGTTTATATACTCGATATTCTTAGATTCTTTTGTCGGATCCTGCTCCATAAACTAGCTAAATCATGGGCAGCTTGCCGATTGACGTTAAATGCACGTTAATGGTTCCGAACTTCACCGGACAGTTTTTTAAATTTCAACACACGCTGTCCAATCATCCAATACAAAGGTACTTTCTGTGCTTCAGCAGCGAGCCTCAGCGTCCGCCCCGAGACTGTTTTCCTACAAGACTAAGCCACTTTAAGCGACGACTGGTCAATCAATATCTGCGACAGACTGAGCTGAAGTTGCAAATAATGCGTCACGACAGTTTTGCAGGCGCCGCAATTAATTAATCGGCACAGCTCAGTCATAATATATTATGCGTTGCATCTATGTGCCACGCCACAATTTCTGGTATCTTTCGCGCTCCTACCCTCCATATACTCTTACGGCCAGCAGAAGAATACGACCTTAAGGCCTTGATCGTTCATCGACTCGATCGCGACTGCTGTATGTGTGTTACTAGCAGTCGGTCTGGCTGAGCGTTTATAATTTACCGCGAGCAATGTATCACAAGATATCTCATTAATTGCATTCCGACCCCACGGACCCACATGCATAACTATCCAAGATCAAATGGAGACCCAAGAGGCTCTCTTTACCCACAATAGATCGATCGTTCTAATATAGCCAAGCTGTGCCACTGGAAAGCTTGGTTTGTGAAAAGAGCAAAATCATATGCATACTTACAAAAAGCATCGAGATGATAATCTTAATGAGCGACTTAGCTCATGGTTGATTAAGTTACACGCCGGATAGCCTGGCTTATTTGTTGAATACTCTAATTTAATGATTCTCACTTATGAATGTATAGCTATCGAGCCTACCCAGCTGATTGATTCATGCCTACACTATCTTGATGGTCAAAGAAATTTACGATTATCGATATCTCAAAGTTGATGCAAATCTCGATTACACGACGTAGCTATATCTCAAACTAATCCCGGGTGGCCTAGGCATGCCTAGGAGGCGCTTTACGTACTATTCGAACGTGATTTCATTTTGTCTGTAGCTATAGCTAGCTCAACGCAATAACTGGTCATAAACTCGAAAGCATGAAATAGTGTTCCGCAAACCAGGTCACAATGCATACGGCTAGACCTGTGTTACATGAGGCGAAGCCCATCTGCCCGTCATATTGCAATTTTCCCTTCAAGTGAACCGCGATTTCATACGCACTGTCCTCCTCCACTCGTGTTTCATTCAAATGGACTTGGCCATGTTATGCGTGCGAGGTCTCATCGGAATTAGCCTCAAGCCGGAAAGGAAAAAGCAGCGTTGTTGCACCTAACACATTGGGAATCCATACTGACCATACTACCTGCCCCGTAGATATGTGTTCGGAAATACCGCTATCCAAGCGGCGGCCGGCTTGCCCATGGCCCCGTAAGCACTAGTCATGGGTCCGAAGTCAAGCTATGTAAAAGTGTGGCACAGAATTAGAGGATGCTTTTTATTGACGTCCGGCCGTTCGTAATTTATATTAGCCTATAGTAGTCTCAGTTATGGTATGTCCATCTGCCTTAGCTAAGTAGTTGGTCGAGTTACTTTGCGTGCGAGATCTCTGGAAGTCGAACTCGATCGAGGGGCCGCGGGGTCGTCAATTACCCCTAGTAGATTTATAGAATTGATTAAGCACCCGCGAAAAAGTTGGGGTATGCAGCAGCACACCTGGGTTCCAGATCGGCCCGCCGGGCCCAGAGTCATGTCGAATCCATGATGCGTCAAGCTGTCTTCTTCGTACGGCCCCTCGCGTAGACATGCGCGTGAGCAGAAGCAAAATTAATTTTAAACAACGTAGCTCAATTGATAAAGCTTGATGAGTCGGGTTCGAAACAGTTCGCAATCAACAACTTCTTCTCCGCCCAGGCTCATGGTGCGTGACGTCCCGCCCTCAGAAACCTACTTAGGGAGCAACTAGTACCAGACAATAGTCTAACAGTGTGGACTCCACTAAGTACAAACACTTTGACAATTGCATCAGCATGTATACAAAGGTCCTGCAGTAATTATTTGAAAAAAGTTTTCACAGCAAGCACCATTACCACGGATACGGGTTCATGAACCCTGCAGACCCTGATCAGTTTCTGTTATCGAGATCCGATCCCTCGGCTTGGTGTTCCATACGGACTGTCGGTAGTCGTTCCTTTGAGTTTTAAAGTTGGTATAATGTTATCTGTCTCCGGCTTAGCTAGGCCAGCCTGTGTTCTTTAGATCAGTCGCTGCCTTATTCCGCGCTAGTATAATTGCGTCGCTTCGCAATATTAATTCGTCGCTAGTCTCGGGGACGCTATTCGTCGCAATTCATCAGCTGTCAGAAGGTCAATCGATGCCTATCGATAACAAGACAGTCGGCACTACCGCCCAAACCAAAGCCTCGATGGATGCCTTATTCCCACGTCCCTGCCCGACGTTCGCTGTGCGCGCATCGATGCGTAGCGTCGGCCTTGGCTTTAAAAGCTTGTCTACTTGCACCTGCCTTATTTACGGCTTCGGCCATCGCGACTGGTTATTGCATTGCTGTATCTCGGATCGAGTGTGCCAACCCGGCCGCTGACAAGCGCCGCCAAGGTGTGACAGCAAACCACTTTCGGTTTTTTCGTAACATCGGAACCCAAAACCATGTGCGATTACTTGCTGTTGCGGGAAAGCCGACAACGAGACTGGGAGCACTGCGCGCAATCACGAATGAGCTTTCGAATTCCAGCTGTGAACCACGTTTAGTCCTGTGCATCTGACGAGCTGTCAACGAGGTGATCCATGATCAGATCAAATGCAAGGTGCACTGACGCCTGGCTGAGTATCAACATGCAAATATCGAGCTTCCAAATATACACAGGTAACTCGTACTCGGCGACAGCAGCTAATACGTATACGGCGCGCCCAAAATAAAACTTCATAGGTTAGGGGAAAATCTCGAAGGCGCTCACCCCCCAAGACTTCGACCCCTCTGGCCTAGAAAATTCGTGCGATCATCTGTCAAACGGTATCAGGCTTATTACGTACGGTCCGTATTTGAAATTTGCCTTTGACCCTGCGCCTGCGGGAAATGTCCAAGGAACCACCACTCACTTGAGAGAATACCCGAGCAGTTAACCAATCAGCCGCCAAGCCAAGACTCCAAGGGCGTGGCATGAACTATACTGATGACTTGGCTCGCGATATGTGCGCCGGCACTTCAATTGATTGTGACCAGCCTTGCTGCGGCTGACTATTAAGGGAAATGGTGTAGCAAGCATTATAGTAGTCTCAGGACTCGCATTATAGCCAGTTTCCACGATATCTGGTCGCCAAGATGTATTTGGGATACATGGGTCGAAGGATTAGGGGTCAGAAAGTTGAGCCTCCTTGAGTCTATAATACTATGAAGTCCTGCAACACTGCATACCCACAGCCTTTTTATCGAAAGTTCCCCTCTCGCGATCGATCGGTCGGTCGGCCACTGGCAAAGATTCAATCCGACTTTTCGAAACCTTGTATTGCGACAACCCATATTTTGTTGGAAGATGGGCATGGGTCGCTTTTCGTCCGCCGTTCACGGATACGGCGTCCCCGCACTCCTGTCAGCATTCTTTTTGCTGTCTTACTTCGTCGCACAGAACGGTCACAACATATCACTGCAGCAGTCGAGCCAACTGGCGGAGAGATCTGTGTCTATCGAGCATGTTAAACGCGCGGATGGGAGCTATGTCATTATCCCGGTGACATATGTAAGTGAATCCTCGAAACAACCCGATCGATATCGTGGTCCCGAAGAATTTCTTCGTGTACTACCTTGCCGTATCTTGAAGATTACACCGTAAGAAAGTCTGATCTAATGCATTTCTTTTAATCTAACAGGATCTCATTGTGCGCGGCGAGCTTGATGCGAATCTGTATACCGATGTCCTGTTCGGATACAGTAAGCCAATCCTATATCCTATGGTACCATCATTGAAGATACCAACGATCGACTAACATGAACGTTACCTATCCTCGCGGCGAATCAAGATAACCAATCCGTCAGATTGGCAGTTAATATGGCGCATGTCACATGGGTTCCCAAGACTCCGAGCTCAAGGAACGAATTCTGCAACCAGGCGAAGAACGGTCCTGGGTGTCAGATTGCTGGGAAGACAGGCTACTGTGAGTGCCTACCGCCAACATCCAACATAGTCATGCCAATATCTTTCAGAAGTCTTCTCGCGAAGTTGCGCTATAGCCGCAACGGCTTGCGGCGTACTGCTGAATGTGCTCAAAATGACCTTTGGATCCATGCTGATGGTAACACGCAGATTCCCCACGATCCACCACCGGGAACGCGCCCAGCTTTGAGGTCTCGCAGGAAACGAGTTCAAACTATACTGCAACAGTGAGTGCCTACACCACGAAAGCACTAGGACTCCTTGCATACAAAGGGACAATATCAGCGACTAATGCTTCACTGGAACTGATACATAGGCCACCGGACGCTGGTATTCGGATTCCGTCACGATCGCCGGCATCACAGTCGACCTTCAATTCGGCGTAGCCGATTACTGGAACACCACACCGACTTTAGGCTTGGGTGTATTCCCACGCTACGCAGACTCGAGGCGTCCCAGCTACCTCACCGTCTTGAAGCAACAGGGCCAGATTGGAGACACTGTCTGCAGCGTTTACGACAGTGGAAATTCGACAGTCGGAGGATCCCTTCTGCTTGGTGCAGTGGACAGAGCCAAGTTTACTGGCAAGTTTAAGGTCTGGGATGATGGCTCGGAATACCCCGGCGATGTCCCGGTCCCAAACGTTCGGTTTCTCAATTCAACGAGCGAAATAAGTCCGGATAGCAACGGTGTGAATGGATCACTTGCTACTATCTACCCCAGCCTTCCGTACGTATATGAGATCCCACTCACTATGATATGCTTCAGCCAGTCCGAATCCACTACGCTGTTGCTAACACGTTAATCCATAATCCCAGAGCTATATACGTACCACAAGTGGTGATCGACTCGATTGCGGCTCCTCCTAATGGCCTCTACTACGATGTTCCCTGCGACTGGTTCAACCCGGACGAGGATTTTCTCGAGTTCACCTGGCAAGAGCTAGTGATCAAAATGCCTTTGGCGGATCTTTTGTTTCCGTATCCAGGCACGACGGCCGACCAAAATAGCTGCTTTGTCTCCATTTTCGCCAATACTGAGGTACAGAGTGGATATTACACATACGTTCTTGGGCAGCCTTTCCTCAAGTAAGTCGACACGAGCTATGATAGCCGCCTGAACGCTACAGAAGGCAACACCGTACTAACTTGAACTGGTGCGTTAGGTCCGCTTATGTCGTCATGAACCCTGTGAACAACTTGACTGCCATGGCTGTCTCGAATCGAGACGTCACGACCCAGAATATAGTGGAGCTCGGCGGTAGCCTTGCGTCTAGCATCGGTGATATCCAAGGCATTGCACCAGCAACTACGACTGCTCCACCCCCTCCGCCGCCTCCTCCGCCATCTGAGTCCAGCGGAACACCTGTCGGTCCGATAGTCGGTGGCGTTGTCGGTGGCGTGGCGGCATTGGCGGCCGTCATTGGAGGAATCTTCTTCTTCCGCCGCCGGAGAAGGCCCGCTGCCGTGGCCACCCCGCCTGAGATGCCGCCACCGGCGCCACCTGGCCCCGTATCAGAACTTGGGTCTCCGGATCCTAGGAACGACTGGGGAGCTCCTAAAAAGGTTGGCATCGGTGCCGATGGAGCGACCCATCCAGTGGAATATGCCGAGGCGCCAGGCCATCCGCTAATCCAACACACAGAGCCGACGGTGTATGCCGAACTCCCCGGTAGTAACGGTATCGGTGCACGGTGAGCTTCGACCAAACAGAAGTCCATAAGCCGTGCGTCTGTTGTTTTATAGTCACCGTAATATAGATATCTGGGGAACGGGGAGTTAATGAGTGTATCTTGTGGATGTCAAGGCCGCTGTTTATGCTTTGATCTCGGTGTTAGCACACCGCTTGTATAGTTTTCATGTCTGATGGGATGTCTTTTACCAGTTGTTTCGCGATATATTAATTGACGATCAATACTTATTGCCCCGGAAGGGAGCACCATTTTATGCTATCACACCCAAGTTTCCAGCCTGATATTTAAGAGCTAGCCAGTACTGGTGACACGGTCAAGGCGTTCCGGGCTCCTGTCCGTCTAATACATCAACCTTAAATCAGTGATGTTTACATATACACTCTTGTAATACTGCTTATTGTTCTGATGGTGGTGGAGCCGTAATATAATACCTCATTCTTTGTCTCCCATCCTTTGGCATTGTTGCCGGTTACCTCGTAATCATTGCGTGGGTTCTCTTAACATTGATTTTGCATGGATGGCCAGATGCATAGACGTGCATGTGTGCACCCAGTGTGGTAGTTCATATTGGTATCCGATAGTGGTATTCTTTACGTCATATAGCTCAGCCCTAGTTACTGGCATTTTGATATATATGATTATACGAATTGCCTATCACTAATCCTACTCCAGTGGATTATTCTAGCAATGTGATATGATTCTCGAGATATCTGGAGATTTCAGCGTTTGAGGCAACATTAACGCGATTCAGAGACTCGAGTTAACTAAGCTTCCGCTATACTACAAGGCTGGGAAAAGAGGAACGGAGACGAGCTCAAGTGGGGCGCGCAGCCTCCTCCTCCCTGGCGTTAGCGTCGTGTGATCACAGACCGTTGCCTGGCTTTGCCATTGCCGAGATTGCGATTGATCACAGACGACAAGTCAGGATGTGTATGCACGTTTGTGCTCCTACAAGTCTAGTCGTTTTGGCAATTAGCCTGGAGCTGGCCGGAGGCGAGCCAAAATGCAACACAGCGTTGTGTTGTGTGCTTTGGCCCCTCCGAGGCCTTACCGCCGCGAACTAGTACGACTATTAGCTATTCAGCCTTAGACATTTTTAATATGAATATAAAATAGGGCGAACCGGTTGAAATAGAGTCCAAACGAGTCCTGTTTCCTCCGGCCTCCCAAGTCTCACGTCTACATCGCGGTGGCATGTCCACGCGCAGCGAGTCAGACGTCTGGACGACGCCTTCTTGCTTCAGCCTTCAGCGGGCGTTACACAGGCCTCAATCGATAGCACCAACACAAACTGTTCAGAACGGGCTAAAAATTGCAGGTGGCAGCACAGCCCCAGACACCACTCCAGATCGGTCCTCGAAACCCTCACAGCCCAGCCAGTCAAATATGCCGCCAAGAGAACCTGTCAACCAAAGCTGCATGGTCGTTGCTTCTATTTAAAGAATCCTCGACGCGAACAATCTATCGGTCGGTCCCCTGGCACGCTATTTTTTTTTTTTGCGGTCGAGGAAACGACCGCAGGTACCTGCCCCGCTCCGGATCGCGAGTGGTGGACATCTTCCCTGGTGATGTCCAAGTAAGCCCGCGCTTGGCATCGAGCGGTATTTGAGATTCCAGGTTACTGTTTGTGGAAAAAATACCGTGAACCTAGGTGCTACGTGAGTCCGGCGATTTGATTTGCACTGCCCTGGTTCAACAAACTACCCAAGATGGTCTCCAGTCGAGGTCGGCTTCTTGCCTGTGTCGAAGCGAGTTTGCACGATGATCAGTGGGTTCCGGGTCGGTTCAAGAGATGTCGCAGTTGGCGCTCATCATGGGGAAATACCTTAGAAGATATGTCTAATATTACTCAAGTGCAGGGCACGATATGTAGCATGATTTCGTGTCCTATGAATTCAGCCTCGATCGCGCTGATAGTCACATATACCGTATTACTCAAGAGATAATGGTACAATTCAAAACAAAATCAGCAAGCAGTTGCCAAAGCGGACAGCTTTGTAGGATGTCCAGAAGTGATGATTTTGATAGGATTGTCAGCCCGAGTCCATATTCGCACAAGTCGATGGATTTCTCCCAGTATGCAGTGTGCGGCTGAGCCTTCGAGCGCAAGTTCGTCCCCTCGATCCTTGCCCCCGTCTACTGACCGTCGGTCGATGGGCGGTACCAGCTCGTCCAGCAGAAATTGGGCGGTGACGCAAGTACCTTCCTCGCTTGGCCTGCAACGAGCCCAGCATGAAACGTCTCACGCCCCACGAAAAAGAACGAAGAATCAAAGGCGAGTGCTGCGGCTGGAGCGAGAAAACAGGCTAGCTGCGCTTGGCCCGGCGGTGAGCAGAGCTAAGAATGGGACAATGGAGTAAGGCTGCCTGTGCGATTTTCAGCTACGAGGTAAAAACTCAAATCATAGATGCAGCACCAAGAGCACAAGCTCCGTCAGCTTTAATAAGATCGAGAAGTCTGCTGGCGAGCTAGCTCCTGCGGCTGGCCGTTCGACAGTCCAGTGTACATCGTTCTTTTATTATCCTCAACGTCTGCAGCTGAGTATCCTTCCGGACTTCTCTTCTCTTCTTCTTCTCTTTTTTTTCCGTTTCCTTCGATTTCTCTTGGACCTCTCAGATTTCCTTCCCTTCCGCCTGCTTGTGTGTGTTCCCTGCGTTGGGTAGTAAAGGGACCCGGCCGGAAAAAGAGTGGCACGTCACGAAACAAGAAGAACTGCGCTGCAACGCCCCTTTAAAATACAAAAGCGAAGAAAGCCCAGAAGCGGGCTCCACCGATAGATCAACCTCCCTTCCTCAGGACATCATTCTCATCGACAGCGTCGAAGCCCCCGAAGCCCAATTCACCGTTATCCAAGATGCCAAAGTACAGGAGCAACCCAACGCCCTGGCCCAACCCCGCCTACTATCTCCTCCGCTTCATCCAGTTCCTCGTGTCGATAGGCACTGTCGGAATTCTCTCCTACTTTATCTACTATCTCATCAAGAGTCGCTTGAGGGTCCCCCCCGAGTTCGCCATCCAATATGTCGCCGTACGTATCCAATTTTCACCTGGAAAAATCGCATAAAGACGCCCCCGCCATATTCCGCGGGCTATAATAGCGTGTCAAACTTGTGCTAATAAAATGCCCGAATATAGTCTCTACTAGCCCTTCTCAACATCGTGACAACAACGGTCGCCAAATGCTGCGGCGCGCTGAACCCCAAGTTCGCAGTCGTCTTCGACTTCTTGATCTTTGCCTGTCTCGCCGTCGCGTTCGGCCTTCTCAACCACGCTATGCACGGTCTCGTCCGGCATGATTGCACGAATGGCCAGTGGGGCGTCACAGGACAGGGTGGTGTCCGTATCTGCCGGATGTATAAGGGCGTTTGGGCGTTTTGCGTTGTCGGCCTGTAAGTTTTCAATGATATTGAATCGCAAACCTGCTGAAAAGAGACTAATAATCCACGCAATCGGTGTACAGTGTCACATACTTCCTGTCCATCGTCGTCGATGGCATCGTCATCCGCCGAACCGGAAACCACAAGTACGTCGTTGCAAACCCCAAGAGCATGCAGCAGACAAAGACCTACGTCGCCCCCAACTACTCCCAGGACACCAGCTACGGCAGCGGCGGCCTGCCATCGCACGGCTAATCAAATTACGCCCACGTGCTTCTCGCCGTTCGCGTACCCGTGGAATCGGGTATTGGTATGCAGGCTGCAATAAGAAAAAAGCCTGAAAGAAACAAAAACATCGAAATAAATACCCATTGGTAAGAGGAGGAATGCATCTTTAATTGCAAGGTTGGTGAAGTTTTGTTTGGTGTGGCGGGTATCTGTGGCGGTGTTTGGTGGCGGTGGTGGAAGCGGGTGGTGGTGTAAGATGAAATGATACACGGGAGCCATTTTAGCGTAACTGCACGAGCATGATGTCGAATTCTCCCTGCATCTCGGGAGTCCTTGCGAAAAGAAAACAACTAAATCTAGGCGTTAATGTTGTCTGTGCTTCTTTCCTTCCTGTCCTTTCCTATCCCTATGCATGCGTCTAGTGTTTATGTGTGTATTTGGTTCGTTTACACGGGTTATTGGCCATTGGTATCTCTTATCTCATTTCTTTTTTTCTCATAAGCTTAACTTTCCATCCATCTACTTCAATCGGAAAGCAAAGACGGGCGCAAGTGATGGTGTGTTTCTCGAGTCCCTTGCGTCTCTAGGCTTACTTTTTCATAGCCGGTTATCCGTCATAACATCAGCTGAGGCTTACCAGTACACTCAGCATCTGGTTTACGAGACAATGCATCAGTAGGGCAATTGATTGCCACTGCGCGATGTTGCTATTTGGAAATTGCTATCACCTTCCCAATGAATATTCGTAGAATCACAAATAAGTCCCCAGCTGCCGATCTTTGAGCCTTACGGTGCACATGCATGCTTGCGTACCCAGTCCAATACATTCCTATGCCAAGAGATCTATCTACCAACGGCAGGGCCGTAAGATATCATGATATCATATGATATCATGGAATACAATTGCAATATTGCCTAAGAACAATTCCAATTGATCTATACGCCCTTGCTTCGATCGATCCTACACACGTAAATACGATGCAGTCGGCCTTAGCCAAGTCTAGTATCAAGAAGCTCCGCATTGTTAGTCCGCAAGAAAAGACTAAGCTAAGTCGGCCTTAAACCTGGCAATTGAATACAAAATGATCAATAGATATTTGGCCGATATTTCGCAAATCTTTGTAGTTAGACCGAACCACCCTGAATTGCAAGAACAGGATGAAGTTGAAATGGGATAATTGTTAGTATCAGTAATCCAAGTACAGCAACTCTGGACTAGTACCAAGACTGGTGGATCCGTGGTACGGCGTCGCCGCGGCTGCAGTGTTGGATTTTGCTGCCGATCTATCCGAGTCAGCTCTACCCACGATTTCCCCACTCCTCTCCTCCACTACACCACATTATCAGATTCAGAATAACTCAACCCCAGGACCTATCGCACAGCCTGCAGTGTCTGAATCGCCGAGTTTGTAAATGTCGCCATGGGCTCCAAAACTCCGAAAGACGAAGGTCATAGAAACCATGGTTCGTTCACGTGACGCTTATCTCGACGTTCGCGATCTATACATATGCTGACCTCATCAGACCGTCCACCGAGTACGGATGGAACGTGTCGCGTCGGCGGCGAGCCCCGAGGCTCGCATACCTTTCGAGACGGGGATAGCTCTCTCGGCGACGTAGGAGACAATGAAGACAGCGACGGCGACGGCGACGGCGAAGCAGCGGCGTCAGCACCGCTAGCCGCGCCCGTATCAACCGACCCTACCCAGACTCCGAAGAAGCGGAAGAAGCACAAGAAAAAGAAGAAGAAGACGACAGTACCTCCCGGTCTTCCGACAAAGCAGTCGTCGCCGCCACGGATCCCGCTCAGCGACCTTTTCCCATCAGGCGACTACCCCGAAGGTGAAGTGCAAAGCTACGCACAGACGCGCAGCTCCGTCGCAACCGCCGAAGCGCGCTATCAGGCCCATCGACACCTTCACGACGATGCCTTCCTGCAGAACTACCGCAAGGCCGCAGAAGTCCACCGCCAGGCCCGCCAATGGGTCCGCGACACCGTCAAGCCCGGACAAACCCTCCTGTCCGTCGCCGAGGGCATCGAGGACAGCGTCCGCGCGCTGCTCGGCCACGCCGGCTTGGAACCCGGCGACAGTCTCAAAGGTGGCATGGGCTTCCCCACAGGCCTTTGCCTGAACCACCAAGTCGCGCACTACACGCCGAACCCCGGCCAGAAGGACGTCGTGCTGCAGTACGAAGACGTCATGAAAGTCGATTTTGGCGTCCATATAAACGGCTGGATTGTCGATAGCGCGTTCACAATGGCGTTCGACCCAATGTACGACCCCCTCCTCGCCGCCGTCAAAGAATCCACCAACGCAGGCATCAAAGTGAGTCCACCCCCAACATCACTGCATCCCTCACGGCATTCGTTAACAGTAGGTGGTAGGCCGCCGGAATCGACGTGCGCATATGCGATGTGAGCGCCGCAATCCAAGAAGTAATGGAAAGCCACGAAGTCGAAATCAACGGCAAAACCCACACCGTCAAGCCCGTTCGCAACCTCAACGCCCACGACATAAAACACTACCACATCCACGGCGGCAAATCCATCCCCTTCGTCAAGAACGCCGACACAACAAAGATGGAGGAAGGCGAGATCTTTGCAATCGAGACCTTCGGCACCACGGGGCGCGGGTACACGCGCGACGACGTTGGCGTCTACGGGTACGGACTACAGCATGACGCGCCTTTGACGACGTCGCTGCCGCTCGCGTCAGCTAGACGGCTGCATAAGACTATCAGGGAGAATTTCGGCACGCTGGTGTTCTGTCGCCGCTATTTGGAGCGGCTTAATGTGGACAGATACCTAGCCGGGGTGAGTCCCAATCCCTATTCTGACATAACACCGGTGAAACCGGCATACTGACATACGCGGTAGATGAACTGCCTCGTCTCCAACGGGATCGTGGAGGCCTACCAGCCGCTAATGGACATCGAAGGTTCCTACTCCGCCCAGTTTGAACATGTAAGGCAACCCCACACTATACCATAATAAACGTGACGGACACTTACATGCATGACAATCCAGACGCTCCTCCTCCGCGAGACGCACAAAGAGGTGTTCAGCCGCGGCGACGACTATTGATCATGCAAGAATAGCCTTCGCTAAGCCGATTAATTTGCCATAACACATTATTTTGTTGCATGCGTGCGATTGCCTTTCCTGTTCCCCTTGGTGCTGGTTTTTCGCCCACGAGGTTTTCCCAGCACCGTCACGCAAATGCGAAGGACTTATAGCTGTTATCACTAGTACATTACTTCATTAACTGTTCGTGCATTAAATCTGATTATTCCCTATGACCCGTGCATGCTACATATTGAATACAACTACATGTACCGTGAAGAACATGTGACGACGCCAATCAGTGCCGTCGACAAGACCTGGACCTCAAACCTATACCATCATTCCTACTTACAGGCATAATATGAATGAAGCGCGCGGTAATAGGCTACCACGTCATTGCCGTCTTGTAGAACTGCATCGCCTCTATGTAGACCCACAACATTTTCACGAGCGTTTTGAGAGTCCTGTTTCTCTGAACCATGTCATGATGGATGCAAGCGGGGTAATACTCGCCTGACCATCTGAGAATCACATGAACCACAATAATATACCGGCAAACACTGGTGATCCAGCCCCACATATACATCCACTATTGCTGATTCTATCTGCTGGAACCACTTGGGTCGAATGATATCGTGCACCCGACTTTGTCCTTCGAGGGTCGTTACCGATTTGCGACCAGGTCGCTTCTCCGAGTAGATCAGCCAACGGGCAACGAGATTATTCAGGATGCCTCCAGCTTTTTCCTCATCAGTTTGCAAAGCTAGCAGCTCCAAGGAAACATGGGCCAACGGGCGTAACGACGGCGTGACGACGTGCAATCAGGCCTCTCTTCAAACCCCAGTTCCCAGACCAGTCCGGACCACCCGCATGAACGGGCATGTTGACGTGACATGGACGGACAGAACATTTATCAAGGGCTCCAGGATAGCCAAGCGCAGAGACATGAGTATACCTTCAAACACGAAGGTAGCCACATTGACCAGAGCATCCCAGTACCGAGCTGAACGAGACCATGGCCATCACAGGCACCACGAGAGCCATCGCTAGGAATTTGTACAACCTGTCCCACATCACTAGGAACCATTTCCCTGATGACGCAATGCCCAACTCCTCATGATACAGTCGCACACCGACTACGACATCTGGTGTTCAGTCCCTGAGCGCAAGGAAAGTAGCAACCATGAAGCGATAGCGGCAGCAATACGGCGATGCGGTAGACATAACCCTTTTGCGTCAGGCGGACGACGATGTAGGACTGCCCCCTCGGGATCCAACGATCAATCTGAGCGGTGAAGTCATCCTAATCCAGACATATACCTCCGTCAAGGTCGAACACTTCTCGTCATCCATTTCGCATGAGCTAACCAACGTTTCCAGGCGGCATAGCCTTAGCCTGGATACTTGTTGTATCACACCTCCATCCTCCATCTTGTCTTTCGGCGTTGCCGCCGCGGTTCAAAATCGGGAAGCTTCCATCCATCAGCGTCCTACCAGGTCGTCCGAACGAGAAACGTCCATCGGCACATCTTCGTCTTCGGCTCGAAAGCAGGCCGTCATCTCCGTCCCATGGCTGAAGAAGTGGGCGACCGCCCGAGCCGTGCTCCTATGCGCGGACGCATTAGGCCGTGATGACGTTCTACTCAAGTTAGCTCCCGAACTGAATTATCCCTCTATAGAAGCAGGGTAAATTACACACCCGAAGAACGCCATCACTTGGAAAGAAGAGAGGTTGAAACGTTGGCCCAGGTGGGCCCCATTTCTGGCCACAAACGCGTCTCTAGATATCACATTTGCCGGCTGCTTGGGCGCACATTCGCCCTCGCGACTAGGAGCTAGATGGTGGACGTTTTCCATCGTGAGCGAGACATACACGTCGAGAAGCGTACACCACACCCATACGTTCGTCGCAGTGATAGTCTTTCGCTTTGAGTCTCGTGGCGGCACGCTTTGCGGAGCGTGTAGACCATTCAATTTTGAAACTCTCATCTTCTTCGAGACTAACTTCGTTGATCTGAGACGCTGGACGTAACATTGCATCCTGTGTCATCATAGACTGGTATCTGAACAGGCTTTCACCCAGGTCGCGAGTGGCTATCATGTCGTTCTTCGAATGCGGCGACGGCGGTCATAAAAGCGTCGAAATCTGGGCCGGTAGATCAGCTGAACGACCTTGTCCTCGTACATCTTCCTCATTGCGAAGACGACATCAGGACAGCCCGAAATCTGCATCTTCTATCCGCATCCCTTCTTCCGATTGCCCTTGTGCCTTGTCGTATATGGCACCCAGGTACGAAGGGTAGCTCAGCATCTTCGCTCGAACAACAGCCTAGCTGTATCGATATTCTCCGATATCAATGCCTGGAGAGCGGTTTCGTCATAGCGAGGGCGCCGGCGTGGGTTGGACCATGCGGTCCTTGTATTACGGCGACACGGCTCGTCGAGCTGCTTGGCGAGTATGAATTCAAGAATCAGATCGCGTCATGATCGTATAAAAGCAGTCGCCTTCATCCCAGCGGATGAATTGCTCCCTAGTGGCGAGCACTTTTAAAGACCCGTCGAGATGCTCGAAGTTTATGGTTATCTCTAGATTACCATCGCGGCGAATATATCCGATCCGAGTCGTCTTATTCGGTCCGAACTCGATTCTGACGACACCGTTTTCCTCGTGCACGCGCGCTTCCAGTACCAAGGACCACTCGGATGTTCTTAACCGTTTACGCGGCGCAAGCTTAGCCTGTGTTTCTTGGAGGTAAACTGTTTAAAACCATGAGCCCTCTTGCAAGGCACTCACGGCGTTTCAGTGGTAGAAGCAGTATAGACGCCCTGCGATTATCCAGTCAGCCTCCGATTACAACAAAATAATATGGTATCAGAATCAGACAACTACGTTACCATACTTTATGCGGGTCGTATATAAATAAACTGTCATTTTGCCGCGTGGGAATCATGTATTCTCTTTGACTGCATGACCGCATTCTAGTACTCATTCGGCAGCCTGGCCCTAAGGTATATGGGGCAGAAGAAACATGTCCAATTTATCCACTCGGCTGCTCGCTACTGTTTGATGTTGCATCAACTGGCCGAATGTTGTCACCAAAAGCCGCTGGGAATGTTCTGTACGACTGCGGTTCATGTCCAGGGATATGTACTCATCGTAGCGACACCGCCGGTTAAGTTGCTCAGTTAGAAGCCGCAGAAACTTCCTCGTAGTTCGCAGCCATGCATTTGGCGTTTTCAGCATCGACAGATGGAATTTCAGCTGTAATTAGAGCGCGAATTAAACTGCGAATATTACAGTTCTTCAGTCTCAGTGAAAGTCCAGACATGGTATAGCAACCAGACAACTTACAATGCCGCGATTTGCGCACGTCATATCTGACTATTCATGAGTCCTTCGTTCGATTGTGGAACCATGATCGGCCCCTTGACTGCAAGTTGTAACTTTAAAACCACACCGATGAACTGCACTTCCCATGTGCTGTATACTGTACCTTTACACCATGCCATCAGCACTGTCCGGATACAAAAACTGCACATTGAACTTACCAGCATATATATAAACCAACCATCATTCGTATGGCACAGACGTTTTGCGTTTTACAGGACAATGCAGCCTGTGATGTTGCTGTTTGTATGCTGTTGCAACCTTTCCAGTCCTTGGAAGACGTAACGAAGGTGAAGAGGAGATGGTCGCCCCAGTGAAGTGACAGCCTGGTAGTGAGGGAAATGAAAGGATGTGAGGGCGTAGCGATGAAAGTATGATGAAAGGGAAACAGTCGTCCTAATGAAGTAACGGCGCAGAGATGAAAGGTGGAATCGGGGTGTGGGGGAAATTAATCGTCGTTGGAATTTCCTGGTATCGAGTTCGCCGTCGCTGCTCGAGACATGCCGGTATCGACCAACAGCAGCGACATATACGTGCAGTCCGCGATACTTATCACCACGGACGGAGATAATGAGGCGATGATGGTTGATCGATGGTGATGGCGATGGTCCATCACCCGTGACTACAGTTTCTGTTCTGTTCCCAAGCTGCCATCGTCAGCGCCGTCCATATACAAAAACTGCACGTAGAAAACTTACTAGTATATATAAACTAATCGTCATTCGCATCGCACATGTGTAGATCGACCGACGAACAGCGCCACATGCCGCTGTAACCCATGAGGTGTCTTCGGACATCTTCGCGGAGGTCTACCGCATCTCAGCACAGCTGGGTGATGAGATTGGATTGCGCCCTCTGGTCAAGCACATCTTTGGCGCCCAGCATATTGTCTATGTCGTCCCGGGTAGAGCAAGAGGGAACAGCGGTGATGCATGCTGTTGCTGGTTGATGGTGTGCACGCACCCCTCATCTTCGTCGCAGCTGTCTTTCTCTGTTCCTTGCAAGTTGTCATCGTTAGCACCGTTTATACAAGAAGTGCACATGCGTAGAAAGCTTACCACTATAGCTGACCCACGGCTTTTGCTATATATATAGTGCATGTATATACCGACAATAGAGTTACATGCCGCTGTCACCGTGATATGTCTACCACCACGGTAGAACAAGAGGACGTAAGCAGGGTCGGTCATAATGTTAATGGCCATGATTGTCATGGTGATATCCAGAATGTTGATGTCAACCTCCACCCCACCACACATCCTGCTGCGGGAACCAGCGTTGTGTTTCGCATCGCACAGGCAGGGCAAGCGTATCGCACTCCATCCATCCATATAGACACGTGCCTGCGCGATTCGATTCATCAAGACACGGGTCCTTCAATATCTTGGAATGGTCGGCTATGGTTAGCCAAGCTGGCGCGTGGATGTGATGCTGTAATCTGTCAAGGGTTGGGAGCCATACCTCCTCCCAGTCTCCACTTTGCATTAACTTCTGTTCATGCCTCTCAGCGGCATGTGGGAGCTCTCCCAGAGTTCTGCGAATGATTCAGTGTAGGAGGGAGGGAGGGAGCATGGTGATGGAACGATGTTGATGGCGATGGCACCCACCCACCACCCATCTTCCACCATAGCTCTTTCTGTTCCCATCCGACGGGCGCAATCGTGCCTGCGCCCACCAGATACGTGACAATAAAGAAAGAGCTATGGCTATAGCATACCTAAAGTAGGGCACGCGGAAGAGAGACGTGGGAAGAGATGTAGGACGATGAAGGATGATGTAGAAGGGAAAGTGGGGAGGAAGAAAGATGGCGGGAAGGGCGGCGGTGGCCTTTTATATACACGCCCAACGTTGCTGCAATATGCCGCCATTAATACTCTTCCCACACGATCGTTCGAAGGAACCACCGCCAATCCATTTCGTAAATATTTAGATAATTGTATAGTCAGTGCAAGGCAGTTTGACGTGCGAGATCTACGGTGCTCAATATTTATTTATATTTCATCTATAAATGCAGTGGAAGCTTCCAGCATCTTGCACTCCACTCCACTCTTCCAGCTGATGCCAGGCCGCTCTTCCACCACCACGATAACACCGCATTGACATGCATCTCATCCATTGCCGCCGTGATAACCTCTATCATCGTATACGTACCACACTAACGTCACATCGTCATCTCATACATCATCTACTACTAACAACGAACGAACAAACCAGTAACGACTGTAGCGAACATGGGGGAAAGTAACTAGAACAAAATAGTAGAAGGAAGGAAGGAAGGAAGGAAGGAGAGAAATGCAGAGCCCTAACAACACCAGTCACCAGTGCGATGATTCCCGGATATACATAATGCCTGCTCCAAAGCCAAATCCATAAAAGAAACATTCTTTTCAAAATGATAATAATAAAAAGCCAAGGAAGAAATCGGGTAGACAAGTAGTATATAGTGGTAACAGAATGTACAGTAGACAGCCCAGCAATCACAAATACGGATCCTATTTGGCAATTAGCGCAAGTTTGAGGATGTGAGCAAGAGAGAATGGACATACCCGGTAGTGCTTTTGGTGGTTCGCCGCCTTTTCAATCTTGGCGCGGTACTTCTCGCGCCCGCGCTCTTCCACGGCTTTATCCTTCTTCTCCATCTTTGACGCCCGCGCTTTCGCACCCGCGCTCGCCAGCGCCAGCCCCTGCCCGCCGTTCGCGCGGCTGATCAGCGCCTTCTGCGCCCGCCGCTGCGCCGCAGAGCTATTCGCATTGCTGTTACCGGCTGTTGCATCCTCCGCATCGCCGTCTTCGATGGCGAGGGTGTCGGCGTCGTCGTCGCTGCGGGAATCGCGCAGGTTCTGCCGATAATACCGCGCCAGCGAGCGGTGGCCCACCGACCGCCCCGTCGGTAAATGCATCTCCGTCTCCGTGAAATACACGACGGCGTGCGTGTGCGAGTGCGAGTGGGCGTGCGAGTGCCAGCCGTCCTCGAGGTGATGCGACGACGAGGTGCGGTGGTGCGTAGCCTTGCGCGTGACGCGCAGACTGCCGATATCGCAGCTGTCGACGGATGAGGCCTCCGAGTCCGTCTCCCACGTCTCGTCGTGGCCGGCTGCTTTGTTCCCCTGCTCGTCCTCCCAGGTGCCGTCGTCGTCGTTGGAGGCCGCGTCCGAGTCGTCGTAGGTGGAGCGGAAGTCGTAGAATTCGCCGATTTCGAGCATCTCGTCCTCCGTGTCGAAGGCGATCATGCAGTGGCCCTTGTCGCGCATGTGCGTGCGGATGCCGTCGAGGCCGCCCTTGGCCTTGTTGCAGTAGAGACAGGTGTTGCCGACGAGGACCTTCTGGCCGAGGTAGCGGACCAGGCCCTCGAGGTTGACGAGGTAGCGCTGCTCGGGGATGAACAGGCCGTGGCTCTTCGACATGTGCTCGAGGTTTTGCTGCAGCGTCGTCGAGGCGAGGCCGCAGAACAAACACTCAGTAATCGGCAGGGCCGCCATGCCGTCCTCCGTCTCGGCGGGAGCACTCGTCGTCGTTGTCGTCGTCGAGGGTGTGACTCTCAGATTCTGGGTGAGGGAGGCGAGCTCGCGATTCGCCATCTCGTCGTCATCCCGGTCAGGAATGGCGGTGTCGTCCATGCTGAACGTGGAGGACATGACGCTCTCGCCGTCGGCGCGGGCGGCCCTGTCGAGGGCGGCGAGCCGCTGCTTGTGCTTTTGGGAGTTGACGTGGTTGTTGTACGCATTCTGGGAGTAGTAGGTGCGGGAGCAGGGCTGGCAGAGCTTCTCAAAGCTGGCGCGGTCGCGGGCGGCGCGGTCGGCGGCCTGGGAGGAGAGGACCTTTTCGGCAAAGATCTCGGAGGAGATGGGCGGCAGCTCTGCGATGCGCCTCTTCAGATTGTAGCGACTATTATACCACTGTTAGCTGGATATCACCACCCTATCCGCCAAGATATGAATATATATATATATATATATAAATGCGTATGGGACTCGATATGAACGTACTGCCAGTCGGTGTGCATGTGGGTGCGCTGGCCGTCGGAGGACTTGAAGGCGACCTGGCAGGTGTTGCAGGTGAAGGGGTGGGAGGAGGCGGCGGCGAGGGCCGGGGCCGGGTGGGGGTTGGGGGAGGCGACGAGTGTCGTCATGTTGAGTGCCCGAAAGAGACCGTGATGCTGATACGTCGATGGATGAAGCTGTCGGAGGCGATGAAGATGAAGATGTCGATGGAGAAGAGAAGAAGAAGAGGGGAGAGAGGGGAGAGAGAGAAGGAGGGGCTGGATGGAAGGATAGAAAGATGACAGGCCAGCTGCAGGCGGGAGCTCACTGGAAATGGAAACGGAGCTTGGAGATGGGTTTAACGACAATAATTTGTGGGTGGACAAAAAATCGATTTGTTAAATGAAAACGCCCAGCCAGGCCGGCACGCCCTGCAAAAAAGCTTGGTCCGCCAGCCAAGCTCCAACTGGCATTCAATATTTATTCACTATGACTCGACGGATTGATAATATATCATGGGTCAGGGCGGAGGTCGTATAAATACAGCGCGGGCTGCCGTTATATTACAATAGTCGGTGGCGGGAGTCAGAGGCGGCGGCGGATACGAGAGTGCTCGAGTCGGCTCTCGGCAAGTCATTCTTATTCATCAGGACTCTCATGGACAGATGTGTAAGTATATTCCGCGGGCTTCTCTCGAGTTGAATGACGTCGGAGATGAGGCTAGCTTCCGACGAGGGCCGGCCGAGCTACATCCACCAATGGACAGTACATGCTAATGCTGGAGATCTGAGTTTTCGCGTGGACGCAATATTACCCGAGATGCAGTGCAGTGCAGCGCAGCCGGATGGAAGCGCGGCTGATGCCGGCGTGATCAGTCGATAGCGATTAATGCCGCTCCGACAGCCAGCTCGGAGAATAAAAGACGACCAGATCGAGATGTCGCTGTCTGATAGTGCCAGAGAATGGCGGTTCTGTAGTGCGCTCTTGGCGGGATGTGCCAAGCTGTCGGTGCAGCCATCCAACGAGAGCCATTTACAGCTAACTATCCTCCAGTGATACTTGTAGATACAACCGGCAGACGGCAGTTAAATTACGCGCGATCGGTCAGCCGCTGGTCAGAACAGCGTGATACAATATAATCTCTCTTCACTCAATTTCTCTCACCAGCTTGCTGTATTATTAGGATTGTGGACTGTGCGTGTACTGTATATAACGGAGAGCTGTCGGGATTCGATGGCGACATTCGGCTCCCCGGATTCTCTCCATATAATACCATTGAACATCTAATCTTTCCCGTCTGTAATACCGTCTCTGCATGCATGCGGCTCCACTCGTACCATTGTGCGACATCTCATAGTATAATAGCGTGCCTGGCAGACGGCCTTGTCATATTCAATTGTCTCGTGCGACCCGTTCATCTCGATCGCAACGTTGGCGACAGTCAACGGTCATTAATTGGCACGAGCACCTGCATACGGCGCTAATCGATCTAGCGCAGCAGGAACAGCGCATCCATTCCGGAATACGTGTATCCGCACGTCCATTCGCATTCGCAGTTGCAGGATACCGAGATTGAGTGTTCTGATCGATGTGCGATGCTCCACCGCTGCCTCAGCCGCTGCAGCCTCACGAGCATCCAGCGCTGCTCCGGCTGCCGTGGCCCTCCCATCCCTTCACGACATCTGGACCAAATCCTCGAAAGCGCCCGTCTTCCAGTCATCAGTCCGATAGCTACAGTTGCAACGGATCTGATGTGGATGCGGGCTCGGATCACGGCTGGAACCACCTCGACTGGACCTCGCCCCTCGACCACCATCACCTCAATTATCACCATCACCACCTCGACACGCCCACGCTGTCAATGCCGGGCACCAAGCGCCCCCGTCTCTCCCCGGGCGCGACACCGCTCCTCCACACGGGCGCCGTCTCGGATGCCGCCTCGGCCACCTCGATGAGCCGTCTCAGCCCCGTCCCGAGCCACGCCGCCGGTCTGCCGCCCGGCGCGGGCTCCCGGTGGTCCTATCCGCCCAGTCGCTCCCTCACGCCGCTGCAGACCCGTCCGATCGCTTCCACTCATCCCGGTACGTACTCATTTTCTCTGTTCTGCCTGTTAACTGTTGTTGGAACGCCGTGTGTTTGTTCTGTCGGTGGAGAAAGATCGGATGAATAGACGAGAGGCAATCGAGCATGGCGCCATTTGGGCGGCCGGTTTGCCCATCCGCGTTCCACACGCTCTGATTGGCCCCTTCAACCACTCCTGCAACACCAACACCAACTTGCTTCTGTCATTTATATCACCGCTGCCATTGTCGTTTCCGTCGCATCGGCTTCATCCGCACCTATAATTCTTGTCATGTGCATTGCCTTCTACGCAGTTGATTATTTCAATGTGGATGCACGGGGATCTTGATCTGCTCCTGCTAAACGCCAGCCCCCCGCCGCTCTCCTCCCTCGCAGCCTCCGCCTCCACCGCCGCCTCCACCCTCGCCGGGCCCAGCAGCAATGACCAGACCCCGCTACACCGCGTCCACTGCGCCGGCTCCGTGCTCGCCATCGCCGTCTCCGAGCAGTACATCTACGCTGGCACCCAGTCCGGCGACGTTATGGTACCGTCCTACGCTGTCTTCGGCCTTGCGGGTTTGCGCACTAGCTAACCGTTGATGCGTGTAGGTCTTCTCGATCGAGACGTACGACCATGTCACCGACCTGAAAGGCCACTCGCGCTGCGTCCTCTCCCTCGTCCTGTCCGGCGACCAGTCCCTTCTGCTCAGCACCGCCGGCGACGCCGTCGTCAATGTATATATACCGTTGCATCAATCTTACCCAAGCAGCAGACCAGGCTAACGCGGGGAACAGATCTGGCGCGCGCAGACGTTCGAAAAGGTGCACACAATCTACTCGACCTTCGACGTCGGCGACGTCTTCTGCGTCGCCTACAGCTCCAAGCTCTCCACCGTCTACCTCGGCGCCCAAAACACCTCCATCCAATGGTACGACTTCCGCGCCAAAGACCGCTTCCCGAAACCCTCCCTCCAGTCCCACCCCTCCAAGCGCTCCCACCGCTTCTTCGACTCCCTCGGCCCCGGCGGCTCCGCCACCCCGCAGCCCCCCTCCCGCACCTTCGACGCCAACGTCTCCTACCACGAGTCCCAGCTGCTCGAAATCCCTTCCTCCAACATTGTCCAGTACGCCCACTACGGCTACGTCTACTGCATGCTGCTCGTCGACTCCTTCTCCCGCGACGGCACCGACGACCAGATTCTGGTGTCAGGCGGCGGCGACGGCTCCATCAAGCTGTGGGAGATCGACCCGGCCACCTCCGCCATCCGCGCGGACAAGTCCAAGAGCCTGTCCTCCGGCGACTCGGGCGTCCTCTGCATGGCCACCCGCGACCAGTTCCTCTACTGCGGCCTCACCGACGGCGAGATCAGCATCTGGGACCTCGACAGCCAGTCCCTCATCCGCAGCATCCGCGGCCACCAGGACGACGTCCAGACCATGACCGCCCGCGACAACTTTATCTGGAGCGGCTCCGCCAGCGGATACGTCCGAGTGAGTCTTGTATTCTTTCCATTCTTATTCATCTGATATTGATAGGATTGTAGAAATGGAGCCAGCGGTTCGAGCTGCTCGGTCGGTGGAAGGCGCACGAGGGCCTCATCCTCTCGTCCGCGATCAAGACCGTCAAGGGCAAGGACATCTACCTCTCCGGCGGCAACGACGACTGCGTTGCCATCTGGGACGTCTCCACCCACGACGACGACCACCCCTCCATCTACAAGACGACGGAAGGTACCACTCCACATATAATATACCCCCTCCCAAAGAATACATGCTCACAATTTGTAGATGAAATGCACTCGGCGCTGCGCAAGCTGGTCAGCTACCGCACCGTCGCCAACGACCCCACCTTCAGCGAAGACTGCCGCCAGGGTGCCTCCTTCCTCAAGTCCATGTTCCGCCAGTTCGGCGCCCAGTCCTTCCTCATCCCGACCTCCGACTCGCGCAACCCCATCGTCTTTGCCAAGTTCACCCCGCTGGACCCGCCGCCGTCGCCCGCGGGCACCGTCCCGACCACGACCACCCACCCACAGACCGTCCTCTTCTACGGCCACTACGACGTCATCTCCGCCGGCGCCGCGCCGGACAGCCAGTGGATCACCGAGCCCTTCGAGCTCACGGGCATGAACTCGTACCTGTACGGCCGCGGCGTCTCGGACAACAAGGGCCCCGTGCTCGCCGCCATTTTCGCCGCGGGCGAACTCGCGCAGAACAACGAGTTGACGAGCAATATCGTCTTTTTGATCGAAGGCGAGGAGGAGGCCGGCAGCCGGGGCTTCAAGGACGCGGTGAAGAAGTACCGCGACTTCATCGGCCCCGTCGACTGGATCCTGCTCGCGAACAGCTACTGGCTTGACGATGAGGCGCCGTGCGTCACGTATGGCCTGCGCGGGGTGGTCCACGCCTCCGTCGAAGTGCAGAGCGACCGGCCGGACCTGCACAGCGGCGTCGACGGCAGCCGCGAGGCGCGCGAGCCCGTTATCGACATGGTCAATCTGCTCGCCAAGCTAACCTCCGACGACGGCAAGATCATGATACCCGGTATACCCACCTTCTTCCTTCCTCCACTGACTTCTCATACTAATATAGTTTTGTGCAGGCTTCCACGAACCCGTCCGCCCGGTGACACCCGCCGAAGAGGCAATGTACACGGAAATCACGCAGCAATTCTCCCAACGGCCCTTCAGCACCACCGCCCCCACGCAGCTAAAAGACCAGCTAATGTCCCGCTGGCGCTACCCCTCTCTGACAATCCACCGCGTCAACGTGTCCGGCCCGACAAACGCAACAGTAATCCCGCGCTCGGCCTCCGCCGCTCTTTCCCTCCGCATCGTCCCGGACCAGCAACTCTCCGCCGTCTGCGACAGCCTGACATCCTACCTTTACGGCCAATTCGCAACCTTCAACTCGCCGAACGAGCTGCGTGTTAGCATCGACCATGCGAGCGAATGGTGGCTCGGGGATCCGGAGAATAAGGCCTTCCGCACGCTCGCGCGCGCCGTGGAGGAAGTCTGGGGGAAACGCCCGCTGTTCATCCGCGAGGGGGGGAGTATTCCCGCTGTGCGGTTTTTGGAGATGGAGTTTGGTGCTGCGGCGGCGCATTTGCCGTGCGGGCAGGCGTCCGATCATGCGCATTTGGACAATGAGCGGATCCGCGTCGCCAATCTGTATAAAGTTAGTTCCCCCCTACCCTTCATCTCCCCTCCCTTTTCTAAAAATTTTCTCCTTGTGGTTGTTGAGTGGTGCGGGGTGGTGCTAACGGGTTGCAGAGTAAGAGTATTATGAAAAAGGTGTTCCGGGAGCTGCCGCTGGATGAGTAAGTAGGTAGTATTGCCTTGTTGGACGGTATATTTGGCATATGCATGTCTAGACTTCATTTCGAGTGGTATATTTGTGCATTGGTTCTTGTGTATGCAGTATAGATACCCCAGTTGACGGCCATCACACATGCATGTTTATAGCGAGTAACTAGCCTTGGCTTTATATTTATATATTGAAGTTATCAAATTATTATTTCGTCGGATCGTGACACGCCGTCATGGTCGGAATGTGGCAGAGATGTGGTCTTTCCAGCCATGCTGACGCCACGATATAACATTCATTGGGATAGATCGAATGACCCTGGCGTGGTGCGATGGCAATGTTGTGAATCGGTCGGTCGTGCAGACGGAATTGAAGGCGAATATATCTGATGCTGAGATGTGTTTGGCAGATGTCGCGACAAACATGTCAAAGAGTGGGGCAAAACAAAGCCATGGTCAAGATTGAAAAGCTGTGCTTCAAAGCGCGGATTTGGGAATGGAATAGTTTATAGACCCTGACACATATGATTCACCAGATCGTGGACCAGGCAGCGAGAAACGTGCGATTGCGCAATCCGCTACCGGCACGGCTGTCGATCGCGATTCCACGCGGTTCCGTTCGATTGCCTCCCAGGACAACTCTGTCAGCGCGGCGTTCGAGATTACTGTAGGAAGGGTCTCGTTCTGGTGACATTTCGGCTGGAAAGCGACAAGCTGGAATATTCAAGGTTGGCCCCACGTCCCGCATTCCCCGGCAGGGGAGCCGAGGCTAGCCTTTAAACGGCAAGGTCATACGACGGGCGGAGACCCTCTGCGGACAAACATGGTCGGTTTTGCATGCACGGCTGATGCGTGGGCCAATCAGTCGGACGGCCCACTTGGGATGAATTGAATGCGAATGGTCGCTGCAGCTGTGTGAAGAAGCGAGGGAGATCAAAAAATGAATTTTGTGAGGAGGGTGGGCGGGAAATGGCCAGCCAGATGAATGGATGTGACTCGAGTGCGCATGCTCGTGGAAGATGAAACTATCGTGCGAGTGGTTGGCGGTCGAGGTTCCGGGTTTCGCTCGTACGATCTCTCTCTTCCAGCTGAGCGACCTGCCAGACCTGCCAGACAGACAGACCACACAGACAGTAATTACAGCGGTGGTGACTTTTTTCTCTCCCTCGAAGCGCCGGACGGCACACCGCTGTGCTACATTGTGCACACCCATTCCACCCACCGGACGCTCACCTGCATTCCACGACTGCGCATCGTCCATCCATCCCATACCTGTCCTGACCAACCTGACCTGACCTTGCCCCCGCCGGCGCTGGGGTCCGAAACCTTATCGACACAATCTACCCTCCGATAGAACAGTACAGTCGACACTACACCGGCGACAATCAACAATATACAACAGTAACGATCACGTTCATTCGACGAACGTACATACGGTCGACGGGGCGGTTACTCCTATATATACAGCGGCGATCGATACGGATAGGATATCACAGACATGGCGTCTCCAACGAAAAGCAACTCGCGGTCACCGGGCTCGTCGCAAAAGGGGTCGTCGCCGCCAAAGGGCGCCTCGCCGATTGCGCTCGTGGAGCCGGGCGAGCAGCCGATGATCGAAGCCGAGGTGGGTGTTCATGTCGTCCACCATTTCCGACCCATCTCGATTCTCAAATCCAGATCGATGGACGCCCGACGAAACTACGAACTATCGGGAAAAAACGAGCGAGATCCGTCGAGATTCGAGATGGGGGGGGTATCATAATACATCGTAGATGGGACGGCTGCGCTAATTTAGTCGGCGACAGGTCTACTCGGAGAACGAGTCCGCATACAGCGACTCCGACCTGTACGTGCAATCTCTACTTTATATACCCACCATATCATATCACATTGAATCCCCGCTTCTGTATAAAAAAATGCCCTGCTATCGATGGATGCGCTGCTGCCTATCCATCCGTCCCATGTCTGCCGATTGCTACCCGATATAGGTATCGCGTGGCACTCACGCATTCCAGACATTTACTTGGCGGGTCGCCGTTGCACTTACTCGTATCGTATATTCTGTGTATGCGTTATACTAACGGCGTGTCGACGCAGGGAGAGCTTTACGACGAGTTTGACGAGTTCGGTGGAGAACTACCAGTACGAGAACGGGCGGCGGTACCATGCCTTCCGGCCGGGACGTACGTGCCCCTTTACCTCCTTCCTATCACATTTAACGACAGTGTTGCATTTTTTTTACCGGCAACGCACTGTATTCGTATATTGTTACTGACGGTATCGTCGAACAGAATATTACCTGCCGAACGATGAGGTAAACATCGTCTCTATATGCAACGGTGGATGCTCTGGCTAACGTCTATGGATAGCGCGAAATCGATCGGCTGGATCTTACGCATCACACTATGACCATCGCGCTCGGCGGCAAGCTGCACGCCGCGCCGGTTGACCGGCCGCAGAAGATTTTGGATATAGGCACCGGGTCGGGTGGGTTCTCTTCTCCGCTGCAGTGTATAACCGTCGTGCTAATATGATGCGATGACAGGGATATGGGCCATCGAGATGGGTTAGTAGAGTCCGCCGCTGTAGACACGTAATATCTGCTAACTTGGTTCCGTCACTATTGCAGCTGACCAGTATCCGTCAGCACATGTAAGTTGCAACCACTCCCAGAGTAAATTTTGATATGGATTTGATATTTGAAACGAGAACTCGACTGACGAAATACTACGTTTAGGTCGTCGGCAACGATCTGAGTCCTATCCAACCAAAATGGTGCGTCATAATACAAGCGCTCAGACCAGCTGCTTCCTGGATCATCCCTGCTGACTCGCGAGCGTCTCTCTAGGGTCCCGCCAAAGTACGTATACACCGCCTGTCAGACTCTCGACAGCCTGACTACGAGAACGCGACTAACGGCATTTATCACAGCGTGAGCTTTGAGGTCGACGACGTCGAAAGCGAGTGGACGCACCCAGATGACACCTTCGACTACATCTTCTGCCGCTACATGCTCGGCTCCATCAAAGACTGGGAACGTCTCTTCTGCCAAGCCTTCAAGTGAGCCTCCTTCCCATCCATCTTCACGACCCCTCACCCGCTAACACCACTTCTAGAGCTCTAAAACCCGGCGGCTACCTCGAAGTCCTAGACCCGGACTCGACGCTCCGCTGCAGCGACGACACGCTAACACCGGACTCCGCCCTCCTCGAATGGGACGAGCGCTTCATCAAGTCCGCAAACACGATGGGCCGGTCGGTCGTCAGCGCGCCCCGATACGCGGGTTGGATGCGTGACGCCGGTTTCGTAGACGTGGACGAGAATATCATCATCCTGCCAAACTCGCCGTGGCCGAAGGATAAGCACCTACGCGAGCTCGGGGGTTACCATATGGCAGCGTTCATGGAGGGGTTGGAGGGGATGAGTTTACGGCTGTTCACGCACTTTGGCGGGATGGACGTGCCCGCTATTCAGGTGTTGCTCGCCCGGACGCGCAAGGATTTGAGGAACCGGGCGTTGCACACGTACTTCCACTTGTGAGTTTTATAATTTATCCCTCACGACCTTTTGCTTATATTTGGTGGGCGAGGCTAATTTGTCCGGTGTCAGACACTCGATTGTTGCGCGGAAGCCCGAGTAGGTTTCGCGGCTCGTGCATGTCGTGCGTGCAGTCCGATATCGCGATGCCATACCATATATTTAACAATATGTGGTGTGGTATCGTGAGTATTGGCACGTATGCATGACGGCGCTAGCGCTGCTGCGCTGGGATCTGGTTTACGAGAGTTATTACCCCAACCTATATATCACCTTCCATTCCTATATACCGACCTCTTATCTCCTATCCGCCGTGCAAATATCTATTCACATCATATCTAATCTACGTACCTGCTACGTCCGCGTTTTTGGTTTGACATACTTGGTTCTGCCAAGTTTCGTTCCCATAAACCCCGATCAAAATCTACGACAGCCGATTCCATTCTTCCTCTTGCTCCCAGCACTCTCTCACTGTTATTCCTCTTCTTACTGGCCCACTTTGCGAGTTGTTTCTCCGTTTTCTTTTCTCTTTTCCTCTCGATAGTTAGCTTAGCCTGTTGTGGTTTCTTGGACGTGCGTATACGTCGCGGGGTTGCGGGGTGATCAATTCGACTGATAGTAATGCTGGTGTCTTCCTTAAGTTCCTTCTTTCGAATTTCGAATTTCACGTTTTGTCAGTCATAGTTTATATATTTTGTGCATATGCATGTGTCTATCATATTCCGGAGTAGGGCCGCGCTCGTGCGTGGCCGGGGGTTGTCATTATGACGGTATAGCTGCAGTTAAAGTTGCTATGAATCGATAAAAGTGTTAGTGGGGGTGTCTGCTTATATCCTATTTGTGTTTTAAATTCCGCCGTTAAGCCTTTTTTAGAGTAAGCTTAAGGCCGTGGATTTAGTTCCGTAGAGGCTATCTTACGTAGATTCATATACATGCAGCGTGTGTATATATGCGGCTTGGACTGGGATCTATCATGTATTCATGCATCACACATGATGTGGATACGTATGGCGGCATGATCGAGTTGGCTTGATTAACCTAATCGGAAGTATTATACGACATACCTGCAGTGCACACCTTCAAGATTACCAAAGTCGGCAATGCATGCATCGAATCTAGCTACAGCTAGCTGGGATTTGGTGTCTCAAAGGGGAGATTTTTCGGACTAGTTTAGGCCTATAACATATCTTGGATACCGGACGCCTCGGATGTCGTGTAACTGCTCTCATATGATTATAATTTGCGAGACGAAGTTCCGCGGCTGGCTGGGTCTAAATTTCATGCAGGCCATGATCGATCATGCGAATCCACCTAGAAATGTTTACAGACGTGCATCTGAATTCAGTGGCCGACCCAGGCAAGGCCGGCCCCGAGACTACATTTGAATATGGTGATATATAAGTATTGTAACTCGTATATCGATTTAGGAATGTAGACTGTGTATATGTAGATTACTAGTTACGCCTTGCCTCTTCGCTCGCGATGACATAGAAGTCGAACAGTCCCTTGCAGGCCTAAAGGACCGCGGTACCGCCGCTATATAATCTTCGAGACTGACAGGAGGTAAATATTCGCGAAAAGTGCCGGATAACGTGACGCTGGTATTGCAGGACAGCTTCGGCCAAGAGTCCGATGACCAAGAAGGAAGGTCTCAGATGCGTATACATGCTGGATCTCGGTCATCGAACATATGGTCAAATATGATTACGGTCATCGTTACACAAGCGCCAACCAGCCGGGATCGAATCAATGGATCACTTGTGCTTGTCCTACAGAGCTCCGAAATCCGGGTCGTTAATGATATCAGAAAACGACGGGAGATCGCTGTGTATGGATCCTGCGACACAAACTTGACCGGTGGATTCAACATTCAACATTTGCATATGCTCTCTGTGCAACGTCGCGTCGACTGCGGTTACGATTCGAACATGCATGCACCCCAACAATAACGCAATGCAGTAACCCCACCAGTCTCGATGCCACGTGATAAGCGTCGAAGTGTCGAGGCCTGAGTGCAAGGCATACGCATCACGTGGCGACATGGCCAATTGGATCGGACCGGACAGAGGCACGGGCGGCCAGGCAGGCAGCGGCGAGGGGGGGACCCCGGTCGATGCATCTGCAAGCTGCATGAGGTGCAGCGTTGTGCCGTCGACGGGGCCACGGAACTCGATGGGCGCCGACCTTGTTACCTGACGGATACGATGTCGATGGATCACGTTGGGGCCTGCTACGGCCTGAGTCGTGCGGTCATTCGTCTGTCGGTGCGAGGTTTATAAATGTTTGGGGGGTTCAGACGTGGACGGCATGGAGCTTGGTATCGTGGTCGTGAGTTTGTGGTTCGGTTGAAGTTGAACAGCGCCTCGAATCTGTGTCCCCCGCTTTTCAGTTCTGCAGTTAAAGGTCACGTTGGATTGCAATAATCGACTCTGCAGACAACATCCATCATATCAATCGCGACCACGACTTCCATCACGGCATCTAGACGACGACGGACGGACGGACGTTCAGGAACGTTCTGCACCCCCCACGGTTTCACGTTACTCAGACTAGCTTCTCCCGTGCATTGATTGCATTCCTTTCACTCGGCTGCTTGCCCGTTTCGGTGCCTCATTTCATTTCGCTGCACGATTTTTTTAGTGCTGGCAACTGCGTTGGTCGGCGTACTCGTGGGTCCTGGCAAACCGGATTACATCAACAGCCTCGAAAGCACGCTGCTTTGATCGTTCAAAGCTCTCACGCGCCGAACTCCCGAACTTGGCCGGTGGCTACGTTACGTCAGGTCAATAAACATCAATCGCTCGCTCGGCTTCCGGTATAAAGCGCCAGTTGTCTGGCCCATCGATCACGCCGTTTCTCGCCGGTTTCAAAAAACACCGTCTCCACAGTCCCAACTAGGCATATACCGTTCAGATAACATATACGTAAGTAAGCAGGACCTAAGCCGACGGTAGTCTACGCTCCGGTTCATTCTGTTACGCCACGAGTATACGAGAGCTCCTGTACACGTTACTTGGCGAGGTCGTGTCCGTTTTCTGCCTCGCTTGAATCTTCACGAGGGTGGCCTCGGTGCGTGGCCGGTCGATGACGATTGGTCGACGACCGCGTGTACCCCGCTTGCTTTCAAGGTCCGTCGGGAGAACGGTTCCGATAATCTCCTATCGGTGGTCGATAGCTTCAGTCCGGCACCTTCCATACGCACCTTCCATAGACGGTCTCGGACGATGTCAAGCGGTCTTGTCCTTGCACAGCCTCGATATCGACATCATGTCGTCTTGACGGCCGGATTGGCATTACTGGCCCTGGCCCCAGTTTAGCGGGTCCGCTAAGCAGGGTGTCGCAGACGCCCAATCACGGCCCCCGACCAAGCACGCCCAAGCCGTGTTTCTGGGAGACGCTGGCACGGGGTACATGCACTGTTCTTTCTGCTGGTGGCAGTTGCATAATGAGCATAGACGGCGCATTTGTTCTGCATGTTGAGATTTTCGTTCTCGCTCTCTGTTTCTTTCGTTCTTGCTTTCCTGATTTTTTTTTTTAAGTCTCTTCTTCACGATAGTGACCAAGGGAGGTGACTTGCTGACGTTCTCGGGTTACGTAGTTCGTCTTCCGGATAACATTCAGCTTGTATCTCCGCTATCGTCTCGGATCAAGCTCGTGCCTGTCGGCTTTAAGTTAGCGTTTCGCCGGTTGACGGACTTGATTTGGTCTTCCAGTCCCAACCCTGTCTGCCCCATTTTGCCTCTAGAAAGGTACTTTCTGCATGAGACCCTGCTCTGATTCCGACTCTGTTAAGCTCCAGGGGGTACTTATATCTTGCTTTCTCTCATAGGCAAAGTCGAAATCTTCCCCTTCAAGCAACTGCATCGGCCGTCCCGTGCCATCAAAGCTACGTAACACTGCCTCCCTTGGAAATCGCCTTAGCATCCGCAGCAGCTCTTCCAAGGGTTACGAATCCGAATCAGATCAGTCGGCCTTATCCTCCATCAATCATCTCCTCTTTCTCCAGCATTCCACTTCGCTTTTGCCATTCAGCAGTCTTCGGCCGAGCTCTGTCTGTCACATAAAAGCCCTCTGGTGCATAGTATCCGAAGGAACCCTCTTCTCTTTCCTTCTCTTTCTCTTCTCTCTTAACTACGGTATCTTTGACGAACTCCTCGTCAGTTCAATAGCTTGATGCGTACGTTCCCTCTTTCCTATCACCAGGTGATGGCTGCCCCAACGTCTTCATTTCGCTAACAACAAATCTTACACTGCAGACAAAGTTAAATCTTGGGCCCGATCCAAAGCGCATGCTCACGGATTCAATCCCTGGTCTGCTGACCCGGAACAGCAAACGACTGGAACCGTAGAACTCACCCCAACACAAAACGTCGCCACCCCTGCTGCTCCGGCGAGCGGCAACCCTGGAGCCCTAGATCCGAACGGCCTTCGAACTGCAGCTTCCGCGCCGGAACGTCGCAGGGCCTCGCCCGACCCCAGACGACGCGACAATGCTGCGCGTAGAAAGCGGGCGGCCTCGCCGCCTGGCTTCCCCACCGTCCCAACTGTCGATACTGTCCACACCGAGCGGACGGTTCATTTCACAACCGACAACGGACTCGTCAATACCCAGAATCATGGAGAGCCACCCGATAACCCTAACGAAGGACAGAAGCCGGGTGTCTTGAAACGCTTCTACAAGACTTTCCTTCAAATTCTTTTTCACTCATGGATCAACGTCTTGTTGGTGTTTGTGCCCATCGGCATCGCCGTGAACTTTGCACATCTCCACCCCACGATCATCTTTGCGATGAACTGTGTTGCCTTGGTCCCACTGGCTGCTTTGTTGAGCTATGCGACGGAGAGCGTCGCGCACCGCCTTGGTGACACCATCGGCGCGTTAATGAACGTCACCTTTGGAAATGCGGTCGAGTTGATCATCTTGTAAGGATTCCGCTTGTCCCTTCTTGCGGTTCTGGAGCGAACTGCCCTTTATTCATTGCTAACTTAGCCGTCGTGTAGCATGTGAGTACCATAGGGATAGATTATACACCCATTCCCGGTCGATATATATACTAACTGTAGCTCTCGCCGTGCCATAGCATTGCTTTGACAAAGGTAATCCTCCAAATTCTACCCCTACCGACTTTGCTTTTGACCCGAGCTAACGGACAACAGGATGAAATTTCAGTTGTACAAGCGTCTATCATCGGCAGTGTTCTCTCGAACCTGCTTCTGATCCTCGGTATGAGTTTCTTGCTCGGTGGTCTCCGCTTCCGAGAGCAAGTCTACAACAGTACTGTCACTCAAATGAGCGCCTGCTTGTTGAGTATTAGCGCACTCAGTTTGCTTCTTCCGGTATGCACCCCTCTCCCTGACTTGTGTAACCACCGAAAAGAGTCCCGTCTAACATCTGTTCTCCCAGACGGCATTTCACGCTTCGTTCTCTAATGACGACCTTGCGGATATTGCCACCTTGCGAATCAGTCGCGGTACTAGTGTGATCTTACTGTTGGTCTACATTATCTACCTCCTCTTTCAGCTTCGATCGCATGCCTACCTCTATGCATCGATACCGCAGCACGTCATCGACGAAGAGTCACATCCTGGTATTCTCGCGCGCTTGGGAAGCTCGTCTTCATCATCGTCTTCGTCGTCTTCGTCTTCATCAAGACGTAGTTCGGTTTCCTCGAGTTCATCCAGTTCGTCCGGTGGCTTCGCCCGCTCGATCCGTGACAGACTGCGCCGGATGAGCCACCACGATGGCGAAGGAAAGAATAGTAATCGTTCCTCCGCATCGCCGGATCATACCCACCCGTCTTCGCCACAAGACGAAGAACTTCGCGGTCGACCGATGATATCTGAGAAAGTATCATCGCGTAACTTGCAGAGCGCAAATGAAAATCCTGACGAGATTGCCGTGTTCGACGCCGATGACATCCAGCCGCATCATTACACTGATGGACCATCCACGGCAGAGGCACACAAAGAGGTACCGACGGAAACTCCCGAGTTGGCGAAGGCCAAACTGTCCTTGCGCGCCATGTTCTCGAGGGCTCCTGCTGCCAGTCCTAATCCGACGCCGATGGCAATTGCTCCGGGTTTGGTTGCAGAACAGCAGCGCCCCCTAGCTCGCCGCGCGACCTCTCTCCCACCGCGCCTGACGGATCAAGTCACGGCTCAGGATATGCTGCCGTACATGGTTCCAATCAACGTCTCAGACGCCTCTCTCGACGAAACGAAGGAGAAGCAGGTTATCAGTCGTACTACCGCTATCATCCTCTTGTTGGCTTCAACCGGTCTCGTTGCTGTCTGCGCCGAGTTTATGGTTTCCAGCATCGATGCTGTCATCGCTACTACCGGTATCTCCGAGGCATTTGTCGGTTTGATTCTTCTTCCGATTGTGGGTAACGCTGCTGAGCACGTCACTGCTGTTACTGTCGCCGCAAAAAACAAGATGGACCTGGCAATCGGTGTCGCTGTTGGTAGCAGTATCCAGATTGGTATGTATCCCCCTTATTGTAGCAATTTATATATGTATGGTTACTAACGGGGTGGTTGCTTGTAGCACTCTTTGTCACGCCGCTTATCGTGCTCCTCGGCTGGATCTTGGATAAGGATATGGGGCTTTACTTCAACATCTTTGAGACGGTAGCGCTGTTCACGAGCTGCTTCGTCGTCAATTTTCTGGTGTTGGACGGGCGCAGTAACTATCTTGAAGGTGCACTCCTATGTGCTTCCTACATTATCATTGCGTATGTATTCTCTCCCCTGAGGATTTTCTATAGCGCCTTGTTGGGATGGTAAACTAACTGTCGGTAGTGTCGCTGCGTACTTCTATCCTAATGACGAGCAGCGTTCGTCGATTGGTGCGGGGCCAAATTAGGGATCGATCTCGCATAGCAATGATACGGTCGCGGGGGTGGCTCAGGTTGCTTCCCAGCTGTTCAACTTACACTAAGCGCTCCATCAAGTGCTTCCTCGGTTATCGACCATGCCCTCGAAAATCGACTAACAAGATAACATCATTCCGGGCATTTTCGGCCGGACATCTGGTCACATACTATTCTTTGTTTTTCCAAGTGGCGAGCATGGAACGGATTGGTTAACTTCTTCCTTCTTCCCTTCTTTTCCTCTTCCTTCTACTACTCTTTTTCTTTGGTTGCAATTTTTTCATGGGGTGTTTTTAATTCATAATGATATGAACGACCAACTCGGATATCCTATTCCCTTACGATTTGCTGTTCTATTATTCGTTACTGTACATGGCTACCGACGAGGTGGCTCTTGTAATCCGTTAATGTGGTAGTCTGTAATACCTCATCTCTTTGTTTTTGCTCGACCCATCACATTACTGTACACTTTGCATATTGCATGAAGGTGGGAGAGGCTGAAGGCATGACTATACCATCGGAGTGTTGAGAGAAAGATAAAAATTGAATTTGGGGGCGCGTGAGTGCAGCTGCTACTCAATCAATATCCGCGTAGCATACTATATCCGTAGAACTATCACTGGGGACCGAGCGGCCTAGCGGCCAATTAACAGTTGCAATAGAGACTCAAGCTCTGAGGCGACTTTGTGGGATTATGATATGTTGATTGCGCAACGCTTCCAAATACGCATATTTGATGCCCAGCGCTGTAGCGAGGCATGCTACTGGACCAGCTGGATCTGTGCCGCATGCCCGCAGATATGACCCATGCGCACAAACTGCCGCCTAGATTATAGATCGAAGATTGCCGCGTCCCGGCCCTTTGTGTGTTTCGCAAGCAAGCGGACGTGCGACAAATGGTACGGGTGATGTATCGGCGACTGCTATATTTAGTTTCAGACGATGATTTTGTATATAGGGCTGATACGAGGCCTTGATCAATGGTCCTTGAGGTAACTTTGGCTTTGTCCTCGCATTTGTTCATATGCTTGATGTGATGGTCGCGCTTACAGTGTCGGACCTGCGTGCTGTTGTAAAGCTTGTCAGGCTTGTTTGGCTAGTTTATATACCGGGGTTTGCGAACAAATGTCCCGGATGAAGTGAATTTGTAGCTCTCTGGAGGATTTGAATCGTCACTCTGGTTACTTATGCCGGCAATCATATTTACTGTTCATGATAATACTAGCTCTCGTTCTAGAATTTTCCAGGTCTGCATCGAAATTATCTAGGGTGTATCAGAATTACACTCCGAGCTATCCTGACACAAATCTCTTATCACAGCCTAAAGTCGGCATATACTCCACCGCAGACCGTTCGCCCGATTCTCAAGCTCGTTTCTAACAGTTATAGCCTCACACTGACTTAATCTAAGGTGCGTGTATCATCTATGTGCGAAACTCCCAGAACAAGAACGATTCACAGCATGCCAACGAGTCGAGACGCTCAGATTCAGAGACATGCGAATATCGCCTATACTCTTGTATGGGTAGCACTATCAATCGTAGGATACTAATGTTTGTAGTTACCCAATAGATTTTCCACATCGCAGAATCAGCATCAAGCCTACCCTATATATACTTAAACACCCTCCTACAATCAAACTTGTAAATTTACTGCTCTGGGATAGCTAATTACGACGTGCGGCCTTTTGTTCCAATCAGAATCCGCCGCTATCCTCGCGGTTATACGTGGACCTGGATGTACGGAGTTCGATCAACCCGTCGACTCGAGGCGCGATGTGCTCTCGGACACGGTACACCTACATCCTTTGCGGCCACACGAAGATCTTCGCGGTCAAGAAATGTCGCAACATAATTTGTCGAGGGACCAACTTGGCGAGCAATGTTCATGAAAGAAAGGATACGGTGCTTGAGTTCTGCAGGGGTTGCGCGCGGGTGCCGATGGTGTAGCGGGGGTGTATCAGTCCTCTTGTGGCTTCAGAGTAAAGGAATCCAGCGGTACAGGCTGGGAGACTTTACAAATCCTACGGTGACAAGATGATAGGTTTCAACATGGCATAAATTATTCCTACATGTTCATGATTTCAGGGAGCTGGTAGCGCCTCACGCGCGTGCATGCCTTAGGGTAGATATTTTTTTCCCCGATTGTGTATATATTAGAATCATACCCGCGGCCGTAAAATATCTGACGTCCTAGTAACCGAGTCATTTCTCTCCAGTTGCGTTTACTGCATTTATCATACATCTTGCAATGATGACTGAGTACTGGGTCCGTGATTCCTACGAGTCGAACTTGCACTTGGACGAACCGACGCTTCGACGGAAGCCTCGTATATGCAATTCGAGCAACGCATGCGTGCTCCAAATGCAACGTTGGAATCACTTCCGGTTTCGAAGGTGCTTCTGGCACGGGAGCGCTGGGAAACTACGAGTTTGCTGTTACTACTACTAAATCGAATCTATGTAAGCCCCGTGTTCGTGATGTGGTAGAGATGCAGCTAATACAACCTTGCAACCCAATACATTCTTGGAAACAGGCTGTGTGATCATGACTATCGAATCATGCTCGAAGGTCTAATTGCCATCCGTGCAACAGCATATTTCAAGAGTAAAGCTCGATATATAAGGATTTAGTGGGCCTCGCAGCCACAGAAATCATGGAGCTTATCGATATCACTATACCCTATCAAAGCCAAGCTAGAATTTCTAGATCGTATGACCGCAGAATTATAAGCCGATTGGAACATCTCCGCCTACAACGATCCTAGCAGTCGATATCATTTGCCGAGCAGTTGCGCAGAATAAAATGTGCGTACTGCATATCGGTAGCTTCAGCAACTGTCAACATCGAGTCCAAGACCTTGCCCGATGCGCTGACGGTTTCCCTCAGCAGGACTCAGCCGCCAGATCAAGTCATGTTGCCGCCCGCTACTGCCTCGTCCACGGCGACTGCCATACTTGCAAATACGGTGTAGAAGACGTTGAGGAGGATCTCTCGGCAATGTGGCGCTGCGGGATGGAAATGTCGGCCAGTCCTGCGCTGGCTGGGTCCGCTCACCCGCCTAAATCGCTGTCATGGGAAAATGGACAGCGGTTCGCGGAAGTCAGGAAAGAGTGGTTGGAGAAGAGTTCGGGGGCAGTAATTCAAACAAGAGAGTCTGGGCTAAGCCGGGTTTCCACTGGGCAGGAGGAGCATGCGCCGGCAAGAGATCCATATAGTGGAGGGATAGAGCTGGAGAAGGAGAGTGCGAGGGTGGGTCAATTGGAACCTGTGGAGCTGCATTGGAAGGGACTCGATAATAAGAGTGCCAGAGCCGCGATGTGCAATATGTATTCCTAATACAAGCCATGGCTTTATAACTTCTCTATAACTTCCTCTGGTCTGTTTGCCCGTGATACTTCGCACCAAAGTTCGCGGCTGCAGCCGTCCGGGTTACATAAGCATACTGCCAACATAAGCTTGGCTGGAATAAATCAATATATGGAGGTCAAGGGCTCGAGTATGCAAGTAATGGACTCGGTTGCAGTCCCGTTACAAAAATACAACCTCGAGTGAAGGCATCAGCGAGAATCTTGAACATTATAAATGATTCATTCTGCGGGGAATACATACACCTGTCAAGTTTTAAAGCTAGCCCAGTTGGCCTATTTAGACTTGAAACTTTCGCACAGATCTACGGAGACACACAAGATCATATTTGATCCGCTAGCAATCCAATATCGCAGCTATGCCACCTATTATATCAATCACGAAACGTCCTCCGGGGTTGAAAAACTGCAAAAGAACTATATAGCAGTGCAAAGAATGCCCCTACGTTGCATATAGTACGGATCTTTGCGAGTGCTCGACGGAACGAGCGTGCGATAATGTTATAGAGGACTTGCGATGGATCTATCCCTGTCCATGGTGTGGGCCTGATGCACTAGGGGAAGGCTTAGCGGTTGTCTTGGATGGCGTGCGCCTTGATGAACCCGATACATTGGTGGAAGACTTGACTATCATATTGGATAAAGTGAGCCTCAATTGAAGATGAAAAGAGTTTTTAATGGCCTGGGTATTCTGGGCATCAACATGCTATGCCTAGAATTGGAATCGGTTTCGGATAGTGAAGCTCGATGGCCATCATATGGCAATTAGGTCGATCCAGGTACTCATTGTGATAGTCATCGCCGAAGACCTAAGCGCCAAAAAATTTCCTCTATCGCATGCTTATAAGCATTATGTCTTCATGGATATATAAATGGATATGACCTACTCTCTACCATGCTTGTTTTATTTCTGGTATATGTCTCTGCTGGGAGTAATTGAAGCGGCATCTTCAAGGCCACGATAACATGATATTATACTATATATATAATGTGCCGAGAGTTTGCCCAAGGCTGTTGGGGCTGCGGTTACTCGAAAAGGCAAATCAGGCTCTGCAGTTACGCCACTACTGTCCGCGCGACCATTGCTTCCGCTTGCCCGGAGTATGAGTACCACGAAGTTACGAAGAAGTATTGTCCAATATGTTCATGGGGATAATACGATTTCCAGTTCTTATGCAGATTTCGACCTGAGCGTCTTCCGACCCTAAGGAAGAAAGCATAGCTCTCTGGATATCTAGGCCGGAACTGTTTCAGAGCTTCGCGACTAAAAGGTGTTTAGTCGTGTAATTTTCCCTTGCTTTTGCCTAGAAAATATAAACAAGTTCGTTGGAACTATGCATATATGACGTGTAGTAGATAGAGACTCGACGGCTCTGTTGCTAGGACTGATATCATGCTAGTTGCGTGTAGAGAGTGGCTAGCCGTATAAATCGAGTGCAAGCTCAAGATAAGATTCTCAAGATCTGGTAAGGAGCCATGAGTGGTAGCGAATATCACAACTATGATCTGTATATACCCACATGTGGATATGCGGTGACACCGATCTGTATATCAACCTTTCCGCCACTGACATCCGCTTCCATGGGACGCAATACAATAGCCGCACATATATCCATGGCACAGCCTACAACTCTGCAACTTCTCACAGCCACAAGTATACTTCTTGCAGACTTCGCAAGAAAATGACTTTTCCAATACCGCTCGTTCTAAGGCGCATATATACCTTGGACATCGCAGACAGATCTCGTATTTTCTAACCAGGCAGTCTGAGTGGTAATAATGCTTGTTGTCATGCCACTTGCACTGCGGTGCCCTGCAAGAAGATGTCGCTAAAACGTCTGGAATAAAGTTCTAGATCGTACAATTCTGTCACGCTATGTCAGCAACTTGTGATCCTCGTATTGATTAAATTTACGGGTGCTATCAGGCGAACGAGACAATTACTCACCAGCCTGAGGTGACTTAATACTATCAGCTGCTACGCTATTGCGAGCGCATTGTGCACATTGATAATAGTCTTCCCCGCAGATTTCGCAGGAAGATTGCAGTCTGCACTTCGGACAAGCTTCGATCCAAGTGTGCTTGTTGCAATCGTGACACTGAATTGCCTGACCAACACAGACCATGAACACAGAATGGCGAACCCCGTAACCGGGTGCTTGATTCTCGCACCTCCTGACATCCACGTCAAAGTTGCGTATGAAAAGTTGCACGCCGATCTGGCTGACGAGACGGTGTCCGTTTCCGGTCATTTCGGTCATCAATGGCTGCAGTCCGTCAATATCCCAAATCCACAATCGTTTGATCTGCTCGGCTGGGCATTTGGACGGGACTCGCCGTTGCGCGACGTGATTGTAAAAGTTTACTTGGTCGGTATGTTCCTTTGGCGTCTTCTTGAAAAGTTGGTAAAGCAATTGGAGGTCGACGTTCCAACAATGTCTGAGAGATAAAGCCGTCACATTCTGGAAGCTTTTTAGCAGGTGGCCGACGTCGCCGGCGTCAATTGTCGTTCCGTCAAGTACGAGTAATGTGACATACTCCCAGGCACCAAGATTGCTGAAAATTGAGCCTAAGTTGAGGACGTCCCGGGCCCGATCTCTGGTGGCAACGTCGAGAACAACTATCGGCCGGCCTGTTCTGTAACCATCTCTGGCTCGTGGAGGTACCCCTAGCAGGAGCTTTTTAAGTTGTAAATTTGCGGTTAGGTAAGGTGACTCTCGCAGCGGTACGGATATGCGATGTAGCATCCACTCCCATTTGCCGCCATTGCGGATGTAGGATCTATGAAGCTTGCAGGTATTTCGAAGGTTGATGATGTCCTCGATATCGAGGTAGCCGATCACCGTCCTGGCAGGCGGATGAGGCGCGTGGAAAATCCATTCCAGGAGAATCTGCGAAATTGAGCAGGTTGAAGTCGCGTCTGAACCCGCAGTGTCAGCGACGACAGCCGCTGGTCTCGGAGACCCATCCGGGGTGGCAGCCTTGTGAAGTTGCGGTTTTCCGCGAGCTGACTGCAATTGGCCGGCTTCACGATGGCGTGCTTGGTACATATATGTTGCAATTGAACGATTTGTCAGCCTGGCCAAATAAATAAATTAAATGCAACTCCACCTTCTTTCAATGCATGGAGCGCCTTGTTCTGGAGATATCATCCTCTCTTTCGTATCGATAGGCGTAAGTGGATTTCAGCATTGGGACTTCTGTGGCCACCGCAGCATCCTTATATGTTACTTTAAAGCAGTATCTGCGCGGAGACATCGGCAGCACCTTAATGAAGCATCCCGCACAATTTGCACAACCTCAGTTGAGATACCGGCATGGGTAGTGGTGTTTTTAAGGGTTATGCCGGCTGGCGCCACTTCACTCTTCACCCCCATGCCATGGCAATCGCTCGGCCCGTCGAACGTTTGCTCACGGACTCGAAGTCGCATGAGCGGTGATCTAGACTGCGTCCGAATCCTGTTTCTCAGGAATGACTTTCTCCATAGAACAACCGTATGCTACCATCTAGGGAGGAGACTAAACCGATGGCGCGGCCGTCGAGAAGTAGGATATGATCGTATGGTAACATCCTGGACTCGTGCTTCAGCCCTCTAAATGCTGAAGCATATTAGCTAGTGTATATATAAATGCGACTATATTCGCTCTGAAAGCTCTGCATCTCCCGCCGGGACTTGATCATCATAATGTAAGGTCTGAGACACGAGAATATTAGTATTTGGTGACGCGGTGTCGCCTACGTGTTCAGTTGAAATATACGTCCTCAAAGTCCCCAGAATAATATAGCTTTGTACATATTGAACGCCGATGACAAGTTTGGGAAAATCGAGAATCGCAATTATTGGTATTTATTATGTCATTGCCAAGTCGTAAAAGCTTCGGTTCTATGCATGAGACTTCAACTCTATGGGTCTTCACTATTGATATCTAAATGTTACCCCGCGCTAGCCACGCATGCTTGTACCTACAGATTACATTCTGGTCGGTGACTGGTTAAAGTTATGCTGGGTGAGCAAGTCTAGATGTTCTCGTGAACAATCCCTCGATTGTCATGTATGTCCCCTCAACTTTCACTGACTGACTCGCAGTAGTGTATTACGTAAATTTAAACTGCCCGAAACGGTGTGTCGGCTCACGCCGTTGTCTAACGTGGGGATAAATGCAAGAGACGCGGGCCCGTTTTAAGCTATGTCTTCCGACGGGAAGGTTAGTGTTCCTGGACAGGTGTTACATGGAGCGTCAGAAATGGACATGGGCCTAATAGCGGTGCCTGTGTAAATTGCGGTACCCGCAGTGATAAATCTGATCTAGACAATCTAGATTACTCTATCAATAGGAATATTGGTTTGAGGTCGGCGATTCGAGAACGGTGTAAGAAGTTACATACGGGAAGTGTCCCTATGATAGTCGTATGGGTCTGAACAAATAATGACTGCCAAGCAAACTTCGACTGTGGGACTTGAGAACATGAGATATATCTTGACATCAAAAGTCCAAGCAAACTTTCCAGGAGCTTCATACAGACTCTAACTTCCAGGTACTGTAACTTCCTCTGATATACACGTACATGTGCAATGACAAGGCTTCTTTAGAGGCCTGCCTTTTGCGAATTCCCATCCATCGGGAGGCCTAAGTAGATTAAAAGGTGGTAATTAATCAGTACAAATTGTCAAAATATAAAGGGTTAGACACCTTACATGTGGGTATAAGTAGTCGCCGTTCCGATGCTTATCACAATCAACAATGCAGCGTAAGAATACTGTCTCTGTGAGAGGATATGCGCCATAGCGTGGATGATTCCTAGCGCGACAAAGCCCACTACGAACTGCGGACCAAAGGTCGTTTTCATCAAGGGATGGCCTTTGTGCATCAACAGCAATGCGCAATAGAGACAGGCGCAGAGAATAAATAGGGCAGCTGGTTCATCTTTTTCTTTTTTGTCTCTGTTTTGAAGCGCTTGTTTTTCAACTTCGTTTATCTTGATGCCTTGATCATTCACCTTGGGGTCATCTAAAAGGCAGACCTTCTGAGGACCGCTGCTGCTAGCTGGGGTCAGCGTTTTCTCAGCTTCGCTGTCTTTAGGCGCGTAAGTTGCTGATAGCTCGGGGTATCGCCTGGGCGGACGGCATCGTTTTGGTTCGTGGGAGTTCATTCCCTCTGGTTGGGACCTTGTAACAGTGGATCTAACTATGCTGCCGCAACGAGAAGGAGCTGAAAAGGTATATTGCGATAAGTATACTGATAAACAAGACGGGATAGGATATGGTGGAGCGAGGGCCTGGTGTGTTTTTATTTTGGCACTGCTGCGCGAATAGCTAGCGAGAGGGTTATGTATATCGCTCTTATTACACTCGTTGTGACCAGTTAGCTTGAAAATGGAATTGGGATATATATGGTAATAAGAGTTTGATATAAGCTGGTTTCTGCTTTGACTCTAATATTACCTGTACCCAATTGAGTTTTAATGCATGCTGCAACCAAAGTCATATGAAATTTGAAATAGTTTCTGAGATCAGCGTCAATGAACATATCTATGGGGGACATGAAGCCGAGGACCAGGTATCTTCAGATACCTACTGTGTCCCGAGAACCGGCCGCGTTCCCGAAGATGATCCGGGAATATGTACACCTTAACAGATATTATTTGAGATATTAAAATTTAGTGTAGCCCTAATGTTAAACTTAGTTAGGCCGTTATTTAGGCATTACCTGCAGTTGTCCAGTGCAGTAGTGAGGGAGCTCACAAACTGGATTGATCTAGGGCCCTAGCTTTCTAATGCGATATCACTTTTGCGGGGGATATATATATCGAGATAAACGGGTCGGAAGACATTTTGATACCGATTGTCTATTGCAGTTCCGGGCTTGGTCGTTTGGTTCCGCCAGCGCACTAACTTATGAACGCTTTCCGCCTGGCTTATGTCAACGGACTGAGGATAGCATGGAAGCTGTATCGAAACAAGTCGAACTAAAAGGTTTTTGAGATCACTGGGCTCGCTCCAGACCGTGGTACGCTGCTGCCATGGTATGTGCTCTATATATATACACCCAAAGGGTGCTAGCGTTATTGAGTGCTATATACTGCGTGATGCACAGTCGCGCACACGCACCCACAGAAATGCAGAAATAAATAGAGTGGACCAAAATAGCTTCAGCGTTTACGCCCAATTAAAAATTGACACAGTATAGGTTACAACCCTGCAGCGGTAAATGTGTTTCTTCCATCTTTATTTCATCCATCCCGGGATCCCGATACCCCCCGATCATACCTTAGTTTTCTCACCTGCGACCCAATCACCCATTCTCTCCGAGGTGCCCTGCAGGACCAATCGACCGCACAAGGTATGGCCATCTTACTTGCTTCTGCCCGTCCCGTCTAAAATGCCCTTGTACCTAAGCCTGTCTGTCATCCACCATCGGCCGGCTGACTAGCTTGGTGGGCTTAAGGGCCGTTATATCAGAGACAAAGAGCTTCCCTTCACACCGTAAGCATATCCCCGCGCTGAATATGCATAGTAACATCAGATTGGTCTAATTCACTCAGCTGATGCATGGGAGTATTAATATTATGAGCGATATGCTGATGTTTAGTGATTTAAGGACTGTATCGAACTCCAATGGGGGGCCTACGGGCAAGTATCGGAGGTTTCGGCAATGATGAAGGACCAGTTCTCTGGGACTGCTTTAGAAGATTCAAAGACCTACGCGCCCAGGATAAATTCGTTGCGATTGTCACGATACTGAACGCCATTATCGTGGCCATAGCACGATACTTTGATGTTCAATTAAAGTTTCCAGAAATTGCACTGGTAATCACTAGCGTTACGTTGCTAATGCAGCGGAACACAACTATGAGAGCCCTGGTAAAGGTCATTTGGGTCTATTTAATTGCTTTCCAGTGCAGTTATGGAAAAAAACATCACTAAACACCACCGTCGAGAAGGCTGCGCCCAAGAAAACCACAATTGCGATATAGTGCTATTATCTATCGTCGGCTGGCTAGCTACCTTGCTCAAAAACTTCTCGAACCTCTACGTTTACGATTGGTCCTCCTATAGACTACCACGACTCGCCTAACCTCTGAGATCGGGTTTCATATTGTTGAGGGCTTCGTTCTCCTAGTATATCTGTATGTATACATCCACATATTCCATCCCGACCTTCACGAATGGTTAAACACACCTGCGTGGCCATATATTGATATATCTGTGATATTGGACATCCCATAGGACTACAAGACACGTAACTCAGAAATTTTTCCCTCGGGGGGAGGCTCGGACTACTTATGTTATTCGGTTATGCGGTTTACTCGGCTTTGATGCGACTGGAAAATGCGAGCACAAAAAAGCGAGTTCGTACTAGTCATGCCGAGGGTGACTTTCATGATTCAAAAACGAAAAACCCTCAGAGAACTCACTAAGTTACTGTGGGCATATCTAGCGGTGATCAAATTTTATAAAACAGCAATGACTTGGTAGCCTGGGCGTGCTGCACTTTGGTTTTCTGTGGCAGTATTGCCGACCAGAGCAGAGCCCTTTTTGTGATTCGGGGATAGGAAATTCGCTATAAGGGTATATGAATATCAGAGTTCTTTGAGCGTGTCCATCCTGTGCGGTGGGCGGATGCTGGGGAATATTTCCAACCGTGAGAAGAATAACGGAATAGTAGGCAATGTTATTAATTAATGCGGTAGATTCAGTTTGTCATGGGCTCCGGCTATTTTGGCTGATCAGTTGAATCCGGGTGTCTATAGTTAACGTTATCTGGAGGTTCGAATTTCCTACGCAGCATATATTGCAAATACTAGAATTGCACGCAGGAAAATTTAACGGAAGCCGGCACCGGCACATATATCGGTAAACCAAGCCTCGCCGCTTTCTGTCGGAAAGATTACAAGAATAGTTCACATATATTTGTTGAGATGCATAGATTGAGCTCGAGCTGCCAAAGATAGAGAGCTACGTGCATTGAGAGGAAGATACTAAGTAGCTACTAGAGCTGTGTACCAACAAGATTATGCAGTCTCGGCAACGTTGCCGACGATAATGCAGGCCCATTATTGCCGACTCGGATATAGGGCGCGCAGCTGCACTGGGCCAAAGCTCCTTACCTAATTCGTCCCCGTAAGCAGCGATAACCGTCATCCAATTTAAATGCCGCCGCGCGAACGAACGGCTGAAAATCCAGCAACATCTTACTGCGGCTGTAGTTTAGTGATCGTCGAGAGTGGTACCAAGGTCTGGTAGCTCGTATTCTCCACTCTGCATTTCGATGGTATGACACTTACATCAGAGATGGCAAGACAAGATGACCGAGTTGGAGGCCAACACTCTTTGTGGGCTATGAAGTTTGCCGGCTTCGAGGCTACGATATTACACCTGGTCTTGGCCACTTGATCAATGCATCCATCATACGATTCATGTCGATTTTTTTTTTCTTTCGTGAATAGTTTAAAATAGCATCAATACCAACCGCCAAGTGGAGGGCGACCGACCAGCCGTGTCTTCTTCGGTCAGCAGCACAGCGACTATCCCGCCCAAAGCAGCCAGCCGCTGACCCGCGCAGGCCGAAAACGGCAGTGGCGAAGCCCTCTTTCGACAGGAAACCATCCCAAAGGGGATACTTAAGGCTGGAAGTCGACAGCGATGGGCCATGATTGAAGCTATTGGCGCGGCTTGGCCCTTTCCGCACCCTGCCTTATGAGGCTCTTTCGAGTAAAACGGCGCCGTACTGAAGTTCGGATTTTCATCCAGAGAGGCTGTCTGCCGGCCGTCGGTACCCACATGCACATGCAGGGAAGGCTATGCAGGAAGACACCGTGCGCGAGCAGCTTACCTGCGCCTGCCCATGCAACACCGGCCGGCTGTCTTGCGAGCCTAGTTGACTTTGCGAGCCTCCAACCCCCGCCCATGCATCTGGCTTAGCCTGGAGGGTTGCAACGGTGGGGCAGTTACACGAGTCGTGGTGCTGCTCACGATAATTTTCTGGTATTTTGCCGTCAGCGTGAACAACTGTGTATACAGCCAAGATACTAGCCATTCTTTCCACAACGTGGTGCCCAACACGCAAACAGCTGGACTGACGGCGGGTGAGTGAACGAGTGCGGCTGTACTGCGGTCATGTCAGACCTAGCTTACTCTCATCCTTTAGTTATCCTTTTACTAAGATCTTGGAGCTAGCTAGCTAGCTTGTTCATCGATTGCTGTCGAGATCTGAGAGAGAACGAGCACTGAAGTGCATCGGGGCGGAGCAGCCGCTTCTAATTCTATCACCACCTTCACACTTACACTGACGATGTCATACGGGAGCCCCGTTCTGCACTTGGAGAAACATACCGACTACAGAATGACGAGAATTGTATATATAGAGCCTGGATCGGCCCCCGAAAATCAAACTTCATCATCATCATCCACTCGATCACTCAGCAATCAAGCAATACATCCACAGCAATCCATCCTCCTCTCGATATCTACATCTCCATCAATCTTCACATACAAACCTCAATAACCTTCAATCAACACTACTAAACATCTCCACAATGGTTGCCTTCAGCCCTCTCGCCTTCATCACCGCCGTCGCGGCTCTGGCCTCCACCGCCTTCGCGGCTCCCACCCGCACTTCCAACCAAATGACCCCACGCCAAAATGGCCCAGTCGGCGCCACCCACTCCATCGTCGTCGGCCGCGCTGGTCAGCTGGTCTTCGATCCTGAAAACGTCGTGGCCGAAATCGGCGACACGATCGAATGGCACTTCACCCCGCGCAACCACAGTGTCGTGCAATCCAACTTTGCCAACCCTTGCGTTCCCGCGGGCCCGAACGCCTTCTTCTCCGGCTTCGTCCCCACAATGTCCGGCCAGAACGGCCAGGTCTTCCAGATTAAGATCTACGACAAGAACCCAATCTGGTACTACTGCTCGCAAACCAACGGTAATCACTGCCAGATGGGCATGGCCGGTGTCATCAACCAGAATTTCGACAGCAACGACTTCACCCTCAGGAAATACAAGGAGAACGCTGGCCGGACGTCCGTGTCGCAGTCTCCCCCCGCCATCTACGGTGGTCTCTTGATCCCCAACCCCAACCCCCTCAGCGGCTTCAAGAAGAACTAGGCGGCTTTCGATATATAAATGATCACGAACGGTCACAGTTGCTCAGGTGATCGCGAGAATACAAAGACGATATATACACATACATAAATTGAAGAGATGGATTATCAGCTGTACGAAGATGGAGTCTGAGTGAACAGGGGATGGATATGACAACTTGCATGCCTATATGGCACCTGGAGTTTTATACTAGGGTTTCAACGTTTTCCTTTTCGAATCGCGCGCTGCTACTTTTGGATTTCTGATTCTGTACGCATGCATTTACATTCATTACACGGTCTGGGGAGTTTTCAAAAGAAATGGGGTTCGATTTCTCATGCATGTATCATTGGCATTGGTCTTGGTCTCACATTCCTTTTTATCTATATATACATAACTTGATAGAAAAATTCGATCATATGCTTTGACGAACATCTCGATTCAATTGTAAAATGGTAACTTACATGGCCAACACAACTTCGTGTGTTATTTCTCCTCTCGGTATAAATAGGTAAATACAACCTTGCAATTTAGCATGGTCTATCGATCGCTCTGCAAACGACTAACAGGACCGGAGTAATGAAAAACCTGCAAAGTCCATGATCTAGCTATTTCAAATACTGATTGTTGTATACACAATTTTTCCGGGATATCAGGATGCAGAAGCAAAACACCCGCTAATGTACCAATGCCCAGAAAAACACAAATAGACCCCATAACTCCGCCAATGAATAGGTACTTCGATGCAACTATTTCTTCCCCTTCTTCTTCTTCTTAGACCCTCCACCGTTATTGTTACTCCCTCCAGCAGCTGCGGCCCCACCATTACTGTTACTCGCACTTGCGGCTGCCGCCTGTGTCGCGGCGGCGGCGGCAGCAGCAGCCTGAACAGGCCCCTGACTCCCCGGCGCAGCGCCAACCTTCACCTTCCCCTGCTTGTCCACGTACGCCTGCAACCCCGCCTTCTCCAAATCTCGTGTGTTCATCACCTCTCGCGCTTCGAGCGTCCATACGATACGCTGGTTCTCAGCATTTCCCTCCAGCAGATTTCGCACACACAACGTCGCATGTTGCGGGATATCTAAGCGTCATCGTAGCCGTTAGCCGTCGCTGTTCCAGGTTGGATAGACGAAGTGGATAGATGTGTGTATGCACTTACATGGATTCTCCTCGTCAATGTTGAAGCACGAGATAATTGCAATCAGCCCGCCGTTCTTCCGAATCTGGTCCTGCGTTTCCTTATTACGGTATGCCAACAGCCCGATAATCTGCACAATCGTCCGCTTGATCAATGGCCATCTAAACTCTGCAGGATCATTACACTCCATCCCGCTGTCTTCCTCGTCCTCCGCAGCGACCGGCACCGCACCGCCAGCAGGGACGGCAGTGGCACTAGGAGCAGCAGCAGCAGCACCCCCACCAACGCTGGCAAAGCCGGACGCCGGGACAGCAGCAGCAGTATATGGCGACGGACTAAAGGTATTCTTTTTCGCAGTCGCACGGTCCTTGGGTGTCGTCCGCGGGACAAACATTTCCATCGTCTGCAGAATTGCAATCAGCTCATCGATGCAGCGTGTTTCGCGAAGGTACACGCGGCCCATGCTCTGCTCAGCAAACAGCATCAGCAGCTCGAGCAGCTGAATGAGGCCTTCGTAGTGGAGTTCCACGTCGTAGATGGTGATACCAGCCACGCTGGTGATCCACCGGCCGTCCTCCGTTGGGATCTCCTTGATTTCGAGAACACGGTCTGCGGGTGTGGCAGCGCCTTTCGCCTTGGCTGAGGCGACTGGCGGCGGCGGAATCGTCGGTGCGATAGTGGAAGTGTCGAAGGAGAATGGGGAGCCGGCGCAATAGCCAGTCGCGCGGCCAATCTTCGTGACCATGTCCCGGACAGCGGGTCCGAGCTGGCCCTTCAGCACCTTGACGGCGAGGAAGTTGACAATTTCCGGTGTGGCTTCGGAGTGGTCGATATCGACTTCTGTAGCTGCGTCATCTTCCGCCGCTGGTTCCTCATCACCTTTAGCGTTGTTCCTGTCTTTGCTCGACCCTTCCTCTCCGCCCAGCGGCCCCAAATCCGATCGCAACGCCGCTGTAAACTCCGCTGTGAAAGGATCCATATCTCCGTCCTCATCGGGAGGAGCAGGGACAGCGGTAGTGCCACCACCAGGCTTGTAACCATGAATGATCTTCGATGGCGAAGGCAATTCGTATTCGCCGGGGACAATTGGTGGCAGCAACCCCGGTGGTGGCGGGTACTTGACTGAATCCTCGATCCGGCCGTCATAATTAATGTAGGCACCGGGCTCCGATATCGTCGGCAGCGCCGCCGGAGCGTAAATCGTATGTAACAGTCGCAGAATCACGGCCTGCGGCGGTGTGATCGCATGAATGCCCTCGAACTGGTAGTTGCGGCAGTCGACGTACTCCTTCAGCGTTTCGAACAAATATGTGATCAGGCCGTTATGCAGTATTGTCTCCATAATCTCGAGTCTGTAACCCATAACGTTAGCCACCATTCGTAGTTAAATATTCAGTTCGAATACATGGGCGAACGTACATTAGCTCAAAGTAGATATGGTCATCGATCTCATGCCATGCATCCACGAACATCAGCAGGCCAGCCATCAACCCGATCCCGGCCTCCGCCGCCAGCATCATCTTACACCGCATCAGCTGCCTCGCGGGATCTGTCCCGTCGATATCCGTGATGCTACCGTGTATGATGAGCAGCAGCGGCAACATCTCCTTCGCGCTCAATATCGTCGGCAGCATCGTCACAAAGCTGAGCTTGGCCTGCGACCCTGGCGACGACGCCTGCGGCGCCTTGAGCACCTCTTGATGAATGTCCTTCGCAAAGGATATTAAGTCTACCGGCGGCTTTTTCTTCGGATCGGCCGACGAGGAGGGTGATGAGGACGGGTCTTTGGAGTTCGCCTGGTACTGTTTCACCGCTTTTCGCTTCGCAGCTTCGAGCAGTCGCGTAGAGCCGGGTACGAAGAGGTGCATCCACAGCGACATCTTGCGCTTCTCATTGCCTGAGATCAAGTTATTCAAGAACTGCAGGCAGGTAATCAGGACCTTGTGATCTATTCCAACAGCTAAGTCAGCATTGCCCGTTAGACGAATATACAAAGTTAGGTAAAAGAAGACTCACAGCTCTCCTTCTCCGCGTGCTTGACGCAAATCTCGCACAGCCGCCGCACTTCCTCTTCGAACTTGCTCTCCGCAGCCAAATCCTGTCCCTTCTCCTTCGTCGCTAGCAGATTGCGCCCTAGGATCACGAGCTCCCAAACCTTCGGTAGCAGGTACATTTTGTCCCGTCGGTCCTTGCATGTGCACGTCTGCTCGCCGACGCCATTCGCCTTTCTGCCCGTCGTTGTCACTGTCCCATTCCCATTGCTACTGCCGCCGCCACTCGCCGCAGCCGCAGCTGCACCCGCCGCCGCTCCAGCAGCACTAGTCCCCACACCAGCGCCTACCCCCGCGGCGCTCACCGCCGCAGCACTCACGACTGCCCCACCGCTATTCCCTCCACCACTTGAGGCATTCGTAACACCAGCAGCCGTGGGTGTCGCCGCGGGGCTGTCAAAGTGGTGCTCGCACCCGCTCAACTCGTCACATCCGCTGCGCAAAGTCTCCGTCATCGCCGCCCAAACGCGCGCGCTGAACGCCAACACCTCTCGCGCCTCCGATGATGTCTGCGTCCGCTTCACGATCGCGCGGAGCTCATCGTCGCCGAGCTTCTCCTTGTCCGGGGACAGCACGCCCGGGTGTGTGAATGACGCCTGGATGCTGAAGAGCACCGCGAGAAGCAGCTCGGGCAGGAACTGCAGCTGCGTCATGGCGTCCTTGCACCGGAGGCTACGGTATGGTACGTATATCGATCGGCTGGTCGGTCGGTCGGTAGCGTGGGAGTTCGGTTTGTGCGACGTGCAGCCGAAGCAGGCTGAGTGGGGAACGCTGGATTTAGTGGATGCAGAGTGGAGCTTGGAAGCTCCGGATGCCGTGTGACAGATGCCGGTGGGATGCCGGAATTCGATCAATCGTTGTAATGTATGGAGGCAAGGACGTGCACGTCGGTGTATCGGACGTCGAGTGGGAGAGCGGATGGTGTCGCGAGATAAGCCTGGGTGGAGGTGCCAAATTTTCGAGGTTGTCGGCTGCTGACTAAACAAATTTTTACGCTCTAGGTTAGGGACACCAACCGCATTCAACGACCGATGCTACCATTCGTGGAGACTTCATGCATTCTGATGTGAACGTATATACGAGATGATTTGGGGGCGTCCAAGTAAAAATGCTGCAAAGCTACACACCAAAGATCAAGATAAAAATACACGGTACCACTATTATAATACATCTAATAGAAGAATCCACCGTACACATGCATGATGAACAACCGACTATAGTACCCCGGCTCCCGCTCTAAATGACCAAGATCAAGAACTCGCAATGAAGACACACTACTTCTTTCCTAACAGACTCGTACGCTCATCTGGATCTTCGTCATCCTTCTTCCCGTTCGCGGGTGGGCTAGGCGAGCTGGCCGCTACCGCCGCCGCTGCCAATTCAGCTTCAGCTTCTTCGTCTCCGTCCAGCGCCTCAACAATCACCTTGCGTATCCCGCCCACTTCCTTCGGCCGCTCCTTCAAACTGCCTGACCGCGCTTTCTTGTAACTTGTGATCGGTGACGGCGAGCGCTGGACCTCCCGCTCCGGCACCTTCATGCTGGACGTCGATTGGCTCTGCGTCAAATCTGGCCTTGAAACTGTGTTCGAACTCCCCTTGCCTTTCAACATCTCTTCTCGGAACGAGATTGTCCGGCGCTCTCTCAATGCGGTCGGACTGTCACCTTCGTTGGTGTGCACGTTCTTAATCTTGATCGTCTTCAGCCCTGTTTGCCGGGGCGCCGCCGCGGGGTTGCTCGGCCCGAGATGCTTGAGGCTCTCCTTCAAGCTTTCGGGGATGCCACTCCCCGTGGATAGTTTGCGCAGGACGGCGTGTGTCATGCTGGCTCTGCTTCCGCGGCGAGGTGACTGTTCATCCGCAATGATGCTGGTGCTTGCACGGCGCAATCCACCAGTTATCGGCGGCCGTTCACCGACCTCGCCAGGCAGTATCTTGTCGAGTTCTCCTGCGACCTTTTGGCTGTCCATTGAAGCGATGATATCATCTACTTGGCTGTTCCTGCCGCTGTCGGAGGGCAAGTTTGCGCCGTAGACACGACGGGTGATGGGGCCAGGATTCATTCGGCGGATGGCCTTGTGCACGTCGACGTAGACGTCGGATTCGTCGACAATTTCCTCGCCGATGAGCTCCTCGATCACATCCTCGAGCGTGATAACACCGAGGGCGCCGTAATTCTCACCGGGGTTTTCGGACACAAGGACCATGTGCGACTGCGGTAAACCCGTTAGCAGGGAATTCCTAGCGAAGGCCATACGATCACGGAAAGGGGTAGGAAAACACTCACCTTGCCCTCCTGGAAGAAATTTACAATATCCAGGCAACTGGTCTCGGGGGCCGTTTCTGGCAGCGTCGCAAGCGGGAAATCTGCCACCTTCATCGCATCTTCCGGATCGTACGTGATCAAAATCTTCACCAGCAGCATTCCCACGAAATTCGTCGGCTCCCCAGGCGCATGAATCGGGATTCGGCTGTACCCCTTCCGCAGAATCATATCCATCATCTTCTCGTCCAGCACCATATCCGCGCTCATCGTAAACACATCCTGCATCGGGGTCATCACAATGCCGACTGGCTTGTCCTTCAAATCTAGCACGGCAGTGATGATTGTGACTTCGTCCTGATTCAGGCGTTCGGCCGGATGCTCTCCGAGGGTTTTGTGCAGAGTGACGAGGGTCTTCAGGCCAGCTTTCTTGTACGTGGTGCCGTGGTCTTCGCCAAGAATCCAATCGAGCAGCATGGCGGTCGGGTAGGCGACGGGGAACATGATGTACATGAGGAAGAGGACGAAGGGGGAGAGGTAGGCGCCGATGGAGAGGCCATAACGGACGCAGACGGACTGTGGGATGATTTCACCAAAGATGACTATGCGACGCAACCCCAATCGTTAGTGTTACTTTGTTCACATCGACAGTCGCGATCCGCGTGGAAAGGAGGGCCATGCATACCAATCAGGACAGTACTGCTGAGGACGGCCGGCCATCCGCCGCCTAGACTGCGGTCGAGGACAATCGGCAGCGTCTCGTTCGTGATGACGTTACCCAGCAGCAGCGTCACGAGCACCCAATGCTTCCCGCGCGTCAACAGACGGAGCACTTGCCGCGCGTGCCTCTGCTCCTTATCCTCGCCGGACTGCGCAATGACCTGCAGGTATATCTCATCCTGTCCCATGAGACTGCATGCATGAACAAAATTAGCGATCTATCCGCCCGCGTCTCGTCACAGGACGGGATCAATTTTAACATCGAACGAAATGTCAAGATGCAGACTGGAGCGACGTACCCCAGAGTCAGTCCCGCGAAGACACCGCCCAATACCACCAGAAAGACGGAAACACCCAGATACACCCAGAACTGCGGCTCGTCGGTATCCCCTTCTACGCCGTGGCCATCGTGGCCCTCATCATCCCACACATTCAGCAGATCCCGCCGGCTGCGGCCGGAGAGTGGGTAGGACGCCAGCGTCGGGATCTGCGCGGACAGCAACAGCACCAGTCGGACCAGTGAATTGGCCAGGGACGCGCGACGGGGGAGATGTATCGAAGTCGACATTTTTGTCGCGGTCGGAGTGGCAGTCGTCGTTGTCGTCTTTGCCGTTCGTTAGTTCGATGGGGGGAGGTGATGCCGGCGGAGGGAGCGTGGGTTAGTGGAGAGCAGACCGGAACGGAGCGCCGAGTCGATGAGGCGGACGTGGGCTAACTGCCCTTTCGGCTAAGACTGGCCGGTCCGCGGTGGCTGGGCAGCTGGCAGGCAGGCGCACAATGCACGCGGCCAATTTGCTGGGGAATACGTATGACGTCGCCACGCACGTTTGTAAATTGTCGCGTCCGGATTCGAGAGTGAAACTGTCCGTGCGTGCACAGTGAGAATATTGACAGGCGGGTACTTCGAAGTATTTCGTGTCGACCGTGAACCAGCAGCTATAAAATAATACGAGCGAGTAAGTCCATTAAAGAGATGAAGTGTGTGTCTGTATATTATAGTCTCTTGACATTGTATCCAGTTCCAATGGGGAATCTCGACGACGTCGGCGGCGAGTGCCCGACTTCCTAAGTGGGCCTTTTAGGTGCGCACGGCGTTTTCAATCGCTGGGTCTAGTATCATGCAAATTTACGCATCGAGTACTAGCTTATATCGTCGACGCATATATGCACATTATGAACGGAGAGATAGTACATTTAGTTGTTTCAAAAATTCATACATTTCAATTGTATCTGTATCTCAACGTCGACGGTCTAATCCGGCTTTGGAACTGCGATTAACCCCCATATCTCTACTCTAATAGCTTACATGCGATCCACCGGCGAATTATATATCCAGCCCGCCATGTGTATACTACAATCCGTCCCGCCTTACCCATTCGTCCACCGACAAACCAAACACTGTAAGAACACGCAAAACGATACAAAAACAGGCTAATGCAATGCAATGCAAATGCCGCTATGCATGCCGCTGTAGAAGAAACCCAGAAAACCAAAAAAGATAATGCTCGCTGGACACGGCGTTCTATGCATGCCAGTCACAACGCCAAAGAAGGCATCTCCAAACACCGAACAATATCAGAAGGAAAACTAACGCCCCGAGGTGGTAATAATATATACAGACGGGTGCCAAGTATCTGTGCCGGTCGTATATGTATAATCGTGCACCCGTCACTCCGACAATGATTCCGAGTGGCCTTGCAGCTGGTGGTAATGGGCAGTGTCGAGGGCAGAACTCATATCCGTGGTCCCTTGAGCAGGCCTTCTGCTTCTGCTTCTTCCATCGAATCCTTCTCGTCGGACTCCCTGCCTCTGCTATTCCTCTCCTCCTCCTTCTCCCCGTTAACTAGCTCATCAAGCTCCATATCATCATCGCCGTCGTCGCTAGCGGCCAAACTCAGCCGCTCGCCCTCGGCCTCAAACTCTTTGTTGAACGGCGTGATCCCCAAATCGATCGCCTCTTCGCTCTCAAAGGTCCCGTACACGTCGACCTCATCTTGCTCGCCTAGGTTCTTCGCTGGGAACAGTCGCATAATGCCCCAATATAAAACCAGACTCTGGACGAACCCAAAGATGCAGAAGCCGCGATAATACAGCACGGCAGCTGTCACTTGCGTCCGATCCTCGATCGACAGGTTGTCCACCATCCCGGGTATCGCAGGCGCCACGCACGCCAGCCAGACCAGTATCGCCCGCCAGTTCACACCGAAAGTAAAATAGTAGCTGCCATCCTTATCCCGCGTGTACAGATGGGTGAGCTGTACCCGCTGCCGACGGACAAGAAAGTAGTCGCTGATCATAATTCCCGTGAGCGGCATCAACGTGACGGAGAAGTCCGACATGATATCCAGGTACATGGTCGAGACATAGTAGAACTGCCACGGCTGACATGCCCATGAAAGGATTGCGGCGATGACGCACCCGCGCTTGATGTTGACGTATTTCGGGAAAAGACCCGCCAGGCCCATGCCGGCAGCGTAGGCGTTACCGAGGACATTCTGAGCAAGCTGGGAGGTGATGAGCCCCGCTGCGCAGAAGAAGCACGCTGCGCGTGTCAGGAAGGTGTAGTCGCGCATCAGACGGTCCATGAGCAGGTCGACGGGATTCCAGATCGGCTGGCCAGCTGCATCGGTGTTCATGGACGCCGTCACAATCCCCAGTAAGGGGATAACAGTGCCTGGCACGAACAAACCGAACAGCGTGCCAGGGGTCTGCACGCCTTGCCGTCTGGCAAATCGTGTAAAGTCGGCGTGATTGAGAATTCCCGAAGCGACGGAACCCAGAACAGCCGTTATTCCGTACAACCAGGTCCACCAGCGATTAGTCTGCGCGCTAACAGTGTCCCACCCACCGGAGGGGTCGTTAAACTCGCCGGTCTTAACGGTCCACAAGGTAAGCGAGATCATGACGACAAGCGCAAGGACGTTGGAGAGGATGACCGGATGCTTGATCTTCTCCGGCCCGATAAACATGAACGGAATCGACAGGATGTGGAACTATCATGCGTAGCATCTCGAATTAGCCGCAGCCCTAAAGTCCGACATTGTAGATCAGCATATGCAGGGTCACGTACCAATGTGAAAGAAATGAGATCACGCGTCTTCATCAATGCTGACTCCGGCAAGCTGTTGGGCATCTCCAGAAAAGAAGCGCTGCAGCTTCCCAAGATCACGGAGATACACAATCCGCCCAGCCAAGCCTGCGACCCATACCAGATAATCGACATGACGACGCTTATTATGATACCCAGGAACGAGCCGTAGACGCCGAGCACAAGTCTCTGCGCAACAGTGAACCCAATGTGCCATTTCCCGCCAATCCAGCCGTTGCAAATCGCCAGGTATGCGACCAGTCCCTGTCCAACAAGCAGCACGGCTACTGTTTCCCATGTTGACAGGCCCAGCGATACGAGTACGGACCCGGTAGTCCACGAGGATATACACAAGCTGTACGAAGTGTTGTTAGTATCGTTCGCTCGTATTCGACGGTGTATCGTATCATGGAGGAGGTTCTAGCACGCACTGAGGGGTGGACCAGAAGCCGAGGAACTCTGTTCGTCCCCAGGTGCGTCTGGACGGCGGCAGCGGTATGATGTCTGGATTTATCCACCAGTTGGTCTTGACGCCGGAGCGGTCATCGTTGCGCACGACGAGGATGTCGCGAAGACCCATCGGTGCTCTCCAGCTGGCCCGGAGTCGGGCGGAAGCGAGCGGTGTTCCCGTCGAAGGGGTGGAGGTGCTGAAGGAAGGCTTCGTAGGCGTCGACTGCGGGTGTCGGGCACGCGGAGACGACGGTAATGAACGGTGTTCTATAAGAAGGGCATGAGGCACAGCGTCATCGTCTCAAGGAAAGAAAAAAAAAACTACTCGGCGAGCAAAGCACGAAGCATAAAACAAAAACAACGGCCGCGGAAAAGATCGTGAATGCTGATGCGTCGTGGGGAATACAAATGCCAGATGGTCGAAGCTGCGGGAATGGAAAAGGAGAGCTGCGGATGTCGACGGAGGGAAGGAAGCAGCTCAACCCACTCACATGCAAACACTCCGACTGAACACCTTGCCCGCCACAGGCTGTGCCCCTATAACACCATCGTCACCATCGTGCCAGCTGGTTAGCCGGTATGTATCCAGTTTAGCATCAATATCTGGGGGCCAGGCTAACTCTAATTTCCAGCGTCCAAATGTCACAGTGCAGCCCGGCGCCCCTTTCTGGCTCTGGGCTGCATTTAATTACGTGAACCGTGCAGAACCACACCGCGCTAGCCGGCCAATCACGGTCACCAGAGCAGCCCGTTTGAGCAGGCCCAAGCTGCAGGAGATCCAAGGGATGCAGGATCAAGATCCAGTGCATTGGAGCACGAGTCGAGCCCTTGCTAGCCTTACATGCACCCTCGGTAGATCGTCCGCCACGCGATGGCGAAGGAGACTGAGGGAAAGGATCGGTTGTCCACGACACGACGACCAACCGCCTCCGTACAAGTATCGCGGGTCTGGAGGCGCTGACCCTAATGTACGAGGCATGGATCGCATCGACGACGCTCGCTGCATGCTGCAGGCGGCGGCAATTCCCGACCGCTGTGGGGTTCTCCAGTTCGCCTTTCCTGCTGGTGGCCGATTGCCAGGACCGCGCGCCAGGCCCCCTGATCGTATGTGAGCCCTGTTTGTTCTCCAGGAGAAGGTGCCAACAGGCTTGGACGCCCACGACGCGAGACCCAAATCGAATCTTTAATTTCATTTTCACCCACAATATAGCGTCGAAATAGCCTGCAGGCGCTATAGCGCTACCTGCCATTGATTTATAAACGATGACCTGGTTTCCAGAAATGCAGCTGAGGCAAGGGGCGGGTCTCCTTAATACCCGTCGCTGCCCACGTCGTACAGATACTCTCGAGAAAGCTCTCATCCACACGTGCATCCGCACACGATAACTGGCCGCGATGCCTTCCTGGCCGTTGGAACCTATCGACGCGGCGGGGCCAGTCCCCGCCCATGGACACTTCACCAAAAAGCCGCTCAAGTGCCAGCTCGCCGCTTCCTACAGCCCGGCCAAATACCCAGACCGCATTATCAAGACTGAGAATGCCCCGCAGACGGTGTTCGGAATCGTAACGGACCACGACAGCGATAGCAATGGCAGCCTCAAGCGATTCCGAACGCATTCTACAACACCATCCAGTCCCACTCTTATCAGCACCCGATTGCCGTTTGTTCGCGACATGCATGCGATCGCCAATGCGCAGGCCCCGTCGTCCGATGCCTCTCTTGAAGCGGCCCTCGTAACCTGCCGCACCAACCATTCTGCGCTCGCGGCGCTGCTCTCTTTCCTCGACCCGGCGGCGCTCTCGACGGCGGCGAACTCCTCGTCGATCTTTGAGCACTTTCTCTGTAACGGCACGCCTCATGTTAACGCCTTCACGGGGACCACCTTTTCCTTCCCGCTGAGCTTGCCTTCTGCTGCCGGCATTGAATATACCCAGCATCTGCATATCCGTGGTTCGCCACCTTCAAGGCGACTCTCGAATCACAAATCCGTCAATATCGTCACGAGTGCTTGTCTTTGGTCTGTGGATGTAGTCTCCTTTATCTCCGACCAACTCATAGACCTCTACAGCAATGCCACCTCTGTCTTCGATGCCCCGTCGCTACCGGACTCACTTCTCCACCATCCGTTTACACTTTGCGAGCTTGACACCATCTCCCGCCTCTCCAATTCCATCGCTGACCTCGCCTGCACTATCCTTACATCTTCCTTATCAGCAAATCACCCCATGAGAATCACAATCACTCTTGATATACCCCGCATTCAGTACTATCTCTCCGGTCCGTGCTCTCACTTCGACAACCCGGGCATCGTAGCCGCATGGACCACCATTGTCGACACAAGGAAAGCTTGTATCGAACAAACCTTTGCACAATGTATCACCGCTGAGATCGCTAGGCGGATGCCTGCCAGCTCCCTCAACGACGGGGGCTGCAGCTACAGCATCTCCTTCAGCGAGGGACTCGACCCAATCCGCCCATTCATCCTCCAGTCCATGACCGCGGCTGCATCCGTCGACAAGATCAACATAGCAGAGTGTATCCTTCACCTTCGCCGGGCAATACCCGAATGGGACGTATATTTCAACCGATTACCCGGCGCCGCCCCGACGACAGTTGAGGAACTATGGTTCGCCTCATACGTGTACGAAATCGTCCGGCCGTTCCTCGTCACCGTGACGGATTCTCAAGCGTCAACCACCCGCGCCGAAGACGACGTGTTGATACTGCAAGTTGACAACATCTACGAAGCCAAGCCGTATATGAAAGCGCGCAAGTTCCTAGAGACCTATACCAAGGCGCGTCGGAAAAAGAGGAGCCGTGCACCGAACACAATACAGAATAGCGGGGGTGCCGGTGCGCCGTCCGTGAAACTGATTGGAATATACCCGTCCGAGCGGATCTTTTACAGTAAAGAAGGCACGCAACGGAGTTCGCTGCATAAATACGACCCGGGGATGAAGTTTGCCACTACGGGTGAAGACGGGAACGCGAGCGGAGAGAGTATATCTGCAGCGCGTTTGTTGGAGGAAGTGTACGGTTTTGCGGCGACCAGTTCGCTGCTGGCAATTGACGTGCGGCCGTGATGGCCGACGTTCCATATTTCTTGTGTCGCTACATTTTTTTGTACGACTGTTCGATACCAAGATACCATGTACTTATATACGACCATTTTTGTTTCATTGTGCGTCTAGATGTATATTAGCCAGCGATGTCGTTCCGCGACGCTCGCATAAGCCCTATAATTTATGTCGCTCGATTCTTAGCCTGTTTCTGTTATAAATACACAAGGCCAAATATATATATAGAGCCTTTATCTTACCAACGTTTGGCCCACAAATGCTAACTTACCGTTCCTGTCTGCAGCGCTTCCCATCGATATCGCCGATGCATATGGATTGGATATAGCTGTGGTCCATCAGCTAGGACTCCGACTTGGCACGGGCATGTATACGCTCATGACGACGTCCCATTGTCCACGCAGTGGAGTGTTCGTATAATTAATTATATAATATAGCTACAGCTAGAAGACCGATCTATAGAACTATAGCTCCACTCAGACCCCATGGCCCAGCAATAGGCAATCCTAGCAACGAAACGTAGCATCGCCTGAGGATCTCAGATTTAATCCGCTCTTTTCCTCTTCAGTGTCGCTCGATGGAGAACGTGAATTTAGACGGCCAAACGGTTTACAATCCAGAGAGTTCATAGAGACAAGCAGGCGGTCTCTGGCTCATGGTACTACCTAATATAAAGTCCAGGTATCGCTTCACAAGACTTATTGCATGCAGAGGAAGTCAGGTCTTTTGATCTTCATCTGCACGCAGTGTAATCTATCCTGATCGATACTCCGGCACTGGGATTGCATATGCGCATAAATATCTCGATCTTCAGAAAGCGGCTCTAGAATTGTCAATATTCCATTGAAACAGTCATTGCGATGAGCGGTATGTGCAAATGTTTCCACGCACCCACGATAACTTCGATGCGTATGGATGGCTATATACATCGATAGCGACTCTCCGTTATTTTCGACTTCAAGTGACAACTAACTAGCGGCCTAACCACCAGTTTGGGTCCCCGTAACAAGCCGTTCCAAGTTCTGGTACATCGAGGATGGCTGGCTCAACACTCCGCTCATGTCGCCAGACGGCAAGGACGTCAAAATCGACGCATTTCCCGGCATCAAGCTCGACGATGTGCTCGGTGTTAAAAACGGCCATTTCGATGTCTCCCCGGACGCGAGTGGACTCATCTCGTCTGGGAAGTCCATGTCGCTGAAGATCGGGCAGGACTTTGTGCTGCATGCACAGCTGCAAGATGACATGGGAGATTGGCATCCACGGCAGCTGAATATGAGCTTTTTCATCTTTGCGAAGGATAAATCTGTGGAGTTCAAGTCGCCGTACGTATTCATCAAATACCTCCTCTATCCCTACGTCTAGTATCATTACGCATACGTACAAGAAGTTGTGAATTTCAGAACTAATATTCGCAATAAAAATAAATGCAGCTCGACAAATATCAAAATCTCCGGCGGCGCCTTCATCCTCGAGGGCACGAAAATCAAGGGCATCTGCCTCGCCTCCGACGGTCTCCTACACGACACAGAATATGACTTGACCAAGTTCCTAGACAACAAGAACGGCGCATTCGTCGCCAGAGATGAAGCAGACGGCCTGGGTGGATACGCTATTTCCGGAAATAACTTCGCTCTAGATGAGAACGACATCATCCTCACCGGAAAACTGAAGAACGACGCTGACGATGAGGTTAATGCCGCTATCGACCTTTCGTTGCACCTTTCAAATATCGATGGGCAGCTGCAGTTTAAGCCGCCGTAAGTCAAAACGTTCAACTTAACCCTGTTGTCATTTTTACGAGATGACAAGTGCACAGTTCACTGAATGAGGTTTTTTAGACAAGGACCCTGGGATCGCGACGGCGCCTGGACGCAGTTTGCCGAAACTTTTCCATATGTATCATGGGCTGTCGTCGCTGCCCATCTCGTCTCCGGAAATATCGTAAGTGAACTCGAGCTTCAGCCCGTCATATATAAAGATATTGGTCTAGAGGGACAAAGAAGCATTCCCTCTCGGACGTCTGCGAAGAAAATAATGTTTAACGATGTACTTTGATACCGTGGCGTTGGTGAATGTGTAGGACCAAGCGAAGAGAGCCGCGGCGCGCTCCCTCTACGCACTTATTGTCTTCGCCTCCTGTACCGCGGGTGGCATCGTTGGCAACGGGTTAGGTATCTCTATGGGTGCCGCTCTGGGTACTGCAGCTGCCATGAAGATCGAGGAGCTCGTCGCCTCCACTATCGTCGACCCACAGGTAGCCGCACAGATCGATCCAGCAACATTGGAGCGGTATTTCAAAGAAGTGCTCGTCAATGCCGCCGCAGGGAAAGTCGGCGGCGTGCTGTCGAAAAGAGCGGCTCGGTTTGGCGGCTCGTATGTGTCCGATGCGATTGAAGGGATGACGAAGAAAGCTATGGACGGGGCGAAACGGAAGATCATTACGGATGCTACCGAGCAAGGCCTGAGCTTTACCTCAGGGCCATCACTAGCGTAGTAAGTTCACTTACATATCTCAAGGTAACACATTGGTGGCATGTGCTAATGTTGATCTTCCCTACTTCTTGTAGCCGCACGAATGACTTTGTCATAATCCTCGATAATATCGGTCAAGAACTGGGGGAGCCAAGACTGGAAATTAAAGGCTAGACGCATAGCGCACACCGATGCCACGGCTTCTGAGCCTAGATAGCCGAGAGAAATTTAGTCGATACGAAGAATATTATACCAACTACAGAGTAGCTAGTAGAAGTGCCGCCAGTAATGATATAATGTTCCGGAAGCTTGAGACATCAATTTTACGCGGGGGTCGCGCCGTGCTGGCAGACTGGTGGTAACGCGGCTGGACTGGGATGGCCTCCTGCGTTCCTCTGACACATCTACATGGCATGTGAATCTTAACTTTCTACTTCCGATGGCAAAGAATGATACTAGTAATATTACCGACGAATATTATACAATCATATTTAAGATATCGCCTTGTTGTCATTGTGGTTTTTGTTTTGAATTCTGCCGCGACTATGCAGGAAAATATGTGAATATGTACTTCTAACGCAGCGTGCATGCATATATCTCCTGCGGTTCACGGCGGGTAGGAGTAGAATTCTGGTGCGCGAGTCACCCCACTTCTGCGCCATTATAAGGGAACGACTCGTACTAACAGCAAACCTCTTGACAACTACTAAGTACTTACTTGACCATACATTTCATAAAATCTAGGGGCGATAGGGTATAGCGGTTGGTTTTTGATGGAAGTTGAGGCTACCTTTTGACAACCCTCACTTCTGTAACGCTCTTGTCTCGCAAGCCAGATGCCTTCGTTTGGCTGCGAAGCAGGCACGCCGGAGGTCTTTAGATCCATGAATTACCTTATTTGTCTTATAAATAGGTAGGCACCACTTTCTAATTCGAGTGGATCAATATCGCATATTCCTTTCTCTCGGCTTTGGTATATCTAATATACAAATTAACTTCGTCTCCGGCTCAGATAAGCGGTGAGTTTTCGTGGATTTGGTCATATCTAGAAGGTATATATATTGATGAGAATACGCTGACAGTGACGGCTGATCGGCAGCTCCAGCGTACTCAACTTAGATATTCGTTGACAAATTTTTGAATACATTGCAACATGCCGTCCACAGATTCATCCTCGTGCAAAAGATTCAAACATATGAATCCCCGAAATCCAATCATAAATCCGTGCTTTAGGAGAAAGTAAAAGAAGCACTCACGGACTGTTGCCGCTTCGTCACCGTGAAAGTGAACGCCGATTTCGCTCCCATGCCCGGTGAAAGTGATGCTTGCAAGCCCGGAATCTTGTACGATTTTCTGCGCAGATATGCGAAGTCTATCGCCAAGATTATTTAGACGAAGAAGAGCTTCCGGGGTAACGAGCTTCGAAGCCGCAATAGCAGCGTTCAATGTGAAAATATTGCCATTGAATGTTCCAGAGTGGAATAAACTGTTTTCAGGGCCTTGAATGTAGGGATCGTAGAGATTCATGATGTTATCTCGACCACCAAACGCTCCGAACGGAAAGCCTCCTCCCATGTACTTTCCAACGACAGTCATATCGGGTATTACTCCCATGAGCCCCTGCATTCCATTATAGTGGAGGCGCAAAGTGACACATTCATCGAAAATCAATACCGCATTTACCTCGTTGGCCGCTTTGCGCAGATACGCCAGAAATTCTTTGGATGCCGGTCGTACACCGCCGGCACACTGTAAAGGCTCAACGATGATGGCAGCCAACTCATTACTTATGTTTGGTTGCGTGCCTTCGATATTGTCGAATTTTCCAACAATGAAGTCGTGAGGTAGGTTCAAGGGGTTGCCTTTATCCGGAAAACTTATCGTGCCTCCATGGTATCCGCGATCAAAGGCAAGGATCTACTTGATCGAGCCATGTTAGCCGAGTCTAGTTGCCTTGATCTACGCCTTCCGCCTTAATCAAGTTAAATCAAACTTGAGCGATAGAACAATTCCAGTACCTTCTTGCGACCTGTGAAGACAAGAGCTGTTGCCAACGCATACATGTTGGCTTCTGTTCCAGAATTACAAAACCGCATCTTCCTCATACTCGGGATTCTGTTCCGTATAATCTCTCCCAGCTCGGCTTCCTTTTCTACAATACCCCCCAAGGCAAATCCAGTTGATGACACATCTTGCAAAGCATCGTAGATAACCGGGTTTGAATGTCCATATAAAGCTGCAGTAAAATCCGAAATGCAGTCCGTGTATACCTTTCCATCTAACGATGTGACAGAACACCCGCTTCCAGACTTCAGGACAAGGGGGAATGGCAACGAGTTGAAAACGGATCTCGTATTACCACCAGGTAGGACATCACGTGCCCTTTCGAACGCTTCCTTTGATCGAGGGTTTGACGCAACAAAATCGTCAATCAATATTTCTTTTGACAACATGAGAGGGTAGTGAAGGAGCGTCCGTTGGAAGTAATTAGTTTAGAGATATGGTCACGAGGTTTGCCTAAGGCCTGTTGGTTGCTTGGGAACACGAGGAGAAACGGGCATAAAACTAAAGAAAAGTCTTGTTCTAGTTGATGATTGAACTATATAAGAAGTCTTGAGGTACTACTGTATTAGCGATCAATATGCGGGTTAATTCTATGTTGGTCAAATGTTTCGACACTCATATGAAAAGTGTACTTCGGAGCCGGCGCCGGGTACATGTCCCGAATCGATCCAGACCTTTATGCATCTAATATATATAACAGAAGTGCAGGCGGATACCAGAGCCAAGACCTCTATTGCTAGCGTGCCCCAGCGGTTGGCCCAGATACGCTAATGGGTAATACCTATGGTTCGGCAACTCAACCTTGAGCATCCCCTAAGCCCTAAGTAGTATTTAAATGATTGAATCTGCCCCTCTTTTAGATCGAAAGATCCGGATCTCGGCATCCATGATATTTCAAACTTTCGAAAATATATGGTAGCAACGCCATGCTTTTCAAGACTGCAGAAGCCCCAAGCAGCTAAACTTTTGTCCGAAATCCTCCACATCACGGACCAGACCGGCTGGGAACCTAAATTATACGGACTGCACCGGGTTGCATTTCTGTGATAGGTAGCACGGTACGCTAGGGTAACTAGCGCGCGTGTGGGTGGTGGCAATCGGCATGAAGTCGTCTAGGTCTGGTTAGGCGCAGTCGAATAGACACCCAATCTAGTCCTCTCCGGAATAACCGTTTTCTTCTTTCTAGAATTGATGCATATTTTAACGACTCGCGTAAATGTGTGTTATGTTGTGAAATTTATGGCATCCTATCTTGAATGGGTTTGTGTTCATCAATCAGTCATCAATACTGACATCGTGTATTCTTTTCTCGGGTAAGATTTCAAGAGTTGAAACACGGAAATGCGTCTCGTATCGAGTTCGGATTGACCACTGTGATATCGGATTCATCCCGCTTGGACCTCGCAACCGGACATGTATTTATCCCCGATTGCGCATTGGGTCAAATTTGCCGAAAGAATACTGCCGCCTGTCTACTTGGAGCCTTGCTTCTACAGTTAGCTGTACCGTGCAACATAAACCTTCGGCATGCATGTACTTTAAATTTGGCCATGCGTGTCGCGTGCACCAAGTCCAATTATGCAAAGAGTATACCAAGTTTATTACTAGTCTCGAACTATCGTAACTAGCTCGAAGAGTTTCCACCTCTACCCGTTATGGATAGCCAGGTCAGAGTTAACTTTCCCGTATCTCCACTGGCTATATACAACTTGATCTTGCCCACATGTACAGTGAACGGTGAGGATTTGGCTTGCAATGCGAGACCAACGCCGCCTTCGACTTAGTTTTCAAGCCTTTTTATCGGTATCGTGATATCAGTTCCGAAAGCTAGTTAGCAGAATTTTATTTCGACATGTCATTAAGTCTGATTTATGTATCTGTTGCTATACACGTAGACGATTGGTGACACCCGCATACGGGGAAACTATTGCTTAGTGTAGACCAACCAAGCCGTCCCTGCCCAGTATAGATCTACCTAATTAATCGGCATCACAGAAGAGAGAAATACTCCGAGCTCGCATATTAGTATCAAATTCTATATATATCGTCCTTAGCACCCTTCGACTGGGTTTTTGTATCTGCACTCATACCCTGTGGGCCTATAACCAAAGTTGATGCGGAATTATATTTAAACCACACCAGTGCTAGAGACTCTTTGCCACCGACAGCTTATGTGCATCTACGCTCATATCTGTTACCTTGTACAGTTACTCTATAATTCACTACAAACTGTTCAATTTTCATCATGACTGTGAAGGAAACATCTTCGCATCTAGCTAATACGCTGGACACCTGGAGAAAGGTTGAATGTCTCAAGCAGGATGACAACCTTAGTTTGGACGGGATGTCACTCGACATCGCTAGCGTCGTAGCAGTTGCTCGGTAAGTCCCTTGGCCCCTGGGCCAAATTCAAACGGAAATCTTCGGGTTTTCTTGCGACCCAGACCACCGTACCTTAACAGTTTGATCTATGAACAAATCTTTGGGGTAAACTGTGATGAAAGGCTGACTTGACGATTACAAGGGATAACCATGCTGCCCAGATTTCCCCGGACCCAGAAGTATCCAACCGTGTCCATGCGGGTGTCAAAACCCTCCACGAGTACCTGGAAAAGGGCTACTTTATTTATGGTAATATCGTTGATTTCTGGCTTTGCCATAGCATCGAGCATCTAAACAGTTAACTAATGAATGAATGGATTTCTAGGTGTGAACACTGGCTTCGGCGGCAGTGCTGACTCGCGAACTCCTGAAGTCGGAAAGTTACAGCAAGCGCTACTACAGCTAACGCAAACCGGTATACTAACGGACAATGGCAACCTCCACGGCAGCCTCAATTCCTTACCTCTCAGTTGGGTCCGTGCCTCAATTGTCGTGCGCTGCAACCACCTGCTACGAGGCCATTCAGGTGTACGCCTGGACATTGTGAAAGCAATGTTAGAACTCCTACGCAATCGGCTTACACCTATCATCCCTATGCGTGGCTCGATATCTGCATCGGGCGATTTGATGCCCTTATCCTACATCGTAGGGGTCCTGGAGGGAAATCCTGATATCAAGGTACACTGGGATCGCCAACCGCAACCCTGTGTTATCTCCGCACCGGAGGCCTTGAAGGCTATAGGAGTTGAACCCTTCGTCTTGGGCCCCAAAGAAGGATTAGGCTTGATTAACGGAGCTGCACCGTCCGCCGCCGCCGGTGGCCTCGCCGTTTATGACGCGAGTCGGCTAGCCGTCCTCTCTCAGGCTCTTACTGCGATGACTTGTGAAGCGATGTTAGGTAATGCGGAGAACTATCATGAATTTCCGGCCGCGATTCGTCCTCACGCCGGGCAGATCGAAGTGGCTGCAAATATCCGCGAGGTCCTCGAAGGCTCCAAGCTTGTCGAGACATCAGCAGCAAAGGACCACTTTCGGCAAGGCCTCTTCCAAGATCGCTACGCACTCCGCGGTGCATCACAATGGCTAGGGCCACAAATTGAAGATTTGGCCTTGTCCATGAAGCAAATTACCACAGAGCTCAACTCTACTCAGGACAATCCAGTCATCGACTCGAAGTCTGGCGAAATATACTTCTGCTGTAACTTCCAGGCTGCGTCAGTTACTCCTGCCATGGAGAAGACCCGCGGAGCCCTGCAAATGATGGGGAAGTTGCTGTTTAGCTATTCCTCGGAACTCATCAACCCTGATCTTAGCAAGGGACTGCCTCCGAATCTAGTAGCTGATGAGCCTAGTTTGTCGTTCACTATGAAAGGTGTAGACATTAACATGGCTGCATACCTTTCTGAGCTGGGATGGCTTACGCATTCCGTCACACCGCACGTGCAGTCTGCCGAGATGCACAATCAGCCCATCAACTCGCTGGCTCTGATTTCGGCGCGACAAACGATGCAGGCTGTGGAGCTGGTGTCAATGATGTCTGCTTGCCTCCTTTATGTGGCATGTCAAGCGCTGGACTTGCGTGTCAGAGATTTGCGCTTCCTGCAGGCTCTTGAGGACGAAGTCGGGGCAGCTGTTGAAGAAATGCTAGGTTACTTGGTAAAGGATAAGACAAAATTTCAGAAAAAACTCAAAGTGGCGGTGGCTAATGCATGGAAAGAATCCTCGCGAGAGGATTTGCACGTTCGCATCCGCCTGATTTCTGATGCCGTAGCAGCGGCCTGGGTGTCACTTGCTCACCAAAAAGTTGTGAAGTCATCCACAGAACGTTTGAGGTTGGTTCAAGAACATATTTGCCAACAGGCGGAGACGATATTCAATACTATGCAACAAAAGTCGTTCAATGGCGAGTTGAACACAGAGTCATACTTAGGAGTCTCGTCCCTGTTGCTTTATCGTTTCGTCAGGACCGAGTTGAATGTGCCGTTTCATTGCGGACTCGTGGAACATCCAACGGTGACAGGCAGCGATGTCCCTGCTCGGGCGAGGAAAACTATCGGGGCCTGGATTTCTATCATTTTTGTTGCAATAGTCGACGGCAGGATACAGACTCCTCTGCGAGATGCCCACACGAAAGGTATACAGAGCGTCGATACCGTGAAGCTGCATGGTACTGAGGCTACAAAGATTCCGAATAGCAGTGTGAGAGAGATCCCACAGAGTGAGGTTGTGCAGGCGTGAGTGAGGGATGGGTCCGGAGTAAATATATATTCTAGCTTGAAGAGGTAAACGGAGGTCGGCTTTCATGTTTTCAAGTACATATGAAATTGTAATGATGAATATTCAATCGATTGAAGCTTGATTTAATCAATTATATATATTTGATATCAATATACTATAAGACTTTAAAACTTATGCAAACAAAGAATTTTCCGACGGAATCTTCCGGTGTAACTCGTGCTGGGTGTGGCCGCAATAAAGTTTGTAGTGAATCCAAGATCCCGCTTCATTGGTCGGCTGGGCTATATACTCCAAATTCGGCGTATCTATAATGCAACATCCAACGCGGTTTGCAGCGTGCGCTATATCAAGCGCATTTTATTCAAAGGCTCAACGCCTTCAGTATTGGAGTCGCTTTGAGAGCAATTTTACCCTTTGGAGGCTGGAAAACGAGCTATATCGAGGCAGCTTGACAGGCGCATATGCAACAGCCATAAAGTCGTGCTATGTAGTTCTACCATGTCACCAGCAAACCCTCCTTTCAATCATTGCCTTACAGACTGATCCACTGGATTGGATATCGCCAAGGTCTGTTGTGACGGCTCTCATTGTATATTCTCCAAAGGGTTCTTGGCGGCGGGAGCAATATCATCAAGCATCAAGATGTTAGCTCCGACTCTCAAATCAGCGGTTCTGCCGCTCGCGTTTTTCACGCTCCGAGCATCAGCCTACACGCTGACCTTTTACAGCGACACCGATTGCCAGACCAATCCTATTCTCACACACTCCATCAACTCCACTCAGCAGATGGAGAGCAGCTGCGAGATGATTCCTAGCAGTCTGAGAGATCAGATTGTGTCTGCCTACCTCGAACTCGACAATACGGACCAGTTCTTGAATTACGGTGTAACGCTCTACTCGGACGCCCGTTGCGGCGTCCGCGGTGCACAGATGCCAGCGGACACCTGCGCTGATGCATCTTTTGGCGCTATGAGTTTTGTTGTTACTTCCTCATCGACTACGTTTGACTTTGGGACTGTCGACTCGGTATATTACAGCCCTCCAGCTGGGGCTGGGGATGCAGCCTATATCCCGTCATCGAGTAGCTCAGACGACACCATCGTCGCTGACCAGGTCGATCTTATGTCGGAGATCGACAGCACCGGTGACGTCCTTAGCGTCGACCTGAATGGTGCAGGATTGCCGGTTGGCACAACGGACGACGACTGCACAACGGTCAAGGAGCAGGTTATCAATGTGGACAACGATTATAGCGGTGTTGCTGACGGGCGTATCAGCGAGGTGGCGACAATCGACGACCAGGGGAACGAATCGTATCAAAAGATCGAAGTGGACTATGCTGGTGATCTGACAGGGCCGGATGCGATAATGCAGGGACCCGTGGTTGAAAGCGATCCGACGACAAATGACCCTTGGGCGCCTGACGTTGGTCTTGATGGAACCGGTGGAATTGCTGCTGCGATCCCAAGGGGTGGTGCTTCAGCTGTCGCGTATGGTCCTGCCACCACGTCGCCCAGACCATCTTCAGCGTATTTCTGAATGGAGAGAAACTTGTGGGTTCTAGTATAGCAAGGGAGTGTTAGTAATGCAATCAATGCAACCATCTTACGCTACAGATGGATCTTTCGGCTCCAACGAACCATTATCATGACGGTCTAGGCTACTCTCGAGGCCAGACTCATGCGGGTCAAACAAGCTGGTGAATGTTGTGATGGGGCTCTCTCTCGTGTGGGCTCGTATGCGTCGATGATGGTGGATTGCTGCTTAGATGTACGCTATTTGTGATGAATGTCGTAGTATAAATCAACACCCTCTCCTTCACCGCCGCCACAATCTACCTCACAACATCTCCTGCTCCACCACCCTTCCACCTTTCGAAGGCATTCGTCAACTTCACCAGTCCTCAACTCTTCAGCACCTGAGAATTACTACGATAGTAACCCTTAAGCTACACACAATGGCATTTGGAGGATTCTGGCAGCATCAGCAGGACCTGGTGCGCCGTCACTACAGATTCGAAGCGGGATACCTGGAATTTCCCCCCAAACGCGAGGTACCGCCCGGATGGCATGGCCCTATATCTCGGCCGAAGAAGCGTGCCAGAGACGTAGTCTGGTGGAGCTACAGCCGAAATGGAGACTTTGAGACCCCCTCTGCAACATTACGGACCGTTGATAAAAACCCGGAACACAATGACAATAATGAATACTGGCTGCTGCGCCTGCTCACCACTCCGGACCCGATTGCGAGGGCCATTCTATCCTATTTGCACGTCGCCGATCTAAACAGCCTCAAGTATACCTGCCGCGGTTTTCACGAAGCTCTGACTGGCACCGGTGCTTGGTCTTGGATGCTCTGCCGACTTGACTTTGGCGACGAATCGAAAGGCGCCGGAGACGCGTTTAACGGTCTCCGCCGCTTGGAGAACAGGTCGCCGCTCTGGGACAACGAGTCAGTCGCATCGGTTCTCACCCGCTTCAATAACTTCTCAGAACTCGTCAGCGTCACGCTCGACCACACAGCCGTCAACGCCATCGGTCTCAATTGGCTACTCAAGAACTTCCCTCGTCTCACTCACATCTCCATGCGCTTCTGCAAGAACCTCAGGTTGCACGACCTACACTCCGCTCTTGAGGAATACTCCGCGTGGGATCCGTATGGTCTTGTCCGTCTCAGAGAGACTTACGTCGATTATTGGGGGACGCCAGAAATCTACATGATCATGTACCTGATGCTTGTCGATATGACGCCATTGGTAGATGTCATACACGTCGCCGAGAAGATCCGTTTCATCTCGCGTATGATTCGCAGCAATGTCTTCCTCTGTCAGCGAAATCACTATGACGATGGCGTTATCAAGGACGATATCGAGACCTACGCGAGGGAGTGTCCCGATGGTAGTTTCGACAAACCGAGCACCTTCTACCCGTGTGAGGTTCGAAACGTTACTTGCTCTATTTGCGATACCACCTTCACTCGGAGATTCTGCTTGAAGTGCTGGCCAACCCAGATCTGCTCATACTGCAATGAATTCCACTGCGCAAACTGCGATCTCGCTTCTTATGCGCCCAGAAAATATTCCGGTGGTGAGTATCAATTCCTTACACTCTATCTCAAACGAAAACTCGGTACATGGATATCAGAATCGTTCTAACTTTCTGATGCAGAAGTTGTTCCGGGCCCGCTTCTGGATCTTAAAATCTCTCAGCCGTGCTGTAGCGAAATCCACCATGAATTTCGCAGCGTCAGGCACTATTTCCATGAGCAATGCTGGAATGACTCCCAGCGTCAGCTTATATGCAAGGGATGCGACAAAATAACATGCTGGACTCTGTCGACACTCTCTTGCCCGCATTGCTTGCACCGACAATGCCCTGATACGGCCGGTTACGCCGAACGCAAATGTCAGCACTGCGGTATGGACAATAGTTACGAGGCGGATATTAAGGTAATTAAGTCTATCTGATCTTGAACGCCAAAATTCGACTAGACTTTCTTCGACTGCCCGTTGCTACCCGTATTTCTTCATGATTGTATTTTTTGAAAGTCACAACCTTCACTAGCCTCTCTTCATTCACTGATATTTACGTTATCATATGCATACGTACCTACACTGCATCTTAAGAGCGTCACTTTCGGCTGTCAAAGCTTCCTGTTTCTGTCTTTTTCTCTTATCAGCTCTTATGCAGTGTTCATTCTACCTATCCAAGCGCTTCGTTTTTGTAACCTAACTCTGTTCTCAGTTCCTACTAGATAGCTGGCTTGTAGTGGCGTTCCGCGTCAAGACAGGTCTTATATAGTGTCTGCTCAACATGAACGGTTTATGGTCTGTGTGCTGTGTAACTAAACATCCACTTCCAGAGAAAGACGTTGAAAAAAGTTCCTATTCGGGATAGCTCGCTCTCGTTTGGTAGAATTATTGGCTGGATCTGGAGGTGTTTCAACCGCTTTAGGAAATTCAGGTCCGAATCGGGTTCTTTTCTGGCTTCAACGGGAGGAGTTGCATCCGATTTCAGCAAAATATTCTCCCGATTAGAAGAAATAATCGTGAATCTGGAAATTTATTTGGCAGAATGGGTAATATTTCTAGTTCTGGGCCTCGCGCATAGTCCAGGAGCCAGCGCGCACTGTGTAGCGCGTAGAGTTTGGTGTTGAAGTTGACGATATTTGGCTGACTAATCAACGCGAACGCTTGTGTCGACAGGCTGACGACGACAGCATTCGTCATCCCGCAGCATAAAACACCGCCCAAACGCCATTACCCATTGCGCAGTCCGCCTGTTTGCCAGCATCCCGTCCGATTACTGCTACCGCTCTCGAAAAGCGATAATGGCGACGTACGAAGGTATGATTGCGCCCATTTACTCACTGCCCCTCCCCCGCAATCGAAATCCAGACCCCACCAGCCCAGCACTAACGTCACTGGTATACGCGCAGACGACCACAACCTCCCGGCCTCATCGACGGCGCAGAAACACACCTACAGGCGTCCAAGGCCTGACCTCTCCCATTTCTTCTCCTCCCTCTCCATCGATCCGTCCGCCTCGTCGTCAGGCTCTACATCGACAGCCCCGCCATCCCTCGAAGGCGCCGTTCCCGCTGTCGCGTTTACAACCCTCGCGCAAGCATGGCAGGAGAGCCTCGAGGGCCACGAGATCATTGAAAGTCTGATAGAGCAGCTGCTCGAGGAAGGGCGTTCGGGGAAGGAAGGCAAGGGCGTTGACCAGGAGTTCCTGGACGGGCTGGAGCGGATACCGAAGAAGGAGCTCGTGCAGGCGGATATCTGCCCGATTTGCAATACGCCGTTCCTGCTAGGTGGGCACCCCAGTCGCCCAACTATATACGTTTTGAAATATCCTTGTGCTGAAGGAGCCGTTTGATGTATAGATCAGTACCCGCTCGTCGTGCGCCTACCCTGTCACAAAAGTCACGTCTTCGATCTCGAATGCATCAGCCCGTGGCTGAAGCTACATACTACGTGAGCTCCCTCCATATACCATTACTTTGAAAATTAAACGAAACTGACATCACGATAGATGTCCCCTCGACCGGATTGACGTGACAAAGAAGAAGACGCCGCCGCCTGCTGTTGAAGATGAAGAGGAGTGGGATGACAATTACGGTTAACCGCACTTACTACAGTACAAGACCCTATTACACTTATAATTATAATTTCTACTGGTAATTCTGTTATGTATCATCTGATAGTCTACGATACGACAATCGGCCTGGCTACTTTCCAGTGACGTATGACATATTCAGTTCTAAAATCAGTGATATTTGTTATTATTGCGATCCAGATACATGCCTGCACCGTCCCACCAAACCGAAGAATCCTTTTAAAACGCAAACTCCATGTGGAATAGAGACAGCTCTAGTAAAAAAATAATGAAGAGCAATACCAGTCCACCCAGTTTACCAAATCCGCTTCGCCACCATATCAAACCGCTCCACTTCTCCTAACGGCGTGGTCTTCCTGACCGCCCCTCCACCCGCCTCCCCGCCGTTGATAATTCGCTTCTTATCTTCGTTCATCTCGGCTACGCCGCCGGTACTGACACCCGGAACTGCATAGCCAGCCTTCTCTCGCTCTTTCATCCCCTTGTAACGCCGCCGCGCCACCGCCAGCAAGCCCATTCCTAGCACAAACTTGAACACCAAAAAAACCAGCCATATCCCAATGAATATCGTCGCAATGGTAAGGTACTCGGTAATCGTATTGAGGAGGTCTACAGCGCTGTCACCTGTAGAGCTCGAGAACACGCGACGTAGCGTCGAGTCGAACTCGTGTAGTGCTGCTGTTGTCGCAGGCGACGAGCTGCCGGTGTGTAACTTGCCGAGAGATGCGGCCGAGTTCGTCGTCGCAGTCGAGTCGCCAAAGGATGGAGAAGGGAAATGAGTTGAGATGAACATCTGGTACGTTTGCAGAGAGGAACGGATGAATAGACACGCCAGGGGGATAACAGGCAACCCTAGACGGCGCATTAAGTTCTCCTCCGCGAAGGCCTACCGGCATTCTCGCGCATTAGTACAGTTTTCAGCAACAAATGGTGGGGAGGGGGATATTATACTGACATGAGTATAGTAGTCCTTCGCCAGCACGTCCAGATACCGTGAGTATATCTGCGGCTTAATGTTGTTGAATTTGGTAATATACGCATGCTTCAACCAGTCCACAAACATCTCGCTGCCAAGAACTAGCAGAAAGGGCCCCATCAACTGCCCTGTCCACTTGGGTAGGATGGTAAAGCTTTTCGGCAGGAACATGCCACCGCTGCTGGACGTTGTCGATGTGTTTGGCGCGTTGGCCCCCAATGGCGATGGAAAGCCTAGCCCGGCAGCCGATACCAACCCGGTAAGACCGAATCCGCCGACTCCAAGCAGGCCATCAAGCCCAATCTCCACCAGGTTCCGACTGGCGATAATAATCAGCATCAACCACAGCTGAAAGCGCTCTACGACATCTGCGCACGCCATCTGGAACAAGTTCTCCTTCTCGATCCGCTTGAATACTGTGGTCTTGATCTCCACAAATTGATTCGACAGCAGAAGGGTAATCAAGCTATTCGAATAGCTGTTCACCGCCACATTGAGAGTGATGACCTGGTAAAATAGTGCAGTTGCATGTAAGACGTTATACCCCAGCGCTAGCAGGAAGAACCCGAATGGTCGAAGCACCTTGCTCGTCCCATCGGGTCTGCGCTCCAGCGACTCCCGGGAGAACAGACACTCAAAGATATCCTGCCCGATTGCAGAGAGCAGCTTATCCGCGACCTCGAGTACGCTATAGATAACATACAACTTGATCGCGTTTTGGCCGCGAATGCTGTGGTACATCCGGCTGGCGTCAAACTCCATCAAAATCCAGCATGAAAAGATGACAACAGCGCCCTTGAGCAAATCAGCCTTGTGATTGGGCTGCAGGTCCGACGTCTTACGTCGTTTCGCCAGTGCTGCTAGTCGCCGTCTCTTCGAGTCCTTTTTGGAGTCTGCCCCAGAGGAAGAGGTTTGCGTTTGCTGCGATTGGTCGTCAGAAGTCTTCCTTTGAGCTTCCAATTGCACGGCTTCAGGTCGTAGCCAAGATTTCGCCAAATACGCCACTATCTCGCCGATAAGCTTCATCCAATAAAGAAGAAGCCGCCAGAGTGCAGCCGCGAATCGGATCGGCAGGATGGTAAAGTTCCAAAGCCAACCATCGAGGCACGCAAACGAGCCAAACCACAGAGCGCCTTCGAGGTACATCGGTAGCGTGAGGAAGTTCATAAGCTTCTCAATGCGAAGCTCTGCCGACACCAGGTCATACTTTGAAGCCGGCGTCGTTGACAGCGATAGGTAAAGGTAGTCGCCGAGGGAAATAGGGGTCGTCGCTATCGTATCCCGCGAGTGTCTGGGTTCGGAAACAGCGGATGCAGGCCCACTCGACGTAGGATTGGCCTTCTCCGTGTGCTTTGCGGACGAGCTCGGCGGTACTAGCGGCGTGAGATTCGCACCAATATACGTGCTACCGTTCAGGCCCACTCGCTGACCAGATTTCGCGCGGCGAACATTCGCCGTACCACTGTGGTTCCGCAGAGGTGGCAGCGGCGGCCGTTGCAGCAGGGCTGCTAGCTGCTTCTCGCGCTCCTTCGAAGCATCATCTTTCGTCAGGCTACCGGCACGGCTTCTGCCGCCCTTGGATGTCGTACTCCCGGATCTAGGCCTCCTGCTAGACACAGAGCCATCGTGGCTAAGGGTATCCGGTGTGAACTTTGCGATCTGTGGGGACAGCGGCACCTCATCAACGGATGAAGCAGTAGTCGAAAGTTTTCCATCCGCCTTGAGCCAGTGATCCTCTGGTATCGTGATAGCCTGTAGCGACAAGCCAGACGGTATGCCTGGCGACAAGCGGGGAACGTTCACATCTTCTCGCTCGGAGAGGACAGGTGAGGTCGTCGCAGTCGTCACAGCGGTCGAATTCGTCTTGGACTCGTCGGTGTGGCTGGGCGCCTGCCACTTCCGCAGCTGTAGGTTCGCGTCATAATGGGCGTCGGGAATCAGAAAATCCGGCGGCGGGAGGAGAGATGGCTCTTCGCGTCCCTTGGAGGTCGGCGACTCTGTATCCTGAGCTTCTCGTATTAGCCGTGGCGCACATGCGACGCGGTGTTCTGCGTTTGAACTTGGTGGCTTGAGAGTACCTCGCCCATGGCGGTTGTGATTCGTCACCGCGCTTGTTGTTGTATGCTTCTTGTGTTCAGGGTCGCGTGAGTGCGTCGCATCGTCCTGCAGACCGTCCCGTAGTTCCAAAGCCGTGCCAGCAAGAGATGATGAGTCGGTTGTCGCCGGGGCACGAAGCTCGGCAGAAGCGCCTGTAACGGGGTGGGAGAGCCACCTACTTACCAAGACATTCCGGCGGACGCCAAGGACCGATAGCAACGCAGTCTTATAGGCTTTTAGAAACCTTTGAATCTAAGCTAGGTATCTAAGCAATTTATATAACCATATATAGACATATTAGCATCTAGAAGAGCAACGGAACCAAAGAAGCCGATTAGATCCGGATCTTAGCTCATATTTCCCATGCGTTATTTTCCGACCCGATGTAAAGAAGAACTAGTCCATTCTAAGCGAAATTCCAGCAATTATAATACTTGTGTGTACGACTCGGAGATTTGCAACAATGTTGATACAAGGGTGATAATTAACGGTTACATATGCATATAGAAGGGAGATATATATTAAAAGTAATATTAAGTTATACAAAGCGAATTGGTAATTGTATATTAGGCTAGCACATCTCAAAACTGGTCGCTATATGTTGGTGGTCTGATAAACGGCCCACATGTACTCCTAGAAATATACTAGGGTGGCCTAGTTTGTGAGACCAGTCGCTATTTTATACTAGTTACCAATATATCATATCTTGTACGCGTATAAAGCTAATACTTCCACCCAGACGCTATTTTGATAATTATAAGTCGCGATAAGTAGGCTAGGCCGAGGCCACCAGATTCCAGCTCCTTAACCGTTCATCCTCATTCATTTCGAGAAGCAACGTTCAGATTCGCTTGTAATTACCACTCAATCATATCATGGAGGCATTTCGAGCTCACCGGACTGCGAGTGCGACTTGACTACGAGTGCGACTTGACTGATCAGTGGTGAAAACATATTATCAGATCCGACGATTTGTGAATATTAACACGGGAAGGAGAAACAAAACCGCTTGCTGTTTACGGTCTTGAGCTCGAGTTACTTAATACAATATTCTAGGTGGTGAAGTTTCTGAGTCTGATTTATGAGACGCATTTAGAGCAATCTATCGTGTATTTAGGTAGCGCCCTCGGCCACGAAAGTCAGCATCTAATCACTAAACCCCCCCATCTGCTCTCATTTCTCATCATCCAATCTCGAGCTCGAATTGCACCTTGGGTTTTACTCTTGTTTCCCTACCCACACATTCCTTTGCTATGTAGGTGTGCTTTCTTGTCATCTGAGCTTAGATAGGTTTCACTAACGATGCATTAAGCTATTTGATACGTTATGCGTTCTACAATTTCCATCGCAGCAGCCGCTGCCCTCCCTTTCGCCGTTCTAGCAGCTCCCCAGGACGGCGGTCTGGGATTCTCGAATTTCGAGAAGAGAGGCCAAATCTTTTTTGAGGCGTGTTGGCCGTCTACGAATGAAGATGACTTTCGCCATATTGGCTGTTACAAGAAGCATAGTACTGCCAAGTCTATCTTAGATATCCCAATCCGCTGGTATGATGGTAAAGGACCCGATATCAAGGAGGCAAATATGACTGTCGCGAGTTGCGTTGCCGCCTGCAAGGGCGTAGGCGCCAGATACGCCGCACTCCAGGAGGGCAAACTCGTAAGTTCCCCAATTTCCGTGATCCTTCCTAATCAGCGCACATCAAAGATCTAATGAGTACCGATATTAATATATTCTAGTGTGATTGTGGGAATGAGCTCGCTGGCAGTATAACCGGTGACGAGCTTTGCAACAAGCCCTGCAAAGGCCCTGCAAACGCGTCAAAATGGAAACATTGTGGCGGCAATCCTGAATGGTCCGTTTACAAAGACCGTTCGTTTAAACAGAAATGGGATGTAGATGACGCTGTCCGCGGATACGTTGATGGCGGCTGTTACGTTGATGATAAAGTCCGCATCGTGAGGGGCTCGTTCACTACGGATTCGGGTATGACTGTTGACAAATGTTTAAGACAATGTGCCGAAGACGGCTATCCCTATGCTATGACTGAGAATGGGAATCAATGTAAGTCAGCGATATCAGCTTCATCAGTCTCATTGTACTATGCTAACAATCGACTACTGGGGTAGGCTTCGTACGTAAACCACAGTTATTGATATAATATTTGGGTGCGCAGCAGACCTAATGGAGCCTTATAGTGTGGGGGAGGCTTACGAGAGAAGGCTGTGCCAAAACCTGAGAAAGAATGTAACAAGAAGTGCTCCGGCGAAAAAGATAAGGGAAAAACATGTGGCGGCTTCTGGAGAGGAAGGATATATTACAATAGACATCTGGACAGCAGCAGACCCTGCAGTGCACGTCCGTCGGGTGTAGCACCGGCTAACAACCCAACGCCGCCTCCCCACAAACAATCTGGGCCATCCAAGCAACCATCCCGTCCTGAACAGGATGTCGAGTATGAGACGGTAACCGCCACAATCACCGAGGAAAGAGTTGTTACGAAGGATTCAAAGAACGGCAAGAAGGGCAAGTACGTCATCACAGAGACTATAACCAGAGTAGCGCCCGTTACCCAGCGTATCGACGCGAAACCTACTGGGAAACCAGGTAGAAATGATGACGACGACGACGAAGACGATAATAATAAGGACTCCGGGATGAAGAATCAGCCCCCTAAGAATAACTCTCCGGCAAAGGTGGTAATAACAGCTACTGTGACCAAGAAAGTTATTAACACAGCTAGTAAGCCCGCTAACGGCGACGACGACAACAACGGCGATAACGATAAGGAGAACGACAAAACAAAAAATTCTGATTCCCTGCCAGGGGGCTATTAGCAGCGATGAATGCGAAGATAGTCTGGAATGAGTGGTCCAAGGCAAGGTATTCGTATGCACGGATTGATACATTTAAGGAAATATCAAAACCAAAATCGGATGAGTAGGCACCCAGGTACACCAAATTCATGGAAGCTAGAACAAGAAGAGGTCATATCATCGAGACTTTCATTATATTAGATATAGATTTCATTTCATATACACTTATATGTAGGTATTAGGCCACGTTACCACCACACAGATAGATTACTGGCGGGTGATAGAGTGACGGCACGAATAATAGCGCTAGCTGGTACTACCTAAACTTTTGTGACTTTTGTCTGGTGTAGCTTCTGAAACCTGTCGTTAGAGTAGTTAGAGTCAAGCTTACTCTAATTTGTGATCCAGCATTCTGCTTAGGTAGAAGTAAGAATCAACAAGTTTTATTATTGATAAGCGGCAGGGCAGAAATTTGGAGCAAAGAGGAGAGGAGTCGGGGAATATTGGAAAAAATAAACAAAAAAAGGAACTAAAATAGATACTACCATTTAATCGCTTTTCATTTCACTGTAATATTATATTGATACGGGTAAAATATAAGATCAAAGTAAGCCTATTGAATTGGTTTGCCCCCGTCATCTTTAAGACTAATCGTCCTGGACGACAATACCCCTTTTATAGTTGTAAGACCCCGTTGTTGGAAGCCGAATGTTAATATTTTAGATTGATCTATAATCTACTGATATGATTCACACTCACAAACTCTGCATTTATAAATGTATATGTCTGAACTATAGTCCATTCTCTGGCTCCACTGTCTGTTATGAGATAGATTTTGTCAACAATCCACATAAATACTTTCAGGCATTTTATCTTGACTTATCCCCTGTTGTTGCACAATTATTTTAGTTGTGGTCAACCTCTTATGACCTAGCCTACATAGACATGCATCCAGTATGGGAATCCAATCTACAAGGGGGTTAAATACTATTATATCAAATTACTATAAACAATAATTAGCTAATAACGACATTTAATAAGATATAAATTTATACTAATATATTCTGTTGAGTAATAGATAGAAGCTGATAAACTAGTATTATGTCACTGCTGCGGACTTGCCCCTGGGTCGCAGCCAGCACTCATCTGCAACAAGCCAGCTGGTATGCAGCCCCGACCATTTCGAGAGCCCGAATTCGGTATGGAAAATCGCACATCGCATGTCGACTCTCTGACCCGGGGAGATTATTTAAAATACGTAATAGGCGAAAGCTCCGTCATCATAAGAGGGGGTTGGATTCATCTTTGTTACGCCCCAATCCCAGGTCCTCGTACTGAGCTGTAGATTGGTGATACTTTATAAAATGTCGCTACCAACGCTTATGTCTATCTACAGCTAGGCAGCGATAAGTAACATAATATAATTCGCCTTACATGTATACAAAATTCAATTCGTCTCCAGCATGCTCGGCGTCGCCGGTCCTAAAACTGGCAGTCTGGTTTAAGAGACAACCTCATCCCGTGGGTCGGTTTTGTACATTGGAAATTTTCACGGTATTACAGGTATAGCGTAATGCAATATGCATGGAACTACGTCAAAGTCTCCATGTCAAGCCTCACGATGTGCCCATGTACTTATGTAAGTTACGATGGTGCCCCCATGGTTATACATGTGAGCTTATTCGAACTGTTTCTCAGACTGAGAATGCCTCTTTCGGGTACGAGCTCGAATAGAGATATTTAAAAACACCATTTTGGAATTTACATGAGTTCCGTTCTCTCGTCTGTGATGTCTGCTGAGAATCAATCTCCTAGTGAGATCACGTAGTATACAGATTTAATACCCTATCTCTCCTGTCAGACTGGCCTTATAGCAGCCTTGCGCTTGTGCTTAAACTGGCGCCAGCATCCGTCTTGACTCAGGGCGCTGAAACCTCCAGTCGGAGCGCCGATCCTGTACCATACGCGAGGCCACTTCCTCCAACAGAAGTATCAGACCACTTGCATCTCTCAATATCGCGGACGCCTTCAGCAATGGCCGAACTACAATTTTCCGAAGTCCCAAATCTCGTTAGTTACCATCCATACAACAACCGATCGAGGCGGGAACAATAATCGTCAGGTAAACAACTTACTAGCTAACCGTAGATGAGTCCTTGTCGGCGAACGCGAAAACTCGGCAGTCGCGAGCGCTGCAGATTGTGGTATGCGATCCGCTGAACGTCTGTGTTTGTCCTCTTTTGCTGTCAAATTGGCGGATGCATTCCTTCAGGTCGACATCCCAGCATAGGTGGACGCCAGCCCAGCACTGCGCACGCTTGGAAATATCTCTTTCAGATGCGCGGGATCCGCTCACTATGTTGGTAATGAGTTAACTGTATTAGCATACGCGTTCAAAGTCTCCTTGTTTCGCTAGATCTAGCGTTTTGGGTAGGCGGCAGTGGCAGGAGGCCAAAGCCTAGAGGCAGTGCTGGCAAATACTGACGTGCAATGAATCCCGGTGCGGCAGAAACGATGCCAGTAAGGCTGAGAAGGGCGACAAACCCAAGTTTGGTCGAGACCATGGTGTGTAATGTTCAAATATGCAAAAGTACCTGGCCAAGTGATCAAGGTTTAATTAATTGAGGAGCTCTGAAAGATTGTTCGGTCACACTACAGCACATGTATATGAACGGAATGTCGGGAGCCTCCGTTATATACTCTATCGAGAAAGTCGGACTTGTCATTTAATTGCTCTACGCGAGTGAGCCCAAAGATCTAAGATCCATCGAGATTTTACGATCAGCACATCCGTCTTGCAAGTTGCTGCGGTATTGACATATTGCGCCATATATCTGCACGTCAGATATTATAGGAAGCGTAGTGAGGAGAATACGGACTGCTCGTTCAGATGAAACACTAGATTCACATATATCTAGATGAACGATGCAATGCGGGATCAAAAGATGTGAGAATAAATGCGGTGGTAACATGTCAAAGCCATCCATGGGACCGTCTAGGATGCATGCCAACACCGATACCTCAAAGAATATCTGCCCGGTGTTATAATAGCTTACTCATCGGCCACGATAATTTGCAAGTCCGCTAGGGTAGGCGCCTGCCTCGCCAAGCGAGTCAAATATCCGATTTAACGCCTCAGTAACCTGGATGTAGAAGTGCCTGGCTCACGAGGCAGCAGTATCATCGGTAACTCCGAAAAATTAATTGTCGCGATCTGGAATGGGATTTCGGGATCTATTTGAGCTCCATACTTTATTCTGAAGGTAGCTGCTGACTTGATTAAGGGGCAGCGAGGAAATATACGCTAATGGTTGAAAGACTTGAAGTATACATCTGATGGTTGATACTTCGCTAATAAGTAAAATCCTCCCAGCTAACCTGCTGGCCCTGCAGCCATTCCAACACCTCTTTCTGCATATCCTTAGCCGTGCACACATACCACTTCCGCGACGTATCGGTATCGCCCTCCTCGATGAGATCAGTCTTCTGTATCCTCCTATACTGCACATTCGCAACAGGCGCTTCCACTTCCTCGCCCTCCTGTCGCCTGGTTATGAACAATCTCAGCGCCTCCTTCATGCCCTTCATGCCCTCTCTCTCCAGCGTTTCCTTTACAAACGGTAAGTCTCTTTCTCTTACCGCCCAGAACAATTTGACATCCAGCTCGGCCTTCATCAACTCCTCCCACTGGGCGATGAAGGGCGTAATGCCCACACCGGCGGCTACGATGCCGATTTTCCCGCCCGCGCACTTCTCGATGAAGAATTCTCCTCCGAATCCCTGAACGGGGACTTCGAGCAGTGCGCCGGGGTTCTGCTGGAACAGGTACCGCGTCACGGGCCCCACCCTTCGTATCGTGATTTCGAATTTCCCAGCATCTCGTCCCTGGAGCTGTCCGGGTGGCGACGAGACTGTGAAGCTACGAATGTAGTCGTCGTTCAGTCCCTGCGGATCCGAATCGTCCATGTGTCGGTATCCGGCGCTCAGATCCTCCTCGAAGTTCAGCATGACGTACTGTCCTGCTCTCCAAAGCTCGTCGGGCTTCCTATTCCCTCCGTCTAGTTGGAATGTGAATCTGGCGATTGAGTCGCTGAGCTTGTCCTTTTTGACTAGTCTCGCCATCATACCATCTTGCTCGCCGGCCAAGCCCGCTTTCTGTCCGTGCTTTTCCGTAGTGAGGTACCGCACCGCAGGGTTGTACGGGCTCCAGCCCACCCGCTCGGTCTCCGCTAGCCGCAATCCGAACGAGGCTGGGCTGTACCTCGCCTCTGTGACTGTAAATTTGACGGCGAGCTTACTCCGATTGATCACTCTCTCGGCGTCGTCGCCGATAAGTATTTCTACCTTTCCAGTAAGGAACAGCATATCGCCGGTGTTGAAATCCGGGAAGGTAAGCCCTGCGAGCGGCGTAACCTGGAAGTTCCCGAGTGTCTGATATAGCCTGTTGCCCGAGTATTCCGGCCATACCAACGTTGTTGGTTGTTCTGCGGTAGCTTGTGAGGAAGGCTCGTTCGGTATGACTCGCACAAATCCGGGTGGTCCGCCGCGATGGTTCACGTCCATGTCTATGAAGCCATTACGGGAAGCGACGAAGAACATGTCCGATCGCGAGATCAAGTCTAGCGCCTTCTGTGGGAGCGAGACCGGTACTTGGAAATTGTCCGTAGTATTCGTGGGTACCTGCACCGGCACAAGGTCCAGATGCCGAGCTATACAAGTAGATCACGTCAGTTTGGATTCAAATCCCAATGTATTAGCTAGCGGAGAGCCGGGTAAGTTACTAAACTTACCATTCATGTATTTTGGACAATTCCCTAATGTCTGTTCAATTGCCAGAACCATCCCAATCTCCGTCTTGTCCACTTTATGCATCCCCCTCTTGCTTCGCCCGTACAGCTTTACCCGCTGTCTTCTCTCAAGATTCATGGCCAAGCCGGCAACCATGCCCTCCCCTTTCGCATGGCCGCTCTCAGCCTCGCCCCATCCTTCTTCTTGGAGATTCTCGTATATGGGATCGCCAGCAGGAATAGGCGACTGCATAGCTAGCACTCCCGCTCCAACGCCTTGTGCGAAGCCGGGAGGACCGGCGAGCAGAGACGCCCATGGTTGGCCGGACGGTGAGGTTGTGCCGACGGCGATGAGCTGACAGGATGCGACATATCGGCTTACTCCCGGTGGCAGATAAGGAGCCGTCGGGTTATCCTGCTTCGGTACTCGTAGCAGCTGCTGGATGTTCTCTATCGAGTGAAGTTGACATGTTAGAAATGTGTTGTCGGGTGGCATAACCTTTTTAGGCCAAGGACCTTCGGTATGCATTACAAGATGGAGGGACGTACCTTCGCCAGCATGAAAGGAACCGTCGAAGCCGAAGACCGCAGACATGGCGTTTACGATAGTTTGAAAGAACACGATATAATATATACAACTGCAGCGTAACCAATATATAGCTTCGATTTTGCTAAGCATCGAGCTTCGTGCTTGCCATCAGATCAGATCCCCCGAGTTTATTATATAGTAAGACGCAGCAAGCCGAGACCGGCGTTGATGTCGACGCATTAGGTAATCTCCCCTACTGCAGAAAGATCTCCGCGGCAAACTTCGGCCCAGCCGGTGAGAGCTGACCAGGCGCCATCCATCTACAAATCGATCCAGCAGACACCAAACAAGTAGTAGCTATAGTATACTACTTAACTATCCGTCCTCAGTCCTTATACGGACAGGGTTCGCCCCCAGTATAGCTAGCCGGCAGCCAGATGGCCATGAGATCTAGTGCCCAAGACTCGGGTATCTCCGCATCTCCAGGGAGCTCGAGGTAGGTTCGCAGTAAATGTAAACGCCGGCGCCTGCACGGAACACACGGGAGATACGTGGTACAGTCGTATGGGTGCAAAGAGCGCATCCAGTCCTTCGATATTGCGTACGACGGGGCACCATTCAAGCACGTGGCGGATGTAGGTGTATGATGGGTGTAGTCGGGGAGGAAGGCTCCTGAGCATGGCATCTTGAGATATATTTTTTTGCGTGTATTGGACGCTCCAGCCGCAATTGCGAGATTTGGTGATTTGGATGCGGTGGGATATGTAATAAATGAACGTGCTGGCTCGTTCGAAGACTTTGTTGGTTGTCGTACTACACCGACCGCTGCTGTGGATTTATACGCGGTATTATATTATATTTCAGAATATGTACCTAGGTAAGTAAGTACCTAGGTATTCTCTCAGAACTTTAATCTTCTGAAGGAGAGATCCCGAGAATGGATGTATTTTGCGTATATGGACGTTATATCGCACGCAAACGCGGTCAGAAGGAAGTATAATATGTAGATATTTGCGCATCGGCAGGTAAATTTATAAAAGCTGTGTGACATTGAAGGTCCAACCCGTGCTATCGCACGTATTATCGTCGGTTTGAAAAGCGTTATACGACTTAGCATACCGTATCTATTTGCATAGATTCCTCTGTCCATCGTCTCTGCTAATATGTCTTAAGCTGCTTTCGGCCTCGACCTTGAAAATAGTCCTCAACGTCAAAGCCATCATCGCTATTGTCAATTCCAAGCTCCTCACCGAACCTTTGGAAATTCGGTTGGGATGCGCGGGCTAGATCCTCGCCGGCTTCATTTGCAAACAGGTTCACCATATCAGGATAAACGGTGATAGCCTCATCGTTTCGCATCGTAAAGTCGCCATCCCATGCTACCGTATCCGTCGACATGACAGGCAGCCCCAGGGATGCGAGTAGTTCTTCAGCACTGTAGAACGGGATATCGGCAAGGAACTCCAGATCATCAGCATCTAAAGGACTTGAAGCTATCGCCTGCGCCTCAAGTTGGGATTCGATTTCATTCACAGGCATCTCGGTCTGCGCTCCCTCAGACCCGAGCTGTTGTGGATCCGGATTCGAAACTGAGAAGTCAAAGTCCTCCATAAACGTGAAGTCTCCCGGCCGCTGCTCTTGGAGAACCTCTTGTGACGGCAGTTCTTCCGGTGCCCAATTCTGGCTACCGGCATGCTGTCTCGTAACCTCCGAGAGCTGCGGCGCCAGAGTTTCAGGATTCTGACCATCCGTCTGCAGGACGAGCGCTGCGGTTTGGAGGATATCGTACGCGGCGCGCACCCGCTTCTGCGCCTGGTAGGCCTCCGCCACGACCGTCCTAAACCAGTTCCGCTTGTCCGGGGCGTCCATGTACTGCATCACGAGATCCATCGTATCAATCGGTCGATTAGCAATCTGCTCAGGCGTCATGCCAGACGTCCCCGTATTCGATCGTGCCGTATCAACTGCCGGCGCAGCAGACTGGATTGCCTGGTTGGCAGAAAGTGTATCGGAGGGCCGGGGAGCCGCGGGTCTCAGAGCCATCCTCGGACGAGGAGGCCGTAAAAGCTGCGGTGCTATCGCCTCCAACAGCTCTATTTTCTCCTGCCGTTCAGGATCTCGGCCCAGCACTCTATTCGTAACTCTCCCGAGCACAATCTCGATATCCCTGGTATTCTCGCTGGCCACCATCTCCAGTTCTTCCGGCGTTGCGACTTCCTCCATCGCGAAGTTCTGAACTAGCCCCTCCGCATCACTCGTGCCGAGGAAGACGCCCGCGGAGTTCCAATGGTACACGCGGTTAGCCGCCGCTTCCTCCCCGGTCAACCGCTGGATAACACGATCGTAAAAGTCAAAATCGACACTCTGCGCCGAATGTACCTGTGCGAAATATCGCAGCTTCTTGAAATCAGCAATATTGACACCCAGCGGCTTGTTCGGATCCAAGACGAGTAGCATCGCCGGGTTTCCTCCCTTCGCCCCTTTACACTCGTAATCTCGGTAGAACGCGACGACGCTCGTCACGAACGAGGTTGGCGCATTGTAGATCGTGACAGCCTCGTAGGAGGTCGGCTGCACGACACGCTTGGGCTTGAAGTTTCGGCATTCGAAATTTTGAGAAACAGGGCTGTTGACGAGTGCGGTGGGCGGCTTGTCTTCCCACGCGACAGGGAAGCTGTACTGGTAGTACGCCGATGCGGTGCGAATGAGCAGTGAGAGGAGTCCGAAGCTTAGAGCTGTCGCTTCCCTGATAGAAACGGGTGCCATGCTCGTTCGGTCGCCATATGGCAAGCTCTTTGGACTGGGTAGTATGTCGGAGAATACATCTCTATCGATGCGGCTCTCTCCACGGCGAGCTAGAACGGTCTCGATATTGCTCACCGCGAGCTCATTCAAAGTGTAACATCTAGCTGTGTTGGGACAACCTGCTTCGCGAGATAACAAATCCGGGTATAATAAAATGACAACATGCAGAAACCGAAACTCCGTGCGAACGAAAATCTATGGAGTGGTGACTGGTAAAAATGATACTGGCACCCATGATAATGACCCATCGCTCTGTATAAGCTGCCGCCTTACGATCACTCACTCAAGTCAATCGCAGAATTCGATGAACCTAGTCAAGCCAGTCAATCCTGTAAAGTCCACGTGGAAAGCTTGTGTGCTTTGCGAGATCAGACATCCCACATTATTCCGCCCCATTCTGCGTAGACTTCGCATCCCGTTCAAGGGTCAGTCTCGCCATTTTCTCCAACCAGTCCCACCGCTTATCCAGATTCTTCTTTCCATGCTTCTCAACAACACGCTGAAGCTCAGCCTCATCAGCATCCGCTGACAATGCTTCGTCGTCAACTTCTGTCCAGACCCCCCGTCTTTCTGGCCATTGGAAATCTATCAAAATGTTAGAACGCCGACGCCAAAGGCAAGGGAAGGAGAAAGAGTTCTTACCTGCTTCGGTACCTCCTTGCTGACAATGGAGCCTCAACGACTGCAGAATAATTAGAGCGAGATCCTTGTCGCAACAGGTGCGATGGAGGATATTCCCCATGTCTTGACGGCCAACGTTGAACTCTTTCATCCGAGCCTCTGTCCAGGGTACATATTCAGCAACCCAGCCGCCTGTTTGGGAGCCCTGGAGAGGGCCGCCGTCAGGGACGTCGTTCAAAGTCTCGTCAGCCTCTGGAAGCGGCGTAGCCGACCGGCGAGCGTGGAGGCCCGGCGAGTTATCATTAAGGAGGCCGAGATCGCGATTGGGAAGGCCGCCCGCTTCCATCATGGCTTCTTCTTCTTCGTCTTCAGTATCAGCACCAGCGTTTTCTTCGTCTTCAGTATCTTCGGCTATGTGGTAGTAGTCGTCGTCGTCCTGTGATGGTGAGGGTCTCGGCGAGTGCTTTCCTGATGCCTTTCTTTTCCTCGATAGATGGGCAAGAGGGCTGAGTGTTGGACTCTGAGGCCTCTGGTTAAAGGAGCCGGTTGTGCTTCTGGGAGTGGAGCCCGGATTGCTGCTAGTATCCGGGAGCGGAACCAGCTTTTGTGGCGTGTCTTCAACAAACATATCGCTATAGCTTGGGCCTCCGGACTTGCGACGTTTGCTAGTCGATCGCGAAGACGAGGCGCGAGCAGTCTTGTGGATGGAGGAAGGCATGGTTTTCGTCGGCTGTCGATAGGGTATATCTTCGCTCTCATCTTGTACCGAAGAGGAAAACTCCATGGTGGCCCCGAGAGGAGGTAAGCGTCGTGGGCTGGTAACCGGTTGCTCCAGAGGTGGAAATCGGTCTGATCGATACAGCTGAGGGGGGGAGCTCGCTGGAATTAGTCTAACAGGAAACTTTGTCGGACTGCTCTGTTTCTCGATCTTGATGTCACGCTCTGGCGACCCTCCAGAGTCAGATTCTTCCTCGGCGTCACTAGTGAGGTCGATCAATTGCGTGGCTCTTGGTCGTGAAGTCGGCGATCCTTGTTGGATGGGCTCATTCAAGGGCGGACTTTGCGCCGGTTTAACGGTAGCCGGTGTCTGAGGCAGTGGAGATGGCTTGGATGGACTGTCCTTGGGGACCTCCGGTGGACAGGCCACTACTTGCCCACTCGATGGCGTCTGTGCCACTGAATGCTTGGCTTTACCTGAGCCCGTGGACATTCGAGGTTTTGGTGTCTGGGTTATTGAACGCTTGTGCGGTCTGAACGGTTTGCGTTCTGCGGCCAATATATACATTGCGAGACGAGTTGCCGTATTGTCGAGATCTATCTGTTGATAATCGGTATCTGATTCTGTATTTTGGCCCAGGAATCGGCGTGGACATCCTGTGAACATTCTCCAATCCTCGCGAAGGCCGCGTAAAACCGCCAACTCCAGCTCTCGTCCCTGCAGTTTACGCTCGTTGAAAACCTGTTTCATGAGAGGTTTTATCCTTCCTAGGAAATAATCGAGGTACTCATCCGCAGCGTGGCCTTTGAACTATAGAACCATAGACATCAGTCTTCCCAGTTACAATACGGTGCAACGCACAATGGGGACCATACGTTGGGACGCTCAACCCAAACCCAAGAGAGCGCGTCTTCAGCTATGGTTTGGCAAATCTCAAGCTGCTCCTTCCTTGTACTGGCCCATCCGATATACATGGCTTTGGAGATTAACGCCTGTTTCTCCAGCTCTGTGAACGGCTCTGGGGGGATCATTTCATGCTCATTGACTTTCCTATCCCGGATTTCGGCCCAAGCTCGACTATTCAGTAGCTGGAGGTACTTGTCCGTTTCGCTGGCAGATGATGAAAACTAGATGTAGTGTTAGCAGTGAACTAAGAGAAGACGTATCAAAAAGCTTACGCTATATCTAGCCTCCATCGCGAGTCTGGTAATTGTCTCAGTGCCCTCATCCTCAAATAACTTAGAGAGGAGCTCTAAGTCGTATATATTGAAGAACTCGTGGTCAATACTTTTACTTTCATCATCACCCGGGAGTTCAAAGTCAACTGGAGGCGGCCGCGGAGGGCTTCCCTGACCAGTCGTACTACCAGCTGACGGAGATGTATGCTGGTCGCCGGGTCGACTGATACCCTGACGCCACCCTCGAACTTTTGTAATATCAAAGTCCGGTGGGGGCTTTGGGCCATCTCTGTATCTGGCCTGGTTGCTGAGAGCCTTCACCCAGTGATCTCTCCAACTATGCCAGGTGTGGCTATTAAACTACTGTCGTGTCAGCAGTGTTGACGGGAATATGGAGATGATGATATGCGCGCATACATGTGCGGCGAGTTCCTCATAAGTGCGACGGCCGCTTCTTTTCGGTTCGTATTCGAGCCACCAGACGAGGATTGCGTCGTCTTCCTGGGTAAATTCGACCCGTCCTCTATCAAGTATTTTCATTAGCACCTGCTATCTCGACCTTCGGTTGCATAAACTTCAATTATAGCCTTACCCTGCCCGCTTTGGGGGCGGGCCAGCTGCGGTTACTTGCTGCTTGATCGAACCAGCGGTGTTTTGACGATTGGTCTTCTTCGAGGCGCCTGCAGTCCTACCCGCAAGCACCGATACCAAGAAAGGTTGGGTGTCTTGCAGTTCTCGTTCCTTGACACATGCATCGATCCATTTATGCGATATCCTGCGCCACGAATGTTAGCAGGTTCGTTCGCTCGTTCGTTCTACATAGGGTATCCAACAACGTACGCTCGTTCGACCGCGCCCTTTGATCTCAGATGGTCTGATATTATAATGTCGGCTCCATTGTCTGTCAGGCAGATCTTGCCGCCATTGTTCTAGCAGCGTCCCCGAGGCTAGGTGTTAGCGCGGTCGACGGCAAGCGAGCCTGCTAGGTAACACACCTCGAGAAGCTCTTTGAAATGCTGTCGCGAGGGGCAGAGGTTCGTTAGATGGAACGACAGGCCGTCGAAAAGCCGTCGCGCTGGGGCGGCGGTGCCTCCGTCGGTGGTGGCCATTGCCTGCAGCAGGCTGGGTCCTATCTCGTAAACCGGGACGTGGGGTCGTTGACGTTCAGCCGCTCTTGTCGATAAACAGACGATGTCGGGTAACGTAGCGTTGTGTCCAGCGGCGCTTCTGGGGAAACAGCGGGCGCGTGTGCACACGTTCAGCCTCGTGACCACGCGTCGACCGCAAGTTGGAAGTTCGGCTGCCCAGCAGGACAAACGCAGCAAACAGCTCAACGCTGCAACGCATCGCATCGCGGGGGAAGAGCGCCTAGGCTCGGCATATTTGGCGGGCACGGGCAGCTGAAGTTGGACCCTGCATCTGCGCCTCGTCAGCACGGCAGCAACATTCATTTAACCGTCCACGATGGCAGGATAGCTATAGCAGCTTCTCTTCACTTCCAAGCACCACTGGGACGTACTTGCGCGTACGACGCTGGTTCCATCGATCGCGGAAGCTCTCCAAGATGTGGGGTGATATCACAACCATGGACCCCGGTCTGCGCGACATCCTCTTCGCCATTCTCGCGCTCTCCTTCGTGGTCTTCATCGCTCTCTTCGGCCACCTCCCGGCTCTTCGGTACGGCTGATATATTTCATGATGGCTGGGGAAATCGCTACAGCTTGCTAACTAACAGACTCGTGCAGACGAACGCCCATCGGCTGGGGCTACACATTCATTTGGAAGACGCTGCCGTCATGGTTCACGCGGGTCGACATGGCCGTCACCGGCGGGCTGATGGTTCGATCGGTTAAGAACCTGTTCAACTATCTCATGTACGAGAAGCACCCGCTAATACAAGTACGTTACCGATATCCCTTCAGTCACTCGGTCACTCATGGCTAATCGATGGTGGGACCGTAGCTATTCTACCTGGGCCTCGTTTCCGGGGGGCTGTACCTATTCTACCTGGGCGGCTGGCCCAGAGTCTGGTCGCCGCTGCACACGTTCTGCATCCCGATAGTCGCGTCGTTCCCCTACATCAGCCTCTACCTGGCCTCCTATACGGACCCCGGGTACATCACGGCGGAGAACCACCAGCAGGCGATGAGACTGTACCCGTTCGATTACGCCAACTTCAAGCCCGGATACCATTGTTCCACCTGCCGCTTCGAGAAACCTGCGAGGTCCAAGCACTGCCCTATCTGCAAGCACTGTATCGCGAAGGCGGACCACCATTGTGTGTATGACGCGCCCTTCCCAACAGTCTTAATGTCTTTCCGTCCGACCGTTTGCTAAAATTGGTGTGGGTGGTGTAGGTGGATCAATAACTGCGTCGGGCATAAGAACGTCAAGTACTTTTTCGCCTTCTTAATGTCGACCAACATCCTGCTCACCTACGGCTTCTACCTGACGTATTTCATGATCCGGCAGATCGTAATAGAGGCGCTGCCGGCGGGTGTTACCCTGCCGCAGCTGGGGTGGGGTGAATACTTCAACCAGTTCTTCATGTGCCTGATATTGGACGTATGGCTTGGCATCGTCTGTCTGCTCTGCCTGATGACGGGACTGATGTCCTACGGGTTTACCGCCTACCATTTGTACGTTCCCTCTCCGGTGCTCGTTGATCACATATATACCGCAGACCGCTAACGGCGAGTTCAGCTATTTGTTATGGGCGGGCACGACGACGAACGAGACGTTCAAATGGGCCGACTGGAAAGAGGACATCGCTGCCGGCGAAGTCTGGATGGCGCGAGACCCATCCCGCAACCCATTCACGGGCCGCTGGCCGGCCGCCACGCGCGGCCCGCTCACAGCGCACAACTGGCCCGTGCAGTCGGACAAGATCATCTACCGGATCATGAGTCAGGACGAGATGGAGTATCTGGACAAGCATCTGGTGTGGAATAAGGTCGAGGGCCTGGAGGAGGTGGAGAACATCTACGACATTGGCTTCTGGCGGACGCTGCGGAGCGTGATTTGGGATGCGAAGTTTTAGATTTGTAATGCAATGTAATACAGTACAGGAGTGTACCATGATGCTATGCTACACTACTCGAGTCTTTTCAACTGTAAACTCCTAATCGATGAGGTCGTATCCGCTGATGTGCGCCTCTCGCAGACTCGGCAGCCGGTCGAAAAGGACGGCCTTGGGAATACTCTTCCTCTGGCTAAGAAGCTCCCTCACCTGCGCCCGGTACTCCTCGCCCCACTCCGGCAGCGGATTGTCGTGCTGCTGCCGGAACTCGTACGTCTGAAAACAGTCCAGAATATCGTGTACGCCATCAAACTTCACCACCAGCGTCTCAATTGACGGCGGCAGACTCGACAGGAATTCAGTCTATTATACACTCTCGTTAGCTCGTCATCATAGCACGGGTGATACGGATAGTAGAATAGGATAGTACGTACCATCTTCGCCTCGTCGTAATACCAGCATTGCAGCTCCCCGTCGTCGGGATTACGACCGGCAGCAACAGCAGCAGGCCCCGCCGCCACCAACGGCACGCCAAAGGTGACCTCCACCCTCTTCAACCCACTCGCACAATGCAGCGCGCGCAAAAGCCGCACCTGCTCCGCGCAATCACCAGTTATAATGGACCACCGCATCGCCACCTCCCGCAGCGCAGGCGCACCCCATTTTCTAATCTCAAGAACGACGTCCATGGCGCGAGGGCACGTCATACACCAACCGTATATCTCGATGTAGCTGTTGTGCGTGAAATGCAGCGACAGACTCCGCAGACGGACCATCTCCGCCAGCCGCTCGAGGAACACGTTCCCGGACCCCTGCGCCGTCGTGATGGCCCACCGCACAACCTCCAGCTGTGGCGCATGCGCCTCCAGGAGGTCTGCCGCCAAATTATGGAAGATGTTGGTCACCTGCATCCCCTCCCCCGCGAGCCATGTGAACTCGCGCAGCGTCGGCACGGGCGGTATGTCCACCAGACCCCGCGTGCTCTCCGTATACTCCGGGTGCTGCCGGTCCGTGATCCCCCACTGCGCTTCCCGCCCGATGGCACCCAACGCAACACTCTCAAGCGCGGGACAGCAGCGCGCCAAACTGACGAGAAACCGCCCCATAATCCAGTGCGTCTCCGCCTGTCCCTCGCGCGTACACAGCACGGGACTCTTCTCATCCATCGTCACGCTCCACGTCAACCTTTTCAAGCCGGGCAACTGCCGCTGCAACGGCACGAGGTCCGGATACTGCACTTCCAACTCCTCGAGCGCCGGCATCCGAGAGCAGTACCCCAGGAATAATATCATCATGCTCCGTTCAAACGTCATCCCGTACAGCTGCACCTTCCGCAGAGCAGGAAACAGCCGCGAAAGATCCTCCCGGCCGACGAGGCGCTCGGTCGTACGTCTGGGGTCGTAGGGATCCGCGCCCATCGTGAGCGACCGCGTGTGCGACGCCATGTGCGGGAACCGGCGGACGGCGCGGACGAGCGTTACGAGTCTGTTTTCGGACAGGAAAGGGATGCGGAGGTCGCGGTAGAGGAGCGGCTGCATGATGGCGTGGAAGCGCCGGTTGACGAGGAGACAGCTGTAGCGGGTGCCCGTACCGCGCACATTCTCGAGCACTTGCGCGAGCAGTTCCGTAGGTAGTTCCGCGAACGACATTATATCGTAGCGATATACTATACTACTGTATACGTATACCCGATGTAGGTTCGAACAAGCCGGCACGATACCAATTGGAAATATAAGAATGAGAATATACCTAGGTAATTATGAGAAACTGCGTTGTGGGCGTTGGAAACCGAAACGAATGTAACATAGCACACCGAGCCTCGAAAAGAAAGCGAACAATGAACACCGCTTTTATACCCGGACCAAAATGCCACAATGGCAATTACATCGTGACCACGCGTCTGAAGAAAACAAGCCCCCAAACGCGCCACGGCATCAAGTTTACCTAATTGTAAATGCGATACGAGACATGAGACAGGCTACAATACCCTTGCATCAGCCCAAACCGCACGCAATAGCCCGCAAGGCATTCGTCAGGCGAACAAGCACCTCCCTTGCTGACGCCCAAACACTGGTACTCCATACCAAAGATATCATGGCTATAGACCGTACACTCAAATCCGTAATACGCCTGCAGTGCAGAGAATTTTCTCGAAGAGAGCTCGTGTCACCATCGCCCAATCCTCCAATCTACGACCGATCCACGTGTAAAAACCCGTCCTACATGTCATGTACAACGAGCAAAAAGTGGCAGTGCACCGAATCCGCCTTCACGATCCGCCACATCCACACCACCGCAAAATACAACAAACAACCCAGCTACAAATTGCAAACCACACATGCACATCCCAGAGTTCAAAGTAGTCGAATAGTTTCGGTCGAGGCAGATAACGCATAGATGACCGCTCGATGAATGATATATTCTATATATACATCTACAGAAATACCCCATCTATCCTACACCCACATGCCAACTTTTGTGCAGAAACCAACATCTCAACCGCACGTGCAAGCCCACCCGGAAAGAGTACCGCCGTCCACCGTCCACCCTCAACAGAATGAACACAGACAGACAGCACCCGACCCAACCTCGTGAAATTCGACGCTAGCTACACCGCTTAATAATTGCAGATGATATAACCTGTGTAAACGTCCCAGTTCTCGTCCCTCGCATCGACAAGATCGTCGCCAAACGCGACAACACCCACGCAATTCCCAGTCGACGCACCGCTCGTCGACGTCGTCCACGTGAAACCAGCACAAGTCGAATCCGAGGCGCACGCCGAGAGGCACTGGCCAACCGAGATGCCGCTGCCGAGGGGAAGCTCCCCAACGTTGCCGTTGTTCCTCTGCCCAACACACTGGATGAACCGCCGGAACAGGAACGTGTTGTCCGAGTTGTTCGGGTCCTCGTTGAGACAGCTGTAATAGGCCGTGTTAATTGGCATCCCGCAGTCTGGCGTCTGCGCGACGTCCGGGCTCGGCGTGTTGCACGAGCCGTAGCCCGCGATGAAAGTGTCCGTGTCGTCGCGCTCCCAGTTTTGCCCGACGCCGAACTGCGTGAAGAGCGAACACTCGCCGCTCTGACTGTCGTACGTCCACAGCACGCAGGATCCCGACATCCAGAAGCGGCCGTTGTTGCACACTTCCGCACACTTGGTGAGACCGCCGTCCACCTCGTTGATGATGAAGGACGTGACAAAGTTGGTGTTGCTCTGGTCGTAAACCGTCTGCGTGCAGAGGCGGAAGGTCTCGCCGTTCGCCAACGTCCCGATGTCCGTGTACACGCCCGTGGGACAGAGGCCCACGTTTTGGGTCTCCGGGTCGGCGCACGACTCCGGGTTGGTGACCTCGTCGCAGACGAAGTAGCCCATGCTGTCGTCCTCGGTCCCCTCTTGGACCCCGAAGAGAGCCGCCGACATTGCCAGGCACGTCCCGTTCGCCCACAGCAGGAACGTCCCGCAACCGATTGTGTTCTGACAGACCTGCGCACACCTTTCGGAGCTCGAGATGCCCTCAAACGTCTGGTAGATCACCACGTCGCCCCTGTAAGTTTCCTCGACCTGGCCCGTGCACAGGCGGTACGTCCTGCCGTCTGGTGTCGTCAAACCGTCCGTTCGTTCAACGCTGGTGCGCGGCCCGAAGAAGCATTGAAAGTTGGCGGCGTCGTTGGGATCCGCGCAGTTCGGGTTGGGAGGATACGACGGCGCAACCGGCAGGCACAACGGCCACCCGGAGGTGTAGCCGGCGTTGGTAGTCGTAGAGTCGTAGCTTTGGTAAGGCCGGCACAATCCGTCCAATATAGTCCAGAAATAGCAGCCGGGCGTCGACTCGCAGAACAGATCGCACTCCGTGAGATTCGTCGTCATGATGGTCCGTGCGGTCAGAGGCGAGAGGCCAGTCACCCTCTCCCCTATGCACGCCCGCCACGTATTGCCGTAGGTGTCACCAATAACAGGCAATGAGTTATCCACGCAGGAGCTCATCGCAGGAGTGCTAGGATTGACAGCATAACCGTCAGGGCAGTCGCCGTACACAGGCGGCGCCTGGTCATCGCAGGTGAACCATGCGTACGCCGTGTCAGCATTATCGACCGAGCTCGAAGAGCCAACATCGCCGTACATGCGACAGGTTTGGAAGGCGGCCGAGTACTGGAAGGAGGCACAAGCAAACTGCGCGTTGCAGTAATCCGCACACAAGGAGATATCATTCGCCCCCGTGATCGAGATCTGCGCGCTGTTCGAATGCGCCTCCCCAAGACAGAGTCTAAAGGGCCGTCCGTTATCAATTTTTCCTTCTCCAGCGACCGCGTCATCCTGGCATTCCGTGCCGGAGTCGATTGACGGATTGACGCAATCGGGTTGCGGCGGTGTATCCCCGCAACGGAGCCAGCCGATGCCCCCGGCACCTTGGTAAGGATAGATCGCGCTGGCGTTAAAACCATCGCCGAGATAGCATCTGACTGCACTACTCGGAGGGATGATGCCCCGGAAGAACGAGGTGCAGCCACCAATCATATCGCACAACTCCGCGCACGCATCGAAATCCAAGTAGGAACGGATGGAGAACAGTTCTGGCTCCTGGACAACTGCCTCGCTCAAGCAACCTTGATATGTTCGCCCGTCGGAGAAGCCGGTTATCGATTGCGGATCCGCGTACGGCGCGCAATAAAGTCCGAAATTCGGACCTGGCGCATCGCAAGTGTACGCGACGTCCTTGCAAGTGGCAAAGGCAACGAACAGGTCAGCATTGCCAGTCATGGCTGTAAACGTCACCGTCGTCGTGATGGAGGTGCACTGCTGCGTCGATTGGTCGACGGCAAAGCCAATGCAGCCGGCCTCATTGCCGCACTGGAAAGCGCAGGATTGCAGCGGCGTCGACGTGACGACGGTGTCGATGAGCTGGTTGATATCGTCGTCAATACTGGGGTCGTAGCAGATGACGTATTGCTGGTCCGAGTAAAAGTAGGTCTGGTTGTACGTCTCGTCGGGACACAAGAGGTCTGCGTTCGCCGCCACGGGGAAGTCGCATGTCGGCTCCGGTTTGCCGTAATCGTTGCACATGATGAATCCAACGACGATGTTTTCGAGGCCGGGAGAAAATGGGACGAAGATGTTAGTGTTGCTGCTGTCATCTATAGGTAGGCAACCCTGCGTGCCGCCGTCATATTCAAAGGCCTCAGCCCGCTCCGCTATGGCGGTGGCGACGCAGTCGGCGATCTGGGTCTGAGTGGCGCCGCTTCCTTCAGTGTTATAGCACAGGGTGACGCTATAGCTCTCATTGTCCACGGTGCCGGTGGCTGATGCTGCCGATGCATCGGGAAAGTTGACGTCGGCCGAGTAACAAGTCAGGTTGTAGTTATTGATGACTGAAGACCGACAGGGAGTCGGTGACGGCGACCTGGGCGTGAAGGGAGGAGTCGGTGTCTCGTTTCCGGTTCCGGTGGTGCCTGTTCCTGTTGTTCCAGTACCTGTTGTTCCAGTCCCGGTGCCCGTATCGGTGCCCGTATCAGAGTTGGTGCCGGTGCCATCGCACTTGAAGATTCCAAAGTAGTAGGTGCTGTCGACCGTACCGACGCGCGAGACGGACGAGAAGAGTGTGCATTCCGCCGTGTTCCGATTGAACGCGAATCCCGTGCACGAAAAGTCCCTGGAGCACTCCAGCGCGCAGCCGGCTACGACCAAATTCGGGACTATCCTCAACGTCGCGCTGGGGGGTCTGATCTCGCCCAGACAAAGAAGGTAACGCCGGCCGTTCGGTGTGGTCGCGCGCCTCTCAATCTCCTCCCCAATACACCTTATCCCCCTGTTCGCTTCGATGGGGGTCTGGCAAGGCAAGAAGGACCCGGTGGGGCTGCTGGTAATCGTACCGGTTCCGGTAGTTCCCGTACCCGTACCGCCGCCGCCGGTGCCAGTGCCCGTACCCGTTCCGGTGGGAGCGCCAGTCGTGCCGGTAGGCTGCGGAGGCCGCACCCCACGAAGCTGGACGGGTACGCAGCCAGCCTGCTGCGGCAGCGTGTTGACGAAGACGTTGAGTCCGTTGAGCGGCGCTCTACCGAGCAGACATCTCGTGCCGAACAAGGCCGACTGGCCGCCGACGTTGAGCGTCAGAGAGATCTCGTCATCGTTGATCTGTTCGACTGTAAAGTTCCTCTGCGCGCCAGCGGGAATGATGGAAGACGCTCGAACCGAGCCGTCCTGCGACGCTTGTCGCCTCCTGCCGGATCCGGATAGCAGGGCGTAGAGGAATCGAGGATCGTCTCCGGTCAGCCGGATGATTCCGTTGCTGTAACTGTATTGTACCGAGGGTTGGCCGTCAATCAGGACGGCGTAGTCCGCGTCGTCGACATCAACATAGGCGATGTCGTTGCCGATAACAGCGACGAGAAGGAAGAGATCGGCAACCGGTGACGCGGTCGAGGTTGCAGAGGTGGCAGTACCGGTACCGGTACCGGTACCCGTTCCTCCGCCACCACCAGTGCCAGTTCCGCTGGAGCCGGGACTTATAGTCGATGTTATCGTCGTGAGGGTTCCATCCGTGGATGTCGTGATGGCTGCCGCACCCGTTAGTCCTTCGTCGCTGGTGAGAGTCCGGGTATTGCAATCTTACTTATGACCTGGGGGCTGGACATGGATCCGGTGCCCTCGGTGCCGGTTGCGGAGCTGGCGCCCGTCGTCCCGGGGCTGCCGCTGATGGAGCCATCATCGGACGAGCCGCAGGAGGACTCGTAGAATACCGGCCAGTGCCGGGTTGTGTAGTCTGTGATTGTCTCGGTGACGGTGTCCCTGGGCCTGATGCTCAAGCAGAGGCCGCTCGAGATGAGGCGCAGGAGGACGAGCAGGACCACCCACTGTCGGACATCACCGCGGTCTCTCCGAGCCGCCATGATGGAAATGAGTGTGGTTGGCTGAGGTGCCGTGATTTGTAACCCATCGGGGTTGTTTCTGTGCTGAAACCGTACCGATGCGATGGGAGTCGAACGGAATATTTCGATGAGCAAACATGGTGAACGGGCCACGCGAGAGACGTCGAGCAAGTTTCCGCCCTACGGGCGTCGATGGGTGATTGTCCTCGTAAAACGGCCGCAGCCACGAGAGTCGCGTGGCGATATCGTGCTCAGTCTCGGAGGCTTATCTGCAGACCACATCCTGACAAACAGTTAGCATGCGGGTACATTATAAACGCGCATAACAGGTATCACCGTGTAAAACTTACTCGATAGTATACAAGGTCGCGTCAACCAAGGGATGCAGGGTGACAGTGCCAATCTGGGCGTGGGTTCATTCAATTGTCTTTGGCGATACCTATTCCATCAGGCGACCTACGTAGGCCTGTGTGGTAGGAAGCGAACTCCGGCGACGAGCATTGTGTCCGAGACTACGGCGGGTCTTGAATCTGATCGAAAGACCGGTCTGGATGCCGCAGGGGCGCCGGACAGGGTCTGCTTACGTAGATGCATGACGTTGTGGTGTCGATGAGGTGTGATGAGTGGGATGAAGTTGAAGTTGGTTGCAGACGCGGTTCGGCCGCGATGACATAACTGCGCCAAGACGTTCCAGAAGCACCGCCATTCAAATGCTCCAGCGACAGAACTCTCCACCGCCTCTTGGAGACTATCCAAATTATACTACGAGACGACACTCGAGTCAGTGCTGCTTCCCTAATTAATTCTCCAATCCAAATTCCTCCCTGTCGAGACGCACGTTCTGCAGCTACAATACATACGAATGCCCAGTCCAGAACGCATATGGTGTACCCGGCCAAGCCGACAAGCAGGAAGCGAGAAAAGCTTCGCCATCGCCGCCCGCTCGGCGTGACAAATAGCGTCGCGGCAGCAGGCACGACAAATAAAATCAGACGCATGCACCTGCGTATAGTATTAATACGTATTATACACTCAAGTAAGAGGGTTAAATCCGTCGGCGCCCGATTCAACCGCCCATTCACCCGAACTCTATCATATGCGTATTCCAGATCACTATATACATGTACAGGGAGTGGAGGGAAGGCAGCTTGCGCCATGCGATTGTGTGCTGACAGATCAAACGGACAGGGTCCAATTTAGCTGATATCAATTGCTATGCCCCTCCATATTTCAAATACCCTCCTCCTCCTCCTCCACCGCCGCTTCCTTCTCTCCACCTCGCTCGCGGATATAAAGACCCTCCCTCGCCATCGTGTGAAAGCAGTCGCACACGCTCGCTCCCTCCGCACAGCAGCCAGACCACCACCTCCATCTCCACCTCCCAGCACTCATATAATAAACGCACACCGCGCGAATAACGCCACCGCCACGATTCTATCGCTATCGGCGCTCCCCTTCATCGGCCGCTTTTTCGCCCCCAGCAGTCCAAGCACGGGTATCAGCAGCGAGGAAGCCAGCATGTCCGACGCCTATCCCGTGTCCAAGACCGACGACGAGTGGCGGGCCGTCCTGTCGCGGGGTACGCTACAACCCCGCCCTGCATACCACCATTCTCCTCTCACAACAACATATGAATATAATATACTGCGGACCTGGTGCTAACGGTATTATTATAGAGCAATTCCGCATCCTGCGCCAGAAGGGCACGGAAGCCCCCCACAGCGGCGAATACGACAAGTCCTTCACCGCGGGCACCTACAACTGTGCCGCCTGCAACGCACCCCTCTACACCTCCACCACCAAATTCAAGTCCGGCTGCGGCTGGCCCGCCTTCTACGAGGGCATCCCCGGCGCCATCAAGCGGCACGAAGACAAAACCTTCGGCATCATGCGGACGGAGATCGTCTGCACCAACTGCGGCGGCCATCTCGGCCATGTGTTCAAGGGCGAAGGATACGAGACGCCGACGGACGAGCGGCATTGCGTCAACAGCGTCAGCTTGAAGCTGAAGGCCGAGGACAAGGGGAATAAACAAAAGCTCAGCCTGAAGGAGGAGCTGAAGGAGCTGAAGGAGCTGAAGGAGAAGATGGAGAAGGAGAAGAAGGAGAAAAAGGAGAAGAAGGAGAAGAAGTGAGGTGTCTGTTAATATATGTAATTACTGCTGGGGTGTACTTTTTTTTTCTTTAGCGCGGAGTATAGTTGTCGGTTGGTGGCTGCACTTTTACTACTCTTTAATATTACTGAATTCGATAGCCTAGCTCGAGACAATGAATTCGAAATGCCTTAATGCATGAAATGAATGCGATGATTGTTCGTGAGTCGTGAATATATATAATATACAGGTAAACTACCTAGGTTGAATAAAATGCTGCTGCCAAAACACGCTGACATGATATCCCACGATGTAAAGAGTGTACGAACGTAACAGCTATATATGAAATCAACCGCCCCTACATGCATACATGCGATGGAGCCCGCAATACAAGACTACATGCGACGAACATACGGATGGGTACGTATATCGGATCACACGTTGACCTGGTGCCTCCAGATCTCCTGCGTCTCGCGCGAGGCGAACTTGCTGTGGAACAGGATATCCTGCATCTGCTTGTCGCCGACGTAGAGCACGTTCCGGGCCACGAACCACCGGATCCCCTCCGTGCACGGCGGGCTCGTCAGGCTGCCCTTGTACGTCCAGAACTCGTGGAACCAGCCGACCTCCGCCAGCACGCTCTTGGGCATGAAGTTCTTCACCTTCTTCTGCGTCTTCAGGTCCTTGCAGTGGACCAGCTCCGGCAGAGACAGCAGGAAATCGGACTTGGAATCGCAGGTGCCCGGGTCGATGCGGAAGGCGAGCACGGCGCGGGGTTTGCCCTTCGCGTCGACGTGGACGAAGTGCATCTCGGCGCGGGACCGGTGGCCCTCGACGGTGTGGTCGGCGGGCGCGTGGATGTGCCAGCCGGTCAGGTAGACGGTCTCGTTCGCCGCGCCGGGCTTCTCCTGGAAGGTCATCGAGGGGAGGCAGGTGTATTTGCCCTTCGGGTGGTCAAAGTTCATGCTCGGGCCGTACCCCCAGTTGTGGAGGCTGCCCGTGACGGTGTTTGTGTAGTTGAACTTGAGGCAGTGCTGGTGCGAGATGCCGCCGCTGAGGCGCAGGTCGATGGGCGACTGCTGCGTCCCCATTTGGCACAGCGCGAAGTCTAAAATATCATCACCGTCAGCCTCTATCGCATTGACGTTCGTGGGTATATCGCGGGGTGGAGGTTGAGAAGTGAGGGTTGAGAATGTAATACTGACCATCGGCGAGGTAGCCCCACCGGTTGCTCTCCTCGTACACCCACTTGACGCTGTTGCCCGTCCCGCCCGGCGACTCCATCCGCTTCTGCAGCCGTTCTTGCATACCGTGGAAGTCGTGATCCGGACATCCCAGCACCGTCCCAACCAGCCCCGCCGCCGCCGCTAGAATCGCCGCCTTCATGACGCTATATATACCAGCACAATACAGTCAAAGGAGTGTCTGTCTTCATAAAAGAACGTGGGAGGGAATTCAATTCAAGGAGCGTGGGAAAGTGCAACGGGCAACAATGCAATACCGCCCTGCTTCGAGAAGGGCAGGCCATCTCCCGTATATATACAATACGCCCAGCCCGCATCGTACCCTCCACCCGCATCGATTGCAATTCTCGAGTGCAAAAACCGCATCGCCATGGGCATCGAGAAACTCGACCGTTGCCTCTCGACATGGACAGGCCAGTCGACAATATCCACCCCGCAGCGACAACCTTCCCCGCCGGCGCCCCTCGCGCGCCCAGAGCACCCGCAGCCGAGCACCCTCCATCCCGTTCCATCGCCCTCCTCGCGGCTTGGGCCCTTGGCGATAGCCCGCCAGCTCGAACCCACCGTCGCCCCGGCCGATGCGACGTCGAGCAGCGTCGTGTCGTGCAAGCTTGTGGCGGCCAAGCTGCTCGGCAGCGGTTCCCTGCGCGGCGTCGGCCTAACCGCTCTCGGGTCCCGCTATCCGCCGTCGTGAACGCAGCCCACGCGACCGGGCGACACCACCCGCGACCGCAGGGTGAGCCGAGTGTACGTACTCTCTCATTCGATGCATTCGCACCCCATCCCATTGTCGACTTGTATTCTTGGTTTTTTCCGCAGAAGATTAAACTGACTTTGTGCTGTTGGGGACGCATAGCCGGTGCGGTCTATCGGGTTATCGCATCGATAGCCTGATAGTAACTTTATACCTATCATATCATGCCCTCCGATAATGATCGTTCGCGTGCGGCTGATGATGGCGATGATGACGGTGAGGCGGCGCCGCTGCTGCGCAAGCCCGACGACACGCCGTTCGTTGGCGATATCTCGGCCGCGAGACTATGGTCCATCCTCGGCGCCACCTGGGTTTGTATCCGCACCTTCCTCTTCAATACAAACCCTATCCTACAATATACTCCAATCGCGTAATCTTGATTCGATATATACATATGTGTGTGCAGCACTGCTAACCTGGGGACGGAGTAGGTCGGCGTGTTCCTAGCCTCGCTCGACTCGACCATCATCGCCACCCTCCTCGGCCCGATCTCCAGCTCCTTCACGTCCTTCTCCACCATCTCATGGGTCGCCAGCGGCTACCTCATCACCAACTCGGCCTTCCAGCCGCTCTCCGGCCGCCTGACGGACATCTTCGGCCGGCGCGCGGGCCTCCTCGCTGCGAATGCCGCCTTTGGCATCGGCACGCTCATGTGCGGGCTCGCGCGGGATGAATACGTCCTCATCGCGGGTCGACTCATCGCTGGCGCCGGCGGCGGGTGCCTGAACGCCATGTACCACTCTCCCTCTATCCACCCACTATTCTTTAAATTCACCAGGCTAACCAGTGGTTACGTGATAGATCAACGTTTGTAGCATCGGATCTGATACCCCTCCGCCGCCGCGGCCTCTACCAAGGCCTCGGCAACCTCGTCTTCGGCACCGGCGCAGGACTCGGCGGCTTCATCGGCGGCCTCTTCAACGACTCCGCTCTCGGCTGGCGCTGGGCATTCCTCTTCCAGCTGCCGATTATCGCCGTCAGCGCCGTCGCCGTCGCGCTGCTCGTCGACATTCCCGTGCGCAACACGGGCACGACCGCCGCCGCGCTTTCCCGCGTCGACTTTTTCGGCGCGACGACGCTCGTGTCCGCGTTGATATTACTGCTGGTCGGGTTGAACACCGGCGGCAGCATGCTACCCTGGACGCACCCGCTCGTCGTCACGAGTATCGCGTTATCGCTACTCCTCCTCGCCGCGTTCGTACGCGCGGAATCACGCACCGATGAGCCAATCATCCCCGTCAAGCTGCTGCTGCAACGGACAGCTTGGTCGGCCTGTCTTGCGAACTGGCTGTTCGTAATGGCCGTCTACGCGCTGCTCTTCTACGGACCGCTGTACTTCCAATTACAAGGACACAGCGCCACCGCCTCGGGACTGCGACTGCTGCCCAACAGCATCGGGTTGTCAGTCGGCTCCCTGTTGACAGGGTACATTATGCGGTCGACGGGGCGATACTACACTCTCGGCGTGGTCATCAACAGCGTCTTCGTCGCCGCGACAGCGGGGATAACAATGTTCGGACTCCAGACCGGCGACGTCCCGCAGTTCGTGGCGTATTTCTTCGTCGGGTACGGGTACGGTGGCATGTTGACGGTGACGCTGATAGCGCTGATATCGTCGGTGCCGCACGAACATCAGGCTGTGATTACGAGTGCCAGCTACGCTTTCCGCGCAACGGGGAGTACGATTGGCGTTACCGTTGCGGGCGCGACGTTCCAGAACGTGCTGAAGAGCCAGTTGGAGAAACGGGTGGCGGGGCGCGGTCACGGTGCGGACGAAGTTGTGAGGCGGGTGAGGGGCAGTTTCGACGAGGTGTTCAAGGTGCCGCTTCGCTGGCGCGGGGAGGTCATGCAGGCGGAGATGGCGGCTTTGACTGCTGTTTTCACGGTGGCGTTGGTGATCGCGGTCGGCGGGTGGGTTGCCGGCGCGTGTTTGGGCGTGCATAAGCTGCATTCGACGTTGAGCCGGGAGGAGGAGATTGCGGAGGAACAGGAAGAAGATGCCGTCGAAGTTAGAGCTTAGTACTGTTATAGAGGATGATTTACGATCACGTAGACAGACAGACGGCCATGGCATTAGCGTTATAGAAGGTATGGATGGGTATGAATGTGCTTTTGTGCCGTGCGTGTATACTAGACGGCGGCGGCGGCATGTACGGGCGTGTGAAAGTGTAAGCGTGTATGTAAGTAACGACGACGGCCCAGGTAAGTATTTACAATTACAGAACTACATGATGATCTCGTTCGCCACGTCCTAACACAAAGTCAGCACTACACCGCTCAACAAGCTACATTTCTGCGCATAAACGAACGCAGATATACGGGGATATACGATGGGGGGAAACAAACCTTCTTCAGCTCCTTATACGGCAAGCAAACGCAATTCTGCACCCGAATCTCATCGTGCACGACGCAGTCCTTCGCCAAAATCGTCACGCTCTGCACCTTGACCCCGTTCTTCAACACCGTCGTCGTATGCTGCGTCACGCTAATCGGCGTCCCCTCGACACGCGCCCAGGCGCCGATGCGCGCGCCCCAGCCGACGATGCTGTACAGCACGCACGCATCATGCTTGATCTCCGCGTCCTCCAGCACGATCGATTCCTTCACGCGCGCGCCGGGACCCACCACCGCCCGCGGGCCGATCGATACGTTCGGACCCAGCTTTGCGGTTGCGTCCACCGTCGCGGTCGGGTGGATGTATACCGGTGGGATGATTGTTGCGCTGGCCGCGGGTAAATCCTCACTGCCGGATTGGTACGCCTTTTGCAAGTACAGCGCGTTAGCGGGGACGGCGGACCCCGCGGTCTTGATCTGGCGCCAAAAGTCGCGGGTCTCGTAGACGTAAAAGTTCTTCTCGTCGGCGAGCGGGCCGAGGATATCCTGCTCGAGACGCAGCACGTCGTCCGAGGAACCTTCCTCCGTGGGGTCGTACAGCGGGTCCGACGCTATCCGCTTAGCCTTGACCTCCATCGCCTTGCGGATCTTGAAGATGATGCTGCTGTCGAAGAGGTAGACGCCGCAGTTTATCAGATTGCTGATGTGCGATTCCGGTTTCTCGACGTAGTGCAGCACGCGTTTGGTGCCCGGGTCGGAGACGATGCAGCCAAAGTTCGACGCGGCCTCGTTCGACACGCGGGTGCCGAGGATGACGGCCTCGGCCTCGCGGTCGTCGGACAGCTGCAGCATCTCCTTGAGCGGGAAGGAGCAGCAGACGTCCGCGTTCAGCACGAAGAAGCGCTTCGGCGAGTTTTTCAAGATCACGTCGCGGAAATGGTACAGTCCGCCGGCGGTGCCGAGCGGCTGGTACTCGCGGAGGTACTTTATCGTGAATTGCGGGAACTCCTTGCTGGCGTCGCGGATGAAGTCGCGGAAGACGGATTCATCGTAGTAGCCGATTAGGAAGACTTCCTTGACGTCGATTTTGGGCAGTGCGGTAAGGCAGTGCCAGATGATCGGGTGGCCGGCGACCTCGAAGAGGGGCTGCACGCATACCGTATCGCACCGTCAGCATGTGCATTTTCGCACGCAGGGGATCAATTGAGGGTACGCGCCTTCGGGAGGTCGAGCGAGAGCGGCCGGAAGCGGGTGCCGCGCTGGGAACCGCCGACCTGTGATCGTAGATACGTTAGCTATATCCGTCCCGAGTATATACGTATATACTATATATGAGGGGCCAGCGCACCAGGATGAGAGCTTTCGTCGACATGGCTCCAACTATCTATAATCACAGCAAAAGTAGCCGAACTGTCAAATCGAACGTGATCGATTGGTAAACGGATGGCGAGCGGTGCAGTTGGTAGGTGGATTGGTACCCGGTCGACGATGCGGGAGCGGAGAGAAGAAGGAAGCTGCTGAGCTGGCTGCTAGCTGCGGTTTGCTGCAGCTGGGCGGACGCCGAGGAGGAGCTGCGCAGACGGGCCGTTTGTACCTTGCAGCCGAAATTTGGCGGAGCGGTACCTGCAGCTTGATTGCAACATTTTCAACACATCGTCACAGTCTTGCTGTTCTACAGCTTGCGATCACAAACCGATATGCTTTTAATATATTAATCACTACGAATACTCCATTCAATCTCACCGCAGTGGTATTAATTAAAATCACCAGGAAGACTATCGATATCTAACCAGACCATGCATATAGTTCTGCGATAACGACGCATCTAAGCGTGAAAATCACGATAGCCACCACGAACGCAGCTCCTTACGACCCCTTCGCACCATTCTCCTCGTCGACAGGACTGGCTTCCTTTCTTTAATGTTCGTAGGTGGTTCCGTAGGGATTGAAACCTTGCTGAACACCGCCATGTTCAGCGTCGAACTCGGCCTGCGGTTGCCGAGCGCCTTTTCTAGGTCTCGGATAGTATCATTACTTGCGGGCGGCATGATCAATACGATGCCTTGATGGGGATTCGCCATCCGAGCCGTGGATGACGGAATCGCAGTTAACCCCGATGTATTTGTTCTTGGCACCGTCGTGGTCGTACCTGGCACTGTCGTGGTTGTACCTGGCACCGTCGTGGTTGTACCTGTCACCTTGATAGGTGCTTGCGCTGCAGTAGTAGACGCTGTAGGAGCCGATGTCGTCATGTTCTTGCCCTCCTTCATGGTCATTGGTGTAGCGTTTGGCACCCTAGCGTTTGGCACCCTGGTGCGCATGTCAGAACTGTGAGTCGTAGTATTGATCACCTGCGGCTTCCACGCAGTATCTTTTCCAAAACAAGGCAACCACGCCGCCAGCGCCTTTTTGAACAAGTCCGTCGCTGGCTTCCCCGTGTCATTTCCCAGTCTGTCGCCGAGCCCGTCCTGCCCGTGGTACGAGTTCTCCAACAGATATCCGAAGATTCTGTTACCTGAAAACGTATCCTCGCACCCTGGCACGTTATTCGACACTTGATACAGCGGCGCATCCGTATCGTTCGAGTAGAAACCAAGCACGCTCCAGGGATCCATGTCGTTGATCACGTAGAATGTGCGCGACTGCGGCCGCGACCAGCCGCCGTAGAGGGTGTTCGTGACGTTCACCGTCGGCAGCTCGGGCAGGAAATCGGTGGCGTTCGCGTTCGCAAACTGCTTCCGGCATAGCTCTTGCCAGTACTTCACGTCGCTGTATTTTGACACGAGCTGGTAGGGGCCTTCGTTGCCGGTTTGGAAGTACCCGTATTCCGTGCAGTACTGCCAGCGCCAGGCGATGCTGTCGCCGTCGTCCAGTATCCTGCCGAGCTTGCACGTGTACGAGAAGTTCGGGTTCGCGGCGTACCCACCGCAGTTGGCACCCTTATACGCATATATCCAGTCGATGAGGGGTGGGTAGCTCGCCCAACGTGTCGCGATCCATTTGCTGCCCTTGGTGGTCTCCCAGCCCTCTACCGGGGAGGTACTATTGGCGATGTCGGTATTAAGGTGAGCGCAGACGCCCTTGAGGGTCTGTGTATCGTCGGGACTCGATTCATCGTCCATACCCGAGTTTTGGAAGTCCCAGAACTGGATCGCGAGCGTATCGGCAAAATCGCCGTCGGAGTTGGCTTCACCACCGGGGCCGAGGAAGAGCTGCTTGATGGCGGTGTTGGTCTCGGTGCTGTTCGAGAGCTGCTCGTCGATGTAGACGATTGCTGAGTGCATGTTTCTGGCGCAGGCTGGGTCCAGCTCGAGAATGCCGCGGTACACTCGGTCAAAATATGCGCCTATGTCGACCTCAGCCTGCACGGGCGCGCTCGACGAGTAAGCCGCGAAGAAGGTTTCTGGATATTTTTCTCGTGCATAGCTCGCTCTATATATTCAGTCAGCTTTGCCTTTGCGAGGCCCATCTCGCCACTGGAGATATCACTCACAAGTTCCCGCCATATGAAATACCCAGGAAAATCCACGGCACTTTCTTAGGCGACTTGTCAATCTCCGCATACTTCTCACTCTTGAATCTATTCGCAAAATAATCGACGTCTGCCAGTGCCTGCGCCGTTGTCAGATACTGCAAATTGGCAGCCGGCATGTCGACGGTCACCATGTAAGGCGACGAGCCGCCGTAGTACCGGTGCTCGAATACGATCCCCATGCCGCCAAATTGCTGCAGGATGTCGGTCAGGAAGGACTCCGACAGCCACCACGAGGCGTAGTCCGACATGTTGGACTCGGCGCCATGGTAGAGGAAGATAGGGCCCCCGGCTTTGTAGTAGCGGTCGTAAACCCAATAGCGGTTCATGAAGGTTTCATTGGTGGTTTTCTCTGGGCTGTGATCCATTGGCGTCTATTATTACATCCGTTAGTCAACCTGCTGTTGCTCGTGATTTATTCCATGATGCGGACTGTATTTACCTCTATCGCAAATTGTTTGACTTGATATACTTCGTCGGCGATCCCAGAGGGTTTTCCACCATGCATTGGGAACGAAAAATGGCCGGTCAGGCGCTCCCTTGCCCTTTGCGCCTGCTTGTTCTTTAGAAGTTGCTTGTTGACATTGCCTCCGATGGCGTCTACCACCGGCGCAAGTAGGAATATTAATGACAATGCCGCACCCGCGGCCGCCCTTGTGAACCTCATTCAGATATATATCAAGGAAAGTGCTACCGCTATACTGGGGTATAACTCCCAGTATCTATCCGTGAATGCCTGATACCTTCAACAGTAAAGTTGAAGATAAATAATCTATAATAATAATAAAGTGAAATGAAACAAATGCAATATAGAAAAGATTGAAGATACCGTCGCGAGGTCAAGAAGTCAGTATAGCACCACGTGCACGTCCCCGATCCTGTACATAGAGAATCTCCACTGCCCTCGAAATCTGCTAGTAATATGTATGTAACCAGGCACAATCCGAGGAAGTACCTGGTACGCAGCTGTCCCATATATCTATATATTTGCCGCCTGCGCAGCTCTCAGCCCCCAGTCGTCGTACCACAGACGACTAAGTGGGTATTCAACAGAGCAATCGAGGTGTATATATTAAGCTGCCAGCTGCAACGTTATATCGATATATATAACTGGCCAGTACCGCATCCATTGCGATTTTGAAACGGTGCAGGACCCTTGCCGAGCAGTTGTACGATTGTATGTTGTTTTCGCGCTGTAGCACGACTCGAGGCGGTGCTCACTGCCTCAACGCGCCGCAACGTTGCATATTCCCGCTCCACCCGAACACGCAGGCGCCTAGACGTCGACCGAGATACAGAGCATTTCACCGTAGAGGTTCGCCAGCGCCTTCGATATATCTCATAATTGGAATGTTTGCCATATGTGAAGCTTTTAAACGCCTAGGCGGTCTCCAGTCTATATTGAGCCTCCGAGCACAGCAGGTACGCGGCACAACATGTTTGCGGGGTGCGTATTCCAAATTCCTGCGCCACAGCCGTCCTGGACGTTGGATTTCTGGAACGATGTTGGACGTCTCATACACGACATATCTCTGACGCAACGTTCTAGCTCTCTTCGGCGTTTCAGATTGACGTAGGTTGGAAGAATGTCTGTCACCATGACAGATCTGTGTGCATAGTTGGTCATCCTGGTGTATGTTTGCAACTTGACTGTATGCTTGTCAGTTAAGGTACATAGCAGCGTGGATCCCGCGTAAAGCTCAAGGATTTGGAGCACATGATCACCCATTAATCAATTTCGGGCGGAGGTCGGAGAGTTATAACGTTACCACTGGGTACTATGCGGAGGGTTGCCCTTGGAGCCTCTCAGCTCGGCACGATAACCGGTTTCAAGGAAGTGGCGTATAGCGATGCTCGGAGTTATCTAACTTTGGAATCACGTCGATCAATGCATTTATTTTAGTGCCATTAGGGATGTCTATGATACTTTGTCATTGGCGAGTTAGTATAATTACCGCTATCCTGCGATTCTGCGCCTGAAATTTATGTACACGAATGTATATAGTAACGTTGACACCTATCTCAGTGTATGAGCTCGCCTCTTAAAAGTGCCGAAGCTTGACTACTTACTCGCATATATATATATATATATATGTGTGTGTGTGTGTGTATTGTATCCTAGACTAAATCTGGTGCTCGCCGTAACACTTCACCATGGTACCAATAATACGTCGATACAGATATAGAATATTATGGCTTCGATGACTCCAGATGCTGAGATTAAAATCATGAATTAATGTATACATGTAGCCAGTCCTGCAGTCTGTTCTGTTCTTGTGGGCCACGCTCGAATGTTCATGGGCCTTGCAATTGGGGCTTTGGATTGAGACTATAGTATACCCATACATGCAGACAGTCGAAAGAGAAACAGGGCGCAACCGGTTGCAATCTCCATCTCGCTCCCAAACTCGCGACTTGACATGCAATTGACAGGATATACGATCACAGAATATAAAGCAAATCGCCGAAACTTAATCGGAAGAAATGAATGACAAAGTACAAACCAGATAAAACCATCGTCAAGAAATATTCAAATGCAGCAAAACATACTCGACTCGTAAACGAATGATATTCCCAAAACCCACGCCATTACTATAAGTCAAAAGGTATCATATCCGCACATTCAAGGTCACATTTAAACTACCCAGGCTATCCCGATGCTGTATACGCATAGGTGCATCGACCCCCCGATGCCAGTCACCATCTAGGCACGCACTCAGAACCCAAACTACTTAGTATTCGGGAAGTACATATCGAGGAACCCGTCAATGTTCAGCGTCTGCGCGACCCTATTCCAGAAGTTGGCATAGGCGGAGATTGTGGGCTGCGGTCAAATTTAAGTGTCAGCATTCAACTTTGACAACAATACGAGACAAGATATCAGGCCGAAATTGCCGAAATTGCCGAATCTGCAGAATGGGCTGCCCAGATAGTACTTGGCAAAACAATATTGGGTTATAGGCTTACCTCTAGTTCCGCCGGAGGGTGCATATCAATAGGCGGCTCCTGAGGGCTTGCTCCGCGTTTGTACTGTATGTGGGCGACAGCCACATCCTCAGATGCAGATTCAACACCAGGGATGCCCGGAAAGTTGATATTGGTAATGGGGACTGCCGCAGCGAATACACCGGCGGAGAGGACATAAAGAGACAGGACGGTGACTCTCATGATGCTGATAGGGTATCTTTTGAACGTTAAAGATGGGGTTCAGAATACAATAGAATATTATAGTATGAAGAGAGAATTGGGTAGTGACTTGATCAACAGGTCTGTGTTAGATATCGAGATGGTAGATGAGCTTGCTGCTGGTGAGATGGAGATATGGAACTTGGGGGGATTCAGCGTTTATTTATGTACAGAACGGTACGCCTTTACATGTGCGCATTGATACGTATCTTCCTATGATGCCGGAATTCCGTTAACAATATCACATGTGCACATGTTATTGATCATATTAACAAGTTCCGTCGACGGTGCACCGGTGTAGTGGTCGATAGGATCCCAATGCAACGTTGACCGACATCAGGTTCATGCAATGCACACCAACGTCCTACATCGGAGAGCTGCTTCTAGCGCTTCTAGATCAACTAGCGTACCTTGTAGCTGTACAATACCCCACGGCTGGGCATACATGGATACGCTCGCGTCGTCCGATAGCTACTGATAATCATATACCTTAATTATTCTTCAGCCAAGTCGCATTGCGAAGCTTCATCTGTAGAGCAACGTAGCAGTGGTCCGAAATTCGGCTGTGAGTTTATGGTTAGCCCGTTACGTATATCGTTACTATCTAGGCTGCCTGGCGCGAACTCCTGTATACCGTAGCAGCCTAATCCTGTACGTACCAACATGCCAGAGATCCTTTGTAATCTATTGAACCATGCCAACAGCGCACTTTCTAGAACTTAACGAGTGCTTAAGCTTGCGAAGGTACCTGACGGCAGTTGTTGCACCCCACGAATATGAACCAAAGGAAATCAAATTGGTCATCAAATGTGCATCAACAGCCATCCGATTCGCCATAGCTATTGTGACTAGGCCGCAATTATCCACCACCTTCATCACATGTTTACGCTATAACATCATGGTATGGCCGGAATTTGACGGGTCGAAACGCTAATTAGCCATCGCGATTGATAGGCGAATGAGTGTATATGGAGAATATAATAACAGCATACGCAACAGCAGAAACATCTTCAAGGGGTCGTCAGGGTTAGATTAGTCCGATATCGTCGCGGACACCCTATCGAAGCTTATAACTGATTCCTCCGCATTAGTTGTATGCAGTCAGTCCTAACTGATACTAGATAGAACATGCCAACCCTGCAAAGTGCAATAAGCTTCCCCACGTGCCCCTCTATCGATTATCAACCGCGTCAGCATCAACTCGCCATTACTCGCTCCCAGGAATTGAAGGGGTTATGGCGCAATACCTTGGCAGAACCAATGATGAATGTGAACGTATACCCGAGATGTCGGTTGGGCGTCTACGCTGTAGCCCTGCAGTTGACGCTAAAACTACCTGGTCCTAGGTTCTTGTTCAATTAATCGTGAGCTCCGAGGTGTCTATCGTAACTCGCTGGGAGCCTCGCGATGTTAACTTGCGCCGCTGCTTCTCATCGTCACCGTCGTAGCCGTCATCTCCGGAGATTGAACGTAGCGCCTCCGAATCGGCTTCAGACTCGTCCATCCAGTCTTCATCTCCTGGCCAGCTCCCTTGGCCTTGCGACGGACCTCCATGGATCATAACTGTGTCTCCTTGATGCAAATAGTGTTCCGGGACGCTCTCATGGACGCTAGGCTCCAAGATCCCCATAGATCCAAGTGCTGCGCGCCCTTCCAGAGTGTTGACAGCTGTCCACTTGGGGTGGTCGCTGAGATCAGGTGGGGGTGATTGCGGTTCATGATTAGTTGAATCTAGATCGACAAGTTGAATTTGGTCCTCATCGAGCTCGCCCGGATGCCTTGGCTCCAGCACTTCTATGACTGATTCTGTGTGCTGTTGAGCTTCAGCTGCTTCTGCAACCTGTTTAGATCGAGCTTCTTCCTTAGCTTGTCTAAGTTTGCCCAGTCGTCGGTTCAAAGATCGGTAGCGTGCAGTTGTGTTATCAGTGACATCGATTTCCCCACTCTTCGCAATCCACAGATCAGCGTAGTGCTCGCACTCTTTGTCCCCATCGACTTCACAGATGGTATCTCCTCGTTCACACCAGAAGTACGCCATATATTTCATTCCCTCAGCTTTTAAGGCGATTCCGCTGACTTCTTCAAGGTCGTAGTATTTATCCTCGTTAGGAAATCCGTCTGACCCCACGCAGTGCTTATACCTCTTCACGTAGACGGTTTTTGCTTCAATGATCTTGCCGGGACGGTCGCGGGAGGCGCCTTTCAATTTGCGGATTGATTCCAGCGAGGCGCCGAGTTGCCAGCCATCTTCCTTCGACCCATGGGATACCAAAACAACCGGATCTTCCTCCTCGATGATATCGAAGGCGAACATGCCAAATTCACCACACTCGTAACTCTTACCCGTAGACATATGTTTACCTATCAGAGTAGCAGGGTCGCGCCCAACACCATGGAAAGGCCAAGCCACTGGCCTCGGATGCTTCTTCTTCTGGAATTCAGCCATCGGCTCATCTGGGTCCGGGCTTTGGCAACTATCAGTCTCGCAGTATTCGGCCAGGACTTGATCTAAGATCCGCGATTTCAGAAGACTTACGATGGCGATTTTGTCGCCATGAGTTCAAGCTAGCCACGCTATATTCACCCGGGCAAGATGATCGTTATTTCGAGGTGATCGATGAATGTATTCTTGATATCCTGAAAGTGGTGTTAGAATAGCTGGTATCGAAATTATTAAGATTATATCGTTAATTTTCTTCCGTCGAGAATGGTCAAGCCGGGCCATATCTGTGGCTGAAGTTAGAGTATTTTTATCAGCGCAGCTATAGGCCCATTTTACGGAAGCATGTAGAGCGGATTCTTTTATCTATGCAAAGGATGCTCAAGCGTCTGAGCTCATCAACCGGCTGTGTGTACATGTGGATATATATACCGGTATATCAGACATTTAGCGCTCTACTTGTAGATGTTGAAACACATTTACTTCAAAAGCGCACCCCCAAGTCAGTTTTCAATTGTTGATTATTTTCTAATCGATCACAATCCTTTCTCATCTACACTACGGCACCACGAAGCTCTACATTCTCAAACTTGTACTCTCTGGTACGCCTTGCGACGATGGATCCGCAATCCACCACGAAGAAGGAGGTCAATCCTGCTCTTCAAGAGCTCATCAAGCAGTACAAGGCCACCAAAGCTGCTCAAGCCGCTGCCAAAGCCAAGGCTGAGGCTGCTGCTAATCCACAAATTGAGCAACTCTCATCCTTCGATATAGTTTCTAGGTGGCTCGGTTCTGTCGACATCACGGACGACAATGAGGCAGTCACCGAAGCTGATATCTTTCCCGCTGACACAGCGTCAATGAATTCCACAAACTACTATCGACAAGAACCTTTCAGAAAGTATCAACCCAAGCTGTTCACACTGCTCGGCGGTATTTTACCTCTCGATATCACTGTCACCACTATTGGCAGGATGAAGGGCGGTGGCAATAACCGCACAGCTTCCATTGGTCTCGACTGGCCTGCCGGCAGAGAACTCAAAGTCAACGGCAATGTCGTTTTCGAGGCTCGCGCGACCGATAGCCAAGTGCGAGCTGTCTTTCGTAGCTCTCGCTGGCCCGTCCCAAATGGACACGACATTGACATCATGGACAACTATGCGGTTTTGACCTTCCTCGACGCTTGCAACCTCCGAGTTCCCACAGTTCTTGCCTACGATTCAACTTCCAACAATTCTCTTTCCGTTCCATACATGCTTCTCCTCCGTATCCCGGGGATTCGCCTCGAGGAGATCTATCCAAGTTTGACGGTGAAGCAAAAGGAGCGCGTCGCATTTCTCGTTGCAAGCGAGCTAGTCAAATACGATGAAGTCAAATGCTCAAATATCGGCACCCTTGAAGGTGGAAGGCACTGCATCCCTAGGTCCGTCATTTTCAATGAGGAACGCCCTCCGACCTTTAGACTCCAGATCACGCACTTCATTACTGGTCGTCGTCAACACCTTCCTGTCAAAAACACAACATCAGTCTACGCCATGATCAAAAATATGTTCGACAACTGGCTCCAAATTGCCAAAACTGCCGGAGACTCCCTCAGCAAGGTAACACAGGAGGCATACATAGTCTGCTTCCAACAGTTGCTGGAGGTATTAGACACCATGAACGCACGAGGATACTTTGACGACATTGGCGATTTGAATATCGCATTGCATCACCCGGATTTCTACCCTCGCAATATCATCATCGGTGCCTCTTGTCGCCGTCCTGACAATCTCGATTTCGAGGTCGAGGGGGTTCTTGACTGGGATGGTGCCCTCATCCTTCCGGAGTGTCTTCGTGCAACTCCTTGCGCTTGGCTCTGGGAGTGGGACGGACCTCAGGTCACCGCTGTACCAGACTGGGATGAATGGTACGGCGACTCCGATATTCTTCCAAACGGTCGCTTCGACTATCGACTGAACCCTGACGAACGCAAGATCAAAGAGAAGTTTGACTCAACTGTCGGCGAGCAGCGTGTCAAGCTGATGTACCAGCTCGAATATATCTGGATCCGCCGTCTCTGGAAGTTCGCATACGGTGGTGTCGAACTCAAATCCGCCGATGATATGAAGAAGTTCGAGAAGTTCATCGAGCATTGGGGCAAGTTCGCGGAGAAAACAAATGACCTTTACGACGACCCTAAGGCGAAGGGACGCACAACAGGGATGCTCAAGAATGTGAAGCTGGAGCGTGTGCGAAAGTTCCACCAACAACCGCAAGTCAAGCCGAATGCGCTACCCCCGAGCTCTTCAAGTCCAGTTCCCTATGCAAATGCACAGCACCCACGGTACGCGACGCCAGCCGTCTACACGAACGCTCAGCATCCGCGATTTGCGACGGCAGCTACCGATCTGTCTGAACTGTCCGATTTAAGCCTGGAGTGATTGCTAGTGCCGTTCCAACATACTGCTTTCCTTTGCCGTCAATCGGGCTACTCAGATACGGATTATGCTACTTGCTTCCGCATATTCAGATTAACTCTCCTCTCTATGCCGTATCCCGCCCCTTTTCAATTATATCTTACCCGTTTTCACGTTCTATCACGATTTAATCACGCCGTGTATTATTAATCAAAGTTGAATCAAAACTCTGCTCTGTGTTGTAAATTGTGTGTTGCGCAGACTGCGCCGGTTTCGAGTCATGATGTTGCCAGGATCTTGCTCTTTGTTTTGGCCCCTCCACGTAAACAATGTAACTTTCTCGATTGCCCGCACTTTCTCATCGACGCTCCGAAAGCGACTCCACTCCAAATCAGAACACACACCGGTCCCGAAATACAGACTACTTGCTTGATCTCCAGGAAAGCACTGTTGCGATCGCAAAACCACACAGGCATCCCCAAAACTCGCCATGGACGATCTTTTAGCGAAGGTGGGTAACAAGCTCAGAACATCGCTATCTCGAAATCTGTGAGCTAATCCAGAGTCCATCATGTCAGATCGCGTCGCAAACGGTTACCTTTGCCATACGGTAAGCCCCCCGGGTCGCGAAAAGCCATACGGAAGCAAGGATGCTGTCTCGTAAAGTTCTTGTATTAACAATGCACGATCTATGACGTAGCTCCGGCATAGGCGTCGCGAGCAGCTTCGCAATCGGACAATGTACCCGCTACATACGCGTTAGTCCACCACGCACCGACACATCCCACTAGACTGCTCTAACGACTAGCTACAGACGATACGGGGGAGCGAACGAGCGGAGATCATGATGCTGAAGGACAGACTAGACACCAAGATAAAGGTCCGTAGAGCTACGATTAATCATAGAATGCTGGACTAATGCTGATGCTACAGCTGAGATAGATCATCTCACCGGCGATTGATCTAGTTGAGATTCTGTAGGTTTCCCGAGTTTTCGCGTGGCGAGTCATAGCTAATATGAGAGCCAGAGCAGCTCGAGGAAACACATCCCTTGAATCAGCAATGGCCTTAACAAAGAGCCTCCGGGAGGACATCGAAAATCTCGGAGTCAGGATATCTAGCGCGGCAGACACGGAGGAAAAGCTCAAATCAACCAAGAAGAAAGGCCAGCATGACCAGAGTACTGCGAAGATGATTATCGCGGAGATCAAAGACCTGACGAAGCGGATAGAGGATGTACGCGCCACACCCCTTCTTCAATTTAAACCTCACTAACGCCATAGAGTAGGCTGTGCCGTTGATATCACTGTCTGTCACGGCATCTGGGGCATCACTTTCTACTACAATGCCCCAAAGTGTATCACCATCTCGCCTCCTTCAAGCATCCACGATACTGTCCGTCGCAGACCAGCTCTATGCGCAGAATCCCTTCCAGGAACGGCAGGTTGGATCGGCGTTCACGTTGACGCTCTATCAGCTATTCGCTGGACACGCGCATCGAACGGGGCCCAAGGTCGAGGAGTTTACCTGGCAGGAAGTCGCGTATAAGTGCAAAGTGAAGATCTTAAGAGTGCCGCTACATTATGGCGGTAGTGAAGCCCATAACGAACTCGGCGCGGAGACTTACATGCGAGGCGCAGAGAAAGCTGATGAGTTCGCATATGAACTCCGTATCATCGAAGATCTCGACGATGGGCGGGTGCACGAGGAAAAGGGAGAACCGTTCGACGACGTACCTAACGCTGGCCGCCAGCTCAGCGTACCAATACATCAGGTAATTCTACGCCAGATTCGTATCAGATACGGGATATCAAAGCTAATAAGAGGTACATAGATCTCGAAAATATTTTATACCAATTCTGGGAAGCTACTCGGCATAGATGCTGTTACGCCAGTCCTTCTTCTGAAGAGAAATCCGGAAGCAGATCCTCCGCGCCGACTGTTAGACAGAATAGGACGTTACGAACGCGATGATGATGATCTATCGGAAGTCGATGGCCACTCCACCCATGCAAACCAGAGTCTGATAGAATACAATACGTCATATCACTCAGAAACCGATTCAAAGAAGACAGAGTTCCCAGACCACCTCGACAAGGAATGGCTCGCGCTGGAGATCTGGCAGGAGCCTCTCGAAGACGAAGACGACGAGGATGAGGAAGACGAATCGGTGACTTCCGATGGTAAAGAGCAGCGGCCGGAGCCCTCCTATACCATCGCATCTCTGATCCCAGGTCTTTCGAGCCTGCTGGGAGGGAAACAGACCACTCCGCCAGCAAGTCACCCGACTACCGTCTCGGTCAAGAAGCCGGACGCAGTTGTAAAGGAAGAGTTCAATACGAATTCTGGCACGATCTCGACACTTTCGGATCCGAGGTTACTTTCTCTATCGCTTCTTGAATGTCTCCTTCGGCTCGCGGGCCTCCAGAACTATCAGCAGACTTCGCATCTGTTCGTACACGACGAGCTGCTGAACATGTTCTTATCAGATGCCTACAGTGATGAGAAGGGACGGAGGAGGGAGCGTGTTGCAGCAAAGAAGAAGATTGGCTTTGACCCGTTCGGAACGCCGGCTGTTCCCCGTCGCGGAGTTGAGATTGACCCCAACGTCACAATTCTCGGGCAAGCAGCCGCCTTCCGCAGTCGTCTGGAACGAGGCGGGACCCCTCTTGATGACGACAGCTTCCAGGACGACGACGACGATCAATCGTGGATGCAGGAGGACTCGCCTAGCCGAGTGCCGCCACGGACGCTTCCATTCGTGCATCAGCATCAGCAGCAGCAACAGCAGCAACAGCACAACCAACTCGCCAACCCATTCCAAAGCATGTCTTCCCCATCAGACTCCAGCAAGTCCTCGATGAGGAGCCCTGCATTTGCGTCTACACCCGCGAAGCAATCAAGTAACCGATCCAGCTGGGGCACATACGGGACATCTCCGATGATGTTTTCCCCGATGGCGTTATCCTCACCCGACCCTGCTCCTAAGTATCAGCCAGTACGCGGGCCACAGTCACGATTGAAGAACGAGGTACGAAGCTCGTCCCCGGCTTCCGTAGACGGTACAAACGATATTGGCGGGCAGATGAAACAACAATAGATCATACGGCGCATTACGGCCTTGGAGAGACTTGCACGCTTTTGAGATTCTTCCTTGTATCTACTTTCATGTTTGCGACGAGTATATCGGGTTCAAGTTGCACGGCGTTCAATCAGCTGGGGTTTCACTCATGACAGAATTCTCGCACGTTTGCAAATCGGGTGTTGGAATGGATAGATAGAAAAACGGAGATACCCGGTGTATGCGTCTTCAAATCCACGTTCTCATCTGATGGCTACGTGATCAAAGCATCGCGTTTAAGCTTCTATCGACAATTAGTAAAGGAATCTACCTGTCGGGAAAGGGCCAAATACAATGACCAGTATCTGGCCAGGATCACCAAGCTGTCACAACACGGCACGTTTTCGTTATTAAAGTTCAGTTCTGGGAGAGCGGCATCTCCCACAGGCAAACCTAGCTAGTTCAATTAACACGAGCAGACGAGAAGTAGCCCAAGCTAGTCCTTCAGCTCGGGATCTCCACCCGTCGATTGAAGACGCATGAGCACCTGGCATGGTCCAGCACAGGCTGCATGAATTCACGCGTCCGTGATCAGCTCCCCACAGATAGCCATTCCTCCAATCGATTGATCCGCCCATGAATGTTGCCATCCAATTAATTGATGCCGGACCCCTTCTCCACTTTCCCTCTCCGTGATCCACACCTTCATGCTTTGACTAGCATTCTCCACGGCCATCGACAATCCCGGGGACAAGAACGAGTAGAATAAGAAAATTGAAGCTGGCTTTGCTAGTTAATTCGAACCGGCTAGGATATTATATCACAGCAAACTATCCCTTTTGTACGACGAGTAATTCCGGAGGCTGTACGAAGTACACTGGTGTTGCAAATCCCGAGCCTAAGTTCATGACCACGAAACGGCGCGACGACACACGGCTGGTGGCTCTTTTACCCACCTACCAAGTCCGATGGAGAGACCCGAGAAAAGTCCTGGGATGGGTGATGGGGCTGTTGAAAGTGGTACTTAATACATCTTCCCAGCTATAATCCTGCTGAGAGCTTGGTACATGTACAACCAGAGTTTATCCGGGCTTACGCGCCGGCGCACCGACGGTAAAATTATTCCATGCGCGTTGATTCACAAGTCTTTGAAAACTATATGGTCGCCTGAGACTGTGATACAGTTTTGGTGGCGCACCGTCAAAGGCGAAGGCGTACGGAGCGATCAATCACGTCTGCGGGCACAGTGTCAGGAGGGTCAGGCGGTGCAGCCAGAGGACGTAAATCGACCAGAGTTAATAACATTATCTAGGTGAAATTGGTTTCGTCTTGTGTGATTTAGTACCGGTTTCGGGTGATCCAGGACGGAACGGTTGGGTAATCCTTCATTCACGTTCCATCCGCACGGCTTTGATTCGCGGGAACATTTGGCGAATACGGGTCATATGCGACGCAACTGGGCTATGGCAACAGCATGGACTATTCAGTCCTCGGTCGCGGCTGCAGATTCACGAACGGGTTGCAGAATTTCATTTGCATTCAAGGTTTAGGCTTGGGCCGTCGTATCAGCAGCATGTCAAACAATTTGGATTTGACAGACCCGCTGAATCAGTGTATACAAAAGTACAGGTCCGTGCCGCACGGGTAACTAGAGGATAACAAGTAGAGAACCGGTTCTTCAAAGACAGCAAATCCAGGGTGCATCGTGTACGGCACGCTCACGACCGGCGAAAGTTGGTGGAGAAGACGGGGTCGAACAGGGAGACAGCACAGGCTAATTCCAGCCGCTGTCAATTTTAGGATTCATGGCGCCACCGAAGCTGGGGAGACTTCGGAGTTCAGAGGTGGAGGGGCAGGACGGAACAGCTGGAGAAAACAGCTGGAGAAGCATGCATGGGTTACTAGACAGTGCAAGATTAAGAGGAGAGGCGGTACATGCAGGCTGAGTGCTTTGACACCTGGTCCGGGCGGTATATCGTCTCGAGATCGTGGTCATGGCCATGCATGCATGAGGCCTGTATTTGGCTACAAGGAATGTTCCGTAAATTGATATGATATGCTTTTTTTCAACCCCAGAGCGATCTTTAGGGCTTGGTACACTGAGCATGCGTATCATGCGCATCATATGTAGCATCGATTGTAATGCATGTAGTGTAACAGTAGTAGAACTGTAACTGAAAAGACAGTCAGGAAATTCTTGAATCGATCTTAGGAGGAGCTCGAATTAGGTCATGGAACCGGCCGGATTCCGGAACCGGGTGAAGCATTTGTCACTTCCCTGCGCCTGCAAGGTTCGAAAAGTTTGATGTGAAGGAGAAGGAGAAGACAAGATGCTGGCATGGATTTCTCCGAGCAACGCGCAAGGGTAAAGCTGGCAGACTAGTTTGCAGCGAGCTAAGACTTTGCTAGTGTCGAGAGGTCCAAATGTTGCATTTTCGAAGCTAACACATTTCTTTATGTCAGTGTTCACGCATCTACTGTGAGGCCCGGTCCTCACGATTCGAGTCAACCAACTCTAGGTTCACGAAAGGTTACAAATGGGCCTCTGCTCTTTCGAGCGATGCACTGATATCTTGAGACATATAACGGATCAAGGAAATGACATATGCGGATAATACGTAATTTATTGCCCGATGCTTCGAGGTGATTCGGGACAGGCTGTGAATATTATCACCAGTCGTAGACAGTCAGCATTGATGCTCCGCGCCCTGGCGAAGGGCAAGTATGATCCTATCATACTATAACCTTTATCAGACCGGGACCTGATAGCTACGTAGGCGCCCATATAGCAGTAATACTAATCTTCATGTTTTTGATTGTTTCACCCTCGAAAAGTTTTTCGGATCTCGTGTACCCGGCGGTTGACGATTACTCTAATATGTAAACGTCACAAATCAATTCCCTGGCGCTGACAAAACAACATCTAACGCGGGATCATCCACATGAGCTACTAAGAACATTCTACAAGAATCCGGGGTCGCCTTGTATCGGTGAAACCGCCCGATAAACGAAACAACTAGGTCCAGGTCTCTCACTAGCGGTAGGCGTACTATCTCAAATTGAGCTGTCAGAGACTGGCATATATATGACGATAGCTTGTACGAACCAAGGGTTCACTATATATATAAGAAAAATTCATTCTATCAAGATGCTTGAGAGGAGGGAAGGCCCGCAACATTACATGACTTTGTCATTATCTACTCTTTGCCAGGATACTTTCAAACGTTTAGCTAATCAGATCATTGAAGCGTTTTACCACCATGGCGATACAGACAAATCGGGAGATACCGGATTCGAATATCGTTGGCCCTAACGTAAGTGCATGTACGTATCAGTATAGAACTTACATATCATTAGCAGGGAGAAAGGTCTTCGATTAGAAACGTAACCTCGTGCTTCGTATCGACCGAGAGAGCCGGGGCCAGTAGAAACAATATTCGTAAATTGCACAAATGCGATGTATACTCTATAAGGGTTTGTAAAAGATACATACTCTGCTCAAGGATACGTACTTCGACACGAATGCATCCGACGAATATATAAGTTGATACCCAAATTGAGAGATTTCCGCACATTGACACCATTTTCAACTACACACACTTCTCGGAGAAGTAACTTACAGGGCCCTTCCACTGTTAATAACGATCCATCGTATCGAATATTCCTGTCCCGCGCTTGCCGACAGAAAACCCTGACGGTCGACGCAGGGTGCAAGGCTGCAACTGCCTACGAAAGTACAATACGATAAGTGGCTCGAATTATAGCCACCTTCAGACGTGACAGGCCGTCGATAATGCGCGCAAAAGCGAAGCAGCAGATAAAGCGGGAAAACACTCGCATTTGTTCCATCATTCGTGGAGGAGCCGAAGCTGCCTACACGTTAGCCTCGATGCTAGTTGCCGACAACCGTATCGCCTATATCGCGATCGGGACAACACATCGGGCCCCCGCCGCGGTCGCGGATAAGCTAGCTCCGCCGTATATATCTGGCCATCTCAGCACGCCATGGCCATATCGAGGCCTGCCCGCTGGCCAAGGGCCCTGTTGGTTGAGAATTATATTATCTGCAGAGATATCTTGCGATAGGCGACGTGTCTTCCAGATCTTGGAGCAAAGGATTTCAATACTAAATCACAAAATAAAAGTAAATTTAAATTGCGCGCTGCATGCAAAAATGCCGTCCTGCAGCGCGTGATGTAAAGCATTTGTACAGTTCGGAGCTTGCCAGTCGACCCAATGGTCCGGCAAACACTGGCTTGGTTCGACTCGGCTCTTTCTGCACGTTATCAAGGCGAGCGACAGCCAGGAGACGCTCTGGCAGATGGCTCCTGTTTTTTTGTATGCGGCATTTACTACTTTTTTCAGGGCAAGCTTTTGTAGGACAGCAGGGCTGTGCTGATGCATCGCGCAATTGCAATTGGAGGTCTGCGAAGGTGCATTGCATTTGGAAAAACACTCTTGCAGTTTTAGCGAGCGAAATGCTCGACATGAGGGTGTGGTATCGATGCAAGTCTGGGTCCCGCAGATATGCAGAATCTTCTAATTGGATTATACCCTCGAGCCTCCGCGCTGCAACCTGGGTGGCAGCTGCGCAGACAATTATCGGCGAAAATGATAGCGTCGCTTGCTATTGACTCTTGCATACCAGGATCCGGAGATGATATCTAGCCAATTTGATTATTTTTTCCTTCCTTCCTTCCTTCTCGCCTGCTTCGGATCTCCAGGGATTTGATCGAAAGTACCATGACGCTATTAGTGATTGTCAACTAAGGTGGTCTTGAAAGCCTGGGTTCAAATAACCCCAACGTAGAGATATCCGTATTCAGCTAAGAAACCCTGGGGTGGCAGATAGATATAATTACATGCAAAGGCAGTGAGACGAGGGTATGCCGTGAGAGCGTAATACCACAGGTACGTTGGGACGCCTGTCGAACGGTCAAAACCACGTTTATCAGGCCACAACCTTTGGTCATACAGCGCCGACATCGCGTCGTCTCCAGCATTATCATCGATAAACCACAATTTAGAACAGAGCTCCATCAGCATGTATACGTGTATCTCACGTTGCAGCGCTGGCGAAACCTCTGTCTATGGTCAGACATCAGACGAAATGGGCAGCATTATGTAGCGTCTATCTTTGCCATAGCGGGGACGCTCCCGCTCCATCGATTCTGGTTGTTTCGAAAATGCGAATGGCGCCCGTTGCTGTCTCTGGAGGCACTAGTCAGCAAATGTCTAGGAATGACATGTAGCTGTGCAGTCAAGCAAGCAGTTACCTGGCCTCGGCTAGACAACGCTGAGGTGCTACAAAACTCGGGCAGTTTAAACAAGAAATGTTGACACCAGCTCGTCATAACCACCGGAGCAAAGTCTTAGACCGACGGTAAACGCATGAATCCCAGCATTCGTAGACACATTAAAAAGGCTACGATCTGCTGATGCTGAATACCAAAACGTGTCGGCTCACCCAAACCACCTGCCTTGTGCGACCTGAGAGCGCAGCTGGTTGGCCGGCTAGCTGGCCGATACTTGCGTCTGTGGGTGGGGACTTTTGCGCATCCTTCAATGCCGAGTCGCGTAGTTAGGCCTGGGCCATCAACCCGAATATTGTTCCGTTGCTACATCCATGCAGGTGGGCAGGCAGGCAGACAGCCAGTTGACCGGATGGATGGGTGGGTGGATGGAAGGATGGGCAGGTCTCGACGAGTGGCATGGGCTCGAGCCGTCGCCGAGGAGTTCCTGTCATGAACGAACGTGGATCATCTGATCGAATGTTGGCTGAATCTGCTAACAGGAAATGTGAATACCATCCCAATATCGCGAATAAGACGACTAGACGTGGCCTCTGGACATTAGTCAGGAGCTCTGCAATTGATATCAGGCTTTTCTAACCTTAGGGCTCGAGGCGGGGTTCTGGCAGCGAAGTGAGCGGGGTGGTGTCCATAGGCCAGGAAAGAGTGGAGTGGGCTTGCAAGCTTGCAAGGCGTCAACCAGGACCGAACGGCACGTATTAAGAAAAACTTCCCCGATTCATGCGTATTCATACTGGACCACAAAATTACGGGCGTAGATTGCTACCATTGCATACGTAATACCCGTACTTCCACCAACTAAGCCCAGGAAGACCAGTCGAAGGCCAACGCCAGCTTGATATCGGTATGAGAATTAGGCCTAGGATTCAGCATTCACAGCACAGAACTCCCCTCTTCGGCCTGTCCAACCGGCTGGGTAGCTACTTAGCTATAGAGAGCTGAGAGGAGCTGACATCGATGCATTTCCAGGTGGCTCGCTGACAGCTTCCTTGGGGGTCGGCAGCTTCCGCGATTCGATAAGGGTGCACGTTGCAGCAAGGACAGTGCATTAGCGTCCAGCACTAGGACAGCAGAAGGCAGCAGGCTAGACTTTTCGTGAACTCCTGGCCGTCATCGTGACCCGGGTCCCAATTCGAGTATGGGTGCTGGGCGTCATTGAATTAACTGGTTTGGTTCCTCCCACTCCTGCTTGCCTGCGCTTTGCAAGCATGCCCAGAAGGCTGGTAAGGATGTAGCATGTAGCCGACCAGAGAGTTGAGAGGCCGCGAGGCCTCAACGCCTGAATTCTGGTCACATCGCATCATTTCTTTGCAGAGCATGTTTCATACGGGAGATGTACTGTGTGCACGCGTACGATCGCTTGGGAACCTTCGGCCGGCCCATGATGAGTTCCAGGCATCATGTGGGACCTCGGCTTTCGGGTTAGTTGCATTGGCTGACGGACCAGAAATTAAATTGGATCACGATGATTCAATGGAAGGAAGGAAGGAAGGATGGATTCATAATCTAGGCTCATGTCACAATGCGGCCACACTACAATAAAATGTTCAATTATTAGAGAACGAAGACGGACGGAAGGAATATATATGGCGTGCCGTATGGAAGATAGCGGAACATCTCGCCTTAATGGAGGGCTACAAACTAGGCCATCGGCACATGTCGGGTTAGGATGTCGGACCAGGGCTCGTTTTCGTGAATTGGCAATAACAGTACAGGGTGGTTGACTCTATTCAAGGATGAAAACACCGTCAACTGTTCCGGTCCATTCTCGATATCCGAAGGCTGAGATCCTGGGAAGTGCCTGAAAGCAAAGATAGAACACCAAAGACTGAAAAAAAAAACCCGCCCGAACGCCTATCTATTGTATCGAAAATATAAAAAAATGCATCTATGAAAAAGAGAAAGCCCACCAAGTAAATACCCAAGCTGTGCAGGGTGACCTGCAAGCCTAAACAGCGAGCATGCATAGTGTACAAGCAAAAGTGTAAAATGTTAAGCGCGACAAAAATTCGGAAAAAGGAATGAACGAACATAAAGCGAGCACCAGACTGCGCATGACACTTGGGGGGAGATGGGTGGCCGTGGCTCTTTGGGATGGAGGTCGCCGAAACGGCTAGCTAGCGGGAGGAGCATGCGCAACGCCGAGTTTGACCGATCGATGGGCCTTTGTCGACGCTTCGCTTTCCGGCATTAGTGTTAGCTGTTGTCATGTTGTTGGTCCGGCAGTGGTGGTGGTTCGTTCCAGACAAGGGACGGGTTAAACCCCTACGACTTAGGGATACTTCAAATCATAGGCGCACACGACGACGACGAAGCACAACCACGCAGGCGCGGGAATGAACACACACACAAAGCGGTGGCAATGGCAGCTGATGGCATCGTGTAAGCTCTACTATCAAAATCCCCCTAATGAGAAGGTACACTCCATCCCCCCACCTCCATAGCTCAGAAAAACAACAGACAAATGGACAAACCGAGGCATGATGGATATCATCACAAAAGCTGGAAATTGAGCTCTCCCCTTAGTATCTCCTTTTGGCCCGCAAAATTGTTTCGCCGATAGTTCGCGCTCGTGCGTTGGCGGTAACGTGAACTTCGGCTTCCAATGAAAGACATGACAAGCGTGCAGTGCAGCCCCCGCCCGTGAATGTTGGGGGCATACAGGAAAATATTGTGAGGTAAAGAAACACACACGCATCGGATATTGAATTTCTAGAGGCGAAACGGGGGAGAATAGAGAAGACGCTTCCAAAAGACCCAGTATGGGAAGAATCGTAATCTAAACAGAATCGCACACACTGTGGCAGCAATGCTACACCAAAGACATGATTCATCTGACAGCAAAATTTGCAAGTTGCTGGTGGATAAGGAAAACCCAAGGTATGCTTGGACAACGGGTACGCAGACATTCAATCAAAAAAGTTTGTGCTTTCCATCAGAAATCAAAAGGTCTAACGAAGGTGGTGGTTCTTCTCCGTACGCAGAAACAACAAAAGGAGGGACGAAACTATCTCGTAACTAGGACGAGGTTGTATGAAAAACATAAGTGCAATAATGAATAGGCATGTAGAAAGCAAGAACTTTTAGTGATCCAGTCCCGTTGAAAGAAAATATTGGCATGTCAAGGTTTCGGGACCGTGAAGAATCCCAGGGTTCAAATGTATCGCTCTTGATGCAGGCGGTGCTATCGGGTTTCGAAGTCCGGTGGCATGGGTACATTTTGACTTGTAACCGGTACCATCATGAGAACCTCGGAGTCAGCGAATAATTGCGAGTTACGTTCTGGAGCCGTGGAGAGGGGTCCAATGTCAGCCGTTGGAAGAGTCTTGCCATCCTCAAACCGGATATCCTCGAAGCCCAAATCGGTCAGGGACATACCATCCTGGACACCCAAGTTGAAAGTACTGCTGTCAAACGCAGTGTTGAGATAGCTTTCCATAGATCCGAGATCTGCAGTTGGAAGGGTTCCAATATTGGCTAGGCCCACTCGCGAAGAGACGGTGCTCAGCCCGTCGTGGTGGTCTGATTCATAGAAGTCGGAGGATTCCGCTGAAAAGGGCCCATTGAGGTATCCAGGGGTGATGTTGTGTGCGGGGCTTGGGAGCGTGGGGTAAGCCCAGTTGTTCTCAACCTCGGAATCGTCTCCGGATACGGACCGGGTAAGGCCAGGCGGTACCTCACAGAAGTTTTCCACATGGTTGCCCTCGTAAGGCCATGTCGCCGAGTTTGGAGGGTTGTAATTTGTTGAGAATGGAAATCCTGCTTCGGAGTCGACCGCCGATACGAAAAAGTCGTGAGCTGAGTAGTCGGGGGTGTCAAAAGTGTCGAACGCCGGCAGGTCTGTTGTTCGCACCGATAATTCGAACACTCCTCGGGATCCGGGTAGGTTGAAATCCGAGATATTGCGGGTCAGGGTAGGAGGCAATGCTGTTTCGCCCCCATCCTGGTATCCAGAGGATGCTACCGATGGCGAACCATTCTCGGACTTTATCTGTCTGCTCAAGCCGGATCTTGGAAACACAGCCGGGACATCTTCCGGGTCAGATGGCATGATGATATGTCCATGGCGGGATGATAGGTCCACATCAGTGATCTTTTCGTGACAGTTGTCGCTCGGCGCCGGGTGGTGGTGGTGGGCCGGGATATGGTACGGAGCAGTTCCATGGGCGTGATGCCGAACGGCCTTGTGGTGTCCATTAGTGAAGCGGGTCAAGCTGCTTTCGGACTGTGTCGATTGAAGTCGCGGCTTCGCACGTGGCGCATCGCTGGATGTTGAGGCCGTCGAGCCTGGCGTGCTGGTGGTCGTCTCGGGGACGCACTCCAGGTACTCCTTCTTGACGGAACACGTGCACCGACCACCGTGAGGACATTGGCAATGCGATCCTTCTGTTAACGTGACCAAGAGTATCTATCAGTAAGCGAAAACCTTAGGAAGCGGAGAGATCTCGAGTAAGTATCACCTTTGGACTCGTCCAGCTCGACGAGCTTCCCGTTCTCGTTGATATAGTGGTGTTTCGGGGCTCCCTTAGTCTTCTCTCCGCAGTCGCATTTGACGTGAGACGAACGCGACTTCCTCAGACTCCGACAGTGTTGACATTGCGATACTGGGCGGCCTTTCTTTGCAATCTCTTGCAGCGGACGGTCTATTCGACGATAGCGATGTCAGCTGGCGCGCTTCAGCAGAACGGGATCTGACGATGAAGAGCGATGTCCGGCGCACGAGGAAGTGAAGCGGACTTGGGCGCCGACAACACCTCAACACCACACCTCGCCGCCATCGACAACGGGAAGAGAAAGGACTGCAGACCGGCTGACAACCAATCTACAACCGGCAACCTCGCCGGCCGAAGAACTGGGCACTTACCGTTGTGATTGCACCCACTCACGCGATGCCCTCGGACGCAAGCGTCACATGCATATTTCTTCCCATCAACGTACATAGCTCGGTGAGCGACTTGCGACAGTGAACGCTGGGCACGTTCACCAAAGGTTTATATGCGGTCAAAGGATAGGATCCAGGTACAAGAGGGAAGAGGTTGTCCCAGGCCAGGTCTCCGCGATGTCCAGATATGTTATCGCTCGTCCAGATCCGGGTCCGGCTACTCCAGCGGTGAGGTCTGTCGTCCGTCGGGTTGGGTCTGCGACTGATTATATTGATCGGGTCTTGTTTGCTGAGAGAAACAGAAAATTGATATACTACGGGAATCGATTCGATGATTTACAGGTTGCTTTCCGTATGAACGCCAGTCCGCTGTAAAACTACCCCGGGCCAATATAACAAGAAGGGATTATGATGAAAAGCGGAAACACGAGACCAAAAAATAAGGAAAAGGGACGCTAAAAAACGTCGAGGGCCTCCCAGGTGAACTGGAGCATCGTACACTCTTTTTGCCGGATATTAGGATGTGGTCAGGGAAGAGACGGGCTCGGAGGTGGTGGTGGAGTAAAGGCCAAAGAGGTGAGCAACCAGCCCGCAGAAAATACGGCCCTGGACGATGGAGAAGGACGAGGAGCGTCAAGGTGCGAAAAAGCAAGCCTGTGCCTTAGCAACAGGTTGGTGCCGGCCTCGAGGACACGGGTCACCGCAAAGCGTATGAAACTGACCACCGAATAGGACCTCAGTGCTTGCGGGCGAGCCTGAGCATTCAGGCTGTGAACAAAATATTGATGGGTTGTAAAGAAAGAAAAATCGGAAAAGGAGGAGGGGAAAAGGAAAAAAGATATCGCAGAAGAAAAGGGAAACCTTGGGGAAGAAATAGTCACTGCGAAGCGGCGGCGGCGAAAGGGTGGACCGCCGCCATAAACAAGACAAGCGAACCTCCAAATCCAAAACCAAGAGCTAACTAGGCCGCGGTGGTTAGCTGCTGCTACATTAGCTCCAGTTGGATGGATGGATGGAACAAGGCCTTCATTCGAGCAGCGAGCAGCAGCAGCAGGACCAGGAGCAGCAGAGTTCAGATGCAAGAAGGGCGCACGCGCAGTGGTCAAGTAGGCGAGATTAATCGATTGTGGCCTGCTCGCCTTCTTCTTCCAGGCGCATCAGCGCCGTGATATTAATATCCCACCAAGGGGCCCTCGACGTAGCCAGCTAATGGCGCTGCAACCGCAGCGCTCGCCCGCTGCACTTTTCGAGGCACGGCTAGAGTCAGTCGACGGCCTGCATGCCCAGATAGGTACCGACAGAAGTACCCGTGTACACACATGTATCTGTCGGTCCATGCACAGGCGGCCGAATTTTATTCGTCCGGCTTACGCTTTAAGGGCTGCGGGTGCCCGCCTCACAAAAAGTATGTCAAGTTGCCTTCTCGCCAAACGTATCGTTTAATTTCACAGGTAGCTTCCAGTACATACACCCAACGCCTTTGTTTGCCATGCAACTTTTCTGGCTGCGTTTGAAAACGACGGAAGTCCGCGAGAGGACACCAGAATTTGCTGACGAGTCTCAATCCTAAGCATATCATCAGGACAGGCGGAAGCGGAAGCAAATCCCAAGATGAACAAAAAAAAAATTCTTCTTCATCATTCCGTGGATGTCATTCATTACGTTCACGAAATCGTTATCTCTACTATTAACACCGTAACGCGACGGCCATCTTACGAGTACCGGTTTTGACGATGCTGAAGAATAAGCAAGTCCCAGAAGGCGTCCGCCCAGTGATCGAAGGTTGACAGGTCCTTCCATGTTCCTCTTCTAGATGCCGGTGCTGACCTTTGGAATGAAGTTACTTTCGCGTACGTAAGATATTAATAAGTACTTCTTACCCGAGCATTCGAGATGACCTCGTTTGCGTGTGCGGAGATGCCTGAACTTGGTTCCTGTCCCGACAGACATGACTGGTGCATTACATGTCATCGATCATAGGACGAAAAAGTGAGCTCGGGCAACGAAGCTAGCAGAGACATGCATTGCTTGTGTACCAGCATCCACTCTCAGATGCCAACCGACTGTCACAGATACTTCTTACTCGACAGCCATCATCAAGAAGACGGACACAGACCCGTATACGACAGAACAGATGACCTTGGTTTAGGGGTACGGGACAGCTGCTTCCGTAAGAGCTTAGCTATTCCAGCTCCCTAGCGTCGTTGCAGCCCTGGCCAGGCTGATCAATGATGACCTTCCTTCGTGCGGCTTGCCTACTCTGGGATACAGTTTCTAGTTCCATATTCTCCAGTTCCATTTGGTAGTTTCCACTGGGGTATCATCTACTTTTGACATGTGTGAAAACTCTGGGAGGTACCCACCTCTTTTGTTTGGCACGTCAAGTTTTTCCTCGCTAGCCGAATATGTGGGCGGCAGGCACATGAGCGCCCGCCAAACGGTAACACAATTACGCCAGGTTCATGTGCACACTGTGCACAGGAGAAATATTTTGTAAAAGCATCAACTGGCCTCGTATAAGTCCGAAACCAAATCCAAATAACATGTCCCGCGATCTCTGCCGTTGGCGGACAAACAGAGCGGACGGGCCTGCCACAATGCGCCCGCTTTCTTGGGTTATTTCCCTATCGGTGCCACCAGTCATATTGGCAAATGAGAAAATGCCACCTGCCGCCTCATTATCCCGTCCGTCGGCTGGGCGAATCAGGAACTGCAAGCGCGGTGAAATCTCCATGGTATCAGTCAAATATGACTGACAGCAGGCTGATACGACGAATTTTCCGAGCCATATCGAATACCAGAATCCGCTATTTAGCTTTAGCATGGCATCAGGATTCAAGCATATGCATGTAGGGAATCGTTCATCCACCTGGAGATAAAGAGAGTGCGGTGTGATCTTACTGTTGCTTCCGTGACCCATGCCCGATCGATCCCAAAGCGGTGTGGGCTCGGCACGAGTCGATGCGCTGACACCCACAAGGGAGTCAAAAAGTGTACTAGCAAGATTATGGAGCCGTCGACGGACCGCAGCACAAGGGAAAAAAATTTGCACATGATGATTATTGATAGGCAGGCATCCATCCCCTCGATTTTCCTCTCGGAAGGGTAGTCCTTATCAGCCAGCCCCTCGCAGGCATGGCATCTTGGATTATGCCACTTTCAAGGTAGTCCGATTTCGCAGTCTGGGGAAGCGGAAGAGAGATATCACCCCGAATCCTTGGAGGCAGCATCTCTACCCAATCGATCACAAGCTTCTAGAACGACTCAATTCAGGCAAATGTCAATGGCAAATCAATTGCGCCCGCTTCTCGTCATCCATTGCGCACTCGCCAGAAGCGTAAAGCGAATATACGAATGAGCGTATCGTGATAGAACAATGAGGCAATCCGAGAGGGTCGCTCTCGCTTGAGTCTTTCCGATATATTCCTGAATTCGTATCCGTCTTTCGTCTCGTGAACCAGACGCCGTCCTGTGTTTTCCATAGATTTGAAAATGACGGGTCGTTCTTGACGGCGATCGATCAGGCCGAAAACTGCATGTCGGCTACATGCAAGCACGGGAAATCAAGCTCTCAAGGATCTGTCATATCATAGACACGAGGTTGTGGGAATATTACGAGCTTACTGAAGCACTCACAACCTCTACATCGATGTGTTTCGACAATTGTGTGACAGTTATCGATTGAGTGTGGAGACGCCGCCAGTATCATTCAAAATATCGTCGATCTGCGACGACGCTCAGGCCGGCGTCCCCAACGATGTACGAGGTCATAGCGTTGAAGCTCCATCGACGCGTCTGTCTGGCTGTTACCGGGACCGAAGAATGTCGAACCGGCTGTGATTGACAATTCGGGTCGAGCGAGCCCGCTTCCGACGGGCTAGCGGCTGCCGACGGTCGACGAATGGACGGTTGGCCCAGGTGGCGGGTGATGGTGGAGTGACTTGGAGCCAGATGCTCCGGCAAAAGTTTCCGACCATCGCATCGTTTGAATGTTGGGAAATGCTCAACACAACACAAATCCGGTCGTTTGGAATTGAGGCTTGCCCAGGCGATTTTGTGGCAGGTGCGTATGCGGCTGTGCTCGAGCTTCGAAGCTGGAGATTGTTTCATGAAGAAAGCTACGGCATGCTGCATGTGATATTCTAGGCAAAATGCAGATGATTATGTTAGCTGAGATGGTCTGTGGAGGTGACGTGTACGGTCAAATTGGAGCAGCACAGTAGCTAGATCCAACAATTTCCAAATTCTCATGTCCAGGCCAGGTTACGTTTCAACGTTTCGATAAACCGCATAACTCAACCCTAGTGGCAATGTCAAGGCATCGGACGGGGGCTTGCACGCATGCAGCGAAACAATACGTCTTGTTAGTATGTCTCATGTATATTCGTAAGATATTGTAACTGAGCCGGAACATATTGCGAGGCCGAAGGATAGTTCGATGCCGTTATACACAAGTACTTTGTAACCACGGCCATGAGCTTGCAAGCTTGATGGTTAAGGCTGTGCACTGCCTTTATACTGCCAGAATTTGGGTCAATATAATTCGTTAGCTTTAGCATATGTCAACTTATTATCATAGAAATATATACGTATCCACACGACCGATCCGGACTACGGTCACTAAATACCAGGATCACCCGCCTGTGACCCTCCCTGATTTATAGAAGATCTAGGACCTTAGCTTCTGCCTAGTCGGCGAACGCGAACAAGAGTTGGAGGCACAGGCGGATGTCGCCTGGAGCCTAGAAATCCTGCAGGGCTTGTATAAGTGATATGCCTAGCTACCGACGACCGACGCACGTGTGCACGACGATACCATCCTCTCCTTCAAGTAATTCTCGTGAGAATTGGGCTGTAGTTGTGATTCTGATCGCAGGCGTATATTATTCAAGGGCATATAAAGTTAATCCTATGATATCATGATGATAGCTTGTGGATATGGCATCTGCATGAATGGTTTGAGGATTGGATTGACCTGCTTGGACACCGATATGAGACAGCGCCAATATATCAATAGCCCCTGCAGGCCTCAAGATAAGCATATAAAATTATCATTGACACCTTCCCGTCACTGATCCCAGTGCTGATCAGTGGAACCAGCTAGGCGAACGCAGCGGAGCCCCACCCCGGAGCTGAATCGATAGATATTCGGTATAGTGGCAACATTGAATACTAGCACATCCGCCTTGTATGCATCTTTTCTACAAATATGCACATGACGCTGCCGGAGAGCATGTAAGGTTTCACCACACCGTTCGGTTCTCTAATATCAATCAGCTAATCAGGTCAGCACCGGCCGGACCAAACGGTATCTTGATATCAATCGCGATGCCCGAGGTGATTTGCCGTGTTAGAACATTTTGACAGAGAATATAGATCTACTGGACTGGCAGACTCAGAGAGCATTACGGCTGGTCGGCCTCGTATTCATTTCGCTTCTTGATAAGAAGTGGAGTAGCTCGTATAGCGAATTGGTGCTTGGGCTGAGTTGGGAGGTTCGCGAGCTCCTATTCAGATGTTCCAGCCTTGGGTTTCCGCTTATCATCAGTTTCCTCTTTTACTGGGAAATTCCGCTGATAGTGGGGAAACTGCGCTTCCGGTTATCGGTTGGTTTTACAGCTTTAGCTACCCGTCTTAACTTCAATTCACAGGATAGTCCGGCGAGGTGCTGTTGTGTCTCGCGGGCCAGGCTATTTGGCTGGAGAGTCGAGCACAATATATATATTAACCGTGGATTGTACTTTTTACCGTTGCTTCAATCGAGATCCCGCGAGTACTTGCTCCTCCAATAATTAATGAGGCTCGAGGCTCCTCCAGAAGGTAGTCATTTGCTGCCTCGAAGCTTGATAGCTAGTCATGTTGATATGACAGGAGAAACTCAGTGCGAAGGTCTAAGTTATGATCTTGTAGGCTTGCAAGAATGTTTTCCGTCGCACAAGGCTTGAAGGCGTCGCTCACAGATTGAGCATGCGTCAAATAGTAGAACCTGATGAACGTTTTTGGGTCAAGCAATGACGAGCAAAATGGTGTCATGAACAAATTTAAATATTTGACGTAAACAATCAATGAAGCATAGTCACAAGATATCAACATTACACTTACGCTGGTATCAAGCTGTGAAGTACCAATATATTGAACCGAATCAGCTGTGCACTTTGGCCTATAGCTAAGTCAAGTAAAACATTTACTGATGCCTTGTAGTAGATATCTGACAATACGGTACTCATGATCGGCCGAAATGATACACATGTCTCATGCAAGTTAATAGATTTATAGTCAAGCTTTAACTGATGAGGCTGTACAACTGTATACATATCTCCGCATATGCTTTCTTGCACACACCCGCGATAAACCAGCATCATCGTGAAAGCAGCACGTTAATGACAGGAGCTCGGCTCTTGTGCCTAGACATGAAGCTGGGCGGTAGTGAGCGTGCTAGTCTTTGGATTCTGTTTCAGGTAAGAGCTCCGAAGGTGCGCAGCACGTATTCATGAGCTTAAGCTGTTCAAGATGGCCAGATTTTCTATCGCATTATCCTAAATTCTGCCTGATAATATTCTTGTGGAGCGAAGCACAAGCAGAAGGACCTCGACGCTACAGTTTTACTACCGTCCACTTCATGAAGTTTTGCAATTCTAGCGGAAAATGCCGTACAGTATACGGCTGATGGTGGCTTTGTGCATGCCTTAACTACGCCACGTTATATTTATAAACGTGACTTTAGCCATTGCTACGTCTATACTAATGCAGTGTGCAATACATGCAGCGGCGAATCGACCGAGCTGAATTCATGAAAAGCGAGTCGCGTAATTGAACGAGAACTGGAGCTGTCGGCTGCAAGGTTTCTGGATATACCCAAGCGAATATATCAAGGGACCTCATATCGATCCTCATAGTTCGGCACGATGGCGAGATTGAAACATTGCATATCCAGCCTCGTATCGAGTGACGGAACTGGAGATCATTTTTCTCCAAGTCGTAGGCGAAGGCTGTTATGCGACTGCAGAAATGAACATGCGCGCACACATGCATGCATGCATGTAACAGCCGAGTAAACGACCCGGAGGCTACCGGAGCTAGACTGATCGAGCAAGAGGCTGCCGAGCCCCAGAAAGTCGTAGTCCTGGGACCAGGGAACGAGCATCCCCGATACTACATTGGGATAGATTGTGTCTGGCATTCATAGGTATTAAGTTGATCTTCCCAACTGAGAAGCGGAGGCGGGAATAGGCTGCATATGCATGCAGGTGCAAAGACAGAGGTAGGGTATAGTGCGGTGTGATGTGATACTATTCGCAGCCGATACCGACAAGTCACTGACCCTGTGACCACATTTTGGAAAGTTTCACTGAGGGTCTAAGCTCACATGTATCTATGGACCGTGCACACAACCTGTAGGCAGATACACATCAGCGAGAACAATCATCCGGTGCATATTTGCGTGCGCTGTTTCATAACTTTGACTAAACTAGGTCTTCTACAACAGACGCAATGTCGTACTTAAAGTGCACATATAGATCACATTACAAGCTTGCAGCTGTCAACTTAGGAGCTCCTGCTGCCCTGTTAATATTTGAGTATGTGTTCAGCAGATTATTATTCTTGCCAATATGCACGTCTGAACATAAAATGCCCCGGGAAGTGCGGGTCGGGTGAATGCACATGACTCTCTAGCTATGCAGGCAGTGACGTCGCCATCTACATGTATCCATCGTGCGTTCCGAATACGATATGCTAAGCTTGTGCGAGCAAGTTGAAAAGTAGCAAGGAGCTAACCGCTTCGATCGGCGATTTCTGTACGTCAAAAGCGCAGAAAACAGGCGTCGATCTAAGCTTGAAATATAGAGAGCACCCATGTGGGCCACTGGCCGCCGCCGGGTGAAATCAGCGAGTTCATCAGCACTTAATCCTGCAAGCGTGGAGTTGGCCAATAGGCATTCATCCCAGATAATTCGATGCAATGCAGACCACGGCAGCCCTGCTCTCGTACAGCACCCCCCGAGGCCTCGATTCGAACGCGAACGGATACAAGCGAGAAACGAATCTCAGCTCGGGGGCGGAGACAGTAGTCGGCGCGTCAGTATTTTAGAATCAAGGATATGATTACCCAGATGCGGTGCCACGTACGAGCGTCTATAGCTCGTCCCGAAGCAATGAAATGACTTTAACAGTAGTTGTTATTTTAGACCAGAGTTAAGATAAGACTCTCTTATACACTGGAGGTATGAGCAGGGGATGCAGCATGCAATGCATATTTAGTTTGGTCATGCTGTTTTCTAAACCGGAGTACGTGGGGGGCATCAATTACCCCTCAACTTTACGTTTCTTCACAGCATGGCTGTTTTCCAATTTAATGTTAGACTCAAGTTGTATTTTATTGGACAGAGGCTCGCGAGTTTTGAAACGCGTTGGATTGTCATTAAGTAACTATCGCGATATCGAGCAATTGACCATCAAGCCCACCGAGCCCCTTGTCACTATCTTCGCGATGAGCGGATTTCAATTCATCTTGGGGACGAGCATCCTGAGTCCCCATGCCGACACCAGTGTGCTCACAGGGCTCTTACTCATGTCCCTCGACCTCCCTGCCCCAGGCTGATCAAGACCCGCCGACAGGGGGAATACATTGCCGTGTTTCCTATGGGCCAGGTGATGGTCATACGTCGAAACCCTTTGTTTTGTTGACTCTGTTGCATTATTACCTTTCACCGTTGGAAAAAGGAGCTCTTGCAAATGCTGCACTGCTGCCATGTTGCAACCTTGGTTCGTTAACTTGTAAACATGTCACACTTTAAAAATTTACAAAGTATCGTTACAGCCTAAAGTGGAGTGGGAGGGTCGCCTAATTGTGGGAAATGTCTTCCTGTTGGCTTATAATTTAGGTTCAATATTTCCACGAATTGTTGCGAGTCGATTGGCTAAAGTAGGGATAATCATATGACTATTTCTTGCTTGAAAGTTTCGGAGTCTGAGCCCGGTGGAAAGGATGGTGATTACAGACCTGCAGGCTGTTCCGTCTCTAAGTATTTGAAATCTCCTCCTTAAGGCCTTTGGTCATCAATCGATATCCGTTCTATCCATGCATGGCCAATCTGCGTTGTGACAACTGACTGGCTCCAGTGTTATAGAGTCACTTTAGAACTGGCAGTGCTATACGATGCGGAAGCTACGTGGCGGTCCCGAAATATCCATCATAAAGTTCGAGTTAATCCGTTTCACTCGAGCACTGCGAAGCTCTCAACCGGTGTTAATAATCCATTACGAATTTTTATCTGACTTAATATACAAAGCCGCTGGGGCAGGACCAGAATTAGGCTCGAGGAGCACTTAAGCGATAGGAACGGGGAGCCTAGCGATCCGAGTGGTGCCATACTCCTGTTTCATGATTCGGTCTCGCTTGATAATGTCGAGAAACGTTCGTGAGCCCAGAGCGAGGGAGACGAACAAGAAAGAGAAATAATGCTCAGAAGAAAAAGGCGACTTGCAGCTATAGCACGTTTAGTATAGCAGGCAAAGTCGTTCGCGGTTACAGATACATTGTCAACGCTGTCTTTCTATCAGAGAGTTTCGGAACGGGTGGTAGATCGTTCCTTCCGGCCCCGGAGGACACCAGTCATTTGACAGTTCCAGCGGACTTGGGCACTGTTTCGAATTTTGGTCGTTTAAGCGCGTGCATTATGCTGCAGATAGGCAAACCGCGGCTTGTTGTAGTCTGTATGCTAATGTGGCTATGTGGAACATGAACATGCGCGCAAGTCTCTTGTGCTACCCTGCCACATCGATCGCAATACCAGCGATCAGCCTGGCGGAACTCCATAGGCGGAGAAAAGCTTTTTCCATCGCATGAACGGTGCCAAATGATATGACACGGTCGATCAATCCTGGATGTCTTTCGTCTAGTATTCTGTGGAAGAATGTAGGCGACTGGTTTCTAGCCAGGAAAATATAATTGATACTGCTTCTGCATGCTACACTAGCTTAATTTGGGACAATGCATGATTTTTTAGATATCTGATTCACTGGGCGAACGCATGAGCCACACACATTGGTCTTTAGTGCCGGCAGATATATAGGTACATGTCCTCAAAGCTTACTGGCTGCTAGCTTGGAGAGCACTGTACAGATAGATTTGGAGCCTCGAAGCGTTAGAATCATGAAGAACAGGAACTCTTGCCATCGATGGGACCCGGGATAGGTGTGTCGTATTGGTCTGTCGACGGACAGGCTGAGAACAAAATACCCAGGCAGGATACTACTAGTAGTACAGGATACTACTAGTAGTAGTGGACAGATAGTATCCCTCATCGTATGTGCGTTGCAAAGCAGCACATGTCGTTCTACGGATTGATTTCAATTGTGCGGACGCCAAGAATCTAATAGGAGGGATTCTGGCAAGGAAAACAAATAAAATATTGGATGAGGAGTTCTTCCAAGCTTCCTGTCACCCTAAACGGAAAACCCCATGACTGACAAGACGGTGCTGGCGAGCTGCAGGCCAGAATAGCCTATATTCAAGAGCGGCTCCGCCTATCAACTAAAATTCTGTCAGCTAATAAATGGCGCGAGCGAGGTCTACCATCGTTGCAACAATTCGGTCCTCAAGTATCTAAGTATATTTAGATTGTAGCCGATGTTGGGGCATGACAATCTTTAGAGAACCAATATTGACAGCAACCCAAGGCTCAGGGCAACGAGATAATTCTCCAACCAAGGTGTAGAATCCACCGCTTCATGTGTAAGCCAGCATTGGCAGTCTGGTTCAACATCTGGCAATATGGTACGAAGTAGATGATATGCGGACGGGACAGCCACCCTTCGGTTGAATTGGATCAGCGATCGATTCCCTGCCGCTAGTTGCTGGGATGTTACCAAAAGCAAAGGCCCATGACCTTCAGGAGAGGAACCTCCGTCGGATTCAATATGAAAAGCCTCGCGTTCGTATTCTGTGTATGCACCGGCATGTGGGACCTCTGCGAGGGAGCTAGCTTGAAAGTTTTTCCGTGTCCTCATCTAAGCAGTATGAGGGGCAGGACTCTTCCACCACGGATTCGGAGTCTGATCGAGACGAATGGGCAGAGGGGTGGGAGCGTTCGGATCTAGTGTAAATCCATCGCGCTAAGTTGAAGCCATTTATATCAGCATGGCTTAGTGAAACGTTACTTTTGTCATACTCTGGTTCACCGCTTTTCAATTCCGAAATCCCGCACGACGTGTCTCGGAACAGTCTCATGGACCGATCCCTGACGAAGCTGGGCGCCGACTATGCTGAATCCGTTGATATACTTCGAGTAACTGCGAACTGGCGAAATCCGATGGCGGGGCTTGTTGATCCCTTGCGCACCGCCCGCAAGAGTCTTAAACTTTTTACTCCCCTGGGCACGGGACAGTATGGCGGCGAGGTATCAGTGCGCGATAGGCTAGTCTGCAGACGCGAGGACGAGCGTCTGTCATGCTAGTCACATGGGGCGCGTTGCACGACCGTGACGCAGAAAGTCCACCCCAGCTTGGAGAGCAGGTAAACGGTTGAACCGCCAGCTTGTGCATTGTATACGACGCACAGGTGCATGGAAGGGAGCGTCCATGTATACCAAGGTAACGCCGAGTCGCAGATCATAGTACCCCGGGCTCGGTGCTGAAGGGGCTTCGGGAGATGCCTGCTGACACCAAATCAAGAAAGGAATCAAGCGACATCGTGGAAGCCTCTGAAGCTGATACCAATATGTTGCGTACGGAGAGAGACCTTTGCCTCAGAGTAACGCAGATAATCTATAGCTATACTGCGACCTCCAGTACAGTCTTCGCGTTGATGATATCAAGGCTTAACGTCGGCAGGAATTTGCAAACGGAGACTTCAAGGGGACGGCAGTTCGGTCGGCTTGCATTACAGGCAGCAGCTTTCCGGCCGGGATTCCTAGGATTCCTAGGAACGGGATGAAATATTGTTGCGCATTGACCTCGCTTTCATTCCCTTGCAGATTCGGATACAGCAAAACTTCGAATGTGAACATCTTGTTTATCCGCCCGATCCTTCAGTGAAGTACTTAGTAGGCACAGTTCAGATGTCCCCCCGAGAAAAATTTCCCCGTTGTCATCCTTAAGTTGCCCACGCCCGACGCAATTACGAAGGCATCGTTCGCAAAGACTCTCTATAGGCTTGTTCACCTCATGAATCAGTCGGGTCAGGGAGACGGAAAACAAAGGTGAGACATCTAAGGTGTCCCATGCACATGCAACCAGCAAGCGAGATTCGATTTTTGGACTCCTTCCCTGACTTTCGACAGTGGGAAAGTTTCCAAGCCATCCCTCTTGACTGGGGAGTTTGTCTGTCTGCGTCCCGATCGATATATTAGCTTTGATGCAGCTTGCTGCCTGTAATCACTTGCGTGACTGGTTCAGATAAATCAAGTTTATGATTGATCCGGATATTGCAGTTTGAGCGACAATAGATCACAGATATCTAAAGTCCTCTATTCTTAGCCAATGTGGATCATGACATTCGAGTAACCCCGAATAAGCTTTAGACTAAGCTCTCTGATATAAAGAGGAGCTTTAAGCCCGTAGCCCGGATGTTACATGCACTCAGGAGAGCGATTGCTTCTGCGTTGGTGGCGACCACTTGTTCCATCTGATATATAGCTTCGTATTAAGTGGATTCGATATTTGTAGATATCTTTATCGGCGCGTGCACACTCGGAATCTACAATGATAGCTTAATTATATCTCAAGATTTGCTATCAGACAAGCGGGTTTATAGTCCGTCCATATTAATAGGGTTGAGTGATGTCGTTGTGTTTCCAGCAGGCCTCGGCTCGGAGTGCAGCGTGCTGCTGCAAGCCTTAATTAAAAAAACGACTAGGCATGCTTCTCCGCCTTTTGCGGGGTTCGGGGTCCTTTGGTGGTGTGCGTCCAGCAAGTGTGAACAAGGAACTGAACTAATTGATCCACTGCAGCCCGCCGGAAAAAGAAAGCCCCGGGTCACGAAGCCACTAGGTGGAGCAAGTGGACTTGGCAGGTATTAATCAGGGCAAATATGCAGACGGTGAGCAAGCAATCTCTATTCAAATCCGCACTGTTATCGTGATTCTTGCGCTCAACCTGCAGAAGCTCAAAGTAGAATACAAAACTGAGCGTAGCGGTTGTGCGAAGAAGTTCTACGACCACGAGTGTGTAAGGCGAATGCGGTTTGACAGGCTGTAGCGCGAAGAGCACAGGTCTGCAAATTCGAGACCATCACTCATCCATACACGGCGACAACGGCGACAGGCCCTGAGGCCAAAACCCGCCGGAGCCAACGGCGAAAAAACCTCGGATGAAATACCGAAGAAGAAAGTCAGCAGGCTGGATATCTGCAAACCTAACTTCCAATCCTGATAATCCTCTTGCCGCTCTCTCTTCAAGCGTTCTTGCCATTCCCCGGATTTTCATTGCATCTATCGGTCCAGTGCTCATCGGCAGCGCGAGTCGCTTGGGTCCAGCCGTAGTGGATAATTCATCGCGAAAGCGAAAGGTAACTAAGGCCGATTTCCTTTTTTCTGTTCTGCCTTCGCTTTCCCGTGAATTCCTTTTCGCGTCCGGCGTTTCTTTTTTGATCTCGGGAGAATTTGCTTTTGAGATACAACACTGCGTCCGCGACGTGAGATGCCGAACGGGAAGCAGTAATGGAGAGGTCAGGGGATCACCCGTTACTGCCCACTCGTCCATGTCCGGCTGCGTTCCGCACCGGCTTTGAAGTCAAAGGAGCAGCCGATTTTGATAATTTATAGGGTAATTGAAACAATTCGGTTTTCTGCCCGCGAATGCAGTGCGATGACCAGGTGCTCCCAGGCTTGGTTGTTTGGTCACAAACGTCCCCAGTCCATTCGCCAGCCGGGCATCAAATCTGCTCGCACTAACACCCTAACAACCACTGACAGTAAAACGCCGTTCCCGGGATGCAGGATAATAATCGCACGAGGCAGCTCTCTGGCCGGTGCATACACGATATGATAATATAGCCTCCATCCTATAGTCCGAGCCCGTATCATACTGGTGCTGGTGTCGAATTTAGGTCGGGTAGCCCGCGGAGTTGCAGTTGAAGGCGCTTTTGCATGGTGTGCTAGTGTCTGCTTGATTGCTCGCGAAAAGCACGTTCCTCCTGTGACGGCCGGGTAGGTTTGAAGACGCTGGCCAGCAATGCAATAACAATCTGATTAGCTATAATATGACGATAACTGGTTGTTATTACCTATCGCTCGTTTTCGCGGCAGTATGCGAGGGTGCAAGCGCAAGGGCCAGCGCTGCAGTACGGGGGCGATTCGATGTTCGCTTTGCGTTTCATTCATTAAATGGGAGTCTACTCTTGGTTTTGAAGGGGGCGTTTAGCTAATTCTTTCTCTCTTACCACTTCTACTCCAACCGCAAGTACAACTCCAAAGCTCCTTGCATCCACCTCATCTCTCTCACATTTTTTGAGCTCAAGTTCAACTTGATCGAAGAGATCGATGGCTAATTGAGCGCCACCCATCTTCACTTCTCGTGGTGGATGCCGACATACAAGTACAGTCGAGCATGCGCCTATGCATTTTCCACATCCAAATCCCGGCCCCACTGTTATAAGCCTGGTGCTGTTGATATACCCCAGCATACTTTCTCGGCTGGCTACAGGAAGGTTCAGCGGGTGCTCTGACGGTTAGAATCTGCAGAGTGCGACACATCTGTCCCGTTCACTGTCGACAGGCCTGGTCTGTATACAAATGGAAATTGGCCTGGCGAATTTATTTGGGCACATGGATGCAATAACATTGGACATATCCACTGCATGCATACACATGTTCATCGCCCGTACACAGAAAAAAAGCACCTAACTATTAATATCTTGTCGGATCACGTCCTCGTGCGCCTCTTTCTCGGGTCAGTCAGCCGTCAACTGCGAACCCTGGAAGTTGCTGTTGCTCGCCTGCTTTATCCTAGCCGTATGGAGCCAAACCCCAGACTTGACTGCATTGAACTTTTCCCCAGACTCCGACCACCTACCTAGTCTCGCTCCTGACGACATTATCACTCTCTTTGCTTACCTTGCGATTCTTTGAAAATCTAGTTCTCCCGCGAGCCGTCTGGCCGTCGACAAATCACTCAGACCATTTAATATCCTGACTCGACTGGGAAACTAGGCGGTCCTGTAGTCTCAGTCCCATCTACCCCGGATCGAAACCTCTGGAGCTGTACCTGTCATATTGTGCCGCTTTCTGGTGCTAGGCGAGGCTCTCGCTCAGGTGGGATTTATAGAGACTGGACGACAAAAAGGATCGACCACACAGTTGCTTACCTATTTTTCCGAGAGCGCCTCTCCCATCCTTCAAGTTACCCAACCGAGGTGTCCGGATCCTATCCTCGCAAGTATACTTCCATAGTGCCGCAGGGACTCTACTTCCACAAATACCATCTACATACACATACCCATAATATATCGGCAGGCTTTCTTTCTGCAGGACTTGTTGAGGTTAACGGAACCAGCAATTGGGAGTCCACTGACTCGACATTGCACTTAAAGACAAAACGATTGTCGACGGCATCCTGGCTGCCTGGGTTCTGGTCTCGCTCGTTTGACCACAGAGTCGCAAAATATCCGTCTCGCTAATCAATCGCCGTTCCTATACCATATATCGACATTGTCTTTACTAGAGCCGTGTTCGCATACCTGTCTATCTGCCGTTTAGCAAAGCGTACAGGGCTGCTATATCGGCTGGGTATCCGTCTCTCAAATAGCAGCTGTCGTATGGCGGGGTACCCGGGCAGTACCCATCGACAAAACCATTCCGCTCCGGTGTCCGGTTAGCTAGCGTGCCTGACCAGCTGGCCACGCTGTCTGGCACCGCACCGCTCGTACTGGAGGTGGAATTGATCCGGCCACACCTGCAATCTGGTTGAATTGGACCTTTGCATGAACAAGCGAACGACACCTGCCGATACCACTAAGCTGCCCCCCGGCCAGGCGAAACGACGATCGTTTAGTCCGCTGCTGCACGAAATCATAGTCAGGTGGTCATATGCTCCACGATTCTTGATTAGACCCCGTCTCGCATCGAGTTTTCTGACCACTCGGCTGCCCAGCACTTGCGCAAGACTGAGATCAAGCATCTTAGGTCCAGCTGCTCGTTTGCGTGATTCTGCACCACATAGCGGAGGGACTCCGATCTGACGGCGGGTGCTCACCGTTTGGATACTCTTGGCTACTGCCTTTTTACGGGAGCAAAGATAATTAAACCCGTCACATAAACGCCTTGCCACACCTATCTACCCTTCAACGAAGCTGAACTAAGCTCCCGCGTGCATATCTATCCGCAAGTCAGCTGTAGATACCTAAGTTTTATTGGCATAGCTTAGCCAGGGACACATACAAAACCAGTGTTCCGGACTGCTGGGGGAGGCTTGGGCAAGTATTGAAATCGTCTGGCCTCAGGCTAAGTATAACTTCCCCGCAGATCAAGGAACCAGCTCTCATTCATTTTGATCTCCGTCATCACTCCTTCCTAGCTCTTCATCTTCACATCTCTCATAATAATCAAACTCATAACATTGGGACGCAAGTAGACTTGTGGGTGTCGTCCTGACGTCAACCGCTGCGGGGACGAAGGTGTCACGACTCTGCTGCCCGGACCTCGTAGGTACTCTTTCAGGTATAAGCAGCGCAGCATCCGAGGGAGCAATCAGCCCACGGACTTTTCTCCAGTCATTCGAGTACCAGTGGGCTGTCAGGAGTTTTTCCTAGCCTTACCGATCGAGTAAATGGCGGAGGTCGCTACAGCTCCCTCATCCCAACTAGTGACCCACCGCTCTAACCCTGCAAAGTACTTGACGATAACTCTACCATTGCGCCGGTCTATCTATTCTCCTCCTTCCTCTGCGACACTTCCCTCGGACTCATATCAACGTTCGAAGTTGTACCCAGACGTGGACTCCGACTTTCCCTCGAAGCCCAGGTACCTGACGTCGCTCCAAACAACGGACTTGTCTCTCAGTACTGCCGACAAGCTTGCGGATTTATATCTAGAGCGTGGCGATAGCGGTGTGGATCGAAGACAACGGGACAACGTGCCGCCGTCCATGCTTCTTAGTGCGCCCTCGTCAGCCTTGATATCTATTCCCAGAGGGCTGCCTCCAATAATTTCGCCGATGGATGCCCCGATGCAAGGATACGACCAGCGACCGCCATCTCCCAGGATGGGTCCTAGTGGATATGGCGACACGTCGATGGAAATGGGAGGGCCTAGCAGCGACCTTGCACCTCGAAAGCGGTCCAAAGTATCACGGGCATGTGACGAATGTCGACGGAAAAAGGTATTATCGGCCTCAAGACCTTTTAACTCATCTGAGACGTCTTCTTGCTTCTTGTCTTTGGTCTTACAAGTGGCCTGGTTGTGGTAACCCTCGTTATATGCGTTGCACAGATCCGGTGCGATGCTACGTCGGAGACAGGAGTCGAGCAGTGTTCGAGCTGCAAAAGAGTAGGAGCAAGGTGCTCGTTCAGTAGGGTGCCGATGAAGAGGGGCCCCAGCAAAGGGTAAGCAAATATACATGTGTACTTACGTATGATCGACAATAACCCGATAAGTACCATGTTGTCTGTTTGGTCCATTTCTCATGATTGCATGTATGCTCCTTCGCTGTGACATGCTGCAACATTTGCCGGATCAGGCTCTGGAACCTGCCATCTGTCGAATATTCCATTCCCGCTTCGACAGCGGCCTTGCTCACTCCATGCGCGAATTTTTGCTCTGTTGTTCGGGATCTCTTTGGGCTGACAGCAGGATGCTAAACGTTGCGCAATCTAAACTAGGTATATTAAGGAACTTGCAGACCGGTTAAATACGCTAGAGAATACAATATCGACTAGCGATATGCATCCTTACGTGACGTCGGTCGAAGGAGAATCATCGCCAATGGAGTCGGAAGGGACGTCGCCTCCACCTAACCTTCTCAGACCGTCCAGGAAGCGTACCTTATCCTCGTCGAGTGAATTTCCGCTAGGCATGCATCTGCAGCCGTTGGCGCAGAGCCCGACATTACCACGTAGTGGCGAACGGCTACCGCCAATCGACTCATTTCACAGTCCTCATCATCAGCCAGCTCCTCCTCAAATACCACAGAGGCAGCTCCCTCCTCCTCACATTCCTCCTACTCACCCTTCAAGTGGCCTGCGTTCTCAGAGAGGCTCCATCTCATCTGCATCCGTCCCCCCACCTCTAATTGCTCACACATCACCTACTTCTGGTTCGTTTTCCAGCTGGCGGCCTGACCCTTCCGAAGTAAGAAAACAGAGTCTAAGTGGACCTCTTGAACGTCTAGATATCACAATGAGCTCGAGTATGATGAAAGGCCCCGGCAAATCCTTCGATTGGGATGAGCCAACAATCGACCAGTGAGTCCCCATATAAAATCTCAATGGGCTAAAGGTTTCAGGTTTTGCGTTGTTGCCATGTTGCATATTTTTCCATAGAAACTGACGTCTCTGACCGATGGTCTGGTTTCATTGAAGATATTATACAATCATCCATCCAACTTTCCCGTTTCTCCCTCATTCAAAATTGAGGTTGAGATCGAGGCTTTCACACGCATCCTCGCGTGTACGGGAGGCCTTCCTTCAAGCTCTATACTGCGCTGTGAGATCTAATCCAGCATCTACCTTGATCCCTACGGGACCTTACGAGTCTCGCGGGGTCGCTGAGCTTGCCTTCTCTGCTCAATACGAAGACCCCGCCAGTAGATCGATTGCGGACAACTTGGTCTACCTGCAGACCTTGATCTTTTTGATCCTTGAAGCAGACAATCGAGGTCCTGCTGCTATAAAGGGCCAGTTTGGACCTCCAAGAGCGCTGTGGTTGGGAGCTGCTATCGGGTTGGCATATAACCTGCGACTCCATCACGGAAATGCAGGAGCCGGGCCATCCGGAGGCGATCATGACGACAGCGACGAAAAGCTAGGTAGGCGAGCGTGGTGGGCTCTTGTGGTTCTCGACAGATGGAACGCTGTGAGCACCTCGAGTCCGCTGCATATCCCTGATTCCAGCGTGGTACTGCTTCCAGAAGATCAAGCTCTTCTAGGAACAGCAGCTTACCATATTACACGTAAGTCACCTGCAGCCCCCTTTCCACCCCTTTCGTAGGTGTCGGCTCTCCATGGGTGCGAGGCACACCACTACCGCCAATATTTGATATTATTTATCCGTTGGTGGCGGAAAACTCATCTACCTGCGAATGGGGCTATATATAAACAGGTCTCTATAGATGGTCGGTGCTAACGGCATGACCCACAGGCCTATCCATGATTCTTGGCCACCTAGCGGAAAGCCTAACGTCATCCGATCAAGCGGTCTCAACCCCAGCAGGTGGTGCTTACGTTTCCAGACTGCTGCGAGGAGAGCTCGAGCGGTTCCGTGAGAGTGTCGACAGCGTTCTAGGTTCGCTGAATCTTGTGCATATCGCCTACTGGCATGTCAAATTGCTCTTCCTCCGCTTGAACGACGCTACCGAACCAAGTCAGCTTATCGTCCCGGCGACGCGCATCGCAGCGATCCTAAACTCGGTGCAGACGCCAGTAACCCCACTTAGCTACCATTTCGCGGCGTTGGCGATCCTGACGTTAGTGGATCTGCTGGATTACGGCGAGACTAGGATGGAAGCGGAAAGGGGTATCACGCTAATCGCAGAGGCTTTGGAGACACGTCGGGGTATTTCGACTCGGGAGGACAGTGCGGGGTGGGATAGGACAATCAAGGATTTCATCGCTCGCAGGACGGGTCAGGTTCGGACTAACTCTGGAGCAACTACAGCTGCCGGAAAACACCCCCTGCCGCACGGAAACCTGGCGCACCTTGCGGAGTTGGCAGTGGGGGAGAGTGCAGGCGTTCCTGGGGCATCTGGAATGTCTTCAGAAGCTAGATACCCGGTTATTGATACCCAAATGCTACAAAAGTACGGTTACTTAGGGTGTCTTGTCCTGTAGCCCTTTTATTCCCTGTTTGATTGCTTTACCCTTGAGCTATTAGGATAGCTCATCATACCTTGCTTTGTTATCTTTATTTTTAGTGTTTTTATCTTTGTTTATAGCGTATTCAGCTACTGCCTACGCTGTCGACTCCCCTGATTCCCTCTTGGTCCTGTTACCGTTTGGTGAATGGTGGTCATATAACAATACCTTGCTCTGGCATACGTGCAGATACGGCAAACTTTTATGACTGCTTACGAATGATTTGGATTATATCCTGCCCATGCACCGCAATATATGTCCAGCCGAAAAAATATATTTCCTTAGTGAGTTTATATATATGTGTTAATGTTTGGCCATGGAGATACCTGTCCCGCCCGAGACTCCTCGTCTCCTCGAAGATGACTTGTACTTTCTGACCCTACTTGTACATAAATGCATGCAAACGCAATTTTAGTAGTAACGGCTTGCGACAGGCTGAATCGACATTATAGGAGCGCGGCGGATAAGAACCGAACCGACGCATCCGCCATCTATTGTACCGTGCCGTCTGCAAGATCACGCTTTTTTTTTTATTGCCATTTACGGCCAATTCCTAGCTTCCGTAAATCGGAGTTCGATGAGATACTTTACCTACCTAGGTAAACGATATATTAAGCTAGATGTTGCATCGAATTATAGCTAATTGACCCCGCAGGATGCATCTGGCGGCCCTGGCTAGTGCGGTCGTGATATTGGGCTGTTTCAACGAAACTCTATCTAAGTATTGCCTCGTAGAAAGTAAGGGCGCAAGCTAGAGAAGAGGACGAGCCGGCTAGAATTGCCCTACAGCAACGTAGTGGACATATTTCTCGTCTGTGCGCCGGCTGCCGTCTAACATATACGTGCATGTACAGTACAAGCAGCCTGCTCGCTCGCCCGCTGCCTGGCTGACTAGCGGCGGAATTAGAAACAAGAGACATTGGTCTCATTGGCGAATGTGGTGTTTTTTGTGCGTGTGTCCGTTAGGCAAACCGGGGCTGAATCTGTCTTTCCGACAGTTTCCCCATTGACCTTGTCCTGGAAAAATTAACTGTGGGGTTTTGGCTTCCTGTACTGTTGTAACTGGCATCTCTTTCGTTCCCGCCTTCGCTTGCCCGCCGAGCGGTGGATATATTTACTCCAGCGGTTTCAGGTTTTCTATTGCATGGACTAAAACTTTGAAAATGGTGAAGAGTGACATTGATAATGAAGTAATATTATATTACGCACGACATATATACATACTTCAATACATACGGCCCTTGTCATATACACGCTAAATATCTTGTCAACTTGACGTTGGCATGGTGAAATCATGACGGTATCGACGTTGCTGATCCGGATGAAATGATCCCTTTGCGAAAAACTCCTGTGCATCTGGAATTTCTATGTCTGTAGTGGGACATCGATATATCCGGACCGCAATCACCAAAGATAGGTCTGCAAGCATGGACTGGGTGTACTTTTCTCGTTACGTATTCAGATTGAATTTAGGCTGCTGATAGCAATAATGCAATGATACATATCACGATGCACATAAACACTAAAATATTAGGTTTGAGTTGAGATTAATATATTGCTGATGATGTCCTATATATGTATGGGCTGAGTTGTATAGCACGCGGTGGTGACTTGACGGTTATACCGAGCTCTTGGAGCAGGATCGTTGATAGACGTCGATTTCGGTGTCAGTTGAATACATATGTAGAGCTCAGCGATGCTCGGCTGAGCTCAATAACGGCAAGTTCCTCAAATTACTTCACACATATGCCAGCGAAATCCTGCAAAGCTGACGGGGAGCAAATTTTTCCTTGCAATCGAAGCTAATCTTGATGTGATGCGGAGTGAATGGCAAGTTTTTGTCAACCGGGGTGAACATTCGAAAGTTCTCTTCTGGAAGCGCATAGATGAATCTGGGAGTGCATACCACCGAGCAGTAAGCGGCATATATGTTGCATGATGCATGAGGAGCTCCAGGCCTCCCTTGCCTCCGTTGAGCTGTCAGTTGCAAGGCTTGCGAAAAGTCTCGCAAATGCATCATCCTAGGTATTTCGAATGAACATACACCTCGCTAGCCCAGATGATCATGGAGGTATACGTAGGCGAGCCGAACGTGCAGAGGGAGCTACGTATACCGTGTAGGATATGTCAAGGGGTACGATAACTGATGAGCTGCGTGCCTAGACGCCTGCGCATGCGTTGTAATGTTCTGAGCTCGATCTCAGCTTGTCCCGGCTTGTATTCAGCAAGGCTACTCTAGAGGCGAGCTCAGGTTAGCTTCTGATTAGTTAGCGTCATTTGTGCGTCTTGCGGCGGGGGGAGGAGGGTGAGCTAGCTCCCGCTGGTGTATTTCTCCACCATTGCTTTGGGTTAGTGTTTGGACAGTTGGGTATTGATGAAACTTTAGCTTGTTGGAGAACGGTAATATTTATTACAAATGTGGGAATTGTGGACGGAGTAGATACGTAGATCAAACGACTGGAGCGTATGCTGTTAATGGGCCGTGAAGACGGTAAATTAGGAGGCGGATATTTAAAGGAGGGCGGAAACATGGAAGCCAGAGCAGTACAGACGACGGCTGGCTCAATGGATAACATAGCCAGAGGCGTTCCGTGCCAATACATGTCTAAAAGTGAAACAGACGTATTTCCTGGTCTGGTTATATCTAAGTGCACGCATATTATGGGCCGGCGGCGGCGGCAGCAGAAACATATTTGTTAAGATACGCCTTCGCATAGTGGGGCACGCAGCTGATATACGCGGTGGAAAAAAATTCCAGTTACATGCAATTAATCCGGCCGGCCAGTGAGCGGGGTTGGCCCGCTTGTCAAGTGAAATAACTTTCTGGCAGAGGACAGATTTCAGGCTCGCGAGGTGCGAGATGCCGAAGGTGTGGCAGTTTTTCTGCGTCAGTGCGTCGAATTACTGGGTATTTTGCAATTTGTAGATTAATTGTGGATACGGCGTTGAGTGTTTCCGTACGTTGCACACGCACCAGCACACAAATAAGTGCACGCCTATGAGGGCGAAAGTATCTGTCCGCAAACTGACAACCAACCGAGTCTAGTTTGTTCGAACTAACGTCGGACCCATGCAATTTTTTGGTGCAAAAAGGTTTAAGGCTCTGACGATGGCGCGGGGCGTTGTGGCAGTTTGATCCGAAGATGAGGGCGAGATGATCCTTTCGTGCATATGTCGGGACGACAGCGCTGCAGACGGCGGCATGGGCCCCGGATCCTGCAGCGGCGTCATAAGGTGGGGGAAATTTCGGAGTTGTGTCGCGGGCCCTGATATGATAGATCGAGTCTTACGACGTTTACGTTGTGTCTTCGTGCCGTTTGTTTGCCAGGTTCTTGTGCATTTGCTCGATATTAACATTGGCGCAGGTAACTCACATAAATGTCTATTTTAAGTAATACATCGCTGGGAGGCATGAGGATATAGACGACATGCAGCGAGGAATCAAATTTCGGTATGATATCATGATCGCACCATCGAGATGCCTTGGGTAAATTGGTAGACAAAAAGAAGACGGATTGCGCGATTTTGGCCCGTTCCAAGAATACAATTGTCTTTCGTGGGATACAATAAATGCAAAGCTTCTCAGACTTAGAGGATTTAATCTTTAGGTTTGTTACTTGGACGGACCGGATTTACGAAGTGGCGATGTCTATAAACGAAGTCAGCGACTCAGTTGCGCCGGATCCGAATAGCTTTGATCACCAATAACGGGAATACTTGCATCGTTGTTAGCATTAATATTATGAGAGTAATTCAATTAATTCAATCAAGTTAACGTATTTGAGCTATAAATCTATAAATACTTATCAATCAAAGTGGTGCGCTGCGAGACCAAAGTGGTGCTAGTTTATGGAAAAAACCTTAAGAGCGTGATATATTTCTCTACCCGAGATAAAATTGCAACATGATGTGGGATACTAAGAGGGGTTGCAGTTTCCAAGATCCCCTAGGAGCATGCATGCATTTCGCAAGTATCAAAAATTGATGAAAATATCTACGGCATCCCAGAATTACAACTTTAATGTTAAGAAAGATGATGACGACGTCCTGCCGAGGGATCAGACTGCAGCGTGTTGTCGATTGAGATGCGTACAGATTCGCCTCAAAGCCAACCTAAGTGCTCTGGATCTGGACAAAACAATATATGACTACTATTTACTTCTACATGAGGAACTGAGTATTTATACTGCATCAACTAAGGCCTGAAGGTGCATATTTTATACGTACCGTGATGTCTCGCTAAAACTTGGGTTCAGCCGGATTCCTGTCCCTCCCTTAGAATTTTCAGACGACATAAAAAACCAAGATGTTTCTGGCTGACTGAGGGAAACCTTTTTTTCTCCAAATGAGCAGCTTTTACGACACGCTCATTATATATACAACTGCGATCCACATACGGGCCGTTCAGGTATATATATACAATATATATACTAAAATTACCTGAAAAAATATTCTGCTCTCATATATATCCGTCCGTATATGCTGCTAAGTGAACTCCAGCACCGTCTTATTTTATACTCAACTTACCCTTGTGCGGCTACGGATTACTTGCTCCGAGATGAGGGAGTCTAGGAATTACCAACGGCCGGACGCGGTTGTGTTGTTTCTGCACGCTTTGGGTTGATGCCTTTCGTCCGAACTTTTCGAACGGAGCGGATTAACGTCGCGACTCGACTTTGAATTCTTGCATCTCGTCTGCTCCTTCCGGAACAATGTTCCAGAGGACGCTCTCCTTACTCGCCTGCTGCCTCGAGCTAGCAAAAGCATGAACTTCCAGCTTGCTTTTGGGGTAAGTGAACGCCCGTTCCTGCGTCCCGCGTGTCTTGGCTGCTAACGACCGGTTACGTCAGATATTGCCGTCCTCTCAAAGTGCATGCCGCCCAGGAGCTGGCACTGCGCCGCCGGATGGTGTGGAATAGGAGCCGCCGGGTCGGAAGGCCGCCTGCATGCAGCTGCCGGATGGAGCCTCCTGAAATTCTGGAAGAGGCTGCAGCATTGTCCGAGGCGACCTGGCTTGCTGGCTGTCTGCACTGCAATGCAGGCGCCGAAATTATCTGCAGAAGCCCAGGAGGCTTCTTTAAGGGGCACGAATGCACGACGGCCCTCTTCTGGCAGTAATGCCGAGGCACTGGCAATTGCAGGCAGACGGCGGACAGGCAGACGGGCAGCACACAGGGAGACTGGCAGAGAAGACCGTTGATTTGAAGGCCTCGTGTAGCCATGGACCTGAGACTCGGGCGACGGATATGATTGGCTCCTGGATCCGCGCCAGAAAGGGACGAACGCGGCGGGATAGACGCCCGACCTCGTGCACAGCCTTCATTGTAAACAGTCGCAGCCAGTCGTTCCTTCGCGTCCATTTTCGAGATCTGATGTATGCAATGTTGCTTCATACCATGTGGGCGTCGCGCGGGCTACGACGAAGGCATGCTGGAGGCACGGGGGGTGCATTGTACTGCGTGGGATAATATGCGCTTCGTGTAATACGATAGGATCGGATTTGATATGATGATGCTTTATATAGCAGCAGCAGCTAGTCCATTGAAGCGGTGCCGGTGTATGTCGTCTCCGGCCCAGAGCCTGTCCCGGCCCGATCTCCTGCCCTTCGCACAGCATGCCGACCTCGCGCCGCGACGGGCTAGCTTCTTACGGGAGCCCCTGACACGATCTCATCTGCTGGAGCTTGCCCAGCAGCTGCCTGGCATGCTCGATCGACCGGAGGGAATGTGCCTGCGCGGTCCGAGTGCTCGAGTCCGTCGTGCGTATGTGTGAATGTGTGTATGCGCCTGGAAGGAACGTTCCCTCAAACCCAAGGCGATCGGCCACTCGCCCAATTGCAAACGCCTCAACTCCACGAAACCTGCTTCCTCACCAAGCTTTCCGCAGCACCACCAGCTTCACGCCCGCCGACGACCTGCCTCTCGCCCACCGCGTCTACACGGACTGTCCCGAGCCTCCGAACGGACCGATTCTCGACACGCACGCCGGAACCCTGCATTGCGACCGACTGCACCGCTGGATGATGCAATCCTAGAGCTGCTCCACCGTGGAATGCTACCGTCCCAGACGCTCCCGTCCACCTCCGAATAGCGATTTTACCCGGATATTTTGCCAGCGCTCGTTCGCAAGCGAGCAAGCAAGGGGACGACGGAACATCGTCCAGCGTACCTCTGCATCGGACGAGACGAGACAGGAGGATACGAGGGTTGCTTCGGAGATCTAGATCATACCCAGGAACGCTTGCCGGACACACTGCAGTCGCCGCTCTTACGGGCCCCTCAGGCCTCCTGCTCTCGCCGGTACCATTCGCCTGCACGCCTGCCGACCTGCCAGCCTGTCTTCCTGCCTGAGCTCCATCGACGACGCTTGCCGTGCCCGTATCTTGAATCGGTGGGGGCTTCCCTGAGAGGTTGTGTGGATCGGTGCTTGCGGTGGCGGCCCATGGTGCCCGTACCTTCTTGATCGCGAATCGTCCATCGTTGTCCATCTAGGCTGTCTTTCACCTCCTGCTCGCAAATCTCGACGACCCCCTGGCTTGGGAGTGCCGTACATCCCGATAGCTTCTATGAAGGTAACCATCTCGGACCCGCATATCGGCATGGACAGGCTCCCGGCCAATCACTCTGGGGCTTCTTGGCGGACTGCTTCATGCTGGTCGCCACAGATGCATTCATATGCCGAGCTATAGCTAACGTGCGCATTTGTCTGTGCTTTTGGTGTATCCATATAGTCGGCCAGCCAGCCTCGATATAACCGCTTTTCCCATCATTCCGACCAGACGTTCCACAGCCGCCAGGAGTCGCTAGGTGATCACGAGCATGTCACGGCGGCGATTGGGGACCTCTACGGCGGTTCCGACGATGAGGGCCATGATGCAGAGGATGACTATGGCCAACCTCAGCGGTGGCAACAGCACACGCACCACAACCATCAGAATACGCTCCAACCTCAGCAGCCCCAACAGCATACAGCACGATACCATCGGTCACAAACCCTTCCTGTGACACCACCCCACACCCCGACCAAGACTCGCAAAGCTCCGAGCCATCCTCCCAGAACACCACCGCCACCCCCTCCCATGGACAACCCAACTCCAACATCACCCATCAGCGGTTCACCGACATTGCGAGTGCCTGGATCTCCTGGCGCGACCCAGGCATTCCCATTGAACAATCTCGACTATGAATCGAATCCGGACGCTGTGCAGCAGGAGCTAGAGAACCTGCAGGCTCTGCGACGGCTATCCATGGATGTCACTACCGTTCCTAATGACCCCGACCTGCCGAGTTTCAACAATTTCTTTCCATCCGTCGCGCCGAAGCAAAGGGGAAACGATGACGATGCCGCGAGGTTATTCTGGGTCCCCGCAAGACTGCATCCGGAACTTGCACCTAAGGCGTTCAAGAATTTCGTTGAGTCTCGGGTGGAGCAGATCCGCGAGCATGAAGGGGGGAATCTGTCCGCTGACGGGTCGTTACAAGCTACACCGAGCTTGCGGAGGAAAAAGTCGATGCTGTCACGCCAGATCGATACGGAAGGCAAGGCAGCGGACGGGTACGAAGACGGCGCGGACAAGCTACGACGGGCACGGTCAGACTCGGACGGCGAACCCGTCCTAACGGTATCGGAGCTCGGTGAGGTGCTCGGCCACAATGAAGATCCGGCCGATCTGATGCGCCAGCTGAGTCTGAACAAGACGGAAAAGGCGTTGATGGGTGGGTGCAAGCAGAATACTTGATGATAGGTTAGAGACAGGATGCTAATGTGAGAACAGGAGAACCGAGCCAACTCGAGGACGATCAACCAATGTTTCCGGTACCGCCACCTGGTGGGGCTCTGCGCAGATCCACGAGGACTGCCTTGAGGAGAGGTAGTATTCGTAAGGGAGAACGTGTTGCCCCGTCTATCCGACGTGCTAGACTAGCAGCAGCGGAAGAAGGTAAAGGTGGCGAGGAACCGGAATTTAAGCTGTCGCGTGTCAGAACGGAGCCGATCCCGTCGACGATCCCGTCGATATCCATATCTTCGGAGGATGAAGGGCCCGGCTGGCAGGAAAACAACGATGGACGGCCGTCCTCAAAGGGTAGAGACCGAGCGGTGCCCGTCTACGGCGACGGCGCGAAACGACTGATCAGCACCCCTCCGGGCCTGTCGAAGAGACCGACGTCGCCGCCAGAGCTGACTACTTCGGAGCGGATGATACGGTCAAAGTCGGATCCGGAGACTTCGCCACCGATGAGAGAACCACCGGCGAGGGAGCCTCCCCCGGCGCCAGCACCACAGCAAAAATCGCCACCCACGATCGAGCGGAAGGAACTGTCGCCGCGCGGAAGGGAAGCCAAGGTTGCGGCGCCCAATGGCCAATCTACAACCCCGTCGCCTTCGCCATCGCCCCCAGCACCTATACCCCCACCATCCGTCCATACGACAGTAACTGCCGAGCCAGCTGCCCCGAAAGCGAAGCGGCCACCATTAAAGAGAGGTTCGCCGGGTACCAGCAGCTACGAGCCGAGTAAGGAGCCGCCGACAGCTTCCCTGCCAGTGCCGCCGACAGATGGCAAGCGGAAGGACGCATCGAATCATACCGCACAGTCGAGCGCGCCGACGAAAGAGGTCGGCCGTAAAGCTAGTTGGGGATGGCTATCGCTAGGAAGTGATGATAAGGAAAAAGACAAGGGCAAGGAGCGGGACCGGGAGTCTGGTGGCAAGAAGGTCCGGAAAGCTCGCTCGATAGAGAAGGATCGCGACAAGGAGGAAGAGAAGGAACGAAAGCGGGAGATCAAACGCGAGAGAGAGCGAGAGCGAGAGAGGGAGCGAGCGGGCGGTGACCGGGAACACGCGAGGCTGGACCTGATACCAAAGTCCATTGAAGGGCTGAAGAAACGGGAGAGCATCGATTCCAACTTTCGCCCGTCCATGGAGTCCATTGACCGCGAGAAGGACCGAGACAAAGACAAGGAGAAGGACAAGAGCAGCAAGAAAGGCGGAAGCGCGGAGAAGGAGAAGGACAAGGACAAGAAGGAGTCCGGTATCTTTTCGTCCATCTTTGGCGGATCGAAGAAGAAGCAAGAGGAGGCCAAAGCAAAATCGAAGCCGGCGTCATCGAGTCTAACAGTCCCGCAGAACCATCGCAGCAAGTCCCCGCCGGTGCAGACGTACTACTATACGAGGTTTCCGATCCATATCGAACGCGCGATCTATCGACTGTCGCATCTGAAGCTGGCGAATCCGCGACGGCCGCTGTTGCAACAGGTGCTGTTGAGCAACTTTATGTATGCCTATCTGGCCAAGGTGCAGCAGATGCAGCCCAACGGGCCGCAGGCTGGGCAGGGCGGTCAGCAGGCGCAGCAGCAGGCTAGCCAACAGCAGCAACAGCAGTATCAACAACAGCAGGCGCATGAGCAGTACCATCAACAACAGCAGCATGGTGGTGCAGTCAATGTGAGTTCTACAATCTTACTTTCCGAGGGGCAGTTTGTTAGACATGAGATGGGAGGAGTTGCTAATGTGGCTGTACGCGTTCAGGGCGATGAGGGACAGCAGATGGAATCGGACGAGGAAGAGTACGACTTTGATGACGACGGCCGGGACGACCGTGGATACGATCCCCAACAACAAGGGTACGTGTCTCGAGGTCACTTGCAGGACGGAGGGGATGGTAGCAACGGCGGATACCAGCACCACCCGCACCAGCAGCAAGACTATGACGGTGGCGGGTACGAGGAGTACCAGGACGACCAAGAATACTATCACCAACAAGGTGGTGGAAATGGGCGGGAGGGCCACCACCACGCGCACGGTAACGGCGTCGGGGGAGGGTACGGGGATAAGGACTACGAGTACTATGACGGGAGTGAGGTGTACGAAGGGGATGGAGGCGGAGGGGAAGGTGGAGGGTATGATGGCGGGGCCGGCGGGATGGTAATGGGGACGCGGTATCACCACCAGCAGTCCGGTGGCATGAATGATGATCGGGACCGCGACTACAGCGACGATATGTGGTAACTATAGTACTAGAGAGCTTTGGCTGCGTGCACTCATTAATGCTCTTTTCTTTTTCTTTTTATTCGCTGTTAATTTTTTTATTTTCGCGATGCAGATGACCATGTTGCAGTTGCAGTTGCAGGTATTATATCCATTTCACTTCGACTTTTTTTTTTTCGTTTTTTCTCGGCATAGCTGCCGTTTCTTGACCGCTACTAGTGACGCTTCCAGCTAGCTGGAGCTGTAGCTCTCTACTGGGGAGCTCAATGGCTTGCATGGGTATCGATCTCCTTTTCATTGAATTGCATGGTTAGAATGGGGAGTTATACGTGCTACTCTTATATATTACCCATGCATATATTACAGGCTGGGCAGAAATACTTCGACGCTGAAGTGATAATGAATGAATGGAAGATCGTGTGCGCGTATTGCCGCGCATCGACACGTCTATCGATGACCTTTGTATACTATTTACTCTAGTAATATATTATATCCCCGCGCGGGTCTGCTGATAGGACGTGGGTTCTCAGCCTGTTAAATACCCGGTGTACGTACGCGTCTGGTGGGCGCCGTCTTCGTACCTCGTTACACACCACGATACCTGCAGGTACCTCGACACACAGCGTACTCCCGCACCCTCAGCCTCTCGACAGAAAAACCTGACTTTCATTGCTTAGCTGCTTTTCGACCGTGTGCAGCAGCTGGGACGAAGCTAGAGTCCCCGGATTTGGCGTTAACCAATCTATCCCAAAGTACTCGTGTGTAGCTGCCGCTCGCCGGCTAAGCTTGGCCGCAGGGGCAGCTGCCTGGCGAAAAGGACAGACATTGAGTTAATACGAGGCTCGGCCCACGCCCACACCACACGGCCGGCACCACCACCACATCGTCGACATCATTGTGAACCGTCTTTTTCCTCCTTATCCTTCCTTCACCACCCATCACACTCTTCTCCTCTCTTTCTCTCGCGACCAATCGGCTGCTTGATAGATCTCTCGAGATCTCACGCTGCTTGAACCACGCCCGTTTGCAACTCCAGCTAGTTAGTTAGTCCGACCCAATCAGCCAAGCTGTCGCAGAACACTCGATAGCCCTCGCCACCTTGAAGTGCCTGTGCCCCTTTGGTCTGCCACTCCACGGTATAGCTCTCATCGAACAATTTCGATAACACCACCCCATTTCAACATTGCAGCCATGGCTTCCGAAGCAACCCACGGCAGCGACGGGGGCGCCAATGGCACGGTTCCCGAAGTTGCGGTCGACCCGCCTGTCGTTGAGGCTTCAGGCTCCGGTTCCTCTGCTGCCGCTACCGATGGCCCACCGGAGTCTGCTGCTGCCAGAATGCAGAGACTCCACAACGCGCACGCCGCTACCGTCGAAGATGTCGTTGATGAAGAAGACCTCCTGCACCCTGGCTCCCGCTCCGGCATTGCAACCGGCCAGGCGACTCCCGTCATCGATGGCCCTCTGACTTCGCCTTCCCCTGCTCCGACTGCAGCTGCGAAAAAGCCCGTTTTCGACATCCATTCCGCTGAACTCTTCCCTGAACTTGGCGCCCCGGGACCCGGTAAGGGCAAAGGCAAGGGCACCGGCCCTGCTGCTCCGCCGACTTGGGGTGCGAAGAATGGGGGGGCCAGCGGAGCCTCCATCGTCGGTAGCAGCAGCGTCCCGGCTGCCCAGCAGGTGCCGAAGACCACGCTGCCGCTGATGTCGCAGGAGGTGACGGAGACGATGAATATCGACAAGGCAGATCAGATCCCACGCGATCAATTGAAGAAGCCATTAGCGGACGCTCTGCGTAGCATCATGAAGGAAACAGGAACGCGGATCCAGGCGTCCAGTTCATCGACTGGAATGCTCACACTCATTACGAAGGGGAAAGCGGACGCAGTGCAGAGGGCTAAGGCCCTTCTGAGACGTGAAGTTTGCCGGAAGGTAAGTTTGATGCCAATGATTTGGTTGTTTCCTTTGAATTTGATTCTTGGTGGGAGCTGTGTGGTGGATGTCTATAGATCTAGTGAGTGTAGGAAGGTTGACGGAGGGAGGGGAAGTTGGGGAAGTTGGAACTGATGAAAGCTGGGGGCGGGTGCTTGCACATATACCTGCACCTGCTGACGCGGAGCTGCGTGTTCCCGTTCATTCGCCAAGGGGGACCATGTCTGTCTCAGGAGCGTCGTGATGCTGCGCTGTAGCTCCAGCTGGAGCTGGAGAAACGTATACGTTTGCATTGGATATGGAGACACAGGCTGACGTTCGCCTCAACAACAGACCCAGTCGAAGATGTCGATCCCGGTCAGCACCAGAAAGCACATCATCGGCCTCAAGGGCGCCACCATCCAGGGCATCACGCAGCGGACAGGATGTCGCGTTCAGATCCCGCAAGTCGAGGAGACCGAGGCTGTCGACGACCCGTTCGCCGAGGAGGAGCCCATGGTGGAGATCACCCTCGAGGGCGACCACGATGGCATCTTGCTGGCCAAGCAGGAAATCAATCAGATTGTCGGCCAAAAGGTAACCATCTCGCTGCCCTTCATCGTGCGGTACGAGCGAGGCTCAATGCTAACTTGCTATGCTTCATCTAGACTTCTCACGTAAACATCAAACTTCCCTTTGCACAGTTCCCCGGCCAGTTCTTCCCCTTCCTCGCCGGCCCGCACAATGCACACGTCACCGAGATGGAGGAGGGCAAGGACCTCAAGATCCGCATCCCAATGTATCACACCTCTGAGACGTCCAAGGAGTTCTCCGAGCCGCCAGTCCCCATCATGCTCTCTGGCGAGAAGAACGCCGTCCATGAAGCCCGCGCCAAACTCGAAAAGCACGCTGCGCAACTCCGTGACGAGTTCCAGTCCATCTCCATCAACATCCCCAAGCCACAGCACCGCTTCCTCATCGGTGATCGTGGCAAGGCCATCGGCGAAATCCTCCTTGAGTCCGGATGCAGCGTCGTCCTCCCGCCCGCGCATATCCAGACCAACTCGGTCCTCGTCATCGGCCCACGCCACCAGATTGGCAATGGCGTTACGACAGTTATGAACAAGGCCAACAGTATGTCATTGGAAACACTTGACATCTCGCGCGCCCACGCGACCGCCTTCGCCAATGAACAGGCTTTGCAGCGCCAGCACGCCCGTGACCTCGCCCGTTATTTCCGCAAGATCAAGGAAATCCAACGCATCGAGAGTGAATGCGACGTTCAGATCTCTCTGCCCAAGACGGATGTCCTCTACGACCCGTCCACGGGTGTCATCTTTGAAATTGTCGGCAAGGAGCAGGAAAACGTGAAGAAGGCCAAGTCGAGTGTTATCAACATCGTCAATGCCCATCCTCCGTCTCGCGTTGGATATACAGATATCGAGCCACTGCTGCACCGCCACATCATTGGCGCTAAGGGCCGTAACCTGCAGAAGATTAAAGACGATCACGGTGTTGAGATTCTTTTTGCGGACGAAGATGACCAGGATTCTCAGGTCGTGTTGGTTTATGAAGGCCCGAGCGGGACCCAGTCTATGGCTGATGCTGCGTTGGCTGCTGCAGCGCTGCAGACTGTCACGGAGCTATTGCAAAAAGCTGCCAGTGAGCAAGCTGACCTCAAGACGAAGGTTTTGAATATCCCTGCCAAGTGAGTGCACCCACCGTGTCCTTGACTTTACGATATTTGACGTAGACTAACGCAGGGGTGGTGCATCAGGTATCACGCAAGGATCGTTGGACCCAAGGGCACCACGTTGAACGCCTTCACCGGCGGGTCCGATGCCACGGTCAAAGTGATTGTTGGCGCCCCCAAGCTCAAGCCAGGCCAACCGCCTCTGACACCCGCTCAAGCCGCCGCGGCCGACGACTCGATCACGATCCGCGGCCCGTCTGCGGAAGTCGAACGCGTCGCGGCTAAGATTATTGCATTTGTGGAGGATACGAAACACAACGAGGTGCTTAACTCGTACACCGTCACATTCGACTTCCCACAGAAGTTCCAGAAGAACCTGGTCGGCAAGGGCGGAAGTAATATTAGCAAGTACCGCGACGAGCTAGGTGTTCAGATCGATCTGGAGAAGGACACGGTTACGATCAAGGGCATCAAAGCAAACGTCGAGGAGGCAAAGGTCCGCATTCAACGACTGGGCCGCAAGCTCGAGGATGAGACAACCACCAGTATCAATGTTGCGCCTGAGTATCATCGCACGATTATTGGTCAGGGCGGAAAATTCGTCAAGCGCTTGGAGGACAAGTACTCCGTTCGGATTCAGTTCCCCAAGACCGGCCGTGATGAACCCGCTAGCGATATGGCGAGCGATGCTGGTGGGCCGTCGCAACGGTCTCAGGCACCAAACGAAATAGTGCTCAGAGGACCGAGCAAGGGCGTCAAGGAGGCGAAAGACGAGATTACGGAGCTCATCAAATATGAGCAGGAGCATGGGCATTCCGCGTCCCTGACGGTCCCGGCTAAGGTGCTCCCGTACATCATCGGTGCCGGCGGAAAGGTGATCAATCAGATTCGCGATGACACCGGGGCTAAAATTGACTTGCCGCCGCATGGTTCAACCGACGCGGAGATGGTGGAGGTCAAGATTCGGGGTACGAAGGACCAGGTTGCCAAGGCTAAGGCCGCGATTCAGGCGAACAGCAAGGAGGTTGAGTCCCAGGTTGTCCGGATGCTCAACGTGGATAAGAAATTCCACCGGGCGTTGATTGGACCAGGGGGTAAGTGCAACTCTACCTAAATTCCGGCGTTAATCTATATATTTCGGGCTGCGGGTGGCTAATCAATGGTTACTCATATAGGTCAAATTCTCAATGCGATCGTGGCTAAGGCCGGTGGGCCAACCGACAGGAGTTTACAAGCACGGATGGTCCGCTTCCCCCACCAAGACGCCTCGGACAACAACATCAAGGTCGAGGGCAACGCGGCGGTGGTCGACAAGATCATCGAGCAGCTCGAGGCTATCGTTGAAGTCGAAAAGAACAAAGTCACAATTGTCGTGGACATCCCCGCCGAGAAACACAGGAAGTTAATCGGCCGCGAAGGTAGTGTTCGCAAGGAAATTGAACGGATGTTCAGCGTCTCGCTCGACATTCCACGCCAACGACAGGGCGGCGAGGAGACGCCCGCGCCCACTGGCGTGAAGTTGTCTGGTACCGAGGCGGCCGTGGAGAAGGCGAAGGAACATATTCTCAAGCTTACGAAGGACCAAGAAGTCACGAAAGTCCCAGTTCCGGTCTACCTTCACCATTCGCTGGCGGACAACGGCACGCTTGCCAGGCAATTCCGCAACAAGTACAATGTTGACCTTGGCTTCCACGGCGAGCAACCGCCGAAGCCCAAGGGTCAGCAGGGCCGGAAGCGTGCAGATGCCAGCGGGTCGCTGCCCTTGATCACTGACGATCCGGAAAGCAGCGCTGCGAACTACAGCTGGGAGGTCGTGGACCACGCTGACACTGCTGCGGACGCCACTGGCAAGGAAGTTACCTGGATTCTGCGCGGTAGCACAGAGGAGACTGCCAAGGCGGTCGCAGAGCTGCAGCAGCTGATCGAGGGTGAATCCGACAAGACGACAACTGGATATCTATTCCTACCGGACCCTAGCAAGTACCGGTACGTTGTTGGGCCCGGTGGCAGTCAGGTCAACTCGATCAGAAAGGAGACTGGGTGCAAGATCACCATCCCCAAGGAACAGAGTGATGAAGCTATCGTCATCAAGGGTAGCAAGGACGGTGTTGAATCCGCGAAGGAGATCATTCTCGGGTTGGTGCAGGGTGGTAGGAGCAACGGCGGTGGGAGACGAAGCGGCCAGTCGAGCTTGGACTAGGCGTCCGAGGTCGAAGATTCGGTCGAGTTGTTACAGGCCGCGCAGGAGGAACAGAGCAGGCTCCAGGCTAAACTTGAGGACCAAGCCAAGGACTGGTAGGCTTTGCACTTCCCCTTGTGCGTGTTTGTGAAGGGTGGGTGGTATGGTGAATATGCGCGGCGGCACGTTGTTTCGCACATATTTTCCCGTTCCTTTCGTTTTCTTTTACTTTAATCACACGCTCGCATGTGCGCATGTTTATGAGGGAGGTGAAACGACCGTTTTACGACAAGTGCACTGGATTGTTTTCAACGGCTTGGATGTGTTCTTCTAGTGTTTTACCGATTTATTCTATGGAGGGTGCGACGGAGATGCATATCTGCGGCATCAAGCTTCTTGGTGGCTGGTGTTCTAGCTGAGGCATCAGATTTGAGGCTTGGCCGTTGGCTTACTACGTCGTCATCTTCTTCCCTTCTTTGGCTTGTTGCGTGGCGGCATGCGGTGGCATCTCTATCGACCGCGACGCCGCTACGTTGGCTTATTCCGTTCTTTCCTTGATGCTGCATGTATAGCGGATCCTTCTACTTCGTGTGATATACTTTCATGACGCGTGGGGGAGGGGGTAGATGAAATAAAAGTTGTGCTTGCTCATATCATGGCGTGCGTGTAAGCTTTAACACCTTATCGATACAAGTTGATGCAGCTGGGATCGTGTGCGGAGTTCGGCTGCGCGGAAGATTTTTTTCTGGGACGCCAAGACTTGCCAATTGCTGGTTTTTGCAGCGGCTTGCTCCCGTTGACTCAACTGCTGTCACACTGAATACTGCACCACTCGACGACGACGACGACGACGACTGACAGCCTCGGCAGGCATCGGAGTGTTACCAAAGAGTGGTATAAAGACCCCTCCGACGACAGCTTCTGCAGCTCGAGAATACTTGTGCAGCATCTAGTATCGACGGTTGAAAGCCGTGGGATTGCGCATACAAAGGTGAGGGAGGAGGGGTGAATTGGTGCCCCGCCAATACTCAACCAACAGGATTCGGGGCTAACGAGGCATTTCGATAGCTAGACATCTACTCGACTTTGACACGGTTCCGAACCGTATTTTTGATTAAAGGGCTTGCATACACGGATTGCGGGCGATTGATCCCGTATTTTTCGCATCGGTCTCTTTTCGACGGGCCGGACCGATCGCGTAGCGGCGGACACGAGCGGTTTATTCACCGGGGCCACCTACTACGTTATAAATCGGAGAACCCCACATTCCCACCGACCCACCACACGACACTCGCTCGCAGGCTCTACGCTACGACTACTATAGTATACCGTGCTACAACGTACATTCAAGCGAAACAAAATGTCGAATAACGCAAATGCACCGGCGTCATGGGAGGACGAGGCCGATGAAGTTACCGCCCAAACGCAGAACCTGAACCTCCAAGGCGGCGCCCCGCAGCAGCCGCGCCAGCAACAGCAGCAGTCGAGCTTCAGACCGAACTTCAACGCCCCCTCTTTCCAGCCCGGTGCGCAGTCGTTCGTCCCCGGCCAATCCTGGGGCGGTGCCCCGCAGCAACAGTACGGTGGCAGCGGCTACCAAGGCGGATACAACCAAGCCCAAGCCGGCGGATATCAAGGCTACCAGGGCGGGTTTGGGCAGCAGGGATACAGTGGCTACCAGGACTACCAGGGCGGTGGACCAGGAGGGTACCAGGGGTATCAAGGTGGCTATAATCAAGGTGGAGGATATCAAGGGTATCAAGGTGGTGGAGCCGGATTTCAGGGTGGCTATCAGCAACAAGGGCAGCAACGACAGCCACAGCAACAGCAGCAAGGACAGCAGAATTTCCAGCCGACGGCGATAGCGAAGAAGGAAGAGAAGAAACCTGAGAGGGCATCGCCGGCTGCGACACCGGCGCCAAAGGAAGATACGAAGCCAGTGGTGAAGAGCCTATCCACGGCTAGTGGCACACCAAAGGTGCTGAAGATCGGTGGTGGCCCACCTGTTGCATCGTCGTCGTCGTCGGAGAAGAAGGAGACAACGGCGCCAGCATCTGGCGCATCGGCGGAGAAGGCTGGCCCCGAGGCTGGTAATAAAGCTACCGCTGCGAAGAAGATCACTGGAGAGAAGACGGCGAGCACTGGCAAGAAGGCCGGCGGGAGCGGCAACACGTCGCCGGCGCCACCAACAAAGGGACCTGAGAAGCGGGAGATCGATGCTGTAGCGAAGGAGCAGGAGGCAGACGTCGACGAGGAGACCCTGGCCAGTATGTATGGAAAGGTGAGTGCGCTTACGGCTGCTATGCGGCTACCATGACTTTCGCCATTTGGAGGAGTGAAATGCTGAAATATGGATGTTGTAGGAACATGTGAACGTCATCTTTATCGGACACGTCGATGCTGGCAAGTCCTCACTTGGAGGTGCTATCCTCTACGCCACCGGTATGGTCGATGAGCGTACGATGGAAAAATTCAAGAAGGACGCCAAGGACGCCGGTCGTGAGTCCTGGTACCTCTCCTGGGCGCTCGACTTGACGAAGGAGGAGCGCGCCAAGGGCAAGACTGTCGAAGTCGGCCGCGCCTTCTTCGAGACGGAAAAGCGCAAGTACAGCATCCTCGATGCGCCCGGCCACAAGACCTTTGTGCCAAGCATGATTGGGGGTGCCAGTCAGGCGGACGTTGGAATTCTCGTCATCTCGGCGCGGAAGGGAGAGTACGAGACTGGCTTTGAGAAGGGCGGCCAGACGCGTGAGCACGCAGTGCTCGCTAAGACGCAGGGCGTGAACAAGTTGGTTGTCGTGGTCAATAAGATGGATGACCCGACGGTCGAATGGAGCAAGGAGCGGTTTGACGAGTGCACAACCAAGCTGCTGCAGTTCCTCAAAGCGACAGGGTACAACCCGAAGACGGGTAAGTGACTCTAGACGCGTTTTGAAGAAATTTAAACAGACCTGACTAGAAGTCTCTCTATAGATGTGTTTACGATGCCGGTGTCGGCACTGACAGGACAAGGCTTGAAGAATCGGGTGGACAAGAAGCTGTGTTCGTGGTACGATGGGCCGTCGCTGCTCGAATTCTTGGATAACATGCAGGGACTCGAGAGGAAAGTGAAGGCTCCGTTCATGATGCCTGTCAGCGGCAAGTACAAGGTTAGCTTGCCTGTTTCCTTCATCCGTTTCCCCTACATCCTCTCTCCGGGATATGCTGACTAGTGTTATGACACATCCAGGACATGGGTACGATGGCAGAGGGCAAGATCGAATCCGGTGTGATCAAGAAAGGCCAGTCGATCCTCATGATGCCCGGCCGGGTCACTGTGGAAGTGACCGCGATCTACTCCGAATCCGACGAAGAACTGCCGCACGGCATGTGCGGTGACCAGGTCCGGCTGCGACTTCGCGGTGTCGAGGAAGAAGACATCCTCCCAGGATATGTGCTCAGTTCCGTGCGCAGTCCTGTAAATTGCGTTTCGGCATTCGAGGCGCAGATCCACATAATCGATCTGAAGAGTATCTTGACAGCAGGTTTCAACTGTGTGATGCACGTGCACGCGGCTATCGAGGAGGTCAAATTCGAGGCGTTGCTGCATGTGCTGGAGAAGGGCACAGGGCGGAAGAGCCGCAAGCCACCGAATTTCGCGAAGAAGGGACAGGGGATCATCGCACGACTGGAGACTGTTAGCGGGAGTCCGTTCTGCATTGAGCGGTTCGAGGACTATCCGCAGATGGGACGGTTCACGCTGCGAGATCAGGTAAGCTTTGCTCTTTTTCTTGTACACAGTTACAGTGCTAACATGATCGTAACAACTCTAGGGCCAAACGATCGCCATTGGGAAAATCACAAAGCTGATCCAGGCGGATGCTTAAGCTACTTTGCTGGTCTCTCGACATGGATCCCTGTGGCTAGAGAAGCAGCAGCGAGTGAGATGTATTTGATGGGGTGCCTCTCTGGTGGTTGCGTCTTTTTTTGATTGATTCTGTTCTATCTGCTATGTTTGCATATGGCTCATTTGTGATGCGTTAGATGGAATTTCATGGTATATGAATCCAAAAAGTGTAGTTCAATTAGTGATCATCGAAGGCGTGGACTGGTCTCGTAACTTCGTGCGTTCCGGTTTACGAGACCAGTCTGGATGGGTTTCTCTCGATTCGAGACGCGGCAACAGCGCGTGGTATATTTAGAATCTAGCGCGGGCCTGATGCAGATGTTTATTACCATGGAAGACGCGTTCCAAATTCATGAGCCACTGCCCCACCATCCAATCCCTCCCTGTCTTAGCCACCCGAACCCTGCGCCAAACGTCGCCGGGCTTGCCTTCCGCCAAATATACAAGAAAGCACAGGCCGTGCACACCGTCACCCCCGCCGCGAGATACAAACTCGACCGATCCACAGGCTCCGGATGCGTCCGCGGAAAATGCGCGGCGGGGCTCAACGCTGCCTCTGCAGTCTGTACGAATAGCTCTGCGACACTGTTCCACCGCACAGACACATGGACTGGCGCCGGCATCCCCAGCTCCTCGGTATACTGGTCCGGCTGGATCGGGCTACGCTGGGTCGTCTTGTCCAGATCGGCCTTGAGCGCGACGTAGACGGCCGGCAGCTCGTCCAGTCGCGGGTGGTCGCGACGCAAGTTGACTAGATGCTCAAAGCTGTCTGGATTGCTCGAGTCGTATGCGTAGACTAGCACGTCGCAGGCGCTGAGTTTCTGCGGATTGTCGAGGATCGCGGGCTCGAGCTCGCCGAGTTCGCAGAGGATCAGGTAGATTTGTTTGCCGAGCGGCAGTTCGACGGAGTTGACGGCGGTCAGGGGCTTGATTGTTGGGTGATACGTTGCGTCGAATGGGCGGTTGAGGAGGGCGTCGAGCAGGCTTGATTTTCCGGAAGAAGGCGCACCAATCACGTATGCGAGGACGACGGAACGCTCGACTTTGTGCGTGCGACGCTTTCGTGGCTTGGTTAGCTTCAGAGCTGCGGTGCAATTGCCAGGCGACGAAGTGGTTTCAAAACCCAGGTAGGCGAGGTAGGCGAGGGTTGTTTTCGGATCTTCGAAGGTCGTCATGCTCCATTGCGCAAGCCAACCCTGGAGGGTTATGTGGCCGCCCTCGGTGCGGACGGTGGAGGGGAAGTTGTTGGAGACCCATGGTGGTGGCAGACCTGGAGTTGGGCGGAAGAGGGCGGACAGCTCAGTTGGATTTAGGCCGCCGTCGTTGTCTTTGTCGAAGAGGAGGAAGAGATCGACGAAGAAGCGGTAGCCGGCCGGAGAGAGTTCTGCGGAGGAGAATGGGGGAACGTCGAATCTATATCTTTGTGAGAGACATGCGAGATGGGGAAATGCGGAGTGTATACACATACTTCGGATGAAGGAAGCTCTCTTCGAGGGAGAGACTGTCCGTGTAGTGGAAAGTGCGGAGGATAGCCCATGTGGTCTCGTGGCGGCCTTTTTCAGCATACAGGCGGTTTAAGAGGACGAAGCCTTTCTCCGTGATGCCTGTGTCTGTAATACACTCTGGCGAGATCTTCTGGAGAGTGTGCTTGATCTCTTCTAGCTCTATGGGGTTGAGAGGCTTGTTGAAGCATCGTTTCTGGAATTTGGCGATTTCTTCGTCGTTGAGGATGCCATCTTGGTCCTTGTCGCAGAGAACTTGGATATATTAGATCTCAGGTATGCCGCTGGTCAAATTGGGGCTATCTTACAGAATATCCGTCGTAAGGCTTCGACTGCGGCTGGCTTGAGGTTCTATTATATGTGTAAACAACTAGTTCGCGAAGTTAGAGCCGACCCGAGGCGTCCATACCTGTTCCTTTGAGTCGTAGAGCGGGGCTATCGGATGCGTAACCGCTCGCTGACAGAGGTAGAATACCTATATAGATATGGAAGGTTAACACACCACACAGCGTCTAACTCGAGGGCTGGAGCGAGCCTTTCCTCATCTACGTTCCTGTGCTCCTTGCCGCTCGCACGAATGCAAGAATCTATCTCTTTAAACTCCTGCATGATGGGCATCATCTCTTCCTCGACCACTTGGGCGACGTCCACGTCGGGTCTCAAGTCGCTCTTGTTTGCACATAACACTACTGGGAGCTGGGCGACAAGGTATCAGCGTCTGTCATCGGGAAAGATGGCATTTCGAGAGCCTACGTTGACCCCTAGGCTTCTTAAGTATGGAAGCATGCGAGGAGGTCAGTTCTTGTGCGCGAACAAGCCGTAGACGCCCGAGCGACATACCAGAACAATGTGATCCGCTCGCAACTCTACAGATTCGTTAGTGAGATACGTTGTTCCTCTCATGAGAGAAAGACTGTAGTCACAGGAGACTCACGTAGTGATCGGAGTAGACAAGACAGATGACGTTCGCCTTTCTGATCTCTCGTTTCAGCGTGTTACGATCCTGAGGTAGAGCTAGACGTAAAGACAACTAGTGGATTAGTTTGGCTTATCTCTTATACTATCTGCGACCTGAAAAGGTTGTACCAGATGTATCGACTATGGTCGTCGATATTGGCGCGTCGAGGCCAAGCGACATTGTTACCATGGGAAGCACGGTCCCCGAGAACGTGGGTATAGCCTCATCCTTCCATAGTGACATGATGAGGCTAGACTTGCCAGTGGCTTCATCGCCACATACGCATATGCGTACTTCAGCTATCATTTTCCAGTCGTGCCAAGTTAGCGGCGAATTCGCGAAGAGTCTGGATGGCGGTGTTAGGAGCAGACACCAACGTACCTCCCGTCATTTTGAGGTCTCGCGCACGTGTCAAGTCACACTGCAGCTTTAGGCGCAGGTGTATTCATACGCTGGACTTTCAGGCGGTTGGAACGTCGCAGAGCCTAATGTTTTGGGTCTGGAGGTTACAGATCCATTCTGGTAAAGGCATAGAGCTTGCCGCCAAGTAGCAGCGGATCATGGTTAAGTTCGTTGCAACGGAATTATATATAATAGTGTTTCTGAAGATGGGCTATTTTAGCCGGCCACGGTTATAGCTGCCTGGAATAGAATACCACGGCGTCAACACATTTACGACACGGTCCCTAGCCTCGAGGCCGAACTTGCCCGGCCAGCCATCTCTGCGGCACCGCGCGTGACGTTTCTAGTTTACGAGACAACCCGCTACGGCCCATATTCTATGGAACGAAGCGGTTTCTAACAAAAGAAGATGTTTGGTTTCATCCACAGCTAACCTTCCACCTATTCAGCCAGGATTCTTTCTTAGTTCTAGAGATAGGCTGCTGGTTTTAATTTTTCAACCGAACGATGAATTAGCGGGCGCCGCTACATTGCTTATGGCATACTGTATAGACACGGCTTGGGTAGAAATATGACCAGTCATATGATCGCGATCTAAGGATCTATAAAGTACTTATACGAGATCGCATCAAGCGTAACTATAAGCCGCAACGCGACATGCTATGAAGCTGAAGTATATTTAGAATTAGAGTCCAACTAGGTGGTTTTCGTGACCAACATGAATTCAAATCCTATCCTGTCCCGCCACAACGTGTTAACCATTGGGTGAGCTCGAGATCGATGGCGGGTAACAGTTGTATCTGCAGATCTGGCCTTGTGCATTCCCGACTAATTAGCAGAGGCACGAGCATGGAAACAAGCTTGCGGAGCCGCCCTGATGCAGTCTCATGTATCAATTTTGCGAATGAGATCACATCGTGTTTCGTTTGCTTCGGATTGGCCTCCAACACTGACACATCATAGATATCACCAGTCTTTTTTCCGTATCAAGGCAGAGAAAAGAGAGGTGTTGTGAGCTTGGCCAGTACACTAATATGAGTTTGGTAAACATGTGTGCATAAAAACTTTCGTGGCATATCAGCACTCTATAAACAGCAGGCATATATATATATATATGTCTATGCCCGACTTTGAACTCTAATTTATTAATAGTCTTGCAAGTATAGAAGTGGAAGTGGTATATCGGCTGGTACGCCGTAGGGAGAGTCCAAATATGTCTAGACCCTTGAAATAGACCACACTAGTACTCAACTGGTCAGGAAAAAATTCGGGAGATAGGGTCAACTATCTAATTATTCAATACCTGCTACAACGAGATTTAATTATCTGGCCTCACAGACCAATTTGAATTTATTAAAATATTATCGGTGAGATTATCACTGACTTCAGTTGGCCATGTCAAAATGATATCGGGCAGCCTCGGGATCCTTCTCTTTTGGTCTACGTTCATTCTCATTCGCTTCTTTATTAACGACGTTTCCGTCGTTGATGCCCGCTCATTGCTGATAAAACATCTATTACGAGAGGCCCAAACCCCCAAATCATCGTTCGTAACAATCTTGGACGCCACTTCTGGGAACAGCAAGCTAAGCGCAAAATCGACTGACTTGATAACTAGAACTACCGTCAATAGACAAATTGATAACTGTATTACGTCATCTGAAGGATCTTTCGATACGGGTCGCCAATACTCGCGTCAGGAGAACAGGCACAAGAGCAGTAAGAGAGAAAACCACCAAAATGACAAAGACTTCGAAGATTCCGCGACAGGTGCAGCTGAAGCCAACACAAGGAGCTACTGGGAATCAGTTCATAGAGGTGATGTTCTTCGACGACAAAGTATACTTGCGAAAGACTCGACACCCTTCATAGATCATTATGAGTATAATGTACCGGAACCGGAATATCCTGCACTTTGGCGGTCGATTTCGCCTTTGCATAACAAAGCGTGTCCAGGTACCTCCTTTTATGGTGCTATTGGAGTACCAGTACTAAATAGCGGCAAGACATATCAAAGATTTTACTTTCACACATTGGGACTATTGCCGGAAGTCGTCACTTTTGTATCAATGAAAGACCAGCACTTGCTGCTATCACAGTCAGGTCCGTGGGTCGATTTGTCTGATTTAATCTATTGGAGTTGGCAAGCAGGCGCGACACCTCCACCGGGCCAAGAGAAGCAAGTTCTGAGATATATCACGATCTACGATATTCGTAGAACCAGCATCGAAACCTTTGCGACTATCATTGAAGTATTTAAAAGAGGTGCTACGGAAGGAATCCTGTCACTTTCGATGCTGGAACCAACAGATGATGAAATCAAATACGAGTCCAAAAACGCGGAACTTTGGAATGCCTTACTTGGAACGGCTGAAGTCGGCGTCATCAAAAAAATGCTGAACACGTATCACCATGGGCTTCGCGACGCTTTCATATCTGATATTCACCTGCGTATTACGAAGCCGACTACTAGTCCGGATGCATATAGCGATGATCAAGCCGCCGATATCCTTATTGAACTGGAGATACCAAGTCTGGAGTCTGATCCGTCTCATTTCGAACAGTCAGTCGGGGCTCGGAAGTTTACGAGTTCAGATACACAGCATTCCGAGTTCTATGTGTGTTCGGAAGAACCTGTATTGGCTTCAAACAGCGACTTGGTACCTAATATCGCTATCACAATTCATCCCGCGTTTGAAATATTAGAAGGCACGACGTACAACTACGTTCCCGATGCCGCTCAGTCGCCTGCGCCAACGTACCAAAACTTCGTGATACCATGCGTCACAGTCGATGGATCGAACTTGTCATTCCGATTTGCAACTTCGGGCGTAGAGAACCACCTGGTTGTTGTCGACGCCCCCACGGACTCTGTCACCGACACAATATTGCTTGGCGATATACTCTACGATGTATGGACAAAAGCACACGGGATGTACGTTCCTGTACAAGATTTCACCTTCATGGCGGTCAGGGAAAATACGAAAAGTATCATTAATGATACTATGGACAAAAAGCATCTTCGGGAGACGGACATACTGTTTCTAGATTGCCTAGAGGAGAGCGATAGAGAGTTTTTGAAGCCTTTCTGGGCGACGAGCGAAGTCCGTGCCGTGCTAAAGCTTTTGCCGCATCAAAGCATCTCGTTTATTTCGACTATTGAGGCTACCTATCATAATAGTGGAGCCCTCAAAGGCGAGCCGATGTTACTTATCAGGCTGACTAGTGATCTGCCTGAAGATGAAGACGAAGAAGAAAGCAACTTGATAGTCTGGACTGAAACAATAGAGAAGGGTATTAAACTTCATGTCTCGATGAATATTGCTGCAAGCTGGCAACCAAATTCTATGTCTGATCTGGTCGACCTGGGCGTGATAGATGAAGGCGTGCCTAACCCGGCCCTTTCACTGATACGATCTGCGAGGGAAGCTGCTTCGAGCAAAGGCCTTGGACTCCAGGAGACCGGGGGGATTTTCCGAATGCTTGAAGAGGAAGGCTCGGAAATTTTGCATGGAGATCGAGTCACCGTTGATAGAACACTTTATCTGGTCGCATCTCCGAAAATTGGTCATATAGCTATCGGTGGGGATCTCGAAGACTATATGAGATGGACTGACGGGTCTCTCCATTCATTCAGCGATATTCTACATGCTACATGGGCTCAACTCATTAAGGGTAGCGCGGAAGATTTAACGAAGGCCGCGAGAAGAGATGGGTTCTATATGCCTCGCTATTTCAGCATCTTAGAAGTTGGACCCGAAACCCAAGCTGTTCTGACGGAAATTTTCCTTCACAATAACCTACGATATGAAGATACCCTCTGGCTATCCCACAGTGTCATGACGAGCCAAGATACCTCCAACTTGAAAATGTCGACATGGCTTGCGGTCCTTGGGACTGCGGAAATTTCAGTTATCGAGGAAATGAATATAAATTTTGCAAGAGATATCGATGGTCAAAGGATCACCTCTGTTTACATAAGATGGACCACAGGAGATCCGCATCGAAAGAATGGAGTTCCAATACCTTGGATAAAGCACCCGGAAGTTCTCATCATTTGTGAGCCGCAACGGACGATTCTGGAACCTTGGATTGATAAACATGCGTCGAATCAAACTTTAGTAGATGCTCTCATCCTTGGAGGTCGGCTCGAGATGGAGGGTTTAGTGCTCCGAGATATGGCAGTTCGAGGAAGGAATGAGTTGTTCCTAGGACAAAAACTGGGGAAAACACAACTGGCCATAGATCGTGATTGTCCGGAAGAAGTGGCAGCTCTGTTTGAAAACTCTCCAATGAAGCTGCGGACTCCCCAGGATGAAGAAGAACAATACTATTTGGTCAGAGTCGAACCACGGGATAACTCCTATGTCGCCTTCCTATCTGTTTCTCGGCTGGATCGTCATTTAGTTTTGAAAATCGTCACTTCCTTCTCAGGCTTCATAGAGTCTTTGCGAATTGAAGATTATGTGAAAGTTTTATCTCGGACATATATCGAAGTCTGGAAGGACTACTCTTCAGAAGTATCTACGAAACCTCCACAGGAGGAGTCAGCAAGATGGATGGAGCGACATTTCCTGAGGGGCGTCTCGATACTTCAAGTATGCAAATACACCGAGAAGATAATAGGCCAAATCGACAAACAAAAGATACTGACTACAAAGGGGTATATGATGGTTGACAGCGGTAGTAGCCAATATACTAACGATATTGAGAGCAAGGCGGTGTTCCAGGCGCTTTTGGGGACTCCTGAAATCGGAGGAGTGCAGCTCATGACGATGGAATACTGGGACAGGGTGTATAGAGCAGCTATAGGTTCCATTTTAATACGACTGAACCCGAACACGCGAGGTATCGAGATCCTTGTCCAACTTAAATTCAGCGATCTGGAATCCAGCAACAGAAACTCTGAGTGGCTGCAGACATTACAGGATTAAATTACCTCATGTGTTAGACACTTCGGCGAACTGAACAGGCTATTCATATGGCCACTATGTGCAATATCTGCTGATTACACTAGCCTACTAAACTAAGGTTTCTTTTCAAAGCCACGACCCCTTCATGAGACTCTCAGGAAGTAGAACAGGCTTGGACTGATCTAGCCGCAGGCTACGACCTCGGCCTCGGGGCTCAGGCCTATGTACATGACGAAGTTTACTCAATCTTAATTACGGGCTAGTGTTTCCATTTTAATCTATATTGTATACTAGATTATCGCTGTGTCTACTTATTCGCATATTGCCTCGCGTGGCTACCAGCAACGCGATCATAGCCCTCATTTCGGTACCCAGCCCTAGCATAGACATATGAAGAAGCTGACAATCGTGATTCGAAGTTACCCCGGGATAATAATTACCTACCAAGCTCGTAGTAGCCGACCCAGGCAAGTCTCGCCTCAAGACTTGTACCAAGCTAGTCTATAGTCGATACTATTTTAGGGATGCCTAGACATTTCTTTCGCGTTACAAATCAATGCCTGTCGTGTTTTTTTAGTGTGACTGCGGCGAGCAGCTGGTTTCACCAGCTCAAGGGTTCACGAATTCACAATCTGGTTTAGTGCGTGCAAATCGTCCATATAAACGTTAACTAGCCTACAAAAGAGAACTCGAGGCTGCGCTTACAACGCAGACTTAGTTGGATTGGTGGCGAGTAAACGGAAATTAATGCGCGAGCGCGCGTTGTCTGATACAAAATGCCGTGTTAGCTGCAGGTCAACTCTAGGCATGCCGATGGAGCCTAGAGGCTACTGGATATCAAAGAGCCTGCCGTATCAATTGGCTCTAGGTGTTTTAGGATGTAATGTTTATCGTCTTGCTTCCCAAGTGCTTGCCACATCTTAGTAGGTATGTTGTATCGATATAGCATAAGTATCATCGGCGATATTAGCATGCTAGCATATATGACTTGACATATACATGTACGTGTACACTTGTGTATGATCGTATGGCCAAATGCACGGTGTCAGTTCGTTGTTGTCGAAACAGCGGGCCTACAGTATGCCATCTGAATGTTGCCTCGAGCTCGTAGACTAGACTGCTAGACCCAGGGCAGTCGATGCCTCGCTTGCGACACAACCTAATATATATGTAACAAAAGCTTGAGTACTGTTGAGTTGATATTGGATACTAGGTTATATCGCGCTGGGGCGCGCCCCTTGTTATCTTCCATATATTTCGTAGACTTTGTTTACCCCACGCCCGCGGGCTGATATTATAGCCGGTAGACTGCGTATGCAATGATGGTATTTCTGTGCCAATGTATAACATAAGAACAGGCTGTCTATAATATTGGATAGGAGGCTCGTTGGCAACAAGAAATGTTTGCTTAGGCGAGGGCGAGGGCACGACCTGAACTCGGCTTGTTGTGGATAGATTGATAAAAAGCTTGATGTGTAAAATTTCATTTGCAAATAAGCTGTAGTAGTGGGAGATTGTGGTACTGACAGCGCGGGATGGTCGACTGGAATAGATGGCAGACGCCTCCAGCGGCCTGCTTCGCTGGCAAAAGGTGGTTGGGCTGGTTTACGAGACAAGCAGAGTCCGTAATAAAACCCTTTAACTGCACAGCACGGCGTTGGGCTAAGCTTGGCTTGGTCGCCTGGCCTTCCCCCCGGGCATATTCCAACAGTCGCCATAAAGTGTAACTACTCATACGATACCCATAAAACTGCGGTATATTGACTCTTGCTCATAGTAACGCGAGAAGATCGTTAGGCATGTCCCGTAAGGCAGACTGACTGGTTGTTTACATCCAGATACCAAAATTTTGAATTCTACGGATTATTTCGGCCTTTCGTACCGATAGATCGGTAGCAGGAATTATCGTGCCATGTTTCCGCTAACATTCAGTTATATATATGGCTAGATATTGTCGCATGAGCTAAACGTTGTCGCTACATATAGGTACACTGGACCTAGTAGAGATTTTCCGAGGAATCTTCCTTCTCGAGATCTCGCCCGGGCTAGGGATTCCGGAAGCCGAGGGAATATAGTTATATAAGAGCAGAGACAATCGATAGATTTACAAAGTAAGTAACATTCTATCAAACTTGAATCGTGGATTTTCTTCTTCATTCTCGAAATCATAATAATGTCTTTCTCACTGACAGAAAGTCTGTTCTATAACGTATAACTCCAGAGACTATAGATTGAGATAGTCGATGGCTGATAGTAGTTGAAAGGTGGTCGAAAATACCTCCATTACTGGAGGTTTTGAGCACGTACCTGCTTCATACGTGCGGGTGCTTAAGAAGACGCCGCCAAGACAACCTCACTCGAGACTTATTGACATCGGTCAACCTAGATCGAGAACTTCGGAGTATTTTCGTTACTGAGGTAAGTTTAATGTTTGGTCCAGCCTCTTTGCTATTGGGGTTGATGATGCAATACGGATAGATACGTATAAATTGCTCGGAGATTAGTATCCAGATTGTTGTTTCTTCATCCTAGTCGCAATTCCGTAGTATCCACGCTGATAAATGAGTTTTGATATTCTAGTTCTTCAATAACTGAGTACTCGAGTACTCCACGCCGGGCACCTACATACACTCGAGTGACCAGTTTTCTTGATCCTCCACATTATCGGAATTGAATGATTCCAAGAAACACCTTTCCGGGTTATAACATTACAATCTTATTCTGCCTTGGTAGGAGTCTGATACAATCTTGGTATTGCCAATATATATATGCAGATGCTGCGCCGTTGCGGATACGACAATACAAGATGGACGTGGAAAACAGCGCCTTGGTGTCCCGTTGGTCGCATCTAATCCTCTACTCCCTCTATTTTTTGTTGGTACCTGGAATTAGATCTACTGGCGCTTCATTGGCACAATGCCGGGTATTGCCGGCATCGGAGGATAACTTCCATGGCAAATCCAGAGCAGCCGGTACCGATCTCGTGTCCGCAGCTTGTGAGAGAGAAGAAAACGGATCCTCATCACGCAAAAGCAATGGCTGCTCAGGGAATGTTCAGAACGCTGGCATCTTCCCTAGCGCCCCCGTCTATTTTGAGAAACGAGATAGTGATGATGACGAAGGGGTCCCGCACGAGGACCGTGAATCCAATATAAGCGGGCCGGAGAGTAGCCACGGTATATCGGGTTGGGAACATAACGTGGCTAGGGGCTACGAAGCCCTTCTTGAAGCTTCCATGCACGTGCGATCTGAAGGCGCTGATTCTGACCCTGATACCAGAGGTACTGAGATTAAGTACAATGTCCGGGCTTCTGGGAACCAAATCGCTTGTCCACTCGAGGCTCGAGGCTTCTTGGAGATTGCAGAGTCTCTACTTATTCTCAGATCTATCCGGCCATCCTACAAACAATTTTCATGGTACCCCAAGGATGCCAGTTCTTCTCCAATTCAGGAGGAGTACCTTTACCGGATACAAGTATCCGAAATTGACCAACACCTCATTGTTTCATGGCGCCCAGCTTACTCTGACGTCTATTCAAACGATCTCGCCGAGATGGTAAAGGCTAGTTGGACCCAATCGATGGACCAAGTTAGCAGCAGGCCTCAAGCCCCAACACTCAAATATATAACCATAACTGCCATAGAGAACTTGCAAACGATTGAGATCATCAAGACAGCGCAATCACAAATATCGCCACAATCAAAGGCTTATACGGTGTTTAAGGCGCCAGTGTTCGAATACATCATCTACGATGAGCTAGATCTCTGGTCAGCCCTTCTCGGGACGTCGGAAATTTATGCAATACAAAAGATGCTTAATAACTATCGTCACACCTTCGATGACGCTTCAATCGAATCTATCAGGGTCCGGCTTGTCGGCATCGAATCATCAACCGACCAGGCGAAAGCTATGATATTGATAACGCTGGAACGACTTCCGGGATCTCATCTTGCCGAACCACTTAGCGCGCATCCGAGAGTTTCGATTGAATTCGAGAGAGAATATGTGGTCCTAACCAGTTTCATTGGAAAAAGAGATTTCGATCATACGCACGGCTACAGAACGTTCACCCCTGATCTTTGGCCGGGGTCAGGCTGGGAGCGAAGTCGAATATATGGACCCGGGAGTCTCATTCCGTCGTATAATCAGCTTCAAGTCTCTTGGCGAGCTGTCAGCGAGGGACCGAATCTGGAGAAAGTTGGCGAGGGACTTTGTGTGTTTTCCATTTCTGGTATAGAAGAGAATATCGTCCTACAAACTCGAATCGAAACAAGCCATGAGATCTTGGGGGATATAATTTATGACGTGTGGCGGCGTAAGCGAGGTCAAGACAGCCTTCGATTCATAACCTTCATGAATCTTTCGTCGGAAACTGAGACGATTCTCCGCGAAACTTACGCGAAGAAAATAGCCAAGGTGGAGCGAGAAAATTCCAACTCGGAAAACCGCGGGGAGCCATGGAAGCCATATTTAACAATGTGGGCGTCGAGATCGTCCTGGGAGGCTCACCACCTGTCAGACGAGACCAGTTGGAGCGACGAAGCGATAGATAGCGTAGCGATGGACCAGTTACAGGACGCACGAGAGCTCGCTGCCATTGCACACATACTCGGAAATCCTTTTCGATGGGAAGGCTTAGGCTCTCCTTACATTGTCTCGGTTGATATTGGGCTCCGGTTGTGGCATGGAGAAACCTTCTACGCCATGCTGGTACGGCTAGGAAGCAGATTCTTAGATGATGAAGGAGATGTTGTGATGGCAGGGGCTGGCCCGGGGATGGGCGAATCCGACAGTAGAGACTTGACAGCTTCGGCCGCATTGGCTGATGACGACGAGCTAGAGTCTGATACGGTGCTCTATGAACGCGAACGCCACACCAATTTGAGCATTTTCATAGATGCTCTGATTATAGGGACTGAGTTGAGGATCAAAAGTAGGATTGGGCAGCAAGTTTCTTCCCAAGAAGGTGAGGATGCTGGCCGAGCCTGGGAGAGACAGCAGGAACAATACAGCATAGCAATTCACAGCGGAGATGACAAGAAGCCGAAAGGCTTTAGAATGCCGGACCAGGCCAAGCGGCTAATTAGCGGAATAGCGCATCAATTTGAACAGGAGGGCGTTGGGCCTTCCATCCTGACTACTGATCTTCTCAACGACGAATCAGAACTCTACAATCTAGTTTATGTCAGCAACAAAACGAACCGCAGTCAAATAGCTACTTCTTTGTATATTTCTCCTCAACACGGCCATCTGGTGATTCTAAAATCTCCAGAGCCGGACCCCCAGCCGCAGGGAGTCGCCAAATATGTCAAAATCCAGTTTTCTAGTTCTTTGGCGCTGGCGTGGAAAGGTGTAATCGTCCACTTGCCCGGAGACGCGCCCCAACCTCAACCCATAAAATATATCACGATTATCAATCTTAGCAGCTGGACTAAAAATTATTTACGAAAGATGAAGTCGTGGTATCCTGACAGGACCGAGTCAGTAGAATTGTACGCTTCTGATAGTTTCAGGGCAGAGGATTCAATTCAAGGAACCGAGTTTATCCGCGGATGGGCACATTCTCAATCGCACGCTCAGAATCGAAGATCGTTCTTGGTCTACCTTGGGCTTCCAGAAATAGCTGCGATCGAGGAAATGACATGGCGGGAATTCCGAACGCCCGTTACTCAAGCCAGGATAATCGACAAAATCAGAATTATCTGGGGTCCAGAATACCCCCACGATCCCCAAATTTTCATATCTCTTGCGGAATGGCCCCCGATGAATTTGAGGAGGACCAAGGAAGCCGATTTATGCGCAAGGATACGCGGTGAAAGGCAGGACATTGCAAAAGTCGCAGGCCAAGGAATGTTTTTGGCAGAGCTAACCGCCTATGTGGCGCCCTTCGCTATTACTTACGGTCTCTCGATGGGCAATTGGGCTATTGCCATCAAAGACGATGAGCGTATACGGCCGCGTGCTTCCTATCTGAGCGATGCCAAGGAATCACTTGGGCCTACGCGCGCCCTCCAAGATATTCTTCCGATGCTCAACCTCTCAGTCTCCGATATCAATCACCCAATTGAGCTTCGCGGGCCCAGTCTCAACGCGGAAGAGGACGGTTCCGATAGACTAGTTCTACAGGGATTATCGAGTCCATTGTCTCGTAAGGGAAGGGGCATACTAATAGGTCGCAGCAGAGACACAAACCAGGCGATTGGCCTTATGGAGGGCCCAAGAAAGTATATGCGTGACGAGGGAGAGAGCCTGGACCACCGACAACAAATCATGAGGCAATTATACAAAGCTGTGTTTGAGCATCGAGAATGGAACTACGGGGGCCTCAGTTTCATCTGCATTCACCAGGTAAGCCCGGAGGCATATCATGTAGTCCAACAAATATTATCAAATATCGATCCACCAACAAAGTGTGTGGATGGAACTGCTTTGACATTCGACTACTTGGAAAAGGAGGGTCACTATGCATCTCTACCATTATCGGACCAATATGTGATTGCGCTCCTTGGAGTTCCAGAATTGAGCGCTCTTGCTTCCTTGGGGATGGCAGCTATTTCAGAGAAAGTACAGACCCCCAAGGCTAATCCAGCACTATGGTTTCTGCCCAAAAAGATTGTTGTGATGTGTTACGATACGAATGAGATAGTATTCGGAGTCCGCCTGGCCTATTACACACAATTTGATGGAATGATTCAACGCGTGGATTCTCTCAACTGATATTTCAAGTTTTTTCCTATTCAAAGCGAAAATGGAGGTTAAGGCGTGCATTTAGAATTTTAAACTCAAAACTATAAACGATTATCTTCCTAGGGGGAGTTAAAAAGTCGGTGTCATATATATATGCCAGTCCTGTGTCCAACGTCTGTCTAGCGACCGCGATTGATATATAATGTGGTTCATAATTCCGGACGTTAATATATACCGCTCAGTTACAGGTTTCCCACGCAACTGATATGGCTTCTATACAGATAATTATTGTTGTACAGCTACCGGCAGCAGAGCGATGATGGTGATTTGCCGCTCTCTCTCCGTGATGTTAAACCATCACACCGCGAAATTTGGAAGTTTTTTGAAATTCTCAGATGGTCTTAAGTTACGAGTGGCACGAGGTTGTGTATATGATTGACTCCATAGGATAGGCACGCTCGGAAGCCCAGGCGTATGAATATATACCACATCATTTAGATATTGGATGACTTGTAGCGGAACAGATGGCCCCGGAATTGATACCGTCTCAAGACTAGACTTGTTCAAGACTTAGCTGATAAGGTTTCGGTGTGCGCCAGTACTACTATATTTTACTACAAATTCAACTTCTATCAATCACAAACGTCTCTTATGGAAATTTTGGACCCTTGGGTTGCTCAGTGCAAAGCTTTAAAGCCTTGTCTCATAAACTGATCTGTACATTGTTATATCTATTAATCCAGCAGATAAGACCGGTACAATATAAGAGTATCTCGGTTCTGGTCCCCCAGATTGCCGTACAGTCTATAAGGCATGGGAGAAATATTATATAGGCTAATGAAATGGCTGTAACAGAGACAGCTCTCAAAGCTAAAGCAGGCCCAATATCTTTATCAGTAGAGAGGTCTTTATAATTATGTTGCATTATTGCGTTAAAGCAGGGCTTTTACGAAATGAAATTTCTTACCCCATTGCGATTATAATTATACGTGTATGCTTCTTGTGCCACGCTTCGACAGATGACCGCCAACTCTTCCAACTTCCCTAGGCTGGCAATCAACTTATAGTGTTCGCACTATGTAAAAGGGGCTGAGCACAAACGTTATTGTCGCGGGTGGCACAGCTTCCGACGCTATGCGTGTAGCGTAGACATTCTAATTCGCCGTGCCACCGGTACCTTGGATCAGCGATAGTGTTCTCTGGACTACCGTGCAGCCAGCGTCTGGTTTACGAGACAGGAGCTGGTAGGTTGGTGCAGGAAGCACAAGGGATGCATGTTTTAAAATGGACCTCCAACCAATATGCTCAGAGAATGCGTGCAGCTACAAGAAAAGTCTTGTTTAAATATTTTTGCTAACTAGATATTGCGCGTTAGTGTGGGGATATTCATGGAATACTATTCGTTACGCTAAGGGGACATAAAGCACATGGAAGGAGTATGTTACTGATGTGCCCCACACACGAAAGTGCAATATGCGTATAGGCGAATTTCTTCCGTCTTCTTACACTGTGCCCCAGGAAAGCTAAAATCTGGGTTGCGGCGTCGATGTATTACCATACCATACTTGATACTCCGTTATGCCTCCCACTCTGGGGAACGGCTGCGGCTCCCGGCTCCCGGGATAACATTCTTGGCTACATAGCTATAAGTATATATGGAGATCACGACAGATTGTCTGTAGGGCCTATAGGCCTAATGTTAAGCTATCCATACTACCGAGCTATAGGGCTGGACCTTCTCTGTTAGCTCTAGAATTCCCTCCAACGTTCTGCGGGTCAACAAAGGGCCGTTTTAACCTGGTTTCTTCTATATATCTGGATTCTCATGTTTCCCAAAAAGTGCTTTTCAACACTCTGCGGTACAGCGGCGTTGCGGAGCTGGCTTTGTATACTACTGCTAGAAGCCTTGGTCATTGGAGTTCCTTCTGCGTACTCTCGGTCATCGCGGGCATCTCTTTCTAAAGCTCGTAAGGAGCAGTCGCTTGACCCAATTCGTCGTCCAGGGGAAATTTATCAAAGGGAGGATGGTATCTTTTGGGATTACGATCACAAGACAGAAGACCTCAGTTCGCCGTATCACCTTGAAAAAAGAGCCGATTCGGATGCTTGGAAAGCTGCAACAGCAAGAGGAAAAGAACTATTTAGCCAAAGAACTGAGTCCCGAACCCGCAAAAACGGATGAGCCGCCTCCCGATATCATGCTAGACCAATTTTACACAACGACGGAAGTCGGTGTAGATCGCAAGGAAGAGAAAATCGGGTTCTGTCCAAAAGCGATACAAGCATTCTTGGGGAAAATTGGCTCTGATTTTGTACTTAGAACACACTTTAAGTCTTACAGAGCGATAGAGGTGAAGCTCGACCAAGAGCCTTCAGCGTCCGCGTACCTTACGATTTCCCAATCAGATTCCCACCTCATAGTTCAGTGGAATGGGCCAGACGCAGGATGGGAGAACCGAGAGCCAGACTACGCGACATTTGAAGACGACTATGCGTCCTTGATGCGAAGATTTTGGGATGACGATAGAAAGCTTCGGCTGGATGGGGATCCGGAGGCAAGCCTGAAATATATTACAATTGCAGACGTACGAAATCCTGAGACGATGTCAATCCTCAAGACTATACTACGTAAGCTTTCGTATGAGAACGAAAATGAGCCAGTATTGATTACCGCAATGGATGAACCTAATACAATCGACCCGTCATACGATATCTGGACTGCACTCTTAGGGACTCCCGAGATAGGTGCAGTATAGAGGATGCTCAATCTCTACCCACGTCAACTTAATTTTTATTCTATACAGCTTATCGAATTCCAACTACAAGCTATCGATGGGCCGAACGAAAAGAGCGGCAAACAAGCAATGATACTAGTTACTCTCAGTGCTCCTCCTGCAGCAGGGTTGGAGGTATTGCATTCCACGGAGGATGACGGGGAGGCTTGGCGCGACAAATATCGTGGTGTCTCAGTTGCCAAACTATGGAATCCGAGAACACACTTTGGGCTCTTTGTACTACCTGAAAGATTGAGGGTACCGTTCACCAGGTTCCATACTAGAGCCGAAATCATCATCGGAGAGCCTACATACCATGTATCAACATACAAATGGTTTCCACATGATGGGTCTTTTCCTGCAGGCGAAGTTGAGGTCTTTGTCTCCTGTGTTAGGCAGCACTTTGCTTTGACATCTAGCCCAACAAGGAAACCAAGCCTTTTAGGGGAAATGATCTATGAGGTATGGCTTGACGAATGTGGGCACCTTGCACTTTCGGCCATCACTTTCGAGCATTTATCTCCAGACACTATCCGGATTATTGAGAAAGCCTACGAGGCAAAAAAAGTCGATAGAGGCAAACTATTGATTCTTTGGTCGAGTTACATGGCCCGGATAAACCACAATGGTCTCATAACTGAGGGGAAATGGTCCGACGAGAAACCGGATAGAAAACTTATCGATGACCTTTCAAGTACGTTGGAAGTAAATGCATTCGCGCAAATGATATCCCCTCTCGAGAGGTGGGAGTCTTTAGGATTCCCTACAATTCGTTCCATCGAAATCTGGTCTAAACCAGATCACTCTTTCGCTATGACGATACGGCTGGATGATGGATACTCAACAACACGCCTTCAAGATGTACACCATGTGGACCATTACATAGCCAATGCGGAACCTCATGAGACAGAGGAGACCGTAAAAGGCCAGATTCTGGGCACTCTCATCACTGGTATCCAGCTCAGAATCGATGCGTTACGAGGTTGGCGGCGAGCTGCCCCTCCTTTTCCACAGAGAGCTTATTTGGTCAAAGGAGACGTCATACGCATGCCCCGAAACCCAGCCCGGGATTTAATAGAAACTTATGTTGATTTAGAAGAATTCATAGCAGGTCCTGATAAAGCCCCACAGATATCTATCCCAGACGAAATCATCAAGGACGAGGGTATAGACTACTATCAGGTCACTATAGCGAAGAAGGACACCAATCACGAAGTATCACTAGGTTTATCTCCAACGACAGGTCATGTGGTTATCCTCTCGGTACCAGAACCAAATAGTGCAGGGAGATACACACAAGACTCCTTTTATCTTGGAGCTGCACTCTACAATGCCTTCAAAGTGATTATGCCTCGGCTTGAACAGGAAAAAAGAGTCCGACCATCACCTATCCAATATATATCTATCCTGGGGCTGAGCGATCACACAAAGAAACTTCTTCGAGAAATTTTCAACCTGTTGAATTGGAGTCTGTATCAGCGCATCCGCCTTCAGGCGACAGAAATATTTCATCCAGATGTCGACAACAAGCAGTACAGTGATACCCGCCTCGAACAACAACGAGCCTTCCTACTATTGTATGCACTTCCTGAATTGTCGGCAATAGCAGAGATGACGACGTGGTACGCAACCGAAACGCAAGACAGAGTACTAGGCCCTGCAAGCATCGACACTATTTTCATCCATTGGATAAGTTATGGTCTGGGAGACTCTGGGACGGGTGAACTCCGCCCGGAAATATTCGTAAGTCTATCCCGTTGGCTGCCGGAAAGATTAATCCCTGGTTCAGGCATGACAAGATGGATGCGAAGCCCGGAATTGGGCAATATGACGGCTGAAGGGAAGCTCCTTACGGACGTAAGTGTTTATGTCGTGCCCTGGGCGATCAAACTCGGTATTTCGGCTGCACGGGGAGCTTTAGCCACCCGGAAAAGCCAGGCTGGTAAAATTTGGACCACCGAAGAGTTCCTCGAAACCCAACCAGAAATCAAAGCAATTCACCAGTATTTGAATTTAGCTTTGAGTCCAGTGGGTGGATCATATAGGAATATATTTGTCGAGGAATGGGAACAAGCGGGGAATGACCACAAGCAGATTCTCCTGGCATCAGCATCCGCATGGGACCAATGCCTTGCACTTGGCACTGGCATCCGTGTAGTTATGGGCTCTACAGGCCCCGTGAATTTAATTAGTTCCAGCGATCTCGAGTCACAAATCCAGTTAATGACTGGAATTTACAATATGACAATGGGTGTCTCTCCAGCGCGGTCCTTTCGTGTGGTTAAAACTCTCGGATATACTCAACAATTCTACGACGTGGTTTCATCGGTTGTTAAAGACCAGGATGTCGATCGAAACGCTCCTCAGTTTGCATTACCGGACAATCCTAATATCAAAGATCTGAGAGGTGTATTCTTTGATGTCGGCGCCGAAGAAGAAACGGGCACTTACCAAAGTTTTCCGCTCGTAGATAGCACAATGCTTAGATTTTTAGGAACCCCGGAGATCGCCGGACTTGTTCGATTAGGGTTATCGCGAGTAACAAGTACGAAGTATTGGTTCTTACCAAAAAGAATCGTTCTCTACAACGATGACAAGGGCGCTCTACATGTCGGAATACGAGTTGTTTATTACTCGTCACAGACCGGACTGCGAGTAGAGCCTTGAGGTCTAGGCTTTAATCTCTTTGTTGTCAGGGAGACCCATAGGGACGAAGAGATATATCAGATTGTCAATTAAAAACGGATGTATGAACAAAACCCATCATCATATATTCACAATTTAGTCGTGATTCGAATTCAAGAATGAATTGTCGATTGGACATTCCGATGTACTTTGTAGACATAGACTATAGACAGCGCACTTGGCTGAGATGAGCACGTTGGACCGAACACTAGTCTTCCAGGGGCATAATGTCATATCTAGGCCCGTAGGGAACTATTGGCACTTGTAGGGATCTTGAATATCCTTCTTTGTACTGCTCGAAATTCAGATCGGTCAGCAGAGACGGCCCTCAATTGTGAAAGTTCACACGTATGGAGGTGCGGACATACAGTCTCAAAGTATGTTGTTTTTCGAAAGGCGCCTCTCGTGTCTCCGTTGTCTTCCCAGTATAGCACCCTTAGCCAACGATGCAGCCTGGGATAATCATACCGGATCATTTTGTAGTTGCATTTGAAAATGGTATAGTAAGCCACGTCGAAGCGAATAAGAGTTGTGTATAAGCTATCCACAAATCATTGGCGAGCGGGACAAACAAGGAATATCGAAAAGGGCCAGGACCCACCGGATATCGGCTTCTGTTATGTGGTTACCGAATAGATACGTCGTCTTCCTTTCTTCGAGGTGGTTTTCCAGTCGGTCCAAGCTTTCGAAGAGCGGAACAACATTGCTGAGATATGCTTCCTGAGTTGTCGCAAAGCCGGTTTTATACACCCCGTTGTTGATTTTGTCATATACCCAGTTGTTCATTTCTTCGATCTCTTGGCGCAGATGGTCAGGCAAATATCCTCCGGCGGGGTGACTTGCTTCGCGCAGAGATTCTGGGAGTAAATGGTCGAAAGCAGTATAAAACATGCGGATGATTTCAGAGCTTTCATTGTTGACGATTGTTTGCGTCTTTTTGTCCCAGAGGACAGGGACTGTGTAGCGGCCCTCATAGTTGGGATCTGCTTTGTAGTAGAGTTCCGAGAGTTTTGTGAATCCGTAAAGGGGGTCCTTTTCCATTGTGCCATGGTTCCCATTGAAAAGCCTAGATGACAGTTGATCAAATTGAGGGGTTTAGCCTAGTTAACCTGCAGGCACTGCTCTAAGCGGCCGGGATCGGAGAATGCGTGCAACCGTACCAGCCTTCGGGTGTCAGTGTGAAGTCCATTACGACGAGTTGGATGATATCCTCTAGGCCTTTGAGCGATCGCACTATACTGGTCCTGTGCGCCCACGGACAGCCCCAGTTGATATACAAAACCTGACGGGCGACTGGTATCAGCTTGTGGAGGCTCGATCGAAAGCACCGTTTTAGAGCTAGAATCGACGAACGTATCTGTCTTTCTCCGCTGCAAATTTGGCAGAGGGATCTGGTGATACGAATGAACGGAAGGACGATGCCTTGCGTCTGAATTGGCCGTCTTTGTCCGCCATCTTGTAGATAGTTGCCTCGGAGTCCTTGCCATTATGGGCAGTGGGTTGTGCCATTTTCCGCGTTGTTGATAGTATGAAGGGGAACCGGTTACCGTGGAAGCTTAGCTTAGTCAGTTCACGTTCGGTTGGCGTAGTAGAGCTCGAGCCGATGAGAATACTAATAGGGCGGGATTGGCAGAAGTATTTAGAACTTCTAACCCAATGGTGTATCCGCATACACTGCATTTATATGCCAGTCCACTTTGCTGAGTTCGTTCAATGGGTGAGATCTCGGCCGACGAGGTGACAATAGGGTGTGGGAAGAAGCGGAACATCACGCTTATAAATCTTATCGCCTATACGTCAGCGGCTCACGTAATGCGTGTGTAACAAGCGAGCCCTGACGACCGCTTCCCGTCCAGAAAGCCAGTCGTTTAGTTCCGGCTTGGCTGGCATCACGGGATATCGAATGTCGTAGGGACGCTCGAGCTATCGCCCGAGTCGATTCTACATCTTAGGCCCTTAGCTAGACGAATGGTTGCGCATAGTGCATATATTGCATATATTGTAATCTCCGACGCTTGATCACTATAGTTAACGAAGGCAAGAACCTTAGGCCGACACTCGCCACTGTTGTCCCATCTGTGTATATACTTATATCGCCATTTTGAGGCTGCTGCAACGTCAGGATAGTGTATGATATACGAAGCTGAAGTAGCTACGAGGGTATTGTTGTGGCGTTCCGAATCGAGGAGTTCTGATGACGCTTTGACAGGGGATGCGTTGATGTGTTGGGGGTGAGCAATGCCAAGCCCGGCCCTTCTCTCCAGCCTGTGCGCCACACCCGCGGCGAGCCTGACTCAAGCATCTACCACATCTCCAAGCAGCAGAGGACTTCAAAGCGCGTAAGGACTTCCGGCACCTGAACCAACAGGCGATACATTACCAACGTGGCGTGGACCTTGGGTAACAAATCCAGAGGCATCAGATACCCCAGCCGCAGCCAGCACCACCGTAACCATGTCGCGACACAAAATTGTCCGGACGATGAACCTGGCAGACGAGCTGGACGACTACGATGGCGACGACTATTACGAAGAAGAGAACGAAGGTGCGGTGCTTCCAACTCGGCCGAAGTCCCCTAGATAGTACCCAAGTTCGCGAGCTTACTCTCATCGTCGTACAGGAATGTCCCAAGCGGACAAAGGTACCCCGCCATTCGACCCCGCCCCCACCTTTCACGACGTTAACTTGCGTGCTGCGACAGCAAAGATGGCAGACGGCCTACGAAGGGTGCGGGAAGTCATTGGAGATGATGTACCGGCGATTACGAACGATAAAATTGAAGAGACGCTATGGTACTACTACTTTGACGTCGAAAGATCGATAACCTACCTCCTGAGTATGTTCTTTGCATTGCAACACGGGGGCCAGTTGTGAGCGCGGAATCTGATTGGAAGACGGATACAGATTCAGTGGGCGCCACGGAAAAGAAAAAGCAGAAGAAAACAGCGGCTGTCGATTCATCAAAAGGTTGGTCTACTTCATCTTCCGAGCTGGATCGAGCAGCATTGTCATGATGGCGGGGTCTGGACACCTGCGTCTGCGATACATGTGAGTAATTCTGAAATGGGATTTTAGCACACCATCTGAGCAATTTTTGATTCTAAAATAGCTAGGGCGACATTTTGGAATACTCGCGACTCGAAGTATTGGCGGACAGACCCAAGAAATATCGACAACCGGATTCCTCCCGGCGTCTGGGACGACATACCTTTCGGAGGCGTGCCAATTTGCCGACTTGCGGAGCTGGTCCCGCCTCCGATACCAGTAGACGCCCGCACTACCGGGTTATTGGGTGGGTCCGGCCCGCAACCCGGGAAAGTCTCAAAGCTTGCAGCTCTAGCCAAGGCGCGTAGCAAAGCCAAAGCAGAAAAGGCGGCAGAGGTTGCGGGGAACGATTCATCGCAGTCTACAACGGCAGTATCCTTGCTTAATAGATTGTCGAAAAAGGTGTCTACTCCGATTCCTGTGGAAGCGCCGGCACCCATGCCCGTTACACCAACGCCTGCTGCAGCCACGGAGTATGACCCGCCTGCTAGTGAATCCATTCCACAGCAAAACGACAAAATTCCCACCGAGAAAACAAGACCAAATTTTATAGCCGATCCAGACTCCACCCCGAAAGCCCTGCCATCTGGGTTCGCAAAATCCATGTTTGGGAGGCGACTAGACGAGATGCTGCTCGATCTGGACGAGGAAATCGCCGACGCTCAGCTGATATATTTCTCCGTAGCCCCATCTCAAAAGGCTGCTGCTAAGGCAAAGCAGGGGTTTGAAGGACCGAGCCCTGACGATGTCGTCATCGCTGCACAGTCCCAGAGTAAAGGTGAGAGATGGAACGTCATTAGCCGACGCAGACATTCTAATTACTCGTGTGTAGGTCTCAATAAGGGCCAGAAGGCAGAGAAGTCATCTTCGACGGCTACCACATCCATACAAAAGGGTGTTGATGGGCTCAAGATCGCCGAGCCGCCCGAAAAACCAACTGCGCCAAAAATTGCCAGAAAGAAGATTGATGTGGTTGCGGAATACGAGAAATCAAAAGCAAAGAGGAAAGAGAACGCCAATTTGGTGGTTATTGGTAGGTCTCTCGAATAAGCGCTTCAACTTTGGTGGAACTAATCACCCATTAGGTCACGTCGATGCCGGGAAGAGTACCCTTATGGGCAGGCTATTATACGATACAGGTGTCGTAGACGAGAGAACAATACAGAAATACAAACAAGAAGCGGAAAAAATCGGGAAAAGCTCCTTTGCCTTGGCTTGGGTGTTGGACCAAACGGGCGAAGAGCGAGCAAGGTAACTTCAGGTTTCCCGACTTTTCGGATATCACATCGCTGATGCCAGCGTTTAGGGGCGTGACAATCGATATAGCTGTCAATGCATTTGAGACAGAGAAAGGAAGATTCACGATTCTCGATGCGCCTGGACACAGGGACTTCATCCCTAACATGATCGCGGGAGCGGCGCAAGCCGACTTTGCCGTTCTGGTTATTGACTCGTCCCCCGGCGAGTTCGAGGCAGGTTTCAATATACGCGGACAGACCAAAGAGCATGCGCTGCTAGTGCGAAGCATGGGTGTCCAGCGAATAATTGTCGCAGTCAATAAACTTGATCTGGTGAGTTTGAATGCTCCTTGGACGAATGTATACTTGCCTCTAACCTCCCGCAGCTGCATTGGGACCAAGACAGGTTTGACGAGATTAGACAACAAATGTCGCAATTTCTTACAACAGCCGGGTTCCAATCCAAGAACGTCAGCTTTATTCCCTGCAGCGGCCTCACCGGAGACAACATTGTTCGGAAGCCAGAAGAAGGCCTGGTGTCCTGGTATTCAGGCCCTACGCTGATCGAGGAGCTAGAGACCGCCAAGCCAGTTGCAAAAGCGATAGAAAAGGCCCTCCGAATGACAATTACAGACGTCTATCGAGGCGGCGTCACAAACCCCGTTACAATCTCCGGGCGAATTGAGGTCGGAAACGTGCAAATCGGCGATACGATCATCGGAATTCCCGGAGACGAGAAGGCTACAGTGAAAGGTATCGAGGTTGACAACGAGATTACCGAATGGGCAGTAGCCGGTAACAATGTCCAGCTTCACTTGGCGGGAATTGAAATGGACCATCTCAAGTGAGTAGATGATGTGTGGTGCGTTACCGACATATTGCTTACAAATGAAAATAGAATTGGCGATGTCGTTTGTCACGCGGATAGCCCTTTGGTACCCTTGAAGGAGTTCGAGGCCAAGATCCTGGCGTTCGAGAGCCTGACACCGATGATGGTCGATATACACCGGGGCAGGCTAAACGCTTCCGGCAGGATAACGAAACTGGTTGCGACATTGGATAAAGGCAATGGCACGGTTACAAAGAAAAAGCCGAGACACATCTCACCCGGTAGTCTGGCGGTGATTAGTATCTTGGTGACGGGTGCACCGCTTCCGCTCGAGAAGGGCAGTAGGGTCGTTCTGAGGGCGGACGGACTTACTGTTGCCGCTGGAGTTGTGGAGTGATTTGGGGGCCCGTACCGCTCATTTTACACTATGTTTTCTGGATTATACGATGAGCTTTGTGGTGTGCATGCTGGCATGGATGTTATGGCGGCCCGTTACGGAATATTGGCTGCCTACTCCGCATGGTTGAGCTGTCAAGAGAGTGCTTCGAGAAACACACACACATCACACGACAATGGTCGATGCGAGTCTGGGCGGTCACATGTGTACAGTAACAATTACCGTGGTAAAGCCAGGGGAGGTTCCGATCAGAGACTCTCCAGAGCCACGCAAGTCAGCATTTGCGAGCCATGGAATCTCAATATTTTCTAGAATTAGCCCTGCAAAAGCGATGACTACAATGTATAGGCCTGTGTACCCCACTTCTGCAGCCTAGGTTTGGCGACGCATACCTTCCCGTTCCCGCAAGACCAAGAAAGCGCCAAGTTGCAGCGCGAGAAACGCCGGCCCAGCTGACGCCTGATAAGACGGCGGGATCGGTTTTATGTAACTGACATATCTGTCGCGCCTGGAAGCTTATATCTCATACGTGAATGATTGCAAAAGCATCTAGAAACAGTCCGCAGCATCGTGCAGAATATTACATATTTACGAAGATAAAGCCCGGAATGGAAGGTTGGGGACATGCGTTTCCGCGCTCGCCTAGGCAGAAATCAGGACTACGGACCGGGATACGGACTATGGTTACTTGCGACATCCCTACCGCCGCTGGACAACCTTATCTCTGCCATCCGCCAAGAGTACCATTGAATATATATTGACGAAGCGCCTAGAAATATGTACCAACAAGCTTCTTGGATCACGGTGGCTGACATCAAAAGGCTTGGCCTTGCCTGCCTCGGATATTTCGCTGGATGTTACCAGTAGACTCCTAGATCTTGCGTGATAAGTCCTTCTTGTCACTTCATTCAACACCTACCTCTTCAGTTTGGCCTCTGCATCTGCTGACCTTGATTGGAAATAAGATTTCGGCCTCTGGACTCCCTGAAGTTGCGATATCGAACGACTGATAGTTGCCTAAACGATCATGTGGGCGATCAAGGCCGTAGCATTCGGTCTTTATACGACCTAGCTGACAAAGGACGTTATCATGCTGAGATATCAACATCATGTAGCTAAGATAAGTCAACGGAAGATATATAAGAGTGTGAATCTCGCCGGTAACGATGAGGACTCTCAGATGAACTGGTCGGCCGTGATACAGCATTTCGTCCACTGTAAAGCGAAAAGATGAAGCTTCTCGCACTCCTCCCCTACCTCGCGCCGCTGGCGTCGGCGGCTGTGATTTCTAACGCTAACAAACCGATCACATACGATGGGTACAAGGTTTTCCGTGTCTTGACACACGGTCAGGGTGAGGAGATTGAGCGGCAGTTGCAGAGTCTGAAGGCTGTTCAGTACAATCTGAACACCCAGACGAACATTGAAATTGCCGTCGCGCCCGAAGACCTGAAGAAATTCGAACAGATGGAGCTCGATTTCCAGCTCTTGGACGAGGATTTGGGTGTCTCCATTCGAGCGGAAGGCGGTTTCTATCCTGGCGGCGAGATGAGGATTGCATCGAGTAAGTGTAGAATCCATACCTCCGATGTGATATAATTTCTGTGCGGGATGCTAGAGTATGTGACTGATCGATTGATGTCGTCAGCAGCACCAAACTGGCGGAGACCGGGTGCGCTTCCGGACAAAAACTGGTTCCAGTCGTACCACTCCTTTGACGACCACCTAAAATGGCTGGACGACGTCCAGGCAGCATTCAGCTCCAACTCGGAGCTGATTAATGTTGGTAAATCATCTGAGGGCAGACCTCTCAAGGGTATCCATCTGTGGGGTCAAGGCGGCAAGGGTTCCAAACCGGCCGTGCTCTGGCATGGAACCGTCCACGCAAGAGAGTGGATCTCCACAATGGTACATCTCCCTCCCTTCAAAACTCATTATTGTCGCCGGCATGGAGCGGATGGTTGTAACGATCTAACACTTTTTGACGGACATAGACTGTCGAGTACCTGACCTGGAATCTCGTCAACGGACATCTCAATAAGGATAAGACGATCACTGATATCATTGACAAAAACGACTTTTATATCATCCCTGTCGTGAACCCAGACGGTGAGCCTCCGATATCCTAGCCCCCTTGCGTTAGAAACAGGGGAGGGACACTAACAGACGACTTAAGGCTTCGTGTACACCCAGACCACCAACCGCCTGTGGCGGAAGAACCGTCTGAAGCACCCGTCAAGCAGCTGCGTTGGAACGGATATGAACCGCAATTGGCCATACCAATGGAATGTTACCGGCGGCTCATCCACTTCGCCCTGCGACGAGACTTTCCGCGGTCTGGAACCCGGTAACACGGTTGAGATCCAGGCCCTGGTCGCACACTCCAAGGAGCTCGTAGCCGGCAAGGGCATCAAGAAGTACATTGACTGGCATTCCTTCAGCCAGCTGATCCTTCTTCCATACGGCTACGACTGCAAGAAGCGTGTAGAGAACTATGAGCGGCAGATTGCATTGGCGCAGGGCACTGCTAAAGCGATCAAGGCCACTGCTCGTGGTCTCGGGTCGACGTTCACGCCTGGTGAGACGTGCCCGGACTTGTATAAGGCCGTCGGTGGAAGTACCGACTATATGCAGGACATGAGCAAGGCCGAGATCAGCTGGTGCATCGAACTTCATCCGAGCGGCGGTGGAGCCAGCGGCTTCGTCCTTCCACCGAGTAAGATTATGTCTTCGGTGACGGAGATTTGGAACGGAATGATGTGGCTTCTGCCGAATATGAATAAGTAGAATCGGACGGGACGCGGTTATACTCGACTGGGTGATCCGAGGGCGGTTTTGTCCTGCTGGATGGCGATGGTGTACAAATGGAGGGCCGGAGATGAAGTGGAAAACTGTATATTGAGTGATTGATACCCGTGTATACTGTTGCTATCTGTCATATAAACTGATACCCATCTATGAATGATATCTTGGAATACTTCATTACCTACTATTTCCATATCGAGGCTTCTCTGCGCTTCCATGCTTCGGTGTTGTGCAAAGACGCGTCGCTGGCTTGCTGTTAAAAAATTCCCACCACCAACCATCCATTCTCCTTACGCTTCATCATCCTTCCATACTACTCTTCATTCAAACAGCTTTACCAAGATGTTGGTATACACCACCAATGAATACTTGTTCGATCGCGCGTCTACCCCAACGTCATCTGCCAGCAGCGACGACGTCAGCAGCTTCTCTGGCAGTGAATCCACGCGATTTTTGATCCCACCTGTGGTCAAGCTCAAGTCCCCTCCTAGGTTCAACTTCAACTTCACCTTCAACTTCAAATTCCCTCGAATCCCCAACTTCAAATTCCCTACAATCAAGTTCAAGAAATTCCAAATAGACAAAACTCCAAAAAATGGAAGGTAGGTTGCTTTCCGCTCAACTATTCCCACCCTGCCGTCAATGACACATCTCTAACAAGTATCTGTTCTAGATTCTGGGTTTTTCGCGTCCCACGAGCTGAAAACCAAAAACTCATCCCCCTCAGACTCGTCGTAGACATGGGCGGTTTCCTTATAGCGCAGGAGGGTGACTACATGGACATTGTGGTTCCAAGGAAATTCGCCGCGGAGTTCCAGGAAGAATTCCAGGGCGGCCGTCTGCTCCGAACGGACTTTGCAGCCTTTCGGCACCGTAGCTGGGGCGAATTGCTATGCCACTGCTTGTATGATCTTGAGGATGCGGACTAGGCAAGTATCGAAAATCAGTGCAATTCTTTGTGTCCATGGACTCTATCTAATGCGATCAAATACAGGGATATCAATGAGAAAGAGAGAATTCCTCATGCTGGACCTTATCGACAATTGTTCGCTGTATTTTTATTGTTTTCACAGCGAGGGTCATTGCATATTTGCTGAGTCGCGAGTAGCCAGATTCGTTCTGTATACTCGAGATGCTAACATCGCAAAGATGATGCTATTGCTATAGAAGCTATATAGCTATACACCTAGCCTGTTTTGTTACCTCTGCTAGTAATCCTGATCAAGCGCTGGAGATCCAGCATATAATTGTATTACAATCAGCCGAGTATAGTGGCTCGGGTGATGACTCTGGTGGTAGTCCCACAGCATCCCACGATGCTAGCCAAGCCAGAACCAAATAGCTGGCTTGAGCTTGCCAAACGGGAGGCAACTAGTAGTTAAAGCTCACCTGTTACACACACATTACGTAAGCAGTTGGTGTAGAGGTGATAAGATTCGTGGGCACGATCTCGGCCGACAAAGCGACAATCTGGTGTGAGAAAGACACATATATCACGCCTATAAGTCGTGGCGTTCCAGATCCGCCGCGCCGCCGCCAAACAAAACAACCAATCAAGCCAGCCAACCACACCCGGTCTTGATTCTCCGTTTGCCATCTTCACCGTTAAATATTGTCAGGTGCAGGGATCGGATATCAGCAGCGGGGGGTAGCAGCAGGATCCAGGGAGGTCCTTCTGCAGGGCTGGCGGTCAATGATATGAACGCTGATGATAAATCAAGCAGTAGTACTTGTTTCTATAGCTATATCGTTCAAACCATCTTGCCATCGTCATAGCAGCAGGTAGAAAATTAGTCCGTGAGCTTGTCAAGAATTAATTCCCGGCGACAACGTAGAGCCATTCAAGAGCTTTGCGCCACCGTACAGAGTCCGCCAACCGGCATCGAAATGTCATCAGCCAATATTCGAATGTCATCAGAAACCGACTCCAGAATACATCGCCATCCGGCATCCTTGAGTTTCAAGAACCAGAATGCCTCAAATCTCAACGCTATCAAGCCCCTCCTTCGAGGGCCGCCACTTACGGTATCTTTAGTCCATGCTGATTTCCCAGACTCTTATACGTATAGATACCAAGGCGATGCATATAAACGAGCAGATGCCAGTACAGTAGAATCACGAGACAGGTGACAATTACAATCCCTTCTCCGGCGCACGAAGCCACAATAGACTACACGCAGTATATCTAGAGAAGATGGATGCAAATTCTACCACCCGATTATGACAGCTTTTTTCTGTCACGCAGCTCCCCACGTAAGATTCAATGCATACAAATAACCGTATATACATGTCACTGACAAAGCAATGAGTATATACATGTTTTGTCGGTGAATATTCGAGGGACAGCAAAACAGCCTGACTATTGTGTCGGGCCAATCAATGCCACATTTCCATCTCTCGTTATCGAGACCGGAACGACGGAGTCATATGCAAAACAGGTTCGCGACAAGAATGTGTGGATTCGCGGGAGCGGCGGTGCTGTCAAGCTGGTGCTTCTGATTAAAACCAAATCGATTAGCCCACTGGTGGCTTTTGCGGAAATTTAGCGACATAGCTCAAAGAAGCATATCGTACGTCTGATATACAATTGCAGGTCTGACCGAGTGCTAACCATTGGAACTTATATAGGACCTATTACCAGCGGCGTAGCCAGGAGAGTCTTTGGGTTGGATTAGGCGAACTCTGTGGCGATACTGCTCTACCGGAAAACTGGGACCCGGAATCGCAGTTGCCACTGCATCTCGATCGCCTCCGGACCGCAATTCTCAGATGCGTGCCTCGAGTAAGGTGCTGGATTGTGGTACAGGAAGAACTCCCAACCGAACTAGACACTAAACCGCAAAGCATGCCGAGTCACAAACCTAGATTCTGACGACTGAGTTCGTGCAGGCCTGCATGGACTAGCGTAATGCCTTGCCGCTACGCTTTCCGCTTCTGTCCCAACGCATCGCTGCTGCGATGGAAGATTTGAAATGTGCCATAGCAAGAGAGTCTTTCCGGATCCTACTGTCGGGCGAGAGGATTGCCCCGGAGAGACTAGGGCATCGCCAATCAGATGTAATCATTCTGCCGATTGCCTTGACTTGGGCGATTGGCTGTAGCGAGAGTTCCTGATCTCATTTCTCTGCTTTCCCCTTGCCGCGTGAATTCCAAGTCAGATTACAGCAAGTGCTGCACTTATCAGGTGCCACGTTGATGGCTGGGACCACTGAGCTCGCAGGATTATTCGCCTTGCCATTCACCTCGTTACACAACTTAGTCTCGGGAGGATATACGCAGCACAGCTCTAATGACCCATGTTTCGAGATCGAAATAAAGAGATCGCACTTTGCGAATGTGGGAAAATTTCGATCAAGACCATCTGATCCAGCGAATCGCCTGCAGTCAGCCGACCAGACAGGGCCCCGGTCTCACAGACACGACTCGACGTTCGCGATTTGCCACATGAGCCAACGAAGTGCTCGGACAACATGCGACGCACTCAGTCTACCACAACAATTGCCTATGAAGCCAAGAGCGCCCTCGCAAAAGATGGCCAATAATTTGCGGGCATAACATACTTGGCCGCGCTTGGCCGCGCTTGGCAACTCGATCTAGGCTCTTTTCGCGCAGAAGAAGAAACGATGGGATTATCTTGGCGCGTGCTAATAATCCTTTGTGCCTGCGTGCTCGCGTCTAGATGGCCTGAAGGGCATGGAAACGGAATGGCCGAAGCTGCGGCTGAGAGACTTCGCCATTGGGGGCGTCGAGTAATGCAATGTTGTTGCAAGCGGACGTGGATAGGGGGTGCGGATGATAAATTTTCAGCGGATCCTCTGCTGCTAGGGCTAGAGTTCCCGGCTCCGAATCGATATCTGTCAGATCTGTTGTCTCGCGATCCGGACATATAAATATAAAGACCCATTGCGCCGGTTTTCAAAGCCCAGTCTCTTACTAAGAAAACTTGGTCCTCATACCGAGCCTCAATTCTATACCCATTACCTAATAACTACACTCGCTACAATGCAACGACACAATCTCCTAACGGTCCTCCCTCTCCTCGCACGCCTGGCAGCCGGTCAGGATCCCTCAATCACACAGGCTCCAGCAGGGCCTGAAGTCACAGGCAAAGCCACAATCTGGTCCACCATCGACTACACGCTACAGCGCAGCTGCGTCCAGCATTGCATCTGGTACAACGGCCCATTACCGCGTGGAGCATACTATCACGACTGGGACGATGTCGGTGGCGAGCTAGGGTGCGGACACGCACCCATCAACGGCTGCTACTGCAATACCAAGTACTCCTCCAGCGCCACGAGTTACTTCAGCTCCTGCATTCCGTATTACTGTGGATCGACCGCGGACCCAGAGAACTTGGTGTCGGCGATAAGTTTATACGACGCATACTGCGCAACAGCGAACGGTAACCCATCGAAACCGGTGCCGTCGCCGGTACCCGCGCAGGCTACCGCGGCCGCGAAGGTCAGCAGCAGTGCGGATGCGGCCGCGACCTTGAACGCCCCGAATGCTCCAAACTCGCCAGCTACCCCGCCAGCATCGAGTGGAACGACGAGGCCCGCATCCGCTGCTGCGGAGACGGCTGTTGGAGCGAGCGGTACACAATCATCAGCATCGCCCTCAGACAGCGGGTCCAGCGATAGCAACGGCGGTGGAATGAGCAAGGGTGCGAAGATTGGGATCGCAGTTGGTGCATCACTTGGTGGCGTTGCACTTATCGCGATAGGGGTCGTTTCGTACATGCTGCATAAGCGGAGAGTCGCGAATTCGAAAGAGCAGCCGATGGGCGGCATCCAGGAGGGGTATTAGATACTGCGAATCACGCATCAGTATAAAGATACGCTTGTTCTTGTTCAGTCAGGTCGATCTGCGACTCTTTCCTCTTTTTCGACGTCAACTTTTCGGCATTTTGTGTTCTTACGGAGTAATGTATGGGAATGTATTTAGTACTAGCACTAGTATATGTTGTAATGAGTGATAGATTCACACAGCATGAAGTTCTCCCGCCATCAAGGCAGTATCCCATAACGTTTGTGATGATTGCGTATTTGCCCGTGTAGATTGTATTGAGGTTTGCGCACCTTTCAAAACCTTCGGTGGCCTAATTTGCTGTTGTATGCCCCTTCAGGGCACCGTCGCCCAGGATGTACTCACAGAAGTAATGGCTTTGACTGTTATTAGTCGCTACCCCAGCGTCATCCTGCGAGCGGGGACTATACGCTGTCCCTTCCATATATCGTTCTAACGTCCTCTCATCCAGTGGCAGTCCACGTCCTCGCTTGGCCCGGATGGACTTTTCGTGTGCGGGCGGCAACACACAATGTGTGGTATTTGTAGGTGGCCCGATGTCAAGCGTCCTCGTCCGCGATCGTGAAGTTGGAGGGTCGTTGGCTGGCGGCGGGGTGTGATGAGGTTATGAGGTGGTGAGTAATGATGTCATGCGGCCCTGCTCTTTAGAACGCGTGAGAGACGCGTCGACGGGTGCGCGCTGAGAGGGCGCGCTGAGAGGGCACGCTCCAGGAGTGTCGCTGCAAAGTTTCCCTCGCTCCTAAATTCAGAGTATAAATAGCCTCCCTCCCCCTTTCTCCTTTCCTTCCTTTCTTTTTCTTCTTCTTCTTTTCCTTTTTCTTCTCTCCTCAGCTCTCTTTGCCTTTTGGCTTAGATGTAAGTGCTTTGCCCTCAACACCCACTTGACATCTATCACAACTCTGCTAACAATACCTTGCCCTTGCAGCAAGTGTGTAAGTACATAACGTCATATTCAATCGTCAAGTTGGATGCTTGCTGATGCAGTGTTCACAGAGTATCTGTTCTTGTGAGTATCCCCCTCCTTTTATGATGTCTTAGCTGCTTGCTAACTTTGAGCAGTTCAGTGTAATATCTGAAACCTGTCGACAGACAGGCCAGAGTATTTCACAATTTTTTTGTCGACGGAGTTAGTCCTCTTGGCTTGCCAACGACGCTCCTTGTGCCGTCTCTATTGCACTATCGGAGGAGGGTGCGAACTTTGACCTTTTTCGATGACTTTCTTTGTGATATCGAAGCAGTCGTGGAAAAAATTAGAAGTTCGACCTTGTGATATCTAATATCAGACAGTCCACCCATATAGTGGTCAGGTTTCTGGACAATCATGTAGCCAGTTTCGCTTCATGCATCAGCCCACCTAGCTGTCGGTGACTCTCAGCACTCCAGCGCGGCCCTTCACGTTTGTTAGGACAAGGTAGGTGACACAGCATCGCTTAGTGTCGAGACCCCTAAGAACCTGGTAAACGACAGGCCATCCCATCTTAGCCTGAAGCTTCCCGCCGACAGAAGCCGCGGAAATTAAACATTAGTCAAGTAATTACCAAATTCTCTCGCATCATCAGAGCTTCTCAAATCAGGTTTTGAAGCTGAATAAATGGGCCTTGTGGAGCCATACTACCAAGGTGGTGTTTGACAGGTGAGCAATTGCCCTCTTCGGTCACCGCTCGGCTACTTGAGCTGTCAGGATGACCTCCGTTATGATCTGATATCCCATCCCGTCCTATACTGAAATCCAGGAATTTGCATATTCCCAAGTTCAATGGCGCATGCTTTTACGAGAAAATGTCGGTCCCGCATGCCGACCGCCGCCGCCAAGACTGTCAAGCGAGAGGAGAGCTCACGACTTCAAGAGGTTGTGGTGAATTTCATCACGATATTTCTCAATATACAGAAAGATCTCAAAGACACTGGGCACCCGTTCCTGGTATCAATAGATCCGCCTAGTCTCTCGCTACGGCCCGTTAGAACTCTACGCAGGAACGCGATAACTTGAACTTCGCAAAACCCTACTTTTTTCTTCGCTGAGGCCAGGTTCTTGACCTTCTCCATCCACCAGGTCCTACGGCCCCACTGCAACGCACGGTGCTGCCATCTTTGTGATATAAAGGCTTGGCTACCAAAATAAGGTTTGGGACTATGAACCGAATCATGTCGCCCAGCGTCCGGACTTGCCGTCGGAAAGCGTGATATGCAAGGATACCTGGGCCGACACGCCCATCATGCGCAATACCAAGTATATGCTGGATACCGGGTCGCGACACCTTCCCCGCAGGCACATTGGCCTCGGTTGAAAGATTGTCGGGATGGCTATGATCTCTATTGTGAAATCATACCATTCGGCGTCGCGGCCAAGTATAAAATGGACGTGGAAGCCGTGCGTGGAGAATGAATCTACTGGTGATATTGCAGTTCTGCTTCACGCTTGAACATTGTGGTAATTTGCAGCGTCGCTGTGTACTACGAGCTGAAGAAAATGAAGTCGGCATCGCAGCTTCTCTTCCTCGCCCTTTCGGCGTCGCTCGCTCTTTGTCCGTCATTCGGAGCCGCGAGTCCAGAGCCCCATGGCCATGGCGACAACGACTTCAAGAGTAGATGCTCGCAGCTCAAGAGGACCTTCAGGCCTCCAGGGACGACGGTGCTACTAGCTACCTTTGTTGCAACGGGTACAAACCTCACGTTCCCAGAATCGGCAAACAATACATGCCCCAAGTTCATTGTAACGCAGGCGGATATATGCCGGCTGCGACTGAGGACCACCACTGGCAGTGACTCCAGCTTTATCTCAGAGGTGTTTATGCCTGTCGGCTGGGAGAGAGGGCCGAGAAGGTTTCTGATGGCCGGAAACGGCGGGCTAAACGGATGTGAGTATCGATCTCGAACAACCTCAACGACATCGTGAGGTGATATTAACAGCACTTGTTCGGCAGGCATCTCGTACCTTGACCTTGTGTTTGGAAACAGGCTTGGTTTCGCGACAACCTCTCAGGATAACGGCCATGCAGGAGATACGGCCTTGCCGTTCCTCAATCATCCCGGGGTCATAGAAGACTACGTATACAGAGGGTATGAATACCCTTACATCACGAATACTCACGTAGAAAAAGCGCCTTTCCATGTCGTGCACACCCTCAACCTATATCGCGCCTGCTGACATGTTCTCAAATAGGCTTATCAATGGAGGAAGACTGGGAAAGTCAGCCGTCAGCCACTTCTACAGTAAAAATATCCAGAAATCATACTACTGGGGCTGTTCCGCGGGCGGGCGTCAGGGCATGAGGTTGGCGCAGGACTTCCCCAAAGAGTACGACGGCATCCTAGCCGCCGCACCAGCTCTCTACTCGCCGGCTGGCAATGGCCTCTCGGCGAGGATATTCAAAATAACAGGCCCGCCCGGCGCACCCACATGGCTCAGCCTTGACCAATGGAGGCGCGTCCATCAGATGGTCATCGACCAATGCGACTGGATTGACGGCGTGCTTGACAACGTTCTTGAAGACCCGATGAAGTGCGAGCCGCGCCCTGAAGCGCTGCTGTGCGCTCACGGTCAGACTTGGGAGTCGCACCGATGCCTTACCTCTCCACAGGTGAACACCGTCCGGCAATTCTATTCGCCATTCTACGGCAAGAATGGCGAGCTGATTTATCCTCGCTGGAACCCGTTGACGAGAGAATTCCTCGGCTTCCGCGTCCTTTACGGTGGCGTCCCCAGCTACTTTGCCCAGGAATGGTACCAGTACGTAGTGTCCCTCCTAGCATCAACAATACCCACATGCATTCCCTCTCATAACACAGTACTAACTCTTTTGCAATAGAAACGCGCTGTACAGCGATCGGTCATGGACGATTGCCAACGACTGGAGCCTCGACACTTTCTATGATGACCAACGCGCCAATCTCTACGGTATCGCTACGAACAAAACAAACCTCAGCGGGCTGAAGAGCAGCGGCGCAAAGCTCATAGTCTACCACGGACTAACCGACGGCCTCATTCCCTCCACAGCCTCCTACAGGTACTACGACGACGTCGTCCGCGATATGGGACTGCGATCCGAGCAACTGGACGATTTCTTCCGCTTTTTCCCAGTTTCTGGTCTCGACCACTGCTATAGCGGCGAGGGCCCATGGTTCGTCGGCGGGCCAGCGCAGACTGCTATTGTGGGCGGGTCGAATATCGATCCAGAGGATGGAGCGTTGATGAAGTTGGTGAAGTGGGTTGAGGGTGGGCCCAGGCATGCGCCGGAAACGTTGATGGGGCATATTCTGGTCAACGGGACGGTACAGGGGAAGAGGGAGCACTGCAAGTATCCCTCTAAGACTGTGTACAAGGGCACCGGTGACCCGAAGTTGCCATCCAGTTGGAAGTGCAACAATGTTGTTGTATAAAGGCTGGCGGGGTAATTTGTTGTTGTCTGGTAAAGTCTTTTGCGAATTGTTTTCTTTGATAGGTAATATCTCACAGCATATATGCAGATTTAGATTCTGCTATAATATTGACAGCTTTATTTTTCTAAAAAGTTTGTACGAAAATTGCAAGAATGCAAATTGTGGGAGTGCAGCCTGAATTTAATAGCTATATGACCGGGATTGCAAGTGGCTTCACCCGGTGACGCCGTTGAAATGATTCCATGGTATACACGCAAGGAACCATCACATGACGACTGTAACCCGCATACGCGTAGATTCCGTGATCTAGTTAAGTTAACAAGGTGTCCCATAGTTAAGATATTAAGATCTTAAGCACATGTACCTCAGATATTGCAATTAGTAAAATTCTGTCGTTCCCGCAGGCCCAATGTCCTCGATCTCGATCTGGTCGGGATTCTGGTCCTGCATTTGCACCGGTTGTGACACATAAGCATTCACATTCGTCCGCTCAAAGTCCCGCCTATCCTCTTCCTCCTCGTAACCCCCCATCCCAGTCGGATTAATCTGGTAGTTCGGAGCAGGATTAGAGTTGAATTGCAGCTGCCCAAGCTGCTGCATAAGTGCATTGTAGTTGCGCTGGAATTGCTCCCAGTCCTGAGCAGGGGGCATGCTGATACCGAGAAAGCTCATCCCATTCGGGAACGTATTTGGCATGCCGCCGCCATTCCGTACGGGACGCCGTTGCTGGTAATACTGGTTCGGAATCTGGTCAGGATTTTTGTTCTGTATCGGTGCTGATCGGAACTGCTGATTTTGGTATATGCCCTGGTTCATTTGCTGTGGTGGATAGGCCATCATATTCTGCTGTGATATGGCAGGATAATACCCAGGCTGCTCAGCACCCGTAGAAGATACCATTGGCTGAGGGGTTGCTGTCTGCGTGGGCGCCGGTCGTAGCGGGGCGTTCAAATCGACGTCTTGATGGCCTACGGCATCGTTATAGTTTCCTAGATCCAGCGGCTGGTTCTCCCGTGTCTTGTGCATATAATCCGCGACGGAATCCTCGTATGGGTCTAGATCCTCGTACTCAATGGTATCGGTAGCCGGCATGTCCCCTTTGTATCTCGACCTTCCAGTCATAAGCATGAAAGAGTCCAGCATCTTCGTTCTGTCAAATCCGAGCCTCACGCCGAGTTTGCCGGGCGGCCACTGCTTGCTGTTCGCGACCTGGTTCTCTGTTTCCCTCTCTAGGATATCTGGCGCGGTCTCAGGTGGAATATTGCTGATGTCCTGCCCTTCTCTCCACCAGTCTATCTTCACAGACCGCAGCATTGACGTCGTATGGTACTGGACTGTCTGGTAGCGGATATCGCTGATTGCGTAGACGGCGGGGAAGGGGTTCTCCGGCGGCCCTAGTTCGCTGAGGATACCGTTGCCGCTATCCGCATTGTAGGCTTCTGCGAAGTTCACCGCGAGCGACTCCTCGTAGCTGGTGATATACTCGCGGTACCAGCGGTCCGAGGGCACCAGCGGTTTGAACTGTAGGTAGTTGTCCGCGAGGCCAGCGCCCTGGCTGGGCTCCGTACCACCGAGATCGATAAAGTAGATTCCACGCGAGGAGTCGCCGCTGTACCTGATAATTAAGTCAGGCGGACCCGCGCAACCGCTCCGCTGCGTCCAGAAAGCCAAAGCCGTAACAGGGTAAGGCTCACCGGGTACATTGGCGACATTGATCCAGCGGAGAGGCTTGCCGACATCGTCTGGAAACGTCGGGACGTCGCGGCAGGAGGAGTCCCCGTCAGTTTGCTCGTAGACACTGACCAGCGGGAACTCAGCTGTACTCTGCGGATCTCGGAGGAAGACAAAATACCAAGCTGCGGAGCATTGGGCCAAGGTAGCAACTCCTACGAAGATGGTCAGGTACGCGTATGAAGACGCGGACGCCCTCATTGTTATGCTCAGGCGAGTGTCTCGTAGCCTCTTCATAGCTCGTATGTGTCTCCAGACGTGCACGCTAGCTTACATACTACAGCAGGTAAAAGTATCGCGATAGCTCTCAAACAGCCTGTAAGGGGCCTCGTAGATATCTGCATTTGGCTGTTATGCGCTCATATTCAAGTTTTAACGAACACCCGGACATAAAGAATATACCCAGTAATCATCACTGACCTTAGTGTGTTACACAAGCTTTTAGCCGAAAGTCTAACCGTATACTACCAGTGAAGTATTTAGGGCGGGCCAATTCATGCTTAAATATCCGCAAGGCGCTTACCGGGGACATTCAGCACTCGTCTTCTTTTCACCTTCACTTGATTCAACCAGCTATTGGGACAATCAGCTATTCAAATTTTACCTTCTAATCTATTGGCGGGATGTCCGCAGGGCAGCTGCCTCTAATTGAGATCAGTTCAACCGAAGGTTGATCACTTAACCCTAGTAATTGACCATGATTCCCGCAAGAGAAACAATACAATTTTCGACCCAATAGAAAAGGTGTACAAACGTTAAGACTCTTGTCGTATGTCCGATACGAATTTTGTACCCCCCCAAGTAAAGAAATATACCTCCATCTGAAAGAACGCCACTGCTTTGTACCATTAGCCTCCCAAAAGCTTGTTCATCCGGAACATACATGCGCCGCATCTTCTATTACCGCTAGCATCGTACCATGATGGAATCAAGAGTCTTCTGCCATCTTGCGCCTCTTTCTGGAATTAGTTAAGAGATTCCTCAGCTGTTGCATTTCGGCCTCCTCTCGAGTCATGTCCGTGTATTTAATGCGTAGTTCAAACGCCCTCCACCCCTTCTGTACCAGTCGCTCAAACAGACTCATTCCCATGAAAAGATTTTCCCGTTCTGAAAGCGGCATTTCTGCTTTAGGTCTTCCGCTCATAACCCAGCGAGTTATTGTCTTGTGGAACATCCCAAAGACCCCAAAGGTTTCTATCTCTCTAGCAGCCTCGGCTTGGTCGAAGAATAACAGGCGTGGTTTCCAGTGTCTTGAAAGCCGCCTATAGTTGAAAATTGTAGTGGTCGTGGCGAAGGCAATATTTTGGGTGGGCGAGCGCTTGGGGCTAGCCGGAGTATCCCAGGAAAGGTCTTCAACTTTATCCACCGAATCTTTGATGATATCATCAGGTGTAAAGTCCTTTATTCCAAAAAGGTCTTCATGATTGAGCACATCGTCAAGCTGAGGCGAAGGAAGAAGCACAAGCTTAGCTTTCTTCCCGTCTTCATGATCTAGTAACCTTCTGCGCGTCTCATCAAAGATTTTCACCAGAGACTCGTCAGTCGGAGTGACAACAAGTATAATTTCCCCTGTGTGCTGTTTGAACCTCTTCGCGTAAGCGGTATAAGCTGCAGTAATCATTGTTGCCATTGTGCATGTTTTGCCCGTTCCACTTTCGCCTTGTAGAAGTGCTACGCTTGAATGAAATCTATTATCGATACCGAGACAGTAGTCGATAGCTCTTTGTTGTGCCTTGTCGAGCTTGACAGAGGGGCCCCAAAAATGCAATCGGACCGCGGGTGGAGCTTGCCATCCTAGATCTGCATCGTAGTTCCCGTAGATGAGATCCCTGGGATCGATAGCCGGATTGCTTCTTCGACTAGTAGACCTAAATGGTAAATCACCGTCGGAGAGAATATTGGATGCCTCGTCGCTTGGAGTGGTTTTGGTTTTAAACTCTCCAGTGCTTCCTGTGTCGCCAGCGTTTGATTCGTGTGACGAGGTATGTTCATAAAGAGTCGATACGAACGCTGAAAAAAAACATCTCAGTCGATGCACATCCGCATTGACCCGATTAAATATCAGTCTGGATTTCATTATTCCGAAATTAGATACCAAAATTATCATACTCGGGAGATACAGCGGGGAATGTTTGCTACTTACTTGAACTCCCCAGGCCTGGAACTAGTGATGATGTCCTTCTCGCTCTGGGACATAGATCCAACGATCAAATCTAAGGGTTGACTCCGGTTCATAGGACAGCTTTCGTAACCTTTCAGCGTGAATTCCTCGTCTGTTCGAGCTTCTTTCGTGATCGTGAATGAGGCATATGGAGCTTCCTTTCCCAGCCTTTCCTTGAAGGCACTACAGTATGCTTGAGGCCAGACACGGACAGTTCCATCTCTGTTTAGCGAAAGTCCAACTGTGTAAGCCGAAAAATCAATGATGGCCACTTCGTGCGCCAGTTCTTCTCCAATTATTGCATCACGCATTACGTCAAGGTAGAGACTTTCAGATCGGAACATCATTTCCAGAAAGTTAAGGTCAGGCCCAGGCCAAGTTTCAGTTCCGGGGGGCTCTAATATCTTTCCCTGAACCATTTCGAAGAGATCGCCGATACTTGCAAGACTAGGAGGTGGGCCTTCAGCAGTTGAGGTAAGATCAAAAAACAGTTCCATTGACCGTTGAGCGACCATGCTGTCATAGATTTGGCAAAGCTTTGCTGGCTCCCCGTCGCCGGACCTTCGTCTCTCCAGTTCGGTCGGAATGAACTTCTCGCATGCTTCCGGATTGTATTCGAAATTGATCGAATGCCTATTGACCTTGTACGATTTGATCGCTGCTTGGGGCATGTTAATACACATTTCTGGATGGCCCTCCGTCCAGTTGGTCGATTGAGTACAGTTAGTCGATTGAATACTGATCAGGTAGCGGCCCTCGCTAATCCTGAGGAATACAAGTCGCATATAGAAAATCCCCTTATACTCTTCCCCAAGCTGGTGGAAGCGCATAGCCTTGATCGGGACACTCCAGCAGGACCCCGCTCCTACAGTTCCCGCGTTATCCGCTTTCAGCTGCGTTGCCCATTTTGGCATTTTGGCAGGGACCCTCCACCCATTACTCGGGCCAGCACCACTTGGAGGCGGCATGTTCGACTTTCGTTAGTACAATGGATGCCGTCTAAAGGATCTGTTGATATGCTACTGCTAGGCAGTATCTGGATGCAATAAAAACGTTAGCAAAACTACATAACATCGGCTTTTGAGACGTGGCGTTATACCTGACAGTGCGATGAGCACCTATCGAAAGGGCGAAACTAGGAAGCGGAGAGGATAGTTGATTGAACGTGGAGTCCCGTTCTGATACTATCTAACCGGAAGCATCGAGGAGATAGAAATGAACTGCAATTTCATAAGCTCCCGTCGACTGTCTGACCAGCAGTCGGTTCGAGCAGCAAAGTTGTCTGAGCGCCGGGCTTGCAGACCACTTGATTATCCGCATTGCGTATCTGCCATGCCGCTAGACACCAGTGTTTGGTGTTTGTAGGGGAGATGTTGTGAGATTTCAAGTGCTGTATGATATACCGCCCATATCACTGTCGATGAGCTTGTAGGATAGCCCCAATCTGACAGGATATATGCGGACTTTGGTTCTTCTACAATAATAGTGACAGCCTTTTTGTCTATCAAAATCTCGCTAATCGACTGTGAGGCCGCACATTGCGCCTGGCGGGCATCAGCAGCAGACCTTGAAGCCGGAGGCGGCACCCGTGACTCCATGCCGGCTCTAAGAGGCGATAACCCTAAGATGCTCTTGTGCGTAATTGGTACGTCGTGAAGATACCAAGGGGAAGCTCTGCAGGAGATGTGCTACCTTGGGCAACAGTGATGGGATAATGCTTCTCTGGCAAGCGATGCTGTAAAAAGGTGTAGCGTCAAGAGTAAGCCCTACAGAGGGCATGGTGTTGCGTTATAAGGTTAGGTGGAAAGTTTGGAGAAAGCTTGATAAGAGAGCCTGAGGCGTGCGTGCGTGCTATATACCATCCGCTGCAGGCATCAATCTGTAAGACGTGGACAAGAACAATTCTCACCACATCATCAATCAGTTACATCAACCAGCTGCACGAATACCTGAGTCCCTCGCCTCAAGCTAGGGATACCACAGACTAGCCAAGATGGGAAGCAATATAAGCAGGGAGTCTTTCGACAAACTCCCCAGGTATGCGATATATCGTCCACGATCGCACTGTTGAATGACACACACTAACTGATAGACACGACATTGCACCGCGGCCACAGCTATTTCAAGTCCCCTCCTGTGAAGGTTACAATATGTGGAGGAGGCAAAACGTACATATTGCATACTGAGGCGCTTTCCAAATTTTCTAGTCTCAAGTCGATGCTCAACCAGGAACAAGCAAGAGGGGTTGAACACATCCCAGAACTAAATCTCGATACTGATGACGAAGAAGCTTTCGATGCGCTCGTCCGGTTCGCTTACATCGACGAATACATCTATACGGATGGGCAGAAGGAGGAGGGCCTTGCTGATTTATCGAATATCAATCTTCATGCACGTATCTACATTCTATCGGCGGCCCTGGGTGCAGAAAAGACAAAGGAGAGGGCTTTGGGCGCCGTCACGGCCTTTGCCGCCCTAGACTGGAAAGACCCTACTGAAGCGAAGAAAGCACCGCAGCTAAGCAAACTCTTAGACGACATAATTCGGACGATCCCCTTGTTCTACCTATCTACACACGATACGGACTCTACACACGGTAGATTGACGGGTCACAAAAGCGCGTTCAAGACGCAGCTCGCTCGTATCTGCGCTACCTATGTTGAAGAACTACGAAAGAAAGACGACTTCATTGCGATGCTCAAGAAGTATCCAGATCTGTCCACCGATATCCTCGTCAACGGATCGGAAAAAAGGAAACCGGTAAAGGGAAATGCGAAACGTGCTCCTGGAGCCGCCTGGTTGCAAAACGATGATACGTCACATGGCTTAGGATCTCTAATTTGGAACGTGGTATGGGCCTCTTCAGAACGATCGAACCATTCCTGCCAACTGACATGACAAAACAGATTTCTAGTCTCGTTCCTAAATTCTCTGGCTGAGTGATGAGTCTTTGAGCGTTTGAGTACAAATATCGTCTAGCAGGCTCCTGCGATGTCCTCAAACGATGCTGAATCGGTAGATCATTTGAATAAAGAGACAGACGAGACGCTTGAATCGCGTATATTGTCCAAGGATTGTATAACTTAATGTATTACAACATAATAGCACAATTACAGGCGCTTGTAGCAGCTATTAGCATCTGGAGTTGTGTCTGGAGAAGATAATATGAAATATGGGCCTAGTGCGTATGAATGCATACAAACTTCCTATATGATATGCTTAATTATTGTACTGGAGCTACCACGACCAGCGATCGACTACGGTAATGATCATCCTCACGTATTCGATACCCGCTGCCAGAAATTTGTTGATGACCCATTCGCATCAGGACCGATTGATATATATTACAAATATTTCAATTTCCATCAAGTAGTATATCGATAAGCTCATATGATGAGAGCCAGCCAGAAAGTGCACCTCAAAATCCATTATTCACTGGAGTAAAGCCGCTTTGGTTAAAGGGCCCGGCTTGCGAGCCAGCCTCACGAGCTTTCTTGCTGCTCTCCCGTCTATCCAATATATCTGCCTCCATAGTCTGAAATCCAAGGGTTTTGTCAATCGTGCCAATGAAGTCCATCGCCGCATCCTCTGATCCACCCTGCATAGCCACAAAACGCGTAAAGTGGTCTGTCGGCTTGATAACAAACTCAGGTATGACGGTAGCCCCGTCCTTTGATACCCATTCGAAGCCATCCGACGACTTTTTAGGCTTCCTGATGAGGTCTGCCAGGCCCTTAGGCTGGTAGGTTTTGTCCTTCTCTTTCCGGTAATGGACGCACGGATGCATAAACTCGTATGTTGGTCCGATCGATTTGAGCTTCTTGCCAGTATAGTCGTCCTTATACCGACCAGGCAGCCTGATTGTTTCTCCTGCCAGCGCCATCTTGCCCTCAAAGCTATCGACGATAGGGCCGGTAGCCCACCCGTTGACGGCGTTGTCTGGCAGTTTTCGCACTTGCGCTTTCTTGAGCCCAGTCATGTCTAGCGCTTTCCAGGCCCAGCTTCCAGCCCAGTGGAAGCCGAAGTCCTTCTCGCCTTCCCTGATGCGGGCTAAGACCGGTTGGATCAAATTGAAACGGTCCTCAACAGCGGACCTGGCCACAGAACCGAGATCATCCTCGAGTCGAAGGTATGGAGAGACCTGCTCACACATCCAGGCGAACGTGATCAAGGCGATTTCTAGAATCCGTAAGTTAGCGAATAATACTATAAATTGAGTTCGCGTAGTGTGACATATATGTGGCGGATGACTTACGCTCGAAATCTGCTTTCCATTCCTTGAGGGGGTCGTCGCTACCGCCTCCAATGTTGATGTGCACGCCTGGGAACCAAACTTGCTGCAATTCCGACTCCATTCCCTTTAATTGATCATACATTTCGCAGTCAACCAGTGCGCCCCATGCAGCTGATAGCTGCTTTTCGGTGGCCTTTTTATCCGCTTCGACCTTCCACCAGTCCTCAAGGATAGCATCGTAGGACTTGCTAGGCTTCTTCGGGCCGCGAGCGCCGTCTAGCGGGAAGTGCCAGAGAGTTGGCGAAAACGGCCCACGGCGCTCGTCGAGGGCCAGCGCATGGAAGGCATGTCGGATATCTTATGATATAGACTGTTAGCAGGTTGGCAGACTTCAAAGGGCCTGGGGTACATTTGTAAACTCACAAGGACTGAGAGAGACGTTATGGAAGCCAGGATTTGTGATTCCTGAATACTGCTCGAGGAACTTCAAATTATACTGCGTCCAGGTCAGGTCCGGGATACCCAGGCTGCCGACCGTATCGAAGACGCCGACGACCTCGACAACCCTCGAAGCCTCAGGAGCAGGGCGGTGAGGAGGCTTCTTGTACCGCGGCGGCTCCTGAAAGCCACTCTCGACCTTAGGTGGCTGTTCATCCTCGAGCACGCCTTTGACCCACTCACGATACGCTGTAGACTTTCTGAAGCCTTGCGAGTCCTCGTTTTTCTGATAGAGGGCATAGAGGTCTGGGAAGTCCTGCATATCCCTAGGCGAGATAATGCCAATATCGTTGACGAGACCCGCCACAGCGCGAGCGGTATAAGCGCCTCTCGAGAAGCCAAAGCAGAATATCTGATCGCCAGGACTATAGTTCAGGACGAGGAAGTTGTACGCTTCAATGACGTTGCCGACGAAGCCGATACCGAAGCCGCCTTGGCGGTCTTTCTCCGCATTGCTGAGGTCTCCGGTACCGATACCAGCGTCATAATGAACGATCTGTTGCCAGACTTTGCCGTCCGGGCCGTCTTCTCTGCCGCTGCGAGCGATCGAACGCGCGAGACGGGTAACGTTTGACGGGACGTTCTTAAGGCCGGATACCGAAGACTGCCATGTGCCGTCGCAGCAGACAACGAGTCTCTTGGGCGCAACGGGGATGCTGTTGTCGATAAACCCGGTCTGAGAGATGCCTTCTTGAGCGAAGCCGCCCTGGGCGAAGCCCGAAGGTGTTGTCTTGGACTCGGGCTCCATGCCGGGCGATTTCAAGAATTACGATTACTGGTATTAAATTAAGAAAAAAAATGTATTCGGCTCTTGAGATTCAACTTGTTCGATATCGATAACGGCTCAAGAACCCCTCCGATAGAGGGCCCGCCATGGCTTTTATAGGCCATACGACGTTCAAAGCTGATGGTGGACGGCGTATGCTCTGTGAATGAACGCGTCCTCAACTCCACACATTCCACGAGCTTTCATCCCGATGCGCGATTACTAGTCTCAATCAAGAGCGGGACACGAACTCCGAGGCGCGAAAGCTAAGCGGAAAGGGGCATGGCGCCCGGGAACGAGGACATCTCCATCGAGTGCGGCTGGAATCAGCTCCAGCTGGCTGAGTGCGGCACATTTCTGCCGCGAAAATGAATGCAGCTGATGCTACGATCCTAGGCAAATTTCTGCCTTTTCAGCTTGATGTGGAGGCAAACAGGAAGATTCCCTGACGCCGTGGCTTCTGGACCGCTGTAGGAAATGTCCGGAGATGATTGAGCTGAGTCTGTGGTCTGACACCATTGGTTGAACTTAGCCCCGTGGCTTCTTCCTCGTGTTGATATCGATATCAAGGGGCGGAACGTTAACGGAACGGGAGATTGACACCCGAGATGCGTGTTTTGCAACTCCAGGTTGTTGCACCGCCAAGCCGGCGTCGCGGAGTGCCCGAGTCAGCCTCCGTCTCTATTCAATACGACTCGGTCACACGAACAATAATCTCGATGCCGGTCAGCCATACTAAAGCTCTACAGTTTGAGCTGTCAACTTTAGCCTCTAGGTGGCTCACACTATACCATACAACTATTGACTTTACCATGTCGAAGTAGATCGCTCAGGTTGCCTAGATTGAGAATGTCAACGGGGTGATATCATGTCAACGCCCAGGATGTTACACCCCAATCCACAATATTTCAAACTCGTGGGTCGACGCGGTCTCATGGGCCGATTCGACCGCCGAGAAACATGAAATTTATCATTCGACGGTCTTTAACTAAAGAGTCTGTGCTCAACAAGATGACAGAATCTTTCTCCGCCAAATCCTGCGTCACCATGGCCATGCCAATGTTGGAACACACATATGGACGGCATGAATCTCTTCTCGAATCAAAAAAACGCTGCTGGTGTCCAAGTTTCGTTGATATCCGGGTCCTGTTCCTCATACATATCGCGGTGCGCCCTTGGAACTATTCTACTAGGCGATGCCCTGAGCCGGTCGATCTCTTCGAAGTAGGCTCGTCTAGCTCCCGCTCTCGACGGCGAGCGCTGGAATATAACGATCGAAGTAACAAGTGAGGCGTATGTCAATAGGCAGCTCGACCCTCTGTGTGTCCAGCTTCCGGTTCACGAGACAAGCTTAGACGCTACGAGCCTTGCCAAAAGTCTTAGAAATCGCTTTCAACATCGAAATTGTAGTTAATAAAATGGACACGCAGTCATCGATATGGGGTTTCTGTATATCATCATTTCGCTGAGGAGTAAGTATATCGAAGATTTCGCAAATCCGCAGCGATATCTTGGTCATTTAAGGTTAAAAACCATGGCTGCCGCCCGTGGCATCCGGGAGCCCAGCTTATTCATGGGTGGATACCTAGGGGTCTTTAGATATATTCAGCGGTGTCCGCTACATGCGCAAGGGGAGCGCCAAGTGCCCGCCTCTAGTTCACTCAACTGATATGACGTTGGACTACGGAATATTTGCACTAAGATTTGGCCTCGAGCATTGGCATATGTGGCGTCGTTGGCGCGCGGTCGTGGCTGGTATAATCGTTCTGGGAGCAGGTAATGCACTAGAGCTCTGGTTCCAAGTTTTGGCAAAGGAATCCGAGCATCGATATTGAAAACTCCAGATTCACTAGCTCTCCCGAATAGCATCAAAGAAGGCCGAAAATTCGACCAGCCCAGTGCCTAGGGTTGGCTTATCGTCGACTGAACGTTGGCGCATCCCTTGTTCAAAGGTTTTCTAGTCCAAGACGTCGCGTATATCGTATATGGTATCGTCCATAACCGAGTCAATCGCTGGTCGCCGGCCGCCAATCGCCTTCACTAATCAATAAGAAAGGATTAGCCGACATACAAGGAGCGTGCATAACTCGCCTGTATGCCACTGGTAACAGGTAATGGTCTTCAGCTTGCGGAGCATCATGACTTTTGAGGACCAAAGGTACCCTCGGGGGCGTCCGGAAGTCTGTGACCAAAGACCGAGCAAAGATTGCTTTTGTCACGATTCACAAAGGGAGAGTCCGTCTCAACGACACGCATAGATACCGATATATCCCACGTCGAAATATCGCGTTCAAGCACTGTGTGCAAACTCGGTGTGTGCGGGTGACACATACGTTCGTATCATCAACTCTGGAGAGGAGAGGAAGTCGTCGAGATATTGAGAGAGACAGGATCATGTGATTGAGGTCATGGGCGAATCTCGGTGGAGGGATGAATCGGAAGTGAAAGCCATCCCTCCTTCTCGAGGCGGACCTTCGCGATGGCCATCGATAAGGGGAAACCGCCAAGCGAGATCGCTGACATAAGCGCAGATTTTACCTTGGCCAAACAAGGAGGAACTCGCTGTGCGACACTTAACGCAATTAACACACAGACACACAAGTGTGCCTTCGAAAACTTTAAGTGTGAGCTCAGAGCCATCTAGCTCTTGGACGTTAGGCTAGGCACTAGCGCAGTCTGTCTACAGCCGCTCGGACGTCTCGCCCTCAAAGCTGAGGTTAGACTAAGTGTGCACTAGACTACCAGCTACCTTCACAGCTGTCCAGGTGAATCAAAAATGCTCGATAGGAAATAGATCATCGATTGGCTACAGAGCTGTGCGCAAAGTCGATCGAGCTAAATGAAATGTAAACGCTTCTGGACTTCGGCTTCAGTCATAATCTCTAGATTACTGTTGCGCTCGTAGAGAGGTGTAAAAGAGCTCGAGCTATCAGATCGAGATCGACCTTTACCCGCTAGTACTAGTGCTAGCATGTTCCATAGAGGTGGAGAAAAGATTTTTTCACTAGATGCGAGACCTGTCCTACGTTAGTTGAGCTTGCGACGAAACTAAGCTACTAACCTGTTTATAATGCTAGTTTCAATCCGTGCGCTGCTAGCGCACTATCCATGTATATATTGTGAATATCCCAGCATGAACAAAAGGGCTTTGAGGCTTGAAAGCTAAGTACTCTTGCAGTGTAAGCATAACCGCTTCAGTGTATATATATAGTTGGGCTGTAACGTATCTGAACATTTTTTACTCTCCGGAGCTCCGAGGATCTGGATATAGCATATATATATGTTTCTTTTTCAATGGATTCTTCAACTTGAATATCATTACAAAATTGTCTATTTCTACGGCTACCTTTGGTCTTAAGCAGGAGACGAGTTTACCTAGTCCAATTAGTGCCGAATTTCAAGATAAGGTATATGTGCACGTATATGTAGTAACTTGTTCAAGAATACAGCGCTAGTCACCTTCGAGAACCCTACAAAATGCTTACGTTTAGTCTGCATGCATCAGCTGCCCTATGACCATGATGTTCACCTTCTGGATCTCGGTATCGGGAAGACCGCACTTTAAAATCTGGGGAGGGGTCATAAATCTGGGTCGGAAAGCTGTTATTTTTATTTTATATTATCACTTTACTCGATAGTAGAATGCATGGGTATCTGAACTGAGAATGCATATATAAGATATATCAGTTGGCAAGTAGAGTTACCGAGCACCACTGTCATCTATTCCTGAATCATAACATGTCCTTTTGTGGGGCGCTATTACAGCTAGGATCCTTCTGCAGGCTTTAAAGTAAATAGAAACCTCCTAAAGTATATTGGCCAGTGGGCTTGCAATCAAGAGGAATCACTTTACCCTTATGGATGATTGATTATTTGAATTCTGTAATCTCGTTCGAAACTTGAGCGGGTACGTGATGATGGATGAAATGCAAGCTACTCATGACGTCACCCCGAAGGGAGCTTCTGCTCCTATGTCCCCGGGGTCCGGTCCGGGAGCGAGCCAAGGGCGCACGTGGGTCCACCATAGCACTACCATCAGGGCCACAGATTCTCGGCTATCAGCGTGGACTTGTCTTTTTCACAAGCCTCTCGGGTAAGTCCGGGCAAGTATCAATACATGTGAAAAACTCTTCACAATGATAAGATACTACTGAAATTTAGTTATTAACATCAGGACGCCCATCTAACCAGCATCGATAGGTGTCTATTGCAATTGCTCGACCTGCTTAATTTCGAATTCGAAAACAAAGGTTAAGAGCCATATGTCTCTTATCCCCAGCATTGACCTGAATCAAAAATGCAAATACTTGGAGCCTCAAGAGCCAAAGCCTTTCCACAACCCCCCACTGTGAGTATGTATTATACAAAGACGCACCGATTCGTACCCCTAGCACACCACCCTTCGACGACGATAAGGTACATACAGGCCCATTTTTCATGCTGTACCGACTACAAATCAGCAACGGGATCGTCATATATGTCTCACTAATATATCCTGGCGAGATTACTCCTCGGCTAGCGTAGATCCTAGACGCAGGCGCTCGGCTCCAGCCAAGATGTCTCATACACTGCGACCCCGGAGACAAATTTTGCAAGACCTAGTTAGACCAAAACCCCCCGAGCAGCAACGGAAGAGTTTCTTTCGATACCCTTGCCCTTGCCAAAGCCACGTCACTTACGCTACCTTAGTGTCCGATCGCAAGCTTTAGTATAATTGTTTTAAGCGAGACAGTTGCACAAGACATTGAACGAGACATTGAACGAGACATCGAATATAGCCGGAGTACAGTACATAAATCATACTTAAAGGGGCTAGAAAAGCACTGGCTGACATGGCTGCAGAATGATATAAAAACCATGGACTCGCTCATCGCACCTTGCAAAAAGACTCAAGAGTAACAATTTAGTCGAGGAAACGAAACCCCAGGAAAACAAGAAAGCACCGATGCAGGGGAACACAGATAAGAACAGCCGAGCATAAAGATCCACCCGTCCCACCACCCTTTAGGTGCAAGTACTGAGATACCACTCTTCGATCCCCGGTAGCCCGAGGCTCATTTGTGAGTCCGGTAAAGAAGAGCCGGATCCGTCATCCGCAGCTGCGGCAGCCTTCTTTCGGTAATCCAGGTAGGACTTGCTGTACGTTGATAATAAATACTTAGGCAGCCAATGATCCTCCGACTGCTCGAAGTAATGCCGGAATTCCTCCTCGTTCAGCATGTCTTGCACTGCACGGTCTTGGAGACCCTTCGGGAGTCGGTTCCACGCACATCCCCCGCTCTCGGGGACGACGACGCGGTGATAAGTGCGCTTTGCAGCAGCCCGCATGTCTTTGTATCGCGTTTCACGCGGTGGCTGGAGGGGGTCGTCAAGCTCGCCGAAGATGAGAGTCATGAGCTGGGCTTGCGGAGCTCGCGCCCGGGGCTTTGGGATTTTGCCAGCGAACGACGCCATTTCTACATCGTCACGGGGCGGGAAAAGTCAGAGACAATACCAGGGCACTGGTGAGAATCTTCCTCGATGATACTTACTCACTTACGGCATTACACACAGGCTAATAGCAAGAACTCTTCTCTTTCTCCTGCTCACGGTCGGGCGGGGTCGGTGTTGGCGATGCATGGTTAGGCGTGACGGTGCGTGTTCACAGCCCAGAGGGTTCAGGGGATCGTGACTTCGAAGCTTCAGTTCTTCGAAGCTTCAAATCGTGGAATCAACGCATGCTCGCATGCTCAAAGGCTCGAATGTTCGAATGTTGAGAAATGGTGTTGACCAACAACATTCCAGCGAATAGCAAGCCAGTAATCCATTGACAGTTGTACAAGCGGCTTGGTCGTCGAATGAGATCGAGGGATCGAGCCACTGTGGCTTAGAAAGCGATTACACTCTGAGAGACCTACTCTCCGAATCGGACTAGTCAATACGCTTCTTCACCGAGAATCTTACTTCAGTCGGGTGAAGCTCGATTCTCTCGGGCCATGTTTATACTCTATGCGAGCACGGCACTCACATTGAGCGTCCGACCGATGGAGGCCAGCCAAGGATTCGATATGATGGTATAACGGCTTGCTTCTGTCATAACTAGGGATTCACGCGACACGATGGACGACCGCCACAATGTTTCCACCTCTCCGGACATGAGGCTGCTGGATCCGCGAGCCGGCTTCCAGTAGCAGTGACGGGGCAAACTTCAACCTAAGCCTAACCGGTCCACATTAACAGCAAACAGGTTACCCCGGGGCTAACAGGTTACGTCCGACACTACCAGAGAATCGGAAGCAATCACTGTAAAGAAATGGCACCAATTAGCGCCGCTCTGGGCCGCGTGACGTGGTCCAGTATGTTGACAGGCCCATTGCCTAACCGTATCGTCGTGATCGTAGGTGGTGTTGTCTCGGACGTTGCATTTTCTGTGCCAAGGCCTTGTGCGACATTGTTGTCGACAGACGCGTGCCATCCCGTCGATCCGGATCCTAACAAGGATAAAATGAATCATCGGTATGCTTCAGCCGAAGCACGCCAAGCAGGGGCTCCCGCTAGAGATCGCTCTTTGAACCAGGTACCAACGATGTGCCGGCAAAACTTGGGCTTGATGGAGGCCTCGCATTTAAGCCGCACTTGAGTATTTTTTTTCTCTTTCATTTCGCATCATCCGCTCAGAGAATCCCGCTCAGAGAATTCCGGGTTATTATAATGCAGATAATGCCAGGATCCAGATCGCGATCGACGATCGATATTATAGAGCGTAACTGCGTATACAGCCACGTATGCAAGAGAAATGCCTACTTAGGCACTCTCATGCGCCAAATGTAAACCGCAAGCGCCTGGTCTATAGGACCTTTATAAACTCGATAACTGATCACCATTGATACTCAATATATATAAGTTCGGGACTGAGTCACAACTATGACGCCTCACTTTATAGCACAATATATGACTGAACGAAAGGCCGTAAATTCCGTTTCTTGTCGCTATCTCGCGTTCATACTCTTAACTTTAGTAAAAGGGCCCCTCCACATTTGTGCGTCGCCTGATGTAAAAAGATACCTTGGATAAGATAGTACTTCTTAGTCCTTGGGATACCTGGGAACTTTCGCCGCGTTGTACGTGCAAGCATGAGAAGTCGCATTGCAGCTGTCCCGTGACTTCGAATTCTTTCGTATGGTGCCATTGACACCCGCTTTTGGTATCAACTGTAAAGCATATTTCCAAATAGCAGTCCTAATTCCTAGCTGCCTGGTTTTATTCATCCTAGCCCTAAGTCCTTTGGATGTCACTCATGCATAACTTCGTGCTATCTAGGTGCATAGTTTAGTACAGAATCGTAACAGCGTTAATATATTGTGGTACATCATTTCAAATTGCCATTAGGTATGGCGTTGGTTCCACCCATGATAAGTAATACACATATCGCATCTATCCAATATTAGGTTTCGTTCGTCCGTGTTCGCCCGTGTTCGCAATAGACAAGCTTAAGCCATCGTCTTGGCATTCATAATCGAGATACCCGGCGAGAGGGTCTTACCGATATTCAAATGTGACTGAGTGGGCACAAAAATCCTGAAGCGAATTCCAGGGATGTATGCATTTCTCGATGCTTTGTATGTAAACATGTTTCCGAGTCTGTGTATGGGGCATTGTGTTGCTATTAAAATGCAACAGAGCATAGTTCCGTTCCTCTACAGCCGCAGGAGCGTTAGCCCGCTAATTGCGCTATTTCCAATACTATAGTAGTCGTTTATAACATTATTGATTATTGACTTGGACTTGTCGAACGATCCTGCAGCATGTGTGTTTATATTTAGCTCGAGCGCTCGAGCGCGGGCACTATATTCGATGGTACCATGGTAGTCTCGCAACCTAAACCGGATCCTATCCGCCCGCAATCGATCCAATGGGACACCCATGCTCTGGTACTTACTAAGTCGGTCTTCTTCCGAGCTTGTCGCCCGTAACGTCGACGTCTGACCCTGGCATATTCACTAAAGATATACTTGCCACTCAACTAGCCCACAACTCCAACCGCAGTTCTAGATAGATGCCTTGATATTGCGGAGCGAAGTTAAGAGTCTGGTTGTGATTGAGTTATCACGGTGCTGATTGGGCTTATATGTAGAAATAGTCCCCTACACGTTGAGCTCGGGCGCCCGGGCTGACAGCCGGCCGCAACGCTAACAGCTGTGACGTTGCTGATTTCTCATGGGTATGCACACGGGCATAAAATAAGTTTACAGACTCTGAGACTCATTTAAGCTGTTCATTATTAGATGGATGTACGATGCAACTATGAGAACAACTGACGTGCTGGGATAGTTCCGAATTAAGTTGGACGCTCAATGGAATCATACGGTTATCTTTTTAAGCTTTACAACATTGGGTAAATTCCTTGCGGATGCGTCAACCGAAAATGCGTGGGAGCGTCCCGTTTATAAGAATCAATGAAACGTTCATTCACATGCGAGCCTTAAAGCCGCTTATACGTAACTCTTTAATTTTGGAAGTTCTTATTTTTTCGTATGCGAGACACTATGTTATTGCAGCATACTGGAGATGTGGAGTCTGTGGCACCGACAAACTAGGTATCCGGCCATTTTACGACTGGGAAAATTTATCTATCTTAATTATCATCATTTCCATACGCTCTCCATAGCTCTTGCCGAATTGCCGCTGTAGTTCTCTAAATATAGAAACGGTCATGAGGATTTTCGTATATACGTACATGTGGACCAGGAGAATGATCATCACAGCAGTATCGACGCTAACAAAGCCTGGCGTTGAGGATCACGGATACGGGCCAAGCAACGTTGCAACGCACCACCGTTCAGGATTCGAATATTCTACACCATCAAAGTAAAACCCAGTAACCTGGTCCCGTAAGCCAAGTTGATACCCCTGTGGCTTATCGATCTTTCGCTCATCCTTCTTCCATAGTTCGGCACTGCTTACGTGCCGGGATATTTAGACTAGCTCTCTACGGAAGTTATTCGATACGATCCTTGGCGCTGCCAGCGCCAATTCTTGGCTACCTATTTTCAGGGTTTCACAAGGGTAAAGGGTGGAGGCAGGTTGGAACAGTTCTCTCTGGTCCTTAAACCGCGCAACACGTTGCCGTTCGCGCTCGTGCCTTCGGATTCTTGACCGCTATCAACTAGGCTTCTATTCTTCCCTAGCATGTTCTACCTTCCTATTTAAATCATATATCTGCACTGTCTTGGTTTACCTGGTGGATTTCTGTTACAATCTTCAATATCAAGCTTAGCTTTGAATGACATCAAGCGAGTCGTTCGTCGTATCATCTACGAACTGCCAAGCCGCAATTCCGACGCTGGTGCACAGCGAAGAATGTATGGTACCAGGATCGAGTCTTGGGGCAGGTTTGGCATGGCTTGTGCAAAGCTTGTTTCGGTGGGGGTGTTGTATCTGGCGCGGTCGTTTGGTCTACGCCCCGTACTGCTCTCGTGGTCAACCATTTTTGCTGAAGGATAGTGGGATTCGAATAGCATACTAATCAGATCCTTACATCGTATTACAAGGCTTAAGCAGCACAGCTCTCAAGATAAGCCGAGTATTTCACAGCAGATGCATGTCAAATTCACGAATTAAATTTGCAGATCCGGTGGGGCATACTATAGTCTGATACTAATACAACAAGAATATTAACCGCTAGGAAACTGACTTTTCCAGAAATCACATTAGCTATATAGGTCAATTATTTGAGTGAATCTGGGCAACAGTTCGAGAAAAACTGAGTATATAGACAAGAAATGCTCGAGGAGATGAGGGCCGAAAGCCTTTTGGGCTAGTTTCATCTATACGTGCTGTCTCATTTGCCGTTAGTTTGCGAAGGGTTTTAACCTCATATCGAAGAAGCACTTTCCTACTATGGCGGATTTAAGTTGGGGCGACAGCCAATTGCCCCTTCGAACTCTCAGACTAAAGAGACTTGTCGTTACACCATGCACCACGTTACCAGTATTTGCGGGCATGGCGCGAAAATCCTCAATCCGGATATCCGTGAAGTGGGGGAGATGTTTATCTGTATCGGAGGTGGCGACATCGGACTTTCCTACTATGACTATAGCTCCCGCCCGCTCTCTTCAACGGCCTTTGGGCCTTCCTATTTGATATTGGCCGTGATATCGCTGAGGAACACAAAAACATCTAAACCGTGAGTATCGCAGTCAAGAAACTTATAAATAGCTGACCTTGGCATCTATGACCCCGATACATCTAGCTATCTCTACCCTATCCGTTTCTTTGTATTTACGCTAAAGCTACTGTAAACAACAAAGTCTACGATAAATATGGCAGATAATACCCTCTCGGACGAAAAGATAAGCAAAGTAGACGATTTTAAGAACTACCAAGACTCAAAAGGCGCCAAGGCGATTGTCTCTGTATATGATGATGTCGCCGAAGGAACCGTTGAGACTGTCAGTGGCAAGGATGGGTACCTGGACCCTGAGCAAGCGGAACTTTCAGCGGATACCAGCCTCGAAACAAACCTGCAGCTTATCACTAAGACTCTGGATACCTCAGATGACCCTACGGAGAGCCCGTACACATTCAGGGCATTCGTAGTCGGCCTCGGCCTCGCTACCTTCGGAGCTGTTATTGCCGAAATCTTTTATTTCAAGCCTCAGACTGTTCTTGTCAGCACGGTGTTTCTTCAGATAATAGCTTATGTGCTGGGTGAAGCAATGGCGTTGATTCCTCCATGGGGGCCCATTGGACGCTTTCTCAATCCTGGACCCTGGAATCAAAAAGAACATATTTTTGCTACCATTATTGGGAGCTCAGCAGCAGTCTGTGCGCTTGCTACAGAACAGCTTGCAGTGCAGAACCTATACTATGACGAGTCTCCTAATGCAGCTTCTTCTATCTTCTTACTGTTCTCGTCGCAATGCCTTGGTTATGGCTTTGCTGGTTTTATGAGGAAACCCTTCGTATACCCCACGAAAATGTTGTGGCCTACTGTTCTCCCTAATGCATCGTTATTCCAGGCGCTCCATTTCGACAAAGTTTTAGCCAAGAAAAGATTAAAGGTTTTCTGGTGGGTGTGCGGCGCCGTCATCGTTTGGGAGATAGTCCCACAGTATATGTTCCCATTGACCGTTGGCATCTCGATCTTTTGTTTGGCCAATCAACATTCTGCGGTATTCACGCATCTATTCGGCGGCTCCAACGGAAACGAGGGACTCGGACTCCTTAGCTGGTGCATGGATTGGCAATATGTCGGAACTGATCAATTCGTTATCCCAATGAATACCTTAGTTAATCAACTGATCGGGTATATTGGCTGTGTCGCTCTCACTATTGGCGCATATTATTCCAATGTTTGGGTATGTAATTGCTTTGACTGCCAATCCCAATCATACTACCTTGGCTCAGGAGCAAACATTCGATGTTTAGACTAGCTAATTCGTAACGGGCAATCAGAATGCGAAAAGCTTTCCCTCCTGGCTCAAGCCCTCTTTAGTGCAGACGGTACGGTCTACGAGCAGACTAAGATTCTGGGCGCCGACTACCAAGTCGATCCCGTGAAACTCGAAGAGTATGGCTTACCATGGTTTGCCACGTCAAACGCTCTGTCCCTTCTCGTTATGAATATGGGAGTTACCGCCGGCATTGTCCATATCATTTGCTGGCACTGGGACGATATCAAAGATTTGTTTATCTGGGCAACACCCTCGGGATTCCGCAACATTGTCGCTAAAGCTCGTGTCGAAGGAGGGCTAAAATTTTGGCAGAAAAGCCACAACGTTGAAAAAACGAGTGGCACAGAGTCCGATCCTCATTTCGAAGCCATGCGCGCTTACAAAGAAACTCCAACTTGGTGGTACATGTGCATTCTGATCATGGCGATCGCCATTGGTCTCGTCTGTACATATCAGCAAAAGACCGGGCTTCCTTGGTGGGGCTTCCTAGTCTCATGCCTACTATCTTTTGTCTTATGCATTTTCTACGCACCAATCTACGGTATTACCGGATTCTACTACAAGCCTGTCACCGCCGTCCAGATGATTGGCGGGTATTTGATACCTGGAAGGCCTGTCGCCAACATGATGTTTACTCTTTATGGCGCAAACTCGATGGTCCAAGGTATCTCCATGCTAGGCGATCTCAAACTTTCCCAATACGCCAAGCTCCCACCTCGAGCCACATTCATCGCCCAGGTGTTGGGGACTCTGGTTGGTGCCATTCTCAACTGGGTTATGATGAACTCCATCGTCAAGAACCAGCGCGAAATCCTTCTGTCAGTTGAAGGCTCTTCTGTCTGGTCAGGTCAGAATGTCCAGAACTACAACGCACAGGCTGTTGCATGGGGAGGTGCTGGAAACCAGCTGTTCGGCCGTGGGAGCACCTATCAAATGATTCCTATCGGGCTTGCCCTTGGTATATTTGCTCCGCTTCCTTTCTGGATTGGCCACAAGTTCTTCCCTAAATTGCGCCTCGACTATATCAACACCTTTATCATCTGCACTTGGATGGGCTGGCTCTCAGTCGGGATCAACAGCTCGCTTCTTCCTTATTTCTTTTTCGGTTTCCTCGCCCAATTCTATTTACGTCGATATCGAGCTGTTCTTTTCGCAAAGTATAACCTTATCGTGACAGCCGCTATTGCTGGAGGGGTCCAGATTATTGTTTTCATTCTTACGTTCGCGGTCCTTGGCGGAGCCGGTCCAGTGCACCCGTTTCCAACATGGTGGGGAAATAATGCCGATGGTAATAATGATAGATGCCTCAAGCTTGAATAGGGCACATGCATATCATCATTGAGATCTTTGCGAAGAAATTCTCCGCGTTAGTTTGGCGTTCTTAGTTGATCCACTCGTTCTTACCTCGGTACCTACTATATGTATTCTTTATGATCAGAATAGCATGCATAAACCCCTTTGTTTTGTGATTATATAATAGGTTTTTTGTATTCCTTGCATATGCCAAACCATTATGAAGTTTGCTTGGGGAAAATGAGCCGGTTCGTTTCTATACGGGAAATTAGTCCACCGTTACAATCGATCTTGGGCAGCTAATAAATTATTTTGGTTTTGTGGATTTTGCGTACCACAGATTGCTAATGATTCGCCCGTATCGTTTTTAATCTCGATTTGCACTATCTCACTAGGTGAATTCCTTTTATTCGACCGTTCCGAGGGTATGAAAGATCCCAGGCACTCTTGAAGATCTGGAACAAGCGTAATAAAAACCGCCAATTGTGTTAGCACAATCCATTGCAACTCAATTCATTGGTATTCTATTTTTATTATATTGTGCTATTGGCTAAGTACGAGCAGCATGCCCCTTATTGCCATCTGACAGGGCAGATAGGAGCTATCTATGTTGAGAGAGGTCTGGTCGCGGTCTTCCTTGCTACATCAATCACCAACCACTTGGCCAGAGTTTCGTTCAGCCTGATTATTGGAGTGGACAGCTCCTGGTAGGAGAGGTGTGTTAGCGTGGGGCATAACTGAAGGAGTTCTAATAAGGGCTCTTGCCTAGCTTTTTTTGATGTATTATATATATTAGCAGCTAATGTAACTCGTCCTCCATAACTCTCCTGCCTTAGTCTTACAAGTATGGATTTTGCAGATTGAAACCCCGTTATAAACAACCCATAGATGAAAGACGGCGTTTAACATACTATCCACAACCAATAAGGCCATGAAATTGCCGTGAACAGTTCAATATTAAGTGGTGTCTTCTCTCGGCCTCGCTGTCCATGCGGTCTGTCGAAATTATGCTCGTGCGAGTATCCAACGGCTATCTCGCCGATCTTGGCTGGTCATACTGCCATGGTGCCATCAACGACCATCCTTTCGAGGGCCAAGTTACGGGCGTGAAGGACTTCATCTAGTGTAAGACGGTTCAAGAACCGGAATCGACACCTTTGCTTCAGCGTATTCTCGCCCTGGACCATTTCCACCACGGATTCGTAGTCGCACAGAGCTGCTAGCTCTGTAATATGGTCGGATAACGGGTGTGCGTAACGACCCAGCGAGAAATGGAACGGCCTGTGTTCATTCTGCGGGATTGCGAAAATTGAGTGCATGGATGACCGTAGTGCCGCTATGGCGACAATAATGTGTTTCGCACAGCGGGGATAATGGACCTTTGCCAAGTCGATCGCATAGGTCCATTCGACATCGAATGGGCCCTGAGCTGCTAACCTACCAGCATTCGTTATTTCCAAGCGTTCATTGATTCAAGAGCTGCCAACCATTAGCGTGTTTGTCGTCTAAAACTTTTGAAATGATTCCACTTACAGATCAAACAGAACCTCTTCTGCATGCATTAGAAGCTCCGTTGATGGTTGTGCGAGAATCGGTAGGTCTGTCGCCGCGAAGTTGAACGCAAGCGCTTTCAGCAGTGCGCTGGTGAAACTTCCGCTGAGAACCTCTGAGTCGTCACGGAACTGCGCCCGCTCACAACGGCCTGCACGTTGCATGGCGTATGCTTTTGCTATTGGAATAAGCGATTGTTCGTAGGCGCCAGCGCTAGGCAACCAGCGGAGCACCTTTTCCAGTCCCATGTCAATGACATAGGCCACACCTGGAATGGTAACACTCGTCTCGCGATGTTCGTCGCTATAATGCAAATCCGAAGTGGCGTAGAGGTTCTGAGCAGAGCAACGTCTGGCTGGCCCGAAATGACGATTGGAAATTGACACTTCATACATTCTTTTTAGATGACGGCACGTTTTTTCGACATCGGAGGCACCAGGCATGAAGGCGAGGATATTCTTGGTGGCATATTCCCGCGAACTATCGCAGCAATAGTTCGACAAGTCTCCTCAGCGAAGTCACTGGCCTGGGGTTCCAGCCCAAGAGCAGAATCGAGGAGATAATGAGTGACCAGGTGCGTTACACCCGGTATATTCTTTGCAGCCACCTTCACTTTGCCGGTGAAGCACTCAATGAGCCTCCTGGCGCTTGAGGCAGTCGGCATGACAAGTCCTTTGAGTTTTCGCGTGTCTGCCGCGGGACGATTGATGACAGCTGATCGGAGCAGCTCTAATAGCAGTAGCATGTTCGCGTTCGTGTTGCATTCACGCGCCTTATAATTGTCTACTACTATCGTGTGTAAACTCTTGAAAGTCATGTCTTGGCTGCTTAGACGACTGGCAGTCCGTCAGCCAAATATCTAATGATTCTGATATCAGACAATCTTTCAGAGATGCATTTGCGGAAACTTAGGGGCTCACATACATCAGCCTGCGGCCGGGGTTTCTTTGATGTGCGGTCGTCACCTCGGATCTAATACCCCACCGAGGCGCCGAGCTCACAACTCGCCTCCTTGGCAACCCGTTCCGCAGCTATAGTTGCTTCTAGACGGCGCGGCTGGTTACAGGCGATGTTGCCAGAGACTTTTCGATCTGCGGCAAGAGATGCGACGTACTGTAGAACTGGGTTATCTTCCCAGTTGCGGTCCCACTAGACACAATGGGGACGTCGTTTTTGTTAAAACTCCGTAAGCTTGTCTTTGTGCTGTATAACGGAATGCCGCCCTCGCTCGGGACTTAGCGTGTGAAAGGTGGACAAAGGAGCAGGCAGCATAAGGATATTTGTGGTATCTGCCCTTTTCGGGTGTCGATTGTTACGTCTTGCCATGGTCGTAGCAAAAGCTCGTGGTTAATAGTATGGACGCCGATGGTCGATCAAGCAGTGGTACTTAGGGTTCTCGTGGGCCTTTGGTCGTCATTACCTTTTCCATCTTCGTTATGATTTGCGGAGCTGTAGTAGTGATGTTGGCTGTATCTTGAGATGATGTAATGGCGGTGGTGATGGAGAGGATTATGATGTGGAGATATTGTGTATAGTCCATTGTTGTTTTATGGGCAGATGATGATATTTTTAACGTAAGCTAGATCACACTCTTGTCGGATTGGAACTTAATCATCTATATCGTATCAGTATAATGGCTGGGCAAAGATTTAAAGATCAACGGTACCTAGTGGAAGGGCCATTAACCTGGGGGGAAAGGGGGGGCGACAGAGTGGATATAAGCTTGCTGGCTGGCGCCGGTGTTCTATTTACGGCGCCGGACTAGGTTGGATCCGTCTCGCTGGCCGTGATAGCAGGTTCGAGTATCTTTTTAGGTGATGGTAGTAATGGGGCTGTCAGTATGTTGCTTGGTTTTGAGGATGATGGTTGATTTTTTTCTGTACCAGGAAAAGTTAATTAAGTTACGTTGTGGCGTTACCATGTAGCGGCTAACGCTATCCGTTGCAGAAGATTCTAGTACCAACGAGAACTTCAGAGATACTACCTACCTACTTGAGGAATACCTAGGTAGGTGCTTCAGTGAAATTGTACAAGATTCTAGTCACAGTCACCAGTACGTAGGCGCGTCCTATAACTCGCACCAGCAATCTTAATTGGCATCCACATTCCGGAGCTACGGCAGACCGAGACAAAGCTGCTGTGGACGGCCATTCACTCATTTTAACACTGTGGTGCCCAATCAATCTTTCCTGCTAACTGCGTGCCGCTCCAATAGATCCATGTGTAGCCCCATGTACGTGTATGCCACTGTATGTATACCTCGGTATCTGTGGCGTGCACGTTTACATACCAGGTTGTCAGCTCTGTCGCGAACTTTATTGTGCTATTTTCAGCTTCTCATTTAAACGGCTGCTAATAAAGCCGCTGAGTATTAGAAGCATATCTAGAACAGAAGCCTGCTCTAGGGTCTCTGGAGATTGTGTATCGACTGTCATGCCAATCATTGAACAGTCTTATATCAAAATATATGTGCCGTGATGTCGATGTCATCGACGGAAGAGTTAATCAATGACCTAGTATACATGTTTAGATCTAGACATCTTCAAAACAGTAGCAATCACTAAGTAGCGGCATTTTAGGGTCTCTACACGCGCAAAAACTCGAAGAATGACGCACCGCACGCTTTGACATTGGAATCTATCTTGCCAGTACAGCTTGGCTGGTCGCTGGTAGCCTTATAATCATGCGGAATCACCTATACGTATAGATTTAATATATGCATATAGCAGGACCCGTAGAATATCACTAACGGCCTATCCTGAGTGTATCAAAGGAGGGTATATGCACGAGGTAAGAAATAGCAAAAGTGGTAATATCCTACATGTGAATTTTGACCGACTCGCCCATGAAGCATAAAGAACGTGCGCTTGCGCTTAATCCGATTGAGAGCATATTTCGAGAGCAGGCTAACCGATAGCTTCAGGATTTTAAACGGTGGTTAGGATTGGCTAGTTGAACAGGGAGACACCATAAAAGTATCTGTGCTGGTGGGAGAAATTATCTAGAGAGAAAGGCATAATGTTACTGAGTTTCAACACGGCATCCGAAATCGAGTGGATTCTAGAGCCAAGGTCCGAACCAAGATCCAATGAAGCGGTGACAAGGCACATTATAAGCGAAGCATCAGCAATGAAGAAGAAGATTTTACTTGCGAATCCAACCGAGTAGAATGTCTGTTAATGGTGTTATGCTTATACATCCTGATATATAATTCATGCCTTGGAATACTCTTACTAATAGTTTGAAGCTCTCCTCCTTATCCCCATCATAGCCTATTCTGACGATAATAAGAGCTGATTCAGGTACAATCTCAGCTCTGAACCACTTTCTCCAGAGCAGCAGTAGCAAAGAAGGCTCAAATACAATGGTGTAAAGCTGACTGAGCCCTTCCGTAGCGCGTGTTTTGCTAATCTTGCGATACTATGTTATCTAAGCGCCGGAGTCATGTAAAGAGGCATTCCTGGCTGGATTGGTTTCCCACGCTGCTCTCCAATCCTTACACTGCTGCTTGTACCGGCCTATATATGCTGGATCGTTCTTTTTGATTGTATCTAAGATTTTGTCCGGTAGCTCTATAATCTGCATCGCAAATCCAGTGCTAGAGTGGAATGGGAGATGGCAGTGGATCAACCAAGCCTAGATATACCGGTTAACTTATTAGCATGCATACTTTTGCAAGTGGATCTGCGAAGTTGCCCTTCCATGGGAGGTTTACCCCTGGATTCTTCGCCTGGAACGCGATGACCAAGTACCCATCATGAGGAATAGAAGCAGTATCCCTCCTTGCCGGGTTCTTCAAATTAAATTCCGGCGGCGTATTAGGGTTGAACTGCTTCTTTGACACCTGTGCCAGGATAAAAAAGTCATGTCCGTGCAGATGCATCGGATGCCCTACGGCGAGGGCAACAGCTTTCGCATGGTCTGTGGTAGTCCAGTTTGCGTTAATCACCAGGTAAGCCCATTGGCCAGGTGTTTTGAGATATATTGGCTGGTACGAGCTAGGCATTGGCTCTAGATGTGAGGCCGAATCCGGACTCGGCGTCTTGTCCCTCTTACGGTAATTCGAAGAGAGCTTTTCTAGACCGAGGTAACTATATGTTGGTTGAGTCCTATTGATGCAAATGCATCTTGGAAATTAGAACACGGTATCTTTTGATCTGGAGAACTGACTCGACTCGAAATGGGGTACTATTTGGGAGGTGAAACCAGCCCCTTCAAAGGCCTAATGCATTTCAAGTGAAGGATCAAAACAAGGTCCGCTCACCAGTCAATGACAAATGTTTCGTTCCCAAGGCTCCATTTACGCCCAACAGATAGGAAATGGTTTACGCTCGCATTCGGCCATGAATTAAAGCTAGGATAAAGCTCCGTCAGAAGATCGGGCGGTGGGGCAGGTACGTCCATCTTGAGAATGGGCGAGAGTGATTCTTTCGGCGTATCCAAGCACGTTAAGGTGATACCATCGCAGTTGGTAGAAATAGGCGGATTACGGGTGGAGTGAGGATCGTAGCGAATGATCCCTGTACCGTTACCGGCTGCACAGGTATGGTTGCAGTTTTGCATGTTAATCCAGAAATCTTTCTGCTCCTTTGTATCTGCGTTCGCCTCTACGATGACATCGTATCGTTGGGCTGAGTATCGCATTCAAGATTTTGCGTTAGCCTCTAGCTTTAATGTGTCGTTATATGCTGGAATGATCCCGGGCTCAGATGCCGGCTCGCTCTTGTGAAACAGCGAACCCATCAAACGCGGCTGGCTGATCCAGGCAAACCTGGTCTTACCACTATGCTAAAAACTCGATCGAATATTGAAGATTGGGAGCGATAAGATGAGAAAATATCAGTTATGCACGTACCGACGGCGATATCCAGAGATCTGGCCTTAAACGGGGTAACTGGCACAAAGTCTGACTGCACGACGGTAAAGTCATGCCCTTGGAGCCAAAAGCTATACAACATGATACTCGTGGACATGTTTACCACCCGAATCTTATACTTTTTTCCCTTCTGGAACGTAATTTCGTGACGCCCTCCCTTCTTCGGGACACACCTTGGATCCGTCTTGGGATTGCATGGATATTGCCATTTTCCATTGAGCAGCCATGACTCCGGCTCTGGTGCAGAATCCACAAAGACTTCTCTGTACATGTTGCTGACGCCACCATGGTGGTACCAGTCCGTCAGCATAAGAAGATATTCCTCGTCGTAATTGGCACTCGTGGGACCATGGATAACAATTGGTCCTACAACACCATCGGTATACTGCAGAGAAAAGTGAGAATGGTACCATGAGGTACCGTACTGGTTTGCACGCCAGCGGTAAGTCATACTGCCTCCAGGTGGGATAGGACATTGGGATACACCGGCAGCGCCATCCATGTGATTTGTGCCGAGCTGCTGGACGCCGTGCCAGTGCATGGCTGTTCCGTTGCCATTGGTGAGTTTGTTATGGACCGTTATTTCTTGAAGCCCGTCAGCCAGTGTAATTCCCCGTTATATATCTTGAGCCATGTGTGGGATGTGTGGCCGACGCATGCATATATAAGTATCGTGGAGTTCATCTTACCAAAGATATCTCCCCAGCAGCCCTCAATCATCGGTCCAGGGTATTGCCCGTTTACGACCATTTTTTCGGTCAGATACCCGTCCGGTGCAATCACCTCATTGGTGATCGTCAGGTTATACTTTCGGACAACCCCTTTCGGGATCTTATCAAGATCCTCGTAATCCGTATGGATATCGTATTCGGGGCGTGTCCACTTTGATCGGTCTCGCGAATTGTCAACTCCGCAGACTACCAAATTCCGGTTGCCACCAAGATCAAACAAATCTTTGTTTGGTGGAAGGTTATTCGCGATTCCTGGATCAGAAGAAGATCGCGCCATTATTTTGAGGTCAACTAGTGCTGCCGAGACCGTTGTGGTCGCTACAAGGCCCCAAAGGCCCTCGCGTAGCAGCATTTTTATAGTCTCAGTAGACTTTGTATGGAAATGAATCGAGATACCACTACTTATCTTATAGGCAGCGTGGAAATATATGTGTGTGTGCGATACAAAGATATTTATATATGAGAAAGATGAGTCTGACGGATCAATGTAAAGAGTTTTGGCGGAGCTGGTTCCTCGAGGACTGCTGTGAAAAGAAAGCATAGCATCTGGATCTCAAGTCTTTATATACTCCACCGGATCGTAAAACATCCTTCTTTTCGGCAAACATAACACCTACCATCTAAACTATCAAATATTGTCTATGCGGCAAACCCATCTATACACTTTCAAACAGTCAATGAACTGACCGGAATATCCCACGAACTTGATAGACATACGGGAAACTCATCATACCAAACCGGGGAACAGTTACCGTATGTGTATGTACGCAGAGAGAGGTTATAGCAGGTCTGTACTGGAGGAGACTCATCCATTCGGAGGTGGCAGATCGCATGTGCCTAGCCTATATTCAGATCCACCGGGGGGCTTACACTCCATACTCGTGGGGTACCTTGCGTTATGATGCGGTAAGGTCGTATCTGCGATTGCAAGCACTCTGTAGTCAGCTCGGAACTGCCCTTTCTCGGTCTGCTAAGCTAAGACCACGATCGCTAGCCAGCATATATGCATGCCGTAGCTCGAAGTATATATATCTCATTTGCCTAGATCGTTAGCAATGCAATTAGGCAGATGATGCGAGGGCTATATGTTTGCAACTAGGGATGATCTCTTGCGTGGTATATACGTATAGTAGTGTGATCGAATTGACAATCATGTGTTCAGCGCGAGACATGTATCTTTGACGCTGCCAAGAGATCATGCCTGTTAACGGCTCCTTCTAACACTTAATATTACGCCCGGTATTATAATACCGTTCCTGTAATGGCGATGATTATTCCAAGATACTATACTCCAAACACACTTCATATGCTACTAAGCACGATTGATATTTGCCCGATATACCAGTCACAGCCATCTCCTTAATATGTGTCCCTTGTTCGCAGTCAATGTAATCTATTGATTTGTGATCTTATCTCTGTTTGTAGATTTCCGGCAAGCGATAGAATTGAAGCCGTATCTCCTGACGCCTTGGATCCTTTGATTATGATTACGAGTTTTGAATTAGATGCTGGCTAGTAGGCTTGCATAGGCTACCTGCCGCAAAATATTGCTCTCGTATCAGATCTCTTCGTCCTCGGGGCCAGCTGGCGAACCTTTCCATCGAAACCCAGAATGCAGAGCCCGGTATGGTATCAGGCACAAGGACTCGACGGCAGTTAGTAAAACTGCTATCTGCAACTAGATCATAGGGCTCAAGTGTCTAGCCCAGGGCTACATACAAAGAGTATTATGGATTAACAACGAGCCCATCGAGCCTTCATACCTACCTAAACAATATCCGATTACACCTGATTTCGCCACTTGACGTAAATGTTTCCTAGTCTTTTAGAGCTTGGAATAAGTTGGGCCGGGGTATGGTTTTGAAATTCCCAGAGCGAGGTTGCAGAATCAAGGAAAGCCGCGGGAGGAATTATCCTATATTGAATATATTATTATATACAGTCCGAGCACCAATATCCATATATGCCTATATCTATGCCCGATGAAGGCAGATTGTCTGATCAAAGCGCTACCGGTTGCAATTGCTTTCGGAATTTGTAGCATCGCTATTCTACAAATGCAGATATGTAGCTAGACTTCCGTCCGCTTACATAGGACCGAAGCTTCTGAGTAACTCTTAGTGATATGGATATACAGGGGCATCTGGATATGAATGCAACTATCCCAATATCCCAGCAATAAGAGCAAGCTTAAGCGTACTTTGCACTGATGAGTCTCCTGGTCCATGAGAGCTAAACAATATATTGACACTATGGTGTACAACAAATTTACCCAGATTCTTGTCGCAGTCGACCAGTCTTTGTTACATGTATACAGATCTATTGAGATCCTACACAGGTCGAATTCAGTCTAGGTCGGAGGCGTCAATTTGCACTCCATCCGGGTAAGCTTGCGCAATAAGATCTTAAGATGTAGATAATCAGGCACCTATTACATACGGCAGCCGAGTCCTAGCTTGGGTACATACATGTACATGCGTATAGATTTAGAAGTGAGAAAAAAGTGCAACAACCTGCAGGACACTTCGCATGGCAATCTAGGACAGATGCGGAGTCGAGCCAAGATGGGAAGTTTACTCTGTTTCACTAGAAGCTACGGTCGTAGTTCGCGGCTAGTTTTGGAAGGTGGTGGAAAATTAGCGAAGAGTCTCGGCCACCTTATATTTGTCGAAGCTTTATCAAGCCATCTGTCCGCACTAATCCCTGACTCCCAAGATCCGGTTATTTTACTTTCCTGCATGGGAATCCACCAAAATTGCCAGATCTCAATCCTATCAATTTGAGGTTGCATCTATTTTGAGAACGAAGTAAAGAGGAAGTTCCTTATTTGATCAATCTCATTTAGTCAGCTAATTTCCTCTAATCCGATGTAGACGGGATGCTCTTTACACTTAAGCACTTGTAGTTCTGGATATTCCGCGATAAGGATGCATGATAGAGACCATGTTGACGTTCCATCGCGCTAGCTATAATGGCGTCGCTAGCAATCCGAGGGGGCATGCTGTTGCGAAATTCCATCAATTTCCTGCCTTAACCAAGGCAGTGCTAAGGATCTCCTTGAATTGTTGCCATCTAGGACGTATTATTCCGCACACAGGCACTCTCTAATTGGTGGGATTTAAATTTCCGCGTTGGTACCGGTAACCATATATCTCCATGTCGACTGTCTATATGCGTGAAACTTCTACGGCTAGCGGCTGCCGCCATCGTTTATTCTCTTGTCGACTTCTTGGCTTTGCAGGGTATAACCCTGAGCCTAATCCATGGGGGAGCCGGGGCGCTGTGCGTAGTTGCAAGATATAGCGGCCTAACGGCCCTTAATACTGGTTTCACACTGGCCACACAATTAGGAAGGGTCAATAGTTTTGCGACTAATCACGAGGCAGAATGTAATATGCATTCGGTATCAGAACCAATGCTCAAGTAAGATACCACACGGGTACTCGATTTCTTCGCGGCTATAGCGTTGGTCACTTCGATCGATCTTGTAACCACTATTTGTGTTTCGCGAAGATGGTCAGATCCATTAAATCTCTTTGAACCCCTCGATTCCACCATTTATGGGATATAATTCAATAAAGGGGGAGGCGGTGGAATCGGCTGACAAAATGCAACCTTCCTGAGGAGGTAAGCTGTGACTTCAAAGAGAGCGGTGCGAAGGACAACTTTCGATTGATAGCCTATCCGATATTTTGCAACGTAGCAGTCCACGCATCCTTTCCATTACACACCTACATTTCCACCGTATGCACCCAATTGACAACTCTAAACCTCTGATAATGCGTTTGCGCCGTGCCCTAGGCGTAAGTTCTGTTTATCGTTTTGATTAAACTCTGGCCCTTGAAGGAGTTTTATCCCGTCAGAAATCTGACTAGTACTAGCTTGCCCGAGGATTTTACACGGATCAGATCATCGGAGTTGCTCTGGTCTCGTAGGTTGCTCCAAGTTCATGAGAAAATTGGCTTTAGTCAAGTGACGGCGGTCGGTTGCGCCCGGTGGGCAGAGCGCGGTAAATTTTGCTAACGCTGACGGAGCATATCGCGGGTCTCTCCACCACTTAGCACTTCCCGGCCACCCGTAGGCCGGGACGAAGATTCGGAAAATATACGTACGAGCGATCTTGAGATCTTCGAGTATTGGCTTGTAGAAAGATCTGATTACCTAGGTACGCACCGAAAACATATAGTATTACTCGAGCCCCCTCGTACAGATCTACGCATAAATTGGAGAGTGTCCTCCAAGAGTAGGCGATACTTTTGAAACCTCTGTGGTTCTACTTCAAATGCGGTCCTTATCCGATACAACGCAGTGACTTCTTAGAGTGTAAATCGACAGTTCTAGGAAAGATGGTGTTCTCCCAGAACTGAAATAGAGCCGGAGAGGTTTAGGGACTAATGCATAGTTCTTTACCGGACATTCGATTCAGCGTATAATGTGAAGCTAATGCTAGTGCGAGCTGTTACAGAGCTCTTCTAAGAACCCTCATCTTGTCTTTACTGGGATTATGAGGCATAACAATTCTAGAACTAAATGCTATAAATTTATCCTATGTCATGTATCCCCGAAAATAAAAGCTAAGAAAAACATTAATCGATTCGATATGCTGGAAGATGAGCTTATCGATGAATCCAAGACATTAAGCAGCAACCAACCGGTGTCGTATTGTCACAATCCCTAGAAATCAGCGAGCGCTTCGCTACCCCTCCAAGTCCTCTAGCAACCGACTGCCGCATAATGCCGCCTTCTTTAATACGAGGCCCACCAGCTCCGTATGAGACGTCTGGCTTGTGGTCGGCACCTCGCCATCCTCCTTGTGGTAGACATTAGAAGATCTCTGCGCTACTTCCAAGTAGGTTTCACGACTTTCGTCTCCATCTTCACCCAAAGATGCGACAAGTCCCGTGAATTTGTATAAAACAGCGTTGAGAAGAATACGGCATATCCGACCGTTTCCATCTCCAAATGGATGAATGTTAACAAACTGGGTCGAAAGCCAGGCTGCTAGTTCGAACGGATCCACCTCCACGTCGTCTTGGGCAATCCAAGCATTGAAGCCTTGTACCATGGCAGCCATATATGTGGGAACTGCTACCGCTCGGACGAAAATGGTTACCTTTCGTTCCCGGCCATCGTTGCCACTTCCTGACGATGCGGCAATCTCATAATCTCTGTATTTACCTGCCCAGTTTTGCCAAGCGGTGCCATCTTCATGGTCATATCCAGTGCAGAGAATTCTGTGGGTTTGAAGGATCAAACTTTCGCTCAGGGGCTCCTTCTCGTTTGCCATGAAATTTTCGAAGAAGAAGCTGAGTGCTCTTGCATGCTGGATGACCTCTAGGCGTGCTCTTTTTATGATTGCTTCTTTAGGATCATTTGGAGCGTAGGGAGAATCTAATCGTAGCTCTCCCATAAGAGTGGCTAGGTCAGCTGTGGACTCCCCTATTTGTCTGCTCGGCAAATCTTCACGGAACACCTTGCGACAGATCTGTACTGTCTCATCGTAGCTAGTGCCGGCTCGCTCAATGAAGTTCGACCCGAAAACCATGCGGCACAGTTCCGATTCGATCCTGAATGCCATTTGCTTGGCGTGATTATTCTGCCATTTCGCTCTAATGACGTTTATTATCTCCAGTAGATGATTGTACTGTTGATTTGCCAGATCCAAGCTCTCCTGTGTTTGATATATCCGCGTAAGTCGAGTTGTCATCCTTCCGGTTAAATACCGTGACTTTTGACCATTTATCGACTTCGCGAGACGTATGATTAGATTCCTTTGGTCCGAAAGAGATCTCGGAACTGACATAACGTTGAGCCCAACGCCTTTGAAAGAAGCTGGCGACATTCTATTCCTGGGAAGAGTAATTTCAAAATCGACCTTTGTTTTTCTATCAAGCGAGCCTTCGCTGTAAGGCATACTGTGGGGAAGTACCGTCAGTAAAGTCGCCCCTAACGTGTGGTACATCGACCACAAATTGATAGATGAAAAAGCTAGACACATACGAAAGCTTTTTATGATCGGATCCTGCAAGCAACATGCCAAATATGCTAAGTGATGATCTGGTGGGAAATAGGCTTCAAACTTTACGCACGACAACTTTGTTTGGGCCGAAATCTGGATGGAAGAGGTTAGCCAACTAAATGATCGCTCGATGAGCCGGAAATATAGAACGGACAAGCTGCCGAGCTAACCAAAATTAGGAACTGTACAGTATATAGATTGAAGGCAGGTAGTGGCCAACGAGGATTTCGATAACGACGTAGGCGTTGGTTTAAATCTTGTTGCTGGTAGGTTATGAGGCTAAGTTGGATGTAGTGGTGTCGATACTTTACTAGTATATCGATATTTTTTTTTGTTCGTGGGAGATGGCAAGTTTACTAACCTCATAAGGCCTTCGAGAAAAATTGAGAAGTTTTTATTATTCACGCACAGACAGATCCACGATTGCTTCTAGCCTCGTGGATAGACGCCGAGGCTCGCTGTTGAAAATTGCCTCTATATAAGATCAAGTTGCCGATAGAACTGTCCACTTTAATAAGGGGTATATCTGGAGCTCCAACAACGCTACCATTTTCTCCGGGGACTCTTTTCAAACTTTCGCTTCTTGGTGGATGGCGTCTCAGACGTAGATCCACGCTCCTCTTCAAATTGATCGACCTCCCATCCGTCATCGATGAGCGGATCAAACGACTCAGCGAAAACTAACAAGTCTCGTGCAGTTGCGCATCGTTGTCGGATATTCTTCGAGTGTACCACGGCGCAGATTTGCCCCCGCTCCAGTACATCAGTTATTTCACCGTCCACCTGCGTTGTGCACCGCACAAGGACGGACCCTGGACTGCCATCGGGGCGGCGAGGTCTCGAGATTTCATAGCCGCTGCGCATATAAATCTGTTGTCGGCACCGGATGTGCGTCTCGTTGGTATTTGGTATCGACCCGCCTCTGGAGGTTATTGGATGAGCTTGGCTCCGCTGTGAGCGTCTTGTTAGACGAGCTAAGCCGCCAGCAAGCCTCAGCCTCTCGCGGCCTCCGGCAAAAGATTCTGCCAGGAACTCATCAGTTTCGCAAAGCTCATCTGAGCGAAGTAAGACCTTCGGTTCGGTGTCCAGGCCGGAGAGAATTTTATTTTCGAAGGTAATGCCTTCATCCAGCTGCGCAATGATAACATCGCTATCGCCAAATCGTTTCTCCACCCAGCCGACCCGAGTACCTGGCCCGCCATTCTCTTTCATGCCCTGAACCACTTGGAAGATTTCGCGAGTTTCGGCGTCGTTACGTTCCAAGGCACCAGGATGCGTTTTATCTTGTGACTCCCAGTTATTGTATGAGCATGTCAACCTCCTCACCCCGTCCTTTTTGACGCAAATACCGGCGGATGCCATGGAATGAATTTCGCCTTCTGTTGGGTCCCTGCTATTGATAGAACACACCATTGTGCCAGGGTAGAACTTGCCATCACGTTTGGCATAGTCTGTGGTATCGATGACTGCTGCTTCGTTCTTCGAAATTTCATCCAACTGGTTAAGGAGCTCATCACTAGTCCGGGGCATGGGTTGCTGGCGAAGATTAAGAGGCTCGAAGTCTTGGAGCGGTCCATTACTGTACTCCAGAGCGAGCATGCCACCACTAATACACTTGGGCAACTCTCGCAAACGTTTGATGAAGACCTCTTCAGATATTTTGGGGAGAGAGACCACCATTCTGTTCCAGATCACGGAGATGGCTTCTGCATCTTGGAAAACGTTATCGGCGAGATAGCAGATTACCGAATCTGGAGGCAGACGGTAAGGGCGAAGGAGTGCCGTATGCTCTGCTGGTAGTTTAAGCCGCTCCGCCGATCCACCCGGATAGCCAAATTCGGCTAGAAAACTTAGCATTCCGCCGGGGCCGGTGGTACTAGGTTGCCAAACCGCGATTAAGCCTGCGACGGAAAATGGCCGAGTGTGTGACCGATCTTCCAAATTGTCCTTTTCGTAATTAATCGCGATTACTCGCTCCGTGAAAATGACGTAATGGGCGTCGAAATACCGGCCCAAGTATTCAGCTAGCGCCCAACGGTGATCTTTGGAGATGTGGTTCGCGCTGAGAACTCCATCTTTCCAGAAGGAGAACTCTTCGAACTCAAGTGCTGTGCAACTAAGGTCGTTTTGTTCTGATAAAGTCGGCGGTGTATCCAGGGTCACCCGCAGGCTGAGAGGTCTATCCCAGACGCAATCGGAAACGAACAAAGATACGGGGAAGGATGGTTCTCGTTGGTGTTTCGCTGGAATGGCGGGAGTGGTTCTTGAAGTAGTCATGTTGGGAGGCATCTGAGAAGTCTTCCTAGTATTAAACAAAGAATTTCAGCGACTTGCGCGCAAAGAGCGATAATAACGTGGGACAACTACTGAGTATCAACGAGAGTCGCTTGGTGGAGCTACGTACGCTCAGTATAAGAGATTGAAGTAGCGGTATATACCTATACGAATCAATCGGTCAAGCTGCATCCCAAACGCGCAGCCGAGATTCTAGTAGGATGGGGCATCGCGGTCTCGGTAGGTCGAATATGGGAAGTACAATGTGTACAGAAGATGATGTAATCTGGCTTGGAAGCCGAGGGCCGTTACAAGCGTCATGGCAACTTCATCAACTTAGTTCTGAGCACATTTGTTTGACTGAACTCTGCAGCGTGGGACTGCGTTGGTTCAAGAAATTATTATTTTTCGAACACCCGCCGCAGTCTCGACAGTAGCAAAGCCTGGCAACGTCGCCCAATCCCCCCTACAGCCTTATTCCTCTCGTCGACATCAGTTCCTTCGCATCTTCAGATTGCAATAATTTGCTGTTCACATCGATATCACTGAGCCCCTTCATTCTAGCTTGTCGGAGTAGGTTGCATTAATAGCGATGTTGACAATGGGGATATAGGCTAACGATCGTTCTATAGGTATTCCAGATTCATGAGACTTGTCTTCAAAACGTGGCGAGTCACCATTGAAGTTCCCCAAGAGGTACCGAGGTGTTCTCAGCCACTATTTCCACGAATTGACCTTTCGTGATGAATACTTTTCCCCAAGAAAGGCCCCTAGACTCTCTTGGCCTTGAAGTCGATGCCTTGGAAGCCCCAAGCTCTCAAGCAGGCTCTCAAGCAGGCTCGCCTCAACAGCGGGGGAATATGGCACCAGTTAGTTCTTTGTCCTATCAAAGAGATCAGCCATGGAAGACTGGAAAGCCGGTTGCTTCCCTGTCGCCCTTTCCAGGACCCGCGCCTCTCGGTGGAGATATATCTCGCGAAGAAGTGCCATTTCCTCTCAAGCTCCAGAGCCAGAATATCTCACCGCCCGACAGGAGGTTTTTGAGGAGAACTTTCAAGGGATATGGTACCGGGCCCCTCACCGCAGCCCAGTGGCTTGACAAGGACAATGCCGCCAGACATGCTCGACTCTCCACTGCAGCTCAGCAGCTTGACGAATACGACGCAGTCAGAAGACGTCAACTCCAACGCTGGAGTACAACAATCACCACAGACGGACCGAGTCCCAAGATGAGCTACCCCGACAACGATCAAGTGACCCAGGTAGCCATCACCGGTCGCTCTCGGGCAGCCAACTCGGTGAATTTTCCTGGCCCTCCACATATTGTACCATAACTGTTATAAGGTTCTACGGTCAAAGCGCGGCTTACCGCCATCAGAAATGCTTTCAAAAACATGAACACAGACCTGGATCGGTATTCCAATCCCGCCATCCGGTCGAAAGTGCCATTCCCTTTCATTGATAGACAGATACTCTACGGCTTTGCTTTGGACGATGCCGGCCAATTTGAATATATGGGGCATCTTGCTTTCAGAGATATATATCACGATGTACTCGAGATCGCCAGCGAGCCACATGCGAGACAGTATCTTCTGAACGGAACGCCAGGGTGGGGCAAGTCTTATATCTTAGCGGTGGTGGCAAGCCTCCTCCTATCTCTTGGCCATAAAGTCATTTATCTACCGAACTGCGGAAATCTCATGGTGGCGGGCTTGCGATATTTCTAGCAAGCTCTATTTCTAGCATACTCCGAAAACCTAGGGGAGACAAAACGGATAGATGAGCTAGCAAATTGGGACGATTGCAGAGATTTTTGCCACGACGAGGAGGAGTGTCGTGGCATTAAAATGGTGTTTGTCGTCGACCAAATGAACGAACTCGACCCTACGGAAATCGAAGGTACCAGAAATAAAGACAATTGGCTGGACAAGCACAAGTCGGGGTATCGAGGGCTCATATTTGACCTCTCATCCACTCATGCTCTCATCCAGGGAACCTCAGCGAGCGCCAGAAGCATCTCAGCAACAGGTGCAGGGACCGCACGCGACGCGCGAACGACTACGAAATTCCTCTTCGGGGGGCTTGATGAGGTGAGTCGAGTTGTTGTCATTGCGTGCTCAATGATTGAGACGCATGTACACTGATGCCCGATATATAGACAGAAATGAGATCATGGTGATATTATCAAGAGGATGTTGGGCTGCTTCCCAGTCTGGTCCGTCACGACTCCAATGATCAAAGTGACAAGGATGCCGTTGAAGAGCGTCGCCGCGAGCTAGAGGATATCATGGGCTCGAATATTATTTTGTTGAATACGATCCTTAACCCGGATTTCAACATTTACTTCGAATGCTGGTCAGCGGTTGAATGGCATCTTATAAAGCAACAGCCATTCAAAGACATTACGACAGACATAATACTTTTCCACAGAGCGGTTATGGATTCCGTTACAATTCCAGATGCAAGAAAACAGAGGTGAATACCACAAACTGATCATAGCGCTTCGACTGAGATATACTAATAGCTTTCTAGATACAAACAAACCGTGCACGCTTGCCTTGTGGGCCAAACCGTCTACGAGTTCGAGCGGAATCTATTTGATGCCAGATGTTTCTTCGCCGAGCTGGACCAGCCTGGGCGTTGCACCAGTGGACATACCCGATCTGTGATGTCCAAGTTGATGCGCGAAGAGGGGTTTCACTCAAGATAACGTGAGAACTTTGTGTTCATACTTCCGAGATGCAGGGTGTCAAAAGCTAGGCCCTGTTACGAGAGAAACCCGGAATGCTATTCTGCTGAGGTCGCATGCATCTGTGTCCACCTCCTCGAGCGATTTACTGCTGGATATAAAGGGATATCCTTGAATCTAGGTTAAAACTCATGCGCTCACCAAATGAGGCCACTTTACCAGTATACATTTTATAGGCATTGCAGGAAACTATGCTTGATGGATTTACCAATCCCGGAACCGCGGACGACCGCAGTGCCCGGTACGGCTTAAAACCCTGCACACCTTTTGGTGTATCTCTAACACCACCGATATCTTGGATATAAATACTTTTTGATCGTTTTTAACCAGCCTTTGGCGTTGCATATCTGACTGGTAGCTTAATATATGGTCAAGCTCGCATAATATGAATGCTGGTGTGCGTTAGGAGCCCAACTTACTAGGTTTACTTCTTACATTCCGAAGAAGGCGCACAATGTTCTACAGTACTTAATGAACAACAGCGTCTTAAACGGTGTTCTTGATGTACTATCTTTACCTTTGCTCAGACCTGATGAGAACTAGGGCTTGCTATGAGGACATTCCGCGTCAGTGTTCTTGAGGGCTTCTGTTCTTGACCATGATTTCATTGAACTTATATAGTGTTTATGCTGACGCATAGCTACAATATGCAATATCGTTAATTTTGTCGGCCTTTTGGCCGTTGTATACAGCGAGTTCGATGGAGCTCACTGAGTACTATCGTAGATACTCAATGTGCCTCCGTCATATTCATATTCAGGGTCGTCAAGTAACGCACATCCTTCCTTGGAATATTTCGTGGGTGTCGATCAGTACGGTTATAGTACCCCAGGCGATGTGAAGTCGTTCGTTCATCAATTTCAATTGGCAAGACGAGTGGGAGACAATATGAGTCCCAGTTTTACTCTGAGAAGCGTCACAACCGCATTTCGGGAGTACAGGTTCCAATAAAAACTATGCTGGAGTAGATTTGGGCTGCAGCGTTGAATGACTTCGTATAGCTACAGCAGCACTAGGATATGACACTCGCGCAATCGCAAGGTCGAATTTCCAGATTAATAGTTGATACATCGTTCATCGTTATCATGATGAGTTGCAAGAGAGCCATCAAGCAGGAGCTGAATACATGAATCGATCCTCGCTGTAAAGTCGCTTATCATTTTATGAACGCAGCAATGCCAAATATAACTGGAGCTGATATATTGATGGTACCTTATCATAAGAGTCGCCTGGTTACCAAAATTGTCTGGAGCGTTCTAGAGTTCTGCGATGTGCTCAGATGGCCGAACATGATTCCCAAGTTAACCCAATCTTATGCCGTCAGCACTGTAACCTCCCTCATCACAGGACTGCAAGATAAAGCCAACAACCACATCAATCAATCAACAAATCAACCGGCGACGCGCTGAAGCCACCTTGTTAATCACCCGCTATTCTAGGCTCGTATATGAGTACCCCCTTCTTTTATCTAGCTAAGGTATCATATGCACTAGACGCCTTGCTGACATGACCTTGAGGTGCTGTGATATATGCATGACAGACTCCAAAGATCCTAGTACTGAAAGCTGATCTGACTAAGTTCCTGCCTCCCACGGAAGAGCTAGAGCCCGGTCTCCTCTCCGAGACCTCTCCCTCGTAGGTTTCTACGACGCTATCACTATCCTCACTACTCCTTTCAAACATCATCGTTATAGCGTACGCTGTTACGGTTTCGGCTCCTCAAGCCTAGATGTAAGACAAGCGCCTCTCTCTATGCTTGGACTCTAGTCTCTGGCATAGCTATCATTGTTTAGTCATCTTCTCCGCTGGATTTTCTCTATCACTCTACCCTATTCCCGATTATAAGCCCATGAAGTCGCACCCTCAATGGCCTGGAAAGCTAATTCTACTAGTCAGCATGGCATCTCACGCAGATGATACTTTGGAGAACGCCAGAAAGCACGAGCCGCCGCTCGCGCCAACCACTAGAGCATCCGAGCCCGCATCTGCGGAAGAGAACGGCGCTCACCGAGAACCCGAGATGCTAGGGGAGTCTGCAACCCCCAGATCGATAAGTCCCCTGGTGTTTACTCGCAGACACACCTTTCTGCGGGCCATCGTAGAAGGCCGAAAGATAGAACTGTCGGATTTTCGAGGCGATACGAAGACCCTCCGGGACGGCAGCTTGGCCTACGTAATTGAATGGACGAAATCTCCCGAGAGGGGCTTCGATCAGAACGTCCGTGCAGTCTTCAAGCCCGACGCGTACAAGTCACATGAGCTCAATGGAAGTCGCTTAAAATTGGGGTATGCCCGAGATCTGGTTGAAATCATAGAGCCACCTTCGGTAGGCGACAGCCGGCCTTGGACGGATCTTTTCGAAATGATCTCATGTGCAACTGAGATCGAACTGGACTTCGGCAATGAGGCGCATGTCATGTTACTGCAGAGGTTGAATACCTTCTTCGATCAACTAGCGCAAGACCGGCGAACCGACCTCAGCAGCGCCCGTAACGACAAAAATCGGCATCAACCTGCTTACCATATTGTAAGCAAACTTGACTATCTAGGTTTGTATTACGATGCAATCCTGGCCGAAGTTTCAGAAAAACAAAAAATGTGCCAAAAGGCTTTCGGTGGCTCGGTGCACGTCCAACTAGATACCAGTGACAAGTCTGGCGTTATGGTAAAAGTTCGGCATTTGGAAACCAGGTGCGAACAATTACTGTTTACGAGACTAGATTCAAGTCAAATTTTTCAACTCTCGCTACCTGATGGATCGACGACCATGGCAAAGTGGCCAGAATCCGTCATCGAGGAGGAGTATTTGCAATCATCCTCCTTTAAGCTAGAGCTACCTGGCCTTACCGCAGCCAACCGGAAAGTTATTCAAAGCTCAAGTTCAAACGAGGAAGCAAACTTCGAGTAAGGCAGCCACAATCACCATGAGATATCGAAGATCAACGAACTGATACCAATCATTTATTGATAGATTAACAGCTGGTTTTGATAAAGAATATGAAAAAAAGTACAAGAATGTTCTGAACTCAATGATGAAAGCCGCGGGCAACCGCACCGGTTTTCCGATTGCGTCGATCATCTTCTCACACGTTGATCGCACCGCCAGCTTTTCGACGGAAGAGAAAGTCCAGGCGGTTATAGGATCAAGCAATTTGAATGCTGTGCAAAAAAATGCTGCAACTCACGCACTCTGTGACCCAGACTCGCTTCCAGCCGGATTGGCTGTTATCACAGGTCCCGCGGGGACAGGAAAAACCCATACTGCGGCTGTTATTGCCAAATGTGTCTTGTTCTCGCACACATATCGAAGGATCGTTATTACGACAAAACAGAACACTGCTTTGCAACGAGTTTTCATGTCTGTTGTGAATTTACTCGACAACGAGGATCAAAAGAACTTGTTGTACGTGCAAGGTAGAATTGCTGCCGGGAAGGCGGAAGTTTCAGGATCGCAAGCTATCAACAGTCTACTCCAGAGATTCGCGATGGATACTCATCTCTCGAAGATGAAACAGTCGAACGAATCGATCGCAACGAAAAGACGAAGAGTTCTGAATGAATTCCGAGTCATCTTCGCAACGTCAGATATAATCATGAGAGATTTCCCAGAAGCCGATGCATTACAAGTGGACGTCATTCTTATAGACGAAGCTGCTGCAATATCGGAAATCGAATCCTGCGGACCCATAATAAAATACCAAAAGTTTTTGAAAAGTGTGATTCTTATTGGGGATAGCTTACAGTTGCAACCTTACTCCCCAGCTAACCACGCGGTTACAAAGAGAAGTCTGCTGACACGCCTTCAGCAAGCCGGCTGTCTTGTCACCCGACTAACTGACAATAATCGCATGGCTCCGGATCTAGCAGATCTCCTGCGCAAAACATTCTATAACACCGGGTACCAGCGAAAGCTGGGACTTATCAAAGATCCCATGCATAACACAGTACTATTACATGACACAAAGCTGACGTTGCAGCTTGCTGAAGCGCCTGTTATCAGCAAATTCATCAAGGGAATCAACAAAACTCTTACAAAGAAAACATTTTGGATAGATGTTAACAGACTCGAGAGTAGACGAGGTACCTCGTTCTGCAATGTCGCTGAGCAAGATGTCATCCTCGAGTTATTGAGGCAGATTATTTCTTCCACACCAGATAGAGAAGGAGTAACGGCTGCCAGTGTAGGAGTCATTGCGCCCTACCAAGCCCAAGTTTTCGACCTGAAGGCTAGGATATCACAAGAATTCCCTGCCTGGCTTAATGCTGGCCTTAGCATAGCGACTATAGACTCATATCAAGGTCACGAGCGCGATGTTATTCTGATATCCATGGTGCGAGGAAACGACAGCGGTGACTTAGGCTTTATTAACGACCCCCACCGTGTTTGCTGCGCTATTAGTCGGGCGCGTCTCTGCCAAGTAATTATCGGCAATCACGAGCTGATTCATGCAGCGGTAAGTACGCATTGTTCCCGGATCGGTGCCACCGTATACACGGCTGATGCTCAAACTTCTGATCTAGGCGAAGGATTCCAAGGGCCATCGTAAATCTCGAGCGATGTTCGATTTCTTGACGAAATTCAAGTGGGAGATCGTCAAGATGGCTGATATCGACGAAGAGAATGATCTAACCGAGCCGAAATAAGGAAGTAAAGCTATCAACTTCAATCAAATAGCGCGGGGCTGGTGAGAAAGGCTCTATGAGGCTATCTCGGTGGTAGGGGTTAGCCGGGGAAGGCCTGTCTCGTTGTACTTCCTAGGAACCACCTGTTCATCATCATCGGGGCTTGATCGCGAATCGATTTTTCACCTTTACTCTCATTTCTGTTGGTATCTGAGTTAGATAAACTCCGACAGCAACATGTACGGCTGGCGCCCGAGAAGGAATCCCCAAGCCGTGATATTCTCGGAAATCATTAGGCGGCAAGAGACGGAGACAGTTAGTTTCGATACTGATGGATAATAAGACGCTCGCTTTCTGTAATATCTAGAATCGGACTTTCGACGGATCACATCTTGAGGGAACTCTATAACAGAGTATAATCTGATGCGTCGAGGTATGCCCACCGCATATCAGGCTTGTGCATACAGGTATATCACTCGCAATGTCGTCTCGTAAACCAGATCGCCGACGTTCTTTTCGGCTTCCTCGGAACACGAAGCAGATAAAGGGGGTGAAGCGATCGATTTCGGATTGCTCTTTAGTTACAGGATAAAACGATACTTCCAGAAGACGTACAGGATCCAGTACCGAGTTTTGCTATAGAAGAAACTTGCATGAAAGCATCGTGTCAGTCCGACGACTGCGCGTTAATATGCAGCGATTCCAATTTCGCAGAAACCCTCCTATTCGTTTTGTCTTCCTCGTCGATAGTCGTACCGGTGACATAGGAGAAAATTCTCTCCCAGTTTTGTCTCACCAGGTCCCATTCAGGCTTTCGGAGGACGACAGCAAGCCTGGTCCATTCCTCATGGGCCGCATGGTTGCGTTCACGGACGTACTAAGGTCAGTAGAGAAGTGAGATTGTGTTATAATTATGTTAGGATTGATAGAATACGTACGTCAATATCCGAAAGGGCAGCATGATCGCTTGCACGCAGCTTTTGGTCTGTCATAGCAGGAAGATCTTTCGGCTGGAATTGCGAGACCCATTTGATGAGACTTTCGGCGCATGGCCCTTGGTTGTTTTCTGGCGTCACTAAAGTGGATTTATTGCGACCTTTTAGTTTTCGAATCGCGCCGTTCTGTAAATTACCAAGCCCGATTTGTAGGGTTAAGATGTCCATCTCCCTTTCTAGACGACGGATCTCGAAGTGCGCTTCACACTGCTGCTGTTCCAAAGTTTCGGTTCTTGCGGCTCGGTCGACTAATTCATCCAGAGGGCGGGATGCTGGAAGATCCTTGACAACGGCGATGTTTCCGCATCGACGCAGATATTGATAAGCCGTTTCCACGGGGGTGCGGGGTTCCGGGATAAGGCGGCAACTCTCAGTGTTATCGAGCAGGCACGTTGCGGGTCTATCGGACGGAGTGCCCCCGTCGAGATCAAACGATCCAGTCGCTTCGACCTTATGAAGCACGATGGTTAATCCCGGTGCAGTGGACATCACGTAGTCGTAGTTTGTCGTGCCCTTTCGAGTTCGAAAAGCTTGGACGAGCGGAAGATTTGAATAAACTCAAAGGTGCCGATGGGCACCTCCGAGAGTGGGGCAGAGCCCGAGGAGGAAGAGAAGGACAAGTGGGATGAGCGCGTTAGATTTGCCTTTTTAAATTGGCAGGCGCGTGCCAACTAAAGCAACACAACACACGACAGGACACGCCGCTCGCCAACAAGATACTACCTACTTAAGTAGATACTGCCTAGATAATGCGTACGTGTACCCTACCGTTCGAAGTCAGCTGGAACAATCGATGCAATCACGGAGCTATTTGGTTTAGTCTAGAAGGGCTGCCAACTATCGAAAATTAGGTGTTTATTGCACACGAAATTGGGTAATCAGAGCCTTCAGCGCCGCACATGCTAACGGAAGAGATTATGCTGCTTCTGGCGCACAAACGCCGCGAGCTAACCAACCCTCATCAAAACCAGCGCCAGCCGCTGACCCTTCAGATCCCAACCAATCGGCTTGGGCTTGTGCATTGCTAGCGGCTTTCCAGTCAGTGTTCAACAAGGCATCCCAACTTCCACACCAGAAGCCTCTCCACTTCCACCAAACCAACTCGCTCAGGCTCAGACAACACCCCAACCACAAGCAAATATAAACTTCAAATTTTAAATTTTATTATTTTAGTCAAATCTACTTTAATATATTTTAACAAAGTTAGAATTCTATACTAGCCCATGCATTTTCAACTCTCGTCGGAGTCATCGTAAAGCGACCTCTAAAGAACGTGAGTTGAATTATAGTGGAAGAGGTTTTCTCCTGAGTATGAAAATCCGAAATTAGTCAGACTTACCTTTAGAACTATTAAGAGTTATGTTCTATATAAGATTTACCTAGAATGAAGACTTAAAAAGTGGGTGCATCTTTATAGAAAATGGATATTGGTAAAATACTGGCTTGATAAAGTATTTTATTATAGTGAGACTTTCCATATTGGACCACACTTCTTGCATTACACTGCGAGTCTCGTTGATATACTCATCTACTAAACCTTCCACCAAAGTTTCTAAAAGCCCAGCCAAAACTTTTGTTATGCTATGAATATAATGGACTCCATAGCTCGAATTGACGTCGAACCAATCCCAATTTTCTTTCGTTAACGTACTAAATGAAGCAGCTGGAATTTACGGTGTCAATTCCCCTAAGAAGCTCCTCTCTTCCACTCGGCAGCATTTCGCAACAGTTTTAGATACTCTAGGAGGTTGATACTTGTTTGCCGTCCAGCCTCTCGGGCCTTTTTTAGTGTATCTATTCGGACTAGTACATATAGTTCTTCAATTTTTCAAGGGTAAGTTGGGGAGGTCTTCAAACATCAGAGCTTTTATCAGCTGTGTTAGGTCTTGTGTATATTATGACCCAAGAACCTCTCAGAATTGTAGAAGAGTCGGCGGTAACATGAGAATACTGCGCCTCAATGGAAATAGGTATAGTTGACCTTACACGTGGCGTATCTATCATATTCCTTTCGTCCAGGATGTATATTTTCTCTTGATCTCCTCTTAACTCGCGGAAAATAGGTTACCAGTGTAAATTTGATTATTGTTCATGAATTCATCGCTTCGCTTTTGGTGTTCAAACTCGTTATATTGATTCGGCGGTTTAATTAATTAGCTTGCGAGACGCGCATGTATCAGCAATCAAGATGTAAGCACACCAAATGGCACAATATATACATTCTATCGACCTCCGTCCTGTATACGGTGGTAGGGATCTATTAACCAGGGGCAGAGCCAGGAAAAATGTCTATCTCGAACCACTCGAACCCCTCGACACTGAACAGCTCGACCTCCTACCACCCTTCAAAAACCTGGAACTCGACTTCAAAAGGATCGAGCTCGAAAGTACAAGAATACTGTGGGATCAAGAATTAGTGGAGGTAGTCCCAATAGATCCGAATATGGGGCTGTGGGCAATAGCTTTGTCACTTACCGGCTGCCACCAAGGCTTCGTGAAATCGCACTCCCCAGGGCCAACAGGACGCCCATCCTGCCAAAACATCCCTAGTTGTCCACCATTCCAGCAGGCGTTAAGATAGGCCTCGACGTTTTTGCGATGCACCGGCTCGATCTGATCTTCGTCGAGCCAGAATTGCAAGGCCTCCCAAGTCGGGCGAGGGTCCCAACGCCAGGTGCCAGGGATCATACCGTCGGGAGCGTACAGCCCGCGTGGAACCGTGGCAACCGGTGGAATACTCAAACGGGGGACCCTTTCGCTAGGGTCACTCGCGGTCGCTCCTGGGAGAAACGCCGTGATGGGTACATGCTCGACGGGGTATCCTGGAGTAGAAGTGTAGAGAACTGGTGGGGTAAACTGACTGCCGGCATGCGCTGATGAGAGTGCAGAGGCATACGGGTCAGAGGACCCTGTGGATGCGGAGAATATGGATGGCCCCACAACAGGGAATCCTGGAGCGGCGGTATTCTTGTTATTAGACGTCTTTGTGGTTTTGCCGACACTTGTAGCAGCGGATGCTTTATAAGGGAGGTTTGGAGCGACTTTCTGAGAAGCAGACATGGTGAAGTAGAGGTAATGATGATCCGGGAGAGGTTATTCTGCGGGTGTGGAGGGGTGTAGTAGTCGGGTTTGAGTGCAGGATCCTAGGAGTTGCAAATCACGCAGAACCATGCCGAGGAGATAACTTTGTTGCTGCGGAAGATGCCGTCGAAGGATAGACTGTGATTACGCCAAGCTTGTCTAGAAGTTTGCTGCAGGCCGCTGCAAGCAGAAAGCCGTCTACACCCAAGAAATCGGGCTCATCGAAGAAACGTGCCGCTCGAGAAGAGCAGCATATATCACCAGTAGAAGCTACGTATTTCATAACTATGGACATGGAAACTGGGTGACGCCGGCTGTCCTAGTAAACTGGTGAACCTGCGTCTCTCCGCAAGACCTTCCCTCAGTGGGAAACGCTGGGTCGCTGTTATGGACAGCGAGCTCACAGCATAATCCCGCTTAGCCTAGTGCTTCTAGCCTCAAGACTAAGTGCACATGATTAAACAGAACTTTCATAATCGACATATATACCTATTGTCTCGTAAACCAAACTGCTTCGCCGGTTAAAATACGGCAGTCTGGCTCGCGAAACAAATATACCTATATAATAGATATTATGTATGTATTCCAGGTGATTTTATTAACGAGTGAAGCTTAGGATTCTGCGCAGCCAAAGAAAGGCGCCTCGCATCCGAGACAACTTAGGCGGCGTATTTTGCTCTTTTGCTTGGATAGTATCTATATATATCATGGATATGGAGAGAGATGATGATGACATTCGCTAAGCTTGGACAAGTCCTTTTTTATATACAAATATGCCCAGGCTAGATATATGATCCTCCTATGATCATCTTGGTACGATCATCTCGATTGACAATATGGAGATGCGTGGCATTTGAGTTCCTTATGGTTGGCTCATTTGTCAAATGCTCTGGGCACTAGGTGGTCTACACGAGCACCAGTCCCTCAAAAAAAACCCACTATGTCATCTCATGCCAAGATACTTGAGCCACTCCAAGTTCTCGTTTAGCCCCGTTTCTAAAGCCTTCGGATCTTCCTCGATGATCACCTTGCCCCCCAATGCCTCCAGTTCGCCTAGAATATCTAGACCTGACACACTTATATCAACCTTCGGAAGCAAGTCGTACACCTGCTTCAGAGTGTATCCAGGAAAAGAGACGAGGCCCCATTCTAAGTCTTCAACCAGGACTCCCCAGTTGCCGTCGACTTGGCAAGTATAGATGGAGGTTGCATCCTCCACTAATTGCTCCGAGGGTTCCGTGTTTATGCCATTTGCTTCGAGTCGCATCTTGATATAATACGGCCAGTCTTCGATTCTCTTCCAGTGCCAGCCATCAGAAGGCCCTCCGGAAGATCCCGGATGTCCAAGTCTAGAGGTTTCAATCGAATCATCGCTGAAAATATCCAACAGCATCTCACCGGCGCTAGGATCTCGATAGTCTGGAGTTTGAATGTGACTGTTACTACTAGATCGTTTGCTTCGGCGTGGTGGAGCTGGCCCAGAACCGCTTGATCCTCCCCGCATGTGCAACACGGGAATCTCTGGGGTACTGCTTCGTAAGTTGGTGTGAGTTCTTCGCTGGTCAGCTCCATGAGCATCTTCTTTCGTTGCAGCTTCTGGAAGGCTCGAACACCGGCGTTGCCGCTGACGGCCGACCCCCATGTCACTCGCCGCACCAAGGTGGATGGGGAGACCGAGGTCATTGCTGTGAAGACTCTCGCATGAGCCGTACGGCCCCTCCCCCTCAGGGAGTTCGGCATCTCCGGCTGGGAGAACTGTTAGCCACGAGTCTTTCGAGTATAACAAGACGGACCACGCCTAGACTGCTATAGGGGAAGACCTACAAAAATTTCTCGCATCGGTATTATAAGGATCGGGGCCCTTTCGCAAAGATCTAAGCTCCGCCGAAGACTGGTAGTCTTCTTCGTGATGCATTCTATGGCTCCCCCTAGGATGCAATTCAAGTCGTTGGCAACAATTCCCCGGCGAGTTTTAACCGGATCGTTCCAGGTGTGTAGAAGGTCTGGCTTCTGCTTAGGGAGTGTTAGAGAATGGCAGGAGTATAATATGGAATCTTCAAACGTACTGATTCTAGCTCACAAGCTAGGACTGGATGGCTTGTCTTTGAGATCAAATGACGCAAGACCTCAGTACTGATGGAGGACGAGCGTTAATCCCGTAGCTCAGGATATGGTGTAGTCGCTGCTTTTGGTGCTGTTTCCAGTGAAAGGAAGAACAGTCCCAAAGGTACCGATAGGCGCCTCCGGTAGTGTGGCAACGTCCGAGGAAGAAAAGAAGTACAGTAGCTGAGAGATGGAGAGAGCAGGGAGCAGGGTAGATGGAGGTACAGTCGAGATGGGCGGGCCGGAAGGTTTATGGCAGAGATGAGTGAAACTGGAGTAGATGAAGGGGAGGAGAGATGATTTTCTTTTGGGGCAGCTGGACCGTTCCTAAACCGCTCGAAAGTAGCGCCAAATCGGACGCTGCTATGTGACTCGTCAACACTGTCCTGCAGATCCAGTCTCGTAAGGTCGGCTCACAAGCCTGCTGTAGATCTTCTAACATCTCCATATCCCTTCGCACAACACTAGGTTGTGTTGGTGTCACTGGCCTGTGAGACCTCCTACTTCCAAGCTCGAAGATTATTGTGCGAAAGGTCGAGGGAGAACCATAACATGATAGAAAGCCCACAATGGAGATGCCAGCCGGTCAGTCGAATCAAGACAGGCCAAGCGCCTCTACCATTATCATTTCATTCTGACGTTCGCGCTCTGCCGCGTTGGACGTCGCCAAACCGAATTCTATGAGGCGAAATGCGTTCTCCGGGGGCTCTTGCAGGTTGAAGACAGTGTTCCTCGGAGATAGATCGTCATGCACAATCCCCTTTGCACGGATCTGTCGCAGAGCTTCCAGTACGGCCTTCTTCGATCCAACTGTCTTGACGCCCTCCCGAAGTGCCTCGCCACAATCCTCCAGGACTAGCAACACAATAAGTCCCATAATGTGTCCCTTGATGTATAGGCGAGGGATCTAAGACCTTAGAGGTGCGATTTCTCGTATCTATACAAACGTCTGACTCTGTTGATGAAAGGATAACGTTGAAAAATCGAATCAGGGCGGCATCTTACATCTGGTATTCATGTTCAAACATCTCCTCTGCTTCTTTGTTTGCGAGGTCGTAAGTCTTTACGATGCAGCCGCATAGAGGGTCTTTTCTGTATACTATCGTGCCCACTGTGGTTGAAGCGACGCCGGCACCTAGAAGCCTATCACAAGTACTTTCTTTACCCTAAGAACATATCTCAGGATATTGTAATTGCACTAATAATACTAAACAAGTCTAGTATTATTAGCACAGTAAAAGTTTATATGGCAAGCAATGACTTTAGAACTTCAGATTTTAGAACCAAGACAGCATAATAATAAAAGTAGATAATGTTATAAATTTAGATTGTATAATAGAGAAAGATAAACTGATTTCAATAATCTAATCTTCAAGCCGGGACGTTCGATAGTGGTGGTGTGGTGACGACAGTGGTGCTGGACGATGGAGGATGGTGGTGTGTATCGAGCGTTCTCGCGAGGCGCAGCGCATCGGTATGTTCCGCATCGGCATTTCCCGCGGCATGTTCCGCGTCTACGCTGCGCCCACCAGGATGTTGTTGATAGGGATGTGGATCAGCTTGACGACAAAGCCAATGGCGCCCATGCAGATGAAGCCGATGGCGACGGCCTGCGAGATCTTGAGGAATTCTTTCCTGTCGGGTTTTGTGCACCGGTTGATGAACTGGGTACCGTCCCTGAGAAAGTCCTTTGGGATCTCTGCGATCTGGGTGATTTGGTCGGACATTGTGCGTGTCGATAGGAGCTGCTTGTCCGAACGGAGCGGCAGGAGAGGGATGTAATTGTTGTGTGGCGAAGGAGAGGAGAAGACGGATTGGAGAGAAGCGCCGGGGCTGCGAGATTGCTTCCAGACGGGACAGAGGAGGTGCGAGGTCTGGATGCGGGAGAGATAGATCGAGGGACGGCGCTGATCGTATGTGGTCTTCAAACAGGTAAGGAAGAAGCTTTTTAAAACGGCAAGAATATTTCATACCCTTAGACTTTGATTCCGACCCTAACTTGAATATTTCGGAAGTTTATCAACATAATGATAATAGAGAAGGTGTCTTGCTTGCGAGATGCGCTATTACCTACATCAAGCTGTTCTGAATAAAACTTTTGTTAGACCAGTCTGGCCTTTTGAGCTACCATCTAAAGCTGCCATCTAAATAAACCCTACAAGACACAAGCTAACGATTTATAAGCTAAGCCTTGTTTGTGAGTCAGAGCGCCTCTGGTTCGTGAGACAAAGTTAGAGTTAGTTAGCAAACCATCGTGACTATTTCATTTGGCAACTTCTCAGTTAACTCGGTAACATGGCTACCTTGTATTGTCAGTCTTGCTGTCGTAACCGAGTTTGTACTTTGTGGCTTGTGGCTTCCCAAATATATCAATATCAACCCATCACGATATCACACGTTTGCGTTATTCTTTGCCCTACTCTTTTTCCCTGACCCTTTACTATTTAGCACATTAATGTATGCCAATACAGTACATATTATTAGCAACTAGGTGCCGTTTCGACTGGTCTCTTTGCTGTCCATCCAAATGTGATGTGCTTTCTGTGTCTGTTGACAATCTTGTGAACAAGCCGACAGCCTTTTTATGTAGGGTAGCAAGGCATAAATGAGTACAATATAACGCAATGCGAGGTACAGGTGTCCAGTGTACTATCCATATCGTAGATCTGTGGCACAAAGGTCCATAGGTTTAAAATTCCACACATTGAAGCGGCGCATGCTTCATATATATCTAGAATTCTAGATAGAAAACGGACTAGACAACGAATAAGTCGCACCGCCCGGCTCTTTATGATAAATATTTTTCTACGAAACAGATACTATATGGTAATTGTAGACCATCGATATATCTTTAGGATAGTACAATATAATATCTTCGGGCTAAGGAAAAACAAAGAGTGAACGTGCTACTACCAGACTTGGCCACTATGTAAAATTTGCCGACCATCTTTAGATGGTTGCATTATAGTGTATGTTTAAATTCTTATAATTAGAGCATAATTTACTTAAATTGATGCCTCGCAAGCCAGAATGCCGTCCTTTCGGCCTGCGAAGCAGGCTGCCGGAGGCATTGGTTTCCGAGACAACTTAAATCGTCAGTGCAGTTGCGGTGATCGGGCGTATCACTTTACGAATATTTCGCAGAGCTATTTGATAATCCCCAATTAGATACGTAATAATCCGAAGAATATCTCAGAATATAAATATAAAGGTCGTTCCTTTTAAACTTAGAACTATCATTATACATTCCTAAGAATGTACTTTCAATATACTTGAAGCTATATTATTCTCCTTTTATCTAACTACAGCTTATTATCTGGAATAATCAAAAGTTATAAAATCGAACGTAATATATATATTCGTTGTACATGTAACGCCCAGAAGCAAACTTACCTATATCATTTTCCCATCCACATGGAGTCGAATACCCTGTGCCCTCAGCAATGTCCAGTGGTTTTTTGTTTTTTTTTGTTTTTTGGTGGTTGTAATTAGTCTGCGCCATTCTTTACATTTGGATGGTTTATCACTCCGGCTAAGCTCTTTAATAGTGGGTGGAACAATGTGGGATCAAATAGATGGGTATTCTTGATCTAGAGACCTGTATCTTCTTGATAGCTGGTCTGTCTTGCCTTTTTTTGTTTTGCTAACTTTAAATCTTCAGCGTGGTGTTCTATTTTCCAACTTTTCCTGATTTCGATGATGGTCGCCCAAGGTCGTCTCGAGCTCGGAAGGATCGCTGATTTTAGTCAACTCAATTTCCCCGTCTACTCTCCTTGGACTCAGCTATTGTTTCCCCCCTGGCATTGTAGTTTCGATTTTAGTGCTCACTGCTCTTTTGACATTTGTGATAGTAGTAACGATTGTCACCAATTCCTCCTACTGCTGCTAATTCATCACCAGTAACTCCGGATAGTTTCGCTTATCATGTCCTATTTCTCGACATGCGCTGCATGTTTTCTCTTGCGCTATGTTTGGTGACTTTTGAAGATGGAGAAGCCTTTCCTTTGACGTAGACCTCTTCTTGATGGCACAGTTCCTAGAATCATGGCCGGCATTTCCGCAAGTCCTGCATTTTTTGCGACTAGTCCGAGGCTGTCGGGTAGGTCCCGGGGCCTGTCTACTTTTGTCATCCTCGATATACAAGTTTCTATCTTCCTGAGGCTATGAACCCAGGGCGTCTACCAGGCCATATCCTCATCAGACTCATATGGTGAATGATATTCCTCGCTATCGGTGCAGTAACATTGTTAAGACCATCCTACATATTATATTCGCAAACACATTCGTCTCCATGGACGATACATTAGGGGGGAAACGGTACCGGGCGGACTTACTATTGTTCGCAATATCTAGAGATTACCCATTAAAGGATAGCCTGCGTGGCTTAGTTCTCGATAAGTAGAAGGGTCGGGTCTCTGATAAAGAAGGATTTGGTTTTCGGCTTCAATCAAAGGACTTTCACCGAGATCGGGGGTTTTTAGGACAATGTCTTAGTGAGTGAACGCAATTGTGAGATAAATTTACCTAAAGGTCAGCCGACTTCGCGAATATTACATGTGATTTTTCACGAAATATGCAGTCGATTTCCAATGAGAACATACTCCATTCCCTTGCCTAGTAGCTCTATTACTATCGGCTTAGTTTTGTGTTTTGGCAGTCCTTCAATCGATACGGGCCTATGCGGCTACCATGCCTTTAGCCCAGTATTTCGGGAGCGGGGTACCAAAGACAATGGAAATGCCATACTAAAAATTTAACCATACTCAACGCGTAGTAAACAGAATGGCACAGAAATTTGGTATATATTATACAGTTCAAGTTATAAAACAGAAGAATGAGAAGAGAACGGAATTTGCAGACGTACGATTTACGAGATCGCACTTGCATTTACAGGTATGTTGTATGCAAATAACTGGTCTCGGAAATCAGGCCATATATTAAACTTTCTAGTTCATGTTTTCAAACAATATATTATCACTTATCTCTTTAAAAATTCATCCCGCACGTGTGCAATAGGCGTAATTTGCCCACATGCCTGTACAATCTGAACCCACAGATGGATTCCATGCAAAGAATTGGGCTATGGTGATTCCCGCCTCTTTAAGAATATCTCCACAAGATATATCCGCTGCAAGAAGAAAGCACACAAGATCAGTATAAAATTCATGTGTCGTTTACCCCGAAAAAGAAACCTTAAGAATCCTAAAACTCAGAGATGTACTTACCAAGTCTCCATCGAGTGCAGTTCGCCACGGTGCCATCACGAGTTGGACCGGGTATAGCCGCTGAGCTTGTCGTAGTTACCCTGCTGGTAGTTACCCTGCTGGTAGTTGTAATTCCGCCCGAAACACCAACGCAATAAGCGTAATCGGCCCACATGCCTGAACAGTCTGAATTGACAGTAGGATTCCAAGCATAAAACTGTGCTATTGTGATGCCATTCTGCTCGAGGACTTTCGGGCATGATGTGTCTGCGGAGATCAAATTATGTTAGCGACCCGGCATAATAACATATAGAAAACGAGCGAGTTTGGCTGTTCTTACTGGCTAAAGCCCATTTGTTGCAATTTTTTGCTGTTCCTTCTCTTGTCGGACCAGGGATAATCGCGGTCGTGGTTGCTGACTTGGAGGTAGTCGATGTAGGTGTCGGGATCGGGGTTACGATGGGATCATCCCCCTGTGGCCAGGCGTCTTCACCATTGTAGTCTGGACCCCACACGCAATACCAAGTGTTCTTCCAGAGATTCTGACAATTGGAACCGACCGCTGGATTCCATTCCTTGAAGTGGGCTAGGGATATACCCTCCTTGTTTATGAATTCGATGCAAGTATCATTGACTGATATTACGCCGTTAGATCTCGTACTCAATACCAGAATCCGTGCCATTCTAGAATTCTGCAGATGAACTTACCATTTTGTACCCACGAGTAACAGGTGTCAACAACACCGTCCTGAACAGGGCCTGGCGGCGGGATGGGCCCTTGTTCCTCTTTCTCAGGTAGTGCTAGAGCCAGTAATTGATATAAGTATTGGCGACCCTAAATTTGATGATAAATCTGCTAGAAAGGTACGACTATAGTTACCTAGCTCTCCAACTGAAACGCAATACTGATAGCCAATATCGAAAGCACAATCTGCACCAGGTTTCAATGCTGGATTCCACAGTTCGATGTCTTCCTGCTTGACTCCGTACTGTTTAGCTGCGTCCACACAGCTTTTTGAGTACTCGCTACTACCGAAGTAGTATGCGCAATCAAGACGAGTTCCGTTAGCTAGTGGCATTGGCGTTCCAGTCACTACTGGATCCTCAGCAACCGTGGGCAGTGCATCCCAGTCGAATGTGGTTGCTGGAACTGTATTCGTCGGAATACTCAGAGGGTGCCCGCTATATGTTGTGACTACAGATTGTTAGCATTTGGGTCGGAAACCTAGCATGCTACGATTTGCATATATGAACTTAGCTCGTGTACTTACTGGTTCCGACTGGTAGGATACAGTAGTTATACTCTGCCCAAAGATTCGTGCAGTTCGAGTTGATCATTGGGTTCAGGAAAATGAAGTCCTCCATGGGGATACCGTTCTTCTGAACTACAAGATTGCAGTTGTCTCCATGCGAAACCAGGTAGTATCGTCCGCAACGAGTGTTGACATCTGGCGCTAAGCTCGTGGGAATAGGCCTTGGAAACGATTAGCGCCAATCTACATGCGAAATATGAATATAGCACTAAGTGCGGGAGAGTTTCTGCTTACACGGCAGTAGAAGCAGTAGATATTTGCGAGGTTCCCGGATCGGTTATGTGTGGAATTGTAAAGGTACCATATGGGTTGCTATAGAGTGGGTTAGCCATCAATCTTCGACGCGTGAAACGGTTGCCGCGTAGCCAGCTGAAGGCGAGGCTACCAAGGCTACCGAGGAAATTATTTTGGGATTAAAACAATCACCTCACACAGATATCTTGACCGACGAAATCGCCGCCATCGAAGTTACGACACCAGTGATCAATACCAGGGTTCCAGCTTTGGAGCATAACCGCGGTAATATTCTGTTTCAAACCGTAGGCAACACTGTTACAAGTATCATTCGCTTTGACCCGGTAAACATCGCATCGTCCAATATCAGGTAAGCATAAGCTGCCAGAGGTAGGGAAATCGCCGCAACCTTCTCCAAGGCCATTTGCCTGTAGTAGGTTAAGAGTGCTAATGCGATTCTTCGAGGATATGTCGGTACAGTTTGCGCCAGAAGGGATGGGGATCGTGGTCCCGAGACACGTTGGAGTAACTACAGGATCCGCAGCTGTGCTATTCAGTACTACAGGCGTTGGTTTAATAATTGGATATCCAGTCACAGAGCAACTGGACTTGATGGCTGAGAAGTCTGCATCCAGGGAGTCCTCATAGCCAAATTCGGAGTTGAGAATTGCTTGCTGATTCTTCAGGAGACCTAGACCAATGTCCGCATATTAGCTAGGAAAACCCGAGGATAATGATTTATGCGCCCTAAGGCCTCAACGTACATTCTTTACAGAACGTGGCGGCTCCGGTTGGCGCTGAAGTGGTTTCACTAGTAGCCTTAGCGCACCAACTGCCCTGACTATTGACGTAGACGAGTATATTATCAGCAACAAGATCATTCTTTCCTAGAATCTCGACAATCGAAGATAGCTTCATTTGGTGCAGGTGCTCAAGTGGTAACGCACGAATCCTTGAGACAACTCAAAGTCCGGCCGTAGGCATAGTAATTAGCTAGCGATACAGCTGAATAAGCAAGATCCGTAACTCCGTCGATATAAACCCAGTTTCCGCAGGCTGATTGTACGTTTTTGACATAAGCGCCCAAACTGTTGCCGCAGGCTGTCGAACACAGAGATGTAAGGACGGATTCTTCGAAGTCTCGCGAGTTAGGTTCGCTAGCGAGTTCATCTGGACAAGAAGATATCGCTGCAAGAAGCGCGGTATTACACGCGCTGCTAGCACCTTTCTCCGTGAAGTCCTCCCAGTATAAGTTGACTTGGGCCAATACGGTTTTGCTAGCGCAAAGGAGCCCTAGAAGTGTTGTTGATCTCATATCTTCTATCTTTAGGAGTTCGAAGACAATGGTGAGGAAATGGTGACTGAAGATGAACGAAGCTTGAGAATCAGCATATCATCGTGGTAGCTGATATCATTGATCCAGTCGATGTTGTAAATTAAGATATCTGAAGTTTGAAATTGAGGACTTTAGAAAGGATGACTTGAAGTTTGAAGAAGTTGATCGAAATAAGAGAACTCCCGTATTGGTAAGAAGCCCTTCTCACGGCTACCAGGACAATTTCACAAGCGGAAGAGGCTCGAGTTGTTGAATATTGGAATATTAGTGCACCCATGCAGACTGTAAGAATTCTGAATAGCTGGGACAGGATATGAGCTCCGCATCGCATTTGGTTTACGAGATAGGGTATTGGTATAAGCACAATTCCATGATGAAATTTTATGGGTAATTTTATTTCTACCAAACTAAGGGACTCGGATCATCGGGTTCACCAGGGTCAAGGGTGTTTTCTCGTACCTTTCGGAGATGCTTGAAATATAGCTGGGTTAAAAAGCTAGGATGGCATGTATACCTGCCAGAATGATGAAGTTTGGCACCAAGAGCGGCTCGTCGCGCAATTAAGATGTTAAGCATGCCAAATAAACCCGCCTGTTCAGGGATCGGAAAGTGGGAAGTCAGGGCGCTCCTCGTATTCTGGAACTTGGTTAATTAATTCATCGGAAGTGTTGGGTTTCATTCGGTGTCGCTCTCAATTGCCGAACTTTTACAGAACCTTAGCCGATGCCTTCTGCAGGCAAAAGTAACAATAGATAGGCGCATGCCCTCCTGATAAATGCGCTTGTACTTGTTATGATCGAGTATTCTCGATCCGCATCTTGTTTCGTATTTGCGGGTGTATCTTGTCTCGGATTGATAATCTCCTTCCTAAAGAGCTTGTGTGGAAGCGCGTTTCTGGCATCTGGCGTGAAGAAAATTCCCGCGCCACGATCCGAGGGCGGCAGGACCGACCTATCGGAAATTCGATATGCGGCAGGGTCTTCTTGTTTTGGTAGGCCATGCTTGTGCAACGTCATTCGTAGTTTTGATCTTGCAATCAGCAGAGCTCAGTCCCTTCAACCGCGAGTATACTAGCAGACATGGTTTCATGTGATCCCGCGATCATAAGGAAATCTCCGCGATACGATGCATCCTTCTGTATCCTTGTTCGTCTTACTATATTGTCTAGAAGGAGATCAACCTCGCTCTGAGTGAGTTTGTAATAATTTCTGATACCGCAAAATCGATCTTTAAAATTTCCATTTAGTGATGTCTATATTCTCTTACACTCTGTAAAGTTCGAGCATAGATATTATTTTTTGCAGTTTACATGGCATCCTGATGCCATTGTAGCTCGCAATAACCATGAGATCTCTGCTTCTGCAAAGCTTAGCGGCCATCGTGGCGCTCTCCGGAGTGGTCGATGCCCGCGCGACGTATCGACACAGCCACCACGCCAGACGCTACGAAACAACCGATCCCGAGCACGCCAATGCTATATCACAAAATCCATCGAATGCCTTAGTCCACGCCGGTCTGAACAAGCGTCAAGACTATACCTGCGGTCCAGGCAGGCCGTGCCACAACGGAGCCTGTTGTGGTCCTTCGTAAGTTGAATATCAGGCACACACAATTAACGGCGGATTATACGAATCTAGGGATGCTAATTTTCAAATTCCAGTGGATGGTGCGGCTATGGTCCCCTAAGTTGTGGTACAGGCTGTACGTCCAATTGCGACGCCAAAGCCGAGTGCGGGCAGTATTCTTCACCGGCAGGCAAAACGTGCCCATTGAACGTCTGTTGCAGTAAGTAGCTTCTGATATATTGAATCGTATACAGGGCTCTACAGCCGCCGGCGCGTACATGCTCGATTTCTGGTCAATGGTATATTTGATTACTTGCTAATAACCATGGTTACAGGTCAGCACGGATTTTGCGGTACTACCAGTGAATTCTGCGATGATAAATGCCAAAGCAACTGCGGAAAGGTCAACCGCCCTGCTGGTGGTGGTAACACAAGGAAGAATGTCGTCGGATACTACGAATCCTGGCAAGCCACTTCGAAGACATGTAGTAGAATGCAGCCGGAAGAAGTTCCAGCTGCGGGAATGACCCATCTGAACTTTGCGTTCGCTTTCATCACACCGAATAGCTATGGTATGTATTAAGAACATAGCTTCTATACTCCTGATACCGGCATTGCTAAACTGAAACGCCCTTTCTAGATGTCGTTCCAATGCCTGAAACCGATCCGAACCTGTTTTCTCGTACAACTGCCCTTAAAAGCACATATCCGGGCCTCAAAGTTTGGATCAGTGTTGGCGGATGGACGTTTAATGATGTAAGCTTTAAATGGCGCACTAAATGTCTTTGGAGGTAGATACAAAGAATGGAATATCGCTGACAAGCATTCAATTGGATAGAACGGTACAATCTGGCAACCGGTCTTCTCTGATCTGGCATCATCACAGGCAAAGAGAAGCAAGTTTATCAATAACATGATCAAATTTATGGTTCAGTATGGTTTCGATGGTTGCGATTTAGACTGGTACGTCAAACTTGACTTCTTATTTGATCAATCAAGCGTAATCCCGCTAAAATATCTGTAATATAGGGAATATCCAGGTGCACCCGATCGCGGCGGTCAAAAAGCCGACGTTGAGAGTACGTTATATTTATTCCTATCGCACATTCTCGTCAAGAGTATACAATTACTGATTCTTCTTTGTTCTATGTCCTTCAGACTATGTTTCTCTTATGAAGGAGACCAATAATGCCTTCAAAGCTCATCCTAAGAAGGTTAGCCAAAGTGACTTATAACCTGTGCCCAAGACCTATACTGACGCTGTTTTAAATATAATAGTTTGGCCTCAGTTTCACTGCACCAACATCTTTCTGGTATCTTAGATGGTTTGACCTAGAAAAAATCCACCCTAATGTAAGAAATGCCATTCTTACCGTATTTACGTGAGCCAATGTTAAATATTTTAGAAATTTACTGATCTGCTCCAATTTTTAGGTTGACTTCATCAACGTTATGAGTTACGATCTGCATGGTATCTGGGATGCCAACAATCCAATTGGTGCACAAGTCTTAGGACATTCGAATATGACCGAAATTGACTGTAAGCCGTGGTCTACAGTCCTAGCCCTTTCTCAGCTACTAACGGCTTGTTTTTAGTGGCCCTCGACCTCTTCTGGAGAACCAAAGTGCCATCCAGCAAAGTCCACCTGGGATTCGGCTTTTATGGTCGAAGTTTTAAATTGAAGAATCCTAGCTGCTCTGAGCCTGGATGCCCTTTTGAAGGACCTGCAGATGCTGGCCCTTGTACCGATACTGCCGGAATCTTATCCTACAAAGAAATCCAATCTCTGATTGAGACATGTAAGTACTAAACAAACGCAGGCTTCAAAGCCAATAAACCCCTAGATAAAGATACTAATATCGATTTCTCTTTGAAATAGCTGGCGGTGCGAAGCCGAAATACGATAAAACCGCTCAAGTGAAGTACCTGACCTGGGGTCGCGGAAACTGGGTGAGTTACGATGACAAGGCTACTTATGAAGCGAAAGTCGCTTTCGGCAATAAAAGAGGCTTGAAGTAAGTCGCAAAAAATCAATCATATCGGTCGAGATATAGTAGAATCTATCTCTAACTGCTGGAGTACAGTGGCTTGCTCATCTGGGCCGTTGACCAAGATGATAGGAAATGGACGGCCATGAAGGCCGTTACCGGGAAAGATGAGCTCTCCACGAACGAGTTCCAGAATGTCCCTGAATCAGATCTGCTACCTAAAGACTGCTATGTTACCGGTCTCTGCGGAACTCATTGTGCAGCCGGCTATCTGTCGATTACGGATAAGATCTATAATGCCCAGAAGGATAGACTCCACGAACCCACTTCAGACTTTAGCCCGAAAAGATGCGGCGGGGACAAACAGAGAAGGCTATGTTGTCCATTCTCCAGTCGTCCGTTATCTTACAAGTGCCATTGGCGAGGTAACGAAGGACACTGTAATGGTAGATGCCATGACGGAGAAGTTTTCATGGTCAACGACAATCAGGGAGATAACAAACACGCCTGCCTCAAGTAAGTCTTCTCCAAAAAGTGTTGTAGAAGTCGTTTCCGTATTTGGACGATTTACCCGAACAGGAAACATGTCAACACGAACCTTGAAAGATATGAGGGAAAAAGTCAGCCTCTCTGCATAGGGTTACTAACAAAGGGCCTCAATTCTAGGGGACTGCGGGCATTCTGTTGTGAGATTGACAACCAAAAGATCTTAGACGCATGCGATTACGGCGCTTGTGGTGCTAAGGATTGTAGAGATATGGGAGACAAATCAGTGCTCGTCGAGGGTGGAAAGGAATTCAATGGCTGCAAGAAAGGTGTTTCGAAACCTTTCTGCTGCACTAAGAAATCTGTGAGTTGTGGCATAGCCGCTTGGGAAAGGCTACATTCAGCCTACTAATCGGAATTTTTTAGGGTGTGAAAACTTGCAACTGGACGGGACACGGTGCCGATTGTGTAGAGCCAGTCTGCAAATTAGACCAGATTCAGTTACGAACATCTTCAAGAGGTGATGCAGGCGGTGAATGTAGATGGAGCAGGCAACGTGCGCTATGCTGCAACGCTCCCAAGGGGTTCTCGAATTTCCTCCCGGTCCCGTTGGAGAGGGTCTTCCCGACTCTTCCCTCACCTGACTACGAACCAGTAAGCATTGTTTTGTCTCTTTCTGAGATCGGAAAATCAAAATTAGAACTATGATACTAATCACCGGTTATCCAGTCATTTGGGTTGGTCCTCCATGACAACTCCATACCCCAACCAAGAGATGGACCATTTGCCATGGTCATCATCGTTGGTAAGTGTCACTACAACAATCACGGCTACTCCCTTTGCGTTTTTCAATTCATCTATGAAATCGAAAGCGGATCTGGTTAGATTTGAGGCTAACAATGTGAGTAACTCCACAGGACCGGCGGACGATGTCAGCTCGTTTTCCAAGCGAGATGGGTCGCATATGGAGCTTTTCGACTGCCCCACATCTCGTCAGGGCGACAATGGTATTCACAAGGCCAAGGCTGTTTGCCGAGGAGACCCTGAGAACTGTAATCAAATCTTCAAACTTGACGGAGGTGTAGAGGGAACCTTCGTCAAGATGCCTTCTCATGTAAGTCTTGTCAAATTGTGATACACTTCAAAGGGCCACGAAACTAATATGCAAAAAGTGTACTGGAGATCGGTATGTCAGAGCTATACATCTCAAGAAATCTGAGGATCAGGCTTTGCCAGGCCACATCCTCCCCAGAGATGTCACCTCTGAGGTATATGAGTTTGCTTTTGACTACAACTTTAACTTGTACGTTCATATGGACTACCTCCACAACACCACCCCCCCAAAACGATGCTAACCCTATCATTAGACGCAAGAGAGCTGCAAGTGATGTCTCTGTTCGAATAGTAAGTCGCGTGGCTATTTTTTTTGCTGGCAAGTTGTGTTTTCTGAGACTCTTCTAACTCTCCCGCTACGATATAGGACTATGCTTCTCAATGGAAATATTTCGAGATGTTTGTAGAAGGATATCCAATCACCAAACGCTCGGAGAGCATCCCGACGGTGGACGATCTTTATGAGGCATGGGAGTCAATGCTCTCCGCGCACCCAGAGACAAACGTTATCGAAAAGCGTAACGCTGAAAATTGGCGTGAGCACGATGCTCGTGCTCTCCACCCCAGATTTTTTTCGCCGGATTCTGAAGCTTGGGAGCGCGTCTGGACTATCCTCATGTATGATTGGGTGAATCCCACGACTCTCGACAAGAAGTGGGATTTCAAAATTGAGAAAACCCTCTTCGAGGTAGAGAAAACTTGCACCTTTAATGGTGGAAGTATTAAAGCAGAGGCCGGTGCAAACATAAAGGTTGCGGGTACTGCTAAGGTCTTGGCAGGAGCCAGTATGGTAGTAAGTCAGCTTTCGCATACTCCGATATGGCCAACCCAGGTTTTAACATGAAATACTCTAGGGTAAATTTACTTCGAGTGGTGTCAAATTCGACGAGTCATATGCTTTCTTTGGCCACGATCTCGACCTCACTACAAGGCTCGGCCTAAGCTTGACCGGACGGCTCAAACTCGATCAGGCAATCTTTGGCTCCCCCAAGGATGGTAAGCATTGAATTTACCTCTTCTATACGTCGAGCGCTTTCATATATACATGTTATCCTCAAGCTAATATCTATATTCTTCATCTTAGCAAACGTGAACATCAAGTACGATGAGATCCCAGTTGACCACGAATTTATGGTATGAGATACTGACGCCTAAGTAAATCTTAGTATTGGTGATGCCTTTAACGTCAAAGGGTAGGTCTACTTAGCAAATCATTGTGTCTGAGGTTTTCCGGAATTACTAACACTGAATAGAATCGTCGAGGTTGTGCCCGTTATGGGCGTGAGAACGTCGTTATCTGGCGACTTGACTACATCAGCGTAAGTCCTCGCCAATAACCAGCATATTACTCGTAACGTGCAAGGCATAAAGTATTGATCATCTCATAGTACCGTCAACTTTGAACAAAATATAAACTCCAAATACGCCTATTCCTTCCCAAATCATAAGCTCGACGTTCCGGAGGATAAACCCACGAACAAGAACAACAGATTCTCGATTGTTGCTAATGAGAAGATCGAAGCAGCTGCATCCGGAAGTCTAACCCTCAAGATTTCTCCTTATGTGCAACTCCAGCTATCGGTTGGAAGTCTCGGTGGAAAAGCCACAGTCGCTTCCCTGTCTGTTGAAGGTCGCTTCCCGACTGAACTAAACGTCAAACTCGAGTCCGACTCCAGCTGTAGGGGTGTCAAGATGGGCCTTACTGGAAAATTCGCCGGAGAAATTGAAGGCACTGGCCAACTTGGACTCAAAAATGTCGTATCACCCGCCAGAGTTCTGGCTCTCTTCAGTACCGGCAAGAAAGAGCTTTTGAATCCAATGTGTTATAAGTTCAGCTCGAACAAGAAATTGCGAAAGCGCGACTATATTTGGGACAATACAACTTTGGGAGCCGAAAATGAAGCATCACTGCTCGGAATCCAGGAGTATTCTCATACTAAGCCTCATTCGCTTGCCAAGCGTGCTGGCGGGTTCCTCTACAACATTGCAAGCTATTTCCATTGCCCAGGGGGTGGCGGTGGCGATGATGATAATGCGTGCGATACCCCCCCTGCAGATTTCGACTTTGGAGAAGGCGATCCGGATGATGGTGCGCATAAAAAGAGATCGGAGAATGATCATTGGCGCAACGATTTCATGGAGGAAGTCGGTCAAGCAATCAAAGACTTCAAGGATAATGGAGGGAACCTGACGGACGCGGAGTATTGGCGTCATTTTGGCATAGTTGCAGAGAAGCACGGGGCCTTCAACAAACGTGATGTTTCTGATTGGGATGACCCCCGCGCGCCATATGGATCTTTCAGCAGAACCAAAACTGTTGATTGCGGATCTCCGTATGACACCCCCTCCTCATATTTTCCAAAGACGGATTTACAAAGACTAATATGCGTATCTAGGTGGATCACTTGGGGAACCGGAAGGTACAGCAGCTGGCCAGGTCAACCCAGGGGTACGAAAGTCTACGACAGAGCACCTGGCTGTGATGCAGCTCCTTATCTGAAAATTTACCCGTTAACTGATACTATTCCACCACGAGTCGAGCGCAATAAACTGTTCGCCGGTAAGGTAACCTATGGCTGATATCGTTAGGTGTGAAATATTCGAAGGGTTTAAGGGTTTACTAACATTCTTGATATTGTTTGTTGATAGCCGAGCATGTCCTTGAGCTTCAGAACGTAAGTATTTTTATGGACCAATAATTTGAGCGCGAACAGACATTGACAAGATTGCGTTAGTTCAATAATTTCTTCGGGTGGGTCGTTGACAGCGCCAACGGACAACCTTTCGCGATAAGCAATAATTACGACAACACCAACAGAGGTGCTTGCGCCCATCTGAGACAGAAATTCTTCAACCTTAACCTTGATCGCCGTAAGCCTATCGGTCTTCTCGCTCTTGGTACATTCCCGAACAACATCGATTACCATGCCAACAACGCCGGGGAGTTTGTTATACTCGAAAGGGGAACCAATGGCGTGAAGGAGACTGTAAGTTGAACTCATGTTACTAATGTACTTATTCGAACGCGGAAAGGCTGTTCGACGATGGCTAACTGGATGTTCTCGGTAAAATCTAGTTGATGGGCGATAAACAAATAAATTCGGTCGGCGACTCTGTCGAAGACCAACTGTATAAGTTGAAGTCAGTTTTCTTGGTTTTCAAATACCTCAGAGAACCTACCATCCAGGCAATCTTTGAGGCTCAAGTCGGGAGAATGGCCGCCGGTCTTCGCTATATGGAGTCTACTTTTATTCCCAACGTACGTTCGATACAATGTTTTCACGTTCCCTATGAATTATTGGGAACGGCTTCACTAACACAAAACTTTGCAGCTTGATAACACTTATCAACCATTTAACTTGGACCGCTCCTGGAATTATTACGTGAAGAACAAGGTCGTCGCTCCGCTCAATACTCGTGGCGAGCAGTACCTGCGCGACAATTTAGCAACATTGATGCAGCAATACGGTAGCGAGCGACCAGGCGAGACTGACGCAGAACGCAATATCAGAAAGAAAGTCAACATCATGAACACCGCTTTCCACAACACATTTTTACGTTTCAATCCGAATATTCCCTGAACGGACAAAATAGAGAATATCAAAGCGTTGAATGCTTGTTGCAGGGGTTAGATTGGTCCCTTGCACGTCACCAGCTAGAGGCATATCCATACCTCTAGTTTATATTTACACATTTTACTGTAGATTTTTTCTCATTTTAAGCTTTTAATAAATTTGTATACTATCACTTTTTTCCCTTGTCATTTACAGTAAGAGCATTCCATGGCGTATATACTATAGACGGAAATAATCTATCGCGTCATATAGCCTTCCTAAACAGATGAAATTCACATCTAACGAGTCCAATATACTCACTAAATCGGACAAACTAGAGCTATGAGTAGGGAAGATTGTACCTGATTCTCACATCATTACCTACTCCTTCTTTGAAGATCCGCACTAGTTCATTGTCACCCTCTTCATCCTCATTCGCCGGTAAGTCTGTAGGCTCTAACACCTCATGCCCAATTACGACCAGCTTAGGGTCTGTTGGTCGATTTACGTAATCCATGTATACGTGGCTATCGAATGAAAGATCTTGAAAGCCATATCGTCGGGTCAGTTTGGATTCTATACTGAGATTGAATATCAACACAGAAAGACTTACCCATTGACATCTTGAACGACTGAATCGCGGGCATTTTGTTCGCGACGGCCTTCGCCGCTGTCAAGTAAAAGCTGCGGACCCCAGAAGTCGCTGTACGTTTAGCCCTGTCATCCTTATAATCGATTTTATCATCAACTATATCCAGATTCAACCAATCGAATCCATCATTATCATTCTTCGGGATATCTCGCAATCCCATGGTTTCGAGTTCTTCCTCCTCCTCCTCTTCTTCTTCTTCTTCATTTCCCGTACCCGATGGTGTATCAGGCCGAAGTTCAGATCTCCGATAGCCGTAAGCGTCCACGTCGGTGAAAGTAAGATGGAATGTGTGCAGATGTGGCCAATCTTCTGCCTCTCCAACGCACAAGGTGCCGTCTTTCGGCTCGAAAATCTCCGATGTAGCCCTGTCATAGTATATCAACACTGTGGTGAGGTTTTTTGACAGTTTTCGCAATATATTTGACAATTTATCGCCTCTGTCGTCGATGTTTTCATCCAAATAGAACGATCTAGTAGATGTATTGTAGGGCAGTCGGGACATGGAGATTTCATAGTTGAGTTGAAGAGTCGTTAAATTTGCCATGCTCTGATTCTGAAATTTGATTATAGACTCCATGTATCCGCAGGTTTCTGTTTTAATCGGGAATTTAGTATATTACATCCACTAGCCGCTAATGTGCGGACCGGGGGGGGCCGCTAATGAGAGCTTCGCTCCATTGGAGCAAGGGAATTACCTTGATACGTCGTCCGTAAGAATCTTCTCGAACGACATGAACCACCTACATAAAGCTGCAGAGAAGTCGTAGCTTTCAACTTGCTCAGTAGTATGTCCATGGATTGGCCGCCAAACTGAAGCACTTGATCCGAGTCCTCAGCCGGATCAGTGATACTGGTGTTAAGGTCCAATTTCTCTATGATTATTGGCACGGAAGATGTGGCATCTGCGTCAGCCGAATCTGCGAATTCGTATAATGTGTATTTTCCGCCTCTTTCCGTCCTCGCTACTTGGTCCTGGTTGGTCTGCCCGTATGACGGTTTGATCACCAGGCTTTGGAGATTCGCTCCTTCTTCGCCCCATTTCGAGATTTGTCTCCAAAGTTCGGGGAGGTCCGTGTGGGCCACGAAAATTTTCAAATCGCGTAAAGAAGCGGCGACGACCGGATCGCTTGCCGTCAAATTTGCCAATTTTCGCACATCTTCGATCCGGAAAAGATGCTGAAACTTGAACTTTCTGCCGATGACTAGAAGTCTCCATTGTTGATTTATGAAGGCCAATCGCTTCATCTCATCGGGTAGAGGATCGCTTTTCCATGGCTCGATCTGTCGCGTCTGCTGATAATGCGCTTCGACGAAAGAGAATATCGTCGTGTGTATCTCCGCCGGTAAGGCGGTAAACGTGGCTTTTGACGCGCTCATGGTGGTATCGATAACTGGTTGGAGATGATTTGTACACTTCAGGATCTAAGAGGCTTCGTTCTCGAAAGAAGAACCACCGCGATGCTGTTTTATAAGCAAGTTCGATTTGGCGGATTATGAAAAATTCCGAATTGGCTGCATGTCGCGTACAAATCCCCAGCTGGGGCGGCTAAGATTCGCGCTACTAAACGAGCTTGAGATGCAGGTACCGCCAGGCAGCGCCGCCGCAACACATTTCAACTTGGTGGTGGTTAGCCCTAACAAACCATTCCCCTTTCGGCCGATAATGGCAAACCGCGCATTTTTTTCCCTTGCGCCAAGCCCCAGAGTATAAATAGGCCGCCTTGCCAGCAAAGCTTCGCTTTCTCTTTCTTTTCTCCTTAGCTCTCTTTGCCTTTTGGCTTAGATCAAGTGTAGTAGTATGTGACCACCTCCATCCCGTTCTTCCTTTACAACGTGGCTAACATATATTTCCTCCAGTCTGTTCTTTTCAGTTTAATATCTGAAATATCGTCCACGCGACGATATCGGTTATTAATATTATTTTTGCATCTAGAGTGAAGTCCTCTTGGCTTGCCAATGTCTTCCTCACCGTGTCTCTGGTATTGCACTGTCTCCAGATGATGCGACCTCTTTCCATAGTTTGCTTTGTGATATCGAAGCAGCTGTAGAAAGTTGATGTTGAACGTGAATGGTGATCGTTTGCTGTCTTCAGCACCATAGAGAATGTCCCGTTGTAACATGTTTAGGGATCCCTGTCTGCAGTCGCAGCTCCCTTGCATTATTGTTCCTGTCACCCCTTGCCACGTCATTTGTTCCGTTACGCTTCGTAGTCTATCAGCCAGAAACCTCTACCGTAATATATATCGCCGCGTCGTTCATAGGAGTTGAGAAATCTGTGATGGTCGGGAAGAACCAAGGAGATATCGTGGAGGCGTGTGGGCGCGTACCCTGATCTGCTGCAACTTGAGCCATCGTTGCAAGGCTGAGATAAGTAGGATCTGTTGACATGGTAACGCACCAGCCCCCCGCGTCTCTAACTAGTGCGAGTCGACTCGCCCTCTCGGAGACGCTAAACTTTATCAGGCTACATAATACAGAGAGCCAATCACGTCCAAAATGAAGCTTCAGGAAGACTGACACGCCTGAGAGCGAGTATCGGTTAGTCTCGGGGACGCTGACCCGCATGACTTTGGCAGCAGTCAAATGCTACAGCCATCCCGATTTGAGTCTGCATCGAAGAGGTAGCCTGCTCAATGTCTGTTTTCCGAGACTGGGTTGGTGAATATCATTGGTTCTTTGATTGATGCTAGTAAATAATCCTATCGAGGCAGTGCCACCTCACAACCTGCCGAGAAACTCTTTGGATCGGTAATAGCTACAACGGGTATCATCTTGCGGTGATTGTTTTCATACAGGTGAGGCGATATTCCGAGCTGCGTCCAGTGATGGCACAAAGACGCGATACTTCTGGTATCAAGGTACGTAGACATAAACACGAATAATTATAAACGGCCATGCAGTCGACGCCCTTAGGCCCTACTAGTGACGCGGAGTTTGGAAAGACATTCCTTCCTGTAATTACCATGTGGAGGAATCGGATTATGCGCCAGGTTAGCGCAGTGAGATGACCGCCGCTGTATACATGTAGTGGCCTCGCGGGCCAGACACTCGTGAAGGCTGTGATAGCTCTGGCCGCTGCGTGAGGCGGTGCAATTATACTGAAGGGAGCTTGTCCGATACGTCTCTGCTCTCCGGCTTTCAGTATCCGAGATGCTTGGGTTCGATGGGTGAATACTGGCGCAGCGTAGCCATTGTATACAAAGGACGACCCGAAGGCGCCCTACCGATTTTTGGATATTGTCGAGTCGTCGAGTAAGTAGGCTGATAGCGGCGACGTCTTGAGCCCTTGATTTATTTAGATCCCCTCCTATCCTCTGTCCTTTTCATTTAGATAGTTGCGCAATAGATGCTCTCCTCGGGCGACCGCTCGCCAATTATTGGGCGCACTATCGGGGCTTGGCAGCTGGGTGCGATCATCATGGCGCCCACCTAATGTTTGACACCTTGAAACTGACGCATTAGCCCCAGTGGTTTGTCTCGCAAGCCAGACGCCTTCCGTGAGGCATATCATGTCGTTCATCAAGAACTATATACAAAAGTTTAAGGTATATTTATGTCAAATGAAACTGCAAATGATGTCTTGGGAGTTTGGTTTTTCTTAGCTTACACTGCCTGAGTTTGTTTCTTTGGCTTAGAGATATGTAGTATATTATTTACTATATCTTTTTCTTCTATTTTCTTTACTTTCTGTTATATAGGAATCTGTTTATATTTTTTTAAAACTATATTTAAGTTGTTATATAGGACTAGATTGTTGGTGTTTGTTGGGGTAGATATAGGCTTCTTATCCTTTTTAATCTGTTTTAGATCTGGTAAGTTATTAAAGATGAATAAATTCATATTTATAAAGGACAAAAGGTTTTAATAGAAAAGGATATAAAGATTAAATATAGTATTTATTAAAATAGGAAAGTATTAGAAAGTCTTCTTTGAAGACTTGTTAATAATTCTTTTGATAGGTTGTTCTTTCTTAGGCTAATTTTTAAAAAATTTTTTAATAGATTTACTGGCTAGTGCTAGCTTATCTATTATAGACCTTTATTATTTCTAGAATAAAAATTATTTATTAGCTAATATAAGATTTAGAATAAGAGCTTTACTGTCTTCCTAGAGCAGTAGTGATTTTATATATTCATAATAGTTGACTATAGTTTATTGATCTTCTAGGTGCTGTTTGAGTATGTGTGTGATTATAGACTTCAGGCCCAGGATTATAGATTTAGTAGTCAGAGGCTTCTTACTCTATAGATTGATCTTCTCCATTAGTTACTAAAGGTAGTAAAGCCATTCATCTGTAAGATAATATCTTCTTTCAGTAGTATGTTGATTGAAAGGAAATATCTTGGTTTCTACAAAAAAAAAGGACAATAGAGTAACCCCCAGGGACTAGATGTTGATAGTAAATGTGTATTCACCTTATGTCTTGCCAGAGATATAGACTACTCCATAGAACTCAGGTGCTATATATCTAAAAGTCCCTGGACAGCTCATCTAAAGATAAGGATATTGTTACGATATCGCCTGATATCGCTATGTGTTGTTGCGTTGCCTGTTTGTCCCGTTTGTCGTCGCTGAGCTTACCTCGGCTGTGTATGTATGATAGATTCTAAAGTTTAGCTAGCTGATAATCTATATTATTATTATTATAATAACTTAGATTGTAATATTTTGGTAGTATTGATTTATTGATTAGGCTTTTGTGTTTCTGTTTGTATATATATTAAAGAGATTGAGATTTATTAGATCTTATCTTTTTATTAAATAAATGATTTTCTGTTTATCTTGTTGTCCTGAGGCTCTGAGATGCTTTGGTTGTTGAGATAAAGCTCCTTAATTAAAATAAATTGTGAGGATCCAAAACTATAGCTTATTTTGATTGGATAGTGGTTATGGGCTATTAATGAAACAGTCTTGGTTGGAAAGTTAATATTATTATTAAGATTTTGATCTTAAAATTTCCTGTATATCTGGACTTTTTAATCCCCATCATCAGACCATTATTAGCCCCTCCTATAGCACATTGCGGTTAGCTTTAAACTTGGGATATAACGTGTTGAGTAGAAAAAAAAAAAAATTTTATAAATCGAATTTTATATATGGAAGAGAATTGTGTTGTTTCTAGTAATTCCATAATTATGATATTATATAAAAAATTTGGTAATTTAAAAATTGTATTTGTGTTTTGTAAAATTTTGTTGTTAATTATCTATGTATTTTATATTATTTATTTGTTTATTTTTTCCCAATCCTCACCATCTCACCATCTTATTATTTTATTGTTAATCTTTTTATCTTTATTAATTTATTATAAATATTTTTTGAATTCTTTATTTATTTATTTTTGTTACACTTCGGCCCAGGACCGGGTTGAATGCACTTCACTCTGAAATTCTTGACTCTTAGTTATTATTGTACGGGGTTCTTAATGGAGGAAAATAAGTATATATTGAGTATAATAGTAATTGTGTAATAAAATATATAATAATAATAGTAAATAAATTAATTATTAAAATACTATGGTTTAGGTGTTGATTGATGGTTCCTAAGAAAAAAGCTATTAATTTTAAAGTAAAATATATTAATTATATATATGATATCTTAATATATAAAATAATAAAGATATATTAATGTATTATCTAAATAGCTTAGTACTTATTTTATTTAGTATTTAGCTAAGTATTAAATACTTTGAGTATTGAGTATTTATATGATTATAAGTTATTATAATAGCTTCTATTTAGGAAGGGATATTATAATAATAAGATTTTTTTGTGGTGATATTCTTTTATATAGTTCAGGGTTTTATGTAGTTCTATTATCTATATAATCCTATTTTTTATATAGTCTAGTCTATTATGTAGGTTAGTAGTTTATATAAAATAAATCTATATAATTATATATTTTATATAAGAATTTATTCTATATGGTGTATAGATATACTATTACTTTGTGTACTATGTGGGAAGAATGTCTGTATGGGAACTAGGTCTGTGTAGGTTATTTAGGTACTATATTATTATTCTATAATATTATTTTTTTTTTTATAAGAATTAATAGTATACTAATTCTGGTGTAGGTATAAATAGTGTAGAATAAAATGGTATAGGTTTTTGTATATAACAAGATTAAATAATTAAATATAATATAATAAGGTTTTAATATTTAGATGATATTAGGTTTTTTTTTTTTCTATAATATATTTTTATATAATATATTTTTTCTAATCATTTCTTCTAGTATGTCTGTTGATTATTAAAAGAAATCTTCTACTGATTGTTGTTTTGAATAGGCGTGTTATATTAAAAGATATTTAGTAATTTCTTTGGTGGTATGTAAATTTTGTGTATTTAGTTCACATATTTATTAAGTGAATTTGGATGTGGGTGTGAAGTATTCTATCTGTGTTCATCAAAATCATTATTATATATTCCTTAATCCAAATGAGTAATCTTTTTCTTCTGGGGTTCTATTATTAATAGTTTATTTGATAATTTCTAGTGGAGTGTGTTTTTAAGATTCTTGATTAAAAATGTGATGAGTTGTTAAAAGTTAAGTAAGATCAATCTTAGTTGTTTTAAAAGTATTTATTATTGTTTTGAAAATTGGTTATAGCTTAGGTGAGAGTAGCTTATTTTTGTTAGGAATTGAGTGTAGCTTCTTTAAAAACAAAAGTTGTTTTTGAGGAAGAGGAAGTTTCAATCAAGAAATAGAAGGATTTTAAAAAAGCAGTTGGGGTTTCTTTATTTAAAATTAAAGATTTGGATTTTTTTAATTTTAATACTTTTATAAATAGTAATAGTACAAGTCTTAATACTTAATATAGTATTCTTCTATTATATATATATTACTAAATATAGTTGGTGCTAATTTATACCATATTATATATATAATTCTAAGAATCATTCTGTAGGGTTCTATTACACAAAGAGAGATAAGATAAATAAGTTTGTTGTCTCTATAATTTTATTCTTTTTATTTCTTTATAATTCTTATTTCCTTTATTTTTTTATTATAGTAATAGTATATTTTGTCTATTCTGATTATTAAAAAGCACTAGCTTTTAAGCTGGCTATACTGTGTTTTTGTTTTAAGACTTAGATGAATGTTGATATTTCGAATAAAGTTTTTTATTGTTGGGGTGGTGTTTGTAAGATTATAAACAAGTTAATTTATGTCTTAGAGAGAGGTGAATTCTATATATATATAAGTTTTTTATATCTAATAATAGTTTTGATATTAAAAGATATAATTCTAAGATAAAGTAGGCTTGTTTGATTATAATTATACTATCATAATTAGCTTTTTATGTTCTAACATTTTTTCTAAGTCTTTCTTGGGGTTGTTATAATGGTGGGTTTTACCCTACTTAATAAGTATTAAATCTATTAAAATATTATTTAATAAGTTTTAGTAAGATATTATTTTCTGGTTACTATAAGTCTTCTTTTAATAGATAATCTTTCTATTTAATTAGAAATTTGTTAGCTAATATTTTTAGATTATTTCTGTGATTTAGGATTTTTTTAATTTTATATTTATTGTAGTTGTTTTTTTTGATTTCTAGGTTATCTGCTTTTTTTCTAAGTCTGTTTAGTATAGGTTTAAATAAGATAATATAAAATATTTTATAAATTCTTGAGTTTTTAGAAATATAGAATTCAAATAAATATTTATTTAGTTTTTTAGTTATAGTGTAGAGTCTAAGTTTTTAAAAATCAAGTTTTTGATTAAGTCTTTTTGTTTTGATATTTTTAATAAGTAAATATGCTTTATTTTCTTTCTTTAGAAAAGATACTTTTATCCTTTTCTTATTATAGTAATGAGATATAATTTCTATTATAAAATCTAGGTTATTTTTTAGATGTTTATATAATTTATTTATGATCTTAAAGTAGTTTTTGGTACTAAATATATTTTCTTTTGTAGGTAGGGTTGGTTATGTAGTTTATAGGTTCTAGCCTCATAGTACTTTATAAGATATATAATTTGTAACTAAGTATTTAGATAAGTTATAAATAAGTTCTGCTATAAATAGTAGTTTTATCCAGTTATTCTATATATAATTAAAAAATAATCTAAGATAAATTTTAATTATTTGGATTCTTTATTTAGAAGCTTTATTAATTTAAGCTCTTTTTTTAATTACTATGTTGAGTTTGGTGTCTATGGTGTTTATAATATACTTCTAATATTTGCTGCTGAAAAGAGGGTTTTTATCACAAATATATTTTTCTTATAGTTTATATTAACTAAATATTTAACGTCAATGATAAGCGAACGGATCAGACAAGCAAGCGGATCACCTCACCACCCCATCTTAACAAAAATACTGATTTTACCACCACAATACTATAGCTTTGGGCTAGATATATACTAAATAACTTATTTATATATTTAAGATACCTTTTAATATATTCAAATATTATACCCAACTCTACTATATTAATTATAATATAATATTTTTTTAGAATCTTCTTTTGGTTAACGTCAAAGATAAGCGAGCGAGCCGGACAAGCGAGCGAGCCACCTCACCACCCCACCCCAACAAAAACACCGGCTTCACTACTATACCGCTATTATGCTGGCCTAGATACATGCCAAATAGCTTATATACATGCTTAAGATGCCTGCTGGTATGTTCGAATGTTATGTCCAGGCTTGCTATAATTACCACAGCGGTGTATGTGCGCAGAGGTAGCCTCTGGCTGGGGGGTGCGCTGGTGCTTTGGAGGCGCTGGCTGCTCAACCACTTCATCTACAGCATCGCTGTCTAGGATTCTGTCAGCCTGGTGTATAGTAAGCGTGCCCCCATACTATATACGCTGTCTTTTCAGCTGCCAGCGCTTGCTCAGTAGCTCATTTGCAGAGCGAAGTGTTGTGTTCTCCACACATATAAGCGCCATTTGGTGCATTATTGTCTGCGCCCCTTTAGATAGTTGGTCCACAGTTGTTAGTAACAATGTGGGAAAGGTATTCTGGTATTGGGTAATCTGGTTTTTAATTAGGCCTGTTTGTAGGCTAGCTTCTGATGGATTTAATGGTGTCTTTGTAGTCCAGGTAGCTTCTGTATTCGTGGTACCCGGACATGAATTTACTGGAGTGGCCACTAGTAACTGTATATCTAGTTTTGATAGAACTCTGTCTGGGTTATAAGGTATAATACTAGCTCCAACAAAGCTGCTGTGTATGTTTTTAGGTGTTATTGCAGTAGTAAATGCTTTGTGAAATCCGGAGAGAAACTCCAGCTTAGAGATATGGTTGATGTGTGTGTGTATTAAGCTTTCCACCTTCTTACTATACGTTTGTTTTAGTGGTCTAAAGCAGCCAATATCTAATGGCTGGAGGATATGTGATGAATGTGGTGGTATACAGATTGTGACAATCTTGTATTCTTGGTAGTATAGTTTGAAAATAGCTGAATGGTGGTTTTCGTGACTATCTAGGACTAATAGCCAGTAGTCCAAATAGTAGTGCTGTGCTGTAAATTTGTTGAAGTGCTGTAGTCACTGTAGAGTGAGCTCGTTCGTTGTTTAGCTGTTATTAGAAAGCATAATAACCTAATCTGTTGGTAGCTTGGTCACTGTATACCAACTAGCTAAATAGTACTACCTAATAAAGATAATGAATGGTGGTAATGCCCAACCTTCTGTGCCTACTTCCTAGATAACTGTTATCTATTTGTGATTCCTAGGCTGTGTTAGCTTTGCTTTATCACACAATTCAGCACCTGTGATAACAATAGTTATAGATATTATGCCCATTGTGAAGCCAGTCTCATCAAAGTTGTAGATATCATTGTCTGCAATGCCATACTTAGCTTTTACAGCCTCGACTAGCTAAAACCACTTACTAATAAACGCAGAATCTTCGTATTTTGTTTGCTGGTAGTCATATTTCCTAGATAAACACATTTGTAGCTCTGGGCAGTATTTAACAAAGTTACTAGCCCATTTCTTATTAACATGTTGCATATTATTGTTGCTATGTGTCAATAGCAGTTGGTTGGCCATATCTTCCACATTATTTAGTTTAGGATAAAAAGACCGCACACATAGCTTAAGTATATACTGAACAATAATATCCTCTTCTAAATTTATAAGGTTTTGTAATTTCAGAGTACTATCTGCCCTAGAGATACAGCCTTTACACTGGTGGGTAAGGGTGGACCAGGGGACATTATATAACTTTACAGCAGCCCTAATACTTAAAGCTGTATCTTTTTCCAAAGCTTGAATAGCTATATTTATACGTGATTCAGTCATAGAGGTAGCCATTGTTGTGGTTGTTGAGATATGTGGTGGTGAAGGTAAAGGGGTCCGTAGGCGGCCGGAGGTGGCTCGCTCGCTTGTCCGGCTCGCTCGCTTATCTTTGACGTTATATATTGTTTTAATAATTTTTTAGTTTTATTTGTTTATGCTGTTTATTTATGGTATCTTAATTTAATATATTATTTGTTTAATATATAATAAATATGTTTTTATATTATATATGCTATTTTTTTATTTGCTACTGTTTATTTAATGTTTTATTAATAGAGTATAGTGTTGTGTTTTTTGTATGTATAAGTATTAATTAATATATTATAGTTTGTGTTCCTTTAGATAGTTGGTCTACAGCTGCTAGTAGTAATATAGAAAAGTTATTCTGGTATTGGGTAATTTGGTTTTTAATTAGACTTGTTTATAAATTAGTTTTTGATGGGTTTAATGGTGTTTTTATAGTTTAGGTAGTTGTTATATTTATAGTACCTAGATATGAATTTACTAGAGTAACTGCTGGTAATTGTATATTTAATTTTAATAAAACTTTATTAAGGTTATAAAATATAATATTAGCTCCAGTAAAACTGTTATATATATTTTTAGGTGTTATTGTAGTAATAAATATCTTATAGAATTTAGTGAGAAACTCTAGTTTAGAGATATGATTAATATATATATATACTAAGTTTTTTATCTTATGGTTATACACTTGTTTTAATAGCCTAAAACAACTAATATCTAGTAGCTAAAAAATATATAATAAATATAGTAGTATATAGATTATAATAATCTTATACTTTTAGTAATATAGTTTAAAAATAATAGAGTAGTAATTTTTATAACTATCTAAGATTAATAATTAGTAATTTAAAATATAATATTATACTATAAATTTGTTAAAATACTTTAGTTATTATAGAGTAAGCTTATTTATCATTTAATTATTATTAGAAAACATAATAACCTAATTTATTAGTAGTTTTATTACTGTATACCAGCTAGCTAAATAATATTACCCAATAAAGATAATAAATAGTAGTATTATCTAATCTTCTATATCTATCCTCTAAATAACTATTACCTATTTATAATTCCTAGGTTGTACCAGCTTAGCTTTATTATATATTTTAGTATCTATAATAATAGTAGTTATAGATATTATGTTTATTATAAAGCTAGTCTTATTAAAGTTGTAGATATCATTGTCTATAATACTATACTTAGTTTTTATAACCTCTATTAACTAAAATCACTTACTAATAAATATAGAATCTTTATATTTCACTTATTAATAATTATACTTTTTAGACAGATATATTTATAGTTCTAGGTAACATTTAATAAAGTTATTAGCCTATCTTTTATTAATATATTGTATATTATTATTACTATATGCCAGTAGTAGCTGGTTAGTCATATTTTTTATATTATTTAGTCTAAGATGAAAAAACTGTACATATAACTTAAATATATATTAAACAATAGTATTTTTTTTTAATTTTATAAGATTTTATAATTTAAAGATATTATTATATTATAAAGAGTAGCTATTATATTAACAAATTAAGATAATATAAAAAACATCATAATATTTAGTAATAATTTAAATACTTAATTCTTGGTTTTTTTTTATAATTTTAATAGTTAAAAGAATTCTAAATTCAGTCATAAAGGCAGGTATTATAGTAGTTATAAAGGTATAAGATATAGGAGGAGTGGTAGGTGCATAGGTGTGGTGAGGTGATCCGCTTGCTTGTCTGATCCGTTCGCTTATCATTGACGTTATTTATTATAGATTATTAAGAATTATTCTATTTTCTAAAAACTGTTCTAGGGTTCTAGGATAATAGTCTTGGTGAGTCTGTAGGTGATGATTAGGATTTTGTTATAGATTTGATTTATTAGGAGATTTCTTAAATATAGTAATCCTTATATGAAATTATAGATTATAATTTAAAATAGTTTAGTTAGTACTTTATTTAATTATAAATATCTATAAAGTATGTATTTCACTGGTTTATTCTTTAGATATAAATTATATATCTTAATATAGTTCTTGATCTATTATCTTATTTTAAACTAAAAATATTACCATATAATAAGTTTCTATATTCTTTTAATTTCTAGGTAACTATATATAAGTATATTATAATATAATTACAAGATTTTAAATTATAATTTCTTATCTAGGATATAAAAAAGGTTTTTAAAAAAAATATATTTATTTTTTAGAATGAAAAATATAGTAATTTTTTTAAAATTCTAAAATATTTTTTTTACTATTATATCCTTTTAATAACTTTTCTTAAGTTTAATAGTTATTTTAGGTTTAATTTTATAAATAATAAGGTTGAGTTTTTTATTAATAATAATAATATTTCTTTATTATTCTAAGATTGTTTTTTTGTTTATAGAGATATTTTTTATTAAATTAAATTATTAGTTAATAATATTAGTTCTAATATTTTTTTTTCTTTTAAAATAAATAATTTTTATATTATATTTACTGAGTATTTTTTATTATTAAACTCAATATCTATTAAGTTCTTTTATTATTAGAAAATAAATAAGATTTTTATAGTCAGAAAATACCTTAAATAGTTTTGTGGTTTATAGATAAACTCTTTATTTTTTATAAGTATATAAAATAGCCATAAATTTTTTATTATGTATTAGATATCTGGTTTCTATAATATTAAATTTATATAATAAGTAGATAATTGGGTACTATTTCTGGTTAAATTATTTCTATAATAAGTAAACTTCTAAGATTATTATAGAAATATTAGTTTTTATTTGTATTAGTAATTTAGGGTTATATAATTTAAGAATTAATACTGAGATGAAGGCTTTTTTTAAAATTTAAAAAACCTTAATTCTTTCTTTAATTATTTTAAATTATATGTTCTTTTTTATTAATTCTAAAAAAACAAAAATTAGGTAGTTATATTTTTGAATAAATTATTAATAATAATTATATAATTTTAAAAAGATTTATATTTTTTAAATATTTTTAATATTAGTTAGTTCTGTATAACTTATATTTTCTTTGGGTTTATTTATATATTATGTAGAATTATAATAGTTTCTAGAAATTTAACTTTAGTAACTTTGAATTTAGATTTCTTTAATTTAACTTTAAGCTTATATTAATTTAAGGTTTTAAGAATCTGGTTAATATGTTTTTAATATTTATTAAAGTTTGTATTATAGATAAGAATATTATTTAGATATATTATATAACGTCAATGATAAGCGAACGGATCAGACAAGCGAGCGGATCACCTCACCACACCTACGCGCCCACCACTCCTCCTATACCTTATACCTCCACAACCACCGCAATGCCTGCCTCTACGACCGAATCCAGAGTTCTTCTAGCTATTGAAGCTATGAAAAAAGACCAAGAATTAAGTATTCGAGCTGCTGCTAAGCATTATGATGTCCCTTATACCACCTTAGTCTGCCGATATAATGGCCGCTCTTCACGATGCGACAGCATCCCTAAATCGCGAAACCTTACAAAATTGGAGGAGGATGCCATTGTTCAATATATACTTGAGCTATGTGCGCGGTCTTTTCATCCTAGGCTGGGTAGTGTGGAAGATATGGCCAACCAGCTGCTGCTGGCGCGTAGCGACGATAGTACGCGACGCGTCGGTAAGAGATGGGCTGGTAACTTTGTCAAACGCCGCCCAGAGCTACAGACGCGTCTGTCCAGGAAGTACGACTACCAGCGAGCGAAATGCGAAGATCCTGTACTTATCAGCAAGTGGTTTCAGCTAATAGAGGCTGTAAAGACCAAGTACGGCATCGCGGACAATGACATCTACAACTTCGACGAGACTGGCTTCGCAATGGGCATAATATCTACAACTACTGTTGTTACAGGTGCTGAAACACGCGATAAAGCTAAGCTGGCGCAGCCTGGGAATCGCGAGTGGGCAACAGTTATCCAGGGGATAGGCGCAGAAGGTTGGGCAGTGCCGCCATTTATTGTCCTCGCTGGGCAACACCACTTAGCTAGCTGGTATACAGCGACAAAGCTACCAGCGGATTGGGTTATTGCGCTTTCTGATAACGGCTGGACGACGAACGAGCTCGCTCTACAGTGGCTAAAGCACTTCGACAAGTTTACAGCGCGGCGCTGCATTTCGGACTACCGGCTATTAGTCCTAGATGGTCACGAAAGCCACCACTCTGTTGCCTTTGAGCTATACTGCCAGGAGCATAAGATTGTCACAATCTGCATGCCGCCGCATTCATCGCATATCCTCCAGCCACTGGATATTGGCTGCTTTGGGCCATTAAAGCAGGCGTATAGCCATGAGGTGGAGAGCTTGGTGCGCGCGTACGTTAACCATATCTCTAAGCTGGAGTTTCTCACCGGGTTCCACAAGGCGTTTACTGCTGCAATAACACCTAAAAACATACGCAGCAGCTTTGCTGGAGCTGGCATTGTACCTTATAACCCTGACAAAGTTTTATCAAAGCTGGATATACAGTTGCCAGCAGCTACTCCAGCGAATTCACGTCCAGGCACTGCGAATGCGGCAGCTACCTGGACTACAAAAACACCATTAAACCCATCAGAGGCTAGCCTACAAGCAGGCCTGATCAAAAACCAGATTACCCAGTACCAGAATAGCTCTCCTACATTACTGCTAGCAGCTGTGGACCAGCTGTCTAAAGGGACACAGACTATAATGCATCAATTGGCACTTATACGTGCAGAGAACACAACACTGCGCTCTGCTAATGAAGCATTAAGTAAACGGCGGCGGGCAAAAAGACAGCGTATACAGCATGGAGGCATGCTCACCATACACCAGGCAGGTGATATACTGGACCAAGACACCATAGGTAGGCAGCATAAGCAGGTAGAGCCAAAAAACTGTCAGGACAACATGCAGCCAGGAGGGGGCTCTGGAAGGGTATTGCGCTGCAGTCAATGCGGTAGAGCTGGGCATAATATTCGAACATGTCAAGAGGCATCTTAAGCATGTAAATAAGCTATTTAGTATGTATCTAGCCCAAAGCTATAGTATTGTGGTGGTGAAATCAGTATTTTCGTTGAGATGGGGTGGTGAGGTGATCCGCTCGCTTGTCTGATCCGTTCGCTTATCATTGACGTTATATATTATCAATATATTCTTGTAAAATATAATTTATAAATATCTAAAAAGTTATAAATATATTAATTAATCTAAAAAATATAACTAGATATTTAAATAATTTATATTTAGTTCTAAAAGTAGTTTTCTATTTTTCTCTAAGATTAATTCTAATATTATAGTATATATTAATAAGGTTAAGTTTTATATAAACTATAATACCTAATATTTTGTTAAAGGATTTATTAATAAGAAATAGGGGTTCTCTATCTTTGATAATAATTGTGTTAAGGGTTTGGTAATTGATATAAATTTGTAATTTGTCTAAGTTCTTTTTTTTTATAAATAGAATAAGATATCCTACTAGTGAGTTAAAAGGTTGTATATATCTTGTCTTAAGGTTTTTTTTGATGTATTCCTAGAGTACTGCTGTTTTTTGATTAGTATATTTATATATTAGTATGAATTAAAGTTGTGTTTCTTTCTATAGTAGTATTAAATATTTGAATAAGTTAATTTTTGATAAGGTTTATTCTTCTGATATAAGTTAAAAAATGTTTTTTTCTTTTTTAGATATCTATTTAGAGATGTCAGTTATTTCTAAGGTTATACATAGTTCCCTAGTTTAAATCTATACTTTTTATAAGGTATTTGGTTTATATTTATATCTATTCTTAATTTCTTTTTTAGATAAGTGTGTTGTAAGTTTTAAATAGGTTTCTCTTAGAGTGTTTTTATTAGTTGATTATGTTTTAGTAATTTTTTAACAGTTATAATTGTTAAAAGTAATTTCTCTTTTTCTTTAATTAATACTAGGATTATATTTTATTAATTATAAGAATCCAAAAACTAGTAAGATATCTTCTAGAAGATCTAAAATATTGATTATATATTCTTTTAGATGTCTATTAATAAATAATTTGAGAATTGTTTTTTGGATAACTTTTCCTAAAATTTAATATAAAAAGGCAGTAACTTAGTAGATATTAGATTTTTATTATATTTTGAGTTGATATTTTTGTATTGTTGTAATGGAGATGTAGTTTTTTTTTGTTTTATTATTAATTAAGGTTTTTATAAGGTTTTTAAAGATGAGTGAGGTAAAAATGAGTTTTTTACAGAAACTAAGATTTTTTATTTTAATATGTTTCTGTTGGTTTTAAAGTGTTCCTAGTTTTTTGATTTATATTGTTAAGTATATCTTCTATAAGTTTTCAAGGTATCGAAACTGTAAAAATATTTTAGATAGTAAATTTTTCCTTTTTTTACTAGATATATACAATAATATTATTATCTTTCTCTATATTTTTTAAAGTAGTATATACAACTTTTGTAGAAATATCTGGTTTTAGATTTTAGTATTCTTTCTTTGTATTTTTGATAAAAATAGGTATTAGAGTATTATTTCTATTTTTTATATATATTGAAGATTCTAATGTATATTACATATAGTATGTAGGGTAGTTCTTTTAGTTTATTATCTATAATATATTCTATTTTACCAGAGTTATTTTGCTGGTTAAAATTATCTATTTTTTTATAGGTTTTTTGATTTTTTTTGTATTTCTGTATTAGGTCTTTGATTTTATTTAGTATGTTTTTTTGGGTTTGTTTTATTTAGGTTAATTTCTTCTATTCTTTTGATTTAGAATTGTTGTAATAGTATACATAGTAGTTATTCTATATTATAAAGTATCTAATATAATATATATATTTAAAGATGCTAAAAATTTCTCTAAATAATCATTCTTTAATATAGTTAAGATATAGAAAATAGTAATATTAATGAGCTTATTTATTATGATAGTTATTATATAAATTAAGGTATTTATATAATTGAATATTGGTGCTGTTTTTTTTATAGAGATGGTATTTTTATTCTTTGTGAAGAAGATATTTTATATTTTTGAAGAGTTGTTATTATTTGTTGGGGTTGTATTAAGGTAGATTTTTATTATTTTTTACCTAAGACTAATAAGCTTTTTATTAATTGGCAAAGTTTTACCTATATAATATAGTTATATAGTAGTAAGTGGATTCTTGGTATAGTTAAAAAAGGCTTTATACTTTGTTTATTGTATATTTATATTTAATAGTATTATATTCTGGTTGTTATTAGTAATTTTAATAGATGTTAGTTTTAAGTATTTTATGGGTAGTTTATTTTTTTATAAGTATATTAAGTCTATATTTAATATAGATTTATAATTTGTAGATTTAAGTATATTATTGGGAAAAAACTATTTAAAAGATTGGTTTGTCTGTGTTTTTGTTAATGATTTTTGTTTGTTATTTTTGTTTAGTATAATAATTTTTATTATATTTTTTAGGGTTTTTGGGGATGAGTTCTTATTATAATTAATTAAATTAAACTAGGGGTGTGATTGAAATTAAGGATATTTAGATTATTCTTATAAAGATTTTTATATCTATCTAGTATTTTTTTTATAAGTATTTATTTGAGCTTCTTTTATATACTAAATATATTCTTGGTATAAGATTATTTTATAATTAGTTAAGTTTTTTTTTTTTTGACTGTGTATTAGTGAATAAGATAGGGTTCTATTTAATAGTTATGTTAATTTTCTGAATAATATTTTAGTGTTAGATTGGTTTGGTTTCAGAGTATATATATCTTTATATTTTATTTGTTATTATATTAAAGTTTTTAGGGGTAGATGATTGTTTTATTATCCTAAATTACTTTTCTTAATAGGGTTGTTTTTGGAAATTCTTTTTTTTTTTGTTTTTAGGATAATTTTGTTTGATATATTCTGTTTTGTTGTACTGGTAGCAGAGTGGTGTATTGGATTTTTTTGGTTTCTGGTGTTATATTGTATTAAGGTTTATAGGTTCTGACCCATAAATTTTGTTTAATTTCCAAGAAAATTTTCTGATTTAGGTCTAGTTCTACTAAGGTTTTTTGGTATACTTATTAAAATAGTATTTATTTAAGTTATGGTAGGGTTTCTTCTACTATAAGTCTTTTTAGAATTAATATAGTGTATTGTTTAATTTAATAGCTATGGTCTGTATTTTATAGTAGGTTATTTCTTTTTTTAGGAGTTTCTGTTTGATGATTTTTATTTTTAGGTTAAATTTGAGTTCTTTTCTGGTTTTGTAGAATAAAATATTATTATTATATTTAGTAAGAAATATATATTAGTTAAATTACTAGAAGTAGGATTGTATTAATCTAATTTATTTAAGTTAATTAAGTTTTCTGAGAGTTTTCTCAATTTTATTTTTATATTTATATTTTTGTTTAAGAAAATTTATAAATTTTTAAAAAGTGTTGAAGATTTTGTTGATTTCTAGAATTTGTATTTTTTAGTCTTTTTCTAGTATATCCTTATATATTTATTTATATACTAAATAGATATTGAGGGTGTTTTTTTTAAAATATATTCCTGTAAAATAAATCTTATACTATTCTATAATAAATTATTTGAAGTAAAAAAAAAAATAATTACTAAGTTAATTAAAAAATTAATTAAGTTTCTTAAATTGTTTTTTATATTTGATTGGGTTTTTTATTTTTAATATCTTGTTAAGTATTATTGTGAAGGTAATTGTAGTTTTATTTTTTTAAGCTTTTAATCTACTAATCAAAATAAATCTGGAATTGGTGAGTAATATAAGATTTTAAGTAATAATATTATTTGTTTAGGTGTTAGCTAAAATTTTAGTATATTGTATTATTTTTTTAAAATTTTCTGATATAATTGTTTTAAAATTTTTAATTATTATTAAGACTATTTATATATATTATTAATATATTATAATTATTTTTTATTATATTATCTTAAGGTTTTGTTTTAATTTTTATTTAGTATTATTTTTTAGTATAATATTATTTACTTTTTTTGAAATTTATATTTTTATATTTACTATAAGCTTGTTTTTGTATTTTTATAGATTATCTATATATTTATTGGTTAATTTAAAAGGGTTGGGGTTTATTATATTATTACTTTTTTGTATATATAGTATTATTTAAGTTGTTGTTGTAATTATTTTTTATTTATATATTTTTAGGATATAAAAGTTATTAATAAATTTTTTATATTTGTTGTTTTTGCTATTTGATACTGATTTGAAATTACTATTGTTTATAAATAATTCTTATAGTTTTATATTATAGAATTCTGTTTTGTTTTTATATATTATAGAGAATTTATGAGTTATATTAAGGATTATTATATATTTATTATTTCTTTTTATTTATTAAAAATAATTAGTTAAAGTGTTATATTTTAGCCTAAAACCAGATTAAATATATTTTATTCTGAAGTCTCTAATTCTTAGTTGCTATTGTATGGGGTTTTTAATAAAGGAAGATAAATATATATTAAGTATAATAATAACTGTATAATAAAGTATATAATAATAATAGTAAATAGACTAGCTATTAAGATACTATAGTTTAGGTATTAACCAATAGTTCCTAAGAAAAAAGCTATTAATTTTAAGATGAAATATACTAATTATATATATCATATCTTAATATATAAAATAATAAAGATATATTGATATATTACCCAAGTAGCTTAGTGCTTACCTCACTTAATGCTCAGCTGAATACTAAGCACCCTAAGTACTAAACACTCATATAACCATAAATCATCATAGTAGCTTTTATTTAAAGAGAGATATTATAATAATAAGATTCTTTTGTAGTAACATCTTTCTGTATAGTCTAGGGTTTCATATAATCCCATTGTTTATATAGTCCTACCTTCTATGTAGTCTGGTCTACCATATAGGTTGGTGGTCTATATAAAATAAATCTATATAATCATATATTTTATATAGGAATCTATTTTACATAGTGTATAGATACACTATTACTTTGTGTACCATGTGGGAAGGGTGTCTGTATGGGAACTAGGTCTGTGTAGGTTATTCGGGTGCTATGCTGTTATTCCATAACAATTTTATTGTTTGCTTGCTTTTTGATTACTCTATCTATTGTCTATATGCATTCTTTAGTTTTTTATTTTAAAATATTAAGTTATCTTAGTTCTTTAATAATAAACTATTTATAGTTCTCTTTTTACTAAACTATTATTTATGTTAATTATTAAAAAATAATATATATATTTATATTAGAAAAAAAAAATAGATTTATCTTAGCTAAATTATATATAGTTCTTCATAAGATAAATATAAAATTTTGTGTATATAAGATATGTTTAAAAAGGGCCAACAGAAGTATTAAAGAAATTTAAATAAATAAGAATATAAAGAATAAAAATAAAAAAAAGAATAAGTATCAAATTTTTTAGTAGAAAAAAATATTTATGGTTTGGAAAATATTTAGTTAATTAATAGATTTATTTATAACCTTACTAACCTAAATCCAGATACCCAAAGAGAGTTAACTCAAAACATCAATTAACTCAATAAAATAACTTAAAAGATTTTAAAAAAATCATATTAAAAAATCATCAACTTAATAAAATCTGTATTCAAAGTTAATTATAAGATCCTAACAACTACTTTCAACTTACTTTAAAACATAAACTTTTTAATAAAAAAAGAAGACAATAGAATTATTTAAGAATTAGAAAAAAAGATTGATAACTTAAAAAAAAAAAACACTAGCCCAGAACAAATTAACAATACTCATAATTAAAATTAAAATCAAAACAACAGCTAAGATAATTAGAATCTTAATCCCAATTATCAAAATTAAGATTGAGATTATCAAAATCAAAACTACCATCAGAAAAACAATAAATATAAAAGTAATAAACAATATAATTTAAAAAATAAAAATAATTCATAATACCAAGACTCTTAAAATTTATAAGATTCTCAAAACCAATCTCCAATTCAAAAATATCATATATCTTTCTATTCACTATCTCTATTTACTTAGTTTATTTATTTGATTATTTGTTCTTTAACTACTTACTCTGTTTATTTTATATAATTATATCTATATATAATCTTATTATATAGTATTAAACTATTCTCAAAAACAATATTATAACCTTAAAGTAGATTTTTATTTCTAACTTTTATACTAATAAAACTAATAGTTTATTATAATTATTATAATATATTATTATATAATAAACAAAAAGGCAAATAAGAATTAAGTTACAAAACTCATAGCAAAAATAAAGAAGGCTTGTTTAGAAGTAACTTATTAAGATATTAATAATATCTAAATAATTAAATTTAATAAGATTTAAAAATGATTTTATTTACTAAGACTTTATTTTCTAGAACTCAATCCCTCCTATTCTTGCCCATTGATAGTGTTAATAAAAACAAAAACATAGAAATTATAAACATATCTATTAAAAAACCTAAACAACTATCTTTATTTACTACCAATTAAAAATACTTTTTTGTAATTAATCTATATGGATTTCTGAATCTAGATACTTGGCAAAATCTAAAGTTAGTTAATCCAAGATTAATTAAAAAAACAAAGGAAAAAAAAGAGCAGAAAGTTATTAAGAATTTTACTATATTTATTAATTCAAAAAAATTAAATCTTATTTTTGATTAACAAATATTTTTACCTTTTTTCTATTTATATGATTTTTTATAAATTTATTTTTAAAAAAAAAAATATTTATTAATATTTATTATTAATATTATATTATTTATTATTTGTTTTTGTAAAATATAATTAATCTTTTTGCTGGAAAATCAGAAAATTTTTTGGATAATAAAAAAAATAATATAAAATTAAAAATTGTAAAAAAAAAAAAAAATATATACTAAATTATAGTTAGTAAATATGTCTTAACGTATTCCACAAGCGAGCGAACATCCCAAGCGAGCGAACACCCCCCCAGCCCACCAAAAACCTTTTTATTAATATATTAATAAATATTTATTATAAAATTATAGAAAAATTACTTCTTTAAATAATAGTTTAAAATAATCTAATTAGTATTTTTTTTTATTTTTTAATATTAATATTAAATTAATAATAATTATTTTAAATATTGTTAAAAACAACACATTTTTTTATTGTTTGACTCTAAATATCTAAATAATTTACGAACGAAAATCTTTAAAAATTAAAAATCTAATAAATAATGATATAATCTAGGCCTGTTTAAAGCTACTATTTATAATAATAAAAATTAAGTTCTAGAAACTCTGCTAAAGTTGGCACAACACACTAACTATTTTTTTAAAATAATTATACATAAATATAATTAAAAAAATTAAAAAAATAAATTTGAATTTAATATATTAAAACTTTTTTATTTTTATTTTTTTAATTTTTTTTTATATATTATATAATTTAATATCAATATTTTTAATTTTTATAATAAAATTTTATAAAAAATTGAATTTTTATTAAAAAATTTAAAAAAAATTATAAAATAAAATATTAATTTACTTTAATTTAAAAAAAATTTTAGGATTTTTTTTATATATTTTTATATATAATTATAATAAAAAATAGCTAGTGTGTAGTCAGTGTGTTGTGCTAACTTTAGCAAAATCTATAAATCTTAATTTTTAATATAATAGATAGAGGTTTTGTACAGGCCTAGATTATATATTTATTTAATAGATTTCTTATTTTTAAAGATTTTTATTTATATATAATAAAGATATTTACTGGCAAACACTTAAGATTATATGCTGTTTTTTAAAAATTTTAAATTAATTATTATTAATTTATTTTTATATTTAAAAAATGTAAAAAAATATAATGAATTGATTTTAATTTATATTAGTTGAAAGATATTTTTTTTATAATTTTTTAAGAGATATTAATTAGAATATTAATAAAAAGGTTTTGGTGGGGTGTTGGGGTGTTCGCTCACTTGGGGTGTTCGCTCGCTTGTGGAATACGTTATATACTTTATAAGATATTAGTATTAAAAATCTTAAAAATAAAAACAAAAGATATCCTATAGAATATGAGAATATATACCTTCGTGGAAGTGGCTTAAAACAAAAAAATTACTAATTAGTAAATAGTAGTTAAGATTATAAAAATTCCTGATAATTTAGGTTTTAAAAACTCTATTAGGATTAAAATAAATAGATATTTAGATTTTTATTTATATAGAGAATATGGTTTGTTAAATTTAAAAAGAAAACTATATAAATAAGTAGTAATATTTTAAAAGATTTATTTACTTAAAGAATAGACTATGATTTTTAAATTATATATAAAAGTATTTATAGATTTAATTAAAAAAAACTATCTTCTATAAATTTTTATAAAATCCTTGTTTTCATTATCTAGATCCCCTAAGTTTTTTAAAATTATATAATCTCTTAATTAAACTATACAACCCCTTGATTAAAAATCAGCTTTTGAAAAAAATATAATAATAAATAGAAAAGCAGAACCTATTAAGACTAGCAAGATAAATATTATCTTAAATATTTTATAAATTAACTTTCTTAGAAGTAGTTTTCTGGTTATAATAAAAAAATTAATAATATTTATAAAAAAAAAAAAAGGGTTATCTATTATCTTATATAAAATTATTTTTTTAAGTAAAATTAAAATTTTTTATAAAAAGCTTAGCTTAAAAATATTATCTTTAATAGATTTTAGTTAGATCAAAAATTAGTATAAAATCTTAAAAATTATAGATTTATATTTAACCAATTTTATATTAAAAATAATAAATAAACTTATTAAAAACTAGTTAAAAAAAAAAAAAATTTATAAAGTTAAAAGATATTTTTTCTTTAATAATCTATATAAAGAATAAATTTATTTAAAAATTAAATTTAAATTAGGCCTAACTTTTTAAATTTATTAAAAAAATAAAAGTTTAGTTTTGAATTTATAGTTAAAACAATAAAAAATAAGAATGGATAGGTTAAAAAGATAGTTTAAATTTATTGAGAGAGATAATAAATGTAAAAAATTATAAAAAAAGGTTAAAAATAAAGTATTTATAAAAACTAAATTAAAAAAAGATATAATAATAAAAGATTTATAGTTTCTACCATCTTCCTAACCCACACTAAACAAAAAGAATAAGAAAATTAAAAAACTTTTTGTGAAATTTACACTATCTTACTAGAAAGTAGACAAAAAATATTACTTACTTCTAATAATATTTAATAGATTAATAAATATAAATAAGATAAACTAAAAAATCAATAAAAACATAAACAAGATAAAATTAAATAAAAATATAATTAAAAAAATAAATAAATAAAATAAAAATATAAAAAAAAAAAAAAAAGAAAGAGAAAAACTATTATAAAAAAGAAATTTATAAAGAAAAACTAAATAAAAAAAATATAAGTAGATAAAGTAGATATAGTTAAAACCCAAAACTCCAAAAAAAAAAAAAAAAAATTAAACTTTATATATATATAATAAAAAAGATTTGCATAATATATAAAAGTTAGAAGAAAAATTAGTAGATTAAATATACTTATTTTGGGAAAAACCTCTTAAATCAAAAGCAAAATTATAAGAGAATCTATGATTTATATTTTAGTCTTAAAAGAAAAGATTGTATAAAGTTCTAATTAAAATTAAAAAATATATTTTAAAATTAAAAAAATTAGCCACTTACTAGAGTTTAATAAATAATAAATAATAAATATATTATCTAATTAATTAAATTATTAAATTTGTTATTAATAGATATATAACTATTTTTCTATTTGATGTTGTTGTTAAAAATGGTTTATTTGGTTTTCAAACATAATATTAGCAAAAAATACTATATTATTATAAATTATTTTTAGAAAAAAAATATTAGAGAAAAAAGAAGAGTTAATATAAATAAAAAATAGATAAAATTTAATAAATAAGTAGTAAAATAAAATAACGTATCTCACAAGCGAGCGCGCAGCACAAGTGAGCGCGCAGCCCCCCACCCCACCCCAACAAAAACACCACTTTTACCACCATATTACTACTATACCAGCCTACATATATACCAAACTATTTAATTATATATTTAAGATATTTATTAATATATTTGAATATTATATCCAAGTTTATTATAGTTACTATAATAGATTATTTTTCTGGAAATAACCTCCAGCTAAAGGTTACATTGATGGTTTAAATATTCTACCTACTTACTCTGGTTATTTATAGTATTATTATCTAGGATTTTACTAGTTTAATATATAGTAAATATGCCTTTATACTGTATATACTGTCTTTTTACCTGCTAGTATTTACTTAATACTTTATTCATAGAGTATAGTACTGTATTTTTTGTATATATAAGTATTATTTGGTATATTATTATTTATATTCCTTTGGTAAGTTAGTCTATAGTAGCTAATAATAATATTAAAAAACTATCTTAGTACTAGATAATCTAGTTTTTAATAAAGTCTGATTATAAGACAGCTTTTAAAGAATTTATTAGCATCTTTGCTATCTAAGCTGCTACTATATTTATAGTACTAGGGCATAAGTTTGTAAATATAATTAATAATAGCTATATATCAAGTTTTAAAAGTATCCTATTAAGATTATAAGATACAATACCAGCTCCAGCAAAACTACTAAGTATATTTCTTTTAATTATTATAATAATAAATACTTTCTAAAATCCAGCAAGGAACTCCAGCTTACTAATATAATTAATATATATATATATTAAGCTTTCTACTTAGCAGCTATACACCTGCTTCAATAGCCCAAAGCAGCCAATGTTTAATAGCTGAAGAAGATATAAAAAATATAATAATATACAGATTATAATAATCTTATACTCTTAACAATAGAATTCAAAGGTAGCTAAATAATGGCTTCTATGACTGTCTAGGACTAATAGCCAATAGTCAGAAAAACAGCACTACACTATTTTTTTATCAAAATACTTTAATTACTCTAAAGTAAATTCATTTATCATCTAACTATTATCAAAGAATACAATTACCCAGTCCTTTAGTAGCTTTATCTCTGTATACTAACTAGCTAAATAATACTGCCTAGTAAGGATAATAAATAATAGTATAGCCCATCCTTCTGCACCTATCCCCTAAATAATAGTTACCCACTTTCAGTTCCCAGGCTACGCTAATTTAGCTTTATCGCAGATTTCAGCACCTATAATAACTATAGTTGTAGAAATCATGCCTATTACAAAGCCAATTTCATCAAAATTATAAATATTATTGTTAACAATACCATACTTAGCTTTTACAGCTTATATAAACTAAAACTAATTACTAATAAGTTTAGAATCTTCATATTTAACTCACTAATAGTTATATCTTCTAAATAAACACATCTAAAGCTTAAAGCAGTATTTAATAAAATTATATATCCAATTTTTATCAACATATCAAGTATTATTATTATTATATATTAATAGTAGTTAATTAGCTATATCTTTTATATTATTTTTCCTAAAATAAAAAAATATATACACAGCTTAAGTATATACTAAACAATAACATCCTCTTTTAATTTTATAAGATTTTATGAATTAAAAGTACTATTACACTATAAAGAGCAACCACTATACTAATAGCTAAAGGTTACTCTAGAAATATTATATATTTTAATAATAGTAGTAATATTTAAATTTTCATCTTTTTTTAAAGTTTTAATAGCTAGAATAATTCAGGATTTAGTTATAGAGGTAGTTATTATGGTGGTTATGGATGTATGTAGTGCAAGAGAAGAAGGAGTGTGCCGACATTTGGTGGGGTGCGCGCTCGCTTGTGCTGCGCGCTCGCTTGTGAGATACGTTATATATAAAATTAAGATTATTAGTTTGGCTACTAAGCTAGCCTAGGATTTTTAAATACCCACAATTTATAAATATATAGAAAAAGTTTTTATATTTTAAATAACTTTATCAAACTATAAAAATATAAGTATTAAAAATATTGAGAAAATAAGATAGGATTATAAATATGATTGTTATATCTTACCTAGTAACATACTAGCTATTTTTAAAATTATAAATTTAATAGATAAAAATATAAAGATATTAAGATGTTAGATATCTATCTTCTAATATAAATATATTAATATAGAAATAGGTTTAAATCCCTCAAATCCCACTAAAAATAATAAAATATTAAAGAGTTTTTAAATTAAAAAAACTTTCTTTCTATTTTTTTTGATTCTAATAGATCCTTACTCCCATTACACCAACCAGAAATTATTCATAAATTTACTATATAATTTTATATATTTATAAAATCATAATCAACAAATAAATCTTAGAACTAATATTAAACAAATCTTAATAAACATTATAAGTATACTTTTTTAAAATCTAAGATTAAATAACTTTGGTTTTAAAATAGAAATCTATAATAGGTCAATTACAGACAGTATAATTAAAAATATAAAAATAATTTTAAATATATTTAACCTAGATAGACTACTTAACACAATCAGACCACTTTTATTTCTACCACCCAGCTCACTACCACTAGAAGAAGTACAACCACCACCATTCACATCCTCACCATTAAGTCTTTTATAAAGATAAACCTTATTATAGAACCACAAACCTAACATAACACTAAACATCTCACCCATAATACTCAAAACCCTTCTACTCCCAAGACCATCAACCTCCCACTCAATTAAGTCCAGAATCCTATCCTCATTATCAAATAATTCAAAAAACCAAGATCCTCACCCATCAACTTCCAACACAAACCAACCTAAAGCTTTTATAACAAACACAACCAAAACCACAATTAACAGGACTAAAAGCATAGACAAAATCAAAACCAACAGAATTAAAATTACCAACACTAACAAAACTAACATCTCAGCAAACAAAAAATAGAAAAATTATAATTAGAACATAAATCCAGTCACCAACATATAAAAAAACCTAAGACTTAAAACAAAAGCAGAAAACACAACAAAGCCTCTATATATCAATCCCACCCATATAAACCTCCAACCTTGCAATATCAAGCTGGAGACTATTAACTACTTCTAACCAGATTATCCAACCCCACAATACCCAAATAGCAACTTAGTTATCTCAGGTAAAACCATTATATATAAGAATATCTTCTTATTTTTTAAAAAAATAAAAGATATAATATTAATTAGAAATATACAGCCAGTAAAAGCAATATTATTTAATATTTTAAAAAATCAAATATTAATATAATACTAACAAAAATTAGGAGAAACTACAAAATTAGGAGAAACTACAAAATTAGGAGAAACTACAAAATTAACCCTCTAAGGTAATAATACAAAAACATTTTGGCTTATTATACTTATTAACAGATTTAAGCTATTTTACCAAATCTTACTATATTAATTTCTCAAATCCAGATTCACTATTCAGAATATAAAAAAAGGAAAAAACTTAGTCTAATATATTTAATAGGTAATTATAAATAAAAAAGTCTATAAACAACTAAATATATATATACAATTATCAACCATATAAAATAGATTCAACCTAGAGTTAAAAATAGAAGTACTAAAACTAATACCTAATATAATTGTTACACTTCGGCCTAGGACTGGGTTAAATGCATTTTACTCTGAAGTTTCTGACTCTTAGTCACTATTGTATGAGGTTTTTAATAGAGAAAGATAAGTATATATTGAGTATAATAGTAACTGTATAATAGAGTGTGTAATAATAATAATAAATAGATTAATTATTGAGATATTATGGTTTAAATATTAACTAATAGTTCCTAAGAAAAAAATTATTAATTTTAAAATAAAATATACTAATTATATATATAATATTTTAATATATGAAATAATAAGGATATATTAATATATTATTTAAATAGTTTAATACTTATTTTGTTTAGTGTTTAGCTGAGTGCTAAACATCTTAAACACTGAGTATTTATATGATTATGAGTTATTGTGGTAGCTTTTGTTTAAGGAGGGATATTATGATAATAAGATTTTTTTGTGGTGATATTCTTCTGTATAGTCTAGGGTTTTATGTAGTTCTGTTGTTTGTATAGCTTTGCTTTTTATGTAGTCTGATCTACTATGTAGGTTAGTGGTTTATGTAGAATAAGTTTATATAGTTATATATTTTGTATAGGAATCCATTCCACATGATGTATAGATACACCATTACTTTATGTATTATGTGGGAAGGGTGTCTGTATGGGAACCAGGTCTATGTAGGTTATTTGGGTGCTGTGCTGTTATTCCATAACAATAATAATAACCAATTTTATAGCATTTATTATTAACAAACAAAACCTATAAATTAAACTATACAATAAAAAAAAAAAATATAATAAACATAAAAAATATAAAAATTATTCTAATAACTCAGACAAACACCAATTACAATATTTATATAAACAATAAGGAGATAATCAATCAAAAATTTTTTTTATTAAAAATATAGAAAAGAATGAAAAAAAAAAAGATATATAAAAAATAATAGAAAACAGGATCAAAATCAAAATAAAAAATATATAAATTATAAAAATAAAAATAATAATTATAAAAAAAATAAATTCAAAAACTTTTATTATAATTTTGAGTTTAGATATTTAAAAAACTTTAAAAACAAGATATTTAAAAAGTGTTAGCAAAATAAACCTTCAAAGAATTATTTTACATACAATAATTTAGGTTATTAATAATAAATTTGTTTTAAAAAAGAAAATAAACTATTTACTAAAATAGTAATTAACCTATTTAAAGATTATAACTATAATATTCTAAATTAAATTTTAGCCAATAATTACTTTAGAAGATATAATAATAAAGAAAGCTTGTATAATTTAATTTACTTTTTACTAAAAGGTTTCCATAAATATAAAAATTATTCTGATAATGATTTAGATTTTTTATTAAAATCTAAATTATTTAATTTGGAGGATTCAAATAAAGTAGAAAATAATTTTAAATTAATAAAAAGAAGGTTTAAGATGATAATTATGAATATTTTTATTATGAATATTTTTAGAAAATTTGTATATAAGTTTGTTATTAAGAAAAAAAATAAAGTTAGTTTATTAGTAGTTGTAATTTTAACTAATCTTAGAAATGTGTGTAAATAGTATAAAAGAATTTTTATTTTGTGGAATTGTATGTTTAAGTATATTATGAATGAGTATGTGGTGGTGTTTTTGGAGATTCTGCTGCTTAATGTGATTATGGATAAGGTTATAAATTTTTATTTGAATAGTGAAAAAAATTTCTGGGTGATTGTTTTGATGATTGTCAAGATAAAATTAGATGGTTTTGTGTATTGAGTATATATGTATGCTAAGATTAAAAAATAACTATAAAAAATAAAGGAGTGGTTTTTAATGGTCTTGGATTTTAATTATATAATAATTATAGTTAATAGAAAATGGGTTAAAAATTTACTGGGATTTTAAAAATTATTGAAAAAAATATTATTGATATTTGTTAATAGAATTAAGTTAATAAGTTATAATTTATCTAAATATGTAGTAGTAATAATAGAATTAAAAATAATAAATAATATTTTAAGATTTAAAAAAATAGAAGTATATATTATGAAGTAGTTAAAAGTGAATTTATTATTTAATAATAATTTTCTAAAATTGGAAAAAGTAAGTATTAATTATAAAAATAATTAAATAGTTTTTTTTAGATGTTGGGATATTATAATCCTATACTAAATTATATATAAAAAATATTTAAAAATTGTAAAGTATTTGTAGGAGATGGTGATTTTATTTAGTATGGTATTTTTAATTTTTATTAGATTATTGGAAGGTTTTAATAATAAGATTTTTAAGTTAATTATAATAATAGATAAATATTATAAAGCTTTTTTTATATTAATTATAAATAAGAGTAGTTTTATAGTGTTTTTTAATATGTTAAATAAATTAATTTGACTTTCTAAAGGATTCTTAATTGGAATTATAGAGGAAATATTAGAAAAATATAAATTGGTAAATATATTAAGTTTTGTTTATTAGGGAGATATTATAAGGTTTTTTTTTTAGATTATGAAAAATTATGCTTAAAAATTTACTAAGCTTATTAAAAGTTTAAAAAAGAAGGATTTAAAGATTATTTAATAAGTTAAAATAAAGTAGATTAGTTGTTATTTAAATATTAAGTTTGAGAAAAAGGTGTATTAAATCTTGATAGAAGAGTTTTTTATATTATAAATAGTTAAAGATGGTTTGATGAGAATTAGAAATTTAATGAAAATTTTGTTAGTAAATAATTATAAAAAAAAGTTGAAGTAATAGAAGATGTATTAATTATTATAAAAGGATTAAGAATTTATAAATGAAATATTTAATGAGATGTATAAAAAGAAGTAGATAAGACTAGTTAATAAAATAGAATTTAGGTTTTTTGTTTTTGTTGTAAAGAAAAAGATAATGAAAAATTAGTTAATAGTTACTAGTAATAAGATTTTAAAATAAATAAGATTAAACTAGGATAAAAAATATTTTTTAATTTAAAATAATAAACTTATAGCCAAAGATTTTGTAAGAATAAATAGACTAGTTAAAATAGAGATAGAAACTAAATAAAAAATAAAAAAAAAAGTAGTAATTGATGTTTATATATTAAATATAATAATTAAACTAGATTAGCTAATACTAATACTTTTATTTAAAATTATTAAATAGCTAAAAAAGGTGTTTGTAATAATTTGTTTTAATTTTACTACTTTTTTTTATTAGTTTATTGTAGAGTCTATAAATTAGTAGAAGCTGACTATGATTTTTTATAGGGGTATTAATAAAATAAGAGTGGCTTTAATGGGGGCTATAGGTTTGGTCTAATATTTTAAAAAAAAGATTAAGAATATATTGAAAGATTTTTTGTAAGCTAAGGTTTATGTGGATGATTTTATAATAAAATTAGATCTTAAATTAATAATAGATCTTGTAAGATTTGCGAAACTTAAATTAAGATTAAGATTATTTATAATATTGTAGTATGGAAAATTGAAATTACTTATATAAGAAAAATTGAAAATTTTTATAAAATTTATATAGATAAAAGATATTAAATATATTTATAACATACTAATCTATATATAAAAAATTAGAAAAATAATAACTATATTAAATATTTATTATATAACTTTAGAATTTAAAAAATACTTCTTAAGATTTTATAATTAAATAATACTAAATTATATTATAAATTATTATAAGATATATATTACTAAAGAAAAACTAATAACTATTAAAATCTTGTTTTTTTTTAAAATATTTTATAATTTTGAGATTTATATTAGAATAATTTTTTATTTCTAAATTTATTATCTGTTATATATATTAGTAGTAAATTTGTTAATTAAATTAAAAATAAGTTATTTATAAGAATATTTTAAAATAAATAAGAAGGTTGTTAAATTGGAGGTATTAAAAAAAATAGATAATACCAGAGATAATGCTATTAAAGAAAAAAAAAAAAAGGTTAGTAATAATTAAAAAAAAAAAGATTAATTAAGAAACAAATAAAAAAAACCTGCACAAAAAGAGATTTTACTATTAAGTATAAGTTTTTAAAGTTAGATTCATAGGTTTTTTAAATCTATTAGTATATCTAAAGTGTGTTTTCAAAAACAAGATTTCTTCATTATCTTGACCCCAAAAAACTGTTGTTTGTAGATATAGATACTAGTAGGAAAAATATAAATATAATAATTTATTATATCAAAAAAAATCTAATATTAAAAAATATATTAGAATTTAGAATAGTAGAACCAATAATCTTCCTAAACAAATTATATAAGCTAGTAGAATTTAAATATTAGCCTACTAATTTTGAAGTTACCTATATTATATAGATAGTTAAGAAAATAAAACATTAAATAAAAAATGTGTTTATAACCATCTTGTATATAGATTATTTATTAGCAATCAAAATCTTAAAGAAAATAAAAATAAACTCTAACTATACCAATTTAAAACTGGTATTAATAGAACAATTCTTTTTATAATATTAGAATCTTTATATAAAATATAGACTTAGAAAAACCAACATTATAGCTAATACATTATCTTAGTTACTAGTAATTCAAAATCTAAGTTAGGATAATCCTAATCAAAATAATCATAATTGTGATTTTGATCCTAATTATAATTAAAATCTCAAGTTAGTATTTATACTTAAATATAAAAAAAAAAAGAAAATAAAAAAAATATACATTACTACAACTTTTATAATAAATAATAATTTTAAAAGAAAGATAATCATAGGTTATAATATAAACTTAGATTTTAAACTAATTTTAAAAAAGTTATAAAAAAAAAATATAGAATTAATAGATAATAAGTTCTATATTATGTATAAATTAAGTTTTAGATTATTGAAAAATAGATTGTTAATATTTATAAACCAAATAAATAAAAAGATTTGATTATATATATTAAAAATATTTTATAAAAAGGTATTTTAGATAAAGCATAATAAATATAAATATATAAAATTTAAGAAAATATATAAAAAAATTACTAAAATTATGTATATCTATAAAATAAATTAAAGGCTTAAGTAATATCTAATATATTGTGAGATATGCTGTATATACTAAACATCTTGAATATGGTTGTATAGCTAATTATAGATGGTTAGGATAATGTATTTGTTTGAAATTTTGTGTATAGACTTTATCTAAGTACTTTCTAATATAAATAAATTTAATATAGCAATGATTGTTACTAATAAATATTTTAAAAAAAAGAAAATTATATTAAAAAAAACAAAATAGTTAATTAAAGAATGGGGTATAGTATTTTATAAAAACATTTTCTACAAATAGGGTTTCCTAGTAAATGTGATATCTGATTGGGACTTAAAATTCTTGTTGAAGTTTTAATAGAGATTTTTAAAAAAGGATAATATGAAGTAGTGTCTAATTACTATCTATTATCTCTAGGTGGATGGGTAATCTAAGTATAGTAATTAGACTGTGGAGATTGTACTTTAGTTTTAACTTATTTTAAAAGATGGAAATGTTAACTAGTTTTAGATGTGTAGATAGATTAAATTTAATTTAAATAATTTAATTATGATGTCTGTTGGGTATATACCTAATAAAATTATATATAAATGAAAAATTAAATCATTTATAATAATATTTTAATTAAATCTAAACAAGAAAAATTCAAATATTATAAGATAAAAGATCTTTAATATATATATATTTAATAATAAATATGTATGTAAATATTTTGATAATAAATATTTAACCTCTTCTAAATAGAAAATAGATAGATATGTTATACTTAATTTAAAAAAGTTTAAATTATAGAAAGGGTATTTTTTTAGGTATGGTGAACTGTTATATAAGTTTTTAATATAATAAGTAGGTTTTTTAAAAATATTCTAAATAATATTGTTGTTAGTATTGAAATTTAATATCCCTTATTTGTGGAGAATAAATGGTGTATATGATGTGATCTTAATAATATATTTTAAATTATATCTAGATAAAAAAGACTTATTTAATTAAAAGCCTAAATATGACTTACCTGGAGCTGTAGAAATAGAACCAGATAAAAAATTCTTAAATAATTAAGATTTTAAAAAATTACTCTATAAGATTAAATAAATTTTTAAAAAATCTTATATTGGATGATACTATATGTCTTAATACTTTGTTAAATAAAAAGGATATCTAGTGAAATAAGGTGAGTGAGTTTTTGTATAAGATTTTAATACTTTTGACCTGATAAAGGATTTTAAGGATAAAAAATCCTGAATTTCTATCTTACTCTTATATATATCTTGTTTTTGTATATATTCTACCTCATATATACTTACTTTGTTTTTATATTATTTTGTTTTTTTATATTATACTGTTGTAAGGTCTTTTTGTGAATTTATTATATTTCAAAAACTGTTTTTAATATTCATAATTTTTTATATATAGTTGGTATATCTCTAACCTTACCACCACTAATATCTAATACCATATGTTGATTTCACACATTATACTTATTTACTCTACTTTGTTTTGTTTATTCTATTTACTCTACTCTACTCTATTTTATTTTATTCTTCAAATTATATATAGTCAAAAAAATATATATTTTTTTTTTTTATGGGGTGATTGTTACAATATTACTTAATATTACTATATATTGTTGTATTACCTGTTTGTCCCGTTTATTGTTGTCGAGCTTACCTCAGCTGTGTATGTATGATAGATCCCAAAGCCTAGCTAGCTGACAATCTACATCATCATCATTACAACAACCTAGATCGTAACAGATATTTAACATAACCAAAATCATAATATTTAACTAAGACTAGTATTTTGTTATATTCTTGATTGATTTCTATAACCAAGATATTCTATAATTTAATATTACAATAAATAAGCCCTCAATTATACAGATATTCAAATCCTAAGAATAATTGCTGAAATACATTGAATTTCCAGGGTAGTGGCCAGAAACAGATATTTACTTTAATAAGGTTATTGTGTGGAGCGTACTCTAATACTGCTAATGGTCTTGCGATTAGTAGGGGCAGATTAATTTTGGTGATAAGAGACAAGATGTTGGGCTAACAGTATATATGTATAAGTAAGTAATTACTCTTGTCCACTAAGCCTGGACATGAGCCATAACTTTAACTTACGTGTTTGAGTGCTTTCAGTAGTTCTATTTCGGTGGCAACTTGACAATCACCATTAGGAGAATCAATATAGTGTTTCCCAGCAAACAAGTTACCATTTTCACAATGGACTAATAAAAAGACTTCTCCCCCACCACCAGCTCCAAAACAGCTCCAAATTTGGTATTTGCCACCAACATACTCCACAACTTATAAAGGCAGTAAAATAGGATACCCCAGCATTTTCAAAGCCAGAAACTTTTCCTATATATATTCAAGATAGCCACGAACTTTATTATGTAACCAAGGGAACACAAGCATTAATACATAGTAGTCTCCTATCTCAACTTCAGTGGTGCTAGCCAAGACAATAGATTTTGCAGGCCATAGGATTATTTGATTTCCAGGGCTGATGGTGTTATATAACTTGGCCATCATCCCTGCGTTGACTAGTTCGACAGTTATACCATACTGGGAGGTATCAGTAAGCAACAATATACCTGGCCTGCTGTTAAGATGGGCTTATAGACCGGGTGAGTTGGGTATAAATAGCTTAAATACCTGACATGCTGTTATAATAGATTCGTAGATAAAACCAACTGATGCTGGGTATGTTTCCAGTAGATGTTCTATCTGGAGGTATAAAGATTTTGCAGACAGGATGACAGCCAATTTTGAATCTGTGATCCATATCTTCGGCTGGGTTATCCCAGGAAAGCTCCAATCCACGCCGAACGGTTCTACTAAGCCCGCGTTCTGGGTGAAGGGCGAGATGCTCAATATTTTTTACACGGGCTGCATTATGGGGGTCTTCTAGAAAGCTGGCGGAGGTGTCATGATCTCCATAGGTAGGAAAGACAAAAAGGATTGTGGCTGGGGAGATTCCTGGGAACACGTCTTCTGGGTCATTTTGACTGCCATCAGGCGCTGCCATCTTTCGCGCTGGCCTCGAAACCACTCGGCGCAATGTTGTAAGAAGTGTGTTGCGTGCCAGTCTCGTTACCAACTCGGTCGCGCAAACTGGCGGGCCTGGCTACAGCTCGAACACCAAAAATGTCGAGCAAGGACGCGGACGTTATGTGACGAGAAAGGTCTTTGCCAACGGGACAGCGGGAAACAGACCCCGTATTTAATATTGGTCTTTGGCGGAGAACCTAGGACTACTGAATAAATGAACATGCCTACGGTTCCATAAGCAGATATCCCCTTGTCTTCGTGACGAGGTTGTGCCAACAGTGATGCATTTGACCACCTATGGAGACCAGTTAGACTGGCGGAGTTGGCTCCTGGCTGGAGCATCCCAACCAATTACAGTACCACAGATCCTGGGGCCTTGCATAATCAAAAACGCCAACATGCACCATGCACAGACGGCTGGCAGACCAGCCGGCAGCCATCGAAATCCTGACATTCACGCAGCCGGTTTTCGGCGCCAAGCAAAAACCACAACAGCGACAACCAAACCTCCGATCGTACTCAACCTTTCTTGAACTCTCGCTCCTGCCCGGATCGCTAAAAGACCTAACCGTCCTCACTCGACTCTCGATCTATCATTTGCATCTGAAACCCGAATATACATACGTACGATAACTGATTCTATCAAGATGACGTATACCACTGAGGACATGTTTGCGCCGACGCCTGAGCCGGAAGATCGACCTAGTCCCTTCGCCCAATATAGCCGCAGCGATCGCATGAGCGCTACATTACCCCCATGGCATTTCTACGAGATGACAGCGGACGTATATTTTCCAGCCCTGTTTTCCCTTATAAGGGAAAATCTCGAGAAAGAAGATGCCTTCGCCTCGCTCGCACCAACTAAGCCACAACAAACACGCTGGGCGCTCTCTCCAACACCATCGCCTCGGATAGAGGCACCTCGCACAAGAACACCTCGGACGCGAACGCTTCGGACGCCAAAATCTCAAATACAGGCACCTCGGACACGAGCGTCGCAGGCACAAATATCTTTTCCAACGCGGGTTCTAAAACCCCGAAAATCATGTCCGAATACATGGCATCGCAAGAAGGCCCTATCAACAAAACCAATGTGATGCCCGGGAGCATCGATTGTCTAAGTATTAATAATATTATTTATTTGTATATCTGGCTGGCGAAAGGCGTTTGGCTTGCGAGACAATGGTTGGCGTTATATCGGTTCCTTTTTTAAAAATTCATATTTAGCGTTGTATAGTCTGTATCACGATCTGATTTGTATCAAATTTTGGGTATATATTTCTTATATTACTATTATGGTCCGCGATCGTGCAGACTAATTCAAGTGGTTGCTGCCGGGTCATTATTCTGGTGAGCGAAGAACCTCGGGCTTCGCCTCGATCCGAAGCTGAGGAACCAAAGTCTGAGACTAAGCATTTGCCTTAATACACAACTTATGAATAGAAATAAAGGAAAGACAGGGCTCACGCAAGCGTAGTATACATGTTACTCCCGCTCTTCGCAGCTGCCTAGAGCCTACCGCGCTGACAATCTTGCATGCGCAAATTCTCACACGATGCACCGCATCGAAATGAATTGAATATCCTCTAATTACTGAACTTAGAACCGTTCATAGATAGCTGAGATAGCTCACGCGATCAAGCTATTTACTTGATCCTGGAATGAAGCGACTCGTGCCTTATACGGAAATATGCTAACGACCAGGCTTCGCTCAATTCAGGCTCGTTTAATATACCAAGAACTCGTGTGCACTAAGCCTGTAGACGCAATTCATGCTGCCAGGGAATTGCTAGTTCTGCTAACACGATGAAGCTGCAGATAGTTATCTATATGTAGCGGCCAAAAGGGTGTATTCTTGATATTTTGATGTATGAGACTATTGGCCCGAAAGTCGAATCTTGCCTCCGACTAGGACTAACAGTCTCGTTTACGAAACAGGAGCGAATTAAATTTCGTGCATCACAAAGTTATCTCGTGGCGGTGTCTGCCCAAAGGTCGATGATGCGTCGACTCGAGTCATATAGAAAGATGTTAAATCTTGAATCGGGCTAATGTCTGAGCATCCCTTCTGCCAAGCCAACCCGGCTGCGATCGACGCGGACGAAGGTCTAGTTACGAGGATCCGGAGTTAGCAGTCATATGTAGAAGCTAAATGACATGATTAATACAAAAACAACAGGAAAGAAACATGTTATAAACAAACGCATTGAATAATTGGCGAGAAATGACAATGTTGTATACACCTCTCAATACGGAATTAGTGAATTATATTGAAGGTTGTTTGTACAGTTGTGTAGTTAGAGCCTAGCCATGGTGTGCCAATTGGAAATAGCTGTATAAGAGGTATGCTTCTTGTTTTTGTTGTTTAAAAGTCTGTCCTGTCCCCAAGGACTTCCCAGAGATCTCCCAGGAGAGCTCGATCAACGGGATGTGACGGAAAAGTGAGAAACTCAACACTATTTCACTGAATTAGACTCAGTAATCTGGGTCATAGACTAAGCTTGACATGGCGTGCGTATTTCCGAACTATAGAATCCTTCAGTCGATCTGCCACTCAACTTTGAGAATATTTCCATATATCTAGATAATTTGAAACGTAGCTGGATTCCGTTAATAAGGCACGATAGGTTAGCTAGTACAGTATAGGCAGACCAATCCCCATAATCCTCTAGCAAGCTATCGCAAAACACTTGAGTACAAACCTAATAATAAACACGAGGTACGTGTAGTCACGCTAGCGGAGTCACCGTAGATGCAACGGATTTGACATGGGTGCCATTAAGTACGGTCAGGTCCTTCGTGCGTGTCTGGCCCGCGAGACCAGTCAGGTCTCACATTCACGTTCAATGCTTATATATGTTATCTAGCTATATATTGCCTCGGGGTCGAAGATGTCATATATATATTTGCGCCCATTGGTCGGGTTGCGTTGTTCCGGAGCAGCGGTACGACCATTTTCAACCGCGACGAAACCGATATGTAAGCCCACAGCAGGGTTCAAATCAACGACAGGCCAGGCAATCAAATGGCGGGACTTTAAAAAAGGCAACTTGAAGGACGGAGTCCTTCTAGACACGGATTTGAAATCTGGAATCCTTGGCAAGGGAGCACAGCCATGGATACAAAAATTTCGAGCCGCATCAGTACTTGCCCGTCGCAATGTCGCGATGGGCGGTCATGGAATATCTTTGCAGCTTGCAGCAGAAAGATTACACAAAAAAAGACTCATCGTAGTGTGTTGAAAGAGCTGAGAGGCAAGTGAATAGTTTTGATACCGGGGCCCTGCAATTTTGACAGATCCACAGAGCTTGCCTCAGCTATTGTAGCGGAAGCGTGGGTCAGGCACTTCGCCGACTATCAGGCAGACCTTAAGGCGAAAGGCTGGGGAGAGGATCCCAAAGGAAAGGGTAAGCATGCCAGTATATTCGTTGTTTTGTTCCGTCAATCCACTATAAAAGGCATGAAGCATTTCAAAAACTAACATGCCCGGGCCCCCTGACTTTCTTCAGGTCTGGCAACGGAATGGCTAAAGCTACTAAGAAGAAGTCATCCAGACCTTGCAATGGCTTGTGAAGGCCATATTCACAAGATGGCCTTTGTTACCACTGATCGACAGCTTGACGATGATTTTGGTATCGAAATGCGCCGACGGAATGTCGTCACATACACAGTATACTGGTCTCGTAAACCAAACCCTTCCTTGCCACAGTATACCCGAATTGGCTTCAATGAACAGGCTGGGCCTAGGTACCTTCAACACCATGAATACACATACGCGGAACGTTCTTTAGTAAGTAGTTAGGTTTGACGTCGAAAGGAAAGCGCTAAGGTTGGCGCAGCGTCCTTTTTGGCCGCATCCGAATATCTTAGCGAAAAACCACAAGATAAGTCGATTTCATCTTGGCGGGGTTTCAACAGCGAGCATCACATCAAGGCCATGACAAGATTGCTGAGCTATTGCTTAATAGCGGTGCTGATTTAAACGACCAAGGCAAGTACGCGTACAATAACTGCTCTAATCTTTCTGTGGCATCATTTCGAGGCCACGACAAGGTTGTCGAGCTGCTGCTCAGTAAGGGTGCCAACGTCAACTCCAACGGGCCTTATGGCGGTGCGCTGTATGCAGCATCAGATAGTGGACACGACAAGATCGTCGAACTGTTGCTCAGAAAGGGTGCTAACCCAAACTCCTTTGGACTTTATGGCAGCGCGCTTTGGGGAGCATCGGATCGAGGCTCCTACAAGATTGTTGAGATGCTGCTCAGCAAGGGTGCCAGCATAGAAATCATAGGGCAGAATGCGCTTCATGCGGCATCAGCTCGAGGCCATGGCAAGATTGTCGACCTGATGCTCAGCAAAAGTGCTGACGTCAACGACTAAAGCGGACATTTCGGCAGCGCGCATGTGCATTGTATACCATATATCCCGTGCGTATATTTGTGGCAGGAGTTAGTAGGCGTCTATGGAGTGTTAGATTCGAGATCTAACCATAATCGTAGATCCGAAAAGGCTGGCGCAAACCTTAGTACATGTACCAATCGATATTCACTTAAAAACACAGGCTATGGAGAAATTAACTACAAAGAGCCCAGCAGCAAAGACAAAAGATACAATAGCGATTATATATAAGGAATTTGACAGCAAAACTAAAGGCCCGATTTTTATCCATCCCCAGAATCACATGTGGAGACGAGTTTAACAGCAACTGCCTAAGACCGCTACATATTCAGCAGGAGTGTCACATTGATGATCATGAGCTACGTAACCACATCTATATCGCCAACAACCAGTTGCAAAACCTACACCAGTCGCGTGAACAACAAGATATAACAATGCACAATGACTAGTGATTTTCGATTGTGGATTTAGTTTTAATTTTGTGGATCTTGGCTGGCCTTAATGAGTCTTCATCCACAGTGTGTGGGCATTTTTTCCCGTATGATGTTATTGCGTCGTGTATAGAGAGTATTAGGGTTGCGACAATTAAGGGTGTAGAGGGTGTGCTGCTGGTAACAGGCGTAACGCAGGAGTCGTCAGATGAAATATTAAAATCAATATCAAATTCTGCTATAAATCTTCTCGGCTTCTTTTTTTGCCTCCGCTTTATTGGTTAAGGGGTGTGGCCATATTTAGATAGTCTGCCAGCTTGAATTGTTCGAACAAGTGTCTCGAGTTGCAGATGAAGATGACCTCGAGATTATATTATTGAAGAGCTAGAGCTAGGGTATTGTGAGGTGACAGAGCTCGCAGCAGCTTGCAGACTTACAGTAGCTGGATGGCTCCAGTCCTCGCTGGCGTCAGCCACTCTCAGCCATTTAAAGCGGTGTCTATCATGGCAAAGACTCGAGGGAGTAACAGCGACCGCAAAAAATGCCAGAATCTTCAAGAGTCTGGGAACACAGAGAATCTTTGCTTGACTCCGACCAGTATCAATCGGATGATAACAGGATAGAACTGGACCCAGAATATGCCGGTTTGTCTTCACCACAAACGGGGCGAGGATATTGGGAGGACACGGCAACAGCGCCAGCCCCCAGCGCCGCACATGCCGCTTCTGGCGCACAAACGCCGCGAGCTACCCCACCCTCGTCAACACCCTTCAGATCATAGCGGCGACTCCAACCAATCGGCTTGAAATCGTGTGTTGCCAGCGGCTTTCCGGTCGGTGTTCAGCAGGGTGTCCCCAGCGTCCACGTCAAAAGCCCTTTCCCCGCTTCCGCCGAACCAACCTGCTCAAGCTAAGACAACGCCTCAACCACGATCGAGTGCGAGTCCCGCTACTTCATCGAAATCTAGTTCTATACTCCGACAGTTATATCTTCTATTGAGAGCAGCACTATTTTGGATTGGTCTTCCTACATCGCTCTTCGACTAGGACCCTGCTCTTCGACTAGGACCCTGCTCTTCGACTAGGACCCTGCTCTTCGACTAGGACCCTAATCTTCGAACAGAAACTTCTCTTGAATAGTCGGGTATTAGCTATTTGCAAGATGGAACACTGTCGGCTGCCCCCCGGAAAAGGGCATATCAAAATCCGTAACTTCACAAATACACCATATACTACGGGTCCCAAATACTTTTTAGGTTATCCTGCGAGGCGAGACTGGCCTTCCGACTACCTAACATCTCAAGACTCTTACAAAAATCTGACAGTGGAGAAGGTGCGAGACTTCTACCAAGGCTGGCTCTTCTTCGGCTGCGTCATCGAGTTTCTTTCCATTTGCGGCGTATCTGCGCAACATAGTGATTTCCTCACCGAGGACCGTCAGTATGTGACCACAAAGCGCCTCCCACAGATGCTTCAGGAATGGAAGCAAGTTGCGCGAAAGAGACAGAAAGGCGACGCTCTTGCCATATCCACAACCATGCAGGCCGCATTGATTCTCATGACTGTGAGAGACCTTGTGGATGACTATTGTTTGCCAAGAGGTCATGGACAAGGATTACACGCCGATATGCGTGCCCGGCTGGTCGCAAGGTCTCCATTGCCCCAAAGAGTATGGATGTCCATCATAGCGCTTGGACATGCACTCACATCGGCCATGATTAGTGGCTGTGATATTCGGCGCACTGATAGTCGCTGGGGAGGGTCGATGGTACTCGAACGGAGAATGTTGGCCAAAAGATGGTGTCCGCAGGATGTGAATCGGGTCCTTTATGACGAGGGTATGAGCGTCTATGAGCAGTATTACCTCTCTAAAATGACGAATGAAGAGCCCATATCCCACGATGATTGCACTATGACTGAATGCTGCGGACGAAATATCGATGAGATATATTACCGCCAGTTCCATGCACGCAGTTGTGATGGGGAATGCAGCGGCTTCCAAAACGCAGATATTGATCGATTGACGAAGATCATCAAAGCCGGTGATATTCCTGTGTTCAAATGGAATCTCGCAAGCAAGAAGCTCGAACTAGAAGCAGTTAAAGTCAATGAACAGGGAGTGGCAGAGCCCCCATTCATGGCTATCTCCCACGTGTAAGCCATAATCGTAAAAGTCAAACAACTTTGAACATTCATCTGACGCATTTTTTAGGTGGAGCGATGGCCTAGGAAATCAACATGAGAATGCAATATATATATGTCAACTAGAGGCCCTGCAAAACTCCGTGGAGTTGACTGCCAGAAACCACAAGATGCTGATGGGAAAACCGACGCATTTCTGGATCGACACGCTATGTGTTCCAGTCCAGAACGAGAATAAACACCTACGCAAGAAGTGCATCCGAGACATGGCGCGAATCTACGAGAGCTCTTGTGCCGTGCTTGTTCTTTCTTCATTGCGCAAGACTCCGACGACCGTGAAAGGACCCGCACGAGAGATAGCCCTGCACCTTAATAACTGGGATCGCCGACTGTGGACGTACCAGGAATGCATATTGGCTCGTAAGCGTTTGATACAATATGCGGACAAAACAGTTGACCATATTAGTATTGCGGCGGACCTCTACCGGATTAATGAGTGGCCGAAAGTAGTAGATCAACTCCCGTCTATAGTAGGTGATATAGCTTCACGATCGACATCAAAGAAGAGTGACGAGACCCTTTGCATTGCCACGATAATGCGACTCAATATCGAACCGTTTCTGAACGCAGAGGCGCTATTCAAGAGTGAGAAGGGCCTTAGCGAAAAAGAAGACGTCAGTGATATCGATCTTGCAGACAAACGGATGGAAATCTTCTGGCGGACCATCCGTGTCTGCCATTGGGGGGTGCTTTTCAATTCTCACCGGCGATTAAATATTGACGGACTTCGATGGGCACCAGCCACATTCCTCGGCAGCCCGTCAGGGGGTTTTGTGAAAGAACTTGACCAGAGATATTGCAACCTTGGAGATCACGGTCTGTCATTTACTGCTCAGGGAATCAACATTGAAACACCCCCGACTTGGAGAGCAACATCCTCCGCACTGGCGATTGATGTGACGGATCGTGTAGCCGGGAAAGTCTGCATCGAAGTCACACCCAGCGATTTGAGCTTCCCGTCGCAGAAATTTGTGTGGGCCCCGGGAACCAAATATGTTGTCTTTCTGGAGAAACCGTTATCACGTCACGTTCCAAGCGAAACAGGCCATACGCTCAAGCCCCCAACGACGTCACCGGGGCTAGAGCTATGGCTTGAACGAGTCTTTCAACCCGGGAGATTGAGCAAGGTGTCGATAGATGCAATCATCACGACGGTTACGAATGAAAAACTTGGAGCTCGCTGCCAGATCCGTCACGAATGTGTCGCGGTGGCCAAAATTATTGATTCACCTATCCTCCATAAACTCGAGGAAGAAAAGTATAATATCTGGGACGAAAAGTCCAGACAGCTTCTAAACTTGTCTCTTCAAATGGAGTCGCATTTGTAAGTATCCTTCATCCGAAGACCGGTTTTATAGGGTTGCTAAGATTAGGGGTTGATGTTAGAGCCGGTGATCATACTGCAAACGATGATGATAATAATAGCAATTATGATGATGACGAAGAAGAGGAAGAAGAAGAAGAAGAAGAAGAAGAAGAAGAAGAAGAAGAAGAAGAAGAAGAAGAAGAGGGGGACGACGACGACGACGACGATGATGATGACGATGATGATAACAAATCAGAGGAGAGGAATAATAGCCTGCAGATCAGCTATAATACTGATTTGAAGTTGCTTACATTTTCGGTGGAAGAAAACGACCCACAGACAAATTATCACGACAAGGATTTAGAGTCAGATACAGATTCGGTCGAAGAAAGTGACTCAGAGACCAATTATTATGACGACGACGATTCGGATACAGACTCGGCAGAAGAAAACGGCATGCTACCTACATGTCTTGACAACGATATCTTGAGTGATTCTGGATCGGAATCCGAAGATGAACATCCCTATGGCTTGTTCGACAAGAAAATATCGCATCCGATTCCACCTGCTAGAATCGATGGGATGCAAACCCGTTATAATGCACGATGGTTTATTATCTAGCATACTGGGAGGAAGAAAGTTAGTCGAGGTAGTCATTATGCCAATTTTCTTAATAGTAAAGTGTAAATATTGTTATGGCGTGCAAAACGGGACAAAAGATCATAGATTCGGTCCTCACATCATATATAGTACTGTTAAACATATATACTATAATTCAAACCCCCACACATGCCACCAAGGTCTACACTTGTAAGTGGAATTCACCGTGAGACGTAGCTGCTAATTAGCCAAGCCAACCAAATGGAAGTCACACAGCATAACCAGTCCCTAGAAGAACCCAGCCCATATTATATATGTTTAACAGTATCATATATGATGTGAACTGAATCTATGGTCTTTCATGCGGCTTGGTACTCTAGATGGAGATAGTATACATAGAAGACCTGTGCTGTTGACTAATCGATATGCGTGCAAGTCAAGCTTGGCTAATTGAGCTTACTCGAGCACCACCAACGTTGCAACTTCAGCACATTAATGTTATGATCTGATTCAATGAAGACTTACAATGAAAATGAATGATGATGGTGTAGTACCAAGAACTACCATGTGACAACAGTCCAGCACTTAACTAGCATACCATATATATGGTTAGGCATCACACTCCATGCAGAAAGTAAGTTCCAGCCCATTATAAAATGAATCGATTTGAGAGGTTCGAACAGCCGTGGTCTTCAGGGAAAAAAAATAAAAAAAAGCTGCGTCGACTTCAATGTTAAAAAATCTCGCTGCACCTCCAAAGAAAACGAAATCAAAAAAAAGAACGTTATGTTGTGTAGCCAGGCTCGGGCTGGGGTGGTGTTGGCTGGTGATTATAGCCTGTAATTAAATGTACAGTATATGTGATTACGTTTCTTTGGTGCATCTCGAGACCAAAATCGGTGTTAAGCTTCTGGTCAGCTGTATCAAAGGCCATTTTTCGTATATGGCCTTCACAGGGCATAGCTAGATCTGGACCACTTCTTTTTCATCATCTCGTTCCATCTCTTCGCCAGACCTAAAGAAATACACGGCTAACGTTAGCCTTTAAATCGCTCCATGCTTTTTATGGTGGATTGATTAAACTACACTTGTATTTTATACGCTTACCTTTTCCCTCAGGGGGTCCTCTTCCTCGCCGGCCCTTCTAAGGAGTTCTGATGGTCCCGTCCGTGAGAAGCTTGACCCACACGTCTGTATAATCGTTGACGCCAGTTTAGCACCTCTGTGGGTGCTGCACAACCCCAGGATGTCAGCAATCCCCTGCTCTCTGTCGTTTGGTTATGATAGTATAGCTTGATTCGGGATGATTCTTCGACTGCATGACAGCCCATCTAGATACTGCAATGAGTACTTGATTTTCTTTCATGTTTCGTAGCCATGCCACCTCTGTGCCCAAGATCCCCGATATAATGTCCGTGTCTAATACGACACCTTGGCAGCTCCCCTTAAAGCTGCCCTTCGAGAAGTTCTCCCAGCTGACAGCATCGGAATTTGTAGTCGATCTGAATTCTGGTATTTTCAAGCTTCGTGCCGTTGTTGTAAATCGTCGCACCGCCGCACGTGTGGATCTTAAACCGATCAACGCGGGACGTAGATATGTCATCTTTAACTTCTGAACAACCTAGATAAGAATGTATTAGTATTGGACTTAGATATGAGGCTTAACCAAACCCGATAGCAGTTTCGGTGTCAGATGCCGGCTCGCTGTTGTGACTCAATAACATCCGATTGAAATGTAAGATTTATTCGCTATATATCTTTCTAGACTACGGAAACTTCACAAAGAAGACTACACGTACCTCGTGATAACCAATAGGTATATCAGTTTCTGTTGCTTGTTAAAGGACTATGGAGACTGGTCTACAGATGCTCCACTGTCTAAACTCCAGAGTCTTGATAGTGCAATCTAAATTTCAAAATATCATAATATATGTGAATATTTCCAAATTTGGGTGGCAGATTGACTCCGGATCCTCGAAACAACACCTTTGTCCGCGTCGATCGAGATATATTGCCTAAAATGTTGATTCAGGATGAGATTGAGCAATTGAGAGCTATACTCCACGATATCAAAATCATAACCAACGAGAATAGAGTAGCAATTACGGAACGAGCATTTAAATCTATGTGTTCATGTATGTGCTATAGCCACATATAGGTCTCAGGATCGGATCGAGAGCTGTTATGGCAATGTTTTAAGTTTACCTCGAACTAGAAGCATATGATTCTCGTATCACGTCGATCTTATACATATAGTGAATATGAGCTTATTGGCCTCGCGATACGATCATTAATCTTAAAACTCTGCAGACGTACGTACCCAGGGAAAATACATTGAACCAATGAACATGGAAACCCAATTTTAGGAACGGTCGCAATTATCACGATAATAACATATATTCTGTATTTACATATTTTCTGTGCACGCTCGTATATATTTACATGTAGAAATTTGATACACTTTGATTTCAGAGGTCTCGATAGTCGCGGTGAGGGCCAATGTTTACAAGGTATAAGGCTGGTTATAATATGACCAGGTTGCGGAGCCCCAGGTGCAAAGTGGCGTCAATCGCCCGTTGTAATCGCTGGTCACACAATAGGCCTGATACCCGCCGCTGATTGGCAAGCTCGACAAGGGCCACTTCGCCAAGCAAAGGGTCTGTGCGTCATCATTAAGCGCTGGGACCTTCGTATTAGGGTTGCCCGTCGGTAGCTTGACGGCCTTGCCGACGCCTGTATTGGGACCCCAGACGAAGATATCCGGGTTGGAGTTTGCCTGGGTCGTCTGCCATTTTCCGACAAAGCAGTACGGCTGCGAGCCGACGCAATGCGGTATGTACGAGTCCGTCCAGATAGCGCTATTGCTAACCTGGGCGAGGTCGCTGTAGATGGTGGTCGACCAACCATCCCAAGTGTAATATCTTAGATCGTGCCGACGTAGTTTGTGGTCGTGGACCCTTTGTTCACGATATAGGAGCATGAGGTGACATCTGCCCAGGCGTCGCCTTTTGGTCGGTCGGTACTGGCCGGAACTGGATTGGCGGCCGCGGCTAGGGCCAGAGAAAGGATGCTGAAGAGACCTGCTGAGAACATAGCGTTGGATGAAGGGCGAGGACCTCCGGACGTATAGCTATATATATGTGTATATATAGAGATGAATTGCCAAAACGGAATGAAAAGCTATGGCGGATGGATGCCAGTTTGAGAAATCAATAGGCGAAGATAAGATTTTAGATTTAGTACAGTTGCTGTGCAAGGCGGAAAGGCTATCGATGAAGCGGAAGATGTTGTTTGAATGTTCAAGGCGATACTGATGATGATCTTCATATACCGATATCCCTCGAGGCGCGAGCCCACTTTATACATCGATATCTAGCCCACCGGCTCGTCTGCTCTTAGGTAGAATCAAAACCTAGCAGATACAAATTCAGCTATTATGGCCTACAAGCGAGGGCATAGGGATTATTGGCCTCATCATCGTCAGTGGCGCTGGTGCCTCTTGATCAAAGTGAAGGCGAAGTTCGAATAATCTTTCATCCGCTGCATATACACAGCTGCATAGCTTGCTCATATTATCTAGAGGGATTTTGTTAAGCGTAGCCAAAACAGGTATAAAAATACCGGTCTAAAATGGACAAGGAATCTCTACAGATATTACTCCAATTGGTTCTCAAGCGCCACAAGACCTGAAGCTGGCCTAGCCAACCAAATTTCTCAAGGAGCTTGGGGCTGGTTAGCTCTGTGAGGCCGCGTGCAGCCAATCAAAGATGCGCAGCTCGTGAAGAGCAACCCAATTTGGCAGAGCTTCAAAGGATACCGAGGACCGAGGACCGCGGTCCAGAGTTGGTACGGGAAGGAAAAGCTAGGCGGATTTCAGCTAGCACGAAGCCTAAGTGGGAGTAGTATCAGGGATGTTTACCCTCCGAGGCTTGGGTGGAACCTCTAGCGACCGCTAAAGTCGGAAATACTGGTGGTGACAAACGCTCGGGAGGTTGCGTTCTCTGAGATGAACGTTAGCTAACAAGCGCACAGCGCGCACGGCCTTGTGAAACTTCCGGACTTCGGCGGACGCCAAAGCCGAGAGGGGGGGTACAGAAGAGACGGCTGTCGAGCCTGATTTTGAGCCGTGTAGATAATTTGTCTGTTAGTCAATTCTCAGGTCGCATTATATTAGGCGCCACATATCAAGTTACGCTCATGGTTGACAACGCACGTTCTCTCCTGTTCCTTCCCGAAGACCACTTCGAGTATCAGACAATTGCGCAGCTCGGTATCTTGAGGGTAGTCTTAATTGATATCCGATGCCTGCCTTGAGGTCTTAATTACGGGGTGATTGATCAATTGACTCTCTACGGGGACACGAGACGAGCGTGACCCCACGGTTGTGCTCGATCGGCGGTGAGGCCATGAATTATGAAAAAGGGTTGATACAGACTTTCTATTTGTTGCTTGATATCGATACAAAGAGTTAGGCTGTAAAAGATAGTTCTCAAACTTCCCAAAGCAATACCCGCCAATATATCCATCAAGGATAGAGCTTACGTTCCACCTGAAGGTACAAATTTCTTTATCCTACTAATACAGAGGAGTAAATGCTAGGTTGAATTTGATTTTTCAATCTGCAATCGATCATACGTCACAAATCAACCTTCCACCACGGTTGACGAGGCGATCGTCTGAAGCGGTTAGCAAGGTTCTACTATATAAGATCACCAAGGATTCGGAAGGCACTTACTCAGATTAATGGCCGCCACGACGGATTGGCCCCCCTTGTTGCACCATATGTACAAGTCGGTGTTATATCTGAGTCCTGTGTTTTTACCATCGTCCAACTGGCAGGTGTCCGCAAATCTCCCACTATAAATGATTTCCCTATATTAGATGCGGCTTGACTTATAGGTTCTGGTGGAAACGGCAACTCACTTTTTGCGCCACTATATTCCAAAGCAAGTCAGTATGTGAGATTTTAATATTAACATAACGGGCAAAGGGATACTTACAACTAGCTCGCCATTCTTATTTGAGAGGCACTGGCCCAGATCCAGCGAGGTCGTTTTGTGACCACCACGTCCATCACCACACTTCATTCGGATCGAAACAGACTTCCCGGATTTGAAGACAGTGGCTCCGGAGCAGGTCTTGAAAGCTCCACCCTCCCTCTTCTCAAGGGTATTGGGGACGGAAGCAGCGAAAATGCTTGGAACAAACACGAAGAGAGCGGCGTATGAGAACTTCATTTTGATTTCTAGATCGATAACTTCTCTTGAACAGTGAGGATGGCAATATTGGAGTTGATAGTGGGTCCAAAGAGTCCCAGCAGCGCATTATATAGGATTTTTTATATTGTATTCCTGGGTTGCGATACTATTCGGCTTGGAATACTCCTCGTATAGTATTTTAAATGCGTCCGAAACACATCTCGTATTTCACAAATTTCTATGTTCAACATGCGTATTTGCGACGCATACTCTCTCGGCGCGATCTTGGCCGTCGCGATCTCAACACAGGAACGGGAGCCGCAAAGAAAACTTCCTACCAATATGGTGCATATACTCTCGGCACGACCTTGGCCGTTGCGATCTCAGGTGTGGTAACGCAACGCTGGAACGTTCGTTTTGGCAGGAGAAAGCGGTCGAGATTGCGCTAGTCGCGGATGGAAGCTCAGCTCACAATACACTTATAAGCTTATTGTGCGGGTACGGACAATAAACGCGTCAGAAGACAGAGTATGTTTACGCACGCGAGTCTAGAGCGCCTTCGTGCGGTGGGAAAGGGAAGCCGCGAGTAGGAATGCGGACAAACACTGCAAAATGGCGTTTAATTGAGTGCTAGTCTTACTCCAACTATCATAAAGAACATGGCAGGCGAGGTGGGTGTCATCACGATGATTCCCCTTACGATCAGGGTAGGATGTCTGTGGAGGAGGCGAATGATGAAAGGTGTGTAGATCCCGACATACGGTATATTTCACTGCGCATGCGCTACACAGCACGCGATGATCGCGATCGAGGAGCGTAACCTCGAAGCTAGGTGGTTGATGTAAGTGGGGGCAGAGGTTGTGGAACCGGAAGCTGTGAAGGGATTCAAGGCTGGCGCGAGCGGCCTTGGCATTTAAATACGTTAATACCGTGGCCGTGGGCTTGGGCAAATACGAATAGACCATCTAGATCCTATCGAATTCACAATGATATCGGGCTCATATTACGCCTCACAGGGCACCTCTAATCGAATACGAGTCTTGCTGGATAGAGAATTCTAGAACAATAGGCCAGAAAGCTTTTTTTCTTTTTTGGTTGCAACACAAACAATGAAAAGGAGAAAGGAGCAACTCTCCGAGGTGATAGTCCAGGGCTCCCAGTCCCGCCTTGCTTGGGGCATCGTTTGCGTGCGAAGCTAAGCAGGAGCGTCACTTCGTATGGGCATCCTGTCTTTCAATATCAGATCAACTAGAAGATACTGAGGAAAGCTATACCAGTACTGGTGGTCTGTGGGATATAATGAGCTCGTAAGTGCCTAACATAAGTGCCAACGTACTCCCACTGCGCTGCGCTAAACCTATGCCGGCATATATATGCCGAGCAAAATCAACTTTGCGAAGAATATATTCGAATAGCCTGGTCTCTTATGAGACCAATTCAATGTACGCCCTCTAGCCTGCGCATTTATTGCATATCAATCCTCCACAAGATTACTCGGCCAGGCCTGATGGGAACGAGATTCTGTGATATGTTCGCAATAGTCCCTCGCATATTATGCCGCGTAGCTGCAGCGCTGGCGATGTATATGAGTATTTCAACGCAGAAGAGTCAGATCTTATATGGGCTATATACCATACTAAAGGCCAAGATACGAGATATTCGGAGGGCGGACCCAAAGGGCTGCACCAAATGAACCTCCATTCTCGAACAACAGTATTCCTCACTTGGACATATCAACTTTAGTTTGATTTTCTGAGTTTTATCTTGGAGCCTACTCAGAACCTCTTGGAATCATTGCTAGATATAGCTGTTTCGGGCCCTCTCGTTATCACCTTTATGTTTATATCCACACTTCAAAGGTTTGCTCATCCACGTGGCCGTGGCCACGAGCGCATATGCGCCACCTGTAGACTATTCGATTCATTTAATACTTTGTGTGTCATTGTAACCTAAGAACAAGTTTCTCCCGAGTACTTCTGACGCTGGATCGTATTGGAAGCCTAGATTCGAGCTTATAGCTCGGTTCACTCAAGGGGTGCTCCGCCAGTTCAGAGGTCAGAAAAAGGAGAATGATAACACCTTTTGAAAACTAATTCGAGAGCATTCATGAATCAGTCCTTGGTACCTTGTAAATAATCGTGGATTTAGCTCTCCAAAGTGGCCTATTCATTTGAGAACTGTTACCAATTGCCCAAGCCTATACATGCGCTAAAAACGATGTGGTGTGCCAGCATTGGTGACGTTAAGAGAAGTGGCTACTATACATTTCTGCGCTCGTACTGTGGCCACACTACGTGTCATCCGCCACGTTTTGTCGCGCTGGGAGCTTTGAGGTTTGAAGTATGGTACGTGTCTGGTACCGGGACTGGGTACGTGTCGTCTCTCCCGCCCTTATAAATACCTGCGCTCGCTGCCCTAGAACTCTGCCCCGTTTCATGCACACACTAGCTTATTACCACCACGCACCGACATTAAAAATGCCTATCTATACTTTCGCCTGGGATGGCGAAACTTTGAGCCTCCAAGACTACCCAGTTATTGCTTCTTCGTCCCCGGCACCGAGTCCACCACCGTTACGTCTTGACGATAGCCCAAGCGTGACGACCGCCAAGGGTAACGGTGCATCGGATCTGAGGCGCAGATTCGCCGAGCTTGCAGACGAAAGAGCGGTCCTGAATAAGCAGCTCGGGGTCCTGGAGGAAAAAATCGACAACCTCATCCCTACGATAAGTGCTTATGGGCAGGATGATGACTTCCAGACCGCTGCAAACGGGCTTGCCGATCTGCAACTTCTTGCTCTCCAGGAGCTCAGGAGACGCCAGGCGTCCGCCTTTTCTCAACGTCCCGGAGGACAACAACAAAATGCCTCCACCACTGGCGAGCGGGAAACTCAAACACCGCAGCTAGGCTTTGGAGACGCCGAGGCAGCCCGAATGGAGCTTGTCTGTTGGGTATCCGAGATGAAATCCAGTCAGCTCGCGTCAATCACGCATGGCGAACTAGATTCCAACGATCACACTCTGTTATCCGTGGCGGTACGTATCAGACCTATCAAAACCTCAATACGGGCCTCAACCTGCAGTTTACAAGACAACAAGACTAACTTCAAGGAATACAATGTAGCTTCCCGGACTTGGTAGTCACTGCACAGACCTCGGCGCGCTGGCCGCTCTCCTTCGACGGCCCCAATATCGGGTGCTCAAGCAAACATGGGGGAGAATTTTCGAATGGGTAACCGGCGTGTCCATCGATTACGCGGCTCAGAGTTACGATGAGCTAATAGCAGAGTTGGGGCATCTGCTTATCTCTGGCGAAACCAACTGAGCATCTGGATGGAAGACTCGGTGGTCACTCAGCCAGCGCATGGCTCAAGCGCAAACTTGGTTCCTTCTGCAGATCTAGAGAGTATCCAGACCATGAAAGGTGTTGCCAACAGTGACGGATCGATGTGCCGTTGTATAACTTCAATATTGCGGCTCTGCAAGCTCTAGCGGTCGATCTACACGCCTAAGTGGGCTCGCGATGCCACAGACACGCGCAGCGCTGGACACAAACTCACCTCCATCGACTGAGGACCTCACACGAATCGCCATTATATGCCATGCCTCCTCGCATGAAACTATTGCAGCTCAAATGGAAAGTCCTGGCCGCCCTCGCCTCCGCCAAGGGCACGGTTGATCCTCTTACGTTTGAGCGTGTCGAGCGAGTTCAGGCCGAGAGGCTCTTCGATAGTCTCTCATCATCTTCGCCGTTCGCAAGCAGATACACAAGGTAGTGGGCCTCTACTCTGAGTCAAGCCGTTGCACTATCCTAAGCTAACTTGAACTCATAGATTCACATACGACGGCGAGCTGCAAAGGGTCACGATTAGATTCGACAGCATTGCACATTCAAGCGCTGAAAATTTCGCAATATCATGGTGGGCTGACTGGTTTCCAAATCTACCACGTGCCTATCAAATGTTCTTCTTCAGACCTGCAGGCCGGAGTAAGGGCACCACAACCGCGGAGCTTATTCAACGCAGGAGATACTGATATAAGGAATTAGCATTTAGAGGCTTCTATGGCCAGTGTGCAGGCTCGGTCAAAGAGCCCGATTATTCTATCATTCCGAACTCGGCAAATTTCCCGTCGCTAGTGATAGAAGCAGACATGTCCGCAGGCGATGAGCTTGTCAGAGACAAGAACATATGGATTCAGGGAAGCGGGGGCGCTACGAAGGTGGTACTACTTTTGACTGTGAAACTGGCTGGTGACTCGATTACCGCGTTCTTGGAAATCTGCAGGCCAACATCTACGCAGAAATTTGTATGTATTCTACACGCTTGTACTTCCTGACTGGTACTCTCGGGCTTCTGATTTACGAGACAGACTCTTGCTGACAAATTGACCCAGTGTCTTCTTCCGGAAAGTCCACAAATGAAAGATGATGACCCAACCGTCACGCTGGGTGAGTTATGCGGAAACATGCCGGTTCCATCAGGATGGAATCCGAATCAAGAGCTACCATTGTCACTATCTAGAATCCGAGAGTCTATCGAGCGATGTGCAGGAATTTCCCGTTGAACCAGCACTTGTTAACTTTATTCTATGATTCGCAAGCCTCACTTGACTGCAATACCATCAGCCCGGTTCGCACTCAAACACTTTGTTACTCGCTGCTGGCTGGTTCGCAGAATATCTTGCAGGCTGGGGAACTTTTTACTTTATCGACAGGAAAACTGGACCTTCTAGGCTAGGAATTTCCTACGCAACGAGCCTTTGGACACTTAAGAGCATAGAAAGCTGCTAGCGTCATACATAGCTCGTGCGACTTTCATCAATCAAAATACAAAAACCGGGTATTGAGATATTTTCAGTTGGCATCAAGCAAATAGTATCAACTGGGCTGGACTAGTAAAGAAAGAAGCTATTTTTTATGGAACAAAAAAATCACCTGGGCTTTAACGGGTTCTGCTTAGTCTCAAGGTCAGACTTTCCTGGTCTTCACAACAGCGAGCCGCTGTCCGGCACCAAAACTAGGCTCTTTTTAGATCTCTGTCTGCTATGTATACATTTCCCTGGAGTACCGGAGCCCCGACTTCTTTGCTGTTGGTGTTTCAGGTAATTGAACCACACCCTATGAAGCTATATAATCATTCCACATCCGAGGAATAAGGCCAGATCAATTCTGATCTTGTAACGTGCCATAGAAGTCACCCAGGGAGTCTTTGTTTGATACGCAGGGCAGATATTAAGATTTCCGACCCAGTCCCCCAAGAACATGAAAATAAAATTGCCAAAAAGGTTCAGCTGAAGGCCTGTCGATTCTCTCGTCGTTATGACACCAGATTGATTTCGCTCGTCTAGCCACCTATACATGGCAAAAGGCTATAACTGGAGGTTTAGGTCATATCCGAGAAAACATCCCTGTTTGTTTGGTATTGATGTTTCTAGGTCACAGTTTCTTTTATAGATTCGCTGTGGCAGCTAACTCGGAGCTTTATACATATAAATTTATATATCGTTTTATAATAGTTGCAGCCTAACGACGATCGATCCCGAAATCCTAAGAGTTCAACATACTTCAAAACAATTGATGATATGAGACTCTGGTACTCCAAAGCTGGCCGACTTCCCAACCCTCCGTTGGAGCACCACCCATCTAATGTATAATATGTAGGACTCTCATATTTTAATCACAAAGTCGGTAAGCGCTAGCTCTGGGCCGCCCTTAAAGCTATTCATAGACATCTACACCGTGTAACAACTGAATGTTCGAATTTTAAAGTGCAGGGAAGTATATATGGAGCACAACATTATTCCCAGCCATCACTAAACCACTTGGCTGTGTCTCATGTGCATACACCAGCTCGAGTATTAATTTACGCCCCAACTGACACATGATTCCCGTTACCCGTAAGCATGCTCCGCTAGATATGCGGGTACGAGCTTCTATAGCTGGGCTCGGACGAGCTTCCGGAGGTGAAAGGTGACTTTGCCACTACGTTACGTCGCTTGATTTTCTTTTGTGAAATGTTTCGGGACGTTGTTGGTTGGGCCTATGAAGTTGGCCACGTAAAATTTAAATCAGTTGGAACAACTAAGGATAAAAAGGGCCGTATAATACCAACTCTGAGCCTAGACTGATTGCCGAACCCAACAAGTAATTCAATAAGTGGTTAAGCATTATACTTGGCAGTTGTCTTGGATTAAGCCGACAGCATGATCACATCCATACAGGCCAGATCTGCAGATAGACACCAGAATACTAGGATTAAATTTGGCTGATGATCGTGGTGCTACATTGCATTGAACAGGCGGTTGCGCCGTAGAAGGTGCGCCACACAACGCGGCATGAGATCATGGACTTGTAACATCACTATTCTCAGACTCAAGGCTGTAATGCAGCCTTATCAGTGTATGAGCTCTACACATCCCAATGAAAATTATAAATGCATGCATCAGTGTTAGTTATGTAAAGGAGGCATGTTGTAAAATGATAGTAGCAGCTCCGATACGGGGTCAGACGCCAGTTGTGGTCAATCGCTTTTGTCTCATAACAATACTAGCTAACCTTAAAGGAAGATATGTCATTAAAGCCTAGGAAGAGTTGGGCGGATTCGCATGGGTCCGCCAGTTAGCCGGTTTGCTTGAGCTCATGGGACATATGCCTAGGATCGACTTCAAGAGCCAAACCGTTGTCTCGTATCGACTGTTCAACGGCACATGAGTTTCTGATTTATGGCATGACGGTACCATCTAAAAACGACCACTTTGGTGTACAGAGATTGACCGTGCCAACATGGTACCTACCAATCCGCGCTCCAATTTTACTGCTGCCTACCTTCGTCGTAAATGAAAAAGTCGCAGTCCTTGTGGTTTGAAACGCCGGATTCACGCCACTCAACAAGTTCCTGACCGATCGCATCTTGAGTATACTTGTGGAAGGACCAAGAACCATATCTCCAAGATAATGCCTGTATACGTGCACCCTAACATAAAATAATTCGCAAATACGGTCTTCTGATCCCCAATATATCTAATGCCGGTGTCATCGACAATTTCCTTGACCATGAATTAACTAATCGTGATACGATCCCGGCGCCGCGGTAACTGCGAATGCTTGATAAACTTTCGAAGCTTCTTATTATATATACTATAATTAATTCTTTCTCCTGGTATATCTATTAGGAGAATTAACCACCGAAAATTATATTATCACATTTAAATGCATATTTGTTTCTAATGAGATTGCTCCGAATCGCATCCATATGGCCTGTTAACAATAAGAGCTAGCATCTATAAAATAATACTAGCGAAATGGTCAGAGTCACTTCGCTGGCAGTATTTCTAGTCTTTACGCTAGCAACCAGTACGCCGGTGAACCATATCCACAACATTCTGGGCGCGGGATTAGGTTCTTCGCTGGTGTCCCAAACTTCTACTCTAGTGGAAAAATACAGTACCACAGCCAGTCAAGCTCCAACCTCCACCCCCACTACAATCCTTTTCGATACCATACGGCCAACCCAAAGCACAAGACGCAGAGCCAAGCTAGCAAAAGACGTGACTCGCCGGCGGACTATAATTGAACCTACCGCCCCCGAAATCACCCAAGAAGCCACGAGAACGAATCAACCCACGGAAAATGGAAGCGATGCCGGCCAATGTTCCTCCATCGGCAATAGCTGCTACAAAGACTACGCCGAACAACCCCAAGTCAAATGCCCGAACGAACATCATATTTTGTATACAATGGACTCAAATCCCGAGAGCTACTTTACAATGCCCGAGATCCCGAGGCGAATTCAACATCGACCTGATCCGGCCCGTCTCCCTTTCCTTACCAGAAGTTACTTCAGAGAGCTTCGGCAGCAATGCCACGAGTGCAACTGCGGCTATGAGCTAGGTATTATCACCCCTGGGACCTCGAATAGCGCATGCCCAGATGAAGGTATATCATCCAGATGCTCGAATTGGATGGCATGCTTTTGCGAGGCCGCTATTAAACACCCCGTTCCTAGTGTCACCTATGGAGATAAGAGCGAGGTCCTAGAGATACTCCAAAGCTTCCCGTTGTGGATGAGAAGACAGCTCATAGGGTTCAAAATTACTCACGAAGGTATCGATTATTCGTTCCCGAACGATGATCTTCTTGAGCCTCTGAACAAACTCCCCACCTCAACATACCGTCTTCACAATGCGGTACAACTGGGCGTGCAAGAGCCCGGTGAAGGCGAAAATGGCGAGATCCGGTTGGATGTTGGTCATACGCTTGGTGGGACTTTCGAGTTGAGGGTCATCCATGCAATGCAAGCAGCGGAGGGTGCGGTCCAGATGTTTTCGAACCGCATAGCTAAGTCGGTACAGGCTTTGAAACAGGGTCATACCTATTCCGTATTCTGTCCGGGAGATTCATCTGCCGTTTCAGACTCTGGTCACCCTGGGGCGCGAAGCGGAAATGTGCCAACCCAGCAAGCCCGCAGCTCAGAGTCGACGAGAGCGCCAGGCTTGTCAAGTAATGTCTTCTCTGACCTCAGAGAGCAGTGCTCAGAGTGCACTTGCAACTGGGATGGTGCTATTTTCAAAGTGTCTTCCGGCGGCGCGAGCACTCGATGCTCGAGTAGCGAAATTGCTTTCGGATGTGAGAATACGCTGCAGTGCTCCTGCAAATTGGAAGAGCCTAAAACCCACACGAGCATCGAAAGCACAATGCTCGCCGGAAAGGCAGGCGGCGGCAAAAGATTCCTCGATTGGATGGTCCTCAAGTGTAGCTTCCTCAGAACTCTGGAGAGCATCGCGGATGCACGTGCATTAATTTTGAATACTGGGTCTGCTCTGACAGACGAAGTCCGACAAGAGGCCCTTCCCATAGATGAGATGTACGAGCATTCTGAATTTAGAATGTTCTTGTGGGAATGGATATTTCGCCGAAGGCTTGAGATAACCCCCGAGGATTGGTATCCCGGCCATTTATCCGAACCACTCGATAAGGATTCCAACGAGTTCAAGGACGGCATCTATAAGGAGCTAGGACAAATCATCCATGACCTACGTGCTTTCCTGTCCTGGTATCTGCAAGACTCGCTCCAGATCCATGCAATATACTCAACGAACCTGCAACGTAAAATAGTCAGACGATGGGACGGAGGCCCGAAGAGTATCTTAGAGGCCAGAGCAGATGAAACCGAGCCTTCACGATTTTCAGATGATTTCACACCGGACAGTGCGAACGCGGCTCTAGCCGCTCTGGGCGTATTTGAGACGGGTCCAACCATTATCTGCTGGGAGGTCAAGAATGTTATGGACGACCTGGTGACCAATCCCGGTTATTACAAGACAAGAAAAGTTCCAAGCGATTTTGGACTCGCTCCGCCGGGTTATGAGTATGAGGCACCTGATCCTCTGAAATACAGTGGTAGAAAACCCGGGAATGGGGGTCCGAGCTTTGATTGGAAAGGCTATTCCTGGGGGTACTTTGACCGGCTCTTCGAGACCTGTTTGCAATGCGCCTGCACGAGGGACGATAGCGAGGCTACCTTGAAACAAGTAAGATTGACTAAGAATTCTGGGTCCGATTGCGACAACGATTTTGCTGTGTATCAGTGCACTGAGTGGCTGCGCTGCTATTGCTCCTCACGATTGGGAGCCGTACCAGAAGACGATGGAGGTCCAGCAATCTACGAGCCTAAGAAGGACCCCGACGACGACGGGGATGGTGATGATGATAAAAAGCCAGGCCGCAAAAAAGGGCGTTTCCGCAAGCTGGGTCAAACAATCAAAAGAATCTTTCGAATAGGTAAAGGCAGTAGCCGCTATCAACCTCTGGATGGTGCGGACATTGATAACACCGACCCGCACCCGCGACATCAAGTTTCGGGTACGAAAGAGCCATACTACCTTGAGGGCCCCGGCGGACTATCACGGGATTGGCTGTACACAGGCTCTACCGTTGCGCTTTTCGCATTGGAGCAATACCTATTTCGGGGCACATCCAAATCAGGATTTCTCTCGAAGCGGTCAACGTCCGGGGTTACTAGACAACCGGAAGATAGTGGCAGTACTCTTGAGTTTGGAAATAGCCCTACTGTCCCGTGGGGCGAGGAAACGGAGGTTGACCTCGAAGCCGCTATTGCTTCGATTTGTCGGCTGATTCAACAGAACCCCACGTGGCTCTATCAGGATGGCTCCTCGCATATTAGCTTCAACCGAGAATTTATCGAAGGGCTCAATATTGCTTGCGCGTACGCAGCTTGGCGCTTGAAGCGTGAGGCTCAGTCCAAAGCTCCCAACCACAAACTGACTTTATCAGGTGGTTTATAGCACGCTAGGGCGAGTCGCAGCGTTCATTTTGTAACGCAAGCACTAGTGTCACAACGTTGAATTGATCTACCCGAGCACCATCTAGCATGCCAAGGGGCAGCCGGCAGCAAGTATCAACTCTGAAGTCTCCTGTGCGACGTCGCGACGAGGTCAGACTTGTACATAGCGGATATATGTATGTGGCTGGTTGTTGTTGTAGTGAGCGCACCTCCTTTAGATTACGTTGCAATCATAGATCCCCGGATGGTGTTTCCTTTATTGTAATATAGGTGCAATCGAGTTCATATTAACCATCTAGAGATTTATTATCCGTAGCATTCGTCGTACCATGGTACCAGTGTAGTTGAGAGGACAAATCTGTACCCTTAATTTTTCCAAAGGATGTGTTTGCGTCTTGGACGCGCTGTGCTTTATATTGTGGTTTCATCGAGTCGATTCATTCAATCGATCGTCTCGCGATTCAAATAAATTAGATAATCTATGATAGAATGGTTCACCTCAGTAGCAGGGCTAATTATCCATGATTGCACTTTATAATTTGCCATATGAATATATGGGCAGGCCGCCTTTGAAACCTAAAAGTTTAGAACCTGGGCGAGATCTCATGTCTCGTTTATACTCGAATAGATTGACGGCTCCATTTGATCAATGAAAGGCCTCAAGGAAATCATCTTAAGACTTAATCAATAACCGTGATAAGGGTATTATGGGGAAAATTTCCTCCGCCAAAGGGATCGATAGTCAAGTTCATATCTATGAACAGCGCCAGCGACTAGAGAAAACTATAACAAACGCGTGCACTACTAATAACAGAAAGTGTAGCCAAGATTCCCACAGGCCATCCCCTCATTCTTCTAGATACACGTCATGATTCGCCACCTCAATCGTTTCATTAGACATGCGTAATCATTGGACTTAAATCCATAGCATCGGCGCGAATATTTTTGAAGTTCAAAAGCTCGTCCTTTGCATAACAGCGTCTACCGAACTGGTTCTATCAATTTACGCCTGCAGTTGATGTAAAATCGGCTCCGGGGAGTTTTGACCTGCGTGCAGCGCTCGTGGAGACGATAACTTGTCGCATAGGGGATTCTTCTTTCGGAACTCCGCTAAGCTTAATTAGGACCCTTTCATGCCGCATCATACCTTTGAGGTAAGAAGACGGCGATATCGGGCAAGTAAACCTGTCCAATAGAGTCTATTATTCAGAATACCTTTTATTTTGCTGACGGCCTTATGAGACCCAATTCTTATTAGCTGAATCATACGTCGTGACAATAACGCTAAAATCTCCGTATCTGTATTATATCTAAAGCCCCCAGAGTAAGGAGGCTGGGACAGCATGTAAGGCGATTTGTTTATATCTGTTTTCATACAGTTTGGTTTACAAGACGATCCTCATACGCTAACACCGGTATACCTGTAGATCCATGGACTCGGAAAAAGTAGTTCAAAATAGTATTGAAATATTTACATAGAATGTTACAATAAATCAAGGCTGAGTATCAATGACATGAAAGAAACTGCGAAGAATGCTTGGGTATTCGTGCATGCGTAATATATATGGCGAACTTCATGATATTATGGAAGTAGTGCAGGGATAATGCAATTAGACTAGGCTCTTCTGATCTTGACCTCCTTGCACCGCTCGTCACTAACGGTGCCTTCGGCCCACCACAGGCTCGTGTACACCTTTTTGTGCACAAGAGGGTACTGTGTCGGGCAAAGGTACCAGCTGCTCTTGCCATTCAGGATGATAAAGCCGTTGTAATCGACCTCGAACTCAGTCCAAACTTTCAACGGTAGTGTTGGCGGCTTGATCTCCGGCTCGGCGTCGTTTGATTGTGGGGGGGCAGATAATGCGGCCGGTGCAGCAGGCGCCGGAGAAAAGAACATGACTCTCATGTTGTCCCGGACGTATTCGACCGGGCCGAATTGTGAATCGTATCCCGCAGGGAGAGGCTGCGGCGGGCAAGAGAAAAAATCGCACTCGTTGGCAGAGTCGCCGGGAGTGTAGATCAGCTGGCCGGACCTTGGCGATTCGGGCATTTCAGCTGGGTTATTGTAGGCAACCTGGAAGCGCGGAGATGGTGTCTTGGAAGTAGTGGTGATAGCAAGGGGCTTGTTATTGGCGGGGTTTGGCGCCGTTGGGTTGATTTCGATGAAGAGTTCGTGGAATCTAAAGGTTCGTTAGCCTGGTGTTCTTTGGTACGAAAGCAACGGCTCGAGACTTCTTACTCCGTGCCAGGAGCCTCAACTCTGAGAGAGAATGGACCCGCATTGATCATCTGTGGCGGGGTAAGAGGCATCGAGCTAGCAGTAGCTGCAAGAGCCGCGACAGCAATAAAGTACTTCATTTTGCGATATTGAAAGTTGTTGTATCAAGTACGATTAGGTGACTGAAATATCTGGTATATGAAAAGGGCAGAGAGATTTGGAGCTGGACCAGTGTCAAACGGGGGTATCAGAGGGTATCTCAATAAGCCGTAAATTATATTTAAAAGTAGAGTAGATATACCAGCTAGCGCCGCGAGCTATGTGATCGTCGAGATGCATCCTGCAGCGACAGGTCCGCTGTTTATATCTTTGACCGACACGTCCGCCTGTGCGCGCTCATGCGGAAACCTCACTTATGCTTTCCGCCCACCTGCCAAATATTCTCACGCAGGCAATTGATTGCTTGGTAGGACAGGAGTAGCCTGGGCTCCCAGGAGTACCAGGGAACAGGATGTATCTGGCGGTACCCTACATTGTTTATCAGAAGGTTTGCGCTAGCAGCCCCGAAGAGTGCTTCCCAGGAGAGGCAAGCTGTCGCTATCAACAAACGGAAAACGGGGCCCTGGCGAAATCACACACGGGATGGCGATGGCACCATCTGCTTCTGGGAACGGGACATTTCTTGGCAGTAGGTGTTGGAACTAGGGAAGGTCATGGTTGAGATGTATCTAAAGAGCCTACTAGTTTAGCCGTCAACAAACTACCCAAGGGAGATGTTTTAAAGACCAACGGCGAAAAACGGAGAAAAATCGGCAGGACGATTACATCGAAAGCATTGTATTGATTCGGATGGGATTTCGCAAAGCACACTGGATCCACAGGTGCGGAATTTGAATTGTTTTGCGAGACGGCAAGCCGCAAATTTCAAGACCGGCACCGAGAATTAATTTGATTCAGATGCAATGGTGTAATTCGCTGTATCTACCGGTATCAATGCCGGGAAATGCCAAATTCTTGCCAGGAAATTTCCGAGCGACAGTCGACTCAGGGTCCTCGTATTATAATACCGGGTATATCGGCCTGGATGCCTAGCTTACAACCATCGAATGGAGTATGCAATGCTTGCAGAAAGGCCTTCTAGGCTAACTAATTCCCCACCCACACTACCATTCTTCGCTTAATCAACTAGTCACGGTAGGTAAATGAGCTGACAAGCTGCTGAATTGCGAAACTCGAGATTATCAAAAACAATGAGCCGCTGGATTGCACTCGATATTCCAGAGTATGATCATGTCCGCGAGAACGGGCATCAAGCGCCCCAGGAATCTCACCAGCCTAGCTGAAGAGTAGCCGCAGAAATTCCGGACGTCCTAGAGCTTCAAAATCCTTAGAGCACACCATATTCCGTGATCCATCTCCAGCTTCCGCATGCTTCACTTATCTGCTGTGGGAAACCGGTTCCTGCAACGGGCGGCCGAATCGGGCAGGCGACAACGTCGCCAGCAACACATCCATCCACAGTAGCCCAATCAAGTGTCTGCCCGCCACCCGGCCAGACTACAATGGGCAGCCAAACATATGTCAGTTGCTTCATTTATTTAGTGTTTTGTGCGTAAAACGGACGTGTCGATACTCGCATAGCTAGGTAGGCCCGGTTTGGCCTGGAGAGATCGAGAATTTCCCGCAGATCTGGCGGATTGATGGTGCTTAGCAGGCAAGTCCGACCTCGAGACTAATGCTTACCAATTGATATTCAGATGAAGAATACGCCGTCGGAAACACGGCTTCGACTTTCATGTTGCCAATTGGGCAAGCCGTCATCCATACGTATATCCGTAACCATAGGTTCAAGCCCAGTGTTCCATTAGCACGTATCCGCGGCTCTTATACGATAACCTACACGGCCACGTCCGGGCTTTATCATGGCCCGCCCCAGCAATAAAACCATAGATACATATCCAGTTCCATGTGAATCGCCGGGAAAACTTTAAATGAAAGCCAAGCCCATGGATCTCTTGAGTTTTGCTGCAGAAAGTTAGGAGAATAAACATATCGTGTCTCTATCGATAATACGACCCCCCTCCCGTTATGCATAAATGTCAAGACGCATGTGGCGCCCTCGGCAAGCGTGCCGATGTAACCTCAATACTTCGAGTCGAGAGGCGACCTCGCCAGAGGCCCTGCATGGCTACCATCTAAGTTATTGTATTATAACGACTAATATGATATAGTATTAAACCGTACATGTTAATTGCCACAACGGCGGTGGCCCAGTGCGGTATGAATTGCCCGGCATCGGAGCGCTCTAGTGGGTATGCTTTGCATGAATCCTTAAAAGGGTATCGGCTTGAGGCGAGCGTGTGGCCCCAGCCGGCTGAGCCGCTCAATGCCTATTGGCAGTGATATTGACATACCCTTGCTGATTTATGCGGTCCACGCCTCCATTTCTCACAGGCCAGCCACAGAGCTAGTATGAATGAGGCAAAGTGGGTGCAAGGTTCCGCGGCCAAAGCTGAAGATCTGCCGAAAGTATGAGCTGGCTTCAAGGACCGACATTGTAAAGCTTTGTCAGTTGACCGCAACCCTAGTAAGCTCTGATACCTGGTATAGGTGGGTAGCTGCCATTGTTTGTTCTGTGATACGTACTCTATATAGTTGACCTTCCCAATTTCCAAAATGTCCCACACACTACATTTTCCACTCCCAATCACCCATGTAATCCAGCCTCCTGTTACCTACGCGTTCTCGTACAGACCTTGGTACTTTACTCTTTGCACGCGACTCTGTACTGAAGCTAACCGTGGCCTAAATCTTTACCGGTCAGCCGAATTTCAAATAGCGAGTGCGCCCAGCGGTATAGACACATTGATCTTCATGTGAGTCGAATATAAAGATATTTAACAACAGGACATGACACAGGTTTTCGATCATGAGATCGAATAATGAATCTAGTACGGAATACAGCTTACTATTCCGGCTAGCTCCACATCAATACTACCAATAACGATCACGAATATGTCTATGTTGTTGAATTGCTCTGGCGCTTGCTCTGCTTAGGGACATTCGATATTCGCTATTTTTGCGTGCGCATATGCTCACGGAGAAGCAGCATAAAATCATCAATATCGGCGTGACCACATGACGTAACCAACCTACCAGGTCCGCTAACCGTTAGCTCTTTTGAGCTTTAGATCTATGCAATGGTCTACCTAGTAGCAGAGTTTGTTTAGATCACACTCTCCCCAACAACTCGCGCACCACCGGCAGCACGAGGCGCTACACCAACGCGGCAGCCTTGGAAGCGGATAATAAGGTAGTACTGAACAGGCGAATATGGTCTGGTATGATGAAAACAGGTTGCCTGTGTTCTTAAGTTGCCGAGACGCTTGTGGCAACGGCTGGGACGGTTAACGGCTGTGATTGCGCCAGCCCACGTATCTACTCCAAATCTGAGATAATTCTATCGGGTGTTTCGCGCAGCGTAGTTTACTCGGCATTCTTAGCCTCGATCTCAATACCTTCAACCTTATTTGCGTATACGTAATTAACCAATTGTCGCAGCGAAGCCAGAACATCTAATAACCTCTTCAATAGCTCGGGCAATCCGCATCCACTTGCACTTTAGGTCCCGAAACGGTACCAGTCGCTCTCCGAGTCGATAGCTAGGCCAAGCGGGTGACGTTTGGCTTTCATACACGTCGCCACAGCCTACACTGTTATGGAACAGACACGCTGCCAGCTGCTCCCCGGCGTAACTCCTTTGCACCAACCGTCGCGCATACTAACTCCTTGCCATGCTGAACCGTAAAATACAGCCTATCATATACGTCTAAGTCCCGCGTTTAGCATTTAATAGTTTTTCGACGCTAATAATAAGAGCTAACTAGTCGAGACAGCAAATGTCGGTGGCCGAGAACAGTTTCTCGTAGTAATCCCAATTTCTACTCTATTAACAGAGGCAGAAGCATTCGCCTGATATAATAACGAGCCAAAACTGCGATTGTAACTTGATTTATGATATAACACGCGTCAGCACTCCTGTCGTTTATATGATAGGAACTACCATCTATCGTTTGCAGAGTTACCGTTAACCATCTCCAGAAGCACCCCCCCACAACTCTTTCGAACCCTTCGTCAAAAGACAAGCATTAGGATGTACAATGACTACCCAATATACTCTGCCATCTCCTCCTCTGTCCACACGAACTCCCTGAATCTCTGGTCCTGACCCATCCGCTCTATCTGACCCAAGAGTATTGCGACGCTTCTGTCGAACCGCGCCCAGCTAATGATATCCTGCGTCGCCAACTCAATGAACGGGGGCCCAATTTCGTCACCCACTGAGGCAAGCAACTGCTCAGCTTGGGCTATTATCACGCCGACATGCGCACGAATTTCCGATGCTCGCAGCCAATTAGTGTACTGCATGGCACCGTAATATTGAGGCTGTTCACTCGGTGAGCCTGAAAACCTCTCCGAAGGTCTCGGGCCTCTCGGTGAGACGTTTAGCCTTGAGTCCGCAAGATCCTGGGCTATGTTTTGATCCGAGTCGCCGATAGCGTTCACAATATCCTGTTCGGTATCAAGGCTATCTTCGGATGATTGCCCCGCATCTTGCACAACCACTGCCGGATTAGGTAGTATCGGCGAAAATTCTTCGCTGGCTTCGTAGTTGCCGCCTGAATCGTCCCGCTGAAAGTCTGTCAGATACGAGACGATGACCTCAACGCTCTCGTCCGGATCCCTTTCACCGCCAAACGCATCCTCCTCGTAATAGAGATCTCCAAGGACTGGCACTTGATTTCTATCCAGCGGCCGGACCTCATCGATCCTCACTAGTAGATTCAACAGCTCCTCAGGCGTCCGCGCACACTGTAGCTGGTGTTTCGTGACGAACTCGTAGAACTCTAACTGCGCAATGAACGGCCCGGGAATGACCGCTCTTCCGGCCTCCCACGCAAGTTGGTCATTGTAAAGCTGCGTGGTTTTACGCAACCCCAATTGGTGGGAGATGACAAAAAAGTATTCTTTCTCCGATAGAAGGGAGAGAAATGTGGCGAGATTCTCGGTGAGGAATGATGATCGGGGAGGGACGTCGCGAGGATCGAGATAAGCCTGGGACTCGAAGATGAAGGGCGGGTAGTAGGGATTCGGTTCGGGGTCGCAGGAGGGAGGGTTAACGGCCAGCGACAGATGTGAGGTTGTCGTTAGCAGGATGAGGGTGAGTAGCCTCATCTTAAGCTTAGAAGACGGAGTAGACAAGGGAGCATTGAGGTAACCCGTATACCACGACCGCTGATGTTTTGAATGCTATGAATCAGGCGTGAGCGGGTATATAAGCCGGTGAGAACGTAACCTAGATCCGGATATCCGGGTTAATAACCTCTCAATCCTCGCAAACTGGAAGCACTATTCTTGATTGACGCGCGATAGCGGCAAGGCTGGTTGAGGCCCGCGACGTTGTAAACTGTCCAAAACTACACGTATCTCATAATAGCAGTTAAAGGCAGAAGACTTTAAATATCCACCCTCTAACCGTAACCTACAATCTCTACTTGCCAGAGGGCCCCGGATATACGTATGCAAGCAAGCTTGACCTAGCCACTATTAAGCACAATGCGTTGTGCGCTGTGGTAGCCGAATCGGGAAAGCGCCCAAACGGGAAACAACCAGCTGACAAAGCGGACGAACCAGAACATCGCGTTCATACGAGCAGCCATCTCGAGCTTCTGGCGGGGCAGAGATCGAGGTATCATGAGACTAATAGCAGTAAGTGGGTGAACGGGAGAAGTAGAAGTGGCTATCGCGCACCGACCACTCTCTCAAGATCTGATCTTCCGGTCCGGATATCGCGATCCCGAGACGCGTGCGATGCGTCTGGTTGACAGGTGCAGGCGGCCGCCGCCGCTGATTGGCCGGCTGCTGGCAGGGGCTTCCAGCACGCGAAGAGATCCAAACCGGCCAACCTCTCGCCAAATTACACGCGCCGTCTCAGAAATCTCCATCCGCAATCAACAGCCTCGTCAATTGAATCTTCCAGGCACCGAAGAACTCTCGCAGCCCCGAGGCACAGCTAGGACACAGCAGCAACGGATTCTCGAACTATTGTTAGACTGGATTGCTTATAGTATAAGTCTCACGATCGATACATCCGCGCCTTGACATCAACACTTCGACATAAACACCACTGTTCTTCTCACCATCCACACACTCAACCTACGAAACATACCCACAGCCCCTCATTCGACAGACGGCGACAAATGCTGGAGTACTCGGTGTCCATCTAGTTCTTTTTTGGCCGGCAGTATCGCTGCTGTTGGGCCAAAGGACCTACCGCCGCTGCCCCTTTCTTTCGCAAGATTCTTCGGGTCCATGCTCGTCAACATCAACATCAACACGCCACCACCATCGCTCATTTAACACCACCAAGCCAACATCTCGACAATGCCCACGCAGACAATCGGGCCGCAGCATGCCCGCGAGCTGCAAGAGATCGCAGACTCGATATGCCGGTCCGGTCAAGTCCTCATGGTCACCGGTGCTGGCATCTCCACCAATAATGGCATACCCGTACGTCTTTGGCGTTCCTCCTATTTACGTTTGATGAACCTTACAACAACGCGTGCTAAACATACACCCAAACTGCAGGACTTCCGCTCCTCGAACGGTCTCTACAACCTCGTCAAAAGACGGTATCCCGACCAGACGGCGCTGCTCAAAGGCCGGGACCTGTTCGATGCCATATCATTCACAAATCCTATCACCACCTCCATCCTCTACAGTTTCCTGGCCGAACTCCGCCAGACTGTTAAATCGATACCAGACAGTACGCCTACGCATAAATTCATCAAGACCCTGTCCGAAACCGGACGGCTACTACGATGCTATACCCAGAATATCGACGGCTTAGAGGCTCTAGATGGGCTCTGTATGGACATTTCTCGAGGTGCGGGGAAGCGAGGCAAGGGCAAAGAAAAAATTGGCCGTGAGGTCGGCTGTGAGGTTGTCCAACTTCACGGTGATTTGGAAATGCTACGATGCACCCAATGCGCTAAACTGCACGACTACGATCACGAGCGAGTGGAAACTCTCCTTGGTGGAGACGCGCCTGGTTGCCCGGACTGCTCGAAGAAGGCAGATGACCGGCTCGCAGCCGGCAAGCGCTCAATCAACGTCGGCACTCTCCGTCCAAACATCGTCCTCTACGACGAACTTCACCCGCAAGGAGAAGCAATCGGCCAACTGACTCACTACGATGCTACCAAAATGACACCGGACCTTCTCCTCATTTTTGGCACATCCCTCAAAGTCATCGGCCTAAAACGAATCGTCAAGGCTTTCGCTGCCAAAGTGAAATCCCGCGGGGGCAGGGTCGTTTACATCAATGTCACTGCCGCCCCGGACAGTGTCTGGGGTGACATTATCGATTACCACGTCCAAATGGATTGCGACGCCTGGATCCGAGACCTCAAGCTCCGCCGTAAAGAGATATGGCTCCACCAGTCGCTGCTCGATAAGGAGTGGAAGCGCACCAAGCTCGTATCGTCGCTAAAACGGAGCAAGACCACTGCAGGCTACGAATCCGACAAGGAGAACTCGGGGAAACTCAAAGGCCAGCCGTTGGTCCGACGGAAATCGTTATCCGCACTACCATCTAAGAAGAAAGCTGGTGAACCAAAGGAGAGACAACTACCCACGCCTTCCAATACGCCCCGAAAAACGAAGCCAAAGTCGCTACCCGCTACTCCGGCCGGCTCGACATCGAAGCGGCCTTATGCTGCCGCCTTCCCTCCGTCGACTTCCCCTCTAACCTCTCTTACAGCGACACCTTCCCTATCTCTATTCAACACTCCTAGCAAGCGTGTCCGAATAGCCACTCCTCTCCCACCAATGAACGCAACGACACCGACGCATCTCTACCGCCCTTCGCCAGCCGCATACAGCTGGGTCGCCTCCCCTCGTGCCTCTTCTACCCGCTCCAGAAACTCAACGCCGACGCAGAAGAGGCTGCTCGAAGTGACTACGCCCAAACGTCCCGTTCCAGATTCACCAACCCTCACCGCAACATCAACACCGACTCGCAGCGGCGGCCGCCGCTTCTTCCTCGACCATGTCGCCATCCCACCGATTGAAGAGACGGCTGCCTCCCCGACGAAACATCGTGCTCCAGTTACTCCCAGCCGTAAACGCAGCACCCTCAGCGCAGCCAACAGTGTTAGTACCAGCGCCCGACGAAGTGCCCAGCGGCGCGGAATACCCGTCAGCGAGATTTTTATCGAACGCACGCCGAGTCCTTGCCCAACCCCGCGCCGGGGACGGGGCCGCCCCTATAAGACGCTGGAAGAGTACGGCGACAACGGGCTCGCGAAAAGCCTGCCTACCCCGCCCGACTCACAGATACCATCCGATCAGGATCCCGAGCAGCAGGAACCCACGCTCTTCGACGAAGACGAGGACTCGTCACTAGTCAAATATCGCCCACGGGGTAGAAATACGCCCAAGCAACGCGTTTATGGCGAACAGAGCTTCGAGAGACTCGATAGCGATGTCACAGAGGCAAGTGAGCAGTTGGAGCGAGAGGCTGAGATGGCGAGCACCCCCCACGAACCTACAGACGACGATATCGACGACGTCGACCTAGTCTCCTTTGATGCTCTTTCGTCCCCACCAGTGTCAGCTGATGCTGTCGCGACAAGCACCGCTATTGAAACGCATGACGCGACCAAACCTGCGATAACTTCCCCAAACCCTAGGGTTATCGACCTCGCCGAGCCGCCTTTTTCAGACGCTTCTACGCCGACAGGAAAAGCAAAGAAGAAAACGGCATCACCGGCAATCACGGAGCGGCGAAGAACGCGAGGACTGCAAAAGGAAGAAGAAATCAAGAAGATACTGAGCAAACCAGGTACCGTAACGAGGCGGGAAGCCGAGAGGCGAAGAAGTCTCAAGAGCGAGGTCCGAGGGCTTGTGGATTAATCCGCTGTTGCACGATTTACGACACCAGCTTCCATATATCTGGAGCTTTTCGCATATGGACATGAAGCTAGGGCCGGAGTAGTGTATTTATTCGAGATGCAGCGTGCGCGTGTTGGTGCTTGTATTATTAATATAGACCACGAATTTTGAGCAGGTAATATTGGGTGGACGGATTCTATTATTCTGGCAATTTTGCTACCGCCGTTGTACAAGGGTTTTGCTATCATTAGGACTTAGAGCGATGAGTTTTATATATTTGTAGCTTTCTTAGACCTCTGCTAGTATTAAGGTATTATTCATCTTCGACGCGTTTTCTCGCGATGGATAATCTTGACAAAGACATAATTCCGACAGGAAAGCTCATATCGCACTATCTATATATATATATATATATATATATAGCGTCAGGTATGAATATGTATACCGGCTATGTCTATTTGCCCCGCAAACTTATATTGTCTATCAGCTTTGATGAATCTCTCCAATTAGAGTATAAATTTTGTCTCGCAAGCCAGACGCCTTTTTTTAACCACCCGAATACGCGCCATTGCAGGTCTGAGTGAATCATATTTCGAATCTGAGAGAACGACCATCACTGATGCCTCAATCCAAGGTAAACACCGAGACAAAGTCCACAGCCGATGCGGACCCAAACGTCACCGGAGCTCCCGCGAAAGTGCCAACGATCCTTCCCTAGCAGTAGCTGTGGCATGCGGAAAACAATCATATATGTCTGAGGCGGCATATGCACGCAATGTTCATACCTATCCGCGGCCAGATAGTCACCTTAATTTCGAGAACGGCGGTGCTATAACGTTATATAGTTCTGTGCCTCTCCAGAGCTCCGCAATTGTAATACAACCCGAGGTCCATTCAATAGACGTGCATATGCAGGCTCATGCATGCATCAACAGCTCGCGGACGTGGAGGCCCGCTCCTCGGTACCTACAATGTAGGGAAAATACTTAGGGAGTACCACGCGTACGTATGACAGACAGGAATTAACCGGGACGCATGACAAATAGCATAACATGGATGGCTGCAGTCAATCCGTTTCTTTCGCGTATGTCCAGGTGATAGCAGATAGCCTGTAGCCTTGAAGAGCAATCAGCATCGCGTTTCAGACTGCTCTTGGCGTCTCACGTTCAGGTTCCAAGGATATCAAGATTGATCAAGATACGGCGAACATTCCGCCTCCAACAGGCAGCTAGAGCACACAATACGTACACAGATGTACAAGTATCAAGTTCACATAGCCTATGTTGCGGCGTAGGCTATGCGCTGTATGCCTTAGAATCCGCCTTTGTAAGGTGTGGTGACACGACGCGGAAACTATGGAGGCCAAGTGGTTCCTGCATGCGGGCTCGACATTACTAGGTCAGCCGCTTGTAAGCTTGTTGGATTACGCAAATTACGCCTGCAGACACTGTAGAATGCATCGAATGTGATTAATTACGTTGAGGGTAGTGTGCATCAAGGTTGCACGGCTTTGCTCACTCTAATAAGAGTATACATAGAAACCAGCGCGTGCGTAGTCTGGTCTAGCCTATAGACTTATGACATTAATTCATTCGATCAATTGAAGCACAAACATATAAAGTCTTAGAGTCCACCCTTCGAAGCTTCTCAGATACTGTACTCGAAAACTCTCGATCCCTTTTTTGAATGAGTTATCCCTAATCATCTCGACGCCCAAGCTTACAAGACTATTATCTCACGTAGCCATTCTTTCCGTTCTACGAAAGGCTCGATCCTATATTGTTTCCCTCGATTGCACAATATTACCATGTCCCTGCGAACTCTCACACATGGCGACTACACTGTCGGATGGATCTGTGCCCTGGACACAGAAATGGTAGCGGCAACAGCAATGTTGGACAACGTCCACACAACGTTGCCAGCTGCTCTATCAGACGACAACTCTTATAAACTTGGGAGTATCGGTCACCACAACGTTGTGGTGGCCTGCTTGCCATCCGACAACTACGGCACCATATCCGCCGCTCGAGTAGTCGCAGGCTTGCGCTCCACCTTTCCTCACATCCGATTCGGCCTGCTAGTGGGCATCGGAGGAGGGGTCCCAAGCGCGGATCATGACGTTCGACTAGGGGATATCATTGTCAGCACTCCTACCGCAACAATCGGCGGCGTCTTCCAGTACGACTCTGGTAAAAGCTGTGGGGATTTCATTCGCACAGGGTCGCTCAACAAGCCTCCGTTCGCGCTGTTGACCGCACTACAGAACCTCAAGAGCCAGTATAGTTCGCGTGGCAGCGGCATACCGGCCATTGTAAATGAGATGATCTCGACAAATCCGAGGCTCCAGCAATTCGGTTACCCGGAGAGTGATCAAGACCGTCTGTTCGCCGCAGACTATGACCACCCGAGCAATTCTCGCAATTGCAACAACTGCGACGAGGATAAAATCATCGCCCGCGCTCCTCGTCTTGCGGCCGAACCTATGATACACTTTGGCCTCGTCGCGTCTGGAAATGCGGTGATCAGGAACGGTCAGATCCGAGACCAGTTAGCGCGGGCAGAGAATATCCGTGCGCTCTGCTTCGAGATGGAGGCTGCAGGGGTCATGGACAGTCTCCCGTGTCTGGTGATTCGCGGAGTATGCGACTATGCGGATTCGCATAAGAACGATCAGTGGCAGCCATACGCCGCCGCTACGGCCGCCGCATATGGAAAGGAGCTGTTGTCTATGGTCCCCCCGAGGCAGTCATACGGAGTGCACAGTGTAGCTGCAGAGATCAGACAGGGCCCTCCAGAAGGTGAGTACATATATCCGTACTCGAGTTTTGGTCGCCGGTCCCCATTATGACATATAGGTGCTGTAACAAGTATCATGCGGGATGCTAACGGGGATTTACGATTGTCATAGAACCGGATATCGAAACATTGGATGCGTATATCCCCAAGGACCGTGAGGCCCTTTACGGACTCTTCAGGAAGTCGATTTCCGAAAAGCCCATCGCTACGGTGTTCCCCGGCGCTGGGAGTGCGAGATACTGTGAAGACTTCCTTACGCCCAAGATTACTGCTATGGGCCGGTGGGACACGGTGCTATGGCACTACGTCAATGATAGCGGGTCTCTCGACGTACAAGGCCACGACGGCAAGACACCACTCCACTACGCTCTCGGAGTACGGCATGAGCGCGATAATAAAGTCAGGGCGCTGGTTGAGATGGGGGCAGACGTTACAGTGAAGGACCCGAACGGCCAGACACCTATCGATGTCGCAAAATCGGAAGGGGCGCCGGCAGAAGCAATGTATATTGTGCTACTGGATGCCTGGAAAAAGTCACAAGTCAAGCTTCGCAGACAGCGAGAGGAGACAAGCCGGAACCGTAACACGCAGTTTCCCGAGCCCATCATCAGTCATCTTGATCAAAGTCCACGGAGCCAAGGGCCAGTTCCGACAAGTCCTCAGTTGGAGTCTGAGGGGTTCACGACAGCACAAGGGCCAAGTGGCCTGGATACCGCTAGAGCCTGGCTAGAAGAGAATGGAATCGATATCAACGCTGTCGATTTCGATGCCGACAAAGCTCTCGTGCAAGTCCTCTTGGTTCACGGGTATCGACAAGACGTCATCGAGCTGCTCCTCGACAGCGGGGCCAAAGCAACAGCCAAAACTGGCGATAACTGGACAGCACTTCATCTAGCCGCAAATTGCGGCAATATAGAAGCTGTACAGCTGCTCCTCGCGAAAGGGGCGGAAGTCAATGCCACAGATTCCGCCGGGCAGACAGCATTGCACAAAGCCTCGGTGGCGTTTGATAACGCTGAATCCATCATGCAGATACTGATGGACGCGGGTGCGGATGCCACCGCGCGAGATGTGAACGGGAACACGCCGCTGCATACTGCGGAATGCCATGGACACTATAAGAGAGTCGAGCTCCTGCTCGAGAACATGCTGGACGCCGGCGTTGAAAGCTAGGCTGGCCAAACACTGTCACAATTGGCGGACAGGACAATTTCTTCGGAGAAAGTTTGCCATGCCGGGCCGCAGGAGGGAGAGAGAGAAGATGCGCTAGGAGAGCTCAGGCAGAATTGAGTCAAGTGCTGAAAATGGGATCACGACTGGAGAAATGGCTTGGGTTATCAAAATATGGAGTATATATTTGTAGTTTTCGCAGGGTCATTTATATATATGCCACTATCTGTTTGATACAGACCTGGGAGCTTTTTCTCCAACAGTCGGCACGTGTCGATCGATGTGAAGCTATAGTTGCAATATCCCCAATCAACATTATCACGTAGACTCATTGTGCCAGTATATTGATTAGTAGAGAAGAACATCTCGGGATTGAGAATGTTTCCATACTTGTGATTCACCACCTTAGAACGTGATCCCCCACGAGAGTATTTCGACTTTTTACAAAAGCCGAGACCCCCGGGCCCCGCTCGTTGTATAACTTGCTGATAGAAATATATAGATTTTGCACCGCAAAACCAGCTGTTTTAGTCCACACTCTAGCTAAAGGACGGCCAGAAGTAAGTTCCAGACCTCTAGTACCGATACAACTTTTGTCTACTATACTGTGGGCTACTCCGTCTCATCTAATTCATCAAACGCTATCGGCCTCGGGCTAAACACCTCTGGAGCCCTATTACTCTGCCCTCCCACCGGCGCCGCCGATGTCCTCCCAAACAGTCTGCCTACTCCCCCCGTCAAAGTTTCGCACAACTGCCCAAAGACCCTCCAGCAGTACCCTTCTTGCTGAGCCTCAGCCTCCAGGTCGATAAGAAGCTCGTCTTGGTTACCATCCGAAATGGCACCAGCCGCCTGACTGCCGTCACCCACCGAGTACCAGTACTCCTGGTCAACAGGGAGGATCCGTCTGTTAGCATTGACGCCGCCGTTATAATTGTCGTTGTTATCAGCGCTAATCATCATATTATTACCACGGCCCATGGTGTTTGCCGGGAGGTCTGGATCGTCTGGAACGCGGCCAGCATTCTGCAACCCCATCCAGTGGATCTGGTTGCCAATGCCCATAACACGGTTCAGAAGGTGCTGCATCTGGCGGTTGTGGCCCTGCACTACCTCTGCCGCCTCTACGTCGCGAGGGTTCGCGAAACGCACGGTGGTGTCCAAATTTGAGGCATCGGCGTTATAGTCAGGGTCTTCGGGGATCTCGCTGAGCTCCTCTACATTTCTTGAATCCTGCTCCTCGATAATCACGTCCTCGCCGTCTTCCGCTATTATACTTCTGAATAGCGGATTGGAGAAGCCAGGAGACGCTGCATCGTCCTCGGCCCCGGCGTACATTACCGTGCTTTCTTGTAGATTGTATTCTTCGTCGCCGATATTCAGAGCAGCGGCCGCCCTTTCCTGTCGCATCTCAAGGATGTACGGGCGGACATACTCTTGACCAGCATCTAGCGCCAATCTCCGCGCCGCAAGCTCTTCAGTCGTCCATTCCGGCTCTATCTCGCCGTCCTCATCGATAAAGTGGATCCGCCATGGGACCGGGTGGCCTTCGTACAGTGTGATTGTGTCGTAGAAGTTCCCTTGCATGTTCTCGGGATCTTCGACGGCGAGGTCACCTGGTTCGGGGTCCACCAGGGTGAGGTCGCGGGGACGGAAGTCTTCGAGCCAGTAGCGGAGCTGGAGGCGGGCGACCTGGCAGGGGACGGTGGTCCAGAAGTCGGTGGCATTGGTGCTGCTGTACGGGTCTGCGAGGTAGACGATTCGGCCATTGGTAGGATGGTCGCAGACTGCCGTTATACGAACACATTGATGTTAACGCTGTTAGTCCAGAAATTTGAGGATATAGAGTAATTTCACGAGATATCATATATGCAGGGGAAGACATATAAGGGATTTGTGCTTGCGTGATCGAAATGGTATCCATACCGTAAAAGAAGTCTAGCTGCCAATCGTCAAGTGGGCCGAAGCGTTGCTCAGCCCGTGCGGCGTCCAGCGTGATAGTCTTGGAGCCTGGCGAGATTGTTTGGCTGGTATCAACAAACTCGAAACTGTCGTCATAAGATTGATTCGTCAGCATTTACATTAGTCGCCCGACATACACTATACGGATTCATCCCAACTACATTGCGAGAACGACTATGATGTACTAACCTTAAAATATCTTGAATATTTCCAGCTGAGACCAACGTAAGTGCGACGGTACCATCACTCTGTACCGTTGCTCCAATAGCCCGTCGCTCGAGCCCTCCATCCTCCGTCGGTTCGCCAAGTGTGAGAAGATGGTCCGTACCCCAGTTCTGCGACTTTTTGGGCACCCAGATCGTACCATCCTGGAAGGCTTCCCGAGCGCCGGGGATCGAAATGTCGCAAACGTGCGGGTATACCCAGTCGGGACTAGGATCTTCGTAACCGAACCAGCAGACTAAATATTCGTCACCGCATCGCAAACCACTTGTCAGTACATATTACAGCAGGTATCGACGAAGACACGGTATTAAAGATATTTATACGCACGTCTGTATTGTCGCTCCGGCGTCCGGTAGTCGTGCAGCGGACTCGTCTCCGGAATGCCATCGATCAGAGGCGGCAAGTTGTTTGGTTTGACGTATGGGCCGTAATTGTATGCTACTGTCGGTACTTCCCGTTCGGGGCGGATAAGGACTTGCGAGCGAACAACGCTCGTCGAGTAGTCTATCGGCGCCGGTAGTGCCTCCATTTGGACGTTTCGCACACTACCCTCGGGATATCGATAGACGTTTCGAGTTTTGTGGAAATCGATGCTAGGGATCACCCAACAAGGACCGACATCCCAGCGTGAACTGGTGTAGACTAGCAGACAATAGAGATGCGAGGCCTTCTATGAAAATAAGGCATTTTCTAACAGTAGGTCTATCACATAAAGTTTCGAGGTCTCACGCATACACACTCAGGGACGACACGGACGTTCGCAGCAGATGGCGATATAAGCGTGGTATTTTGAACGTGTTTGCGTTGGTTTTGATGTCCCGCCACACGCCACATTTCTCCCCAATACCACCGTTCAGGTTAGATGGGCTGCGCCACAGTATCGCGTCCAGCCACACTCCACGCGTGCAGCCTTGTTCTGGGGAAGGCTAGTGCCAACATTCGCATTCTCCACATCCCATCATGTCAACACTGGCGAAGGAACCAAGGCTGTCAGGCTCTGGCTCCGGGGTATACCGTACCTAGATAGCTTAGTCTAGGCAGCCGACCATCGTCCATGCATGCAACGCCAACAGAAAGCTCAAGCTTTCCCGCCACGCCGACACAAAGCATCGATGCATTAGTCCCGCATGCACAGGAAGGATGCACATATAACGTTACCGCAGCCTTAAGCTGAGCAGGACGCGTAACGTAACGCACAACAATATTAGGGCTATTCTATGGTGAATGAACATCTTACGCTAACAAGTCGCCCGTGGTAAGAGATTTGCGGCGGAGGGGTCCACGCGACTTTATTTACGGAAAGGTCAGACGAGGGCCACTCTGGATACGTAGCCTTTTTGACAAATGGATACAGTTATGCATGTATGGCTACGCTGCAGCCTCGATACCCGACGGACAGGAAGCGTACACATGAAATGCTGTCGCCTAGCTAGCCGAGTAATGCTTGTAGGCAGGTTCACAATAGATACTGGTTAAACCAAGGGCGGAGAAGGCTATCACTGCTACAAAGAGTATGTGCTCGTGCGACTTATTTAGCCTCCCGAATTAGCCATATATTTGAATTCTATCGGAAGACTATTGGTTAAAATGCCCAAGAGTGCAATATTGAGATGATCTAAGGTTTATATTGAATCGTCATTCGTCGACTGACAAATGTATAGTAGGCACGACGTTATTAGGTACGAACATAGTTGTATCATCCCCACCTCTATCGCAACTTTCTATCGCTCGCTCATCCTCGAAGACACCTGCAAATCGACATTTCAACGTCCACCAAATCCAGCCCTACCCCACACTTCTCATTGAAAAAAGAGAGAAGGCTTACTTTCGCACAGTTGTGTGGTGTCGGATGCCGCCACCAATCTTCTGCGCGAAGCCCCACCCGATTTGATTCGCCGCGCGAACCTCGACTCCCAGCTCCTCCGCCCACTGCCAGACCAGTGCCGGATTCTTCTGGAACGCACGTCCTGCAAAAATAACATCCGCATAGCCCTCGTGGAGCAAATGACTCGCCATCGCACTGGTAGTGATGACCCCGACGGCGGAGACAGCAACGTCTAGCCCCTCGGCCTTCAGCCCGTCCCTGACAGCCTTCGAGAAATGCGCCTGATAACCTTCATTGGAGGTGGTACCTTCCAACAACGAGATGCCGCCGCTGATGGCCTGCTTGGGGGAGATGCCGGCGGAGCTGACGTCGAATAGGTCGACGTTCCCGTTACGAGCGATGGTCTGCGTTAGGCGGACGGCGTCTTCAACCTTCCACGATGGGATAGACTCCTCGTGTTCAAGCCAGTCGGAGCCGGTGAAGCGGACGAAGACGAGAGTGGATTCCGGGGCGTTGGATTTTGTGATATCAATAATCTCAAGCAGGAGGCGGATGCGGTTCTCGAAGGAGCCGCCGTAGGCGTCCGTGCGAAAGTTTGAGGCAGGCGAGTAGAATTCGTGCAGCAAGTAGCCGTGTGCGGCGTGGACTTCGAGGACCTATACATAGCAATGTCGTTAGCATGGCGCGTTCGTAGATCATCCCGGACGTATGGTTATGCGGATACGTACGTCAAAGCCAGCGGCGACAGCACGCTTGACAGCTGCAGCCCACGCAGTCTTCAAGTTCTCAATGTCCTCCAGCGTCATCTCATGCGGCTTGGGGCTGTCGGAATCGTACGGCACAGCGGACGGCGCATACACGTTATCCGGCCAGCCGCCGACGGCCTTCGTCGCCGTCGCCTTGCGGTTCAACCAGGGTGCGACAGTGCTCGCCTTCCGTCCCGCATGAGCGAGCTGGATACCGATCTTCTGGTTTTGCGAATGTGCAAAGTCGACCACGCGCTTCAAGGGCGCGATGTGGCTGTCGGCCCAGATACCAGAGTCCTCCGGCGAGATGCGGCCCTCCGGGACGACGGCAGTGGCTTCGATCATTGTGAAACCTGGCCCGCGGGAGAGGATACCGCCAAGATGGGCGACATGCCAGTCTGTGAGATGGCCGTCGTCGGCGGAGTATTGGCACATGGGGGAGACCCAGATGCGGTTTTGGAAGGTGACGCCGCGGATAGTAAGCGGCTGGAAGACCTTGGGGATGGCTTTTTCATCGCCAATGGCGGTTCCGGCGGCGGGGATCTGCGCGGAAGTAAAGTAGGGAGCCTAGAGCTGGACCGTCAGCATTGCTGGTTGGAGACGTCTCGAGCGAATGGATACTCACGCCCTCAGCGGCGACATTCCGGATGTCCTCCCATTTGGAGTCACAAGAGTCAGCAGACGCAGACATTGCGATGTTGAAACTTGATATTTGGTCTGGCTACTGCGGATTGGTTGAATGTGGGGGTGTTGGTGAGGTGAGATATTTGTGTGGGGGGTTGATAGTTCTAATGCGGTTGTATATTGACGTCAATGATGATACTCTGGAGAGCCGTGAAAACCTATGGGAGTCGTCAAGCGGAATTGGAGGCTTTTATAGGATAGTAGATTAAGCTGATGAGACTTTCGAGTATTTCCAAGCAACTGTCAAGCTATTGAATGAACCTTTTATGCAGAAGTCATAAACGTCGCAATGCTGTCTAGGAAGAAGCTCAACATTCAAGCGCCGCAATCACGAAATTTATACATCTCGCAGATTCGACCCCACGGACGCAAACGCCTATAGTAAAGGCCTGATAACGTTCCAATGGGAAGGTCTAATGCCATTTCGGCTCGAAAATTCGCCATGGAACGGGAAGCAAACGGCGTTTGTAACCAAGCTCGTACGTAGAAACGGCCGGCGGGCGCGGCAATTGCGGAAGGGTACATTCGCCAGGAGCGTTTTTGGCACCATGCGGATTAGTAATAGGCCAAAACATAATCAGTACTATCGTTCCCAAGTACTCCGACTGTGCGATGCAGGGTACCATGCATACAAAAACTTGTGCGGACTGCTGCTTCCAGTATGAGCTTTGGTGGCCGGGCTCGGATGCTTGCGGCGGGCCCGAGCTTAATTTCTAATGCCGCTGCGGATTTCAATTGCTCGACGGAGGCTGTTCAAAATGCACTTTTCCTGCGGGATAGCAAGCAAGCGTACGAGCAGTGTGGGACATACTCTTCGAGTGCCACGGAATGACGCCATCTGTCGTGAGCGACGAACGAGCTTGGTGTTTTTTTCCCATCAATGCCGCGGCTGTCGGAAGTTTTGCCTGGCAGCAGGCAATTAGTAATCACAGCTGAGTAATGTCGGCTGAAGCGCCGGCTCTGACCTAATCGGCTGGCGGTGACAATTGGAGTAGAGAATGCAGTAGGGAAGGTAATCAAGCTTCGAGATCAAGAAAAGATAAGACCTCCAGCGTGCTCGCTTGAATATGTTTCGACCTTCTCTCGTGCTCGATCGCGATAAGCTGGCATCACATCGTTCCCATTCATTCTCAGCCCCAACGGATACTCCATCGACGCGTCGTCAGGACGGGCAAAAAGATGGCTCGACACCTGTGAGATTCGAACTCACGCACTGGGGATCTTGATTAGCTTATCGTCTAACTGCTTCTATCGACGGTTGATGGCACATACCCCGAAGGTACCAGCTTAGCAGGCTGGCGCGTTAACCACTCCGCCAAAGTGCCCATGGTTTGCGGTGGTGGCCGTTCGCCGGGCATCTATGAACTATCCTTCGTTGGGCGGCTGAAAAGTGTCCGGGGTCTGATAGCAGTCATCCACAGGGAAGGGTCACAGTTGACCAGGCCGGTGATGGTGATGCCTCGCAAGTCGGACCGGCATTCGTGGGGGCAATTACGGGGTAAAGCTCAGCCTGGGAAGCCCCGCGTGTGCCCTATTGGTGAGCTAACTCGGTAAAGCCGTTCGTCAGTCTGCGTGGCGGCCTCTGACGGCCTTCCATTCCTCATTCTCGAAAACCATGCAGGGCGAGTGCCGCGAGCTAGCATTTGTCGGGATATGCAGGATCATATACCAGAATTGTAGTCCATCAGGAGGCACAAATGTTACTATTGTTAGCTGCGGGCCGATGCCTAGAGTCGTCCGTCAAATAGGGTTGCAAGGCTGTCCGAATGAATGCCCACCACTAGCCACTCAACGCGACTCATCCCCGCGATTCGAAATAGAGTCTCGCTGCCTACATCGACTCTCCAACCAACGAGCCTCGGTCAATTGACATCGATGCCTCTGCGTCTCTCCGACCGACAAAGACGGTCAGAGGTCGCATGCCGACCTGCGGGGACTGGCCGGAGTCCTCGGTGACGTCTGCCACGCCGGGGTGGCTGCGTTGGACAGGTCCATCCGAACGGAAAGCCCAAGACCGGAAATTTCTCGGCGAGCTTACCGTATTCTCTCTCAGCGCTGGGCATCTACGCCACCAGATCTGAGCCGTAGGAAAGCGAAGGGACGGCGAATTTGAAAGAAGGGGGCTGCTATGTAACACATCGAGACAGGAACTCCCTCCGTATACGCGTACTAATACTCCGTACGATCGATAGATCGTGGGTATGCAGGGTGCCTGTTCGGCCCATATCTGCACCTCGTTCTGTTCCAGCTCTGCCAAGCGCGCTCCTCGTACAATTATTACGAAGAGAGTGTCTATCTAGACGCCGAAGCGGTCGATATTTCAATTTTCGCCAACATGGCTGCCTTCGCTTCGGTGGGTGCGAGACAACCAGACGGACTATCTCGAACCCAAACCTTCGAGCACGCATCTAGATTAAGCCGGAGCCTGGAATTCAAATGCATCCTGTTATGTTCATATAGATAACGGGTCGAACGGAGATTGATACGTTAACATAATGCTTGCCCGTCGGACGACTGCGACGGATACGACCATGCTGTATGACTAAACATCTTGGCCAACAGATACGAGAGTTCATTGTACTCCGGAATGTGTGAGATTGGAGTCAATCAGTGTGTACTCCCATGATCAACCAGGGTTGAGATCCATCTCAGCCAAGCAACCAAGTAAGAAAGCACCTGTCTGTCTCATCCTCGAATCGTAGCCCACCGACCGACCGAGCACATAACCTTAACTCATGTCTTAAGCCAGGTGGTGCAAGCATAGCACCTCGACATAAATCCAGCGATTTGCTTATGCATGGCTACGAGGGCCAAGGGCGGAGGCATGTTGCCTGAAAAGCCAAGCGACGACCGTCCAGGATGTCCGTGTGGCGAGCTTGCAGCTCCCCACGACCAATGCTGCCACAGGGAATGCATATTGTCACGCTGACAGAACGGCTATCAAATGCGGTGTCGGTTGCCTGATTCGAGCCGGTATGCGAACAACTGCGAACGTGCGCTCACGGTTTAGTTAGGCCGCAGTGCATGCTGCCCGCCGTGGATCCATTATGTACCGTACAGCAGTACTGTATTTGTGAAAATTAAAATAGGCACACGACGTTTTCGATCGATACCTGAAACTAGCAAGCCACCGCAGGATTATCTTGGTCACAGATGCCAACTAACAGATAATTCGATGCTCCGTGAATTTTTTTTTTTTGTGCTGTGCGTCGGAGGATATCTGCAGTGCAGCCTTCGATTATTCGATTTTCTATTATTGATTTTGTTCTTTGGCAATTGTTCGAAACAACGTTATACAACGTCCCTAGTTGTAGCCTCCGACTATTCTCAACTGGGCAACCTCTCACACTCGCGAATTCGTACGCCTGCGCGCGCGAGAAAAGAAAAGAAACGAAAAATACTATCGTCCTGCCCCAATTGCGACAGTCTGCGCAGGGGTGCTATCTCGTCGGAAAAGGCTGTGGACATTCAAGCTTAACTGACTGACTGGCCGACCGACAGATCCATACCTTGCCTCGAATTGCTTTTTCCTCAACCAGGCCGGTGGTATCTGACAACGGAGTAACCATGCGTTTTAGCATGTGTGACCCCGAGCGAACACCACGCCCACCGCTGTGCGTCGGCTGGCCGGCGGTCTATCAGAGGGCTGGCTGACCGCAGCCGGGTACTGAACACCAATGCCATTTAGCTTTTTGGATTTCGGGGCGACTACCTGACTGACCAACTGGACCGATAGGGAAGAAGAAGAAACAACAGCCAGTCGGTATTACAAAGTGCATACATGGGGGGGTGTTCTGGATTTTGTTTAAAGAGGCAGCTTTGGACCCTTCCCTTCACGTCTTCTCCAGGTCTTCTTAATTCCTCGACTTTATCCCTCCCCTCCACTTCTAGAACTGATTCTCGAGTGGTCTATATATAATCTATATAGACCCGGCGGGACATCTCAACGCCTGCCTGCGTTGAGCTTCATTCCTCACAACTGCGAGGCTCATTTGCATTCCAGCCATCTGTATATCTCCAGCACTGGATATATATAGTCGAGGCCTACCACGAGTCCAATAACACGGTCGAGTATATACGTGTATTCGCACCTTCAACATGGCCATCGACATCGAAAATAAGGGCGCCGACATCATCGTCCGCAATGACTCGCCCGGCCTGCCGCACGACCTTTCAGACCCCGAAGATGCCGGCCACTCGCTGCACCGCGGCCTGCAGTCGCGGCAGGTTACTATGATTGCCATCGGTGGTGCGATTGGAACAGGGTTAATTATCGGCACTGGGCCGGCGCTCGCAAAAGCTGGGTACGTATAGACGTTGTGCACTCAAATTTACACACAAGCCAATTCTCGCGTGGTGGTAAACTCTTTTATACGTTTTGTATAAAATTTGGTAGCTCGAGTTTTGCCATCCCAAGCGAAGCGGTTCCTGACCGAACCTTATAAACGAAACGGTGCATGAGCTGGAGCGAGACATAGCGTGCTGACTGTTTTTGGAATGCGGATTGTAGGCCCGGTTCGCTGCTTATCGCGTATACGTTCGTTGGGGTGAGTCTTATCTCCACATCGTATGATTCGATCGAGTGAATGCGGTGCTAACTGTGAAATCTTATAGTTTATCGTCTTCTTGGTTATGGCCGCTTTAGGTGAAATGGCTGCGTGGCTACCCGCCGCAGGTGGTTTCTCCGTCTACGCTACCCGCTTTGTGGATCCCGCTCTCGGCTTCTCTCTCGGATATACTTAGTAAGTGCACACAGACGCATATCTCAGGTCCGTTCGATCAATTGGGGTTTTCTGTGCTAACGTCAGCCATCATCAGCTGGTTCAAATACATCATCACAACGCCAAACCAACTGACGGCCGCCGCACTCGTGATACAATTCTGGCTGCCCGCGACAAAAGTCAATCCGGGCGTCTTTATAGCCATCTTCCTTGTCGTCATCGTCGCTATAAATTACATTGGTATCCGCTTCTTCGGCGAATTCGAGTTCTGGCTGTCGTCCATCAAGGTGCTTGTCATCTGCGGTCTCATCCTGCTGTCCCTCATTCTCGCCCTCGGCGGCGGACCGGACCATGACCGCAAGGGATTCCGTTACTGGAAGGAACCCGGTGCCTTTGCGCCGTATCTCAAGAAGGATTCTCTGGGACAGTTCCTGGGCTTCTGGTCGACTATGGTCAACGCCGTCTTCGCATACCTCGGTACCGAACTCGTCGGTGTCACCGTCGGTGAGGCGGAGAACCCGCGCAAGACTATCCCGCGCGCTATCAAGCTTACGTTCTACCGGATCTTGTTCTTCTACGTCTTGTCCGTCCTCCTGCTCGGTATGATCATTGCCTACAACGACAACGAACTCGTCAAGGCGACCAAGCAGTCCTTCAACAGCGCCGCCGCATCCCCATTCGTCGCTGCCATCAAGGTCTCCGGCATCAAGGTGCTCCCCGGCTTCCTCAACGGATGTATCCTCATCTTCGTCTTCTCGGCCTCCAACTCGGATCTGTACATCGCCTCCCGCACGATTCACGGTCTGGCGCTCAAGGGCCACGCACCGGCATTCCTCGCCAAGACCGACCACCGTGGCGTGCCGTACTGGTCGCTCCTCGTTTCCGCGGCCTTCTGCTGCCTGGCTTTCATGAACGTCTCCAGCGACTCGAAGGTTGTGTTTGGGTACTTTGTCAACCTGGTTACGATCTTTGGTCTGCTGACATGGATCTCGATCCTCGTCTCGCACGTCTACTTTGTCCGCGCGCGGAACGCGCAGGGCGTCGACCCGAACACGCTGGCGTACCGTGCGCCGTTCGGCGTTGCGGGGACGTACTTTGCCCTCTTCTGGTGCATTCTGATCGCGCTCACGAAGAACTTTGACTCGCTCGTCGGCAAGTTCAACTACAAGTCGTTCATCACGGGATACCTCGGCATTCCGCTGTACCTGATCATGATCTTTGGCTATAAGTTCATCAAGGGGTCGGAGGGCGTCCAGGCGGAGACGGCGGACATCTGGACCGGCAAGGACGCGATCGACCGCGATGAGGAGATGTGGAAGCAGAAGGAGGCGGAGGAGAAGGCGAGTGGGGTTAAGGACGGTAGCTGGTTCTACAGGCACTTCGTGGCGTGGCTGTTCTAAGCATCGATTGGTAGATGATAGATCTTGCCCTTCGCGCGCGCGTGGTCTGTGTGCATTTGCATTTGCATTTTGCGTCTTGTAGATTTGCATTTTACGGTTCGATGAGCCATGGTTTTGAGTACGATGTATGTAATGTAATTATGTCTATACCCGCGAATTTACGATTCAGATATTCATTCCCTACAAATAATTCGCATTCGTCCCAACATCAGCGACGCCAACGCGTTATCCCCAGCGATCTTGTGATATTTTTGCATCTCGGAACGACGACAGCCGGCCCTGACATCCGGCACTCCGACAGCTCAAATATGGAATCCAACTTTCCAAAAACCAAGAATAGGCGGCGGCCAGTTTCTGCAGCAGGGTCCGTATCGCCGGACGTCGCCCGGCCGAGCTAGCTAGGGCACGCGGTATAAGTATACGTACTATAGTATGACACAGAGCTTTAAGGTTACCCCTGCACCTGACCTTTTCGCTATCGCTGACCGATCCGGACCCTTGCCCGCCCCGATAGGGCAGGTGGTAGGCAGACGCCAATTCGATCGATCAATTGATCCTGTGTCTTTCTTTACGTGGGGAAACTGCATTTTACAACATGGACAGGGTCCAGGGCCCGTCGACTGAGTACTCCAGGGTCCGCAGCGCGGTGCTGACAGCCGAAGTATCAGTATTCATGTATACATGTACCGATGGCTAGCACCTTGTAATGCAATGTAGTTGGATGTGTAGTCCAACTGTATGCATGGATGCGCTTGACTCGTGCGGTGATCCTGCAGAATTGAGAGATGCTCAGATATCGATTGCCTTGATATCACCTTGGCAAGTATAGATACCGTTACAGCGTCGTTCGCCACAGCAGGAATTTCCAGCGCCATTGAATATTACAAGGCCAGACCGCTAGCCGCCCGTGATTCCTATCTGGATCTAGGTATACACGCAGTCCGGAGAACAACGTTGCAACTTCGACCCCATGCGCTACGAGAACCTTGGCCCCTTGGTACCGACAGCTGCAGCAAGCATGCTTCGTATTCGCGCACGCATGGAACTTCTATCCCATTCTCCGGATCCCGTCCGTCGGTGCCTGCTCGAGTACCCAACGACCGTCTATCACATATGGATTCGTTGAGTGGAATACAGCGCGCACGCTGACGCCTAGTCGACCCTGGTGCCCCACCACGTCTCGACACGTCTGTATATACAAGTAACCTAGGCTCGGGGCTCCGGCGCATGCTAGCTAGGCCCGGCGACACCCGAGCGGGACGCCATGCACGCCGTTGCTCGCCAAGCGAATGCTGGCGTGTTCTAGCTCTCGTGTGCGAACCAGGTTACTCGACTCGCCGATATACACCTGCCCGGACGGAATTCTTTTTGCCTAACAGCCTACCGTCTAGCTGCTCCGCCCAATTGCCAACCGTAACTCGTAGAGTGGAGAGGCATATTTTAGCTAAGAGGTCTAGAATTAGGCTGCTGTATACTTGATACGTGCCTTAGCAGGTAACGTTAACTGCAGGTACGTATTATACGGGTTGCATACGGGCCCGTACGGAGCGCATGTGGCAATTAAAGTGGTACCAAGCTCGGGGTACCGCGCGGCGAGACTTGGTTTACCAATATCTAGATAAATTGCTAAGACGGCAAGACTCTGCTCGTATATACACCGCTCGACGCACCCGTCACCTCGATCGCCAACATGCAGGGTCCGAGGATACCTGTGAAAGAAGGTTCCTACCACTCCAGATCGCCACCGCCGCCGCCACCACCACATCCGCCGACCACCGGCCGCCGCGTTTTCACCACCGTCCGCTCGCTCGGCCGCTTGCTCGTCCGCCCTTTCAGATACCGGTCCATCTCGACAAACGGACTCTCGCTCTCCTCCTTCTTCACTGCCCACTTCCCCGTCGCCAGCAGCCCGTCCAGCTCCTCTACCGACGGCAGCCGCAAGTACACCCAGCCGTCGCTGCGTTCCTCGGCCTCGAACATCGCAACGCTCAGCTCGTCGTCGTTCGCGCACCGGCCGGCGTCGGGACCATTCAGCTCGAAGTTCCGTTTATGATTCGGACATGACACCCACAGCCGACCTGTAGCATCGTCGCCGAGCAGGCCGTCGGATAGCACGAAGGCGCGCTTGTGCGGACACATCTGCTGCGTGGCGTAGTACCGTCCCTTCACCTTGAACACGGCCAGCTGCGTCTCCCCGCGCTTGACGTTCGCGCTAGCCGCCGTGTCAAAGTACGATGCCTGGACGATGGGCTGCCATGTTAGCCCGCTGTTCCACTTGTGGTTTCGGAAGTCGTATCGTGCGGGTTCCTTGGCCCAGTACGTCGGCCGCGTCTGGCTGCGCTCCGTGACGACTTCCATCGTCTCCTGTGTTTCAGCGGTGTTTGCAAACTGGGAAAACATGCGCCGCCGGTCAGGGCTGCCGAGGACTTCCTTCCATTCGCAAAAGTACGTGTCGACAAGCAGCTGCATTTGTTCCTCGAGGGCGGCGCAGATGCCGAGCTTGTCGTCGATGATTACCTCGCGGAGGTACTTGATGCCACCGGGGAGGGACTCCACCCAGCGAGCTGTGCGTTGGAGCTTGTCGGCCGTGCGGATGTAGAACATGAGGTAGCGGTCGAGCAGCGGGATGACTTCGTCTGGCGGGACGTCCTTGGCGAGCAGCTCTGAGTGGCGGGGTTTCATACCGCCGTTGCCGCCGACAAAGACGTTGAAGCCCTTCTCCGTGGCAATGAGGCCGAAGCTTGGAGTACTGTTAGTCGTAGTTCTATGCATGGGTCCTCACGGTGCGTGCAGTGGTGTGACATACTCTTTGTTCTGCGCCTCGGCACACTCGCGGACGCACCCGGACACGCCGGACTTGAGCTTATGCGGGCTGCGGATGCTCTTATACCGCTGCTCAAGTCGCACCGCCATCCCAACGCTATCGCCAATGCCAAACCGGCACCACGTCGTCCCCACACAGCTCTACCCACGCCATCACCATCAGCATACACCCCACGCAAACAGCAGTATAGCTCCGTACATCAATGGGGGTGGTAGTGTAAACGCACCTTGACCGTCCTCAGCGACTTGGCATAGGCATGCCCGCTCTCCATGCCCGCACCCACCAATTCCTGCCAGATGGCCAGTAAATCCTGCTTCTTCGCCCCAAACATATCGATCCGCTGCCCGCCAGTAATCTTACAATACAGCCCATACTTCTTCGCCACGGTGCCAATCGTAATCAGCTTGTCGGGCGTAATCTCCCCGCCGACGACGCGAGGGATGACGCTGAACGTGCCGTTCCGCTGAATGTTCGCCAGGAACCTGTCATTGGTGTCCTGCACCGCATGCAGATCCTTGTCCATTACGTGACGGTTGAACAGCGACGATAGGATGCTGCCGACGGCGGGCTTGCACACCTCGCAGCCGACGGATGCGGCGTCGCGGCCGTACTGTGCCATGATGTCGGCAAAGGTGGTGAGTTTCTTAACCGAGACGATGTTGAAGAGGTCGGCGCGCGAGTAGGCGAAGTGTGGGCATATGTGGTTCGAGATCTCGGCACCCATGGCCTTCATTGTCGCGTTGAAGATGGAGGTGACGAGCGGGAGACAGCCGCCGCAGCCGGTGCCGGCTTTCGTGCAGGACTTGATGTCGCCGATGCTCTTGCAGGTGCCGTTTTTGGTCTGTGTTACGACGTCGCCTTTGGTGACGTTGTGGCAGGAGCAGATTTGCGTGTCGTCGTCTCTGCATATATCAATGTCTGATTAGCAACAACTGCAATACCATTATGCGAGATATATTGAATAGGTGGACTAACAGGTTGTCGGCGCCGTCTTCGCCGGTCTTCTGACTGCCGAGGATGAATTCTGCAGGCGGCACCTCCAGCGCCTTCTTACTCTTCACCATCGCGACGAGCTTGATGTAGTCGCTAGTATCGCCAATCATCATCCCACCGAGCAAGTACTTGCCATCCAGCGTGAACAGGTACTTCTTATAAACTCCCTGGAAGGGATCCTTGTACGTCAGGGCCTTTACAGCAGGCGTCGCCAGCGCCTCCACACCATTCGTGGCCGCAGCTACATCATTCGTGGCCGCAGCTATACCATTCATGGCCGCAGCTACTACAGGTGTAGATGTAGATGTAGATGTAGGTGTTTTCCGCCTGGCAGCAGCCCCGCCATGTCGGCCAGGCATCTCCCGTGGCCCGTCTCTGTCGGCGAAAAAGTCACCAAAGGAGGCGACGTCAACGCCTAACAGCTTGAGCTTCGTGCTGAGATCCGGCCGCTTGAACTTGCGTTCGACATGCACTTTCGCCTGCGTGAGGTTGAAAGCGAGGACGTCAGCCATCTCAATGCCCGGTGCGATAAGGCCGAAGGTCTGATTTTCCCAGCTGGCGCACTCGCCAATGGCGTAGATGTGCGGGTCGGATGTCCGCAGCCTGCAAATTTCAGTCGTTAGCCAGTCATGAAGCGTGGTTGTAGGATGCTATTGTATATACCTCTCGTCTACGACGATGCCGCCGCCCTTCTCATGACAAATGAGACCTGCCTTTCGTGCCAGCTCGTCCCGCGACCTGATGCCAATCTACGCAGCCATCAGCATATACTCCGTCGCGCCAAACGGACTATAAATACTCACGGCAAAGCACACCGTCGACGTCTCGACGGTCTCGCCGTCCTCAAATGTGACGCTCTTAACGCGATTCTCCTCCGTGGTATCGATCCTTGCCACGCGCTTCTGCAGCAGCACATCGACACCCAGCTCCTTCACCTTCTCCACGACCAAGCCGCCGGCATCACCATCCAACTGGCGCGACAACAGCCACCTATTCCTCTCGATGAGCTTCACCCGCCCGTATGAGTTTAAGTCCAGCAGCGCCTTCGCAGCTTCTAATCCCAGCAGCCCACCGCCGACCACGCAGCCGACAGAGCCTGCGACGCTAGCGCAGTTCGCATGCGCGATCATGCGCTGCAGGTCCGCGATGTTGCGGTACACGAATACGCCGGCGGCATCGTGGCCGGGCGTATGGCTTGGTAGGAGGGCATCGGAGCCCGTTGCGAGGACGAGGATGTCGTAGGGTATTCTGTCGCCGAAGGAGGTGGAGATGCATTTTTCGGCGGGGTGGAAGGCTGTGACGCGGGTGTTTATGCGGTAGACGAGCGACGGGTGGTGGCTATCGTACTATATTTCACCCCGCAGTCAATCAGCTTAAGTCCTTCCTTCCTTCCTTTCTCTCTTCCAGAGGTGGAAAATTAAAGCGCTGTGTACGAGAATCTACGCATGTAAGTGTACAAGGCAGGCAGTACGCACCCAAGACACAGGATTGAGATACAACCGGTCGACGACCCGGTGCTCAAAAAACGTCGACAAGCCGACGCGATTATACGCCACATGAGGCTCCTCGCCGACCACGACAATTTCATACTCTCCGCGTCGCGCATCCAGCTTGATCAATTTCTCACTACAAATTTCCAACAAGTCACAGTCAGCTCACGCCCGTGCGCGTGCGTCCGATCGGGTATCTCGATACTCGGGAAAAAACGTACATGAACCCGACAGCGACCATGCCCAGGCCGACGACTACGACTTTCCATTTCCTAGACTGCGCGTCCGGGCGGGAATCCGTACCGGCGCCGTTAGGTTGCGCGTCGTCCGAGCCGACGCCGTTCGTCTCGGTCGTCATTTTGCCGTCGTTGCCGAGAGGCGAGCGAGGTTCGGGTATCGTGAAGCTTCGCGTGCGCCTGCCGAGGACCGTAGAAACGGCGGCGCTGCCGAACTGCAGACGCGAATATCGCCTATAGCCGTCGGTTGAGTACGAGATCGAGAGAGTACTTTGTAACCGTAGTATGATCAATTGACATTAATTGAACGTTTAGGTTCTAACCGCAGCTTTGAAGTCGGCATATTCGCTGGAATATGTATGCAAGACGACGGGCAGCATCGCACGGTGCGACCTGGCCAGGCCGCAGGCCGCCAACCGCGATAACGACAAATCCGATCTCTGCTGATAGCTGAATCACCCAATTGCCATGAACAACCCCTTTCCCTGAGCTTTATTTCTCCTGAATCAACTCTTTGCTTTCCGGCCTTCCTCTCGGACTGCGGTGGCCGTCAGCAGTGCGTGCGTGCATGCATAACGGGCGTGCGTGCGTCGGCAGCGCTGTCTCGCGTGGGGTGAATTTTAACGTTTCGCACCACGGATACACCTGCTCTCGCATTTCCGACGCGAGAGAGCAATCCGAATCCATCCTCAGAAAATTCAACCGCCGACCGCTGCGGCGTCTCCGCTGTACGTGAGCTTACGACTCCAGTTCGTTCATTCGCGGTGTCTTGATTCGAAGCTCCTCGGAGGACCAGGCGATCGACCCACTTTCACTTTCTCCCTGCCAACTCCGCGGATATACGTATACATCGGGAGAAGGTTTCAGCGGAGATGCTGCGAAGAGGTTTTCGTAAGCTGTATGAGCTCCGAGTACCGGTCAGGAAGTTACCGCAGGCGTGGGATGAAATATCCTGATAGGAAAAAGTTGAAGATAAGGTGGTGGTGTATGTATGTAGAGCGTGGTGAGCTCAATTTAATGGTGTGTCGTCGTTTCTCCACTGTGCGCGCGGAGATGTTCTCCGATTGCTTCGAGTTTAGGCGCCACCCACGCCAACAGGCCCGCGGACTTAGACTCGGTCCAATCACTTCTTTGCTACAGTTGTATGTGCACATGTACTGTCGGGAAGGAAAGTGATGGTCAAGGTCAAAGGGTGAAACTCCCCGTCTATTACCAGGTCCGTCTAGGATACTCTATTCTTGAAAGGAAGATAAGAACGAAAATAGTACACGCCGATATACGGTAGTAGAATATCTACACGTCGCTGTAATACCTGGTATCTTCTTGGCTAGAAGAATACCATGTCTTGCTCTCCCAGGCCCTCACTCCGTAGAATTTGCCGCACCCTCTCCTCTAGCGCGGGCGGCCCGCACACCAGAGCCATCATGGGCGCCTCCTGCGGCATTTCCCTAGCTATCAGGTCGTGGTTGATGCGGCCTTTCAACCCCGTCCACGATTCTGACGGCTGCGACAGTGTGTGCCTACAATTGATATCGTTAGCAATGTGCCCAAGAATATCTATTTGATCTCGAAAGGATGAACGGTAATGAAAGTGAGGACAATGAGAATACGCACAATATACGGCATTTCTGCGGGGCCGCCGCGGCAAACGCTTCCAGCTCATCCCGGCACAGGATATCCTCCTCCCGCCGGTTCCCATCCACAACCACGCACCGCGTCTCGTCCCCTGCATCCTGCACCACCGCCCGCAAAACTTGTAATATAGGCGTAACCCCGCTGCCCGCGCACACCATGCAGAATGCAGCCACGCGCCTCTCGATGCCGTTCACAGACACCAGCCCGCGACCTTTATATTCCAGCTTTCCGATCGGTCCCTTCACCGCGAGCGTCTGCCCGATCTTCATCGCATCGAGCGCAAGCGTCATCTTGCCGCCCGGGTATGCTTGTACATGCTGTGAGGGGGACGTTGGGAAGTAGATTTTTACGAGTAAGGTGACGTTACCCGCGGCGGTGACCTCGCTGATAGGTGTGTAGCTGCGGATGATGGCGTCGCCGGAGGTGGGGTCTCGCACGCGGAACATGAGGTGCTGACCGACGGGGAGACCAAGAGTCTGCGTGTCGTGGTGCAGCGAGAAGGTAAACAGTCGGCTGTCGGGTGATACCGTTGTCTTTTCAACGAGCGTTACCGTCCGCCAGACCTTTGCGTTTAGAAAAGTTGACGACGTCGACGCTGCGACTGTAGCGGTGGCTATGGCGGTGCTTGAAGATAGTTCAGCTGCGGCGGCCGGTGATAGCGTGCCGATGTGGTAGGTCTGCATCATCGCCTTTGCTGTTTCGCTGTGGATTGCGAGGAACTCGTCGGATGCATCTGTCCCCGCTGCCGCGACGATGCTGGTCGCGCCGCCGGGGTGTGCGCTGAGGTACGGTGTGCCGTCATACACCTCGCCGTTGACGACGAACCACGGTTCTTCTGCGTTTTGATGCTCCTTGAACTCGTCATACTCAATTATGCGTTCTATGCTAGCGTTCGTCATTGAGATAGCTGGTTCTTCGGGCTTGACTTTAGAGCCAGCGGCAGGCGCTTCGTCTTCTGAGCTTGTGCGTTCGCCCCAGTTTGCGCCCACTGGGTTCCCGCCAGCCTTCTTGACGCGCTCCATCCACCCGCCGGGTATCAGCGCCGGCTGCGTCGGGTGTTCAAACCGCAGGACGTCGCCGTCGCGAATGATGGCAACGCGGTACCACGGATTGTTCATCATGCCGAGGACGGACCAGTACATATCCCGCGGCTGCAGGTTCATCGACTCGTCCATGGCGCGGAGCAGAATCCCATCCGAGGAGCCCAGTCCCGCGACAGCCAGCTGCAGCGACCAGAAGCACCAACAGTGCGAGTTATCCCGCCAGGACATGTCCAGCCGGCCACCGAAGAGGCTGACGCCCTCGTACTCCTCGGCGCGGTAGCGGTCTTCCGGGTATGTTATCTCTGCTAGCTGCCAGGTGCTTCCGCCGTCGATGGACAGCTCGACGCGGGAGATGCGACGGCCGCCGCCAGAGTACGCATACCCACGAACGGTGTATTCCTCGGGTGCAGTCCGCAGGTCGAGCGTCTCGTCGTGCTGCGGGTAGGCGATCGCGGAGTTCGTTGACAGGTCGTAGATTGCGTACCGTTCGTCGGTCCACCAGCTGGGGTCTTGGCTGGACATATCCGGCGTCACCATCGTCCTATACACGCACACCGTCAGTATCTGCTTAATTATTGTTCAACAATTATGAGGTAGGTATGTTAATTGGTATGTATGTATGTTAGGTTGAAGAGACTTACGGCAGCACACGATTATCGTAGATATGGTACCAATTGTCACTCGGCGCCTCTGTCACAATCAGTCTCTTCAGCCACTTGACGCTCCGCCCACCAATCTGGCCTGGTATCACGACCCGCAGTGGCCGTCCATGATCCGGCGTCAGCGACTCGCCGTTCATGCGGTGCGCGAGCATGATGCCCCGTGCTGGATCCTTCACCCACGCCAACTTGATACTAGTACCATAGTATCCATTCGGCAGCTTATCCGCGCCTTCCATGCAGACGTACCGTGCACGCTTCAACGGTTTCGCCCGGGCTATTATATCATGCAACATGGGACCCGTCCAGATGGCCGTGCTGACACCCGCAGCACCCCAGCTGAACCCATTTGTCTTGCGGACAACGTTCTGCTCTTTCCGTCTGTTACCCGCGCAGACCATCGTTATCGGCGCGGTGACCTGCTCGAATTCCTGCAGGAGCTGGCGGAGCGTGATTGTCATCGAACGCTCGACGAGTCCCTCGACAGTGATACTCCAGTCGGGGATTTCGTCATCGAGAACCTGTGGGACGGCGCCATGGTTGCGGACGTAGAAGAGCTCCGTCGGTGTGATGAAGCCGGCGTCGAAGAGGTCGGTTAGCGGTGCTTCAACGTTGAAGGGGTGCAGGCCCGTCAGCCGGATCAGGCGCGGGTCGCGTGGCACCCATGCGTCCGGTGTGTCCTTGTCGATTGCGAGCGGAGAGACGTCGCTGGCAGGCGGAGGGAGCGGGAAGGATGGTGATTTGTCTTCAGTGAGGCCGTCTTTGGTGTCGACATCGGCGTCGACGTCGTCGGGACAGTTGGAGTGCGAGTCCGAGACAGAGGGCGGGGGAGACGGCGGAATGAGCATCAACGGCTTCGTTTGCGTTGCCGTTGTGGTTTTTGTCGTCACCGCCATTTTTGCGGCAGGGGAAACACCAAACAGGAATCGAATAGAAAGCTGTGGGACTGAAGATGAGACGTCGACGTCTGTTCCCGCTGCACGAGAAATGCTGCGAGACGAAACCAGAACTGTCAAAAAACGCCAGCTCCGATGTCGCACGATACTGCCAATGATTTGTCGAATTTCAATTATTTTAGGGAAGGCGGTATCAATGCCTATTAGTTAATACTTGTCTATGGAACACTATCGCGAGCGCGACACCCATTCGGCCGAGGAAGCTTGCAAGCTTGAAGGACGACAAAGAAATCACCAAATGCGAAAAAAAGATACGTAAGACCGCAACGTAACAGGATCAAGGTACATTAATTTAATGTATAAGTAATCCACGTTACATGCATGCAACGGTCATGCAACGAACCTAAATTCGAGTTCTCCTCGGTAGATTCTCCGCGTAAGTACGACCCCCTACCCGGCTTGCTAGCTAGCCGGTCGTTCTCCTGGTCCGGCAGATACTCGAATCCATCCAGTAGTTCAGTCTACCTGCCGGCCGAGTGCGGCAGCTACGTGGAGGGAGTATCGCTGCACATCCTGCTTTCGATACGGCAGGCCAAGCCGGGCCGCAGTGCAGCTACAAGTCCCCTGAGATACAGTGCTGTATCATAAATGCATATAAGATGCTGGATACGGATGCGTGCAAGTGCCGCTGTGCAATACGTGAGACTCTCGTCATGGCTATAATCGCTGTAGTATATAAGTATTTAGGTACTAGCTCCGGTGTAAGTTGCATATTCCATGGTGTGAGCTCAACCGAAGCCTGCTTGCTTGCTGACCAGCCGCAGCTCGGAACAGTATAGTGCGTAGGCGTATACAATCATAGTGCTCGATTTGCCGCCGTCAGCGACAGATAAAATTCAAAAGCATGCCGACTGGGACGGTTTGCATGAGTAGAGGCCTTGCCCTGAGCGTCGGTCAGGATGTGTGCAGAAAAGATGACCGAGCTTCCTAAACGGTGGAGACTCCGCAGAGGGCAAGTTGGTGAATATCTTGGCGAACGTTTAAGCCCGAGGAAATCCGACATCGAGCTTTGGTGAATCAAATTTGCTGCGGTTCAAAATCTTGAGTTTGCATATCGCGGACGGTGGTTAATTGCGAACGCTGGAGCTCGTCGCCTGTACTCAAATTCCGATATCAACTCATTGCCGATACCATTGTGTGTGATGCAAAGCAGAGATTATATGCGCAACCGGAGAATACTTGCGGGCCTGGGACACTGACCTGGATTGCATACCCCCCACGCCACCAGGCGCGAGCTCGTCGGAGCCCGTATCCAGGATACGGGCAATTTAAAGGAGTATGCATCCGAGAGAATACCATGGTGGCGTAATCCAGATGTCGAATATCGACCCAATGGCACTGCGTGGAGTGTAGACAGTCGGCTGCATCCGCGATTGGATGAGACTCGAAGATAAAGCTGGGTATACTAGTAGTAGTATTACCAACTGAGATTGAATAGTGAGCAGGCTGGAGTCTCCTCGGTACGTCTATCCGATATAGCCACCATCACAGGTAAAGAGGCCATTCGGCCGGCAAATGGACGACAAGATAGCGATATATCCCCAGTTATCGACTGCGAGCTGTAGCTCTTTATCTTTGTCGTTGGACGTGGGTTTGTTGAACTGGCGCCCGTTACAACCCGTTACGTAATACCCGCCAACGCGCCTTGGTTCAACCTCATCCCGCCACCTCACGGCAGGCAATCAAGGTCATCGTCCTGCGCTTCTCCACAATCCCATCCACCAGAATGCACTTTTCTCGTCCCCCGCAGCCGTAATTGCAAGGAGCCGCTGCTGGCAATCTTGCACTGGCCATCTCTCCCTTTCGCTCAAATTTGTTCTTGACACCGCCCGTGCTTCACATCACCGAACAAACACCCACTCTCGCCTCGGCTGCGCATTCCCTGTTCGACCACCATGGCCCAACCAGCAAGGAGCTGGGCGATCGCAGGGGATACCACGGTAGCCTTTGAGCACTGCGAGCCAGGCAGCCAATGGGACGCAGCCTGACAGGTCCGTGGGCACCAATGGTGTCAGTACGCACTTCCAAACAACTCCAGACGCCATGTGGGCTGACATCCATCCAGACAGCAGCGAGTGGTCTGCCAAAGACATGGCCGACAGACGCGTCCAATGAGATTCATCATCGCCAAGAGAAAAGCCCGGTAAAACCGCCTGTGGCTGTCGTTCCGGTTATTCATCGATCTTAAAAGTCATGCATGACAATGCAACTGCAACTGCGAGATACGCGGGGATAGATCGAGCAGTCTGAAGAGAGCTGACCCGGGCGAGGGTGCCCATCCGGCCATCATGAACCACCGGAACGTCTTCCCAAAAAACCCGCTGCTGCAGCTCGGTATCGGGACGCCATGCCATGCACCTCCTCGGTTGCGTGCACAACCGTTGTCTGTACTTCGTACGCGGCGCGAGAGCCTCCACCGAGGAGGATGCGGATGCCCTGCCAGGCACAGTGTGGGCCGGGCTCGAGCTGCCAGCCAAGAGAACGGTTTTTAGCTCGGCCTGGAGCGTGGCAACGGCCGGGCGGAGCGCCCAAGCACCATCTTCGCCCGTCTACGCGCCGACGCAGCACCGGAGATGGTATACACAAGGAACCATCGGAGTCTCAGCTGCCTGCCTTGGCCATCCGGAGGCTGGCATCAATTGGCACACCAGCTGTCAATGGATTGGTGTTGTCCGCGACAAACGCTGCCTCGAAGGTGTTGTCGCGACAAACCTGCCCAACTCGAATTGATACGCTCCTGCGACGGTTTCGAAACACTCGAAACCTCAGTTTCTCACCCAGGTGGCGTGTCGTGATGTTTCTCCCGCCGTCGCTCTCCACTGTCAGTCCGGAATCACGCCACCAGGAACGATGTAGATTGATGTTTTGATCTCGGCGCCCTCGTCAAACGGCTGTCATGCCCCTCTCGAGGTCAGCCCAGCTTCATTTCGGCAGCATCTTCCCGAGCAAGCTGCAGCCAAGCTCTCCACCCGATTCGGGTCTGCTTTCCCAGGGCCCGGCCCCTCGCCAGGACCAACCAATGGGCCTGACCCACCATCCCTTGGCAGAGCTTAGCCAGACCAGGGCGCCGGACAGAAACAGCGCTGAGACTCTCCTGATGGCCGCTTCTGGCGCGCTGCTGGGGGTCTGGTTTTGCGCTGAAGCGCATTTCGACCCGCATTTCAGCATGAACACTGGCAAATAACGTGTGGAGCCGACCAGCTCCATTTTTATACTGCACCCTGTCCTGCCCTCTCATGCGCGCGCCCTCTCTTCCTTTCGCTGCTTTCGTCTCCGTCGTCTTTTCACCACCTCCTCGACGTTTTTTCTTTTCTTTTCCTTCTTGCCTTTTCTTTTCTCGTGTCTGCTGTTCCGACAAATAGACACGCTTTTGCATTCGAATATCCGCTCGCTGGCCGCCCAGCTTACACTCTTTTGAATACATCTTCAACTTCCTTGAGGACCCTCCTGGCTTTACTATTTGTGTTCACACAGGCTGCACACTCCTTTCACCCAAAGCGCCGGACGCTGCGAACCTACCCGCCTGACGACACCTCCTTGTGATATACCGGCTGGCTACGGATTTCAACAAGTAGACGACTACATCGCGACGAGCGAGAAGGGACCAAAGAGAGACACGTCGACGGGACAACTTTGAACGCAAGGTAACGAGTGGTCGCGGGCCGCCGGAACTCCAACAAATCCAACACCACGGCAAGGATCCATCCGTCAACCCCAACAGGAAGAGTCATGAAGCGATATTTGCGGAACGCAGGCTTCCTGCTCTCCCTGGCCCTTCCCACGCCGACACTCGGCGACCCTTTCCCGTCAGCCGTTGATGCGGGCTCCCTGGCTGACCTGCGCATCCGCAGCGCAGATGAGTCGCCGATGATGATGGCGGACGCCATGCACAGGCTGCAGAAATACGACACCATCTACTCGCTGGTGAAGCGCAGCTTCTCGGAGATGGGCAACTCGAACGCTCAGCTGTTCAGGCGCCAGATCATCACAACGGATCCCAAGACCGGCAATGCTGGCAGCGGCACCTTTGACACCAAAGCATGGGATAAGCAGGTCAATGCTGCCTGCTCTATGCCAATTGAGAAGCTGAGCGGGACAATCACTACAATCACCGATCCGGCCGGTGTTGCCGTCTGCTACAACATCCCCTACTATAATGTCTCTACGGGGGAGTTCGAATCCGACATTCGGTTGTACAAGATCGCCAACGGCACCTCGGACTGGGCGGCTGCAGGGACCAAGATCTCGTTGAGCGTGCGGTACGAAGGCGCGCAGGTGCAGCTTGCCGAGGCTCCGAACGAGGAAGGCGTGGACATCGTCGTGTCGGACGCTGTCGCGAACGCCATGGTGATGACTCCGCATCCTCCGCCGTCTGTGAAGGATGCTGCAGCGGCCTTGGACAGAGGTGCCAAAGCGGCAGCGAAGGAGAAGAAGATCGAGTTCATAGGTTTCTTGGCCGCTGAGGCTGAGGAGGCGGAGGTCAGGAAGGCTGAGAAAGCGAGTCTAGCATCGAAGGCTAAGGCTGCCCCTACGGGCAAGCCTGCGGTTGCCGCAGACGCAGCCAAGCCCGCGCCAAAGCCGGCATCGTCGTCGTCGAATCCTGCCCCTGCTCCTGCTGCTTCCAAACCTGCGCCATCCGCGGCTCAGCCCTCGACAACAGCGAAACCCGCCGCCCCGGCTGGTGCTGCCGCTAAGGCCGTCGCTCCTAAGAAGGGGAAGGCATCGTGGTCTGCGATTCCAAATTCATCCGCAGACCCGGCACCGGCCGCAGCACCTTCCGGCGTCCCCAAGAAGAACAAGCGCGACGTGCACATGATGTCGGCTATCAAGGCGTTACCGCAGAGGCCCGGCTCGTTCACCCCGCATCTTTTGCAAGCTCTACGCTTCATCGGTAAAGTCAACCCTGGCATCATGGCCAACGAAACCATCCGCAAAGACCCGTAAGTATAGAATCACCAACACGAATTAAATATATAATACCACGCAAACGCTAATGAAAACGCCTCACAACTAGCGCCATCATGAAACTCGTGCTGACACCCAGCCTCATGCTCGTCGGTGGCGCCGCCAACGGCGGCCTCATGAACACATCCGTCGCAGGCGCACAAGTACAGTACGTCACCGGCGCCTTCTCCAACATTACAAGCCCGGTGCCGCCTGTCCCGCCGTTCGTGCTGCCCGGCACGTTCATCGCGATTTTCCCGGCCGGACTGTACTTGGTCAGCGCGTACACAGGCCTCTTTCTACTAATCGTGGGCGCCGGAACAGTGGAGCGGTATCTATTCCGGATGTCGTTCCGGAAGCGGTCGGCAATGCTGAATGGGACGGACGGATTTGGCAAGATATAGACGGGATAGATGGATTTGACGAGGAAGACAAAAAAATGTACACTGGAGCGCTTGCTGTGATGTGAAATTGACACTTAAGCTCGGCGTTATAATTATCCTGATATCCATCTGTCTGTCTGTCTATCTATCTGCTATCTGTCTACCTATATCCATATCACGCCTATATATCCTCTCCATTCGCGGTTTTCTGTTTATCCTCCATCTCTTCGTTTCTTCTTACATATTGTTTGGATGTGTTATTTTTTCCCTTTTCTTTTTATTCTTCTTTATTCTTTTGTAGCCGGATGTTGAGCTGTGTGGCGTGTATCTTTCTTCTCGAGTCTCTTCTGTCATTTTTGTCAGAAATCATATACCACTTTACGGAACGAGAGCGATCGAGCGAACGAATGACCTGACGAATAGACTCTGAATTACCCACTATGCAGACGTACGTATATATATCTAGCACACGCTGTCGAGCAGCGATTATAGGTATGTAGAGGTTACGTACGTATAGCTATCTACGAGGTATACGGTAATCAGATGGATGGGTCCCGTCGGAAGCTCTCGCGAATTAATAATAATGTTTAATAAAAAAAACCCCCACCGAACTCGACCGTATATGCAAAGGGCAGCACGCAAAATCAGTGTCGACACCAGGCCTTTTTAGCATTGAGACTGACGCAAAATCGATCCCGTAAGGTACGAGTTCACAATTGTATAAGTCAAAACTTTTGGAAAACATGCAGTGCAGCATCCCAGCGTCCCCCCAGCATGCACATGCACATTTACAGGTACACATAGCTTTATAAAACAGCAATTGACCTTTAAAAACATAAAGAAAGCGACTAAAAGGCAGGAAACTAACCAGATAGGTGTTGTGGACGTAGGAGTGGGAAGGGGTAAGAGACTGTTGCGAATATTCCGTGAATAGGAAGCTCCGATAAAACGTCTGTGAAGAGGACACACCGAATAAACTGAACATGTCAGATGGACTCCTAAGAAAACAGCCATGTCAAGAAAACACCTAGTAAAACAACAGTGTAAAGAAAACTCCTAGTAAACACGCATGTAACTTAATGGAGAACTCCTAAGAAAACAATCATGTAAAGGAATTGCGAATCAAACAACATGTGGGTAGGACATAGATTGGTAACATCTCAGAGGTCATGATGGGGTATTATTCCCAATAAGGACTGTCAGCATGTGTGATGGGGGCTGAACGATCCTCGCAGAACCGATAGGCCCGTGGATTCAAGAATGGCCACGGCTCCGGCCACAAGTCGGGTGTGGGCAAGCCGGTCAGATGTCTTCGGAGTCTCAGCTCGCCTTCAAAGGCAATCAAACTTATCCAATCATCGAAGTATGGGCTTATCATCGGATGGCCTTCGAAATTCTCGTACCAGTGTTCGGTATTGGCACCTGGATGACGTCTTGGTAGGAATATGCCTGCTGCACCGCGCGGCCCAAAGGCGGTAACGTGGGCATAGACCAGTCTCTCGAGCTTGACATTGACCAATTCCGGTAAGCCCCCCAGCAGTTGATCGAAGACATCACTCCACATGAACCTTGGCAAAGGCATCGAAGGCGCATCCAAGCTTTCGTTTGTGACGTCAATGGCAATGGTCGAGAGCGTGAGGGTTTTCAGGGACGGGATTCTGGGAATTGTGGCTTGCCAGCCTTGACCATTGTCATGAACGAATATGTTCGGGAGGGTGATTGAGGTCAAATTCTGGCCAAAGATGGCTGGTATTGTGACGTGCAGGGCTTGGCTTCGTAGGGGTAAGTTCATCTCAAAACTATATTCGTCGAGGTCCTCGAAACGGATTCCCAGAGGTGGGAATGGCTTGAAGTGCTCGTCAGTGGAGTACCGTGGTTCGCATCGTGTGACAATTGAGAGTCTCTTGGGGCCACACATGTCTCTGTTGTCGTTACCTATTAGTACTCTGCTCGACTTTGGTATATGACAAAACAGGTATCTGGGGACTTGCCGACGGCGGTTGTAGATGCGTGCTACTGGACCCACCCCTTTCTTGGTCTGCGGGGGAAGTGGGTGGAAAGTCATGGGCAGACACGAGAGGCTAGGCGTCGAAATTTTTAGATCGGGAAGTCCTTCCATCTCGAGGCGGGGAAGAAGATGCTGTTGCAAAATTGACCCAAAAGTACTTCATACGCTCGGTATCATGCCCAACGCCAAATGCAAGATGTATTTCGGTCAAGTTGGGGCATACGTTGAGGAACTTCTCGAACGCAGCCGAGTACTCTTCGTACTCCTTTCTGAACTCCTGGCGGTTCAAGCTGAACTTGACCTGTGGCTGCCTGCGATATTCGCGAAAGGGAACATGCAGGACAAGTGTCTGCGCGGAGCGAGGGGGACGGCCGCGGGGTTGTGCAAAGGTCTCGGGGTCCCACACTGGAACCCCGTCCCCACGCATCCAAGGATAGAAATCCTTGTTATTGAATGTTACTAAATGGAGAAGCATCCGGATATCCGTTAACAAGCTAATCAGACTGCTGGAACGACAGCACGGGATTACTATATGTGTTTACATACCATTTTTTCCCAACGGGAAAAAACTTTCACTTGGGATGAAAAGACGGCTGATTGATGTTCTTAGGAGTCTAGACTCCGCGATCCCTTGCATTTGGGGGATTGAGCGTGTGCATCCGTAAAGAATGCTGGTTTCGGCGAACAGATATTCGGTCGTAATCGCGTAAAAGTCGTGGTTAACGGCCCGCAAGGCGCAAAGGGTTGCGCGGTCGTTATATTAATTTTATTCTTCGGGTTGGGTTCGAGATACCCGAGGATCTGAAGACAGCGGATTGATTAGGCTCAGTCGCATCTACAAAGAAAGGTTTGCCGCCGTCTGGATACTCGACGATGAATTCCATAGTGATACTCCTGGATTCATATTCGACTATTCGTGAAGGATGTGACCTTACCTCGTAGACGATTTCGGGAGGTACAAAAACCATCTTGTTGATATGTGAGCAGGGGTGGCGAGAAAGAGGCGATCAAAAGGGCAGAAGCTGGCTACGGAGAAGGAGATGGTTGAAATTTGATAGTGTTTCTGATTTTTTTTTTCGTTCATGATTTCACAACAGCGAGCCGGCGTCTGGGTTCATGATCATGACCCAACTCACGCCACATGGCTAGCTATCGCGTTGCGCGTTGCAACTCGATTGAATTGGCTATTCATCCAAACTAGGCAGTTACAACACCAGCCACAGGAATTATACTTTCCATCGAAAGCCATAGTCTCGAGGCCAGACTTGCAAGCCAGGCTCACATTCTATATAAAAAACTGTCTCATCAATGGGCCTGTAGACAACTGCAGAAAGCATCTAATAGTAGCTTAATCTTACATCGACATCACGCGTAAGCCTGTACCTAAACACCCTCATCCTGCAGCCACGCCCTTAGAACTGCATCGTCCAGCAGGTCTTCAGGATCTAACCCAAATCCGTCACCTTCCTCAAGAACGAAGGTGTCCTGAATAGTCGTCATCTGGTTGACTTGCTCTGAACTTCCGTCTCCATCCACATCTATTACTTGCAATGTCGTTTGCTTAATTGGACCCGCATTCACTGCTGGCTGTTGAATCACCGTTGGCTGCCATTCTGGTCCACTCTCGATGACGAGATCGTTGCTGAAGTTGGGAGCGCCGTTGCTCTCGATATCGTCAAACGTCAGATCGTCAAAGCTCTTGTCCATCCATCGGAACTCTTGGCTCAATTTCCCAAATGCTACCAGTATCTGATCAATTGCGACAGCCAAATCGATGGTCAGCTGCTTTCGATTGATACCTAAGGGAGAAGGCTGTTTCGCCCATCTCTCAAAAGCCGCCGCATCAGATGTGGTTAAAATCTTGCTTTGGCCCGGGGCAGGTGAGATGTTCTGCGCTGATAAGCTGAATGCTAAGGCGGCTTCGCCGTAGAAATCTACAAACGTAGAGATGAAATCGTCATTGATCCGCACCATGCCGTTGCCAACTTCCATGTAGTTGAAGAGCTGCCCCGCCATATCTTCTACGTTCAACCCTCCGAAACTTATGAGTGCGTCGTATATAGGCTCTAGAGCCTCTTCGAGAAAGGCGTTGGGGTCCGGCTCAGGGACGGTTTCCATATTTGTAGTTGTAGATTGGCCGGTAACAGAAGCTGTTAGGACTTGGCTTCCAAGACTATCTCTGATCAGAGTTCGGCCGTCGTTGTACAAGATGTTGATGGACTTGTATAGGAACCGGAAAGTTTCCTCCAATACATCATACCAGTTGGTCCATAGTACCAAAGGGACTACCTTTTCCGCCCGCTTCACGAGGCTCCGCTTTACGATATTGGTGCTGCCTGTGTCCCGCTTTACCAAGCGCCTTTTGAACTGTGCCGCGCTCAGATTAGGCTGATATGCTTCGGTACCCTCGTCTGCCAACTGCTCCTCGTTCCCGAGCCCCATTTGTAGCGTTTCGTAGCTCATTTCAACGGGGTCGTAGACTTCGCCGTTTACAACTTGGCTTACTGCGGGCGGGTTATTGTTGCCAACCATGCCTATAGATTGTGCTAACCCGAGATTCGCAGGCGATAGTCCTTCGAGACCGGTCAACTGGGCGAGTGCAGCCTGCCACGCTGGATGCTGAGGCCATGTGGTTTGAAACTGAGAAATCTCCCACGTATCATCAGGCTCGAGATCCAACGTTCCTAGGCCCAGCTGTTGACCATGAAAAGAGTTCCACATGGCCTGGTCATTATCTAACAAAAGCGCATTTTCAATCGCAGGCTGCAATCCATTGTCGATCGGCTGATTGGCAGCTAGGTTTGTTTCGTCGACTATTTCGACCGCTTGTGTGTTTGGAATATGAATGGCGACTTCTTCTGGTTCCGGGAGACTGTTCAAGCTCGATGGCGTAGTGCGAGCCGGAAGCAGAGCCTGGGGCAAAGCACGGCATATTGATAAAAGGGAAAGAAAAATGCAACTGGAAACAATCATGATGCGCTATCTCGGGCTTTTTCGGAGCCTATATCGATGCGTCGACGCCCAAATTGTCAATTGAAGATAGCTGACAGGAGAATAAGATCTCGTGGATGTTTCCTATGTGAGGTGCATGGCATATACGCTCGAGAACCAGCTCAAACTAACTGCAACTCTACTTCCTGTATGATATGGGGTACCTGGGACGTCTTTGTCCGGAATTGGCTCGAATAGAGCCAGCCCAACTGGGATCTCAGGACGCCAAGTCTACCAAGCTGCGTAACATCCCATCCCAGTGCTTTGTCTGGTCCAAAGTATTGGATTCCTCACCACCAGCAGATGCTTCGGGTGGGAAAAATTTGCACTTCCCGCTCCCGTCTGCAGTTACGCCTGTTATGAATTCTCCACATGCAGCTCTCTGGAGTTTCAGCTTCTCAACGAGCATTCCCATGTGTTGATAGGCGTATAATGACAGGGCCAATTCAAAAGGACCTCGTTTTTCTTGTCGTCCTCCCTCCTCTTCTTTTATCTTGAGCTCCTGACCCTTATACATCATTCCTGGGAGATCATCTCGGGCGAACGTCATGGAGATCGCCTTTAGTGTCTGCAATTTGACTGGTTTCTGAACGTCTTCTCCATCTTTTACTATAACTTGCGGCTCTAGCCACAGCTGAAGACTCTTGCTTGGATGACTGTAATCTGGAACGTCGTTTGAAGGAATGTACCGTGACAGGTGCTGTTCGATTGCGTTCATGATGAAATCGCTGGGTAGTCTGAGGTTTGAAACGTGACAGTCGAAGTTCTCCGCCAAGTAGTTCGTGAACCGCGACTGAAGCCAGGCGGGTAGGCGTGTAAGTAACAGCGGGTAATAATTGGTCTGTTCAGGCTGTGTGGCTGCACTGCGCAAGGACGCCCGCCGCGACGATGACGCGCCAAGTTGAACAGCTTCATCCTGCGACGAACGTCGCACGAGAAGCGCGGGATATGTGATCTTCTCAAACCGAAATACGACTGCGACAGCGTTGAGTTCGTCGTCCGACCCGGGGATCTGTATCGCCGAGAATTCGACGCGGTTCAGGTTGCCGGTTCGCGATGCCGCGTCTGCCTGCGTCGGCGCTGCGACACGCACGCCGCGTAGGACATCTCCTCGAAGAAGGTTGGTCAGTCGGGTAGAGCAGGCTTTCAGATTGGCGGGCGAGGTCAGCGGGCCGTTAAGGTTCAAGGCTGTGACTTTGTGGAGGTTGAAAGACGTATTATAAAAGAGCGATGCAGGGTCAATGTCGTCGGAACTCATGATGATGATTGATTGGATCCAGGGACGTGGGTTCGAACTTTGTCTGATCGGGATGCGCTTTGTGAAACGTCGTGACAACGCGCTTCTGAAATGCAACAGCCAACACAATATTAGAACATTGGCGGTAGTTTCAGATGCTGGAAGACTGAGGTTAGCGTTGTATTCAACGAGATGCAACCACAATGGTCATCGCTGTGCTTAACCAAGATATAGCCCAGGGTCTGATCACATAAGTATAACTGCTATAGTCCACAAAAACAACATGCGGTCGAAATTCTTAATGTGCCACAGTTTCAAACCCTAGACAGCTACACGTGAGGCAAGATCTGTCCTTTGTGAGCAATTAACTACATCGATTCTGCACTAAGGAAGTCGTTTTGCATTATTAATATGATCTCCATTATTGATTAAATATCTATGTAGTTTTTCTGGAGCTGGCACTCGGATTTTGTGGATCTTTCGTCGTGACATCATTCCAACTCGAAAACTTCAACAAGACCCCTTGCTCTTGAGAAACGTACCCAGTCCATCCTTGATTTTCGATGGACCCGCGGAAGAGGTGGCACATAGTCGATGGGCGCAGATCTGACTTTAGTCATCGGCGGTATCAGTGACCCTGAAAGGGAGTCCCGCTGTCTCCGCCGCTGCCCTTTCCTATACCAGAAGAACCCGGCCACGGCTAGAGCACCGCCGACCAAGCCTATTCCTCCGAGCACGGCGCCTGCTATTATCCCTCTTGTCTTCTGGTATGGCTGCAAATGGGTCTGGCTGCTATCGGCTATCGAATTTGACTCTGTCGAAAGAGAAGGATTTGGTGAACTTGTGCTTGATGGTGCGGAAGTCGTTGGTGTTGTTGTCGAGACAATAAATTCAGAAGAGCTGCTTCTGGTATTAGCAGAGAGAATTGTGGTAGGCATGAGCATGTGCATCGTGACTGTCTTTCGGGGAGGATTAATTGTGGACACAATTGTAATTAGCCGTGACCCGGTCTTCTCTAGCTTTGTCGTGACTAATTGTAGGTGTGTCGTTTTTGAGATTGAGATACTGGTCATATTTTGGTATTTATTCATTGATTTCAATAGGTCTTTGAGTTCGGGCGTCTCCACGGAGGGAGACTGAAGCGTGAATGTTGATTCCTGCTTCGATGTTGTGGGTAGGCTCTTATGTGATCTTGGTTGTGCAGGTGTAGTCAAATGAGAAGCGGTACGCGTTGGTGCTATTGTATTCTTTTTAGCTGGCCTTGATCTTGAGCTTCTCGCAGGTTCTGTGGTTACAAGATTCGGTAACTTTTTGGCTGTCACGAAAGTATTTGTCGGATTTGGATCGGTGGTATGGGTTGTCGTCGGAGCGCTCGATGCCCGTGATAGAGAGTTTATCAAGTTGATCTGGCTGTCTCCTGGTAAAGCGGTTGGCTCTTCAGTGTCGGTGGCTAATGTAGCGCTCCTGACTGTCGAGTTACTAGAGGATTGAGCAGCAAAGAACTCCTCAAGCGTTGAGTCCGTGAAGCCCTGTTCAGGCTCGCTTTGTGCGCTAGCATCTGTTAGAGCTATTGGTATTTGGTACTGAGGATTATTAGGATCATATGCGTTAGTCCAGGACAACGTATTGATATCGAAGATTCTGAAAACTGTATCTGCACAGCTATCAGTGGATTCCGACTGCCCGCCTATTAACATAATTTGGCTTCTGCCGACAAGATGACATCTAGCATCCCATAGACCGGAATTATCTATGATTCTGGATTAGTGATGGCCATGTTCGTTATCTGCGTTTGGAACCTTGCTTTGGGGCTAGGCTTACTCGTGTCGACCAGAATCCAGCGGAAGGCAGGGATGACCAATACCCAGACTTCTGCCGGATCACCACTGATAGCAGCGTCTGGGTTTCCATCTCTATTCCCACCAAACATAAAGATATGGTAGCTCGAAGAATTTGGTCCTTTCACTGCTACCGAGCATGGCTGTAAGCGGCCTATAGGGAAACCATCGGTATCCGCCCCTGAAACACTCGTGTTCCTTGCGTTGAGATCGCCGCTAGTCTGCTGTGAGAACCATTTGTGATTGGCGATGTCGTAGATCTGAACTTCACGGAGCGAAACTTGTAACATATATTGGTCAGAGGTTGCGAGGGATTGTAGTCGCTGATCACCTGTTAAGACTTGATGTTTCTCTTACTGTTTGGATAAGCGGGGAGTCCTGTCCAAGGTATTCCTGTCCCGCAAAACTCAATAGCAGCCCTTTATTCCCTGCTGATATAAAAACTAGATTTCCTTTGGCTGTCGGATTGCCCTCTGCTGCTTCCGTCTCCCATTTTTGCGTCTCGGTATCGAAGCTCATTAACTGATTTGATAGCGTAGGTGTTGTATTTCCTTCCTTTGTATTGGACGTTCCGCCGAGCCAGTAACCGGTGTTCTGTTGTGGAGCGAATACATAAGACCCATGCTCTCTGTTTGTGATTTTGTTCCCGCTCTGTGGTATCCAAGACCAAGTCTTCGTTAACGGGCTGAAAGCAATTATATCTCTCGAATTGATTAAATCGAGTCCTCCTAGTGCTGAGCCCGTATTGGGAACTGATGCTATGGAGCCGTGGTATTGATATATTTCTTTGGATCCCGGAAAAAATGCAGCGTCAGAAAACGTCGGGATGCCAGTCGGGATTCCTGTCGACGAGAAGCTGGATTCGGCTTGATCCAAGGGTTTGGCAAGGTCAATCCAGGTTATTCTCCGATCTGTAATCTCGTTAATATTGGTCTGTCGTGGAGTTACGATCTAGGAGCATATAGCCAAACAACATACTGGCGATAATTGATTGTTTGTCACCAGCTCCGAGGGCCTGGTACCGCGCCGTGCCTCCAGAAATATACAATACTTTGTCAAAAATCGCGGCTGGGATAATAATCTGTAAGCTTCCTGCAGTAGACGACTGAAATAAACGGGTTTAGGATGCACGCTTACTCTGAAGGCCGGATAGACCACATAACTTATTTCTTCCGGCTGGGTCGATGGCTCTATCTAACGACGTCCCAGTTTCTAGTCCCGAGTCTCTTTGCCGCAAGTCCCGCTCGTGGGCCCGGTATTGATGTATATTACCATGTGTGGATCGTGGAGATAAACTGAAGTGTATATTTGATGCCGCTATTCCGCTAAAATAGAGAAGAAAGGTAAATAAACTCGAGGATCGCACGAGGGCCAGCCTTTCAATCGGATCCAAAGACGCCATCCCTCCAATGTCGCAAGGAACACTCTTTCAAACGGTCTACCGTGGTATCATCGGATCAAGATAGGAGGTGGGCAGGCCTTCCACAACTGTATCCGTAAATTTTTCGAGGTGCTTGAGAGTGCTCCGCTCAAGCGATGGGTCTAGAATGCCGTACCGATAACTAAATATCATATATTCAGGCTGATTTGTCTCAGACTACGCTATCAAACCACAGCATACGAAGATTATGGGGTTTTATGATGGTGAAAAGAATAGTTGTCTGAACGGGTCGCACGTGGCAGTTAGGAATCTGGGATAATCGGAACAGAGGGTACGCTGATGATTGATTTCTGATCATGCGTATGAGTGAAGGTTTTAGTATTGATGATTGCATGTACCATATTATATGACTACACAAAAGGCTTTTGAAACTTAGAGAGACCCAAACGCAAACTTACCACTTGAGTAGTGATCATCCGTATCTTTATTGATATAAAAAGTTATGACCGAATGCACAGCAAGAGAATAAAACTTTGAATGTTACGTTGCTAGGAAGTCATTTGCCTCTGTGGCTAAACCGAGATATGAAATGGCTGATCCTTCATGTCCACAGCGTGTTCCAGGAATCGTAGATGGATACGTAACCTGTGGATAGCTCCAAGATCATTTGCCTGGATATATCGATAATGTGACCGGGCTGTTTATATTGATCCGCTTCTCATGGTCTGTTTCAAAGGATCCTGGTTTTGAGCAAGGCAAAGTGTTAACACTTATGTTCATAGCAGAACCCTGTTAACAGATTTCGATGATCAGATAGGTGAAACGTGGGGTATCTTTCGTATACGTAGAGTTGTATTTTTTGACATTCCTGTGACTTGCCTGCTGTGCGGTTTCGAAGTGTTTTTATGCTGTTGGAAAGTTTCATGACTGGATACATCGAGTTGGCCGAACGCCTAGTCAAACTCGGTGATGAGAGGCAGCGTTCCAGCCGAAAATCCTAAACAGATAATCATTCGAGCACTAGTAGCAAGGACCCGTCGATGGATAAATGAGACTTGGCCATGTATATTTGTCTTTATCTAGTCGGAATACTGTCTTATCAAGTTGATCTGGTCAAGTCCTTAAGGTATGGCTACAGTGTTGTAACTGGAGGCAAATGGGTACTGGCACTCCAACACTAAAATTCGAACACTACTCAATTAAGCGCTGGGCCATCTCTGCGCAGAATTGTGAACCTATGCATATAGGCATATGGAGCTATTGAAACGGATAACGCTGAATTATGCTAAGTACTGTGGAAACTCTCAGTGCTCGAAGTGATATCATGAATCTATCGACCGAATTCACGCGCACCATATTTTAGGATGCCGTAAATATCAGTCCCGACACCACTTAAATATAAACACTAGGAAGTGAATCAAATGGGCAACAAATGATAAAAATGTCAGCAATGCGTAGAAATGACCCCACAGCGATTCCCTTCGATATAATTGAGACACATGAGAGAAAATACCATCCTTCCTCAGGGTATAGCTCCGTGTCTCGAACGATGGAATTGCGTATGTCCTACAATATGGAAAGGACCCGTGGCTGTCGGAACACCTATGTGGAGGTGAGGGGAAGAACGGAGCCAGGAGTCCCCGAAGTAGGGCGAACACAAATCGCAGACCTCTCATGTTCTGAGTACATTCCCATTCAGCTGGGCATTTGGTACACTCGACGCTGAGCGAGAACTTTCTCCAAGTGCTCATCCAAGGACCATGCGAGGGTCCAGTGCGTCGGGGTGTATGATAGCCCCACTTGACAAGTCTATCGTCGTCCCAGAAACTCGCCTCGTAGTCCAAGTGCTCCTGTTGATTCCATGGCAGTCTGCAAATCTGGTACGTCTTGACTGGTGTTTTCCAGAGCGGTCGTGCGCTCAGTTTGATATCACTCGATGGCCAGCCAGAGTATAGATCTAGCAGCGCATAGAGCGTAGCGCTACCTTCGAGGCAATAACGGTGAGCCGGTGCTGTTGGCCCGGCACTCTCAAAGACATCCGCTACCATAGAGAGCTGGTCGCCGATGGGGCTCCGCAGGAGCTCTGCCACGCCATCGAGGCCATTGCGCAGAAGCAGGAGTGTCGGAATACCCATTTGTAGGTCTATAGTCTTGCTGTTAATACAACTTCCTCCCATAAAATATGACGTATAGATGTGGGCTTTAGTATCTTTAAATGGAAGAAGAAGCTTACATTGTGTAAAGCACCGATACCGCTTCGCCGTAGACGAGACCTCCTCGGAATCCAAGCTCTGAGTATAAAGTGGCCCGAGGTGCTCAAGCCGAGAGATGAGGAAAGAGTACACACCAAGCACTACTGTGGCTTGAGGTGATATCTTTTCATATCCCTGCGCGCTATGAAGCGCCCCTTCTATCAGGCTATCGATCCGCATACGCAGGCCTCGTCGCGTTGGCTCATACGCTGCCTCGATCCAGAGCCAGAGCAAGCAAAAGGCATCCTGCACCCTGCGAAACTCCTGTACGCTGGGGTGGCTGGAATGGGATTGGCTGGGGTGTGTTTGCGGTCTCTTTTTAAATTGATACTCGAAGAACTTCAAAGCGAACCATCCTGTAATCCGTCGTATTTCGACGAGATCGGCCAACTTTGAGTTCTCGGTCGGTGCGAGCTGTCGGCCTCCGCGAGGGAACTCTATAGCGAGAAGCTGCAATCGCGTAAGTACGATATGCTCTCAGATAAAGGATTTCCGCATGGTATTGACAAAAACTTACCTCTGAGGAGGACTTTCCAGCTTTCAGCTCTCTGAGATTTGCAAGTGCCACCAGCTCGGCGCTCATACTGACCGACAGGTCATTTTGAAAGACGGACGACATGATGGAATTTGCATATTTGGATTGTTGAATACTGTAGAAATCACTACAGGAATTGAAAATTGACGAAAGATCGTTCAGAGAATCCAGATGGTTGAGGATCTCGATCTTGAGTTCGAGCGGGAGTGTTGTAAATGTCGCCATTGTATACTAGTCAGATGTTATGGCCTATATCCACAGGTATGTACGTATTCAACTGAAATAAAGGTTGTCGAGTGTATATAGCGAGTGAAGTTGCTTTGGCAAATTTTGCGGCTCTGATCTGAATTAATGGATTGATTAATTGATTCCGAGATGGTGCGGGTAGAAAATTATCTGGCTTGGACCTTGAGGCTAAAGGGCAAATATTAGGCCACTTGCCGGGTTTCGTTCCAGCTCAGTTGATCAGTTGTGGCATATTTGTCGAGCTTAACTACGAGTCATTTTGAGGTTCTATAGATCCGCAATACGTATATGATATCTCCATGTGTTTCATCGCGTGCGTTTGATCTTTATCGAGACAAAGACCATTATCATATCAACTATACTTTGCGGAACTACCAATGCACTGAAAGAAAAGTGGAACCGAGCGTTAAATTTATAAATTTATTACCGACGACTTTGCACATAGCGCAAAACGAGTATTATATATACTATATATTTATTGCTTTGATGTATCCGACCGCATTCATGCCGCTGTATGCACAGTTTAAATTTTTTGTACGAGTATAGCTTAGGGAAAGATGCCTTCAATTACCATGCTATCATCAGTACTGTGGCTATCTCCAGCTAGAAGACTAGTGCAATTTTCGGAAAAGGGAAGTGCCTTGATTTTTTAACTAATACTTCATCTACAAGACGTGGTCGATCCACCGACATCAATGAGCGCTGTATCAATATGGTATCCAACGTTGACATATCTTAATAGAGTGAAAATCATACGAGGCAGATGACTGTGGTGCGGCGGAGGTGGGAAAGTTCGAAAACACGGCCAAATTACAATGAGAAAAAGGCGCTAGTCGTGGGCCTTCGGTATTGTCACTGGCTCAGAGACCGATGGACTGATATATCGATATGGGATCTTCTTCTGTGGCACAGGAGCAGTCACTAAAACCTCAATTCAACGCCTAGCTATAGCGCGACCAAAGAGAACAAAGGAGATCGCACAATCTACTCTACCTAGTATCATCGGGTCCATAATATACGCGGTTTAATCACAGATGTACCAACTTTCATCGAACACACCGTCCGGGCCTCTCTTAACACGCTACACTCATCTACATCATGCGCCCGTCGGCCCTGAATCCCGCTCTTCCTCCATGTCTCTCAGCGCCTCGGACACGTGCTCGAAGAACTTTTCCTCTCCGCCGACCAAATCCACGATTCCAGCGTTCTCCATACACTGCCACACGTCGCCGCCTCTCACCGGCCCGCGGGCAAAGTAAACTCGGACCCCGCGCTCGCAGTACGACTCCACGATCTCCAGTAGCACTTGTGTGCCGCTGCCGTCGATGCTTGTCATGCCGTGCACGTCGAATACCACGTTCTTGTTGTGTTCTTGGCTCCGTAATCTCGGCAAGCTAGGATGTGCCAACATGCTGCCGTAGGTCTCTAGTCGCCGAAGCCGGTTCTTCAAGTCGCCTGCGTTCGCAAAGGTGAGGGGCTCGGGGATCTTAACGATCAAGCATCCTTCAATTTGTTGGATTTCTTCGGGGAAGTCTTCGGCACTCTTGAATACTGCCGGTGTGGTATCCGGCACCCGTCCGAGAATTATGATACGCGCGCGGGTCGCATGCTGGAGGATCTGTACGATGGAGAGGCCGACACCGACTGCGATGCCCAATTCGAGAGAGTAGAAGACGGTAAGAGTGAAGACTATCACCATCATGAACAGGTCGATTACAGAGCGGATGCGCAGGAAAAATTCGATATCTGCTGGGGCTTCCTCGAGGAGAGAGAAGGCGACAGAGGTGATCATAGCTGATAGGACGCATCGCTGTATGTTTGTTAGTATAGTAACGTAGATTGAGATAGAGGGTGGCGACTCACGGGAATATGCTTGAAGTAGGGCAGCACGAATAAGATGCACATCAGCGTAATGAAAGCGAGGACAATGCTACTCATCGGCGTCCTTCCGCCTGTCGTAACGTTCAACTTGCTGCGTCCATAGCCACCAAATGAAGGCAAACCACATCCGAATCCGGCGAGGATATTGCCAACACCCAGTGCGACAAGTTCTCTGTTCGAGCTGATATTTGTTTCAACTGCGCTGCCCAAGCTTTTCGCGGCGACAACGCTCTCGAAGAACCCGAGCACAGCGATCAAAAAGGCCGTGGGTAGCGCTTCTCTAATCTCGTGCATGTTTTCGTTCTTGAACGGAAATCGAATCGCGAACTGGCCTTCCGAAACGTCGCCCAGAGTATCGATTCCCTTGGCCTTCCATTTCAACTTGGCCGCCAAGATTGTCGCAATGGTAACTACCAAGAACCTATCGGGGATGAAGACAATCCAGGTGTGACGATCCTGCAACTTTTCTCGGACCTTCTTCATAACGACGATTATGAGTAGTGATACCGTGCTCACCAGAGCGGTCGGAATATGGATATTCGGTATATTGCGAATTAAAAAGTCGATCTTTGTTACCGATGAAGCATGCTGTACGTGTTCCATTTTAGCATGAGGGGCGAGTCCCAATTCAGGTATGCACTGGTCAACCAGAATGACGACACCGACAGCGGAGATGAAGCCGCGTAACAGGGCACGACTAAGCACGCTGTCGAGGAATCCGACGCGGATGATTCCAGCCAACAGAGTGATGATTCCGGTTAGAACCGTGACGATGCCGACGATGATGGCGTTCCCGATACCATCTTCTTCAGGCACCCTGCCGGAGTTTATGGCTCTGCGTACGGCCTCACCGACGAGAAGAGAGCCAGCAGCCTCAGGCCCTGTTACCATTTGTGGACAGGAACCAAAAATGGCGTAGATGACGGGTACAATGACAAACGCGTATAGACCCAGCGCTGCAGGGGCATGGGCAAGGTTGGCAGCGAGCGAGAGCGCCATGGGAATGTATATTGACGCCAATGTCACTATTTGTGATATCTATATTAGATTGAAAGTTTTTGGGCATAATAGAGAGCATTCTCACCTCCAGCAACGATATCGCCAGCCAAAAACTTCAGATCGTAATGCGGTATCCACTTGAGGGCGGGAACGTAGTAGCTCAGGTACATCAGCCAGGGGTATTTGACGCCGCTAAACCGTGCCAGTTCTACTGTCGACATTTTACGCCGCCGCTTGCGGTTAAAGCTTGATTCACCACCATCGCTGGCTATCGATCCCTCGTCATCGTCGAGATCGTGGATTGGGATGGCGCCGAAGGAGGATATCTTCCGGGGCATATTTGGTGGGGGGATTCCGGTGACGGAGGAAGTGGGAGACGCCGACCCGGACACGGGGAAAGTCCCATTGTTGCGGGCGCCGTTGCTGGACTGCGGATGGACGTCGGTCCGGGGGGACAGAAGGGAGGTGTAGAGGTTGGCTCCGCGGGAGCTGTTCGGTCGCTGGCCGCCCTGGGAGTTCGCGGGCGCGGGGGAGGAAGGTGACGTCGGTCGACTCATGCTGGCGGACTGCGACTGGTCGAACGTGGGGCCGATGGACGTATACGCGGACGGGAGATGAAGCCGTCGGGGAGAGTCAAGTCGGCTCGGACACGGGCGTGGTTCGCTCTTATACGGCGGGCGGGACGGCTCTCATCGACATCATCGTGAGTCGTTTCGGCGGTGTGGTGGAGTCCTCCGGTTGCAAAGATTTATCTTCGGCAAGAATTCTATCAGCTGAGCAGCACTCGCAGCCTGAAACGGCACCAGCGGCCGTCATTTTCAGGAGAGCCACAGACGACGCTGCATTTCATCCACGATTCCACGTACAGCGACGAGGTTGGTACTTAAGCATGCAGGCTGGATCGCATGAGCAGGGGAGCACTCACTTTCGGCATGGCGAACGTGCGGCTGGTGCCACGGACAAACTTCATCTCATCTATTCATCACATCCCTGCCCGCGGACTTCGCTAATTCTCACATCTCCATTTCATCCAGGTATCAAGCGAAGTCCGAGCGAACAACTCGCTGCATCGGCTCCCCGCTGTCAAGTAAACTACTACTTCTGCGGCCAATCAATTCGCCCATGCAAATGCCCGCCGCTATCGTCCGAGTCAGGGCTCTTATTGGTGCCGCTGCACGTCAGTTACGCTTGGCACCCCTGCGAGCAAACGAGGTCTCGCCGAAGCTCGCGAGAACCAAATGCATCCGCGGTTGAACGGTGGTCTCAAACCTCCGGCGGCATGCTTATCGCGCCAGAGATATCGCTTCGATTCCACCGATAACCACGCTAGATGCTCTGCGCAGCCTTACGATTAGCAATCGGGCTCTCACAATGAAGTTGGTGTCGGTCGCCCAATGCCGTCGAATTTGTATTACGTATTACCTTTTCCCCTGTGAGAGATGCGTCATACGCGATGTCCTCGCTACCGATTTGACAGCTCTGGGCCTCTGCAATGCCTTCTGTCTGAGTAAATTTGCCCTTTTGAGAGGGGGCGATTGCGACACTAAATGCGCAGAGATAACAGTGCCTGCAGCACTGTGAAACCCGACCTTTCCAACCGCAGAAAGCCGCAGAATTGCTGGATGTGTGAACTGGATATGTTTGTCTGGCAGGTCCAGCCGCTGACGTGCATTGCATGCAGACGTAGCTTGTCACACACACTTTTCTGTTGCATGTGCTGGATCGATTTTTCGATCAGGCCCATGATTACGAATTCATACTGCGCGTTCGTGCTGCTTCCAACGGCCAGGGCTGATTCGGTGCTTCCGGATCCACCCGCCCACCTTTACTTTATCCGGCGTCACCAGGTAAAGCAAGGCAGCAGTCTCGTGGACACAACCTTCGCCCGTCAGGTAGCGTTCGCGCTTTTTGTGTGAGCCGTGCGCGGTATACCACTGCAGTCCCAGTTTGTCTCATTCCATCTGATGTGTGTGCCTAAACAGGGCACTACCCACTGTTCTTTTATTTTTGTGTACCTCCATGGGTCGTTGTCATCACTTGCCATTGATATCATATAAAAAGTGTCCGTCATTCGGCATTATGAATCGGATATCATTCTGTCTCTTATCTAGCAAGACGACGGCCCAATAGTGCCTCCATGCACGCCAATAGTGCCAGCTCTAAATACTGGTAGAAGCTTATGGTAAGCCTTCTCAGGAAGCTCAAGCCATTAGCGATGTCGACTGGTCCATGGGTACTAGAACGTTCTGGCTCAGCTGAGAGAGTACTTACTATATAACCGCCAACACGTCTGTGTCCAATCCTCTTCTCCTCCATCTCTCATACATTTCACGTCAACCTCCCACTACATAGCACTTCCACAAATAAGCCTACATCACGTACAGACTCAGACCCAAAGTATATGTGCTCTCTTGATGCATCCCATCCATCCATAAATATACTTACGTATAATATCAAAATCTGCAACCCCCACGAGTCGCGTTTTGTTGACCTTGAACGGTTTGACTCATCTTGCATGGGCATTTTAATCTGAGATGATTGCTCTCAATACATGAATAGTCATCAAGAAGTCAGGCATCGTTTACTACCCACCAATGGTAGTATACTATGCATAAGCCATGATCAGGCTCGATGCTGCCAGCCTCAACCAGCTCCATCTATCCTCCATGGCCACTTCTTGGATAATTATATATATATAAATATTGCGGCACGGCCATGCGAGTCGTCGTCCGCGGCGGTAGGCTTTCATTTTCCTACACTCCTAACATAGCTCATAAATGATTACTCTATTGATCTATCTATATCTTGATAGGCTATACATTGTATCCCCAGTATATTACAAATGTCACAAGGCCGATATCGGTATATCGGTGCTGAATGGAATCCATCCAAACTGGTCCAAGCATGTGGGTCTGTCACAACTTCACAACTACAGGTATAATAATATGCTACGAGTGGCTCTGGATCTTTCGTTGACTATGTAAATATCACGGAGCGAGAGTAATTTCCCATACTGGCTCGACCTGGTATATATACGTATTTGACAGCATGTATATCACTATTTTAAATTACGACGCTTAGATAGCAATCGGGAGTTCATGAGCGGCATCATATCAAAGACCAGCGTCAGATTAAGGTATATATATTACTAGCACACGCAAGCAGAATATTATTTACGGCACATGGCGGTGCCCATGGTGCCTCATGACAAAAGCTTGTAGGGATACATTCAGTGCTTCCATTACGCGCATGAAGACATCGCAGTTCACCGATTTCAAGCAAGCATCTCAGATGGTCCAATGGTCAAGATTTCCGCCTGTCACGCGGACGATCGGGGTTCGATTCCCCGTTTGAGAGTTCTTTTTTTTTTACTCCTTCCCATTGAGGACTTAGCGAAGCGCATTTCAATATCGTTTCACTAACCCCAAGCCCATGAGCAGGCTCAGAATGTTGATGAAACAAAAACTAGAGATCATGTCTTTTGAGCTTACGCTTACGAACACAGATATTTTGAAAGTTTCTCTGCTTATAGTACGCGATGAGGTGTGGATATCGATAAATCGAGCCATCTGCCATATGTGATCATACTTCAAGCTTTTCTGTGCTCGGAACCCCTTGAATGTACGTTCTTCCCAGAAGAGCATTCATTCTACCATGTCTCCATCAACTACTCGGCTCCTAGAGACCTCTGGATTACCCTGGACCACACTTGGCGCTCCAATCCTGGTCAACATACCAGCTCTCAAAGACACGTGTGACATGTCACGAAGCTCTGTGAAAGAAATATTGACATTGACCACAACATCAAGACGCCCAATTACCAGCTATATGAATGTGCTAATGGACTCGAAATATGGCCATATGGCTTTACCAACATCGTACTCCGATAATGTTCTGACCATATCATGAACTCGTTACTACCATAAAGATCATCTATTTTCACCCCCGGCTTGGTACATATGAGATCATTTTGCAATCCATCCTCGTGTTGTATATATTTTTTCAGACATACATACTATCCAGCTTCAATGAAATATTTGAGTTCTGGTGGCCTGATGATGACTTTTCAAACTGCAAACCCCTCGGGATCTCCATCAAAAACTTAAGGAGTTGGGGAGATGTCCTGGCTCATTTGCAGCCACCCCGTTTGGATGAGTATGAAATTCGGGTTGACAAATGTTAACGTACCTACATGTATGTACGTATATATACAGGGTAGCTCTACATGCTGCAAGCCACAGCAGCGTGGGCTGAGTAATATTATTGCATGGTATTCATGTATCCAGATTCTACCCTTTTCTTGAAGCTGGTGGGTCTTTAATTTGTATCGTTTATTATTACTTGGTAATGCTTTTATCTTGAATACCGTATTATGTGACGACCGGCATTCCAGGCAACTGGTGGACTGCTTCAGTAAAGGAAGCCAAAATGTAGGATGCATCCACGCCTAGACATAAGTCATGGCTCGGCAGGTTAGACTCTAGATATCTTTAAGAAGAGGAATATATATAATCGCATGAAACTCCTTGAATGTATTTCTACGTTCTAAAACGTATATATATATGCCAATATCCTATATCCCAGGGGGGTAATTTTACGACTAAACAATCTATCGGCACTATAGATCCAATCTTCTGAGCCGGAAGAATACATATAAAAAAAATGAAACAGAACAAAAGTAGTGAATCGGGCGTCCCGACAGCCCTAACCCAACAAGCATCCAATAGCGATCATAATAGTATAGTACAAATGTGAATTTTGAATTTCGGGGGAGGTTCTTTCATCTGGCAAAGCAATGTTTGACAGACGGCTAAACGAGCAGCCAAGAAAGAAGACCTAAAGAGTGTAAGGCAGGTTCCAATAGGACCACGTCGAAGAACCATAACTGCAATACGAACTCAACTTCGGCTGCTGCGGGGCGCCGTCCTGTTGCGCCTGATCAATATATTCACAATATCCCTTCCCCCCTGCGAATGGCAAACTCGATAACGGCCATTTATTTAAGCAAAGTAACTGATCTTCTTTATTATCGCTGTTGGCGGGAACCCTCCAATCCGGGGAACCTGCCGGTATCTTGACACCTCGGTACGGGGTGTTGGGGCCCCAAATGTATAGTCCCGGGGCGGGGTCTGCTGGTGTCGCCTGCCAGCTACCCGTGAAACAATATTCATGCCCATCAACGGAGGTGCAGTGTGATGTATACAAATCAGGCCACGTGGTGCTGACTGGTGTGACGTCGCTGTAAATGGTGGTCGACCAGCCATCCCAGGTATGGTACCGCATGATGGTGCCGACATATTGTGTATAGACCCATCCAGTACGTTGCGCGTTGAAGTCAATCAAGACGTAGGAACACGTGGTGACATCTGCCCAAGCGTCGCCTTTTGGTCGAGCTGGAACTGGGGTGGCGCTCGCAGCCAAGGCCAAGGAAATGATACTGAAGAGTACTTTCGTGAACATCGATTCGGTGTAAGCCGGGGTCTTTGGATGGAGTTGCCGATATAACTGAGGACTTGAAGTACTTGAGTGCTTAGCTTGAGAATATTGTATAAAATGGGCAGCGGCTCCGGAATCGATACAAAGGTAACCGGACTAGAGAGTGGAAGTATTCAGATAGCAAATATTATAGGGTGAGTTAAATATATGGCTTAATGCGATGATTGTCTGGGTCGATGATCAAATCGATGTTGAAGGGAGATGAAGGGCACATTTATACTCTTGCCGACCTGAGGGTTCATATTTTATTGAAGGAATACAATATTAATATTCATGGGTCGAACTATGCATCTGCATACATGCGCAAAAATCGAACTCGCATATCCATTGACGTCGGCGGCTACCAGCTACTGGTGGCGTCCATAATGTATGGATGAAGGCGAAGCTGAATTCGCAAATCAAAGCCTGAGCTCTTAGTTGTAGCTATCCCCGAGACGATAGGTACCCGTAGCTGTCTTCATGGTTCTAGGCGAGTCTCCGCGCAGATACCCGTTGTGTCACCATTGCCGCTCGCAAGCGCCACAACTGCGCACTGCACGAAGAAAAATTAGGCGCTCCAACTCAGCCCTACGAGGTGGGATCAATTGGTTGGCTAGACCTCGGAGCTCTGCGGAGGAGACCGATATCCTATATGCATTGTTTGTCAAGTCTCGCAGCGGCGAGCCAAATCCATCATTACAATCTATAACGCGGCGATATCTATATATCTGCGAGACCACCATATGTCATCACTTAACACTGACTGTAGATGGAAACCGTAATATATGTGCACGGAAAGATGTGTCTCTGGTCAGCTGAGCTGATTCTTTTACCACTCCCAGATCAACGGAAGTTTTCCATTATATCGTTTTCTCTTGATATAAGCGAAACCTAGTCGAGCATGATCGATACTCGTACTACAGACCGCGGAAAGACTCTGGACACGATAGAAGATGCAAAAGGGGCCACTGGCGAGAAAATACCAATCCATGGGTCCCGTTAAATTTAATGCATTATTATAGATCATATCATAAAATGACTTAGCTGCAAGCATAATAATCAGTCGCGAAGAGCCGTTCGACTACATATCACCATCCCGGCGACATGTGTGGCCTTCTAATCTGGGAAAGTAAATGAATATCGATAAATATACCAAAATACATATGCGCTATTCTTCTCCATTGGGGCGGCGCCGCGACACCAATACACACTCCCTCAGTTCATGCAAGCTTTCACTTTATTCTATTTAGAAAATCGCCTACGTATGAGACTTCGAAGTGCATCCATTCTCGAAGGTTGCCGACAAAATGCGGAGACCGCTTGGTGCGGCCGGCAGATGACCGTCGGTACATACATCCTAAGAAATGTCTTTTCGAGAACGCGCATGAGGCAAAGTTATATCTGGACTCTAAAGAACTATATTTTTACTGCATATATATATGACACCAATGTGCATCAGTATATGCCATATCAGAATCAGTTCGATTTTTATTCCTGCCTTGGAGTCCAGCATCAGCATAAAGACATGGCACGGGCATGTCGGCAAGTTCACAAACCTATCCGCTGCGTATTTTCTATGGTATTCTCAGAACAATACAACGACGAGCGGGTCGATGAGAATTGAGCAACCCGATACAAATAGGGGAAAAAATCATGTTATCCACTGATACTACCCCGCGATCGGCTTATGGCGACGTCTGTATAACTGTCTTTAAGTTAGAGAGGATGTATACCAATTCTCGAAGGCTAATGATGTATGTTGATATATTACCTTGGGACGGATAGCCATCTATCCTGATGCATCGATGTAGATGCATCGATGTATTATATTGATGGAGTATCGGGAATTCACGCTCTTGTTATAATTAGAGGGTGAGTGCGGGTTAATTATTTTGTCTCCAGTTGAACTCAAGGCCCATATAAGGCCTCTCCAAACGTAACTGGGACCACAATTCATGTATTATAAAATAGAAATATATCCCTGATATATCTACCTGATCTATCAATGATGAAGCTTTTGTTAATGTTATTTTGGTGACAATGGACTGACACAGTAAGTTGATAGCATCAGCGCGCTATGTTTCAGTCTCCTATAGGCACGGTAGTGATAAAACGTAGGAACGGAAGACCGTAATTTACACAAAGGAAGCAGGTACCAAGATTACAAGGTAAGGTAAAGATAATTCGGCATTTTGACTTGAATTCCCCGTGTGCATTTTGGTCACGAAACTGATGATGGAAAGTAACAGCATCAAGGCAAACAAAGAAGAAAAAAACGACCTCATCTGGTTCACCCTCATTCCCAGTCCTCGAATTCAGCTCCGATAAAGCCAGGCTAGGACCGGCGAAATGCTCCTGTCGGATAAAACCTTCATCGAAGCGGAGATCGTTCTCGCGAATTCCTGACCTCGTTGCTCGAGTGGACGATGAGTTGTTGGTGTAGCGTCCGGGCAGGTGAGACGTCGTCATATCGTCGAGTCGATGTCGAGACAGCAGCGACGACGGTGGTAGCGCAGCGCCGTGAGCCGCCAAACAGCCGAGCTAGAACTTACTACTTTCCGAGCGCCGGCCAGAGCGCCGCGTCGATCGCCGGCAAAGGTGGAGGAGTTGGCGGCCGTACTGAGCGCTGGGCTTCCGTCGTGCTGATAATTTCACTCGAAGTCGAGTAGTCCGGAGCAGCGCGATATTGAAGGTTGTTGCCGCGAGAGCCTCTGCCGCTCCTGGTAGAATTGTTGTTGCGATATTGGTAGTTCGCGTTTCTGTAACCAGAGGCGCCGCTGTTACGTCCTACGTTTGCAGAACCGCCATCACAACCGCGGCCAATGGTTAGCGTAGTTTGGTTATAGTTGTTGAACCCGCCTCGGTTTCCCTGGTAGGAGCGAGGCGAGCTGGCATAATTTGCATAATTCATGTTTTGGTTGTTTCTGTGGTTTTGTTTTTGATCGTTGATGCCTTTCCCAGCGGCAAAGCTGCTGTTTTGACGGTTTGTCATATTGAGAGAATTGCTCATGGCTGGGGCTTGACGCCTGTTGAAGGCAGGCAAAGCCCCATTATTCTCATTTGTGGGTTTGATATGAACGGCATCTTGCGGCATTGTGGTTTTCATATTTTTGTGTGTCTCTGAATTCCTCTCATTCTCCGTGCAAGGGGGCTGATCTCCTCTGACGGCCTTCATTTGTTGAATAGAAGGGTCGACAGAGGATGATAGCTGCTGCTCTTTCTTGTTGTGGGCAATTGAAGGAGAGAATGAGTCCCCAGAACGAGCAGTGGGAGATGACCGAGTCGTGGTCTTCCGGTATTGACTTCGAGGAATCATCATCTGGTTATGATTAGGATTGTGCTCATACCAGTTGAAATCTCCTAGTTGAAGCTTTTTGCCACGGACGGTCTTGTTTTTATCGCCATATCGAAGGTTCGCGCCGTTTGTATTGGGACGTTGGGGTTCTGTGGATTTATAACTGTCAGCGCAGCTGTTATCAGGGGATAATTGATGACATCCTACCGAATGGAGCCGTATCTTCTTCCATTCTTTCGTAGTGTAGCACACGGTCCTTGATGCGTTGTCGTTCCTCCCGCTCAGCTTCCTGTTTGCTCTTCATCGCGACGGCGAACGTGGAGTCGGACGGCAGTTCGATTTCTCGAGTCTGTGAAACCATGTTAGTTGCTATAGGTTCCCAAAAGACGTTTGATCCACCTACCTGCTGCTTGTTACCACGTTTCGTGAGCAATGAGAAGGTCATAATTCCAGGCTTTGGAGCTGGGGGCACTTCATCCTCATCGTCCTCGAGCATACTCATGGTGATCCCGGTAAATCCAGTCGGAGGAGGTGGGGCCGCTTGGACGGTGATGGTCTTCTTGATTGGCAACGGTACGTCAAAGACGGTCTTTCTTTCGAACTTCCTGCTTTCCAGACTTTCTGCCATGATCTTGGCGAACTCCCGGTCGAAGTCGGCTTCCGCTTCCGGATCCCGCTGTTCCTGCGGTCGTGAATAAACGACACCGTCGTCATCAGGGTCTCCGGATTCAGATGAGCCGTCCTCGCTACCGGACTCGTCGTCCTCATTACCACCTCCGTTCGCTTCCTGTCCAGCGGCCGTTTCCGGTTCAACATCCATCTCGTCGTCCGAGAGTTTGATCTCTTCGTCTTCCATATCACTTCCAACTGCCTCGTCGGTTCCACTAGAATCGTCGTCGGCGGCTTCAGCGGGGCCGTAGATCTTAGCTGCGGCCTCTTGAAATGCCTTTCCGGCTTCTTCGAGGGAGGTGTGAAGCGCCCAGTTAGGGCGAACGAGTTGGAAGGTGTCTTGGATCATAAATTCAACGTCCATCGGAACGCGTTCTTTGAGATGGATGTAGTATTGGAAAAAGGCGAGGAAAAAGTCAAGCTTCTTCTTAGATGAACCGCGGTCGAAGCATTCTCCGCAAGTGTCAAGAAGGGTACACACAAGGCGAATTCGGAAGTGGTTATCGGGAGGATCAAGAGGATTAAAAAGACCGGGCCTTGGGGTTTCCTCTACACCTAAGTCAGCATCTGCTGTTAGCATTCTCAAATAGGAACTCACTTACCGTATCCAAAGCTGAGGATCAAGTACAACGTATCAAAGATGACGGGACTATCGATCATCTTGTAGTTGTACAGCTCCCCTAGATACTTTATGGTGGCGATCCGTCTCTGATTCATTCTGTAATCGTTCTCTTCTAACCCAACTCTGATGTTTTCAAGAACACCGTCGACAACACGAATCCCAAAATCCTGGTGATATCGGAACAAGCCGAAAACAAGGATGGCGATAAGGAAGACATTACTATATTTGACCTTCCAGATTTTGGTGGAGACTTTGACTAGCATGTGGACTATATCAGGGTCCTCCCAGTGCAACTTTCGAAGGGATTTGATCGTCTTGTTGTAGTTCTTTTTATTTAGATCAAGGTATATTAACTTGCGAACATAGAGTTCTGACGGCGAGCGTTCTTTCGCGACGATCGACGGTCTTTCCGGAGGGCTGACGTAATAAAATGCATTCTCGATAGAAACACGGTCTTGAGGGCTGAGATGGTGGGCATCTTTCTTGCGTTGGAGTGTCTCAAGCTGTTGGATGTTAGAGTGCGTATCAAACACTGTAGCCGGGGTCTGTACTTACAAAGTTGATCATCCGTGGCTGAGTCGCAGCGGTTCGAAGGAGATACCTGCCGCAGCCCTCGAGGAGAATACAGATGATTTCAATATTCACCTTTGAAAAGTCATCAAGAGCGACCTTGAAGCAGTGAAAGATGACATGCTCAGGCACCAGACCGAATTTAGTCATCTCCGAGATATATTTGGCATTCTAGGAAATTTAGCAAATGAAATCATTATGCTCAAGTGGTTTTACATACCTGAGAGCGAACTGATGCGAGCTGATCTTTCTCCTTCCGCTTCTGAAGACTTCGGAACTCTTTGTCGAGATAGGTAAGCATAGCAGCAGTTATATCTGTCAAGCCAGCCTTGTTCAACGCAGCGATTACCCGGGAATAGTAGGGGAGCAGGTCGGTTCGCCCCCTGGGAATGTCTTCCAAGACTTTTATCAGCCTATTCCGCGATGCTTTCGAGTTGAGGAAGCAAAACTCGTAGGCAAAATTATCGATGAGGTCGCGGTTCGTGAGCTCAGGGAGACGGATCAGGAGTGCATCAACTTGAGCGCCTACGGTCTTGTTGGCGATGGTAGTATCCCGGTCAACAGAGTCCACATTGAGATCAAGGTCGCCCGTCTTAGCAGCCAGCTCATCGTTGACAGTATCAGAGGCCCCTGACTTGACGGCCTCCTCTTCCTTTGGCTTTTCAGATGGCCCGGATGTTGCCTTCCTTCCCTCGTCAAGCAGAACCGACGGGACGCGAGCCCGGAGATCGATGATATCCTCGTAAAATCGACGCTGGTCTTCATCTTCCCACATTCCATTGCCGGCGCCGTCTTCGCCCTTCTTGAACATGCTCCCGGACTCCCGGATCATGCCTTCTCCGGCTTCTTTGGTTTCATCTTCGTCCGAGAGGTCCGGCATTTCGAGTCCCAGCGCCTCAGCAACAGTTTGAGCATTGGCGACAAGCTTCTCCTGAGCCTTTGTAGCCTTCTCGAATGCTTGTTGTCTGTCCTCAAAGACCTCGCCCGAACGGACGTAAGCCTCGGAGTTTCGTTTGGACTGTTGCTGAAGGCGGCGGTGTTCGTTGTGAATGTATTTACTGACTCCTGAGAAGTAAGTTGTGAGAACATTACGGAACCTGGTTTGAATCGATGACTCCGTAAGTGGCTGATCCATGGGGTCGGCGGCTCCATTGCCATTGGTCGGAAGTGCGTCCCCGTCCGCGGGTTGAGCCGACTCCTCCGCCCCCGGTTTTTGCTCCAAGCCTTTCCTAGCGGTCACTCGAGCCTTGACCCCTAGAACATCCCATGAAAAGTTTTTGATAAAGAGGACGACGAGCGGTAGATTCACTCCTTCACGGTCTCGGGATAAAATATCCTTCAATGCCTCCAAAGGCAAGGGCTCGTCCTCCCCGGATTTTGCAATGGTGGTGGTTGTCTGTTTTTTAGCGTTATCGGCAGACTTGCTTCCCGAGGCAGACGCGGCGCTTTCGTCCGGGTTTATAGCATCGTCGAGAGTTCGCACAACGCCTACAAGCCAGAGCTCGGTGGCGACACGCAAAAGCACCCTCTGTCGTACCAGCCTAGCTGCTTCCTCCTTTTCCTTCTGATCGGCTGGCAGTCCTCTCAGCTGCTCCTTCCCAGGCGTACTGAGGCCCTTGGCAATGTTCCAAACTATGAAAGGTGTGAAGGCCCTCCCAAAGCGCTGGTGCAGAGCGCTGACGATCTCGACTGCCGTGTTGATGTCTCCCGTCGCCTTGGCTTTCAAAAGCCCCTCCGAAACAGCAGATATGACCTCTGGCAAATACTTTTCTAACGAGACCGTGGCGATATCTTTCAGTAGCGAAGCAGTGTTATCGGGCGTGAGGGACGTGCGGAATTTCTTGATGACGGCAGTGTTCTTCTTGAACGACGTATCCAACGGAGGCTTGACAGCGAATACATCTGAGACAGGTGCGTTAGCGGTGATACAGTCGGTCGACGCGCGAACTTCGACACTACCTACCTGTTCTCCCCTCCCATATCAATTGATTAAGTTTTCGAAGTTCGCCTATTCCCGCCGGGTGTTAGTCATATGACGCATTGGTATTGGTAGCTTGGTGTCTTACGTTTCCTAGAACGCGTGTCGACTGTAGACGACATGGTTGTTCGTGCGGTTTAGTGATAGATTATGGTGTCGGTGATGCGACACGATCGTTCAGAACTATGTCGGAAGACCGTGAATGTTGTGTCTTGAGAGATGTCATGTCAGCGGGTTCGGTTCAGCAGGCAGCGAACGGGAGGCAGGAGATAACAGCGACAGGGCGGAAGGGCGAGGGCCAACATACGGTATGTCGCGTTCAGACTTTGACATTCTTTAGATTTCAAGAAATCTTGAATGTGGGAGCTAAGCGCGTTTGTTTGCACTTAGCAGAAGCCAGATATGACTCTGTAACGTCGGTCGTAGCAGTGGTGAGGTGGCGCTATTTGAGTGTCGGGGAAGCGGCAGCTCCAATCTTCGGGGGGAAGACAAAGCCAGAGACGGTGCTGTACGGTCGACGGAAGCCGAGCATGGAAGCTGTGGCTGCGGGCGAGGATGTCGGCGTGATGATGACGGTGGACGATGAGGGCGTGGAAGAGTGTGGGGAGGTGGTGATGGATCGATAGCGGTCAAAGTGAGTGTGTGGGAGAGAAGAGGGCGCCACAGCCAGCCAGCAGCCCTAGTTTAATCACCGCTGAAGCGACGCCCCACCAAACAAACCCGCGATTGAAACAGCCGGAGCGCCACTGCTACCTCGCGGCCCACCTCCTCCATGGCCTCGACCGGTTGCATCCTCCCGAGAACAAGATACCGTATGTAGGCACTCTTGTTTCCCTCATCGGATTGGTGTCCTTGTCGCGGCGCTGAAGGTGTCGAGGTGGAGTCTGCAGACATCCCACCAGCCAGGCGCAGGCTACCGCGGGCCCCGGCATCATATCAACATCAAAGCGTCCGCCCGCGCCCCATCGACGCCCAGCAAATTACACGGCTCGAAAGCTACGGCACACGGAGGACGGGGCGCAAATAGTTTGCAGACCCGGGCGACGGGCGAATATCCGAGCCGATTGCCCAAGAGGGCCGTCAGCTGGGCTCTGGCTGAGCGCAAGGAGCTAGCTCCTGCAGACAAACGTCACCGTTCGCTACGGGTTCCGCTGAGTGGGCGCCCGTGATCGCACACTACATACCCGCTGCACCATCGCCCGGCCTGCCCTGCAGAGTGGCATCTCTGTCTCTAACTAGCCATCTCCTTGGCCAGTACGTCCATTACAAGTATTGGGTCTCATCTCTCCTGCGCGGAGCGATAATCTCGATTACGTATTGCGTGGGCTAGCTCCGGGAAGGCCTTTATATCAAACATCGTGCGACTGTCAACACCTTCCCTCCGCAAGCTTCGCTCATTACTCCAGCATACGCCCTCCGCGTCGTGATCCTTTCTCCACCATCATCTCCTCCACCACCGCCGTCTCTCCGAAGCCTGCGTATCCTTCGTAGCCTTCCTCCGATCGTACCTTCCAGCCTTCGACTCACGGAACTCTCCCTCATCGCCATCGAGCACGGCCCTCGCACTTCTTCAAGATGTCCATGTCCATGAAGAACCGAAGAGGTGTCAAATTCGCCTCGCTCAAGCCCGCTGCTAACGGCGCCGGCACCGGCAGCATCCGCAGAGAAAGCACTCCCTCAGACCCCTCGGATCCGAACTCGCCTCTGATCGAGCTGGACGCGAACGACCCTGCCTACAAAGACTGGGTGGATGGCGACAAAGACCCTGGCGCTGCGCCAGACGACGTACGTTGATACACCTACCCCAAAAGCGACCCCTGCTATCCTTCCGCTCTTTCTCCCCAGATTCTGCATTTTCCTGATATCAAAGGCTAACAATAGTACGCATCTCGCTTACAGAAACCGGTCGCTGGATCATCCGAATACGAAAAGAAGAAGCAGAACTTTTTGGTGCGGACACTATGGACCCTCGTCATGATCGCTGGCTTCTTTTTCTTCCTGTTCATGGGCCACCTATACCTTGTAGCCGTTGTCACCGCGGTCCAGATCATAACATTCAAGGAGGTCATCGCACTAGCAAGCGTGCCCGCCAAAGAGAAGAACATGCACTTCACCAAAGCGCTCAACTGGTACTTCTTGGTCACAACGATATACTATCTCTATGGTGAAAGCATCATATACTACTTCAAGCACATCGTCGTCGTGGATGCTTTCCTGCTGCCCATAGCCAGTCACCACCGGTTCATCAGCTTCATGCTGTACATGTTGGGTGCGCATGTGACTCTGCCTGCATTCTTGCCAACGTTTTAGGCTCCTGCTGACCAGCACTCCTCCTCCAGGGTTCGTCTTCTTCGTCGGCTCGCTCCGGCGCGGACACTACCGCTTTCAATTTACGCAGTTCGCCTGGACCCATATGGCTCTCTACCTTGTCGTCGTCCAGGCCCACTTTACCATCAACAACATCTTTGAAGGCCTGATATGGTTCTTCCTCCCGGCTTCCATGGTCATCACGAACGACATCTGGGCGTACATCTGTGGCATCACATTCGGCCGGACGCAGCTGATCAAGCTTTCCCCCAAGAAAACAGTCGAGGGCTTTGTTGGCGCATGGATTTGCACAATGCTGTACGGCGTTCTCGCAACCTGGTTGCTGATGCCGTATAAATATTTCATCTGTCCTGTTCGAGTATGCCTCTCTCAGCACCTTCTGTTCGCTTCCTCAGCATGCGCACCTGCTAACTCTTCGTAGGATCTTGGTGCCAACATCTGGACAGGCCTCGAATGCACGCCCAACCCGGTCTTTGTACAGCACACCTACACCCTCCCGTTGCCGCTCCAGCCTCTGCTCGGCGATACCTTCACTGGCGCCCCGATCTTCTTCCACGTCCTCCTGATGGCGACCTTTGCCTCTCTGATCGCGCCATTCGGTGGTTTCTTTGCCAGCGGGCTCAAGCGGACGTTCAAGATCAAAGACTTTGGCGACACTATCCCGGGTCACGGTGGCATCACAGACCGCATGGACTGCCAGTTCATCATGGGATTCTTCAGCAACCTGTACTACCAAAGTTTCATCGCGACGAACCAGGCAGTGACCGTCGGCAACGTGCTACATAGCGTGATTGGAAATTTGAGTCCAAAGGAGCAGATAGAGGTCGTGCTAGGGCTGCAGAAATATCTAGCTGGGCAGGGGCTGGTAAACCAGGAGGTAAGACTCACCGATATCACTCTGACCACTTTGTCCTATCACAGTAACATCTGAACTGTGCTAAAAAACGCGTCCTAGGTTGTGCAATGTTGGCAGGATTTCGCAAAGAAGGATTGAGTGGGTAATCTGGCTGGTTTGTGGAGATTGGTGTATGCAGCCGACCCGGCAGCTGCCGTCCTCTCGCTTTTCCCGCATCGGGTTTTACGAAGCTCAGAAAGATTTAGGTCTATAGCTCAGACCAGAACAATTTGCGCGAGCATTCGCGCGAAACTGAGGTCTGTCGGTGCGAATACCCGCAGACATCGGGCTCAGAAGTCACGCAACCCAGGCAGGCATCTTTCGCTACCTGCCATTGCAGACGGAGCCGACTACCCAGCTGATCGAAGGAGACAGCAGGGCTGTATATTGGATGGCTTTTACTTCTTTACTTCCTTTTTTCTTTCAAGTGTTACGTTTGCGGCAGCATAGCAGCTAATGATACCGAATAATGTTTTGCTTGTTTTCAATAAACTACTTCCATCGTAATGCATCCCTTCCATACTCAAATCGTATCGCCACCCATATCCGATCTTAGAAAACGCCACACGGGAATGGCTAGATCGAATCAGGTCGACCCAGTGGGCTTCGGAACCGACAGAGCACTAACTATGGTCGTGAAAACAGCGGGTCCACTCAGCACATTTTGCCCTGGAAAGCTGGGCCTGCGCGCTGACCAAATTTGCTTGCTGCACCCCCATACCAACTGGAGTCTATCAGCCGGAGGCCTGTTCGGGACATCCTTCCATGGATCTGTCTCTGCATTCACCTGAGTTACCCAGATCGTTGTCGTGCCGTTGCACAGGCGTTCGGCTATCGGCCCGTATGGAAATATTCTGCGTGGGCCGTCGAGTGCGCCGCTATACATGTCGTAAATAATAGCACATACACGTTAGCCATCATGAACATCTATTTTCAACGACAATGGTATGGAGGACATCGATCTAGATGATCAAAAGACACCACAACTGCAATATAATATTTCCCGACAATCGAGGCGCCGCATCGGTACTATTGGAAAGGATACAATCTCAGGAAAGACTTACTCGGTCAACAATTGATTCACCTCCTCGGGAGTTGGCTGCCCACCAGCCTTCACCGGCAGGACCTCGTATTTCGCCTGTATGATGAACCGCTGCTGGGCGCTAGTGGCATCGCATTTGGTAACGTACACCAGACCATACGCCTTGTCGCCCGCGCCATCCCACGGGCTGTCGAGAAGCTCTGCTGGCGGCTCCCACCACGTGAGGCAGTGGTCGAACTGGTATTCAAAAGTGGCCAAGTTTTGGATTTGAACCTGGTGGTGATGACATGCAGCGGAGGATAGGGTATCCTTCGTTAGCAGGAGCCCGAACAGTATATATATATGCAACAAACGAATACATTCTACATGCGAGAGTTAACCTACAAGATAATGTTCGTATCCCGGCTCGGGATTTCGAAACGCCGGGGACGGAAGCCTACGCGTCCCTCTCGCCCGCCATCCCCCGCGGTTATGTATCTTAGTTATCTCGGCGTCCACCAGCTCCTCTATATTTCTTAGACGCTCCTCAGCGGTTGTGTTGAAACTCCATGTGCTCAGAAAGGGGTCCGGCGAGCCACCTATCCTTACACCGGTCCAGAGGCAGCCAAAATTGGACTCCGGCAGCTGGAGGCCGGGATTAAAGTCTGGCTCTAAGCCTGCAAGAACACAATTAGCACCTGCATACTTTCCAAAGGGCACCTCTTGGAAGATCGATGTGTCCTCACTCCTAAGCTCGACGACCGGTTATTGTCGCCTACGACACGAGCTTCCAGGGTACATCCGCAGGAAGTGCACTTACAGATACGAACTCCAAGCCACCACTTTCCAAGTTCTGGGAATTTTATTCTATCTTCGTACGACTCTGGGGCTAGAGTGGGGCGGTCGTCTGCATCGGGCTGAAGCAGCGCAGCTGCTCCAGCGAGCGCAGTGGTGAGCAGAAGGGTAATTAGGCTGTAGCTACAAAAACGGGGCATTTGCATCCGCATATTGAAGTAGATCTTGGGAACTCGGAATGTTCAATCAACGCCAATAGAGTTATATATTTATACAATTTAGATAGATTGAGGGTAAGAAAACCAAAAGATAGTTATCTTGTAAAGTAAGCTTAACGTGAAGCACAAGCATAGGAAACCGAGGCTGGTTTTCTTTAGTACTTGCCAGTTTATTTATACAAACCGTCATCGTCCGCGACACTGCCGCTGGGCTTTGCATCTAGACTTGCACATGACACCTTCGGTACTAGATTCCTCCAACAGCCTGCTATATATTTGAGACCAGTACTTCTAAATGAAGCCAAACCGTATAGTCAGACGTTTGAACGCACGTTTGTCGGACGTCGGCCCGAACCGTACGAATACGGCATCAATATTGATTGGTCTGAAGCTTGCGCCCTTCTCATTCTCATTTGTAATCCCAGTTTGAAACCGAGAGAAGCTGTATCCAGTACTTTGAGAACGGTCATATAACAGCGTCGAGCGTTGGACTGAACTGAGCCGCAAAATACTACCATGTCATGCATCTCCAGTTCCCGCGTTATTGTTCTTTGCGCGCAATGTTGCATTTTTCGCGTTGCAAGTTACACGGACCAACGTGGACTGGCGTCGACGTCTCGCGTGCCTGCATATATATATATTTATGAAACTGGCCAGAAGTCAATCAACAGGGATATACCATCAAACGAGAGTGACCCGTACAATGGCTCCATGGAAACGTCTGAAATAAGGCTGCCTTCAACAGTCCATGTTCTATTGCGGCCCTAGAGCCGAAACAGTTGCACGCACCTCGCCATAGATGTTAATCCAGCCCAACGATTACATGAACCATGGCCGCTTCGCGTCACATGAATGTGGATTATATATTATACGGAGTCCAGAACGAGTGCGGATTTCCTCGACTCTCATTGGCCAGTTCACAAGACATTGTGCCAGGTCAGGCTTCGCATCGCGATATTGACAGCGCGAGAAACATTGGCATCCAGATAGGTATACATGCATATAGCATTCCTTTGCGAAAGAAGTCGGGCCTCGCAAATACTCACGCACACATATATAGTGAATTTGCTAAGCCACCTACCGACATTTGCTCCAACATCCAAGATATCCGAAACTACAAAGTTTCACAAGACCCCTTAGCAACTGCAGTATGCTGTGCCTTCGACTACAACTTCAAATTCCCATGTGCATACCACAATTGGTGAGGGGAGTGGGCATCGAAAGTAGCCACGGCCCTAGCCAACTTGTAAGGATGTTTACTCTGGCAAAAATACATTGTATCGCGAGAATATACACCTATTCAAAGGCTAGTTAGTCAAAAGAATAATAGTGCATAGCCCTAGATCCACCATTTATTCATTGAACTCTGTGATTAGCTAAGGGAGGAGCATTGTTTCCATATATGTTCTAATACAGATATCCAGAGGCTCTGTTGTGACAGAACTAAGAGGCCTGTGAGAAATAAAACAGATTTCATCTTCTGTCGAGATTCACTGAACATATGAATTAAGGATATGTATATATATACCGATAAAATCTATAGCTAGGCCGACCCGCAGGGGACATAAAGGCGCGGGCCCAGGCTACATATTATAAAGCGCCTCTAATTGGGCCAAAAAAAAAAAGAAAGTGAAAGCCCGAGTTTCGATTTCGCCATAAATATATATCGCTGCAGCTCGCAGTACGGAAAGACCGATCCGATTCCTACTCCATCTAAGCAGTACTTGTAGCAACCGGCGGTCCCGTCCAATTGTCAATCTCGGGGCGCTCCAGAGTGGTCCACCTAGGCCACTTGCTACAACCCCACACCATTCCTCGAAATGCTCTGCTGGCGTCTTCGGGCACGTTGTTTGCAGTTGCAAAGTCGTCATATTGATCGTTTGGTATGTTCCACATGTTCAGATAGTCGTCGCAGAAGGTTTCTGCTCCTTGGAAACTCGGAAAAAGCCTAAAATTTCAAACAACGTATGAGTTGGCGATTTCACAGAGAGAAAAGTACATATATAGCTGGTGGCATGGCGGTAAAAGCTATGTCTGCATCTCACGAGCTTGAAGCTTAACAGGAAGAACAAGCTGTGCAGATATCGATGACAGTCAGCCAGCAGAGATGCTCAGTCAACTTACCGCCGGAGGTCAATTCTTGTATCGTTAGGTCCTTTCAGCGAGTCTAGCTCATTGCTGATCCTCCATACAAAGTCCTGCTGTGGATTGCCCGGATTGCAGTTCTCCAGATACACGACGCCTAGTGCCTGCTTGGAATTCCCGTCCCATCTATCTCCTTCCTTGTATGCGTCTGGGTTTTGCCAGGCCGTCAAGCAACCGGGAAACCAGTAGCGCTTTGAATCCATGACGTTCGGTAGGGCATAAATGGAGACCTGTACGTCGCTTTCATCGTTAACTCCATTATATAACACATATACTGAGACTTTAAATGAAGCTAGGAGTGGACTAAAGCAGGAGATGAGAACTCACCAGATAGTCCTGATATACTTGACCGAGGTCTAATTGTGGAGGGCCGTCCTTCGGGGGTCTTATATCTCCCCTGAGCATCCAATACGCATTGGTATCCGTACCGGATTCAAAGTCCACGGCGAGCTCCCTTTCCCCTACTGCAGGGCCTATCCAGGGCCCCGTAAAGCTCTTTCCGTAGTCTAGACAGCCCGTTTCCATACCGACGATTTCCTCCGGTTTATTCCATGCAGCATCCATACCTAAGATAAAACAATCATTCGTCAATCAGCCGCCTTCATTCTCAGCAAGATATATCATTTATGGAACACTTCGGGGTATACTCACATATGCGCCGTCCTGTGGCCGGCCAATCCTTCACTTCTGTATCGAGCCAGCCGCCGTTCGTAAATCTTATGGCTACGCATATCGTTAACCAGAAGAAACGATACAGTGGATACATTGTCGAGGTCGATAGAAACAATCGAATTTTCTCTCGAGTTTATGAGCATAAGTTACGTATGCATTATATATGAAAGAATGAATATCTTCAACCCACGCGCAGCTGATATGAATGACAATGAGATCGTTCCTTACGCTGTGCTATCAAGCTCTGTATAGTGCGCTCCGTACCGATTATATCCTGATATTCGTAGAACCGTGCCAAAATCTACCATCATTGAGCCACGCCGCCACCCAATGTTGCTCACCAAATGGCCTCCAGATCTTATGATCAGATCTTCCACAAGCTGAAGTTTTTAATAACTAGTTGCTGTGCACGGAATCTAGAAACTTCCAAGGATCATAGGGACACACGTTCTTCGACATCTATCTATCGATACGGATCGTGGCTCTGGGAATCTAGGAGCTCTGACACCGGGCCACTCGTCAGCCTCGAAGCCGAAACAATCATGTCGCAGGTTCGTCTAGCCATGCGAAGCATGGGTGGATCGAAGGTAGACTGAGATCTGAGCAATCGTTATTTTGCCGTGCTACGAGGATTATTTCGCTAAAGTCCAAATTCCAGTCTTTGTTGCATTCTACCATCCAAGATCGGCGACTTTATATATGTAGCTTTTGAAACTAACGCGCAGACGCACAGCCTTGTCCGTTCCGTAGAGTTTATTGGCGGCATGGAAGGCCGCAGGGTCACGCCCAGCTAAGTGAAGACGAGAAAACACTTAAGTGGTGTAGAACTAGCACAAAGAGGTTCTTTCCGTATATTGTTTGTGTTCCATTGCCGCGAAATCGATATCGATCTGAATAACCCCTCATTAATCCACGTGGAGGTCTTCATCTCGAGGAAGCAACTTATCGGGAGTCTGCGATCGATCTTGATGTGTGAGTCAATCACAAAGGATCCCCGCATGACTTCAGGCACAGGTTTTGAGACAGGAGAATGGATCCTCCAAATGCTGAGGTGCACTCACGGGTATTGGTTAGCTTTTGGGGTATGTGGAGACAACTATAATGGATTATGGATAGACACTACGTAGAACTGGTCTCCAGGTCTTTTACCTTGCTCAAGGAGTACTATATATCTTCAATACGTATACAGCCTAACCTATCTCGGGTCCTCGTCTGTATCCGTTAAGATCAGTACTAGTTTATACCCGTTCCTTAAGTATAAATATTTCTGGACGCGAAATATTTGTAACAACTCGTCTCCGTCCACGCATGCATGATACCCAATATTCGCATATCAGCAATATACCCGCATCTTGTGTGGTAGGACTTAAATGCCGTCAAGTTATATATGATGCAGACAACTTCTACGACCACCGAAGACTAATTTTCCTATATAGTTGAAGCCCTTGCCTTCAATGTGCTCATGTGTTTATGCCAATCAACAATGAGGCCAAAGGCTGGGTGGCACTTATGCATTGATGTTTCGTCCGAATTGTTGGTATCAAACGTTGGACTTATTACACCGCGCACAGCACTGAAAAAGACAAACCATGATCGTTTCAGAGCCAAACCACATATCATCTAAAACGATAGGTTTGTATGCGCAGATCTTCAAAACTGCCGTCCAGTCCAGCGTTCCTGGTCTTCAGTGCAAGGATATAGGTATATAGAGGATTCGGATCCGAACCAAACTTTTCGTGGCTAGCTAGAGATCATCCTTTTTATATATAACCTTCGCTTATACAGCCCTGAATCACATAGATGTAGATTAGACTTGGTCCAAGTATTGCGTTCGGTCTATAGCAAAGCCTAACGAAACAGGGGGATTGACCGTCAGGCTCAATCCCGGCTTTGCCGCCATCGAGCTGTTGTGTTTTTCCCTGCTCCTCGCCGCAGTGTTGTATTTGACGTGTTGTGCGACCACACCAAGGCGGCGCAACCCCAAATCGGCTGGAACCTGCCTTACCAACAAGGGTCAAGATGTCCAGGCCGCGAGCCTCCCAACATAGCCACTACCAGATCGCAAACGGTCTCTTGAGCACGCGATATGACGTATCGCCTTACTCACACGCCTGCCTGACGTCGACCTTCACCCGCTGTCAACTGACGAAGCCTCCAACATCTCATTCTGCCTCCGAAGTGCGGCTAGTTACACCGAACCACAGACTCGTTGCAGGCAAGCCTCGGCTCTGTCATGTCACTAGTCGGCACAGACCATCCTCAAGCAAAGACTAACTAGCTTGGCGTTGGCACAATTTTAGCTTTAGGCTCCTGGGTAGACAAACCTTTTCACGAGCTCGGATCGTCTTTTCCGAGTCGAAAACGGGTAAATTCGCAGAATTCTCACCGATGTGCTTTGCTGTGGACACCTGATATGCTTACGACTGGCTTTTCCGACTCGGCTCTTATGACCTCCGCGGCGTCAGCTGTAGAGCCCATTCCGGCTCCCTGGGTCGGCGGATTACGAGACCTGATTCACTGAATCCCATGCCTGAATCAACATTCGACTCGCCGAGTCAATCCAAGGCCATGAGCCTTGCTCGCATTTCAATACCAGCCACGGCCGCGCGGTTGTCGGCAGCTCGTCCATCCGTGGCTTGACCTTGGCCACCGTCACCGACAGGCTGGTTCTTCCTACCAAGGCTGCTTTTGGCCGCTCTGGTTCGCTCGTGTTCGCCTTACTTAGGGCTGCATGCTTAGCGGTTGTTCTACCGCCTCCGATGACGAATCACCCTCTGGCAGTCCGCCTCCGGGTCTCACGGCCGACCGAAGAGCGATGCGCCTTGGCACCGAAAGGTCCCCTTCCCCTCCGCCATCCCGCGCGAGATAAACTCTGCGGGTCACAGTTCTCATTGGCTCGTCAGCAGCCCCTGTCGCACCTTTCCCTTCGCTGAGCGTTTCCGTCACCGGATGATATGGATGGGGCGCTGGCTGCCACACACCACTGCACACCAGACTCTTGTGCAGTCTGCAGCCGGGCAGGTCATTACTCTTTTGGCTTGCGCTATCCTAGTTTGTAAATCGCGCAGAGCCAAGCTCAGCCTCCGAGCAGAGGGTTCGACAGCGGTCGGTGACCCCGGTTACTGGCCGCTTGCACCATTGCTGACGGTTCCAGAAGATGGTAAGGATGTATCCGGAGACCTGTAGGGTGGGTTTAGCTTTGACGAAAGCTCCGGCTGAGAGGGGTAGAGTACAAATAGCAGCTCCAACCCCGCTTTTCGAGGTATCCGACTTCTCGATATCACCACTCACATCTATAAACCAGTTGGATACACACAAAATCAACCTACCATATATATTCGATCTTTATTTTATAAGGGCAATAAAGCATGTCAGCTCAAGACTTCTACGGCGGCCAAGGAGGTCAGGGCGGCCAAGGTTACAACCAGGGCGGTTATCCTCCGCAGCAGGGACAATACGGCGGTCCCCCACCGCAAGGTTATGGCTCGCCGGATCCCAACTACGGAGGTCACTCGCCTTATCCCCCTCAACAGGGTTACGGATCCCCTCCACCACCACAGCAGTACGGTGGCCACTCGCCTTACCCACCGCAAGGTTACGACCAGCAGCAGCAGCATCAGGGTTACACATCCCCCCCACCGCAGGGCTACGACACCCGCGGTGCTCACGACCCATACGCCCAGCAGCAGCATGGCTATCCCCCTCAGGGCGGCTATCCTCCTCAAGGTCCAGGCGGCTACGCTGATCCGAACGCTCCCCCCGGCGCACCTGGCGAGCGCGGCCTCGGTGGCTCCATTTTGGGTGCCGCAGCCGGAGGTTTCACTGCACACAAGTTTGGAGGCGGCACTCTCGGAACACTTGCCGGTGTAGTCGGTGGAGGTCTGGTGGGTAACCACCTCACTGACAAGCACAAGAAGAAGAAGAAGGACAAGAAGCACAAGAAGGATTCCTACAAGCAGCGTGGCGGCCACAGCAGCTCGTCGAGCTCTGATTCCGATTAAGTTTTGCGTTTTGTGGTGTTTTCTAACGACATGATCTGTGCATAACGAGTTTCATCTTTCGGTGTTTTCTTTCCTTAGTCTGTCTCTGTTTATTTTGAAGGGCTGGGTTATGTCGTTTTCACGGTTACACGAAGCTTCGGGCCTGTTTGTTCGGTCACGCATGTACGAAGTTCTTATTTATATAAATCGATCTAGTTTGCTTGCTCTTGTTAAATCTATCGTGACAATAGTTCCGTTCTCGGGTGACAAAATATAAGACTGCGGATTCATTCTTTTACTCTTCTGCTCGCGGAATCTCGATTAGTGAACCTCATATTGATCCAAATCAGCTCTAGCATCTAGGAAACAATATGCGAACAACTAGTAAGTGGATACCGATCGATCCCGACAAGGAGGAATTCTGAATGACACAAGCAACAATAATTATTAATACTATCAACGTTTCTATCATAGTCTTTTGCCAACGGGCGCCAGTCCCGTCATAACGGCCACACCGAAAACCTTGGCGCCTTCAAAAAAAAAAACACACGCACCAACAAAAAAAACGTCATCAAAAAGACGAGAACAAAGACACCGCAACGATCCATTCGCAAAATATATAATCAATACCTCTTCAAGAAGCCAAAAAACCCGCCCTTCTTCCCTCTCTCCAGCGGCTCTCCAATCTCCATCGACTCCGGCTTCTTCTTCTTCCACAATTTGCCTTTCCCCCTCTTCGAGCTTCCCCCCTCGACACTCTGCGCAGACGGCGGCGTATCGAACGGATTCTTAGACGACCTCTCATTACCCGCAGCGGAAAAGGCAGCATCGTCATCTCGGGTCCATGAATCGGGGGATCCCGGTCTATTCGGCGCATCAAGACGGTGCGTGCTAGGCGGATACAGTATGTCAATGCTATCGTCGAACGAATGGCGATACTCCATCGGCGTATTATCCGAGATCGCATGAGGGAGACAATCGTCATAATGCGCCTCGTTTATCTGCGACATTGTCATCTCGCCAAGGTCACCGCTGTCGCGACACTGCAATTGAAAGTCAAGGCCGTTCGGTGGTTGCTGATAAAGATCCTCAGCTGCAACTGGCATGTGCATGGGATAATCCTCAAACGACGCGGGGGTGTAATATCGTGAAGCCTCAACGTCGACGATATCCTCGAGATCGGAACGGAGAAACGTCTGCGCTGGCGCGTATAGTCTTCCGACTTCGGAGTCGTACGAATACATCGAGTAGCCGCTCATGCGGTTTCGAGGAAGCGGAGGCGGTGCCAACAGGTCACCGAGGTAGATTTCACTATTGCGGGTGGTTACACTAGCGGCATCGCTAGTCACAAGCTGCGGGAGCGCGACACTCGAGCGGCCGGAAAGAGGGAGGTTAAGGTCGGAGCGGTGATAAAAGCCGTCCTCATCAACTTGAGCTGGAACGAAGCGTCCCGAGAGCGTCCGCCATGGAAGAGCTGCCTGTCGTATCGCATCCCGTTCGCGGTCCGAAAGCTCGGGCAAACCGTCGGAATCCTCCTCCGAGTCTTCGACTACCCGGCCGATTCTCTTGACGCGAGGGCCACCCCAGCTGCGGCGTTTGTACGTCCATACCGAGGCCACGAGATAGAACCAATTGATGACGGGATTTGCCAGAAAGAGGATTGGGTAGAGATATGCCTTCTTCCGCTTTAGCTGCCATCCGTACCAAAGCATAAAGAACCAGTTGGCACCCAGAGACAAGGCTATCAGCGGTAGCGGAAGGTTGACTACCGTCTGCACCTTCGTCATAAGCGACAAAACCACTGGTTACAGATACAGTCAGCCACCCACGCCAAATTAAAATCCCGAAGATCAGTGATGAACGCTTACAGAGTACGAGGAGCAAGGCCGTAGTGCGTATGGTATCCTGCATCATACGGAAGATGCACAACAGCGGATATCGCTTCCATAATTGCCAGTCTGTCAACATAGCAGCTTCATTGGTGATGAATCCCTTGAACCATCTAGTTCGCTGATTGATCAATGAGTTCCACGTGGAACACGCTTCAGTCTTGCAAAAAGCGCTGGTGCTGAAACCAATTTGATAGGAGTGTTTAGCCCCGATCATGAATAGGTGTGTAAGCCAACGGTCTTCACCGAGATGGTACTGTCCATAGTCGAACGGATTATCGTGTTTGTCCGCCATGTCTGCAAAATAGAATGTGGACATATTTCGGAAGGCGGAGAATTTGAGACAGGTCAAAGCGCCTGGAAGACAGGTGACTGCGCCACAGCTGGACTCAACCGCTCTTTCGAAGAGTTGGCCGTGGATGTATTCCATATCTTGGAGGAGTGTTATGAAGCTTGCGTGGCCTTTGTCAACTCGAGACGTGATGACTCCGGTCATTGCCATGGGCTGCCGCTTGTTTTTCTGTCGAGGTATGAAGTCCTAGGAAAGGGTCAGGGTCGAGTAATCTTCGTTGGTAAACCATGCTGGGGATCCTTACCATATCATACATGAAATTTTGTACACAATACCTGTCCAGAACGCAGTCCGAATCGATGAACAGCAGGTACACATCGTCTCGACGCTCCAGATATTTTTCATAGAGCTTATCGATCATTTGAAACGTCTTCTTTTGCGTATGCCGCTTTCCACCGTGCTTGTACCGGCTGACGGTCACACGCATACCTTGAAAACGGACATCGATGGAGACGGGATACTTGTTCTTACGGACTGTCGGGACACCAAGCCGATTGAGGACCTCGAGATACTCTTTGTTGACTTCGTCCGAGTCGAACGAGAGACAGACGTGCAGACAAGACATCGGATAGTCCTGGCCTGCGATGGAATTGATACACTTCATGACGTTCTCGGCAAGCTCGTTGTAGCAGGGCATGATGATAGCGATTTTGGGAGCATCGTCGGTAAGTAGACTTGCATATAGGGCTTTTCGGCCTATGGTTCTGTTGAACATGTTGAAGATTATAATGCTGGCGGGGAATAGGAGGAGGACGACGAAGGCGTAGAATGCGATTAGTTCCAAGAGAGTTGCCCAAGAGTCAGGCAGGCGTGCTCTAAGGGCTGCTGGGAGCGGGATGCTGACGATGAGGACGGGAATGAAGAAGAGGCTTTATCGGATACGGGTTTTTTCAATGTCAGCTAACATTCTTATGGGGGCGGTCGAACTCGTACGTGCATCACACACAGCACGATGGATGAGAGATTCTTACCGTAGCGCGGTGAATAGAGTAGTGATTATAACGGTCAAAAAGATTTTGGTGTAGTCCTTGCTTCGGATAGCTTTGACTAAGCAGTGGTAAAAGCAATATAAGAACGCGAGCTGCCAAAATACCACAACGTTAGTCCGTTCTCGAGACTTCGCCAACAACGGCGAGTTTAAACCTGGGACTTTGATCGCATCAATCGAATTGAACTTACAAGCCAGGCGACCCATTCCACCAGAATGGCGAGGTATATCCAGCTTCCGAGCACGAGAAAGGCAATCTGTGTAACCACGGACGCGCATGTCAGTTCACCTGAAATAGCATCGACCTCCACCCGAGAGCGTGGCCGCGGTGGAATATCAGCACTCACGTCGCCGGCAGTGAATTCGATGTGAGAGGGCCTAAGAGACGGACGATCGCCCAGGTTCAGGTTGGACGGAAGCCCTTCGTCGCTGGGAGTCGTCATGGTAGATGGATAGCGGACGGTGATGGTGGTTGACGTGAGTTGATGGTGGAAACGAGCGACGGCGTTGACTTGGCTTTTCGCCGGCGCCGGGAGGAAGATGGAGGAGGAGGGGGGCGATGTGGAGGCAGGGAGGGAGGGAGGGGACAGGTGTGGGCAACGCCCTACACGCTGCCCGAACTCCCCCCGCTCCGCTGCCTCACATGCCCCGGCTGCCATGGCCGCGCCGCGCTCTGGGCTGCCGCCGCCGCCGCCCGCGTCGTGACGTTTAGTCCAGTTCTCGCCGCGCTTTCTGCCGCGGCCGCTCGTGTCGTAACATTCGGCCCTGGCAACGACGCCGCAGTTGACGAGGACGGCTGCGGCGGCGAGGAAGACGAGGATACCGGTTGCAACTCCACCGCCTCTTCCAGATCTGCCTCCCTGCTCTCCTCCTCGCTGAACCCAAATGTCGCCCACACCCCCCTCTCGGCCCTCCTCACGTGTGGCAAGCCGCGATGGATCAATTGTAGCAACCAATCGACAACTTTTCCGCCGAGTTCGAGGAGGCTGCGGATGATGGTGATGGGCAACGCCCATATCAACAACGAGCCTAGACTCATTAGCTAGGGCCATGTCAAGATTACTTTGGTACGACTCTACCTCGGGCTAGATCCCGTAAAGCATATATCATCCATAGGATGATAATTATGGTTACCCCAAACACTGCTAATGGGACCCAGTCGGTCCATTCTGCTCCCTGCTTTGACTTGACTCCCCAAGTTAGGAGTCCCGCCCCGCTGATGGCGTAAAATATGTAAAAGGGAACCTCGAGCGCAAGCGTTGGCGGCATTTTTGATAGTTCGCAGTTTGAGGATTTCGTGCAGTATGGCGGAGGAGGGACGAAGTCATCGAGGAGACCTTCCTCCTCCTCGATGACTTCTCGCTCCTGCTGGAGTATCGATTTGATCAACATGCTACAGCCTTTTTGTTACAATTATAGAGAATGACGACCGATGAGTAGAGGACGATGATCGATGAAGGTGCCTGGGCGCCTACGATATTTTCTAAGAATTGAAATAAACTTTTATCAAAATTGCAAAGCGTACGTTCCTAATCACCTACTAGTAGGCACGCTGCGAGACCAAGTAGGCATTGCCATTCTTATCGATAAACTCTGCCAAACTCAATGCTATAACTCTTTCGGGGCACGCGGGACATACTATGTGCGTGCCGGTCGTCTTCGAGACCTTCCAACTGACCATCGTCCCTCGCAACATAGCCCTCCCCGCTGTGATATATCTACAAGGGGAGCCACACTTGGATGCAGGCGCCGTCTCGTCTCGCACACCAAACCCTCCTGTTTCCAGCTTACCCAGGATCCCGAGTCCGTTTCGACGTACGGTATGTTGCAAATTTCCAGAAGGTATATAGTTAAACTATATTACAGATTAGCTGGATATATAGTGCCTGTATTTATGCTACTAAGTACATTCAAACAAATCAATAGCTCTGCCACAAAAAGCCAAGGGTATATACGTCCATTCTACTTCCGGTGCCCACTTCGCTCGAACTCCCCCCGTTCCCTGCCTTACATGCCCCCGCTCCAATGACGGTCTCCCCGCCGCGTTCCGAGTCGCCGACGCCCGCGTCGTGACACTCGGCGACGGCGACAATGGCGCAGCTGACGGCTCCGGCTCCGGCTCCTCCACGACTACCCCTTGGAGCTGCTTCAACTCGAGGTCTTGCTCCTGCCACTGTGGCGGTGCCTCATTACTAAACTGGGGTGCTTCCTGCGCTGTTCTCTCGAAGCCTTCGTAAAAGATAACCATCTGGTGGCCCCTTCTTGATATCTACCCCCTTATTGATCCTAATACTTATGCTACACCCCTCGACCCGTCCTCGTAAATTAATTTTGGGATCGTGAAGATGAGCGCCCACAGCGAGACCGTCCCTAAGATTGATTAATTATTGATATGTCATAGTTTATAATTTAGCCAGAGAGGACCCTACTTTATACTAACGGTTGGGGAATGTAGCACATTACTATCGATAACACAACAAGTCCACGGATGCTGGGGAGACTGAGCGTCTTGAGGCTCAGGAGGAGTCGCCATGCCCCCGGCAGGCAGCCCCATCTCCAAGGCCTCCAAGGCCTGGAGATGGGCCTTCCCAAAACCAAGGTCGGCTTTGATCGCCTGACCCAGCCGCCAGAACCTCCTCCCAATAAAGAGGAGGAGGTTCGGCACGCCTTGTAACAGGCCTATACCGGTTAGCTATAATTCTATAATCACAATGAATTCTATAGGTAAGTTTAAGGAGTCCTACATGCGACCGTGTTACCGAATAGGTAACAAAGACATAGGGCCGCCCCCGTGGCGGCCCCAAACATCCCCACCGGGGCCCAGAACCCCCCCAAGTCCCCCCCCCCCCCCCAAACCGCTGCCACGCCCCAGACGTGACCGCGACCCCCAAGGCACATGCCGCAAGCAGAAATAGGATGGCCAGCTTGGTCTTGTCGATGGTCGTCATTTTTGCGGATTCTGGTGGTTCAAGCTCGTAGGGCGGGGGGGGGGGGACAAAAGCCCTTGCAGCACGAGATCTTGCGGCTGCGGCTCGTCGTCGTCAACTCGGAGCCCCTCCAGTGCCACCAGCTGTATCTCCCCCAAGGACGCAGCAGCCCTGTCCAACAATCTCATCGTTCATTCCAGCAACCTAAGACTGGTTAGTTATGGATATATCATCGTTTGGCTATAGAGGGCCCTACCTCGTGCTAAGCGCCGGAGGAGGTAACTGAGCGTTGGCGACAGCACAATGATCACACCAAAGGTGGCTAGTGGGATATATGTTGCCTATGGTACTTCCTGTTACCACTTCACGAGAAACGAAATCATGGCCGTCAAGATGGTCGGGTGCAACAGGTAGAAAACGAACTCTTTAATCTAATTGTCTATTAGTATAATAGCTTGAAGATTGAGTGCAGGCGATTGGATGCTGGAGGAGACCTTTAATTGCGCTCCAAGTAAGCATCCCCGCGTCGTTAATAGCATAAAAGATGTAGAACGAGACTTCCAGAGTTATCTTTATCGGCCGCATTGTTGATAGTTTGTGGTTCAAGGATACCGTGGGGTATGGCGGAGGAGGAGGGGGAAGTCATCTAAGAGACCTTTCTCTTCGATAGGTATCGAGCCACGTCGATAGAAAACCTATGCTGTACTCGAGGAAGATTCGGAAGATAGTAGCCAGGAGCGGTCATATCATGAGCGAGTCTACGCTCATTACTTAGCTATGGCCATGTCAAAATCACTTGGGTATGTCTTTACCTTGAGCAAGACCCCGCAGTATATATGTTATCTAGAAGATGACAACTACAGTAATTCCGAATACTGCTAGCGGGACCTAATCGGTCCATTCGACACCCCGTACCGACTTTACTCCCCAAATTAGGAGTCCCGTGAAGTTTTTGTATTTAGAAGATGGAAGAGGAACTCCAGTGCTCTCTTCTTGGCGTCTATAGTCGTAGTTTGGTTGGATTCTGGATGCAGGCGATTGAATGCTGGAAGATGCCGGTCCGTTGAGCTATCGCGAGACATTGATGTCGTGAGCAGGTGTGGACAGAGGTTCGTAGGGCGGAGGGGGAGAGATGAAGTTGTCGTCGGCTTGGCCTTGCGGAGATGTCGACTCGACCGCCATTTTATACGGGTTCTGAATTATGGTGAATTTCTGTTTCCTGGATATTGTTGCTGTTTTGAAGGACGATGAAGTTATGATCTACTTTGATCTGCGGTTGTGGTGGGGTTTTATGAAAACCACCTTGCGCCCCAGCCGCTTACTACTTTGAATAACAGCAGGAAGGCAGGTACCACCTAAGCATTTTGGGTATTTTGCCCTACATGAATTTTGCTTACAACGTAGTAGGTTTTTATCACGGTCACGTATAAATCTCAGTGATTGCTAATGTAAAGAGCTAGCTTAGATATCGGACTCCTCGTACTGTACAAGGATAATACAAGTGGTACCATTCATCCGTTGTAACGATAGGGGGGACGAAAAAACCTCAGTCCAGTTTTGCGGCGGACCTCGCCTTGCAGCCGCTGCAGCGTACGAGACATCGCGGTCTTTGTAGATTCGCACTCTGGCTGGTAAACTTCGACCATGAAAACATTCTTCCATAAACATCCATCACTTTTTCAACTTGCTCGTCTTCTAATTCATTTCGATTCAGCTTTCATTTTTATATATAGTGTACGCCCGTTGATGCGGGCAACGAATGGTTATCTAGTTGAGTACTTGGTAGATACTGGTCTCGTGAACCAGACACTCCCTTGGAACTGTCATGTTGTGATTTTGGCTTGCAAGACCAGTAAATACAAGATTCTGAGATAACATATGTCTCGCTACATTTGACAAGACATGTGCGCTTCGGTGCAGCTAATTCTATGTTGTAAGTAAAAGTCCAGTTGTTAGAGCCTGTATATATATATATATATGGCTAGAATGCCTGGGCTGTTTTTTGAGCTGGCTGCTTGCTAGATCAGGTTGCATTGCACTCTATTGGCTTGGCAGCTATTTGTTCTGGGTGAATTTCACCTACAACGTAGTCTTAGCTACAGGGGTCGATTGAGGCATATATTATGTGTTAGAACTTGCTACAGACCGACCATTAGAAAACGAGATGAGTCGACTTTTGTCCACTCCACACTCGTACATCATAATAAATATACATTGATGCAATTTGCAAATAGCTTGAGCACAGCCAGCATGGGATTATATGCATATATGAAGGCGGGATGTTAACGCACTATTTACAGATAGATAGAGCCATTAGTGGCAGTGGACTAGTGCTAAAGTTATAAGTCCGCCACTGTATAACCCCATGGACCATGTATCACGCTATAACGCCATATATTCTCGTTGCGTGCAGCATCCTAACGCGCATCTTCATGATGGGTCCAGCTCAGCACTCGTGAAACGTTCCCGCATGGCATCTGCCTAGCTACCGTACTCTCAATGCATATGATCGTTGTAAGTTTCAGCGTAACTCGCTGAGCTCGCTACTGGTACGAAAACGGACTAAAATTGGTGCCGTGCTGTCCGTTATAAATCGTATAGCGCTCGACAATACCAGCTGTAATATGCCGTTGGCAGCTACAGTTTGACAATGCACTGCCGTTCTGCTGTCACCATACATGGTGGCGCGCGTGCAGGCGCCCGTTATTCTAACAGTTATAAGTCCGAAAGCCCTAAACGCTGCATGCATTCCGCCCATTGGTTATCTCCGTTCTCTTGCCATCACAAAGACCGAACAAACAGGCTACTAAGTTGGAAGAGGATTGTAAAAGCGGGCGGGATTGGGCAAAGCCACATGCTAGTATAAATGCGGCCTACTACCAAGCTGAAACTCGTGGTTACTGATGCTTAGGAAATAGCCATAGTTGCCTAAACGCTAGCTAAAAGAGTCGAATGACTCTTTCTGAGATACGCGACACGGCAAATCTAGATAGTATGTTCTTGGCGGAAGGCCACTCATAAAGGTGGAATGGCCGTTGGCCATAGTACCCGACTATACTTGCTAAATTTATAATCTTGGTGGGTTCTCCCAAAGTCTAGCCTAGAGACGGTATTTGAGCCAAATGAAGGGCGAACTACTGTCTGACTAGCGCCGCGAGCTCAACGATATTCCGATTGATCTAATATCTTCCCTAGATACAAGTTCATATTTTGGTACAGTTTAGAAAAGAAAGACTTCATCTTACAATCTATATTCTTTTACCCGTGAGGATCAAACCGTGTAAATATTGATACAAGTTAGTTCTTACCAGATGTCTCATCGGCAGTACGGCTTATATGGAAAAGGCCCCATAATATTCGATTGCCATCAAGGCATACCCACTCGAGATTACGCACTTACTGTTCAAGGAGGTACACCATATTGTTCGGATAGCTGGTCTGGTACTTCTTCATCGCAGCCTTTTTATTTTTAGCCGTAATGATAGCATCCCCTTCTTGTTTGGATAGACAGCTAAAGCCTCTGCTACCGATTCTGGCAATGTAGCCGCCGATTATTGCCTTGCTGCCCTGAGGATGTCGAGCGAGAAGGTCTTCACAAAACCTGACTCCTTCCTCATATGATAGCGCTCGAATGTGCTTGACCGTAAGGTAGATCGGTGTTCGCCTGCGCTCAGCGCTCTGGTAGAAGTGTTCCGCGCTGAATTCTTTGGCGTCGTGCAGGTTGTGTTTTTCCGCTATGGCGCGGGTCAACTGTCGGATGGTGTGCAAGGACGGCCGATTTTGGCCTCTGCATTTAGTCGGCCTTCCCAGGGCGAAACCTTCGCAGTACTCCCGACAGTATCTAAAGTGGCTTTTCGGTTGCGGCTTGCACACCGCCTCGTAAAGCGAGTCGTGCTTTGGGTTTTTGTCTTTGGCGAGACCTGTGAAAGCTGGATGGATTGCTGCTATGGCCATTAGCACCCAGAATATGTCCGTTGACGGTTGCTCAAAGACGGAAAAGTACTCGTCGTCGTTGGCGCTGTCCAAGCCTTTTCCGCTGGAATCCTTTTCATAGTAACTGTAGAGTTCGACGAAGAGTCCTGGCCGTTTTGCCTCTTCCTCGGAGATTATAGTTTGTAGCTCGAACCGGCCGGTAGTTTGATTCGGCTGCCACCGGAGCGTGCGGGCGGCTGAGAGCTTGTAGGTGAAGTCTTGAGGACCTCCCGGTATCTCAGATTCAACAGGAGTCATTTCCATGCGTCTGATCATTGTGCTGAAACCTCGGTTCTTCCTAAACTCGCTGAGAAATATCACGAGAAACTGTGGTGTGAGAGCCTGCAATGGGATATCTTGGCCATCTTTGACCTCGATAACGGAGGTCATATAGTGCAACGCCGCGGCAACTTGATCCTCAAGGGACTCCCATTCAGAGGGGGAACCGCTGAGGTTGGCTTCTCTGAAAGCACCAGAGGCCAGCTGACGGGAGCAATGTGTAAGGTATCTTGTAGACAAAGTTGCTAGTTCATGGCGAGTTTCCCATGCGTAGTTTTTAACATTCTCGGTGATCTCCTTGGCGTCTGAAGGTATAGCTCTGTAAATGGAGCCATCAAGCGACTTGAAAACACTCCCAAACTCGTCATAAAAACGATTCGCCGAAGCCGTCGTTGTATAACAAAGGCCAGCGTGAACAAAAAGGTCTCTTCCAACAACTCTCTCGACCTCAAGAACGAGTTCGTTGTACTCTTCAGGGTCAACGACGTCTCCTATGACATCCTCGATTGTCTTGGTCTTCGCCGTAGGGACATCGGCTGCGTGGGCAGCTTCCCACTGGAAGACTAGATCAAGCGCAGTGCCGAGTTTGCCTTGTTGTTCAAGGTACGTTCGAACCATCTCGCAAGCGTCGATCAGCGGTGGAGCGCGAGCTTGACAGGACGCATCCATTATCAGCGGATCGAACACGCTCGTGTTGCCCTTGATAAGGTGATTGGCGGCAATCGCTCTGTGCTTTACCGTTATCAACATTTGCAAAGCATCTCGGCGAAGCAAGAAGGGCTTCTTTGGCCTGATTCTAGTCGCGGGTGCCATTTTTAGGGTAAATTATAATATAAAAACGCTACAATCAGAGTGTGAGTTGAGATGGTGGAGTAAATGATGCTTCTTTCAAACCCGAGAGAGTGAGGGTCTGCTGTTATGGTGGAACTGTCGACTGGGGATCCTCAACGACGGTTATATAGTGCTACTCGTTTGCCGCAAGACCTATATGAAGCTGCAAGCTGTTTTCTCTTAGCGGCATGACCAGCTGTATATTTACAGTTATATCTTCTATCCTGGTAGACCTGCATAGAAGCTGCAGGAGGGAGAGTTGCATATGCAGGACTCGACTCGACTCAACGATTGACTCGAGTCCGTAGCTTAGTCCTGTCTGCGTTTGCATGCAACGTTGGCAATTTTTCCTATTCGCTCGGGGTTCCTACCCATATAACGGTCTGGCAGATATTATTATGCATACGTGGTCCTATTATGCGTGAGGTTCTACTCATGGTATTGGACTTATGCAATGCAGTAGTTAATATTGCTCCACTGAGTACTAGATTGATAGCCAATTAGCCCAATATCGTTATATTGACGTTGCGTTATAGTCTCGACCCAGACGATTGGTCGACGCGTTGGAAAATCCGAATTCGCGTTGGCGTTGCATTTCTGCACGCACTCACGTCGACTGCAATTCCCTCTTTAGCACTGCGGCACGAGCCATCGGCTAGATCCCCAAAAAATCCGGGCCCGCTTTAGGATATTCGCCGACGCCGGCCTAGTCACGGCCTTGGGTGTTCCTGCTTTCAAACCCCACTATCAACAAGATAGCAAGGCGCGTTTAATATATCCATCAGTCCTCGCGAACAGCTTCCACCGGAATTTGTCTGTTCCGGCGCTAGAGGGAAAGGCACATTCTTTTCTACTATCCCCGAACTCTTGTCACAGCATGAACCAAGAGGCAAAAGGCTTAATGGCCAATAAGCGATCCCATTTCAGAATCGGACCTTAGAAACGGTGAATTATCGCCGACAGGTCTGATGCTATCAGGGGAAACTCAGGCTTGAGCTCTCACGCATTAAGTATAAAACTTCAAGCCACGGGGTGCGATTGCCCTCAGCAGACATAGTACGCATCGTCTCTCGTACGTTACATTCTATACTGCCTGGCTTCTAAAATGCTCGACTCTCTGCACCGAGGAGGGCACTCATTCGCTGATAGTCCTTCATATGGACTTACCGGACATTTCCCTATTTGTTATATTTACTGTAATTAATAGAATTGTTACAATTTAGGTCTAGACAAGTACTTATGGAATACACTAGCAAAAAAATGTGTTCTCGGGTACGACAGGCCCGAGCTATAATTGTGATACTCTACGTAGCCTACGGAAGAATAGAACTAGTACGTGCTGATCATATATGCGTACCTAATTAAAAAATCACTTATCGCGACGTAAAATACAACGTGTTGATCAATATATACCTAGTTAGCAATTCCTATCTTACTGGTCTCATTTAATTACTATCCTAAATGGTGTTTAAATTTCGGTAACTCCGGGTCCAAAGCTAACCTTAACCTTACGATCTTACCTCAGAATACCTCAGAATTCTTCAATTGATATTTTATTTACCATCAAAAATCGACTGTTAACTGCCGATTTATCAGCAAGATCTACTAACCTCGGCGTCAGACGCCGGCCCGCGTTTGTGCCACGGAATGCAAAACGCAGCGGTTGGAATGCAACTGACGTAAGCTGTCCCACACCGGCAGGTGTTAAAAGGCTGACAGCCGACGACCGGACCTTGCAACTCGAACCCATCGACAAGATACCTCGGCAGTACTATAATACCGCCGATATTAAAATATCCAGAAAGCAACCTTGGTATTAATAGTCGATTTGTCCGAGTATCGCTCAAGTCTTCGTTCGGTACCGAAATCATCAAAATGACGCTCGATTGGACGACCTTTACAAACACCATCGACGGCAAGCCGCACACCACCGCTGAAACGCGGTACTCCGTCAATCCGGCCACCAAGGAGCCCAATCCTCCTGTGCCGGTGTCCACAAAGGCAGATCTAGACCTCGCTGTCTCCGCTGCCAGCAAGGCGTTCAAAGGATGGGCTGCAACGCCGTGGAAGGAACGGAAGGCGGCGCTGTTGCAGTTTGGCAAAGCGGTAACGGAGGAGGCGGACGGACTTGCCAAAATGCTTGTTAAGGAACAAGGGAAGCCGGTATGTACAATATACGTCGGTTATCGCAGTTATCGATTGGTTTTCCTCCACCGAAATTGTTGAAGTTAATGACGATGATTTTACCTAGTTGAATTTCGCCAAGGGGGAGGTCGACGGTATGGAGAAGTACATTGAAATCATGTGCGCGTTCGAACTACCGGATGAAGTCGTCCAAAAAGACGATCAGAGGACCGTGGTTAAGCGTTATCTGCCACTGGGCGTCGGAGGCGCGATCGTACCATGGAACTGTTAGCAAAATACCTTCCCGTCCTCAAACTTATGCGAAAGGGAAGGGACGGGCTAATACTATTGCACGCGAGCAGATCCTGTGGCACTCATGGTGACCAAGATCACGCATGCGGTGTTGACAGGGAATACCATCGTCTGCAAGCCATCGTATGTATATCCCTTATCGGTCTCACTTTCGCGGTTGTCTTGGCTGACGATATGACGTCCTCGAAAGGCCGTTCACGCCATATACTGGCTTAAAGTTAGTGGAGTTGGCGCAGCGTTTCTTCCCGCCTGGTGTTATCAACGCTGTGAGCGGAGACGACAACTTGGGACCGTGGATGACCTCCCATCCCGGTATCCATAAGGTACGCTAGTCTATCCAGTCCTAACGTCATGATAAGGAAACCGCCTAATACAAAGCGTCAGATATCTTTCACCGGGTCGTCCGCAACCGGCCGGAAGGTTATGGAAAGCTGCAGCAAGACATTGAAGAGGGTCACGTTAGAGCTGTAAGCGCGGTCTCAATCCCATTGCGACAAAGTCGTGCTTGGATGTGATGCTTATAACGGTGTTTATCCTACGCATACAGTGGCGGTAAAGACCCCGCGATCATCCTCCCGGACGTCGATATCCCACTCGTCGCCTCCCAGATCGCCGTCTCCAGTCTCCTCAATTCCGGCCAAATCTGCATCGCGACCAAGCGCATCTACGTGCACTCTTCAATCGCGAAGGATTTCATTCCCGCCCTCGTTGAGGCGGCCAAGAATCTCAAAGTCGGCGATGGCATGGATGACGGGGTATTCATGGGTCCAATCCAGAATGAGATGCAGTATGAAAAAGTCGTCGGGTTCGTGGACGATGTCAAGAAGGAGGGCGGACAAATCGTGCTCGACGGCGGGAAAGGGGATCCGAACGGCTTCTTCGTCAAGCCAATGATCGTAGTAGGACCTAGCGACTCCAGCAAGATTATGGTGGAGGAGCCTTTCGGTAAGGCATATCCGCACCTATGTGTGCCGTATAGATGTCCATCTAAGACAACATAATGCTGACCCGATCCGGCGATATAGGTCCGATCGTACCGGTGGCAACATGGACAACCGACGAGGAAGTCTTAGCACGCGCCAATGACACCAATATGGGCCTCGGTGCTTCGGTCTGGGGCAAGGATATCGAGAGAGCGGAGAGGATAGCAAGGAGCCTTGAGGCTGGTAGTGTTTGGATTAACGAGCACATGAGCCTTAACCCGTCCGCACCGTTCGGCGGGTGGAAGGGTAGTGGACTTGGGGTGGAGAATGGGCTGGATGGACTGAAGGGGTGGTGCAACGTGCAGGTTCTCTACACGAAGAAGCAAGTCGATCGAGGGCGCTTGTGAGTCAAGCGATACTAATTTGCTATATTTCACAGCTATAGGTGATGTATCCTAGATCTATATAGATATCTAACGAGATCCTCATCCAATATTGCAGGAGTACGAGTACCACTCCACTACATTCATTCTTATATTTCATGAAATTTCCACGTAAATGATTACAATCACTCGATTATGGGCATTATACAATTAGTTGCAATACAGGCAAAGAGCAAATAGTGATAGTCCTCGAGTGTGATTCGACGCAATTGAGTGTATTCAACCTAAGTACTTATACAGGTGATAAGAGAGAGCTCGAGAGATAGTCCACACAACAAGCGAACATGATAGCGGGATATGACTCGACCATTGCAGCTGTAGGCTCTCGGCAGTGGAGATGGGCCTCCCCAAAACCCAGGTCCGCTTTAATCGCCTGGCCCAGGTCCCCTATCCACACGAAGAGTCCTGGTACCCCTTGTACCAGGTCTATGCCGGTTAGCTATAATTCTATAATTCCAATAAATTCTATAGGTAAGTTTCAGGAGACCTACAGGTGAAGGTGTTACCAAATAGGTAACACAACCACGAGGTCACCAATGTTGTGACCCCGAATATCGCCAATGGGAACCATTCCCACTCATTCATCCATCCATCGAAGTCCTCCCAGCTCTCAAAGCTTCTAATCTCGAGATGGCGAACGAGCCTCGCGCGCACTTCGACGTCGTGCCAAGCTACGCTCGTCGCCGCCGCGCTTGCAGTTGCAAGCGCGCAATGTCTAGCACCACTAGCCTCGACACAATGCCGACTAGGTATCCCGCAGTAACAACAGCACTCGGTCGCCGTATACTTGGCGACTGGTTGTAATTTAAACGTTCTTGTGCAATCGGTTCGGTGGTCGGGAAGCCGTCGGCTGCTGAAATAACATGGGGCACAAGTGCCCGCGGCCCTTGCAAGCATGCTAACGATGATGTCAGCCCTTTTAGCGTGATTTCTAGTTGCCTGCTGGCAGCCTTTCAGGGGCATTATACGGCTGCTTGAGCCAGGGGAGACGGCGATGTCAGCTTGTGCGTGTGTAGATGGTATGCTATCAAGAGTATGATGTGGGTGATCAAGTACTTACATGACAGAGCCATCCAGCTGGCTGTTAGCTGAGAGCTCCCTCTCCAAGACCAGGAGAGGGAGGAGGAGGGGGATGGAGGAGGGATGGAGGAAAGGGGGGCCACCGGCGGGGGAGGCCAGCTATTTATACAGATCCAGGATGATGCAGCCTGCGCCCGAATAATGGATTCATTTCGCGTGAACGTTCTGTGAATTATAATAATGTTTTCATTCTGATGTATGCAAAATGGTGCCCGAAACACTGTCTGAGGATCTGCTGCACCAAAGATGCGCTCGACTACAGAATAGAATTATGAAACTATTTCGATATATACACACAATTATTGCCGACTTACGGACCTGCAGATCAATCATATATGAGGTCATAGTCTAACGGGTGCATCTCTTCCAACGTCCAAGTCCACCGCAATCCACTCGAATGTTGCGGCATGCCAAAATCCAACACGCGAAGACAGAGCCTCCACAGCATCATGCCGCAAAATCACATCACCATTTACATTCCTATGAATTACATAATCAGCGGGAGTTGTACCATTAACAGCCAAGACGCACCATTCATATTGTACTCGTATCGTTCAGTGGGAGTCGTTGGGTGATATCTCATGGCGCACTGACGCGACTCGGCAGCCAGCCAAGACGTCGTTGCGAGACGTCGGGCCGCCAAACACGCAGCAGCCACACACACGCACACGCGGTTAAACATCAACTCCACGCGATGGGCCGCCCGCCTCGGCTGCACTCCGCATCGTCCCCTGCGATGCCCACGCCCAATGGCCGCTGACGATGACGACTACTTTGGCGACGATGACGACTTCAATCTCGACGAGCTGCAGGAGCTCGAGAACGCCGCCGTCCTGCAGTCCCTGACCCAGAAGCAGAAGCCGCCGCCAATACAGCAGCCGATCCAGCCACCGCAGCCTCCCAAGAATCAATATCAAATCTCCTCGCGCGCCGCCGCGTACGCCAGCTCCAACCGCGGGCCCCAGCTGCAGAGCCAGAGCCATGCCGCCGCCGCTCCCGCCCGCTCGCAGGCCAATGGCGTGTACCAGCCGCCCAGACCAGCCGCGCCAGCCGCGCCCCTCTCCTCGGACGAAGAGGCCATCCGCGCCGCCTTCCTAGCGCGCAACCAGGAGCGCCAGCGCCTCCGACAGCAGCAGCAGGACGACTACCTCGCCCAGCAGAAGCAGCACGAGATCCAGGCTGGTCAACAACAAGCGTACCTCGCGGAGCAGCGGCAGGTCCAGCTCTCCCAGTCCGCCGGCTATTCCCACCGCCAACGGCAGCTGCAGCCTCGCCCATCAACCCGGCCCACCCCGTCGTCCTACATCACGCAGCCCACCCTCCCGAGTAGTCCTCTGGAGCGCGTGCGCGTGCAGAACGGCGCCACCGGACGCGCTCCCGGCACCGCGAGTCGACCCGCCGCCAGCAATCTAAACCCCACCACGAACGGCGCCCAATATCACACCGCTCGCTCCAACGCTCAGGCCCAGACCGTCGGCGTCGCTCGACCGGAGGAGTACGAAACCTACGATGCAGCCGAGGAGCTGTGGGACACCGCCGCCCCGACGGAGGTCGTCCTCCAGGAGGGCGCCGGCACGACGGCACTGAACACCTCAGCGCTCGGCACCTCGGAGTTTGGCACGTCCGCGTGGATACCCACCGCCGGAATAGGCACCGTGGCGGGCGTATCCAACGTCACGAACGACGACATGGTGGACTACGATGCCGTCGAGCACAAACTGGACGAGAGCGCGGCCATGGAGGTCGACGACGGCCCGAAGGGGCTCGCTGCCGACCAGCTCGAAGAGCTCGAGCGCCTCCGTAAAGCCACCCAGCAGGTAGGCCTATATCCGTTGATGGCAATATTCAAACCTATGCTAATGATTCTGCAGCTCCTCGTAGATAAAAACAGCCTCGAGAAGAAGCTCAAGCAGGCAGCCGTCGACGTCCAGACGAAATCCGGCGAAAACAGCATCCTGCGCAAAAAGATGGAAAAAGCCGAAGCCCAGCACCGCTCCGAGGTCGACGCCATCCGCTCCCTCGCGCAGCAGAAGCACGAAAAGTCGGAAGCGGACATGGCGAAACTCCGGGCCGAGGTCGTTAAGATGCAAGCCACCCTCGAGTTCGACCGCAACGACCAGAAGGAAATCCACCGCGAGCTCAAGCAGTACCAGGAAAAGGACAGGCAGGCCGTCAAACCCGCCAAGGACGCCGCTGGTCCGATGACGCCGCGGAAAAGCCGGCTGGCCGCCTTCCGCGACGGCTTTGACGACGACGAGGCCGGCGTGTCGATGCGGAGTAGTCCTCCCGTCGGTCCGCAAGTCGGTCGCGGGCGCGGCACCCCGTCCAAGAGCGCGAAGCGGAAGAGAAAGCCGACGGATTCCCCGATGAAGGCATCGCAGACGCTCATGCTACCGATCCTCAAGTCCGGCGGCAACTCCCAGCGCTCCGTCGCCATGGACGTCGGGCAGCAGGCCGAGGAGGACGAGTACGAGGCCATGATTGAACGGTTGACGCTCGAAGACCTCGGACTAGGCGGCGACGACCGGCAGCAGTTCCTTGAGGCCATCCTATCCCACAAGCCCGAGCACGGCGCGCACACCATCCTCGAGGTGCTCGAGCAGTACAGCCTTCCATCCGACGAAGAGACGTCGCTGGCCGCGCTGTTCATGGAGAACGTCCCGCAGGCGGACGTCGACGCCGCGTACGGCGAGTTTCCCGCGCGCATCTGCTGCATCCTCATCGCCCTATGGGACCGGTGTTACACCGAGAAATTCGTACGCTCCCCCTCCGTCACAATCGTAACCAAATTTATATTAACACATCGATAGTTCGAACCGCTGTCGCTGCTGCTGGACTTCCTGCACTACGTCATCAACCAAGACTTCAGCACAAAGCTCTTCCACATAATAATGGAACCCTTCGCGGAAGTCCTCCAGAAAACAGTAATGTTAAACTCTCTCGAGCGGTTCAAAGGCCACCACGACCGCATCAACCCGCTCGTCGACGTCGAGAAGTGTCTCCACCTCTTCGAAACCGTCGCCCTCGGCGTCCTCACCGACGAGGAGCTCGCCAGGCAGTACGTCCCCCACCCACCCGCATTATACCTACCTGCTAACGAGTATGTAGCTTCTGGACGCTGATACAACCGGACTTTATCGCCCCGTTCATGACATGGAACCAACCGCTCCCACACATTCGACTGATACTAAACACCCTCCCCTCCTCCGTCTTTACCAACTCCTACGGCCCCATCTCACCGGACCCGCTTCAACAAAAGGACTACGAGCGCATAACGCTAATCCACGCCTCCTTCCTCCTCACGATCGAACCGAAGCCCGCTTCTTCCACCGCAACGACGCACCCGGGCCTCCGCCGCGCGGAGGTGTTAGCAATCCGCACGGCGATACTCACCTTCTACACCTGCATCGCAACAACAGACCACGGCATCAACAGCCTCGTCACAAACGCAAACTGGCAAGCCCTCTCCCGCGTAATCGTGCGCACGCACCACGAACTCGAAGAAATCCTGGAAGACCGCCACGGTCTTGAAAGTTCCGTCGCATTCGTCAACAACGCCGTGCGCTTCATCCACCGGGTGATCAAACTGCAGCGTGCGAACGACGATATCGAAAGATTGTTGAGCGGGTCAACGCATAACGGGAACGGCCATAAACATCTCGTGCTGTTCGCGCGGATCGCGTTTCGACGGGAAAAGGGGTGGTTGAGCAGTGTTGGCGTGCGCGGGGATGTGGTCGAGATGGCGATGGAGGTGTTGGAGTGTAGTGTTACGATGGAGCAGGGGGATGAGATTTGGGGGTTGTTTAGAGGTCGGCCCGGTGGGTTTGGCGGGGAGGTGTCGATGACGGAGAGTATGATTGAGGCTGACAAGATCATGCGGGAGGTCGAGATGCGGCGGTAGTATATATCCTACCGTGTATATTATTGTATTACCGCTTACAGGCTAGGTACCTTTAGTACTATAATACGGGATCCGTTGACGAATGAAGTGGGGATGGTGTATTATCACAACAGTAAACCGACATATATATCCTCTATACACACTCTAGCACATCCACCCCGTGCACCCTCGGGACACTTTTATTGTATATCAACTATGTACGTACATTACCAACAGCGTAAGAAATGTATATATCTACTTTGGAGGGTTGCTCTTGACGAACTGCACGCCCTTCTCGATATTCTTCTTCAAATCGGCCAAACACGCATCGATCAACCCCTTCTCGTACGAATCGATATCGCCAACCCCATGCACCTTCTTCACGCCGTCGGGTCCAAGTTCAACGTTACTCGCGAAAAACTCGACACCCGCATCCTTGAACAGCGGCGAATCCACAAACGTCGGCTCCACAACACCGCTTTCACCGGCCTTCGCACGCAGCAGAGACTCCGCCATCCGGTATCCGGCCAGCGCCATACTCAGCGTTGCGCTGCCGGCGCCGTCCTTCGCCTGCACGACTTCATCCCCGCCGAACTGGATGCGGTGGACGAGGGCGTCGCGTTGCTCGCCGGTGATGTCCGGGTGGTTACTTTGCGATAGCAGCGGGACGATGGTGACGCCGCTGTGGCCGCCTACTACTGTTACTTTTTCGTTTGCGGGATTGGTGTTTTTCAGCTCGGAGATGAAGCGGGAGGCGCGGACGACGTCGAGGGTTGTTACGCCGAAGAGGGTTTTCGGGTTGTACACGTTGCGGAGCTTGTAGACTTCCGCGCAGATTGGCACCGTCGAGTTTACCTGTAATACACCCCCTTCTTATCAGCACTCGCCCGCCTATTTACACCTACACTCATAATCTCGTCGTATGATATATATGAGGAGTGGGGGGACGTACGGGGTTGGCGATGATGAGCAGTTTGGCGTTAGGATTAGCCTGCGCCACTCCGTCCGCCAGATCGCGAACGATAGACGCATTCGTATTGAACAGGTCTACCGTATTACACGTCAGTATGTGAATGTAAAAGTAGTATGGTCTGCAGGTATGGTATGGTATGGGACGCACCGTCGCGCGACATGCCGGGCTTGCGGGGGACGCCCGCGGGGATCAGTACGATTTCGGCACCCTTGACCGCCTCGGCCAGGTTCGCCGGCGCGGGGGTGTACCCTTTGACCTACACATACACAGCGTATACCGTCAGCACCCTTTACATATATACTCCACATTCTTCTCCCCCTTCAAGCAGCATTTTCAAGCACGCCGGTAGATTAGGTAGTATACTTACAACGCTGTTGGTGTTGACGTGCGAGATATCAGCCGCGACACCTGTGAATATCCACCAGTCAGCACAAAGATATCAAGGCAAAGTAACCAGCATCACGGAGAAGAGGGAAGAAAGACGCACCGGGAGCCCCGCGGACATCGTAGAGCGCCAGTTCCGTAACCTTGGGCGACAGCTTGAGCAGCAGCGACAGCGGCTGTCCGATACCGCCGGACGCGCCGAGCACGGCAACCTTGTACGGCTGTTATATATATCGTATCACATCAGCCGTGTCCCTTATCACTTCATATATCCATCCCTCCGTCCGTCTCTGATACACTCGTCGATTCATCGTCCGGCTGGTATCCAGACTACCAATGGTCCGACCCAGCCAGCCAGCCGTACTATAGACGTATGCACAGATGTCGCCGAGCGAACAGGTATACATATATATGGGTAGGTAACGACGTACGTTGGCAGCGGACGCCGAGAAGGCCCGCTTCTGCGTGAAGCTCACGGCAGCACGGCGAACGGAGAACATGGCGGCGAGCGATATCAATCTACACACACACTCACTCACACAATCCGTCAGCAAAAACCATACCAATAACCACTGATACAACGCCGGTAGACCCGACGGACAATAGGTATCCACCAGCGCGAGCGGTGGAACGGCAGGTCCAGGCGAGTGCACATGCACGATGGCCGTACGTACGCACGCACGCCAATTGCAATTGAGACACGACGGGGCAACGGACATACCTATACTATACTAGCTGGCGACGAGAGAGCAAAAGAAGGGAGGAAGGACGTCACAGCCGTCTGTCGTCGAGCGTGGGTGTGTGTGTATGTCGTGGGCGGAGCGGTGGTAGTACAGAGTGTTGGGTGGGTGGGTGGGTAGTTGGAATCGAATCCCGGACGTCGGTGGCCGATTTTTTTTCCACTACTCGGCATCGGCAACGCCAAATTTTTTTCGCTTTCAGCATGCGGTGCTTCCCAATCCAGTCTCGAGGCCGGCCGCTCAACGCGGGAAATCCCGCATCACATTCCTCCCGACCTCCACCGCCACATCCCGTCTACAGGAATGCTTACAGTCTAGATAGTACATACTTGTATGTATGTATGTGGGCACGGCAAGCGACAAAGGAAATGTAGTGTATTGTATAGACGTATTAAACTACTACTATAGCTATAGCTATGGCGTGACATGCGACAGAGCTCCTCGACCGTCCAATCTAGCTAGAATAGATAGAACGAACGAGCGAACAACGCCGCTCCACACAGTTTCTCCACCACACGCATCATCTATCCAGATCTATTCATCCTCAGCTGCATTCGCCATGGAGTTTTTTTTTGGATATGCGTAGCCAGTTCTCCTCCTCCGGAATAGTCTCGGGGCCACCTCCAGAATAGAAGAAAATATGTCGGGGGAAACGTAGGAAAAGGACAAAAACCGATCTATCGAATAGCGTATCATAACATAACAGCCGCACACACACAGAGACCAATGCTTAAATCTCAGCTTTTCCGCCAGGTCGTATGGTTGTTGTAGGGGGGTTTTAGTTTGGGGGGTTTAGGTTTGAAGTTAACCCTTCATCTCGCTGTCCGGCTCCTCGATCTCGGGTTGCAAGACGTTGTCGTCGCCTGCGTCCTTCATGTCTGTGTCCTTCGCGTCCTTCCTGTCGTCGTCCTTCGCCCGACGGTCGGCTTCGATGGCTTCCTTCACCGCTCGCTCGGCTTGACGGGCGGCCTCTTGCTTATCGAGATACCGCTGGACGATCGGGCCGGCGACGAATCGGATCTCGTCGAATTTGGCAATGTAGACGGCCTTGGTGGCGTCCTCGCCCTCGTCGTACAGCCAGTTCTGCAGAAAAACACACCCGCGGGTTAGCACACCAACGCCAAGAGTCCGGCATCCGTGCACGCTGGCACGTGTCGAAGGGGGTCAACTTACCTCTGTGTTCTCCAACATGTTCTTCAGCTTCTGCTTCTCATCCTCGCTCGCAAATTCGGAGTAGATGTCTTCGATCTTGCCCCGCAGCTCGTAAATGTACTCCTCGAGCGCGTTCTTGCGGTCTTCAGTGTCCGCGACGAGCTTGTCCTCGACGGCCATCTGGTTCTCCCGCTCGGCGAGGGCATCCTTTGTCGTCTGGTCGGCGGCGTGCGTTCCGCTCACGATCGTGAGGTCGCCCTTCTTGACCTGCTTCTTGACCTTGCGCATCTTCGGTGGGCTCTTGTCGTTCTCGTCCTTGGACTGTGGTTTAGAAGAAGCGGCAGCAGACGTGGTTAGCTCGGTTTCAGCACACTCGACCCTGGCCCGTTTGGCGGGCCGTGCGGGCATTGAAGACGCGGACGATGGCGAAGAATCATCAGAATCAGACGAGGAGTCACTGCTTACATCCTTATCCTCGGGAATCGGTTCCTCAACCTCCTGCTCCTCCACGTAGTATCCGCTCTCGATGTTCAAGACGCCGTGCAGGTTGAGCCGGGCCTTGAGCTTGCAGATCATAAAGTCGTTCTTCGGGTCCGGCTTGACGCCCTTGACCGAGAACCGGCCGATCCACGGGCTGAACTTGCCCGGCAGCTTGTCCGGTTCGGCGTATCGGGCCTCCAGATCAAACGGCTCCTTTCGGTAGAAGGTCAAAATCTTGGTCGATGGGACGGTGTTGTTCTTGTTGAAGACGGTAAGTGTCGTATCCTCGTCGGGGATCTCCTGAGACTGCTCCCACGTGAATTCGATCGGGTAGGTGACGATGTCGTGAACGGCGAAGTCTCGGACGCGGAAGACCGGAGACAAGATCGCACAGGCGAAGGCACAGCCGCGCGCGACGGCCTCGTCTTGGTTGAGCGTGAAGGACAGCGCCTTGCCGAAGAACGCGCTGATGCGCTCCTTCAAAGCCGGAACTCTGGTGCAGCCGCCGATGAGCTCGATGAAATCGATCTCGCTGGGTTTGAGGCCCGCATCATCAAGAGCCTGCTGCAGTGGAACTGTGACACGGTCCAGCAGAGGCCTGACGAGCTCTTCCAGCTCCTCGCGTTTCAGCATGCCGCGGACATCGACGTCGTTCATGATGGATTCGATGTTGAGCGGTGCCTGAGCGTTCGCGGACAGGACCTTCTTCAGCTTCTCGACACCGGCCATGAGACGGGTGTAGGCCTTCGGGTTCGAGTGGACATCGACCTTGAACTTCTCCTTGAACTCTTTGGCAAAGTGCTCGGAGATTGCTTTGTCAAAGTCGCGGCCGCCAAAGTGTCTATCATAGGCGGTGGACAAGACGGTAAGCTCGCCCTTGCGAAAGGAGACGATGGAAACAGTGTAGTTGCTGTATCCAATGTCGACGAAGGCCACTCTTCTCGGTTTCTCTTCGGCGGTGGGCAGGTCGACCTTGGTGATACCGTATCCCAAAGCTGCAGCCGTCGTGTCATTCATCAATCTAAGAGTTTTCAGTCCGGCAACTTCGGAGGCATCTAGGATCGCTCGTCTCTGGGAATCTGTGAACCACGAGGGGACACTGATGACGATATCCGAGACGGGCAACTTGAGTTCTTTCGAGGCCGTGTCCTTGATCTTGGTCAAGTACATCGCGATGAGAGCGGTCGAGGAGAAGGTGTGGCTCTCGCCGAGGTAGGTGACCTTTGCACCGACCTGACCGCCGACATCAACGAGCGGAGCCGTGACATACTGCCGTTCGATGTCGATTTCTGGATCGGTTGGTGAACGACCGGCGAGGCGTTTTAACGAGCCGACGGTGTTCTTGAGGTTGCTGATTTCCTGGGTCTTAGCGGCTTCGCCGAGATACCGGGACTTGGGGCCGAAGCCAACGAGCGAGCTATAGAACAGCTATATATCAGCATGGGTGCTCACATACGCAAGGACGGCGGCGAGCAAATTTTACTTACGGAGTGGCGCGATTGGATACTTCGTTGGTTATCTATGGTAGCACACGTTAGCTTCTGCAGTCTGACCTGGCTGGTTCTGCGTCCGTCTACTACGTAGCCAGCTCCGCTCTGCTTTCTCCCCACCATGCCTGCCGTATGTGAAGGAAGGATACTGGCGAGTCCACTTACCACATCGACACCTCTGTTCCTGGCGACAGCAATGACTGTGTTCAGACAGCCGAAGTCTACGCCAACTACAGACATGGTTGGTTATCCACGGGGGCGATGTCCAATTCCGAAGCTGGATGCTGGCTGGTCTGGCGGAGACGGTAAAATCGGCAAGGAGGAAGTGGGATGGGGCGGGTGAACGTTGAGTTGTTGTTGGAGGGGTATTTTCGTGTCCTCCAAGCTGGTTTTTTTTTTTTTTTTTTTCTTGCTTGCGCTTTCTCGCTTTGTTAAATCTCTGCACTCAAACGCTTGTACCAGATGTGTCGTATGGGAGCTCTCTGGTGTTCGCTGCAGCACTCCGGCGGGATGATTTTATATCCGGCTGGTACGTAAGAGATGGGGTACGATGATGGAGAGGAAAGGAAGAGAAGAGAAGGAAGAACGGAGCACGTTGAGGCAGTAAGGGCGCGGCCGCCGTGAAGCTGTCGCCGACTTCTGCAGTGCTACTAGAAACTGCTAGAACGCTCTCTCCGCGGAACCGCCAAGCCACCACCGCCACACCACATCCTTCGCTTAGTCAGCCGCCCCGCCACAACCGCTACTCCAAAATACCTTCCATCACGACTGCAACGACGACGACGACGACGCGGCGTGCCATCGCGATGGCGAAGACAAAGCCCACCGACAAGACCCCGCAGCCTCCGCCGCCTCAACGGGCAGTCCTCTCACGCTTGTCCTTCCTCTACCAAGCCGGCGCCCTGCTGTCTCTGCCAGTCGGAACGCCAGCCGAGCAGCCATCTGCGCCTGTCGGCCTGTCCCGCTACTACACGTCCCACCTGCTCTCCGTCTCTCGCAAGTCGGTTCAACGCCTCTCTCCAGCCGTCAAGCACTCGATCTGTAAACGCTGCTGTTCGGTGCTCATTCCCGGCGTCAGCTGCACGAACCGCGTCGAAAATACATCCAAGAACGAGCGGAAACCATGGGCCGATGTTTTGGTCGTCCAGTGTACCTTCTGCAAGGCCTGCAAGCGGTTCCCGATGCTCGACCGGGCACAATTCAAGTCGAAGGCCAGTGAGACGAAAGCTGCAAAAGACAAAGATATATCTGACGCTCCTGAGAAAGGGATGATGTCGAAGGAAAGGACTGGGGGTGACACTATGGCTATGGATATATGCCCCGCCGACGACGATACCGCTCCCGCAGGCACTTGATATCCAATCGGCTTCTCCTCGGTCCCAAATTCGCTCATACTTCCGGCTTCGTACATGCATACACCCATATGCCAACAGCTCTTGAACATCACCAGCGACAAACTGAATCGATAGCAGACGTGGCACCTGCATCCGATGCAGCTACCTCTGAATGTTTACCTGCAAACACCAGCTCCAACGGGCATCCCGCCTATGAAGCTTGCCTCTTACTCGCCAATCTCAAGAGAAACCATTCTAGCACGTGGACGGAATCTGCGATAGTATAGATTGTTCACATGAACCTGTGTGTATTCGATAAAAACCTTAGATAATCGCTCTAACTCCACTCAAGGAAACCCTGCCTCCTCAACTTCGGTCCCCGGTCTAAATATCGTTATCGCTCCATACATCAAAAATTCGGCGAAGTAACAGATATCCTGCCGTTCATCCCCAAATTTTTTTGTTTTTTTATTTTTTCTTTCTTTGTGTTTTCGTTCATTCTGGACTGTCCCCTAGATAGTGGTTTTCAGCTGCATCTCTCGCCCGAATCTCTCTCGTCCGAATCTCTCTCGACCGGATCTCCCTTGGTCGACCCATGTTCTCCTGCGCTATCAGATCTTTCTTAACATGCCTCCACACCCGACTCAGCGTATCCTCTCTTCGCACCAACCGCTCCTCCCCTCTCGGCTCAATCCTCTTCTCCCCTTCCGACGTGACACCTTCTCCGCTCTTCACCGCTACTACCGGCGACTGTGGCCCACTTACAACACCCCCCTTCACGACCGACGTTACCTCCGTCACCGATGCCGAAACGACGCCGGACGACGCAGTCGCAGCCTTACTCGTCGTGAACCCCAGTGCCCAAGCGATGAAGACGCCCGCTGCGCATACCATAGTAAACGCGAGGAGGAGCAACAGGAAGAAGGTCAGCCAGCTTGTCTCCTTCTCCTCGTCGAACCCCAGATACCCGTAGGCATGCTTGTCGCGGCTGCGGTGCTTGGGGTCCCGTTTGAACTTCACCCGTTTCGGCGTTTTTTTCCCCCTCGCGGATTTGTTGGACGATTTGAGGGAGGAGTGGTACGGCTTTTGGCGTGGGATGCCGACGCCGGCTTCGAGGTCGTCGATGAAAGGGGTGACGGTGGGGTCGTAGAGGAGTGGAGTCTTTTCGTTAGTGCTGATATAGTGGATGAGGTTCTCGGAAAGGCCTTCGGCGTCCATGTCGTTTGTGGAGATGCTGGCGTTGTCGTCTGCGGTTGAGGACGAAGAGGAGGCGGCGGAGGAGGATGTGGACGATGCGGATGACATGGATGAAGAGCAGGTGGAAGCGGATTCGATGGAAATGAGCTTGCAGTTGTTGAGGGCGTGGGGGATGTGCAGGGTTAGGTAGACGCCGCGAGACGAGGACCGCTGCTGGAGCAGTCGGCGCAGGCGGGAGTTGTATCGACGCGGTGCGTCGAATGCAGGGAGGGCAGTGGGGTAGTTGTAGTGGAGGGCGGAATCGTGTGGATCATAGGGGGATTGCTCGACCTCTTTCGAGGACGGATATGGGGGTGGTAGAGCCTCCATTTTGCGTGTGTGTATAGATGTCTGTATCTGAGAGAACGGTGGAATGAATGCTGTGATGAAACAAGTGAAAGGACTTTATACAACTCAAGGGAATGTACGAATGGGTGAATACAGGAAGGATAGGAGGCGTATCAATCAATGCACTGTGGAGTGATGGATAGCTCGTGGCAAGGAAAGGACAGTGGAAAAATCAAGATCAATCAGGTGCAGATGATCAGTCGCCACAAGTCATCGATGCGCATGCATCCAAGACGAGACAGGGAAGGAAGGAAAGAAGAAATGATAGTAGACGTCGTCGCGACACAAAAACGAGCTTCAACTAAGGGAACGATCAAGAGATGCGATTTCTCTTATTCAACGTATACAGGAAGGAACGTAATACAGGAGGGGCAGTGAGTAAGGAAGGGACGGTACTCGACAGAGCTGAAGGAGTGGTGTGCAGGGAACGGAAAGCCCAGACGTCCAACCAGCAATTCGGGTGCCTGCCAGTATATATAAAACCCAGTCGGGCCCTCAAGCTAACCGGCTAGCTTGGAGTCAATCGTATGAGGGATACCGGAAAGGCAGACGACCCCAGATGGCCAGATCGACAGACCGACACCCGTCTCTTCCCGTAAGTGCAGAGCGTTCCTTCCGACCTGCACCAAGGCAGCCGAAATCGATCTCACAGCCTAGCTGGTCTGACTCCCACACAGTGGAAGGACACGCTCGCCACAGTCAGCTAACCTGCCAGCCGACAAGACGGATATATACGCACGCACTTATATGCGTATACACGTATATATGCAATGCTTAGGTCTTTGCGCCGTCCTACCAGTAAGGATCCGCGCACGCAACAGGCAGCTCTTGACGGCTGTCTGATGAAATACCGCGCAATATATGCTGCTCCCCGCCGTAGCCGTATCTGTAAGCGAGGTTGTGACCGTATAACAGCAGTATCAAGCAGCGATATTTGGTGGTCGTGGTGGTGCTATCCGTGGTGTGGGTGGCCCGAATAGGAAATTTGAAGGAAAACGGCTGTGGGATGCGAGTTGCGGACGAACGAGATGGATGGCGGGTGACGACAGTCCGGTAACGGTTGCAGGGCAGCTACGTGCGTTCGAAAATCTCTGCAGCAGGGAACCGTCGTATGCAGCCGTACAGAATGAAGTTTGAGTCACCGAGGATGCGAAATTCGATTTCGAGCAGCTTCGGATTCCGATGCAATCGGGGTTCACTCTGTAATGTGGTATCGTGTCGTCAAGAACTGTGTTGAATGTGTGGTATTTCCGTTTCGAGTCGTCGGCAAACACTCTCGAATTGCAGCCAGCCGACGCGAGCAAGCTACACACAAGCGCCTGTATTCGACTGTACCGTCCACCGTATATATAGCTGCAGGTCCGTCCAGCCTATAGAATCCCGTAGACTGTACCTGACGACTCGATTTGATTCTGGCTGCTTCTTGTCCTTTCCTTTCTTCTTTTCTTCCCTGCCAAGCGTACGAGTCCCCGCTCTGTTGGTATGGAATTCGAGGTTTTTGTCGGGTTTGGTTCGAAATTCGCAACTTATGGCGATAATCAAGATCGACTCGAATTTGCTGGCTTGTAGATTGTACGCCGGGTATGTGGTCAAGTATGTACGTTGATTCGTAAGGGAAACCGGCACCGGGCTGGCAGTTGTAGTATAAACTTCTTGAAGGATCGGGTAACTCGTGAATAAAACCGGTAACGAGAGGATAAGTAGATTGCTGTAGATGACTAGTAGAGATTAAACCAAACTGCAGAATCCTAGGAGTTAAAGGTTCTCACTGCTTTATCAAAAAGCGTCGCCGGCGAGAGAAAGAGTGTGATGTCAGAAGGTACAGTACAAAAGGATAGTGCTCAGCAGTATACTGCACTGCAATTGAATGATGGCACAGCCGTCAAGATGCCCCTACGTGAGAAAACAAAAGGAAAGAAATGAAAGGACAGAAGCGAAGAGGGGAAATTAAAGAAAACACCAAAGAAAAGCTGAGCTAAGGTTAGAGGAGGGGGCGCTCTAAAAAGTCCAGCTAATATAGACCTATAATGATCGAAAGCGCAATAGTTAATACCACTCTTATCAGCCCAGCATCTTATCATGCACGCTAGGGGACTTAAATTATGAAATTTGTGTGCTCTTGTCTCTCCCTGGCACCATACCAGAGAAAACTTCGTCCACAAGGTCTCACAACTCGCAAATTTACAAAATGGCGTTCCTGGTGGTGGACTCCCACCGAAAGCCATTCCTCTGTTGTGGGGGGTCGGTTATCCCTCAGGAGTGCGTTAGCAATACCTTAAGTTACAGGTATTTACAATTACAAGGGACGGGAGGCATGTCTGAGAGTATCCGAAACTCGGAACCAATCACAACTTGCGTTGGGTCAGCTTTGGGAGACTTGAAACAGGCTCGCCAAAAGCGGCCAGTTCTCGCTCTTCGAATCAGTGCAAGACAGACGCACTGACTGGCAAGGCATCGAAAACTAAGGGCCTAGACAGGCCGCTATCTTTGTATTAGCGCTAACCCGCCGATACTTGTTTAAATATCCACGATATCTATGCCTTTAGTTTAGCAGCTATAAATATTTAATGCCCCCCTCTTCGAATCGAGGGCGCCGCTATGTTTCCAGGCTTTTCAGTCTCGCGTTCCTTGGAAGCGTTTCCCGCCGAATCCTCAAGGTTAATATTGCAGCCCTGACCAAGCCTCACAGCAGCAAAACTCGGCTAGATATACATACCAAGGAACCAGCGCTCTGATAGGTTAGCCAGGCGCGAAAAAGAACGGCTATTCTTAGGTGGCGTGGTAAGTGAGTATTTGCTTGTATGTATGTAAATGCAGTGCAAAGTGACCGGAAGGGAAAGGAGTGATTCAATTGATGGCGCTTCGGTGGCACTACCAGCTCTTGAGGTATTAGCAAACAATAACGGATTGCGCATTAGAGCTGGTGGAGCTCCCAAATCTTAGCTCATAGATCTGGAGCTGTCTGAGATCAGATGATAACCAGATTGTTTCTCTGTTTTCCACGAAAAGAATGATGCTACAAGCAAGAGTGGCCTGATAGATATCAAGGTGTGAACACATGATATGGATACCAGCTTCACATTTGAGTGGCACCTTCCTATCGATTCGAGCATGCATTCCCAGAGATACGCCGAGCAAGCCGTCACTTGTGGCTTCGTCGAAACAATCCGGCTAAACAAGGGCTGGCTGTACCTGGATATCTCAAAATGGACAAACATGGAGGCTGTTAATGTTGTCGCAAACGTTGAAACCCAACTCGTAACTTCAACTATCACTTCGCCGCAGATGTTGCTCGCGACCGATCTACTGCCAGCGAGCAACTTGATCCTTCCGGGCAGTCGGTGACGATCAAATACAGCATTGCTCGCGAAGCAGCCTCACTATATTCCATAATGCGATCCGACGCCTAAGGAATCAACTCCCACATCGACGCATTATACAATAACTACCATGTTCATTCCGATTCAGTTACTAATCTTTCCGTTATTATATAATTATGATATCATACAATCATGTATGCGCGTGAATACAACGCTCAGTCATTTAACCCTGACGCAGGCCCAAGATACACCAGAGAAAGTAGAAACTCCCAACATAATGCCAGCGGATGGATGCTATCATGCACACGCAAGAATGCAAAAAGCACTTGTGCTCGCAGCGAAAACCCAGGTATCCAAAATGCCCGCTTTTAAACGATCCTGTTTCAGTTATCCCGAAAAATGCGATCCACCATTCCGCGCTAATATCTCACAACCACGGAACGGATTTTTTCCCCATGCCCGTCGTTGGGTTGGCACCTACGTTTTTTCAGAAAAAGTCCAACCATGCTGGTAGGCCGACGAAAAGTAAGATGACAGCGGCGAATACCACCAACGGCGACGATGTCACAGCCAATGCGGCGGTATTCTTCGCGGTTGATGGATCAAAGGTTTTGTCGTCCACCCTCAGACATCCCGACACCTTTGTGAGTTCCGCCGGACACTCAACACGCGCGAAAGTCGCACTGTAACACAATAGGGCGTTAAAAGTCAAATTCTTTTGGACGTGGATTCTCGAACTGACTGCGAGTTCACGGAAGATGAGCACAGGAGTAGGAGGTGACAGGACTCACTTTGGGCCCTTTACGTTCTTATACCAGGTGTACCTCCATTCACACGCTGCTTGCAGCGGCTGAGGTACGTTGTCGCATTGCGTCACGTTTGTAAGGCCTGTAGCATTGACGCCAAAGAACTCGCCGAACGTTCCACCAAACCGCTTCTCGCACATGCCCTGCCAGTCCGCCTGCCCCGGTACCTATTTTGTGTAACAAATGAAAGAATATTAGCATTGCTTCATATCTAATGTCTTGACGGTAGTACAAGAACTATTGACTCTTTTTTGCACTTACTGTCAGACTAAACCAATTGATCTGGTCTTCATTATAGTTGACATTGATCCCCTGCACAATCATCTTCTTCCCCTTGATATCGCTGTCTAAAAACTCCAAGGCATAACAGCTACAACACCATTCCGTGCTGTCTGCACATCTGATGAAGATACTAGCATACCCATATGAGAAACTGTCGTTCACGGCCCACGGAGTTTGCTCGATACACGAGCTTGCCGGCCCGCCGCCGCAATAGTTCCCAGCGGTGTCGTCCAGGACGTACTGGTCGTTAACATTGCAAGTTTTGAGTCCGGATATGAAGCGCCCTTGTGTAGGCCACGCGCAAGCGGGTTTGCAGCAATCATAATACATTGACGTAAAGGATTCGCCGGAAGGTATCGCGGCGGACGTCCGGACCGTCAATAGAGCCGTATTCAGCAGGAGCGAATAAAGGAATCCTGAAGCCATTTCAACTCAATTCGAAAAGTGAGTTGCACCGCGCCGGGAAGTTGAAGTTGCACAAACACGAGGTCGAGGAGATTCTACGACAGTCGAAGTCGAGAGCAATAGAGCAGAGCGCCTCTTAACCGCCCTCCTCAAGGGCACAATCTTAGAGACGAAGTCAGCTCGGGTCGTGTTCGAGCCGCGCTACAAACAGCAGTTATTCGCGATACTATAGCTGCCAGTCCCGGTGGCGGCTCTTCTGGAACATAGAAACCGCACTTTGCTCTTCGGGTGGTTCCTTCTAGAGCTTTTGTGACAGCCGCTATTATATAATTTTCGAGATATTTGACGCAGCTATGGTGTGAGCTGAATATCGCGCGGCTGACTCGGTAACGATTTCGCTTGTCCCACGATCCGGGAAGCGGTGCCGTCTCTGATACCTAGCGATATCTTTCCTACTCTGGTCCCGTCTCTGCCCGTCTCCCAATGGCAAGTCCGGAGTTTTCAGGAAGTGTTATTTCGCAACACGGCGCGCAGATTGATAGTGTCGAACTTTTCGAGATGCTGCTATTAAATAAAGAGCAGCCGTTCGGGGACCTTGAGAGTATTCTGTCGAATCAGGCCTGGCGAGATCACGGAAACTATAACGGAAAACGTTGCGAATTGGAGCGAATGTGTCGATAGAGTGGAAGCGAAGCGTAGGTTAATGGCCAAGCAGCGACCCCTTCAGCATGAGCAATTGTAGAACTAAAGATCCATAAGAACAACGGCCCAGAGACTAAGAAAATGCATGGCTCACAATGGGCTCCGGGAGCGATAAGAAGCCGATTGCCTTCCTTCTTCCTCTTCTCTTCTGAAAGATCGACCGGCTATTCTGAAGGCCTGTCGGCATATCTCTCCGCAGAACCACATGCCGCCCAGCTGCGAAACGGCCGCCACTATAATACGAGGAGCACCTTAATCCAGCTCTGATATCAAGGTCTCCACCCAAGCTCTTTTGCCGAACCAGCCTGTGTTGCGAGATCTGTCACATATCCCGGTCCAGGAACGGGCTCCTGATTGGCTTGGTTGTTCGTGCCCTGGTCCCCTCGCAATGCTTGCTGCATCCTGAGGGGCCATGGCGGAAGTAACCGGCCGCCGCGAGCGTAGAATGTTTGATATCTAATAGCCACCTAGACTGGTATTAGTTGCGTAGTCGGTGTCGTCAAGCTCCGCTGCAATGGTGTGGTGGATATCATGGACTCTCATACCGAATTCAAATTTGCTGTGTTAGCAGCACCAGATGACCGTGGACTCCAAGAGCCGACCATCCGCCCTTAATATATTCATTCGCATGTCTGTGTCTTTCTCTCTTCTTGATTGCGTCGTAGGGGTTCCCCGCATGCCCATGCAAGGAATGTCGGAATCCCGTGGTTAATGTCGCCGGGTCAGCAGGCCTTTGTGCTGGTTAAAAGCTGCATGTCACCTTGCTTGCAGCCGTCTTAAAACTGTCACATCCCGCCGCTGTCTACTGGTAGGTCCGTTTCTTTCTAGAAACGCAAATGGCCGCCCTCTCGCTTGATGGGAATCCATGGTCCAAGTCATCTCTACTATTCATGGACTTTTAAATTTGTTTCCGCTGCGTCTTCCTTTACCGTTTATTCTGAAATTCTCCACGCGACGCTGTGCATGCATGTGGTATTACTCATGAGGTTTTGCGATTTTAGAAGCCAAGAATTTGGTAGTTCATCTATGCGATCCGAGCTTCGGTAACACGACAGGCAGGCGGGGAGGCACTTTGGGGTTTCCAAATTGATTTCAAGATGCCGTGGGCGACGGGATCAACCAGACAGGACCTCTGCTTCGCAGCTGTCCTGGGAGGGCCGTTGTTAGCTCTTGGTTTTACTATTATGAGATTTTTCGATCGCTGGAAAGCTGGATTAGGTTGGGGTAAGTATGCTTTCTCATACGCGAATTCCTACTCACACCTCTCTACATGCATAGTTAACTTGCTGACATTGGTCATAGACGACTATCTGATCGGATTCGCAAGTGTAAGTTATGAGCGGCATAAATCAACCACCTAGCCAACAGCAGAACACCATGCTGACTAGACCACGGAATGTTAAGGCTTTGCTAATAGCGATTATATATCCATCATGGCAAAGTAAGTTAATCACAGGCCTAGTATGATATCATTTGATGCATCTGTATCTAACGGGTATGGGTGTACTATTGTAGTAATCGAGATGCTGCATTATGGCATACACCTTTGGGAGGTAGATCCTCTAGTCTTAGTCAAGATTGACTACAACGAATATCACCACGTAAGTGTCACCTTTACCCGCTCGAGGGCGAGCAACACACTTCAGATGCGAACTCTCAGGCTAATACACTCACCTTTTCCAGCTCACTCTTGTCTTCAGTTTCCTCTCGGGGCTTATCATGCCCTTGGTCAAAATATCTATCCTCCTTCTCCTCCTCAAGATAGGCAGTGTCTTCGATAATCTACGAAAAGCTATCTGGGTTTTCATTGTCCTCAGCATTATCAACTGCATCATCGTACAGATGCTCCTGCTTTTTCAGTGTCCGCAAAAGCCAGATGATACCGCCGCCGACAGAACTTTCGGTGGCCTAAGCTGTATCGACCGAAAGATGCTAGGTAGAATTAATATTTACCAAGCAATATTCAACATGTCGACTGATCTTTTTGTTTTTCCTATTCCGGTCTATATCGCATATAAAATGAGAATGGCAAGTCTGAAAGACCGCTTGATGGTGGTGTTTCTCTTCTCGTTAGGGTTGCTGTAAGTTTCCTCTGAGGACATTCTATATTTATGGCTGTATGATGCCAATCGTGAACATATAGCTAATGCACATGTCGGTTTCCAGTGTTACTGTCATTGGCGCGATTCGCGTCTATCTCGTTTATGAAGAACGAGTCTTCATAAAATCTGATCCAGACTGGACATGGGGTAATTCCGTCTGGGTTCTCCAACACGTTGAATGGACGGTCGCAGTTATCATCGCCTGCGTCCCAAACTTCCGAACTCTCGTCGGGCGCTGTTACCGACGGTCGAGCAACAAAAACTCGCAGATGCAAGTCGCAAGTTGCGATGCGAGCGGTAGTCTATCGCCTGCATCGATAAGATTTTCAAAAAACAGCAAAACGCCAATATTGAAAAATGCTCCGATGGATAGTATATTGGAATTGGAGAATGTTGATTATCCGGCAGGAACCGGGAGCGCGGATATCGATCTCGAACAGGCCTTGAAGATGGAACTGAAAGAGATTAATCGGCTGAAGAAAGAGATGATTATTGTCCCTCTCACAGCATAGCCTAGTCTAGTCGTGGGAAGCATCGTATCCAGCATGGGGCGAATATTTACACGGATCATGCTTGTAATGTTATCAGTGCGGTATACCCTTATGACGTTTCTTCTTGTTTCTCCTTGATATTGTTGATATTAGCATTGCTGGAGTTTGTGGAAGCCATACCTTGAGAACAAAATGTATATAAATCACGTACACTCGGATTGTTGTCTTTAGCGCTCATATGGTATACGTCTACTTTCCTGACAGAAGCTCTGCGGGATCTTTGTTCTGGCCGGATCCACGGCTCGCCCACGGCTAGCCGGACCTGGTTTAGAGTCGACACAAATAGCAACTCAAACCGAACTGCCGTCTCATTGGCCTGGATATCACAATAATTAATGCGTGACAAAGCTGCTGCAGGGATTTGCTATCTGCCCCGCTTCGATGTGCTGCGCGGATTGGGCGAACCTGTGAAGCGGGGCTCGAGCGAAGGTCCGCTCGTCAGTTGCCGCATACATGCACCGCCAGGTCGCCGCCCAGGCACACACTTATGAGAAATTAGCATTTAAAGGTCTGTTTAAGAAACATTCGAAACAGGGCTGAAATCAAGAGTAATATCGAAAAGCTCCACGAAAGTAGAACTTCGGGCGCCGCTTTTTTACCTCCAGAGTTATTCCTAATCACGAGCCCACTCATGTCGTCCCTTCGTCCAAAGGTTGAGACAAGACCATCACGTACGCATGCGAGATCCCCAACAGCCTTGACGCCAGTTAGAGGGAAAGGGCAGACCAACGGCGTGACAGAGCACGAACAAAACTCCAAGTGTTGGCTTGAGGCCAAGGTTCGTTTCAAAGACAGAATTCGAAAGGTCAAGCATCCTCCAAGCCAGGAAAATATCGATGACTTCCTGAGAAACAATGTGAATGTCAACAAGGCAATATCCGAAGCCGAGAAGCTTAAAGAGAAAGCGGACCGTCGCTATGAAGGCTCTTTAGGGAAGCTTTTGGGGGTTCTGAGTGTGTTGAAAGATGTTGGAGACTCCGTCTTGACCTGCGCACCGGAAACCATCAGCATCGCGTGGGGTATCATAAGTTTTCTTGTAGGGGTAAGTAAAACTGCATGCTCCTTTCAATTGGTTGGCCTCCGAGAGCTCAGAAGAATTGCTGGTAATTTGATATTTTATCATTTCCTATTTATATCTTTCCAAGATCTCAAGATTAACATCACCCCTAGATTGGCGTTAATGATATGGATAATTGTGGCCAAATATCCGAAGCATCCACGAATATTGTGACAATAATCTTAAATTGTCGTTTATACGAGAACCGACATGACGCCTACGAAGGAAAAACTGAAATGGCTGACTTAGCCGGGAGAGTAATGGAGTCCATAAAAGAACTCATTACCGTGATCTTGGAGTTCTTTTGGCACGCAAGCCGTAGATTCCGAGAAGATAACAAGCTCAGTAAGTAAGATCCGCTCTATGACTTCTCGTGATTTTCTACGGGTGTATAGAAGGCCTGGGTACATGACCTGCTGAGATACCTAAACGTTCGCAGAAAAGTTTTGTGATATCTTCAGTATTCGATCGACCGCCAATGAGAAGTATGAACACATCATTCGTCAATACAAAGATCTTAGAAACATGGCCAGGGTTGAGTTTGAAGACAACGTTATCGGGTGGTTGCAAGGTAGGCATTGACACCGGAGCATACCTGCTGATGGTCGCTAGGCACAGGTTATATGATCGGATCCTTAAAGACTAACGGCATCACCCTGCCTGTGTTTGTAGATTTGAAGAATGATAATGCCAAGTTGGCAGAGTGGTTGAGTGGTGACAACGAGAAAACCTTGAGAACACTCTTGTTGCCCGAGCTTCACGGTAGGCTGCCTCTCGTGATCCTCCCATACGTTCGGTACCATTATAATATGATCGTCTGATGAACCGCCTTTAGATATCCGAGATAAACTTGAAGGTCTCCAAGAAGATGTCAAAGAAATCAAACTTGACGTCAAGACTGTAAAGGTCGATGTTAAAGAAATTGCAGGAGAAGTAGTCATGTTCAGACATGAAACTCAGGAACGAGATCTTGAGCGAAAAGCTAAAGCGAAACTCGAGAAGCGTTACGAAGAACTCAAGTCTTCTGATCCACATTTGAAGCAGCTAGCTTCAACATTGGATCCGTTAAGACGAAGGCTTGGTACAAGTCATCTATCACGATGGCTATTCAGCCATGACCACTATCAAGCTTGGGAACGCGGAGACCAGAAGTTCTTATATCTTAAGGGACAGCCTGGGTTTGGTAAATCCGTTACAATGGCGGTTGCGATTGAGAGACTGCGAAGCTTTTCCAATAACAGTGTGCCTTCGCTCCATGGCGAGGAGCCCTACAACCTCGCAGCTAATACCGAAATGGATAGACTTCCCGTAATATTCTTCTTCTTTCGGAGAGGAGATGATGACACACAACTTACTGGCAGCGCGCTTTCTTGCCTGGTGGCTCAATTATTTCATTTATCAATGCACGAGCACGTTGATACCATAGCCAAGATGGAAAAACTCGTTGCGGTGCTGGAAGCCGACTCCAAGTTGGACCCACATGCCTCCAAGGGTATGGACGAAGATAAGGCCGAGCTGGCTGGTGACTACGCGAACTCCAGCAATCCCGATCAGAAGAAAGATCAAAAGTCAAGCAAGGTCGATTCTGATCTGTTAAAGATCAAAAGGCTAGCTGCTATAATCCAGAAAACAGTCTACATTATCATTGACGGTATAGATGAATGTACAGACTACCAAAAAACAAATCTTGTCGCCAGATTGATAGAACTTGGCAGGTCAAAGGAGGCTTCGTTCAAAATCCTAATGTCTAGCCGCGGAGGTCTCGGTTTGGAAAGATTCTTCCTCCCTGAGAATCTGGAAAAGGGGGGTGCAGATCTCGAGGATAGATATTCCGACCAGTATTCCGTGGACTCCCTCTCTGAGGATGAACTTGCTCCAATGCCGACACCAATGCCGATACCTTTCGGCCCTCCTGAAAACAAAGACCCCGTGAAGTGCGTGGTATATGGCGACGCAGCAATTCTGACTGTCACAAAATCGGCAAACGAAGAGGACATGAAGGCATATCTCGAAGATTCTCTCACCGAACTGCTAGATCAAGGGTCTACAGTGATTGGTATGAGTAACGGTCGAGATGCAGAGAAGTCACTTGGCAGCAATCTAAACCGAAAGCAAACCAGAGAAATAAAAGCGATGGTTGATGGCATCCAAAAGAAAGCGGAAGGGATGTTTACTTATAGCGCTATGGTCATCGCCAGCCTGAAGCAGCCATCGCCATTGTCAATTAAACAGAGAGTGAAACAGCTACCCGATCAAATGGATAGCCTCTACGCCAGACATCTTGAATCTCTGACAACAGCACAAAGGAAGCTAGTCCTCCTGGCCTTGAAAAGAGTTGTCTTCGCGACAGCCGATATGAGCACCTTGGAAATCGTTGAAGAATTCAAAGAAGAGTATCTGAAGACATCAGATGGCGGTGATTCAGACGACTCGGATGACTCCACCGATGAAGACGACAAGCAGGCCGATAGATCCGGGAGCCCAGAAACCGAAAATGACCTCGAGGACCCAGAAGACAGAGCGATGAGGAAACCAGAAATAATTTATACCATACGTCACCTTGAGATTGCAGGACGGGAGTTTTTCAAATTCTCCCATGATAAGCGAAGTATTGATGTAATTCATAAATCAGTTCGCGATTGGGTCGAAAAAGAGGCTGAGAAGGCGGAAGAACGCTTTTCAAGTCAGCTAGCCATCACTGACATTGTTAGCTGGGGGAATTCTGGCGAGATCAAGATTACATTGCCTAGTAAGTCCCACCCAAAGCCACGGCACACATCGAATATAACTTGAGATGGGGCAGATGAGTACGTACATACGCATATTCGAGCAGCCAGCTGATTCTGAAAACTTTGCAGAGCACTTTGTCGAAGGTCACTCTGCTTCAACAGAGTTCGAAAGTGAGAAGGACGTAAATTTGGATATGCTCCTATACTTTTGTACGTTTCCAAGTCCGCCTCGTACTAACAATTAGAAAGCAGATCTGGGTGAATCTCTAGCTCTCAGTATCTAAGCCTCACTAACTTCCAAACGACCTCGTCTCATAGTGAAAGTTTTAACAAATAAAAGGTTTCAGGAACGCCACATGCCTATGCAGTCAGTCAAGATATTGCCAGAAGAGGATATAGCAAAAGGTGGGTCTCTCTGTCAGACCGGCCATAAGCTTCGATAGATATCTTCTCCACAAACGAACAAGATCGGGCTAGAGCTTTACCCGCACCACTTACAAAATTTAGTTTATATCTCGAGGCTTATCTAGCAATCCACTCAAGTACTCCCACTAACACTCAATTTACACTTATAGCGGGTGATCGCGACCCAGAAGTACCCGTCAACGAGCCAACAGAGGTTGGGCCATCAGCGCCAGAGCCAAGACTACCGACACCGGGGCCGGCTTCGGTGCCACTGCCTACATCGCCAACATTAGAGTCGGTAGCGTCGACAACAGAGCCAACACCCTCAATACCAGAACCCCGAGACCAACCAGAATTGATATCGTCAACACTAGAGCCAATATTGTCAACACAAGTGCCTACAATATCGACGCCAGAGCTAACGTTGTCGATGCCAGAGTCCCCATTTTCAGCACCAGAGCCTACTTTGTCGACACCAGAACCTACATTATCTACATCAGAGCCTGTGCTACTAGCATCAGAGTCTGCACTGCCAGCACCAGACCCAAACGATTCTGTCGAAAATCAGAAAGATAGCTCTAACCCTAAGGAAGATATCAGCGAAACTGATAGCCATGCGGAGCAGCCTTCGTCCACGGCGGAAGCCAATCAAGGTGATGAAGTGGACGTCGAAACATTGCCACCAAAACTGGATCATTGGAGAGGCGAGGTACTCTTCTTGGTTCCCCATATCCGGATGGCTACTGCAACTTGGCCACTGGCAGAAAGAAGGGGTCCTAAATGGAATCAATTGAAAGACCTCTTCCGCAAGTTCAGCGATCGGGAAACTTTCGAACGCTGGTATATACATCGCTTCCACGGGCGCGGCTACAAAGTCGAGACGGAGGTTCCCCCGGACAAGCTGGCGACACCCGGCCACTTCGCTGGAGATAACGCACTGGAGATATATCTTGATTTTTTGATTGAGGATGAGCAGCTCAACTATGATTTTGAGACTGACCTGCAGCGACTGCGGAGGACGATATATCATACGGAGGGAATATATTACTGCCCAGAGCAGCTTGAAAAGATCATGGCCAAAACAAAGCTGGATAATTCTATCGAGGATAACATAGGATATACCCCGCCATTGAAATGTCTATCGCGCATAAATCTCATCAGGACCGCAGAGAACGCTACGAGATGCGAGAAACTCGGCAAGTCTTTTCGACTACTTCTAAACTCGGACCCAAAACCAGATCTTAACAAGCTGATGCCTGGTGTGAGGGGCGTCCCAATACACACTCTTTGCCGGTTCCAAGACTTACAGCTCCTGGAAGATACATTAGAAAGACTAAAGCCGGATCTCAATCTGGATCTTACAGATTCGAGTGGCTTAACTGCCTTACACACTATCTGGTTTCCATATGGAAACTACTCAGCCGACTTCCAAGCAGAGTGTGGCCAGAAGCTCCTCGAAGCTGGGGCCGACCCTAATACTCAGGATCTCGAAAGCAATGGCCCTCTATTCTACGCAGTTGCCTGTAATAATTTGAGAGGCGTCGAACTGCTCCTGCAACACGGTGCAGAAGTGAACGATGACAATACAGCCGGCGTGACGGCCCTCATAAGTGCGACAGCAGACCCTGTATTACACTCGGATCCATCGGAAGAGAAGACAATATCGATCATGAAACTACTATGGAAGGCCGGCGCTGATCCTACAATACGGTCGAAGTCTGGACTTACCGCACTTATGGCTGCAGTATCATATGATAAGCTGGAGTTAGCAAAAGTACTATTGGAGTTCCATGAAGAACATGGCAGCCGTCTCACTTGCTTGACGCAAAGGAATTTGAAAGAAGCAACACTTTTACATGTGGCAGCTGACTTTGGTGAAGATGATCCCAGTGTGAGAGCGGCCAAATTTGTCATGGAAAACCTCACTATAGACTCAAAGGAGGTTTTGCCATTCTTGAAAGCAGAAGACTTCAGGGGCCGCACAGCATTATACTTAACTCTGACTGGGGCGCGACCAAATCCGCCACTAGCCGCATACCTTATTGAAGGCTACTACAAATATAGCAAACTTCAAGAAGAGCCGCTCGAGACTCTCTGGTTACCAAAGTTTGAGGCAATTCGGGCCTTCGAGAATGACAAATTCCTCGAGATTCTAAAGTCTGGGTCTGAGGATGCCAAAGAGGCCTACGCGTATCTGATTGGCACAGAACCATACCGCACTTGGATCCTTCACGCTGCTATATCTTGTTCCCAGGAGCTCGTCTTGGAAGAGCTCTCGAAGTTAGATATAGATCTTTTCAAACTCGACGACAAAGGCTGGGATGCATTTGACTGGGCGTATGCCTGCGGTCATGAGGATCTCATGAAAACCTATTTCCCAGATCAAACAGCCAGCATAGATTATTCCTCTCGACGATCGACTTGGAGAGAGAGATTTCAACCCATCACTGAATGGGATCAGGGATGTGCCCATGAGCTTATCGAGGTATGCGACGACGGCCTTACCGCTAAGGTTGATAAATCACACGAGGCTCAGCCCGGAAACAATTGTACGCATTCACCATTCGAGAAATTCCCCTGTATGCGTATATTCCTGCACACAGTAACTGATAACATGGTTCATTAGCCGCCCAAGCATATGCGGTGTCGTCAAAATTCCCGATATCCCCGTACCAGGATGTTTTTTACTACGAGATCAGCATTTTGGATGCCCAAATGAAAGAAAGGTATGCGATGACTCTAAAGCCTTCTTTCCCTCGTCTATTTAAATTACCCACACTGACTGTTTCTCTTGAAGATCGGAACTAGCGATTGGTTTTTCTTCAGAAGCTCCAGATGTGCGCTGCCTGCCGGGCTGGCCTTCCACCAAAACCAGCATTGGATACCATGGCGATTCCGGATCGCTCCTCATGGATTACTATGACAAGGAAGAATCTATTGAAGAACTTATGTTGACAATGAAGCCTGAAGATTACGGGGTTGGAGATACTGTTGGATGCGGATACAATCAAGTGTACCACACCTTACTCTTCACGTTGAACGGCAGATACCTCGGAGACAGTGTCAGAGATGTCAGAGAGCGGCTCTATCCCCTGATGGGCGGTATAGGATGGTTGACCCTGAAGGCAAACTTTGGCCATAGCAGAGATATTCCATTCATGTGGAAAGGAGAAACAAGAAGCGTCAGCTCCAACGAGAAGATTGATCCAGAGGCCCAAGATCAGATTGAACCCGAGAATGAAGCGGCCCCCGAAGCCAAATCCAGTCCCGGGGCGAAAGATCGATCTAGCTCTAGGGCTAAGATAGCGACCGAGACTCAAGAAGAGGACACAGACTCCGAGACTGGGGGCCACTACGAGATTAAAGCCAGTTTAGAATTCCGCCAAGATCTCGAGTCTGCGTCTCCGAGACTTAGTCTGGACATTGGTGGTAGTGCAGACATCCAGATCACCTCTGAGAACCACCTCAGTTCCGAGACCCGGGAAACAGATACCGGCTCCGACAATAACGCTCACTTTGAAATCATTGCTGGGCCCGAGACTCAAGCTGAGACCGGCTTTAAGACTCAACTCGACCGGGAAAGCAACTAGATTGGAACATACCGCAGCATCCGCACAGTTCCCCGGGAAGTCTGAGAAAAAGGCAAGCCTTGGTCGCAGCACAGAATATTCTATTATATATTACCAACTGTATGACATATACCTCATAACACCATGCGACAAAGAGCCGGTCACTGAATATTTGGCTATGCACTCACACTACGGCACATGTCGAACATGAATGATGAGATTGAAGATAAATCTGATATTCCAGTCTAAGTCTATATGTAACCCACACGAGCTCTACCCAACAGTGCCGAAAGCGAAAACGGAAATCGAAATCCACCCGGTTGTCGTATAAAAACCCCAGAGTAAAACAGCAAGTCTATCAGTCCTTTCCATGCAAGATAAAACATTATAGCATTACAGAAACGCGACTTTTTCTATGAACGAGGGAACAGAAAGGAAAAACCACTCAGTGTCCATCTCCACCCCTCTCAAAGTGAAGACATTGACAAAGACTCCGCATCCGTCCAAACTAGCCCACAATCCATACACCCTTCCATTGGGTATTGTCATGAATGGAAGAATGTATGCAAAGCAGGCAGAGAGGTTGGCGGCATGCAAACCCCGACAGGACTGCGCAGCTCGCGTTCAGAACATCGGGCAGAAGTACACCAGGGAGCTCGTGGTTGATGATATTAAGTAGAAAAGGGACTCGTCGAAAAATCAAAAGAAATGCACAAAGAATCAAGATAGAATCAAGATATCGAGAAAGCGAATGAAGTAGTAGGTAGGGTCCGATCGGGATCGAGGAAGCAGTCGATGGAGCGGTCGGTGTTGTAAATCTAGTCGTCCTCATCAGAGAAGACCTCCTCACCACTATAAAAAATATATTAGTATCGATATATGAAAGTTGTTATCGTAGGACAAGGATACATACCGCTTGCGACGGGCCATACGCTCCTTCTTCTTCTTCCGCAGCTCACTCGAAGTGAGCTTCTTCTTCTTGGTGACCTCGATCTTGTTACCGAGGGCATCGAACTGGTCACCCGCCTCTTTCTCCTCGATACGGGGACCGCTACCTTGGCCTTGGACCCAGTTGTGACCAGACGGTGTCATCTGGCCGTGATTCACAGACCAGACTTCTTCGGTAAGGTTGCGAGTGAACTCCTCGGCGTGGGTGATGATGACGACACCACCCTCGAAGGCCTTGAGAGCCTTGGCAAGGGCACCAAGAGAGTCACGGTCGAGGTAGTTGGTTGGCTCGTCAAGGACGATCAAGTGAGGACGTTGCCAAGTGGCAGCGGCAAGGCAGACCTTGACACGCTGGCCACCAGAGAGACCCTTCATGCGCGAGTGGGAGACCAACTCGGCATCGAGGCCGAAGAAGCCGCAGTGAGTTTCGATCTCCTTTCGGATAAGTGGGCGGAAAGCGCCAGACTCAAGCGCAATCTTCTGATCGATTTCAGCGACCATCTTGGTGTGCGAGGCAATGAGCTCGGAACGCGGGAGCCACTGGTTCTCAGAAGAGGACATGGGGGTCCACTTCTCGCCCTTCTGGCCGACATTCTCACCGAGCGTAAACGAGCACTCATATTCATACGAGTTCTTGAACTTGCGACGACCAGCGATAGAGATGACGCGACGTTGCGAACCTTCGACCTTGAAGATCTTGTTCATGGCCTGCTCGTCGTCATCGGTGATCTGCTTGTTAGCGCGATCCATGGTCTCGCGATCCTCGCCGGTCTGGAAACGCCATTGGATGTACTCTGAAGGAGTCTTGTCCAGGTGGTTATCGATGTGGGCGAAAGCGTGCTGCTTGATGTAGGCGATACGGATGTTCTCGTGAACATAAATGTTACCCTTGGTGGGGATCAATTCGCCGGTCAAGACGTTGATCAGGGTAGATTTACCAGCACCGTTGGGGCCAATGACGGCAATACGGGAGCCGAGAGACACTTGGAAGCTGATGTCTGTCAGCTGTGGCTTGGGGGTACCCGGGTACTGGAACTCCATCTTGTCAACTTTGACGATAGCCTTGGCCTTGGTCTTGACACCCTCGAGGAAACCGGGCTCCGGGAACCTGAATTCGAGCTCGGAGGCGCCGAGTTCATAGTACGACTTGGCAGATGGAACGCGGGCGACGAAGGCCTTGAGGTTACCCCTGTAGCGCTTAAGCTTGAAACGTTCGTAGTGGATGATATGTTGTGTGACGTTGTCGAGGAAGCCAGAGTCGTGAGAGACGATGATGGATGTGCAGTTGGAGGTGCACAGGTAGTCCTCGAGCCACTTGACATTGACACGATCCAGATGGTTGGTCGGCTCGTCGAGGAGGAGGATGTCGGGCTCCTCGAAGACAGCACGGCACAAGGCGAGCTTCATTTTCCAGCCACCAGAGAGCGAAGTGATGGCATTCTCGAACCAGGCCTGTTGGAAGCCGAACTCAAGCATCTTCTTCTCGACGTCGGGACGCTCGATTGCGACACCGGCCTCACCCAACTTCTTCAAAGTCCAGCCGATGACAGTCTCTTCAGTGTCAGCGGCATCAAGATCGTGCTCGACGAAGACGGTCTTGACTTCAGACTTTGGCGGGAAACCCTCAACTTGCTCACGGTTGATCGCGCGCATGAGAGTGGACTTTCCGGAACCGTTGGGGCCACAGAGGCCATAACGTTGACCGCGCTTAAGGCGGAGGTGGGTCTGGTTGAGCAGGATCTTGGCACCATAGGCAAGGTTGAAGGTGCAGTTGCAGAGATCCTCACCCTCCTCATCATCAGCCTCGCCTTCCTCTTCCTCAGCAATACCAGGAGCGGAACGCTTGCGGAATGTCTCAACGACAGACTTAGCATCGTCCTCGCCAATGACAGCGGTGAGGGCTGGGGACAAGTTCTGGAGCCAGACAAGCTGCTCGTTGGACTTCTCGTCGTAGAGCGTACCAGCAATGCAAGCGACATAGCTGAAGATCGGCTCATACTTGTTGATAGCTTCCTTGTGGCTGGTGGTGGAGACGATGGATGCGAGAATGTCGAAGAGGACCTTTGGCTCAGAGGCAGTGGAGACCTCCGGGATCTTGCCATCGGCACCAACGTCACCAACACGTTTGAGGGTGTCAAGACCACGTTCAGTGACGGAACGAGCTTCAGGGTCAGCGATGGTGTCGAAGTTCTTCTGCAGACCAGGCATAAGCTTGGGCAGGAAAGGAGCGACGATCTGAGGGTCTTCGACGAGCTTGCACATGTTGTCGACGATGACGGCAGCCTTGCGCTTGATGGCAGTCTCCCGCTCTGCGAGACCACGCTCGAGAAGTGGAACCATGATGGACAGGGTGGGGGCAAGCACGTCCTGAACGAAAGTTGTGGCACCGAGCAAGTGGATGGTCTCTGGAACGTTTTCGGGGGCGGCGATACAGTTGATCAGCTCGGGGATGAAGCGGTCGATATCCTTGTTGCAGATGAGAGTGCAGATGTTCTCCATGGTCTTGCGAGCGGCCTTCTTGACTTCTGGCTTGGTCTCCCACATGGCCTCAGAGATGACCGGGATGCTGTCTGGGGTTCGCAGGGCGAGCTGGGAGGGGGCGATGCGGGTCAGGGTGTCGAGGCACTCAAGGGCGGTGATCTTCTCGGGCCACTTTCCAGCGTTCTGGATCGAGTTGTAGATGATCGGGAGGATGGCCTTGATGGCATTTGGGTTGATGTTCTCCACAATCGAAAGAGTGGCTTCCTGGGCGAGCTTCTTGACCGAGGTCATCTTATCGCCAACGGCGGCGAGGACTGGTCCGAGAAGCTCAACCAGGTACGGTTCGATGGCGGGAGCCAGGCTGTGTCCGGCGATAGCCTTGATGGCAGCCAAGGCGCGCTCCCGAACGGCGGCATCTTTCTTGTTGTTCAGCTTCTTCTTGAGGTCGTCGACAAACTTGGCGGGGACGGCTTCCTCTTCGATGGGGCCGTTGACGAAGGATGCGAGGTTCTTGGCGGCGTATTCGGTCTCGTCTCCCTTGGAAACGGAGAGCTTCTGGAGCAGTTCCTCGAGGACCTTGACCGACTTGGCGTTCTCGGAGCTGGAGGCGGCGGACGACGACATGGTATCGGCTGCGGGGGCCATTGTAGAGATAGATGCGTGTTGTAGGTGAGGTTCGCGGGGTCGCACAAAGCGTAGCTTGCTATTAGCTAGCGGTCGTGGGCGGAAACAGGAAAAGGTATCCGGTGAGAAAAGGCCCACGTAAAGAAGGGAAATTCACGGGTCTCGGCGGAGAGCGTGAATCGACGAAAGAGAGAAACTTTTTTTGAAAGCGACAGAGATAAAGTGACGAGGACTGGAAATACTGATACTGGCTGTCAAGCTTGAGAGAGGGAGCCTGACACGTATCCGGCGTATTAACCACGGACCTGTAAAGTTATTCTATAAGAACTGATGGATCTATAAGGACGCCGACCGTACACCGACGACGACGACGACGAACAAGAAATCTAAATAAACGGGTATAGATTGTTGAAAGGAAATGACAGAGAGCGATGGTGTAAGAAGGAAGAGAAAAGAAGAACCAGAAGAATGTGGGAGGATGAGCCAGAAATATATACACCACTACTAGCTGGTTGGCCTGAGCCAATTGCTCTGTACACAGTAACTGCTCACTGCGCAAAACTGAGTGCCTTTTTTTTTTTTTGCCCGTGGGCAAGAGAAAAAAAGCTGATAGCTCACTCGCGTCGAAACTTTTTTTCGTTCTGTCGAGACCGCCATCCCACCCTAGATTTTTGCTTTTTCGGACACCTAAGTTGGACACCCCTGGCGGACACCTGAATAATGCCCACGAAGGGATTGGGAGTTTACGACACGCCCAATAAGCCCTCGACGATATTGGATGCGGTGTCGACGCTAGTAAGGCTTGCATGATGCATCGGACGAGAACTCGCAGGGATCCAAGTAAGAAATAGAAACAACAAGAGAGGCCACACACAGGGGAGCTGCTATCTTATCCCTGCAGCTTGCCAGAAAAAAACTGAAATCCTCCAAAAAAAATTTGGTTGAGAACACCTTGAGGGCAATTGAACACCTCGACGTGGACAACCAACATATATTTGCGCCACGGCCTCGAAGTCTCTCATGTTCCAAAATAATGCAGTGCAATACGCTCGCTTCATTGCAGTCCATCCATATCGATGAGGTCAGCTGAATAGTAGAACGCACCTGCCTACAGAGTAGCAGTCACGTATCAGGGCTCAAGATTCTATTCTTCCGCCGTTGAGCCCTCAAAGGTCTCAAACACGCAAAAAAAATGCCCGCTGCTAGCTAATGTGCCAAATAGCAGAGCAGGAGAAAATTTGCACCCTCCACCCGGAATACGTTATCCTAGATCCGCCTTCAGCGGTCTTCCCGGGATTAGTTCGTCGAGGTTGAGCTTGTTCTCGAAACAGAAAAGAAAAGGTCCCATCACACACATGAGTACGAGTCTGCCGCTGTAATCCAGAAAGTGTACTTAAAGCTAGCGGGAATACCATGGATTGCGAATGCTTGACCGTGAGATTCACTCGAGATCCAACAGGCTCTGCTAACTTCCTTTATCTCTCACCTCGCCTGCGTCCTGCTAGATCTAGGAAATTATGCGATATCATAGTCCAGTAGCTCGTCACCTTAGGCACACCCACGCCTTGCAAATGCTCGAAGGAGGCGGGCGCGCTGCATCCTAGGAGCTCGTGGGATGACTGCCACACTCCGCCCGCCAAAAGACCGATAGCTTATTTCAGCCCACCGGAAAACATCCCGCACGCTTTCTTTCATCCTGAGCGCAGTCGTGCAGATGCAGTAGACGCCCTGAGGGGATACTTTCTTTCACATGTTTTCGGAAAATCCCTTGTCCTTGGCCTGGCCCTTGCTTCGTCAATGCTAATCTGGCGAGTTTCGGGCGGGCAACGCACCCGTCGACAACGGCAGTGGACAAAGCATACAGGGCGGAATATTCTCTCAAACCTAAGCTTATCTCTCAGTCGGATCCAGCCAGGAGCTCGGAGTAGAGCAGTCTTCAGATGCGAGCGAACAATCTACCTAAGTCCGCCCCTACCACTAAAATTCACGCGCGAGCAGAACATGGGGGTTCCCTCCCTCAATAACACATGTACGGCGCTGTACAGGGCTCACCGAATTTCGTTTCTAGCATGCTGACGCTCAACGACGTATCCTGCATCCTACCAAGCCTCCATCTAGTCTCCATCTCGGATGCACCGTTCTGAAAGCGGAAAAGAAATGATAGCCTGTCTCCAGCATACTCTCCGAAGGGCTTGCTGCAGTTTGCATGCAGTCCAGTAAACTTGCGTTACAACTGCCTCCTACGCTGCAAGTGCCTGGAGCCTATGTATGTGAGTGCTAAGTAAGAACTGCACTGCCCAGCGTTGGGTGTTTGAGATTAGAGCTCCAGCTGGAAGCAGATCGAGCTCGATCCAATGGAAGCCAAAAAGAAGACCCTGTAAAGGGGTCTGCATGAGCTGCAGAGACGTGGCACCTGAAAGACGTGCGTACGGACTTTCACGCATTTGCATGGCGTCCGGCTGTCAGGGAAGAGCTTGAGCTTGCTATGCAATGCTTGCTTGCCTGCGGACCGAGACAGGTCAAGTCAGAGGAGGGACTCTGAAACTGAGACCCTCGCTTTTCAGCGGCAACAAAAGTCTCACATCGGTTTGTTGAGAAAGCCCAAGCAGAAAGCGGTGAATTCTAATGTCAGAGACGGAACAGCCCACTTCCTAGAAGACGTCAGAATAGTGTGTGACAGAGGCTATCGTAGCCGATGTACTCCGCAAATGCAAACCTGGAGTCTGGAGAGGTAATGCTATCTCCATCAGTCCTTTGGCGAGACCCCATGGAGAAGAGGCATGATGAGATTGGCAGCTCGTTCCTGCCTGCAATGTGACGGGTTTGGTCGCGCTGCGCTGTGCGGTGAAGAATTTTTCTGGAAACTCTTGGCTCTGCAGCTACTTTCGGCAAGACTTTCGGGACAAACGCAGCAGCAACCTTCCGAGACGGTGTAAGCAATGAGAACTTTCTAGCGTCGATTCTTCCAACGGAATGCGCGAGCCTCATCATCCGCGTGATGTTCAGTTATATCGATCCATACTGTCAAGTTTGCACGAGATATATAGGTAACGCGATGAATTTCAACATCCAGCTCGTAGAAATGTGGAAAGCAAATAATCGCAGCTCTGCAGATGAGCGGTCACCTCGCAGACATGATCATTGTAAGTCTGGAGTTACTGCGACAGAACTACATGTACCCATCAGGCGCCAATTTCCAAAACAGCCGTACACAATATAGATAGAATGGATTACCTCCTTCGGAGATCACGGTATTATTTACTTAAGTGAATATGTATCCGAGCAAAATGTAATTCCAGCATTTCATCTCGACTGAAGTCGCGCGTCGCTGACTCCAGATAAGTTTCTTGGTTCGGGCATCAAGCTTTCTAGTTTTGCTCCGTACGAATAATTAAGGAAATCCAGCCAATCAGGGCCATCCTTGTAACAACAACTTCCCTTTACGGATTCGACGCTCTCATTCGCCAACAGATAAACTCGGGACTGAACTCTGCTGTCGCCTAGTCCTCTATATGCTTCGTATTCAGCAGCTATGTAGCGCGATATACGTCATCTGTGCCTGATAACCGGATCTTCAGATCCGGCTACTTGTATAGGTTTTAATAATGTCCTTTGTGTTGCGCTAAGGGCCAACGCTTTGTTATCGTCTATATATGATATCTAAAATCACGATCGCCATTCGGAGCATGTGCATCCTGTTGTATGTGCATCACAGCATAGTCGGCCATAAATCCTGACGTAAAGAGGAGATAATAAAGACCCCCGCTCTTGGAGTCAACTCGAATTCATCAGCTCGAGATCCTTTACATCCAACTATCACTATCATTGTTCCTCCGATAGAGATTCAGGACCACTCCTTACACATACGTACTGAAGCACCAGACCTCATTGTTTGTTAAAAATGTCGGCAGCATCTGCAGCCGCAGCCGCCCTTGGTGGTTCGCATAGCTCCAGCACCGGGTTGGTTATCAAAAACCCCAAGCATGTCGCCGATGGCACCAAGGCCTATGTTAGGCTCATGAACAAGTACAAATTCAACCCAACCCTTGGAGGCAAATACTTCCAAGGCAAGCAACTGCAACAGCAAGGAAAATTCGGCCCGGGCCTTGGTGGCAGAGCTAGAATCGTTTCACGCCTCCAGAAGAAGACCGGGCCTGAAGAAGATGACATTGGACTTGTGACTGCTGAGGATTATGAGAATGATGCGCTCTGGCTAGCAGAAGTAAAGATTGGGACGCCGCCACAGTCTTACTGGCTGGACTTCGACACTAGCAGTGCCGATTTATGGGTATGGTCTTATCCTCCAATGTTCAATGCTACGCGCTCAACTCTTCAGGCTTCTCTATAAAAATCGCGGTCCTAATGGGGTCTCACCTATAGGTCTGGTCAACTCATCTCCCTAAGAAAACGATTGCCCAAGCCAATGGCAAAGCGGTATACAACCCTACAAGTTCCTCCACCTTCACACCCAAGGACGGCTCGACTTGGAATATAACCTATGGCGATGGCTCCAGCGCTAGTGGCACTGTGGGCTACGATGTGCTTAACCTCGGTGGCTTGTCCATTCCGAACCAAGCCGTTGAACTTGCCAATGATCTCTCAGAAAGCTTCATCCAAACCGAGGGATCCGGCCTCCTTGGCCTTGCATTTAGCTCTATCAACACCTGCAAGCCAGAACCTGTTTCTACTCCCGTCGACACGCTCTATGGGCAGACGACGGCCAACCCCGAGGAGCGGGTGTTCACATGCTACCTTGGCAGCTGGCGCGACAAAACTGACGAGCTGGACCAGGGCGAGAGCTTTTACACGTTTGGATCCATATCGCAACCAACGGTAGACCGGTGCGGTGGCAAGATATTCTGGACACCGATCGACCCTAGTTACGGGTGGTGGATGTTCAAGTCCGCTACCGTTACGGTAGGAGACCATACGCCGCATAGACGAAGCAGAAATAATTCCGCCATTGCAGACACTGGGACAACGCTGGCGCTGCTTGATGATGCGTCGTGCCGGTATATCTACGATCAGATTCCTGGAGCCAAGTACTCGCGAGACTACATGGGGTACATTTACTCAGCAACGCTAACAGAGGCCCAGTTGCCGGTCGTCAAAATTGATATTGGGGGCAATTCTGTTACGATCCAGAAGGAGGATTTGGGTTTTGCGAATGCCGGGAACGGGTGGATCTACGGCGGAATCCAGAGCCGCGGGGACTTTCCTATTGATATCTTGGGTGGCACCTTCTTGAAGGCCGTCTATGCCGTATGTGTCCTTGATAAATATTTGCTACCGCACGGTATATAGATCCGGGAAGGGTTTGATGCTGATTGACGTTCAATACACCTAGATCTTCGATATCGACCAAAAGCGTTTTGGCTTCGCAGTGCGCCCGGAGTTGAAGCAGAACCTAGCGACGCCACCTACTGACGGGCAGTCGAGCCCATCAGATGACACTTCCTCGAAGAAGAACCTCTTGGCCAAGTTGCTTGGGAAGAATAAGACTTTGGAGAAGCATGCAGAGCTTTAGAAGGGCCGGGCGAGGAGGCTTGAACGAAGGCTAAGACGTCAACACTGAGAGCGACGTCGCGACGTCTCACGTTAGCGCGTTTCGAGTTTCGAGTTTTGTTCTTGTTGGTTTTTTGCATTACGCTATAGACTGTAGGTGCTTGTACGACCGTAGGCTGCTTGATAGCGGCTTAGGCCCTTTTGGGCACGGCGGTCCGGAAGCACTGCTTTTGGTTTGGGTGAATTGCTCTAGCACTAGGCGGTTTGGTGTCTTTCAAGGATGGTTATGTTCAGAGCACTCGAAGTAGTGTAAGACCAGAGCAAGTCATCGCTCAGAAGCAATCGATACGTTCGTTCTTTTTTTGAAACTTACGAATATTAGAAGCATAGCATCGTATTCTTAAGGATATAGCTATAAGTCGGTTCGTTACCGAACGAATTTAAATTTATGCGACATTGCTGTATGGAAAGGTTTGGATTGTGAGACTGGTAAAATATATATTATTTGTCTCATTGAACCTCCCACCACAATACTCAAATCTAGTAAACTGAGAAATACGACAATACTTCAATGTCAGGCGATATCAGTTGGTATGTTTGGCCATCGCTTAGACAGCTTAATCCTCTTCGTCGGTCTCTGAGTCTCTAGATTCCTCCTCGGTGTCTTCTTGCTTTATGCGCTTCGCAGGCCTATGCTGCTCTTTCCACTTGTTGTTTTCGCCGTTAAATTTATCGTGTGCTTGCTCTGCGGAAGTTATACGCGACGTTGTGTGGAGGCCCCGCTGGCAGCCTTCATGGTCGGCGTACTCGTCACAGCAGTCGTAACGGTACCCTTCTGGGTATCGTTCGATGATCTTTTCATCGGTATAGTCGATAGTAAGTGTGGTCTTGTGCCTCTTATATGGCGAAATGGTGGTCCAAATGTCGGCCTCTAGATCGACAAGTAGGTTGCCCGGATGGTAGACACAAGGACTTTCGGTGCCTGATGTTGGTATATGTGGCGTAAAGAGAGTCTGACAGTGGGCGCACTTATATCTTTTACGACTAGCTTTTGTGGGTGTGCTTCCTGTGCCGTCGATTTGGTCTAGTTTTCGTTTTTTGGAAGAAGGAGAGGTGATGGAGGAGCGGGAGAGGCGCGAGAAAAGGGCCTGCGCGCGGTGGAGGGTCGAAGGGTCGGTGCAGAGAGATTGTAGTATGAGGCGGAGATGGTGGCGTGGCGCGGCGTCTATCGCTTTGAGGAGGGCATTTGTCGCGTGCGCCGGGTTGGGACTGATATTTGCAGACGGCATGCTTCGGAGCCACTGTCGTTTCGATGTCAATATTAATATTATTGCGTTCGTTGCTGGATTGTTAGTTTGAGGGACTTGGTATGATGGGAAGTCGAAGAGACCTATAGAGATAATGTGGAGCCGCACATGGATATCGATGTGATACAAATTCTCGACTACCCGCGCTGCTGCGCAGGCGAGCATACGCGTAGCTGGCTCGATGGAAGGTACCTTAATTGTTATCCATGGAAAGGAGTGAAGTGAGTTCGCGAGGTTTCCAGAGCACTTATAATCTCGGACTTAAGGTAGCTTAAGATTAAAGTACGTAGAGCGCATGCTTCGCCTATCGCGAGAATCAGGGGAGCTTGTCTGACGTCAGCGCGCCAACGCCACGCGTCGCGAGTATAGTGCCTAAATCGGCTGGTTCAACGAGACTGAGGCGTTACGCTTGATATCTATACTCGTACAACGGATATCATGACTACCCGCTCGAAGAGCAGATTGATGCTCTCAACTTGCGAGGACGTCCGAACTCGACAAGACATTCAATACCAAACTATCTAGCTCCTATATCTAGATTTATAGTGGTATAGAGCTGGTACTCTGTTTAAATCACTAGACAAGCAACAATCCATCTTAACGATAAGAATAGTTTTGAGAGTCACCAACCACTTGAACTACATCTGCCCTGCCCCGGCGTGGCGACATAGACGCCGTGCAATTCGTATATAATGCATTAATGTTGTCGTTCGGGTGAGTACATATATACCAAGTCAGGATCGAGAGACTGCTCAAATGTTTGTTGTATTTTGCGTAGGACGCGTTGAAAGATCCAGCAGCTTGGGTTCGGGGCGAGAGTAGAGGCCAGGCTCGATGTGCATTATGATATATCCCAGGGGACGGATGGAATGCCATTCGGTAAAGAAGTTGAAGGCTTGGATCTTCATCAAGCAATCCTTCACAAGGTTGTCACATCGTCAGGAATGTTTGAATGGAATCTGCAATTTCCCACTTATCCACTTTGGGAAAGAAAACCTCCCTGTTGGGTAATTACAGGGTACAGGCAATCATTGATCCGATTGGTTGGGTACTCTCGCTCGCAGATAACAGCCAGTCGGGGCTTTCGCGAGGCCGAAATTACGCTGCCCATCGAACGCGAAGGCGGAGCGTCTCGTGTAACTGCCTGCCCCTATCCCACTTTGACAGCCAGAATGTAGGTAGATGCCCGCGTTCGCGTCGCAGCTATCGCCTCGTTTTCCGACTTCCCCTCATACATAACCTTATAGCTACGTCGCGTCGCACGCGTCTGGTTTTCGAGACACCCCGCCAGCTCCCCAGCTCCACATCTACAAGCTCCAGAGGGCTATAACGCTCGACGCTCAACATTCACCATGATCGATATCTTTGAGGTCATCCAGGCTGCGCCGGAAGCGCATGTCCGCACTCTCCTCCGTCTCCTCTGCGAAAGCGACTTCGATATTAAAAAGACCGCCATCGACATCAATACCAAGATCGTCGAACTCCAGCACCCCTCCGACGGCTCCAAAAAGCGCAAGCGCACTGGGGAGACGGAGATCCTCTACTGCATGTACTGCGAAGACTGCTACGTTGAAGAGGATAACACAGCCACTTCATGCGCGTACCATCCTGGCGACCCCGAGCCCGATGAGGACTTCTTCGCCGAACATGACGAAGCTTCCCAGGGACGACTCGATGATCCATGGACTATGAACGAATATCCGGAAGGTTATGTTATGACTTGCTGTGGCAGGAACAAGACCGAGAAAGGATGTAAGATCGGAAGGCACGTCAGTGGATCGAAGCCACAGAAGCCCAAGAATGGGGAGCATGAGCGCGAGCTTGCCGACGAAGAGGAGGAAGACGAAGAAGACGAAGAGGAGTATGATGAAGAGGACGAGGAAGAGGACGAGGAAGAGGAGGAAGAGGAAGGGTACGAGGAGGCCAACGAGGCTGATGAAGATGGGAAGAACTAGGCCGGTTGGTCGATTTGCCTTTTAAGTGAGTTGATGAATGGGCGGCGAAATTACACCGTCAAAGACCAAAGCTAAACCGTGGGTTCCGCAGACGCTGGCTCTCGCCCCCAGGCCGCCCGGTCATCGTGATGCGAACTTTTGCTTGAGTATGTTGTAAATAGTACCTAACAGTTTTTAATTACCAACGACCATATTTCCTCGCGCCTCGCTGCGAGACCATATCTCCTTTCTTCCGCTTTACAATGCGAAGGATTCTCATACCCTTGTCACCCATGTTCGAACCCATACCTACCTATACCTACGCGCGCCGAGCACTTGTTCTATTGACTATGCATCTTCACTTTTGTCTACATGCTGTGCCGCGCTCCAACGTCCAACAACACACCCTCGCCCACAGCCACCCCGCCGGCTCTTTGGTTCCGGTTCCCCTCAGCCTTGGAAAAAAAGCCTTGATTCATGCACCCGTCCGAACAGGCGCCAACGGCGGCCAATCGCAGCCGCCCGTCTAGGCATTTTGTCACGGTCTTCTGCGGAGGATCATTCCGTCACGCGGCAACAATCAGTACAACATGTATAATGACGAATCGAAGCGAGGCATTTGCATGCGTGCATTGTACGGATTCGTCGAGACTGGATAGCGGGTGCGTGGGCCTAACAAGCCTACACACAAAGCATCGTGATCCTAGGCGTATGAGAACCCGCAAGGCGCCGAGGGTAAATGCATGGCTCAGCTTGGATCGTGGAGAGCACATCGGCTTGGCGCGTGGGTGTAGGATATATAAAAGCGTCGAGTAGTTGCTCCCGTACTTTGTACATCCCTCCACTTCTGATTTAGTCACAGCCAGATCCATGATCTAGTCCTTCTTCGCGTTCTTGTATCAATTCGGGCATATAACTGGAGAGTTGGCTATCGAATCTAGAGATCCGGATCTAGATAAGTATTTAGCTGGTCTACCATCCTTGAGTAGACTATTCAACAAGTACCGCTGTTACTCCAGAATCTCCACCGCCAGATCTATACCTCCCCACCTGGACTAAGACACTTATAGTTTGGACAAGCTATTGCCCATACGTGATGTCCACTGCCCTTGTCCGCCACAACGGCGTTTCTCTTTTCCAACCTGGCGCTGTCGACCGATACCTCCAAAGCCACAGTGGCTCCACCTACCAGCCTTCCAGTGAGGTCTCCGTCATAAAGGCCTTTCAACGCCTCGCCATCGGTCAGAATTGGACACCCAAGCAGCGTGAGAAACAAAAGAAAAACTTTCATGCCGCTGTAGACGCCGAGTTTACGGAGCGCGTGGGTACAGGGTTTACGTTGTTCGAATGGCAAAGGCTAGTGAAAATTATTGGCATCGAGCCAATACCTAGCAGTATCACACAGTGCAGGAAGGTGCGTATATTAGCTTCACCCCGTAGCTGTAGATCCTAAGCGTATTGAATTTATAGGATTGTTACATTTTTACCTGCAGAGTGCTAAAATTACTTGAACTTTTTGTAACAGGCGATACAGAAGGAGAATATCAATATCTTCCACATCCTCCAGGCATACCGCCGCGCCACAGAGATTGACGACCTGGACCTCATTCAGCCGAGCAAGGAAATCACACGCTTCCCTTCCGTCGGCAAGCTGCGCGCTTACACGCGCAAAAACAAGATGTTCTATCGCAAGGAGAATGCTAAGGGCTCAGTGCTCAAGGGCCTGCTGAGGGTGCTTTTGTAACATTTCGATTTTGGTATAGTAATGATGGTGCGGATGACAAGCTATATACTTTGAAATTGGGTTAAATTTTACAAACATGAATCAATCAGGAGCAACTGAATGTTTTTATATGTGCGTGGTAGGTTCTTCGGTAGCATATGTTATTGTCCTTCATGTTTGATTTGTGAAATAGTTAATTGTTCTCCGCATGCACTGTCACCTTAACCTCCAACGATTCCTGTACGATCGCTGCGAGACCAGTGCAATCCTAATCAAGCTGAGATGTAAATACCAAGTTGGACGGGTGTTGGCCCGCTGATAACTGACATCTCCATTGGCATCGACCAAATTCATCAGGAAGATTGCATGTATTTAGTTTCATTTTACTTCCATTTTAGTGGAACTATAATATTTGGGGATAGTCTCAAGATCAGGCTAATATTCCCTACCTGACAAATCCAGCTGGTGTCCCATAGTAACGAGAATACTTATTTATGTGAACATATGTTAACAAGCTATGAAACAAGAACAGACTAGAATATATCGAGCATGCATATTTTATCAGACACTCGTATGCAGTGTGTACGATGCTACAAGCGAATATTAGGAGCACAATATTGTATTAAATATCATATTAAAAGCTTGGTATAATACATTATGCACTCCACATTAAACATTAAACGACCAAAAGCACACGCTGAAACTAACACAAAAGTCGAAATACCCACCAAAGAAACCGCGCCGTACAGAGACTCTGGAAGCCTCGACCACTCGGGAGTCGTCCCCATGAAGGATTGCACAGATATACCCCTAGACCGATGCAAGGAGGCCGTATAGAATGTCCCTCAGGTCCTCTCGAGGCAGAGGGTTCTCTGGGTCCATTCTACTCATCTCGTACACCAGGTCTATACACCTGTGGAATCTCTCATTACGCCTTGAGCTATCCCTAGCTTCGTACTCGGCGAAGAAGAGTGGGTAGACTTCCTCGCCCACCAGGGTGGTCTCCAGGATCTCGCCTTTTACCTCCGTCGAAGGTTGCGCATCGCCGATCACGGTATGGAGTCCCTGGGAAACCCAAATCGGCTTTGGCAGCAGGTATTGCATGCATCCATTTGGGGAGTGCATACAATCTCTCGTGCCCCGCTCCCACCGATTCAAGCTTCCGCAATCCTTTGCATCATCCCCACGGTACGGTTGAATCGGCAACAGGTATTCGCTGTAACCCTTCAGATACGCGTGGGTGCAAATTTCGAGATCCTCGGGGTGGGCTGGTGAGAATTCGAAAATGCACAATTTCTTGGACCATTTGCATAGAGGATTGTCGTAGTCATAGGGACGCCGGCGTAAGTGCACAGCTTCCTCGGTAAATAGTTTGTACTTGACTGTGTACGATACCGAGTGAAGGGTCGTGCGATGAGCGAAGAGTGATGCCATGACGTCCTTGTCATAGACGAAGTCGCGGCGGTCACCCTCTACCTGCTGGATCCGGATGTTGAGCGTCCGGAGCCTCTTCGGGAGTTCTCTGGCCAATCTCTTCTATAGAGCAATCGGGTATTTAGTACGTGGCTATAAAGAAATGAGCGATTGGGGATTCAGCTTCAGCAACTTACCAACATACGGGTGACAAAGGCATCGAAACCTGGCATATAAATCTTACACATGAAACATTCCAAGGTAAGACTCACAAGATTCTCAAACTTCCGAATATACGCCAGTACCCATCTGAACCATGTCATGGTGGATTCAGCGCCCGAGAGAGTGAGAACCTCTGCAGTATGAGAATTATCCTTTGCGATATGTTCCATATACTGCATGCCAATGGTGTATTCCCTGTCGTCTTGGTCCAAAAACCCAGTGTCGAGTTCAAGCACTTTTGCGCCATGCGGAACGCAGGCTGTTAGACAAAGGTCTCGAAGACTCACTAACGGTGGACCAAGCCACTTGAACTTCTCCGTTTGGGTTTTGTGACGGCCAAAGAAACATCGGAGAGCGGAGAGCACGGTGCACTTGATCTGATCACGAGTACTTTGCTCCTCCTCCTCCTCCTCTTCCTCCTCTTCCTCCTCCTTCTTCTTCTCCTCATCGCGGCCGAACCTTTGGCTGAGGAAATCGTAAGGGAGCGTAGCCTCGAACGTGTGGAGTTTTGGTAGATACAAAGCTCGCGCAAACTCCACAATAGGATCGAGACGCTCGTTACTGATGTCGGCTGGACTGGGAATTTCATCAAATATCTCTTCAGCCGTCTCGGGATGGTGAAATACCCCCATGGCTAGACGTTCGAGGCGTGGAGCAGCCGTGATAAGTTGCGTCCAGATCCCAAACGCGAGGAAGTAAGACTTGCACAGACGTAGATTTTTGCCGAGTTTCCAGCGAAGCTCCAGTCGTTTGAGCCGGGGAAATGATGGGACAGACACGGACGGCTCCATATGGCGGGCGACGGTTAAATATTCTTGTTGAAACTGGCTGAAAAACACGGTCAACTCCGAAAGATTATCCCATCCGTTGATATTTTGCAACAGATAAAAGTCACTCCGCAGTGTCAGCATAGCCGCTGGGTTGATGGAGGTATATATCTCTCGAAGTGGTGCATAAAAGAGACTGTGGAGGTCGATGTCGTCGGGCTTGTAGAAAGGACAGACGGTGAGATGTCTGACATGTTCGAAGAGGTCCGGGTTTTGACAAAGCTTAGACCAGACGCGGGTGTCCATAACTTCATCATCATCAACGAGCACAGCGGCGCTATTGTACAACAGTGGGTATGAGGCTCGAGCGAGCGGCGAGCATGCAAGTGCCACTGAAGCAATATCGCGCTTGGGCAAGTGCTTGATAATTTTCTGAATGATCTCGAGAGGCATATTGCGGAACGGTGAGGCTGCCAGCGGTGAGACTAGGGCCAGTGAGGCTGGGACTGGTGCGGCCGGTTGCGTAGGCTCCTTCTTAGAAGGCCACTCGAGATGCTGACCAATGCCAGCGCACAGATCCTCACAGATTGTTATCATTTCTTCCGGTGCTTGGATGCATTTTGGAGTCGTATGCTTGCGCATTTTCCCCGACTGTGGCGCTGGCCTCTGCGGACCAACCTGAGACTGGTGTGCTTTTTGATCCATGGTTCGTACAAGTTGTAAGTTCGTTTGTAGGTAGTGAATGTAGGTATTGAATAGTAGAGCTAGAGGAAACGAGAGACTGAAGAAGTGTAAAGAGCGGTCGAGCGGTTACTTATTGTGAACGAAAGTCTTGACAGTGAAGTAAACGAATGAAAATGCGGCAGGCCCACAGAAGCAGGGGGGCGGGGGGTAAATACTGCTGGGAGCTGACCTGAGTAATATATCTATCCTTCTCTGATGCGTCTATTAATATATTAGGGTTGAGGCCCAGGCCATGAGGACTCGAGTGGCCTCATTCAGACGCAGTTCAACATCAGTGGTAAGGCTGATCATACCGAGGGACCAGCTTATATTAATATCGTGAGTGAGGTAGAAGGCGACAAACAATGTGCGCGTTAAGCGGTCTTGCCTCTCGTATGTGGCGCATCTTGCCAAATAATCTTTGATTTTGAACAAAATTCAATACTGCTCTCCAGTAACTGCGGCGATCTGGCTGCTCGTGTTAACATGTTAACATGTTGCATTTTTGTATCGCGATGTGTTAGAACACTACATAACTTTCGCGCACAAAGTACTTTCAAATACTGTCTCACACACCAGTGCGTTTATCCATTTGCGGGGCGGGATCTCGAGGAGAAAAATGTCTATTGCGAGGGTATTTACTGCAGCCGGCTCTAATTCGAAGATCCCTTCAGAGAATTCCGGAGGCCCAGACAATTACTCAGGCCACGTAGTGGTGGTGGATATATATGGTACTCAGATCTCGCTCCATTACTGCGCTGGTTACTAAGGCTAGCTACCTATACATATACAGATAGACCTGATCGCATCGCTAAAATAAAATGCACAGATATAAACTAAGATCTGGCATCCATATACAAGGATTGGCGCACATGTTCTGGTCGTACACGTATACAGCTCCGCTGCACATCTGGTCATCCCGATGCCTCCCACCACGCCTCTTCCATGCCGATTCGTTCAAGAGTCGATTAAGCTTCATTGACGAACAGTCCAGCCATTCCCTGCCCGCTGCCAATACACATGCTCGTCAATAGCACCTTCTTGCCAGTTCGCCTGCATTCCGACAGGCCAGTGACAACCTGACGCGCTCCAGTCGCACCAAGCGGGTGGCCGAGCGCGATGGCACCACCACGCGGATTCATAATCTCATGGGGTATCTCAAGCTTGTTGAGGCAGTAGACGGCCATGGAGGCGAAAGCCTCGTTAAGTTCGACGACATCAATGTCCTTGATCGTCAAGTTGAGCTTGGAGAGGAGTTTCTGGTCGGAGACGAAAGGTCAACTTCGATGTTCCATGATGCTATTGGATCCACCGTAGTGGATATATGCGTAGTGTGCATGACTTACAGGAATGGCGACGCTCGGGCCGATACCCATGATTCTTGGGGCAAGTCCGACAACGGTGCTCGCGACATACTTGCCCACAATCGGCTGGCCGAGCTTCTGCGCCGTCGACCGCTTCATCAGCAGCACTGCTGCCGCACCATCTGTAACCTGGCTGCTGTTGCCGCCGGTTGACCGGTCGCCGAACTGTGGGAACGCCGGGCGGACCTTCGACAGCGACTCGAACGTGGTCCCGTACCGCGGACCCTCGTCTTTTGTAACTGTGATCGTCTCCTTCTCGCCAGTCTTCGGGTCCACAACCGTCGTCACGATCGGGAGGATCTCGTCGTCAAAGTAGCCGGCCTTCTGCGCGACCTCGGCACGGCGGAAGGATTCGGCGGCGTAGCGATCCTGCATCTCACGAGTGATGGAGAAATCCTTGCCGACGTTTTCCGAGGTCTGGCCCATTGGCTGCTTGCAGTCTTCGGCCTCCTGGTTGGCTGTTACCTCCGGGGAGAGGACGAATGGGTCACGTCGTTTCGTGTTCTGTGTCATCGACTCGGCGGCGACGGCAATGCCGATTTCGATAGAGCCATTAGAGATCTCGTGGGCTGTTGAATGGATACGTTACATCAGTGAGGGCGTCCAATCGAAGCATGCACTCTGCACTCGATGACTGCATGCCAGATTCTTGCAGGTTCAGGGAAGCGAATACGATGTTCCAACGACCCGGAAGGCAAATGCAGAGAGATGCAAGTGAAGGTGCATGCAGTCACGGAGAGGTTTCAGCCACATACCGATATCCTGAATGGCCATCAGCCCGGACGAGCAGAACCGGTTGATCGAGTGCGCGGCCGTGGTGTTCGGGAACCCGGCAGCCAGGGCCGCAGTTCGGACCTTGTATGCCATGTCTACGTCGCCGACATTGCCGCATGCGATATCCTCGACCAGGGCCGGCTCGATTTTGGAACCCTTGAGGACGCCCTGGAGTAGCTGCATGACCAGGTTCTCGATCGGGGTGTCCTTGAAGGAACCCTTCACGCCCTTGGCCAGTGGGGTACGGGTCGCGTATGTAATGACGATATCATCGGGATTTTTGGACAGCCTGTTCGACACCGGGGCCGCGAGGCCCGCCACCTTATGTTAGCCATTGCAAATTGATACTGATATAGAATTACATGTGTATGCAACCTGCGCGTGCGTGCGGGTGGCAATGACAATTAACCGCGACGTAGTCCGAGCAAGGACAGTCGAACGTGGAGAATCTTCTACACCACATGCATGCGAAGATATTCATACTCGGCGGCGAACAGGAATACAAGTGGACTCGAACGGCGACGACGACGACGCCGACGGAGATATGACTCCCAGCGACGAGGCGAATATTCTAGACGTGCTCGCGAAGACGGCCAGTCGCGTGGGTGGGTCTCAGACACGCATACACCCGCAGGCATGTATGGATACAGTAGATGTGGAGTTCCAACTTACACGGATGCGCGCCCCGACGAAACGGCAGGGTTTAGGTGATTCAAGACGTTCTTAAGTCTATCCGCCATGGTGACAGTGTGCGATGCTATTGGAGGAGCCGGGAGATGAAGGCGAACGGATGGGCGTTCTCAAGTTTGAAACGTAGCGGTACTAACGGGGGTGTATGTCGAATCGAATCGAACTGGGGCTGTGTCACGAATAACTTCAAGTCTTCTGGCTGCAGCGGCGAATTTATATATTTGTCTGGCAGAGCTGAAATCGAGGAACGCCGAATTCGAAACTCAAATCGAAGGGAGCACGCGAGGTTATACAGGGTTGAGTTCTAAGTTGTTCGATCCGAGCTTACGGCTACTCGCCATTCGTCTGGGGAAGTTTTGGGCGCGCCGTTTGAGCCGAGGTAACTCGCCTCTTTTGCGTGGAAAACAGCAAGGGGCAAGCACATGACGCGAAATGCGCGGTGCAGCCGGCCAGCCGCGGCAAACGTCCGCCAATCGTGTGGGAGTATCTTGTTGAAGCCAGGTCTTCACAGCTGCACAGCGGCAGGGAAGGCACTGCGGCTCTCGCCACAGCTACACAACGGGGAACTGAGTAAAATGCCTGCAGCAGATTAGATAATACATAGAGCTCTAGATCCTGCTAGAATTGTTGCAAATTGCAGCGGATTTTGCTGTATTTGTGTTGTAAAAGTACCAAGCACGTCTAAAACCTGCATGAGGAAATTCCTTGACTTCATTGAGGGTTTTGGGTGCGGGACGTAGTCATTTTAGATGTCATAGAATATAATTCGGTGAGCCTCCTTCTAGTAGTCTATATATGCGCGTCGAATGGCAGCCGGTATCACGGTCCCGGCGAAAACGCTAAAGTACACACAAGTATCCCACGGGCTCCGATACAAGAACATCGCATTACCGGTATATCTTAATAACCGCTGTGTTCAACTACCTGGCCCGCCGGATCTCCATTGTGAAAAGCAGCGGCGCTGTCGTCACAACCTCCACCTGTTCCCGTGCAAGGTGGTTGCTCGTGCTCACCATGCCCCCGAACCGTGTTTCCGCGTCCGTGAGATCCCATTCAAGGCCCTGGGTCGTGATCACCGACGGCCCGGCCACGGGTATCAACCCGCAAGTCTTCCCGAACAACCTCGTGGGGGTCTCGATCACATTCCTTCCTTTTTCCAGCAAGAACGTCACGCTGTCAGCCGTCATCAACGTCAGCCGCCTGCGAGGTGACGGTGGCTGCTGCGAATTAAATGAAGCTGACGACGACGGCAGTGGTGACGGTTCCGAGTTCCGATGCTGACTTGTCACTGGAGCAGGGCCCTTGCCCTCCGGAAGGGTGCCGGAGGAAGCAGCGCCGAATGCTCGACTACGGCTAGCATGAAACAGTTGATCGATCGAGTGAAAGCCCTGATCCACCCTCCCTCCTGTCGCCCCGTAAGCAACCACATCCATGGGCTCGTACGGCCCCGGGTGACCAGCCCGCGCGGCGATAGTCATCGCATCATCCGGAGATGCAAATTGTTCCGCGGATTCAATTGCTTCTCCGGCTTGGAGCTGCATCTGTTTCTCCTCCTGTTGATCTATCCAGTTCAGGGATTTGGTAAAATCTGTGTCGTATTGGCTGTGGTCTGGGACAATCGTGACTCCAACCGCGCGATAGCTGGTGCCAATATATGGCTTGATGGAGTCCAAATCTCCAGTAATGCAATCCGGAACCTATCACTCATGACGGCGAGATTTTCTCCCCTGTCTCAATAAGACTGAACATGACGCTAAAGCGGGAAGCAGCAGGAGGAGAGGTGGGCAGAGTGCTAGGTAGGCAAAGTATGGAAATTGTTCCGCGATAACCCATGGAAGTCCGGCACAGCCGTATCGGGGGACGTAACGTAACTTCGGGTCAGAGGGACGGCAGCTAGGGATGCTGGAAATAGGATTCGGGCTGATCTCAGTTACACATACCGGCATATAACCGTCAATTCGGAACGGCCATAGATAATTCGCTCCACCATCGGCACAGACTCGAAGGCTAGCTACACCATCCACAAATGGATACTCCGCGGGGTTAGCATCCATGCATTCAATAACTTTGTCCAATTTTCAATCCCACGCCGCGGACGGCATGTAACTTGATTACTATAAAGGGCATGCACAATAGCACCACGATCAAGGGGAGGGCTCGATCCGGTCCTTGCCAAAGCGGGGGACAAAGACAGCCAGCCGGCGTCCTGCGTGTCTGCCTACCGTTTTTCCATAATTTCGTGAAACCTTCAGCATCGACGATTGGCTGGTTGAGTATTATCAGAGCGAACCTCGGCCGCCCGGTCTCAGCTTGGTCACTCAGGTAATCACCAGGCGACCAATATGTAATCGTATCCATGACTGGAGTTGAAATTGCCACCCACTCTGGCCTGACGTGACCTGACGTGACCTGATATCTGACGTCCTGCAGGGTGATATAAAAACAGGTTGCGCGACGTCGCTGGGAAGGTAGGTTGGACCTGGGGGGTTCGCTCCCTGCCTACTCAGGCAGCTTTCGGGCGCACGAGCTGTTCGGTCGCGCAGGACGTCGGCCAAGGGTAGCTGATACGGACGGACTGTGTTCAACGGGACATCGCGGAGCTTGATTGCGCGTCGTGCGATTGGCTGCGGCTCGAAGGCGGGTGGTTGAGATACAGAAACTAAGCTCCTGTTGTTTGTTGGGTGTAACGTAATGATTGAAGCAAAGCCTGCCACCAACATCGCTGTGGCGGCTTTGGCCGAAGCGGTAAGCTAGCCGCAGATAGTTTTACGCCCGCAAGTTTACTGTGACAGGCTGCGGTAGGCCCAGCTTTGTCCACGCCCTTCGCCGACGATATGACGATGGCTGTTGCGACAGATGATTCATCCTCACGAGGGCGAATGCGTGTTAAGTAATCAGAACAGGTTCAAATTTCATGTCCGCCGTTGACAAAGATTTTTTCCAAATCGCTGTGAAGTTATAAATCCGGATGAGATAAAGGCCGATATTGCCGGCGATTAGGTAAGCTAGCTGCTGGCGGCAAGTCCACGCGAGTTCCGCCAGTTTTCCCGAGGAGAAAAATTACTACGGTCTCCGCCAACAGTTTGCTGTGGCTCATCCTCCTCCAGAGGCTTCTCGAATTTGCAGCTTCTTCGGGCAGGCCGACCCTAAGGCCTGAATTCCATCCAGTCCGCTGGGAAGCAATGATGGCACTCTGCATGAGCTTGCGCAAGCTGCCCGTTGTTTGAGTTTAAATTTTGCCGCTTTTACTCCTCACTTCTGCTATGATCCTATGAGCCCTGGTTTGCCAACAGCCACGCAGCCTGGTCGATAATTCCTTTTCTCCGTTGCGCTCTCTGTGGGTAGCAGCGGCGCTTGCTTGTCTCCAGCCTCATCTTGATGCGTCGAAAATGGGTCCACCATGTCCCCCGCGGTTCCCTATTACTCCCCAGATCTAATATCATTTCTACCTCCACCTCTCTCCCGCCCTGTCGATCCCCGGGATAAGCTCGCCCGTTTAACGGAGCCCTGTACGCTGATGGTTGCTTGGTTGCCTCAGTGGAAGGGACACAGGCGAGAGATCAATTTTAGCACTCGGTGGGAACTCGCAGCCCCGATTCGTCAGCTGGTGCTACGCCAGAGAGCTCTGCTCGCTCCTGGCGCGACTGACCAGCTCGGAGATGTCAGATGGGGTACCTATTCACCCACTCTCCTTTAGACGAATATTGTAATCTGAGTGCACCCCCAGCTCTTTTTATCAAAACGGTCCTCTTTTGCCTGGAGCACGTCAAGCAACTGCCACCCAACAGGATTGCTGGGAGGCGGTTAATGACGTAGCTTGCTCACACGAGCAAGGACTCCATTCGGCTGGGGCGCTCCGGCAGCTGCGATATCTCGTCGATATTCTGTCCAGCTGATCCTTTGGCAGAACCAAAAAAAAAAATCTCTTTCTGGTACTTCGTTTATAGACGCATACGAATGACAAGCTGAATGCAGCGCCTTTTCACATGATGGGTGGCTCGAAGAGCAAGCAGCGGTCGACTCGCTGGTGACACGTAGACGAATCGGCGTGTTTTCATCCCTTTGGCGCCAGGAAGCTCCATTCGATATGCTTTCCTGCAGAATCTAACGGTCGGAGCGGGCAGTGTTCGCTGACGTTTGCTCCTGCAGGCATGACAAGTCTCCGGGCGAGCTTGAGCTTTCCGATGCTGAACCGACGGGTTGTGCAAGGTTACATGATTGGTAGACCGGCTGATTGTGGGCCTGCATGCCTGTCATCCGGAGCAAGTGACAGGTGAAGTGACGGTGGCGCAGGCATCCCCGAACTAAATCGTGCGGCCAGTGCGGCAGTATGCATCCCGGGCCAGGGAGCGCCGGTATGTGGCGCACGCCAGGACATGAAATTTTTTCTGCGGCATTACACACGAGCAACAGCCGACCGGGTGGATTGGGTCTTCGATCTTCCTGTGCATCGCGCAATCGGTCAGCGCTGGCTCGATCAACCCCCAAGGGCCCGCGATCAAAAATGGAACTGGCGATGTTGACTTTGATATACATTTAAGTACGGGCGGAATTAAGAGCATGGCAAGGCCGGAAATGTTTACCTAATCCGCACGGAAGGAAGCCATGGCGATTGCAATTGGCCTGACGAAACTCTTGGAGGCCTTCGGACATCCGAACTCCTAAGCTCTAAGCTACGGACACATTAGTATATGTACCAAACTGGCGCCTAATTAATACTGTCGCATCTATTATATGCCTCACCTCGATACCTTTGCATTGGAGCAAGTAGGCAGGTTTACGCAATCTCTGCTAGCCAGCCCGAGATCCCGTCTTTGCGACATCTCTTGTCTTCGAATTCAAATTCCCCATCTCGATGCATACCCAAAGCTGCGTGGTGTGGTTGTCTGTCTTGTCTTGCAGTGAAACCCGCCAGCTAAAGCGGAGAGCAGCACGACGGCCTGTCTTCCGTAGCCAGTTTAGCGGGCGAAGACTGGAGGCGAAGGACGGTCATCGAAAGACATACGTCCAAAGCCATCGATCCAACCGGTCTTCCATCCGTACGCTCCGTGCGCATTACGTACACATGAAGGTCTTGGAAGGCCTCGAGAATCGTGCGGAACAGGAGATGCTCGGCCCACTCGACCCTGGGCGACCAACCAACAGCTGAAGTCCGCATCAGAACCGCCAAGCATGCAACCCAACCTGCACGACGGCATCGAATCGAGTCCCATCGACGCAAGGCTGGGAAGAGGAGCTGCAGCTTGCACATTGGATTCGAGCAACCGCTGCAACGTAGCCCGAGGCCAAGGACGCGCGAGCTGGGAGGTCCTGGCAATCGCCGGCGGAGGGATGCTGGTCCATTTGCCCAAATGCAAACTGCAACAACGTGCAGCGCGTGCCAAGACTTGAATATCAACGAACCGTCGACCGACAGCCCGTTTCAATTGAGACAGCTGCGTCTCCCTGACTTGGACATCCTGGCGTCCGCTCCGTCCTCGGTTAGTGGTCTCGCTCGACCGCCGGGCCTGTTTGTGAACGGCAACGGAAAGTATCGCAGGAGCTATCGGACGTCTGTGCCGAGGATCAAGGCGTGTCTCGCCGTCGTGGAAATCGAACCGATAGCGCTGTTTCCAGAAGCTGGGCAGCGGGGCTGCACGGGCGTGCTCTGTAAAAGCAGGCTACAAAAGACCTCGAGTGGGTCGCCACCGTGTCTCGCTGGGAATACTGGCATGGACGGCATCGAGATTGGTGTGGATGGACGCATCTGTCGATACTGGGATTTCGTAGTGATCCTGCCCCATGTGTACAGGCGCGCAGGTTCCTTTGAGGGGTACAGCTGCATCGCATGCATGAATGCTGATGGGACTAGTACCGTCCGGAGATTCGGCTGGCCGTGGTATCCAGGCTGGTGCCTCTGCTGCTGTCCATACAGCCCGCTGGATGGGAAAAAGAGACTCGATGTCGGGCCCGGGGGAGCGGGCGCCCGGTTGCTTTCGACGTGACGATGTTCGTGCAAGAGAAGGGTTGGATTGATCAAAGAGGATGCATAGCGGGAAAGAAAGGTCACTTCAACGACGCAAAATGACAGCCGCAACTTTTCCCTTGACCCTCACAACATCAACGTGACAGCCAGCCAATTAGTTTCAAATAGCCGGCATCTCACGTTCGCTCGCTCGCTCTCCCTCTCTCCCGCCTGCATCACGCGTGTATACAGCGGGTCGGAGGCTAGCACGTTCAATCTCAGGTTGAGAGCCTCTCTGGAACCCCATTGGCGACGGAGGCCACCACCGACGTCCCGTCCCAGCTATATCACTTTCCTAATATCCACTCTGACCATGCCGAGGATATGACCAAGTGTAAATTCGCTTCGATCTTTCTATTTTTGCTGTTCTAATACCCCAGAGCTGACAATATGCAATTAGTCGTACGGGCCTCCTGACTCAGATATCCTCCACGCCCGTCCCCCAGATAACGTTCTTTCGAAACAGCTCCATCCACTCACGAGCCCGAAGGGTTGTCGCGACGTCGCCGAGCCCGGGTGTGCGACCCACCGGTATCGTACTCGTTCACAGATCACCGGGTCCCACCAAGGCTCACAAAGATGCAGCGTCGCCATGGCGCCAAACCCTGAATTTCAGGCATGCTATCTACACTGATGCACTAACCTATCGACGGATTCGTACCAATAATGAGGTATCGTCTACCTGAATGCTTACACGGTCTTCAAGGAGCCACACTTAATTATCGGTCAGCATAAAGACGGCAGACACACACTCCATTAAAATAAACAAGGCTAATTTTGGCATTCACGCTGCTTATAGCCTAGTGCATGCACCCGCCAGTTAGCTGGCTGGTCGATATTTTGCATAAGCATGGAAGAGTTACATCCCAATTAGTATCAATTTCGCCCGGTACTTTTAGTCTTCACAAAGTCAAATTGACTACTATCTGGCAAGCGGCCAAATATTGCCTGCTCCTTTGAAGCGTCTAGCAATACGAGCAGCGGACCGGGGCCGGAGCGCCTTACCAGAGCTCCCATACGAAGGTTTCGTCTCCCGTGGCTGCCATGCCACGGGACCTGTTTCGTAAACCAAATGCTGACCGCGAAGCACGGGACCAATTTTAAGTCCCAGCCAACCCCAGTCGGACACAGGGCAGGGCGAAAGCCCTACAGCCAAGTAGCAACCAGTTCGATAGCAAGACGGGATATAGTTCGCCTCGAAAGGCACACATTTGACTCAGAGGATACTCAAAGCTACCTGGGGAATAGAAAGGGACTGTTTAGGGCCCGTCACGAGCCGAATTTCATCAAATATGGTGCCTAGTTTACCCGCTCTTCCCTCTCTCCGGCTCCGGCTCTGTCTCATCCAGGAGGATATTAAACCCATCACATTGTCCCGGATAAGCTGTTCTTCGCTTGAACGGAGGCTATATTACACCACTCGACGAAACTATTCCCAGGAAGCACTTCGCAAATATGATTCTACCTGCAACAACCGCGCGCAAAATACAATTCCTGAAGTGGATAAAAGCCCGCGATGGAGGGTCGACCGCCGGAGTAATGTATGGTATTGAGCAAGCGAGGCAATGGGATGCCTGAATTCTCAACCGATATTATCGCAAGGTACAAACATGTAGCTGCGTACAGAGATAACATTCGGACGTTTCCTGCTTTGTCGGTCGATTTGTCAGCACGCAACGTGGTGTTATATTTATGGTGTGATAGAACATATACACGGATCAACGTATATTAATGTAACGCGTGCGCTGGCCAGAGAGGATACAACTTGCGATGGTGTAGGTTGTCACTGCATGCACGCCAAGCGTATAGGCAGAGAGAGATGTGAGTGCGCGTGCGCGTGCGTGCGACTTCGTGCGTGGGTTCGTGCGTGGGTGTGTGGGATATATATCGAATATATTAATTAGACATAAACACAAGAAATATATTAATAATAGTGTCGAGATAATAAACCGCACGCGTTATTCTGTATTGGTTAGGCTGAGACGTCGAACGTTGAACTTTCGATATTTTCGGTATTTCACCCGGTATTCTTTCGTGGATCTAGGGTGAACTCGGAGGAGTCGACATGCCTGTGTAACCTTGCAATCCATACTATAGATGCATCCTGTGCAATACTGATATGGTCCAACCATGGGTATAGTAAGACCTGAGGTGTAAACAGGTAGCGAAAATGACAATATACCGACACTTCGTCGTTCGCATGATGTGCAAGCAGCTCTATCGTCGGCTCTTCGGAGTCGTCCGATTTTATATTACGTTAATGTTCCGTGCCGATAGAATTTGGTATAATAACAAGCTAATAAGCATGCACAACAGCGGTACCTTCGGCTAGTTTAGTCGTTTCAGGCAGCAACATGCCTAGCCGTCTTCGCATTTTTTCAGAATCGAGGGGGTCAGGATGCAGGATGCCGTTGCAGAAGCGTCTGTGGGTACGGCACATACGCATATTTGACTGGCTCGAGCTCGTCATCATGGGGTCTGTTCCGATGTCTGGATGTCGTCTTCGTCGCAGCACTGGCCAGGTGAGCGCTCCTGCACGCACACGCACGGGAGAGAAAATTTGCACTGGATATGCACGCGTGCAGCCTCTATGTGATACTTACGTACAGGTATATGTGGACTGATGAAGCGCTCGGCGATACATGTACCTCCCGATACAGTTGTATTGGTCCCGGCCTTGGGCAGCTCCGTGCTTTTGAAGTTGGCACTGAAGGCAGCCGTCGGGTCCGAGCGTCGACGCGACGGTCGTCCCGCCTCATCATGTAAGCCTCAAACAAAAGATGCCGTTCGGGATGCATGTCTGATATACCTTATTCAAACGGTTAACAGCACCCCGAGTTTCTCGAAGAGAGACATATTTCCGCTTTTGTCACATGGCCCGATATATCGATAGCCGACCTGATAACCCTGACATATATATTCATCCTTACTCGCGATGTTATTATACGAGCGTATGCATGCACGCATTGGAAGCATGATGATCGATGAATGGATGGATGTGCATGCTGCGGATTTATGGCGCGGATACGGACGAAAACATCAGCGCGAACCCCGAGTGACCAGCCAGCTAGCGACCCGGATAATTCGGCATCCGCAGTTCATTCAGGATGTTTCGTTCGCAAATGCAGCAGTAAGAAGCAAAAGAAAATATAGAGAAGCTGTGCTTGGATGATTCCTGCAACGGTCGTACATACACAGTTTTCCTCTCGTTGATCTATCCTGCAAGCAACCCCTTCGCGTGCCAGAATCGAGAAATTTCCACCAATATCGAGTGCCGGTACATCATGGATGACCATGGATGGCGGTTATGTCAAAAATCGACAGCGCTGACGACAGGGCATGGTCATGGAAGCATGTCCATTTTGGGATTCTCAAGCCCCATGCATACGAGTGAACAGGGCGTCTGACGAGTAAGCTCTGGCGGTTGGGCGCTCATCCTAGCTACACATGTGCGCTGCGGAGTCAGCATTTAATTAGAAAGATCCTTTAGCAGCACGTATCGGGAAAGGGCGCTCGAAATTTGAATCGAAAAGCTGGCTTCACAGTATTCACGAGCGCTCGTCTGTCACCAAGAAACTTACATGCTAGTTCTCGCATGCATATTCACTTCACACCACGCACGCCATGCGTCATGCGGGATGAACTTGTCCGTCTGCTCGGGTTTCCTTCCTTCATGTCAACTTTTTATTCTCCCTAGCTAAGCCAAACCGAACCGAATCAAATTTGAAATCGAATCATGACGCGACAACGCAAACGGCTGCGGTTGGAAGCTGACGAAGTGCGTTGCATCCGCCAATTAATTATGGGTCGCCGAACTCTTCCACAGCTGGCAGCCCATGGCGATGGGTTCGATCATGCACGATATGGTACATACACACGCCGTTGCAGCCGATATTATCCGCACGGATCCTCAGCATTGGGTCGGCCATGCAGCCTTGGTGGCTGCGAGTGAGGCCAGTCGACATGGAGCTGGCTAAATGGTCGTATCGGCCTCGGGCGAGCTAGGTAGTCGACCTGACAGCTAAGTCACACATCCAGTATGCGGCCAGGCAGCACATCGCCGGGTAGGATTAGCCGGCCGCTCCCACCATGCTGAAGAGTTTATAGTGAACCCGGGCCTCGAAATAGATTCTGCAGGCTCGCTTGACGAGAAAATTGCGATGATACAGGAAGGAGAAGTTGAACATGCAGCCAGAAGAAGAAAAAAGGAACTAAACTATTGCTAGAGCTCGAGCTATCATGCATGTCCTCGATGCACGATGCCATCAATAGATAGTGGCAGTTTTGGATATATCATTTTTCCTGAGAGCATGCATACCTCCAACTCGAGACGAGGGACATGGTCTGGAGCTCGCCTGACTTTCCTGTGGCGGACACGTCTCTCGACCAAGGACATATTTCTTAGCATCTTTCTTTTCGTGTCTGCCGCTAATTCAGTGGAGACATGACTGTTCTCGGATGCCATTGTGCTTGCTGCCAAGGAATTGCTGGCTTGCTACGAATTCAGCGGTAGAATTAATTGCCGAAATTGACACTAGTTCGCACGAACTTTGACTGAAACTTGGAGGCTCATTGAAAGCGCGAGTTTGCTACATGGGCGCCGTGGGCATGGGCGTCTGGTTCACGGACGGTGGTACAAGACTGGAATGTGGATCTCTTAACAAGGCGGGCTAATCGCTGGCCATGTTCTGCACAACTCGCCTACTCGGCACGCAGCTGGAGCCGGGTCCGGCTAGAACCAAGGCAGGACTCTTAGCTTAGGCAAAGTCCTCAGGTTTGCAACATTTGCATTCGGCGGATATCGATCGGGCGTCTTAAGGCGACTAGTGGGCCTGTCTTACGTTCGACGAAAGTTGGCTTCAGAGCTCCACTTGTCGAACATGGAAGATGCGGTAATTCTGCGCAACTATTCCCCATGGGATGCGACGTTTGAGCGTAGTGTGCCAGCGCAACTCCATGTCGAAGTATCATAACTTTATAGTCTTGGCATGAACTCTACGAGTATAATATCACATATCACATATAGAACATCAGGCACAAACGGCGGCCGACCACGATTAACGATGTTCGAGCGCTGCCATAGGCTCCACAATGTCTGCAGAACTTCAATTAATGGGTCGGGGTTCACCCATCGCGGAGCTTCCCCAGATAATTGCCCAGCTTCCAATGCGTGTGCACTCATTCCAGGCATATCACCAGACACCCAGGTGCCAAGGAAAGCTGGCGCAGCGCCTCGTTTCTCGAGTCAGCCTATTGTATCAAAGCCAGCAGTGATGCATGGATGCAGAGATCTGAAACTCGGAGTCCGGAGAGCAGCCAGATCCACCTTGCGATATCTGAGTTTCGATTTTCAAGAGAAACAAAGGCCATCATTGCGGAGGCCCCAGCTGCATAACGTTAACAACCTCTTTTGAGATCAAACATCGATCCCATTCGGACTTGATGATGCATGGCGCTATTCAGGTATGCAACTCCTGCGCACAGGCACTCGACTTCGATATCGATCTATGCCGACCTTGGTAGCCATGTCCGAGTCCTACCTGCCGTGACCCCCTTCGATTCGCACCGGAGGTAAGGAGTAAAACATTTGACATTCCGGTGGCTTGGGACACGGGAAACCTATCGAATAGCAAGGAAGAGCTTGCACGATCCGATCTGGAGGCTATGAATCGGTTACCGGCTAGCGGATGTAACAACGACTAAAGTAGCCACCGCAGCCAGAAATATATTGCTCCCCGTCTCTCGGAGACGCCTAAATTGTCTGCCGTTGTGCATAAATATCGCAACTGTGCGACGACATCTTTGTTCATCGTACGCGTATAAGTACGACTTACTCGATTGAATTCCGGCGGCTACGAGACGTATATATGATAATTATACATGCATGATGTCGACTGTGTTATATGTGTCCAAACTCAACCTTGCATGCGCATGCTACTCCACATGCAGCCATGCCATTCCAATCAATTCAGGTTCAACCAGGGTATATGTGCTCGATACAGCACAGGGCTTGATCGTTGTGGCTCCTGGCTAACAGGGATTCCCTAGGTTTAAACCGATCAGTCCTCAGCCAAGCTCGGCATTCATTCCCCGAGTTTCGTCCGCGACGCCCTGTATGCAATATATGCCAGGAACTTGCGAGATCGCAAACATCAAAACGCACAACATGACTCGCAGCAGCCTCATTTCGATCGACGCCCTACCTGGGCTTTTATCATATGATGTGATTAATTCGAGTGTTCCGCTCCATGGATCCATATATGGACATATGGATCCATCTGTGCGATGCGTTGCGGCTGAACGGAGAGGTTTGTGCAATTGTGCCGTCGGCCGAGGAGATCTGACGAGGCATGGCTTACGCTCGAGCTTAGCTGACGGCTGGCAAACTATTACAGATCTATTACATACTATGTCCTTACTTGAGTACTGCTGCATCTGCGACTTGTTCGTCACCCGCAAAGCATCTATCAATACGCTGCCAAGCCGCTGCCGCCGCTTTTCAAACACCAAGCCCTCAAAGATGGATTAGAAATGTAGATGATTCCGAAGCCGTCATATCAAGTTCACGGCGCCAAGCTCAAGAAAAGCAGGCTTTTGGTTCCATAATTTGCACGCCTTTTGGTCTGATATTATGTCACTTTATGCCATGTAATGGCTTGATAATTGCCCAGATATAAGCCGCCAGTCTATCGATTGGCGTTATCGAGATCCACCAGGAGCGCTCGAGCTCGACGTCCCACCTGACGGGAATTCCCAAGAAACCCGGCCCTCTTGACCCGCAGGATGCAATTGCGTCGGCCGAGTTTATCCAAGGTTGCACCTCATGAGACATGCAGTCGAAGTGGAGCAAGATGCTATCGAGAGTCAGTCATATCAGCAATCTAGGCTCGTCTCTGCCCAGAGTTCTATCAGAATTGCATGCATGGGCAGTCGATGAGTACTCCAGTGTACTGTCTTGTAGCCGTACTGGATACGGGTACGGGTACGGGTACGGGTGTCGTCGCGGCATGGCATCGTAGGGATCCCTGGCACCGTCATCTGCACCGGCCGCACAGGCGCACACTCTGTCGAAGCATGCCGCAATATCGGCGGGTTGCCCAAACCGACGCCTGGGCTCCGGGGATGCAAAGCGGCTTATGACACGATGGTGTAACCCTAGAATGCTACTTTAAACCCTGCCGACAACCCGCTGGATTTAATAGTGCAACGGATGTTCGCAAAATCTACCGGTGCATCCTGTCGATGAATCTTATAAATAACAGGGGACTATACTGCTTTGTCCGGTAGGTTTAGCTAGTGCTTAGCCAGCGGTTCGACAGATAGCTTTACTGGTTGAGCCAGTAGACCTAGCTAATTAGCTAAGTAATGCCTCTCCCCAGTGTCCAGCATCACTTGCCGGTATTACGATATCCGGCCCGGGAGCATTATCAGTTCCAGGGTTCTACCCGGCGACATGTGCGGCTGCTGGTGGTATTACCCACCAGCTTAACCGGGTCGTGACAGGTCCCACCCACCCACCGGCACCGTGCACTGGGACAACCTGCGACTAGCTCTGTCTCGGGAGCCTTCCATCCAACTATACTGACTAGCTCGCGGATGCTATCCACAGCATTTGAGCTCTGGATACCCTTGCGCCGACCTAAGAGACAGAAAATTCCTTACGAATATAATGTCAAACTTCGACAGCTATCCGTAGTCCTCGATTTGGCTCCATTTTAGTTGTGTGACAGACTGCTGCCAACCAAACCGGGAACTCCGTTCCCCTCGCAGCTAGGTAGCCGGTGGTTGCATCGCATGGCATGTGCAGCGCTAACGTAGAACTCGGTCCCTTCTCCCCAAACAGACACGCTAGCAAGCACGCCGAGCGCGAGGGCTAGCGACTTTTTGCCCCCCATCGAATTTCGAAATCTTGTGTTTCTTTATGCTTGGCATTATGATGGCAAAAGTTACGCTGTGCATGACAGGCATGCATGGGCAGCCCATCGTCTGTTGATATTCCTCGAATACGAGCTCGAAAGCTATAGTGCCCCTTGGCGTATAGCTTTTACAGACGCGCAGCGCTCCCGTTGCCGCGTTACTCAGCCCTTACGTAGTAATATTCCGGTGAGCTATACGCATATACAAACGGTACCTGTATCTTGCGTTACGTTTTCCATATTATATCAAAGGTGCCTTAAATCCGGCAATATCATGACATATCATATCGTCTACTATTAAACCGCTTGCTCTAGGTGTCTCCGAGCTGGGCATGCATAGAGATGTGATTTAACAGTGTGTCTTTCAGGTGCCCGGTCCTGGTAGTCAGCTGCTGCACTCGCAAACAATCAACCCGTTGAGATGTCACATTTCGAACAAGCAAAGCTTGTCCAGATTGTAGTCCTCAGAACTTAACCTTAATCGAACCTTTTGAATCAAACAGGTACATTACACCCGCACAAATGTCGCAAAACACCAATCAAAGACCATCAGTCCTTCATGAATCCAAGACACGCATACAAACCATAAACTTCTGCATGCGCATGCATGCAATGCAATCTGCGTCGCACTCGGCTTTCGCAATGCAAACCCGGTTCGACTTCCTGGGGCATAATATTGAGAATGCTTGCCGACCGCCAATTGCCAATCATCAGCGTTCGAATGCTCGAGCTCCCGGGCTTTATATAAACGCGTGACCACTGATAGAGCAAGTCTTATAATCGTGAGGAAATCCGATCCGATAGCAAATTACCGTGCCCATGCAACGCATTGCGTCGGTTGCGACTCCGGTCTAGCTTGCGCAGGCAGTCGTCCCGGCCAACTTGCAAACCAAGCACGGGCATCCATTTACGTTCACAGGGTGCTGTATGCAAGCTGCATGAATTGGAAGTCTAAAGATAAAAATAAGATACTGCCGATATCATATCATTGAAGGAATATAGGAATGTAGAATTCGCCAAAGTTTAGTTTGCAACCGCCCGCACTGGTTTACGAGACCAATTTTGCCCATGAATTTCATATGCATAATTCAGGCTTCGAGAACTCAGAAGTTCCGGATATATTAGCCGGGTCGCTCCGGCGCACAGATGCGTGCGGCTAGCTCCAAACAGTCACCAAAATACGTCAAGATCGACCAACTTTGCCAGCGCTAGCCGTGTAAAGCCCGACGATACGGCAACCTAAGGCAGATGAATGAGCGCTGACTGCGTCACGATGCAATAATAATTGACCTCTGAATACTAACACTCGAAGCCGTCTTCCCAGCAGTGCAGAAAGGCACTAACGAGCATGCGCGTTTGAGTCCTAAACTGCGGTTTTAACAAATAGGCATTAACGGCGACATCGATAAGAAACTGAACATGAAGAATGCTGGACCGTAGTATCTCTAAAACCAAAGTCAGTCAACTGCCGTACCGTGCGCTATAACACGACGGCGATGCTATAGTACAGTCTCGACAAGGACTAGCCAGCTGCATGGAAGGCATCTGGAAGGATTCGACGACTCACAGTTTAGACTTCCCTCACCATCTTTGCGAGCGCGGTCCGTGAAACTGCATTAGCTGCTAGAGCCGCCGATTCCGAGCTGAACTTTTTCGTGGTGGCCAACCACTACAGACCGACCAACCGGTGCTACCCTATTCGATAGACCCTGTCCCTGCTTCACCTCTCGCAGACAACCGTCGGACAAACTCTACATACGAACATCCAACGAAACGTGCGAGCCACGAGCCAGGGGAGCAGCTAGGTAGCTACATGCATAGCAGCTAGCGCTATAACATCTATATCGTCCTTGTGTGTCCTATACTACGTCGACGTCGACGTGCAGCGGTAAACTGTAGGTTCCATGAATTTTCCCCTTGGCAGACTAACGCCAACCGGCCGGCCGACCAATCCATGTCCACGCCGACATGAACTGAAGTTTTTTTCTTTCTTTCTCCTCGCTTCTTCGAAGTTTCGATGCACATGCAAATGCAAGCTGTTGCTACAAGGTAGCGCTAAGTAACTTTTTTCCTTCATGTCCAATTCACCGCACAGACAGGCAGCACACTAACGTAATTAATAGACGCCTCAGTATACCCCTCCCGGACTCCCAGTCCTTTCCCTTCAGCTGGCGACCGTACCTGAAGCTATGAGTTCAGCCACAGAGCACAGCTGGTTGGTCGAGCGAGCTCTGCAGGCTGGGAATGCCGTCGCGGCGTGCAGAATCAGAAACGCAGACACCCGAGTTGGTAACAACAGAAAAAAAAAAAAAAAAAAGTAAAAAACGGAATAGCATGGGAAAAAGTACCCGGTTAAGCAGGAAAACCTCGTGGCAGCCATGGACATGTCTCTCGCTCGATGGGAGTGGAACTACCTGACCTTTTCGGACGTGCGGTTATGTAACTCGTTATTCGCAGCCTGCATTTGGACTACATGGTACTTCGTATGGCTACACAGATGCACATGACATGCATTAAGTTACTTCCGGAGATTTCTTTTTCCATGGAGGGGTACGTTGCGCTGCCCGCCCACATCCTCTTCCTTCGGTCGGTTGATCCGCTGATTTTTTTTCGAACGTGGTGCAGTTGAAGGAGGGGAAATCCAAGTATAGCCTCCGTCCGACCGATGGAGGAAGATACGATTGGCTCGCAGAGCGCACCAGGCCATGTTTGCACAGTCAACAGAGAAAAATGCTGCTGTCGAGAGCGCAATCTATGAATTTTACCGGCGTCGAGCTCGAGCTCGCTCTGCATCGTTTACGCGAACCTGACGATCCTGACGTACGCTATCATATGGCCAAATGGTATCATTGAGCATCTATCACGCCCAAACGTACATAACTAAGTAGCTTCTTTAGGTGCTAATATCACATATAATATACTATTATAGACGACTCACATGTACGTATGCGTACATGTATGCAGGCGCACGTAGTATGTCACTAAGTCGACAGCCGCAACCCCGCAGCCTCCCAATGCTTGAATTCGAGCGTTCGCGATAAGGCACCGCAGGACAACTATAATATCCTGACCTATGAGCGGAGAACTGCCATCCGAACCTGAAACCAGTTTACCTGAATCGATCCAGCCTCATGACCAGCTGCAGCGCAGCTCGGACAGTAGTTATCAGTGCTCCCAAGTCTCGTCTCGTCCCTGGCTTGCCATCCTTAATCAACGCCGTTAATTAGGATTATCCACACAATGACATTCACGATCGTGCGAGTGCGTATATCCCGCACCTGCCATCCACTATAATAATGTTTTTTTTTCGCAAGTATATTACAACATATGCTTAGTTGCCCAAGACTTGCTTAGTGTTATCACCACCAAGCACTCCGCTTCTATAGTAGAAGCACAAATGCGTTCACGCCGAGTGCGAAGCATACTGCGACAGGGCATAGCGAACTGCCAGCCAGCCGTGATAACTATAGTTTCACGAGCTATAACGTACACATGCACGCACGCACATTCCACTAGTCAGGGCGCATGGACCTGTTTTGTCTTCATCCCATCCCATCTCCAACTTACTTTCGCATCTGGCATTCCCCATACCCATCCTCATCCCCATACCCATCCGTCCGCCTGTGCCATGGTCCACCAGCGCCCCCGCCCCAAACACCCTGAACCTAAAAAAACAGGGCATCGGGCCATGTCACAGCGAACTCAGCTGGCTGTCCCGAACTAGCTAACGAGACCCATGAACGGGCACGCGCAGGCCTTCTCGGTGCATTATACCATACGAGATAGTTGCAAGGTGAACTACCGTCGGGACTGTGCCAGTTCAGTTGCACGCGTAGTCGCAGCCGCACTGCATGCACCCCTCCTTCCCATTGTATCCAGCCGGCCAACGTAACTTAAGTCAACGGTCCGTTGGTCAATCAGCCAGCGCACTGCTGTGCCGGTCACAGTCATCCCACTATAGTTGCTAGCTTTTTGCCCCATGCCATGCATCCGGATCCAGCGATTCATCGGATGTCCAAAAATTGATTCACAGTTATAGTTACCACTATATAGTGCATGTCTGCCGGCCGGACTTACCGAGCCCCACATACACACATGCATGCAGCCACGGCACACCTACCCACCCACCTGCCTGCCCCGGCCTGTCGGTCGGTCGGTCGGTCGGCCAGTCGTCAGAACGTTAACGTTAACTGCAGCCGCGCGCTGAAACGATACCAACATCCCCAGCTGACGGAACGGGCCAAAGTTGAGTTTCTGCACGCTGTACCACAGTTGCTAATTACCGTATTAGTTGCACAGCGATCAATCCGTCATGTCATGTCATGTCATGTCATTTCGCACCGCATGCTCGTATCCTCGCCGCATACTCACACGCCACCACCTGATATCATTCACTACTGTGCCATGTACGGGACAGTATACATACATTACATCCGTACAATATGACATCGCACGACCAGGCCTGTATTTTGGCACATGTCAATCCGGGTACGACCACCAATGCAACCAGTGCATACCCAGTGCATACGAGATACGAGGGAAAACGCATGCACGTGCACATGCATCAGGACAAGCCCACTCCCCAGTCGAAAACTCGACCATGGATCGACTGACCGAACGTACGTTAGCTTCCAGAAGGATAGGAAGGCGGAAAGAAGGTCGAGAAAAAGGAAGGAGGTGCGCACGTCCTTAATATAATAACATTCATATATAGTATCATCCATCATATATAGCACATATACACCGGCCGCGCTCAGCGCGCGTTCGCCTACTGCATCATGTCATGCATACCGGTTTCGAAAGCAAGAAATTAATCGCGCAAAGACTTGGCTATCTGCTCTCTCCTGCTCCTATTCTCCATGCTCTTTGAGCTGTGTGCATACGTACATGTACATACATACTACATACATCCACAATCGATCCCACATGCATGAACGCGATGCCCAAAAGACCAACTTTAGTAAACAAAGCAAATTAAGCTGAAGAAACGGGCAAAAGGCAAGGTGGAAAGATAGAATATAAAGAAAAGGTACAAAGCGGACGGGGATGGCCGATTCTCAAAACCGGCCGTCCGAGCCAGCTAGTCAGTGGTGTGGAGTGAACTTGCTTGATTTGTGTTTTTTGTGCGCCGATAACCCATGAGGTTGATGATTTCTCCTATCTAGTTGCTCAAAAACGACTTCACAAAAGTAAGAAAAAAAAGCGCGGGCAGACAAGCAATCAAAACAGTCAAGCGTGCAAAAGACAACAATAACAAAGTGTGAGATTAATATCTGCCGGCGACAGGCGAGCGAAATATATATTGCTAAAAAGCACAACAAAAACCGCATAGCTATCAAAGATCCTCCCAGAGTGATGTTATTAGATTAGACAAAACAAAAAGGCGGCAGCAGCAACAGTCTCAATTGATCAAGATGACGACGCATCGAAACAAAAATTCAAACTTAACAACATGGACAACAAGCCCCGAGAGAACCGTCGAGGCAAAGACAGTGTCAACTTAACTTTGTATAATATTGGTAGTAAGATAAGATAAGATACCCCCGATGATGCAACTTGCAACCTGCATGCCTGCATTATTCGCCCAAGAATAGTAGGTATGGTAGGGTAAAATAGATATCCGCCGCGGCCTCGCAGCCAGCATGCATCCCGCAGCACAGACAGCTATGCCGCGTTCGCGAATATATCTGCAAAGATGAAATATACAATACGGTTTGCGCGTGCATGCGTGCGTGCGTGCAATGTGTAAAGTGGTGATGATAGAAGAAGAATTAAGGAAATATAAACTAGGGAAGAGTTTCCAAAAACTTCTTCCAAAAAAATAAACTAAAGAGACAACAGTCCAACTGATCTCCAATTTAAAAAAGACAAAAAGAACAAGGCGAAGATGAGAAAAGAACCCAGGCGAAAAGACTAATGATTAAACAACAGTGTAGAACGAGCCTACGCAGGGTAATAAACCGAAAAACACGACGATAGACTAAACTCCCCGATATTGATGCAATGTATAATGCAACCTTCCTCCGTTTGCAGTAATTTGAAAGCCCCAGGAAACAACCCGACAGTAAGGAAAGAAAGTAGAGAAAAGAACAAAAGAGTAAAAGTTGAATACTACAAGGAAAATACAAGAATTTGCCGCGATCCAGGACAACCTGCAAGCCAGTTCGAAAAGAAGAAAAAGCACAACAAGAACCACAAAAAAAACGAAGCAACATCATAGGTATCGTAACAATTCGTAACCGATCTGGAAAAGACACAAGCAAGACCAAAACAAATGCTATTACAATGCAAAGCTACTTCCCCCAGATATATGTGAATTTTTGGTCGGGTTTTTGAACTTTTTTTGGGTTTGAGTTGATGTTGCTTTTACGACATGGAGTAGGTGTTGTGGCGTGCCAGCTGCTGGTTCCCGTCGACGTTGCTCTGGTATGGATTCGGCAGTCGCTGCTGGTATCCCATGTTGTGCATTGTCGGCTGAGCCACGTTCTGCATGTTGTCCGGATAGACCGGTGGGATTTCAAGCCCCTGTCGGCTCATGCCGTCCCACGATGTCCGCGGGATGTGCTGCGTCGGCATTGCCGAAGCCTGCAGATGCGGAAGCTGGGCCCATGTGGTAGCGGAAGCTGGGCCGCCAAGGGGCATGGATTGTATGTGGCCGGCCGAGAGGACATCCGCGCGAGTCACTGCTGGTCGGTCCATCTGCTGCGGGTAGGCGTGGGCAGCTGCAGGAGGCGAAACGCTGGCAGTTGCGCGTTGCGGCACAGACGGGGAGGTCGAGACCGAGCGGGGGGAGGTGTTCGACATCATTGGGCCGGTCGAACCCATGGGAGGGCTCATGATCGATGCTGTCGACGAATAGCTGGCGGACTGTTGCGGAACCCAAAGCGTTAGTTTTTTCCCATTGCCGATTTATTTATAGTTCGGTTAGAAGGGGAGTCAAGTGACTTACGTATTTGCCAATAATCTTCTTGAGGGCCAGGGTGAGGATTTTCCAGGGGAAAACCTTGACATCCTTCTCGATATTGCGAGGCTTAGGATTGGGGAACGACATGATCAACTTGAAGAAACTCTCGCTGTCCGGCTTTGCCTTAGAAACCGTCAGGGGGTGGAAACCTTCCAAGTTGCGTCTGATCCTGTTCTTCTCCTCGACGGTGAACCTAACACCGACGAGAGCCTCCAGGAGGTAGATGCAGTCGACACTGGTGACGAACGCTTCCGACCTCTCTTGCCACCAGATGCACGAGATGCAGATGCTGTTGGCTTGGCGCTCGCTGGGGCTGACGGGAGCGAAGCTGGCCTCGACTGTGTTGCCGCGCTGAGCACGACGGAACTGCACGAGACGTCGCTTGTTTTGCCACTCCTCGTTCGTCCAGTTCTCGGCCATGGCGTTCAGGTCGCCCTGGAGCGAGAGGTTGGCCTTCTGGGGGAGCTGGTAAGGGTTGAAGGACCCGTTGGCCTGCTGGAGGGTCGATGTCCGCACCAAGACCGGGTTGCCAACATGGTCCGAGGTGGAGGAAACCGTATTCCAAGCACCGGGACCACCAACGCGCTGATCGTAGACGGAAGTCTGAGTGTAGGTCGGGAAGGAAGAGCCGCTGACGGAGGGGTAGGAGTAGATGGCGTAGTCGTCGCCCTTGGTCCTGATGTCCGGCTTGAGGATGCGCTTGGGTGGCTGCGGTTGCATTCTATACACATCGCTGGCCATATCCTGAGTGCTGGACAGCCTTCGCTTGCGAGGCTGGCCGTCACCTGTGGGCGAGGACTCGTAGGACTGGGGGGGCGAGGCGTCGGTGTAGATGAACTCGGTGACCTCCTCGGTGTTCAGCTCGATGCGGTTCTCGTCCTCGATGTTGAAGAAGATTGGGACCTTCTCGTTGAACCAACCGGTGGTGTTGCTTGGCGGGACGATGGTCGTCATGTTGAAGGACATGAGGCCGTCGATGCTGGAGGCCTTCTCGATCTTAAGAGGGCATCGCTTGGAGCCAAAGAGGGCTCGGTATGTCCGGGTGGTGTCCTGAGTCAGGTCGGTGGCGGAGCTCACGACGATCGTGAAGAGAGTGCCCTGGGGGCCCTGGGCGGGCGAGCATCCTGTGACACGTGGGAAGGACGAGGGCTGGAATTGACCGGGCTCGAAGGTCGAGGGAGTGCTCTGCTGCGGGGTCTGGTATGTCGAGGGAGTATCCGCGGGATAGGTGGGATACGATGAGGTTGGCCCGGTTATCTGCGGGAGTTGAGCGGTGTCTGACGAGGCGGAGAGATTCAGCGTTAGCATTTTGCGATCAAGAATGAGGTGAAGAGAAGGATCCATCTGGCGAGCTCTCGCCTGGTGGGTCTATTTGTCACAGGGCTGAGGGGGCCGAGCATCGCGAGATGGCCGCCCCCCGCCGGACACCGAAGGACTGATGAGGCTTACATTGTAGGGGTGATCTTCTGTTGTAGGAAGCCGCCATGTTGCTGATGGCTTGGGTGTAAGGGCCGCCCTTGTTGTCGAACTGAGGGAAGTCGAACGTCAGGCTCGACTCGGTGGGCTGATAGTCGAATGGTGGAGGAGTAGGAATCCCAGCCCGTGAGAACTGTAAGACCGAGCAGGAGGGGCGATGTCAGCAACTTGCAAGCAGTAGATAAAATAGATCGCAAAAAAGCACCAGCCAGGTAGATTATCAGAAGCAGAAAAAATATGAGAGGGCCGCGAAAGATGCCCCGAAGCAGAAACAAAAAGCGCCGGCGATGGAACCAGCAGGCTTCTGGAAGGCGATATAAAAAGAATCCAGCTGACCGCTAGGAAGCAGTGCTAGTGAGGCGGGCCACCGGCGGCGATGTTGAAAAGTGCGTTGAGCGAGGTTGCCCGCCAGCCGGCAGCAACGGGCACAGCGACCTTTTAACCCGTCGACGTAATTACAACCCCCCCCAACAGCAGGATATAAATATCTCCGCCCGAAGCAACCAAAGACGAAACAAGGAGCAGAGCAAAGAGACAAGAAAATTCTGGTGAATGACGAGTGGGGAGCTCTAACCAGAGAGCGAAGCGGCTGCAAATTATAGCAGTGACGACCGGCTGCGCCAGCGGAAAAGAGGTCATCTGCAGAGGGACGTGGAGGAGTGACTGCGCAGTGCTCCGTACCGTCTGCCCGGCCACAGCTAATGAAATGGTCCGGAACGGCTGCGACAATAGGCCAGCTGCTCCCGCAAGCCTGGTTGCATGCCTGCCCGCCTGCAGAAACAGCTAGCACCAGCCGACTGCGTCCCCCGCGGCCGGCCACAGCCAACCCAGGAGGAGGAGGCAAAAAAAACTTGCAGCTCGCTCGCCCCGAAAGAAAAAAAAAAAAAAAAAAAAAGGAAGAAGGAGCAGTCGACGCCGAACGTATCGAGTCGGCCGCTCAGTTTCCTTCTCCCGTGGAGCCGTGTCTGTGTGCTATCCGAGGCGGGCCGTGGGCAGCTTGCTCTTCGATCCCGTCCGTTGCTCATCCCAATCATATCATATCATGTGTTATGAATGAATGAAATGAACGACGGAACGGAAAGGATAGAAGACAAGTCTTTCCCAGAGACCGAAGCCTGGACCGACACATAATTGCGGGAGCACGCATTCCGCAAGAGACAGTTGTTGGGCCCGGCCGACGAACGAACGAACGAACGATCGGATGGACTGGAACCGGGTACGGGAGGGTGGAGGATGGAAAGGGAAAGGGCTTGCTTGCTGTACCTCGTTACCGTAACGTTGGTCCTTCCTCTTGAATCTTCTTCGTCGTCTTCTTCTTCTTCCGGTGTGATGCTCAGCGAACTGCTGTTCCCTTCTTGCATCTCCAGAGACCAGTCCGCCCCAGGTATTATTAAATGGTGGGACGCCAGACGACTGACCAAGGGAGTTTTAAGAGGGAGACATGTCGGGAGAGAAGGTCAAAGTAGAGCCTTCCGAGCCGATCGAATTGCAAAAGCAAACCCAACCAGAAGCCGGACGGAGAAGAAGAAGAGAAAGAAGAAAAGAAACGAGAGAGAAAGAAAAGGCCAAGAAGAGAGAAAGTGCTGTACCGAATATCGTCCGCACGACGACAGACAAGAGCTGCTGGACTCCAGCAGTCGTATTGTAGCAGCAGAAGCAAATCGCAGAAAATAAAAATAAAAATTCTGCTACTTGCAAAATGACGAAGGAGGCAGGGAAGGGTGTAAAAGAGGGGAGAAGTCTTTTTTCTCGAAATAGAGAGCAGACAGGACCCTCGACACACCCTTCCTTTCAAGGCTACCATCTTCACTTTTATTTTTTTGCTTTCTCTCCCCTCGAACTTTCCCTGCCCATGGCTGGCTGGCTGGCTTAAAGGGGTGGGCAGCAGCCGTCATGGGTGTCATGGCTAGCTTGTTGCACCCTGTTCCCCGGTGATTGAACAAGGGCCGACCAGGGACCCAATCCACCGAGATGAGGTGGGAGCACCACTCGCCATCAGATGCCCGTCGCCAGATGGGAAATTAGGGCCAAAGGGAAAGGTGAAAGCGCAGCTCAGCCCCTAGCTGGTTGAGCAGCTCTGGGGGCTTCGAGAGCTGCTCCCTCACCGAGCAGCAAGCAGAAGCATCAAGAAGAAGCATTAAAAATCAAAATGTCCAAGAAGATCAGAAGCGGAAGCATCGCCGTGAACAGCCAACCAAGTGGAGTCATAGCGAGGCCTCAGGCATCCGCTCGAAGGACCGAGAAAGTAAAAAATAGAACACCAAAGAAAAAGAAAGAAAAAAATAAAAAATCAAAAAATATCACAAAATTGAAAAGCAGGCAATTGCGCAATCTCGGAAGGGAAGAGACGGGAACCAACCGTGTATGCCATTGAAGCCAGTTTGAGAGAGTCCGCGACAACGGAAGTGGACGCAGACGCTTCGGACGGAAAACTATCCAGACCCTAAAGCTGAACTGTCGTCAAACAAAGGCCGAGACTTTTATATTTCAAATGTCCTGTCTTTCTTTCTCAACAAGCTATGATGTGATTCGACGTTCCGCGAGGAGTGGTAGTGGCGAGGAATATGTGTATTAAGATTAACGCGGGATGGTTGTGGATTTGGTTGGAGGTGTGAGGATAGCGAGTGGATGTGTTGCCAGAGACCGTTCGAGCCGAGACTGTTGCGGACGGGCGGTGGGCAAGGAGGAGACAGGCAGAAGCAGGTGGACTCGGATCGTCAAATGGGTATCGATGCTTTTTTATAAAAGAAAGGCGGTGGAGGAGGCCCTGGAAAAAGAAAGAAAGAAAGAAAGGATGAGAGGGATGGATAAATATTAAAGATCCAAGAAGCTCTCTCTCTCTCTCTGCAGGTGCGAGCCGATATGCTTATGTATGTTGGGTATGAATGTCTGTGTATGTATGCAATGCAGTGGAGGTAAGGATCAAGACAAGATTCAGACTTCGATGGGTCGGCGCCGCTTGATATATAATGTGTGCGTGCTTGTGTGCGTGGGCGTGTGTGTGGGAGGGAGCAGCACCAGCACCAGCAGCCAGAGCTACAGCCAGCAGAACCAAGCGCAGCAGAGGCGAAAGAAGCAGCATGGCCGCCGAGGGCAGGGCCCCGGTCTCGGCCGCTGGAGATGCAGGGCCCCGGGCAGGCTGGATTGCTTTTTTCCAGCCGCTGTCACTCGAAGTACTTTGTGCCAACCCACGGCGCCGGGCCCGGAGGACAGCCGCTCCCGGTAGGCACTATCGGACTGCTCCCATCCGGGGCCGAAGTTTGGGCCGCACAGCAGTTTTGTCCGGCGGCGACGACGATGACGACGCGGTGCATTAGCGGTGCACAGCCTCGCCTCATCCCCTCACACAACCAAAAGCTGCGAGAAAAAGAAAGCATTTCGAAGCGGCATTGCATAGTGAGGGCCGGGGGCTCCTCCTCCTGCATGGCGGACCCTTCAGTCTGTCCCCAGACTGGCATTTCCGACGATGTCCATAGACAGCAGCCACAGACGAGAGCCCCCCTCCCAATACGGCTGTCCGCATATCAAACCGCGCTGAAACCGAGGCAGCCAGCGGAAGGAAACCCCAAAGTAACAGTGTAAAAAAAGACCCAACAAGGAACAGTGCGATGCGGTGCAGTGTGCAAATGCGTATTCTAGGAAACAGACGTTCTCTCTTACCTTTTGCACGCGGAGGGTGGAGCCACGGGAGCGCGAAAAAGCCACAGAGGTAATGCAGGAACACCTGTATCACCAAAGGTAAAAAAAAAAAAGATGGCGGTGCAAGTCGTGGCTGCAGGAATGCAAAGGTGGCGTGTGGCCGTGTGTGTTGTTCGTTGTTCCGTTCGTCGTCTGTCGTCTGTCGTCGCAGCCAATGAGGCTATCCGGAGTGGAGCTCGAGCGCTGAGAAGCTGCTCGCACTAGCACCGGAGAAAAATTCTTTATGCAGTTCGGAGTTTTTGCGTGTCGAATCCGGAGAGCGCGATTCGATCGATGCCGAATATGTGCCGAAGATTCGCAGGCTAGCTAGGTAATACCACGCACGACTGACAAAGGCCTATGCGCAGCGCTGACAAACGTATACCTGGTAAATGTGGTGATGCTGCGGCGTTCTCTGCGCTTCGATGGACCGTCCCAAATTATTATTATTATTGACGTCGGTTCGCAGATATTTCGAAATTTTTTTACTCTTTTCTATTGTCAGTGTGATGACGATTTACTCTGTCGATACCGGGATACTGTGATTCTGCGGTGTAGATGCCTGATAGAATGCAGTTGTTGCGCGTTGTCCCAAAAATGTGTGAGAGTGTGGGTCGCGAGATGCCAGAATGCGGGTGAGCCGGGCTGCGTTGTTGGATTTTGCGCGCGTCCCCAAGTTGCTATCGTGCGTTATAACAGTGTCGACTCTCCTGCACACCAGGTGGAGTCAATACTCGATCAACTGAAAGGTTACCAGAGCACCCGTCCCGCAGCTAAAATGTACGATAAGACAGGAAGGAAAGACCACAGCAGCGGGTAAAAAGCTAAACCTGCGGGCCGTCAGGACTTATAAAAGCGTCGCACATTGCACTTGGTCCACCGTCAGTGCGGAGAACGAGCGGGTGGGTTCAGAGCACACGCCAGTACGATGATATGATACACCTACTAGCTGCAGACAGAGTATACTAGCGCTATGCAATGCAATGGAACAAGTGTGATAGTGATTCGACACCCGTCCGTCCGCATATGCGTATATACTAGCATGCTAGAGGATACGATATACAATGCAATGTTTCGAACTTTGGCCCGCGGACCCATGCATGTAGTTGACTTACGTTTTTTCGTTTTTAACTTAAGGTATGAGTCAGAGGTGTAAAATTGAGATCCGTGATGCTGACTTGACTTAGCTTAGGTATGCTAGCTAAGACCAAAGTCAAGAAATTAAGTGCACTGGCGATAGTTTTTTTGTTTCTAAAGATTGACGATGACCCGAATCCGAATGATGTAGGATAAGGGAGAGACCGGGTCCCAGCTGAAGGGCAGGTGGGGAGGGGGGTTTATAACTTAAGTTGCATCGAAAGGATCACATCGATCTCACAGACGGCTGCGCGAGCAACTCCGAGCCGGTTCAGTGCACTCACACTCTCACACACACGTACACGCTTCCCCTCGGAAAAAGCTTCGAGTCAGACAACGAAGTCTAAACGTTGGGCGGCAGCAGCACGGAAGACAGACTTTCCCGACGACCCCGAACTTTCTTGCGTTTAACTCGGGACTACCTTTTTCTCGAATTTTTACTTCTTCCGCCACGCCTCGAACTCTCCTACGCCTTTACCCCGTTTTTGATAGCCACGGGGGATGACATACCGTCGCTCGCCCGCTCGTACGTGTGTACGTACGGACAACCGTATCCGCCCGCCAGCCAGTCAGGAATTCCAGGAATGGACACGGCGAGGGATGGATGCATGGAGGGAGGGCGTGTGGGTGGGTGTGTACGATAGGATAACATTGCAAGCAAGGCACTCCCTCCACCCATCCCTCTGTGGGAAAGAAAGAGAAGGGGAAAAAAGCAACGCCGCAGTCTAATCAGAGACATCGGGTGCACCACCGTCCTGCTTCAGAGGGCCTGCTGACGGCCGTCGGCCAATAGACCCAGATCCACCCGAAGCGAATCCACATCGCTGGGATGATCTGGGTGTGAGATTGGATGGTGGGACGGATTTGCTCCAACGTCGAGTAGAATGTTCCTTGGATTCGATTCGACGGCGGGCCTATACCAGAGGCACGCCGGGTGGGCGGGTGCGTGTGGATGGGGGTGTGTGTGAGGAGCATGCATGCACATGCTACTATGCTCTCGGACTCAGAAAACTCGGGCTCCACACGTATGTACTCGCTGCGAGCAAAAGGCGCATGCAAGCCCATTCCGTGCTAGATTCCACAAGGGTTTAATTGCGAAGCGCAAAGGGAAACCATACCGCAAGGAGTCGGTTTTGGCTTTTTGCGTACTTGCCGGACTCGTACTGGCGGGTTTATCGACACGACGTTGTCGTGAAGTCTAGAATTGGTGGATGGGGGTGGATGGATGGCTGACTGACATGAAAACCTGCCAGAGCGTATCTCCCGCGCGCCGGGAGGGTGTCGAGCCCGGCTCATAGGATCCCGCTGCTCTGTTTGTGGAATGGGTCTTGACGTCGACTCTCCCCAATGCGGCGACGAAGCTCCAGCCGGTTCGTACGTACGTTTTCTTTTCGTCCCTTTCGAAGAAAAACTAAAAAAATGGAATCAAAAAGCCAACCAACTGGGTACTTGGCAGTCTAAGGAAACCACAAGCAAGCTAAGCCTTCTTGTGATGGCTTTACGAGCAAGTCCGAGGACATGCAAAGCAAAGGGTCTAGCTGCTACACGTAAACCTCCATCCAAGCAAAAAATTCAGAAAAAAAAAATTCCCCGAGAATACAGCTATGATTGTAAGCGCAAGGCCGCCACCGCGACAGAAGCAACGTGACGCTAGCGACACTCGGAGTCCCTCTGCTATTCCTGATCCCGCGATTGTCTTTGCGTCATCCGTTTATAATATTAATCCAGCACACCCACACGATGCCATCGAATCGCTCGATCGATCGAATCCCTGGCGAGCTGAACATGAACCCGCATGCCGACATTCTCGTCCCTTCGCCGAGAAAGTGTTGTGTCGTCGCCACAGTCAATGTCCCACTTCCCGATCAGGGAAACGCCGGCGAGCGCGTTTGCCGCAGAAGGAAGGCTTGACCCAGCTGCATTAGTCAGCCAAGACGGTCCCACAGTGGCCAGACCGCATGAAGGGGGACCCACATTGCGCCCACGAGCCTCACATGCAGGAAAGTCGACTCGGTCTCCTGGCGGCAGTCGGCAGCCCCGTAGTTTTTGCTTATTGCCTCAGGGTTTTTTTGTCCTGCGTGCGAGCTAAAATCATTTGTTCGGGAAAATCAAAAAAAAATCAAAAAAAATCAAAAAAATCAAAATTCAGAGAAATCTTATCCTGCAAAGGCTCGACTGCTGTCGGTTCCGCAAAAGTTAAAAGCCACAAGCTGGCGCGTGATTGCGACATGCATGCGCATCTACCCGCCAGTACAGCTCGCGCTCGACGGAGCGCACGAAGATTACAATTGAACAATGCAATCAATGGTGTGTGTTCGTGGATCATATCTACGGTACACACAAAATGTGTGATCCACAGGGTCCAGGTGAAACTCCACTCGCGAGCAAGCGACACCACATGTCTTTCACAGCTCGGACCAATTGCAGGCCAATGTTAACCACATCCGCACTTCATTGAGCAAATTGCCAAAGCCTCGCGTTCCTCCAAAGCGTCTACGGCGCTCATGCATCCGTCCGTTCGTTAATTTCATCGATTCGAAAAAAAACAGGTTTTTGCTTCAAAGCGCGGCCGCTCCCTGGAGCGCCGACTGGCTGAGAACTGCTGCCTAACCCCTCCGGGCGGCTTCCGTCAAGGATAGCATACCTCAACCGGGCCCGCATCGACGAAGCATCTCGTTTCGTACGCAGCACCCCAGCTAGCTCGTACGGTCCGATTGAGCTCGCGACGCAAAACTCAGGGTCCAGATGTCCAAACGTGGAGCTACAGAGCTCGTCGGCGACCGGAATCGGCGGTCTGCTTCGCAAGCTTTTGTGTTTTCACTTCCACGTGCAAACCTAGCCACACCGCAGATCCATATCATTCGAACGTGTGGGGCGCATCCCTCGAGCTAACTTTTCCAATTTAAAGCATGTTACTCGTATGCTTCAAAAGTTAACTATAATCGAGCTGTCATATGATATGATATGGATGATATCGGTCACGTCAGGAAAAGCTATTGCATATCCTTGAAGTGTAAATTAATGGCGTATGCACAATGGCTATTGTTCCCCGATTTCGCGATAGCCGATACCCACGGAAATTACCTGCTGCTTAGTATAGTGCTGCACCCTGAGGAATGACGATGCGAGGGCGCGAAAGCCGTCATACCTGGCGTGCTGAAGACTAGAGCGGCGGGGCCTGGCGACCAAACAGCCACTCAACTCAATCACGGCTAGCGGACAGTTAGGCAGTTAACGTCTGTCAATGCTAATGGTGGTCGCCGCGCCTGGCGTCGCCGCCGGAAACTGACTGACACCGAAGACTAGTCGGAAATAATATCGGCAAAGGCCGCGCAACCCAGTCCCGTTTCGGTGCCTCTTTGACGTTGCCATTTCGCCATCCCATCCCGACTCCACGGTTGCTCTCGGTTAGCTGAAAGTAAAAATCGTGAGGGTAACCTGTACTGTACAGCAATCACAAGCCTTTCGCGAATTTGCACGTACTAATTCTGTTGAGTGAAGGGATGGAGATTTTGTTAGCTATGATGCATTCCCTGGTAGCGGCTCTGCATGGACATTCGAGTATTCGAGCATATGCACTTGCTCGAAGTGTGGCTTGATTACGTCGCCCTGCTCCCAGTGCGGTAACCTCCACCCTCCGCATTTTTCGAAGGCCCGCATCAACGATGGGTCACACGGCCACTCGGCCGGCCTTAGAAGTTTCTCGCTTTTGCTACGCGACGATCTCCGCGCTATCACATTCTGTACAGGTGGTAATATGTACGAGCTTGTAGCTACCCCTGACGCCACAATGCATGGGATACTTGGTACAGCTCGCTCGCTAGATTCGATGCCTGGCGTGGCGTAGGGTCTAGACGGCCCTTTCGACAACGACCTGTCCGCTATAACGTTACTAGCCGCGTTCGCGCAGCCCGGAAGAAAGTACCGTGCGTGCATAAAATCTAGAATCCTGCATTTTGGAGAATACCTGCAGTTCACTGGTGCCTTGAGCATCGATTGTAAACAGGGAAATTTCGAAAAACTTGATGATTATTATCAATATTTTTGTTATTTCCGGGCGTATATTCTCCGGAACCGTCACGTCATCGTATGCATCCATCGACATGGCGAATAGGCAGGCAATCGATCCTCGTCCAATTACGATTGTGTGTACGTATGCACGGACTGTATACCGTATAGACTGTCGACCCGTCGGTATGCATTTTTCAAAAGTCTTGGCGTAGACTGTCTCGAATGCAGAGGCCGGCCTTGAACACTGGTGAGTCAGGCCGGCGCACCCGTCTCACCGGCCCGACCACATTGACCAGTGGTACCCGTGGCTAGTGAGCGCTGATCATGTTGAAGCCCGGGAAACTATTGTCGCCCGAGCGCCTGCAAGTGTGGCGCTCCTTCGGCGTTTTCGTTTTGACAGAAGTTCAAAGTACGTAGTATGTATGCATGTAGGCAAACGATCCTGTCTTGGCGATATTTTTTTTCTCATTTCGTTGTGGTGCATGGATGCAGATGGTGTTTGGTGGTGTGTAACACAGCCTCACCGCCCTGCGTGCATGCATACATGCATGCATTGACGTTGTGCTAGCTGTTCATTTTCAGCTCCGATGAAGCAGCTAGCTAGCTATGCTGCAGCTTGCTTGCAGCGCTCGCTCGATCGAAAGGGACTGTACTGTACTGTACTTGCCGGTGCAATCCATCCGTTTGAGCATCCCGTCAACCCACGCGGTACGCGGAGTGGTACCTACGTCCTCCACACATGCGCATACATGCATGCATGCACGTCGGAAATAAAATTTTCCTCCCTTTCCATTCTTACCGATGGCAGAGCATGCAACCTAGCTTTCGCGCACCGCTGGAAAACCGGTTTCCAAATATCCATTATTAATACGATCCGCTGTACATACATCGCTACGAAGCGGTCCAGGAAAATGCGTTATGTACCCCTCCATACCAGACGGCGCCCATGCATGAGCGGTGTATGCATGCAGGTGAATCGGCGGTTCGTTCGCTCGCTCGCTCGCTCGCTCATGCATGTCGTAGATATCTAGCTGCACACTCGCGATCGACTGCCATGCCCAGCTCGCACCGAGCAAGCCACCGTGTGGCACTGATTACGCGTACGTGTTTGAAAGCTCCTTAAAATCTTCTCTATTTTTACTGCATTCGGCGTCGAAGCGTATACGTGTATACGTAATGGATGCGTGTGGAGAGCTCGAGTACCTCGGTATGTACATAACTTACATTCCATCGATAGAGACATGCATAGAGATAGCCAATCGACGGCGGCCCGAACCAATAAAGTGGCCGTGCGATAGTAACGTTGCGCAGAGAGTCAAGCCTCAGGCGGCGGTGCTGTGCTGGCACGGACTGTCAATTACTTTCTAAATTCTGCTAGCGAGAGTGGGTACTCATTTACTCACCCGGCGTTAGCGCTGCGACGGCTATCTGCATCTTGATCGGAGAATGAAGGGGCTTTAAAGGTCCAGCCGATCGGGGGCTAGTTTTGGACAGATGTATGCATTGCGGTGCACCGTACCCTGGCTAGCACAGCGATGACAGTAGCTTAATTCGATCTCAGAATTTCATGCGAGCTCGAGTCGGGGCTCTGCTGTCCGTATATGCCTATTGCTGTATGTATGCACCGCATGTATGTACATACATATGTATGTACGAGTGCATCGAAAATCACCTGCGCATGCCAATCGATGGAGACACGCACTCGTGCGCTCCGATTGGGTCGACGGCTGATGGGTAGGAGGAGCACCGGAGAGTGCCGTTTCACACACAGACACAACATGTACGAGTATACTTTTAATTGCAGAAACCTAGGCCGGGTCTCGATTCGATCGCCACCGGGCCGACACTCAACTAGATCGATCATGATTGCAACAGCGATTGATCATGCCCGCAAATAGACGTGTCCGCTATACGAAAAGTTGGTTGACGGGTCCGTGCGACGGGGGCCGACGGAAAGCCGAGCGGGTCTGTTAATGTTTGTTCGCGCGCATTTCGTCGCGTACGTCGGACATGTGATCGCCCTTCATCCGCACGTTTGGTTAGCTCGGATGGGTTAATTAACATTACTGCGGAGGGTGATTCGATTGTCGACGGCGTGACGGCCGGCCGCTGCTGCCTCAAAGTGGGTCAGGTCAGGCCCAACATGACTTTGAGAACAACATGCAACAGCAACATGCATGCATGGCATGGCAGCCGCAGCCAACAGCCGGCGAATATTAACGTAATTGACATGAGCACGTATGTACGATTGGACTCGCGCAGTCGATGCAGCTAGCCTGAGCGTGAGGGCCCGGGATTCTGTGGGGTGGGCTGTATCAGTTGTGAAATTCGGAGAGCTGAAGGTTATTCAACAAAAATTACAATATTAGCATCATACGTCGGTGAAGGGCGATATCATGCGCGTGCATGCACGTCCTAAAGCTTAGTGTGCTTAGTATGTCGGTATGAATTAACGGGCAGGTGGATTCCTACGTCCTAGAGCCTATGTTACGGCGGTCGGCTAGCTCGATTACGTACGCGGCGTCGGATGCGGTTGTAGAGTATACATGTACTCGGTATGTACTGTTTGATTAGGATGCCGCTGGGTGGAGAGGGCCGTAGGAGCGAGAGGCCTATAGGATGTCCCCGCACGGGCTGCATCGGCGTTCAGCTAGCTATCGTAGCCGAGCATCATCATCCGACAAATGTCCGGCGTGTGTGGTCACATCACCGGAGTAAAAATAAATTAAACGCGGAGCGAAATAATAATATGAACCGGGAATAAAAAAAATACATGTTCGCCAATGTGATTTGATAAAACTTTAGGCATCAACTTTTTTTACCCCAATGCAGGTCGAGATCATATCGCCAACTGGCTCCACTCGAGCGCACAGTTTGTGCTGCCGGGCGTCCGGCGCGCAGAGAGGCCCCGGAGTGCCGCAGGGGGCCTCATCACGATGCTCCACAGCAGTGACGCCAGCGCACAGCGTCCGCACCACCGTCGTCATTCCTGCGGCGCTGCGCTATGACGGCAGAGTGCAGGGGAGTTGCAGCCGGCGTGCAGGCAGTCTTGGCCCGCACAAGCTAGCTCAGCCACCGCCGCATCGGGCAAGCGCCCCACTCGCACTAGCCGCTTTGCAGAGGCCACCAGCCACAGCTGGCGCTGCCGGGCTATCCTCGTTATGTCCGCCCAGCTCTCCTGCTCCTGAGCGGCCTCCTCCAGGCCCTCCACCACACCTCCACCCACCATTACCACCACCATCTCCACACCACCTCCACCGCCATAGCGCACCACGATCATGCGCCGGGGGCCACAAACGTCAACGTCAACGATCAATGAGGAATGTTGATTTCTGTCCAAGATTCCGGGCCCTCGCACCCCTCCGAAAATTTTTCTCTCACAAAATTAAAACGGCCGCAAAAGCAACCACCGCCAGGCTAGACCGCATCCATGCGCCAGACCTGAAAACCCGCACGTTCGCAGTCCCGACGCTCTGGCTGAACTGAACACCTTTCCGTCGCGGCATGCAGAGCGCGAGCGCATCCCGCCGTATTCAGCAAGAGACAAGAGGACCGGAGCCAGATCCACTCGTCCTCGCTTGGGGGTGAAAAAGGGCAGTTCATCGGGATGGAAAATCTCGTCATCGTGATGCAGATTCGTCCACCCAAATCGACAGATGCGGCAGGCCAGAGCAGAAGGCCCAGATGCGCTCGCGATCGGAGTCGCATGCCCGGCGGCGTGCCAAACCGTTCGGTCGGTTAACGTTAGGTTGGTTGGTCCCATGGTGTCCGACCGACCGTACCCACCGTACCCCGCGATTTGCAAGTCCGTTCTTCATTCAGCAAACGGCAGGACCCCCCAGGCCTCGGGACGGCCTCTGTCTCTGTCTCTGTCTCTGTCCCCTCTCGCCAGATCGTCCGCATGCCGTGTCCGGTATGCTAGTGCGGACGGCCAGGGGAGGGATTCGATGCTGAGGAAGCCAGGCGCCAGGCCATCCGTCCATTCGCATCACGTCCAGTTGGATGCATGCAAAATGACTGCCTACGCTACAGCCGTGCATGAAGGGTGAAATCACGATGGAGCACGATTGATTGATTGACAGGCACCGAAGCCACGCTAGAGCGCCGCAAAATGCCCACCGACCGGTCTAGTCCCGGCGCCTGGGTGGACCTGGGTTCGCTCGACTTACGACATTCCTGTCCATTCAAGTGCATGCATTCATTCATTTAAAGGAACCGAGATGACAAGCGAAGAGGCACGAGCGAGCGACGCGAGCGAGCAGCGTCTCGGTACAGGTACAGTACCTACATCCATCTGCAATGCAATGCAATGCAGGCTCTTCTCAGCCACCTGTGCATATTTACAGACCGGCCGACAGACCTTCTGCAGTTCCCCGCTGCAGGAATATTGTCGGCGTGCCCTATTATACCGATATCCAGTTAGCCGGTTACGTTATTTACGTTATTTCTCACCCCCACAACCCTGCAAACAGCTCCTAAACCTCGCCGTCGGAGGAAAAAGAGCAGCAGCAGCAGGGTAAAAATATCACCGATCCTCAGGCGGCACGGGGCACGAGACAATAGGACCTCCAACAGGAAATGTATCGATCGGGTACCGGCGTCCTATCCTACGAACAACCATCCCCGCTCGATGAGAATGTATACTCTCGTACCCGTGCTCCACAAGCTGCAGAGCACGGCGTGGGGATGCGCGTCGCTGTCCATGTGCAGATTCCGTCCATTCATGCCTTGCTTGCTTAATTAACACACCTGCTGCTGGCTCGTAAGCGAGCGAGAGTTTAAACTCGAGGACTCCACTCATGGCACAGCGGCGGGAAAGACGTAACATCCCGGCACAGCAGCAAGCTCATTCACACACCGTCCACAGCAGCGGGACAGATATACGAAAGTCTAGTTGAGAATTCAGCAAATAACTGAACTAAAAGCTAAGCTATGACTTCGTCTGGATGATCGCTGCACCAATAATAGCGGATGCACTGTCGCTGAGAATGTCCCGAGGACGACGCCATCCAGCCATCCTGGAGCCCAGCGCTACCAGCTCCCAGCCGTCCGTCGCTATAGCGCTTCCAACTAGCAGGGACTCACTCCCCACTCAAGATCCCAAGTGAATTCCGAGATGTCTCTGCCCGGCCTCCTCGCTGGGACCCGATCGACTCGGGCTCGAGCTCTCGGGCCTCCTCTCTAAATTCTTACGAATGAAAATTTGCGCAGCGGAGAGAAAAGGAAACCAAGAGGAAAAAGGAAAGAAAGAAACGGCGTCCGCATGCTACCCTCACATAACGCCATCATGTCCATCTGTCCAAACTTCGCATCTGCATCGATCGCGAATAGATTAAGTCATTGATCATTCTGAGCCTAAGCCAGCAGCCAGCAGCCCGCTCCTACAGCATAGCGTCCCTTCAAAGTAGCAAAGCTATCCCTCCCCCATCGCTCGGCAAGCACCAAACGAGAAAAGCTTGGACACAACCGTGACTTCCCCTCTGATTCAACCCTGTCCATTGGTCTCTTGGCCTGCATGCACCGTACCGCCTCGCACCTCCCTGCACCCTGTTGCGACCAGCCTGCGCGGTCGTCAGCCAGGGTTTCCCGTGTCCGATGCAACGCCTTTCGTGCTCAATGCGAGAGAGTTATCACACGATGGGTCCAGCCGACGGGGTCGAATATACACACCCTGACGGATGCATGTCCGCACTGGCAGTATGTATGTAATGGGTGCATGTAATAATATAGTATCTCACAAATAAAAAATCCGGTCTGGAACCAACAAACCGGGAAAAAGAAAGCATGCCTGACAAGAAAAAAAACCCACGTCCTCCCAAGCAATCTTGTGTTAACCTCCGTAGCCATTGCTAAAGACTAGCAGCGCTGGACATACCCCGTATTCCTCGAATTAACCTGTGCTGGCCATGGCTGGTGGGCTGGATCCTCCCCCTGTGCCTCCTGACCGCTCGCAGAACCTCGCCAACGCGAACGATTCGACCGGTTTCCGTGTTCCCTGGCTTGCGTGCTTGCTTGCTTGCCCGAAACGCCGTCAACTGGACGCCACAACAAGAGCTCTATCGACCGCTAATTATTTCGCAGTACGAGGTACCACCAACAGTAGTCAGCGAATACTCGCCGAATACTACCGTTTACGATTCGAAACAGAGAGAAAATAAGAAAAAGAAAGGAAGAAAGAAAAGAATAAATTAATTACCGGGTGGTCGAAAAATTTAATCTATCCCATTACCACATTCACTCGTCGGCAGCGTAACGTCTACCAGGTCGCGGTCACGGCGGCCGTCCGAATACGTACGAAACCCAGCTGTCCACAGCCGCAGCACCGGTCTACGCACAGGTCCGCATGCACGTAAACATGCCCAACAAGAAAATTTTCTTTGCAATAGTTCGAAATCAAATATCGATCGCTGGTGTTAATTAATTTGTTCGTGTCGGCCCGCGTGCGCGTGGCTCTTACTCACTTTCGTACATTTGCGTCCATGCTGTCTTAAACAACGGGCCCAATACAGTCTAGTCTGGCTCGAATAGTCTAACAGATTGGCTGAATTGGTGTATCTGTGTACCGTACCGTGCGTATACATACAGGTCAGTCGTATAGGCTATTTGAATGCAGTTAGGTGCGTGCACATGTGTATCTTGAACACTCCGCCCAAGCAAGGAGGACACAGCATCTCACCCACCCAGCCCCTCGCATCCGCATTACCACGACGAATACAAGTACTGTACACATGCATACGCTATATACGGACACACACACACCTCCATATTGCAGACATTGACATACAAGTGACCTGACGGACCTGACATGACCTCCTTGCGGCTACATGCCGTTCAAGCTAGCCTGAGCAAATTAATCGACTACGACCGGTACACCGACTCCCGTGCCATAGCTAAGTAAGTGCAGTGCTTAGCTAGTATAAGTACTAACGCGTGCCCAGCGGCGGCCGTGTGTTAGATTTATATTTCAGTCACGTCGTAGTGCGTACATGTACTCAGTGTATAACGGCCTTTGCCTCCGACAGGTATCCGAATGATCTAAAGATAATAAGCAACCTCGTAGATCGCTCCGCTCGCTATACCGCGTGCGTGCGGTCGTTGCGGGTCGTGATATTATATTTTTTTTTTTATTGTATTGTCGCAGATGCAATGCATACCCCCTACCTATATATAGGTTTCGCCTTCGAACTTCGCGCGGGCGGTGGACGTATGTGTGCATGTAACTCCGCCGCTTCTCCAACGTTGTATACATATAACGTACGCGATAGCTATAGCGGTATGGCTAAGCTAACGTAATTCCGTCGACGTCAACTTCCGAACGGCCGAAGATAATGCCGGCGGTGGAGGCGAGCGACGTCTGCACGCGCGAACGTACATACATCCGTGAATACCATGTATACTATGTATGCAATTATGGATTGTACGCACACACGAGAAACAGAGCTATGTTGAATTCGTACGTGAAGTTGTAGCTGCGCACCAGACATGTACAGCTGAAGAATACACACAAAGTCACGCAAGCCAGCTAATACCGCACGCATAATGGCATGGTACACCAACTTTTGCAATTCCCAGTCCCGTCTGCGATCGAGCTCACAAGATAGCCTCCCCTCTTCACTTCCCGCCTCACCGACCTGCCTGTCTGTCTGTCTGTCTTGTTGTCTCTCTTCGCTTCGGCACCACGTTTCGATCATCAGACACGATCATGTCATAGCAGCCCCCCCTCTGATCCAGACGTTATTTCCCGCTTTTGTTCATTCATTCGTTCCTTCTTCCTGCCACAAGTACCGCCATGTACCCTCCCGAGCGGCCTCACAACTTCGATGAGTCCCCGCGCTCGTCCAGCAGCACGACCAGCTTCCCGAACTGCGTCCCGCGACGCATGGTCTCGAACACCTCGTCGGCGCGATCCATCCCGGGCACGACCATGCTGACGACGGGCTTGACGCCCTTGGTCGCGACAAAGTGCACCATGGCCCCGAACTCCTTGCGGGAGCCCATCGTCGATCCTCGCAGCTGAAATTAAAATGATAGGAAAGAAACCAGTTAGCATGATATGCAATGCATGTATGCACTCACGCACCCAAACACGCGTGATAACCAACGTAAATGAAAACTTATATCACAAGTTCGCTCGTTGAACCGTAGGGCGTACGTTCAGACCCCAGTGCACGGCTTGCTCTTTCGTTATGGACCTCCACTAGCCCCACCGACTAGCTGCTTCCATCAATCAATACTGCATTGCATGTGCAGAAGCCATAGCTTTTTAACAAACTAACAAGCAGCTAATCATGTAACAACGGCCGGACGGGGACCTATAGCAATTTGCACGGAGCGAACTGCCGTGCATCTGAGGTGTAGGGAGGCCGGTCGACACCATAGGCCCGCCGAGCCCAGAAAGTGGGGTCTTAAGCGCCGTGCAAACGGGCCATATGATCGCTGGGGAAAAAGTAAAAACGGCGAACCCGGTTTCAACCTTTCCCACCGCCCCGGCACAGATCCCACAATGCAAGTGTGATGCATATCAGACCGCACTTACGGAGTACTACTCCGTATTATTTATGATTCTAGCTAGCTCGGTAGCTTGTACTAAGCTAGCTGCGCTCCCAGGCAGCAAAGCGGGAGGAGCAAGAAGGGGGGCAAGAACTCTGCAATTTGAAACGTTCGAATCGCAATCCAGAAAGATTCCGACCATACCCTTGCTCCAGCAAGCCCGGTGGGTCCGACTGCTCCTCCTCTTCCCGTCCGTCTACAGACAGACACACCTCTTCGCGATAACCAAGAAGAGGGTAAAAATTTCACCCGCCCAAGACGGAAGAGAAAGCAAGTAGAAAAAAGAAAGCAGAATATTTTTCCTTGCAAGGAACTCGTGCACTCACCTCAATGTTCTTCAGCACCGCCTGCATGGGGAACACAACCTTGGGATTCACCGTCATCCCATAGCTAACCACGACTCCACCCAGCTTGAGCAGCGAATGGGTCTGCAGGACGATATCCGCACCCGCGCCGTCAATCACCACGTCCAGATATCTAAACACCCCCCGGGCCCACAAAGGACACCAATAATGTATCAGCGGCTGAAACGAACGAACGAATTACGCATATGCACGCAGCCACAACCAATAGTGCAGCCCTGTCAAAAGTGGATCTTTGAGCTCCCCATGCCATGCGATGAGCATCGCATCGCATCTCATCGCAGCACATCTCATCGCTGAGTGTCATGTTTTCCTTGGGGATCCCTCTCTCATGCAAGCCCTGCGCTTAACCAGCAGCGAGGGGGCCAATGCGGTGCGGGGAAATTTTTCTCTCAACAGGATATTGTTCCCAATCGGCCAAGCAGGCAGGCTGGCCCCATGTCGATGCAGCGGTATCATCTGCACCTGCAGGCCAGGCTGCTGCCTTCAAGCTTTTTCCAAATCGTCGTTTCGCTCGCGAGGGGATAAAATGTGAACATCACAAGGACAGGCCTCCCCCTTCCTGTTCCAGCGCTGCAGCACGGCAGAGCGGGAAGATAGTGTTTCGATGGTAGACAAATCAAAAAAAATTATGCTCGCTAGCATGTAGCAGCAGCACCTAGCACCTAGCAAGTAGGAAGGAGCGGGATGTAGTCAGAAAAGAAAAAAAAGGAATTCGGAACTCACGGTCGACTCTTCGGCAGCAATCCCCTCAGCTGCTTCGACCAATCCTCCTTCTTGTAGATGACTCCATCGGCTGCACCCAGTGCCTTGGCTTTGGTCAGTTTCTCTTCTGAGCCAGACGTAACGAAGACTGTAGCGCCGGCAGCCACAGCGAATTGTAGCGCGAACAGAGCGACTCCGCCGCCGATTCCCGTGATCAGAACGTTCTGGCCCGCTGCGACCTTGCCTTTCGTGAAGGTCGCCCGCCAGGCGGTGAGGCCTGCCAGTGGGAGAGCGGCGGCCTCGGGCACGCTCAGGTGGGCGGGAGCTTCTTCGAGCTCGGCGGCTGGCAGAGCCACATATTCCTGGAAAGTACCTAAGGAGAGAGAAGGCCGTATGCGTTAACGGAAAGGATTCATCCATTCATTCATTCACACAGATTCACGTATAACCACAAACATGCTAACGGCAGGTTATTGTTCCAAATCAGGGTGTCTTCCCGAGGACGGGACAAATGATCGTGGGAATTGTGTGCCGTCTTATCTGGATGAGGTCGAAAGAGAGTGTGCAGTATCTCCGTAAGATCACTCTTCCGGACCAGTCGCGTGGCAGAAAGGTCATCTCTGGCCTGTGATTGGCCAGCGACGATATATGAAGGTCTGAGAAAGGTGGTATTCCATGTGCTTACCATGCGAGACCCCAACCGTGCCCCCTACGATGGAGTATTTGCCCTCAGGGCCGTCCTCGCTGCTCTCCCAGCCGCGCCCGGGAGTGAGGACCACCCGTTTGCCTTTCCATGCCCTGTCGAGGTCCGGGGAGCTGGTTTCGACGACGATGCCGACGCCGTCGGCGCCAAGCGGAGTCTCAAAGCTGATGCCGGGGTAGAGGCTTTGGCGGATGAAGACCTCCCGGTGGTTCAATGCGGCAGCGAGGATTCTCACCAGCACTTCACCGGACTGGACGGATGGTTTTGGCAGGTCTACCTGTTTGAGGCTTTTGTCATTGGCGGTGAAAAGTGGCTTGTCAGTTTGTTTCAAGGGCGTTGTGGCAGCAAATAGAAAGAAATCCGACAAGCTGGAGGAGAGAGAAGAAGAAAGAAAAAAACATGCATGAGAAACACGCCTCGTTAGCGAGGTTTTGGCTAGTTCGAGCCGAGATGCGCGCAAGACGCAATGCATCCTCCCTTTTCTGTGGCTATGTTTAGAAAGTAGGTAGCAGCGCAGCAGCGGACGTCCGCAAAAGGAGCGCTCTTTCGACGGCAGCGCGCTCCAAAAGGGTACGGCATGCATATGCCACACCAGACAGACCCTGGTTCAGGACGGCCGGCCCACCAAATGCCAATTGCACATCGCGATTGTGAGGCGCGAGTCACGCCAGGACGGAGCTAACTAGCGTACGGAGGACGTGCGCGTGCTCGGAGTTCCTTTGGCGGCGCGGGTGCGGCCACGCGACGTTGACGTTGACGTGCTGGACAACTGTGTCGGGGTGGAACAGCAGCTGCAATGCAATGCGCAGACTTACGGATAGTAGACCTGGCCCGGTTTGCCATCGACTTTCTCGATGCTGAGTGCCTTCATCATGACGGACTTTAGGTGAGCTCTCGTAGGACCGTCGAGGACGACTTCACAATCAGTGTCTATCTCGGGCGCCGTGGTCGTGTGCGCTGGCTGCTGTCCTATTCTTCGGGCGGAGGACTTCGTGGCTATGTCGATCGGAGATTTTGTGAGACGGCTCAGGATTCAGGCAAGCGAATGGGAGAATCCTGTTGGCGAGAGACCGGATTGCAATTGGCAACAGCCCGGGTATCTTGGAACTGATCTAATTGTCTGCTACTGTGCCCTGGGGGCGGCGATATATCTTTACGAGGGCACGAAGTGCCAAAGAGGCCGACAGTTAGGCTGACCGACCAGCGGAGAATTGCGATTGAAACGGCAGCCGGGTTGCAGTGCAGCCAGGCAGACGCGTCCGTATCAGAGACAGGTATCCGGCGGGCAAGTGAGTGCGTAAAGCAGGTGAGATTTCGGGACCTGGTAAGAGGCGTTTTATATCGATAGTCACTGCATGCCCGAGCGTTCCGGGTAGTTATCGAGGGACAGTTGTCATTGGAGAATGCGGCGTTCAATATGCATGCATCATCATGATGAATTCCTAAATAGGCGCAATTGAATTGGGCCTCGGCTCATTCTACGACTTTGGCCATGCCACGAATTCCGTCCGGCCGATGCGAGGACCGGCAATTATTAATCAGGCTTGCTCAGCGCTCGGTCGGCCCGAGTGGATGACAAAACGTAGCCGATTGGGGCCCGCAGAGCTGGTCCGGGGCGGCATCCCGCTAACGCACGCCGGGGCAACATGATCCGATGTGCGATTTCTGGGCGATTGGATCTGGGGAAAGCCAATGCCGATGCAGGGCCCTGCAAATGAAAGGGCCGTCGCCAGGGTTCGTGAAACCCTTCGCATGACGGAGCCGGAATCTTCTGGCAGGGCTAGTGTTTCTCGCCAGACGGATCGCGAAGCAGAGTCGAACAGAAGCCCTTCGAGAACAGTTCCAGGTACCTCGCTCGCCAAAGCTGTGTGTGTATATATAGATAAAGTTAATATAGGTACTGGCAATGAGATGCTCGATCGATACAAGATCGTAGGAGACGCAGTGGCACTTACTCGGGAGCGTTTCAGCTTCAGCAGCGGGGCGTAACGCGTCAAGGGCGTGAGGATGGTGGATGCAATGGGATGCCGTCATGCGATGGGCAGGCGACGGTGGCCGGCGCGCCGTTGCACCAATTCGGCGGCGCTGCAGCGTCTAACGGATGACGTCGGAAGCTCCCAATTCGATCTGTCGCAACCTCCGTGCCCGACAGCGAACACCACTCTCGAGCCATCAAAGGAGCACGTTTTGCTATCGTCTGCACTGTACATCGTCTGATGCGGCGATATCTCAGCGACGGCAGCCGGAGATGCGTAACAGAGCAACTGCACGCGGCCCAGCCCCGTCTTGATTGCATCGATTCCAGCTAACCTCCCGTCAACCCAAGAGCCGAGTACATTTGCATACACGTACGCCCTTCTTGCCTCCCACCCCCTCCATTCAGCATATCCGCATCGGTCCATGGCGTGGTGCTAGGAGGCTAATACTGTGAGATTGCGTATATAAACACAGGCGGGCGAGCTAGGTGACAAGGTTCTCCGCTTGACTTACTCCCAGACTGACGCTAAGATCGAGTCCGGAGTGCGAATACTACTATAAAAGTTGCGAGCTCGGATTGATACAATCCCATCGACAGTCAAATCGCGATCAGATCAAGTCGCATCAGTCGACTCGGCTCGCGATCAATTGTTATTTGTCTCTGCACTGCCAGGCAGCAGCCCGTGCCCCATCTGCTATCACAAAGCGCAATCCTAGCGCTGTCAGTAAGTCAGTCAGCCGGCATCGTCTTCGGTCTGCTTCACTCTGAGACTGACGAATCCTGCACGCCAGCCGGCATAAAACAGACGCCCTAGCAAAGGTCACCCGCTCGTTTCGAAACGAGCAGAGAATCACATCAACATCCTGTACCGCAAGACGGTCAAAGTCAGTCCAACCGGAGAGCTCGAGACAGGATCCCAGATCGTTCAGTCCTGTCGATAGAGATACTCTTTGCCCCCCGGAAGCGCTCGTACCCGGTCTCGACATTGCCGGGAATATCCATCGAGGCCAGCTCGACACCTCCGGATCCAGCGCCCAGCTCTACCACCTGCCTCGCATTGACTCACAAGCTTGCGGCTATTCCGAAAATCGACATCGCCGTCTACACCTATATATAACAATCCAACCGACGAAAGCTGCAAAATGTCCGAACCAACCTACGACAAGGCGCACTACGCCTACCAGAAGCCCGCCTCCCGGGCCACCCACTCTCTCCTCAATGATGATAACACCGAGGAGAACACCACCGAGCCCGCCCCCGCGCCCCTAGACGACGACCGCGAGCCGGCCGATCATTTCCACCAGCCGGGTCCCAACGCTGCGTCGGACGCCGAGTGGGACACCGCGCAATACCACCTCGACTCGCACCCCGGCGAGCATCGCCGCAGCACTTACAATTACCAGAAATACCACGAGGAGTTCAAGAATAAGAGCGCTGAAGATGGCACTCAGGAAGACGACAATACCGCCAATGAGCCCGAGGAAGCTCCCGCCGGACGACGCGGCAGCGTTACTAGCCAGCCGTTCAAGCCCGTGGCGCGGACCCAGAGCTTCAACATCCGGGATATGCGTGGCGAGGCGCAAAGTGCCCTGATCGACGACGGGGATGATGCGTCGCACAATTACTCAAGAGCTTAACTCCGCGCTTGTTGAGCTCTCAGATTGCGGAAGGAATACTCGAGGGGGTAGTTGGCAGTTTTGGAGACGTTTTGAGGAGACGTGATCATGGTGGCAATTTGTCTTTCCCTGTATTCGATTCTTTACTTACCGTACCTTTCTTGCTTATTGCATATATTGAGCTGGACGGTGCGGAAACGCTGCAGAAAGTGCCACTGCATAACGTTTGGTCCGCATCACGGGACAGAAATTGTGGTGTCATTGTCCCGCCATGATCGGTGTTCAGGAGGGAATTGACGGCAGCAAGGTGCATTCATGAAAAGCAGCAGGAGCTGGAAAAGTTATACGGTTGCGAGCTAGTGTTAGCGTTTTGAGCAGCGTCGGTCCCTGTCTTTGGTCGATTGCATGAGTAGCTTGCTCGTCATGTCACTCATTTTCTCCTTCACACAGACCAACCAACGCTGCGGCTTCGTATTTCGTGTGGACGATTATCAACCGGTAGACCAATGGCTGCTGGAAAATGACTGTGACCTGTTGCAAAACGCGGAAGACCATGCCTCCGTGCAGCCCCTCTATGCTATCATTTCGGGGTATATAAGTGGTGGGGAGGTGGTATGTGTAGTCGAAAATCTATGTTGTAATTGATCGTGTCGAACCGGAGGGGAGACCTGGGCCGCAAAGCTATAGAACCTGCATTAATTAGCAATAAGGGATGTGCACGGCTGGATAGGAATCGACCGTTTCTCGTATGATACTTTGATCCTGCAGTTGCAATTGGCCAGTCCAACGTTCGTGTAACCATGCACTGGTGTGGCGAATCCAATCTGCCAGTTGATCACGAGGGGATCCGGGGAATATATCACCGGTCCTAGATATCGAGATGCTAAAGCCTGCATATATAAGTAACCGTGCATGCGGAACCGAGCTCGAAGTGTGTCTTTGTGTCCGGGCCGCACGTGTCGCATTGTATAATCACGATATATATTAATGACGCTTAATTAAGGTTTGGCCCAGGGTGAATTCGTGAACAGGGCACTTCAAACATATCCTTCTGGTCAATGTGATTCTTTAGTATAATAACTGGAACATGCCCTAGCGCAATGGCTGCTAGATTAGCTGGCGTCGCCGGTAATCTGATATCTGCGATGTCGGCTCCACAGTTCAGAAATCTACGATACCTCCACTGGCTTATAGATCTCGCGTCCTCACGCCATCTCGGGCTCCTTGGAATCAATACCACGGTCTGGTTCCGGTATCTGAAGACTTTAAAAGCATGGCACGCTCAATTATAATTTCCCGCGGTGGAGCTTTACCATCTCAAGGTCCCACGACTTATCTGCGTGCATATCAGCATAAGCAGCACAGATAAGATATCGCCGTAAAATATGGATAACCACCCACTGGGCAGATATATGAATGCTGGCAGAAGTCTAACGGTGGAAGTCTAGAGCTTGACATCGATCCCATCGTGGTTCGATATCACTCCCGCATCAACTGATTGAATACAGGGGCGACCCAGAACGACACGGTTCGGATATCGAGAGCCCGCTAGTCAGTCGGTTTATATGTACAAATACTCCGTGAAACTTTGACAACGATATATAGAAGAACTGATGTCCAGAACAAAGGGTATGCGCTAAGGAACGAGCAAAATATAGTTACAAAAGGATAGATCTAGGCATGCTCTAGCTGCAGCATCAATCCATGCAGCTAGTAGTAGCCTAGATAAGAACATAAATACGTCGCCAGTACTTCAGCGACCATGACAAACCAAACAGGACCATTAGTATACAATTTAACGTGCATTATGTCGTATTATACTATCCCTGAAGCTCCTGCCGCCGCTGCCCGTTCCACGGTATCGAATTCTCCTGATACGCTGACGCATTCTCTTGATACGGGGGCGCAAATTGCCCTCCGCCTCCACCGGTGCCGCCCAGTTCGAACACGGGAGGCCTCTGCCCGCCATGCGCGCTCACCGGCTTGTAGAAATCGCTGTCTCCGCTAAGTTCGGCTCCATGGCCTTGAGATACCGGTGCATACGGCTGCTGATGTTGATAATGTCCGTACTGTTCTGCTACCGGCGGCTGTGGCGCGAACTGGCCATGTCCCCCGCTGCTCCCGCCTCTTGTCTTCTTGCTCGACCGCCGCCAAAAGAAGAATGCTGCAACGGCTAGCCCTATCCCGCCGAGGGCAGCGCCGACTGCTATTCCTGCTACCGCACCGGTGCCTAGGCCATTGCTGGCTGCTGCTGCGGATGTCGTCGCTGCACTCGATGTCCCAGCGGGCCCGCCTGTGGAGGAGGGGCCGCCGGATGTGGTTCGTGATACGACGGTGGCAGTTGGCCTAGGCGACGATCCGGAGTCCGTCTGTGCTGTGGCGGAGCTGCCAGGCCCGGGGAGAAAAGTGGCGGATTGGCCAGGTGTGGAAGTGGTGTCGAAAATCCGCAGGCCGGACGTAGTTCCGGCTGCGCAGAAGACTTGCGTAAAGTCGTCGTTCGTGAAGATGAATGTTGCGCAATTTGGTCTGTTTTGGCCGCTAAATGAGGATAAATAAGATCAGTTGAATGCTGTTCGTGAGGTGGTCTATACGCATGTATGAATGAAGGATGCGGTGGGGTATTATAAACGTACCAGTATTGTATTGATCGTGAGCTGTCGTAGAAGAAGTCGGTGACGCTGCTGACGCCGTAGTTGACACACGATGTAGCTGGACCGCAGTAGTTGAACTCCGTCCGGGTCAATACCGACCTGTAATTTTATACATAGCAGTGGTTAGCTCCGTTCGTTCTTAAATCGACAATATCGCATCCGTGGTGATTCATATTGATATATCGATATGATATATCATTGAATTTAACCCAATGAGAGCGAGTATATAAAAGAGGTTTATGCGTGTGCATGTATCAGATACAGCTGTAGTCAAAAGCACCGTATGGAGCCTGACGCTTCAAGAGAATATGCTGAGATGGTAGTCCTTACGATGGGCAGCAAAATCCATAACTCGATCTGTATCCCTGACAGAAGTAATCCGTCGCGCATTCCAACCCGCAAGTGCCAAATGTTAACTGTTGTCGTTTTTCCAGTCCGTCGCCAAAGGGTATGCGACCGCCGTACGGGGGCTGGTACGTTGGCGCAGCAGTGATCGGGACCGGTACGCCAGCCATCGTGATCGATTTGATATATTTATTTTATAACTTGTCCCCTCAAGTGTTTCGGCGTCCTCCGCAGCGCGGCGGCTTATCGCGGAATCCAACAGTTGCGGCTGACGGATCTATGACGCGTCAAACTAGCAGTTTTCTAAAGAATCGTGTTGTTCGAGCTCGAGTCCGACCGGCTTCAACTTTCGTCTCACCCTCCACCGTACCGAATTCTGTTCGAGTAGCTTCAACTCGATGATACCCCGGTTGTCAAATGTGTTAACCTGAATCGGTCGCTGTTGGCCAAGAAGACGGAGATCGATAGTATGCAACCGGATAAACAGAAAGAACGGACGGCTGAGCTGCGTCGTTAACGAGCGGGTCCTGGCAAAGGATGATGAAAGAGGCTTGCGGAGGCGAGAGTCCAAGAACCGACTGCGGCGACCGTCTCTTGGCTTTGGCTCTACGGACGAATCCTCTATATAAGACGAAGTATACCGAAGTCGAAAGCTGCGAGAGTACTGTCGTAAGGCTCTGTTATCGTCCTCCGTTATCGTCCTACTCTTTCCAGAAGGGTATACGGGTATCGTGTTTGAAGTTTGTGTGTCGAATTTTGTGTCGTGACTCTGCAGGGTTTTAAAGGGGGGAGAGTAGGCGAAGGGAGCGAATGTAAGGGCAAAGGGCATCCGCGGCGGGCTGGCTATGTTTCTATAACGTTATACCGTTAGTTAGGTTACGTTATCAGCCGCATGCACGTTTTGCGAAACTAAAGTTAGGCATCTGCTTTTCGATAACTCGAGCGGACTCAGCGCCGCTGTCCAAGGTTACGGGCTCGTGAGGAACACGCTAGCGTCAGCAGGGACGAGCTGCGCTTTTTCGCCCTGGTGATAATTATAGAATGTGTTTGTATCTATCCTTGGCTCCGGTTTCTCCATATCAGATGGGATAGTGTAACGTACCACGGAACCGGGGCGTGCTGCTCGGCTTCAGCTTACGGACGCTGTCGATAAGGGGAGGTAGATCACCAGTCCGTATCGATGCTGGAAAGCTTTAAGCTGGGCGTAGTCTCGGGAGCTAGGCTTGCTGGTAGCTACACCTCAAATGGCAGGTCGGTCTGTCAGGGTGTCTCGATAATTTATTGGAGAGGCGGTTAACCATCGAGATCAAATGAAATAAGTCTTGAAGTACGGGCCGTATTGCCAGAATAGTCAAGAGCGTGGTGGATGCTTCGTATCGATGGATCACGTTCGGGAAAGCTGGCAAGCGGTCGGCAGAACCTTCAGACAAGCATCGCTAGTATCGTAATAATATATTTCACCCAAATCAAGTACCATCCCGGTTTGAGAAGAGTGGCACGGATAAACCTCGCAACTGTTGGCAAGCCGCGGTTGGTGGCTTGCCGGGTTCCGTTCCTGAGATCGTATCGATCGCTGCACTGCAGCTGCAGCCAGACGCTTAAGCTTGTCGAATGGGACGGTATTTGGAAGAGGAACTAAGCTTGGCTTAATATATCGTCGTCAGCCACCCACACTTCTGCTGGGATTCTGTTGGGTGTGCGACCGGAACTCGGATTTCGACCTTAATAAAAATTTCCTAATGGGCTTGCCAAAAGACTCGAGGGACACCTGGTTAGGTTGGTTGCAAGCCGTCTACATAGTTGCACTTGAGGTTCGTTTCCCAGAAATAAATACAAATACGTGGAAGATTCGCTTTTTTTAGTAATCGAGATTGTGGAGCACAACGGTGCGGACGTGGGCAAATGCGACACTGTGCGCAGCCCAGCTTCGGTATCGATACCGTCGGCAAGCCTTGATTGGAACCGAACTGTCGCGGCAGGGAAGTCCTGGAACATGGTGATTTTCGAAACTTTGCCCGTTTCTACTGCCACCCTTGGCGATTCCGGATTCGGAATGCCACTTTGATCGTGAACTGTGTGTTTTGTGCTCTTTGGACGATGTATTGGCCGGTGGTTACATTACATCTGCGCATCCAGCATGCCCCACAGCTCGGCGTTTGCAGGTTTGGCAGATCGTGCACGCGGCAGTGCCGTTGATCTCTGGCCTTGTGCTCCTTTTGATTAGGGAATCTCTACCACAGTCGGCACTCTTCGGATCTAGTGCTAATGGGGCGTTGCTGACAGCGCGGAGTTCGCAGTTTGCAAATGTAATTTAATCCGCAGACCATCATCGTCGTAATGGAACCGGCCTCCGTTTGCGCAGCCCAGCACCTTAGTCGGCTCACGAGACTGGGAGCCGACCAGATCTATCAATCACACAACAACAACGCGCGAGGACGACCTTAGAGATCTCAAGGATGAACTTGAGAGGACCCAGCTACTATACGTTGGAGTTCTCAAATCCGGTTCGGGGTTAGCGATTATTACACTACTTATTGCTGGGCCATGACACCGGCTCTTTGTTACCTTTTTGCTTTGGCTTGTTACGTATACAATTCTACATTATGACAGCCCTCACCTGATGGGGTAATATAACTCGTTGGACAGCGTACTAATTGCAAGGTCGAGACAAATATGGACGCCCCGAAATTAAACAATACGAGATATAGCCATGTATCAGTAATCTGACCGGCCGAATAGGGTAGTTTTCGTTCGCGCTGCCCGAATATCTCACATTACGAACCCACTATCGAAACTTTACCGCACGATCCCTATAATTCAACAAAGAGGAGCAATAAAAGCCATAACACGATGTACAATGTACAACGGGTCGATAAGGGCACAAAAGGGAGGAAAGCATTATTGTAAGTGTCAACTAGCAACATCGATGCATTCAATTGATTTGCCATGGGGAAATAGTTCCGTCTCGGTAGAGGCACCGTTTACAATAGATGCAGCCTCAAATACCCCATCGACACCATCAGATCGTTCGTGAATTCGAAGCAGCCAGCGGTATTAAAGTAGCGGATGCAATAACCGTATTTGTGCTATTGTATCACGCCGACGCTAAGCGACCGATCGAGTGGCCAGGGCAAGGGACTTGCGCCACCTTTCATATATTTTATACCGTATTATTCGCCAGGGTCGCAAACTATTACGGCATATATATCGTTGACTCGCTGGAGAGTCGAAGGTTGAAATCATTTAACAGCCTAAGGAAAGGGATCGATATGAACCTATTAGCAATGCTGTCAGTCGAGCAGAGGAGAAGCGGCAGCACAGACACCAATGCCTCATAGCCGCAGTCAAAATGGAGCATACTTATGCCCATGGATCCCGAAACAATGACATTGATCTTATAATTAAAAATCGGTTGCGGATGCTCTCGAACATCATGGATTCGATGTAGTTCCGTGATGCATATATAATACGCAGCCCCCACGTCCTTTTCCATTATTCAAGCTTAAAGATGCCACATTGGTGAGTATTTACAATACTCAGTAACCAGCTAGACAATATCAAGGGCCTACGCATCCGGGGCAGCTAACATAATGCAGTTCACGGACAGGATCTTGTCAAGAATAGTACGAATGAAAGCTATGTTACATATATTCCCCGAGATTATGTTACATGTATGCACGGCGAAGTAATATACTCTAGATGCCTACGGAGACCTTGAAACATCGACGGCCTTGCGAACGAATTATATTGTGCTTGAGTTTTACTTTGTTGTGCTTAGGTCCCATGTCGATCAATATTGGGGTCTTGACACCGCAAACAGCGATCCTTCCAAGCCGGAAACGTGGTATACGTCCAACTAGAAATTTAAGATATTACATGTCTCGGGTCGTGTATGTGCAACGGGACAATTTATCGTCGGAACGAACTACAGCGAATAAACCATTTTAGAGGCGCATTGACTGTGGCCTCGTGGAAGTAACCCTCCACATCCATTGTAATTTCCGGGTATCCGGATCCAACATGATATTGGTTTCACAGATGCAGGTAACGTATACCGGCCGAGCAACTCGCCTTCAAAGTTAGAGGAACACAGACTGGGTGGTCTCGGGTGTAGTTGCAATATTAATGTCTACTCCACAATGTTGGAGAATACAGTTCAATGAGGCCTGTATCACGGTCGCGTTCATGCCGCGACTTTCTCGCTGCCTGTTGGCTCCGCACGTTACACGAGTTTAGAACATATGTCCTAATGTCTAATTGCAATGTGCAAGGTAAGGCGTCACGCGTGCATGTGTAGCTGGGTGTGCCACCCCTCTCGCGCAGCCGTCGGAACCGCATGTCCAACGACTGGTTTCCCTCGGCCTTGCAAATTACAGCCACGCTATCACTTAATTTCGGGTCACATCATATATTGTTGATTACCGAACATTTTTGACGCGGTGATCCCAGCTGTCAGGTAACGAAACTTCTAAATATAACAACATCATTATCTCACTGTACATTTACAAGACTTTTGTCTTTCCTCAATATATACAAAGGATCCCGTGATAACATAACGTACAGCGTGGAGAGGAGCGTTAGCGAGAGACATTCAAGCATCCGAGCCAATGCTGTGAGTCCCCAGAGCCGTGCGAGATATGCCGATCATAGTGAATGTCCTCAAAACAAGTGCCGTCAAACCTTTCGACTGGCTCTGGCATCTCGGATTCAGCCAGCTCATCTATCACACATGATGAGGGCCCCACCGCTAGCCGATGTAGGGGTATGTCGACAACATTGCGGCCAGCGTTGGATTAATGAGACGAGATTGGGGTTCCTGAGCTAATTAGCTAGAGCCTCAGACCACTGGCCCGCCCGGGCCGTCGACACCCTTGACACCAGGGGCCCCATGGCCGGCGATGCCCTCGAGCCCGCTGCTACTAGGCGCGGGCCTGATGATACCGGTCGTGTTTGCATCGGTATCAACAGGCCCCTCGTGGCTGCCTCCGCCGATGCCCTTCTCCCCAGGGCCTGGGTGACCTAGGGTTCCTGCCTTGGGGTCGGCATTGTCCGCTGGTGCCGGATGGGTATATTCATCTGTGCCTCTGTCTTGTGGCGGGGCATGCGGCAGTGATGAGGACGGACTAGCGGGAGAGGATGGTTTAGCGACAGCGGATGCGGATAAGTGTTCTGGTGATGAGTTTTCGGCGTCCAGTTCCGCGAGCTTTCTGTCGATTTCTTCTTCCTCCTCATCGTCCGAAGGTGGTTCACCGTATATTTCAGGGAACTGCATGTTGCTCGTGTTAGTACAGCCCTGTCAGTTACGGCGCTCAGATGTTGGGAGATGTTACCTTCTGGAAGCAAGTTTGCATACCCTTGAACTTCTCAATACAGTCGACGCCTTTCGGCTCTTCCTTTGAGAATACAAAGCAGCTAAAAGCCTCTCTAAATTCTTCCCCACTATTCCCAAATATTTCATCAGAGCCTCTTCTTAGAACCCTACGATCACTTCAATCATGAGATGCAACATACCAAGGTCCGTGTGCCATTCCTCCCAAACAAGGACAATCCCAATTGATCTCACCAGTCTCCTCATTGAAAGCCCCTTGTTGACCTGCTTCCTCCTCTAGACTCTCCGGGCTTCTCGCTTCTCGTAATGTCTCTACTGCGACAGCCTTGCTTTCATTTAAGGCATCCTGGTCTTGATTTCCCGTTGCCGCCTTTGCCTTCTTCTCCGCCAGAACCTCATCGATTGTAGCGAAGCGCTCTTCGGGTATCGGCTCGACGGGCGGCGCGCGGGAAATGAACGGCTGCTTCTCTATGACTCGCCGAAGAAGTTAGCATAGCCTCCAGCTCAGACACCTGACACAGAGGATGGAAGTGTTACCTGCGGGTTCCTCGGCGAATAACGTCGTGGTATTATACCAGTACACAACCGCTACCGCCAGCCCGAACCGTCCGATGAAGCCGCGGAACCGACTGCCGGCCGACGGACGGGTGGATGTGAATAGCGACCGCTGTGCGTGCAGACACGGCCTTGGCGGGAGGACCGCGGGCCTAAGCGATGACGTCGCGGACCGCAGTAGCAGCCGGGACGGCTGTGACGAACGTGAGAAGGTCGGACGAATCATTGCTGGTGGCTAGTAGGCAGGGCTGGTAGAGGCCCGAAGGCGACTGGATGTCGATGCGCCGATTGCTTGGTGAGAGCGTGGATTGGAAGGTGGCGGGAAGTCGAAGTGTCGAAAACTTTTGGCGACAGGCTTGCTTTGAAATCCGAGCCGCATGCCTAGGTGGCATATCACGTGATATCAAACACCACGTCGCGACCGCGCGACGATGCAATGCCGAATTCATGCCAGCCTCTCAGCCGCGACGGGACGACTGGTCGGATCTCAATGCATCTGGCGGCTTGAGAGGATGTATGCTCTTGCGGGAAGGACTTCGTATCGATCCAATCACATTGGATGTCGCGTTCTACTTCAGCCACTGACACCCGAGTCGACTAGAGTATATGTCCTAATAGTACTTACGCGGCGCATCAGAGATGGTGGCTATGAAGACAATGTGCTGGTGAGTCTTAACCCTACACCGTTTCTGAATAGCTTGACACGTATCGATCCCATTGTATTGGGAGGGACACTGGTCGCCGCCTTTCTATTGGATGGATTCGTTTCCTTCGGCCTGCGTTGCTAAACCCTGTCGTTCTTGTGTCACCGCCTTTTTTGGCAATATGCAAGGTGACTGGACCAGCAGAATTGCCTTGCATAAGTCTGCACTTTGCGTCCTTGATCGAAATTGCGAAAGACGGGATGTCGTTTTGAGAGCGAGTCGATCACGTTAAATGACAAAAGTTCCTTTGAGGAACAAAAAAGGCTACTGCTCCGGCGAGCGCTAGTTATATCCTCGCTTGAGACGATGGCTGTAGAGCTAAGCCCCAGCATGACACTATGACAACTTGGCGCCCGCGCCCATGGATAAAGTGCTCGCGCTCGACGCACGCGTGCACGCCGCATTCACACGCATGTCCACGCCCGCTATTGCCTAGCTAAGTATACGGTATCATATTTTCCGATGCGGCTCGGACTGATGACTCCCAAGGCGTGCCGAGGCATAATACGGGGCAAGTCATCGCATTACGTAGCTTACTCGATTGTAATCGCGCAAGTTGCACACACGATAGCAGTTCAAATATAAAAGACCAGCTTCGTTTGACATGGACCCTGCATGCCATCTACTAGTTGCATGAGTCCTAGCACTACTTTGAACTACAGCTGTCAATATACAAAATCTCCATATTCCAATCATCACTCATGGCTACTATCAATTCACTTCCTGTCGAGCTACAGTCTCATATTCTATCTTATCTCCCGTTTCAATCCCAGGTGTTCGCCAGCCAGGCCTCAAAACGGTGGCAGGCCCTAATTGCAAGCGACCGACGAATCTTATATGCGCCATCCAGGGTGTCAGACTCACTGAAGGTTCATCGATTGCTGGTTGATGAACGAAGTGTACTAGTGTGCAAGGTCAGACGGGGACGCGTCAAGAAATTTCTCCTCAAATATGATCCAACAGACGGATTCTATCGCATGACTCGTAGCCAGCATCTCGAGATCGATATCACAGATTCAGCAATACTAGACGAACCCATATATATCTATCAGCGCAGCGAAAAGAAATCTGACGACGGGGTCTCGGAGCCTAACGGATCGGCAGCGGACGAAAAGGCTACTGGCAACGATGGAAAATGGGCAGGCGTCCCTACGTTCATGTCTTATATGCTGTGCTGTCAAGGTGCTTATCATCCTCGTACTGTTGACTACTCAGACGACGCCAAATGGATTGGCGAATCGGGGATGACAATAAGGAAGCTCGTAGAACGCGCCGCCAAGGTTACGGAGGAGAGAATCAAAGAATCGACAAAAGAACTGCGCCCAACGATCATTTCAAGGAACTGGTATAATATTGACGTCCGATATTCGTCGTATCCCGATAGCCGGATCGATATCAAAGCGGAGCTGTATAGTAATTATGTCTATACGGTTGCCGACAAGAAGGGGTGGGCAGATAGTGAGAGCGTTGGTTTTTTCTTAGGCGTGGATCCTGAGGATACCCTCCGGTACTACTACTAATAAATTGGTTGATCAAGCTAGCGATTTGTATAGTCTCGGGGACGCTGGATTTGTATGTAATAAATTTGAATTGACATAGCCACATGGACCACTCCTTAATATAATCCCCGAGAGCTATGTTGAAGCATCCGATCACGACTATAAGTGTAATTGCAGCATCATCTACATAGCTACATCTGCAGATCACGCTACATTTAAGCTATGACTGAGCAACCTCCGGGCTAGGTATATTGATATCTATGCAGCGGAACTACAGCTCTTTGTATTGTGTTCCACTAGAAAACATTCTAGCTTTTTCCGGGATGTACACAAATCTTCTTTGTTCCTTTCTCCCTAGTTTCTGGGACTATATAAGTTCCCACACTTCCCTCTCCCCCTTCTGCCCCGCACATCCTTCACATCATTCCTTCCTTCTCAGCTTCATCCCCGCAGCCACGATTCTAGGCCACAGATCAGATGCCTCTACCGTCTGATTCTGTTTTCCCCTGAATTACTTTATACTCTGCAAATCCACGAAGCTCAGGAACTAGATTATATAATGCATTAATGACGGAGGTACTTGGATCCGTAGGACGCAAAACATGGATACCTAAGTCATGATAAATCTTCCTAGCAATAGGAATAGTCCTATGAATTGGTTTCTACTCTGAAGACAAAATGTTATCATATAACCTCCTCTACCCACATTTACATCATGGCATAGCTTTGAAGCTAAAGAGTCCTTATTGATTGTCTACGATGGCGCTTCATGCTTTATCCATGAACATACTGAAATATAGACAAAAGGACATGTCACTCACATGTTTGATCCTATAGGATCTATTGGACACATAACACCACATACCTTCCGCTGATACTGCGTGGAGGATTCCCGTGCGCCTTGAAAAAGTGGTTCAAATGATCTCGCATATGATTCCGATGGTCTCCAATGCCTGCATTTGCTTCTAGGAAGTGTCTCACTGCGAACCCTTGCGATGATGATACAGGCAAACTAAGAACATGCAGCGTGCCACCTCGCCTTCTATCCATGGATGCCAATCGTACGGCTTTTCCGCTCGTATCAAGGAGCTGAAGATGATTAATACGTCTAGGGACCCGCAAGAGACATACGAAGACGCATATGTGTCTACGGCAGTATATATACCTTTTGTCATGTCGAACTATCGCTCCACCCGTATACGAATTTTGCTGGATAGGATCCCGGCCAGCGGGTATACTGGAAAGCCAATCTCAGTAAAGAAAAACACGCTGGTGATGCTGAGTTATGCTGAACCGGTGAGCTTAGGACAGTTAGTTGATCGCGGTATCACCAGCCTTATGGGAAGAGGCCACGCTCCGAACAAACTTCATGAAACTGCATGATCAACTTTTAGTGCTGCAAAGCTATATGATATCAGCAGCTCATCTACTCCATGTCACCGTCTAACTGAATGAAAGCTGAAGTTACAGGATGTATAAGCTTGCTAAATATCAAAGGGAGCAAATCCTATCGACCACCTCATTCATAGTCCACCATGGTACACACCAACACTCTGGATGCCCTCGTCTCATTGATTAATTGATACATGTATCGAAATTTCTATCGGCGTCTATACGTCTATGATACATCACAATATTACATAGTCAACTTAAGGATCACAGCCCTACGGCATTTCAAAACCCCGACTCGGTTATATATGGGAAACCTAGTCCCAAGATTATATTACCTAGGCCTATGGAAAAATATATTGGTGGTCTAAATCGATGAGGTGATATCCCAGTAACATGATCCACAAGACTGCCTACATGCGGAGGGAGGAAGTCGAGGTTTCGATGCTCTAGACCAGAAAGCTTCTCGATTCGAGCCACGAATTTGTATAGCTAGCTACGACGTATCATATGAATGAGCAGTGGTTCTCAGGACCGCAGAATCGTGCTAGGCGAAAGCTCCTGCTCCTGCATTACGCGGGACATGGATGGTATTGTCGACACAGCAATTGAGATGCTGCAGTGAGAATACCTGAATAAAGCCAGGTACGCAATGAAAATGCTTATTTGGGTGCACACAAGTTTTCCAGTCCGATATATATATGCTATCTAACAATGTTTCGACAGATGAAACATGAACAACATGGGATCGACAACAACTTTTTCTCGACAAACCGATATATGCTATGACTGTCCTCGAGGCATCATCCAGGAAGCCCAGAAAACCTACAATTCTGAGAGCATCTTTGGAGGCCAAATGCGCAATCTAACCGCGATGCCATTACGTTGAGAGCGGAGTGCGACCAGAAGATGTTGCAGACCTTGAGTCAAGCTAAACTGATAAGTCGCTAGAGAATGTGGTGATTGTATATATATGCAGTCGTCCAACTACTTATCATTATTGTGTGCAGATGAAATTCACTGCATCGTGGCCAGGCTAATAAAATTCTCTCAGGATCATGTTATCACTGCCAGAAACAAACATATTCTATGCGGATAACATCAAAGAGCTCGATGGTTTCAATGACATTGAATCAATATCGAATCCAACTGATTCGAACGCAGCGGAAAGTAAAATGGCCCTGGTCACGATACGTATCATGACTATCGAGCTATCTGGCAGTTTCTACGGTTAAATAAATCCGTCGCACTGACAGTACCCCCAGATCAAGCGCCCAAGATCCAGAACTACAATCAAGCATTAGCGCGAATATCTATCATACGTATTGACATCTGGAGATCTTGGCCGGATCCGGTCCTCGCAGGTGAACCTGAGGACCTCTTAATCGCAAATTCACAAACAAATATGAATGGCTTAATATTCTGATTCTCTAAGAAATTATGGAGGGAGGCCAATGTAATCTGCCTACGGCACGTCGGCTTCGCCGGTTAAAGTACGGCAGTCTGGCTCGCGAGACAAAATGTAATCCCTCCGCCTCGCGAGGAAGCTTCGCAACAACCAGGGGAGATATCAGCGCGGTGGCCTTATCAAAAACTTAATACGCCCATTACTTGGACAACTACTTTAATGTTCTCGTCATTTCGGGAACGTTACTCAAGGGGCCAAGGAATTTTTTTTTCAATATAAAATCACACATTCCAAAACGAAACCCAACATGACTTAGCAATCATCCATGATAAAAACATATACATAAGACTTGTCTTCGCCTTTTGACAAGATCCAGATGCATGCCTTCTTCGTATGCGTAATCCAGTACTGCATGTTATATAGCATAACATGCTCATATATCTTTCCGAAGCAGCTCATGGGGGATGGCTCTTTGACCTCCAAGTGACGTCAGGTCGCTCAATTCTCATGGATCCAGAACCCCCTTCGATGTTTGACCTGGTTCAGACAAAGATGGATTATGCCGTATTTGTATGCAAACCAGCAGAGGCTCACATGTCAACCGATTCAGAATTGGAACTGCAGTACCGCTAGGTCTTCTGGCCTATGCAGTGAGATGTCTGTAGAGAAATGCCCGATCCAACGAAAATTCCTAGCTCTTGAATGAGGAGACTACGGCCATCAGCACGCTATACATACATGATGACTATTACAAAACCAAAACGGTTACAGAGAGGCCATGTTCATTATGTAAGTCCGACCAAACTTCTCACTCATAAACCATGCAATTCGGAACCGCACTAGGGTCACAACCGCATGCATGAACACCCCAAACCTCATATGATCACATCGCGACATCATGTTTCGTCAAGAGACGAGGTACGCATCCTCCCATATATGCACAGTCGCTAGAAATTGACTGTCTTTCGTGAACAAGGCAGGAAGCAAAAAATGCGAAAGAACTCTGACTGGAAAGAAATTGATAACTCGCAAATGTATGCGCAGGACGACGCCGAAGATGCTTCATAGTCCGCAGTAGCAATGATAAGAAGGGCGGGTGAAGGTAGCAGCAAATTCGATGAGAGGAGTTCAGCAAAGATCGCGGTACAGCCATATTACCTTGAAAAGCGAGCGTTTACAAAAAAGGAGGAGGATCATGGGACCCTCCACACCACAACATCCTTCGCAGAAGCTCTCTCCTGGCCATGGTCCAGCCCAGCCATATCACATCAACATGCAGCTTAACCCCGAGATCCTTATGGATCACCTCAGATACAGAAAATTCGTAATACTCCCGACAACAAGCCAAAACACGTTAAACGAGACCCAGATGCTACACCAAAGAAACGGCAGCAACTATCATATGACAACCATATACTACTGTTGTACATTCGCCATATGTACAAGCACCATTGAACTGGAGGAACGATTATTCCCCAATTACCCAATGAAAGCCTATAGAAAACACAGATTCACCGTCGCTATGACAAGAAAGTGCTCGCCGTATCGTCTGACGGCTGGGGTTCCAACCACATCGATGGATCAGTACCTCATGCGCAACCTAATAATTTTCCTGATCACGGACGCACTAGCCTTATGCAGATCACCCTCAATATCGCCTATGACAAGATCACAGCCAGTACGGGAATAATATCACAGCTAACACTGAAACCACCAGCACTCAGACTTCTGACCCAGACATCTTGCATGAGCATAAGTTCGACATCTCCTACGCTTACGGATCCGCACGAATGAACTGGCTTGGGAGCGGAGATCGATCGATACCGATAACTTAAAACATTGGCCGTCGATCTCTTCCTATGATAGTACAGAAAGCTTAAGGCAGAATCAACTCAGCAACATTCCGAAGTAAGCCGCTCCGAAAGGCATGAATTAGGCCGAACTCACAGAAGCAGGGCCTCGTTCACTTTCTGGCTCAAAATCTGGTACCTATGAAAGATAACGATGACCTATAGTAAAGTTTTTGCTGTCATCAACGAGACAGCACATATTTATGCGAAGAAGCAGGATTCTATCCTGCTGCCCTCGGCAGGTTCCTATGTATCGAGCTGAACTGAACTCGAACAGGACTAGAAGATTCTTCAGAGCTGATAGCCACATCTTACGTTGCAGAAGTCATGATTCTCCCAGAACAAATTGAATCGTAGTGGTAATAGTTGAAGCCATGATACAGCATATTGCACATGAAAAAATTACATTCCTGTCGATGCAGCACTGACTGCCTGTTTGTTTGTTGTCGAGACCATCGCACCGATCAATGAAACCACTTACTGTCAGCTGCACTTTGATGCAAAAAAACATCATATATGCATACGAGGTCTATGATGTGCGAAACCATAGTTTGGAAATCCCAAAGCATGGAAGAACCAACACTCAGCAATGTCCCAGGGAAACTCGAAACGGAAACCTTCAATCATATAGATTTGACGATGATTTGCTCATGATATCAACCCCAGTTAGCACGGTACTTCATGTATAAGGTATATATAAAACGATATTTTCATTTCTTGACCCTATGTCAGGGATATCACAAGAGCAAGAACCCGAAGCAAATGATCTGCTGCAGCGCTGGCTGTATATATGTCTGACAATAAAATATGTCAAATTCTTGCAGACAGGGTGTCACACAGAGTTTATGTCCTTGATAGGTAAGATATATAACCCTGTCTATTGCCTCGGTCAATCCTCGAATTTATACCGACGCAGATATGTTTCAGTAGCTCCTACGCTTCTTTTCAACGATAACGACTTCTTATATTGACAATCCAAAACAATAACCAGAGCGATATCGTGCCAGTCACTATCGCGAAGGACTCAACCCCGAGCTCCATGATCAAGAATAGACAACATTCTTATATTCCAACATGGACATATACGTCTCGATCTAGTATTTTGCGTGCTGTGTCATAAGGCAGGGCAAAAACGTATGCGATCATTGCATGGCGAGTAACTTCTGCAAAGTTACCCCAAATGATTCGGAATACATCGAGCAGACTACCACAGACTCCAATATGATGACTTGACTAGTCCTATTGCAGTACTACCAAAAGCTCAAAGAAAACGGCATGCTGCTATTTGGCACTCGCGACTACTCGATATCACCCAGTGTTTGATAGATGCGTACCAAAACGGCGAAGACGCCTATGGCAACAAGCAAAAGTTTTGCAGGTCATGACCGCATCTGCTATAAAAATACTTACATGCGCGTACGACATGAGTGCTGCCACAACGTTCACGAAGCCCAGCATATCTCTTACCGCCAACATTATGAGGCTTGCTCCTATCTTGCTATCTAGATCTATTTGCTATTTTTCAGACCCTAACACTCGAACCAGACTTATGTTCAAGACTATATCGACACAAGACATGGGTCCGGACGTTTTATGACTCGACAAACCCTTCTCGTCCCTCGGGTATGTCATTATATCAATGGCAGTTGCAAGGCTGCTTATCGAGCCTAGAAAAGCCCCTACCCATGTACTTCGGTCAGATGCGAACCTCAATAGCCAAGAGGGCAAGTACGATGACGAGTACCTTGCATCTCTAGGAACCATGCCTGAAGGCATTACCATATACGATATGCATGCAAAGGACGATATCGCAGCAATTCATGAACTGAGCAGTCACTATTAAGGCCACCACAGATGGTTTAGCAACAAACTCGACATGTGCATAAGCGGCAGTATTATCCCCATATGGAGCAAGAAGCTATTCTTTCACCTACTTGATGACTCCATTACCTTTTGCCATGGTTAATGCATGATTATATAGCATTTTTAGGAAGCAAGTTAGAGGTGGACTATCCCAAAAAACATGGCTTCGAATAAAGCTCGCCCAGCATGGGCATGTATCAGTGATGTCATGGAAAGAATACGATCCAAAAACAGGAAACGTGGCATGCAAATGCTGAAATGATCCTCAAACTCCATATTTACTTAATATTGGAGAAAAGAGGTGGTATTGAGCGACCCACGCATGCTTTTACAAATTTGGTTTGAACGAATTAATGCGTGGCCGCGTCTCGGAACATGCTCGCTGACCATACGGAAGAATGGCTGGCAGGTAAACATGTCTCCATTGCCTCTGTCGTGGTCACCTTTCATGCCACCGGTTGCTTGTGTATGTCCTCAGCGAAGACGTTCCACAGATGAAGATTATCATTAAGTAAATATCGGTACGCATGCGAGCACATATATCTGGCTAGAGCGTTGTCAGAGGTCCTGCTATGGAGGCAGTATCTTTCACAAATCCTTCCGATGAGTATGATGAATATCATTACAAGAAGATCATACGAATCGCATGACACCCACTTCACGAAACACGACAAAAGGCCCTGGGATGATTATTTCCATTCAGGCTTGCCATCGAATCGAAAACTGGGATGACGCTATGAACATTCCCAAGCCCGATCATCCCGTATAAATACTAGAGGGCAGGTTGCAGTTGCGAAGAGACAATGTGCTCCTTTCTCGATATGGTTGCCAGCGACATGACGCTTTAGCCGCACTTCGAAACTTGAATGCCTGAACAGCGATTGATCAGCTACCGTATTCGTTCTTCGGGTCAGTTATGATCGATTTGTCTGAGAATTGAAGTCGGGTTGACATGAATGTCCATCCGGTCTGCGACTGTTATATATTATTGCACGTGCAGCTTCTGCTAGAAATGGAGGATAGTAGTTGGAGGGATCGCTAGTGCCAGTGTATGAAATAGAACATGTATATGGCGTATGTACAGAATATATCGCCAGGAAAGGTTATGGTGAGCCTTTCCAGTTCAGTTATCACTTACTTAAATCCTTATTCTATATGAAATGGCCGGGGAGCAACAATGGTTGTAAAGAATTGAACCGTTCGATCGACAGCCGTTTTCTGAATATTGGTTACGGATCCGTTATTTCCAATTTTAATAGTTGGTGATGGCCTCCAAACAGTTTAACTGTTCTTTATGGTTACTTTGATCGTTCATGGGCGCTGACCTTGTCCTATAGAGCACTTGAGTAGTTATATATAATTATACAATAATGCTATAGTGCGACTTGATTTCGCAAGCCAAATCCACAAGGTTCCACTGTAATGGTTTACGAGTCCAGTGTGACTCATGCAGTTATTTGATTTAGAGCATCTAATGCCCGCGCTCCGGATCGTGTAATCGTAAGCCTAAGACCAGTAAGCTGACACGCATGCCACTGCACCAGAACCGTAAAGACCAACCTCGAGATACGTCGATACGAGGCAACTAACACCAAAGAAGTCGCGGGGTTATCGTGTTGTTATAGCACGCTCTTCCCACCATCCATCGGATCAGCGCGTCCCTCTTCCCAATGCCCGGTTCCAGCACAGATTGACTTGCCAAAGCTGCAGAATGCGAGGCGACAATTACTAGGCAGCCAGCTGAACGTCAGGGTTCAAGCCGAGGCATGTCCTCCCTGTCTGCCCGCCTGCCTCCCATCGTAAGATCCGCATCTGCCCTCAACAGCAGCCGTACAGCAGCCCGCACGCAAGCTTGAAGACGGTCAATCGTCATTGCAAGACCTCTACATTCGCTAGAGGAATCGATTGAATTGTGGAAACACCGTTCAGTCAGTCGGAAGTCACGGGTGCTCACGTGATGTGACTCGTCGACACCAATCACGCTTCCGAATGCGGACCTGTAATTGGCCTCGCACGCGTCGTATACGCAGCACATTCGACTCGACTATCCGGCTGTGGATACCTTTCTTTATATCTCCGTGCCGTAATCCTGCAGCGACTCCTCTCGGATATATCGTGTCGATATTCATAGTCGTTTTACGCTCAGCCGTGTGTATTACACGCGGAGATAGTGTATTCATCGATCGGTGAGAATTCGGTGAGGTATATATAGCTAGCATGTGGACTGCAAATATACATTCATGCATCCCTGCATAAGACGTATACAGTGCGTACGGCTGAGCTATTCACGTATGTACCCGCCGACGATATTACGCGCCCCGACGCGTCGTTGTTGTTACAAGCAAAATTTTTTTTCTCTCATCACATTGATCACGCGGTGGCGTCGATGCCTGCTGCAGTCCTCCTCCTCGCAATCGCAAGCAAGCAAGCAAGGGAGCGGATACATATGTATGTACACGCCCGGGACTGCATCGATACGATACTTAGTTACCTTACGACCTCCTGGTTATACATACCTCCTGGTTATAATATACTACTTGTATAGTTAATACTGGTGGCGGGCGGCATGTCCGGGGCGCGGGCGGGCGCCAGTGAGTAAGCCGGTAAGCCAGTCATGTCATGTCATGTCATTCATGTCAGGAATTACTGGCTAGCTAGCTGGAATTCAGCATGGCGGCACGCACGCTGCACACTGCAGCCCGCCACTGCACTTTTCTACTTGTACACACTACACTACGAAGGAAGTCATGTCGGGATTTGACGTTAGTGCGGTGGTGGTGTAGCGTGTGCGAGAAATGTGATATCGAGAAGGAAGGAGTGTATGCTGGTTATAGTCCATACGGTTAGTGCCAAGTTGGACGGGTTGGCTGGACTAGACCGATCCGATAACCCGGGTCGATTTGTGTTTCGAGTTTGAGATAAATAACCCGGTATGAGAATTTGGCCGTTCGTCTTTCCAGAACCCGAAGCTGGCGGCGGAAGCTGAGAGTTAAGTACTCGAGTTGGTTGTATACATCTTGGATGGGGGAGTTAAGGTTGGCGCTAGCAGGGTGCATGTCGACTGGCCGGGGTCGATCTTGATTCTTCCTTGACTGACAATTGCAATCTTGGTGGTCTTCTTCTTCTTTTTTTTTTTTTCCCTTTAAACTGCCCGCGTGCGTGCGTTATGCGTGTAGGAGCGTGCAGAGTGGTGAGCTCGTGCTGGATGCGTACGTACCGAGGCGTCCGTCCATGCAGCAGCGATTGTCCGTCCGTACGTCACGAGGCTGACCTCGACCCGCGGAGTATAAGTATATGTCACCTACCTACCAAGCCGTATCGAATGGATTGATCCGACATGTATACTCATCCATCGGGCAGCTGCAGTTGTCTATCTTTCATATCAGCTCTAGCATGCTCACTCATCGCGAGGATTCCATGATATTATATATCAAATTATAAATGTGATCTCGTGCTGTCCGCCCGCTGGGTCCAGCGTTCGGATTGCTCGTATTCCTGCAAGGACAATGCAGTTGGAACAGTTCAGCTACGTTGGGTACTTACTCGACTTACTCATACGTATGTATGTAAGTGCGAAGGCTGCATTCGCGAGAGATCTTCGGGTCGGCGAGCGCTTCGAGAGGGTCGATGCGAGGTGTCTGCATGCATGGGAGTTGCCGTAGCTGGAAGTGCAGCGTGCGGTGCGGGATGCATGCGGATGGATGGGAACATTCGTTCATGTGAGGGAGAGCTCGCTCTCGGGACGACGGGTAAATTGATACGATACGATTGATAGGTACCGACCGTACCGATTGTCCCCACGTACGTTTCGAGTCAGTGTCACTGGTGTACATACTCAGGTTCTGGATTCGATCGAGGCGATGGGTGGCGATATCGATCGATCGGATGGAGGTGAAGGAATAGTTATGCCTGTCGTGTAGAGGAAAGAGCAGGTGCTGAATTGAATGGTGTGATTGTGCCATATCACATCATTGCGTATCGGAGAAGCAAAATTCGTGAAGCCAGGTACCATGCCGAATAATCAGTCTCGTGGACGCAAACCCCGGCTGGCTGGCCGGCTGTCATGTCGAGCTCGCGAACTGGGGAGACGCGCGTTGGGTGAATCCGGCGCGAGTTTTTTTTTTTTTTTTCCACGCGCGTTCGTCTGCGAGAGAGCGTGGAACAAAACAACAGAATTGAATTCGAATCGAGCGCCCGGTACGATTGCAAGTCTCAGGTCCAGGCAGACAGACAAGACGGCCGGCCGCGGGAAGCTTGCAAGGAAGGGGAGGATTCAAGGAAGGTACTTCTGACACACGCACGATACCGTACGTACCGGCCGAGCTCACTCACTGCGGAATAGCGGGCGGGCTGGCGGGCTGGATGTGTCTCCTTCGTAATGTCTGTCTGTATGTAACATGACAGGACAGGCTACGTTTTGTGAAATGAGAGAGTGTGTGGATGGATCGATGAATGTGAGAGGCGGGCGGGGACCTTGCCATTGCTTGGCGGGCTGCACGCACGCACGCACGCACGTAACTCGAGACGAGGAGGATGAAGGAAAGAAGGAAGGATGTTTCTTGTGTCTAGCTGAATCGTTGACTAGTCCGGCTGGCCGGCTGGGAGCAGGTATGTACACTTTATGTATGTATCTAGTATGAGAGGGCTGCCTGGCCTGCGATGAATGGTTGGTTAGCGGTTGGTTGGTTGGTTACATGTGAGCGGAGTTAAGTGAGATTGTCGTCCTGGTAATTAATGTTGGCGGGATGAGGATTAAATGGATGGATGGATGGATGGGCGGGAAGGTGCATGCGCAGCTGGCAGCGTTGAATGGATGGATCAATTCGAATTCACGGCGCGGCATTCACAGCCCTTCAAATACTGCACTCGAGCTCGAATCGAATCCAGCACGTAGCTATAGATACGGTCGGTCGGTATGTAAAAAATGTATCTTTGACTTGGTACAGATATTTGAATTGATCGATTCCGCCTCCGTCTAAATATACACGCAAGTTACAGTGCATATCGCGTCAGATAAAAAACTGGCTTCTAGATTCGAATTACTTTCCAGGAATTTGTCTCCCAACCGGGGGTCTCCCAGGCCCCATCCCCTCGCGAGATGACGCACTAGCCCCAATTGCATTCCTCAGCCCTGTTCCGAAATTTTTCTTCGTCGCCGCTGGCTCCTAAAAGTCATTCTATTCCGTCCTTGCATGCACGCTGTCACGAGCGAGAAACCCGACTAGTGGCTGTACGAATGACGGTCCAAACGTTACGAGCTTCGCCGGGCTGATTATATTACAAGCGGAAGGACGGCAAAAGGACCATGCAAGGCCATCATCAATCAAACCTGTAACAGGCAGATACCGGCCGTAACGTAGCAAGCACTCCTCCTCCAGCCAAGTGTACGAATGTATGCGTGCGCAGCCCCGCCTCGGATGGGATACCAAGAAAACGCGCTTTTTTTTCGCGCGTAAGACAAACAGACGTACAGACGTGCAACTTCCGGCCGGACGGTACGCAAGTATATACCCAGGCGTGTATGTAGCGTGTATGTAGGCTGTCTGTCTGTCTGTCTGGCTGCAGCTGTGCATGTACGTGTATGTATGTAATGTAATGTACGCACGCACGCACGCACGCGAAGATCATTGCATCGTGGGGTCTCGGCGGCCAATTATTTCCCAATGCTGCACGTCCGTCTGGCTGGTCCGTCTGATCAGGTGTGTGGCCAGATCTGACGGACGGGGCGTTTTTTTTGGCCTTTCTTTCTCGTTCGGTCGGAACGGGCATTCATAAGAATCGAGTAAGAGAAGTGAGAGGTGATGAATTAGTTCAATAATATAACCACTCTGGGTATATTAATTAACGGCAGCCTTAAGTTACGTTACGTTACCAACGGAGATGCCATGCCCTCTCTTGTGAGCGAAGAAGAGAGGAAAAAAAAGGTCCACCGCCCATCGAGGGATAGTAATAAGACGCGGTACGGAGTAGCTACGCTAGGGAGTAAAATTGAATTTCAACGGCCAATGGCGACGCACAGCTATCGATTCCGGACGCCTGTGTCTCCTATCGATCGCTAAGTGAGGGGCAGGAACGCGGATGGTGTTTCGAGCGCTGTGATTGGCCGGAGTCACGTCCGCTCCATCCAGCGTCAAAAAAAGAATCATCTACACGTACCGTACTGTACTTAAGTAGTATGGTACACCTGTCTAGCTGCCTGCCTGTCTGTACGAGGCAATGTAAGTGCAGGGAGACATGCAGGCAGGAGCAAGCAAGCAGCTGGAAGCGCCGCTGCGGTTAAGTCATCCTGCAGATTAAGGGCAGGCGCTAGCCGGATGGGGCATGCCTGGACGGATGGAGGGGAGGGATTCGATAGGCTTGGCGTCCGTATGCACGTACCGGTGACATTGACGGAACCTTGCGAGCGCGCTATCGGTGCGCGGGCGGCATGGCATGTGCCTGCAGAGGATAGGGGGAAAGTCACCGGCGTGTAGATTGTACTTGTACAAGTCCAGGTAACTAGTATACATTGTACACTGGGATATAGATAGATCGATAGACGGGGTTGAGATCATTGTACTTGGGGGGCCAATGCAGGTATGATGCATACGGTTGCCAATTATAGGCTGTCTGCTAGTTTGATATCATGGCGATTCCCGGAACAACGCTCACGTAACGAGGTACACATACGAGTAACGAGGGGAAGGCACCCCGTTTGTTGTCGCGAGGCAATCGCGACTGTGCCAGCAGGCAGCGTCCCCAGAAGGTGATGGTGATGACGGAAGGAGCAGTGTGATTGATTTTAATTAGGGCGCGGCAGGAGAAGGAGGCAGCGGCAATGTGAGGGCCTTCATTTCCACCGGCGCACGCGCCAAGACCGCTTTCTCCCTACAGCGACCGGTCACGTGACGGCAGACAACAACGCGTTCCTTGCAATCGTGCTGGGAGAGACGCGTGTGTTAGTCAGCAACGCGCGGGGAGTAAAGTACTTACGGAACAGAAAGTCAACCACCGCCTTTTCGCCGCAAATTGCAGGCCGGCGGAACCGGGGCCACACGCTGGAAGGACGCCTGCACGCCTGCACGCCTGGCCCAAAGCGAGGAAAACAGCCCAAAGCAGCCCCGTCGCTCTGCCAATTTCGCGGGCAGGGGCATCTCGGTGGGTAACCTCATCGCATTAATGGCTGGTCGGGTGCTTTTGCCGCGGAGGCCAGCGTGACCAATGTACCTTCCCCCAACGATTGTAGGGGGAGGTACTTGTTCCCCATCAACGGCTGGCGAGCTGTCATTGATCGAGGTCGTGCCTCCTTCCGACTGTCTGTGATTGCAGCCCTGTGCGTGCTCGGAAAAAGAAACCTGCGGCCCGGCGAACAAAACCATCACGACGCCCACGCACGCTGCCTCTTCTCAGTCCGCAACTCTCCCTCCACAGCACTCCGAAATCACTACCACCACCACCACCACCGTCCCTCCCTCAACCACCACCGTCACCAACATCACCGTCACCACCACGAACGCTTCACCACGACTATTCCGCACCCGCTGGACCGCTAGGCCGGTCTGTCCCTCCGCTGCTCTCCAATTCCTGCTATCGGCCTGCCTATCGAGTCCGCTGCCGTCGAGCCTCCCGTGAGGCCAGTGGCTCTCCTCCTCCTCGTCTACGGTGAGCATTCGTGATTGCTGCTGATATTCAGCCAAAACTCCCCATCTCCCTCGAACGGAACGGTTGACATGTCTAACGCCTCATCTTTCTCTCCTACAGCCATCATTCCTCTCGAATCACCAACCTCGATATCGATACAGCCGTCGAGATGGCCACGCCTCCGCTCTCCTCCTCACCCGTCCTCACACGAGGCTCCCGTCGACAACAACACGACCACGCCAACATCCCGCCCTCTTCTCCACCGCCCTTCCTCGGCGAACGACGCTCCCTCAAACGGACCGCCTCGGCCTCCTCCTCGATAGACCCGGATTCGCCGTCCGCCCGCCCGTCCAAACGGAGAGCCGTCCGGTCCCAGCTGAAGCGTTGCAACAGCACCAGCCAGTCGGAGGTTGGGAACGAGAATGCCAGACCTCTCACCGTGCCGGTTACTCCCAGCAAGATCCTCAAGAGGACGCCGTCTCTGCTCCCCGCCATTGACTTCCAGCCCTCGCCGCCCCGAGGCTCATCCCGCTCCTACCTCGACCAGCCGTTGTCGGAGATGCTCCACGATATTCCCCTCAAGAAGGAGAATCACTACCCTACGCCTCTGCCGACCTCTGAGATCAGCATCCCCACCTCTCCCACTCGCAATGCCGCCACCGCTGCCACTCGGTCGGGTCTTGGTAGAGCCAATTCCGCCATCTCCGAGCTCCGTGGCCCCCTGGCCTCGGTCCCGACCGTCGTCCTGCCCAAGGACCCAACACCCGTCACCTTTGGCCGTTCCGCTAACAAGTGCACATATCTCCTCTCCAAGTCCCATCTCGTCTCCCGTGTCCACTTCAAGGTTTGCTATCTCGGATACGGCCTTCGCAAGGAGGTCGAGGTCCACTGCGTTGGCTTCAACGGGGCGAAGATCCACTGCAAAGGTGACATCTACGAGCTTGGGTACGGTGACAAGTTCTGGTCCCAGTCCGGAGCCGACATCATGCTCGAGATTGCCGATGCCCGTGTCGTCATCCGCTGGCCCAACGAGTTCCTGTCCCCTACCTCTCCTCTCTCGCCCGCTGTCCGACCGGTCGTTCTCGACCACGAAACCTTCCCCTTCCCGCCCGAGTACGATGAGGCCTTGGACACCAAGCAGAACCGTTGGCCGACCGAGGGAGTTGACAAGTTCAACGGCTTCACCGGCGGCCCTGTTGCGAAGCTTGGTAACCCCAGGGCTCGCCACGGTCTGCTCGCCGCTGCTGCGTTTAGTGAACCAGCTCCGCTCAGGCTGTCTCCGGGAATCTGGTCTGCTGCCCCCGAGTCTCCGTGCCCGCGACCACGTCAGAACCGTTTGGTCTCGCCGAACCACCAGGCCTTGCAGTCTCCATCGTGCAACCCTGCCGTCACCCAGTCCCCCTTCAACCCGTTCCTCTCGATGACCTCCCAGGCAACCTTCACCTTGTACGAAGACGAGGACGACGACGTCAACCCGATCGTTGAACTCCCCATCGAACAGGCCGAGGACGACGGCTTCATCCTGCGTGAGTCCGAGAAACCGGAGGCCCACAACGTCGAGCTCGATATGATGGACCAGGAGGAGGACGACGAGAACGACTTTGAAGAAGTGGTATTCGACGAGGATGACGAGGAGGATTTCGAGAACTCACGCGAGACCATCCTGTCGACGACCCCCAAGAAGGCGTACAAGATGCACAAGCTGGACGAGTCTGTCAAGCAGGATCCCCTCTCCCCGAAATCCAAGCAGTCGATCACCAAGCATCTCACCAACCAGCTCGCCTTTTCCCGCCTCGCCTCCACGCCGCTCTCGAACCTCTTCAAGTCTCTCCCCACCGCCGTCATCGACAAGGTCTCCCTCGAATTTATCCAGGGCCTCCTCACCAGCGTTGCGTGCATCGGGGAGATCAAGCGGGAGGGCAAGGACGCCAGCGGAAAGCCGTTGGAGGCGGAGTACTATTACATTGCAGATATGGACGACGACGAGGATCGTAAGGCTATCATTGGTAGTCTGGCCAAGCCTAGTCTGAGGGCCTGCCGGAAGGTCCATAAGGTGAGTTTTTTTTTTTTCCTCTGGCGTTTGCGTGCGTTCCTGCACGACGAAATCATGCGCTGCAAGCTAACGGAATGCATTAGCAATACTTTTGGAAGAAGCCGAAGGTTTGATCGGAGCGGTCCGTCCGCGTCGACTCGCTTGGTGTTCGTTTTATTTTTTCCGGCCTTTCTATTTGGCCTTGCATTGACGGGTGGTTTGAACGATTGGTTGGCTTGATGATGGATGGCTTTATGAGGCGTGATTCTGATTGATTGTGTTCTTTATTCTTATCCTTTTTGACTGTGTGCTTTACCTGAGGTGGTGTCCCCTTATGCCCTCTGCCTCTCTCTTGCTCCACTTACCTTACCCTCCGATACCGGCCACGGTGTGCCCCCGTGGCTTTATCCTTTCTACCCGCTGCCTGCCTATCCGTCTGTCCGTCCGTCCGTCATCCGTCACTGCCCGTTATTATTATTATCATTACGAGACAAGACTCATGCTCGTGCTTGTTGCCTTGTGAACCCTTTTTGGAAAAGTGTCTTTAACGTTGCATCGTCGGCCGTCCTTGTGATTCTGTCATGTCGTCCCCCGTCCGTCTACCCACCCACCCTTATGTCCGACTTGATATCCATCCGTCCCATCCTATCCCGTGCATGCATCCGTGCTATCCTTATTGTACCCTTCGTGATGCTTGTCGTTATTGAAACTGATACCGTGGTTTGTAATTATACTTTTTATTCTTTGTGACTAGGAATTATATTTATTAAATGAATGGAATCGAGAAATCGGCTGTATATGTGTCGTGTCGTGTCGTGTCGTAGATTGGTTGGAACTTGATTTTTGACAGGTGGTGGGGGTGAGATTGCGTGGTGTTGTAGTGCGTATGTAAGTGAGGGAAGAAAGACGCGTTGAATTCTTTTTTTCTCCGGGGAGACGCGACGGTTTAAGTAGTCGCGGTGGTGGTGCACGGTGTCACGTGGTGTGGTACGACGGGCTGTCATGTGAGGTCGTGGTTAAATTGCGGTGTCTTGGAATCCCAGCTAGCCTCTTTGGAGTTTGCAACAACAGGTTGGGGTTGCAACGCGAGTAAACGCTGCAGAACACAGGGCCGCCCCGCCGGGAAAGCCGTCACCAGAGGAGGATTTGTGCAATAGCGTGAATACCACACCGCTTGTTGACGAAATTATCCTAGTTGACACCTAACAGCGATGCACTAGGCGGGCTTGATGACTATTATAAGCCCAAGCAAGCCCTTCTTTGTTGACATTCTGGCCACCAATTAAATTCTAAAAGTAAGCGGCGGACCCTCGAACGTTACGGATGCTGTGAGGCTAGATCAAAAAATGAAATAAAAGGTTTGCGGGGTATACAATGACCCGCGGTTTTCGGTAGTGGTATTTATACGGTTGCTTTTAGGCCAAGCAGGAAGGATGAGCTGTTAACATGTTGGCGAGCGCGAAATTCGTTCTTCTAATGACTGCGGTCGACTGATCAGAGACCAAGCCTAGCTAGCTAGCTGCGTGAGCTATTCTCCAAGTGTATCTACCTTCATTATCATGATTGCAAAGCCTATATTGGCTTGTTATGCGAAACCCGCCCGGCTAGGCGGCGGAACCCCCGAAGATGCTGGATAAGGTTGCAATTGGCCACTGGAGCCGGGCCTCGGGGATGCTGGCCCTTGTACACGTGTCTCCCAGGCTTCAACTGAGTGTACGGATTCCTGTGAGGTCGTGGCGGACAGCTTGGTGATATACGTTGCCGCACTGTATATCTCACACGTCGCTAGACTGGCCTGATTCTCGAATACATTGCGCTTGTCGCTTTAACAGGCGGCAGATAGTACGCCGCCGCTAGCGCTGCCTACTGTCGCAACAATATAAAGTCTCAGCGAGGATGTTCAAGTTGTACTCTGCACTTCTACATTCATCCTGCACGTACGGATCCTATACACCCAATATGACCTTTCTTGCCTGTGCTGATATGTACAGTGATTGACCGATGCGCAGGGTGATGCCAGCGTGGATACGGGCGAAAGAGCAGATATTGCGAGAAAATCGTCGGTTAAATATGGCTTTATCAAAGGTATACACGTAGCCAAGGCCGTCCCTCCTCCGTTTCCCCCTACAAGAAAAAAAAAATCGGGGGGCAGCCTGCAGCCCTGCGGGTGGGCTATAAATGTGGGGGTAGCCCTACCGGGGGTCCTCCCCCTCCTCCCCCTCCTTATTCACACAAACTACCATACGGTCGCCGCCGGCTGCGTACTACACTCTCTATTATTATTTTTCAATAATTGAGATTTCTTGTCGATATATATTTTAATTTCTAGTGTTTGATTTAATTTTTGGTGAGTGGTGCCCCGTTTGCCTTGTTTTCGAGGGGGTTGTCGGCATTTACGTCGGCTGGCGCGCGTGGCTGCCGTCTACATGGCCTTGCTTCCTACGCATCGTGGCAGCCATCCGGGTCTACCTTTGCGGGCTTTTGGAGCGTTAATACACTCAAGCGCCTTTACACCTCCAGCCACGATACTGGCCTTCGAGGTGTACAGGCTTCTTAACAACCCGCCCTCATGATTCTCATCAGATAACTTAAAAACCTATGCATGTAAAAGAGTGAAGTTCAGGAGCTAACGTACAATGTATGGTACACAGATACACCACTGCCAAAATGCCCCGCTCGACACGCACACGGTTCCGCGCGCGCTTGAGGCGAACGTTCCGCCGCCTCGCACTTCTAACGCCGGATACCGTCCCCTCGCCGCGCAACTGGCTCGCCTGGTTCCGCGACGACTCACCGATCCTGAAGCCGTCGGTGATCGAACGGATCAAGGAGCTCAAGGTGATGCTGGACATGGGACTGGACGACGAGAACCAGGCTGTGAATGTCGCGGCGCTGATTGCCGTTTATGAGACGGGTGAGAGGCCGCCTGCGATGTTTTATCAGTATGGGGAGCCCACGCAGCGGGAGGACCTCAATATTGACGATGCGTTTTGGTTGGAGGTATGTTAGTATACATATATATACAGTCTTCCCTCCCTTGTGTGGTTTGTGTTTGTATACGTGTGTGCGAGATCGATGTGGGTATTGTACGGGGATGCTAATGTGTGGTTCGGGGTAGGGGTTTAAGGGTTGGGGATACGATTAAGTATCCCATATGCTTGTGCACCGGCTACTTGTCTGGCTGTGGATTACGTTCTTCTTGGGGGATTTCCCTCCATCCGTTCTTTCTGGAGGAGTTTCCTTCCGTCCACTCTTTTTTCGGGTTCTCTTTCGTTCACTCGTTCAGGTGTACTTTGAGGTTTTGGGGAGTTTTTCCCTCCGTTCACTCAGCTTTGGGGAGGGTTCTTAAGGTTCGGTCTATTCCGTCCATTTTGTTTTCTATATATGTATGTATACTTAAATCTTTGGCTTTGCGACACGAATATATATCCCACACTCCATGTTCGAGGTATTGCATGTATTGCACTTCCATACTAGACTTCTGCATTGATCTGAGTAAACTAGATTCAGTGCTGAACCTACTACCTTATCGTATGTACCGTCTGAGCAGTCTCGACATTAGTCGTCTGAGCTTGTCCTGAACAGTTCGGGGGATCCGGAGGTCACTACATAGGTGTTAAGTTTGGATCCGAGACTGCTGGGGGCTCTAATTGGACTCGATTTCTGTCTCCGCCTTAACTTTTGAAAAATGTAACTAAGCGGCGAGAGTCGGGTTTTAATATCATAATTAATTTCTGAGGTATTCAGAATTCAGCCTAGAGGTCAGTTTTGCTAGCGCAATCGTTAGGTGACTGGAGCCTGGGTACCAGTATCTGGCGGTCCATCTGTGGGCGAGAGGGCCACCTGGTATCCTCAAACCTTCGGCCTTACACTCCGCTGAGCGCTGTTGCTGGGGTTTCCTAGTGCCGAGGCTGGCCGGGTAGCAGCCTGGTTGGGTAAATGTAGCTCAAAACGCGCGAAGCCAGCTCTGAATTTCCTTGATGCCAGACGGGTGGCCGACTAGGCGGGTCTGGCTTCGAGACTGGTGCCAGATACCAGCAGTCTCGAGGCCAGCTCACTACTCTAGAGTAAGGCATTGGCATGTATCTTCTGATGTTGAGAAATGGCGAGTGGGTACCCATCTACTAGTATAAGAGCCGGCTACATTAGGAGCGCTGGTACCTGTGTATTACAGCACTTTTCACCGAGGCGTATGTGTACGCGAGTAGCATCGTGACAGATTGAAGCGGAATTTGTATATCAATAGACTCAAAGATTGTTCGGTCTCAAGTTCTTTTGTATAGTGGCAGATATCAGTGCCTCAATCCATACTGCCCGATTTGTGAGGGTATGTCTACTGAGATATCGGGTTGGAATACACAGTCAATTTATTATCAGTCTGGACCCACTAAATTCAGGAGATCTCGAGATTCGGTTCACGAGATCCTTATCGGTGCCAAGAGTAAACCATTCGATCCCGACTAGGATTATTACACGCCAGTTGATAATACTAGTACTTAAGTATGTTTTGTTAAGTTTTTTGGGGGTTCCCTGTGAATGAATCGATATCGCGCGATATCGCCCCTGCCAAAGTCGGAGCAGTCCAATAAAGAATGCAGCTTGGTGGCATGTGACGTAGAAGTGGGTCCTGCCAGATGGACAAACGAACATGTCAAGTCCGCTTCCTCCGACACGCGGATCGAATCGAACGGAGCCGAGTCGGATCGGGATCGAGATTGAGATCTGATCGGTGACAGCTGGATGCGCTTTAGATTTCAGACGAACCTCCGAATCGGAGGATCCAGGTTGCGCAGGGATCATTCTGGAAGCGTGTCGGCTAGCTGCGTAGATGGTAGCTACGATCCTGGCCCGGCGATAGTTTGACTTTCTCGTGTAATTTTAGCGTGGATGATAGCGCTGTCATGCTCATGCGGGAATGTTGGGACAGGGTGGTGGTCCAGCTGGGACCACTGGGATTTGCAGGAATAGCACTTCGGCAGGGCTGCGAGGAGTGGATCTGGACACTTCCAAGGCTTTCGAGGGCTTGAGGTGATGAAGCTGTGAGGTCCGGGTGACACTGGTGGGAAGCTGGCCCACCGTGTTGGCGCTGCTGTGGCTTCGAACTAGCCTCCATCTACGGCTCAGCTGTTTCTCCTCCATCATCAACCTCTCCTCAACACGCACCCATCACCATCGCCAACCTCGAATCCGCGCCGAACCCCCATCTGCTACAAGAGGTCAGTGCCCTCCGCAGGCTTTCCCTTACCCTGCTGTCTCTCTCTCTCCAGAGGACTCTCTGGCTGACAGGTGGCAATGACACCGCAGCTTTGCCGGGCAAACAGAAGCCCCCACCATCGCTCCGGGACTTCCGTGAGAAGCCAGCTCAGCTATCACGGTCGTTACCAACATTCGATTGGCCATGGCCTCCAAAGCCAAGGCGCCTGGATCTCGATCCAAAACTTTGAAGCGTCGCCGCTCGCGCTCTTCTTCAGATGAGCAGCTCGGTTCCGCAACAGCCAATGGCCCCGCTGCCCCCACTCCCTCCTCGTCGCAGACCGCAGACGCAGGCGGCGACAAACCCCTCGATCTCGGCCTTCCTGAGTGCCTGGACCAATCACCCGCGAAACGCATCGCCCTCGCATCCCGAGATAACAAGAATAAACCCGATCGCAGGATCACACGTCACGCCGCTGCGGCCCTTGCGATCGCTAATGATCCTGCCCTGGCCAAGCTGCGCGATCCGTTCCATGTCCTGCCAGACAATGTCGTGCGCGAGATCATACTGTCACTGCCCAATCGCACCATCGTTAGCCTCCGCCGCGTGAGCAAATACTGGAAGGCCAACGTGGAGTACGTTATCACCGAGGCGGTCGTTGAACACAGGTTTGGAGAACGCGATGCAACGAAGAAACTCAGAGAAGAAGCCAAGTTGGGCTGGCCGGAGTTTGCGTTTAGAAAGAACAGTACGTGCCATCTCGTTCCCCCGCTTTTCTCGCGGCCGTTGAATCTCGTGCACGTCCTTTGAAGATATATGCTGACAGACGACAGCCTTTCTGGACGAAGCCCGTGCCGACGGCACCCCGTCCTCGGTCAAAAAATTCACGAACGCAGGTCTGTGGGAGAAAGTTGGCGACAGGCTCGTCTGGATTGACGAGAGTTACAACCTCAACGTCCAGCACCTCAGTGCTTGGGACGTCAACGAACGCAAGGACTCACTCGTCGCCCTCGCTGGCAATCCTAGGGGAATGGCCAGAAACAGGCTTCTGCACGCCGTTGTTGCCGAGGAGCAGCGCAAGCCGGCCGAGCGTCCGAAACGCGCCTCCAAGAAAGAGAAAATCCCGGAGGCTATCGTTATCCGCTGGCCCTTGCGGGACACGCTTAAGACGCGGCACCTTCGGATTAAAGTTAGCGCCATAATTCCGTACGAGCCGACGCATATCCTGCTCGATTACGTCCAGTGCCCGGAGAAGAACTTCGAGTACCTAGCGAATGACGGGTTGCCTCGCCGCCGGCGCAAGTATGTGTTTCCATAATTGATGCAAAATGTCGGACGAACGCTAACGCTTGTTTAGGCTTGCGAGTGTCAACATCATCACGGGCTATGCGGACTGGAACATACACCTTGACGACTACTATCCGATGCTCCCCTTCACTTTTGGCATGTTTCTCCGCCACCGATTCACTGGTCAGATGCTTGGATACCTCACCCATGGCCACAAACTGTGGTCGCTCACCACTCCCAATCCTCAATGGGGCAATAACCCTTATGCCGGCTTTTATCGCGAGACCTTCCTCACCGTTCGCGACCTCCGCACCGGTGCAGTGACAATGTCCAAGCCAGTCGAGGAGATTTCTGAAATCCTGAACGTTGCTACAGTCACCCCCGAGCATTTCTTGATCAGTCCCGACGGCAAAATCATTGTTCTTTGCGCTAACCGCGCTCTATACGTGTGTAACGCCGAGACGTGCGAGTTTATCGAAAAGGTCGAGCTGCTTTGGCTGCAGCACGGAATCGTCGGGTCCCGTTTCGACCTGGCATTCAGCGATGACGGAAGCCGGCTTTATTTGACAGAGGAGAGCGGCGGGTTCGATTTTAATATACTCGAGCTCGACTGCCACAATCACTTCAAGCCAGCTTTCATCCGCTGCTACCACATTCCGGCCAAGACTTCCTTCACGACCCGAACACACTTCAACCATCGCTTGCAGACTCAGTTTCTCGCGACTAGGAATCCGGCTTACCCCTCGGTCAGCGAGTGGCGACCTGAGATGCTGAGGTTTGCCCCCTTGGATGAAGTGATGCACGGTGTCCCGCGCGACATGTGGAACGCCCTTTGGAAGTCGAAGGTCCCGTACGGAGACCAAAAGTGGAACTGGATGGGGCCGGACCACACCATATCCCAACAAATCCTCGATGGAGTGCTTAATGAGCAGCTGCTGTACTTTGTCGGCGGTAATCCCGCCAACTTGACGACCGTTGCCAGTGCCCTCAGTCTCCCTGGCGTGGCGCAGCTACCCCTCCAGGGTTTGAGCTCCATGCAGCTTTACGCAGGAAATACGTTCTGGGAAGGCCCCACTAAGCGTGGCATGATATTTCTGGAGACCCCGCGTCGCGACTATGTCATGGTTTCCAAGGCCCCCGTCACGCTTCCGCCTCTTTCAAAGGTCCAGCCGAACGCGATCCAGGACCCCGGCGACGACATGGGATTGTCTGCCGAGTTTCGGTCTGACGGCTATTTCTACACCGGGCCCGCCCTTCCTAAGGAAAAGGGAAAAGGCAAACGGCAATCCAAGTGGGACCAATACAACATTCACGAAAGGCGACCCTGGTGGATCGGTGGACGTATGTCTCTCAACAAAGTCATGAATGGCGAGCGATTCGTCATGTTTGACCTGGATGAGGTGGTCTACTGCTGTGATTTCGGGCCTCTGGGGTGGTGATTGCAAGATATCACAACGGTGGGCTTACTGACGGCCTCCCTACGACAGACTTTGCTGGTCAGTTTCCTATTTTTCCCTCTCATCATGACTTCATATTTCTCTTTCGGGTCTACTTTACGATACACACTCCTGGCGTCTTCACGGAGTGCCTTTCTTCTTGCTGTTATCTGCTGCTTTGTGATGTTTTTCTATGCATGCTTCTTGCATTTGTTTGTTCTTTTCTACGATTTCTTTTATCAATTTTACATGACTAGCCGCCATGGTCTTTCATCCTCATGACCCTCATACTCTTTGAGCCCTCCCCCCCATGCATATGTTCCCTCCTCCTTTCCACTAACTACACCTCAACCTGCTTTCTCCTACTCGCGAGCGACGGCCTACTTTTATCACCACTGTCCCATATTGATGTTCCGCCCACGCTTACTACTAGAACTCTCTCAATCCGTTTTACATTCGTCACTGCTTCGCTGCCGTGGCGGATGACAATACCCCTTTGTTTATCCTTTTTTTCCCTTTGCCGATTGTCTATGGAGCGGTATCATATTTCGGTTGCGTCGTACATACACAGCTGATGTGGCTTCTTCGTTCTTATATGGGGTGTTCGGCGATACTATATGCATGTGGCGTGGTGTGTTGCTACTGAATTTTCTGTTTTAAATGAAATATGATTGTAGCGAGCGGTGTTATCGGCGTTTACGGTACGTTTTTATGTACGTATTCGTTGACTACGTGGGCTGCTTTCCCTGTCCTTACTATGCTCTTCAACTTGTTGATAATGGCGTAGTTACGCGGTGCGGTGGTCTTGACCGGCTTGTGTAGTATACTATATTATCGACGCTATCATCCTTTACTTTGCGAGGGCTGCATATATTATGCCCTTAGTTTCTCATATGCGATTGCTTAAAAGGCTGCAGGAAGAACCAGTGGTATGACTGTGAAGTGTGTTTCTATATGGTATACTAGCTAGAAAGCTATAACTGTTGAAAAAAAGGAAACTAATATACATGGCGGCGTTCATTCTCTCATGCGTCCGGTAGGTGGATTCTGCGCTTAGCAGTCGGAGGCGCGGACGACGACGTTCCAGCCACCGGCGGCGAACTGCTGGCCCTTGAAGTAGGGGGTGCTGTTGCCGTTGCAGGCATTGAAGATTCTGGCGGCGCCCTCTCCGATTGTCTCGCAGCGGATGTTGACATCGTTGTTGTTCTGTTAGGAAAAATAGTAATTAGTATATTGAATTATGGATCGAGAGGAGTTTTGTGGTGGTATATGTTGGGTGGACTTACGTCGTTGCACAGGAAGATGCCGGAGCCGCCGGAGCAGCTCACGCGTTGGCAGAAACGGGGAGGGGCGTGGCAGCTGTAGAGAACGTTAGTCATTAGATTCGATCATGAGATTGGATGCCAGCGGAGCTCGTTCCATGATATATTATGTATCATGGCTGGCTAATGTATATATACGTACTTGGTGCCTCCGAGGTTCCTGAGGTAGGGGATTCCCTCAGTGGCGATGGTGTGGGATGCGGCGTTGGCGCCCTCGACACGGCCGCAGGCTGCGTCACCGGACCATTGGGCTTGAGCCGAGACGAGGGCGGCGGAAGCAACGGCGATGATGGCGGAGAACTTCATTTTGAATTTGTGTAGATGTAAGGATGGATAGATAGAGCTGAGTCTTTCTGTTGATTGAGAGTTGAGATTGATTTGTATTGAAGTAGCTTGAGAGTGATGGTTGTGATGGTGATGAGAGATCGGCTTGGAGGGCGAGATGCTATCCCTTATATACCTTTTTCAACGTGTATCGCCAGCAGACGCCTTCCTTTTCTTTACACTGAGATAGAGTATCGATGAGTATATTTGGATATCCGGATACCTCAGAATGTGGTGAATTGCTTGTACAGTCTCGTAAACCAAAAGTGCGACGGCGAAGCCGGAGCAGGCACACCGGAAAACACGGCGCGGCGGTCTGGAGCTCTCGAGGCAAGTAAATTCCTCTCATGACGATAATTACAGATGGTTGCACCTGCGCGTGCAGGGATTATACGATGGGATGCATCGCACATAGCACGACTCGTGTCCAACGACCCTTGAGCCTCACTTGGCCATTAATATTTTCTTATATAAGAAAGACATCCGGAAGCGGTAAAAATATACCCTCCAGAAATGAAAGATTATCTAGTTTGGGCTAACATCTTACTGCGTATTAAAGCTAATCCCGGATTCATCTCGTAAACTAGAAGCTGGACGGCGCAACGTGCGTCCACCAAGTTAAGCTTCCCTCCAGCGGCCACGAGACGAACTCGGATGTTAGCTCCGTTAAGTGGAGGCTTATTTGCTGGCTGCGCGGGTACCCGGGCACCCGGGTCGACCCTTCTTAAGCGATCACACTTTCCTCTCTTAAGCCAAGCGGGAAAATAGAGGCCGCCCCAGCCGAAAGTCGTACAGAGGTGTTGCCGCTCCGGGCAGGGGAGAATCGAAGGACCCTGCACGCTATACGAAGCTTATAAAAGCTTCGTCTGACGTGCATCTCGTATAACCTTGGACGAATGCCCTCAAGTGTACGACGTGACGTATTGGGAATGTGGTATTGTTGCTCACCCGTATTCTCGGATATCTTGGAACTTACTTGGCGTGTTGCCTCATTGTTTTTTTTTCTTCACGAGGCTCTGAGCATGAGCTCGGAGTCAGGTTGCCGCTGAGACTGAGATTATGGGCTCACACGTCGGTTGTGCCTTGTGAAGTTGTTGCTTGCGAGGTACGAACAGGCAGTTTTGGTGCAAGGTACGCGGACACAGGCCGAAAGCGATGTTGTCAGCCTTTATTATCGGTGACCGTCCGTTGACCACTCAACTCCATCGTCGAGCAACCAGTTGGTGAGAGCATCTGATCGTGTCCGACCAATACTGGTATGTGCACATACAGGGGTGGTATTAGTCAGGCTCTGGTTCGATAGGAAGGACAGAATACACGCCTGTGTACATGGTGGATTTTATTGGTGGACCTTGCTTCCGGCGGTAAAATCAGATATCCAAAAATGGTAGCAATGATGACAGGGATATCGTAAAGGTAAGTAACTACTGGAATGTTCTCGCAGGTAAGATCTATGCACATGCGCTGAAATGCCAACCGGATGTGACCTATACTTAGTCAACTAACATGGTAATAAAACCCCAAGCCGCAGCTCAAGAATGACAGTCAGCGTTACGACAGCCGCAGCGCGACGCTGGCCAGATCCCGCTCGACAATCTTGTCATGCGGCAGGTAGACCGCGGCCACCTTTAGCAGCTTCCTCGCCTCGGCAGTCTCATCCATAGCCTTAAACGCCATGCCCGTCCGATAATAAATCTTGCCCATCTCGCCCGCCGCGGGAAAACCCAACATGGCCTCCATCGTCGGATCGTTCGCGCCGTCCTCCTCGTCCAAGCCGATGCTGCCACGGATGATACCGATGGTGCGCATGCCCGTGTGGATTGCCATTTCGTAGTCCTTCATCTTGAGGTACGCCAGCACGGTGTTCGCGACGAGGCGGACGCGGAGGATGGTGCGCGCGGTACCCGCGTGTTGGCCCTGGAAGGCGCCCGGGGCGGTGATGGTGCGTTCGAAGAACTGGTCGCCGTGGACGCGGCGGTCCTTGCCGTTTATGAGGATGTGGATTTCGTGGAAGGCTGCGTTGTAGTGCGTTATCGCGTCGGCGAAGCGGTTGGCGGCGAGCGCGGCGTTGCCGGCTTCCTTTAGCGCTGTCGCGCGCGTGAGGCAGACGTGCGGCGGGTCGAGCGGGATGTTCATCGTCTCGACTAGCTTTTCGTAGACGTCCGGCGCCGGTGCGATGAGGTGGTTGCTCGCGTCCGGCTGCGCGATGACGAGCTTTTGGAGACCCTTGATCTGTCCGAAGGGGTCGAGGAGGCGGGATTGCAGACCACGCGGGAGGGACGGGGTCGCCGTACCGTCGGCCGCGGGGAACGGCGAGGAGGAAGTGTAGGGATCGCGCAGGGCGAGGGTGAGTGTGAGGTGGCCGTTGAGGGCGGGCATGTTGATGCTGCTGTAGTACCACGACCGGCAGAAGCGGGCGAGGTCGCCGGTCTGCACGAGGACGACGAACTCGTGCATCGCGGGCCCGTCGTATTCGGAATCGCCAAGCGAGTAGGAGGCCTCGATCGTGACGAGAAGCGAGTGGGAGTTGAACCGCGCGGCGACTTCATCGCCGAGGGGGATGATGGAGATGTTGCCTTCGTGCGCGACGTAGTACCGGGCCTGCTCCCACGGCGTGCGGATGCGGACGAAAGTGTTCAGCGCGTAGAAGACCTTACGCGATTCACGGTAGATTTGGCGGTTGACGCGGAGGAGGGGCACCGCGCTGCTGTAGTCGTACAAGTACGTTTCCCCGTCGCTCAGAGGGTGGCGGATGCCGTAGGGAGAGACGACGTAGGAGTAGATTTCGTCCCGCAGCTCGGGCGGAAGGTCTAGCAAGCCTGGCATTTTGGCGGCGGTCGATGAAGAGAATGGCGGAGGGGAAACGTCGAGATGTCGAGATGTCGAGATGTCGAAGCCGAAGCCGCGGTGTCATGTTGCAAGATGCCGAGGCCCGCCGTGTTGGGCTAGCGGCGGATTTAGCGGGGCCCACAGCCGACACTAACGCCGGCAGGATCTAGAAATGGCACTACTCGTAGAAGGTTCCACAATGCTTGAATTCACTACATGCGCCTTATGGAACGAACTGTATGCTGCTGAAATCGCATACAATGCAATACTACGTACATGGCATCTATCAACAACAAAACCAAAGGAACAGGATACCCTTGGCGCCTGAAGAATGTTTACCATTCTCCGAGTTAACCTGTGTCGGGACTTCCTCAATCCTTGTTAGAACTTTACTTTTGACGCCAATCAGCAGATGTGTAAAACAACCCAGCACACAGCACACATCCCGAAGACTCGGTCATCGAAAACACGGTGATAAAGTTGTCGGACACGCTCGGGAACACCGGTTGGACCGCCGTTTGGATCACCGTCGCAATCCACATAGTGCAGACTGCAACGGTGATGGTTTTTGTCATGGCGATGATGCTTGTCACGGTGTTCCCTTCGTGGTTTTTGTTGCTAGTGCTCTCTTTGTCGGGTAGGGTCGCCCAGACTATCATCCCCAAAGCAAATGACCCCACAAATGCAAGTCTCCCTTTCGGGTAGACGTTGCAAACGAAGGCTACTGCTGGCGCTGATAGCGCGATAACCATCCCGCAGACACCATCACCTTCTTCCCCTCCTGGGCTGATGTCGCCGCTGCCACTGTTGCTGCTGGTTTGGCCATTGTGGTGATGGTGACGACGACGGCGACGATAATATCAGTGTCGATGTCAATGGTGATATTGATGTCGGCATGGGTGTCAATGTGGGTGTTGTCGATAGCGATGATGATGGCATAAGCGGGTGTCAATTGATCAAGGCGCAACCCTACAAGCCATCCGGTAGCCAGCATGCTAGCAGCGTGCAACAACGCCGTCTCCTGAACACTCTTACAGCTGTACAACTGTAATACAGCCTGCTGACAAGAAGATTGCATCTTGAATTCATCGTTCCTAACCACCCGGGCTTGGAGATGAAGAAGACCGGGAAGAGGTGAAGGGGTTTCCTTCCACTTGACCCCTTGATCACTTGGCATGATGGTTAAATAGCCGTCCACGGATTAGGGAGACGCGGTGGCCTTTCCGTAGGCATGTTCATAGTGGTCTTCTCCTTGATAGAGTGTTGTAGACGTTCAAGCGTGTACCAGAGCATCATCGTGCTGCCCCTTGAGTGCCTGATCCGGTTTTCCAGGCTCGGTGTAGGATGGTCCACGGACGTATGCCGAGCACCACTTATTATATGAACCCTGTTAATTATCACTCAAATAATGTTGGCACGGAAAGATGACTTACCTCAAGGGTGTGAACTTCGCATCAAAGTGTAAAATATGAGGGTGCTCCGGAGCTGAAAGGACCCCGCGTGCCTTCTCTCAACCGGAAGATCTCGTCAGAGTCCAGACCAGCGGCTTGATAACGTCATTCGCCGTGCATTTACCATCTTTGTATGAACAGATGGCGAAGGGGAAGCCACACCGCACACAATCACTATCTTTAGGCAGGTCGAGCTTTTTGCGGAAGTCGAAAAAGGCACCCTGATTGGTAGCACGCCTGTGGCAAAAGACCGAGTTGCTTATGCCCGTGGTGTTTCCATATATATATATGGAAAGCGTATGCAAGCAACCCACATCTTCCGGTCAAGCTTGAGTGTTGAGACTAGATGCGACATAGGCAGGGCGGCAGGCTGAGGGCGCCGGTGGCAGCGATTGTACTGAACGGTGATTGACAATAAATGGGACGAGAGGAGGGCATCCCAATCGCAGAGGACTGCAATGATGTTCAGGATGTTGTAGGAGAGATGGAGGAGGAAAGGCTTCAAGCTGGGGGGACAGCTGCTTTTATACTCTCCCCAAAGCAGCGGCGCCGCTGGCAATTTACGTGGGAGATTATTGGCGTGTGTGATATTCCAGCTCAAATGTCGCCAGCAAGTGTCACACTGTATTATATAAATATTTCCAGATTGTTCTGTGTCGACCTGCGCTCTGATGCTACAATATCAGCTGTATTTCGTCCGCATTTCCGATATTCGTCCGATGTTTCACTCAACGTTGAAAGTGTTGTGGACGCTGCACCATCATATATTACATGTATCTTTTGGACTTCTATACCAATTGAAATTTATATCAATCGTCATGACCATTGTCGTGGCGCAATTATCGTAGCCAATCGACCGCGACCTTGCTTAGATAATCTCACAGTTTACGCATGGCGCAAGCTACGGCGCTCGGAGTGTGCCGCAGGTGTGGCATGCTGCATGTGTTTGTCCCGCTGTGCCTGACTAGCAGCCTTGTCCGTGCCGCAATTGGCGTCTCTTGGCACGGCCCACCTGGGCAAATGTCAGGGCCTGTGTAACCGCCCAAAACAAGCGACGGGTCAGGCTAATTCCAACAGCCTTCCCGGATCCTCCAACGCTCCTATAAGTAGGTCTCCCGCCTTCCCGCCTTCTCCTTTCATCCAAGCTCGACAACCACATCCAGAAACAGTAATATTAGTACAGACTCTTGCATCCCTTCTATATGGCAAACTACGCGCGTCGGCAGTGCCAGGCTGTTGTCAAGTAAGCCGCCTTCTTTCACAACACGGTCATCAGGATGTCGGCCATCTTTGACTAACGTGGAGTCTCTAGTGCCGCGAGGCCAGTCATGGCGTCCGTTCCGCCGTGGGCGTCAACTTGCGCCTATTACACTGCAGTACCCGTTGCTGGATATGTTGGTTTCCCGATATTGCTGAACTGCATCGGATTCAGCGCCGCAGGACCGGTAGCTGGTAGGGTTCCTCGTATGTAACGCACTTGTCGGCTACGCTTGCTGATGGTATACTGTACAGGGAGTATGGCGGCGTCGTGGCAAGCGTCTATCGGGGCGACCGTGCAGGCTGGCTCTGCTTTTGCCGTTTGTCAGCAGTTGGCGATGACCGGCGGGGCGGCCGTAGTCGGCGGGGTCGTGGGGGCTGCTGCACCCGTTGCCCGACTGGGAGGATGGCTCTGGCGTCGATGAGTATATTCTCAGGCTTCGGACGGAGTTACGGGTTATCTGCGGGAGTTATGATTGGTAGTCTAGGATTAGGTGCATCGGGCTCTGTTTGTTGCTCGTAGAATCGTCTTATATTATATTTTAGCTACACGGCCGGATATATACACGCAATCTCGGTTTCTATTCCCACGTAGTTACCGTAAACATGAATATTTCAGCCATATCAGTCGGATATATCTCGCCGCTTCTTGCCAGACGCACCAGAGCTGCACGTCACGCCCAGATTCGACGGCGTATTCGCACAATACACAACCGACTGCCCATTCGGCGTCTTGGCCGTCCACCCGGAAATCTGAACATCGCACGTCGTCCCCGGCGCGCAGTTAATGTTCGCGGTAGGCTTATACTTCCCGCTCGTCGTCCCGCTGAAGTTCCTAACCCGAATCTGGCTGAGCGAGACCACGCCCGGGTGCGACGCGCAGTACGACGCGTCCTCGTTGTAGCAGCTCTGCACTTGAAAGGCGTAATCGCACCCGTTAACCGTCACGCCGTCCCAGGTTACGTTTACAACGTTGGAGGAACCGTAGCCGCCCGGGTACGTTTTTATGCCCGCTGCCTTCGAGGAGTTTATCATCGTGCAGTCTTTGAAGAGGATGTGTTTTACTTCTTCCAGGCCTGATTTCCCCAGTGAGCCGATTGACAGGCCGTGGGAGCCTGTGCATTTTACGTTCTGGGCGAGGAGGTAGGTTGTCCCCGCCTTTGGGGCGACGCAGTCGTCGGTGTTGGTTACGTCGATGTCTTTGATTGTGGCGTAGCTCGTGCGGACGGTGGCGAAGCCGTCGGTGTTTTTCGGCAGCGTGGAGGATTTGGAGATGGCGCTGAGTTTGAGGTTGTGGAAGTTAATGTTTGTCGTGTCTTTTACGCTGTTGAACACGCTGGGCGGGTTCTTTTGCCAGAAATTGTAAATTTCGACGTTCTTGCTGTTGGTGATTTCAATCATGCTGGGGCGGGAGAAGGAGGTGTCCGTTGCGAACCGGTCGTACGAGTTTTGTCCGTTGCCATCGATCACGCCGCTGCCTGTTACCGAGCGGATTTTCACGCCCGTGATCTTGCTGACTTGGAGGAACGCGCGCTTGCCGTTCCATAGGTTCGTGTCGCCGTTGGCTTTGAGCGTGCCTTCGATTTGGAAGTCGCAGTTCGCGCAGCCCGTGAAGTTGATCGAGTCCTTGAGGTAGTAGGTTAGGCCCGCGGGTATGACGATGGTGCCGCCATTGCCGCAGCTGGCGATCGCGGAGACGATTGCGGGGGCGTCGTTGCCGGAACTGGCGCTTGCGGCGGGGGTGCAGACCGCCCGGCGGACGACGCGGTCCGGTGTCAGCTCGACGGCCGAGGGGGCTGCCAGCGCTGTTGCGCACAGCGCTAATCCAATTATCACCAGCTTCATGGTTGACGACTTGCAGTAATATTCCAACGGGATCGTATCAGTTCCTATGTCGTTTGAGTGTATATTGTATCCGGAGTATGATTTTGAATTTGGTTGGGCTGGATAGTCAACTGCATGCAAATGGTAAATCAGCTACGAAATCTAATTTGTAGCATATACCAGGGGCGGTATATATACTGACCACGGCCCGCCGAGGCGAAATATTTCTCCATGGATACTGGAGACGCATGCATATCCGCCCGTCGGCCGCCGATGGCGAAAACCGGAGACGAGCAGGCGCTAGGGTTTCATCCAGACAGGCGAGCCGCAGCGAACATGGGCTGACGGCCCTTGATTCCCGCCGCGCCGGTCGACGAGTTGACCGGGAAAACCTCAACCACCAATTCCTGAGCCACCAATTCCTGAACACTTCACAGGAAGGAATAGCGACCAAGATCTATCTGCTGCTTTCATTGGAGGATTTGCATGTCCAAAGTACGTTCGATCGAGTCGGTAGAAAACTTTCGAATAAGTCCTGGTTCGAGAGAATCATTGGGTCCCCGTACTGTGTTGTCGTTGGATTGTGGAGAAGCTGCCAATTATCCCCGCCGCGTCCGTGGGCCGGATAAATTGAACCTTCATATTGGAATTTGGATTCCGGCTAAATTTCGTGAAGGTATTAAACCATGGTACGATCCCCAGCCGGCGTTCGATGTCGTTAAGGGGTTCCATTTGCCTAGCGGATTAGCCTGGGGACTAGCAGCGGCCGACCCAGAAAAGTCCCCTCAACTCTCCTAGCGGATGAGCCTAACGTATAATGCCAAGGGATTTCCAGTGGGCGCAGACGTCTCTGAACAGATAACGGGGTACTGGAAGAGGATGTGTCGTATGTGGGTTCGGTTTGCAAGACCAGAAGAGGGTTGCAGATCGGTGTCATCGGGATAATTATCTCCTGCCAGTTTTGAAGTTACTGATCCATCGTGAATGTGCCGTCCCTCTCGCTTCAGAGCTGTTCCTTCCTTCCGTTGAATGCCTCGATTTCCCCCTACGTTACGTGGAGTATTACCATCAGGATATCGGCGCGCAAGCGCACTAGAGTTCGTGGTTGGGGGGTGTTGAAGAACCAGTGTGTATAATAAGAAGGGAAGATGCTTAAGCAGGGATAGCAAATGCTAGAGGCTACAGGAGCATATTATAAGACAAAGGTCCGAACGAGACGAGTCTGCAGCAGAGACCCCGGTCGTAAAATGGCGAGTATCCCAGGGCGGATAGCAATCAACCGAAATTTCGAAAGTTTGCCTCCAGAAACGGAATTCTTTCCCCATGCATGGAAATATAACTTAATACTTCTGGAATAATATATTTGGCCCCAGTGCCACCACCAGATCCTACTTGCGAATCGTTGGCGGCGCTCGGGCTGTCTAATCAACTGATCCTTCACTCATGCCATGTCCAAAATTACATGCACGTACAAACTACCAATGAATCAACGGGAAACTTGTGCCACTCAGCGCAATCCATGAATATATCGATCCCGTGCCTTCTTTTGTTCTTTAAGCAAACACGCTAGCAACATTCCATGCACCTGCCTAATAACAAGCGTCCTGCTGTCCAGTCCGGCGACCAGCATTTGCAGATGTCCTTTTGCTCAAAGGGAAGTAGCCTGTGGGAACTTGGGGGGGGAGTCAAGCGTTCCAGAAGGTGACTGCAGTACACGCTGTGGCCTGTTATTCTATTGAGTGACGTATTCGAGCGTTTTAGGTAGCTTATTCCTGCTTTATATTGAGTCGCCGTGGAGGATTCATGTCACACATGCAAGATTGAGTGGGTCTGCATACACTAACCACGATACGATTGCCCCATCCAACGGATAAGAAGCAAGCCTTCACGAAAGTCTCTCGGGAAGTTCCATTAACACACTTGGAAAGAGTCTGTTTGTGCGTGTGCGAGCATAAGAAAATCCCCCGTCGGGCACCTAAAAGACCTATACTGCCCCACCCATCCTTCGCGTGTAATTATAATCACAGCAAAGCCTGTGCTAAAGGCTTCATCAAAACACTCTCGCTCGTGCGGAGTACTCAACTGGGGAAATTCGAATTTACATACTCATCAGGCTAAGTAGTGTGATTGGGCCCCTAGGAAATGTGAGGTGCAACTGGCTGCCAGCTGCCTCGCCCTTACTTGCTGCAGCCAAGGCTGTGGTTCCGGACGTGCATTACCCTCGGGACAGGGGGCTCCATGGGGGAAATATAGGCACACGAGCACACAGGCGAGTAAGCACGTAGGGCACCAGAAGGAAGTCAACCGACTGAGCGAGGAGGCACCACGCCGCAAGCGACTTTTGCCGGAGGCACCGGGTGGTACCGATGCACCGGAACGATTCGAAACGTTGTTCTGAGACCACCAGCTGGTGACCAGGTACCAACATTCCAACTGATTCTGTGAAAGCTGCGATTATCAGACCGGCGGGAGGCGGCGTACACGTGGTGGTAATATTATGCGAAATGGAGGCAGTTCTTACGGAAACTCGACCGTTCCTAATCATTGCAGTGCAGAGGTACGGCTTTTGTGCTAACCTGCGTCATATTAGCACAACGTGCAACATGCATTTCTTTACTCGTCTGGATGGCGATATGGCATCGAGGCTAGGCGATATTCTATATAAAGTTCTTAGGCCCGCAAACACTGACATGCTCGATATAAGCTCTCCGTCCTCTCCTCAGCCAGTTAGCTCCCAACGATCCAAATCTCTCCATCCTCTGAAGATTTTCGCCGTGCAGCGGTTCAATTGATTTATATTCGTTGTTCTCGGAAGCTGTTGCTCAAAATCGACTCTTCACGAGTAATAAATCTCAACCTTGGCAAGGGGGAGACAGCTCAGTTTGTCATTCTCGAGGTGTGATTCAAAGGCTTAGACTGTCATCACCTTTCTTTCAACGACCTTATAATACCTTGTCGATATTTCTCACGCGTTCAACCTCCGGTCGCTTTCTTTGAGTCTGTCTTCATCTACGCACTGGGACACCCCTAGCGAGCTCTAGCTCTAAGCACATCAATTCACCAACCGTGAGAAGGCCCTGAGATCAACATCTTCTAGCCTTATCAGACTCTCAAGCCTCAGTATCATAGCTCCGATATATCGATACTTCTTGTACGTATGTATACACATACGCAAACACGTGCCCGTGCTCCACGAGCAAGCTTGAGCTTCACTAACAGACAGACGTCTAGGGTACCGGGTCCATCCGCTATATACTCGCCCATCTTGGCCTTGTTGGCACACCGTCTCAAGATGGCCCCAATTGAGTACACCACAAACAACGAATCTCAGAAGGGGAACTCTGCCTCCGAGGCCGGAACCGTACGTCGCTTCATACTTCGAATTCTACGATGTAGTGCATTTTGGTCTACGATGCTGACGAACTGGTGAATTGAACATCTGCTAGACTCCTGCTGCCGTCGAAACTACCCGTCGGGTCCCTGAAGACCTGGGCTATAATATGAAGCGCTGGCTTGGCTCTGCCCCGAAGACAGAGTTCTGGACTCCGCTCGGTGCTCAGAGTGGATCGGACGCGTCGGTTGATACCGCCGCCCAAGGAATGGCGGACCTCAACATCAGACGCAAATAATAACGCTTGCATGGTAGCCTGAGGAGAGACGTGGGCGTCTGGACGTCGCGTACTGGTTTGCTGGTTCCTATGAACTCTTTCCTCGTTATGCCTTCGGGCTCATTTTATAGATTTAATCCTTTAGATATGTATCACGATGGGATCTACGATATTATCATATATTAAACTCGGATTAAGGACATTTGATGTAGTCCGACTCTTATTAGTCTAACATTGAAGGCTCGATCTCGGGGTGAGAAGCTCCAGTATTGCAGGGCTTCTCACTGATTTCTGGATAAGAGTATCCTGTTACCTCGTGCTGTTGAAACATGGCTCCATTGAGTGCATGTGGTGATGTCGTACGTAATTATCAAATTCGTCGTGTAACTGTATATTGCGAGGGCTTCTTATGATGCCCCTGCCAAGATGTGGGTCGATCCTTCCGTCCTCAATCCTTCGACCCCTCGCTTGCCGACTCGGCATCCTGTTGTCCATCGGGCCGAATACAGTACGTACAGCGAGATCGACCGGTCCTACTAAATTAAGCATCGTGGAGCCAGTTAACTGGTCTGGGCTCGAGATTGCACTATGAGATCCTGACACCGGCCTGGTTTTATACTTGGACACCGTACCCGGTACTCCCTACGAGAAGTTAAGTGGCGTCCCACGTCGTAGTAGATTCTAAGGTAATATTAAATTGCATCGGCTGGCGACTTTTCTCCAGAGACTGCGTCGACAGAGATTGCAACTTGCAATAGGCAGAGGATGAGATGTGTTGCTTGTTTGCCAATGTGTCGTGGGGTCAGGTTGAGTTTGATGTTTAGTCCTGGTTGGCGCCAGCGGGCCCGCCTTCGACCCTGACACCACCTCCAATGAACTGATCGGGTAGGGCTGCTGGCCAGGCTGGTCATAACGTTGTTTCGATTTCCGACGGGATTTGACGTCAATTCCAACCAAGCCGTGATGATGGCCTTTGAGATATACCAGCAGCTCATACCGTGTCGCGTGTCGCTGTTGGATTATGATGCATGGTGTAAGGCCTGCAGCTGGCCGCTCAAGGTTTCCTGCGCCCGTGAATGGACAGAGTCCGACTTTGTGCACCCTGTAGCTACTGGCTTAAGCTAGTGCTTCGTGATACATGCGCAGAACGACCGCGGGGCTGCCACGCGCCACGTATCATGCCGATGGGTTCGATCGAGCCCCTCATCCTGAAAATGCGGCAGGGGCACGAACGCAGCTCCCGTACCCAACGTTGGCGATGTGCGAGACCAGAAGCCAACTTCAAACATTAACTCGCTTCCTAGGATCCTATTACTCGCCGGTGTAACATGCGGTGCTTCCGTCGGATACGTTCTATCGGGAATCTTTCGAAAGATATGCCCTGTAAGCTCTGCTGCCTGATAAGCAGGGCATCAATTGGTAAAAATGATTCCAAGTCGTACCTGATATCCGTGGATTTTTCTAACAGTGGGTGCTAATATAAGCTCATTGGCGGAAGGCCGTGAGCTGCACCGGCCATCAATAAGGGGCGGGGCTCAACTCTAGTGGCAGTGTGGGTAATTACACAAGATCTTTGCAAGAGAGCCAGAAGCGGCGATTGCTTAATTAAGCTATGTGATGGTCTCCGAAGCTGGTCTTATAGACGAAGATGGTAAAGAGGATGAAGAAACCAGAATGGCCATGGCGGCGCTCGAACAACACTGTAAGAAAGGATCTTTGGGTAAGTGCGAGTTATCATTTCAGTAAACTGATAGCAACATACCTTTAGGGGAGGGCAATTCGCTAACATTTAGCCGTAAAATTGATAGGTTCAAGCAGCAGCAGACGCCGAAGCTGCGTCGCGCATGCGCTCCACACGAACAGGCATCGATATCGATTCCAACATTCATCCAGCGCCGTTACTCTAGCCAAAGGGTTGTTCGCTGATCTCGCAAGCCAGACCCTCTGCTCTAGCAAACGCAACGCAAACTCAGCCCAGGCGGCTGACGGTGGTGAGCATACAGTAGTTACCTGAGAAGTGGTAGCGAAAATGTTTGAAGAGCAAGGTGTATAGGTGCAGAGGATGAAGGAGCACTATGGAAGAAGTCGTCACACAAATTTGGAAGCGGCATCCTTTTCTCCTATATAAATGGTGACAATGGGATGCCAATGCTGGCCAAACAGGATACCACCACTTTTATATTGACAATTAGGATGCCACCACCTAGGATGCCACTGTTACACTTCGGCCCAGGACCGGGTCGAACGCACTTCACTCTGAAGTCCCTGACTCTCAGTCGCTACTGTACGGGTTTCTTAATGGAGGGAGATAAGTATATATTAGGTACAATAGTAACTATTAGAATAGAGTGTGTAATAACGATAGTAAAATAGGCTGACTATTGAGATACTATAGTTTAGGTGTTGACTGATGAAGTCCAAGGGGAAATCATCAATCAACTGGTGGAATAGGCCTGGTTAAATATATGATGTCTGATATATAGAATAGTAAAGATGTGTTGTGGTGTTGTGCTCAGTGCTCACCTTGCCCAGCGCTTAGCTGAGTGCTGAGCACACTGAGTGCTGAGTATACTGAGTGCTGAGCACTCACGTGATTGTGAGTTATCGGGACAGCCTCTGCGCCTGGAGAAGGATAATAGAAGTAATATTCTTCTGTGGTGGTGTTATACTATATAGTCTGTTCTCTCATATGGTCAGACTGTTCTGTATGGTCTGTTCTACTATGTAGACTGGTTCTATGTAGGGTTGCCCCGTGTAGGCAAGTATCCCGTATAGGAGGCCAATTCACATGGTAGCTAAGTACGCTATTACTTTGCGTACCATGTGGGAAGGGTGTCTGTATGGGAACCAGGTCTGTGCAGGTTATTCGGGTGCTGTGCTGTTATTCCATAACATAAAGATTTTTTTAAAAAACTGATTTTATGCCAAAGCTTTTCATATTTTTTAAGCAAATTTAGTTAGTAGCCCACTCTCACTTATTTTAGTGTGTTTTAAGAACTCCCACACCTATATTCTTTAATTTATAGATATCTAAGCCTATTTAAGCATGGTTTAACCAAACCAAACCAATTAAACTATAGTTAAACCGTAACTAAACTAATCCGCGCTTGGCGGTTTGGATTGGTTTGGTTTTTGGTTTAAACCAGTCCATGTCATTCATTATTCTGCACTAAACCAAGTTTTACCGGGATCTCAGTAGTCGCATAGACTGGCAGTCTATGACACTCTTGAAACGATAGTTTTTGCTTTTATGAATAAGATGGTTTGGTTTTTTGGTTAATCAAACCAATTCCATGGGCTTGAACATTTCTAGCAGCTTTGTCCGGACAGCCAGGGATAAAAGTTGTTGTATCCCGCTGTCGGACGACGGCCACACCAAAGCCTTTTCTTGATTGGTGCTGGCGTTCAATCAATTCTGTAGCCGATGCACGGTGCCTGTGAAAGCGTGTATTTCGTAACAGAAATTCCCTTTCCTTCCGTGGGTTTTTGGGCTAAACTGAATTTGGACTAGCAACGCCGAACAGCTCAGACTAAATGCGGTTTAGTTCAGCTGAACTGCGCCTCCGGTTTGTATCACCTCAAATCTCCACCGCATTCTGGGAGCCTCGAATCCTCCAGTTTACTCTTCTGCTGCAAAAGCTGTTTTACAGCAGAAGAGCTGATTTCCTAAGAACGTATACACGATGTCACGAGGCTAGGCCCCAGAGAGTGATTAATATGTTAACAAGTTTGCACCCAAAACATCAACGAGGAAATGCTTGTGCTACTATGCACGTGCATATCATTTGCGTGGCTTCACGGAATTGAGCTAAGGTTGGGGCTGAAAATTTCGGCGTGTGTGCATATTATTGCTCCAAGCCAGAGGCTAGCAGAGTTCTGCGTTGTCCGCGTTCGGCTCTGGATCTTCAAGCGCCTTCGCAAGACCGAAGGCTTGTGGGCGCAAATATAATCCCTTCAACTGAGACATTGAGCGTGTATGGATCTTGCCTGTGGAAATGGTATAAGTAATTGGGTACTCCCTTTATTGAAATCACTCATTTTCTCAACCAGCTCCACATCAACGAATCAAGCTATATAGTGTACATCAGGCATTTCGAAGTGTGCGCGCAGCTTGTCACGATGCAATTCTTTTTTTACACCCTCCTGCTGGCTGCTGCCCAAGGGGCGCTCGGTACCGGCACGACTAGATGCCATGCTGACAACTGTGCCAGAGCGGTGACTGGTACTCGAGCTGGGTTACCGCCGATGGCTTCCCGCATGGCAGAATGCTCCAGCTTCATGAAGATTACGATCTTGCCGTCAGTCCTCAACGCACCTCACTTACACCCTTTTCGTTATTACTCAATACTAAGGAAACTCCTCAATCCTAGGTCTACCACCATCGCACCAAACAAGGTCCCTGCATCATACGCCAGAGACTGCCCCAACTCTTCGAGATACAGCAGTGCCTGCTCCTGCTGGGGTATCGGACCCTTCACCACATACCCCCCCAGTGCTACCACCACACACCGCGGCGTTATTCAAGTTCTTTCTGCTGGGGCAAGCTTGGGATATATCCAACCTGATGCCAATTACTGGACCCCAATGCTCACTCCTGCTATTACGTCCGCTCTCATAATTTCGTTCGAGCTCCCTCAGGGTGCGACAAGCGGCAACCAGCTGAATTTTAAGCTAGAGAACGATAACCGGGGTGTGTTCCTGGGCCTGGTTGTAGGACGGGACTCTACTAGTAGCGATATTAGCCCTGGCTCGTTTAACTACCTGTACCTCGATCCAGTTAGCAGCCCGGGCACTCTGCCTGGCTCGACTCCCCAGTCTATACCCAGCTATTTTTCTACTTCCACCGGTCTGGACAAGCAAGCCGAGACTTCCGTCTGGTCTGTTAATCTTCTGGACGGCACAATAGCTTGCACATGGATTAATACTGATAGCAGTAAGTTTCCATTTTCGGTCCTTCCCACCCATATTGCTTGCCAAAAGAAGTTTGTCACTTATAAAATATTTCAGGTTCGCCAGCGCCAGCCACAATAGAATTCGTCCAGAGCAATCATGTGTATGCAGGTGGAGATCCCGTCGCTTTCCAGAACAAGTTCCCAGCACCTGTTACGATAGTTACTTTTAAATTTATCCCGGTCTAGAGTCTCTGAAAGGTCGGGTAGATTCTGTGTTAATATAAATTTAGCCGCCTTAGACTAACTAAGGGTTACTTTATTGAATCGATTTTTATTAACGTGAACGATAAGCGACCGGACCAGACAAGCAACCAGACCACCTCACCACACCAACACAACTGCTCTTCTTCTTTACTTTCTACTTCCACAACTACTAGTTACTCGATATATACTTATCTCCCTCCATTAAGAGCCCTATACAATAGCAACTAAAAGTCAGAGACTTCAGAGTAAAGTATATTTGATCTGGTTCTGGGCTGAAATATAATACTTTAACCAATCACTCTTAGTAGATAAGAAGAAACAATAAATATATAACAACTTCTAATACAATTTACAAGTTCTTTCTCATATATAAAAATAAGATAGAATTCTATAATATAAAATTATAAGAATATCTTATAAATAATAACAATTTTAAATCAGTACTAGATAATAAAAATAATAAACATCAGCAAAAAAAAGTGTTGTTGTTGCGGTTGTCTGATGATGTGATGACCACAACAACTTCTCTGTATCCAGAATTGTCTGGACAACAATTTTAAAAGATTTGTTTTAGATAATAGAAGTCTGTAAATATTTTTAATAATAAACTTTATATAGTGTTAGAGATATCTATTAAAAATTATTATTTAAGATAATTAAAATATGGTATTATTATAGATAATATATGTCTGTTGTTAGCTTTAACAAATATTTAAACTTGTTATCTCAGATTATAACTGAGAATTATTATTATTAATATTATAACGTCAATGATAAGCGAACGGATCAGACAAGCGAGCGGATCACCTCACCACCCCATCTCAACGAAAATACTGATTTCACCACCACAATACTATAGCTTTGGGCTAGATACATATTAAATAATTTATTTATATGTTTAAAATATTTCTTGATATATTTAAATATTATGCCCAGCTCTACCATATTAACTACAGCACAATACCCTTCTAAAGCCCCCTCTTAATTACATATTGTTCTAATAGTTTTTTGGTTTTACCTGTTTATACTACCTACCTATAGTATCTTAGTCTAGTATATTACTTACTTAATATATAATAAATATACTTTCATATTATATACATTATCTTTTTATCTACTACCATTTATTTAATACTTTATTAATAAAGTATAGTATTATATTCTCTATATATATAAATACTAATTAATATATTATAATTTATATCTTTTTAGACAACTAGTCCACAACTACTAACAATAATATAAAAAAACTATTTTAATACTAAGTAATCTGGTTTTTGATTAAACTTATTTATAAGCTAATCTTTAATAAGTTTAATGATATTTTTATAGTCCAGGTAACTACCATATTTATAATATTTAAATATAAATTTGCTGGAATAGTTACTGGTAACTGTATATCCAGCTTTAATAAAACTCTATTAGAATTATAAGGTATAATACCAACTCCAACAAAGCTGCTATATATATTTTTAAGTGTTATTACAGCAATAAACACCTTATAGAACCCAGTGAGAAACTCCAGCTTAAAAATATAATTAACATATATATATACTAAACTCTCCACTTTATAACTATACACTTATTTTAATAACCCAAAGTAGCTAATATCCAGTAACTAAAAAATATATAATAAATACAGTAGTATACAGATTGTAACAATCTTATGTTTTTAGTAATATAGTTTAAAAGTAATAAAATAGTGGTTTTTATAACCATCTAGGACTAATAATCAGTAATCCAAAATGCAGTACCATATTATAAATTTATCAAAATACTTTAGTTATTATAAAGTAAACTTATTTATTATCCAGCCATTATCAGAAAACATAATAACCCAATCCACTAGTAGTTTTGTTGTTATATATCAGCTAACTAAGTAGTATTGCTCAGCAAAAATAATAAATAACAGCATTACCCAACCTTCTACACCTATTTCCTAAATAACTGTTGTCCATTTATAATTCCCAAGTTACACCAGTTTAGCTTTATTGTGTATTTCAGCACCTATAATAATAATAGTTGTAGATATTATGTCTATTACAAAGCCAGTCTCATTAAAATTATAGATATCATTATCCACAATACCATATTTAGTTTTTACAGTCTTTATTAACTAAAACTACTTATTAATAAATATAGAATCTTCATATTTCACTTACTAATAGTCGTACTTCCTAGATAAACACATCTATAGCTTTAAGCAACATTTAATAAAATTACTAGTTCATCTTTTACTGATACATCACATATTATTGTTGCTATACACCAGTAACAATTAGTTAGCTATATTTTCTATATTATCCAGCCTAGAATGAAAAGACCACATATATAGCTCAAATATATATTAAATAATGGTATTTTTTTTTAATTTTGTAAAGTTTTATAATTTAAGGATATTATTGTATTATAAAAAGTAGCTATTATATTAGCAGACTAAGATAATATAAGAGATATTATAATGTTTAGCAGCAATTCAAATACTTAATTCTTGGTCTTTTTTCATAGTTTCAATAGTTAGAAGAACTTTGGATTCGGTTATAGAGGTAGGTATTGTGGTAGTTATAGAGATATAAGGTATAGGAGGAGTGATGGGCACATAGGTATGGTGAGGTGATCCGCTCACTTGTCTGATCCGTTCGCTTATCATTGACGTTATAAGATTTTTATAATCTAAAAATATTTTAAATAATTCTATAATTTATAAATAAATTTTTTATTTCTTATAAATATATAAAATAATTATAAGTTTCTTATTATATATTAAATATCTAATTTTTATAATATTAAATTTATATAATAAATAGATAATAAGGTATTATTTTTGGTTAGATTATTTTTATAGTAAGTAGATCCTTAAGACTATTATAGAAATATTAGCTTTTATTTGTATTAATAATTTAAGATTATATAATTTAAGAATTAGTATTAAGATAAAGATTTTTTTTTTAAGATTTAGAAGGTTTTGATTCTTTTTTTAATTATTTTAAATTATATATTTTTTTTTATTAATTCTAAGAGAATAAGAGTTAGATAATTATATTCTTAAATAAATTATTAATAATAGTTATATAATTTTAAAAAAGTTTATATTTTTTTTAAATATTTTTAGTGTTAATTAGTTCTATATAGTTTATATCTTCTTTAAGTCTATTTATATATTATATAAAATTATAATAGTTTCTAAAAATTTAATTTTAGTAATTTTAAATTTAGATTTCTCTAGCTTAATTTTAAATTTATATTAATTTAATATTTTAAGGATTTAATTAATATATTTTTAATATTTACTGAGGTTTATATTATAAATAAGAATATTATTTAAATATATTATATATATATTATTAATATATTTTTATAGAATGTGATTTATAAATATTTAAAAGGTTGTAGATGTGTTAATTAATTTAAAAAATATAATTAAATATTTAAATAATTTATATCTAGTTTTAAAAATAGTTTTCCATTCCTCTTTAAGGTTGATTTTAATATTATAATATATATTAATAAGATTAAGTTTTATATAAACTATAATATCTAATATTCTATTAAAGGATTTATTAATAAGAGATAAAGATCCTCTATTCTTAATAATAATTATGTTAAGGGTTTAGTAATTAATATAAATTTATAATTTATTTAAGTTTTTCTTTTTTATAAATAAAATAGAATATTTTATTAATAAATTAAAAAGTTATATATATCTTATCTTAAGGTTTTTTTTGATATATTCTTAGAGTGTTACTACTTCTTAATTAATATATCTATATATTAATATAAATTAAGATTATATTTCTTCTTATAAAAATATTAAATATTTAAATAAATTAATTTCTAGTAAAATCTATTTTTCTAATATAAATCTAAAAATATTTTTTCTTTTTTAGATATTTATATAAAAATATTTATTTTTTTAAATATAGTATATAATTCTTTAGTTTAAATTTATATTTATTATAAAATATTTAATTTATATTTATATCTATTTCTAATTTCTTTTTTAGATAGATATATTATAAATCTTAAATAAATCTTTTTTAAAATATTTCTATTAATTAATTATATTCTAATAATTTTCTAGTAATTATAATTATTAAAAATAATTTCTCCCTTTTTCTAATTAATACTAAGATTATGTTTTATTAGTTATAGAAATCCAAGAATTAATAAAATATCTTTTAGAAGATTTAAAATATTAATAATATATTTTTTTAGATATCTATTAATAAATAACTTAAGGATTATTTCTTAAATAACTTTTCCTAAAATTTAGTATAAAAAAGTAGTAACTTAATAAATATTAGATTTTTATTATATTTTAAATTAATATTTCTATATTATAGTAGTAAAAATATAACTTTCTTTTATTCTACTATTAATCAGGGTTTTTATAGATTTTCTAAATATAAATAAGATAAAAATAAATTTTTTATAAAAACTAGGATTTCTTATTTTAGTATATTTTTATTAGTTTTAAAATATTTTTAATTTTTTAAATTATATTATTAAATATATTTTCTACAAGTTTTTAAAATATTAAATCTATAAAGATATTTTAGATAGTAAATTTTTCTTTTTCTTATTAGATAGATATAATAGTATTATTATTTTTTATTATATTTGTAAAATAGTATATATAATTTTTATAAAAATATCTGGTTTTAGTTTTTAATATTTTTTTTTTATATTTTTAATAAAAATGTTATGGGATAACAGTGTAACACCTGAATATCCTATACAGACCAAATCTTTATACAGATACCCAGTCCACATAGTACACAAAATAATAGTATATCTATATATTATATAGAATAGACTCTTATATAAGATATATAATTATATAAACTTATTCTATATAAACCATCAATCTATATGGTATACCCTACTATATAGATAATAGAATTATATAAATAATATAATTATATAGAATTTTGAACTATATAAAAGAATATTACCATAAAAGAATATTACTATCATAATATTTCTTTCTAAATAAGAGTTACTATAATAACTTATAATCATATAAATACTTAGTGTTTAAAATGTTTAACACTTAGTTGAGTGTTAAGCAAAGTGAGCACTAAACTATTTAAGTAATATATTAATATATTTTTATTAATTTATATATTAAGATATTATATATATAATTAGTATATTTTATTTTGGGATTAATAGCTTTTTTTTTGAAAATCATTAGTTAATACTTAAACTATAATACCTTAATAACTAGCTTATTTATTATTATTATTATATACTTTATTCCAATAGTTATTATTATATCTGATATATGTTTATTTTTTACTACTAAAAATCTGTATAGTAGTAACTAAGAGTCAGAAACTTCAAAATAAAATATATTTAATCTAGTCTTGGACTAAAATATAACACTTTAACCAATTATTTTTAATAAACAAAAAAAAGTAATAAGTATATAATAACCTTTAATATAACTTATAAGTTCTTTTTAGTATATAAAAATAAAATGGAATTTTATAGTACAAAATTATAAAAATATCTTATAAATAACAGTAACTTTGAATTAGTATTAAATAACAAAAACAACAAATATAGAAGATTTATTAATGATTTTTATATCCTAAAAATATATAAATAAAGAATAACTATAACAACAATTTAAACAGTATTATATATATAAAAAAATAATAGTATAAAATCTGATTTTCTTAAATTAACTAATAAATATACAGATAATCTATAAGAATATTAAAATAAATTAATAGTAGATATCAGAACACAAATCTCAGAAGAAATAAGTAGTGTTACATCAGAAGACAATACTAAGCAAAAACCAAAATAAAATTTTAAAACAATATAGCAAAAAACCATTATAATATATTAATAATATATTTAAATAATTTTAAAAATAGTTAATGATATTAAAACAATTATATTAGGAAACTTTAAAAAAACAATAGAGTATAAAGAAACTTCAGCTAGCACCCAAACAAACAATATTACCACTCAAAAACCTTCATCACTTATTATATCTAGATTCATATAGGCTAATAGATTAGGAACCCAAAAAATAGGAAACTTAGCTACTTTTATAATAATATTTAATAAGGCATTCAAAATAAAAAACCTAATCAGATATAAAGAATAATCTAAAAAATTTAATTAATTTCTTAACCAATTTAGTAATTACTTTTTTTTCTATCCTAAACAATTTTTTATAGATTAGCACAAAATCCTTTTTATAAGGATATATCTAGAAGGAAATACTCTTAATATTTACTTATTATATAAATAAATATATAATAAAATAGTAGAAGAAGATTATAAGGTAAAAATCCTGGAAATCTTAAAAGTCTTTAGCAATTTTCAGGAATTTACAAATTATCTTAAATAAAAGTACAGATATAAAAATAAAATTGAAAAAGTTTTTAAAAAATTTGACCAACTCAAATAAACTAAATCTATATGATCTTTTTTTTAGTAATTTAATTAATATATATTTTTTACTGATTATAATAATAATATTCTGTTTTATAGAACTAAGGAAGGGCTTAAATCTAATCTAAAAATAAAAATCATTAAGTAAAAACTTATTAATAAAAATATAAACCATTATAATATATAAACTATGGTAATTAAACTTAATAATATATTTTACTAATTTTAGAAAAATACCTATTAGAAGAAACTACATTATAATCTAAATAAATATAATTTTAATAAGTATATTAAAAAACCTTAGTAAAATTAGACTAAAGTCAGAAAATCTTCTTAGAAACTAAATAAAATATATGGACCAAAGCCCATAAACCTTAATATAATTCAATATCAAAAACCCAAGAAATCTAATATATTTTTCTGCTATCAGTACAATAAGACAGAACATATCAAAAAGGATTATTCTGAAAACAAAAGAAAAAGAAACTTCCAAAGGCACCCCCAGCAAGAATAAAAATTTAAAATAATAAAACAATTATTTATCTCAAAAGACTTTAAAATAGTCACAAACAAAATTTAGAAACACATACACCCTAAAACCAGACCTATCTAATACCAAAATATTATTCAAGAAATCAATACAACTATTAAACAAAATCTTATCTTGTTTAAAAACACAGAACCAAAAAAAGATAAATTTAACTGATTATAAAACAACCCTACACCAAAATCCTACCTAATATATAGAAGAAGCTCAAACAAACACTTATAAGAAAAATACCAAAATAATAAAAGAATCTCTATAAAAATAATCCAGACATTATTTATCTCTATCATACCCCCAAAACAATTCAATCAGTTGCAACAAAAACTAATCTCTAGAAACCCTAAAATATATTATAGAAAATACTATATAAAACAAAAATAGAAGTCCAAAACTATTAATAAAAATACTAGAAAAACTATCTTATGGGCAGTTTTTTTCTAATAATATACCCAATTATACAAACAGCAAAGTTATATAACATACAAACTTATTATCCCAATCAGAAAAAAATAACATATAGAATATTAAAAACCAATACCTACCAAAATTACAGACAGACCAAAGAAAAAAACACCATTAAACAATAAAACACCATAGAAAAATAATAAAATATCTATTAACCATATTAAGAAATTACTTACCAATACATAACCCAAGAATATAAACAGTTTTTTACCAACCAATAGAAAATATACTAATTATGGGCCAAAAACAATGAAAACCTACTATGGTATAATCCTAAAAACAGAAAACAACTTTTTAATAGTATAAAATATCTTCTATATATTAGATAAAAATATTAGCTTTGTTAATAAAACAACACTAATATATAATTATACAAATATTTTAATCTTTATAATAACTGCTATAATAAATGGGCATACTAATACCACTATTTTCTATATTTAGACTATATTAAAAAAAAACTGTTATAAGAAACTTTTAACACTTTCAAATATATCTATTACATTAAATATTTCAGGACATAGCCTAAATATTATAAATACATCTATAATAATACTAAGCAAAAAGAATGGAAAGAAATCTTAAAAATATAATAAACCAATAAATACACCATGGCCTAAATCAAGAAACTCATATAGATATATTAAAGCTATAAAAAGATATATAAAAAACTAGTAAATAAGAATAACAACTCTAAAAAAATAGAATATATTATTAATAGTAAGCCTAGTAAATTACTATATATATTTTATATTATTTACACTTTAATCTTTAGAATATTTAAAGAATAGGAATAATACTTAGAAGACTGCTTCAACTAGAAATACTATAATAAAATCCTAGAAACTAAGACTGGGTACTTTTATAAAAATTGTATATAATATTTTTAAATCTATAAAGAAAGATAATATCATAACTGTTATTATTTAAAAAAAAGATAAATTTATTGTTTAAAATATTTCTATAATTTTAATAAACTTAAGATCTGTAGGTAGTATATTAGGTAATATTATAAAAAGAAGGAATAATACTATTTTTATTAGAAATATTTCAGAAATAACTTTACTAATTAATAAGAAGAAAATGAATATATAAAATAATACCCTATAAAAACATAATAAAAAGTAATTGATAATCCAAATTATGAATTAAAAAACTAGGTGTGTTTTGGAATTAACAAAAATATACCAAAATAAGAAACCTAAGTTTCTATAGAAAACTTATCTTTATCTTATTTATATTTGGAAAATTTATAGAAACTTTAATTAATAGTAAAATTAAAAAAAGTTATATTTTTACTATAATAATACAAAAATACTAATTTAAAATATAATAAAAATCTAATATTTATTGAGTAACTGCTTTTTTATACTAGATCTTAAGATAAGTTACCCAAGAAACTACTCTTAAACTATTTATTAATAGATATTTAGAAGAATATATTATTAATATTTTAAATCTTCCAAAAGATATTTTACTAATTCTGGGATTTTTATGGTTAGTAAAATATAACCCTAGTATTAACTAAAGAAAAAGAGAAATTATTTTTAATAATTGTAATTGTTAAAAAATCATTAAAAAACTATTAAATAATAGAAATATTTATAAAGAAATATATCTATGACTTATTATCCATTTATTTGATAAAGAAATCTGAAACAAATATAAGTATAAACTAAATATTTTATAAAAAATATAGATTTAAGTTAGAAGCCTATATATGATTTTAGAAATAATAAATATTTTTAAATAAATATCTAAAAAAGTAAAAAATGTTTTTCAACCTATATTAAAAAAATAAACTTTATTTAAAATTAATTTATTTAAATACTTGATATTTTTATAAAAAGGAACACAGCCCAAATTTATGTTAATATATAGATATATTGACTAAGAGACAACAATATTCTATAAATATATTAAAAAAAATTTTAAAATTAAATATATATGATCTTCTAATTTACTAGTAAAATACTTTATTTTGTTTGTAAAGAAAAAGAATTTTAAGAAATTATAAATTTGTATTAACTACCAAATTTTTAATATAATAATTATTAAAAACAAAAAACCTCTACCCTTTATTAATAAATCCTTTGATAGGATATTAGATACTACTATCTATATAAAATTTGATTTTATTAATGTATATTATAATATTAAAATCAATTTTAAAAAAGAATAAAAAATTGTTTTCAAAATTAAATACAAACTATTTGAATATTTAGTTATATTTTTTAGATTAATTAATGTGTTTGTAATTTTTTAAATATTTATAAATTATGTTCTATAAAAGTATATTGATAATATATATATAATATATTTAAATGATATTTTTATTTATAGTAAAAATCTTTTAGAATACTGAAAATATGTTAACTAAATTCTTAAAATCCTAAATTAATATAAGTTTAAAATTAAATTAGAGAAATCTAAATTTGAAGTAATTAAAGTTAAATTTTTAAGAGCTATTATTATTCCTCATGGTATAAAAATGGACTTAAAAAAAGTATAAGTTATATAAGATTAACTAATACTGAAAATATTTAAAGAAGTATAAGTTTTTTTAGAACTATACAACTACTACTAATAATTCATTTAAAAATACAGTTATTTGGCAATTACCCTCTTAGAATTAACAAAAAAAAACATACATTTTGAAATAACAAAAAAAAAAATTAAAACTTTCCAAACACTAAAAGAAACATTTATTTCAATATCTATCTTTAAATTTTATAACCCAAAGCTACTAATACAAATAAAAGCTAATATTTTTATAGCAGTTTTAGGAACTTGTTTATTGTAGAAATAATCTGACCAGAAATGGCACCCAATTATCTACTTATTGTATAAATTTGATGCTACAAAAATAAGATATCTTATATATAATAAGGAATTTATAATTATCTTACATACTTATAAGAAATAGAGAATTTACCTACAAATTATGGAGCTATTTGAAGTATTTTTAGATTATAAAAACTTTATCTATTTTCTAATAACAAAAGAATTTAGCAGATACTAAGTTTAATAGTGGAAAATATTTAGTAAATATAATATAAAAATCATTTATTTCAAAAGAAAAAAAAATGTTGGAGTTGATGTTATTAACTAATGACTAAATTTTATGAAAAATATTTTTATGGATAAAAAAGTAATTCTAGAATAACAAAGAAATATCATTATTATTAATAAAGAATTTAATATTATTATTCACAAAATAGAACTAGAAATAGTTATTAGATTAAAAAAAAGTTATTAAAAAAATATAATAATAAAAAAGATATTATAGAATTTTGAAAAAATTATTACTCTTTTTTTTATGAAAAATAGGTATATTCTTTTTAAAAATTTTTTCTATATTTTAAACAAGAAAATGTAATTTAAGATCTTATAACTATATTATGATATATCTATATATAGATATTTAGGAGTTGAAAGAATATAAGAACTCATTATATGATAGTATTTTTAATTTAAAATAAAATAATAAATTGAAAACTATATTAAAATCTATGACTTATGTTTAAGGAACAAACTAATAAAATATACACCATACAGATATTTATAACCAAATAAAACATCAACTAAACTATTTTAAATTATAATCTATGATTTTATATAAGGGTTATCATACTCAAAAGACCCTTTAATAAACTAAATATATAACAAAATCTTGATTATTATCTGTAGATTTACTAAAATTATTATCCTAAAACTATAGAATAATTTTTAAGGAGCAGAATAATTTTTAATAATCTACAATAAACAAATATTTAGCTAATATAGATTATAAAAAAAATATATCTGCAATAAAGATTCTCTCTTTAATAGTAAATACTAAAAATATATTATAAACTTATTCAATACTAAACTTAATATAGTAATTAAAGAAAAAACTTAGATTAATAGAACATCAAAACAAACAATCTAAATAGTTGAGATTTATTTTAGATTATTTTTTAATTATATATAAAATAATTGGATAAAACTATTATTTATGGCAAAACTCATATATAATTTATTAAAATATTTAGTAATAAATTATATATTCTATAAGATATTATGAGGCTGAAACCCATGAACTATGCAGCTAGCCTTACTTATAAAAGAAAAAATATCTAATATTAAAAAATATTCTGAATCCATAAACAAACTATATAAACATCTAAAGAATGACTTGGATTTTGTAGTTGAAACTATGTTTTACTATTATAATAAGAAAAGAATAAAAATATTTTTTCTAAAAAAAAAAGATAAAGTATATTTGTTTGTAAAAAATATTAAAACAAAAAGATCTAATTAAAAATTTAATTTTTAAAAACTTGGATTATATATTATAATTAAAAAATTAAATAAATATCTTTTTAAATTTTATATTCCTAAAAACTTAAGAATCTATAAAATATTCTATATTGTTTTGTTTGAGCTTATACTAGATAGGCTTAAAAAAAAGATAGATAACCCAAAAATCAAAAAAAATGACTATAATAAATATAAAATTAAAAAGATTTTAAATTATAAAAAAAACCCAGAAATATTAACCAATAAATTTCTAATTAAATAAAAAAATTATCTATTAAAAAAAGATTTATAATAACTAGAAAACAATATCTTATTAAAATTTATTAAACAATATTTTGATAAATTTAATATTTATTAAATAAAATAAGACCCACCACTATAACAACCCCAAGAAAAACCTAGAAAGAAACATTAAAACACAAAAAATTAATCATAATAATTATACCAAAAAAATTTATTTTATTTTGGAATTATATTTTTTAATATTAAAATTATTATTAGATATAAGAAATTTATATAAATATAGAACTTACTCTTTTCCAAAACATAAACCAACTTATTCATAATTTTATATATACTATTATAATAATAAATAACCTTGTCTAAAACATCAGAATTCACCTTAGTTTTAAAACAAAGACACAGCATAACTAATTTAAAAGCCAGCACCCATTAACAATTAAAACAATCAAAACATATTATTAACATATTAAAAAAAGATAAAAAAATAAAAATAACAAAAAAATAGAATATCCTTAACAACCTATTTTATTTTACCCCTTTTTATATAATAGAATCTTATAAAACAATTCTTAAAATTACACACACAACACAGAATAAACTAGTACTAGTTATATTTAACAACATACATATATTAAAAAAATACTATATTAAATATTAAAATTTACAACATCATTATTTAGAAAAATCTTAAAATCAAATAATTCTAAATTTCCAATCTTAGATAAAAAGATACTAACTTCTTTTTTAAAATTCTTCTATTCTTTAATTAAGACTTTTTTCTCTTCAAAAACAACTTTTATTTTTAAAAAAACAACATCCAACTCTTAATAAAAACAAATTATTTTGTTTAAACAATTATTAATTTTCTAACCAACAATAATAATTCTTAGAAAAATTAAGACTAATCTTATTTAGTTTTCTATAACTTTTTATATTTATAATTAATAATCTTAAAAGCACACTCCACTAAAATAAATCAAACAAACTATCAACACAGAAACTAAACAAAAAAAACTATTTATTTAAATCAAAAAAAACACAACAACATCCTTAACACACACAAACAGAACACTTCTTACCAATATTTAAATTTACCCTATAAACATACAAATCAAACACACAAAACTCATATACTACTATAAAAATTATTAAACATTTCTCAATAATTTATATCTAATCAAAACAACAATCAATAGAAGATTTCTTATAATAATCAACAAACATACTAACAAAAAAGAATTATATTAAAAAAAATTAATTATAGAAAAAGAAAAAAATATAACAAAAAAACCATTCAACCAAAAATTATATTATTTAATTATATAAACATATTATATACAAAAAACCTATACCATTTTATTCTATATTATTTATATTTATATTTAAAATTAGTGCACCACTAATTTTTATAAAAAAAAAGAATAATATTATAAAATAATAATATAATATCCAAATATCCTATACAGACCAAATCCCCATACAGATACCTAGTCCACACAATACACAAAGTAATAACATATCTATATATTATATAGAATAAACTCCTATACAAAATACACAACTATATAGATTTGTTTTATATAAACCATTAATTTATATAATATACTCCACCATATAGATAACAGAACTACACAAACAATATAATTATATAAAATCTTAGATTATATAGAAGGATATTATTATAAAAAAATATTATTATTATAATATTTTTTTTTAAGCAAAAGTTATTATAATAACTTATAGTCACATAAATATTCAATATTTAGAATACTTAGTATTTAATTAAACACTAAGCAAAATAAACACTAAGCCACTTAAACAACACATCAACACATCTCTACTAATTTATATATTAAAATATTATATATATAATTAATATATTTTATTTTAAAACTAATAACTTCTCTTTTAAGAACTATCAATCAACACCTAAACCATAATACCTTAATAGCTAGCCTATTTATTATTATTATTATATACTTTATTTTAACAATTATTATTATACCTAATATATACTTATCTTTTACTACTAAAAACCCATACAGTAACAACTAAGAGTTAGAGATTTTAGAATAAAGTGCATTCAACCCAGTCCTAGGCCGAAGTGTAACATTACTAAGATATTATAATTTAGGTATTAACTAATAAAATCTAAAAAAAAGTTATTAATCAATTAATAAAGTAAACTAATTAAATATATAATATCTAATATATAAGATAATAAGAATATATTAATATATTATATTTCTTACTCCTAGATATCACTTACTCTTTACTCTTGGTTTCTAGAAAATTAGAAGCAGAAAATATATCATATATTATAAATCATTATAATATCTTTTATACCAGGAGAAGTATAATATAAGTAATATTTTTTTATAATAATATTTTTTTAATCTATACAGTTTTATAGCCTATATAGCTAAGTATATCATATAAAAAAATAATCTACATAGAATAAGTCTTTATAAATATATATCTTATATAAGAGTCCATTCTACATAGTATATAGATACATTATTACTTTGCGTACTATATGAACTGGGTGTCCATATGGGAATCGGGGTCTGTACAGGATATTCGGGTGCTGTGCTGTTATCCCATAACAAAGATATTTTTTAAAAAATCTAGAATATTAATTATATATTCTTTTAAATATTTATTAATAAATAATTTAAGGGTTATTTCTTAGGTAATTTTTCCCAGAATTTAGTATAAAAAAGTAGTAATTTAGTAGATATTAGATTTTTATTATATTTTAAATTAATATTTTTATATTATTATAATAGAGATATAGTTTTTTTTTATTTTATTATTAATTAAGGTTTTTATAGGTTTTCTAAATATTAATAAGATAAAAGTAAATTTTTTATAGAAATTAGGATTTCTTATTTTAATATGTTTTTATAAGTTCTAAAATATTTTTAATTTTTTATTTTATAATTTAATTTATTAGTTATTTCTTACTATATTCCTATAAAATATTATTTTATATATATATATATATATTTTTATTAGTTAATAAAATTATTTCTAAAATATTTTTAATAGAAGTAGTATTTATTTCTATTTATAATATTGTTTAATATATTGTTTATAAATTTTAAATCTATTAAAATTATAAAAATATTTAGAATAATAGATTTGTTTTTTTCTTAAATAATAATAATTATAGTATTATCTTTCTGTTACACTTCGGCCCAGGACCGGGTTGAACGCACTTCACTCTGAAGTCCTTGACTCTCAGTCGCTATCATACGGGGTTCTTAATAGAGAAAGATAAGTATATATCAAATACAATAGTAACTGTGGAATAGAATGTGTAACAATAATAGTAAATAGACTGGCTATTAAGATACTATGGTTTAGGTGTTGACTGATGGTTTTCAAAAGAGAAACCATTAATCTAAGGTGAAGCTGAAGCATGCTAGTTAAATACATAATGTCTGATATATAAAATAGTAGGGATGTGTTGATGTATTGTGCTCAGTGCTCAGTGATGAGCGCTGATCAAAGTCCTGCTCAGTGCTCAGTGCCGGGAGAGGGATGACAGAGGTTAGCCCTTCCATGTGGCAATGCCCTAGATACAGGTCCTGGTTCTATGTAAGCTTATCTTATATAGATGTGTGTTCTGTATAGGAGTTTAATTCATAAGGTGCATGAGTACCATGTTATTGTGTACTTTATGTGGGTTGGATGCTGGTAAGGGAATATGGTTGGTACAGGATATTCGGGTGCTGAGCTGTTATCCCATAACAGTTTTATTTTATAGAGCCAGAGAAAAACTCAAATCTAACTTAAAAATAGAAATTATTAAATAAAAGTTTTTGAAGAAAAAGATAATCTATTATGAAATATAGACTATAACCATCAAATTAGATAATGTACTATATTAGTTCTAAAGGGGTTTGTAATAAAAGAAACTTTATTATAACCCAAATAAATATTATTTTAATAAATATACCAAAAAACCTTAGTAGAATTGGATTTAAATTAGAAAATCTTTTTAAAAATTAAATAAAACCTATAAACTAGAATCTATGGATCTTAATACTATCTAATACTAGAAATCTAAGAAATTTAATATATTTTTTTATTATTAATATAATAAAATAGGATATATTAAATAAGACTATCTTAAGAATAAGGGAAAAAGAAATTTCTAGAAATAACTCTACTAAGAAAAATAATTTAGGATAATAAAATAATTATCTATCTCTAAAGATTTTAATATAATAGTAAATAAAATATAAAAATATATTTATTTTAGAATTAGATTAGTTTAATGTTAAAATATTATTTAAGAAATTAATATAATTATTAAATAGAACCTTATTTTATTTATTAATATTTAATTAAAAAAAAAGAACTTAATTAGTTATAGAATAATTTTATATTAGGGATATATTTAGTATACAAAAGAAGTTTAGACAAATATTTATAAAAAAAATATTAAATAAATATAGAAATTTTAATAAGAATAATCTAAATATTTCTAATTTTAATTATATTTTCTATTTAATTTAACTAATTATAGTAAGAACTTATTTCTAGAAACCTTAGAAAATATAATAAGGATTATTATACTAAGTAAAGATAATAAATAAAAATTATTAATAAAAATATAAATAAACTAATCTTATAGATGATCTTCTTATAATAATATATTTAGATTTGTAAGTTATAAATCTATATTAAGTATAGATTTAATGTATTTATAGAAAAATAAATTATCTATAGAATATTTAAAACTAATTTTTGCTAAAATTATTGATAATAACTAGAATATAATACTATTAAATATAAAAATATAATTAATAAAAAATATAATAATTTTTGATTATATTAAAAATCTATTTACTATTATATGATTATATTATATAGATAAAACTTTGCTGATTAATAGGAAGCTTATTAATCTTGGACTAAAAATAATAAAAATCTATCTTAATATAATCTTAATAAATAATAATAACTCTTTAAAGGTATAGAATATCTTCTTTATAAAGAATAAAGATATTATTTTTATAAATAAGATAGTACTAACATCTAATTATATCAATATTTTAATCTATATAATAACTATTATAATAAATAGATATATTAATATTAATACTTTCTATACTATGATTATATTAAGAAATAATTATTTAAAGAAACCTTTAGTACTTTTAAATATATTTATTATACTAAATATTTTAAGATATAAAAAGAGTACTATATATACTATTATAGTAATACTAAAATAAGAGAATAAAAAAAAATTATCTAAATAAAACAAATTCAAGAAGAAATACTAAATAGAATCAAAAACTTAATAAAAGAATACAAAAAGAACCAAATAATTTATAGATCTAATAACTTTAATCTGAATAATAATTTAAATTTAGATAATAATTCTAATAAAACAAAATACACAATAAATAATAAACCAGGAGAACTACCCTATATATTATATATAATATATACTAAAACCTTCAACATATATAAAAAATAAAAAAAACATTCTAACATCTATTTTTTGTTACACTTCGGCCCAGGACTGGGTCAAATGTATTTTACTTTGAAGTTTCTGACTCTTAGTTGCTATTATACAGATTCTTAGTAATAAAAAATAAATATATATTGGGTATAATAGTAATTGTTGGAATAAAATATATAATAATAATAATAAATAAATTGGCTATTGAGATATTATGGTTTAGGTGTTGATTGATGGTTCTTAAAAGAAAAACTATTAGTTTTAAAGTAAAATATGTTGATTATATATATGATGTTTTAATATATAAACTAATAGAAATGTGTTGATGTGTTATCTAAATAACTTAGTGTTTATTTTGTTTAGTATTTAACTAAATATTAAGTATCTTAAGTATTAAATACTTATATAACCATGAGTTATTATAATAATTTTTGCTTAAAAAAAAATATTATGATGGTAATATTTTTCTATAATAGTATTTTTTTGTATAATTTAAGATTTTATATAGTTATATTGTTTGTGTAGTTTTGTTATCTATATAATAAGGTATATTATATAAATTGATAATCTATATAAAATAAATCTATATAATTATATATTTTGTATAAAAGTCCATTCTATATAGTATATAAATATATTATTACTTTATATATTATATAAACTAAGTATTTATATAAAAATCTGGTTTATATAAAATATTTAGATATTATGTTGTTATTTTATAATATTATTCTTTTTTTTTATAAGAATTAGTGGTGTACTAATTTTAGGTATAGATATAAATAATATAAAATAAAATAGTATAGGTTTTTTATATATAATATATTTATATAATTAAATAATATAATTTTTAGTTAAATAGTTTTTTTATTATGTTTTTTTTTTTTTCTATAATTAATTTTTTTTAATATAATTCCTTTTTGTTAGTATGTCTGTTGATTGTTATAAAAAATCCTTCACTAATTATTATCTTGATTAGGTATAAATTATTAAGAAATATTTAATAATTTTTATAATAATATATAAGTTTTGTATATCTGGTTTATATATTTATAAAATAAATTTAAATATTAGTAAAAAATATTCTATTTATATATGTTAAGGATATTACTACATTTTCCTTAATCTAAATAGATAATTTTTTTTATTTAATTTTTGTATTGATAGTTTGTTTGATTTATTTTAGTAAAACATATTTTTAAAATTATTAATTATAAACATAAAAAATTACAGAAAGCTAAGCAAGATTAGTTTCAACTTTTCTAGGAATTATTATTATTAGCTAGAAAATTGGTAATTACTTAAATAAAAATAGTTTATTTTTGTTAAGAATTAAATACTACTTTTTTAAAAATAAAAATTGTTTTTGAAAAGAAAAAAACCTTAATTAAAAAATAGAAAAATTTTAAAAAAAAAGTTAATATCTTTTTATTTAAGATCAAAAATTTAAAATTATTTAATTTTAAAACTTTTCTAAATAATAATATTATAAGTCTTAATGCTTAATATAGTATTCTTCTAATATATATATATTATTAAATATAATTAATACTAATTTATTCTATATTATATATATAATTTTAAGAATTGTTTTGTAAGATTCTATTATACAAAAAGGGATAAAATAAAATAGATTATTAAAAATATTCTATTTTTTTATTATTTTTATTTCTTCATTTTTTTTTGATATGTTAGTAGTGTATCTTAATTATTCCAATCATCAATAAGTATTAATTTTTAAACTAATTATACTATATCTTCATTTTAAAACTAAGACGAATTCTAATGTTTTAGATAAAATTACTTATTATTATAATAATATATATAAAATTATAAACAAGTTAGTTTATATCTTAGAAAAAAATAAATTCTACATTTATATAAGTTTTTTACATCTAATAATAGTTTTAATATTAAAAAATATAATTTTAAAATAAAATAGATTTTTTTAATATAATTATCATAATTAATTTTTTGTGTTTTGACATTTTTTTTTAAGTTTTTTTTAAGATTATCATAGTAGTGGGTCTTGCTTTACTTAACAAGTATCAAATCCATCAAAATATTGTCTAATAAATTTCAGTAAAATATTGTTTTCTAATTATTATAAATCTTCTTTTAACAAATAGTTTTTTTATTTAATCAGAAATTCATTGGCTAACATTTCTAGGTTTTTTCTGTGGTCTAAAATCTTTTTGATTTTATATTTGTTATAATTGTTTTTCTTAATCTCCAAATTATCCACCTCTTCCTTGAACCCATCCAGTACAAACTCAAACAAAACAATATAAAATATTTTATAAATTCTTAAATTTCCAAAAATATAGAGTTCAAAAAGATATTTATTCAATTTTTTAATTATAGTATATAGTCTAAGTTTTTAGAAATCAAATTTTTGGTTAAATTTTTTTGTTTTAATATTTTTTATAAATAAATATATTTTATCTTTTTCCTTTAGAAAAGGTACTTTTGTTCTTTTCTTATTATAATAATAAAACATAGTTTTGGCTGTAAAATCCAAGTTATTCTTTAGGTATTCATATAGTTTATTCATAAACTCAGAATATTCTTTAACACTAAATATTTCTTCTTTCATAAATAAAATTAACTACATAATTCACAGATTCCAGCTTTATAATACTTTATAAAATATATAATTCATTACTAAATATTTTAATAAGTTATATATAAGTTCTACCATAAGTAGCAGTTTTATTCAATTATTTTATACATAATTAAAAAATAATCTAAAATAGATTTTAACTATCTAGATTATTTATTCTAATATTCTATCAATCTAAGTTCTTTTTTTAGTTACTATATTAAGTTTAGTATTTAATAAATTTATAATATATTTCCAATATTTACTATTAAAAAAAAAATCTCTATCACAAATATATTTTTTTTGTAATCCATATTAACTAAATACTTGTTTATTGTAAATTATCAAAAATTATTTTGCTCCCCAAGAACTATTCCATGATTTTAAGATAATAATTTTAATAAGTTTATAAATAATAATCAGGATTTCATTATATATTTAGTTTGTTAAGAAGTCTTTTAAGTATAGTAACCCTTATACAAAATCATAAATTATAATTTGGAATAATTTGGTTAATACTTCATTTAATTATAAATATCCATATAATATATATCTTATTAATTTATTTCTTAAGCATAGGTCACAGATTTTAATATAATTTTTGATTTATTATCTCATTTTAAGCCAAAAATACTATCATATAATAAATTCTTATATTTTTTTAACTCCTAAATATCCATACATAGATATATCATAGTATAACTATAAAATCTTAAATTATATTTTCTTGTTTAAAACATAGAAAAAATCTTTGAAAAGAATATACCCATTTTCCATAAAAAAAGGGGTAATAATTTTTTTAAGATTTTATAATATCCTTTTTATTATTATGTTTTTTTGGTAACTTTCTTTTAATCTGATAGCTATTTCTAGTTCTATCTTGTAAATAATAATATTAAATTTCTTGTTAATAGTAATGATATTTCTTTATTATTCCAGAATTACTTTTTTATCCATAAAAATATCTTTTATAAGGTTTGGTTATTAACTAATAACATCAGCTCTAATATTTTCTTTTTTTTTAAAATAAATAATCTTTATATTATATTTACTAAGTGTTTTCTACTATTAAATTTAGTATTTACTAAATTCTTTTATTATCAAAAAGTAAATAAGATTTTTATAATCTAAAAATACTTCAAATGGTTTTATAGTTTATAGATAAATTTTTTATTTCTTATAAACATATAAAATAGCCATAAGTTCCTTATCATATATAAAATATCTTATTTCTATAACATTAAACTTATGTGATAGATAGATAACTAGGTACCATTTCTAATCAGGTTATTTCTACAGTAAGCAAACTCTTAAAACTATTATAAAAGTATTAGTTTCTATTCATACTAGTAGCTTTGGGTTGTAAAATTTAAAAATAAATATTGAAATAAATATTTCTTTCAATATTTAGAAAGCTTTAATTTTTTCCTTTGTTATTTTAAAATATATATCTTTCTTTGTCAATTCTAAAAAGGTAATTGCTAAATAACTATATTTTCAAATAAATTGTCAGTAATAATTATATAATCCCAAAAAAACTTATACTTTCTTAAGTGTTTTTGGTGTTGGTTAGTCCTATATAATTTATATCTTCTTTAAATCCATTTTTATATTATAAGGAATAATAATAGTTTCTAGAAATTTAACTTCAGTTATTTTAAATTCAGATTTTTTTGGTTTAATTTTAAACTTATATTAATTTAAAATTTCAAAGATCTAATTAATATATTTTTAATATTCTAAGAGATCTTTACTATAAATAAGGATGTTATTTAGGTATACTATGTATGTGTTATCAATATACTTTCATAGAACATGATTTATAAATATTTGAAAGGTTGCGGGTATATTAATTAATCCAAAAAACATAACTAAATATTTAAATAGTTTGTATCTGGTTTTGAAAGCAGTTTTCTATTTTTTTCCAAAATTAATTTTAATATTATAATATATATTAATAAGGTTAAGTTTTGTATAGATAATAGTGCCTAATATTCTGTTAAAGGATTTGCTGATAAAGGGTAGAGATCCTCTATTCTTAATAATTATTGTGTTAAAGATTCAATAGTCAATACAAATTCATAATTTCTTAGAGTCCTTTTTTTTTACAAACAAAATAAAATATCCTACTAATAAATTAAAAAGTCATATATATCCAGTTTTAAGATTTTCTTTAATATATTTACAGAATACTACTATTTCTTAGTCAGTACATCTATATATTAGTATAAATCTAGGCTACATTCCTTCCTACAAAAATATCAAGTATTTAAACAAATTAATTTCAAATAAGATTTATTCTTCTAATATAAATTAAAAAACATTTCTTGCTTTCTTAAATATCTATTTAGAAATATTTACTATTTTTAAGATTATATATAGGTTTCTAATTTAAATCTATGTTTTTTATAAAATATTTAGTTTATGTTTGTGTTTGTTTCAGATTTCTTTGTTAAATAAATAGATAGTAAATCATAAATATATTTCTTTACAGATATTTCTATTATTTAGTAGTTTTTTGATAATTTTTTGGTAATTATAATTATTAAAAGTAATTTCTCTTTTTCTTTAATTAATACTAAGATTATATTTTGTTAACTATAAGAATCTCAAAATTAATAAAATATCTTTTAAAAAATCTAAAATATTAATAATATATTTTTCTAAGTATCCATTAATAAATAATTTAAGAGTAATTTCTTAGATAATTTATCCTAAAATTTAGTATAAAAAAACAGTTACTCAATAAATATTAGATTTTTGTTATATTTTAAGTTAGTATTTTTATATTATTATAATAGAAATATAATTTTCTTTGGTTCCACTATTAATTAAAATTTCTATAAGTTTTCTGAATATAAATAAGATAAAAATAAGTTTTTTGTGGAGACTTAGGTCTCTTGCTTTGGCATACTTCTATTGATTCTAAAACATGTTTAATTTTTTAATTTATAATTTAGGTTATTAATTACTTCCTGTTATGTTTCTATAAGATATTATTTTATATATTTGTTTTTTTTTTATTAGTTAGTAAAGTCATTTCTAAAATATTTCTAACAGAAGTAGTATTATTCTCTCTTTTTATAATATTACCTAATATATTATTTGCAGGTTTTAAATTTATTAAAACTATAGAAATATTTTGAATAATAAATTTATCTTTTTTCTAAATAATAATAATTATAATATTATCTTTCTTTATAAATCTGGAAGTATTATATATAGTTTTTACAAAAATACCTAGTCTTAGTTTCTAAGATTTTATTATAGTATTTCTGGTTAAAGCAGTCTTCTAAATATTGTTCCTATTCTTTAAATATTCCAAAGATTAAAGTACAGATAGTATAAAATATATATAATAATTTATCAGACTCACTATCAATAATATATTTTGTTTTTTCAAAATCATTATTCTTATTTACTAATTTTTTATATATCTTTTTATAATTTTAACATATCTATATAAATTTTTTGATTTAGGCTATAATATATTCATCAATTTATTATATTTCTAAGATTTCTTTTTATTCTCTTTACTTAATATTATTATAAATATATCTACAATATTCAGACCATATCCTAAAATATCTAATACAGTAGATACATTCAAAAATACCAAAAGTTTCTTATAGTAATCTTTCTTTAATATAATCCAAGTATAAAAAATAATAGTATTAATATATCTATTTATTATAGCAGTCATTACAAAAATCAAAATATCTATATAGTTGTATATCAGCATTATCCTATTAATAAAACTAATATTTTTATCTAATATATAAAAAATATCCTATACTATTGAAGAATTATCTTCTATTTTCAGGATTATATCATAGTAAATTTTCATCATTTTCAACCTATAACTAGTACACTTCCTATTAATCAGCAAAAAGCTGTCCATACTCTTGGATCATATATTAATAAGTGACTTCTTGATATAGTCAATAGATACTTCATTATTTTTCCATAGCATCTCATCATCCAACAACATTTTTTTTTTTAGCTTATCTGTAACTTTAGCAGACATTAGTTTCCAATATTCTATATGTTATTTTTTCTCTAATTAAGATAATAAATCTATATATTATATAACTTTACTATTCACATAATTAGACATATTATTAGGAGAAGATTACCCATAAAATAGTTTTTCTAGTATTTTTATTAATAGTTTTGGACTTTTATTCTTATTTTATATAATATTCTTTATAATATATTTTAGAGTTTCCAAGAATTAGTTCTTATTACAACTAGTTAAATTATTTTAGAGATATAATAAAAATAAGTAATATTTAGATTATTTTTATAGAGATTTCTTTATTATTTTGGTATTTTTTTTATAAATATCTATCTGAGCTTTTTTTATATACTAAATAAAATTCTGGTATAAGGTTATTTTATAATCAGTTAAATTTGTTTTCTTTTAATTCTATATTTTTAAATAAAACAAGATTCTATTTAATAATTACATTAATTTTTTAAACAATATCTTGATATTAGATAAATCTAGTTCCAGAATATATATGTTTCCAAATTTTATTTGCAACTATTTTAAAGTTTTTTGGGATAAATAATTGTTTTATTATTCCAAATTTTTGTTCTTATTAGGGGTGCCTTTGGAAATTCCTTTTTTTTTTGTTCTCAAAACAATTTTTTTTGATATGTTCTACTTTATTATATTAATAATAGAGGGGTATATTAGATTTCTTAGGTTTTTAATGTTAAATTATATTAAGGTTTATAGATTCTGGTCTATATATTTTATTTAGTTTTTAAAAAGATTTTCTAATCTTAGTTTAATTTTATTAAAATTTTTTGGTGTATTTGTTAGAGTTATATTTGTTTGGGTTATAATATAATTTCTTTTAATAAATATTTTTCTGAGATTAGTAAAGTATATTATTAAGTTCAATTATTATAGTTTACATATTATAATAGTTCATATTTTTGTTAATAAGTTTTTACTTGATAATCTTTATTTTTAAATTAGATTTAAGCTTTTCTCTGGTTTTATAAAATAGAGCATTATTATTATAATTAATAAAGGGTGTATATTAGTTGAATTACTAAAAAAAAGATTATATAGATCCAGTTTATTTAAATTGGTTAAATTTTCTGAGGGTTTTTTTAGTTTTGTTCTTATATTTATATTTTTGTTTAAAATAATTTGTGAATTCCCAAAAATTACTAAAGATTTTTAAGATCTCTGGGATTTTTGCTTTGCAGTCTTCCTTTACTATTTTATTATATATTTATTTATATAATAGGTAAATATTAAAGGTATTCTTTTTTAAATATATTTCTATAAAGAGGATCTTATACCAGTCTATAAAAAATCATTTAAAATAAAAAAAAAAGTAGTTACTAAACTAGTTAAGAAATTAATTAAATTTCTTAAATTATCCTCTATATTTAATTAAGTCTTTTATTTTAGATACCTTATTAAATATTACTATAAAAATAACTAAGTTTCTTATTTCTTAAGTTCCTAATCTACCAGCCTATATAAATCTAAATATAGTAAATAGTAAAGATTTTTAAATAATAATATTATTTATTTAAGTGCTAACTAGAGTTTCTTTGTATTTTATTGTTTCTTCAAAATTTCCTAACATAATTATTTTAATATTATTAACTATTTCTAAGATTATTTGGATGTATTATTAATATATTACAATAATTTCTTACTATACTATTTTAAGGCTTTGTTTTAACCTTTACTTAATATTATCTTTTAATATAGCACTATTTACTTTTTTTAAGACTTATATTTTAATATTTACTACTAATTTATTTTAGTATTCCTACAAATTATCTATATATTTATTAGTTAATTCAAGAAAATCAGATTTTATACTATTACTTTTTTATATATATGGTACTGTTTGAGTTGTTACTACAATTATTTTTTATTTGTATATTTTTAAGATGTAGAAATTATTAATAAATCTTCTACACTTATTATCTTTATTATCTGATACTAATTTAAAGTTACTATCATCTATAAAATATTTTTATAATTTTATATTATAGAATTCTATTTTATCTTCATATATTAAAGAAAATTTATAAATTATATTAAAAATTATTATATACTTATTACTTTTTTTTGTTTACTAAGAATAATTAATCAAAATATTATATTTTAACCTAAAACCAAATTAAATATATTTTATTTTAAAGTCTTTAACTTTTAGTTATTACTATATAAGTTCTTAGTAGTAAAAGATAAATATATATTAAATACAATAATAATTATTAAAATAAAATATATAATAATAATAATAAATAAACTAACTATTAAAATATTATAATTTAAGCATTAACCAATGATTCTTAAGAAAAAAACCATCAATTCCAAAATAAAACATACTAATTATATACATAATATCTTAATACATAAACTAATAAAGATATATTAATATATTACCTAAATAACTCAATACTCACCTCACTCAACACTCAGCTAAACACTAAACACCCTAAACACTAAACACTTACATAACCATAAGTTATTACAGTAGCTCCTATTCAAAAAAAAATATTATAATAGTAATATTCTTTTATAATAATATTTTTTTATATAATCTAAGATTTTATATAGTTATATTATTTATATAATCTTATTACCTATATGGTAAGGTATACTATATAGATTAACAGTCTATATAAAACAAATCTATATAATCATACATCTTATATAGGAATCTATTCTATATAATATATAAATACACTATTACTTTATATACTGTGTGGACTGGGTGTCTGTATAGGGATCTGGTCTGTACAGGATATTCGGGTGTTGCGCTGTTATCCCATAACAAGTAAATAATTTATTTATTATTATTATTATATATTCTATTCTAATAATTATTATTATATCCAATATATATTTATTAGTTAATACCTAAATTATAATATCTTAGTAAATAATTTATTTATTATTATTATTATATATTCTATTCTAATAATTATTATTATATCCAATATATATTTATTTCTCTCTACTAAAAAACCTGTATAGTAGTGATTGAGAGTTAGAGATTTTAAAATAAAGTATATTTTATCCAGCCTTAAACAAAAATATAATACTTTGATTGATTATTTTTAATAGACAAAAAGAAACAATAAATATATGATAATCTCTAGTATAACTTATAAATTCTTTATAATATATAAAAATAATACAGAATTCCACAATACAGAACTATAAGAACTATTTATAAATAATAGTAATTTTAAATTAATATCAAATAACAAAAACAAAAAATATAAAAAATCTATTAATAACTTCTATATCTTAGAAATATATAAATAAAAAATAATTATAGCAATAACTCAAACAATACTATATATATAAAAAGATAATAATATAATATTTTATTCTCTTAAATTAACTAGTAAATATATAAATAGTCTACAGAAATACTAGAATAAATTAATAGTAAATATTAGAATATAAATCTTAAAAAAAATAAATAACACTATAATAAAAACAGAAAATTATACCAAGCAAAAACTAAAATAAAATCTTAAAATAATATAGTAAAAAATACTTACTAGATATTAATAATATATATAAATAATTTTAGCAATAGTCTATAATATTAAAACAATTATATCAGGAAACTTTAAAAAAATAGCAAATATACTAAAATCCTAGCTAGTATCTAAACAAATAATATTACTACTTAAAATCTTATATCACTTATTAATTTTAGATTTATATTAGCTAATAGATTAAAAACTTAAAAAAATAGAATTATAATTATTTTTATAGTAATATTTAATAGAGTATTAAAAATAAAAAACCTAATTAAATATAAAGAACAATTTAAGAAACTTAATTAATTTCTTAATTAATTTAGTAACCATTTCTTTTTTTACTTTAAATAATTTATTATAAAATAGTATAAAATCTACTTTATCAGAATATATTTTAAAAGAAATGCCTTTAATATTTATTTAATATATAAATAGGTATATAAGTGTTATTGCGCTGCAGAGACAGCCATATACAAGAGGCAGCTATTGCCAGGTCATGGCTCTGCCAGAGAGGGTGGCTGGTAAGCGAGCTTAGTAAGCTCGCTACCCCTTAATCCACCTCTCTCTCAGAGCCCTCTCTAGCAGACACTTAGACATCATCAACATCCTCTAGAAGAGACCTACATACCTCTGTGGAAGACGCACCACCGTTGGACGCTTATGCATTCACATATATATTATTATTATTATTAGTACTATTAGTATCTATTAATAAATATATTAATTTTACTCTATAAGTGGAGTAAAAATCTTAAAATAAATATAAAAATCAAATTATTTAGTTAAAATAAAGCTAAAAAAGATGTTATTCTATTTTTAGATATCTATTTTTAGAAGTTTTGGATTTTGGATTAGATTTTGGATGGATTTTTTTTAGGCCAATCCAATCCAATCCAATCCAAAGCTTTCACTAAACTATAGGCTGTTCCTTAAAATATAGAATAATTTGCAGCTTATTTTATACTTAAAGATAAGGTTATATATTTTGAGATTATAGAATCCTTTATAAAAAAGTTTATTAAATAGTATATTATAAAACAAATAAAAACTCTTATCTATAATAAAAATACTCCCTAAAAAATAATAAAGTATCTAAAAAAAAAGTTCCAATTATTTATTTACTTAGTAATTATTGTTTTATAGAATAAATTATAAAATATATAAGTAGATATAAGGAAATTTATATATTAGATTATAATTTCTTACTTTTTTAAAATTAAATTATTATAAAATGAAAGATTCTTAATTAATCTATAATTTAGATTTAATAATAAATATCTTTTATATTACACCTTTATTATCTTTTATAAATTAAAATATAAAAAGGTGATTTGCTATATAAAAATCTTTAAAATAAATTATATAAAAAATAAGAGTTAATTTTTATATAATAATTATTATTTCATTATAGAAGTTATTCTATTTATAAATAAAAATAAATAAGATATAATTAATTTAAAGTTTTTATTAAACTATAATAATTGTTTCTTTTATATAAATTAATCTATAACTGTTTAGAATAGTTTATAAGTTTATATTACAACAGCAGAATAAACTATAAAATAAAAAGCAGATAATAATTTAAATATTATAAAATAATCTATAAAAAAGAAATTAAAAGATAATTTAAAAGATTAAAATAAGTAAAAAAAATAGTAGTATAAATACTATAATTTATTATTTTATAATATCAGAGATTATTAAAAATTTTTCTCTAAGAAAGGCCTTGTAAATAGAAGTAAGAAGTAGACTATAGTTTAATCTAAAAAGCTAATATATTAGTTTCTAAATTATTTTTTAAGAGTCTATAAGATTAGCTAAAAAGCTAGCCTATAAAATAATTTACAAACCAAATAATATATTAACTTAGTAGTAATAAACTACATCTTATTTTTAAAAAAAAGATTTAATAATCTGAAGCCAGTAAAATAGAAGAAATATATTATTTTAGGTGATAATTCTAAAGTTATAATATAAAAGATAGATATAGTTTTAATTAATATATAATAAATCTAGATTATAATTTAAAATATTTTATATATTTTGAAGATAAGAATAAATCTTTTTTTAATTAATAGTTTGTTAGATATAGATAGTAAATATAATACTTCTAAGAAAGATTATAAATTATTAATTATAGATAGTAGTTTAATTAGAATAACAAAATAAAATATAATATATAATCTATATATTTTAAAAAAGGTTCTAAATATAATTAGTAATTCAGCTTAATTTCTGAATTAATTTATTATTATCTTTATATTGCTATCTCTTAATAATATAGAGGTTATAAAATCTAATAACCTATAGAAGGGGAACAATCTGGTTAAATAGTATAAGAAACTAGGATATCTTAATCAATATATTATAAAATAAGTTTTAAAGTAACTGGATATTAAGTTAGAGGCTAGTAAATTAAACTATAAAGTGTGTATACTTAGGAAAACTATAATAATATATAGTAAAATATAGTCTATCTAGTATATTAAGAAATCACTAGAACTAATATATATTGATTTTAGTAGATTATAAAAAATATCTTTACTCTATTGTAAATGCGTAGTCGTTCAGCAGTGGTATATCTTCCACAGAGGTATGTAGGTCTCTTCTAGAGGATGTTGATTATGTCTTAATTATCTAGAGTATGCTCTGAGAGAGAGGGGGGATTAAGGGGTAGCGAGCTTACTAAGCTCGCTTACCAGCCACCCTCTCTGGCAGAGCCATGACCTGGCAATAGCTGCCTCTTGTATATGGCTGTTTCTGCATGCGCAATAACATCTATAAATAATATATAGATTCTGTTAATAGGATTTTGTAATTTTTTTAATATATAGCTTATTTTATATATAATAGAATAGGATTTATATAGGTTATATTTATAAAAGATAGGAAATATCTTGATCTGCTATTTAAGATATCTATATTTTAAAGTATATAGAATCTGTCTTAATAATATTAAAGAATTAGTCTCAGTAAAGATCTAAGTAATTTATAAAGTAAAAAATATAGAAATTGAAAATAATATATTTTATTGTTTAAAATAGAATAGGATTGTAGAGTAAATAATCAGAATAATCAGCTATAAAGCATCTATTATGTTAATTAATTCAGGACTTCCTAAGGTGTTCTAAACTAAGGCCAGTTAAATGGTAGTATATCTGTATAATAGGTTATTTTTAATAAGAAAGATATCTGCCTAAGACCTTTAAAAAAGTAAATAGGTTAATTTAATTATATTAGCTGTTTTTAAGATAAAAAATGATATATATTTTAAAATATCTTATAAATTGTTTTATAAGAATACTCTTATATATAATCTACTTTTATTTAGTTGTTGTATATATATAATGTTACTTAAATAGTAAAGAACTAAGTAAGTTATATAATTAAAAACTTGGAAAGGTATTTTTATTAACTATATTTAAATTATAAAGTAGTTTAGAGTATAGAATATAACTTATAATATAATCTATATAATTTATGATATTAGAGTAATAAAAGATTTTTTTTTATAAGAGAGAATTTTATAAAGTACTTCCTAATATAGAAAAAACTACTGGTATATGGAGTAATAAATAATATATTTGTTACACTTCGGCCCAGGACTAGGTCGAATGCACTTCACTCTGAAGTCCCTAACTCTTTGCTGCTACTATACAGGTTTCTTAATAAAAAAAGATAAATATATATTAGATATAATAATAACTATTAGAATAAAATATATAATAATAATAATAAAATAAATTAATTATTAAGATATTATAATTTAGGTGTTGACTGATGGTTTTTAAGAAAGAAGTTATTAGTCCTGAGGTAAAGTATGCTAGTTATATATATAATATCCTAATATATGAAATAGTAAAGATGTGTTGTGGTGTTATGTATTCAGTGCTTACTTTATTTAGTACTTAGCTGAGTACTAAGTACCCTGAACACTGAGCACTTATGTGACCATGAGTCATCGTGGTGGCTTCTGTTTAGGAAGAAATATTATGATAGTTATATTCTTCTGTGGTAGTGTTTTTCTATATAGTCCAGGGTTCCATATAGTCTTGTGGTCTATATAGTTAGGTATACTATGTAGGTTGGTGGTCTGCATAGAGCAAGTCTATATAGATGTGTATCTTATATAGGAATCTATTCTACATAGTGCATAGATACACTATTACTTTGCGTACCATGTGGGAAGGGTGTCTGTATGGGAACCAGGTCTGTGCAGGTTATTCGGGTGCTGTGCTGTTATTCCATAACAGCCACCACCTAGGATGCCACATCTTGCTACCTAACTTAGATAAATTTTTCTCAGTTACTCTATAATATATAAAGTCAGTAATATATAGGTATAATAATATACAATACTTTTAGAACAACAGCATCGATAGCCCAGTAATTATCACCACTTCCAAAATTAAAAAGATCTCAGATTCAAATCCCATATACACCATACCTATTTTTTACTATTTTTTAGTTACTACTTAGATATACCATCACCAGCCAGGCAGGATGCCACCACCAGCCAAACAAGATGCCATCACTAACTAGGCAAAATGCCACCACTGGCCAAATAAGATGCTATCACTGGTTAGGCAGGATGTTACTACTGGTTAAATAGGATGTTATACCTAGCTATATAGGATGTTATACCTGGCTATATAGTAGATAGCATTCTATATAGTTGGGTGTGGCATCCTGTTTGGCTGGTGGTGGTATTTTGTCTGGTTGGTGATAGCATCTTGTTTGGCTGGTACCGTGGTGGCATCCTGTTTGGTTGGTGATGACATCTTGTTTGTACTTATTGAACCGAACTTGCGTTTTCCGCGAACCAAACCAAAAGAAAAAGAATAAGATGGGACCAAGGAAAAGCAATTATCGAAACAAAGCACCTAGGAATTCCGGACGAGGTATGCCTAAGTAACTGAGGCTGCGCGCAGTTACGCATCGGGCTGAGCTTTCCTCGATAATGTGCCTTTTCCCCTTGATCAACCCGGTTGCCCGAAGGGCGAACACTTTCGTCAATTTCTCGAGTTTTCTAAGGATCACGCAGCAGACCTCCGCGAGTGTGGGGCCTAATTCTGATGCAGCGTGCATATGCACAGTTTATTGGTGATCGGTAGCCAAAGTCACGTTGTGAGCTGGACTCTACTTAGCTAGTAGCTGGACACTGGGAAACAGGGCGACATACATTTTCCTATGCATCGATTAACCCCCGAGATCCCACGTCCGCACAAAGCTCGCAGAACACGAAACCGGAATCGCCATTGCCGATAAGCTTTTCTACTCGAGGGTAACCATCCTTGTGCTCACCAGAATTTTCGACCCCGCTTACCGGACTCCTTTTTGTGCACTTAGACGGTGCTCAGTCTCCTCAGAAATCTAACGAAAAAAAGCAAACTGCACACAGACCTGAATTCCCGCAACTAGATGCTTTTCGATGTGTGCTAATGGTAGCAGTAATAGGTTCGCAAACACCGATTTGAATGCCCGATGCGCAATGTCAAAATTCAACCGCAATATTTCTGGAATAAACTGAAATCGCATGAAATCTTCTCACGACGAGCACAGGTTTGACTTGACGTCTGTTTTGCTTTTTGCGGCGACATCCATGGACCATCTAGCATCCCCACAACAGAACTGGACCACGAGGTGAGAGTAGTGGAAAAAAGCAAGTCCGGACGCTCAGGGCTCAAGAGAAAGGTGAATTCGACAACCATCCGTTCTGACTTTGTGCTGGATTTCAATTCAGATTAGACAGCAGGAAGCATCACCGCGCATACCGAAGTGCAAAGGGCGCAGGCTCCGGTAAACAAGAGCGCAACATGGCTCTATATTTTCCAATTCCGAGCACTCTTCAAGGAGACGAACTTTTCTATATAAGATGGTTATCGTCCACTCCATCTATCACATCCACGAAGCTGGCCCACTACAGACACCGACAATTGTACCCGTCTGTCCTCTTTCATATGCTCCTTTGGCGAACCTCCTCTACATCGTTCTCCTGATGCGATTGAATACTCAACTGTCACCTGGAAATCCACCATACCAACAATTTTGCCCACGCGAGATTCTTCGTATTGGACGCTTCTACGCCCACAGTCTCGCTCTTGATCTTCTCTATATCCGGACTTTCGGTCTGCTGTGGCAATATACCTGACCGCTTCATCTCGTCTCATCTCATCTCATCTCTCTTCTCTAAGCACTTACCTGCTTCATTTCACAAGTATTACTTGGGCGTGGTTCTTACCTAAACCCATATGAAACTAGCCACCGGCAATAACACTGTGGATTGCTCTCTAAACTGTTCAGATCTCCCATCCAGCTGCGCTTCAGGTGGACAGACTAGGCATACTCCTGTCCAGTTCGGTGACTCAAAGAAACTCGCTGTCACTTTCAATCGGCACTCTACGTATGTGTGCATGACCCTCTTTCATCCTATACTGGAACTTCTCTAACGTATACCTTACTCGTGTACCTAGGCTCACTCACTACACCATGCCTCGGGCTGGACCCACTCCAAACAATCGAGCAAAACAGAACACTGTTGCTCCTAATGCGACAGGCCAGGTACGATCTTAACCATTCCATATGGACTACCCTCTTATCTCGCGCTCAGACACAAGCTCTTCGCGTTGTATCTTGTTAGAGTATAATAGCATTCTGGTGCGATACGTACACTAATCCACTGGCATATCACCCTATTAGGCTCCCGATGTATCCCCCGAAACCACCCGAGAACTCGCTCAAGAGATGGATTACAACATGAAGCGCTGGCTTGACTCGTCCGCCAAGGAAGAGTCCTGGACCCCACTTCGAGGCCAACGTGATTCGGATTCTTCTATGCTTGCCGCGATCGAAGGAATGATGCAGCTGGATATTGAAAGCGATCAGTAATATGACTAGTGCGAGTGTTTGGAAGTTGGAGTAGGCGCACAGGGTTCATGGGTATGGTAGTATTAGTTGTTCAGATCGAGATTCGTGTACTTCTGTTAGATATCATATGTGGAGTACAATGATATATTATCAAATCCATAGCATGCCGGATTGCTTCAAAAACAACCCACCGTTAGGATAGAAAGGAGGGTAGTGGGCCGTATCTGGGAGTAGCCTTGTTAGTTTTAGCTTCAAAGCAACTTTAGCGACGGGTAGACGTTTCTCGGCTAAACGAGGCGAGATAGCAACTGTACGGATACCAGTATACCTTGCAGTTCTCTAGCTTTCGAAGAAAATTATAATGATAGGATCAGATTCTGGTATGAAGGAGTCTTCTCAATCAATAGGGCACTAAATCGAATAGTTAAGTATGTGTCATTGGTCTTCGGACTTAGCTCTTTAACAAAATTCTCGTGTATCCTTATTCGCAACAACAGTACTAGTCTGGATCCATACGTATACTATATGTAAATATACTGTGGTCCCGTATCCAGCTGGGCCTGATACCAGCGGTGCAATAGGACTATATGCGGAATTCAATATATTGCAATAGGTTGCCATACATTACATGGAAATCCGATGCAGCATTGGGAGGCTTGTCACAACCCCATTGTGCAAGAAATCGATCCAACTATCAATTTCCTGAAGCCGATAAAGCGGAATTCAACCTTTTGAAAGTTCCCATTGCCTATACCCAGGATAAAGCAACTGAGGAATCGGTGGCAAGTGGAGATACGCTGGGATTAACACTGTGCCTGATTCTCGGGTTGGTTACTCAACTCCACCAGAGCCTCGAGCCTCGGGCTCCGATGCCGGCTCGGCGCCCGTCTCGGATTAGACCTGAAATGATTCTGCGTGCTGAAACGGTTAGTCAACGCAATTGATGAATTCCCCCGCAGATGCTTGATGACCTCGTCCATAGACTGTCGATAACCATCTCTCATTATTATGGTACTAGTTATCGCGGTCAAACGTGTATACCGCTACCTGGTTCTTGGGACACAAAGAGCTCGCGAGGTGATCATGATCACAAACCCAAATTGAGCGCCTAGACGCTAGCCAGGTAGCCCCGGACGTGCTGGAGATTAGATTGTGTTGCTTGTTTGCGACCGCAACGTCTGCTAGGCTAGGCATTGTCATGCATCCTGTCTGGAAATATTTTAACAATTTATGTCGTACGAATGTTGAATCGTGGTGCAGTTTAGTCTTCCCAGTACCACGCAATTGGCCATATTTGGGACCAAACGTTTGTCAACGCGTGCAATGGTGCGGTGTTGATGTGGTTGACGTCATACGGATCCTTAACTTCGCTTCGAGCCTTGTAGCACGGCGTTGCTTCCGGAGCTTCCCCGCTGCGTGAGGGGTAGAGCTGCGACGATTATGGCTAATGAGTATACGTATCGATCGGTGCTTTTTCATTCGTTACTTGAATATGGCTGTTCCTGAGACTGCTCCCCGTACTTACCCGAGGCGTGGAGAAAATGCTGAAGCTCTGAGGCCCGACGGCCACGGAGTGAGCTTGGGTTTGAATACAATCCGCGAATCAGCGAGCAGTGTCAGGGTCGCTGCGCCTGCTCTTCTCTCAGAGTCTCAGACTTCCCCATCAACGGGGCATTGTGCATTTTCGGCGTGGCGAGCATGCATACATTATCTATAGAAGCAGCCAACCAGAATGCGTTTGCGCCACTTGAAATCCTCTCATGCTTGCTTTGCGATAGTAAGTAATAAGTATATATGTAAATACTGATATATGTGGGGACTATTAATGCATTAATTTGGGTTGCGAGACTGCCGTCATGTCTCACTCCCGCTACAAGTGCGTTTTTTTAGGTCCCGCGTGGCAGGAGAGGCCCGGGGCTGGACAATTTCGCTTATGAGACTGAGCAACATTCCTCTTAAGCAGGAACAATACTTCTGCCATAGCGGGTGTCTCAGTTTCCCGGTTGCAGGCTATCACCGTAGCTAGTAAAAATTCTACAGAAGCACTCGATCGCCAAGAGCCGAAAAGAGCGGCCCCACTCAATGCATGCACGTGCTAAAAAAAATCGCTGTCAAAGACAATACAGTTGCAGCAGCAAGCGTGATATTATTGAGCGAGAATCCTGCAACATACCAGGAGCTTGGAAGTGCGGGAGCACACGAAAAAAAATTCAGCATATATTATGATCATTTGACATTTTTTTAGACGTGGAGATGCAATGCACCTTTTCCCATTGCTAGCATGCTAGCTATCTGTCGTGGTTCTGCATAGTAACTTAAGGTGCACTTCGCAAGTGTACTATCTCGGCATCGGTTGGAGGTATGTGCACACTGAAGTATAAATATCAGTCTACGATACCATAATATCCACCTGATTGTCTCTAGGGAGTTCAGTCCTTCCTCTTTTTGCGTCTTCTGCTAAAGGCCCACACTTATTCTGTCCCTGAGTTTAATTGCTCCACCGGTTCGATTGTTCGTCCGCAGGGTCGCAAAGCAAGTGAGATTTCCAGTACCCTTCACATGTGCAGCTACACGGCTGTGCAATACTCAGAATGAAACTGAAGCGCAAATAACAGATCTTTGTTCCATGCTATCACTTCTCTTGATCCTTACTAGCTAGCAGTATAGCTTTTAATAGATTGTATTTTGACATATCTCTTACTTGCTATCAAGGAGACAAGCAAAGTGCCGACACAGGAGACAGTACGCCTATACAAATCAGCAAAGAAGCTCTGCAGCCTTATTGCTTATTGGTAAGTACTACAGCCGTCAGCTGTTCTATCGTGTGCCACCAATACTAGTATTGTTCGAGCCTTTCAGTCCGTATTTTAAAAGATAAAACGGCGTATATTGTTACTAGTATCAACAAGATCGTGGGATCGCTCGTCGCGCGAGACCTGGCTATCCCATCTGCACTGCTTTGGTTAGACGATCAATGAAATATTGATATACATATCCCGTGGTCATTTCAGAGTTGGAAACCAGACGACAAGCATGGCCCCGACCAAACCCGCGACAGATCATAAAGCATCAGGGATGAGTCCCTCACTTACAGCCGGAAATGTGAGCAGTTTCTTAAGATGTCTTTTACCACCTGCTTTTCGTACACATGTCTCCATATGAAGCAGTCGTCTGGTTTTTTAGGCTACCGTACCCTGCCGATGAACGGAGACTACCGGACGAGCTATGGCTAATGTTAATACCCGTTGTGCGTATATAATTAGGCTCCTTCTGCCGGCGTCGAAGTCCCCGATACACATCCACCCCGACCAAATCTTCAAGTTCCTCAAGACCCGAGTTACAATATGAGCCGCTGGCTTGCTTCCGCACCAAAGACAGAGTTCTGGACACCGCTTCGAGTGCCAAATGGACAGGACGCTTCCGTTCTCGCTACAGTAGAACGCATGGCGCAATTGGATATCGATTGAAGGTGATGAATAGTTGTTGGGAAACTAGGGTCAATAAGTATGTGAACATTCGGAATGACTACATGGGAATGTTTGAAGGTGGTCGTTGGATGCGCCTGGGCTGGGTTTGAAATTCCTCGCGCAGCTATTGATGAGGTCTAGACGTATTATCATAGGAGTGAATATTCGGTGCGAGTAATATGTCATTGAAGATTTGGAGTTCTGTATTCACATGTTCATAGGTTTGAAATATGGACGCACATTTAATGAAGACACAATAGGTGTATTTGATCGCGCAAGGTCTTAGATAAGAACGGTTAGATGGCATGCGATACGCGACATAGCTTTGATATACAGGGCTCTGGACTTGACCCTGAAAGATGTAATCTGCATATTTTATGTCTCTTGTGGAAGTTTTAGCGAGATATGCAGCCTCGCTCCTTCGGTCACTCACTACCAACGTGCATGCTTGCATGCGCAAAGTAGTACCCTCGACACGGGCTCAGACAATGCAAAATCCCGTAACTAAGCAGAGTCTATTATATATAACCCAGCAGGGCCTGGCCCTTTCTAAACTGCGTTAGATATCTACACGGAGAAGAGTTTAAATATGGTTGACACTTCTACAATCCTCATATATGAATGCCATATAGACAAGCGCATGGTGCCCTCTGCGCTTAGTATACATGATCTTGTAAGCAAAAGGATTCTCAAAAGGCTTGCGCGAAAGGGACATGAATGATACGACATCAGCGGTAGGGGGATGATCAATGAGATAATACTATTCACTGCTCAAGAGTGTATCCTATTGTAAATGGAACGTGGGGTCTGCTAGACTAACTGTGCGTCCATGAATTAGCGATCCACACACCTTGATTTTCGGGGCAGGCGACCCCTGAAAGCAGCCTGTTGCAGCCGGCACCGTGCCTTCAGGTCATCAGCGTCAGGCCCATCTGTGCAGTCGTAATGGCGCATCTGAGGAGGGGAAAGCGACTTAAAAAACTGTAGTAGCCAATCAAATCTGCGTCAGAAATCAAACTTTGCTGTTGGTATTTTTCTTCTTTTGCGCCTCTTCTTTGCTGATAACGAGATGTTTTTTAACAATCTGAACCCTGATAGGGTAACGACTGTAATGTTTGCCGGTAGTTCCCCACAAGAGTACTCCCGAGACAGACAAACGAGGCTGCTAACCTTTGCTTTTCGAGGCTGGGCCACACCGTCCGCTGCGATTGGAGGATGGAAATTCCTTTCGACGATTCGAGTCGAGTTCAATTGCTCGAATCTCACAGCTCCCTGCTATCGTGCATACATTCCTACATACCAAGCGCTCAAAGTCAGTACAGACATTACGTCGTACACACTACTTCCATACAAATAGGTGTGCATATGCGCATGGTGCGTGTGTGCGTGTGCACAGCAGGTAAGCGGTCTAGCTCCGTGTCTGCAGCTCACAAGAAACCTGATCCACTTTCCTGTCTAGCCACTTTACCTAGTAACATTCGTGGGCTCAGGTAAATCTGCAGTGATCTACCTCCTAAACCGCCCTGGTACATACACAGGCACAAACGTTGCAAACTGATCCGGTAGATCTATAGACGTATATATACGTATCCACTAACAATTTTCGTGCGATCTGGTGCGCGAGACCACGAACAATCGAAAAAGAAAGAAAGAAATGAAAAGGCTCTTGTCATCCTGATCAGATACCTTTCTATCGCCCTCTGATGTAGTCTATACCTACCAAGGGCCGTTGAACTCACGCGACTACGTCGCAAGTAACTGCCCTATGAAGTATTCATCTTTGCGTTGTGTCGGCGAACATTCTGACTCGAAGAACTGGAGAAATGAGGTATTTATTTGCTACGTGTATATATATCTGATGACGGATGCGTTCGCTTTATTACTCCGTATATACTTACATTTCTCTGTGCATACTGATGGCGTTTGGCAGAGGCTTAACGTTCGTATGAAGTTCGTACGGCGTCAACCGTGCACGAAAAAATGTCAGTACCTTCTTCTATGCTCTGCCAGACTATCTGATATTCACCTTTTGCCTGCTTAGCTGACAAAAAAACCATGCCTGCACCAACATTAGCTGCATGTTACTTGCCTAGCTTTCGGACTTATGCACGCTCGAAAACTTGCATTGCGGATAAGTCACCTGACACCCCAAAATTCATGTCTTCCAGCCAATGACTACTGCGATGGGATGAGGTTGACGGTGTAAAAATGGATCGAGGCCTTGCATTTCTTCTTTTCTTTTCTTTCGTCGAGTCGCTTATTCCCGGTTTCTAATTCAAGGAAAGCTCCAAGTTGCAAGACAACTGCGGACCGGGCGCGTTCGAACGTAGGATATCCATTTCGCCAATTAATAGCTAATTTGTCCTAAAGGTGACCTGCTTCTTCTGGCCTGTGCCCGCCAGACTGTTGCCCCACATGCATCTTTGCGTCCACAAAATGTGGGTCTTTACCAGGGTATCCCCATGCTCGCGCACACAGGCTAGCGCTCAGTCCGCCGTCAGACAGTGCATAACGCAACTCCGTCGAATTCGATTCGCGAACGTTGGTTGGACATTACAGGTATTCTCGGAATTCCTTCGAGTTCACACTGAAGAGTATATATAGTTAGCTAACTAGCTTACGATGCACCTTAAAATACCTAGGCATATCTTTCCAGAAAACCAGAATCCTCCCCCAAGTCAACACGAGACCCAGATCACTGTTGAAGCTTGACGTTCTTGTTATATTGCAATATTGGGTGCATGCAAGCTCGCCAGCTGAGGACACGCTGCTAGTATTTCTCGCTGGACGACTTATCCGAAGGACTTTTATCGTACCTGACATGGCCTCGACCGGATCCCTTCAAGATGATAAAATTTCGCAGAAGAGCCCGTCGACTCTAGCCGGAAAGGTAAGCACCTCCCGCTGTCCAACGTTCATCGGTAATGTTCGAATAGAACGGCCATTAACAGAATTGACTAATAATATATCGTGTATAATTCAGAGCCTTGTGACTGTTGTCGAATCTTCCAACGATCGTACCCGTACACCCCGTCCGGCTCCCAAGGTCCCTCGAGACCCAACATACAACATGGACCGCTGGCTTGCTTCTGCTCCGAAGGAAGACCCATGGACGTCCGAGTCGCCCCAAGCACAAGGTGGACAGAACTCTCCTCTCGCCACAGTGGATAGCATGATCGAACGGGATCTCGCGGATGAGGATTGAGTATCCGGGTTGGCGATATAACGACTTGGATGAAAAGGTAATTGTTTAGTGAAGTGAGAATGTTATCTTGTCGGAGGAGGGCATTTAGGGCATGTAGGGATACGCTTGCGCTATCGCTCATTACTCAACATACATACGGACCCGTGATGAAGTACGGATCGCGATAATGAATTCATGATTCTACGGCCCGGCTATGCATATGTGGTGTTGTACTTTGGGTCGAGTTGGTTACAAGTCCATATGTGCAGTCTCGACACTAGCAAAGCCTGGGGTCGAGACTGCCATATGTGACTGTGCATGTGTTCTTCGTGAATCTGTTTATGTTTTTGGCGGAGACCCTGCTAACGAGGCTGCATGCTATATCGATGATCAAATACGTAACTTTCAGAAAAATTTCAGGTAGTCTGAAAGGTATTGACTGAGCTCTGCTGGGATCTTGAATTGATTTGACTTAATCTAGAGCGTCGTTGAGACCTGTTGGATATACTACTTGCTTGCAGCTGGGAGGGATTGTCACAGATTCGGTATCCCCTGCAAAGAACCATATCCTTAAACGCAAATCCGAGTTTGCCCGACACTACCTGCCGATGATTGGCTGTTCGCCTAAAGTAGACCAAATTCCAAATAATCGGCGTTCTTTCATTTTCGTCTGCGTAGCTCGCGAGTTACGAACTGCGGCAAAAGGAGTCAGCGTTTCCGAGACTAAAAGGGAGGGTCTGTGTTACGGCACCAGCTTACGACCCGATGCGCCGGTGCCTTAATTGGTATTCATTTAAGCGCTGCCCCTGTTAACTTGGCTAAATATTTATTTGTGTAACGGATTATATTTCCCTCAAGATTGAGGAAGACCGATATTGAACCGTCTCCATCGCTGGCTTTGGTTTCTCAAAAGATGTGCCACTCTATAATACATCGTAGACAGCTGAGCTTCCAGCTGTGTAACAAAAAAAATTTGCTGGAACGCTAGCATTGATCGGATAGAAGACTCCGAGCAAATATACTTGTATGATTAACAAAAAGGGAAATTCGACATTCTTAATAAGGAAATTTACTACTATGTTGAATATATGGATAAAGTAAATAAAGAAATATGTATAGATATCTCGATCCAAAATAGAGACCAAAACGCCAGAACGCTCTCGCTAAAATATGCGGCAATCAATCACAGGACTGAAAACACTGCAAGAAGCAATCGATCGATCGGTATCCGCCGGCTGTATGTAATATATTCGCCGGTGCAGGTCTACCGATCCGCTGTACTCCAACTATGACGAGTTGGCCGGCAGGAACACCGCCTACCAAATGTAAAACGTGACTTTACGTCAAGGGAAAAAAAAAACGACAACCCCGCTATGTCTATGATTGTTTGAACAGAATCCGACCAGAGAAAAAAATCAATCGTCATCGTCGTCATATTCGAAATCATCGTCCATTTCAAAGACCGCCAGCATGCGGCTTTCGTCGACAATGTCCTCGCTCGTGTCGAGGTCTAGGTCGAGCTCGAATTCCAGCCCTTCCAGCCCATCGATACCGGATGCTTTCCGCTGCTCGTCGTCGATGCTCTTCTCCAGCCGGCACAGCTTCTCGCCGACGACGCCCTCCGCGCAGAGATACCCGAGTCTGTAATTGACGTCGCCGAGCACGATGCGTTCGGCAACGGTGAGCATGTCGACGGAGAACGCGTCATCGAAGACCTGTGTTGCAAAGTGGACGTTGTGCGGCGGCCGGTCGTTCAGGAACTTTGTCGCGATGAGCAGCGCTGTGGCGACGATGAGCTCACCGAAGCTGCCGGTGGGTCGGGCGGCGGGTGGCGAGTGTCGGATACGCGGGATGACGGGGTGTTGCAGGAGCGCGTGGCAGAATTTCGAGGAGAGCGCGTCGAGGATGCAGCCGGCCATGGCGATGGTGTACGGCGTGAAGAGGTGCTGTCCGCGGTGGAGGATTCCCGGGAGGATGCCGGAGGATTTCGCGGCGGTCTTGCAGGACGGCGGCAGCAGCGCGGTTAGGAAGGTGGTCGAGGCGGTTATGGCCGGTGTCTGCCAGGCCGACGAGGGCGAGCTTGCGGATGGCGCGAGCTGCTTTCGAACGGCGGTGCAGCCGTCGGACGCGAGGCTCCATGTGTCCGTTTCGATCGAGTCTGGCGGCGTAGGGAACGCGGAGAGCGGCTTGAGCAGCGACGACCAGTTCTCCGGGTGCGGGGACGGCGACGGCGAGAGCGTCTCCGGCGAGTCCGGGAGGCAGCTTACTGTCGATGACTTCGACATTGTGGGAAGTTGGGTGACGTGGGGAGTTGGTCGATCACCGGGTGGTGCGCTGGAGGCGTGTCGGACGGAATCGGCGAGGCGATACCGGCGTTCTCATGGATTGAGGGTGATGTAGAGATGGCGGTCCGCGACCTGGGGGCATATATTTGGTATATGTACGCAAGGCGAGCCTGCGGCTTGTCGGAAGCTGATTCGTGAGGTTATGGTATATAACGAGGCGGAAGCCGGATAGCAATCCCTCTAGCGAGTCCGATACGGGACTGCTGAGCTACGTCGACAGTGTGCGATAGGCTGAGAATTCTACACCGATGCGAGATGCAAAACGTCTATAGTAACCCCTGAAGCAAGTGAATCGTGCACCGTTTGTTTCCAGCTCTCTATCGCAGGTAATGATACGGCCGTGAAATAGAGTCGGAAATTGTTGGTTAGCACGATTGGTCGTTCGAATTCCTTCACGTGTATCGATATCAACGTCGTCCTGAAATCCCTCGCGTCGGTATCGTGCTTTCGGTATAGAACGGTCGGTGTATACGCCCTCCTAGCACCTCACTTGACTCTCTGCGGAATTTTCGGAACCGGAATATCGGGAAGCCCCTGAGCCGTTGCAATTGCCCTTCCAAAAAAAGTCCCCTAGATAGCTATCGATCGTCGTACCAACGTTACGATCCAACCCAAGCGAGAACGTTCCAACGATATATAACTGCGCGGGAGAGAAACAATTATCTCAAACGGGGAAAAGCTCGACTACGCAATGGTTATATAAACAGCGGAGGTCGGGTCGCGTGTCGGGCGTGTTCGCTGTTTCCGTCCGTGAGGTTGGTGGAATTCTGACGGGTTGGTTTCGGAACGGGCTGGCGCCGTGTCGGATACGGAGGCGGTGGGTGGCGGGTGTTGTTTGTGTGGTATTCCGGGGCGGCGTGCCAAGATGTGGCTGCGGGGCGTTTGCTCGTGGTAACAAGCCGAAAGCAGAAGCGAAAGCAAAACAATAATAATGCAAGCAAGCAAGCCGTATGAAGGTGGAAGTAAAGGAAGGAAGGTAAAGCAAGGTAAGGAAAGGACGGACGAAGGGAAGAAAGAGCAGTCGACAACTGAGCGAGCGACTGGCAGCTGGTTTATAATAGCTGGCGGAGGGGACTGCCTGGCTATATAATATTACAAGAAAAAAGCTCCCTAAGGCCAAAATTGTATTACAACTAGCGTAGTGGACTCATGAAAGAAGTAAGCAGGCAAGCATGCAAGAACCGGTCCCTTAGACACAAAAGCTGCCTTGTGGTTCACATTTAAGCTAGCTACCCGGGTCTTATAAGCAAGCAGCCAGGCTGAGTGAGATCGATTCTCCGTCAGAAAGGAACAAAAAGATGGCTTGGACGTGGTGTGGGTGTGGACTGAGGTGGGTGTGGGAGGATCGTTAAATATAAATCAGTGGTAACCCATCCATTAGTTAGCTAGCATAGCAGTGAGTATAATGAGGCGAGAACCGGCCGGGGCAGAGAAGAGCACTAAACGCAATGAAGCCCTGTCATCTTGACGGCGGCGCGGCGTTGAGTGATTATTATAATCGCGGAGAGGGCTATCACATTCAGGAGAGCACGGAAAGAGACAAATACAAAGGAGCAGCTCGGCCATATTGGCAGATTGCCATTTAAATTTCCCACCCCTTGCTCTTCGTTGTCACCGTCACCGAGCAGCTAGCAGTTCCTAGTTCCTCGGTGAAGTGTTTGCTGGCTGCAGCGCACATACATACACACGCACGCACGCACGCATGCTGCAGCAGCCTTATCTTGAGAATTTAAGACTTTCTCGCACTCGGTCCTCAACGGGGAAATTTTCGCAGCATTTTGTCGGATAGTAATCTTTGCTTGTCACCGGTTCACCGTGGGGGGAAATGGGAACGCAAGGTGCAAGCTGGTATGATCTTGCGCTTGACCATTCCCCATGCATCTCAGTGGTCGCGAACGCCCTTTTTCTGTGCTGTCATTTTTTTGGTTTCTTTCTTTCGTTTCGTTCATTCGTCGCCCGTGCATGCAGACCGATGCTCCTGCTCATGCGGTACCACGATGCAGGATGCCTCTGCGCTCCGCATGGATAGATGGATGGGGATCGGGACATACATACATGCATACGTGTGCGAAAGAGAAAACCTCCCTCAGAAGTCGTGATCACCGTCTGTCGAACATGCCGATGCCTGCAAGGGGCTGGGTGGGCTGTGGATTCTTTTTTTCTTTCTTGTCTTTGATCCCGCCCGCCCCCTTGAATTTCGAAACTTCTGTTCGGGTCGTATATCGTGAATGCGGTTAAGGCACAATCCTGCCGCTGCTGTCTCTCGGACGTGCGTGCGTGTGTGCGTTTGGTACAGCTAGCACAGTACATGATGTATGTGCTATAGCTAGCATACATACTAGACTTGTGGCTGCATCGGCTTGACATAACCCGTCCGGTCGCTACCGATGTTGCGAAATTTCGCACCCGCAAATCGAATCTCGAGGTCCGAGACGATTTGTTTGCACGCGATTGGCTCGCGAAAGCATATTCTATGCTTTGCTTTGGCTTGTGACAGAGGGTTTAAAATAGCAGGGTAACATTAACGTAATTAACATTTTTTGTGGATCTAGATCCGCCGACCACGTATGCCGACCCTGTCTGTGATCTCCTATCGTGACAGACAACGACGACTGCGACCCAGGGTTCGAAGTCGGGCTTGCAAGGCAAAACCGTGCGGGCGCGAGGGTCCACAGTGGAGCGGCAGAGGCATCACATCACAGGCGGTCTGTGTGGGGCCCTTGGTGATCTGGTGAGGCTGTGACCCACAGGCATGGCATGGCATCCATTTAGATTTGTGGGATGCATGGCCGTGCACCCGGAAACATCCTGCAGGGTAGCATCACGTAACGCGGCGACGACGTAGCTGTTCTGTCTGTCTTTCTGTCTGTCTTCGATTTTTGATCCATCCGGCGGATACACATAAAGTCTAGTCTATTGATAGCCAAAAAGACGTTTTCCGTCCGGCGCATGCGATGGGGTTAGTCGGATGGACGACAGCGAGCGCACCCCCTTGCGTCCGCCGTTTCCAAAAGTCGCTCCCGACATTGCGACGGCGACGGCGTTGGCTGGGGGGTAAAGAAAGAAAGAACGAAAGAAGGAAGCAAGGAAGGAAGGACGGATTCGATTCGCGAAGTACGTAAAGGGGGCGGGAGGCGCAAAATGCTACCCAAACACCCAAAGCAGAGAGACACAACAGGCCGCGAGACCTCTTCACTTTTTTTTTAGCAGTCCTCCCTCGGTCATGTCAGTCCATCGTCAGTCGCCGTACAGAGAAAGAAAAGCACGATGCCCCGATCCCGGAGCTCGACATCGCTCCTCCTGCCAATTCGAACTTGACGTAGGAACGAACGGCTTTCTCCTCGCTGCTCTCGGCCGGACGACAGAGAGCGAAGGAAAATTTCAACTGCCGCCGATGAAGGTTTTTGCCCCGAGATGCTGTCATGGGCTATTTTCAGCAAGCGAGAAATTTGACCGAGCGGAGATCCGGTCCATTGCATCGACGGCTCGTTAGCCTGGCCTGGCACGCACGCACGCACGCGCATGCACCCTCATTCTCCGCTCGAACGAGGGCAGGCTGTCCTGTCGGTGGGCACGAGGGCAACCCTTTGGCGAACCGTTCGTTAACTTGCAGCCTGCAGAATCCTCCAGGTCCATAGAGGCAGCTGTAGACGTCCGACGTCCGACTAGTCCCAGTGATGGCATCTCCAGATCTCCCGCATGCATGCATCCATTCATGCTGTACCAGCATGCTCGATCGGTATACATATGTGTGTACTATAGGGACCCCCGCGTCACGCATGTGACAGTGCACACGACTCCGCTCGCCCGGAGACGAACGCTTACGAGAGAGAAACGACCGCAAGGAGGAGTTCGCGAAGACGGACGCTCCATCCTACAGCGTTCATGCGAACCCCGCCGCCAATGCTCTCGACCACGTATGAGCGGACCGAGCGACTGCCTTGGCTGCCCTTGGTATGTAGCCTTCTCGGAGACCGTCTCGGAATCGCGATATACCGTAGGGGCCCTTGTGGTCGCATCACGAGGACGGCGGGCGGGCTGCCGTGTATGTATGTATGTCTATCTCTACGCTTTTCTAGCGTGGCATGCATGCCCATCGGAGGTCCCCACTGCGTATGCGTCTCCATGGATGTACCGCTACGACGTCATGTCGGCGAGTGCCGCCTGCTCTAACCAAGGACGAGTGTACGAGAGGGGAGCTGATTGTTCCGTATTTCGTACATGCCATGGATTTGTGAAGAAGGGGTTGCTATTTTTTTCGTACGTCGTTGTTGCAGGAGGTTGATTTAGGCAAGTTTGCATGATTCAAGAGAATGGCGCAGCGCGCCGAGCGATGATGCACTTTCTGGACAGAATTACGGAATAAGCAGGTGTGCATGCGCGCTGATACCGCATTCGACCACCTCAGCCGCAGAAATAATTTTGTTTGAACGCTTCGCCTTGAGTCAAGTCAAACATAACAGCCAAGGTTGACATGAGTCGGTGTCTCTACCGGTCTGGGTTATTTGACCGGCATTCATGTCGTGTTAACCAACGTTTTTTTTTTACTTCCGCTCAGCCCTACCGGGCGGCGGTTTCTAGTTTCTGGGGATACCCTCGAATGGAATACGAACGATCCAACGGTATCAAGAGCTCGGTGAGCGTTCCTTTGGGAAGACTTTATGGCAGGGTGGTGCCAAGGCTGCGTTTCAGCCTTGCTATACTTAACACACACGATTGCGATTGCGATATTGGCGGCTTATGCACATTGATTTCTTACCACGGCTGCTCTTCAGCCCACCAATGCTGGTGATCTGGTCCATTCGGTGTATTTATGTCTACGCCACGTTGTTCGAGCTGAATGGCGCTGGCACTTTGCGCATCTACTGTATTTCTGAGTTAAGCTAGCTGGTCCGTATTCCGCACCTCCATCAAACCGCTTATCTGCCTGGAAATCTCGTCCCGATTGTCCGGTAACTCCGTGAGCGGCCATGGCGCGGTATGGTACCGGCCCTCCGACCACTGCGGCCACTGCTTCAGCTCCTGGCGCGTGACCTGAAAGTCGCTGAAATCCGGCAGCGCAAAGTCCTTGTCCGGGCCGAGGAGGGATTCGTACCCCAGATCGTTCGCCCGAAGCGCGATATCGGCAAACATGTCCATCAGAAACGTCAGCGCGCTGCGATACACGTTGCCGACGAGCGTGGCGTAGGCGACGTAGAGATTCGGCATGTCGAGACCGAGTTTATACCCAAAGATACCCTGCTCGACCCATCCTTCGCGCGCGTTCTCGTCCTCGTACGTCGTCATCTGGAAGGACTTGAGGTATTCGGCGTACCCTGCGTCCCGCCGGTTGACGATGAACGTCTGACGCGGCAGCGTGGCCACGACGAATTTCGGCGAGCCGGCGGGCGTCACCCATTCCGCGGAATTGGCGTATTCGACAACGCGGTCGACGAGGGGTTTGAGGTTGTCCATCACCTGTTTGATCGTGTGCCAGACGGTCAGAAAGTTCGTGTCCGACGCGAGGACGACGGGCCCGCGCGGGTAGGTTTCCAGTTTATTCTGGAAGAGCTTCCGGATGAGGACTTTGGTCGTCAGGGTGTCCTGCGGGAACGGATTCGCGCTGCCGGCTTGTGCGGCCTTGTCGTCGCGCGGGAAGGACGTGTCGAGGGTGCCGCCTGCGTCCATGATACCCGGCGGCAGCACGCCGCTCTCGTGCAGGGTCTGCGCGTACATCCACACGAGTTGGTTATCGGAGTCCCGGCGCATCTGGGTCAACTTGAAGCGGGTCATCAGCGGCGCGATGGTGCGAAAGTAGTCTTCGCGGAAGGCGGCCATCTGCTTGTCGCCGAGGACGTTGCTGAGCTGGAACGCCAAGTTGTCGATGTCGCGCGACATTGTGCGGAGGATATACCCGCCCTGGAAAACGTACCAGAGCGGGTTGCTCAGCATGTTGGAGGTGAGGTTTCCCTCGAAGACGTTCCAGTCCCGCTGCTCGACGACGATGGTGTTCGACGCCGGCGCCCAGTCCGGTTGCGGTTGTGTCTGTGGTTGTGGCTGGTCGCCGCCGCCTAGCGAGGCTTGCAGGTCGGCGTCGGCTTCCTTCAGCGAGCGGGCTTGCGGGCCTGGGGCGGCGAGGACGCCATGGAAACACGACGTGCACAGCATGACAGGCAGCAGGGCCTTGGCGGACCGGTACATTGCCGAGGGCTTCATCGGATTGTGCGGATATGATGTAGTTTTACAGGTTGTGTCCGCGGAGTCGTGGGATATTTATATCGCGATGCCGGGAGACTTCAATTATCAATCAAGCTAGCTTGACCAGAGTTATATCAACAATTGGTAACTCTTGGATTAGCTAGTATAACTATCCGTACTGTCAGCCATCTTGTTTCAATCGTGCTCGTATGTGCGGGTTACATGAACCGTACCTTAGATAATTATATGGCGGTTCTTGACATCATCCGGCCAGACTAACTGGAAGAACCGACAGATATGAAATATATAAATTGCCTTCAGTACAAATTGCCGTCAATACGTATTGAGATATTGCGAATAGGATGTCCCATATCGCAGCGATAGCAGGGACCGTGATGGTGGAGATAGACGCATGCATCGACGTGAACTATACTGCAGAGTTGACGCATTCTTGCTCGAACAGACTCGAATCATACTGTAGTAGACGAGCGGTTGTCGGCGCAGAGCGCGGGCAGATAGACAACAGCGAAAGGTGTTGTCTCGACGCATGGAAGGGCTATTGACCAATTGCGAACGGTTAAGTCTACGATTGGTCGATAGTGCGATTGCATTGGCAAGCTAGACCGCTTCTGAGAAAATTCGGATATCTACACCGGCCAATCGCAGTGCCCCATGGTGATTGATCAAGATTGCAACATTCGCAACTCAAAGATGCCGATAACTTAGAGTGAAGCTTGCAACACAGCCGTCGAATCTGAAGAGTTTCCTTTGTAGTTAATTCTGGAAAGACCTGGTCTCGCAGCAGAGAGACCCGTCGTAGCGCATACAATATATTCCATAATGCCGCCGGCGTTTGGACCGTCGAGGGAGGGTATAAAAGCCCCCCCTCCTCCCTGCTCTGAGCCCATTCTCTCCATCTTCTCTTCACTTCACCCATGTTCTGCTCTTCATCCTCGGCTCCAGTCTCGGGGCCAGCAGACAATTACGTCTGGCCTCGAGACTACCTCTACCCTGCAATGTCTCTACCATCAAGTCATTCATCATCCAGCTGATGGTCGCCTGGCGATCTCACTATTCGCCATCATCGTTTCGGCTATCGTCTTCTACCAACGAGGGATGCACCACAAACCAAGCTCGAGTTCGGAAACCAAGGTCTCAGGATTCGCAAGGTGCCCGCCAAGGCAACAATGTTTGTACTGGAGTTCCAACATTTCAAAGCATTGCTAGGAACAGGTTCCTTGCGCGAGACCGATGAGGGTGTCGACACCATGCAAACGCTGAAAGACGAGAACAGACTGTCGGTGCAATCGATGACGGGAAAGAGTCCTCTCAAGATCAGGTTGTTGGTTAAGCCGCTGCTGGCTGGAAGCTTCCAGACAGCTTGCGAGGAAATCGGAGGCTTTGTGCAGGCTGATTGAAGGTTTGTCGGCGTTTCTCTATCTTTCGCGGGAGAGGCGGTGGCCCCCTTCTGAGGTGATCCACTAGCGGTGCTATGGACCCCTTCACGATGGTTCTCGCCATTATCATATTAATTGTCTTAATATGGTGGCCGCTTTTCTCGCGTAAGAGGCTCTCAATCTCTATGAGCCTTATTATGGACTCGAAAAGTACTAACTGATCTATAGGAACGAGTGAACGCTTAGCTGGAACACGACGCTCGATCAACCATTGCCTCCAGACCCTCGACAGGTGGATCTGACCGTCAGACGGTGCCACCCAGTCCGTCGGCTTGGAACGAGCGATTGTAACGACAACGCCGCCACCAACCCGACGGTGCGCTAGCAGAGAGAATGCAATGGAGGTTGCCAACACAGGCATCGAATATGAAGATGTTCCGTGTAGGTTGATGTTGGTTCTGGAAAAGCCTGTATATAGTAGAACATAGATAAATATCGATGCTATTGGTATAAGAAGCTCTTACAAAATGGTGAACTGTGCAAAGTTTCTGCATAAGGTTTGGCTTGAAAAGTTTGATGTCGTATTATCGCTTGATCGCACGCCATGAACTCTATTGCACTGGTGTAAGAGTAAGCGGTGATATGAAGAGCTGGATATCCATCTTCTCTATCATTCGTAGGAATAGTGCACAAACGCTCGTCAGCGCCAGCTGCCTTACAGGGCTCCCTGACGGCGACCTTCTACCGGATAGCATGTAGTATGTAGGCATTTCTGGGCATGAGCTGTTTGATTTAGATTTTGTTCCCCGCGACTATCACGCATCGATCAAGGTACATCCTGACCGAGATGACCTGGATTCGTGCAAATAGATGCTATTACGAGTTGGATTCGGGCAGTTTGGCTCGTGGATTCGCTCGACAAGTCAAAACTAGATGCCGTTGTGTGTTGATATAGATAGGATGTTGTATTTACGCTTGTAAGATTCCGATTAGCGCTCTCGGAATTGGATATCGGAGACTTTGGGGAAACCGTGATGACGATGCACCCGGGGCGAGATGGGGAGGTGTTCCGTAGTCTCGGCTGCGTCCCTAGCAGCGCCTGCGGGAATGTAGTGTCTACGACTCAACGGCTGTCGACATCAAAGCTCTTCTCGAGGGCTGGACTGCCCGCCACGATCGTGTCGAGGCAACAGGGGAAGTCGGAATCGGGCGTGAGTGCTTGCCTGGGGAGGGCTCCAAGCGTGACCCTGCAGCGCCTGGCAGCGCCCGGCAGCGCCCGGCAGCATCAGCGTCAGCGTTCTGCGGCGCCCGCCTCGAGACTGCCCCGCCGCCAGCAGTGTTATCGATAAGAACTGAGTTTGTTATAAAAAGCCGACGTCGCTGGGAAAACCGACCTTCCTTTTCATCCTCTGTACATCCACGTCGCGCTTTCGCGCCTCCACACTCCTTCACCCCCCACCCACGCTCCTTAATTCAGCATCGACCGACGTCGCCCGCCATCTCCACGACGCCCACGACCGATCACACCTCGCGATATCCCGCATAATGCCGGCAACGTCTGCGCTGTCGACGGAGGGTATAAGGGGGCCCCCTCCGCCGTACTCTCCGCCCTCGCCTTCCCTCTCTGCTCCTCACTCCTGTCCGCCCCCTCAACTTCAACCGCCGCCGCGTCTCCCTCATCATCACGCCGCGTACCGTCAAGCCCTCAGTCGCCTCCGTCGTCCTACTACTCGCTCGCCGACTCTCCCCGAAATGTTCCGACGCGTCCTCGCCCGCCTGGGCATTTGCTGGGAAAACTTCTTCTTGTTCCTTAAGATTGCTTATATCCTGAGCTCCGCCAGCTTTATCTTCATAACGATGCGATGGGGAACCCCCTTTGGGAGCGATCCTGCTGTTTTGAAAAACCTCATAATTGTGGCAATCTCAATGCTGCTGGTGTTCATCATCCTGTGGTGGCCGTTTCTGACGAGTAAGGACCTTTTAATCTCTAATGAGTCTTGTTATGGATTAGAGAAGTACTAACTGATATATAGATGTGTATGCGAGTCTTGGGAGGGCCCGGCGATCGGCCGCAAACGTACTCACCCAGATGGCACACGTTTTGCGTGGCGCACCATCAGAGGACGATCTAGAGCAAGGTGTTGTAGTCCTGCCGCCTCGGCCAGCATCACCACCCTCTCTGCCATCTCCGCCATCTCCGCCATCTCCACCATCTCCACCACCACCGACGACTGGGGGCGAGGACATTGCCGAATCAAGCAGCACGGCTCGCGGAAAGGGAAAGGGACATGCGCGACAAAGGAGCAAGGACATCCGAAAAAAAGACTAGATGACGGCGTACGTAGGGCCCAGGGGGGCACACCTTTTTGTTCCGGGAATGGCTTTTTTTTCTTCTTGATCGAGAATTCGAATTGAGGCCCGAGTGGGCAAAGTTTTTTTTTTTTCGACGGCAGATGTAGTCGCCCGGGGGGGCACACCCTTGCCTCCTTCAACGACGGATCAGTAGTCGCCCGGGGGGGCACACCTTTGCCTCCTTCAACGATGCGTGGTAGTCGCCCGGGGGGGCACAACCTTTGTCTCCCTCAACGACGCGTGGTAGTCGCCCGGGGGGGCGCAACCTTCTTGCGTCAACGGCAGAGTAGTCGCCCGGGGGGGCACACCTTTTGTCTCCCTCAATGATGGATTAGTAGTCGCCTGGGGGGGCACAATCTTCTTGCGTCAACGGCAGCGTAGTCGCCCGGGGGGGCACAACCTCTGTCTCCCTCAACGACGCGTGGTAGGAGCCCGGGGGGGCACACCTTTGTCTCCTTCAACGACGGATCAGTAGTCGCCCGGGGGGGCACAACCTTCTTCTGTCAACGGCAACGATAGGGGCCCGGGGGGGCACACCCTGTATCAACGGCATATGTAGGGGCCCAGGGGGGCACACCTTTGTATTTCGGGGTAGATGGCGCAGGATCGAGTGGCGTTTTCTTGTTGATTGATATGGAGGCCCGAGTGGGCGCGCGCAAGATGACCGAGAAGAAGCATCGGAGACGTGTGCGCGCATCACCTGTTAGCATCGATAGATTTGAATGACAGTCTTTCTCTCGTTTTGCATGATTGTAAATCTGGATGATATCTATCGCAACTTGAGATGGTTTCGTTCCTTCAGTAGAGTTATGATTCGGGCTGGCCGTCATCAAATTATGGACCCATGGAATTGCTTGTCTTGCTCGAAGTAGGCGCCCCTAATACTACGTTGCGCCCTCCCACGAGCCGCGAGGCCTGTAAGGCTGCATATATCCTTGCCGGCCTTGGCCTCTGCTCAGCTCATCCAATGCAATGTTCTGATGTTCATGACGTTCATTGACCCGTAAACGTGCTGGGTGCCGCTGCCTACATCATTCTGACCCTCTAACGAGGTTCTCGCATTGAGGGCAATCCAGCTGCCATAAACTTGGCATTGTTAGAGCGATGGTCTTCGTCCTGGACACTTGGATATGTGCATCTACGAGCCTGTCGCATGCCACATGGTGATTGGTCAAAATTGCAACATTCACAACTCAATCGTGTGGATAGAGTGAAGCTTGGCAATGATGTTCCGTGTACAGTAGATTAACTCTGGAAACACCCGTAATATAGCAGAGTAGAACATAGGAGTTGGGCACCCCCAAGGTAATGATAATGTGGTTACGCAAAGTTTATCGGTAAGGTTTTGGCTGGAAATATTTGGTCACGTATCGTGAGTAATTTAAGTTCCATATATGAACTCTATTACACTGCTTTAAGGGGTAAATAGAGGAATAGGTCTTCATCTTCTCGATCGTTTGTAAAAATCAGGAACAACCCCTGCAGTGCAGAGTTTATCGATAAGAACTGAGCTTATGTAAAAGGCCGAGGGGCGATGTCGTTGATGAAGCTCTCCCCTATTGAATCCTCTGTAAATCTACGTCGCTCCCATCCACGCTTCTTGATAGAATTCAATCATCAGCATATCTTGTCGGGCCTCGTCTGCTGTCTACCCACCAATCAAACTGACCATAGTATACAATATTGATATTGTTCATAATGTCACCAACATCTAGATCCTCTTCGAAAGAGGTTATAAAAGAAACCCCTCCCCCCTACTCCGAGCCCTCTCTGTCCATCACCTCGTCTCTTCGCCCCTGTTCTGCTATTCATTCTTATCCAGCTCCCACGATCTCCGCCTCTTCGCCCATTCTCGGATCCTCTGCAGACACCTCTGGTGGTATCTCCCTTCCAGTGGTCCGGTCCGATGATCCGCCCACCTACTCCCGCCGTCCTACCGCTGCTGATCTTCCCTCTTCTGCCGCTTCTGCCGCCTCCCGACCTGCCGTTGCAATCGCTGCTGTATCGTCGTTTCGTCAACCCACCCTCCCACGACCCTCAAGGCGAGAGCGCATCCGTGCCAACCTCGGCATCTGTTGGGCCAATGTTCTGTTGTTCCTTCGACTTCTGCACACGTTTACTGCCGCTGCCTATCTCTTTCTGCCGACTTGGTGGTGGACCAGCAATGAGGACGATCCAGCTGTGAAACGAGAGCTCTTTCGCATCGAGATGGCGATGGTATTCATCTTCATGCTCATTTGGCCATGGTGGCGTCTGTTCTTCTGTAAGAGGTTCTTGATCTCCCTGAGGCGAGATTCTGGAGTGATTGGAGGAGTACTAACTGATATATAGCTATCAGGCGGTGTCTCATCATAATACTACATTGTATAGCCAATATACTAATAGAATGTGGTCATATGATCCGCGGACCAGCAGACAGGAATGCTGGGTCTGTCGATCTGGAAGAAGGACTGGTGACTGTCCCGCCGCCGCCAACGCCATTTCTCGTCACCACCAACCGAGGACCAGGACGCAGGCGTCGCTGAATCCTCAAGTAGTGCGACCCGTAGTAAAGGGCACGCCCGGCAGCGTAGCAAAGGCAAGGATGATTGAGCAGGGGCTCACGTGGGCAACTTCCTTTGTCGGTATACATAGTAGAAGCCCAGGGGCATCTTTTTCTTTTGGGTGGATGGCAGAGGCTCATGTGGACAATAATTTTGTCGGCAGATACCTAGGTAGTAGGGCCCAAGGGGGACCCTTCGTTTTTTGGGTGGATCGAAACGGATAAAGAGAACAATAACAATTCTTCGCGGAACAAAATGAATTTCGGTTCAGAATATGTACATACAAAGGAATATTGGAAGGGCATTGTCAAGTTGTCATGCAGCGATGGGCAATGACAAACATAAGTATATATACAACATAATATAAAATGTAAACCATTTCATTGAGAATTAAGGCCTTATCCGATTGTGCTTGTGGGATATATCTAAGCCAACCCGGCAGCCTTGATTTTTTCGACCAGGAAGGTAACAGCCTCCGGGACTCTTCGGGTGTAGTCGAGATGCGGCTTGAGAACCTTGAGGGTACCGTGGCAGACTTCATCTCCGTCGTTGCAAATGGTCATGAACTTCTCCGTTGGGAAGTTTGGAATCCGGCCGTTATCCTGAACGTTGCGGGCGTCTCCATACGTGACTACGGCTACGATCTTGGACATCGTCGATGGGCTGAGTTTCTCGACGGCGTGGTGGACGAGAGCTGCTCCCTGGCTGTAGCCACCTGCGACGATGATCGAGTATGGGCATTTGCTGGCGGCGTCCTCGAAGAGCTTGCGCATTATTGCGATGCCAGGGAAGTCGGCGCCGCCAGGGAGGAGGTTGGTGCCGAGAAGTGCGCCGTAGTCGACTCCTTCGACCGCGACTTTGGATGGGCCGAGGGCAGTTTTCAATGCGTTACCGGTGGGTTGTCCGACGACGACACCCTAAGAAGTAAATTAGTCAAGATTTTCTCAATGGCTCAAATGGAGCGCATGATATCAATTGCGGATGGGATGTGCGGATATCTCTTACCAGGTTTCCGATTTCGCCTGATCCTCTGGCGAAGAAGAAAATGACGGGACGACAGCCCAGCTGGGAATACTCGCTGGAGATGATTCCAACTTCTTGACGCTTCTCGATCGTGGTGGGGAGAGCGGTAGCCAAAGCGGCGAAGGTAGCGACGAGGAGTTGGAACTTCATTTTGTAGAGTATTTGTTGAAGTGAGTTTAGAAAACTTAGTTTCTTGTAGATGAGAAAGAGCGACTGAAGTTGCTTGTAAAGAATGGGCTGCTTTGAGAATACTATTGAAAGAATGTCTTTGTGAATGATGATGAGAGAAAGTAGCTGATGATGCAGGGCGCGTCGCTCTCTTTTATAACCCGAGTTTGCATCATGGAACTTGGCGGATCGGATACTGAATCACTATCATAACTTCCCGTAGGTGAGGTTCTATCATGCCCGATTCCATGTGCTTAATTGTTGACAATAAGAGTTAAACCATCTATCTGAAGTCTGGATTGGGTTCGTTTCTGGTCATCCCGGATCCTAACGCATTTCACATCCGGCTTTTCCGCAGCCGTGTCGGTGGCTTGGAACCATAGAAGCCAGACCAAGCATTTGCGAAATTATCTCCACATGCCTATCCGGACTTCCGAAACTTCCGAACAACGCTCCATTACGATCCGCAGGGCTCAGCAAAGGGTCCTCTGGTAGATAGATGCCAGGATTCAACGAAGCGAGTATGGCTTAAATCTAGATGTAGCTGCCAAGAACATACGATTAGGATGTGAGCACGAATATTCGGTTGATCGAACTTACCACTTTGGTCGTCGACGGAGACAACGTTTTCCTGATGCGGTAAGAAAGTAAAGGGTTGGGCGCATGCGTTTATGCGAACGTTCCTACGGAGCATTAAGCTAGCTGTCACATGCCGCAAGAAACGCCGGGATTATGCTGGTAGTTCTTATGGTAGCACAGTCTGAGTACCTGTTTACAATCATACGAGCTGCGCTGACTTATAACGGCATTGATTCTCCAATATATTTCTAACATCTTGTTCTTTCTTGTTCTTTCTTGTTCTTTCTTGTTCTTTCTTATATGTCGGTGTTGTAGCTTCTACGTGCGTTGATAGTTGGCACGACTGTCCGTAAACACTTCGAGCCAAATCGCAATTATTCAACGCGCTTAATCTCCGCTGCTGCTGTGATTTTATCTCGCGAGGCAGACTGTCATACATTGGCCGGCAAAACCGGCATTCTGGATTTGAGCTGGAGGCTTTCCGGAGCCGCGCAATAGCTTAATAGAGAGCGCGCGAAAATGTTCGCGTAGGAATCTTGAGGTAAGTATTTCGATCGGATCCACTCGCAATGCACGCCAAATTGCAAAAATTTCGAGAATATCATTCTGGTATAGGTTATTAGTAGATTGGTATTATAGATACACTTTATCACAGTAGCCACTATCCTCTCCCGTCTGCAGACTTGGTCACTAGTTGCTCCGGTTCATGCTGCGTCCGTCTCCGAAAGTTCTTGATGGCATGCTGCAGAACTCTGCAGGTTGGCATTTTACGGCACCGTAAACTCGTGCGCATCACGCCTTTGTACTCAGGGGCTTCAATTTTCTTCTACGATATGGCCGTCGTGTGAAGCCTGATTCTGGAGCCGCCTTCCGATTTGGAGAAATCCTATAATCACACCATCAATGCATTTTGGCACAAGCACATGAAAACAACGCGGAAACTACAACAAGCAACAAAGCGCACGCGTAACTACAACCATAACTAGAAGGCTGCGCGGCAGCACTTAAACCTGACCGCACCGTATACCTGGGTACACATGCATTGGATCGAGACACCATAGAGACACCTTGCGGTCAACACTCTTTATATATATACTCACCACCCACCTCATATAAGGGCGCCAACTACAAAGCATCTCTACATCTACTCTATACCAGTACATGTATTTCTACATCTCTACATATACCTCTGTATGCATACTTCTACATATACCTCTACCTCTCTATTTATACTTTTGCTGTTTGTCTATTCCTATAAATATAACAATATCTATTACTTCTAAAGATTCCAGAAGTTTCCAAACCAAACAACATATTTTCGGTGTATGCTCGCCATCAGACGTTTTTAGTAGGTAAAGTAAGTAAGGAAGTAAAGTAGCTTTAACGAGGCCCTCCTTGCAGTACTTCAGGCACTACGATCATATAACATATGCAAGTAAGTAATTGTTATCGATAGACGTACAAGGCGGCGTCTGGTTTACGAGACAAAGGAGTACTAAAAGTTGCGGTATTCCCGAGTTCGATGGCTTTCCTGAAGCAGTTTAAACCTGACTGTGCTGTATACTGAAATATGAATATATTAGTCTTGGTGTCAGATGCCAGCTCACAGTGCAACACCATGGTACCAAATGGAAGAGCTACTCGCGAGTGATGCATTCGCAGGCAAAGGAAGGCGTCTGGCTTGCGAGACAAGAGTAATGCCTTCAAATCGAATATCGATATTCCGTGCCATCCGTATTCAGGGTATGCCCGAAATCTCTAGAAGAGAAGTAACATATTTCGGAGGCCCCTTTGCTGGGAGATTTCCATTATATGCCGTTATGTTTCGGTCCGGGTGGCTATGTAAATTTTGACACAAATGTCCGTTCAATTTGAGCACTCGACTAACATCCGCGATAGACGTGTCAAACACCACAATTGCTGAGCATGAATGTCACAAAAATCAAAAAAGCAGCTATAATTCCGCCGCAGAATCCTGCCGGGGATGCTTAGTCATCGCCGCCTTTATAAAAGGCCCCTCCCCCATCTTTCCGACCCTCTTTCTCCTTTCCTCCCAGGACTTATTGCCCTACCTCATTCATCTCACTTTCGCTCTCACAATGAGTTCAAACGCTTTTATACTTGCGTTACCCTTGGGTGCAACCCGCCTCCCCTTGCCGCCATTCTCTAGGGACAGTTCCCGAGAACTTCCTCGGAGTCCCCTTTCAGCTAACTGGGGAGGAACTGGGTGATGCGAACGGCATGGATATTATCCGGCCGTACAAAGGCAAGACAGAATGCTTCGCGACTCCTGGGATTCATCGAATCCAAGTCGTAGTTTTGTCGCCGTGGGAGCACCTCAACAGTCCGGTGTGGCTGGCGACATTGCCTGGAAAATACATGTCCAGTGCATAACCCGCAGTCGATATACCGGCCCTCCAAGCCGTTTGGAGTTTTACGCACTCAGATCCTGCTGCTATCCGGAACCATCTAATTGTGGTGATAGCAATGCTGCTGCTGCTAATTATCCTCAGGTGGCCATTCTTCACAAGTAAGGACCTTTTAATCTCGATGAGCCTTGTTACGGGTCAGAGAAGTACTAACTGATATATAGATGGAGCACAAAGTCTTGGAAGGGCACAAAGGTCAGCTGGTAATGTCATAATCCAGCTGGGCTACTTTGTCCATAGCGAACGACAAGAGTTGAACGATGAAGCCAACAATCTGGAGCAAGGTGTGGAGCATAAGGAAGAACGCGGGTGCTAGAGAAACATCTGAGAGAGAGAGTTTTCAATCAATCATTCATCTTACCATCATCATCGTACCATATCGTCGTATCGTAGCATCATTATAGTTACAACCTAATCTTATTATATTTCTGATCTCATCTTATCATATTTTCCAACTTTCACTACTCTCTGAAGCACGATCGTCAGGACCTTCCGGTTAAGTATCACCATCTAAGTATCATCCTTCTCACGGACCGGACGACTGCCTAAGATCATCTTTGAGTGACGGCTAACATACGCATGGGGAGCTTTGGAATATATATAGTTCGTTATTACAGACAGAATCATTCATCAAGCCCATTGCCCATCTTCAAGTCATAAACTTGGACGTTTGCACCACGTAATGCCCCCAAGGTTGGGGTATCATTTGTTGATTATAGACATGCTTGATATTCGATACCTAAGCTTCCGCCCCACCCCGCCTGCAAGGCATCGAGCTATTAATGCGAGGGCAGGGTGCCCGGGCAGGGGCGAAATGCGTTGAAACTGGCATCGAGGCTACGCCCCGCCCGTGAGCAGACTCGTTTCGGGCTACTTGGACGGGTCGTCCATAGTTAATTCGTTTCCATTCAAGTTATTTGAACCTGAGGTCTGCCCCGAGACCAAACCTGAGGTTGAATTGCCGGTGGTACGTAAACTAATTGGCCTTGAGAATGTCAACTGCTGTCTATAAGGTGTTGTCTACCTGATATTCCAACCTTTCGTCTGGTTGAGAATCTGGATCATGGCTTTCTTGTCCGTCGTATCACTATCGCCGGGGTGTAGCTCCATGCCGATGACATGCTAGTATCCAGGCATGGAAATTGTAGAGTGAGAAAAAGGCAAAGTTGAGCTCACGATTGCTACGCAATATGGACATACGCCCAAGATAAGCTTCGGAATGGCGTTTTAGAGTCCAGCTATACTGGTACTATAGAAAGCCAGTCGCGGGATATCTAATGCTCTATAGTAATATAAGCTAGTCTAATCGAGGATGAGAACAGGAATGATTAACTACAGCCTCTATTAGTTATCGATTGTTATCACTCTCAATAGTCAGTTTCATATGGTCCATGACTTCTGGACATCCTGGCGTTTTACGAGATTTTTTGGGATTATCAATGCGTATGCTATTTTTTAAGGTGGATGTTGTAGTATATTTTCGTTTTCGCACCAATTAGGCAATTTAGATAGGAATTGGGTTTGTTTCATAGACCGAAGTTTTGATAGACTTGCTCCGTCTCTTGATCCCTTCCTTCAGCTATTCGGAAGGCGACACCTCTTTTAACGGTTGTCGAACTACGTCTGCTTCTTGGTGAGACCTCACATCTGCGTCGATATTATCACGGCCGATCGCAACATGTCACTCGCGGATTGAGGGCAGCACGTATATAAATGTCAGTAACGATACCAAAGTTTTCCGGAATTCCAGAGTCTTCAAGAAGGGTTCTTTATATATGGCTCACTTCCTTATTCTGAGCACATCCTCTGTGCTCCTCCTTTTTCCGGTGGGAGCTCCTTCTTTCCACTCCACGCTTCATATACCCTACGTTCAAAATTATCGACCATATTTTGTTTGGCTGTAGGGAAAGCCGCGTTTGAAACAGGACCAGGACGAGAGGTAGTCGTCCGGGGGATGCACGTATGCAAGGGCGACCTGTTACACTCAATTTACAGACATACTATGGTGTATACTTCAATACCTTTATTTCGTGTCTTGATTCGCACATTCCACTATTAAATCTCCTTATATACCTAAGCTAATCTGAGCTCTGTTGATCTCATGAGCTCATAAGCTGAACTTCCATCCTAGGACTTCTCCCGATCTATTTCATTTTCGTTTCTTCAAGGTTTCAGACTTTTGGTGAGCTTGGTAATCCAGAAGAAAATTTTTAGATCAAGTGGTCTGACAAAGTCGTGCTAAGCCTGTTCGCAGACTAGCAGGTAAATAGTTCTGTGACCTGATTAAATTTGATGAGAGAGCTACATATTTATATCTCTGGGCAACTAATTACGGAAGCTTGGCAACATACATATCGTAGAAGTTTACCATGGCTATATTTAGGTGGACGACTGGGATCCTTCATTTTATTATACCACACCAAGCTTTCGAGCTTCCATCAGCTTCTAGTTTGTTTCGTCTCCTCCCTCGAGTATGTTTCGGAGCAATACTTCTAGAACAAGAGAGTGCGGCGCCCCTCAGGCTATTGATGCCCATCTTGATTGGCCAATGTCCGCTCCAGTGACTTCGATGTCACCCCGTTTGATCTTGGCACTAGAATTTGGATGTAGTTTCACCTTATCCAGGACTGGGCTCAGTTTGGTGTCTCACTCGAAGGAGCAGCGGGTACATTACAAGATTGGAAGTCCCGGTGTGGGAACATCGTTAACAATGGATACGAGCTCGGTAGATATAGGCTAGATTTACTGTTTAGGGCATTGTTGTTCATTTTATAATGTATTTTATTGTGTGATGTAGATGGATATTGTAAATTAAGCTCTGGAACAAAGCCTTGGCGGCCCGTTTGTACTCTCCGGCTTGGGAAGGAAGGGAAGCAACCGACCGAGTATGAAACGACCGTTGGGCTTCCACCTGCAGGTTCCGTTGCCCAGAATAACGGGCTGCTTGTGGGTATTTCTTGCGTTGCAATTGAATGTAGGATAGTCCCTGGTCGGTGAGCTTGGCTAATGTCTTAAGGGTGGCATAGACTACGTACCTGCGTAGACGCCTCTTCGTGGCTTTTACAGTCTTGGCTTCGACCTCTAATTTCCAAGAAACAATGTAACGTAGCCGGACTGAGCTCTTGTCTATTCAAACTATTCGGCAACATCTCGGACTTGAACCTTCGTAAGCTTTGCGGGGCCTCAGTACTATGTGATGGAAATTATGGAAAGCCCGACGACGAAGTCCGTTCAATATAGCTGGACCCGTCGATATGGGTCATTTTGTGTACATGGTCCTTTGTATATATAAGGATGGGTTGGAGAGGCTGGAAGAACGGTATCCACAGCTTCAATCCAGCAGAATACCTTGCCTTAGCTTCAGCAGAATATCATAATCCTTCGCTCTTAGCAATTCATTCAATCTCTCATCACAGCCATGTCGGATATGTCATTGAAAGACCTCAACTCCCTCGCCAACCGGCTGGTCCGCGTGCCGGTTCGCATGGACTGCTTCTTCGTTACGTTGGCTTTCCTCCTTCGCACGACCGTTGAAGATATCTCCGCCCGTATCAACATCCCGGTGCCGGCGCCTGGCTCTACCGGCGTCAACATCGGTGACATCATCAATGCCCTGACGAGACTGGGTATGGTTTTCAACGTGTGGAACTACCAGGAGGATCCCGCCGGGAATGGAGGCCCAATCCGCGGTGGAGCTGTTGCCAACAATCTTGGTCTAGCGGAGACTGCCGTACACGGTGCGGTGGGCATGCCGCGTGTCGTAGGCGCCGTCTATCTTCGCCCTGATCGTACCGGCCATGTTGTCGTCTGCCGGTGAGTACCTTTTCCTCCTTATATTTGTATAATCAACCGTCGACTAACGCAATATCGCAGAAACCCGGGCACGCCGTACAGACGCTACATTGACTACCAGGCGAGCCGAGCAGGCACGGATGCGACAAGAGACGCGCAAAACTCGCGGATCGTCGCTTATTTCGCGCTCGATACGGACAGAACCACAGGAGGTGTCAACAATGACCAGAGACAGGGAATCGAGCAGATGGAGGTAGATGAGGAGCGAGCCCATCCTGACGAGCCCATGGAAGTGGACGATGCGGACAGCAACAGAACGAAGCCGGGCCCCTCGGGATCCGGTAAGAAGCACCATGAGCACGACGAGCTCAGAAGGGCGAGAGCCCGCAGATTCCGCAGGTTCTAGACGCTTTTTGTGTATGTAAATGCTGGAAAACCTTGAAAAGCTAGTTTTCTGTTCGTCTGTATATATATAGGAGCTTGGTGTCCCATAGATGTCTTATGCGGGGTTCAAGGGTGGTCATTCTGCAACAAATATAATGACCGGTGGGAGCAATAGGATCATTACGAAATCCTCATAAGTTCAGAAACAACGACCACACGCAAGGGCTAATTTTCCGTAGTATACAGTAGGATACCCGTATTATCACAATATTATTGTAACTCCTAGTACTACAGTTGCCAGGCAGGTAGATAAAATGGCCTAAGGGAGAAGCTTATCGATTACCTACCTAGAGACTTTGAAGTCTATCTGCACATGGTATATGTACATGATGGTGTTACTTTCAGAATATCTGCCGACTGGCTTAGTCCTCCAGCTTCTATGCGGAAACACATCACACATCGCGCCTCAATGGTTTCCCAAACGGTCTCCATCTCTTCAACCATTTTTGCTAAAAAAAACACCAGCTCCTTCCACCGTTTCCACAACGCCAGGTGACAGATCACACAGCATATCAGTCTCGCCCACAATGCCATCAATAATCCACGTCTCGGAGGCGTCCTTTGGGATGGGTATAAATATCCACCCACCCCCCCTCTCGGAACTGTCGTCCTCCTTTCCTTCCTTTCCTGGCTCCTCATCTCCTCCTCTTTCCAACCTGCATCATCTGGATACATCCTATCTTCACCATTCTTCTCCCGCCACCGATCACCAAAACCCTCGCCAGCGTCTGGCTGCATCCTCTTTATCGAATTTTCGTCTCTATTGTCATGGGCGCAATCTACCATTGTATCGGAAAGATCAAGTTTCCGCTACTTTGGGTTTACTTTTGACATCGTCTGTTACACCGCTGGAAACCCGCTTCCTCAGAAGTAGCTCTGGGCCGAGGTCCTAGGGGGTATAATCGAGGTTTTAATAGCCATCTGGCTCTCGATTCCTTTTGTGGACAGTAAGTCTCTTTTTCCTGATGTGGGCCTATCATCGAGGGTTGAATAATAACTTCCGATGTTAGTCTGTTCAAGATGTTTGGTCGACTGTGCCAAAGCGTGTCGTGAAACTTGCGGCTTCCAGCAAGAGACCGAGCAGACAGACCTGGAGCTAGGCATCATTACTGAGCAACCGTCACCGGGCCCGGCTTTAACATGGCGCAGGTTGCAAAGGAAGAACGACTAAAGGCGCGGGGGCGCAAGGACAGGCATAGATATTCTTAATGTCAACGCTGGTTGGTCATGGTTATAAATCTATTCTGCTACATCTTCATTGAATCTCGCATTTTCTCTCTCCGTTGAACCGCCTATGTATCTACGATGAAACTAAACGAGGTCAAAATCGACTGATCGCGCATATCGACCATCGATCGATACCAAACAAGTATTCGAGCTGCCATTTAGTACCATATAGCACTTCGCTACAAGCGCATATACTTGTGTTTGGAGCTCCTTGACGGTGTCACGCTACGAGACTAGCTACGCTGGACACTATCATTATATATATCTAAGCATGCACGGCGGGGTGACGTGAATGCTTTGCAGTAGATCAAGGCGCTCGAGGCGGTTTGACCTCTGTTGATATTGATGGCATATAAATGCTCGCAGATTGATTTTCTAGATCCAGACGAACGCCTCAAACCTGCTCTCAATGCTTATATTGCGCTTCTTTGGATGGTTTCGGCATAGCCCTGCATCATGTAGGCTGGAATGTCGGTCATGTAGTGAAAGTATTTACTTGATATCCTATCGTGCTCTGCTTGTATACGTGGTGCGCCCTGGACGTGGACAGACCGCGATATCAAAGATGCCTGGAAAACGGCCACTGCTGCCACTTGTGGCATTCGGGCTTCTATTCGCCGAAGGCGTTATTGCACAACCTGGAGAGGCTCCAATCCTTGGTCAGTCTCCAGTACTTCCGGGCGGCCAAGCTGTCGTGCCTAATGCCGTCGGAGGTTCTCAGGGCGTGATCCCGTTGCCGGCGAGGGAGAAGATAGCTACCTGGGCTACCGGGCGGCTCGCGAAATTGAATGCCAACCGCCCACCGAGAGAGATACCGACGGCCGAGCAATACGACGATAGCGTCCTACCTGTCAATAGTATCACGATCCGACCCGAGGCATGGGAGATATTCATGGACCACCAGATGATTGGATTTGGCGGCAGCAGTCCTATATACCTGCTCTGGTGGGCCGGCGGTATGTTGATCGGATGGCGGGAGAGCCTCGACCGGCTTCTGCACGCGGTGTACAAACTCCAAGGCGGTAGCAGCGGACCGTTCGCGAAGAAGATCACAAGCGTCTACCAGTCTCTCATCCGCGATCTGATGCTGCTTACAAACTACTTTGCCTACCATCCGAACCGTGTGAAGCCGCTGTCGAAGGACCGCATCGACCCGGGCCCCGTCCTCACGCAGCAGGCGCTCTTCGACGCCAACGGGCTTCTGGAACCGGTACCGCCGAATCTCGCCCACGACCCGTTCGTCCGCGCCTTGTATGCTGAGAACGCCCTCAAGGGTCTCTTCAGGTACGAGGAACTCCGCCCGGACCGCGAAATCATACTCAGCGACAACCGCTTCCTCAACATTTGGGATATCGCCGACTATACTCATCGGCGGCTCGTCCGCTGGCTCAACGAGGAGTTCACGCCGCTGATGGACGAGATGAACCACGAGTATTACCCTGACAGCGACCTGCTCGCGAACACATGGTGGCGGCCGTTGGGTATCTGGAAGCGCCAGGAGATAGGCTACCAGCAATACTGGATGCAGAAGTACGGCAAGATTTACAAATATATCCCCCCGGACTTCGGGTATTGGGAGACGTGGGAATCGAACGCCGTCAAGACATTACCGGGGATGGGAGAATTACTGCTGTTCGCCACGCATTCGACGGGGGTAGGACTCGTCCGTGGCTTGTTGCCGTATATACTTGAGCTGTTCTCGGATATAGCGGGGGTAGCATGGACACTCGGCGACTCGATTCCGCTGCGTGATCCGGATTTCGCGGTACCCGGCGGCCCGTCGATGGGGCTATCGATCGACCTGCCCGCCCGGTTTCTGGTGAATCAGCCAGAGCGGAATGCGACGAACTATGTGATTTTCGGGAACGGACAGTGGGCGGACAAATGGGATGACGAAGCGGAGATTGCGAGGAACGAGTGGCGGGATAGCGCGATTACAAAGGCGGAGAAGGCGCGGATGGCAATATCGATGATGGGGATGCGGACTGGCAACATGATTCGTGGCAGCATGATTCCTGGGAATAGCGGTTCGAATACGGGGGTACCGAAGGGATCCGGAAACTCGAGCCCTGGGAAGAAGCAGCCGCGGTAGTCATGGCGCAACGGTTTCAAGTTTATGTCCTAGAGTTATGAGCTTCGTGACCCGTCCGGACGTGTGCTTGGATATATGGAGTTGATGTGGTTGGACTGGTTGACGGACGTCAAAAGCCTTCGAATATAGGCCGACATCTGCCTAGCATTTTTGAGAGTATAATGTGATATATTGGTGTTATACGTTACTAGCTAAATAAGTAACTTGTAGTATCTGTGATACGGTGTGTAGTACCGGTACCCAGCCTCGACACCGGGTCTTTATACAAGAGCCTTAGCGTCGAGACTCGCTCCCTACTTCAACCCAATTCAGAAATACAACACACCTTCCATTTATCCTCTATCGTCTAGTAACTGAGTGTTGAACAGTGGTATATACAAGACCACAAGGTCTAACTAAAGCGTCGGATCACGACATATGTTCGGCGCCCCAGCTGAAATGCATCCTGTGCGCCCTCTCCCTCTCGATCCGCAGCCGCTTCTTCCTCTCATACACCGCCCGCACCGTCCGCCGCATCCTCTCCGCGCCCTCGTTAAAGTTCTCCCTCGCCAGCGAGACCGTCTTGTCGACCTCCTCGGGCGTATACTCGAAATTCCAGGTACTCATCCACGGCGACGTCTCCGGGTCGACACCGGGCACCTTGTCGTTGGGGATCAGTGGGAAATACGCGATTGTGATCCCCGCGTCAGGTTTCGTGAGCTCCCAGTCTTCTTCGACGGCTTTACTCGGCGGCGGCTCGCTGTCGGACTCGCGTTCCTCCTTTGTGCCGACCCAGATTGTGAGGTAGCCGAGGCCGCGGTGCTCGGCGCGCATGCGGTGTTCCTCGGCCTCGGATTGCGGGCCGGGGTCGGCGGTTTGTGCTGCGCGGAGCTTGTCTTCGGATTCCTGCGGGGAGGAGCTGTCCATTGCGGATGAGAGTGAGGCTTCGGGATCCGGATCGCCCTGCGGCCAGCCGATGCCGACGGGCCAGCCGCGGATTCCGCGCTGTTTCGCGTATCCTTCGGTTAGCGAGATCCAGTTTGCGACTTTGATGTCCGCGGAGCTGTCGAACGCGACGACGATGTCGACGTCACGGCCGTGTCGGAGCAACGGGTACGTTGCCAAGTTATTCGACATCCCCGCATCCATTACTAGAAAATATAAGCACAGTATTAGCGACGCTGCGATAGAGAGTGGAGGAGCTGAGAGATATGACGCATAACGTACGTTGAAGCTCTTCAGTGCGGTGAACGCTCGCCGGCGCTGAATGTGGCAGTCGGTCCTTGAGCCCAAGGACATAGTTGGGGATAGCCGCCGGCTCGATAGGGTGCACGCGGACGAGGTCATGATTCCGGTCCTGCACGAGCTGGTCGAGCTCACTGAAGAGGATGAAGCTGGTAAACATGGGCCGCACTTCGGCATAATAATGCGATAGCGTGGCGCAGAAGGCGCTACCCCACATTCCGAGCAGCGTCGGGATCTTCATCTCGGGGATTCGCGACGTATTGTGACCGTTGTAGAACTGGCGGCCCAGCGCGTACATCGGAATACCGGCTGCACGGGTCAGTACGTCATTTTATAACGGCGGTGGCAGAGCAGGGAAGGATAAGATAAAGTTACTTACCGCCGAGCTCTTCCATGAAGAACTCGTAGCACGTCATCTCGGCCCATTCGAACCAAGCTTCCTCCTTGGCTTGCACCTTCGCTTGCTCAGCAGAGAGGCCTACGTCGGATGGTAGCTCGGTTGGTTTTTCGCCTTCGCCGCCCAGGCCTGGGATCTCGTGGCGAACGGCAGTGTAGATTGATAGCGGCTGCTCTCCTTTATCGACGTACCGGCGCTGGGAAGAAAGTCTCATGTCGGCGTCGTACACCATCATTTCGTTCTTCGGAACCAGCAACCGTGCCGCAAGGAGGAGGCCGTAGACATCAACGAGCCCGAAGGATGCGTTTCCGTATCCAAACTTTTCGACCAGTCCGCGAAGAAGGTACTTGTTCGTCGGAGCTGAGGAGATTAAGTCCATGACTGCAGGTGGATATGCGATATGCGTTTGTATACGGTGCTTCAGGTGCTCCACAACATTGGTAAACGACCGTTGCCCAAGAGTGTAGTACAGGGTGAGCAGCCAGCAGGAACCGGAGACGCCGACGAGATACGTGACACAGTCGAAGAGGCCAGCGTCTTTGCATGCGCCCATGGACCCAGCGCCTGACACCATGGCCCTCAATCCACCGCCTGATCCGGTAATGGCGATAGTCGGAATATCCTCATCGTGTATCGACCATTCTGATATCCCGAGGTACTTTGCCAGCGCCCGCTTGACGTGCTTCTTGCGGTTCCGCCGATACATGAGTTCCTCGTCACAGAGCTGGTCGGAGATCCGTACTTGGGCGTCCCACATGATTTCCGGATTGATGGTCGCGTCCATGGTTTCCTCCCATATCTCCGAAGTGAGGGTGCCCGGCTCCATGTTGAGCTCCCGCTGGATCTTGTTCCACCATGCTGGGATGTCGGAAGCCCAGTCGGGCAGCCAGTTTAAAGAGGCAGTAAAGTCGACGAAGCTGACGTCGTCCGATGAGATTGGGATGTAATTGGAAACTTGGCCCCAGATAGATTCGTCGTCTGTCTTTGCATTTTCCCGCCGCCGCTCCTCTTCGGCCGCGATAGATCGTTGAAAGGTCCTCGCATGTCGGTCGAGCTCTTCCTCCCGCTGTCTAACGCGCTCTTCGATCTCGCGGGTCTCTTCTGCCGTCTTTGGCTTCAGCTTCTTCACACCGGCAGCGACCCTTTCGCGTATTGTCTTCCTGTCAGTCCCGTCGTCGAGTCGCAGGGTCGGTGCATGGTTGGCGTGGTAAAGCAGCAGCGAGGCACCTGTCACGGCGATAGCGAGCGATGCTAGACCGACGCCGGCGTGCTTCCTGCTCGTGTAACGTGACGCGATAGCGGCCGTGGATCTAGCCCGTCTGGCAAGATTTCTGAATGTGGAGCTGTGGTTGGCGGGACGCCGCAGTGAGGCTGGTGAGACCCGCAGGCGTCGCAGCGGGCTGGACAGGGCCATTGGTCGCGGAAGCCGTCACGGGTAGAAGGCCATTGAGGCGTGAGATCGAGATGAACGACGGCCTGCTCTCGCCAGCGGGGATATCGTGCCTTTCCCCTGCCGACTTCTCTCCGTCGACTGCTTCTTTTCGTTCCTTTCGCGCGGACAATTGCGTCACAGCAGAGGCTTCGAGGGGTTCCTTCGGCTGGTGCTTGGCGGCGCCACAGGCGGCTGGTCTGCGGTCGAGAAGGATTTCTTGGCCGGACTGGCCTGTCGGATCGGATGGTCCTTATCAGCCGTCGTCCGTCTCCTGCGCCCTGTCTCGCGTCGTCCGTCGAGTGTCGAAATCGAATCGAATCGGATCTCACGTCGCCTTCACGCGAAGCTTTCGTCGAAGAGACTGCAACCCCGCTTTTGCCCTGTTCCGCAGCAGTTCCCAGTTCCACAGCCCGAGTCGCGCCCTCGTCTTCAGCCGGTGGGAACGCAGCTGCAGCTTGCCCGATGCTTCTTTGATCCGCCGGCGGACATCCACCATCGCATGCTTCTTTTTGTCGACGGAGTCGGATCCTGCTAGTCTTGGTAGTCGTTGGTTGTTGATGAGGAAGGGTGGCAGAGTGGATGGGAGCGGCCGGGTTCATCGACAGCGACTCCGTTTGCATCTCCGATAAGCTTCCTCACGACCTCTAGCGATCGTTACACACTCCACCTCCGACGACGACAACAACGACTGCGGCATCTCCACGTCATCCGAGGCCACCCCGGTCCGATTACGCGTCCGCTACGATGGCGGTGCTGCCCGAGGAAGAGGCGGCCGAGGTCGAGGTCCTCCACGAGCGCCTGAAGAAGGTCGCGACCATCACCGACAAGATCACCCGCAGCCTGGGCAAGCTGTCCGGAAGCGCCCAGCAGGTCGAAAAGTCGGTCCAGCCAATCCTCAAACAGACGGGGACGCTGACAGCGCTCGCTGGAAGTACGCTGCGATATCCCCATTTGATGACGGCCGTTGATCTGCTGCTTACTCTGATTGGCTCGCGCAGATATCGATGCCGGGATCCTGGAAATCGACAAGACGATGCGACTGCTCGATGTGGTCAAGCATGAGGAGAGCACCATCCGCAAGGGGTACGTCGTCGTCATCGAGGATGCGCTGGCCGGCTGCCGTCGCGAACCAAGCTAATGTATTGGATAGACCCCAGGTCGTCGGATTAGCAGAATATCTAAGCTCGATTAAGCGCCTTAGCGAAGGGCTCGCCGCTTTGCGGACCACGAACCTGCGGTCTTCGCAAAAGGCCGTCAAGGACATGGTACGCTTGTGCATATCCACGTGCTGCTTCTGGGCCTCAAATTAACGGTGTGATTTGTAGACCCTGTTGTTGAAGACTGGAGCTATCCAACTGGAGGACCAGTTTCGGAAGACCCTCGTGCAGGAGTCCAATCCCTCGGAGCCACTCCACTTTATCACAAAAAGTACTTCCATCCCCTCTACGATATCGCCAATCTCTGCTAACCCTCTCTAGAACTCCCCTTCCCAACTTTCAGCAGCGACAAGCTGAACACCCTCGCTGTCCTCAACGAGTTCCTCTCCTCCACGATCGCCACTTCATCCGGCCTACAATCGAATGCCGCAAACGTCTATGTCGACGTTCGGGGCCAATACATCTCGACCTCGCTCTCCTCCCTCTCCCAAGGCTGCGTCAACACTGCTACCCGACGAACCGTCACCAACCCCTACGAAAAGGGCGACAATGGCATCGCCCACTACGCCCAGGCCCTCGAGGGCATCTTCTCCGCCGAATACGAAAACATCATCCGCCTATTCTCCGCCTCCTCATGGCTCAAAGTCTACACCGCAACCACACAGCCCGCCATCACTGTCTTCTCGAACACCATCCGCCAGTTGAACAAGCACGTTCTCACCTACATGATCTCCGACTGCTTCCTCGCCTACGACGTCATCGAGTGCATCACAGCAACCGCCACACGCCTCGGCACCAAAACCGGCGAGAAGACCGAATTCGCCGAGGCTCTCAAGCCGCTGCGCCTCAGCGCGTCCGCCAGCTTCTATGAGCTCCTTGAGGACCTCAAGCGCAAGGGGAACAACATGCCCACCGTCCCGCTCGACTTCACCGTCTGCGAGTACACACAAAACATGATGACCCGGCTGCGCCGGCTGACGGACTACCAGCCTGCCGTTGCGGGTCTCCTCATCTCACTTGGCGATCGCAATTGGAACACGCCGTACACGCCGACGCTGACGACGAACCAGCAGTCCTTCGACGTCGGCGCGGACGGAAACGTGTTTCTGGCGAACTACTGCATGGATAGCATTGACCGTATGCTGGAAATAATCGAAGCGAAGGGCAAGGCGGTGATCAAGAAGCAGCAGCAGGTAGCCGTGCTGATGGTGAACAACGTCGCGTACGTGGAGACAGCGATCAAGCGCAGCGAGCTGGTGTCCGTGTTGAGCCTGGGCGGCGGCATGCAGAAAGTTGAGAAGTGGCGCAAGCGGGCTGTCGAAGAATACATGTCTCCGTATGTCTACATCCCATATACTCCCAACCACCTCCCATGCTACAGTGTAAGCATATCATCTGTAATGTTCGAAACGCGGCTAACAATACATGGACTCGTACAGGTGGAAGGAAGCGGCTGGTTACCTCCTGGATATGACCTACACCAGCAAAGCCGCCATCACAGTCACCGCCGCCGGCAGCAAGCCTTCGCTGACCTCCAAGGACAAGGAGGCGATCAAGGAGAAATTCAAGGCGTTCAACACGCTCTTCGACACGCTGATACAGAGCCATAAGTCGTATGTGTTTCCAGACAAGGAGGTCAAGGCGATGCTGTTCAAGGAGATCACATTCATCAGTCCGCTCTACGGGCGGTTCTACGACAAATACCACGAGGTGGTAAAGGATAAGCATGTCAAGTATGATAGCGCCGGGTTGCAGGCCGTGCTCGCGAGCTGCAATCAGTAGCTTGGTTGGTCGCTGCGATTGGTGCGGTGTTTTAGCGGTGTGTTTTTGGCTGTAATGGTTTGAACAAACGGGCGGGGGACTTCGTGTATCTTGTTGGAGTATATTTTTGGAGCTTTGATACGTAATATCCATCGGCGGCATCCGTCCGATTGCATCTGTAGTTATTTGCGCAAGCCGTTACCTAGCGCTATCTGCTGTATTTTATATGAATTGATGCGCGTTCAATCGCAATCCCACAATCCCACGTTTTGCGTATCCTGCCATGCAAGGAACACCAGACGACATATGTACACGCCGCCTCCTCAGAAAATATGAGGATTTCATAATTTTTATGGAATTTTCCATCTCTAAGATAATGTTACATTGTGGCTTGTCCTAACCAATCGATAACCTGAGCGCTTAATGCGGGTAGCTACGGCAGTTGTGGCTCGTTGATGGGCATGATTGGAATACTAAGACTCCTGCTAGCTGGTAATCGACACGCTGAATACTATACACACTTTACGAGTGTTGATCCAGGCGGTATAGAAAAGACCGGATCTGCAGAGTAAGGGTGTAATTTTGGATTTTCTTGGATTTTTGTTACCAGCAATTGATAGATCTGTCGCGTCGTTCCGGAAATATACACATCCTGGCTCTTAGGTACGTGTCTCACATCAAAATTAGCCAGATATAACTATAGCATCGGGCTAATCAAATGAATAGATTGAAAATGGTACCATTGCCACTGTTCTTAGCGGCAAGGTAGCGGAAGGTACCTGCTTCGGAGCCAGATGGGTTTCTCTAGTAAAAGCGTGATTGGTATATACTTATATATCTCTTTACTTCCACTATGTCAGCAGATGTCTTGCGTCTAGAATATTTCACTGATTCAAATAAGGATATTTATAAGGTAGAATTCTTTAACTACAGTTCCCTCTTTGTTGCTACAAAAGGCTGAGCTCAAACAGGTGGTTGAAACACCTCCACAGACAGGTCAATTAGTTACATATAGGGACAAAGAAGTTGGTCCCGTCTGTAGTGCGTTAAATCATACAACGGCGTAAAACTTTCCGGTTCATCTCCATGATTGATCCAATCATCCCAGCTCCGAAAAAGTGGTGAATGAGGTCGATAGGTAAGCGTGTTCCCGAAATCAACATCGGGTGGTAAATCCGGCAGTTTAAAAGCAAAAAATGCCTTTATTGTTCGATCGAGCTCTCTCGTTTCCCATAGCCAGTTCAAGCAGACACCTGCGAAGGGTTCTGGGCCAAGATTTCTCTGCATTGTGCTTTCAAAGGCATCAAAATCAGCGTAAACGTTATGAAGGTTCAGCCCCCCTTCAATTATCTCAAGGACCCTTTCCGCCGAACCAATTTGGACCGCCTTGTTAAAAGCCTCAAGTAACGCCTCGGCCTCTTCTTCTACCATATACCCAGCATTGTGAAGAATACCTTTTGCAACATCGTTGTTCGGCTGAATTGCATTTAGGGCACAATGCTGGGTAATTGATACTTTAAGATCAAGAAGGATTTCCATGGCCTCTTCAGCGGACTTTTCCAAAACTGCCAAACGGCATGCGTACTCGAGAGCTGTCTCCCTTGTAGTTCCGTGTCGAAGATTGAGGTCCCCTCCATAAGCCACCAGTAATTCCAAAGCTTCCGTAAACTGGGTTTTATCAATTTCAACTCCTCGATAAACGGGTCCACTCATATAGCTTCGAAGCAAATTTCCTAGTTGCAGCTGAGTAGTTCCGGGCCCGAAAGCAAACCCTTTTTTTGAAAATGGCTGAGCAATATCGCCTATAAACAGTGTGACTAGGAAATGGCCAAGGTGCCCCAATGACCGACTTCATTGGGGTTTGCACCATTTTCCAACCAGAATTGTAGCCTTTGGATTAGCTCATTCCCTCGTGATCTTGTCGATAGGTGCACAATGTGTAGAGGCGATAGAGGTAAGTTTTTAACCAAATCGTGGTTCCCACCACCAAGCTCGACGGTAAAATGAATATCATTTTCCAGGCGTGCTTGGCTGTGGATCAGCCAATCCAACAAACAGCGTCTTTCTGCTTCTAGAGTACCTGCATCTTTCGGGGCTCCTGTGTTGTAGAGAGATACGTCCGAAAGAGACGCAAATATTCCCAAGAAAACGTCATTCGCTGCTCCTTCCCTGTACATGCTAGCAGACAGGTACAGAGCCCATCGACCTACAAGGTATGGATTAACATTGAAGAGTTTATGATTTTGGATAATTGTTGACACGCAAGATATCCAACTCTCAATATTTGAATCCATAAATTCGAGGGAGGTTTCATCGATAAAGCTAAAGACGCAGTATAAGTAGTATATTGTCTCAGATTCTGTCGTCTGGAAGCCCGGTAGAGTTGTCAAGGCCTTAAAGGATTGGAAACAGAATTCGTATTCTGGAATATTCCAGTTGGGCACTTTTGCAGTCTCCAGAAAAAATGAAGACGATACATTGAGTTTTGTCATGGTGGTATATTGTTGGAGTGGCCCTTCGATTGAATTCAACCATTCCAGATACCATGTAGCGCCAATATAATAGGCCAAGAAAAGAGGGGACGTTGTCTGAGCGTCCTTCAGGAAGGAATGGCGGTCTTTATAAAGCAAGAACCCACTCCAAGGATACCCTCCTTCAAGTCGACTCCCATGACCATCAAATTGGTCATCTCCCATGTGACAAAGTATCGCATAAACCGATCTACCGTACATCATCACTCTTTGCAGCCTTTCCGAAGGGCTCCGGTGTGATCCGAAAAACTCCTTGACAGCTTGGCTAAAGATTTCCCATTTATGGGAGCTTTTGGCCTTAGCACAACGTCGAAGCTGTCGAGCCAAGCATTCGTAGACAAAAATGCAGAAGACAAGAGATGGAGGGAGCTTATATGCGAGTCCCTGGAGTCTACGAGGCCGCAAAAGGTCGTGAAACTGGTAATCACCATTTGTTTCATACTGCATGATATAATCGAGTTTGTCGAGATGAGGGTATTTCTCATGGGGAAAGTCTCTGATATCCGGCATGTCGTAGCCACGAAGACAAAATATTGAAAGGTAGACAGGATCGAAAAAGGTAGCCCGACCGTCGGTGGCCCCGAGGAAATCCAAGCAATCCATAGCCACCGAGTTGATCGTTTCCTGCGGTTGAAAGGATACTCCCAGGAAGTGTTCATCGGCTTGTCGCAAAAACTCTACGACGGACAAATGAAGAAAGCGAATAACATATTCTTTCCTGTCGAGGACCAGCAGGTTTCTACAGATCTCTAAAAGGGAGTCCAGGTTTAGATTCGCTGATGTTTTCTCTCGAACCGCCCCAAGGAGCTCCGTAGGTTTAAGCGGTGTTAGGGTTCCAAGAAGCCAGAGGAAGGCTGTGATCGCTGCTTTTGTCGCAAGATCGCCAGCTTCTTTTATTTGGGCAATAATGTGTTTGTAGGTTGCTTCAAGAGTCTTTGGGAGTTTTAGAAGGCAGGCATCGACTTCAGACGCACTCGTAAGCCTACAGAGTTCCTTCATTTGCAAATCTGCCCAAAGGAACCTGAAATTTATAGGTCAGAATGGGAAGAAACTTTCAGTGTTCTAGTGAAACTTACATTCCGCGACATTTTGTCTGTAGTTCCGTGACGACCTTCATCTTCGCCTTTTCTCTTTCGCTCCAGGGCTCTCGAGGCAAGAATCTCTTTTTGTTTAAGTAATCCTGCATTTTAGTAGCAATGAAAATCTTCACATCTTCTGACGTGTCCTGTAGTTCAATGTAATGCTTTGGAACGTTCTCAAGTTGGATATTCAGATCCACTTCATGCGGACGGCTTGATACGAAGATTTTCAAAAGGCAGTTCGAGACCTGGACAAGGTCGGCCAGCCATGTAGTCAAGTCCCATCGTGCTTCGTTTTGGCACTCGTCCATAGCGTCGATGATGATAGTTATACTTGGATATAGCTGGCCCACAGCAATATCGTTTATCATCTTGCAAACTTCGGTAAAAGTCGGACTGGTTTTATGGTTTCCGGCATTCACTCTCTTTCGGTATTCCTCGGCGATGGGTAGCTGGAGAGGGCTACCCGGATGAAGAGTGGCCATCTGCTTCAAGAGGGACCCTGAGATACTCTCTGCTGTTGTCCGTGATTGATCTTCCCCTTTGCCGTCACTGTAGAAGTACGCTATACAATCATGGCTCTTTGAATTTTCTCTCTCATCCAATAATAATCGAACGACAGATGCCCTTCCAAGTTCAATCAGTAACTGATATGAAACACATATTTCCATTTCGTGGATATACATACGTCAGCCTTGTCTTACCGCTGCCGGCTTGGCATCAGTCGGATAGTCAGTGTACTGTTTTGTGAATAAAAGGGGCTCGTGAAATCTAGCTAGCTTACCATCACCTTTCAGCCAGAAAATTGAAGATGAGCTTGATTTCCGCCATTCTAGGAACTTCGCGTTATCATGCAGCCAGGTGCAGGTGCCCGGTGTTATTGTATCCACAACGAACTCATGCTGATGGTGATGATTTATTGACGATGCCCACTGAAGAGCTTCCCCTCGTTCTTGTTCTAAATGAGGTGATAATTTTCCGGATTGTCAGGTCCAGTAACATGAGGGTTGCCATAAATTTCAGGCGTATCCAAAAACTTACTGCTTAGGTTATCACTGATACTTTCGACTATTGTGTCGATCCGAGATATGGGTCCGGTGAATCCATCGATGAGAAGTTTTAGAGCTTCAAGTTTCCCCAAATGCGAAATATCCTTGTCATGAACTCCTAGCACACAAGTCAATAAGTAGTAATTGTTTTTTTTTTGGTTTGTTTTGCTAGATGAGAACTGAACATAGCGAGGCTTCTTTTGCTCAATACTAGGAATATAACTTACTCTGAGCCTTTACAACTTCAACATCTTTCAGCGCCTCTATTTCATCTGTTTGTAGGTCACTAAGATACTCCGAAAACTTATCAGGTAAAATAGCCCTAGCAGCGCGGCCTGAGAACGCTCATCAGTAATTATTATCTTCTTTCGTCAGGGTGCTCCTTTGAGGCTCTAGCACTCTTACCTATTGTCGAGGTTTCGAAAAATCGCTTCGATTTTGTCAGGAATCGAAGGATTGACATATAGAAAGCAACGAGTCGTTTTTTCAATGTCTCCTCGTACTCAAACCCAAAGCCGATGTACATCTTCTCGTATGCTGTAAATCTCCCAATCGTGCAAATAACCTTCTCGATACCGATTAAAATGGTAGCTTTGGTCTCGAAGTCGGATATTGCTGACTGTAACACGAACCGTACCGCAGCCCATGGCAGTGCCGAGTGTACAGGATCATACTGCACTGCTATGTCACCAACTGTTACGAACTTCTGGATCCACTTGACCGCCTTCTCAGCTATATCTCGAAGTATTATTTCCTGATTTCCCCAGGTTATTTTCCATGCCTTCGCACGGGACGCCTCGCGAAGGCCTTTAGTCTCTTCAATGAGAAGCTGTATGTGGTCTTGCCATGTGACTTTAGTGGAATCGATTTGGCCTAGAAAGATTTTTTCGTCATCAGAAAGCTTTTCGAAAGCTTCTGCCCAGAGATCAGGTCCCTGTGATTTAGGTTCTTTTGGTTTCACTAGGCCATTGTTGGCAGTAGTAACAGTGGCGATAGTGGCGATAGTGGTAGTTGCAGTGACCACAGTAGCGGTGGTCGCAGCTGATGTATTCGTCGTAGAAGTTGGTAGTGGTGGTGTTGCTCCCGTAGCTATATATGGAGCTTGGGTTGTTGTTGGCGATGGCGGATCCGCAGACGAATCTATAGTATCGGGCGGTTGACTTATAGTAATCTGTGGCGGTACCGGTGAACGCGAAGCACTCGATCCCGATGAAGATGCTCGAGAGCCTGATATGTGAACTACGGACGGTTGACTAGCGACAGTTGTCGATACAGCATTCGTAGTATTTATGGTAGTTACAGACGGCATCCTTGTGATGGTCTCTGGCAGTTGAAGACCCAAAGCTGCTAATGAAACACTTGAGGCTGCTACCAGTTTTTCGTGGCCCGCTGGGTTGGATTTTGGACCATAATGCCGTGATGAGGAACTTTTGGACCTCCGTCGAGCAAAAATTCTATCAAAATGAGATTTTCGAGGCTGTTTTGAGGGTTCTTGTGAGCTCATGGTGACAAAATTTTATTCTGGTTTATCGATCTATTATTTTCCCGATGGGAGTTTTGAAGGCTTCTGACAGTTGGGTTCGAAAGGGGTTTCCAAAGCTTTGAAGGTAAGATACTGTAAGAGAATGGTTTCATCAAGTTCAAGAATCAACCCGTCCATATATATTGCTATCTGGTGCAGCACATCCTATACAACATTGCAGTACGGATGGAAAGGCCCCAAACCCCGCATAAAAGTCTCAACGCGGAGCTTCTTAATACTAGTCTACATTAAAGTGTGCCGCCGTCTAATGTTCTATTGCCTCAAAGCGAAGTTTCTGGATGTTTGCTATATCCTATGTAGTTTGCTATATGCATAACCAAAGTGAAGCAAGTCCGCCCCTCATTGGCGTGCGGCGGGGCATGAAGTCGGAGCAAACATCCTTTCCACTTTATGCAATGTGCCATCTTGCTACAGCTATCTGTTACCGATTTTCTTAGAGCAAACTTCTCAATCCACAGATAATTTTAGAATCGACCACAAATTTTCTTCAGATATGTTTCCAGCCATTATGAGGCACAGTATCGGAGGAGAGCCACTCCTGTGAGCCCTCATTGAAGAGCAGCCACTAATGACCTGCAATCTAAGGAGAAGATACCCACTGAGGGCTGAATTTTAATTCTAAATGGTCTCGGGGCAGATAATTCTAATATTATTCTTACATTTGAAGCTATATTTAGTTGAGATCCAAGCACGGGTAGTTCCGATGGAGTAAGCTCATGAGATGTAAAACCTTCCAATAAGCCTCTCCCACCATGACCATTGTGACCGCTTTTAATACACCAGCGGGCAGAGCCCCAACACAAAAAATCCAACACTTCCCAGTAAAACCGCCATCCTGTACTGCATACCTAGCCTTGGCCTTCGTGTCTCTAGTTATGAGACCGGCCTCAATGCTACGCGCAATAACTGCATACCGAGCGGAAAAGAAGACCAAGCGAATGTAACCTACAAGTTCTTAAAAATTCGGAAGGGTCTTGTCTTTCCGAAAAGTCCACATTGTATATATATCAATAATCTTATTATCGAAATAATGTCAGGGTTTTAGCCCCTTACGCATAGCACCTGTTGTGGATCCGAATATATCGGATTTCACCAGACGTCGCAGTAAAGTCACTGAATGGGAGACAAGCGCCTGGCTTGCATTATATTCTCGGTGAGCATAAGATCAACCATTGCATCGGCAAACATCCGTCATTATACCACTCTTGGCTATAGCTAAAGTACTATCTAAAAAGTTATCGTACAGGTAAGATAATTGGCGGAAAACTACAACGCAATAGCCAGAGAAAATACCACAAGGAAAACTGGAAATAAAACATCACAGCTGGTAACATAATAAGGACATGAAAAACGTGCAGGCTAGCTAGCTGGCCAGGAACAAGAATTAAAGCAGACCTTTTCAAACAAATGAGAAAAATAGTCATAACAATCGTAAGAAAACTGCTTTAAACAAGTCAAATCAAGCAAGGCGTGTGAATCCTCACGCCTGCTTTGACAACTGCATGACATACGCACGCCGTATGCAACATGCATGCGGACAAATATACAACAAGAGTGCTTGTCGCCTTCCGGCCAGATAGCTCAGATCGGTGGGATTGAAATAACTCCCCACCAAGCATGCCATGAATCCCACCATGCACGCCTGTCTCCGATCCTCCGTCCGAGATGGCCGGAAAACTCACACTCTCCGCACTCAATCGACCGTCGAATGGGCCGTTCCCAACACGCCGACCCGCCGCTTCAGCAGCCGATACTCACGATACAGCTCCAACAGCTCCGCCAGCGACGGCCCGCCTCCGTTCGCACCATCGAAGCGATTCTACCGCTTGATCGCGCGCTGTATCCAGCTCACCCGCGACTGCTTTCCCTTCCCCTCAGGCTTGCTCCCTTCCGGCGTGTCCGCTCCGGATGGTGGCGTCGGCTGCGCGCTCGGCCCGCCGGATGCTTCTGCGGCTAGCTCGGGATGCATTTTCTGCAGCTTACTGTTATGTCGCCGCGGAGCCTGCTGCTGCGCGTTTGATTGGTCCCATTCGTCTTCATAGTAGTCGACGCCGCCGGGGCCGTGATGGTGATGATGCTGGCCCTGTCCTTGCTGGCCCTGCTGCATTGCAGCGCCGACGTGGCGCTCAGCTTCGCCAAGGTCGAAGTGGACGGCGCTCTGCTGGGGTAATATCACCTGTGCGATACCCTCCTGGTGTGCGGGCACGCTGACGGGTGGTGGCGCAGCGGTCTCAGCGCGATAACGGTCGAAGACTTCGCGTTTACGGCGGTCGAGGTCTTCCATTTGCCGGCGGTAGTTTGCTGTCAGTACTTCTTGCTGCGTCTCGAGATCGCGTAGCTTCTCTTTGACTTCGCCCATACGCTGGCGTTCACGGTTGAAGTAGGAGACGGCATCCGCGATCGTCTTGTCCTGCAGGTCGAATTGGTTGCGGACGTACTCGTCAAAGTTTGTGGACCCAACGGGGGTGCTGTTGTTGGTCTCCATGGCGGCGGGAGTCGAGTTGCTGGTGCCGCCTGCGTTGGTGGTTAACGGTGCTGGCTCGATGCGGCGGGAGGTGTTCGAGGTGTAGGCGTTTACGTTTGGCGAGCGAAGACTGCCGGAATGCGAGATCTGAGGTTGCTTGCCGTTACTGCTGCCGGGGTTGGAGCCCTGGTTGTAGGATGCTGAGCGGTCTGGAACGTAGTTTCCGGTGGCGGCGGTGGACTGCTGCGGTTGTTGTTGCTCGTAGGAAGAGGTCTGTTTCATGGGACGCAGGGGGAATGGGGCGCCTCCTATTATCGGTGTCGTGACCTGCAGTTGTCCCATGACAGTGGCCTTCGCAACGAGGTTTTCCCAGATGTGGCCGCACTGCGGCGAGTCCTTCGTCGGGTAGGAGTTACCTGCGATGAGGGTTCGCTGCCAGCCGTCGAGACGCTTCTGTAGAGAGGAGGAGATTTCCGGCCAGCGCGTGAGCTCGGCTGAAACGGACTCGGCGGAGCGGCTGATGATATCAAGGCCCGCGAGGTCTGACGCGGAGCGGCTCGTGGGGCCCAGCAGGATGAGGTTGATGAACTCGCGGATGATCCAAGAAGAGGTCTGGGAGAGAACGGTACGGACGTCCGAGTAGCGGTCTGAGAGCCGGTCCTCGTCAAAGTAGCGGCCGGAGATGGCAAAGTGGAGCGGGTACCAGAGGGCCTTGACGTCCTCCGGCGAAAAGACGAGCGAGCGCGAGAGCTCGCTGGTGTCGAGGCGCGGGCGCTCGGAGCGATTGGTTCTGCGAGATGATCCAATTTCCGTCAGCAAGGCCGGTTTATATTGTCGCCAGCGAAGCGCATCGCGGCACATCAAAACAATCGGGTAACCGGGAGGGATGGTGCAACGTGGAGGGTGGAACCTGAACCTACTTGGCTTGTGTCGCCCTGTCCTTGTACACCCGGCCGAGCTCCGTGCGGTCGACGATAATACTGGCGAACTCGCGATGGGACTCGGCGAGCAGGGCGGTGAGCTGGCGCAGGCAGTCTCGGGCGTAGCTGCGCGCGGCGGCAGCAGCAGCTTCAGGAGGGCCGGAGCCGGAGTGCGGGGTGGAGTACTTGAGGACCTCGCCGAGGAGGTCGTCGTCGAAGGACCGGACGCGGGTGAACAGATAGGCGAGCTCCCAGCGCAGGTAGAGCTTCCACTCGTCGGCGTTGGTGGCGCGGCTGGCAATCTGCAGCTCCTCGATGGGGGCCTCGACGGCAAAGTTGCCGGTGGTCAGTTGGAACATGCCGGGTTATATAACAAGAAAGAGGCCTAGGGATCCCCTGCGGGCGACGGGGCCGTCTGGGCGGCGCTTGTTGGTGCTTGCGACGTAATTGTACGTGCGAGGTCAACTGAGGCGGGCGAGAGCGACAGAGTTATAAAGGGGCGGCGGGCGACGATAGTTGGTTGGGCGCGGTAAGTCGCGATGCTGAGAGAGGCAAGTCCACGCTGAGGCGCGCGAGCAGACGGACGGTAATGTCGGGATGCGCAAGCTCCTACGACTGCGAGACGGGCGGGCGCAGGCCGGCTGATTGGTCGGGCTCTGCGGGCGAGCGGAGACGAAGGAGACGGTGATGATTGTCGCGATGCAGAAAGTGCGCTGTTCGAAGGAGAGAAAGAAGGAGAAGAAGAAGAGAAGAAGAAGAGGCGGCGGGACAGCGACTTTGACCCGTGGTTCGGTCTCTTCCTTCCCGCCGGCCGGTCTGTCGTGCTTCCCAGCCAGCGCATTTTGCGGCGTCGCCAAAAAGAGGTGGCCGGGCACCGCCACAGCCGCCACAGTTACACGAAAGGCTTACGTAAGTGTGGCGCGGCTCAAACTCTGCCGCCAATTCGACGGCGGCCTCAACCTCAACTCCAGACCACGATCACGATCACGATCACGGATACGGCGTCGACCCTCGCTCCCTGCGCTTTGCTGCCGCCAATTGGCATCCGACTCCCGCTGAAATACGCGGCCGACCTGGAATGCACTCCCGGTGACATGCTCCCGGCGTCCCGATACCGATAAGCCCCACATTCCTCGCCGCAGAGAGAATGCTGATGCTACGTCCCGCCGCCGGCATCGCCCACCAGGCGGATTCCGTCTGTCCCCGCCGCCTGGCACTGCTCTCTCGCTCGCGGACACGGGCCGCCGCTTGCAGTTCGCGGCGCTCCAACAGCTCGTACACATCCAAACGTATGTCGAGCACCTGATATCCATATCCACGCATGCATGCATGCACGGTTTCTGTTTTCCGATCCGGCGCGATGGGTGGCATTGCTGACCCGGACGCCAATGTCACATAGCCTTCAACGACCCTCCGAACCCGTCGACGCCGGCATCCTGGCGGAGCCTGCAGCCCGGCCGAACCAACAACGTCAACGTTTCCGAGGCCCTTCCCTTCGTCAACGAGCGCAACCAGTCCCGCGAGACCCGAATACGACCCGAAACCCAAGACCCGCGCCGGCATCGCCAGATATCCTCCCTTCGCAATGACGGTACCTCGTTCAAGCCGCAGTCCTTCATGCCACAGGGTAGCTATGGCTCCAACCCCCAAGCTCGACCTACGAGACTTGGCGCCTCCCCCCCAGCCAGCGGCCCGTACCCCGGCACACTGCAGTGGACGCCGCAGTCATCCGCGCAAACCGTCCAGAAGATGCTCCCCCCCGAGGACGACCACCGCGACGCTGTCAACGGCGACATCCCCGAAACTTCCCCGCGCAACCCTGCCTATAGCAAACTGATTCGCAAGATGCAGGACCTCGCCAACAACGGCACCCCTTCCGAAGTCTTCATCCACGCCCGTAGCATGGCCCACAAGGGCTACGCACCAATTCTCGAAGCCTACAGCTGTTTAATCCAAGCCTGCGCGAACCCAAAGGTTGGCTGCAGCATGCAGCAGGTCGCCATGGGCCTCCTCCAGGAACTCAAAGACGAAGGCTTCGTCCCGACGAGCGTCATCTACCACAACCTGCTTCGAATCTTCGCCCGCTCGCCCGATTACCTTACCATGGAAGCCGTGCTGAAAGAAATGCAGTCGGAACGCTGGATATTGCCGGACACCGAGGGCGCGCAGCACATCCTCCTGCATTACCTTGCCACCGGACAGCTGGAGCGCGCGATAGAGATGTTCTGGGAACGCCGCGGCAAGGGGGATAAAGTCATGTACAACACCTACATGGACATAATCAAGGCGCTCGGCCGCGTAAATGAAGTCGAGGAGGCAATGCGCGTCATGTCCGAGTTCCAGAAGGAGTGGGGGACCATCGGCGGGGCCGGTCTCCAGCCCATGGCCTGGTACGAGCTGCTCAACATCGCCGCCAGCAACTACCATGTACGTCCATATACTCCCCTTATTTACGGTTGACCACCATGCTGACTCGCGAATACAGTACGACGGCGTAATGTACATCTGGCGCAAGGTCGTCCAAGGCCCGTCCGGCAACCCTGCCAGCGCACGTAACACCCTTAACCCCGACGATGGCCTCTGCCTCAAGGTCCTCAACACTGCCGGCCGCCATGGCGCTCCCAAGCTCGCGCTGGAAGTCATCCGGATAATGCACAACCGCAACGCAGCTATCAGCGAGCACCACTTCGCCGCGCTGATCGCCGCCTACGCGAAGGCCGGCGACATCCCCTCCGCCTTCCGCACGCTCACCGTCATGCGGCAGCAGGGCGTCAACCCGACCACCACTACCGCCAACGCCATCGTCGACGCCCTCGCATCCAATGGCCAGTTAGATGATGTAGACTCTGCGTACGCGGCGCTCAAAGATTTCGCAACGTCCCCCTCGGATATGGAAGTCGTCGACGTCACCGCCTTCAACGCCGTCATTGCGGCCTGCGTACGACTGAAGGACCTCGAACGCGCACTCGGCGTCTTCTCCGAATGCGCGACGCTAAACATCTCGCCGACGACAGAGACGTTCAACATCCTCTTCGCCGGCTGCGTCGAATGTTCCGTCTCGCCGGAAGGCGAAGCTGCCCCGCCGAATAAGGAACTGGCCATGTTCCTCGCTGGCGAGATGAAGGAAATCGGACTCCGGCCCGACGCGCTGACGTACGAGGAGCTGCTTAAGGTGCATCTATACCAGGAGGACGAATACGACGAAGCCTTCACGTACCTCGAGGAGATGAAGGAGATAGTACCGGAGGGCAAGGTGCGGCCGATGGTGTACGAGTGGATTGCGAGACGGTTGGAGGAGAAGGGCGACGAGCGGCTGCAGATGGTGGTGGAGGAGATGCTGGCGATGGGGTATCAGGGGGCTGCGGCGCCGTGGGCTGAGTTGATGAAGACGGTGGCGCCGGGGCTTGTATATAAAGATTAGGAAGTACTCGGTGTGGTATTTTATTCGTGTATCTACTTGTTGCATAGGTCTGCGGCCGTTATGTATGTATATTACGATGCGATACGTTCGTCTGAGGGTGCTACGATTTCGTTCGGTAAACTCGGTCCACCGCTCCTCGGCGTATCGGAGGGGCTGCCGTCGCAGCGTCGGAGAGCGCATGAAGCTGCAGCCATCGGACCGGCTAGATATGCAGGTGTATGCATTCTTACGTATGCGCGGCGTTCGCGATTCGTGACAGGGCGATAAAGCAAGACGGTAGGTGAGACGGACGAGTCGGCGAGAATGGAGAATAAGACTAGGCATGTCCTAGCCGTGCTCCGGTGCTCCTGGTTCAAGACGAGTTTATCTTCGTGGGTATATAGTTTAGTATACAATACCGCCACTCCACCAAATCCTCATGACACCAGATTAGATAGATACGGCAAATCGTTCCATCCAACGCACGCGCGTATCCAAGCACGCGACACGCAGTCGACCGTACGTGATAGGTGACGTAACTCAGCACTCTACATCCCCCGCCCCCTGCCGCCGCGCGTGGGGCCCCCTCTGCCGCCGCGAAACTCCCCCCGTCCACCACCGTGGCCGCCGCGCCCTCTATCCCCGCGCGAGTGCTCGCCACGTCCGCCGCGGTCGCCGCGGTCGCCACCGCCACGCATTCGGTTGCCAGAGCCGCGGTCGCCGGTGTTACCGCCGCGGTGGTGGTCGCCGGATGCGGCGGCGGCGGCCTGCTGTTCTTTTACGATGTCGATAATTTCGTCGGGGACGCGCAGGTATTTGATGTTGTTGCCGCGGACGTAGGCTTCCGGGAGGCGGTGGAACGTGTCGCCGTCCTGTTGTAGATGTGTGTTAGCATCTGCTCCATCCGTAGTGGTACTTGTTAGAGCTGTTGGTGGCGGTCGACGGACAGGACTTGTCTGGATGACTTCTTTTAGCGTTAGGTTCATCCATGTATCGCAGGAGACAAGGTGGCCGTTCAGCGTCTCCCCGTTCTTCAGCTCGACGAGCAGCGGGTGGCCCTGCACTGTTGTCAGGAGCGTGAGCGGTAGCTGCGGTGGAAGACATCTGATTAGCTTGCGTCCGGTACCTGTACAGGTATCGGAGCTCTGTTTGCGGACTGACCATTGTAGAGAGCGAGAGTGTGTAGCGGGGGTATAACGTGTGCTCGGCGCGTCACCGAGAGGGCGGATGGCGTATGTGTACGGCAGTTGGAGGGCGCGAAGGCGGTGATGGGAAGTCTTGAGGGTGGATGTGGGGTGGTGGCATGGGCGTAGACGTCGACGAGGAAGTTTGACGGATGTTGAAGATGCTGGTTGGCTGGCTGGCTGGCGGCCGGGAATGGCCTGGGAGGACAACGCATCGCGCGCATTTTACCACACGTCCAAATTTACTTGTTCCACCACGTGTGCATCTTGAGATTTGAGTTAGAATCCACCTTGACAGACGGTCTTGATACTCTCGCACTTCAAATATATCTCTCGCGAAGGCATAAATAATAGATTACCATATTTCTAGCAAAGTCGTAAAGTATGCAGGCTCCTTTGTGTATTTAGTTTGATTCAATATATTAATTCCGGCCTTCGCAAGCCCAAAAGGACGACTGTCTGGTTTACGACACGAATTCCTGCCCCTGTTCAGAAGCAATATTATACCACCACGAGAACCACTTGGAGCTATGTACATAGGAACTACACTGCCATCGAATATTTCCATCAAAGAATATCAACCGTCCGCTCGGTCCACGTCGGCGGGCTGAGGTCCGGAATCGGCCCCAGCATGTTCAGCACGAGGTCATAGATATCCCACAGCGGCTGCTCCCAGCAGTCCGCAAGTGTCTCGATCCGGTCGGATATCCCGGGCACTGTCCATTCCAGCCGTTGCCCATCCGCCTCCGCCTCGTCGAGTTCAAAAGACTCTATCTCACTCGTTTCGAGCACTATTTCTTCATCGTCCGCTTGCCAGGGCCCGATCGGCTGGTCTTCGGGCTCGAAATGGACTTGTTCCTCCACCTGAATTTGATCATCTAGCTGTAAATTCTGCTCGTCTTCGTACGGCGCAAGCTGCTCCTCCTCGATGATTTGACTTTCCGGCGCTGGCTGCTGCGGATTACCCGGTCGCTCGGCGAACGGGTCTCTGTCCGTTACCATCGCGTCGAACGCATCGCTGAGCATGAGTGTTCGCATGTCGTTCGCGGCGTCCGCGGCTTCATCTGCGATTTCGCCAACGGTATCATACGCCCGCTTGAACATGTTGATGAACGCCCGCCGCCCGTCCGTGTCTAGCGTGATGTTCCCATTCACCACGCTCCCATCCTCGATCATCAGCGCGAGCGTCTGTATGTTCGCGAACGGTGGGATGCCAACGGGGAACGTATGGCCTGGGACGCGGTCGATACTCCACGCGAACATCGTAATCTGATTACGCAGGTCCACAAAATCCTTAAGATAATCCGCCAGCGTGCGGCGTACACCCTCCGCCTGCTCGACGCTCGCAAAGCCGAAGCGGCGGAGCTCGGCGCGGGCGACGGCCGGCGTAGCGGGCGGAGACGACATGCGGTCTATGGCGGCGCCAAAGTTCTGCCAGACGTTGAGGAGCACGCGGAGCAGGAAGGTTAGCGAGCGCGGGTATGCGTCCGGCAGCATGTGGATGTCTTCCGGCCCGCCGAGCGGGCAGGCGATGCGGCGGCGGGCTTGGAAGTTGTCGATTTGCTCTCCGATTGTCATGATCGTGTCGGCTTCTTGGAGGAGATAGCTGCGCCAGTAGGGTTCTATCGGGAAGGTCACTTGGACGGCCAGGGCGGCGGGTACGAGGGCTATCACGGCTAACAGCGCCGGCCACAGCCTCGGGCTGGTGAGCTGGACCCGCGGACGCATATTGTCTTAGAGGGGCCAGCAGACTTCAATGACACTGGAATATATAGATATCGATGATGCTTGCCATGCGTGTGCATGTGCGTGGCGATGCATGGCTGAGGTTGTTTCTACGCATGCAGGCGCGAGAGTCGCCATTTGCGCTGATTTCGAAGTTTTATATTCAGCCCAGCAGGTTCAACTTGCGCGTGAGCGTAAGTCGTCCGAAAGCCGACCTCATCCCACGGACTGGTGAAGTCGAGTCCACGGACCCAGCGATGAAGCATGGGCACATCAAGAAAACACTGAATGTAGGCTAGCATGGCCATATGGGTCACTCGAGAGCTAGCTAGCTTGCTCAAGACATCATGGAATGGGAGCTCGTATAAGCCTATCAGAAAAGTGGATCTAGATCTCTTGGCGAGAAGATGTTTCTGCAGGCGGCAACTTAACCGAGTTCGCCGTCAACATTCCTGCATTCCAACGACAACATCTTTAAAGCCGTTGCATGCGCAAGGCTGTAGTTGAGTCCGACCCGGCGTTCGACGGCCCTTGTAACGTATATATATAAAGGTGGCCATATCTATAGATATCACGGGGATGTACAATCCGATTGCTGCCAACATCCTCGGTACCGCCGGCGCGGTGAGTCTCGAATTCTAAAAGCCGCATGGCATTCATTCTTCAATACATGCAAAACCCATGCTCGTCATTTCACGTAACGATACCCCAGTACCAATAAAAAACAAGATTATATGAAAACGCTAATAGGCCGGTCTCTCGATGGTATATAGGTCTGCTGGTCCGTCCAGCTCATCCCCCAAATCATAATCAACTACCGCCGCCACCACACAACCGGCCTCCAACCATCAATGATGCTCCTCTGGGCCGCCGCCGGCATCCCGCTCGGCATCTACAACGTCCTCAGCAACTTCAACATCGCACTACGCATCCAGCCGCAGATCCTCACATTCCTAAGCCTGGTAACGTGGTCCCAGTGCAAATACTATTCCTCGCACTGGCGCGCCACGACCGCCGTCCTCGTCGCCTCGGCAATCGGCACCTTACTCGCCGGCATCGAAGTCGGACTCATCTACGCGCTCCGCATCCCGCAGCGGCGGGGTGTCGAGTGGCCGGTGACGATGATGGCGGTGTTGTCAGCGGCACTGTTGTCGCTAGGTGTATTGCGGCACTACTGGGACATTTGGACGAATAAAACGGTGAGAGGGATAAGTTTTCTGTTCGTCTTCATTGATGCGCTGGGTGATTTGACGAGTCTGGCGGCGGTGTTCTTCGAGCGGCATGTGGATGTGCTGGGTATGGTGATATATGGGAGTGAACTTGTCCTCTGGCTGGGCGTTATGGCGTGCGGCGGATGGTTCAATCTACGGCCATGGGTGGCGCGGTATCTGAAGAAGCGGAGGACGAGGTCTGTTGAGGGGGAGGGTGAAGGTGAGGTGAGGGGCAATGCTGTGATGATGCATGACGGGGTTTCTTCAACATCGGTATTCAGGACAGCTGGCGCCGCGGACGCCCCGGGTACAGTTACGAGGCGCGAGGTACGGACGGGAGATGTAGATGATGTGTAATATATTTCTATCTGTCGTTGAGTGTGCTATGTTGAATTGTCTCGTAAACCAGGTCCCTAGTCTAGCTCTGTCATCGGCAGCGCCATACCAACATAGAAGCCGGGCTCGTCCACATTGTGGTTCTTGTAGCTAAATTATGACCTGCAGTCAGCATCTACCTAGAATATAATTCAACGAGTCTGCAACTTGCTATCGTCATCGAAAGTAGCGGAGTATGAATGGTAAGTAGGCAAAATCGAATACCTGAGAACACCAATCGCACCGGGCGAAAACATCATGGGTAGCGGATCGTCCAGCGGATACCGCAACCATCTCTTCACGAACGCTCGCAAGATGAGGCCATGGGCGACCTAGTTGGCCATATGCATCTTCAGCTCAGCACACGAGGGACCACAAGACAAGTATAAAAACACTAAAGAATCCACATATGAAAGGCAATCATGACTGTACTAACCAGGACGACATCAGCTGGCTTCTCGCTGTTGTTGATACACGGCTCTTGGATCTCGCGAATCTTCGCAATCATCTTGTCCAGTCTATCAGTGACTTGCTCTGCGGACCTGCACCAATCAGCGCCATCACCTCCACATACCATATCACGACCCATCATCCCAAGCACATCACACACATCGTAAAGAATACGGGCATCGATAAAAGGATTGGGAATATGATACGCACTCGCCACCCTCACACCCATCCCGCCAGATATTCCACGGCCTCTCCCCATCCATCCCCCGCTCCTTCCTCCTCGCGCGGATCTCACCAACAAGCAAACCCTCATAATCGCCATAATCCCACTCAGCGATGTCCTCCGTCACCGTAACCTTCTCGGTCGCCAGCGGCGGCACCCCGCCAGCAGCAGCATCACCAGCCGCGCGGGCATTCGAGGAGAACAGCAAGTCGAACGTCTGCCGCGCTCGCAGCCGCGGACTAACGTAGACGTGCGCGACATTCGCCGGGTCGATTAACTTGCCGGAGCCGACGAGCTGGCGGGCCGTGCCCGCGACTTGGGTTATGCCGTAGGGGGTTAGTGCCAAGTCTGTGGTGCCGGTGTAGCGCCCATTCTTGGTCCATTCCGTCTCGCCTGTGGTACGTTTCAGGTGAAAAACTTCCCGTTAGCATGGTGCATTCCCAGCTGGCTTTCCGGCACTGTTCTGACCGGCATCGATATACATATCGATATCGATAGTGAGGCATATGACATGACAGGATAAGCACGCCCAGATGCATTCGAATAGGAAACAGCATGCAGAATTCGGAACTCACCGTGGCGTGCGAGGAAGACGCGGGGCGTCGTAGCGTCGAGGTCCGACATCCTCTTTCAATACCAAAGGCTGTATTCTATACCGCTGTGCTTACTGGCTGTGGTGTTTGTGGACTCTCAAGTCGAGAAAGTTCGGCGGCTGAATTGAAGTGTCGACGAATGTTGCATATCACTCCCACAACGCGTAGCTTGTGTCACCACACAAGCCGAGGATTACGTATGCCATGGGAATCTCAGCCAGAGAATTACGCGTGGGCTGTAGACTGAGCTTGGGTACGACATCCGTTCTTATTTTCGGATAGAAGACGCTGGGAGACGGGAAAGGTCTTTCAACGGTCAGCTTGAGCGAATGACATAGCAAATCAGCCTCTACGATATACCCAGCACCCATCTACGCGCAGGCATTTCAGCGGAATATATCATATTGAAAACGAATTTCAGGACTACTAGCTTAGAGAAAAGGCTGTAAAGTATCTCGAGATTCGGAATGGCTTGCAATTGCTCTCTAGGTTTGAGTTCTTCGCAGTCCCGGGATCGAAGACCTTAGGCGTGCCACTGTTCCCGTTCAGTGGCGCGCTTCGCCTTTTCCCGCACGACGCACCAAAGCACTACCCGCCAGCTGTTCGCCCTGTTTAAACAGACCCACGACCACTCGGAGCCAGTATTCGACTTGCTATCCGATTCGTCATCATCCGAATTGTCGTCGATAATACGCCGACGTAGGGTATTCGTCTGCTCGGCCCACCAGGCAAGTCTGACCTTGATACTACACCAAATGCTAGTTAGTTGCTGCAAAAGCAACAACCCCACTTGGGGTGGACGCCCGGGGAGAAAATTCCTGATCCCACCGCCGGATAACCGTACGCCATCCGCCGGTGGTTGCAGCCAGATCATTGCTATTTCCTGGAACCACACGTCAAGCGCTGGTTGAAGCCTCAATTGGTCCCACAGACGCGCATGTATTCTCATCCATTTGACGTTGGTAATACTCCCGGTAGCGGTATTGAAGAAGACGGGGGAATGCGAGTCAATAGGGCCCCAGAACCGCAGGATCGATCTTACGAGGCCCTTGGGACAGAGCGTGACATGGCTCGGTCCAAAGGCCCCGACGACTTGCATGGATGGACAGATTTCAATCACTTCTACAATTTGTAAAGCAATTGGTGCCTGGAGAAGCCAGTTACCTAATAGGGCACCCAGAGAAATCTCGACACGGAAAGGTTTACCTCAGCCCAGATGGGCTTGCTGAACATCACATCTCTAATCGACTCGACCGGCTTCCCCAACTGGTAAAACTTAGCTGGCGGCTCTCCGGCTTCACATATCTTGATCACGGTTCGGATGTTCTCTAGATGGCGAACATCGGTCTTAGAGTCGACTGGCATCCGTTTGAGCTATTTCAAGCGAGCGGTAGCATCGATGAGAATCTCGCTCCCAACCCGACATATCTGATGCTTCGCCCGCTAGGTCAGCGTTCGCGGGCGGGGCGCTTCTAATGGTCCTTATCATTTTCGCTTTGATCATATTCGTCTTTATCATTGGGGCGTTGCTGGTATTTGCGGGGCCTATGCATACTATTGGTCAGGTCCCGTGGCTCCTTCTAGTGCGGCGTCTCGCATGACAGATACTAGACTAGACAGATACAAGGTGGAACTAACGAATGACCTGATAACTCAATAAAAAAAAGTAGAGGTAATGGGAAATCAGAACTTACGAATAGCACAGGGGGCAAAAGAACGTCGCCGAGCGAGGGAGTCAGGCAGCGAACTAAGCAGGTAGATAGGCGGACGGACGGTTGGTTGGATGAGCCTGTTGTAACTACCAGGTGTGCCATGAGGTTATTGTGAGTAGAGTAGAGCAGAGCAGCAAATGTAATCGAGGAAGATGTAAAAAATATGTTGGCAGGTGACCCATAAACCGGAGTGCCAGTCTTTGAACTGGCGCTGACGCCGAGGAGATGAAAGAAGATGAAGAGAGGATGGAGACTGCCGGCTCCTCGTGGTGGGCAGGCCGGCGTTATATATGATTCTCGAGATCACGTGAAATAGTGTCGTTATGTAGACGGGCGCAATATTTAAATATTTGTGGTCTTTTTGCCAGGATGGATGAATACGATTCGATTTTGTGTACTCATCGACACTGAAAATCTTATAGGCAACACATCCTACATTCTAGGCTTGAATACGTAGCCTCGGGGCCATCGAATACGGACGAATATGAATGTGGATACACATAAGTATTTACTGAAGCTATATGGATATATACAACCAGAAACGCTCACCGCCATGCAATTTACACCGTAGTTCGGCCGTTCCTTCATAAGAGGTATCAAAATAAGACGTCGCAAGTAACTTTTCCTTGTCTCGTAAACCAAACCCTCCCGTTTCCTGCAACGCCCCCACGCACACGCACACGCACACGGACACGCATCATAGCAAGCTCAGCGGTTCTTCCTCCATCTGCTTTTCCGGGAACACCATCTCCTCAATCCTCGACGTCCCCCACTTCTCGTCCGCGAACCAGCCCTCAATCGGACTTACCGCCGTCGAATTCAGCCGTGATAGCGCCTCATCAAGCTCGGAATGGAATGTCGAACGCGCCGAGTAGAACATCAATCCCGCTTCCTGCAAGCTGTCGATCGACTTGACGGAGGCCGTCCCCGCTTCCGCGATGGTGATGAGCTCTCTGAACGCCTCGGCAAGCTTTTCGGAGTGATCTCGCCGCTTCTGGAGGACTTCGTTCGCCGCGGCGATGCCGTCGGGGCTTAGGTCGTAGGAGAGCTTGAGCGGCTGCGAGGAGGCGAGGATTGACATCGTTTCGATCGTGGCGAACTCGCCGATGATAGGTAGGAGCTGGGGACCTAGATAGTGATAAATACAGTTCGTCAGTAACCATTCTTTCGTGGGATGAATGGATAAATAGATTCAGAAGGGTGCATACCTAAGCTGAGCCGCGAGGTGGCAACATACTCGAAGCCTCGGTCCAGGAACAACTTGAGCACGGCGTGGTTATTGTGCATGATGGCTGTCGTCAATGGCGTCCGTCCGTTCGTCGACACCGCGTTCAAGTCCGCACCCCATTCAAGCAGTAGCAGCGCGCACTCGACGCTCTGCGTCCTCGCCACCGAGTGCAGCGCCGTCAGGCCCTCGGGGTTACAAGCGTTTGGCTCGGCACCGTGCTTGAGAAGCAACTTGAGCATCTCCGGCATTCCAGCAAAGCCCGCCGCCGTCAACGGACTGCTCCGGAACAGGCCCTTTGGCATCTTCGGATTCGGGTTGCCGCCTCCCTCCAGTATCAAGCGAAGGCAAGGGGCGCTGTGGCTATCGACCGCATGGAGGACCGCCGTCCGGCCGGTGACATCCATGTTGTTTGGGTCGGCGCCGTGGGCTAGTAGAAGGGTCATGTCCTCCAGCTGTATCCGTGCGGTAGCCCAATCGAGTGCCGTTCGACCCTGTGCATCCACAGCATGGACGTGATGAGGGTTCTCCTCGAGCTCCAGAGCTAACGGCTTGCGGGAGTGGCCAAAGATGATTCTATGGATGAGAGGGAAGTTTTGCTCTTCGACCCAGTCTCCGTCGCCGCTTTCTGTGATACACCGGAGCGCCTGCGTCTCGGTTTCGTTGCATTTTCCGCGGATAACAAAGTCCCACACGTTGTCGTACGAGCTATCATCGTATGTTAACGACAGAGACCATGAATTATAATTTATTAAATGGGAAGTTTACTTTTCGTCGACGTTGGCCCCCTGGCTGATCAGGAATTGAACGGTTCTGTACTGGTGCATCCCGCCATATAGTGCCCACTATCCACCGTTAGCGACAAAAGCACGCTACCCTCAGGATGTCGTCATAGTCAAACGTACCCTCATCAACGTATAGCCCCGGGAGTCGCTAACGTCTCTCGGAGACGCTAGCCCCTGTTTGAACAGATATCTGAGACCATCGATGTTCCCCTGCATCGCAAACGTGATCGATTGAGCATCATCCGGTACCCGCCGCACGGTCGACAGCTGGAGTTGCGGTCCGAGATTGTGCGGATACGTGATATCCACCTTGAGATTCCGCGCTACGAACCACCAGGGGAACCAGTACTCGAACGTCGCCTTGGCCATCTGTCGGTCCTTGCAGCCGCGAAAGTCGCACTGCTTGTTCAGGAACGGCAAGCCCGTGTAGCCGATGAACAGCTTGCCGAGCAGTCCCTCCACTATCCCCGGCCCGGAAACCTTCGCCTTCTTCTTCGCATGGCAGGAGCACGGGCAGTAGCTTCGGCAGGGGGCGCGGCTCGATAGCATTACGCGCACGGTTTCGCTCGAAACTGTATTATCGGAGAGGTATCTCGAAATCTCGGTCGACGGTTGCGTCCCCGTCTCGCCGTGCAGCTTGGCCCGTACGTCCTCGCTCAGCGCGTCGAAGCGGTCGCGGAGGTCCTGGTACTGGCGGTCCATGAGGCTGGCCATGGTCTGCTGGTGCTGGTTGAGCGTTTGGGCGATGTAGTCCGGTTGCGAGTTTTGCCAGTTCGACGTCATGACGGTGATTTGTTGCAGCTCAAGAATGACATGGTGAAGGTCGCGGCTATATATCGAAAATTCGAAATCGCGTCGGCCGAAACAGATATTCAAGCTGGTTAGTCCCGGTCTGTCCGAACATGCGCCCGTCCGCCGCGCCCCTTTGCCACAACGAAAGGAAAGTATATGCGAATTGCGAATGAATGCGTGCCAATGGCATGCACGCCAACGCGAATGCGCATATAGAGACACGTGAAGGATTCATTCATACATACGTGTGCGAGGCCCCGAGCATGAGACATAGCGTCGTCTTGACATCGCGAATGTCACTCTGAAACTGCTGGAACTGCGTGTCCCATTTCCACCAGATGGTGCTGCGCCCAACAACTTTATACAGTTTGCCCCCTTCGGCCGCCTGCGCCGCCTTGTTGAGCGCCTGCGCCAGCCGTCGCAAATGGTCCTTCGCCCGCTCCAGTATATTCTCGAGCGGGACCTTGTCGATGGTTGCGGTCGCCGCGAGCTTGTTTGCCTGCAGCGCCTGCCCGACTTGTCGAAGGACGGCCTCGAGGTCGCTGACTTCGTTCTTTAGCGCGTAGATTAGCTGAGGGACTTCGCCAAAGGCCCGTAAGCGGGTTATCGCCTTGCCGATTTGGCCGGCGGCTTCAGCTAGCGTGAGCACGCTTGCGACCAGACCAACAAGTTCCGCCATGACGGGTCAACTAACACATTAACGTTAGTTATAACGTTAACAGCTTGTTGAAGCTAGCCTCCGAACGGCGAGCGGGAGGTGATGTTTGAGGAATGAGGGGGCTGACGCTAGCCTTGTGCGGTCTGATGGTGCGGGTTTTGCTGATGGCGATGAGGCCGGGATCCTGTGCCACAGTCTTGGCGAGGGCATCGTGATTAATAGCCTGAACAGGGTTAGTAACGGCTTACAGGCGCTGTTGTACGAGGTGTCACAATGGTATTATAGGCCGTGAACCGCATTTCAAGATAACCGCTCGTTTTCTAAGCGCGGTTGTCGAGATAATGGGTTTACTGTTGTTGCACCGGTCCGATTCTTTCGGGGGGATTTCTATTCTGCTGGCTAGCCTTATTCCGTCCCGGCCCCCATTCATTCCTGCAAGGTTTCATAGTGCACTAGTGCTTCCTTCGTGTTGCAACTGTTGCAAATTCACTCAGCAAATGACATTCTCTCCCTGGCATTATTCCTGATAACTCCGTAGTTAGACTATATATAGATTGCCGGTGGTCTCGTCGGGATGGCGCAAGAGATCTCAAGAATATTATGGAAGCAATTGATGAAATGCGTCGGCAGAATTATTTCTGGGTCATCATCATCCCGATGCAAGTTGACTGGGCGAAGATAATCTTACTGCGTTAGCTACGTGCATGGCCGGCATCCTGTGTATACGTATGTTAGCATTGCTGGCATCCAGGGGCTTACTATCAATATATAACATTGTCTCGTAAATCAAAAGATGGACGCACGGTAGACTTATTGTACAAAAAAAACATAGTCAGAATGGAATATTTCATCATAGTTTTCTGGTTGGTCTTCTAGCTGGCGGGCTTGGGCAATTTTATTAGTCTCTGGATACTATCATCCACTGGATAATATGTTAATATTATAGACGTCTACATGATTGTTGGGGTATCTGGACGTTAGACCTCCGGGCAGTCGGGCATCCAGGCGGGCGGACTTGCGTCGAGTATGCAGATATTGTTTGTCTCGCAAGCCAGACGCCTTCAGATACTGTATTTAAACGCAAGATTATTCTATTTCAGGTTGTAAGATGCTATACACGCAGCTAAAAGTGCGGCAATACAGGAATAATAGGGGTATGCAGATTTGCAGGATATCAACTTTATCTCGGAAAGCAAACGGCGACGGCGACGCTTAAATTATAAAGTATGGCAGTCTGGCTCACGAGACAAATATCAACCTTTCTGTAGTTGAAAAACTGCCAAAACGAATTTGAGAAATTCATTTGTGGTTTCCGCAAAAAATTTGGATTGTTGGTATTTTCTGTCTTTTCTGCCACAATATGCCTGCAAAAATAAGTAGTCCTTTTATTACAAAAGAAATTCGCACAAAATGCAGAAACTTCTGCAAATTGCCGTTTTTGAAAATGTAATCTGTGATCAAAAAAGATAGATATCTTGATGTCTGAATACCCCAATGTTGATAAAAGACCAGATAAAAAAATGTAAACCCAATAAAGAAGCGTATCGTAAACCAAACTGCTCGGCCGGCTGAAATAGAGCAATGTGGCACGCGCGCGAGTCAGTAAAGCACCCGAGAAAATTAATTCCACACTATTTACCAGGGCCGCAAGGCATCCAGGGGTGGGTGGCTTCGAGCGTCCACCCGGCTATCGAGCGGATACCAAAGTATGCACGCCAAAGCCGGAGCATGGAGCATAGATGGGTGGAACAGAAACCGTCATATGCATGCGTAGTAAGATAATATAGAAGCATGCCTCAAGAATAACAGGCTCGGTATCACGGCGCGCTTCTTTGTCGTATGAAAAATGCTTAAAATAATAGGATATGATGCATGCCGGATGATGAACGTAAAGAGAAGTTTACAACGTACATAATCTTGAAAAATGGGATACTGCCCTGTCTATCGACTCACAGCGTCAACGGCAGACGAAAATGCTACCAATGAAATACGCATACGCTTTCGGCACAAACGGCGTATATGATTGACACGGCCTCGTGCCATTAGGAATAATATTTACTGTGCCGTAGTAACGCAGTAGCTTGGCCAAGGTCCAGCCACGTATTAATTCCAGTTCGTATTCAAGACGCGACTCTTTCGGCACAGCATGCATGCTTCTAGCTATATGGGCTACATATTAAGGACGTGGCTGCAGGACGTCGACGAGGATGCATGAGCTTTTGGCCTGGGAGCACTGTGCCAGCTTTCCATGGCCACGGTTTAACTTCGGTCGATTTAAGACCCACCTGATCAGAACTTTCGAAAGCCTTCCAGCCTCGGCTCGGAATACAGCGGCATGGCATGCGCTGATGTTTGTGATAGGTCACATTTGAATCTTATGCATGTAGAGTGCTCGAGTGTTGCGTTTGCGCATATGTGCATGGTCCGGAGACTCAGAACCCACATACCGCGCATATGTTTTGACATTAAGATGCCTGAAATTCATTATTGCATGTTTGTGGAAACTTCGAGCGAGTCTCGTCATGTTCGATGATGGCACAGCAAGGCTACCGTTTAACATCGCAGGACTAAGAGTGGACACTATACACCGTTACATCTTGATTACTCCTTCAATCTAGCACGCAGCCTTTATAGTATACTATCCACTTCAACACTGACAGTTTCCTAAAATCCGACGTCCTCTACCGAAATCATGGAGATCATAGCTGGCAAGAAGGCATCTACGGAGCCCAAATACCTTCCATGCTACATCAAACGCAAAGGCACCCGCTGAGTTCCTAAACTGCAATGCACTAACTAGCGATGGCCGCCGGAAACTTGCATCCGAAATCGTCAAAATATCCCTAACTCTGACCAATAATCGTACAGCTGCCAACCCAAGACCGCTTATTTTCACAGCCGACCCGACCAACCCCTCCGATACTGTTTTCGAACCAGTCGACCAGACTCAAGCGAATGGCGAAACACTCCGCAAGTACAAGCCCCACTTCTGGATCCCAGAATCTTGCCTGCTAGGTTTAAGCGATCCGGAAAAGGCTCTCCGGAGAGAGCTGTTCGCCGTCGGATGTTTGGTATATTACGTTATTCACGGGAAAAACCCTTGGGCGTTACTGAGCGGTCCCTCAGCGCAGTCTATGTACGAATCTGGGTCATACCCTCGTGAGGTGCTTCGTTCGTCACATCTCCTCGAAATACTACTACTCTGGAGCGAAGAGTTCGCCAAATTGATCAAAGAGAATAGTTCGTACTTCCCCCCCCCCCCCCCCCCCCCCCCCCCCGGTGAGCCTTCACCTGTGTAGAGGGTATTTCATGTCTATTAACGTCATATACTTGTCACTCTAGGGAAACTTGCGACTATCAAGAAGGTGGCCACTGGCGCGCAGCTGCCGCTGGCATAGTGGTCGGTGCAGCTGCGCTAGCAGCCCCTGCTGCAATCGCTGCGCTTGGCTTCGGTAGTGCCGGAGTCGGGGCCGGCACACTTGCAGCCGGTTGGCAGGCTTCGATTGGACTGGTTGAAGCTGGTTCGCTGTTTGCCTTCTTACAAAGTGTGGGAGCTGGTGGAGCTGCTCTCGGTGTGATTTCTCAAGTTGCGGCTGGAGGTCTCGGAGTGGGTGGGGCGGCTGCCGCTATTAGTTTCACAGGTGGCTCTGCTGAGAAGTGCTGTAGGTTGAAAGGTGATAGTTGCAATACTTTGACGTCTGAGGAAGTGTTATTCTGCACCTTTCTAGACGTGGTTAGAAAGAAGCCTGCAATTTAGGGCTAGAGGACGGGCAACATGCGTTTTCGAGGATAGGAGATGCATCGATGCATATGCAGCAAATTACGACGGCAGTCTTGCATTAGTTTTGTGGTATCGGCATATGCCGTGTAATGTTGACTACTAGCTTGGATTTCTTCGATTCTGATTCGTGGTCTACTGGTGATGTGAATCTTGGGCTGCATGATACATGAGATTCTGGGAAACGATGCCGACTGGCTTGGGACATCACGCCAAATATGGTACGTACGAGTGTTTACTCCGTGTGCTCTGGCTCACGAGACCACGAATAGTCGACGCTTTCGTATAGAACTGCAGTGTGAACTTAGTATGCATGTGGTTATGATTATCTCGTGCAACCTGTCACCTTGCAGAATTCGTAGCTCAAGTGGGACCACTAAGTAATTCCCTCAGCTGTATCGATTATTTCCAGGATGAATTAACTTCAAGCGGTTCTATAGCATGCAGAAATATAGCACGCTCTCTCTACAAAGGCATTCGACCATTCCCGTAATTCACAATCAACGCCAACAATCTTACCAATTGCACGCAAATTCAACTATGTGACAGAGAAGAAAATTCAATTTTTAACTAGAATCCAGTTTATCTAACATCGGGAAAAAGCCTTCTTGAAAACAATTTGTGCTGCGTGTTGTCTCGTAAACCAAACTGCGACGGCGCTACATGGCCCGCCCAATATTGTCTCGTAAATCAGACGTAGTTATCTCGCCTGTTTGGGCAACAAGGCCCGGCCGCGGTCTAGCTGACAACGCCAAACGCCAGTATAATGGCATCGACAGTATGATAGGCGATATATGGCAGCGACATGCTCATTCTGCCATACGCAATGGCAAACTTGTACATGGCGTCCTGACTGGGATTCTCGAGTAACATTCTTCCAGCATCCCCCAACAACTTGTCGGATTTGATGTCAAATTGACGTCCCCAGCCCGGCTCCTTGTTGTCGTCTAAAAGTTGCCCGTGCCACAAATGGTGGATATCGCGAGTGATCTGAGCCAAGTTAGCATCAACGCCCAAAGGCGACTTGTCCACCAAAGGCCCCACTGTCTCTACCAGCTTGTAGTATTCGTCGAAGAATTTGGTGGTGGCGGAGGAAGGCAAATCTTCCTGCCTTCCGGCACGCTTGATAGCGTCAGCGAGGGTTTCTTTGAGACCCGCTTCCGTAACTTGGTCCTTGGCCATTTGCAAGATATCCCATGTCCAGTCCCAGAAGCTTGGATACTTGGTGATGTATTTCTCCAGCGTCTCGAAAACTCGCCGATGTCGGGCCCTGCTCATGCTGTAAGGCGGTGAGGTAGCCGAAGTGCGGCCATCCTCTCTGTTATCGAAACGTGCCCTGCGGTGACCCCTGTATATCTCACCCAGCATTCCCGATAGCAAGGTTGAAACCGTTTTCATGGCTTGGGCGATACTGAAGCCCGTAGGATACAGTAGGCGTAGGAAGTTTCGAGTTTCTCCGGTTTTGATATCCGTGTGAAGGTCCATGACATCATTGACAAGCGCTGTGCCTACCAGCGAGTCAAAACCCGCTGTGTCCAAGAAAGCAGCACCATCATCGCCTATTGTATCGAGACGAGTTAGTTCTTAGGGAATCTAATAGGATATCATTGAATCGCCACGATACTTACACATATAGGCAGTCCCAATCGTGTCAAGCGAACGCATGGTAATAGCGAGATCGGGGTCAAGTCCATGCTGAATGGCGGCTACCTTTGGGGTGCGAAATGGCCTTGAGTTCTCGCAACCTTGCAAGGCGGCGAGATATGCGAGTGCGATCCGCCAGAAAGAACGGTCTTGGCCAGAAGCCTTGTCGTCGAGAGTCGGTACAGAAGCTTTGGCAAGTTCTTCAAATTTGGCAAACTTCTTGCTGTATTTGTTCGTACCTCTTGCCCAGTCGACTCCGGTCAAGGCTGCATATACGTAATCTTCCTTATCTGGGTTTGGCCTGAATGTGAACGCCTGGCACATCATGAGGTAGAACGGGAACAGGCCGATAATAGGCGGCTGGCAGTCCAGGCCCGTCAATAGCAAGCCCCAAGGTGTGAACTGGTCGTCTCCTCCAGCTTGAGATGAATGTAGCTCTGCCTCGAACTCGGCCGGGTCCTCAGTTGCATCGGCGGCTAAGAGAACCGCCGCAGCCACCTCGAGAGTAACCCGGTACGTGAGATGCACCAGGTCCAGGTCGTGCAGTCCTGAGCTTGAAGCTCGCTCCTGATCGACGACCTTGAGGAACTGCGCTGAAAACGGGCCGATAAGCTCAGATGTAGCCTGATCTGGCTGATAATTATCTATGGCGTCCTTGACCCATGAGGAAAGCGCAGTAGTGAGTGGATAAACTCCAATCTTCCGCCCTGCCTTAGGAACTGTGCTCAATGCGGCCTGGCATTTCAGATTAGTGTTTGTGTTGGTGGCGGTCCGGAGAAACAAGTAGTCGTATAGTTGCTTCAGATATGCGAAAGGAAGACCGGTAGAAGGCCTTTCTGGAGCCTGGACTAGTGCATGTGGGCACGTAACGGCGTCAACGTGAACCGGAACCGCCTTGAACGCTGCCATCGCCTCTGGCGTGTATCTCATTTTCCTAGTGTTAATCATGGCGGCTGTATCGTAAGTATCAATGTTAGCAATCCAATTCAAAAGTTTGTTGCGTATGCATATGGGAGACTAAGAAATTCGCTTGGAAGATAAATGGATCGGAGATAGGGTGACGGACCGAAAGCTCTTGATGTTATGACAAGACCAACTATAAAAAATGTGTCGAGTGTAAGAGGATGAAGAAGAAGCGCCAAGGGAACTATTCCGTGGAGTTGGGTCGACCTTGCAGTGAAGACTAGTCTAACTCTCGTCGGACAAAGTGCCTCTTTATGTACATGAGAGTCACGCCGACCAGCTAGCGCGACCATCGCAGCTCGATTCCTACGGGGTTTTTCCCGAGGGGCAACCCGCGCAGCCCGCGCTAGCGCGCCTGACGCGCAACAGTGGCAAGGAAGGGAAAGGTTTCGCGTCCGAGACCAGGTACTGTGCCGGGTTGGTCCCGTAAGCCAAACATTTCCCTGCCACGTATAGCGTGTTTCGGGACCCACCGGCTGCCAAAACCCGTATTCTCGGATCTGCAGCATCCTTAGCGTTTTCGAAAAAACGACGCTATCCACGCACGGTTTAGACTGGCAATCGAGCAATCAATATCAGACAATCGAGCAATCAACGATCGAGCAATCAAACAGCAAGCACGCAATCGAAAAAGTGAGCAAGCAATCAAGCGAGCTAGTGAGCAATCAATTTTCATTGTTACGTAAGTACATCCCGAGACTAGTAAATTCACGGATAAGACACTCCTAGCTCCTTCGTCTTGTCTTTGTGGACCTAGTCTCGTAAACCCAGCCTTCTTTGCCGCGGTGGGCCGATGGATATCCCCTCTGAAGTGTACACGTGTAATCCGCGCTACTTGCGCATCCATTTTCACGCTGCCTTAGTAGAATTTGATATATACACGCCCCACCCCCAGGATATGGAAAGCCGAGATGGCACTGTTTTCCGCTTCGCTCCAGATGGCACAGCAAGTTGTGTTATAAAATTCTGTTAACAAAGGCTAGCAATCCTGTCAATGAAACGCATCCTGCTCACTACACCCCTACACCGTACAACATGATTTTCGCCAGCTATCAGGGTGTCTTGTATGCCTTTATTGGATACATTGCTTTCACTCTTTGTCGATGGTTGTATCGTATATCGCCTCTGCATCCACTCGCAAAGTACCCAACGCCGTCGAGACTTGCTATTATATCGCAGTGGTATGAGTTCTACTGGAATGCGATACAGGATGGACAATTCGTCTTCAAGCATGAAGAGTGGCATAAAAAATATGGTTTGTTCTCTATACCCCTAAACTTTCATCACATTGTTCGACCTTAGATGCATGCAGATACCAGTTGTCTTGCGGGCCAGAAGCGATACTAGATCCTCCTATCAATTGCGTTCTAATCTAATGGTTTGTATTACGGCGCAGGCCCTATAATTCGGATTGGACCAAATGAGCTTCATATAAACGACCCAGAATTTTACTCAGTAGCTTACGCCCCAAACTACAAGTTCTCGAACTACCGCCCTCACTACAACTTTGTCGGAACGTCCGATGCAAGCATGGGAATCAAGTCCAATGCAGTCCATAAAAACCGAAGAATTATGTTGAATGCTTTGTTCTCCAAAGCTAACATTTACAAGCTCGACAGTAACATCAGAGCTCATGTAAATAAACTCGCCTCTATTATCTCGCAAGCAAGCCGTACAGATAACGGGAAGGGAGTATATCTTGGAAAGTTATTTCGATGTCTTACCGTTGATGTTATCAGCGAGTATGCATACAGTGAGAGTTTGAACATGCTCGATGGAGATCCTGACTCCCCTTTCTTCCGAGGAATGAGAAACTTACTCAGGACGGTATGGGTTTTCAACTTTCTCTGGCCCATACAGAGTACTTTCCAGTCCTTGCCTTACTGGTTTGTAAAGAGGATTTCGCCTGAGGATATTCGAGGTATTGTCGACGTGCAAAAGGTCCGTGAGCCGCCTTATCATCTACCCGCCCAAATATTTTGCTCTTTTCGCACACTAATGCAGCATTTGTAGATATGTATGGATCAGGTGGATGAATTTCTGAGAGATCCTACTAAGGCCTGCGCAAAGACGACGCATACCACTATCTTCCAATCATTGATGGAAGGAAATGATGCCAAGTCATTCATACGGCCATCGCGTAATGCACTTATTGGCGAAGCTTGGAGTAAGTCGGTGCACTTATACGCATATATGTATATTTCTCTAAGTATGGTGACTAATAAAGTGTTCTGTCACCTAGGCATGGTAGCGGCTGGGTCGGAATCAACAGCAGCAACACTTACGGCGGCGGTATTTGAAGCGTGTCTTAATCCTTCGATTCAGGAGCGACTCCACCAAGAGCTCGTTCAAGCTTTCCCGGATCTAAGCCGTGATGAAATGACTTTTATGAAGTGCGAGCGGCTTCCTTATCTAGTACGTCAAAGATATCTATCTTTTGTTTGCGAACTGCCTAACCTCGGATGGGTGCTTTAGACTGCTCTTATAAAGGAGACACTGCGCTCTGCAACTGGAGTTCCTGGACGCCTACCGCGTATTGTGCCAAAGGGCGGCACCACTGCAGCCGGAATCTTTATCCCGGAAGGCGTAAGTTTCTCCTTCAGCTTTTCAGATTCCCAAACTATCAAGCATTCGTGAGATCTAAATACCTATACAAATATAGGCGATAGTATCAATGTCCAGCTATTTGATGCATTACAACCCAGATATCTACCCAGACCCCGAAAAGTTTGACCCAGAACGTTGGTTATCTACGTGTAGTTCTTCTTTTGAAGAGAAATATCTGGTGCCTTTCAGCAAAGGCTCGAGATCATGCTATGGGCGCAAGTATGAACTGATTTGTCACCCGGCTTATATTTTCTGAAACTGCTAACACCGAAGTAAATCCATAGTCTCGCATTCGCGGAGTTGTACACCACGATTGCTTTGTTGTTCAGAAGATTCAGGTTTTCGCTACACGAAGACAATGCGTTGTCGCACTATTGGGCGGATAACTTTGTAAAAAATTCTGGTACAGACTTGGTTGTTTCGGTAGAGGAGTATCAGGATTGAGCTGCTGCTCAATATATGTATATATGAATATACAAATAATCTCCGAGGATCTCATGGCCGATAGTATTGATCAGTTAACCAGCAATCACCTCTTATATTGCTACGAGGTAACAAGCCAATGCTATGAAGTCGGCTGAATTTCGCAGACAGGTCTCCTTTCAGTCTTTGATTATATTCAGATGCAGCACCCGGAATACCATCATGGACTCAGTCTGATCATTCTTCGATGCCAACCTGTTTCCGATTCCCGAGAGTACCCAGTTGAATATATAAGCATATTCGTGATATATGTATTGTTTCAAAGTCAATGTTGACAAAGTGCATCGTCTGCACGCAGATTTTTTTTGAGACGAATTCGCGAAGTCCAACATCCGGGCACTATCCACCTCAATAGAATACAGGTATGGCGGTACGAGCTTTGAGTATATGTTTCAGACTCCTGCTCTGGCATGAAAAAACGGCTGCTATGCGTTTGTCATGAGTCGTGATCATCGTGAATTAGTTGCATGCGCGGTCAGGCTGAAACGAAACCGGCCGTTTGGTACCGGAACTACAATTCCACGTCCTCCTACTGCTTGGGGATTGGACCGCCTAAGACCTTCTAGAAAGGATATGCGCGAGACATTACCTGCAGGCACGTTAATTGTAGCTTAAACGAGGCTGTCTTCCGCAGCTGCTTTAGCTTGGATTCGTCTCATGTATCAGACGCCGGACGCGGAGTTAACAATTTTAGAGCTCCCACGGACAGGGATGGGTTTGCGACTGCCCAGATTCGGCAATAACGCCTGCCGCTTCTGCCGCCGCAGGGCATGGATGTTTCGGCTGTCTAGGTAGACCCATGCGCGTGTAACATAGTCGGCCACTTTCGCCGATGTATCATGATCATGATATTTGTGATGCTTGAAAGAAATTCTATAAAAGGACTCGCGGCGCACTTCGCATTCGAAAGTTCGTTAGCGCGCTACCATCAGTCTATAGAGTGGCGCCTCTGCAGTCAGAAATCTTCGCCTATCATGCTGTTCTCTTCAGTCTTTTCCGCGACTGTGTCCGCCTTCCTCTTTTCGTCGACAAGCTTAGTCCAAGCGATTCCCATAAATGCAACAGTAGGCTCGTTGTCCGTCATCGACGGCGAACCCATCACATTCTCTTATGAGACCTCGGACCCATTCAAGACCAACTGGATCGCGATATACCCAGCATCGGTTGACCCAACTGTCACCGATAAGCCTGAGTCAGCGGCTTTGACTTGGAAATATGCGCCAGAAGCAAAAGGCACCATCCGACTGGATGTCGACACTCTCCTTGGAGGCCCTTATCTAGCATGCTTCATGGCCCGTGAAGGATATAAGCCACTCGCCAAGCCTATCACCGTCACAGTGGCAACTCCACCCATTCCGTTCAGCTTCATCGTCAACAGCATCACTCTGAGAAATGCTCGCCAGGGCGACGCCTACGAGGCTAAGATTGGCGGTCTAGTAAACGGCGGCACTGCTGTTGCTTTCCAATTACTTTCCGGCAACGACTGGGCGCGAATCAGCAATGACGGCACTATCTCTGGTACTCCTGCAAATTCTGCGAATACGACTGATAATACCATTGTCATCAGAGCCACTTGCTCGAACGGAGCCACTAGCGATTTGAAAGCTACAATTCCAGTTCGGCCTGCTGGGACTCCATTAGTCCCCGAATTCCGTGCTATGACTTTCAACATGTGGCTTGGCGGCTCGCAGGTCAAGGATTCCCACCGCAAGCAGGTTCGCTTTATTGTGGAAACAAATGTCGACGTTATTGGTCTCCAGGATACGAGTGGAGGGCATCCTAAGCGGTTGGCTGACGCGCTTGGCTGGTACTACTGGACACCTGAGCATGCAAATATTGGCACCATCAGCCGGTATCCAATTGTGGAAGGATACCCTCTCGTCGATAATGCTGCCACTGGTATGCGTGTTGCTCTTGATGGGGAAGCCTCTCAGATCAACTTCTGGACCATGCATTTGGAGTGGACACCGTACGGGCCATATGACTTTTGCTTCGGGAATATGACCGTCGAGCAAGTGCTCAAACGCGAAGCGGACTCCAGGCGCATCGACCAGGTAGAACTCATCTTGAAGACAATGAACGGCCAGCTCGCCGGTGCAAACAAGGCTCCTGTATTCTTGGTCGGTGATGCCAATGCGCCTTCTCACCTGGACTGGACGGAGGCTCTGCGGACTAAGAATTGTGGTCAAGCCAATATACCCTGGCCGACATCTGTCAAGCCAACTGAAGCGGGCTTCGTCGATTCTTTCCGGGTTGCTAACCCGGACCCCGCCACGGTGCCAGGGACGACGTGGTCGCCGTTGCACCCCACCAATGTCGAAGGAGGTGTGACCGGCAAGCCCGAGCCACAGGATCGTATTGACTTTGTCTATTTCAAGGGCAATCTTAAGGTTCTTGATTCAAAGACGGTTGTCGTTGGGAACCCCAAGGAGCATGGACAGCATAAAGATAACGAGTGGACGACTGATCACGCTGCTGTTCTAACTACTTTTAAGTTCTAAAGATGGGTCTTATGCTCAAGGACTGAAAGAATCCAGGCTTTCCGCTAGTGTAGATATCCTAAGAGTTTAGTTTAACTCCGACTTTTACCTCATTTTAGAATCAATATTCTTGTACATATATTGTGGAGACGATGTGGTCGGAATATATATATTCGAATAGATCCCCAATCTATCCGGTTGCTTGAGAATTTTTACCCGCGTCTCCGTTGTCGGTCGCCTGATTTAGCTCAGAGAATCGCAGGTCTTCTTATTCCATACTTGCATGCCAATATAGAGTCGTTCTTTCGATGTACTTGATCAGTGCGTGTCAATAAGAAAGTGCGTGATGAGTATGCCTACGCAATGGCGGCGGCCACCTCGGTCCTTAAGGAATACCACAATGAGTACTAGATTAACGGGGAGTCTTTGTAGCTTTAAGGTGGTACAGATCCATAAAGCTTGTGCAAAAAATGGAGTACGGGACCAGCACCGATATCAAAACTTTCTATATAAGGGACTGTTTTGAACAGAGAACCAGACCGATATCTCTTAGCCGTTCCATCCATTACGAATCTAATTATAATCTTGACCTCTGTCCCGCGTACCTTTACCTTGCATAACCTATATTCATTAAATTCAATCTGTCTGGCTCCTTTTTTTCGGTTTTGGAGGGGGTGAAGCAGCTAGAGAAATGTTGAAATCAAGTACCACAGTTTTAGGCTCTGTCTCCACAATCTTCACTGAGACAAGCATAGCGTCGTTGGATTTGGAGAAGGAGGCTTTTTTCTAACTCTTCGAACAAAGATACGAGAGCGCGCAGCATATGCCAGACAATCGTAATAATGGATTACCACGAGCTTTCAGAATCTGTTGTGAGATTACATCTTATATATGGGGCGAGTTCTCCTAGCATTGTAATTTTCCTGGCAGAGGGGTAGCCATGCCAAGTTGCACCCAGATTGTACCTAATCCTTTCTCAAGATTCTGCGAATCTCTTAGTATTATCGAATGAATCAGTACTATTCCTGATCTTTGTAAACTCGCAAGCTAAACCTACACAGTTCCTAGACTCTGCAATAATTCGTGTAAACGTGGGACGTGGCCAGTCATAAAACCGCCGCACTTCGACCTATACGTCAATATAAACCCGAATCTCAGCCTTGAAATACGCATTATTTGCTCTTGAGAATTTGAAACGACTTTGCATAAGGGTCAGATCAATGGCTAATCCTCACATCGATCCGTGATATCCAGTACTTCTCTGACCTGCAAGCTAATCTTGACTTCTGCTTCCGTTATCGTAGCTGGAATCTCAGCGCTGGTCAACTCAGGCAAGGTGAGCATCAACATCCACGAGATCACCGGTGGCATGGACAATCGTTCGGGTCCTAGCTTGTTCGCCAATATCACATGCGACATGCGAGCTGCGGATGTTTCCATCTAAGTATGTCTTGCTGTCGAGTCCGCCAAAGGTATCGCGGTTTCAACCGAATGTTCGGCGGAATTTGACTCGATCGACGGTAGAAACGAGGAGCTGTTTAACTTGGTCGAGACATCCGTTACTAGAAGACCGTCATAGACGAGACAGACCTACCAAGCTCATCGGCTCAAAAAAAGGTGTCACTGTATCAGCCCGTAGAAGTGGAAAGATACCACGATAGTTGTTCCCGCCGTAGTAAATCTAGTTCTTCTTAAAGCTATGGTATTTCCGTAGTTTAAATCAACGATAGAATGGAATGTCTCCTTACCCTTTTATGTCTTATACGTTTAATTGGTTTCATTCACATTATGTCCAGCAGTTTGAAGTTTCCACTTTCCTATCTCCATTCTATCGTTTTGCTAGGAGAAGTCGATCTTTCCTTCTTACCCTATCCCTTCTCTCTCTAGGTCGTGGATTTCAGATTTCAGATTCTCTACGCGACTACCTGTATCTTCTGGTCCAGACAATATATATTTCTACGAAATAGACTCATAGGTAGCAATGATAGCATTGAAGACTCGCTGTTTTTTATGAAAATCTGTTCGACGGCCTACGAAGTCGGAACTAGTGAGTTAAATGAATTTTAACTCCCAAAATGTAAATAACAAAGGGGCCTGGTTTGGATGACCGTCAGACCGGTGGGAAATGCGTTTGGTAGTGTTGGAACAAACGCGTTGCGCGGCGTCTTCCCGACAAACAACGTTTCGTCGACAAACACCGCGAATCTGAACACCGTTGACACTTTCGCCGTCGAGCCGCCTTATATCCCACCAGCCCGCCGCAACCAACAGCCCGCACGCCCATCGCACCGGCATACCCTCGCAACCACATTCCAGGAACACTCGCCATCGATACCATCCTCTCGTGGACCCTTTCCGTCGACTGCGGAGGAGATCGTACACTACTACGCAGACAGACGCTTCCCCTGAAGCTGCAGACCTCATCCCACCATGGTTTGTCGCTCCATTCCATCGGCGCTTGCAGCGTTGCTAGCAGCACATTTATGACTGACGGACGGCGCCTATAGAATTCTCTGTTCAACTCTGCCCTGAAGCAGAGCCAGTCGCTCAAGCGTGATATCGACACATTCCAGGAGTCGCCAGTGACATCGAGTCCCGCGTTACAAGGTACGCCCTAGTCATCGCCATCGAACGCATGGTCGCCAGGAACTGTCGCTGCAGCTCTGAGAGAGAGAGAGAGTCTGGAGAAGAGTCGATTGCTGACAAGTGTATACGTATAGGACAGATATCGGCGTCGCTGGCGTCGTTCTCGCGCACGATAGATGACTACGACTCCATGGCCAAGCGGGAGCTAATACCCGCCAAGCAAGAGAAGGCCATCGAGCGGGTCCGCAACTTTCGAACGCAATACCTAGATTTGAAGACGCAGTTCGATCGATTACGAAGCCAGCGAGAAGAGTCGGTACGTCGTTATCAGTCTTCCTCCCCTGACCACCTGGCCTTCTGCTCGATACACCCGCCACCGGAGCTATCATGGTAGTGAAGAGTATCTAACTGGATTCTGAAATTCCACCTAGGACGCATCTACGAACCGCACAGAACTTCTCGGCCGCCGCGGACACTCCTCTGCTACCCCCGACAATCCGTACTCTTACAATGCTGTCCCTGCTGCCGGACCGGCCGCTTCGACCCCTTTTGGCGCCCCCGTCACATCCTCGAACCTGACTCGCGAGTCGCACGCCCTCCACGAACAGAGCTTCCTAAGCCGGACCAACGATGCGCTAGACGAGTTCCTCGCTCGCGGCCGCGCGGTCCAGGAGGAGCTAGCGCTGAACAACCTAACGCTGAAGGGGACGCAGCGACGGCTCTACACGGTTGCGAACACGCTGGGCATCAGCGGCGACACGATACGGATGATCGAACGGCGCACGCGAGAGGATAAGTGGATATTCTACGGTGGCTGTGTCGTGTTTTTCGTCTTCTGCTACCTCGTGTTGAAGTGGCTGAGGTGATGCAGCTACGCCGGCGTCCACTGACTAGTGTATCGACGAAAGGGCCCGGAGCACGTACCTGCGCTTGGCTTTTCGTTTTCGCTTTGGGGGCTTGCGAATGCATATTGGTTGCACTTGGGGGGAGGATTGTGCATACATGGTTCGGCTGCGCTTGCAGCCGGATTGTCGGCGTGGGGTTACATTGACGAGCCCTGCACGAGCCAGGGGGTGCATGCAGCATGGATGGCGCCACGACATCGGCACCCGAGCCGGCACAGCAGTTCGGGCGTCGACAAGCCCGGGAGTTGACGGAGAATATCAAGAGATACATACTCGAGTCGAGGACGATGCTTCTTTTTTTTTTTTTTCTCTGATTGTTACATGTCTGCATGCGTGCTTCGACCCGACTCACATGTTTAAAAATGCCGTCCGCCGGCGTCCTCTTACGCTCTCGCCAAGGCACCCTTGTTCTTAATACTATCTGTCCTCGCGGGCACATTTTGGCCTTTTGTCATAGCGCGTTCTTGCTTTCGAGGATCCTGTTCGATTACACACATTAGCGTAACTAGATAGGCGGTCAGTCAGCTTGGAGTTGGTGGAAATATTCAATTGGCACTAGGCTTCCATCGTCCGCAAACTTCAAGATATCGTACATCCATTTCAACATGTCCGCCGACGCTGCAGAGGAAACTAAGAATATGTCCACCGAAGCCGAGGAGGCCCAGCCCTCGTCTTCGTCTTCGTCTTCGTCGGGGGACCAGTCCGAGGCAGAGATCCTCCGTCCAGCAGGTACGCAGCCACATATAACACAACTCACCGCCATATACGTAATCGCTGACTCGAGATGTATAAAAATCATCACCACCACCACCAGGCCTCCTCGAGCGCTTCCACATCGTCCGCTCGTCCCTCGCCTGGTACAACAACGTCATCGTCGGCGCTAGCTACTCCGCCCCGACGCCACTGTCCATCCCCATCTTCATCCGTGCCCTTCGCAGCGTCATCGCCCAGCACCCGGCCCTTGCAGCCGGGATCCAACTCCCCTCGTCGTCCGGCGAATCGAAAACCCCATCCTTCGTCCGGCTCCCCCGCATCGACTTTTCCCAGCACGGGCTGATACTCTGGGAAAAGTCGTCCTCCTCGCCAGCCCACGACCGCGACCACTGCGACCTCATCGTGCGGCTGCATAACACCCCGTTCCCAAACGACACCCTGGACTCAACGCCCGCGTGGCGCGTCGCCGTCCTCCAACGGTCGTACAACGTGCCCACAGCGCATGACTCGGCGTCGAACGCCCAGGGCCGCTTCGACTACGAGATCCTCTTCTGCTTCCATCACGCCATCGCGGACGGCCTCAGCGGCGCGGCGTTCCACTACAGTCTCCTCGCAGCGTTCGCTGACGCTTCACGTGATAACGCGACGAGCACCGCTGGCTATGACGTCTACGATGTGCCGGAGGACCTGCAGCTGCTGCCGGCGATGGAGGACGTTGTCGACCTCGGTCTTGGCATCAAGACCGCCGGCCGCATCGCCGGGTACCTTGGCAAGGCGATCATTCCCTCGTTTATGCGCAAGCAGATCTGGACTGCGGGCAAGGTGGGCGACTCGCTCGATGAGACGAAGGTCCAGCTGCTGCAGGTCGACACGCAGCTGCTGCTCGCTTCCGTGAAGGGGCATAAGGTTAGCATTACGGCGTTCCTGACATACGCGGCCGCGCACGCGCTGTTCGGTGCCATGGCGGCCGTCAATGCGGCTGAACATGCGAAAATGAAGCTCGTGCGCGTCAGTCTGCCGATGAGTTATAGGCCGTCGGCAGGGTGGGGCAACGATGTCATGGTCGATTGCGTCGGCGCGCTGGACTGGGATATCCCCGCCTTTGACGACCTTCGCGGCGAGGTGTCCGCGATGAAGAAGCTGACGAAGGAGGTGCGTGCGGCGGCGAATCTCACGCGGGACTCCGAGGTCGGTTTGCTGGCGCTGGTGGGTGATATGGAAGGCTTCTTCAAGGGACAGGTGGGTAAGGAGCGTGGGCTCACATTTGAAGTATCGAACCTGGGCGTATGGGATAAAGACAAAGTGAGAGTTGGCACCGTCGCAACGAAGAGCGGAGACGAAGTGGGAGGCTGGCGCATCGAGCAGGCCGTGTTCAGCCAAAGCAGCTCCGTCGCCGGCCCGGCATTCTCGATCAACGTCGCGACGGTAGGCGACCGGATGGTTATAGGCGTCCAATGGATGAAAGGTGTGATCGGAGACAAGGTAATGGAGGGGCTGGTGAAACGGCTGGAAGCAAACATGAGGACCTTTGCGAAGAAAAAGTAGAGACTGTGGGAATCGAATTGAATTTACGATGATCGAATCTTGGGTCGCATTTGCAATTTGGGATACATATAGATTGCATGGTGGGATTTCGGACAATGGGACTACTGGAATGCATTTTATAACGACCGTAATGTCTAATAACGTCTCTATAACTTATACGAGATATATATACGTACATATAGAAAATAAATATGAATCGATGCATCGTTTGTGCAATTGTAGCTGTGTTCTGAAAGAACTGTAGCACGAGCACGAAAGCTCAGCAGCAAGCCATACAGAGTTGGTAATCAACAGAGACTGTGGTCTTTTCGGACGGGTCGTACCAGTGTGCAACATTGGCGACTCTGCCAACAACATGTATATGCTACAAGCACGCACCCACACCTTCCATTTTCTATTGACAGCCTAGCCATAAGGTCGCTTCTCTGGACTTGCCAGGCATCTTTAAACCCCAGCGAACTTGAGCTTCAGGTAATCCGTCCATCAACACTGGTAAACCGAACTTCATACCAGGTACCACAGCCACGGCTGCAAGCGGACGAACCCAGAGTCGGATACCTCCGCCCGAGTAAATCTCCGAGATTGTTATAGCGCCCCAACATGAGATTGAAGGTGACAATATGACTAGGATAACATATATATATAAAGTTAGAGAATGTGAAAAGTGATGAGAAGAACAATGAGGGAGAAACATCTGCTGGGGAGGTCTGGGGGTTTAGGTATTGAGTGTCGCACTGATGCGAGACACGATACATCAAAAGGGCGGTTTCCCCCATGAGTACTAGGCTACACAGATATTCGACAATGACACATTTGGTATATCGCCACTATTGCCGATTGCGTAGATGTCGGCGTAGACAATTGTCGATTGTGCCGGTTTTCAGGACCACGGATAGTTGATCATATAGCCACTTATTTGCTCATCGTAATATCGGAATAGAAGCTCTGCCAGAGGGTAAAATTGGACCTGCTGCGGCGTATGTTCGACTCAGCCGCTTGTCGTTCGGGAGAAGTGACATAAAGTGCCAGCAAGACCCTTCACTTCGTAGAGGACCGTGTTTTTGCTCTTTGAAAGATTGACTGCCACGGCCTTCGGGACCCGGTGCCCAGGACGGAGTTGAATGCGGTCTTATAGATGTGTCATGTCTCCATAGGTACGACCTGTAGTAACCATTTGTGGCGTCGGCCTTAAAATAACAACAATACTTGGGCCTGGCTATGGGATTTAAGAGCGGTTCCAGGTGTGGGATTGGATAATTCGAACGGATTATGACCTTGTTGATCGGCACATAGTTGTGCGTCATACCAAGCTGCTCATTCGATTTCCCAGACAGATTATATGCGGGCTGCCCAGGGACCCTCGCAGGGCGTATTTATGCCGGCGTCGAACATCTTCGGTGACTTGTCCAGCTTCCAGCACCGCTCCTCTTCCGTGTATAAGGGCTGACCTGCGTTAACAGGCTTCGCCTCACGGGCCGTTGGGATCGCATGGCAGATCAATTCTGTCGGCAGCAGGTCCAACAGGTTGTCCGTAAACAGTCCTTCCAGGTGTATAGGACCCTGCACAAATATAGGACTAGTTCGCAGTTCCATCTCGGCGTCAATCAAACGACCCATGACATATCTGAAGATTCTCTTCCAATCCTCTTGGACCATCCGATATTGTTCTTAGCGCAAGATGAGCGCTCGCTAGGTCCACTCTTCATGCGCGGCTTTGTTTCTCTCTTCCATGAGATATGTTTTGTAAAAGGAGGGAGCGAGGATCTGGTAGAGGGCAAGACTTGCTCGCAGTGCGCCATTGTGGAAACGTCATATAGCCGTGTTTCCCGCAGAATACCGAGGTCCTAACCCCATGTTATATGGCTGGCAGGTTGTGCTCGTCCTCGCTCATTGCCACAATTCTTGCAGTGCGCCAACCACGGGCGCGGACCGGTAAGGCTTGCTGTTCCAGCCATTGGCGATGTGCTTGTACGCTGTAGTACTTGTCGAAAACATCCAATTGATGTATTCTCTTTGGCTTAACAGGTCCGTCTTCTCGCTGCCCGTCGGAAGGGTCAGCTAGAATTTGGCTAAAAGTGCCCGTTAGCAGCTGCTATTTCAATGAGATATCAGGGGAAGTGAATATTACCTCGAAGATGTGCTGTTGAGTGGTAGGCCCACCTTACTGCTGGTATGACCATTTTCCAGTGGTCCTCCTCTTTTCCGTGGTCTCATTGCTCTCTTGGCCTCTCATTTGCCGAGTGGTAATAGGGCGGAGTGAACTTATGTGTATGCGAGGCTCGTTGGCTTCATGAGATTGTAACTTTCGTTCGATATAGAAGCCGCAGCCCGGTGTAGGGTTCTATGATCCTCAACGAACCCCCCCGCTTGTCATTTTCCCGCGCGAGAGACAGATTTCGATCGCCTCTACAACAGAGAAGACATAGGTGGAAGTATCGGAAAAGGGTCTCATATATCTCGGCGCAAAGATGGCAGGGATACCATCGCAGTGGCCATTACGTAGCCATACAAGGTCACCCCGCTTGTATTGCACTGGGCTTGGACTCATGTTTCGGTCTGGTAGTCAAGTTCTTGTCCTTTTTCGATATATATAGCAATGGAGGGACTAATAGGCTCGGTGTTGTTAGCAGGTGTACTTACTACAAGCAAGTAAGATTGTTCAACAAGCGTATGCCGAGGGGGCAGCTCACCGTGAAGGAAATCAGGGAAGGAATCGTCTCCCACATAATCTCCGTGACCCGAGTAGGGAAGAGATGGAGGGCATATATATATATATATGGCGTAGCAAGATCAGACCTTCAAAGAATCAGTCAGCGCATCTCAACAGTTGTGATGAAGAGGCAAGAACCACATCTAGGGCCCTACACGAACGGTATATTCCACATCCAGAGAAGTATTAGTACGCTCCATACCATGTCTTCTACTGCTCGCCACGCGGTGGTGCTTGTCACGGTGTTGCCCGCGCGGTCTTTGGCACCGGTGTCTCCTATGACGGTCTCCAGGAGTCAGAAGAACAGCGCGGCGGCTGAAAAAGCCCCTCCGAAGCCTTCCCAGATTGCCTCAATAACCCGGAAGACGAGAGTCCATAGCGGTGCCGCTTCTGGTAGTCAAGAGTCGCAGCAGCAGTCGACACATAGCCCGGGGGGCGAATCAACGGTAGGGATGCGCTTTGGTGAGATGGGGTGGCTTGGATGTGTTTTGGTGGTTCGTAGCATTTCTCGGTGCGAACCGCTATGGCAGCCGTCTGCCCCCTTCCGTGGGGGTGATGAGGATGGTAGATGAAGGAGGAAGAAAGGAAGGGAGAGGAGGGGGGAGGCACTATTTAAAGTAACGATACATGAGTCAGCAGCTCTCCGGCTGCTTCTATTCTCTTCTACATTATGCTAGTATTTTGAAATATTAATGGATTTCAGCTGGTTCATGATCTGTCAATTATGCGTGGTTTATATCTGCTAGCAACCGCGACACGGGTGTAGATCAATGTTCCACCATCAGAATAAATATTACAGAATTGGGACGGGGGGAACGGCCAGACTACTGGCCTATCATTAACTGTTATAATAATCTTTCTCGCAATGGAGTGTCATGTGCCGGAAATCAATATGCCTATGTCAACCGTCTATCTTGCAACAGACGTGTTGTTCCTAGGACATACTTCGTGCAACTCCAGTCATACTAGGTCTACGATTTATGATACACATTGCTACCTTCCCCTCGGCACGACCACGACCCGCAACCGCCCCTGTCGCTTCGGAATAAACTGATCCGTCCACTCATCCACCAAACTCGACGACTCGTGAAACTCAAACCGATACCGCCGGTACAGATTCGCAAACATCAAATACAGCTCCGCCCACGCCAAATTCATACCCTGACACCCTCGCGACCCCTTGCCGAAGGGGACGAACGATCTCTCTGGAATTTTATCACCGAGCCAGCGGGAGGGCGTGAAAATGTATGGGCTTGGGAAGATTTCCGGATCCATATGCTGCATGTATGGCGACATGCCGATTATTGTCTGTACAGTATCAAGTCAGTGTGTGTTATTTAGTATGGAGAGTATGTGTGTAGAGATGTACGTCGCCTGGTATGAAATGGTCACATATGGTGATGCCTTCTGGTGGTACTATCCGCGGAAGACGACCCGGAACGCCAGACGGCAGCCGTAGGTCTTCCTTGATGAAACTTGTGAGATAGGGCAGCTGCATCAGCCGCTGGTACGTGATCGGGTCGGCGTCCGGGTCTGGAAATTCTTCCAGCAGCTCCGCGTAGAGCTTTTCTTGGATGTCGGGCTGTTTGCAGGACTCGTAGATGCCGTTGGTCAGTGCTGCGGCTGTCGTTTCCGAGCCGGCAGCCAAGAAGCCTGCATTGATCACACACCCGTCAGTGCCACGTATATCTTTAACTATCACGATCAGATATCGACGGTAGGCGGATACCCCATGCTTCCTCCTTCAGGGCGTTGAGAGAGGGGACTTGGTACCCCTTCTGCTCGTTGCCAGTCAGGAGTACCTCAAAGACGGTCGTATGCGTAAACTTCGCTTTGGCCTTCTCGGGGTCTCTCAAGAAGGACACGACCCTCTCCTCCGCTTGCTATAGCCCATATCAGTAAATCAAACCCAAGTCGTAATCTATAGAACAGACGTTCCGAGACCGGGAACAAGACGAATCATACGTACCTTTTGGAAATCCACCACGCCCAGCACATCCGCCGGCAACATCTTCTTCACCAACCCGTACGGCAGCGCGCGGATCAGATCCTGCATCCGCCACGTCCAACTGTACACCCACGTCAACCCGATCAAATTATCCATCCCCACGAAAAACGGATCGTTCAACCGCTCGTCCGCCAGCATTCCGATGCATTCACTATACGCATACTCGCTGATAACATCGACCGTCAGACAGCGAAAGATGGCATTTATCTCCAGTCCCGTTTCAACGGACTCGTCGACGGAGCGTGCGATGCGCGCGAGCGCGAGGTCGACGTATCCCCGTATGCGGTGTTCGAGCTTCAGCACGGCGGCGGTGGAGAACAGCGGGTCGAGGACCGCTCTGCGGGACTTGTGGGTGGTCGAGTTGCAGTTGCCGAGGCCGCCTTCGGATTGTTGGGCGAAGCGGTAGTGGCCTGGGGATTTGGGGAAGCGGTAGTCCTTCGGGTAGAGGGTTGGCCAGTAGCTTGCGTCTGCGACGTGGACTTCGTTCGGGCCGATGCGGATTATCGGGCCTGAGTAATACTTTCAGTATGGCATAGGCCTGTGTATACGATTGCAAGGTAACCACACCATATTTCTTGTGCCACTCTGCGATTCGAAAGCTTGAAGGAAGGCTATATTAGTAGACAAACTTTAGGGACGACTGTAGTGGAAACGCACATGAACTGCCCGTCCTGCACGACATTATAGTAAAACTCAACCAACGATGTCATCGCAGCGGCAGCGGGTCCCGGGATCTTCGCAAGTGGGTGCAATGGCGACAGCCGATACGCCACCACGCAAATCCATAGCGTCAAGCCCAGGAAAATCGCATTGGCGAAGATAGCAGTAGGCCAGCCGAGACCAGAACTGTCAATTAGTACCGGAAGCTGAATCATACCGACTTAAAGGAACGCACAGTCCGCTGTATGTGTGAAGCGGATATGGATATCTGAATGCGATTATCGATTACTGACATTGACGACATTCAAGATGTCATCGATATATTTGAAAAGTCTGACACATGTGCGACGGATACATCGAGTGCAAATTCCTCCATCCATCACTCGTATCAGCAGATACCTGCAGCTTGGTACGCCTGGCAGCAGCTTGGTACAGCTTGGTGCACACGAAGGGCATGCGTTGACAAACTACAAATTTCAACCATGCCGTTCTTTCCGGATACGTTGAACGATGTACCAGACATCCTGGACGTCGAAGGGCGCTAGCAGGACGATGGATAGGCGAAAGCCGTCTCAGGGCACGCAATCTGTGGAGCGGTCGATGCGATCCCAGTCTTCGGTGGAAGGTGTGAGTGGGTCGATCGATGCGCGGCCAAGGAGCGGCAGGGGTATACCTCTTGCCGACGGTCGGATGCATTTTTATTTCATCCTGGGTGGGACAATCGATCCATCCATCGTTGCCTGGGAGGCACCGAGACTTGGGAGATACAAAGTTGGGTGCAGCGTTGGTGGAAATTTTCAGATGCATTGATGGAGTGAGGGTCTGGCGAACCAATTGATATCAAGTGCAATCGTAGAGCACTTCATCAGCCCGGTTGCTCGTTTATTTCGGTCTGAAATGTCTCAAGAGTAGCGACGGTGTCAGAGTCCTTAAGTTGAGTCGTCATCGAAGAGGCCGAGGTCATTAGACTGCATAAATTGCAAACGCAAACGTTTTCCAACCGTGCTTCGCAAAATATAACGTACGTTACGCATGTGGCGCCGTCTAGCAGCTGCGTAACACAGGCAGTGCTATTGGATAGCTGCAGTTGACTGGTAACGCGATTGCACGTGGCTACTGGTTTTTGCGTACGGGAATGCTGTTCCGGGTGGTCCTGCTGATTGGACATCTAGCTGGATCTTGATCGATCGGGTTGCACTCACTGAATGAGGATCGATGTCCCTATAGCCTTACCAGGCTGCTCGTGGTGCGAGATTGACTCGTTTGTGGGCGTGCCTTGTGATAAAATGGCTGTGCGACGTGGGCTTATCGATAAGAAATGTGTTGCCGAGCTCTGACTGGCTCGTAGCCGAGGCTTGGCGGCAAGGATGCGCGGGGAAGCAGAAAATGGGATGGCGCACCCAAAAAAAAGTTTGCGACTCATCGGCGCGGGACTCATTCCATCAGCTCCAGCTCGCTTCCCTTCCTCCACCTTTCCCTCGTCCATCGACAATCAACAATCGGCCATCGACAATCGACTTGCTACCGTACCCGCACGATTACTAGACTCGCCCATTGGCTCTTTAGTTCCCAATCGTTACCTGACAAGAAAAATTCTTCTCGTTCCCACCAGCGCACTCATCGCTCGTTTGCGATTCGACACATACTGTCGCGATGACTGATACGAAAGCGGTGGAAAAGCTCGTCGAGGCTACTCAGGAAGAGAAGCCCGTCGAAGCTATTGAAGATACAAAGCCTGCTGCCGAAGAGAATACTGAAGCCGAGGCGAAAGAGCGCGTCGGCATCATCTCTGATGCTTCCGTTCTCCCAGAATCGGACGACCCGAAGGAAATCGTAAAGCAGGTATGTAAACTGACCCCTCCCGCCAGCGACTCTTCAATGCGCTCGCAATCTAACAGTACTGCTAGATTGAATTCTATTTTGCAGACGCCAATCTCCGCTATGACAAGTTCCTCTACGGCCTCGTCGGCGAGGAGAACAAGTGGGTCGACATCGCCCTAGTCGCAGGCTTCAATCGCATGCGTCGCTTCAAGAGCCTCGAAAACATCAAGAACGCGCTCGAGGAGTCGACTCTCATGGAGATGAACGAGGACAAGACGAAAATGCGCCGGAAGAACCCAATGGTCATGCTCAAGGACCCAAAGATGGTTGACAAGGCCATCTCGCGTTCCATTTACGCTGTAGGTTGTCCTGTAAAGCACGAGAGCTCGGGCGGTAGCTGACTTCCGCACAGAAAGGTTTCGGCGCGGAAACGAAGACCTCCCAGTTCGATATCGAGAAGTTCTTCGAAGGGACAGCTCTCCAGATCAATGCCGTCCGCCTGCGTCGCGATGATGACAAGGTTTTCAAGGGTTCCGTCTTTGTCGAATTCAAGACTGTCGACGATCTGAAGAAGTTTATGGACTCGGAGGAGAAGCCAAAGTGGGAGGACAAGGAGATGACTCTCATCGATCCGAATGCCGAGGAGGTAGTACCTTCCTGCCCCATCACCTATCACCCCCGGCGTCAGCTGACAAGACCACACTAGGAGGCGAACGGTGATGCCGAGAAGGAGAAGCTCTCCACAGCGGATAAGGCCGCCAAGGAAGCCGAAAAGGGCATCCAGTTCATGACGAAGCAAGACTTTGTCGAGATGAAGATGAAAGCTATCCGCGACGGCAAGATCCAGCCTAAGGACTACGCCAAGAGCAACAAGTTCGACGCCTTCAAGAAGGACAGTGGCGCAAAGCGTGGCCGTGGCGGTAGACCCCACGGACGTGGCGGCCGCGACAGGGATCGTAGCAGGTCGCCCAACCGCGACGGCCGCGACTGGCGCGAACGACGCGACGAAGACCGCAAGAACGGGTTCCGCGATAGCCGTGGCCGTGGCGGCAGAGGCCGCGGTGGTCGCTCCGGCGGACGAGACGGTGACCGCGACCGCGACCGCGCACGTGAACGAGAGACTTCTCCCAAGCAGAAGTACCGCGCGGACGGAGTCCCCATCGTCAGGGCCATGACCAATGAAGAAGCGAAGGGGACAACCGGCGTCAAGCGGGCCCGCGACGACGACGGTGATAACAAACCTGATTCTCCCAAGCGCTCGAAAACCGACGCTGCCGCAGAGGCCTCCGCCTAGAAGGCGAAGGGCAAAGCTGGCACCGGCGGAGTTGTCAAGTGGGAAATGAAAACGCGTGCTGCTGCCAAGAAAGAAGAAGCTCGTGTCACCCCCAAAGATGAGAGGAAGCCTGCCTTGGCGGATATCAAGAAGGAAAAAATAGTCGAGGAACCCAAAAAGTCACTGAAGCGCGCTCGCGAAAACGACGAGGACGCAACCGAGGTCGCGGCGAAGAAGCACAAGGAGATCCGCCAGGAAGCTGGCTCGGAGGGCGGCTACGAGACTGCCCCCGAGAACACCGCCTGAGCGCCTCCACGGCACCTGCTTCCACCGAATACCAAGCCACTATCTTTCGCTACCCAGCAATCGTTTCTTCTATCCCTCCTGCAACGAGTACCTCTGCCAGCATTCGTCTGTATTCTGCCCACGTTAACTGCATCCTGCAGCGTTTTTCCTACCTCATGGGTGTACCTTTTCCATATTTTCGGCGTTCAGGGATGTCTTTTTTTCTTGTTTTTCCCTTCTTTCTTTCTTATTTGTGTTACTACATATCGAGAATGCACAGGGCTATGTATATTAGCGCTGGCGTGCGCCGTTATAGAAATGGGAGAAGTTGTCAGATAGCCAGTCTCGACTTGGGGATGCCCATCCCATCAAACATGGAGGCCTGTATATAAGACCTACCGAAATTACAGTGAGAAACTTACAATTTGCACTCACTAAAATCGCCGGCGCCTCGTAGAGGCAAGCTGGTGCCCCGGAGCCATAGTGCATCCAACCCGGTTCAAACTTCCCGAGCGCAGCTCACGCTTTGTTCAAGCTCCGAGTCATATTATGAGTCAACAGCCTCAGCCAGATCAGAACCACATAGAGCAAGATATCAAGATGAGATGAGTTGTATTAGAATGACCCGACTACAGCATGTACACAGAAGGTATATATCCAGAACAGCAGCCTGAGAGAGCTCGCGCGATCGAAAGCGATTAAGAGAAGAGACGAGGGGATAGATAATAGAGGACAGAAAAACACTATTTATCCGCCGATATTGATAAGCAAAGAGAAGAGAGAAAAAAAGACAATCGGTATAGATATGTATGGCGGCCGATTTAGTTGTTCAGTGTGGCGAGGTGCGTTTTCTAGAGGGATAGGTCATCGCCATGCAGCCGCGAGAGTCATGCAGCGTTAATCCTTCTTCTTCTTCGCGATGTAGCTTTGCGCGAACCTGTTCGAGTAGTAGTATCAGCATCCACCCTTCCACACGCAACCTCAATCTACAGTGCATCATGCCAGTGGCGAGATATTGGATAATAGTGAGAAAGACGGGATATTGTAGCGGAAACTCACTTTGTGACATAGTACTCCACCAAGCTGAACCCGACCAGAACACCGGCTCCGATGCCCGCCGTCTTCAAATCGAACGTGCCAGCCCTGACTTTCCGAATACCGACAACCCCCAACGCCAGCACGAGGAACGTACTCGCCACAGCCCCGCCGCTGTGAATCGGATCCTTGAACCACGCGAGCAGCTCCCGTCCCTTATCAGCAGCCTGGCCCCGTCCACCGCGCTTCTTCGCAGCCGCTGCACGTGCGGCTTCTTCCTCCGCGGCAACGGCAGCCTCGATGTCCAGACGCTCGGCTTGCGTGTACGTCTTGACCGTCTGGTCTGGGAAATCCGAGGAGACGACAGAGACACCGGAGTCAACGTCGATGAGCGAGGCGACGGAGGAGTCGCTTGGTATGACCGTGTCGACGGGCGGTGCGGCGCTACACAGCGTTAGTATACACACTCGATGCGGTCAAGTATTCGTTCACCCGACGGCGGTCGGTGGGGTGTGGGTCGGGAAGATGTGAATACGTACGCCTGTACACCGTATGCAATCGATCTGATATTTAGCGTGTATTCTGAATACTCGAAAAAGAAAGCCATGTTGAAAACAGCGGATATGACCAACTGATAGAAGGAAGGAAGATGTAGTGGGGGGGAAGCTACGCACCTCCTCAGGATCTTGCGGCCCGCCTCTCGCGGCTACCTCTGCGTAAGATGCCATGGCGAAGTATGTGTGTATGTATGTACCGACGACTTGACTTGTCTTGACTCGACTCGACTCGAACGAAAAAGCGGTGGTGAGGGGATTTCAAGCACGTAAGTAAGTGAGTAACTTGTTGGTTGTTATCAAGGTTTTCCGATAGATAAAGTTTCGTCTTCGCCAGGACGGGAACCCTGTCAAGTCGCCAGGAAAGCTAACGCAGCGGTGGAAGATGCCGAAACAACGGAAAGGAAGTTGAACGTCGGCGATGGATATAGATAGATCGGAGAGAAAGCTAGATGAACCGACTGTCACGAGCCAGAGAATAGGTAGACAGGTGGACGGAAGCGGTGCCTGATCGGTGCCGGTGCGCTGCTACCCGGCTGCTGCGAATTTTGCATGAGCGTGACCACCGCGGGCCTGACGTCACCGCCCCGCCGCTTGTCCGCCCGCCCGCCAACGCGGCCAACGCAGCGGACTTGAACCTGACAGCGTCCAACTGATAGCATTAGCATAATGATTAATACGATCCCGGGTATTACTATTCCGGACCTGGCTATCTGTTTATCGTGCATGCTTGATACTGCGCAAGTAGTGTAGTCGTAATTTTAGCTTCGATAGATATCGCATCAAAATGATTAAGTAGTAGTTTGATATAGAGTCTCCCGTTCAATTGCCATCTAATGGGGCTGCTTTGCGAATTTGGTATATGCCAGTCTCAAGGCTGAGGCCGAGATCACGACGGAATATGGTAGGTATAACAATATTTGTTTCAGTATGCTATCTACGTTTCCTTGTCCTTTCTTATTGAATTCAGCTAGCTGGGACTCGAATAGCTGTATGAATCGTTAAATCAAAAATAAAATTAGTATTTTATTCTTCGCCAGACACTTTATAATATAAAAGTAACTAAATTTAATTCTTGAGTATACTAATATATAGTCCAAATTCTTAAAATCCAGTTTTTATTCAAATCCTCTCATCTTGAAGCAATAGTCTTTTCTCAGACCCCGTTATCCCTAGAACCCCCATTGCCTCTATAAACTTCCTGCTGCTCATCTCGTGCTGCTCTGCCTCAGCTCCGACAGACCATCCCACGACATACCAAAACGTTATGCTCCAATTTCTATCACGGAGGCGAAAAGCACCGTTCATCATGCTGGTCGCTTCTATGGTGGAATAGCGGCGGTCTATAACATATGCGCAAGGTCTAGCCTCGTTGTCCAGGCTTCGCGGTTGAGATATGCACCGACTGGTATGTTCTACTAGTTACACTTTATCGTGATGTTAGCACGTTGTCATCACCAGAGCGGACAAGAAAGACATACGTACGAGCAAATTTCACAGCAATACTAGCATCAGCGGAAACTGATGTCCCGAAATTCATTAACGGTTTGCTAGCACAATGTGACACAGGCCAGTCTTGTTGGTGGAGAGATACAGTCCACCGCCGTAGTCCAATGCGTGGAAAAAGGCTGGCGGACCGCTACCGTAAGGCGAGGCACATTCTGAAGCCGTGGTTTGATAGATGCAATTTCGTTGAACCACGCATCGACAGGTGTTCCATCAGGGACGAGGAGGTGGGCTTCCACCTTGATCTTCGTCACTTGCTGGTGTGGTTTGTTTCCTCAGAGGATCCGAGCAGTCTGTGGTTGTTGATATGTAGGTTGTAGTAGGCCGATTTTGTTCGAATACGCCTCGTACAGAGTCAGGTTGTCGCACCCAGTATCGAACTTGAAAGTACCTTCGATCGTTTCCGCTTTCGAATGAGCGAGCTTACCGACGAGAACTGCAGCCTGACTCTCAGCGAAGCTCACAAGACAAAAATAGTCTAACAAGGAGATCTATGACATACGCTGCCAGACCTGCTGCTTTCGCGGCTTCTGCTTCCTCGGTTGCCTTCTTAACTACCGCCTTTCTTGCCACCTTTGTAGCAGCCGCTCTTGTAGCTGCTGCCTCTGCCTCTGCTTCTGCCATTGCTTCTTCTGCTACCGTTGCTTCTTCTGCTGCAGCCTGCGCCGTAAACATGCTCGTGGCAAAGTTTCAACGTGCTAGATGCCACTACTTTCAGAACCGCAGCTAGAGTAGGGCTCGTCGTCTTCATCCTTTCCTCGGGTTAGTGCTAAGGTGGTTGTGTAAACAGCTTCAAAGGATACGTACCATGGTGTGATGGTGCCTGGAGGCTTGGTGCTGGGTGTATAGTACTGTCGATTGTAGAGCGCTCGAGAACGAGGTCTGCGAACTGGAGTGAAAGTGAACCCTGCGGGTGCATGATCTGTCATTGGTAGGATGAAGTTCATGCAATGATGAGTGTCTGGTGGTGGTGATGGTTGTAAAGTCGATGGAGTTTGGTGAGGTCTAGAAGATGCGGTCTGTAAGCAATGGAATTGCAGGGGAGTCTGGGTTGCGGGCCACCAAAATCTATATCCATCCGCTTCTACACCACAACATGGAGCACCTGGCAACAGACTTACGCTAGCGGATCCGAGGCCGCTAAATATAGAGCGATTATAATCAGATTCGAGTGACCGATATACCGATCGTCCCTACACCGTTCTGCAGAGCTTGGTTGATCGATCGAGTGTTCTTGTACACCAACACAGCAAATGCAACGGAGAGCGTGCAGTATACTTGAGTATGATTATTGATCAAACTTCATCTTTTCGTAAACGGCTGTGATAAAAATGCATACTATAGTACATAAAATGCCCTGCTGATATGAAAATGCAGAAATAACTAATGCCACTCGATGGCTCCCGCAACCAAAGGTATCGCACCAAGGACAATCATCAGAAACCCGTCGATGGTGACCTGAAGGTCATCATCTGGTGCGGCCCAGGCAGCATAAACGATAATAACAAACAGCAAAGCCTTCAAGCAGCCGAGGATAGTGACAGGGTGGTTATCGAAGCATTGCATCGCGTTGCTGTTCACGATGCTCTGGACGCAAGGCTGCCATGCTTCAACGAATTGAGTGGCAGGACGGCCTGTCTTCGAGTTAGTAACCTGGCGGTATCATAATCGGGATAAAGAGGTGCATATACGTAATGTGCAGGGAAGACGAGAGGGAATATGTATGTGAGTAGGTAGAGTTGAGTGTTATATGAATATGTATATGCCGGTAGCGTTGTTTATTATCTGGAAATGTGGATGACCATCTTCATGGAAGTGATGAGACGCACTGTGTATGATTCTGTATGCCAAGGAGATCGCATCCATGAGAAGGAAGATGCAAAAGTTGAAGACCGAGACGGCACTGAGGAAGCCGTAGAACCGTTCCTTCAGGGGACCTGTAGTCAGAAAGAGGGGAAAATCGAAATCCATTTGCTGTGGGTCTAAAGCGCCGAGTCACATCAGTGCCAGAGCTTGACGAAGGTTGGGGTATGCTTCACCATGAAGGGTCCTGGAAGGAGGACATACCAGTGATATCGTGATATATTAAGCTGCTTATCTAGGATGCTGTTGACGCTTCTGAGATTTAGGTTGTATAGTAAGTGTGGGAGATGGTGTAGATGGAGATGCGGTGGTTTCCGTCTGCTAATCATCGTGCCACCTCATAATTTCACAAATTTTTATAACAGCCACGAAATTTAAATGGAAAAGGGAAAAGAGAGAGAATTAAAAAACGTGGGGCGCTTCAGACAGCACGCGCCAACTACATAACGCAAAAGACCTCACTAACACCTGTCCAAACATCACGAACCATTGAACAAAGGCTTCAGCCTAGTCTCGATCCTAGGTTTCATCTTCCCATCTTCTTACATATACCCCCCAACAACACCAAGCACATTCTGCACAACAGCCCCCGCCGCCACCCTCACATCCTCCACCCGCGCTTGCACCGCCGGCGAACTGACATAACGGCACACATTAATACCAACCGACATCGCAGTCGCAGCGGCCGCCTGGCCAAGTCCCCTGATCTCCTGCTCAATCGTCTCTCGCAGCTCGGCGTTCTTCGAAAGTTCGTTGTTGACAATGTATATAGCGACGATAGAAACAGCTGCGACGAGGCCGATGCCAGTGCCAGCACCGATGACGGGAACGCCTGATGTTACGCTGATGCTTTGCACCAGGCTCAATAGTTGACCAGTTAGTACGGTGCCGATTGATGATTGCCATGCTGCTGCCAGGCTACCTATTTACAGAACAATAGTATCAGCCCTGTTGAATCGCCCTAAGTTGAGTTTGTGATAATGTGAAATGGTTCTTTACCAGGGACGGCGCCAGTAGATGCAAATCCTAGGGCATTAAGAATTTCGGAAAGACTGAATGACGTGAGAGCGGGGATGGCGGCTGCGAGGAGTTGTGGGTTCTCTTTAACTGTAGTGATAATCGACTCGAGGAGAGCTCTGTTTTACAGACCGCTAGTTAACCGTGCTGAACCCTCGTATTTCTGGTAAATTAGTCGATATTATGATTCTACAGGACATACTGAATGAACTCGCGCTCTTGTCCGTGGAGTTGTAACTGTTTCTGGTCCATATTGACTTAAATCTGTACACAGCGCGTCGGTAACTTTGATTCCTCGACGTATAATCGAGTATGGAAATTGAAATATTCGTTGAGAGGCGCCAGTCCTCCTCCCGAGCTTGGTAAGGATATAGTGAGAATGTGGGATCTGGCTTGCGAAGCCACTCGAAATAATCACATACAAGGACTGCAGTACTCGGAAGAATACGGTGAACAATAGATGAAAATGCTTCATCTGTGCAAAACTACTCCCGCTGGATTCTTGGGGACTGTTGGCATCTTGATGCTGAATCAGACAGCTTGGCGGTTGTGAATTGGCAAAGCCTTGCACACTTCATAGCACATTGCAGCCGCAATGCATTGTTTGCCCCGCCGGACCCGATATATCGATACCTACAGTTTACTGATATCATCTTCTCTCAGAACGTCGCGTCGCGTCGTCTTGTCTGGCTGTCGAATTCTGACGCTGGGCTTCCAGACCATATTTTGACCTGCGAACTTCTGTATCACGAACTTCAGAACAGATTACGAGACCAGATTAGATTATCCCAGGCTACATATATCACAGCCTGGTATTTTTATCTCCAAATTCCATGCAAGTACTCCACGATATGTCGGTAACAACACACACTAACTGCGGCTCTGTCAATTGGCCAATGATGTCGGTTAACACAATTAATAGGAGGCACCTTGTGAGAGACTAATCTAGATAATAATGATAAGAATGAATTAATGATGTAAAAAAGATGATAATATCTGGTCTCCACTATCTAAACTACCTATCTATAATTAATATATATTATATACTATTTATCTAACAATATATACCTGATTATGCTGTGCTATTACCAATATTCTCTTATTAAAAGATGTCCTAGAATCTTAAACATAAAGTCTTTCTAGTTATTCAATATTATAATTATTAAATAATTATTAAATAATTTTTAAAAATAATATATAAACTTATATTATCTAGCACCCTAAATATATAAAACTATGTATATCTAATATAATACTATATCCCTAGTATAATACTATATTATTTAAAATTATTTAAATCTAATATATTCAGATTTATATTTATCTTATTATTAAATATATTAAAATTTAGGTTTTATATTATTTTTAATATTTTTAATAAATTATTATATATTTAAAATTTATATTTTAATATTAAAATTTTTATTAAAATTAATTATTTCTCGAAATATATTATAACGTTTACGATAAGCAACCGGGTCAGACAAGCGACTGGGTCAGCTCTCCACCCCACCTTAACAAAAACACTGACTTCATTATTATATTATTATTATATTGGTTTTGTTACACTTCGGCCCAGGACCAGGTCAAACACACTTCACCCTAAAGTCCCTAACTCTTAGTTGCTACTGTATGGGTTTTTAATAATAAAAGATAAGTATATATTAAGTATAATAATTACTATTAGAATAAAATATATAATAATAATAATAAATAAACTAATTATTAAAATATTATGATTTAGATATTAATTAATAGTTTTTAAAAAAGAAGTTATTAATCTTAAAATAAAATATACTAATTATATATATAATATTTTAATATATAAATTAGTAAAAATATATTAATATATTGTTTAAATAATTTAATATTTATTTTATTTAGTATTTAGTTAAGTATTAAATATCCTAAATATTAAATATTTATATAATTATAAATTATTATAATAGCTTTTATTTAGAGAGAAATATTATAATAATAATATTCTTATATAATAATATTTTTTTATATAATTTAAAATTTTATATAATTATATTATTTATATAGTTTTACTATTTATATGGTGGAATATATTATATAAATTGATAATTTATATAAAGTAAATTTATATAATTATATATTTTATATAAAAGTTTATTTTATATAATATATAAATATATTATTATTTTGTATACTATGTGGATTAAGTGTCTGTATAGGAATTTAGTTTATATAAGATATTTAGATATTATATTATTATTTTATAATATTATTTTTTTTTTTTATAAAAATTAATAGTATATTAATTTAGATGTAAATATAAATAATATAAAATAAAGTAGTATAAGTTTTTTATATATAATATAATTATATAATCTAAATAATATAATTTTTAGTTGAAGGATTCTTTTATTATATTTTTTTCTTTTTTTATAATTAATTTTTTTTAATATAATCTTTTTTGTTAGTATATCTATTGATTATTATAAAAAATCTTCTATTAATTATTATTTTAATTAAATATAAATTATTAAAAAATATTTAATAATTTTTATAGTAATATATAAGTTTTATATATTTAATTTATATATTTATAAGATAAACTTAGATATTAATAAGAAATATTTTATTTATGTGTGTTAAAAATATTATTATATTTTTTTTAATTTAAGTAACGTGGTCCACAAGCGAGCGGTACACCCAAGTGAGCGGTACACTTCAACACCCCACCTAAACAAAAATACTGATTTCACCACCATAAACATATGATTATCCAGCCCAAAACCAGAAAATCACTTATTTACATCTTTAAAAAGTATCTTGATATATTTATTTATTATGCCCAACTTTACCACACTTACTATAACATAATACCCTCCCAGAACCCCCTTTTGGCTGGGTGTTGTTTTGGTGGGTTTCTTGTTTTATCTGCTTATCTATATTTTCTTGGTCTAGTAGCTCTTATACCTGGTATATGATAAGTGGTTCTTCATGTTGTAATTGCTTTTTTTTTGCTTGTTGGTGCTTGTTTAATGCCTTATTAGCAGAGCAAAATCTAAAGTTATCTACACACAAAAATACCATTTTGTATATTGTAGACTGTATTTCTTTAGTAAATTGGTTTATGGCTACTAATATGTTTGTTAGAGAGTTATTTTGGTGTAGAATAATTTAGTTTTTAATAAGTTCTGATTGTAGGCCAGCTTCTATAAAATTTTTTAGTGTTTTTGTAGCCCAGATAATTACAGTACCAAGGCAGGAATTTATTAGTATAGATACTGGTAGCTGTATATTTAGCTTTGAAAGCACCCTTTCTAGATTATAAGGCACAATACTAGTCCCAGCAAAGCTACTATGTATATTCTTGTTGGTTACAGAGGCAGTGTATGTCTTATGGAATCCAGAGAGGAACTCTAGCTTGTTGATATAGGTTATGTTTGTGTGTATTAAGTTCTTTACCTGGCAGCTATATGCATGTTTTAATGGTCTAAAGCACCTAATATCCAGTGGCTGCAGAAGATGTGATGAATGGGGTGGTATACAAAGCATAATAATCTTGTATTTTTGATAATAGAGTTTAAAGGTAGCTGAATGGTGGCTTTTATGCCTATTAAGGACTAATAGTTGATAGTTACTTTTACAGCGCGGTGCTGATATTTTGTTGAAGTGCTTAACCTATGTGAGGGCTATTTCATTTGTTGTTCAGCTATTATCAGAGAGTGTAATAACCTAGTTTTTCGGTAGGTTGGTCTTTGTATACCAGCTAGCTAGGTGGTACTAGCCAACAAGGATAATAAATGGCAGTACTGCCTAACCTATTGTGTTTATGCCTTGAATAACTGTTGTCTATTCACAGTTCCCAGGCTACACTAGTTTAGCCTTATCTCAGGTTTCAGTATCTGTAATAACTGTAACTATAGAAATTATGTTTATAGCAAAGCTTGTTTCATCAAAATTGTAGATATCATTGTCTGCAATGCTATATTTAACCTTTGTAGCTTGGATAAATTGAAACTAATTGTTAATAAGTTTAGGGTTTTTGTATTGAGTTTGTTTGTAGTTGTATCTTCTAGATAAATGCGTCTGGAGTTCTAGGCAACATTTTACAAAATTTAATATTCAATTCTTACCAACGCGTCACATACCATCACCAGCACACATCAATAGTAACTAATTGGCCATATCTTTTATACTACTTAGTCTAAAATGAAAAGATCACATACAAAACTCAAGTATATACTGGACAATAATCTCCTCTTCTAGTTCTATAAATTTTCATAACTTAGATATAATATCACATTTTAAAGAGCAGCCCTTATATCAGTAAACTAAAATTATATAAAAGACCTTGTAAAATTTAGTAGCAACTCAAATACTTAATTCTTGGTCCTTTTTCATAACTTCAATAACTAAAATAATTCTGGATTCAATCATAAAGACAACCATTACAATAATTATAAAAATATATAGTATAAAAGAAGAATAGACACATAGATATCAAGAGGTATACCACTCACTTGGGTGTACCGCTCGCTTGTGGACCACGTTAGATAGTTTTTTTTATTTAGTTTTTATATTGATAGTTTATCTGATTTATTTTAATAGAATATGTTTTTAGGATTATTAATTATAAATATAAAGAGTTGTAAAAGACTAAATAAAATTAATTTTAATTTTTTTAGGAATTGTTATTGTTGGTTAGAAAGTTAGTAATTACTTAGATAAGAATAATTTATTTTTATTAGAAGTTAGATATTGTTTTCTTAAAGATAAAAATTGTTTTTAAAGAGGAAAAAACTTTAATTAAAAAATAGGAGAATTTTAAAAAAGAAATTAGTATTTTTTTATTTAAAATTAAAAATTTAAAATTATTTGATTTTAAAGTTTTTTTAAATAATAATATTATAAATTTTAATATTTAATATAATATTTTTTTAATATATATATATTATTAAATATAATTAGTATTAGTTTATATTGTATTATATATATAATTTTAAAAATTATTTTATAAAATTCTATTATATAAAAAGAGATAAAATAAAATAAATTATTAAAAATATTTTATTTTTTTGTTATTTTTATTTTTTTATCTTTTTTTAATATAGTAATAGTGTGTTTTAATTGTTCTAATTACTAATAAGTGTTGGTTTTTAAACTGGTTATATTATATCTTTATTTTGAAACTAAGGTGAATACTAATATTTTAGATGAGATTATTTATTATTAAAATAATATATATAAGATTATAAATAAATTAGTTTATATTTTAGAAAAAAATAAGTTTTATATATATATAAGTTTTTTGTATTTAATAATAGTTTTAATATTAGAAAATATAATTCTAAAATAAAATAGATTTTTTTAATATAATTATTATAACGTCAACAATAAGCGACTGGACCAGACAAGCGACCGGACCACCCCCCTTGTATATTTCTTTAATTTAATATAAAAAAAATTTAAAAAAATATTTTTAGATTTGTAATAGTTTATATAAACAAGATGAATTTTATTCTAATTTTAAATTAATTATTGATTAAGTTATCAATAAAAAGTGTTTTGGTAGGGTGTTGGTTTATATGGGGTGGTCCGCTCGCTTGTGTGGTCCGCTCGCTTGTGGAATACGTTAATTAATTTTTTATATTTTAATATTTTTTTTTAAATTTTTCTTAAAATTATTGTAGTAATAGATCTTATTTTATTTAATAAATATTAAGTTTGTTAAGATATTATTTAATAAATTTTAATAAGATATTATTTTTTAATTATTATAAATCTTCTTTTAATAAATAATTTTTTTATTTAATTAGAAATTTGTTAATTAATATTTCTAAGTTTTTTCTATAGTCTAAAATCTTTTTAACTTTATATTTATTATAATTATCTTTCTTGATTTTTAGATTATTTATCTTTTTTTTAAGTCTATCTAATATAGGCTTAAACAAAACAATATAAAATATTTTATAGATTTTTAAATTTTCAAAAATATAAAATTTAAAAAGATATTTATTTAATTTTTTAGTTATAATATATAATCTAAGTTTTTGGAAATTAAGTTTTTAATTAGATTTTTTAATTTTAATATTTTTTATAAGTAAGTATATTTTATTTTTTTTCTTCAAAAAAAATACTTTTATTTTTTTATTATTATAATAATAGAATATAGTTTTAATTATAAAGTTTAAATTATTCTTTAAATATTTATATAATTTATTTATAGATTTAAAATATTTTTTAATACTAAATATTTCTTCTTTTATAAATAGAATTAATTACATAATTTATAGATTCTAACCTTATAATATCTTATAAAATATATAATTTATTACAAAATATTTTAATAAATTATATATAAATTCTGCTATAAATAATAATTTTATTTAATTATTTTATACATAATTAAAAAATAATCTAAGATAGATCTTAATTATTTAAATTACTTATTCTAATATTCTATTAATTTAAACTCTTTCTTTAATTATTATATTAAATTTAATATTTAATAAATTTATAATATATTTTTAGTATTTATTATTAAAAAAAAAAAATTTATTATAAATATATTTTTCTTATAATCTATATTAACTAAATACTTATTTATTATAAATTATTAAAAATTATTTTATTTTCTAAGAACTATTTTATAATTTTAAAATAATAATTTTAATAAATTTATAAATAATAATTAAGATTTTATTATATATCTAATTTATTAAAAAATCTTTTAAATATAATAATTCTTATATAAAATTATAAATTATAATTTAGAATAATTTAATTAATACCTTATTTAATTATAAGTATCTATATAATATATATTTTATTAGTTTATTTCTTAAATATAGATTATAAATTTTAATATAATTTTTAATTTATTATTTTATTTTAAATTAAAAATATTATTATATAATAAGTTCTTATATTTTTTCAACTCCTAAATATTTATATATAAATATATTATAATATAGTTATAAGATTTTTAGTTATATTTTTTTTTTTAAAATATAAAAGAGATTTTTAAAAAAAATATATTTATTTTTTATAAAAAAAAAGATAATAATTTTTTTAAAATTCTATAATATTCTTTTTATTATTATATTTTTTTAATAATTTTTCTTAAATCAGATAACTATTTTTAGTTTTATTTTATAAATAATAATATTAAATTCTTTATTAATAGTAATAATATTTTTTTATTATTCTAAAATTACTTTTTTATTTATAAAAATATCTTTTATAAAATTTGATTATTAACTAATAATATTAGTTCTAATATTTTCTTTTTTCTTAAAATAGATAATTTTTATATTATATTTATTAAATATTTCTTATTATTAAATTTAATATCTACTAAATTTTTTTATTATTAAAAAATAAATAAGGTTTTTATAATCTAAAAATACTTTAAATAATTTTATAATTTATAAATAAACTTTTTATTTTTTATAAATATATAAGATAGTTAACTATAAGTTTTTTATTATATATAAAATATCTTATTTCTATAATATTAAATTTATATAATAAATAAATAACTAAATACTATTTTTAATTAAATTATTTCTATAATAAATAAACTTTTAAAATTATTATAAAAACATTAACTTTTATTTATATTAATAATTCTAAATCATAAAATTTAAAAATAAATATTAAAATAAATATATCTTTTAATATTTAGAATATTTTAATTTTCTTTTTTGTTATTTTAAAATAAATATTTTTTTTTATTAATTTTAAAAAAATTATTATTAGATAGCTATATTTTTAAATAAATTATTAATAATAATTATATAGTTTTAAAAAAACTTATATTTTCTTAAATATTTTTAGTATTAATTAATTTTATATAACTTATATTTTCTTTAAATCTATTTTTATATTATAAAAAGTAATAATAATTCCTAGAAATTTAATTTTAGTTATTTTAAATTTAGATTTTTTTAACTTAATCTTAAATTTATATTAATTCAGAATTTCAAAAATCTGATTAATATATTTTTAATATTCTAAAAGATTTTTATTATAAATAAAAATATTATCTAAATATACTATAACGTCAATGATAAGCGACCGGCACAGACAAGTGACCGGCACACCACCACAGTCAAACACCCCACCAAAACCCTTTTATTTAATATCTTAATAAATATCTATTATAAAATTATAAAAAAAATATTTTAAAATAAATATTATTTTAAATAATTAAATTATTATTTTTTTAATTTTTTAATGTTAATATTAAATTAATAATTATTATTTTAATTATTATAAAAAACAACAAATTTTTTTAGTGTTTGACTGTAAATATCTCTATAATAATCCATAAAAATCTCTAAAAATTAAAAATATAATTAAAATCTATATAATCTAGGTCTGTGTAAGCTTATTCTTTATTATATTAAAAATTAAGTCCTATGAGGGCGGCTAAAGTCAGCACAACACACCAGCTATTTTTCTTAATAATTATATATAAAAATATTATAAAAAAAATTTAAAAAAATTAATATTAAATTAAATAAGATTAAATTATAATTTTATAGTATTTTTAATTTTTTTATTAAAAATTCAATTTTTTAAAATTTTTTATTATAAAAATTAAAAATATTAATATTAAATTATATAATATATAAAAAAAATTAAAAAAAATATAATAATTAATTTTTAATATATTAAAATTAAAATTAAATTTTTTAAATTTTTTTATAATATCTTTATATATAATTTTTTCTAAAATAGTTGGATGTGTTGTGCTGACTTTAGCCGCCCTCATAGGACTTAATTTTTAATATAATAAAGAATAAGCTTATACAGACCTAGATTATATAGATTTTAATTATATTTTTAATTTTTAGAGATTTTTATGGATATATTATAGAGATATTTACAGTTAAATACTAAAAAAATTTGTTGTTTTTTATAATAATTAAAATAATAATTATTAATTTAATATTAACATTAAAAAATTAAAAAAATAATAATTTAATTATTTAAAATAATATTTATTTTAAAATATTTTTTTTATAATTTTATAATAGATATTTATTAAGATATTAAATAAAAGGGTTTTGGTGGGGTGTTTGACTGTGGTGGTGTGCCGGTCACTTGTCTGTGCCGGTCGCTTATCGTTGACGTTAATAAATTTTAAGATTTTTAAAGATTAATTCTTATTATAATTAATTAAATTATTTGGGAGATATAATTAAAATAAGTAATATCTGGATTATTTTTATAAAATTTTTTTTATTATTTTAGTATTTTTTTTATAAATATTTATTTAAATTTTTTTTATATATTAAGTAAGATTTTAATATTGGATTATTTTATAATTAATTAAATTTTTTTTTTTTTAATTCTATATCTTTAAATAAAATAAAATTTTATTTAATAATTATATTAATTTCTTAAATAATATTTTAGTATTAAATAAATCTAACTTTAAAATATATATATTTTTAAATTTTATTTATAATTATTTTAAAATCTTTCAAAATAAATAATTATCTTATTATTTTAAATTTTTATTTTTATTAAAAATATTTTTAAAAATATTTTTTTTTTTTATTTTTAGAATAATTTTTTTTAATATATTTTATTTTATTATATTAATAATAGAAAAATATATTAGATTTCTTTGATTTTTAGTATTAAATTATATTAAAATCTATAAATTCTAGTTTATATATTTTATTTAATTTTTAAAAAGATTTTCTAATTTTAATTTAATTTTACTAAAGTTTTTTAATATACTTATTAGAATTATATTTATTTAAATTATAATATAATTTTTTTTAATAAATATTTTTTTAAAATTAATAAAATATATTATTAAGTTTAATTACTATAATTTATATATTATAATAATTTATATTTTTATTAATAAATTTTTATTTAATAATCTCTATTTTCAGATTAAATTTAAGTTTTTTTTTAGTTTTATAAAATAAAATATTATTATTATAATTAATAAAAAATATATATTAATTAAATTATTAAAAAAAAAATTATATAAATTTAATTTATTTAAATTAGTTAAATTTTTTAAAAAATTCTTTAATTTTATTTTTATATTTATATTTTTATTTAAGATAGTTTATAAATTTCTAAAAATTATTAAAAATTTTTAAAATTTTTAAGATTTTTATTTTATAATCTTTTTTTATTATTTTATTATATATTTATTTATATAATAAATAAATATTAAAGATATTTTTTTTTAAATATATTTTTATAAAAAAGATTTTATATTAATTTATAAGGAATTATTTAAGATAAAAAAAAAAAAAATTATTAAATTAATTAAAAAATTAATTAAATTTTTTAAATTATTTTTTATATTTAATTAGATCTTCTATTTTAAATACTTTATTAAATATTATTATAAAAATAGTTAAATTTTTTATTTTTTAGATTCTTAATCCACTAATTTATATAAATCTAAATATAATAAGTAATAAAAATCTTTAAATAATAATATTATTTATTTAAATACTAATTAAAATTTTTTTATATTTTATTATTTTTTTAGAATTTCTTAATATAATTATTTTAATATTATTAACTATTTTTAAAACTATTTAAATATATTATTAATATATTACAATAATTTTTTACTATATTATTTTAAAACTTTATTCTAATTTTTATTTAATATTATTTTTTAATATAGTATTATTTATTTTTTCTAAAATTTATATTTTAATATTTATTATTAATTTATTTTAGTATTCTTATAAATTATCTATATATTTACTAATTAATTTAAGAAAGTTAGATTTTATATTATTATCTTTTTATATATATAATATTATTTAAATTATTATTACAATTATTTTTTATTTATATATTCTTAAAATATAAAAATCATTAATAAATTTTTTATATTTATTATCTTTATTATTTAATATTAATTTAAAGTTATTATTATTTATAAAATATTTTTATAATTCTATACTATAAAATTCTATTTTATTTTTATATACTAAAAAAAATTTATAAATTATATTAAAAATTATTATATATTTATTATTTTTTCTTATTTATTAAAAACAATCAGTTAAAGTATTATATTTTAATTTAAAACTAGATTAAATATATTTTATTTTAAAATCTTTAATTCTTAGTTATTATTATATAAATTCTTAATAATAAAAAATAAATATATATTAAATACAATAATTACTATTAAAATAAAATATATAATAATAATAATAAATAAATTAACTATTAAAATACTATAATTTAAATATTAATTAACGTATTCCACAAGCGAGCGAACACCCCAAGTGAGCGAACACCCCACCAAGTGACCTTACCCCCTTTTCTTCTTTACCATTATCTATATCCACAACCACTATAATAACGGTCTTTACAACTAAATCCCAAATAATCTTAGTTATTAGAACTTTAGAAAAAAACAAAAAATTAAGTACTGTAGTAGCAGCTAAATTATATAATATTTTTTGAATAATTTTTATCCACCAGTATAATGGATGTCTTTTATGGAGTGATAGTATACCAAAATTATAGAATCTTACACAATTAAAAAAGGATACTATTATCTAATATATATTTGAACTATATATACAATCTTTTTATTCTAGATTGGATAATATAGAAGATATGGCTAACCAATTGTTATTAATATATATTAATAATAGTTTGTGTTGTATTGACAAAAACTAGGTAGCAAACTTTATAAAATGCTGTCCAAAGCTCCAAACACATTTATCCAAAAAGTATAATTACCAACAGACTAAATACAAAAATTATAAATTTATCAGTGATTGATTACAACTTATATAAGCTATAAAAACTAAGTACAGTATTATAAATAACAATATATATAATTTTAATAAAATAAACTTTGTAATAAACATAATTTTCTCTACTATAATCATTACAGGTACTGAAATTTGCAATAAAATAAAGCTAGTATAACCTGGGAATCACAAATAGGCAACAATTATTCAAAGAATATATATAAAAAGTTAGATAGTATCACCATTTATTATCTTGGTTGATAAATACTATCTAACTAACTAATATACAAAAACCAGTTTACCAAAAAACTAGATTATTGTATTTTTTAATAATAACTAGATAATAAATGAACTTGCTATAGAGTAAATAAAGCATTTTAATTAATTTATAGTGTGGTGTTGTATTTTAGACTACCAGCTATTAGTTTTAGATAACCATAAAAGCTATTATTTGGTCATCTTCAAATTTTATTACCAAAAGTATAAGATTATTATAGTTTATATACCACCACATTCTTTATATCTTTTTTAGCTATTAGATATTAGATACTTTAGACCATTAAAACAGGCATATAATTACCAGATAGAAAACTTAGTACACATAGATATTAACTATATCAGTAAACTAGAATTCTTTTCTAAATTCCATAAAACATTTATTGCTACAATAATACTTAAGAATATACATAGTAACTTTGCTAGAGCTAGGATTATACCTTACAATCCTAATAAAGTCTTTTTAAAACTAGATATCCAGTTACCAGTACCTATTCTGGTAAATTCACACCCTAGTATTATACATATAGTAGCTACTTAGATAATAAAAACACCAATAAACCTTTCAAAAACTAATTTATAATTAAAATTTATTAAAAATTAGATTATCTAGTATTTAAATAGTTTTTTAATATTATTACTGACTACTATAGACTAGTTTACTAAAAAGACATAAACAATAATATATTAACTAGTGTTTATACAAATAGAAAATATAACACTATATTCTACAAACCAAACACTATCTAAACACTAGTAGATAAAAAGATGGTATATATAGTAAAGAGGTATACTTACTATATATTAAACTAATAAAATTCTAGATAATAATATTATAAATAAACAAAATAAGCAAATAAAATATTTAAACCACCAGAATAGCCCCCAGTTAAAAACTACTTTTAGGAAAATACTACACTATAATTATTATAATAAACCCAACCATAATATCCAAACCTATCAAAAAGTATTTTAAGAATTAAAACTAATACAATATAGATTTCCCACACCATCCTAACAGTGATATAATAGTAAAAATAATATTTTTGTTAGGGTAGGATGAAAAAGGTGTTCACTCACTTGGGGTGTTTACTCACTTGTAGAATACATTAATAGATTTTAAAAGAAAAACTATTAATCCCAAAATAAAATATACTAATTATATATATAATATCTTAAGATATAAATTAATAAAAATATATTAATATATTACCTAAATAACTCAATACTTATTTTATTTAATATTTAGTTAAATATTAAATATTCTAAATATTAAATATTTATATAACTATAAATTATTATAATAACTCCTATTTAAAAAGAAATATTATAATAATAATATTCTTATATAATAATATTTTTTTATATAATCTAAGATTTTATATAATTATATTATTTATATAATCTTATTACTTATATAATAAAATATATTATATAAGTTAATAGTCTATATAAAATAAATCTATATAATTATATATTCTATATAAAAATCTATTTTATATAATATATAGATATATTATTATTTTATATATTATATGGATTAAATATCTGTATAGGAATCTGGTCTGTGTAGGATATTTGGGTATTGCGCTGTTATCCCATAACAAAATAAACTTATTGTATAATAACTAAAATATTTTAATAAATTTATAATATAATATTATATTTTAAACTACTATCTATTAATCTTAGATAATTATAAAAGCTACTATTTAATTACTTTTAAATTATACTATTAAAAGTATAAAATTATTACAATTTATATACTATTATATTTATTATATATTTTTTAATTATTAGATATTAACTACTTTAAATTATTAAAACAAATATATAATTATAAAATAAAGAATTTAATATATATATATATTAATTATATTTTTAAATTAAATTTTTTTTTTTAAATTCTACGAAATATTTATTACTATAATAATATTAAAAAATATATATAATAATTGTATTAATATTAATATTATATTTTACAATTTTAATAAAATTCTTTTAAAACTAGATATATAATTATTAATAATTATATTAATAAATTTATATTTAAATATTATAAATATAATTATTATTTAAATAATAAAAATATTTTTAAATCTAATAAAAGTTAATTTATAAATAAATTTAATTAAAAACTAGATTATTTAATACTAAATTAATTTCCCTATATTATTATTAATAATTATAGATTAATTATTTAAAAAGATATAAATAATAATATATTAAATAATATTTATACATATAAAAAATACAATATTTTTGTTATGGGATAACAGTGTAACACCTGAATATCCTGCACAGACCAGATTCCTATACAGATACTTAGTCTATATAATATATAAAATAATAATATATTTATATATTATATAGAATAGATTTTTATATAAAATATATAATTATATAAACTTACTTTATATAGATTATTGATTTATATAATATATCTTACTATATAAATAATAAAACTATATAAATAATATAACTATATAAAATCTTAAATTATATAAAAAAATACTACTATATAAGAATATTATTATTATAATATTTTTTTCTAAATAAAAATTACTATAATAATTTATAATTATATAAATATTTAGTATTTAAAATACTTAATATTTAATTAAATATTAAGTAAAATAAATATTAAATTATTTAAATAATATATTAATATATTTTTATTAGTTTATATATTAAGATATTATATATATAATTAGTATATTTTATTTTAGAATTAATAATTTTTTTTTAAAAAATTATTAATTAATACTTAAATTATAGTATTTTAATAATTAATTTGTTTATTATTATTATTATATAACGTCAACAATAAGCGACTGGACCAGACAAGCGACCGGACCACCCCCCTTGTATATTTCTTTAATTTAATATAAAAAAAATTTAAAAAAATATTTTTAGATTTGTAATAGTTTATATAAACAAGATGAATTTTATTCTAATTTTAAATTAATTATTGATTAAGTTATCAATAAAAAGTGTTTTGGTAGGGTGTTGGTTTATATGGGGTGGTCCGCTCGCTTGTGTGGTCCGCTCGCTTGTGGAATACGTTATTTTATTTTAATAATAATTATTATATTTAATATATATTTATTTTCTACTATTAAAAACCTATATAGTAGTAATTAAAAATTAAAAACTTTAAAATAAAATATATTTAATCTAATTTTAAACTAAAATTGTTACGTAGCGCAACGGCATAACGCCTACGTCACAGATAGCAAAAGTATTGCATATGAAATCTTGGTGATTTCATTGTTGTTGTCTTATATATAGCTGTTATATATATAATACTATCTTCCTTTCTAAAGGAACCAATTTTAAGGATTTATAGCCTCCTTCTCTATTCCAGAAGAAGTAGCAAAATATAAGGTATTGTGTGCTAAATAATTATGCTAGTGAGAATATGGCAGCAGGCAGTTTCACCAAAAAGATTTTGTGAATGATGGCTTCTAAGTGGGTATGTGTGTAGATAACATATGTAGCTAGTACTGGTTTGCACCTACACCAAATAATAGGTGTCTACTGCATCATAAAGTGTGTACAATAGGAATTGAATGTATGTTCTCCAAATAAGATTTTATAGTGTTATGTAGTGTAATGGCATAATGTCTATGTTATAGATAGCAAAAGTATTGCATATGAAATCTCGGTGATTTCATTGCCGTTGCCCTATATATAGCTGTTATACACATAACAAAAATATAATACTTTAACTAATTACTCTTAATAAATAAGAAGAAGTAATAAGTATATAATAATTTTTAATATAATTTATAAGTTTTTTTTAGTATATAAAAATAAAATAGAATTTTATAGTATAAAATTATAAAAATATTTTATAAATAATAACAACTTTAAATTAGTATTAGATAGTAAAGATAACAAATATAAAAAATTTATTAATAATTTTTATATTTTAAAAATATATAAATAAAAAATAACTATAGTAATAATTTAAACAATATTATATATATAAAAAAATAATAGTATAAAATCTAATTCTTTTAAATTAATTAATAAATATATAAATAATCTATAGAAATACTAAAATAAATTGATAATAAATATTAGAATATAAGTTTTAAAAGAAATAAATAGTATTATATTAAAAGATAATATTAAATAAAAATTAAAATAGAGTTTTAAGATAATATAGTAAAAAACCATTATAATATATTAATAATATATCTAAATAATTTTAAAAATAATTAATAATATTAAAATAATTATATTAAAAAATTTTAAAGAAATAATAAAATATAAAAAAATTTTAGTTAATATTTAAATAAATAATGTTATTATTTAAAAATTTTTATTATTTGTTATATTTAGATTTATATAAACTAATAGATTAGGAATCTAAAAAATAGAAAATTTAATTACTTTTATAGTAATATTTAATAAAATATTTAAAATAGAAGATTTAATTAAATATAAAAAATAATTTAAGAAATTTGATTAATTTTTTAATTAGTTTAGTAATTATTTTTTTTTTTATTTTAAATAATTTTTTATAGATTAATATAAGATTTTTTTTATAAAAATATATTTAGAAGAGAATACTTTTAATATTTATTTATTATATAAATAAATATATAATAAAATAATAGAAAAAAACTATAAAATAAAAATCCTAAAGATTTTAAAAGTTTTTAATAATTTTTGGGAATTTATAAATTTGTTATGGGATAACAGTGCAACACCCGAATATCTTGTATAGACTGGATTCCCATACAGATACCCAGTCCACACAATATACAAAATAATAATATATTTATATATTATATAGAATGGACTTCTATATAGGATGTATAATTATGTAGACTTGCTTTATATAAACTATTAATCTACATAATATATCCCACCACATAAATAGTAGGGCTACACAAACAACAAAACTATATGGAATCCTGGACTATATAGAAAAACCCTATTATAAAAAGAATATTATTATTATAATATTTTTTTTTAAGCAAGAACCACTGTGATAACTCAAAATCACATAAGTGTTTAATACTCAAAATACTCAGTACTTAGCTGAGTACTAAGCAAAATAAGTATTGAGCTATTTAAGTAATACATCAACATATCCCTACTATTCTATATATTAAGATATCATATATATAATTAGTGTGCTTTATCTTGGGATTAATAATTTTTTTTTTAAAAAATCATCAATTAATACTTAAAATTATAGTATCTCAATAACCAGTTTATTTATTATTGTTATTATATACTCTATTTTAATAATTATTATTATATTTAATATATATTTATCTCCTCTACTAAAAAACCCATATAGTAATAATTAAGAGTCAAAGACTTTAGAGTAAAGTGTATCCTACCTGGTCTTGGGCGGAAGTGTAACAAAATTATCTTAAATAAAAATATAGATATAAGAATAAAATTAAAAAAATTTTTAAAAAACTTAATTAATTTAAATAAACTAGATTTATATGATTTTTTTTTTAATAATTTAATTAATATATATCCTTTATTAATTATAATAATAATATTTTGTTTTATCGAGCTAAAAAAGAATTTAAATCTAATTTGAAAATAAAGATTATTAAATAAAAATTTATCAACAAAAATATAAATTATTATAATATTGTTACACTTCGGCCCAGGACCAGGTTGAATATACTTCACCTTGAAGTTTCTAACTCTTAATTACTACTATACAGATTCTTAATAATAAAAAATAAGTATATATTGAGTATAATAGTTATTATTAGAATAAAATATATAATAATAATAATAAATAAGTTAGTTATTAAAATACTATAATTTAAATATTAATTAATAATTTTTAAGAAAGAAATTATTAATTTTAAGGTAAAATATGTTGATTATATATATAATATCTTAATATATAAATTAGTAAAGATATATTGATGTGTTATTTAAATAACTCAATACTCACCTTACTTAATATTTAGTTGAGTGTTAAATATCCTAAATATTAAATACTTATATAATTATAAGTTATTATAGTGGTTTTTGTTTAAAAAAAAATATTATAATAGTAATATTCTTATATAGAAATATTTTTTTATATAGTTTAAGATTCTATATAGCTATATTATTTATATAATCTTACTACTTATATAGTAAGGTATACTATGTAGGTTGATGGTTTATATAGAGCAAGTCTATATAGTTGTATATTTTATATAAAAGTTTATTCTATATAATATATAAATATACTATTACTTTATATATTATATAGACTAAATATCTATATAAGAATCTAGTCTATATAAGATATTTAGATATTATATTATTATCTTATAATATTATTCTTCTTTTCTATAAGAATTAGTAGTATACTAATTTAGGTATAAATATAAATAGTATAAAATAAAATGGTATAGATTTTTTATATATAATATAATTATATAATCTAAGTAATATAATTTTTAGTTAAAAGGTTCTTTTATTATATTTTTTTTTTTTTTCTATAATTAATTCTTTTTAATATAATTTTTTTTATTAATATACTTGTTAATTGTTATAAAAAATCTTCTACTAATTATTATCTTAATTAAACATAAATTATTAAGAAATATTTAATAATTTCTATAATAATATAACGTCAACGATAAGCGACCGAGCAGGACAAGCGACCAAGCAGCCTCCCCACCCTACTCTAATAAAAGTATGTATTATTACCACAGGTATTGGGTTTCCTGCCCTAAAAGTGGGAAACTTTGTTTATTTAGATTCTGAAGATTCTTGTTGGCATGTTTGAATATTATACCTATATTTATTATACTTGTTATAGTAGTATGTATTCCTGGAGGTGGCCTCTGGCTGGGGGGTATACTAGTGTTTTAGAAGTATTGGCTACTTAACTATTTTATTTATAGTATTACTGTTTAGGATTTTGTTAGTTTGGTGTATAGTAAGTGTGTCTTTATGTTGTATTTGTTGTCTTTTTAACTGCTGGTGTTTGTTTAGTATTTTATTAATAGAGTGAAGTATTGTGTTCTTTATATATATAAGTGTTATTTGGTGTATTATTGTCTGTGTTTTTTTAGATAGTTGGTTTATAGCTGTTAGTAATGATGTAGGAGAGGTATTCTGGTATTGGGTAATCTGGTTTTTGATTAGGTTTGTTTATAAGTTAGTTTTTGATGGATTTAATGATATTTTTGTAGTCTAGGTAGCTGCTGTATTTGTGGTATCTAGGTATAAATTTACTGGAGTAGCTGTTAATAACTATATATTTAGTTTTGATAAAATTTTTTTAGGATTATAAAATATAATGCTAGTTTTAGTAAAGTTATTATATATATTTTTAGGTGTTATTATAATAGTAAATGTTTTGTGAAACCTAGAGAGAAACTTTAGCTTGGAGATATAGTTAACATACACATATATCAAGCTTTTTATCTCTTTGTTATATACCTGTTTTAGTGGCTTAAAATAATTAATATCCAGTGGCTGGAGGATATGTAATAAATATGGTAATATGTAGATTGTGATAATCTTATGTTTTTGGTAGTATAGTTTGAAGGTGGTTGAATGGTGGCTTTTGTGATTATCTAAGATTAATAGTTAGTAGTCTGAAAGGTAGTACTATACTATAAATTAATTAAAGTGTTTTAGTTATTTAAAAGCCAACTTATTTATTGTTTAGTTGTTGTTAAAAAGTGTGATTATCTAGTCTTTTGGTAGCTTTGTTCTTGTATATTAGCTAGTTAGATGGTACTGCTTAGTGAGGATAATGAATAGTGGTATTGTCCAACTTTTTGTGTCTATTTTTTGTATAATTGTTGCCCATTCATGGTTTCTAGGCTGTGTTAGCTTAGTTTTATTGTGTGTTTTAGCTTCTGTAATGATGGTAGTTGTAAATATTATGCTTATTGTAAAGCCAGTCTTGTTGAAGTTGTAGATATTATTATCCACAATATTATATTTAGCCTTTACAGCCTCTATTAACTAAAACCATTTGCTAATAAGTGCAGGATCTTTGTATTTTGCTTGTTGGTAGTTGTATTTTCTAGATAGATATGTCTGTAGTTCTAGATAATGTTTGATGAAGTTACTAGCCCATCACTTGCCAATATATCATATACTATTGTTGCTATGTGTTGACAGCAGCTAGTTAGCCATATTTTTTATATTATTTAGTCTAGGATAAAAAGAACACACACATAACTCAAGTATATATTAAACAATAATATTTTTTTCTAAATCTATAAGATTTCACGATTTAAAGATACTATCGTGTTTTAAAATACAACCATAATAGTAGTGGCTAAGAGTAGATCAAGAGACATTATATAATTTAACAATAGCTGAAATGTTTAATTTTTTGTTGTTTTTTAAAGTTTTAATAGCTAAAATTATTTGGGATTCAGTTGTAGAGACAGTCATCATAGCAGTTATAGGTATATATGGTGATGAAGTTGGGATGGGGGTGGGGGCTGGGCGGGCTGCTCGGTCGCTTGTGCTGCTCGGTCGCTTATCGTTGACGTTATAAGTTTTATATATTTAATTTATATATTTATAAGATAAACTTAGATATTAATAAAAAATATTTTATTTATATATATTAAAAATATTATTATATTTTCCTTGATTTAAATAAATAGTTCTTCTTATCTAATTTCTATATTAATAATTTATTTAATTTATTCTAGTAGAATATATTTTTAAAATTATTAATTACAAATATAAAAAATTATAAAAAACTAAGTAAAATTAATCTTAATTTTTCTAAAAATTATTATTATTAGTTAGAAAATTAACAATTACTTAGATAAAGATAACTTATCTTTATTAAGAGTTAAATATTACTTTTTTAAAAACAAAAGTTGTTTTTAAAGAAGAAGAAACTTCAATTAAAAAACAAAAGAATTTCAAAAAAGAAATCAGTATTTCTTTATTTAAAATCAGAGATTTAAAGTTATTTAATTTTAAAATTTTTCTAAATAATAATATTACAAGTCTTAATACTTAATATAATATCCTTCTAATACATATATATTATTAAATATAATTAATACTAGTTTATACTATATTATATATATAATTCTAAGAATTGTTTTATAGAATTCTATTACATAAAAAAAGATAAGATAAAGTAAATCATCAAAAGTATTCTATTTTTCTATCATTTTTATTCCTTTTTTTTTTAATATAGTGGTAATATATCTTAATTATTCTGATTACTAATAGGTACTGGTTCTTAAGCTAGCTATACTATATCTTCATTTTGAAACTAAGGTAAATACTAATATTTTAGATAAAATTACTCATTATTAAGATAATATATATAAGGTTATAAATAAGTTAATTTATACTTTAAAAAAAGATAAATTCTATATATATATAAGTTTCTTATATCCAATAATAATCTCAATATTAGAAGATATAATTCCAAGATAAAATAGATTCTTTTAGTATAATTATTATAATTAATTTTTTATATTCTAATATTTCTTTCTAGATCTTCCTTAAAATTATCATAATAATAGATCTTACCTTACTTAATAAATATCAGATTTATCAAGATATTATCTAATAAATTCTAATAAGATATTATTTTCTAATTACTATAAATCTTCTTTTAACAGATAGTTCTTTTATTTAATTAGAAATTTATTAACTAATATTTTTAAATTTTTTTTATAGTCTAAGATTCTTTTAACTTCATATTTATTATAATTATTTCCTTTAATCTTTAAATTATCTACCTCTTCCTTAAGCCCATTTAATACAAGCTTAAACAAAATAATATAAAATATTTTATAAATTCTTAAATTTCTAAAAATATAAAGTTTAAAAAAGTATTTATTTAATTTTTTAATTATAATATATAGTTTAAGTTTTTAGAAATTAAGCTTCTAATTAAATTTTTTAATTTTAATATTTTTTATAAATAAATATATTTTTTTTTTTTTTTTTAAAAAAAGTATTTTTGTCTTTTTCTTATTATAATAATAAAATATAGTTTTAGCTATAAAGTCTAAATTATTCTTTAGATATTTATATAGTTTATTTATGGACTTAAAATATTCTTTAGTACTAGATATTTCTTCTTTTATAAATAGGACTAATTATATAGTTTATAGATTTCAGTCTTATAATACCTTATAAAATATATAATTTATTATTAAATATTTTGATAAATTATATATAAACTTTATTATGGATAATAGTTTTATCTAATTATTTTGTATATAATTAAAGAATAATCTAAAATAGATCTTAATTATTTAAATTATTTATTCCAATATTCTATTAGTTTAAGTTTTTCTTTTAGTTATTATATTAAATTTGGTGTCTGATAAATTTATAATATATTTCTAATATTTATTGTTAAAAAAAAGATCTTTATTATAAATATATTTTTTTTATAATCTATATTAGCTAAATATTTATTTATTATAGATTATTAAGAGTTATTTTACTCCCCAAAAACTATTCTATAGTTTTAAGATAATAATTTTAATAAATTTATAAATAATAATTAAGATTTTATTATATATCTAATTTATCAAAAGGTTTCTTAAATATAATAATTCTTATATAAAATCATAAATTATAATTTAGAATAATTTAATTGGTACCTTATTTAGTTATAAATATCCATATAATATATATTTTATTAGTTTATTTTTTAAATATAAATTACAAATTTTAATATAATTTTTAATTTATTATCTTATTTTAGGTTAAAAATACTATTATATAATAAATTCTTATGTTTTTTTAACTTCTAAATATCTATATATAAGTATATTATAATATAATTATAAGATTTCCAATTATATTTTTTTTTTTAGAATATAAAAGAGATTCTTAAAGAAAATATATCTATTTTTTATAGAAAAAAAAATAATAATTTCTTTAAAATTCTATAATATTCTTTTTATTATTATATTTTTTTAATAATTTTCCTTAAATTAAATAGCTATTTTTAATTCTATTTTATAAATAATAATATTAAATTTTTTATTAATAATAATAATATTTCTTTATTATTCTAAAATTACTCCCTTATCTATAAAAATATCTTTTATAAAATTTAGTTATCAATTAATAACATCAGCTTTAATATTTTCTTTTTTTTTAAAATAAATAATCTTTATATTATATTTATTAAGTATTTCTTATTATTAAACTTAATATCTACTAAATTCTTTTATTATTAGAAAATAAATAAGGTTTTTATAATCTAAGAATATTTTAAATAATTTTATAGTTTATAGATAAATTCTTTATTTCTTATAAATATATAAGATAATTATAAGTTTTTTATTATATATAAGATATCTTATTTTTATAGTATTAAACTTATACAATAAATAAACAACTAGATACTATTTTTAATCAGATTATTTTTATAGTAAATAAGCTTTTAAGACTACTATAAAAACATTAGTTTTTATTTATACTAATAGTTCTAAATTATAAAATTTAAAGATAAATATTAAAATAAATACATCTTTTAATATTTAGAATATCTTAATTTTTTCCTTTATTATTTCAAAATAGATATTTTTTTTTATTAATTCTAAAAAAGCAATTACCAGATAACTATATTCTTAAATAAATTATTAATAATAGTTATATAATTCTAAAAAAATTTATACTTTCTTAAATATTTTTAGTATTAATCAATCTTATATAACTTATACTTTCTTTAAGTCCATTTTTATACCATAAGAAATAATAATAGCTTTTAGAAATTTAATTTTAATTATTTTAAATTCAAATTTCTTTAGCTTAACTTTAAACTTATATTAATTTAAAATTTCAAAAATCCAATTAATATATTTTTAGTATTCTAAAGGGTTTTTACTATAAATAAAGATATTATCTAGGTATATTATATATATATTATTAATATATTTTTATAAAATATAATTTATAAATATTTAAAAAATTACAGATATATTAATCAGTTTAAAAGATATAACTAAGTATTTAAATAACTTATATCTAGTTTTAAAAACAATTTTTTATTCTTTTTCAAAATTAATTCTAATATTATAGTATATATTAGTAAAGTTAAATTTTATATAAATAATAATATCTAATATTTTATTAAAAGATTTACTAATAAGAAGTAAAAATCCTTTATCTTTAATAATTATTATATTAAAGATTCAGTAATCAATACAAATTCATAGTTTTTTAGAATCTTTTTTTTTTATAAATAAAATAGGGTATCTTATTAGTAAATTAAAAGATTATATATATCCTATTCTAAGATTTTCTTTAATATATTTACAGAATATTGTTATTTTTTAATTAATATATCTATATATTAGTATAAATCTAGGCTACATTCCTTTCTACAAAAATATTAAGTATTTAAATAAATTAATTTTAAATAAGATTTATCTTTTTAATATAGATTAAAAGATATTTCTTACTTTCTTAAATATTTATTTAAAGATATTTATTATTTCTAAAATTATATATAAGTTTTTAACTTAAATCTATATTTTTTATAAAATATTTAGTTTATACTTATATCTATTTCAGATTTCTTTATTAAATAAGTAGGTAATAAGTTATAGATATGTTTCTTTATAAGTATTTTTATTATTTAATAGTTTTTTAATAATTTTTTAATAATTATAGTTATTAAAAATAATTTCTTTTTTTCTCCAATTAATATTAAGATTATATTTTATTAATTATAGAAATTCTAAAATTAATAGAATATTTTTTGGAAGGTTTAAAATATTAATAATATATTTTTTTAAATATTTATTAATAAATAGTTTAAATATAATTTCTTAGATAATTTATTTTAAAATTTAGTATAAAAAAGTAGTTACTTAGTAGATATTAGATTTTTATTATATTTTAAATTAATATTTTTATATTATTATAATAAAAATATAACTTTCTTTAGCTCTATTATTAATTAGAATTTCTATAAGTTTTCTAAATATAAATAAGATAAAAATAAGTTTTCTATAAAAACTTAAGTTTTTTATTTTAATATATTTTTATTAATTCTAAAATATATTTAGTTTTTTAATTTATAATTTAAATTATTAATTATTTTCTATTATATTTCTATAGAGTATTGTTCTATATATTTTTTTTTTTTTATTGATTAGTAAAGTTATTTTTAAAATATTTCCAACAAAAATAGTATTATTTTCTTTTTTTATAATATTATCTGATATACTATTTGTAGATTTTAAGTTTATTAAAACTATAAAAATATTTTAAATAGTAAATTTTTTTTTTTTTTAAATAATAATAATTATAATATTATCTTTCTTTATAAATTTAAAAATATTATATATAATTTTTATAAAAATATCTAGTTTTAGTTTTTAGGATTTTATTATAATATTTCTAATTAAAGTAGTCTTTTAAATATTGTTCTTATTTTTTAAATGTTTTAAAAATTAAAATATAGATAATATAAGATACATATAATAATTTTTTAGATTTATTATTAGTAATATATTCTGTTTTTTTAAAATTATTATTTTTATTTATTAGTTCTTTATATATCTTTTTATAGCTTTAACATATCTATATAAGTTTTTTAATTTAGACCATAATATATTTATTAACTTATTATATTTTTAAGATTTCTCTCTATTCTTTTTACTTAGTATTATTATAGATATATCTACAGTATTCAGACCATATTCTAAAATATCTTATATAATAGATATACTCAAAAGTACTAAAAATTTCTTATAACAATTTTTCTTTAATATAATCTAAATATAGAAAATAGTAATATTAATATACCTATTTATTATGGTAATTATTATAAAAATCAAAATATCTATATAATTATATATTAATACTATTCTATCAACAAAGCTAATATTTCTGTTTAATATATAAAAGATATTTTATATTATTGAAGAATTATTTTTTATTTTTAAAGTTATATTATGGTAAGTTTTTATTATTTTTAGCCCATAACCAGTATATTTTTTATTAATTAATAAAAAACTATCTATACTTTTAGATTATATATTAATAAATAATTTTTTAATATGGTTAGTAAGTATTTTATTATTTTTCTATAATATTTTATTATTTAATAATATTTATTTCTTTAATCTATTTATAATTTTAATAGATATTAATTTTTAATATTTTATATATTATTTTTTTTTTAATTAAGATAGTAAATCTATATATTATATAATTTTACTATTTATATAATTAAATATATTATTAAAAAAAAACTGCTTATAAAATAATTTTTTTAATATTTTTATTAATAGTTTTTAATTTCTATCTTTATTTTATATAGTATTCTTTATAATAAATTTTAAAATTTCTAGAAATTAGTTTTTATTATAATTAATTAAATTATTTAGAAAATATAATTAAAATAAGCAATATTTAGATTACTCTTATAAAGATTTTTTTATTATTTTAATATTTTTCTTATAAACATTTATTTAAACTTTTTCTATATATTAAATAAAATCTTAATATTAGATTATTCTATAACCAATTAAGTTTATTTTTTTTTAATTCTATATTTTTAAATAAGATAAGATTTTATTTAATAATTATATTAATTTTTTAAATAATATCTTAGTATTAGATAGATCCAGCTCTAAGATATATATATTTTTAAATTTTATTTATAATTATTTTAAAATTTTTTAAAATAAATAATCATCTTATTATCCCAAATTTTTATTTTTACTAAAAATACTTTTAGAATTTTTTTTTTTTTTATTCTTAAAATAATCTTTTTTAATATATCTTATTTTATTATATTAATAGTAGAAAAATATATTAGATTTCTTTGGTTTTTAATATTAAATTATATTAAAATTTATAGATTCTAGCCCATATATTTTATTTAATCTCCAAAAGAATTTTCTAACTTTAATCCAATTTTACTAAGGTTTCTTAGTATATTTATTAAGATTATATTTATTTAGATTATAATATAGTTTTTTCTAATAGATATTTTTTTAAAATTAGTAAAGTATATTATTAAGTTTGATTATTATAGTTTATATATTATAATAATTTATATCTTTATTAATAAATTTTTATTTAATAATCTTTATTTTTAGATTAAATTTAAGCTTTTCCTTGGTTTTATAAAATAAAGTATTATTATTATAATTAATAAAGGATATATATTAATTGAATTACTAAAAAAAAAATTATATAAATTTAATTTGTTTAAATTGGTTAAGTTTCCTAAAAACTTCTTTAATTTTATTTTTATATTTATATTTTTATTTAAAGTAGTTTGTAAATTCCTGAAAATTACTAAAAACTTTCAAGATCTCCAGGATTTTTACCTTACAGTCTTTCTCCACTATTTTATTATATATTTATTTATATAATAAGTAAATATTAAAGATATTCTTTTCTAAATATATTTTTATAAAAAAAATTTTATATTAGTCTATAAAGAATTATTTAGAATAAAAAAAAAATAATTACTAAACTAATTAAGAAATTAATTAAATTTCTTAAATTATTCTCTATATTTAATTAAATTTTTTATTTTAAATATTTTATTAAATATTACTATAGAAGTAACTAAGTTTTTTATTTCTTGGGTTCCTAATCCACCAGTCTATATAAATCTGGATATAGTAAGTAATAAAGATTTTTAAATAGTGATATTACTTGTTTAAGTGCTAACTAAAATTTTTTTATATTTTATTATTTTTTCAAAATTTCCTAATATAATTACTTTAATATTATTAACTATTTCTAAGACTATTTAGATATATTATTAATATATTATAATGATTTTTTACTATACTATCTTAAAACTCTATTCTAACTTTTACTTAATATTATTTTTTAATATAATGTTATTTACTTCTTTTAAGATTTATATTCTAATATCTACTATTAATTTATTTTAGTATTTTTATAAACTATTTATATATTTATTAATTAATTTAAAAAAATTAAATTTTATATTATTATTTTTTATATATATAGTATTATTTAAATTATTATTATAATTATTCTTTATTTATATATTTCTAAAATATAAAAATGATTAATAAATTTTTTATATTTGTTATCTTTACTATCTAATACTAATTTAAAGTTGTTATTATTTATAAAATATTTTTATAATTTTATACTATAAAATTCTATTTTATTTTTATATACTAAAAAAAACTTATAAATTATATTAAAAATTATTATATACTTATTATTTTTTTTTACCTACTAAAAATAATTAATCAAAATATTATACTTTAACTTAGAATCAGGTTAAATATATTTTATTTTAAAATCTTTAATTCTTAATTACTACTATATAGATTTTTAATAATAGAAGATAAATATATATTAAATACAATAATTATTATTAAAATAAAATATATAATAATAATAGTAAATAAACTAGTTATTAAAATACTATAATTTAGATATTAACTAATAATTCTTAAGAGAAAAACCATCAATCCTAAAATAAAATATACTAATTATATATATAATATCTTAATATATAAATTAATAAAAATATATTAATATATTATTTAAATAACTTAATACTTATTTTACTTAATATTTAATTAAACATTAAGCATTCTAAGCACTAAGCATTTATATAATTATGAATCATCACAGTAGCTCCTATTTAAAAAGAAATATTATAATAATAATATTCTTATATAAAAATATCTTTCTATATAATCCAAGATTCCATATAACCATATTATCTATATAATCTTATTACCCATATAATAGAATATACCATATAAATCAATAATTTATATAAAGCAAATTTATATAGTTATATATCTTATATAGGAGTCTATTTTATATAGTGTATAGATATACTATTACTTCGCGTATTATGTGGACTGAGTGTCTATATGAGAATCTGGTCTGTGCAGGATATTCAGGTGTTGCGCTGTTATCCCATAACAAATATATAAACTATAGTAATTAAATTTAATAATATATTTTATTAATTTTAAAAGAATATTTATTAAAAGAAACTATATTATAATTTAAATAAATATAATTCTAATAAATATATTAAAAAATCTTAGTAAAATTAAATTAAAATTAGAAAATTTTTTTAAAAATTAAATAAAATATATAAACTAGAATTTATAAATCTTAATATAATTTAATATTAAAAATTAAAAAAATCTAATATACTTTTCTGTTATTAATATAATAAAGTAGAATATATTAAAAAAGATTATTTTAAGAATAAAGAAAAAAAAAATTTTTAAAAATACTTTTAATAAAAATAAAAATTTAAGATAATAAAATAATTATCTATCTTAGAAGATTTTAAAATAGTTATAAATAAAATTTAGAGATATATATATTTTAGAGTTAAATCTATCTAATATTAAAATATTATTGAAAAAATTAATATAACTATTAAATAAAATTTTATTTTATTTAAAAATATAGAATTAAAAAAAGATAAATTTAACTAATTATAAAGTAATTTAATATTAGAATCTTATTTAATATATAGAAAAAATTTAGATAAATATTTATAAAAAAAATACTAAAATAATAAAGGAATTTTTATAAAAATAATCTAGATATTATTTATCTTAATTATATTTTCTAGATAATTTAATTAATTATAATAAAAATTGATTTCTAGAAATTTTAAAATTTATTATAAAAAATATTATATAAAATAAAAATAAAAATTAAAAATTATTAATAAGAATACTAGAAGAATTATTTTATAGGTAGTTTTTTCTTAATAATATATTTAATTATATAAATAGTAAAATTATATAATATATAGATTTATTATCTTAATTAAAAAAAAAATAATATATGGAATATTAGAAATTAATATCTATTAAAATTATAGATAAACCAAAGAAATAAATATTATTAAATAATAAAATACTATAAAAAAATAATAAAGTATTTATTAATTATATTAAAAAATTACTTATTAATATATAATCTAAAAGTATAGATAATCCTTTGCTAACTAATAGAAAATATATTAATTATAGATTAAAAATAATAAAAACCTATTATAATATAATTTTAAAAATAGAAAATAATTTTTTAATAATATAAAATATTTTTTATATACTAGATAAAAATATTAATTTTATTAATAAAATAATATTAATATATAATTATATAGATATTTTAATTTTTATAATAATTACTATAATAAATAAATATATTAATATTACTATTTTTTATATCTAGATTATATTAAAAAAAGATTATTATAAGAAACTTTTAATATTTTTAAATATATTTATTATATAAAATATTTTAAAATATAATCTAAATATTATAGATATATTTATAATAATACTAAGTAAAAAAAATAAAAAGAAATCTTAAAAATATAATAAATTAATAAATATACTATAATTTAAATTAAAAAATTTATATAAATATATTAAAATTATAAAAAAATATATAAAAAACTAATAAACAAAAATAATAATTTTAAAAAAATAAAATATATTATTAATAATAAATCTAAAAAATTATTATATATATTTTATATTATTTATATTTTAATTTTTAAAATATTTAAAAAATAGAAATAATACTTAGAGGATTATTTTAACTAGAAATACTATAATAAAATCCTAAAAATTAAGATTAAATATTTTTATAAAAATTATATATAATACTTTTAAATTTATAAAAAAAAATAATATTATAACTATTATTATTTAGAAAAAAAAAAAAATTATTATTTAAAATATTTTTATAATTTTAACAAATTTAAAATTTATAAATAATATATTAGGTAATATTATAAAAAAAGAGAATAATACTATTTTTATTAGAAATATTTTAGAAATAATTTTATTAATTAATAAAAAAAAAAAAATATATAAAACAATATTTTATAAAAATATAATAAAAAGTAATTGATGGTTTAAACTATAAATCAAAAAATTAAATATATTTTAAAATTAATAGAAATATATTAAGACAAAAAACCTAAATTTTTATAAAAAATTTATCCTTATCTTATTTATATTTAGAAAATTTATAAAAATTTTAATTAATAATAAAACTAAAGAAAATTATATTTTTATTTTAATAATATAAAAATATTAACTTAAAATATAATAAAAATCTAATATTTATTAAATAACCACTTTCTTATACTAAATCTTAGAATAAATTACCTAAAAAATTATATTTAAACTATTTATTAACAAATATTTAGAAAAATATATTATTAATATTTTAAACTTTTTAAAAAATATTTTATTAATTTTAGGATTTTTATAACTAATAAAATATAACTTTAATATTAATTAAAAAAAAGGAAAAATCACTTTTAATAACTATAATTACTAAAAAATTATTAAAAAACTATTAAATAATAAAAATATTTATAAAAAAATATATCTATAATTTACTATCCATTTATTTAATAAAGAAATTTAAAATAGATATAAATATAAATTAAATATTTTATAAAAAATATAGATTTAAGTTAAAAATCTATATATAATTTTAAAAATAATAAATATTTTTAAATAAATATTTAAAAAAATAAAAAATATCTTTTAATCTGTATTAGAAGAATAAACCTTATTTAAAATTAATTTATTTAAATATTTAATATTTTTATAGAAAAAAATATAGTCTAAATTTATATTAATATATAGATATATTAATTAAGAAGTAATAATACTTCATAAATATATTAAAAAAAATCTTAAAATAAAATATATATAATTTTTTAATTTATTAATAAAATATTTTATTTTATTTATAAAGAAAAAAGATTCTAAAAAACTATAAATTTATATTGATTATTAAATTTTTAATATAATAATTATTAAAAATAAAAAACTTTTATTTTTTATTAATAAATCTTTTGATAAAATATTAAATATTATTATTTATATAAAATTTGATTTTATTAATATATATTATAATATTAGAATTAATCTTAAAAAAAAATAAAAAATTATTTTTAAAATTAGATATAGGTTATTTAAATATTTAATTATATTTTTTAAACTGACCAATATATCTATAATTTTTTAAATATTTATGTTATAGGATAACAGCTCAGCACCCGAATATCCTGTACTGACTGTATTCCCTTACCAGTATCTAATTTATATGAAGTGTGTAATAATATGGTATTTATGTATTTTGTGAATTGGACTCCTATATGGAATGTATGTTTATATAGGATAAGCTTATATAGAATTGGGATTTGTATTTAAGGTACTGCTATATAAAGAGGTTAATTTCTGTTATTTTTCTCCTGGTATATGATCATTTGTAGGACTTGATTAGTGCTTATTACTGAGTACTAAGTAGGATTTGGATTAGTGCTTATTATTGAGCACTAAACAGGACTTGGATTAGTATTTATTATTGAGTATTGAGTATAATATATTAATATATTTTTATTATTTTATGTATTAAATATTATATATTTAATTAGTGTGCTTTATCTTAGATTAATAGCTTCTTTTTTAAGAACCATTAGTTAATGTCTAAACTATAGTATCTTAATAGTTAGTTTATTTATTATTGTTGTTATAGACTTTATTTTAATAGTTATTATTTGTATTCAATATATACTTATTTTCTATTATTAAGAACCTGTATAATAGTGACTAAAAGTTAGGGATTTCAGAGTAAAGTGTGTTTGACCTGGTCTTGGGTTGAAGTGTAATATTTTGATTGATTATTTTTAGTAAATAAGGAGAAGTAATAAGTATATGATAATTTTTAGTATAATTTATAAGTTTTTTTTAGTATATAAAGATGAAATGGAATTCTATAGTATAGAACTATAAGAATATTTTATAGATGATAGTGATTTTGAATTGGTATTAGATAGTAAAAATAATAAGTGTAGAAAATCTATTAATGATTTTTATATTTTAGGAATGTATAAATAAAAAATAACTATAGTAATAACTTAAATGGTATTATATATATAAAAAAGTAATAGTATAAATTCTAGTTTTCTTGAATTAATTAGTGAATATATAGATAGTTTATAAGAATATTAAGATAAATTAGTAGTAGATATTAGAATATAAGTTTTGGAAGAAGTAAATAGTGTTATATTAGAAGATAATATTGAGTAAAAACTAGAATAAAATCTTGAGATAATATAATAGGAGACTATTGTAATATATTAATGATATATATAAATAGTTTTGGTAATAGTTAATGATATTGAAATAATTATATCAGGAAACTTTAAAAAAATAATAGAATATAAAGAAATTCTAGTTAGTATTTAAATAAATAATATTATTATTTAAAGATTTTTATCATTTGCTATATCTAGATTTGTATAGGTTAATAGATTAAGAACTTAAGAAATAGGAAACCCAGCTACTTTTATAGTAATATTTAATAAGGTATTAAGAATAGGAGACTTAATTAGATATAAAAGATAATTTGAGAAATTTGATTAATTTCTTAATCAACTTAGTAATTATTTCTTTTTTTATCCTGAACGATTCTTTATGGAATGGTATAAGATTTTTTTTATGGGGATGTATTTTGAAGGGAATGTTCTCAATATTTATCTATTATATAGATAAATATATGATGAAATTATAAAAGAAGACTAGAAAACAAAAATCTTAGAAATTAAGAAAGTTTTTAATAGTTTTCTAGAATTTACTAAATACTTTAAATGAAAGTGTGGATATAAGAATAAAATTAAAAAAGTTTTTAGAAAATTTAATTAATTTAAATAAATTGGATTTGTATGAATCTTTTTTTAGTAGTTTGATTAATATGTACCCCTTATTGAGTATAATAATGAAGTTTTGTTCTATAAAACTAGGGAAGGACTTAAACCTAATTTAAAAATGGAAATTATTAAGTAAAAATTTATTAATAAAGATATGAATTATTATAATATGTAAACTATGGTAATTGAATTTAATGATGTACTTTATTATTTTTAGAAAAATATTTATTAGAAGAAATTATATTATAACCTAAATAAATATAATTTTAATAAGTATACTAAGAAATCCTAGTAGAATTAGACCAAGGTTGGGAAATCTTTTTGGAGATTAAATAAGATATATGGACCAGAATCTATAAATCTTAATATAATTTAACACCAGAAACCTAAAAAGTTTAATATATTTCTTTGTTACTAATATAATAAGATAGGATATATTAAAAGGGATTATCTTGAGAATAAAGGAAAAAGGAATTTTTAGAAATACCCCTAGTAAAAATGGAAATTTGGGATGATGTGATGATTTTTGTTTTTATAAAATTTTAAAATAATTATAAATAAAATTTAGAAATATATATATCTTAGGGTTGGACCTGTTTAATGCTAGGATATTGTGCGGGAAATTAATGTAATTATTGAATGAAACCCTGTATTGTTTAAAGATATAGAACTAAAAGAAAATGAGCTTAATTAGTTATGGAGCAATTTAATACCAGGATTCCATTTAGTATATAGAAGAAGTTTAGATGGATGTTTGTGGGAAAGATACTAAAATAATGAAGGAATTTCTATGAGAGTAATCTAAATATTACTTATCTTAATCATATTTTTTAGATAATTTAATTAATTATAATAAGAATTGATTTCTGGAAACCTTAAGATTTGTTATAGAGAATACTGTGTGAAATAGGGATGGAAATTGGAAACTATTAATGAAAACACTAAAAAAATTATCTTATGGGTAATCTTCTCTTAATGATGTGCTTAATTATGTGAATAGTGAAGCTATATAATATGTGGACTTATTATTCTAATTGGAGAAAAAATAATATATGGAATGTTAGAAACTAATGTTTGCTAAAATTATAGATAAGCTGAAGAAATTAATACTATTGGATGATGGGATGCTTTAGAAAAGCAACAAAATGTCTATTAACTATATTAGAAGATTATCTACTAATATATAATCTAAGAATATAAATAACCCTTTGCTGACTAATAAGAAATATATTGGCTATAGGTTAAGAATAACAAAAACCCACTATGGTATAATCCTAAAGATAAAAAATAACTTTTTAAAAGTATAGGGTATTTTTTGTATACAGAATAAAAATGTTAGCTTTATTAATAAGATAATATTAATATATAACTATATAGATATCTTGACTTTTGTAATGATTGTTATAATGAATGGGTATATTAATATTGTTATTTCTTATATCTAGATTATATTAAGGAAAGATTGTTATAAAAAACTTTTGGTATTTTTGAATGTATTTATTGTATTGGATATTTTAGGATATGGTTTGAATATTATAGATATATCTACAATAATATTAAATAAAGAGAATAAAAAGAAATCTTAGAAATATAATAAATTGATGAATATACCATAGTCTAAATTAAGGAATTTATGTGGATATATTAAAATTATAAAAAAATATATAAAGAATTGGTAGATAAAAATAGTAATTCTAAAGGAGTAGAATATATTATTGATAGTGAGTCTAGTGAATTATCATATATACTTTATATTATCTATACTTTAATCTTTGGAATATTTGAAGAATGGGAGTAGTACTCAAAGGACTGCTTTAACTAAAAATACTATAATAAGAATCTAGAAACTAAGACAGAATACTTTTACAAGGATTATATATAATATTTCTGGACCTATAAAAAAAGATAATACTATAATTGTTTATATTTAGTAAGAAAAAGATGTATCTACTGCCCAAATTGTCTCTATAGTTTTAATAAATTTAAGACCTGTAGATGATATACCAAATAATGTTATAAATAAAAGAATAAATACTACTTTTATTAGAAATATTTTAAAAATAACTTTATTAATTAATAAGAAGAAAATAAATATGTGGAATAATGTTTTATAAAGACATAACAAGAAGTAGTTAATAGCCTAAATTATGAATTAAAAAACTAGATATGTTTTAAAATTAATGGGAGTATACTAAAGTAAGAAACTTAAATTTTTATAGAAAACTTATTTTTATCTTATTTATATTTGGAAATCCTATAAAAATCTTAATTGATAGTAGAGTAGAAGAAAGTTATGTTTTTATTGTAATAGTATAAGAATATTAATTTAAAATACAACAAAAATCTAATATTTATTGAGTAACTGTCTTTTTATACTAAATTTTAGAATAAATTATCTAAGAAACTACTTTTAAATTATTTATTAATAAATATTTAGAAGAATATATTATTGATATTTTAAATCTTCTAGAAAATACTCTATTAATTTTAGGATTCTTATAGCTAGTAAAACATAATCTTAATATTAACTGGAGAAAAGGAGAAATTACTTTTGATAACTGTAATTGCCAGAAAATTATTAAAAATCAACTAAATAATAGAAATATCTATGAAGAAATATATTTATGATTTATTATATATTTATTTGATAAGGAAATTTGAAATAGATATAAGTACAAACCGAATACTCTATGAAGGGTATGGATTCAAATTAGAAATCTGTGTATAATCTTAGGAATAATAGATATTTCTGGATGGATATTTAAGGAAGTAAGAAATGTCTTCTGACTAGTACTAGAAGAATAAACTTTATTTGAAATTAATTTATTTAAATATTTGATACTTTTATAAGAAGGAATGTAATTTAGATTTATGTTTATTTATAGATGTATTGATCAAAAAACAGTAGTACTCTATAAATATATTAAAGAAAATCTTAAAATTGGATATATATGACCTTTTAATTTACTAGTAGAATATTTTATTTTATTTGTAAAAAAAAAGGATTTTGAAAAATTATGAATTTGTATTAACTACTGAACTTTTAATGTAATAATTATTAAAAATAAAAAATTTTTATCTTTTATTAGTGAATTCTTTGATAGGATATTAGATACTATTATCTATATAAAATTTGATTTTACTAATGTATATTATAATATCAGAATTAACCCTAAAGAAGAATAGAAAACTATTTTTAAAACTAGATATAAGTTATTTGAATATTTAGTTATGTTTTTTGGATTGATTAATGTGTCTGTAATTTTTTAAATATTTATGAATTATGTTCTATAAAAGTATATTAATAATATATGTGTGGTATATTTAGATAATATTTTTATTTATAATAAAAATCTCTTAGAATATTGAAAATATGTTAACTAGATTCTTGAAATCTTAAATTAATACAAGTTTAAGGTTAAGCCAAAGAAATCTGAATTTAAAATAACCAAAGTTGAATTTCTAAGAGTTATTATTATTTCTTATAGTATAAAAATGGACCCAAAGAAAATATAAACCATATAGGACTAGTTAATATTAAAAATATTTAAAAAAGTATAAGCTTTTTTAAAATTATATAACTACTACTGATGATTCATTTAAGAATACAGTTATTTAGTAATCACCCTTTTAGAATTAACAAAAAAAGATATTTACTTTAAAATAACAAAAAAAAAGATTAAGGCTTTCTAAATACTGAAGAAAGTATTTATTTTAGTATTTATTTTTAAACTTTATGATTTAAAGCTATTAATATGAATAGAAGCTGACACTTTTATAACAGTTTTAGAAACTTATCTATTACAGAAATAATCTGATTAAAAATAGTATCTAGTTGTTTATTTATTGTATAAATTTAATGTTATAGAAATAAGATACTTTATACATGATAAAGAACTTATGGCTATCTTATATGTTTATAAAAAATAAAAAATTTATCTATAAACTATAGAGTTATTTAAAGTATTTTTAAATCATAAGAATTTTATATACTTTTTGATAACAAAAAAACTTAGCAAATATTAAGTTTAATAGTAGGAAATATTCAACAAATATAATATAAAGATTACCTACTTTAAAGGAAAAGAAAATGTTGAAACTGATACTATTAGCTGACAACCAAACCTAATGGAAGATATTCCTACAAATAAGGGAGTAATCCTAGAATAATAGGGAAATATCATCACTATTAATAAGGAACTTAATATTACTATCTATGAAATTGAGCTAGAAATAGTTATTAGACTTAAAGAAAGCTACTAGAAAGACATAATGGTGAAAAAAATATTACAGAACTCTGAAGAAATGACTACCTCTTTTTTTATGGAAAATAGGTATATTTTTTTTAAAGATCTTTTCTATGTTCTGGATAAGAAAATATAACTTGAAATCCTATAACTACACCATAACATGCCTATATATAGACATTTAGGAATTAAAAAAATATAAGAATTTATTATACAATAATACTTTTGGTCTAAGATGAGATAATAGATTGAAAACTATGTTAAAACCTATGACCTATGCTTAAGAAACAAATTAGTAAAGTATATATCATATAGATATTTATAACCAAATGAGGTATTAATTAAACCATTCTAAATCATAACTTATGATTTTGTATAAGGACTACCATATTCAAGAGATATCTTGATAAACCAGATGTATGATGAAATTCTGATTATTACTTGTAGACTTACTAAAATTATTATCCTAGAACCATAGAATAGTTTTTGGGGAGTGGAATAACTCTCGATGATCTATAATAAATGAGTATTTAGTTAATATGGATTATAAGAAAAACATATCTGTGATAGAGACTTCTTCTTTAGTAGTAAATATTGGAAATATATTATGAATTTATTAGGTATTAAATTTAATATAGTAACTAAAGGAAGAGCTTAGACTAATAGAGTATTAGAATGAGTAATTTAAATAGTTGAAATCTATCTTAGATTATTCTTTAATTATGTATAGAATAATTGGATAAAACTGCTATCTATGGTAGAACTTATTTATAATTTATTAAAATACTTAGTAATGAATTATATGTCCTATGAAGTACTATGAGGTTGGAATCTGTGAACCACGCAACTAGCTTTACTTATGAAAGAAGAAATACTTAGTGTCAAAGAATACTCTGAATTTATGAATAAATTATATGAATACTTAAAAAATGACTTGGACTTTGCAGCTAAAATTATGTTCTATTATTATAATAAAAAAAGGATGAAGGTACCTTTTTTGAAGAAAAAAAATAAAGTATATCTGCTTGTAAAAAATGTTAAAATCAAAAGATTTAACCAGAAACTTGATTTCTAAAAACTTGGACCATACATTATAACTAAAAAACTGAATGAATACCTTTTTGAACTTCATATTTCTGGAAATTTAAGAATCTATAAAATATTCTATATTGTTCTACTTGAGCTTGTATTGGATGGATTTAGAGAAAAAATAGATAATTTGGAGATTGAGGAAGATGACTACAACAAATATAAAGTTAAAAGAATCTTAGATCATAGAAGAAACCCAGAAATGTTAGTCAATGAATTCCTGATTAGATGGAAAGACTATTTATTGAAAAAAAACTTATAATAATTAAAAAATAATGTCTTACTGGAGCTTATTAGACAATACTTTGATGGATCTGATGTTTGCTGAGCAGAGCAAGACCTGTTATTAAGATAACCCTGAGGAAGATTTAGGAAGAATGTTAGAACATAAAAAATTAATTATAATAATCATATCAAAAAAATCTATTTTAATAATAATATAAAACCTGTTTATTATAATATAAAAATCATATATACTATAAATTATACAAAAAACAAGAAGAAACTTTATAAAATAATACTAAAGATTATTATAAGATTTAATATATTTTAGAACTAATAAAGCTGGATTTTGATGAAATATTATTAAAAACTATCTTGGGAAATACAAAGTTTAACTATTTTATATTATCAAAAAATTTATTTATTGGAGTTTAGATTTTATCTTTTAGATTAATACTTTTTTTATCAAGAAAATAACTTTTCTTAATATTTTTTATATCTAATAATTCAAATTTATAAACCATATTTTTATTATACTTCAAGATAATTAACTCCATCTCCTTCTTACAATGTAATATCTCAGATTAAAGATAGGCTAATTTGGCCAAAAATTCAACAAAATACTGACAAACCTCAGATAATTTAGTAGCCTTCTAACAGCAAAGCTCAAAAACACAGTATACTAGGAAAACGAATTATGAAAATTACCAGAAATTGCTATAAGAAAAACAACACTTATAGAGAATTGTATTATATTGTGACAAACTTTGCTTAAAATATATGGTATATTTCCCTGTATTCATAATAATATACTGAAGATTTTTTAAAATACAGATATTGTAGGGAGTTGCTGCAGGAAAATCAAATTCCTTAATCTTAGAAATAAGATGATGATGATGTTTGCTAGAAGAGATCTTACCAACAGATTTAAACTTTATATGTTTTTGAATCTGATCTGAAATTATTTGAATGAGATATATTGGAACTTGAACATTTTACGGAAAGAAAAAAAAAACTAGGAAAATACTGTTGCCCTAAAATTTATATGTTTGATTATTTAACTTTGTTATATATAAAAAATTTGTACTGTTTTATTCTATACTACTAAATTTTGTATACAAATTAATATGTTGCTAATTTTTGTAGGGAGGAGAATAATATTATAAAATAACAACTCAATATCTGAATATTTTGTATTGACTGTATTCCTTTACTAGTATTTAACTCATATAAAATATGTAATAATATGGTATTTATGTATTTTGTAAATTAGACTCCTATATGGAACATATGTCTATATAAAATAAGCTTACATAGAACCAGAACCTATATCTAAAACACCGCCACATAGAGGAGCTAATCTCTGTTATTCCTCTTCTGGTATATGACTATTTGCAGGACTTAATCAGTGCTTATTACTGAACACTGAACAGGATTTAGATCAACACTCATCACTGAACACTAAACAGGACTTGGATCAACATTCATCACTAAACACTAAACATAATACATCAACATATTTCTACTATTTTATGTATTAAATATTATGTATTTAACCAATATACTTCACTTTGGATTGATGGTTTTTTTTTTGAGAATCATCAATCAACACTTAAACCATAATATCTTAATAACCAACCTATTTATTATTGTTGTTATAGATTTTATTCTAATAGTTATTATTTATACTTGATATATATTTATTTTTTATTATTAAGAACCTGTACAATAACAACTGAGAGTCAGGGACTTCGGAGTGAAGTGCGTTTGACCTGGCCCTGGGTCGAAGTGTAACAATTTATAAATTATATTCTATAAAAATATATTGATAATATATATATAATATATCTAAATAATATTTTTATTTATAATAAAAATCTTTTAAAATATTAAAAATATATTAATCAAATTTTTAAAACCTTAAATTAATATAAGTTTAAAGTTAAATTAAAGAAATCTAAATTTAAAGTAACTAAAATCAAATTTTTAAAAGCTATTATCACTTTTTATAATATAAAAATAAATTTAAAAAAAATATAAACCATACAAAATTAATTAATATTAAAAATATTTAAAAAAATATAAATTTTTTTAAGACTATATAATTATTACCAATAATTTATTTAAGAATATAATTATTTAATAATTATTTTTTTAAAACTAATAAAAAAAAATATTTATTTTGAAATAATAAAAGAAAAAATTAAGGTATTCTAAATATTAAAAAATATATTTATTTTAATATTTATTTTTAAACTTTATAATCTAAAATTATTAGTATAAATAGAAGTTGATATTTTTATAATAATTTTAAAAGTTTATTTATTATAGAAATAATTTAATTAAAAATAGTATTTAATTATCTATTTATTATATAAATTTAATATTATAAAAATAAAATATTTTATATATAATAAGGAATTTATGACTATTTTATATACTTATAAAAAATAAAAAATTTATTTATAAACTATAAAACTATTTAAAATATTTTTAAATTATAAAAATCTTATTTATTTTTTAATAATAAAAGAATTTAGTAGATATTAAATTTAATAATAGGAAATATTTAATAAATATAATATAAAAATCATCTATTTTAAAAAAAAAAAAAATATTAAAATTAATACTATTAGCTAATAATCAGATTTTATAAAAAATATTTTTATAAATAAAAAAGTAATTTTAAAATAATAAAGAAATATTATTACCATTAATAAAAAACTTAATATTATTATTTATAAAATAAAACTAAAAATAGCTATTTAACTTAAAAAAAATTATTAAAAAAATATAATAATAAAAAAAATATTATAGAATTTTAAAAAAATTATTATCTTTTTTTTTATAGAAAATAGATATATTTTCTTTAAAAATCTTTGTTATGTTTTAGAAAAGAAAATATAATTAGAAATCTTATAATTATATTATAATATATCTATATATAAATATCTAGAAATCAAAAAAATATAAAAATTTATTATACAACAATATTTTTAATCTAAAATAAAATAATAAATTGAAAATTATATTAAAACTTATAATCTATATTTAAAAAACAAATCAGCAAAATATATACCATATAGATACTTATAATCAAATAAAATATCAACTAAACTATTCCAAATTATAATTTATAATTTTATATAAAAATTATCATACTTAAAAAACCCTTTAATAAATTAAATATATAATAAAATCTTGATTATTACTTATAAACTTACTAAAACTATTATTCTAAAACCATAAAATAATTTTTAGGAAGCAGAATAACTCTTAATAATTTATAATAAATAAATATTTAATTAATACAAATTACAAAAAAAACATATTTATAACAAAAACCCTCTTTTTAATAATAAATATTAGAAATATATTATAAACTTATTAAACACTAAATTTAATATAACAATTAAAAAAAAAGTTTAAACTAATAGAATATTAGAACAAATAATTTAAATAATTAAAATCTATCTTAAATTATTTTTTAACTATATATAAAATAATTAAATAAAATTATTATTTATAATAAAATTTATATATAACTTATTAAAATATTTAGTAATAAATTATATATTCTATAAAATATTATAAGACTAAAACCTATAAACTATATAACTAACCTTATTTATAAAAAAAAAATATCTAGTATTAAAAAACACTCCAAATCTATAAATAAACTATATAAACACTTAAAGAATAACTTAGATTTTATAACTAAAATTATATCTTATTATTATAATAAAAAAAGGATGAAAATATCTTTTTTAAAAAAAAAAAAAAACATATATTTACTTACAAAAAATATTAAAATTAAAAAATTTAATTAAAAGCTTAATTTCTAAAAACTTAGACCATATATTATAATCAAAAAATTAAATAAATATTTTTTTAAATTTTATATTTTTAAAAATTTAAAAATCTATAAAATATTTTATATTATTCTATTTAAATCTATACCAAATAGATTTAAAAAAAAAATAAACAATCTAAAAATTAAAAAAAATAACTATAATAAATATAAAATCAAAAAAATCCTAGACCACAAAAAAAACCTAAAAATATTAACCAATAAATTTTTAATTAAATAGAAAGATTATTTATCAAAAAAAAATTTATAATAATTAAAAAATAATATCTTATTAAAATTTATTAAACAATATTTTGATAAATCTAATATTTATTAAGCAGAGTAAGACCTACTACTATAATAATCTTAAAAAAAAACCTAAAAAAAAATATTAAAATATAAAAAATTAATTATAATAATTATACTAAAAGAATTTACCTTATTTTAGAATCATATTTTTTAATATTAAAACTATTATTAAATATAAGAAATTTGTATATATATAGAATTTATCTTTTTTTAAAGTATAAATCAATTTATTTATAATTTTGTATATATTATTTTAATAATAAATAATTTTATTTAAAGTATTAATATTTATCTTAACCTTAAAATAAAAATATAGTATAGTTAGTTTAAAAATTAATATCTATTAATAATTAGAATAATTAAGATATATTATTATTATATTAAAAAAAGATAAAGGAATAAAAATAATAAAAAAATAGAATATTTTTAATAACTTATTTTTTTTTATTTTTTTTTATATAATAAAATCTTATAAAATAATTTTTAAAATTATATATATAATATAGTATAAACCAATATTAATTATATTTAGTAATATATATATATCAAAAAAATACTATATTAAGTATTAAAACTTATAATATTATTATTTAAAAAAATTTTAAAATTAAATAACTCTAAATTTCTAATCCTAAATAAAAAAATACTAATTTTCTTTTTAAAATTTTTTTGTTTTTTAATTAAAGTTTTTTTCTCTTCAAAAATAATTTTTATTTTTAAGAAAATAATATTTAACTTTTAATAAAAATAAATTATTTTTACTTAAATAGTTGTTAATTTTCTAATTAATAATAATGATTTCTAAAAAAATTAAGACTAATCTTACTCAACCCTCTATAATTTTTTATATTTATAATTAATAATTCTAAAAATATATTTTACTAGAATAAATCAGATAAATTATTAATATAAGAATTAAACAAAAAAGATTATTTATTTAGATTAAGAAAAATATAATAATATTTTTAATATATATAAATAGAATATTTCTTATTAATATCTAAATTTATTTTATAAATATATGAATTAAATATACAAAATTTATATATTACTATAGAAATTATTAAATATTTTTTAATAATTTATACTTAATTAAGATAATAATTAGTAGAAGATTTTTTATAATAATTAATAAACATATTAATAAAAAAAATTATATTAAGAAAAATTAATTATAAAAAAAAAAAAAAATATAGTAAAAGAATCTTTTAATTAAAAGTTATATTATTTAGATTATATAATTATACTATATATAAAAAACCTATATCACTTTATTCTATACTATTTATGTTTATATCTAAATTAATATACTATTAATTCTTATAGAAAAAAAGAATAGTGTTATAAAATAATAATATAATATCTAAATATTTTGTACAAACTAGATTCCTATATAGATACTCAATCCATATAGTACATAAAGTAATGGTGTATCTATGCACTATGTAGAAGAACACCACCACATAAGAATATTACCATCATAATATTTCTCCTTAAACAAGAGCTACTATGATAACTTATAATTATATAAGTACTTAATATTTAGGATATTTAATACTTAATTAAACACTAAACAAAATAAGTATTAAGCTATTTAAATAATATATTAATATATTTTTATTAATTTATATATTAAAATATTATATATATAATCAATATATTTTATTTTAGGACTAATAGTTTCTTTCTTAAAATCTATTAATTAATACTTAAATTATAATATCTTAATAACTAGCTTATTTATTATTATTATTATATATTTTATTTTAATAGTAATTATTGTATTTGATATATATTTATTTTTTATTATTAAAAACCTGTATAGTAGTGACTAAGAGTCAAGAACTTCAGGGTGAAGTGCGTTTGACCCGGTCCTGGGCCGAAGTGTAACATCTAATATCTATATAAGATATACTTTTATAAATATATATCTAATATAAGAGTTCAATCTACAAAATATATAGATATACTATTATTTTATATACTAGATAGACTGGGTGTTAGTATGGGAATCTGGTCTGTACAGGATATTCAGGTGCTGCGCTGTTATCCCATAACAAATAGTGGTTGGATTTTTAAGGGAAATATATTATATAAGAGATTGATCTAAATAATAATAATAAAAATAAATTGATAATATGGAAAAGATAATAATATTTAGTCTCCATTATCTAAACTATTTATTTATGATTAATGTGCACTGCACACTGCTTATCTGACAATATATGCCCGATCGTGCCGTGCTACCGCCAACACACCTTATCGACAAGCCCTTGTAGACCCGCCGACAGGGTCCAGAAGGCTGAAAATGGTGCTCTGAATAGAAGGATCATTGGTCGGGCCACCGTCAGCCACCAGCAACGCTCTACATATATATACTTTCCGGTCTCTATATGTGACAATATGAGTGCCCCGCCGAACGTAATCGCGCAGATAGAGGATTCGGGGACGACGCACTACATCTACCAAAGCGACACCGAGCTAACGGAGAGAAGCTACGATGGCGACCTAGGCCCTCCTGAGTTGCTTGGCTCGGCGAAAGCTTATACTCCTGGCGCATACCTACTCCTCGGTGAGAGCGTAAGTCGATCTACAATTCTCAGTATATATCTCCCCGTTTCGTGCGTAGTTTCAGCTTGCAACCGCGGTCCTGTAGTTGACAACGTTGAAATATAAAGCGAGCGTTCTACTGTCTAAATGAGGATGGCATCCTCCAGGATTTCCGTTTCGACGAAGAGGAAGGCGAATGGGCGCAAGGCAAACTCGCAGCACTGGGCGTCCGTCCCGCCGTTGATGCGGAAATAGCAGCCGCCGCCGACGCGCAAGATAAGAGCCTTTATGTTTTCTTTCAGAACTCAGACGGTGCCATCAAGGCCATCCACTGCAAAGAATCCGGGGATTGGAGCCCTCTTGAGAATCTCCCACACGCGCACCCATCGGATAGCGTCAGCATGTACGCTGTGAGTGGTGGTAATGTCGCGTTATTCTACACCAGCCAAGACAATTGTATTCACAAGGTTACTTTCAATGGAGAATGGGCTGGTAAGCACTGCCAATACTCTTCCAATCGAATAATACAGCATCATTCTAACGCACGATAGACGAAAAATTGGCACACACCGAAACTGAGTCCAAGAAGACAAGCATCGCCGCAACACCACATGGGGACGGGTACAGTCTCCAGTTCACTAACGCCCGGCAGGAGGTCTGGGCTATTCATGATGGCCAGATGGCGTTATTGGGAAGGTGGATTGATGGCGTATTTAAGAAAGATAAGGGGGCAGAGGGGTTCAATGATAACGGCCCGAAAATGGTGATCCGCAAGCCGACGCCTGCAGACCGGCCGAAAGAGAAATAGAACGGAACAAGTCTGACTGAGTTCCCTCGCTCAAACTCGCATGTATAGACGCTAGCCTGCGACCAGACAAAGACCCATCATATATGATACAGAAAAAGCTTATAGCGCAATCCATTTATCAGAGCTAGCTGCTGTCTGGAAGTAACTACCAAGCATAAGTTCCTTTTCTATCGAAACCATAACCTTGAAAGCCCCGTGGGTCGAGCTTTACGTATCGCGAGACTATTCAGAAGTCTCGTCTCGTTATATATCTCGTTTGCCTCGACCGTCTTGCCTTGGTTGTTCAGTGTTGCTATTAGTCCCTCCGAGCAAGATTGGAAACACAGATGCAGTTCTTCCGAGTGCTTCTTCAGCTCCATCATTCGCCCAAACGCCTCGAGATACACTTCTTCAGCCTTCGGATATCTCTGTTGTTGTTCAAGGGTGTGAGCGAGGTTGAACATTATTGTGAGCGTATGTGAATTATCAGACCCGAAAACCTCTCTGCAGAGCTCTAAAGATTTTCGGAACTTTTCCTCTGCAGCTTGGAGGTTCTCGCGAGACAAAAGCGCTGTGGCAAGACCATTAAGACACCATATTGTGTCCGGGTGATTCTCGCCCAGCACGGAGATGTAAAGCTCGAGCGCTTCCCCATGTATCGCTTCGGCCTCCTGGTATTTTCCCTGGGCTTCCAGCGTCTCTGCTAGTAGCTCCATAGTTGCCAGTGTAGACGGATGCTCCTTGGTGAATCTGTCTTCCTCGAGTTTGAGGGTGATCCTGAACATTTCCTCTGCAGCTCTTGCATTTCCCTGATGCGCAAGGACGTTGGCCAGGTTACTCATAGTAGTGAGTGTCTCAGGATTGTCGATACCGAACAGCTTTTCTCGCCCTTTCAATACCTTACGATATATCTCTTCGGCTTCCTTATATTTTCCTTGATTTCTCAGCGCCTGGCCCAAGTCGTTCATACTCCTCAGTGTATCCGGATGTTGCTTGCCGAGAATCTTCTTTCTGTCTGCCAATACCTCTTCTTGGATTTTCGCCGCTTCGCCGAACTTGCCCAAGCTATTCAACGACACTCCTTTTAATGACTTGCTCTCAAGTATCAGCAACGGTTCATGCGTGAGATAGTCTTTGTGAAACTTCAGAGAAATATCGCAATAATTGGCGAGGTTGTCGCGATGGCCTTGTCGCCACAGATAACTTGTGTAATTCCGCATGAGCTTCGCACGTTGTGCAATAGCCTCTGTAGATGTTGGCCATGGGGCTTTGAAGTCGCAGCCCAATACTGCTTCGACGTGTGGAGCAACAATCGAAGACCGTTGCCAGCTTTCCTTGCTCTGATAGTCGTCCTTCGGGAACCGTTGGCATAACTTCGCTACTGCTTTTTGGAGCCATATTTCAAATGTCTTATTCAGACGCAACCATTCTTTCATGGCGAACTGGACGAGGCCAAGCATTTGGAAACACTCTTGTCCCTCTGACTCTTTAACTAACGAAATGAAGGAAAAGTTGATCAGTGGGGCTATCGCTTGCTGAAACTTGAGACTGTTGGCGTCATCTGAGAGAATGAATCCCGGAATCTTCGCAGCATCGAGGAAGCACATGAGCGATAGAAGCTCAGCCGCTTGAGGAGCCGTTCGCAGAATTTCGTTGAAAGATAGCTCCCAGGTCTTGAGAACCGTCCTAGGTGACAATCCATCGTTTTGTATCCCGCCGATGCCGTCTCTGAGTATTGTTGCCCGACTCTCGTCGTCCTTAAGCCATGATAAATATCGCGAGATCGAAACGTTTCTGTTCTTGTCGATACATGCGGAACACTGTGTGATCGCAAGAGGGATCCCATGCAGAAGTTGCACCAACTCGGTTATCTCATTTGGACTTGTTCCCATCGGCAGTTTCTTACTCATGAGAGATTTCGCCTCCTCCAAGTTCATCGGCTCTACCTCAATAACTTGGCTCTCGCGCTCCACCACGAGTTCTGCGATTCTTTTGTTGCTGGAGGTAATGATGACTTTACCTCTCGAACTGTATGGGATATATTCAGCTAAAGACCTGCTTCTTCCGCTTCCTTCGCCAGGTTTGGCGTCACTTTCCTGAAAATTAGCGTCGTCGAGGACCATTAGCCAGTCCGCATTATCGTCCTTGGAAAGCCATCCACGGACAAGCGGTAGTATGTCGTCAAAAATTTTGTGGCTGCATCCTGGGAGATCAAGTCTCACTGCGATATCTCTGTATTCTTCCTGAAACCGCGTGGTCGTACCGCAGTACACCCAGATCACCGAGCTTCTTGGATTTTTGTCTCGGAAATTATAGCAGTATTCAAGCGCAATATGAGACTTCCCAACTCCTCCGATACCAGATATAGTAATACGGCTTTCTGATTCGAAGCAAGTGTCGATCGCTTTGAGGATATCTTTGCGTCCTGTGAAGTCTCTGTCTCTCTCGAACGGTACTTTAAATAGCGTCCTTTCTGAAAGGGTATCGGTCAGCGTTTAACCGCCTCAAGGAAATTATAGGATGCCAAATATCTGTTACAGGATATATGGATGGATGGAAAATCGCGGAGACGGTCACGCCCTTGAATGTCAAATCGGCGGCATGAAAGTCCCCGGTTACAAGAAATTGACGCAGGGCTGCCCATGCTGTATGTATGGTAAGGGGATTAATATATTGCAATGTTCAAAGTAATCAACTTGTTTCTTACTTTTAGCACTCTGGATTACTTCTATACTTCGAGAGTCTATGTTGAACAGCAATTCTCTAGCAAACGCCGCAGCGGTGGCCGCAGCATAAGGCTGCCAATTATGACTCTTGTGAGAATCTGCATAGTCGGAAACTCCCCGGATCACCAAACAGTGCTTTTCATCCATAATACTTGCTGCCTCCATCTCGACACAAATGGCATCATGATGTTGTCGCGCAAGCTGATCTCTAAGCTCTGCATCTTTTATAACCAAGTCTCCGGACAATATTGTCCCCTGATGAAAGACAAAAGCTTTTGTTTTTCTTTTGGGTCGGTTAACTAAATGCTTGAGGTCGCAAGCGCTGCAAGTAAAATTATCTCCTCGGTGTCGATATGTCGACTCGTATAAAAGATCGTTATCCAAACCTGGGTGAGAGAACTTCGGTATCCTGTTGAGATGATCTTTAAATCGAGTTTCGCCTTCGATATGTTTCGCTATAAGTGTGCCCAAGGCATTCAAGAGCCTACGATCCGGCTTGTCCAGAGTACCGAGCAATTGCCCTTTTCCGTTTTCCTCGGCCTTCCGGAAGTCGTACTGGACTACAGCTGGAATCCCAGCCTTTCCAGGCCATCCAACCACGACGTCTCCCAGATGAATATCATCCTCAGGATTGCCAGGTCTCGGGTTACGCGGTATTCCGCCGCCTATCCCGACAAATAAGTGTAATTGCATATTTGGGAAGCTTCTGGCCAGCGGTTGACTTAGCTTCAACGCAGAGACCTTTCCAGGTTGACCAGGAGGTAGGCATGCTATCACGACATTGTGGTTGTTGATAGAACCATACGAGTATGAGTTCTCATCGTCGAATGGTAGTTCGCAAGGTTTGTGGCTCTCATCCAACATTGCTCGGGCCGCCACGAGCTCGCTTCGAGGCAAGGCGCAGAGCCATCCGATAGTATACTCTTCGCGAGAGAGCTGTATTTTCTCGCGCATGTTAATGAAATGAGATCTTCGTGGATAGTCGGACTTGAAGATGATGGCTATATAGTTATCTCTTCTAGTTGAGGGGTGCACGATGGGACTATATATCGGCAGATATTGGGATATACCACGCGCTAACTATAACTATGCATGCTTCTGGAAATTGTTTGTTCCATGATAATTCCCAGTTGGATAACCTTCAGGCTCACATTAATCTATATCTCTACCAGCTGTAAACGCCGGATTATGTTGCATTTTTGACAATGGATCCTACAGCATAAGATCCTCCATATAATTTGTTTCAGACAAAGAAAAGCTCCTCTGCAGCATCTCTCGGACGAGTACACTGACTGCCACTAGTACTTGTGCTACAACTGCCAGGTCGAACATTAATATCCAACAATCGATTAATCAACACAGGTACAGTTGGTCATTCAACGCGTGCTTCTATGTACGCAGTAAAATTGGTCATAACAATGCAACGGCAACTCCAAAGGAATGTTCGACTCTTAGCTAAGAGCTCATTAGTCAGGGGAGTGTATCTACAGCTTCCGCAGCCGATATACACGGAAAGTGCCTATATAACGTTGGCCGCATAGGCATGTTGTGGAGCCCATTGACGTGGAGGAGCATGATGGATCGTTCGTATCATCCTCGATCGAAAATTCGGGCTCATGAAAGGATATCGCGGCGGGGCGATCCTAGCAAGAGGACCGCGAGCATGAGGCATCCCTGGAATGGTTGGACGGATCGCGCGCCTATTATATACTCGTGAGATACACATGCACCGAGGTGTGCAATGGTGATCTCGATGTTGTGGATTTGATGGTATTGGGAGCTAAAGCTTCGATATATGATCAGTCCGGCTTTTGAAACCTCGGTAACCTAACTGAGGAGCAGAAGGGCAATCAGACTCACAGGCGATTCTAAGTTATTATCTAGAAACACGCCAACGGCGGCATTATTGCCACTAAGACAGACAAGGTGTAAAGGCATTTCCCCGTTCTCGTTCGTCACCGTCTTAGCTGCGTCCCAGCTTGGCAAGTCTCTGAAAAGTCTGATGATGTCGGTTCTCCCGCATTTCGCGGCAATGTGTAATGGTGTTTGCCCTTCATGGTCTTGTATATCAATTGCTGCTCCGTTTTCGCAGAGCAGGCGTGCAACATCCTGTTTCCCGTGCTGAGCAGCCTCATGAAGCGGCGTTTTGCCAGAATTATCTGCCGTATTCAGTTCTGCCTTGACAACCGGATCCTGGAGAAGTCTCGCCACCGTCTTTGCACCAGCTTTAGCTGCAGCGTGAAGTGGAGTTTGCCCATTTATATCTTTCGTGACTGTATTAGCTCTATGATTGAGCAGGAGGTCTATCAGGGGTAAAGCATCGTCCCCACGAGCAGCAAATACATGTAAGGGCGTCTGCCCTATGTTGTCTGCTATATTCAAGCTCGTTTCATACGCAAGCAGTGCAGCGACAGCATTGCGAGCATTATTAGGGGCGGTATGCAATGCGGTTTGCCCATTTCTGTCCTGCGCATTTCTTCCAACACCCACAGCTAATAACAATCTTATAGCATTTCTATTATTTTCGCTGACGGTGCGATGAAGGATCAACCGGCCCTCGTCAGGCCCTATCAAGGCCTTTGCTCCATATTTGCTGTAGAGAAGCTTGGCAATGTCTTTGTGATTCAGTTCCGCCGCTATATAGAGCGGGGTCTTCCCTTCGTCGTCAACGAGCTCCAGATTGGCGCCCTCACCGGCGAGTAAGTCTACTGCCTCGAGATGGCCTTCGCGGGCGGCTCTGTGGAGAAGTGTTCCTCCTGTGTCATCTCTTGCGTCCAAGACCGCACGTTCCTCCATCAATAGTCGGCGCACCACCTCTTTCCGGTCGCTTCGTGCTGCTAGGTATAATGGAGTCTGATGCATACCGTCCAATGCTTCTCTGTCGGCCGCAAACTTTAACAATAAATCGACACCATGTTGACATCCTTCACGAGCCAATCTGTGTAAAACTGTCTCTCCCGCCTCGTTACGTGCGGTTTTGTCGGCGCCGTTTCCATCCAGTATTTGCATCACGAAGGCGTGATTACCTTTTGCTGCGGCATATATAGGCGGATTCAAATCGATATCCTGAGCGTCCACGTTCGCTTTATTCTTGCCACTCAATAAAAGCATCACGGCATTTTCGTCCCCAATACTAGCAAATTGATAGAGAAGTGTCTGACCATCACCATTCATCATTTCCGTATTCGCGCCTGCTTGCCTAAGGAGCTCCGTTGCGAGTTTGTGGCCGCGGAGGGCAGCGTAGTAAAGTGGAGGTTGCCCAAATTTGTCTTTAGAGTCTTTGCTTTCCAGATCTTTACTCAATAGTAGGCCCACAACTTTATCGCATCCGATGGCGGCGGCTAGATGAAGAGGTGTTCTCCTATCTCCATCGAGTGCATCTATTGTGGCTCCTTTTGCTAGTAACTCGCTAGCGATTTCGTGGAACCGATCGTGGGCCACTGGACCAAGATGTGCCTGAATTTGACTTGCTAGGCCAGATTTAGCCTTCTTCAGAAGTAGCTTCCCCGTGACGGCTTTGCCACAACCAGCAGCAATATGCAAGGGAGTCTGTCGATATTTGTCGGTGGCATTCGGATTGGCACCGCGCTTCAGAAGTTGTTTGACGATGCCAATATGCCCATCGCGGGCCGCGTAATGAAGTGGAGTCTGTAGATTCTGGTCCGTTAGGTTGGTATTCGCCTGGAAGGGTTGAAGCAGTAGATGTACGGCTTCATGGTTTCCTTGGCTAGCAGCCAGGTGAAGAGCAGACTGCTTCTTGAAATCTTGGAGATTTTTGTTAGGTCGAGGACGAGATTGTAAGACCGCAGCTATCCTATCCGCCCTGCCGCTTAAGACCGCTTTGTGCAAAGCAGTTCGGCCATATTGGTCTTGCTCATCTATTTTATCGTCGCGTCGGCCCATTTCGTATGGGCAGGCCTTTGGCAAAGTGGTAAGGATTCAAAGCATGGAGGCGACAGCTGGCGTCGCACGGTTGCACGGTATGCGCTTATATAGCAAGCCTATGAGGACGACTTGGAAGATCTCATTGGACTCCCGGATCTTGCCACTGATACCTTGATATAAGTTTAGGACTTTCTGAAGAGGTCGCCAGTAACGCGACTTGCAGAAGTAATAAGGCCTGAACAATCAGGTCATATGTTAGTGTGACCAGTTGTCCGGATCCGCGCGTGCTCAAGCAACAACTATCCCAAGCAGCATTCAGCTTCCGCTTACCCCGCGAGCATCACACTCGCTTCATCAACTAGATTACATAATCAAAGCCCTTTCTTCAAAGGATCATTTTACTTGGACAATTCTGCCTGTGCAAAGCCACTAATGCAGTGCTTCTGGCGTGCAGTAGCGTTACATGGATACGTATGTCCAGGAACATGAACGCTTTGATTCTAGTTCTGCATGCAAGGCTGGAGCCGACATGCGCAGACAAAAGCACATTGTCAGCAGGATACTCCAGTTTTTCGAGAAAACAAGCAATTCAGCCTTGTTGCCACGGAGGAAACCCATTAAGTCGTACCATGCATAAAGCAACAGGCAGCTTGGTTACTGGTCAAGTTCTGAGTTGAGTATTCTGCCGCAAAACGCACAAACAATATCCCAGCTGCTCGAACTAGCACCCCGCTCCTCACAGGTCGACACCCGAGCTCTTGGAGCTCTAGCATTCTGAAGTAGTTACCAAATCTATACAGCTTTCTCAAACCAAAATCCATCTTCTCGATAGTCAATCTCAGCATGTCCCGAAATTTCGACGCCGAATCTGATAATGAGAAACCCCCAAACAGCTATGCGACCCAGTCCGTACTGACTAATGACCTTGTCGACAAGCTCCTGGACAGGCTCTACAATCTTGGTCTGAAATCAAAGCTCAAACTAGCGATCAACGAGACTCTAGAAATTGCTTTCGAGGACGAAAATATTCGGCTAAATTCCGAACTACAGACCCGTGCTTTTGAATTAAGCACTGAGGCGATATCAGACAGGATCGCATTAGAATTTGCCGAGGAATTAGTAAAACAGATACGTGTAGTGGTCGAAGATGAATCCGGTGGTACTTCTGATTTTGATGAGAGTCGTTATTCCTACGATGTCCCGGAATCTACGTATACACCCACTGTAATACATGATGTTCCTCGTTCAAGCTTTGAGATATGGTAGATATATAGAGGGTATCTGCTGACATGGATCTCGGCATAGCCACGGACAGCTCGAGAAGTTTATAGCGATTTAAGAAAGCTGGTCACGAAGAACAAGAGCCCCTTCAACTTCAAGAGCAAGGTACTTGAAGATATGGCAGTGAAAGTATCAGCAGATGGTGCAGCAATACAGAAAAGTCTGGGCTTGTCTCCGGAGCAGCTTGTTGGTCTCGCTACGGTGTCCCTCTACGACATTGTATTCTTATGTGGTAAGTTAATATATTAACACTGACGTTTACCTATGATAACCTCGCTGATAACATTCAATCATAGACGATAGCGGGTCCATGCAGATTGGAGAGCGGATTCCTACTTTACTAAAGACACTTCAAGGTGTTGCGGACTGGGCCACAAAGCTTGAGCCAACGGGAATATCTTTGCGATTTCTCAACTATCAGCGCGATGGAAATTTTGACAATCTGACAACGCTCGATCAGATCAAGGATGCATGTCATGCTGTCCAGCCGGATGGAGGGACAGAACTCTGCAAAGCCCTTCAGAGAAAAATTCTAAATCGGAGAATACTAGAGAAGGAGCGGATTGGATTGGAGAAGCCACTAATTGTGGCTATAATCACCGATGGAGAAGTAACAATTCGAATCCACCCTGCATCATTCCACCTACGATAGACTTGTGACCTCGCTGACATGCCATAGCCGACAGATGATGACCCAAATTGCTTCCGCGAAGCTCTCCTGAAATCGAAAAAGGAGCTGGGAGAAGATACGACAAGATATATGATATTCCAAGTAGGGAACACTCAGGAGTCCCAGAGATTTATGGAGAACATACAGGACGACCCAGAACTTGAGGGCTTAGTGTATTGTTCTATGGAGTCGCTAGACGAAATGGACAGTTTCCTCGCCAAAGCCTTGTTGAAAAAGCGGAGAAGTAAAGAGCAGGCGCATGATCCTAACACCTATAAGAGATATGTATGCGTTTCCCGTAGCCAAAAGAAATTCCCGACTGCTGATCAAACCAGAAGCTAATTTCCAATTTATCACAAGATTCTCGACGAGTTCATAAAAGCTGTTGGAGCGGAGTGGACGAACGATCTTTAGATCTAACAGAGGCTATAGAACCCACAGACTCTAAAATTCAAGTCTCTATTCACATCAAGAAGGGTTCATAAAAGACTGTGCACAGCTGTGCCATGCTGGCCTTATTGACTCGTCTCATTTGTTGCTGTACTTTTTGCTCCCCATTGACGCAAGATCTCTGCAGCGGCATCACGGCGCCTACGCACCGCATAATCCAACGCCGTCTTACCAAACTTATCGCGAGCGCTCACAATTGCTCCAGCAGCCAAGAGAAGGTCGACTGTAGCCGGATCCCCCACCATCGCGGCTAAATGTAATGCTGTTTTCATTTCAGTGTTGACCGACAGAGCCCGCTGAGATGTTGGTACCTGGCTAATCTCGGTGTCGTAGAGTAGAAACTGCACCACCTCGATCTGTTTGTGTTTGATTGCTACCTCGAGAGCTGAGCTGGCAGTGTGAATTCGAGCGGTGGGATCCACGCCAGCTTTGATAAGTTTCTTCATTTTCTCTACCAGCCCTTTGCCGGCGGCATCGTGAAGTTCTCTGACCCGGTCCTTTTCACAATTACCAAACTTGCTCCATACCAGAAAATGCCCGTTCCGCTTAGCCAAGTCTGTCGGTGATTCGCCGTCTTGGTTTTCAGTCTTCCAAGTTGCCCAGTTTTGAAGCAACAAGTCCAGGGTCTCCATATCTCCGTTTTCTGCTGCCTTTGATACGCATGTCGTTCCGCATTGACAGGCGATATCAGGGTCAGCACTCTTCTCGAGAAGCAAGCGAATAACTTCGAGATGCTGATGGAAGACAGCCAGATATAGTGGCGTTCTGCCGAATCTGTCTCGACAGTCAACTGGCGCTCCATTCCCGATCAGAAACTCCGCTGTGCGATATTGGCCGCCTTTGGAAGCAAAATGCAACGGCTGTAGTCCAGTGGCTTCGTCTACGACCGTAAAGTTGCTCAATGCTGCGAGCCCATCTGTGTCGCCATTCTCTGCAGCTTCTCGCCAATCCATTAAAGTATTGCAAAGTGAGCCTCGGTCAGGGTTGGAAATCAAGATGCCACGAATTGCGCCAGGGCTTACTATCACCACTTAAAAATGCGTGAAATTTCCTGTGGCGGCGTTGCAAACGATACAGTTGAGGGGTAATAATGCGTTCAACAGTATTTAGATTCCATGCTGGCTCCGAGACTAGCAAACACGCAGACGCCCAACCAGATTTGCTGCATGTGTGGAGATAGGACCAGCCGCCACTTGACATTCGTAAACCCAGAACACTCGATTGCAAGGCACTTCGCAGTTCTTCAACATTCATACAATTAAACGCATCAATTGGATTACCGTATCGCGAACGATCTGTATAGCTTAAACTACTAAGTCCACCAGCCCTTAAGCTTTGGATCAACTTCATTACTCTGTTAAGATTCTTGGAACCACAACAATATGGCCGGCCGTATGGACTCTATTGAGGAGCCATCCAAGTGGGTATGCCATCTATACTGTTATTTCGGTAAGGTTTAACAAATCCCCAAATTATTTTCTAGCTCGCTGTGAAGTACAGCATCTAATATATCGGACACCCGCATCTAGCAAGCGGAGACGGTTTAATACATGGTACAGGCTTTCTTGTCAACATGCCAAACACAAAGATGTACTGCATCATGACCGCTGGGCACAATATCAAACGTCCCGAACAAGGCTATGCGACTCGTATCGAGGTTGAATTCCCGAATGGGCTCAAGTTCAATGCGCAACCCGGGGAGTTTTTCGTCTCAGAAGCATTCCATAGACAGACCACACTTCGAGCTGAGGATGAGAGCTCGGTCAGTGACTACGGGTTAATTACGGTGAACAGGGAAATGGTTGCGGCTTCGCCAGAGCTGGATCTCTTCGGCTGCGCGTTCAGCGCTCGACTCCGCAGATTTGAGATGTATGAGAGGGACTGTACTGTCCACGGATACAAGGAAGGCGCGACGCTGCAAACTAGAAATACCTCCAAGCTCCTGCTAGTTTTGGAAGACAGATTAACATACGATATCGAAACAGCGGGAGGGGTAAGTGGGGGGCCAGTTTTCATCAGCCACGAGAACCATGGAAGTGATATTGTGATTGGAATTCAGTGGGTACCCTATTCTACCTACATAACAGTCTTCGCATCCACATGCATGGATGAGCTTAAGCTTGACGGCTGATATCAATTTTTAGTAACTATAATAAGCGGGCGACACGTCTCACCTATCCGGTGATTCTGGAAATGCTATCGTGGATAAAAGATTACAATCTCATTCGGACATTCGAGGTTTCAGACAGGCGAGGAGTATATCTCATGGCGACCAAAGGGTCTGAGTCTGGTATAATTGCTCGCCGTGGGGAGACCGAGCTCAGCGGCTTCAAGTTGGTGATTGTGTCAGCAGCGAAGGATCGGGCCCCGCTTAACCACCACCGCTTTGCCATCATGCCCGCACAACGCCAGCCAAGCAATGCTGGGGAGCACTTCTTTCTTCAAGTTGGTGACGAGGGCAGCGCAGCCGTGTCCGCGGGAAGTTGTCCGGCACATCTTAGCAAGGCAATTTTCGCCTTGAACAGAAAAGGAAAGACTAAGCGATTCCGGTTGACTTCCGCGTCACCCTCAGCGGAGTCGCTGGCAGTGAGACCGTCCCAACGACGCGCTTGTGAATGTGGCTGTATCTCGCAGGACGATGTTGTTGGGTTCCACGCAACAGCGAACACCGCTTTTTTGTTGTCACCAGAACTGCAAGACTGATAGATTTACAAATGGCTCCGTTTTGTTCGGATGCAACTTGGTCTGTTGGGTATCCGATATCAGATACTTGTCCTTCAAGTCAACCCCGCCCTCGCGGTTCAGCCTGCAGCCTTCGTACAAACGGCTCATTGCAAAAGCCAACCCTGTTGGTAAGGTCTGCAAGCCCTGAATGCACGCGTACGCACATACCTGCATCAATGCATTCGAACCCTTGACCCCTGATGAGGTCAATGCACGACCAATCGTGGGAAGGGGAGCCCCGCTTTTCAGTCCACAAATCTATCTAGTAAATACACCGTCACCGATGAATCCTTCGCGTCAAAGAACATATGCATACCCTGCCTTATATTTGATGCAAGCCAAACGCAGCCCAAAATGCATATCGATATCTACCCCGCTTGTACCCTAGACTTTTGCTTGGACATGCATGCAGGTATCAAGCAAGCTTCATCAAGCTTAAGAAGCTGGAGACTGTTTATTAAGTCGAGACCTTTGTCTTTCAAGTCCACAGCAGAAATACAATTATAATATTAATTACGAGACCAGCTGTACACGCCCTAGTTAGTTTCCAACTTTCTTTGGAGTCACGACTGAGTCGAGGCGTTAATCCAAGTTCTGAAACTGTGTTTATAATCAGCCAAATATCCCCGGCCTCTGCCGCTATTAGTCTCGGTTATCTCAATTGGTCCCAGCCGGAAGCCACCAGGGTGTAAAGGCAGTAATATAAGAACGGAAGACATATTTTGAAAGCTATTCCTAAATCCAGGCCGCTATCTCAACAACCGCAGCTCTCTGTTTTACGATCATGGCTGAATTCGAATCACCCAGTCAATCGGGCTCGACTAAACCCAACTACCCTGGTATGCCTGGACACGTCCATGGTGGTCCAGGAGCGGCTTTCTGCGGTCCGCAGATGCACACGCATGCAGATACTTGTTGGGGTATGAATGGATATATGTACGGCAGTAGTCTGGACTGCGTCTCAAATGCTGTATTGGCCTCTGGTATGTTGGAACTTATCGATTGCTTCCTCGAGATGATATTTCACAATTAGGAGAGTGGTATACTGATGTGTTAATTTGATATCCTTTCTAGCTGAAAGATACCGAATCCTTCTCGCCAAGATAGAGGCTTTGGAAGAACGTGCTGCTGCCCTCGAGGCGGGCCTGAAGAAAGAGACCACAGACCGGGTGGACTCCGATGATAGCCTCGGCGAACGGCTCAAAGCCGAGGAGACAAACCGATTGAATGAAGACAGAGCATTGGCCCATAAGGTTCAGATCGAAGAGAGCAATCGAATCAGCGAAGACCGTGCTATTCGTGGAGAAATACAAAGTGCCATAGCGCAAGAAGGACAGAACAGGATCAGCGGCGATAACTCCGTTCGGAGCGATCTAGCGGCCTCCATAGAGAGCAACATAAAGTCTACATACGATAGCCTTAAGGCTCTGATTGACAAAGAAGCGATCAAACGGGAGGCCGATGATGGCTCAGTGACAGAGGACTTCAAGTCCGCGTTGGAACAAGAAAAGGCAGCGCGAAAGGGCGCACTGGAACAGGAGAAAACGGACCGCAATAACGCCTTGGAACAAGAGAAAAGAAATCGAGAGAGCGGCGAAAAGTCAATTCGCAGCGAGTTAGCGGTTGCGATCAATGAGCAAGAGTCAAGTCGGAAGATCAGTGTCAATTCCGTTCGAAGTGAGTTCGAGCGGGCGGTGAAAGAAGAACAGAGCAGTCGAGAAAGTTTCGCGAGATCCATCCAGCAGGAGCTTGATGAGGAAAAGTCTAATCGACGGGATGGTGACGAGGATCTTAAGAAGGAGTGCAGGGAGCGTCATCGTTAGTGGAGTCTATACCTTAATTTGGATGCTGTAACGGAAGGCATAGTGCTAAAAGATTAAACGACAGCAACTCTGCGACGAGAATATACCCCATTGGGTATCTCAGCGTATGAGTCCAGCCAGCTATAGGAGCATAGGAGACAATTTATGAGTTTCCGAATGCTACGTGTACCTACGATATCTGCGATACTCTTATAATCGTAGAGAAGACCAATATATATATTTTCGTCCGTAATCCAAGGATACTCAGAAAATACTTAGCATCGATTCCTTAATTGATTTGAAAAGAGTTTACACGGTAACAGTTGACAACTTGTAGTCATGGCTACTCCCTCCCCTGAAATTTGCGGCCTGTTCCACGTCTTATAGATCTTTGCATTGTCTCATGAACTAGACATGCTGACAAGTTAACTAGCTCAATTCTTTGGACAGAGAACCCGGATTGCCGGAGGCATCACAACCACAACAGAATTGCTATATTGTTTCCACTATCAACCGAACGTAAATCTAGCTCCAAGATCAAGGCGAATATATATCGATAGCCGTATAGGCTGACTTACAAACAAGGTTTTGTAGGGTTTTTATTGGCTTTGTAAATTATACCATTACAGGGCAGGTGTACAGAACATGAATATTCTCGAGGCACAAATACGTTCCTCGATGACCATGCTTGTCGTTGGGGTTTGTGGGTTCATCAGGTTTACAGACATATTCGTCATCCGGCTTCCCCATCGATGCATCAGTGTCCTCGCGAATTCTACTGATAGATTCACTGCAGTCAGACATCATTGGATAGGCTGCAAGTACTCAAATATCTCCTATTCGCCTGTGTATTCGTATAGGTCTTTCAACATCATACGAGGTGAAGGTCCGTCGCCATATAGATAGCGATTCCGACTCCAGGTCAAGCGCCCTGTAAATTCATCTTTCTCGGATGCTCTCGTTGCACACACTCATGTGTGAGATATCCTGGTAATGCCTCTAAAGAGCTAAATATTAAGATCCATGAGCTATGAGTATGGGGAGTAGGAATAGGCGCTCGGAGAATGCATGAGTAGAAGTTCTAGCTGAGTGCGTAAGGCCATTCTAGGCTCATCCGCTTCAGTGAACCATCTATTGTAATGTTTTTTCATCAATGGTGAGTATCCATCGTTTTCTTGGGTGACACGTCTGTAGATCTGCTCACGAAATCCGCAATGCCCGTCCACTTTGTTCGAAGTCGTTATTTTCAAGGTAGATATCATAGAATGCTTCCAGGGTCTTCGCGTATATGCCCTAGAGATGCTCGAGCGAGCCCCAGCGTCTGCTCCGAGACCATACACCGGGCAAACTTGCAATTCCTCTATGCATGGGGGATTCAAGTTCTGGGCAAGCGATGCAGGATAGGGCTCGAGCTCAATATCCTGGCTGCAATCATTTTGCGATTCATGAAGATATACACGCAAACCTGCTATATGTACACGTATGTCAGCAAAGTCTGTAGCCTTTGATTTGCTGGGCATTTATTCACACCGCGGTGTTTGAAAAGTAAGCATCGAATGTCTGTGTTCTTTGATGCAATTATGACTGAGGGTTTGATTAGGCATTCATTGATCTTTTCGATTTTGTCTACGTCGTTGCCATGGAGCATTTTTTGTTCTCATATACGGCCATAGAAAGGTCTGGTCTCGTAAACCAGATTGCACGAAGTTGCGCCAGAAAGGTCCAAGCTTTGAAAGAGCAATCCAGTACTCATTTTTTTTTGCTGCGCTGTCAGTTTATTGCATACGGTTTGGTCGTATTTCTTGACATCTAGAGGCGTGCTGAATGTGAATTGCATTCAAATAGCATAATGTGGAGCGTCATTGCGATTTGCCGTAAGCTGTCTCCATATTTCCAGTCGATTGAATCTCAACATTTTGATAAACCCTAACTCCCCGTATTCCGGTGGTATCGTCGATAAAGTCATATGGCGATGGTAGACTTTTTCAAGCATTGTTTCATTCAGAATGCAGTTACCCTTCGGCCATTCCGGGGTAGGAAGCCCTTCATGAGTTCAGCCTGAAGTTGTTCGTATGATTCATGGATTGCTATGGCGTCCGTGGTCCGACGTTCTGCGATAAGATTATTTGGACTCGCCTGTGTGTATTCGAAGCATAAAAGCCGTCCGAAGCTATAGGATCTGCCGAGGGTCTACCCCCAGACTGGCCATCATTTCCCAGCAGCTTTTTCTGGTCTTTGCGTAGTTCGCGCCGCGTTTTTGTTCATCGATGAACTCGGCGAACCCTCTACAGCATGTCACCAGTCAGCGCAGTGCCACTCGGGCGAACGAAGGAACGGTGCAACTTACTGTCCTTGTACCTCTTGCCGAGCGTGAGCCCTTTGAGGCTCTATATATCACCGCATAAGTACATATGACGTAAGCTGATTCTCGAGCATTCTCTAGTCTCATATTTGGTGTTGATCAAGATAGCTCATGACATGGTAAGTACATGTACGGTACCTAGCTGATGAAGCTTCACTTGCAGTGTATTGGCGGTTTTGTAGCTCTTTCGTCACCCATTCCTATCGCTTTCTCGATTACCCAAAACGATGCGATGATGGGCAGCATACCACGCGACGGATACGCTTGATGTCATGTCTTTGTGAACGACGAGTCGGCCACATGTGCTGTGATATAGGCGTTATACATGTAAGATGTCCTGCCTTATTTTGATGATATAGCTTGTCTCGCAAACCAAAGTGACATCATGAGCTCTCAACAGCTTCGTCTTGTGCCTGACCGCGCGTCGATCTAGGGTAGGTTGTATACGACATGAGAGTGGCAGCATTCATCAAGAGTCATATCATACTTCTAGTCGAGAAACATGAAATGGTTGAGGTATTCTGAAGTGCTCTCACCGCGCGTGTCGGGGTGAAATAGGTTGGTGAAATCCATTTCTTATAGTGCTGAGTGACGGTCCTGATGGTCAGGCCATGTTGGGCAGGCGAATCAGCCGCATTCTCTCCGTTCCCTCCTTCCGCCATGCGTAGACTCTTTTAGCTTGCGTGATGCGTATGTTTCCTGGAAGAGAATCGTTGATACTGTTGACTAGTCCCACAATTCTGTGTTGAGTCTTTTGATGATCTCGGGCTAGACGCTGCCTTTCTCATGTACCATTTCCGTTCGTCAGTCATTCGGTAGCTGAACATACACCGTTGAAGGTTGCAGTAGACCCAGCCCATCAATGCATCTAGCATACGCAACAGTTCTGCGTATGGAAGACATTTGTTGTTGATTATTCTCCACAAAAGGTCATCGATGCTACCAAAGTATGGTAGATTAATGTTGACGCATCTAGGTTGTTGCCAATCTCAAGGTATGCTAGCGTTGGCGTATCGAGGGTATTGCATTTAGATAAAGTGCATCCTTGAAGGAGGAGCTGGTCGGAGTGTAGCTGTGTTGGATAGGTATGTAGTTTGCATAGTATACACTGGTGCTTTGTGCATCGCCTGAAGTCGTAGCCCTCCCGCGATATTCTGTCTGAGAATGGCGTGCATGTTCCTTCTGGCGGAGACCATGAGAAGGATGGAACGTTTGAGTGACCTGTATCGTAGATCATGTTTGACGAGGCAACTTTACCGAGTGACAAGGTTCAGGTTTGCATACCCGCGAGCGGCGTGACGAGGACATCAAGTAGTGTGGCGTCAATCTTCTTCTCAGAGCGCGGGTAGCTTTATAATCCTGATGATTTCAAGGGCGGTGTGAGTAACTTGTGGCATAGCTTCCTCGCAGAAAGCCTTCCAGTATAAGCTTTTAGCCATGGATAGTGTTTGGAGTTCCGATGTGCATATGTCACCGACGGTATCGTGACGGGTTGAATCATTGCCATGAATTTCATGATTTTTGCAACATGATGTTTGATGCCGTATCATTTGCGATGATGCTGTCATATGCGTGTAGTTTGAGGCTTGGTCTGGCTGCTCTGTTATGATCTTAATCCACATGGAATGCGAGCACTTGAGGAATTAGAAGCATATGCTGGTGCCGTAAACGGATTAGGAGAACTCTGATTTGTTGCATATGCCAAAAGAGAAGCGTTGTAGAAGCCAGAGTTCACATCACCTGGACTTAAGTTGCAAGCGTAGGCGTGTCTTCGATATCGCATCCGAGCTCGATATGTTCTGGTAGCATGGAAGGGGTCCACAGTGCTAGTTTATATCCGAACGATGGGCATTCGTGTAGTTCTCGTTCGATGACAAAACCAATTCCGTTGTTCTCAGTGGCTTCGGACATCTGGTCCGGGGAAGAGGGGAACCTAGGGTCCAGAAGTCGGTACTTTCTTGCTCGTCCTGAGTTGAGAACTGAATCTTGCGTCCTCATATATATATATATATATATCGATCCTGAAGCCTCTGTTTCCCATTTGCCTCTCCTTTCTTACGCCCCTGAGCAAGTTTCGCCATCCAAGCCTCGTACTCATCTTTGTTAGAGATGCATGAGCTGCAGGCCAGGTACTTGACTCCCGCTATGTTTTTCGTCGTATCTGCCCAATGTTTTGGGTGGTCATTCCAGAGCTGGTGATTGTTTTGAGAGTGGATGTATGCATGAAAGGCATGATGTGATGTAGGAATTTCGTTCGGTATCATAGGAGCAGATGTTGGTGTTCAGATATATATATGTACTGAGGAGCAGGATGTGTCATGAAGTCGATATCGTCGCAATGTTGCATGATGTCTTTGAAGGGTCGTTGGTTGATATAAATGATCATGACGCGGCGTCAGGTTTAGGAAGGATGGTGCGTGCCATAGAAAGAATATATATAGGGAAGTTTGATGTTCACCATCATAGACCAGCTACGTACGGCATCCAGCATAAGATTTGATTGAAAGTGTTGAAGCGTGGAGGTATGAGGTGGGTGATAGGAAGATGGAGGAGGGATGGTGGAAGAAGGAGGAAGGCAGGCGAGGAACTCATATTTATAGGGCAACACTTGTAGATGGCATCACTCTACACAGCTCCAACCGCTTGGCTGCATTGATACTATGGCCGCTCGGCCCAGCAGCTACTCTGAATATATTACCGTGATTCCCATTGCCCATGGTATTATTATAACACCTGATATACAAGCCCAACGCTCTCTATCTTGTATTAATAGTGCTGGGATGATGCTCCCAAACTAGTCTACACCCAAACCCTTACCTGCGAGACCATCTATACCTCCGCAGGCTCCATGCTAGGTTCCAGCGGCCGGCGGTACAAGCTGATATCCAATCTTCTCCAAACTGGCTAAAACGTCCTTTCGATACACATACTTCTCCAACCGATGGCTCACCGATTCTTTCGGCCAAGTCTCCACCGCCTTTTCGTTGGCCACTGGCATGAGCGGGAGAGTCTTTGGAAATTGCCTCGATGTTGACGGCTCCAGCTTGTCCAGCGACGAGTGCGCCAACTGGGGGAATGCAAGCTGCCAGATTGCGAAGGATGCAGCGACATTCGCGCACAAGACGCTATATATCAGATCGCCGCATCTTGCATACTGCACTGCCAGTGCACCCAGCTGCGAGTGAAAGATTTCAGTCAGCATGGACGATCCGTAATGTGGTGCAATGCAATGCAATGCGAAAGAAGACGTGAAGGTTCAGGTGATACAGCTATGCTGCATGCACACATGCACGTACGAAGCAATTTCCGCCACCCGTTGGGTCTGCCACTTCGGTGGGCTTTTCATATGGTGCTGCATAATAGGCGGGAAGCCACAACTTTCCCTTATTATAGCGGACGTAGCACCCTTTTGACCCAGCCCTGACGATCACGGGCCCGTCAAGCTGCGGGCCAACGCCACAAAGGAAGAGTTTCTCGGCGTTCTTTTGAATGTGCTGCGGGTCCTCGGCGAGGTGTGCAGGCGTGCTGCAGAGCGCGCCGAGTTCCGATGCATTGGGAGAAAATATGTCGACACCTCTGATGGCTTCAGCGCAGGCAACAAGCTGTTCCGGCGTGCAAAGATCGGGAACGGGCTCCCAGACGATGATTGGTGGTTTCGCGATTGTGCGACGGGCGTGGAGGTCCTTGACAGATTCCATGCAACGGGCGGGCGAGCATATCAGATGGAAGGAGAGGGAGTCGATTAGCGGAGTGCCGACGAAGTCTGCAGGCGTCAAGCGGATCTTGGGAGTGAGGTATGTGAAGCTACGAAAGTCTCCGGGACCGTAGACGTTGTGACCTGAAGCAGAACTCTTTAGACCACGCCGCGCCTTCAGCTCTACGGATGATGCACCGCCTGCATACCTCGGGTTGACTTCCGGTCCTTATTTTCACGAATAATCACGTTGGTGTTCCATCTGATGATGTCTTTCCTGACATCGTCCGGGAAGTCGTTTCCAGCGTCTACGATCCAGCCGATGGTTTTGGAGCTCAAGGGAGCCTGCGACATGAGACGGGCGCCGAGGACAGCGTAGGATCCGGCCCCGCCGAGAAGGTCATCAAATTTGAGAGTGCGTTCGGGAGCATCGATCTTGTCGAGAATGAACATGCCCAAGGTGGCGAAGTGGATCTGGTAGGGGTTCGAGGGGCATTGGATGCTGTTCGTCGCGGCGAGGGCTGCCGCCGCCACGAGGGGTATAGAGTTCGACGCCGTCGTCGTTGTCGTCGGGGCGGGAGGACCAGCGGCGGGAGGACCAGCGAGCAATTGTCCCCAGTTGAATTCAGAGTCTGCCATTGTTCAGTCGACTGGCGATGGTTTCACGGCATCGATGAAGCCTTCTTCGGCGCCGGCGCCGGCATCTCCTTCTTGTTTTATATACAGTCGTTGGTGGAGTAGTTTGGAGATTGGCTGAGTGATGGCGGGGCGGTCGTTTTGGCGTGTTGCAGCTTTCGTGTTTACGTTTGGCCAAAGACGCAGCATCCAAACAAAGCGGCCGCACAATGCATAAGAGCTAGTCCTCCTCCTCTGATACTACTATTACTGCTGCTGCTGCTGTTCACGGTGGAGAGCTCTTCGGTGTCTCTGCTTCACTCCGACCCGACCTTCTCGAAACACCATCGCCACTTCTCGAGCTTCGATAGACGAAATAAGATTGCACAGGGCGCCCGCAAGTCTGCAAGGCCCGCTCCACCGTTCTCCACCCGGCGTGTTTTATTGCACGCTAATTTATCGCGCAGAGATATCCCTGTCCCAGGGCCTAGCCGCATCTCCCTCTCGACTCTCGCCCAATTGCAGGCGACTCCCGCCCTCCTCTGCTCCTCCTCAGCGACATCACCATCACCAACTTGCATCGTCTCCTGAAGGAGCATACCGCGACTTACCCCCGGGCATTCCTCGCAGACGGCATCGATACCCACGCGCGACCCTCACTCGAATCCATCGGCTTCTCCATTCCCCACGGCCGCTGCTTTGCTGCTGCTGCTGCTGCCAGTTAGCACAGCGGAGCCAGCTCGTTACCATCATTCGTCCGCTCCGCCATGGGTGAAAACCTCGCCGAGGACGAAGCTTCCGCGCTTCTGACCACTTTCCGCTCCAACAGAGGTACGCGACCGCTCTCCGCCGGCCGAGTCTTGGACGTCATCCAATGCCACCTCCGCCTCGACGGCTCCCTGTCATTCTTACCTCATTTGCTGATGCCATCCCCGGATGACCACTCTTGCAGACGACGCCATCAAAGTCGACCTCCTCGTCCAGGCTAAACAGAAGATCAAGCACTATGGCGTCGACCCCGCCGCCACCGAAACCGCCTTCACCGCCCTTCGCATCGGCATGTCCCAGGCCTCCAACATGACTCTCTTCCAGCACTCCCTCAGTTGCCTGGGCTATCTCATCAAGCGATGCCGAGTCAACGACGCCAATCTGCTAAAACGCCTATCCGTGGACTTGCTGCCCCTCCTGTTCGACAAGATGGGTGACGCTAAAGATCGCATACGGGAGATGGCTCTCTCCCCGGTTGTCGACATCTGGACCGTCGCGCCTGTCGAGACGGAGCGGTTCATCCGCGAGATCGGTCTCACCAGCAAGAACGCCAGACTTAAGGAGTCTAGCCTGGAATGGCTGGGGAGAGTGTATGCTCTGTACGGCGGGCAGCTCTCGATAAAACCATACACCAGTTTGCTGGTCAGACTGTTGGAGGACGCCAATGACGGCGTGAGGGAGAAGGCGAAGAACGTGGTTGTTGATCTGTTCAAGTGAGCCGAAGCCTTGATACCCACGCAAGAGACGTTTTTTTTTTTTTTTTCATTTGTAATTCCCGCGCTGATCTCAAACTCTGTTAGATCCGCGTCCGACCCCGCGAAGGCCGACCTCAAGAAATCCATTACCGAGCACCAGGTGCGCAAAACAATCGCAAACTACATCATCGAACACATCAACGGACCCGACATGAAGTCTTCCACGAAGCCAGAAAAGGAAAAGTCGAAAGACGATAAACCGACAAAGCCCGCCGCCAAAACCTCTTACCTGAGCTCGATCTCCGGAGTCGCGATGGACGATATGAAGGCAGCCTACGTCAACACGGCCAAGGAGCTCGAAAGCGAACTGGCGGGAATGCTGGCGGATCTGTCGGGCAAGGAAACCGAGCAGAACTGGGCGGTCCGGGAGAGATATGTCACCAGGATCCGAGAACTGCTCCGAGGAAACGCCCCCACCGACCATCCGGGCGTCTTTGCAGCCGGTATCAAGACGCTCTGCGATGGTCTCGTCAACACGGTCAAATCGCTGCGGACAACTTTATCAACAAAGGCCTGTCAGTGCGTCAAGGACTTGTTCCTCGTCCTCGGCCATGGGATGGACCCGACTGTTGACATAATCCTCCCGACGATGATAAAATTATGCGGTGGAACCAAGAAAATTACCGCTGAGGCGTCAAACGTAACCTGCATGATCATTTTTGCAAAGACGTCCTACCACCATACCAAAATCCCGACATATCTATACGGAGCGTGCACCGACAAGAACATTCAGCCGAGATCGTACGCCACAACATGGTTCCGAGCACTGCTAGAAGCTCATGCGCACGAAAAGCATATATTGGAGCACGGCGAAGGGCTGAAGAAACTCGAGGACGGTCTGAAGAAGGTCTTGGTGGATTCGAACCCGGGCGTGCGAGAGGGCGCGCGTGCGGCATTCTGGATGTACTTTGATCTATGGCCGGATCGCGCTACTGTGTAAGTTGTCTCCAACATCACTTCAACGCATTCTAGGATTCTAACCCCGTCATAGCATCATGGATGCACAGGACGCGAACACCCGAAAGCTACTCGAAAAGGACAATCCGAACGGCTCGAGCGCTGGTGCGAGCAGCAGCAGCCGCTCGGCATCCCGAGCGGGGGGGACTCTTCGCTCAAATACAGGCGCAGCCACAAGGCCGTCCATAAAAGAACAAATTGCAGCCCGTCGCAAAGAGGCTGCGGCCCAAGCCCCGAAACTCGAGCCCGCGCACTCCTTCTCTGGAGCTCTCAGTACTACCTCGTCGGTCTCCTCGACGCCCCGCGTAGCGGTGCCAGAGAAGTCCGGCATCTCCTCAGCACCCGTCCGCCCAAGCCGCCCTATACGGCCAAAGTCACAGCTCTCCGTCCGCATCGACGAAGCCAAGCGACCAGCGTCGTCAAGTAGTAACGGAGATTCTGCGAGCGCTATTGAGCGGACGCTTGAGCGTATGAACGGCGCGCGGGCAATGAGTCCTTCCTCGTCGGCCCGGTCTGGGTTCTCGCCATCTTCTAGCCAGAAGAAATCCATCACCACCTCGCCTCCTGGAAGCACCAGAATATCCCGGCCGACTGTCCGACATAGCCCTCTCAGTCAGCGACGGATGACGATCCTGGAGCAACTCAACCATGCAGACCATAAGGTCCGTCTGGAAGGAATTGTAGTGTTAGGCTGTGCGCTCGCTGGACGAACCCCGCCAAACTACGATCGGAAGCCGCCTGTTCCGACGGCCGACCAACTTGCACCGGCGCTCCAAAAGCTTCTGAACGACCCGAACCCTGAGGTTGTCGAGAGCGTACTCGCGCCGGAAGTCCTTCCCGAGATGATCAAATTTGTGGGTTACGACCAGATAGTACCCCGTGTGCTATTACTCAACGAAGTAGATGAGACGGAGCATCCTCGACCGTACCCCACGAAAAGCTTGGCATTCCTCAAAGAGCTTCTTCCCGACGGCGATGCAACGGAGCTACTGTTCAGAGTGGTTACAAGCCTGGGCGGTAGTGGCGCCATGTCGAGGAGAGCTCTTCCCGGCGGCTTATCGTTCACAACGGTGCAGCGAAGGCGTATATTACACGGCGCTTTGGAATGGATGAACGATCTGCTCGGAGGCGACCACATTCAACCCAACGAATATCTCGATCAGCCGGACACATACAAACTTGTCATCAACCGACTGACTCCACTGGTATCAACCACGAAGCAGCCGAACTTCACACCGCTCGCCAACGTGCTCAAGAATATCCATCGGAGAAACACGGTTCAGTTTGACCGCATCCTCGCGACATTCGACCCGGCGATCCAGCGAGAGCTGAAAAAGTCATGGGGTATGAGGGAAGAGGAGGAAGACGGCGAACGGATCGAGGAAGAAGTGGCACATGTCGAGAAGGTGCTGGGGATAATACCCTCCGTCAACGAGATGCCACCGCCTCCGCGTCCGAATCGTGGGATCGAAGTCCCAGACGTTACGCAGCGGAACGACTTCTTGAACGACGACGAGGAGCTGACGATGATCAATCCGATCAGTGCGTTGGCGAACCTCAATCTTGGGGTTACCACAAAACCTTCACCACCCCCGGTAATTGAGGAGCCGCCTGCTAGCACAATCGACATCCCGGATCTGCTAGGGATCAAGAAGACGAATGGTGCGAACGGTGCAGTGAAGGAAAAGGAGCCGATTCAGGTTTATCAGGACTCTGTGTCGTCAACGCCGGAGTCGAAACCACCGAAATCTCCAGAGCCTCTGTCGAACATTACGAATAGCATTCGGCTGAGACAGAAGAGTAAGAACCCCCTAGCCGCTTCAACGTATAGTTATAGTGTTTGACTGACGATGCGGGCGTCCAGACTTTGGCCACTCGACGACTCTCGGCAAGACACCCGAGCAGCAGCTCCAGAGTTTGTCGAACTACCTCCGCAAGCTGAAAGACGGCGATATCGACCCCCACGGCCTCCGCCGGCTCTGCGCCATCGTCCGCGACAACCCTGCGAAGAAGGAACAGCAGGAAAACAAAGACTCCATAGATTTCTGGGCAGGCGGACAGACGTTCGAAGAGATGCTGGACTCCCTGCTCGATTTCCTCAACGAAGGGTCCCCTTCTAAAACTGCAGACGAGCTCGCCGACGTCCGCGCGCAGGGCATCCAGCTGCTCCGCCAGCTGATGAGCAAAGCGACACCGCACTTCTCCGGTCGCGAGCATAGTCTTTTCCCTGTCGTGTTCAAGCTACGCGGGGAGTATCCGACGCAGAGCCCCGTCAGCGTCAACATTGAGGAGACGATGGAAGAGTACGTCGCCTCCGTAGCCGACGCTGGCGTCGCGATACCGACTATCACGCGGTTCCTGGTTGTCAAGACACCCGGTGCCGGTGGTGCGGGGCCCGATGGGCGCAAGAAGGCTGGCGCAAATGTGCTCGCCTTGCGCACACTCGGCGGGTTCGTGAAGGATGCGGAGGAGGAAGATCTCACAGGACAATGGGAGGCGATTGGGGCGATCGCGAAGCGGTATATGGAGGATGAGGACCCGGAGGTGCGTCGGGCGGTCGTAAACGTTTGTGTTGAGATGCGGCGGCGGTTTGTCAAAATTGTAGCGGCGGAAGGTGTGGATGGCGGGAAGGCGCAGGCGGCCGGTGAAGAGCGGCTGTGGAGGGAATGTCTGGGTGGCTTGTCGGAAGGGCAGAGGAATCTTTTGACGTACTATTTCGCGAGGAATAGCTGATGATGGTGTGCGTGGATACATGCGTGCGTGCGTACGGGGTTGTGGTTATGATGCATGTGCATTGCATTGCAATTGAATGAGCGAGCGTTAACCTTACATACAAAAGTCTGCGTGCATATGATCGATCGATGGGTTGCTGTTGTTTTTGCATAGGGGCGGTATGATATTGGTGATGGGGTAATTAATGTTATATTGGTGGTCTTGATTGGGTTTCCCTTTCTTTTTTTACTTTTGCGTATACGATCGATGCTTTATCGAGCTTTGCGGTTACTGTGCCGGTTTTTTTAATTCTGACGATTCTTTTACCTTTCAGCTTTGGTCTGTTGGAGTAGTTTGCTGTGCGCGATACTCACGGTTGGCTTGCTGTACCGATATGAAGTCGCTTTATAAACCAGCAAGGCGTATCTATAGAGCTATACATGCAGCACCATCTAGTATTGTTATCGATAAACCATGCATGCACGGTTACACAGGTCATAGACTCAAGATATGCCAAGTTGCAACGCGCGCTAGGCGTATGCGCATACGAACTTTCGATCTATAACTAACTACAGGTGCATATGTGCCCGTAGAACTATTTCACTAGGCATATCTATTTTGTTTTTATCGACCGCATTTCGTGTGAGATATCGCGATATCGATTCGACAGCGAGTACAGATATCCATCTTCACTTTACAATATCTATATTTCCTGTTTCGAATTTCGAGGAATGATCGATCATATGAAGTGCGCAATGCATTTCCTGCTGTTGCGGCGACTTGGCACTATGGGCTACAGTTTTACCCTCCTTCAACGTCAGGGTCCAGGGATGGTCACAGCAGGAGTTAACTCTCCCCGAAATATAAGTACTCCAGCCTCCCGTATAACGATAGATTCAACAATCAGCAGATCAATCCTGCATTGTTTCAAGAAGCAAATCTTAACACTGTTGATCAACTGGTTCTTGGCCAGGCTAGGCCGAAAATGGAGCGGCTGAGAGTTGAGGCCCTGTAGTCTCGGGGACACTGAGGCTCTGCGATCAGGCCATTCGCTCCTTACCTAAGTATCTTTCACTGTGACACCATTGTGTAAATATCTCCACATGATCTATTCAACGATATAAACGTAAACATCGACATAGATCCTCTCCGCTTGAGAATATTTGAACCTAGGTGATTAAGATTGAGGAGATTGTAGTTTTTGCAGCATACTCAGCAGTTCGGTATAACGTACACATGTGGCGCTTGAGAAAATATGTTGTACATCATACAATATTATTCGAAACGTCGAGATTCGCAGGGAGGTCGACTCGCCTCCAGTATTAATACAGGGAAATGACCTGACATATCATCATATAAATCCTATCAGATTCGATGGCATGTGAAAGATCAAAGATAAAGTCCCCAAATATTAGACACTCCCCGATACTCCCAGACGCAGCGCATTTCCAAATCCACCCTTATTAAATTGCCAACCCGATGGAACAATCTCGCTCGTAGATCTACGAACCGAAGACAAACCCTACTCCAAAACATACAGCTAACGCCAAACCTATATTTGTTACCACCATCCATTTCACAAAGTTTGGCTTCCCGTCGGATGCTGCAGTCGTCGTCGTCGATGTAGACCCCGTTCCTGTAGCCGAACTCGCAGGTTGTCCTGCCGTGGTAGTCTCGTCAGCCGTGGAAGTCCCTTCTGCCGTGGGAGTCTCTTCTGCACTAGAGGTTGGGAGTGTTTCTTCTGTAGAAGAAGCCGGGGGGCTTCTGCTCGCAGGTGTGGCAGTTGAAGGCGAAGATCCACCTCGCTCACCGGAAACTGATGCTCTCCATAGGACGCAAATGTTGTCTTCTGCGACTTGATTTTGTTCGGCGGTACTACACTCGCCAAATATGCCTGCAGTTCCAAAGCAATACTATTAGAAAAATTCACATGCAAATGCCGACTGTTGCCTTATCGATATAGCCGAATACCAAAATTCCATGATCACGATCGGCGGACTTACAAGTACGGAAGATATTCCCGAGCCGTCTTTGGAGCGCTGTCTTTTGAGACCTGGGCATACAATAGCATTCACTAAGACTTGCGCATCCCGAATCTTCGACAAAGGTCGTAAAGCAAGCACTGCATGAGGGCCTAAGGCCAGCTAGAAGAGTTTGTTCATCTCGAGGAAGAAGGATGGCCTCCGAATTCGTGAAGGCGACGAAAATAATATGGATGAGAATCCAGTGAGTGAGTGAAATTACTGGACGCATGGTGTCAGAATCGATATTTGTCAACGCTGCTTCGTATGTTCAGAATTGGTTTTTTTTAGATATCATGAGTGGGGGAAGACTCCTTAAAATACAATCCGTGGCAAGCCGATACCTCGCCGCCGCCCAGGCTACACAAAAAATGCCAAGATGATACAGGGGAACCAAACGGAAGAAGCCGCTGAAGCAGCACCTCCATGAAAACAGAAGCCAAGATGCTTGGTATCCCCGTTGGCGCTTCAGCCGCGCGCGCGATCAATGTGTGACAAAATAGTAAAAACAATAGCAATCAATATTGGCGGTGTCTAAAAGCGAGAGGTTGAGGCTCCGCCGTCGCTGAAGTATAGTATTCAACCTGGTCGACCGGTCTTGTCGTTACTATGGGTATAAGGAATATATACAAAACGTAAATTTGAAGGTCTCCGCGCAGTTATATCCAGCTTGGAAATCGTGTGAGCAAGCTGTGCCTGTTCCAGGCGCGAACAGTTGTTGAGTCCGTTCAATAACATTGCGGGCGTCGTAGCCCCAGGTCCAAGCTCTCCCTTTCTATAACAGCCTTGTTGCGGCTGAACACATCCTGTTTGAAGTTGCGTTAAAAGCCGCTTTGAGTATTGATCCAAACCTCAGCACTATCCCATTTTCTTATCTCTTATCTTGGTTTCCTCCACGCCATTTTCTCTCTAAATGCCGACTTTGGGAAGCTTTTACTTTTCGGGTTTTTTATATTCTAGCAACATTAATGCATGCTCTGCGTTGTAGAGATACTGGCTGCTTGTGCTACTCGAAATCCCTGCAGTAGCGACCAATTCCATTCTGTACTACTCCACGTAAGAAATAGGACTGCAGGAATTATTAGTAAGTCCAGCCTTGTTTCCTAAGTTGAGAGCTTGCAGCGCTACTCTGGCTTGTCACAAGGCCTTGGAAAATCTTATATTCAAAGCCAAATTCTCTCGTGAAGTCTGGGCATTGTGCCGAAATGACCCATTTCTCTTCAATCGAGCCACAAAACTACGTCCTCAGATAGAACTGTATTGTTCCAGTTGGTAAATATTTTAGGAAAATGTTCCAATGCATAAGGAGGTATAAGCAATAGGGAGATCAGCGGATCAATTCCCTAGCTGCTGCTACTGACTTTTACCTCGCCCTGAATATATTATATTTTGGGTCCGCCCTGCGGCTCCCCGCCAAGGACGGCGTTGTCTGCTATGTAAACATTTTGCCTTGGGGCTGAAGTGATCCAACCAAAACCAAAGATTAATTCATCGAACAGGAAATGGTGCCAAGCAGCATTTTCCTTCAAACGAAATATTCATTGGCCATTCCAGGCTTGGACGTCAAGGTCTTTTGAAACCGCGAACCCACAACGTCCACCTGGACTTGTAATGTGACGCTCTACGAGGCTGTGCCAGACCAAATCCCCACCACTGCCAGACCCTGATGCGAAGGGAAAACTGTTCTACGATTGTGCTATCACTCGTATGATCCTCGTTCTCTACTTCGAGAACATTAAATGGCCGTCAACGGGCTGCACCTTCCCATCACTACAAGAAACCAAGCAAGCAGTTCCGTTACTCCCCGGATCACCGACATTTTATTACATAATCGTTCCCGAGGGAATATTTACTTGATTGATAGCATGCAATAACAAATGCAGAAATTTAATCGGCGATTCTCTGTCCCTCATGCAAGGTTATGTTGGGTGTATCGGTGTTATGGGCACCGGCTCGGTCGGGTGGTTCATACTGCTGTCTCGGTTTCTGTAAATGCAGGCGATGCAATTAGACACAGATATTAATGAAAGGCTAGTGAAGAAATATACTGTATACCCAGCTGACAGGTTGGACTTGTTGTGATGTATTGGGTATACGTACAGGGCCAGTGCTTTTGTAATCTTTATGTGACAGGATACAGCATCGCCAATGTCAATATAACTTCGTAGTACATTTCTTTCAAATACATCCGGCTACTATATAATTCTGATCGGCTTCTATTTTTGGTGCCCCAAATATTCCTGGGTCACTGACACGTTTTTGACATTCCGTCTACATAACTAACTGCATTTTGCCAAGGTCAATGTATGCCTAGGCCTAGTAATGCATCCCTAGTATTACTTTAACTATACATGAGATAGGCGTCTATGTTATGCTCTTACTTGATCAATCCACATGGAAGTTTTTTTTTTTTTTTTTTTTGGTAAGTAAGTAACATTGAACAACTACACATAGTCTAGTTGCTCCCATAGTCGGCATCATAAGGTAATTATACGTAATGGGAGTTTGTGATTGTCTGCCTTATGTCGTGCGAATTGTCTAGCTATTGATTTTTAACTTACAGGCTATTCTGATGCAGTGATAACGAAAGAATACAATCGTCTTGTTAAAACACCTCAAGAGAATCCCAAGAACACCAACGTCCCGCAAAACAAAACCGAATCCTAAGTAGGACCACTCGTACCTTACATGCAAAACCATAAAGAATGAATAATAATTGTACACACCAGTAACTTACCAACACCTGAAGCATAAGCGCTTCGATGATAACTCACAGCTATTAGCATTTGTCGATGCTGTAGACTCTCTATTACTTGTAGCGTGAGGCTTCAATTGGCCATCTCATTTGGCTCATCGTGGACTAGCTTCCCCACGCGGTTATGTAGCAGCGCATCCCGCTCTGGTTCTGATGATACGAAGGCTTCGCTGTTGCCCGTCTGTGCGGTTATGATTCTTTTGGGTGGGCTTGACGAGCCATCAACCGGCGTTACTGTCGCGGTGGTCCCTTGTTCTGTCACTAACGCCGGTGCTGTCGAAGAGGGGGCTAGAGGCTTTGGCGTCGATCCGTCCGTCGGGCTTGCCGCTGGGGGGGTTGTCGTTATTGTTGGTACGCTCGTTCCACGGTTATGTTGTTCATTTGTGCGAGGGTCCATAGGCTCTGGAGATAACGTTTGTTGAACAACCAATGGCTCACCTGTGCCGCTATTGATAGTCGTATCCATCGAGGAGTCGCTAGTCGTCCAGTTCGCAGTCGATGGGGAAGAGAGTGATCCATCTTTATCTTTCGAAGCCATCCGTGTCGCTCCCACTGTGCTCATGGAATCTCCACTCCCAACTGCTGATGCTGATTCACTCGGGCGGATTGAGTCCCCCACTGAGACGTTGTCTGACGCTGCATCCCCTCTATACTCCCTCTCCGCATCCTCCTTATCTTTTAAGACTAGGTCTTGGACGCTGCTGGTCAGGCTACCTGGATTTGAGGCCGAAAGGGACAGATCGAAGCTTGTGGCCTCATCATCTCGTCCGACAGGTCGTAGACCAAGATCGCGGTGGCTGAGCGGGTCCATCTCGGTGTTCTCACCGCGATCTTCGCTAGCTTTATTTGTGCCCTCGACGGGCTCATCGGGATTGGGCTCCTTGATCGTATGCGATTCGAGACCCTCAACTACCTTCCAGACGATTTGAATCTTATCAAAGATACGGATGCCCTTTTTTAGGGTGCCTTTAAGCCCGTCCATTTTGTCCCAGTCCTGGGTGAAAACACCGGAGGTAGTCGCGGCGCCGTCGCCTTCAAAGTAGCAATTCCACCAGCAGTGTGCTAACGCTGAAACCTATAGAAAAATACCCATTAGCGTCGGTTGAGATTATTAAGTCAGAGATTAGTATAGGCGTACAAATGTCCAACCAGCTGCGGCCTTGGTCCGCTTCTCCAAGTCGATACACACGTCGTTCGTGGGCAGGATCACCCGCTTCTCCGGTTTGTATATCACCATCTGGCTATTCTGGTCCGCGTCTGCATCGACAAGCACCTTCTCCTCTTTCGTAAAGCTGTGGAAGTTCTTGATCGTCTTCCCTTCGTCGACGTAGCCAAGAATCGCAATCTTGACGTTCTCGCGCAAACCCCACACGTGCACCTCAGCAATCTCGATGGATCGCTCGACATATATTTTGTTGTATTTTGGCGAGACCCACTGTGCGACGTAATCGACATACCGCAATTGTGAGGGTATTGAGACTCCCGCGCCGAATTGAGGCCGCATGCGCTTCTTAGTGAAGCGCTCAAGTGCGTCCTCTTTCGACCAGCCCTCTTCCGAGATCAAGTAGGAGCAGGTAACAGTGCCAGTACGCCCTTTGCCAGCTTTGCAATGGACGACGGCAACTTTTTTTGGAGATTGCTTTAGGTGGTTACGCATCGAGGCCATGATATTCGGAATCAGCGCGAATGGCGGAGGATGGTGGTCCGGCCACGGGGAATGGAATACGCGGTTGTAGAAGGCAGCGTCGTCGTAGCCGGTTCCCTCAGCCCGGAATTCCCAAACAGCCCAGTCACCATCATGCTCCTTGTCGAGAAATTCGACGACCTTGTGGAGGGGGTTTCGATAGTACATCTTCGGTCCCGAGGCGGCGGGCATGGACATCGCGATAACTGTATTTTCAGACGGAATGTGAGCACACGGCCGAAGAGGCGAGTTGGAGGCAGGGCCTAGACTGACTGTTATCGGTGACATAGACGAGATCCAGCCCGGTCTCCGGATGTTTAATGCGCGGCCCGGCGACAATTTGACGAAGTATATGTGCCTGTCGATGTTCTTGTAAGTATAAAGACCACAGCTGAAGATTAGTGGGCCGTACTAACCATGCTTTCAAGGATGTATACGATAGTGCGAGTAATGAAGGCCGGAATGTCTACGAAGAGAGTATCAGACGGACATTCAGTTTGGATATGCAAGAAGCCTGTTAGCTAGGGACCGACTTACATTCGAGCATGCAAGTCCCGGGTCTCCAGGAACTATCGGGGGGACGGCGGAGGTCTGTTACTGCTATAATGCCATGAGTTAGTCGCCCAATGCGAGGTTCTTGGTATTGGAGATGATGTAGTAATAGCCAAGAGATACAAATAAGAAGGCCGAAAGGGCTGAACATCGAACATCAGACTGAAAGACGCACCGCCACTCCTCGGCTGACGTCACCTCGCGATCGCTTACGTTGCCGCCACCACCGCCTCATTCAGATCGGGCTGTTTCTATCCGAGACCTGCATCAGCGCCTTCCGAACTCCGATCTCAGGAGCCGTGCGGCATCCGAGACCAACATTTCTGGGCATCAACGCTTTTCTAATCACACAAGTAAACATCGCCAGTTGTACGTGTACACGCGTGTACACGTACTCTCACGCGACGACCAGGATCTTTTGGAGCTGCGCCGCGGTATACGTTTACTGAACTCGAGCTATGCATGCGGTCTTCAGTATAGATAAACTTATTGCCCCAAGAGAAATATAATTGAACATAATATTTCTCTTCTCACTGCGTTAGGCATCCGAGCCGTTGCAATTGTGCTTGTCGTAAGACCCCCAACCGGACCGGAGAGGATGGGAGCCTAGATCACCAGATAGCCTTCGTACCGCTGAGCCCAATCCCTCCAACTGGAAGCGACATATTGAAGTCGCTAAAAGACTGCCAGCGTCCCGGTATAAACGAGGGGCATTGCTGCGAGGCCCAGAAGGCCAAATATTGCCGAGGCCTTTGCTGGCAGGGGTAAAGCACAGTGGTTCGGACTAGGCGGTACATGGAAAAGAAATACGAGACCAGGACTAAACCGGACCATGACATTTCCGCAGTCAAATGCGGAATTCCTTTCAGTTCAAGCCGCCAAGACGCCTACAAAATGGGCGGAAAGCTACTTTAAATAGGGCCACCCCTCGACAGCGCTGCCAAAAGGTGTACATACTGTATGCACATACATCTAAATAGCAAAGACTTCCCGTAGGTCTCTTCGAGCTCGCAATGGCCGACCGACCTCGAGATTAAATCAACCTGTATAGCATGCTGTACATGTAGGTGTATGAGAACGCCGAAATTCTAAGAAGCGCTAGACCAGTTCTCGTAACAAAACCCGCCCTTTTCCAGCCGAAACACAAGCATGCCTAGAAGCTGAGGAACATCGCGGTGGTGCCGAATATCCGAGGACTCTGAAAATCAACACCAGCTCTGCCGCCTTGTGTAAAATTCGTCAAAAAGACGAACTGATGCTCCAGTAGTATAGATAACATCGAATGGACATTAAAGATGGCGGGAACCTCAGGGTTAGGACATTTATGACGCAAGTCAGAAAGCCGATGAGAAACTGTATGACAAACAATTAAGCCAGGTTGTCAAGCCGCCCACAATCAGCCGGAGAACACAGCCTAGTAGTAGATTGGTTCAAGCGGTGCGCGCATGCGATATTTCCAAAAGCCAAGATATATCACATATCTTTAGTGACCTGCACGAATATATTCAGTCTATGATATCAAGAACTTGTCTCGTAAGCCGGACGCCTTCGTCAAGACCCATCTCAAATAAATTATAAAGAGTTCAATTTAAACATTCGAAGAGCCCCATGATAAAGGAGAGCAGAAGCAGAAGGCCGAGAGAACACTGGCTATAGGAATCTGTTGCTTCATACGGAGTATTTTCTTATAGACTCAGCATTCGAACCGCGATTGATGAGGTTATTGTCCATATTTTGATCAAAGAATATCACTAATACGGAGCGGCCTATATAGCGCTGAAAACCAATAGTGGAACAACATTTGTTGAAGCCTAGCGGCTTCTTTCTTAATTAGTTCCTCGGTTATCCGTATCTGAGATAGTCTCATGAACTCAACCCTTTTCCGATAAGCTGCATGCACTGAGCTCGCACACGACCGATGTTAGCTTCGGAGTTGGAAGCAGGGTGTTACGAGCACTACGATGATAATTCGTCGTGATGTTGTCCTGTGTTCATTACCTGCGTGAGCAGGCGGTGCGAATACCACCTCGACCTCGCAGAATCTAACCAACTTGAGATGTCGCCTAGAATATTCCCTCGGGCATATGCATAGCTATCGCCGAGCAGTGAACAATAAGGTTCTCGGGCACCTCCGGTCGTAAATTTGGAAAACCGAGTCATGCGCGGCGCGTTTCGGATCATAAGCTCGCAGAATGCCACCCGATTTGGAGCCACGACTTGCGAGATGCATAGAAAGTGGTTCCACTCAAGGGCACTCGGGGAATTCGGCAGGCTGAGATCACCCAAAATTGCGGCCAAGTTATGCAGAAGTCTGCAGAATCAGCCCTACATGATGGAGAACTCGTCCGGTAAGCCAGAGTGCCATGGGGAACTGCAGGTCCAAAGTGCTACCTAATTTTCCTGGCACCTCGCTAAGACGCCGGCGGTCAAGTCGCCAATACACTAACCCCGATTTTAGCGCAGAGTACGTAAAAGGTCCCTGAATACTAAGTGGTATTGAGGCCCTGAATGCCTTATGCGATGCAACGGCAATGAATTCGCGAAGCGAGGTGATTGCTCTTGCACTGCCCTTCCGTTGGGAATGTGAGGCTCCAGCTGAGCGGCTCGAGCCCACCGCTATCATGAACCGTCCCTCGGCCTACGCCATGTTGTAGGGTCATGGGGATTTATAAATACTGAGTGTCTCTGTCGCCTCATGTCACAAAAAAAGTATCCATCACCAAGCGCCTAAACAATCATTCCAGAGATCTATAAATCTATACAAATCTTACACGATCTTGTTGCAAGTTTTTGTTAGACGACACGTCTAGTACCATAGTATCGCCGAAATCAATCACTATGATTCTAACAGCAGCTTTGGCGCTTTTGGTTGGTAGCGCTGCCGCTCTGCCAGCGTCCCGATGCGACGCAGATAACTGCCTTCGAGGTCAGTACCAAGTACTCAGAGTGCGACATAGTTTAACGTTATAACATCTTATCCGCTGACCTTGTCGTTTAGCCGTCCGAAATACTGAAAAAACTCCAAGGGGATCAACGGATTGCCTCTCGTATTTCCGCACAACAGTTACTCCTGCTGTCTCGTGAGTAGAACAATATATTCTTTAACAAGCCATGGCGCAACTCAGCTAACGCAATGCCTACAGCACGGTCACAACCACAAACACTGCCCATGCTACCGCCACGACCACCGACAGCGTCGTGCACACAGATACAGTCTCACAGACAGCGACAGAAACCGAACACACAACAGCAACAGTAATCGTTCCGTTCACCGTGACCGTTCAAGAAACGCAGTATTCGGCGGGCATAGCCAAGCGCCAACAAACGGATATCCCATCGGCGATCCCCAATTACGCAAGTTGGTGCTCTGGGGCCGTTCGCTATTCGAGCGCCTGCAGCTGCATGGGAGTCACTGGAACCACCGTTACCATACCCGCAGAAACAACCACTGCAACGACTGATACCACAGTTACGGACACTACAACAACCGTGACGGAAACCATTTCGACTGAGATTGTCACTGTCTTTGACGCTACCACTACAGTTGTCGTTACCGACACCACGGTTACAAGTTCCACTGCCGTCGCCACTCACACCGACATTACTTATATTCCCCTGTCAGCCCGGTTCAACATACAAGTCCAGACTGGCTCGGTACAAGGACAGTACTTGAACAAGGCTTCAAATAACTTTGTTGCGATCGTACCGTCCAACCCTACGATATTCTCCATTGTTAATGGCATAACTACCACCCCTGATGGGCAAAAAGTTAGCGTCCTTGGGGGCTGGCTTACGACCTATGGAAGTAGCCCAGCTGTTTTCCCCTCCCCGAGTATCGGTACGACTTTCGACAATTTGCCAAGCGCTATTCAAGGCACCGATTTTGTATGGTCTCTCCCCGACGGCAGCGCTCAGGCTAAGACCTGGGTCTGCACAGAACCTGAAGAATGGGGTGTTACCGGCGTCGGCATTACCATTCCAAGCCGTGACTCGCTACACTTCGGCAATGCTTGCACCCCAATTACCTTGAAAGCGGTTCCCGTTCCGTTCTAAACGCAGAAGGAAAGGTTTTTTGCGGTTTCTTGGTGTCAGTCGCGGTGCAACTTCTACAACTTGTACAAAACTTAGTGGTTATGGTACCGGTGCACGTTGTCTATTTGATGTTTATAGCTATATAGGCGGTCGACAGACTGAGGGGCGTTTACATGTATATACGATGATACTAGTATTATAATGTTACAGCTGGGGCACTTTGTTAGCCTTCGTATTACTTATATATGATGCCAGTCTATAAACACTTGATTGTGATGGTCTCGGGGCCAGCCGTCGTAATTGTGGCACTGTCCTAGTCACTCCTAAAATTTCAACACATCGACTTGTTGCAACGTTGGAATCGCGGCCTGGACCATGGAGGGAGTTGCCGATAGACTGGTTTTCCTCTAGTCTCAAGGCACCTAGTGTCCAGAGCATGGCAAGAGCACTATATATGGAGCTGCGGATTCCTGATTCTTTATACTCACATTTAAATATTCGTAGTTACTAATCCGACATAGCAATATAGTATCGCGATGGACATTAAATTTTACAAAACAACCTGAAAGTACCTAGGTAGGTAGTAAGTTACGTACTTGGCTAGGACTGCATCTTTCTGACATAAACACACATACATGTACGTACATGTACACCGCGCCGACGACTCAAGATGAATAAATGCATCAACGAGCTCCGCGACCTTTCACGCGCATATTTCCTTGTCCAGATTTGCAATTTGCAGATGCAATGTCCTATACCCACTCGAGAATGAGGCTGTCCCACATCCAGCCGTGCCAAAGGGTGGTCCGCGTAACGTTAATGGCGATAGTATTTTTTCCCGGTGCCAACTTGCCTGCAGCTATGGGAAATTGCCATTGAGAGAATTCTCCGGCCAAGGTTGCGGAACGATAAATCGAGGCCGACGTCGGAAGGACTCCCGAGGTCAAATTTCCAATCCTGTCACCGTTCGCGAATACATTTCCGGAGACTCCCGAAGCATATGCGGAGATAGCCAGCGTGAGGATTGCAGAGCCCTTGTTCTTCCATCGGTTGGGGATGTCGAATACGATTGTCCAGGTGCCGAGATCCCATTGGACAAAGCACCAGTCTTCCTCGGTGCTCTCGCCGATGGTATAGACGAGATTCGCCGGACAATGGGCGGAGCGGGCATGTTCATGCGGTGGGCCTGCGTAGGCAAATCCGGTGGCAAGACGGTCGAGGTCTCCAATCTGCCAGATGATCTGGCGACCTTGAGTCGGCCATGTCATTGTGCCGAGGTCGGTACTCTCGCCTGCAGTGGTAGAGATATCGTCCTTGCTGAACGTCGTGCTGACGTCTGATAGGGTTCTGGCGCCGTTGGGGAAGGCTCGGAGACCATAAGTTCCCTCTCGAACGTTTTTGAACGTAAAGTACCCGGCGTGGTCGGCGTAGGTGCGGTAATAATAATCGGCTCCCTGATCCAGCGTCGTTTTGGTAGACTTGTTGTCACCGAGGAACACGGCTGCGTGATTTGCTCCCTGGCCGTCCTCATTGACGATTCGGCCGGAGAGACTGCCTCGACTATGGTAGCCATTGTCATCCTGGAACCATTCGTATGGCCAGAGTTTCTGTTCTGCCTTCATGCGCTTCTCCACGTCGTCCAAACTCCCGTCGTTCTGATCATGGTTGGTTGTTAGCTACAATCATATGATCCAAAACAGACGCAATTCTTCAGCTATCCACGTACCAAGTACCAGAGCCAGGGGCCCCAGGCCTTTCCAACCTTGAAGGCATCATCGCTAGTCGTCTGGAAGTGTGTACCGTGGATCATGTTCAATTGGACAGTATCGCCAGTTGCACTCTCTCTGTGGACCATGAGCTCTTGTTTAAGGTGGTCTCCATTGATATAGTCAACGCCAGCATGGATGTACCAAGACCCGATCATCTCAGCGCCAGGTGCTGTGGAGCCACCGAGCGGGCCGTAGACACCCCAATAATCCGGCTCGTCCTGAACGAGAGGCATGAAGGCAGCGAAGTCGTATTTGGTAATGAAGGACCCGTCAGCTCGCTGCCACGTCTCGTCTTGGACTTTTGTGGAGCTCAGGATGTCTGCCAGTGTTGGGAACAGTTCGTTCCGCTCGCTGGTTTTACCGTAGGTGAAGGAGTCGTTGGCGAGACGCCAGAGGGTTCTGAATTCGCCGAGATTTGGCAGGGCTTTATTGACAAAGTACTGGTACGCTCCTAGCAGGTTCGGGGTCAGAACCCAGTGGAAGTCGCCTTCGGTTGCATGAAAGACGATGTCCGTGTAGTCTCCGGTGACCTTGTAGATCTCCGCATTGGTCAATACCAGATTATTGGCTGCTCCGTCTGTTTAGATTTACGATCAATGCATTGTAATTGTCAGCCTACAGATGCCTTAATGTGTCTGCGCTGCTTTCAAGCTTGCCAATTGGTAGCATATATCGATTCTGGACTCACTATAGCTGACGTAATGTCCAACTGCATCCCCCACGAGGTCGACATTCTTATAGTAGAGCTTTGTCGCGAACTGCCGGCCGACTGTCACATTCCAGTAGTCGTTGCCAATGATGGCGGTGACATCGTCCACTTTGATGAGAAACGGCTTTCCAGCAGGAGGAGGCGAAGGCCAGGCATATACACCTGTCGCCGGTGCAAGTAAATGCACCAGCAACAGTGAAGCAAGCGCTTGTATTTTTGACCACATGCTTGATGTCACTGCCCCGGTGAACGAAAGTATTGCAATGAGATGTAGAGACCCGATACCCGGCCGATTTGCATGTACATTTTTACTGACTGAGGCCCTCGGTCCATTTTATAGACATTCTGTAGACTCTGCCAATTGCACCACGTGGGCTCAGTGTTCTCATTCATCGTGACGAGGAAGGAGTGAATTTTCCGGGGAAATCGCATCAGGAACCTGTGCTGAGCTTCGTCTCCATATTCCGGGTAAACCCCAACGGAGAAACTGTGGATCTACGTACCCCTCATGTTCAAGGGTGTCGAGCCTGGGAACAGGCCAATTCCCTGGACAGAGGAACGCACGATACTCTCGATGCCGCGCGCGCAGGTTGCATTTTAAGAAGGGGAATTTGCCAAATGTGGGTTGAGTAAGGAAGTCGATCCGTGATCTCGGCTGGAAATTTGCGAAAAACGCAACAAGAAAGCGCGCGACGTTTGATATAAAAGCGAACTTATACGACCCACACCCTCGCAAAAAGCCCGTGTGAAATTCGATTGGCGCAAGAATTCCGTTCAAGGGACACATCCGGTAACGTCGAACTCCTGCAGGCGGAGTAACAAATATAAATTTATAACTGGACGCGCACGGTCGTTGGCAGTGAGGTCATGCATAAGGTGGGCCACGTCGCGTTTCCGCAAAGCTAGACGCGAAAGAAAACGTGCTCTGCTCCAGGCTGACAATCGTGATCGCTCGAGCCGAGCAGGACCCACTCCAGAAGCTTTTTCCCAGTGTCTCAGAGCTGAAGCCTTCACAGCATTGGCGGGGAATAGCCAGCCTGAAGCCAAGATTTCGGGCTTACTTATCGCCTCGTTCCGCTCGGCTCCCCAGGAAAAGCGGGGTCCCCACAAACGTTCGAGACGAAACTCGGCACGAAGATCGTCACGATGCTCGTAACGATATCCATAAAGACACTGGCTCTACAAATCGGTGTTGGAGCTGACATCAAGATTTGATAAAATGGGTGCAATTCAAGACTTCTAGTTGTACGGATGACCATCTATGTATATGCTTTTGGCGAACACTATAACCGCACAACTCACAGACTCGGCAGCCGCACATGCATATTGATATCCCGATCAGTGACTGAAGCACAAAGCCATTGCATACCGGATCTGAATGCCGCCATCAAGAGAGCATGCGATTCTATGATCCTGCATGGCCAGCAGGTTGTGACGTCGGTTCATAAACACTTGCTTAGCATTGCTTCGGTGTGATCTTGGAGCTCGCGTCGCTAGAACGGTTGAAATAACAACCCCAGCTTGGAAGATGCTATGGCCCTATATTCTATAGTCCCTTACACCGGTGCGCACGTGTAGCCTGTATGAATTGAAACAATCTAATGGATGCACTGTGCCGATACCGGTATAATCTTCATGACAAAGGGGAGCAGCCTGGTTAGCGAGACGATATAAACTGATTTTTCAAGGGACCTATATTTTTCTCGTGAGAAACCAGTCATTATATTAGATCAGCCAAACTAGATTTAGAAGAATTTTATAGACTCGATAAGATGTAAAAATGCTCAAAAAAAAATCCCCTTGAATACATTGCATTATATCCAGGGGTTTTGCGATTGTGGCCATGGAACAGACCAGATATTCTCGAGATCTCGCAATATAAATTCACCCTAGACTGATCTTGCAATTCATACGCTCCCTTATTAACTAAATATTCTATTTCACGAGTCGATTGCCATTAACCGAACTAGGGGTATACACCCCATTGAGGAAGTACCTCCACAAACGGTTCGTTGCTTCAGCAACGTTTTCCGGTGCCGTCGAGATCTGCTATATTTTAAAGTAGAGAGAAGGCAAATTCACATCCCTTTTAGTAGTCACTGGAATCAACCGCCTCGTTTACTCTTGAATAAACGCATCAATCCAGTTGCTGGGGTCATTTTCAAAGATAGAGACTTTGGAGAATTGTCTTCGGAACTTCGATCTCGACAAACCGTCCTGAATATCCTCTTCACTCGCGATCTTTGGCTTCCCCGGTTCGGTGTGTTTCGTCAATGTCAATGCTACGTCTCTCTCTATCATACCGCCCAGCTCCGTCTTCCCCAGATTGATGCAAACAGCCTGTAAATTCGGTTGTGCCCCTCCCAGTAACTTTTTCTGACGTCGAATATAAAGCCAGACCGTGTTACGGTATCCAACACACCGTACGCCTTGTATAAACCGTAGAAACTGCAACATTGGCGAGGGATGAAACCACAGCTAGATCACCATTGGGTCAGCTCGGGCCATCACTTATGATATGCTGATTTCACTGGACTCACCAGCGCTTCGTGCGAGCTGGGAATTGCCAACTCTTCCAGCCGGGGCCACGTTCTAAAATCCACTGCGGCTCTGCGGCGCTTCGCATCCTGCCGCTCATCGTTTGGCCAAGCAGACTGCACCCACAGCACGCGCATACGTTCCCGTTGGGCTTCAAGACATGCGTAGTCAAACCACTCGACGTCCCAGGGAACAGCGGTAAAGAAGAATGCCGCCAACATGCTGAGTTTCGGCAGCAGCCGCATCATCGTCACTACTCTCGTGCATTCTACCACCTGTAGACACTTCAGATTTGCGAGTCTGTCCTGTAGCCCAAGTAAAAGACTCTCCACAAGATAACAGCGCACCAGGCTCAAGACCCCCAGGTTGTCCAGACAGAAAATCGCTGGATTTGCGTAAATATCTAGGATGAAGCAAAACTCGTCTATAACTTGTAAAATTCGGAGCTTCTGTTGCTCTGACCATCGTATTTGTAGAAGCGACCACCATACACGAGCTTTAAGACCTATCCTGGCAACATGGGTCTCAGAGCTAAATGCGGGCCCGACGATATATGGCTGCATGTCGCCAAGATATCTGGGGGGGCTGAGACTAGCAGAGGTGGCCTGATAGTGCGTTTGTCTTCTGGTCTGGATAGTATTCTGGACCTCTTGGTGATACGATTCAATTCTCAGACACTCTAGCGTTGTCGCATTTGCATTAACAACGTCCCAGATAACGGAGAGATCTGTCTGCCTCATCCATCTAGGGAATCGTGACCGCGTCAACCTAAGATGCAAGTACGACAGGCTATCGAGCGAATGTACTTGTCTCTTGAAATCGCGATGTTGCAGCAATTCTCGCGTGATCGAGAGAGTGAGCTTTCGGAGGTGGGGCCGTCGTTGTATATATTTGGCCAGCAGGCGTATCGGGAGAACCCACGAGTTATGAACACTAGCGAGAAATGTTAGAAGATTCGGGCCCTGCTGGGCTCGGGGTAAGGGTAAGCTTAATTACTGCAGAGCGTCAAGCCGTGTATCGCTAAAAGTTCCAGGCTCCAAAAAGTCGGTTTTTATGCCAGACGAGAGACACGGTGCTCGTCCCGAGCGGCTGGGGACGACGATAACCTGGCGAGGAGCACAAGACTTCTCGAATAATTGAATTGGTCCGTTCTCTATGAAATAAAAGCCTGTGCCAGACGGGCTGGCCTCTAGAACAAGATTTTCTGTAACCAGATGTCTGGAGACAGCTTGATGAAGTAGGCGACAAGTGTATCGGAGTGCCGATAGCGCATCGCTATTTAGTTGATGTTGAGACCGACCGACCTATTATATCCCGTAGTTAGCAAAGTCTGGTGGCCAAGGAAGATTGGATCACGTATTACCAGTTCAATGATAATGCATAGAACCTCCAAAGGGAGGTCTAAAAGATTGCGGGAGGGAGCCATCGTCTTTTGAATATCAAAGTCTTGGATGCGACCTTTCAAGTCTTCGTTAGATTCGTCAAGCAGCTGCCGCGAATTTAGTGTGTGGTTGAAATAGAGTCAAGGCAGCAGGGGAGCCAAATTGTTAGCGACTCGTCTGCGGACCGCATGCCCTAATTTTAAAGCTCTCTTAGTAAAGGACTCAAACTCGGAGGGACTTCGCAATATCCAAAGGCTCTAAAAAAAAATATGAGAAATATTAGGGTGAGGTGGTTTCGTAAACCAAACCCTCCCTTTCCAGAATGAATTGAGCAAAGCATGCAAGTAAATTCTTTGAATTTCCTTTACGCCTGTAGTTATGCCACGGATATTACTAGAAGCACAGGAAACAAAAAACAAGGTGTCCATAAACTGATAAGAGGTTGAATCTAGAGTCTATTAGTTAACAGCCCCACCATATAGCCTAGCAAGGGAAAAGCACCTGATGGAAGGGGCCACACCAACCTTGTTACCAGAGGTCTCTACCTTCCCATAAACACCACTAAGGTTGATGCCCAACGACGCAGTCAACTGAAGATGATGTTGGATTTTTGAGTGAAAGGGTAAGGATCAGTTGGACAGTGGCCTCAGAGCCGGTCGGCCTCTAAGGGTTAAGAAGCAAGCTCGGGTCGCTTTGCTCACTCTTACGGTGACGAAGAGTGGTTTGGCTTTGTCTCGCGAGCCAGACTGCCGTACTTCACTTCGCTGTGGCAGTTTAGTTTACGAGACAAAGTTTGGCTTCTGAGAGCACTCCTACACCTTTATATTTATCCAGTTCATGCAAATTGTGCCCCCCAAGCTCTGTCCGGTGTGGAGAGGTCTAGATGTATAGACTAGTGATACCATAAGCCAGATGTTAGTTCATTGTTCGTGAGGCCCAAAAATCCGTAGATATCCGCAAGATTTGCGGCCACTTACTCTGGAGCTGTGATTTCAGAGCTGATGCGCAGATGGCGTTCGCTGATTTAGGCACTCGCAGAGCGAGGTGGTGAGAGATGTCAATTGTACTTATTGGCTTAGAGTAGGAGCGTAGTCTCCAGAAAGGAGAACAAGAGGTCGAAGTAATTGTGATGAGATGGCGTCATGGCAGTCCAGCCGCGTGCCATTTCGACCGCAGCAGCGGCGCCAGACACAGCAGAGTTCAGCCATGACGGCACAAACTCGAAAAAGATTCCCTTGGGCTTCACGGAGCAGTATTTAAAGCCCCACCGTCCCCATCATCCCTCCTGCTCCCTCTCCTCCTCTGCATCCGCCGCCTCCGCCGCCGTCCAAGCGCCTATCCTCGCTGTCACCACCACCATCACCTCGTCCCCCTCCGGCTCCACGACCACCACGACCACCACGACCTTCGCGCCGGGGACGGCGACGACGGTGACGACATCGACGGCGACGGCGACGGACGCCACCACCGACACCACCACAACCTCCTCCCCTTCCTCCACCGCGAATCCAGCCGCCGCCAATGCCACTGCCGCTGACGCCGCCGCGTCCTGGGCGCTCGAGGGAAGGTTGAGGCCAAGGGCCCGGGGGGGTTGAGCGCCTAGATAAAACAATAGCAACAATACAATACCAACTCCTCTGGTCTTCGATTGAACATGTAGTCAGTAGCCCTGTTTCAACCGCAGGTAGTAATAGGTCGCTGCTGTGCGTGCAGTAAGCTTTAGGGTCTTCTCGCTCAGTGATCACCAGTCGGCACTTTAATCGTTGGCAAATCAGGTCAGCCGGTGCTAGCGAAGAACAAGAATGCAATGCTAAAGAGCCAGTGTAGTAGTAGCGAATCCAAAAGCCAAACTCGCCCGAGTAGTAGCCCAAGATATCTCAGCTCCTCTGGTGGGACAAACACCAGCAGGGCTTCAGTTTCTGTTCAACCTCAACGTCATCCATCATTTTTTACGGGGAATGTGGTCTCGTAACATGCGAGACCAGGGGAATGCCATTATCATTGTCCTTATGCCAGCTGAGAATATCAACCGTCAAAATGACCTTTGCCAGGTCTGCCGCCACCAGTCTCAGCTTAAATGTGGTGAAAATGTTGTAATATGAGCATAGCTTGGCGAAGACGCTGAGTGGCGGTAGTGTGGCTGGTGTGAAGGGCTCATTCACGCGAATCACGATTGCATTGGCAATCAAGCGGGACTGGATCGCGATCGGGCCGAATAGCAGGATGGCCAATTGACAGATGCGGTCACAACCTTAACTGAATACACGTATACGAACCATGCGCGGTAAGCTGCGGTAGTCGATGAAAGGTCAAGTTCGCACTGGCCGAACCCTCGAATGGAAACTACTCTGTCGACTGCGACCAGGATGGTATAATTTCTCATCTGTGCATAATCGCTTGCAAATACGGTCTCGGATTCTCGATTGAACCCGAGAAGCCAGTATCAGTTGACTATCACATGCCTTTGTTCGAGAGAGATACTCTGTGAGGCGAAGTGTACGTCTATCCCCTCTGTTTTACTCGAGATGATATCGAGATATCTCGATATCCTCGACGCGCACGACAAGACCTTGTACGGCTGCTGACTGCTACTTGCGCTCTATAGACGCACGGACAAGAGGCTCCGCATCTATCGATAAGCACTGCACTGCTACTGCAAGATACATGTAGCATCACGACGCGATGACAATCTCATCCATCTTCTCACCGCGGCCGGAGAACGAGGGCACCGGCCTCTGGGGCGTCCCTACTTCCTCCGTCAACTGGTGCGAGCAAGACTACACGATCTCCTACTACGTCGCCGAGTTCTTCAACACCTTCTCCTCGCTGTGCATGGTCTTCTTCGGCCTCCTGGGCCAATGGTCGCTCCGGCGCCTCTCACCTCCCTCGCAAACCACAAGCAAAGATATCACAGCCATCTACGACCCGCTGCTCGCGCATCCGTCGCTCCTCGGCATCGACAGGATCTGGCTTACCTGGTTCGCACTGCAGCTCGTCGGCTGGGGGTCCGTCGCCTTCCACGGCAGTCTGCAGTGGTGGTCGCAGGCGTTCGACGAAGTGCCGATGGTGTGGACGGCGATAATCCATCTGACGACCTGCCTCGTCGCGCGGGGCGAGCCCTTCCCGCTCGCCGTCCCGAAAACATACCTTCGACAGGTTACAGGCTTGAAAGCGTACCTGATCCCGTCGCTGCGACGGGACGCCGCCGGGAACTGGTACACGCCCGTGATATCCGCGGCGTTCCTACTGCATGCTGTAACGTGCAGCTTGCTCGTAACGCTATTCCGTGGCCCCAGCCAGTTTCTCATCTTCCATGTGCTATTCGGCAGCGTTGAACTCGCGGGGTTCTTCCTCACGTTTTCAATGTACCGGGATTCGCGGAAGCCGGGCGCCGAGACGGCGTTCGCGTACTGCAGGGACGAGTGTGGCGCGGCGGAATACAAGGGACTCGTGCAGCGGCACCGGGAGGACGTGCGCAAGCTGCACAATAGGGGCGTGTGGATCTATGTCACCGCGATCGTAATCTGGTCGACTGATTTGAACTTTTGCGATTACGTGAGCCAGATACCCGTTACCTATCCGGATCTCGCGGGGTTTCTGGCCGGCGGGGCCGGGGAATTGCACTGGGTCACGACGACGGTGAATCCGCAGGGACATGCGTGGTGGCATTTACTTGTTAGCATTGGGTTTTACCATCTCGGTATACTGGCGACGTATGAGCGTGTGCTGGCGGGGTATCGTGAGTTCTGGCTGGGCGTGGCGAGGGGCGAGGAGGGGTGCATGGAGCTGCTGAGTGAGGATAAGACCCGTGGGAGGAGGGTAGCGGGGAAGGGGGACGTGCCGGTCGTTGAGTGGATCGGGGGATGGGTGCCCGTTGTAAGCATCCGGCGGCGGACGAGCGTATAGAGGTCGAGTACGGCAAGTGAAATTATATACCCGATGCGTAGGCTACACATATTGAGCTCCAAGACTCATGGCAAAACGAAACTCATTTGAAATCCCCCAATAACCCTGATACCGCGATGTTAGGCACCCAATTGACAGCCTATGTCTAAAAAGACTTTCTTTTGACGCTGTAAAATCTGTTCACGATATTGTTGTAGACGCAACCTTCCAGTGCCGTTCGAACGGCTCGAGCACCATCTAGCAGCTAATACGTCTTCCCGCCAGCTATAAACACACAAAAGTCAGCATAGCCCAATCCAACCATTCTACACAAGCGTAACCATTCGATCAGTATTAGCCAGGAATCGACATACTGTTCTTCGCCCAGTCCAACCAGCCGCCCTTATAACTAGAAACTTCGTACCCCGCCGCAAGCGCCATGCGTGCCGCATTGTCGCTCCTCACCCCGGCTTTACACGAAAACACAAGCACCGTGTCTTTCGCGGGCTTTGAGAACCCGAACGTCTCCTCGAATTGCTCCGGGGGCAACATGAAGGGTGTCAAGTGCTCTTTGATCGAGATGTTGACGCTGTTGGGGATCACGCCGGAGTTGTCCAGTTCGCTTTTGTCGCGGACGTCTATAGCCCCATCACATATCCATACATACGAAATTATCACGTTAGCGATATTGAACAGAACAGTTTAACTTTGCCATCTCAATGGCTAGGAGTCTGTATCTGGCGATGTATAATTGTAGATATCGGACTGAGGGATAGCGAGCGACGCACCGACGATTAGGTACTTGGAGCTCGGATTATCCGATATCTGCTTCACCTGGTCGAAAGTGTATATCTTCGGAGCTCCTTCATCCACCGGTGTCTTCTCCGCTTCTTTCCTCGGTAGACTCGTCGATAAGGCACGGAAGGTCGGTGACACAAGCACTCGTCGAGGGACGGCGGTGATTGGCGCGCTAGGAAGGATGGCAATCCGGCGGGTGGGCTGCGCGAGGGTGCAGATACCCCGCGCTGGCCGGACAGCGAGGAGCGAGCGGGCAAGAGGAGAGCGAAGAGGCAGCATGTTTACAGGTTCAATCGGCTGGTAAAGGGTGTTCAATCGAGAATTCGAGACTCGACAAGATGGCGTGCTTGGAGGAAAGTGCGCGAATATATCTAACCTTGCGACACGAGCTTAGAAATCGGTCTATGTGCCGCAACGCACCCAGATGCAACATCTACTAACGGTGCCATTCAGCCAGAAGAGCAGCTGAGAGATGCGCCTTTGAGAGATGCAAGATGACTGATTTCAAAGTGGTTGATGCAGGCGCAGTCATTAATTCTTAGCATCGGACGTTCACAAGTGCAGCTCGACACCCTCACGGATGCGTATAGGACAGCATCTGCAGATACAGTCGGTACATTTGCAGCAAGTAGAATATACAAACAGGCCGTCCTTCGCACCGCCTGCAGGTCTAAATATGTACATTACAATACAAGATAGCGTACTACAACTCCCACACGATAGGTAGGTATAGTATATGCTGCTACCGTGAGCCGACCGGTCGTCGCCCACCATGCCACTATCCGCATGCCAGGGCCGACGCTCGATCGAATATGCAAAACAAGCAAAGTCGTATTCCCCTCCCCTTCTACGACACAACATCCCCGACGTCAATGAACGACGGCGAGAACGGCGCCTCGGGTTCCCCGTCCGTCTTACTGGGTAGATCTACCCCTGTGACGGGACTGTACAGATACCACCCTTTCAGCGCACTAATCGCCGCCTTGATCTTCGCTTCCGGCAAGCTGCCGCCCTGCCCTTCACCGAGCTTCTCCTCGCCCGAATACACGCCGACGATGAACACCGGATGCCGCGAGTATCGACCCGTTTCCTTCTCCAGCCGGGCAATCGGCTGATGGAAGCCCTCTCGCACACATAACCGGGACAGCTCTCGTGTCGGCTGCTCGAACTGAAATAGCTTGTCGACATCCAGCTTCCGGCTGAGGATGTGGGCGCTCACGAATCCCTTGGTGGCCAGCAAACCGCCAGCGTGCAGGTAGACGCCGCCGACTGTCGCGCGGACAAAGTTCGCCATGGCGGCTTCCAGGGGCACCGCGTCCTGCATGCTGCCTGGACCCCGTGCCGCTGCCGCCCGGGCACGCTTCATTGCCTCCGGTTCCGAAGCCAGCTGCTTCTCCAACGACGGGTTGTGCTCGAATGTTGGCATCATCTTGCGCCGTCGCATCGGCGGGTTGAGACCCAGCCCACCCATCCTCGTCTGCGGTAGCCACGGCATACCCGGCGCTAGACGGTTGAATTGCAGCAGCCCCGGATCGACTGTTGTTCCCGGTGCAAACGCGGCTTCAACACCCCATTCTGTACCGACGGCAGCAAGCGCCTTGTCGCCGACATACCCCTCCATTGCGGACTTGAGAATCGCATACGGCAGCCGAGGGTACGTGACCATCAGATATTCAGAGGCATAGTACCCGAGCAGCACGTTGCCGACAGTCGACAGGGAGTCATTGTTGAGATGGTGTTGCGGCTCAGCGGTGGGGTCTATCAGCGCCCGGCCGAGGGTCGTGAGCGGGTACTTGTTTGGCAGTTCCAGACGGCCGTGGAGCGCGGCGAGCTTTGCAGATTGCGTCGGCTGAGCTTTCGGGATGACGGATAGCGGTGTGGATGTGTGGAAGAGGCGGGTATTCTTGGATTTCTGCGATGGCGGGGTGAGGGCGCGTATTGTCGAGGTGGAGGGGGGGACGGATGACGAGAAGGCCGAGGGTAGCAGATCACCGAGCGCGATGGGGTTCCCGCAGATACACCGCCGCGGGACGAGGAGGGAGTCCCATGTCGCCCTCGAGACCCTTTTCATCGATGAGCGTGGGGGCGGACGGACGGGCGAGGGATGTTGTATTCGAGAGAGCGTGAATGGAGCCCGGCTATTCCCCTTCACCGACGGCTACCTTGACCTTCCTATAGCAATTGAGCGTACCCTGTTAGCAATCGGCCATCCAGGTCCAACTTTTGTACACGATATCATCGCGATGCGTGATCAATTGAAGGTGGAAAGAGCATCCCACCTGGACAGTATATATTCAACCACACTCTCATCCGTAAGCTGTTAACGATCGAGATGCAGAAACTGAACCGGCAGGCGTCCGTCAGGCCATCAGGCGACCACAGACATGCGACTTCTGCGCGACAGGAAAGGAGCGTCGTAGGGATGGTCGTCGACGGTGCCGTGGCTGGTGGGGTGAAGGTTGTCGGTTCGTCGACAAGTATTTTATGCAGCAAGTTTTTTTCCTTTTCTGCTGCTGCCAAAATTCAACACGACGCTTTGCCGTTTCGGGCGTCGGCCGCCAAGCCACATTAGCCGCCAACCGCGACTTCCGCTGTTCTCACCGCTTCATTCCTCCGCTACAGAGCTTCATCACGTCACTCCACATATTCACAATGGTATGTACCGGCCCCTTGACATCGCCATCGAGAGTGTCTTTGCTAACGGTCAATTGCATCGTACAGGGCGGCGGCGGCAAGATCCCCTACCCGAAACACGTCTGGTCCCCCTCCGGAGGCTGGTACGGCCAACCGAAGAACTGGCGCCAGAACACAATCACCATGGCCGCCTTGGGGGCTGGCCTTTTGGCCATAGTTTTCAGTGCCAGCGCCAAGCTCGAGCATCGAGAACGAATGCCGGAAAAGGGGCGATTCTATCCAAGTCGCTGGGTAGGTCTATCCTGCCAATCGTACGATTTCGCTTCCGGCAATGAGCTGACAGATGACTGTAGTGGTCGAAACAGATACGGGAGCACGAAGCTGCACAGAAATGAAGGGTGTCTGTAGCAGCTGGCATCAGTGGAGTGGAAAGTACTTGGGCGGTTCTTGACTGGACATGTTGATGTACAGCTTGCAGCGCCCGCACGCAGTACCCCGTTATCCGATGCCTTACATGTGTATATATTCAAAACCCGCAAATCAAATTTATAGAGCTTTGGAGACCTGGAAAACACCTCTCGCTCAAAGTCATTGCTCGCTGAAACAAATAGATTCACGATCCGCTATATGTTATATATGCGCCAGTATAATCTTAGCGTCCAAGCACTCCAAACGTAAACTCCAACATTCTGTCTACGCGGAACCAAAGGCCGGAGTCTGGTAATAAGCGGCCAACGGCGGCGAGAATCCGTAGCAAATCATAGCTCCCCTCTCTCGTACGCCTTGTTGATCGCTGCCCACTCCTCGTCTTCCCGCTTCTTGCTTAACGTGAAACGTACACTGCCGTGTACACTCCTATCCGTCAGCTGCTGGCCTTTCGCGCCACCACGAATCTTATCGCCTGCCGTCACTACAATCTCGTCCTCCTTATCCCCGCCGTCCCTCCCGTCTCGATCCCTATCTCGATCCCGATCCCTGTCCCTATCTCTATCCCGATCTCTATCTCTGTCTCTGTCTCTGTTCCTATCTCGGTCCCTATCTCGGTCTCGGGCTCTGCTGCCGTTCATATTCCCATTAGAGTCACTATAGGGCGCTCCGTAACCATAGTTCCCCGGTGTCACCGGACTCGCCGGCAGCCCTGCGCTACCAGCATTATTATTATTCGGTTGAATCCCCTCGTTCTTCGCCTCGCGGTTCAGCTCAATCCTGACTCTAATGAACGCGTCCGCACCATGCCGAGGCCCAACGAATGTATGGTGCAGATGATCCGTATATAGATCCAGGATGTCATGGCATGTCTCCAGCACGGCGGCAAATGTCGTCTTCCACTTATCGTAGACGACTTGTATCGCCGGTCCGGTAGTCGGCGCGAATCCACCTGGCGACATTACCGCTGCTGCCGGCGGATCGATTGGGGAGTTTGTTGCAGAAGACGGCGTGGTAGTGTTAATCTGCGTGACGCCGAGGCGGACTCCTCGTAGCCTCGCGGCGAGAATAAGTGATGCTAACGCGAGCTCTTGCGGCGTAGCTTTCAGGCATGCGTGCGTCTTATGCGCATCGACCGCAATTAGCCAGGCTAGCGCGGTGATGGGCTTGCTGATACGATAGTATTTTGCGAATTTGACAAGGAACGACTGGTGATGGCGCGTGCGGAAGTCGAAGCTGCAGGCTTCGAGGATTTGGCGCTCGATACCGATAATCCGTCGATGCTGTTCTTCGAGGAGGGGAGAGTCGGAGTTTATGGGGTCGTCGTTCGGGTAGCGGAGGTTGTAGGCGACAGCCTGGATCTCGAGTGACTTTTTGAGCGTGTCTTCAAACTTGGAGGCTGTGAAGAGAGAGGCGAGCCCGACGTCCTGAGTACGCGTGTTAGCGTGTATCAATCACGGCCAGCACAAGGGACGGCTTACAGCTATGTTGTAGTCGATGTCGGGGTAGTAAAGCCGGACGCGATGGTACAGCGACATTGCGGTGCACCGTGTCCGATTCGGACTATATCCATCACACGACAGTCAGCCGATGGTTATCAGAGAAACTTGCACGACAGGTAACCTACAATCCCAGATTATCCGACACGCTCCATATCATGTTGAACACGTGTATCGCAGCCTGCTGGTCCCGGGACTGTGTTAACAGCCTGTTGGGCTTGAGGTCGGTGATCATCTGCTCGCTCAGGTACGGCCGGGACCGCTGCAGGACCCTCGGCCAGGCCTCTCCAGCCTCGTCATCACTCGCCGGCGCCATCGTCAGTTCTCGCTAGGATCAAGACACTCCGTGCCCGTGCGTGTCGTCGGTACCGGCGTGTATGCGGTTGGCAGAGGGGGAAAATGATATATCGTGTCGATGGTATTTAAGCGAATTGTGCGCGACGGAGTTTCCGCAGGCCAGGTATATATACAGGTGAGTATACGTGTCGATATCGCAACCAATCAGCGAGTGTGATATTGTCGATATCAGATAATGACGTCCCGCGAGACTACCGCTCTCCCAGAGTAAGGATGTCGATAATAACTAAATCTACTCAGTTATCTCAGACGTTAGCGTGGATTCACGATCGTCCCCCATGACTGCGCATTACTGTAGCATGGATAGCTCACCAAGTCTTCAGAGATCGCATGGTATACGCGATAGACGTCCCGGATTCAGGGTATACTGACTGTAGTCTACTCGGGTCCTGGGCCTGTGTACTCCCTCCAAGCGATGGTGTGCGGTTTTGGTTGATAGTTCTGATTGAAGACGAGTTCAGCTTCGGGAGACCAATATGCGACCACTGCCAAGCCCGCCATGCTCGAATTGGTAACTCCATAATGCAACACCACAACGCAACTTAGTTGCAATGCTATTCGGCTTATGAGATTAGCCAGCCATTTTCCGGTCTATGCATGCACTGATGAATGATGCTGTAACGCACCGTGATCAATTGCAATATCGCAGTGTCATTTTGTGTCTCGTAAACCCGCTTTACTAGAAATATAAGAATATTCAAAAATATTGAAAACTATTGCCTGAACTTACTTGGTTAACTCTCGAAATATCGCACCACTTGCTGAAAGCCAAAAAGAAAAAACTAGCTAATTTCTACAACCAAGCCTCACTTTTCGTTACGAAGCTGATATCGATATTCAAATAGTCTCGCTGCTATACTTAGCTAATCTCGTCATACGAGATCTTGCACATCCTTATAAGCTCTTGTAAGCGTCGGCAGTGCAGTTCAAATCTTTCAGCCCGCTGAAACCCCGAAGCACATTCTGCACGCAATCGACCCCGGGCTTGCTCCGCACGGTGAAATTTCCCTGCCATTCCCATGGCTTTCCCGGCTCCTCCGTGCTACTTACCCAATCGAGCGTTAACAGTTTGCATCTTGACAGCGCCTCTTGAATCCCATCAGGCATCTTGAACGATTCCGTCGCATCGAAGGCATCGAGCCATCCATATCCCCACACAATATACCGGCTATAGGCGTACATATTCTTAAAATCATAACGAGACTCGGGATTTAAATAGCATGCGCCCCAATTCGCCGCCGGCTTCCTCCGCCATTGGTAGTCAGGCTGTATGCGGTAAGTGAAATCGCCGAATTTATGCAGCCCTCCGCCTTTCCAGTTGTACGGATTTTGGGCTGCATTGCTGTCACAAGTGTCCAGCAATTCCTCGAATTCTTCTCGGCACTCATCTTCAGATGGATACCGCGAATCCCAGGTGAGCTCAAGTCTGAATTGCTCTGGGCTACCTGGGTAGTAGAGCTGACTCCAGGATCGCATGCTTGTGTTGGTAAACCCGGGCACGACCAGTTGACAGACCTCCTTGATAGCTCGTACTACCAGATCTCTGTTGAGGTACTGATAATGAGCAGGATCGGCAGATGGGTCATAGGGCGAAGCTAGGCCATTACACACAGTTATCAAGGCGGGTAATGTACCGTCAGATTTCCCTGTTATGACCGGTGCCTTCGCATGTAGCGTCCTCGGGGTACCTAATTGGGTAGGCGTCGCCCTCGAGCCCCCTCTCGTAGACAAAGTTTCCTCCCCTGTTTGGATAGTTGCTGCCATTTGCATTGATGGCATATCTGTGCTTAGCAGCGTAGCCGATGTAGCACTCACCAGGGTGCCTATTGAAGTTGAGCCTGGATCTTGACGGCTGGAAGAGCTACTCGAGATACTCAGGCTGGACCCTAACGAGCTGGGCGAGCTACTTAAAGAGCTCGACGTGCATACCTTACGGCGATCTATCGTCTGAATATCTTGAAATTTCACGCCTTTCGTGAGAACCCCCTCACCGTTGCAACCGATCCCACGCGCTCCGTTATATATAACGTTGAGCCTTTTTTTCGTTCCATCCTCACCCTGGACATCATTCCTGGGATATGAATAATCGTAGAGCGTTTGTATCGCTTCCGGCATGGTCAGGCCCAGTCCACAATAATACGCAAGCATACCTGCAACTTGAGGCGCAGCTACTCCGTCACAAGCAAATCAGTATCGTTTTCATACTCGCGACTCAATTCGGTTTTCAACGTCTTGGGTAGAGATACCTATCGAAGTTCCATCCAAGTATGCATATCTAGAACGGGTGACTTGATCCGAGGGGGCTGAAGCAACAGTAACCTTCTCTCCGGGGGCCCAGATTCGCACAAAGGAAGCGTTATTCGACCAATCCGATTCTTCCCAATGTCGCATTTCAACCGAGCCTACCGCAATGGCAAAGCTCTGGAACTCCTCTCTGCCGGCGAGGCTGACAGGATAATTGTCTTTACTTTCTGCCTAGAGTCCTTGTATAAGCTATGATATTCACATGCAAACTGGCGTAAGACTGCTTCAAACACCAACAACCATTGAGCTTACCAATCTATCATTACCAGCTGACATAACCACAGCAACATTTCCCAGTTTCTTCAGCTGACGAAAAAGTTCCTCCCATGACCTTCTACGCCAACTCGCCAGCTTCCCAGGCCAAGCAGCTGTTAGAGGTGAGGTTTCCCTAAAGGCAGTGTTGATGACAACTGGTTTATCAATGTTTCTCATTTGAATGTCGTTCACGGTTCGGAATATGCTATCCATTAAAGCCATACTATCAAGAATACCGTACTGGTATGGAGGCCACGCAACTGTCACTAAGTGAGATTTCTCGGCGATGCCGCCATAAGCCCCTACTAACTTGGAAGCAACGGGAGTTCCATGGCCGGGGGCTCGTACAGCACGGTCCCAATGCCCCTTCCGTTGACCGGATTCGAATGGCCCTGCCCTATATGCATTGTATACGTAAATAGATTTTCAAATTGAAATGGACCATGACCCACGGCGATCAATTCGCTGATGGATTATGTAATCAGAAGAGTGCACGCGTAGGGGCATTTTATCTACCAAATCCAATCCAGTATCGACTCGATTGGTAAGTGTGCAAGATCCTAGAGATCAACTCAGCGTTCCCGCATTTGCCTACTTCATACCTGCCAATCTACATCAAAGTGATCTCGTAAACCAGACCCTCCCTTTTCCAGTGTGGGTTTGGCTTGCGAGACCACATCAAAGCGAAGCAGTCTAGTTAACGACGTAAACCGGCATGCATAAACTTACCCAGTGTCTAAAGTCAACGCCAGAGTCTATGCTATATATGATGCTGCCTTCTCCCTGACTCTCATCATACAGGTACGGCGGCCAATCAGTCTCGTCCTTGGACCATTGTCGTTCAGGGACCGATATCGCTTGTCGTTCAAGCGGTGACGTCCACCGCCACCCCTTGCGTGGTGGCTTCGTCTCGAGTGCTCTCTTTTTGGGGTTATATCCCAATTTTACCTCATCCGAATCCAACGTTCTAATCCCGAAGTCTGCTTTCCATAACGTATCATTCTGCTCTGGCTCCTGCATCGAGCGTGCTGTCACTGAACTACCAGTGTTGCCATCGGACTTTTGCTTCTCTCTTTCCCTAGCAAGTTTCGTTTCCTTGACATCGTCGGCATGTCTCTGCCTAGCGTCATAAAACGCGCGGAATTCCTTCGTTACCTCGGTGTCGACGGAGAAGTGAAGGTATGCCTGGTAATCCAGAACGCTATCAACCTAGACATACAGAGAATAATCGCACGCAACCAATTAGTTGCATTTGAACCTCTGCCCAAGTCGGCCAGCCAAGCGTATAAAAATCTGATTAGGAAACCCCGAAGCTCACTTACAATACCCTTGTGTTTTTCAGATAAAATTAACGCCTCTTGGGGAGTAGCCAGCGAAACGATGAACATCGTTCCAGTATGGGCACCGGTGTTCGTGTAGACGCCCCAGCCTCCACGATTCGCTCGACTAGCTGTATCCTGTAGATCATTTTGAAGAGCAGATATAGCTGCTGCGTCTCTCCAAGACTTTGGCGAGATCAAAAAGAGCCAGCGTGTAGCATGCTGAGGGTCATCTGGGGACTCTGGTAGAATCCCAAAGCCCAGCAACGGCAGATAAACCCCCAAAATCCAAATCTGAAGATACATTCCTGTATATTCATCCGATAAGTATATCGTCAAAATTATCCCGAAAAATTGGAAGCCAAACAAAGCACCGAATCCCACCCCAAACTTGCACATTGCGCGACAGTTTGCGATCGATCTAGGGTCCCCAGTGCTTAGGTTTGTATTGTCACACACCTATGATGACTGCAAAAGCAGTATGGCGGAAATATATGCAGATCTGTTTCGCTGTATTGACTTACCAGTCCGATCCCGTGGCCAAGTAGTATATGCTGAGATCATGAAGTCTGAGCTGAGGACAAACCCGGATATTGGATTCTTAGCTAAATTAATAAGATGAATATTGTCAAGCTGTCATATGAGGATTTAGAACACTTGCAGCAGCCCCTGGGCAATTTTCAGATCTAGGTTGAATAATAAAAGCGCCTAGTTCACTTCTAGGAAAGTAGGTTAGTAGATCTTACCAAAGAATATGAGATCCTTGCGAATAAATTTTCCAAGTTATATAATATTATCGTGAATGCCTGCTAGAGCCAGCCCTCTCGCAGCAGTGGCTCAATTCGTTAATGCATTCGTAGGGCCAACAATTATTGCCAATAGTAGGCTTAGCACTCACACCTTATTACTTCTCAGCTCTCTCTGTAATTAGACATTAATATATATGACTATTATGTGTATTTTATTAACTAGTTAATCAAGGTTTGAAGCTCCCCAACATGTTGCCTCAAAGGAGATCTAGATATCTATGCCGCCTACGTTATAGCCAATAATCCCTTTGCAGACCTCCCGGCCACCAACATATCCAGCCAAGCGAAACCGATGAGGCACTTCAGGAGTAGAACCAAGGCTCTAAGTCGAGGCCTGGACGCACAAATGGAAACCCAGTAGTAGTAGTTTCGACTCGACGTTAATTACAACAGAATCCAAGAACCGGTTGAGGCGAGTAAGGTTACAATGGCAATGACACCAGGCATGTCTTACAAATGAAAGCAAGCTCCGGGAATCTCCTCCATAACCATGCATTATATGCCAGCTTACGGCTGCACTCACACATGAACTGATGATCTCCTCTGATACATGTGACATCTGTCTTATCCTCCATATGAAAGACCCTTCAAGCACGTAGTGCCATACCTGCGGCAGCGATTGATCAACAAGTCTATAATCTAATCTTGGTACCGCGGTACCGGCGTACCACAGTCTAAAAATCAGTCATATATATCATGTAGCGATTAACAATATCTTGGGATTTCCGAGTGATCTCAATCACATTGGCCAAAACAATTCCTCTTCTTTTAGCTAAAAAGCTACTACCATTATCAGGCATGGCTACGACGAACACTTATGCTGGCGCCTAGTTTAGAGCCTAGTATTCCGATATATATAATATATAAGAGGCTCTCAATCGATGTCTCGACATAAGTTCTTATAAGATTAACCTATTTCGGCCACTCAGACTCTTTGATCCCATTATAGACTACCGGCGGACCACCCTTAACTCTCGGATACGCCAACTTATATAAAAGTCTTACCGAATCTCCTAGAGTCTTAGTTATCTGGTCTTTCGACTCGGAAATAAAGCATGCAAGTAACGCAGCAACGGTAGCCGCCGCTATTATGCTCGGCACATGCACGCAGCCATATTAGCATATATCTGAGGGAAGGCTAGAACAAAAGTAACCTCAAGGCCATAAGGAGGATCATCGTACCATAAGATGACCCCGAAACAGTCATTACAGCCTCTTCACCATTCTTATTGTACCCAGCCCCGCGAACATTTATTCCCAGTGCCCATACATTGATTTGCATGCCACGGGCTACATCATCCATTCTCTTGTAATAGGATGCATTGGTATCACCGACGGTGACTACAGTCTCAGGGAACTCCTTTTGATCTCGTGCTGGGGCTAGAAACTCTTTAGGGCTCTAAATACCATTTTAGCTTCTTCGCTATTCTCACATTACTTATATATTATGCCATGCTGTATGCTTTGTATATAGGGGGGTGCTGAAATTAGTAGAACACACGGAATATAGATACAAACTTACAATTTTATCGCTCCCCCCGGCAGTAACAATAACTGCTCTGGCTTGTAAATGAAAGGCTTCGGTGACTTTGAATGATAGCCACCTCACCAGTGACCTCGGGCCTAGAGGTGAGGAAGGAGGAAAGTAAACATTTTCAAAATGCTTGCCCTCCGGAATTTTGGACGGGTCTTTCAGCGACTCCTCTTCGATATCAGGGTCGATTTCGTCGTACATCCATGCGGCAGTGATAACTGCACGAGTGATTTTTTTCTCCTCTAAGTAATCATAAACTTTCATCATAGCGTCGAAGAGATGGGCACAAGTGTAGTAACTGTAACGGTTAATAAATTGCGCAAAGACAATACGGGCAAACCGGGCTAAACCGAATCGCCGGCCCACAATTCGACTTGTAACTGCGGTTCCATGATACCCGTATTCCTCAAAATCTCCCGCGTATTCGGCGTTATCGGCGTCCTAGAGATAAGGCTTCCGTTAGAACATAGAACGAGAGATTGGTCGTCTGCATGGTCATTTGATGACCATGTGGAGAATTTAACCAACTACCCATTCGAAGTATCTTACAGGTCCAGCGCAAATGTATCTATCTAGGCCGTCTTGTCTTTCGCCCCAAAACTCCTGATATGTAAAGCCCGTACAGGGTAGTATCAGTATGAAAGACTCGAATCTATATTTGTCGTGCATGGGGGTTCAAATCACACCCTGCCATGCATTGAGTTCTTCGGAGAGGCATTTCCATACACTGTGGCCAAGTCCGAGACCGGTATCAACCACGAAGACAGTGACTCCTCTTCCACGTGGGCTTCGAGTGAAGAACGTGTACGTGTTCACCTTGAATTTATCCAGCAGCGGCGGCAGAGGTGTTGAAATATTGTTCTTGTCAGGGTGACGCTCTAGATATGCTATCAACTCTGGAACTTCTTCGTCCCGCTGATGCAATATCTTAGTGTCACCACCCTCTTCACCTACACCCACGGTAGCATTTCTATAGGGGATAGCTTCTGGCCGTGGCTGCAAATTTTTCTGCTTTCTCCTCGCCAGTGCACGTTCTTGGGCTGGTTTGACAGCCTTACTATACGGGACTTCTCCCCAACCGGCAAGCTAAAAGTCAAGGGCGTGATCAGTTTACTCCCTGGCCGAGGGATGCATAGCGATCTCTATACTGACAAGGAAGCATGACTACACGTACCCCATATTCGAACTGCTTAGCAATCGCCGCGAGATCCGCCTCTGTGCATCCAGGAGACTGAAAGGGCGTCTTCAGCACCAAGAACAGCGTGCCGAGCGTCGCACTCCGCACTCTGTACACACTTTCAGGGCGGCTTTCGACACAAAGGTCCAGAGCAGTATAGAGATCTTGATCAATTTTTGTATCTTTCCAGCGTCCATCCTTGAAGACGAACCACCACTGTCGAACATCTACCCCGATTCTCTCGGCGGATGCCAAAAGATTGGCCGTGAGGCCCAGTAATATGCAAAAGTAGACCTTGAATTGGTGCATAGATGCTTTGGAATTTTTTAGACACGGGATGTGAATGAATTGAACTTGCCGTTATCGCCTTCGACTGTGTGCACCGATCTGCTACTACTGGTTTGCAACTGTTCAGGTAGATATCTCCGCTTGGAGTAAAGATTTTGACTAAGTTACACGGGCACAAATAAACCTCTATCAGGCACCAGTCTCGTCACAACTACAAGCACCCTTGAAAAATCGAGAGGTATACTAAGTCCATTGACTTACTTCTTCGGGTTTCAGTATCAAAGAGACGAACTAGTTCCTCGCCACCATTGAATAAAACTATCAAACGCCACTTTCGATAACAAAATTGCAAACTCACTGCTCATTGCGAAAGCAAAGATCGTACCAAACACCGCGAAGCCAGCCATGCAACAAAACGTTGGAATTCGAAGGGTTCGCGTTGTGTACGAAGTCAATAGACAATGTCGTCTCGAAGCGACGGAGTGCTAACAGGCTACCTACTTCTAGGATGGCACCCTGGCGTGAGCCGTCAAAATCCAACACGCTGGCTCCCATAGACTCCATACAAGTATTATCAACCTGGCCCTGCGATAAGCCACAGGGAACATCAAAGACACACCAAGGACATCCAAAAGGCAAAGGTATAGATATAACAGGACAAATATTACGCTAACCAATGCCCACCAACGATACCCTGCAACAACATCATGCCACAGCCTATAGCTCACTCGATTATGGCTTCACGTCTACCTCCACACAGGGCCCTTCAGGTGCTGTGCCTGAAACACCGCCGGGCCCGGCTGCGCGACGATACCGCCACCTTTAGAATTGGCTCCGCCTTCGTATTCAGTGCCCTCCACACCGATACCCTGAGTGTACGGTGCCGCCAACGTAGCCAATTTATCCCTAAATTCGCTCACGTCAACGTCGACGGGAGTTACGCCGGCAGGTTGCCACAGGTGTTTTGTGTAGACTTCCTTGAGGAGGTCGTCCGTTATGTGCATCTATCAACTCTCTGGTTAGCCGTCTGTGCCCACATCCGCAGTTGGATTCGAGCCTGGGCACTGAAACCGCGACAAAGTTGGATTCGAACGACGATTGAAACAACTTGGCCGCCTACGAGTTCGTCCAAGGCTGACGCAAGGTGCGATGATGCAGTCTCGACACAAGCAAAGCCTGGCAACGGCGATGATGGGGGCAGGGCAGGAAACTCGAGAATGGAACTCACATGCTGCCCTCCTGTCTTCAGGAACTTCAGTTTGCCGCCTTTGTCCAACTTCTTCAGCCCCAGCCAATCCTCCTTATACATCTTCCGATCTGTCAACCACTTGACCTCTCCATCCACGTCGACGTCCGCAAACCAGACGCTCTCTTTCGGGATGATCACCTGGTCCTCGTCGAACCGGTACATGACCAGTCCACCCTCCATCCCGGCCAGGTTCTCGCTATAGTTCCCATTCTTCAGCTCCCGCTCGTTGTTCACATCGGCCAGGAAGCCGGAGAACTCGAGATACTTCTCCATCTGCTCCTTGGCCGGGTGGCGGTAGTACTGCGCCGGGACAATGTTGCTCTGTACCCACTCGCTCCACTTGTTCGCGTTGAGGAAGCCGAATGCCGTGCGGCAGACCCAGTCTGTCGGCTTGCAGTGCACGAACTCGCTGATGCCGTTGTGCGGACTGCCGAACGTGACGAGCGTGTGGACAGTCGGGGTGTTGCAGGTCTCGACGTACCCGCGCATGAACACGCCGCCCTGGGAGAAGCCGAGCGCGTGCATGCCGTGGGGCGCGGCGGCCGCGACGAGGTCCGAATTGGCGGTGAGCTGCGCGCAGACATTGCTCATCTCATCGTGAAGGGAGCCGAAGTAGCTAGCTTTGCGGTCGGCACCACCATCTTCGCCGAGGGCAATGATGTGAGTAACGGCGCCGGGGTATATGGATTTGTAGAGCTCGACGACAGACTGTAGGCCCGGGTTTTCAAAGTTGTCACCTAGAAGTGTATCCCGTCGTATTAGTTATGCGCTTGTCCCGTATACGTACCGTACTGCATTCTGAGAGCCGATACGTACCGAGTCCATGCCAGATGACCAGCGGCACTGGCGCAGGGCCCGTCGCGGCAGCCAACGAAGCAATCCATGCAGCCAGGAGTAACGACGACGTCCGGCGAGCCATCGTGAACACAGTTGGCGTGGGTATCGCTCGGCGACCGCGATTACAGTTCAAGGTGGGTAAAGGAGGCTCGGCGCGTAAACGATGAAGGCTTCGTTATCGCATAGGAGGCAGCGAACGGCCGGCAATGTCGACAAGACTCGACTCGGCGTGACCTAAACGGCAGTAAATAAGCACCCTGCGATAGCGATAGCGACGTACGCAGTCTACGAGGCTTACGAATCTGATTGCGACGACGGATGGAGCGCGTGGGAGGGAACCGGTGGTGCGATTGGCGGATCCGAGCGCGGTTGCAGGAGGTGAGTAGATTACAGCCGGCCTTATGTAACATGGATCCAGCCGGCTGGGTGGAATGCGTACAAAAGCGCACAGAACGGCGACGGGCGACGGTCAGTTAATTTGAGGTCGCGAGATGCAAACGGGAAGGTGTCGGAGATGCAGAAGGTAACGTTATGGCGATTCGTGGACTGCGTACGTAAGTTTGTGGAGACCCAAACCGCCGCATCAAAGCCGCACGAGTCGCACGCTGGTTTGCGACATATGAACCAAGCTATTATACAGATACATGAATTAACGAGATACACGGCATGCAACCGACGGCACTTTTCATCTAAACCCCGCAGAATACCAGGTGAACTCCACAGTAAAAGACTTGAGCGCTACCAGCCAATGAGGCTCACTTGTACGCCTTGGACTTCTTCCCTTTTGTCGCCGGTAGGTCTGACTTGGACGCCTTCCGCTTTAGCTTGTCCTTCGCCGTCTTCGAGCTCCCGCCCTTCTTGCCCTTCTTCGTCTCCAGTGCCGGTGCTGGCGGCGCAATCCTCTTATCTCCAATCTTCAGTCGTTTCGCCTGTTCCGATAGATCCACCGGGTTTGGCAGCTTGACCCCTCCTTCCTCCTCTTCATCGTCGTCATCTTCACGCGGAGCCTTCTCCACCTCCTTCTGAACCTTCGTCTTCTTCGCACTACCCGGTTCCTCAATCTCTCCATCTGCCTTCCGCTTCACGCCTGCCGTCGGCTTCTTTGGCTTCTTCACAAACTCCTGATCCTCACCACTCTCAGCATCGCTATCCCAGTGCCGTCTGTTCTTCCTCCGCTCTTCCCGCTGCGCCTTTCTCTCCTTCTTCGCCTCCTTCGCTTCCTTCTTGTGCTCCTCCCGTCCTTCCTTCGTTTTCAGGTATTCTATCCGTTTCGCCTCCTCCTCGCCGAGGACGTCTTCGTCATCGTATATCCGCTCCGTCAGCCAGATTGGTAGAGACACTGTTTCCGCGGCCTTGATATGCACGGCGCGCACGCCGTTCCATCCACCCTTCACGACGTCGTTGGAGGTAAGGTGTTCAAGCACGGCTGTTACATTCTTCGCCACGTCCTCCGGCGACTGGGCGCGGATCCCGACTTTGATGGTTTGCGATGCCGATGCAGCGAGAAGGAAGTATGTCGCCTTGACCGCCCGTTCGATCTCCTTTTGTAGCTTTTCCGCGTCCTCCTGTAGCTTTGCTTTCGACGCTGTGTCCGCCGGTTCGATCTTGGAGAGCCTTATCGGTATCGGCACCTTGGACGAACGTCCATAGATCGACTTGCCGAGCAGGTTTGGGAGGCTAGGGATCACGCGGTCGTCGGCCAGGAAGAGGTCGTGCGAGCGCTCGAGTTGCCGGCGGGACTCGAAGGACTTGTAGTGGGTGCGTAGCTTCGATGGCGAGATGATGGTAAGCGAGGAAGGGTGGTATGGTAGATGCGGAAGCAGCGAGCGGTAGTATGTCGATGGGTCCTTGGTGATCACGCAGACCGTAAATGTAGGCGACGGGGTCGTCAGGTAGGGGTTCGGGAGTGCTCTATTGAAGCAACATGTTAGCGATCAACGGACATCGTGAATGTAATTGGGGGATAGCTGAGCAAGGGGATGGGACGAAGAGAATTCATACATCCGCTGTTGCTTCGTCTTCTTATTGTCTTTGCTGAAGAACTTCTTCCCCGTCACGATCAGCCATAGCGCCAGATCCGGGTCCGCAACGCCGACTGTGCCATCTTCGAGATCCGATTCGTCGGCGGCGTCGAACAGCGATGGCTTGGATGTGGCCTTCTGCGTCGCAAGGTGTGCCTTGAGGGCGGTAACAGCTTTGGCAGCCTACGAGAGCAGTCAGCGGCGGAACTATTTTCATTCGTTCAATCATCCGTAAAAGACCATACCTGTGCCTCGCTGTAGGGATTAGATTCCGGCGCCGTCGTCATTTTCGCAATTGTCGCGCGGGCGTGGATGGTGATATCGTTCGATGAGGGTGGTGGTCGATGTCGAGAAGCTGTCGCGAAAAAAAAAAAAAAAAGTTGAGAACGCCCATTTCGGCTCGTTCAGCGACAAGTCTTGGCACCGCACCCGCCAACTCGACATTTACAAAACACCACGCGGAAACCTCGCATTCAATGCGCAACATCCACGGCAATGAGAAATAACGATGATAGATAGCAAGTAATACATGCTCCATGAAATGCTACAGACCGCCAGAACGCCGGTGATAAAATCGTTCAACCTTCCCTATAATACGAGCTGGCCAATCAGGCGATCATAGCCCGCTCATAAGCTCCTCCCACGTAATCGGCTTCTTCACCGCATTACTATACCCCTCCCTAAAGCTACACCAGATCTTACTTCCCGCCGCCGTTTTCTCTGTGACCTTCCGCTTCTTACTCCTCCCACCGTCCTCGTCCACCGCGCCATCAGCCACGATCCTGCCGAAGAAGTCCCTCTTGACACCCGCGGCCGCATTCTTCTTCATCTCGCGTTCCTTCTCGCGTTCTTTCTGTCGGGTGGCCGCCGACAAGGCGATGTCCACGCCGGGATTCGCGGCTGCGAAACGCGCTTGCCGGAGCTGTTCTTGCTGCAGGATGATAAACTTGCGGAGTTCCTGGTCGAGGACCTGGCGGACGGCATAGCGGGTCGTTAGCGTCGGCGCGTCCTGCGTGAATGTCTTGTACGTCGCCAAAACGTCGAACGGGCTGTTCATGGTAATCTCCGTTAGCAGCTATCCGCTTGAATTATGAGACAGATGTGGCGGTACGTACGGCTCCATGCGGAACAGCCATCCCCCGCCCCGTCCCATCGCATCACCTTCGACTCGCAACTTCTCAAATCCGACGTTGCATTCCGCCAGCACCTCCACCGCTCTCTGCACGAGCGTCTTCTCGACGTCTCTCCTAACACTCGCCACGCCGGGTCCATCCTTCCCGCCGACGAGCACCGGGTTCACTTTGGGCTGTATGATTTGCACCAGCCACGGCGCCAGCTCGTATGAAATCGTCTCCAGCGGCTTGAAGCCTCTTACTAGTCCATGCGGCAGCGTCGACAAGAGCTGATTCAAAAGACTCATATTGGCTTTTTGCGCCTCCCGCATCTCAAATTCTGCTTTGGCTCCGGTGAACGGCGCGTTAGCTTCATCGTCGTCCGCCGCAGCAGCAGTAGGGCCACCTTTCTTCCCGAACCCCTTCCGCCCTTTAAGTGTCGTCGCGGCAGGCGTCGCGAAGAGGGTATGAAGTCCAAGCAGTGGTGTGCTAAGATATGGCGTAAGCTCGTAATCCTGGCCTCCGCCAAACACTCTGCTGTTCAGCAGATCGTGCATGAACATCCATTCGTAGGCACCGTTCGGCTTGGTCAGCCGCGGGTCGTCGTGAAATGGGTGATTCGGGTATTTTGCAAAGCAGTCCGTCATAATCTTGTCAAACTCGCCAGACGCCTCAATGAGGTTTCGCAGGCGCTGGATGCCGCGCGATTTGGCAGAGGTAGCCGGAAGCACCGGCTGTTTGGGGCCAGACTTTGAGAATGCCGCCTTTGATGAACTTGCGTCCTCCTCGAGGAACACCCGCTCGACGACTTCTCGAACACCGTTACCACGGCCGCCGCTGCTTGCGCCGTCGTTAGCGCCTAATCCGCCGCCGCCGTTGAATTCCTCCTCCACCCACTTCTTCGTCATCCGTATTCGGTCCTGATTCGTCTTTTCGATGGTCTTCGCCGTCGCCTTGCGAGTGGCGACACTCTGCAGTCGTCCACAAATCCACTCGCCGGCTACCATCACCCCTCTCACGTCGCCAGACCACTCGGCCATGAAATCCGCGCTGGCACCACCATGCCCGGCCTCCAGCTCTACCAGGCGTCTTATAGCGTCCGTATCGCCCTCTATTCCCTCTTTTTCAAATATATCCTTCAACCGCCCCAGCACCAGTGCCAGCGGCGGCCGCTTCGTATACACAACCTCGCACAACGGCCGCAGGTTCCTCAAACTCGGAGCGTAGAGGTCATTGCAAACGGCGATGATCGGCCGGAGAAACTTGAACTTTTCTCCACCCTTCCGCCCTTTCTTCCTCGTCACCTCCGCGCTCGGGTCACCTGAATTCCTCCTGTCCTGTTCGATCAGGTCTACCAAGGCCTTGATGAACCCTCCATCGCCGTCGCCAGTGACGCCATCGATCTCATCTATGACGACGCAGATTGGCTTCCCCCGCTTGACGTCGCCCATGTGCACGGTCTCCGTGCCAACTACATCCTTGATACGGTTCTTGACTACGCTCGCTGTCCTGTCGTCGGACGCATTGATCTCGAGCGGCTCGTACCCTGCCTGCCGGGCGAGGACGTGCGCCATCGTCGTCTTGCCGAGGCCAGGCGGGCCGGTGACCAGAAGTATCTTCCTGCTCCTCTGTTCATCACTTAATAGTGACTTCTTCTTACCAGCGGCGGCGGCAGCGCCAAACACAATCCCATCCCAGCCTTTGAGCCAGCGTAGAATATGTCTGTGCGTACGTTCGTCGCCGAGGAGGTCCGTGAAGCGTTTCGCGCGGTACTTCTCCGTCCAGAGTAGCTTTCTGCCGTTCTTGTCGAGCTTGGCCGTGTTTGCAGGTCCACGAATGTCGAGTGACTGGACGTCCTTCGCGAGCTCGTCGGCTGCTGCGGCAACTCGAGCGCTTTCGGCATCCGCTTTTATGGCCTCCTTGAGAGCGTAGATGTCCACGCCGTAGTGTTTCCGCTGGTAGCGTGGGAGCGTGGAGTTTAGCTCCGCTTCTTCCTCGTGGGACTTGCTGACCAGGGAGTCGCGGTATACTTTGAGGTGGGTTGCCGGGTGCTGGAGGAGATGGATTACCTCGCCCGTGGACGAGATGACTCTGACGCGGACGAATTTGTTCGGTTTTGGCGTTGGTGCTGTTTGGGCCGTCGAGGAGAAGGAACTGGGGAGCGCTGTTGCCGACGAGGCTGGTGCTGCAGCTGAGTCCTCGAGGGTGAACGGCATGCCGTCCATAGTGTCATCCAGACCCCGTGGATCTTGATTCTCCTTATCGATTGGTCTGTTCAAAACGCTCAGTTTAGGCGGTAACCGTGGCGTCGGGACGTCGTCGGGGTCTTCCTCTATGTTGAACGGATTGCTGAACGCCTGGTCGTAGATGCTCTCCTTCTCCAGACTGCTATTACTCTGCTCCTCGACCGTGAACGGGTTTGCGGACATGCTATCCGCAGCCTGTATATCGTCCTCCATCGCGAATGGGTTGCCGTTACCCGCGCTCTCTTCCATGCTGAATGAATTGTCGCTGCCAGCGGTCTCCTCTATATCGAATGGATTGCCCATCTCCTCCGCGGACCGCTTGCGCGACGGCGAACCGGTCATGAAGGGCGGCGACGAGGGCGGGACCTGCACGCCCTGCGAACTCGGTAGGAAGGGGATATCGGTGAACGTCGAACGGTCGAAACTAGGTTCGAGTTCGTATCTCTTCGACGGCGACTCTATCATTCGTCAACGTCAGTCATCCGTCGCATACTCGTACAGATCTAAAAGAACAACAGACATGGATGAATTATACCTGGGAATTCGCAGTCGCTTCGGAATCCCAAACTCACACCCTGCGGAACCGTATGCTGAATGACCACGCCGGCTTCCGTGAGCTCTTGCCTGCGCTCCCGCGCTGTAGCTTCGACAGCCTCGCGTATATCCTCGCTGGGTGGTAACGCCGCCTCGGTTTCCGGGCCGCAGCACTGCTGTTCTTCGAGCCCGAGCAGCTCGTCGGCTTCGGGGATGTCGTTGAGGTCGGTGAGGGCAGTAGGGTCGGAGTCGACGTTGAACGACGAGAGCGAGAAGTCGGAGGGAATGTTCATTTGCAGCTGCTGCACCAGCGAGGGAGGTGATGGGGGTAGTGGGCTGTCGACATGTTTGCGAGCTAGTGTCGTGAAGTCCAATCGACCGACAGGGGTCGTCGTCCTTCACTTCATAGCAGCGTTTACGCGACGACAACGCGACAACCTCGCGTCGGCGGCAACCTATGCTGGTGATGACTACGAAGTATTGACTACACGATAATGAATGTCGTTTTATTACTGCTGAGTATTGGAATGGGCAGGCCGTTCCATTCACCTCGATCGAGATCAGATATAATGTCAGCTCTCAATCAGATCTGGACCGCATTCTGGATCTGACATTTGAATGCTAATATTATAACATGAATCGAATGTCTGGGCGCCACAACTCTCCTCACGCACAACGTCAAGTTTGCGCCTCAAGGCACGCTCTCCATCGGAACTTCCAGGCAGCGAATACCAACATTCAACTGCAAGCCCGTGAATCCATCTATCCAGAGCGATACCTAACAAATCCAATCACCGGACGCCACGGGTTACAGAAAGATTGAGTGTTCCATCAAATTCGTATAGCATGATATGCGCACACATATACCGACAGATGTAGACTTTATTTTCAACCGTCCACCAAAGTCCCGCAGTATCTACATGCAATTGTATACAGTTGTATAATTTATCCCATCCGACAAACGTATACGCATCAACCGCAGAATAATAAAAAATAACGCGTATATATTAGACAGGGCAAGAAGAATAAATGCCCCAATACAAATATTCCAAATTCACAAGCCAATACAAGCACAGCTCGTGGGCAAGAAATAAACGATACATATAGAAAACATGTAAATTTGAATATTCAAATCCAAACCTCTAGCGGCCATCATATCATCATCCGCCAGCTAGCATTGGCCACGAAGCAAGTACTGATTTATATATGGATATATGACAATGAATTTTTATGCTTTGGCAACATGTCCATGTTCCAGCACTACTACACTTTGCAGCCAACATGGCCGCAATCGCTGCAAGAGCGAATATTAATACGCTATTGTCTTCAAGATGGTCGATTCTCTTGAGTAACCATGTATTGGATTAAGACTGTTTTCTAGAATGAACGAAAGTAAGAAAGGAAGAGGACAATCTGGAAGGGCTCCATAACCACGAATCGATCTAACACACGCACGAAATTTGTGTATAATATAATGAGAGGCATGCATATACGACTTCAATCGACAAATTCACAAACTCGAGCGATACACGCACGCACGCACGCAACAACATAGATAGACAGATAAATTATTATATAAAAATTTCCGTCAAAGAAAGTAAGAAGTTAACTCCAACATTCGCGTTCGTAATATTTGTAACCGCACAAAAACTCAATGAACGAAAGATAGAGAAATAGAGTAAAATAAAAAAAGGGAATAATATATATCAACTAAATAATCTTATAGCAATATCAAACAAGAACACACATCCGCCTGCTATGCCGGACGCACTCGCATAATCGCAAGTTGTAAAAACAAAAGCTTTAAAGACAAGAGAAAAAAAAAAGGTAAAGGAGACCCAAATTACGTACGTACGTACTACAACCTGTATACCATGCCATGCACTGCACTACCAAACTGTACTAATCTACTTTCCAAGGTAAAAACAAAACCACAAAAAACAAGTTTTCCGACACGAACTACATCTGCGCAAGCTGGATATCAATCTGCGCATCCAAAAACTTCCGCCGCTCACCAACAAGCTCCGTCTGCAACCGCTGCTCCACCAGCGCGCGCACCTGCTTCTTCGTAACGCTGTCCAGGTCGACCGCGTTCAAACAGTCCCGCACAACCGCGATAATCGTCGCATCGTCCGGCCCCTGCAGGCCCCGCTGGAAGTCCAGCACGCTGCTAGCCGGCCGCGACCCAGCGTACCCGCTCATCGCACCGGCACCGCCCTGCGGTGACAAAAGGTTGCTCCCCCGCGGCATCCCGCCCGCCGCGCCGTCCTGCCAGTAGTCGCCCACCGCGGACATGGCCCGACTCGGGCTCGGCGCACGATACACGGACTGCGAGCTCTGACGGACGCTCTGGCGGCCCAGCGGTGACGGCGAGTGCGAGTGCGGTGCAAGGTAGGGATTACCACCAAAGTGCAGCGTGGAAGCCGGCTTGACGGACGAGTACACGCTCTGCATATCGTCCATCTCGTAGCCCGCAGCGCCAGCCTCGTCATAGTACTTTTCAACGTGCGTGGCAACGCGGCGGCCGGGTAGGTTGTGCTGCGCGGCATAGTCGTCCCACGTCTGCAGCGGTATCGAGGCGGGATCGAACTCCTCCTCCTCGACCGCAACAATCTTCTTGTCACCCTTCTCGCCGAGCACGATACGCGTGGAACCCCACGAGAAGTCGTCTTGCTTCCAGAACGAGTACACGGGCAGCACGAACGAGTAGATCGGGTACGCGAGGATGTAGATTATCATCCAGCCGATATGCTGCCATTGTCGCTTGATCAGGAAGATGAGCGCCTGCAGACCGTACACGGCTGCAATCATGATGAGCGAGATCCGGGGGAAGGCACCCTGCGGGTTGACGGCCTGGTAGATCAGGTAGACAATGTACGCGCAGGTGGACGGAAGCAGAACGGTACCTATTCACCGCACGTTAGCATGCCGCAGTACAATCATATCGCAAACAGGGGAAACTTACCAGCAAGATCGATAAACACGACGAATCTCATCGAGAACAGACAGAAACCACACATGTCCTTGAGCCACATCAATTCAACCAAGTTGTGGATGGTAGAGTTAATCCACCGACGTCTCTGAGAGAGCAAGACGCTCCACGTCTCAGGAGCGGCAGTGAGGGCGTACGCATCCGGAATAAACTTGAAGCTCATGTGCGGGAAGTGCTTGGTCATCAGCGTCGTCAGGTAACGATCCTCACCGAGAGCCAGCAAATTCTTCTTGTGCAGCGTGTCGACATTGCCATCGTTGTATTCGTTGATAACCTTGTCCGAGATGATCAGGGGCCTACCCTTATCCGCGGTCCGAAGACGGTACATGCAGAAACTACCCACATCCGTTAGCACCACACATTTTTAAAAATAACGATTGGAATGGAAGGAACTCACCATCCGGGAAGACAGGTAACGGATCCAAACAGCGATTCGAACGATTTGGACAAGTGATGCGAGATGTAGTATTCGTAAACCTGAATCATAGTCCACCAACTGCGTTCCTCGTTCTCCAAGCTGGTCTCACCGCAGATACCGGCAATCTTGGCATTGTTCGCGCAGGCAGCAATCAGACGGTTGAGGGAATCTTCGCGGACGCAGGTATCGGCGTCAACCATGAGCATGTACTCGTACAGCTCAGGATCCACACCGATGACATTGTTGATCTGATGGAACAATTCAAGCTGAAGAGGCGACATGGGCGTGCGGTGGTGCACCTTGTTGAGGAAATCCATGAGAAGCACCTGCGAGTCACGCTTACCGCGATTACCGGGCTTGGACGTCTCGGATTCCTTGCCGACCTTGACAACGACAATGTAGGGCACCACGCGACCTTCGTATTCGTAGAGACCAGAGTAGACTTTACCGTAGTTGAGCTGCTTCGAACCTTCGCCGACAGACTTGAAGGGGAGAGCGGGTGGGTTGACATTGGGATCGACGCCGAGAATATCAAGCACAATCTGCGGTGTGGGCTGGTCGTTACCGCCACCGATAACCATACCGTCGCAAATGATGAACATGAGCTTGCGCTTGTTCTCGTAGTTGAGGGCGGTCAGGGAGTCGATGGCCTTACGAAGGGAGTCTTCACCTTCGGTATACGCGGGGACCTGGCAAATGACAAACTTGTCCTGCATAGACGGCGACTTCTTACCACCGAGCTGAAGAGCAGCGATAAACTTGATACCAATGACGGCACAGAGAATGACGGCGAACGAGAGCAGAATGTAACCTTGAGCCTTGCATCTCGCGGAGTCACGAACGTCAAGCTCGGCAAGATGGAACGCGTTGTCGAGGCAGTTCTTGTAGTTCTTACGACGGTTAGGCGGCAATCCGTCCCGGAACAGCGCTGTGATGTCGCCACCAGGGTTGGACTGGACCATATCGGTAAAAGTCTCATTGAAGAAGCTGAAGTACCGGTCACCGATCAACTTCTGGGAATAGAAGTAGTTGGTCAGATCGTAGACGTGTCCCTCGAGAATGAACCACATGCGGGAATCACGGAGACCCTGTCTGGCGACTTCGTTCTTGTCGATGACAACACGACCCTTGTAGTAGTCCTTGAGCTTTGGCAGGAAGCGCTTCTTGTACCAGTTCGGGTCATGCAAGTTCGATCGGCTGTCAGGTTGGCGATTGCCAATAAGATGCTCGACAGTGGGGAACTGGATCGTGTTGGTATCGTTGGGGCGAAGGTAGACACTCTCGTCGGTAACAACCTCAGGGCAGGCGACAGTCAGCGGCATCTGGAAGTACGGCGTAAGATCGAAACCGGCAATTTCCTTCATCGTGGAGCCGAGCACAGGGGTATCAGTGTCACTGTGGTCAATGCGCCAAAACTTGGAGATATCATAGACAGTGCCGTTGACGGAAACCCAGAAATCATTCTCATCGGTATGGAAGCTGACTTCCTTGGCGTTCCAGGTAACCTTCATTTCCGGACAGATGATATCCGCGAGACCGATAATGTAGAATGTCAAACCAGCGTTCGCAAGCATGACCAAGAAGAAGAGAACGACCTTCTCTCTCCACGCGAATCTGACATCTGGTCTACGCATGCGGCCAACGTAGCGGAGCAGAAAGGAGGGGATCAAAAAGGTGAGGAACCAGACAAAGGCAACCCATGCGCGACGTCCGATGGTACGGGGCGCCTTTGTGACTTTGCTCTTCTTGGCGATTTCCTCGTCCTTGAGGGTGTCGGGATTGTAGATATCGTCGATGCCCTTTTCGTCCACCGTCGCAGCACCGATAGCTCGGGGAGGAGCCATGGACATCGGTCGGTTGATCAGGCCGGTGGCCGGGACATCGAGTTGAGAAGCACCGCTGTTGAGAAGATTGTCGCGGCTCTCACCACGCGTCAGGACGCCACCTGCGCCCATGGGAGGGAAGAAGCCGCTGGTGTTGCGGGAGAGGGTGTTGAAGGTGCCAGGGGTTTCGGCAAAGGGGCCGGCTCCCAACATACCCATGCCGGGCTGCATATCAAGCATCGATTCGACCTGCCACCAGGCAGTTTCGCTGAGCCAGACTCTTTCTTTGCCAACGACGGCCTCGCCGTTGCTCCAGCTCTTTTCGATGACCCAGGTCTCCACGCCGTCTCGGCCGGAGAGGCAGCCGAGGGTGTGGTACCGCTGGTAGATTTCATCGAAGTCGAAATCTGCGGTGAAGTCCAAGTGCTTGTTGCGACGATTGGCCCACTCGACCAACCGCCAGGCACGAATCTGTCGGGAGACGGTGGCAGCCGACCAACCCGCCTGTGTGGAGAGGGACATGGCCCGGTTGTCCGAAGCGGCAGACTGGCCGTCACTGGGGGCGACGGAGAGATGGAACCAGGTACGGCTGGTGGAGAGGACGGACATGACGTCCAACTTTTCAAACTTGAGGCCGTTCTCCTCGGGGAGCAGGATCTGCTTGAGGAAGCCCTCGGCCTCGACTTCACGGCCGACCTTCTCGACCAAGCCATCTCTCCGGTCCTTCTCGTACTCCTTCTCACGCTTCCTAAGCATGTCGCCCTCGTAGTCCTGAATAGCCTGCCTCATCTCGCGGAGAACCGCGCTGTTGACGGGGGTGACGTCGAGGCCATCGTCCTTCATTTCAGCGTTGATTCCCATCTCGTCGTCGAATACTATTCTCATCGACAGGGCCTTGGCTTGGGCCTCGGCGGGGATTTCAACGAGCGAGATCGCAACGGTGTCGCCGTTGTTGCTATCACCGGCGGACTCCTTCTTAGCGTTGAATTGCGCTTCCATGGAGGCATTGGCCTTGTTGATGATCCAATGCACCAGGGCTTCGTATGTGGTCCCGATGAACTTCTCACGGTCTTCGGAGCCGAGTTCGATGAGGACCTGAGGGCTGATGCCCAACAGGCCAGCGACATCCTCGCAGATCTCCTCGACTTCCTCGTCGGACGTCAACACGCTGGTGGCATTGCCCAATTTGAGAAGACCAGCGAGGACGGACAAGACGCCGCGCAGAAGACTGCCCTTGATACCGATTTCCCTGAGCCCCTGTCTGAAGTCCTCGGCGCCGGCAGCATCGTCGGCTGTCGGATGCCACGCCGGTGGGAAGTACGTGCCCGAGCGTCGGAGGAGCTTGTACTTGTCGGGCGATTCGAGGGAGAGGTACTCGCGTTCCTGCGGCGATGAAGCCGAGGAAAGGAGGTAGTAGAACACATCGAAGCCACGGTAGCCGACCTCAGCGGGGATGTCGGTGAGACCCCTGGCGGTGTCGATGCCCTCCGGTGTGAGGGCGATGGAGCAGGAGACCGGGTCGCCGTCGAGGGAGATGTGGTGGGTGACGACCAGACCGTTGTGCAGGGGCGTCTGAGGGGCCATCGGGCAGAGGGCGTTGAGGAACGGGCGAATAGTGTTCAGGGTGTTGATGAGGATTGTCGGCTGTCGTGGGAAGCTGGCGAGCAGTGGCAACATGGCGCCTGTCGTCAGAGACGGGGCGAGAGACCTACACCAGGTTTCGTCGTCAGTACGTTTCCCCTTCCAGTTGTAAGTCGAATGACATGTCTACTCACGCAATGACGACGCATTGGTCTTCTGCCCGTCGCCGGGCGTGCTCCCACGCCCTCATGGCGAGCGATACATCGATGGTGTCGGCGCCAGCGGACCCGACGCCCGTGTTCATGGTGCCCGACGAGCCGGACGCAGCCAGGGCGCTGGTGACGACCACGCTGGTGCTGGCGTCGATGGCGAAGGAGGAGCCAGCCTGGAAGGCATTGTGGAGGGATGCGATCAGGTTGGAGGTGTTGATTGTGCCGGACGCCTGGGGCGTTGTCGACAGGGTGCCGGCATTGGAGTATGCGGAATGGCGACTGGCGTGCGCCATTTCGTCGACTGGGAGATCCATGGCGGGTTAGCAGGAGTACCGTACAACAGCAGTCGAAGGGGGGCTCTCGACTGGAATTTGACAGGCACGATGCGAGCAAGGGAGGGAAGGGAAGAGGAGGGAGTAGAAAGAAGGTGAAGAGATGGAGAGGGGGGGTGAGTAGGTAGGAAGGGAGTGGGTGAGTGAGTGAGGTCTCGCGTGCAGGTCGGTCAGGGGGAGCAGGATGAGACGGACGGAGGGGACGCACCTGCTCTTCGCAGAACACTCGGCCTGGAGACGGCGGATGTCTGTTATGCCGCGGGTGACGGGCTTGTTCGCGGGTCAGGAGCCGCAGCGCAGCGGCCGTCGTCGAAGCTGGTGATGCTAATGTGTGAAGGGAGTTGGGTGAGGTCGGAGCGAGGTCGTTGCGGCGTGAGAGGACCGTGACAAAACAACAGCTTTTGCGGAGTGTTTGCGCTTCCGTTTTCGGGCGAACGTCGTCAGGCAGCTTTTATTTTTATTCTCGTGAAACGACAGTAATAAAATAATAATAAAACAGTAGTAAAATAGAATGCAATGCAAGAACGATGGTGGTAAAACGACAGTGGCAAGCGGTCAATGGGAGCAAATGCGTGGAACGAGCGCTGCTATGCGTGTGGTAGTGTAGTAAGAGTGGTGGTGTGAGGGAGGGCGGGTGTTATTATTGTGGTTGGCTGTTGTTTGGGGAGAAGGCTCCGCGGTGCTTAGCAGCTCTTTCCTGCGGGCTGGGCGGTTGCCATGCGTCTATTTGCAAATGCGCACACCCCCAAAAATAGCCGACAGGAGCTGGGCAGCGGGCTCTTGTTCTTCTTTGTCCTTCGTGTCCGATGCTGTCTCGGGCTCCACCACGACCACGGTATGTAGTATGTATGTCAGATTCGAGTGATATCGGAACTATATTAACTGCTCCGGCGTTAGACCTGTCGATGGCGAGGAACGAGCGGAGGGCTGCTGCTGATGAACGAGTGAGCAGGCGGACAGGCAGGCTGAAAATTCAATTCAACGACCGTCGACAGAAACCCCAAAGCATGCACACGCGAGCAACCAAGCAGGCAAGCAGGCAAACGAAAAAAGGAAAAACGAGGGTAAACGTGTATAACGAATGTGACCGTGGCGACGACGAGTGACGATGGAAAGAAAGCAGAGAGAAGGGAGAGAAGAGGAAGAAAAAAGAGAGGTGAGAGTGGAGCGAGAGCGAGTGAAGGGAGTGGAGAGAGTAAAGAAGGAGCAGCAGCCAGCAAACTAGCGTGTGTGTGTGCAATACCCTGGCACTGGCCCGAGAACGAAGAAACCGGAAAGGAGTCCGCTCTGCGTTCACTTCGGTCGACTGCGGTTGGTGCGTTTGCCTGGGACCCCGATGCAACCGACCAGCCAATATGTACAAGTACCAGCACTTACTTTCGTCAAAATGTAAAATTGAATTTCGATTGTCACAGGGCCGCAGAATCAAATCAATCAATCAATCGAACGAATGCTTCTCGCCGGGCCGGGTGCAGCAAGCAGCATGCAGGGAAACCAAACAGGGCCGAGCAGAAGGGAAGGTGCGCAAAAAAGGAGACCCGCACCAGCAGAGCTAAACGGTTGTAGCAGTCCGGACGTGTGAACATGAACAGCGTGAAACGCACAACGTAAACCGAAATATTCATTCGGGGCGTGCCGGGCCTGACGTTATGTTATAATGTGAGCGAGGCATCATGGGAAATATGCGGGCCTCCTTTGCACATTCACGTTCGAATTTCACGATGGACAGACCCCATTGTACGTGTGGACTTCGTACTACGTACGTGGTACGTACTGGCCAGATATCGGCCTCATGGCATTGTCCGGATGCTATTCTCCGATCGCTACTTCTTCTAACTGACGACAATCTACGCCTTCTGTCATAACGGCTCACATCTGAGACCTCCCTTGCATACCATCATGCCACAGATCCAACGAGGCGCCCGCTGGGCAATATTGCAATATGTATGTAAAGGCATCCTCAGCCGTCCATGCAGGAGGGCAAAACTCTCCCCAGCCAGCCAGCCGAGCGGACAGCCAGCCCAGCGAGCGAACTAGCCAGCCAGCCAGCCAGCCAGAGCCGTCGCTCCTCCCAAGAGCCATTGACACGTCCTGTCCGGTCCTAATCCTATCGTTCTGCATATGCTATCGCACGTAGACGGGACGGGACACGGTACAGGTCTAGCGGCGCTGGATCCGGTCTGGAGTCCTGCAATACCGTCTCCACATATACCACGAATCTGTCAAAGGGACCCTGCCAGGAACGGACCTTTCGAGGAACCACCATCAAAAGAACCATCGCATCACGAAAAAAAAAAGTAAGGAAGGAGGGAACGAGGAAGGACTGACCGAGTGAAGCTGGTGGACGGCCGGCCGTGTTCCCCGTCGTCCAATGGGTTCAATTGCCTTCCCATCTGCATGTGCATCTTGGAAGCGTCCGTGCATGGGGTTGTTCTCTGACCGAAATTTTACGTTTTTCGTGCACACTGGCTAACGTATGTATGAGCAGGACTTCGCCCCCTTGCTTGCCCTCGATCAGCTTACCTGCCCTCGCCGCGTCCATTTCACACAGCATCATCCGGCGTCCCAAAGGGTAGTGTTCATCCGACGACCAGCCCGAGAATGCGACAGCGAGCTGCCCACGAGGCATTGGCTCGTTCATTCATTCATTCGTTCATTTAGACAAAGAGAAGGCTGGTGGTGTTGCATTTGCCATCCTTTCGTTCATTCCTCGCACGATCGATCGATCGATCTATGACTCGACCGCCCAGCCAGCTATAATCTGACGTGCACTCGGCCCGGTAGTAGCCACAGTAGAGAAATGTTGACGTTCGCTCGTTCGAAGCCGTTGAAATGACCCAATGCATCGATCGTCCGTGTAGACGCCTGCCCGCAGCAGCAAAGAACCGTCGTCCCGATTTCTATCATTTCCCGACGCGAGTGACAGGAGTACATGCATTACCTAAAAATCGCAGTCGGGGCCCCTCCCCCCGGCTCAGGTACCGATACTTTGTGCAAGTGCAAACGGTGGGTTCGGCGGTACCTGCCCTGCGTGTGTGGACGCCGGCGGCTCAGGTACTGGTACATCTGGCCCTGCGGAGGGCCCCTGCGCGCTAACCTTAAATGCACGCACGCACGCACGCCCACCCCTGACCGAAAAAAGAAGTTTTTCGTGCGGCGGGGCCATGTCGTTTGAGGCAGCGGGATGGCTAGAGCGGATTGGCCGCCACCTATTTTTGGGGCGATCGGACAGGCGTGGCCCCTGTAGGCTACATTGCGGGCAATTTAATTTTAATTTTTCTTTACCATTTTACCATTTTGTACGCAAGTATAATTTTTTGTAGCTTAACCCTTGCCAGGCCCGGCCTGAAGTGGTAAAGTTTTGGAGATGATGTCTTCTTTTTTTTCTCCGCAGTATACCTCTTACTAAGTAGCATTTGGTGCTGTGCTACAGGATTCGATTTCCGTCGATGGGAATTTAATGGTCTGATATGATATGATGCTTACAGTGTGAGTTTGTAGCTTAGCTTAGCTTATACAGTAGTATCGCAGCATCGTGTATTTGGCACGGCGAGCTTGGCTGTACCTCCGCAGCTGCCCACAGTGCTAATCGGTACGAGGTCGATCTACATACCCGCCAGTCGGGCTCGATGTAACTAGTGCGCATATGGTACACACAATCGATTCCTGTATACATAGTACTATCTCGCGACTCAGGTCTGTCTACACACGATACGAGACAGAGGGCGGTGGTTACATCGGTGGGCTGAACCTTCCCATCCATCAATCACGCACGCCTGCTGTCTGCTTCCCGTGGCCCCCCTCGCTAAACAAACGATCGAGCGACATTGCTGTTACTTAATATATCCTCACCCCCTTGGCTGGCTCTCCGCCTGCGCAATGAGGTTGCAATTTCACCTCTCGCCACGGTTCACATGTTGCAGCTGGGCGCGGCGTCCAGCTGGACTTTTCTCGACTGACTGACAGATGGATGGATGGGATGGATTAACGACAGCCAAGAGCTGCGACACTTGCTGAAAGGAGGCACGATGGTAGATATAGATGCGGCTGGCGAAACGTGTGGGCCAATCGGATCGGATCTGAGGCATCAGCTCCTACCTCACGTTTGTTCCGAATGCTACGTGCTATAGATTATTTATACACAGACTCACAAGTGCTAGTATAGCTTATAAAACAGTCGAATTCGACCGTAGGAAAACAGACGGACAGGCATCGGGGGTACGTAATGTCAGTACGTGCCTGTGTTTATGCCGCGGGTAGCATTTGATAGTGCATTTATTTCGCCCCTTAAGCCTTACATAGATGCATGTATTGCTTCTATGCTGGTCCGCTAGCTAGCTCTTTGGTGAGTGGGTGGGTGTCAGTGCTCGTACCGAGCAGAGCAAGAGAGGAGGAAGGCAGCGTCTGGACGTCTGTAAGAGGTATCGAACTACCAAACCCGTTAAATCCCCGAAGGCAGGGGGGCCTGCAGAATTGGTGGTGTCGATGCGAGAAGAGAACGGAAGAGAACAATTAGGGGGGCTTGCCTTGCCTTGCCTGCACCCTTTTTTTGCCTGCCTGTCTGCAATGCTGGAACGGGGGGAGAAAATTTTCGAGTTCCGTCCAGGGGCTGTCGGAACGGGCGTTAAGAGTTTGGATCGATCGTATACGTATGGCATATTCTTTTTTTTTTTTTTTCGTCTTGAGGGATTCTTGGGAGGCCGTTTGCAGGCGGAGAGTGCGGCCGTCAAGTGATCTAGGAACGAGCGTGTACGAGGAATGGGGACGCTCGTAGCGGATGGTGGTAGCATTGATCGTATTCTATCAATATCCAAGACGTCACGATATAGAAGTATTTTGAACTTCCAGCCATGTGTAGACAGACCATCAATTAGATCTAGCTGGGAAGACAGACCCAGTGATTGTAGAGTACAGGTATACGGACGGTCTGGTGGATGTGCAGATATCTGCAGATATATGTGCGTAGACGCTTTGGAGTGCAGATATGGTCACCGCCCTACGATGTCCTGCGTGTGCCTGGCCTCGACGCAATGCAATGCAATGATGGATGCGCTTGCGATTGATCAATATTGATGCCATCGTGAAGCGATGATGTCGGTGCATGACGCCTGGCCGGCGGATGGTGCCTGCAGTGGACCGTCCGGTGGTGCAGTGAGTATGTATACTTAGCAGCTTTGCTACTTGGCGATATGGCCTGGCCCTGCGTCGTTCCAGGCGGGCCCCCGGTAGCGCAATTCCCGGCGGACCGGGCGAGTGCGAGCCAGCTGCTCCCTTTTATTCCTGCGAGCGAGCGAGCGGTGCGCTTTGTATAACTCGAGGCCTGTTAATGTTGTGAGGGTCGACGGCGGGAATGAAGTCAGTTGCGGTCCGGGCTGACGGGTGTCGACGATATTATTAGCCACAATTCTTAGCTCAGTCGCAGTTGGTAACTCGCATTGCCAACTGACTGCACTGCACTGCTGCAGATATCTGCTGCATCTGCTCCTTTGCTCTGATTCAGATTCATTCGATTCTTACTACATGCTACATACATTACTTTAGCTCTGCTGGTGTGCGGTAACCGGACTGTCTGGTATTCTCGTCCACTCTCGTTTCATAACTCTGGAATACTACCGTCGTCCGATCGTTGGTTAGAGCATCGCGAGCTGCCTCTGCTAGCTGCACTGCAGCGCGGTTTCGAAATTTGCCTGCCAATTTCCGTTGTCGCCTATACGTCCGAAAATACATCCATCCTTCGTCCGCTGCGTCCTTTGGCTGCCGGCCCTTTTCGCTCGTTCCCTGAATAGCCAGACGGACGCGTTTAATGCCCCTTCCCTTACTGCTATGCTGCTGCCGTAACTGAGGAGGAGGCTGCCCGTTAACGTTCTCTCCTGTCCTGTCCTGTCCTTCGCTTTCGTTTTTTCTCTCTCCTGTCCCTGACCAGTGCATCGAACAAAGCCTTCCCGGGTGCTGCATTCCAGTTCCCAGTTCCTGACTTACCAGACTTTTCCTTCTTTCTTTCGTTTCGTTCGTTCGTTCTTTCTTTTCTTTCGCCCCGTCCCCACCGAAGCTGACAGAGGAGGCCCTTTCCTGCCTGTGGATCCAAGAATTGCAAATAGCTGGGAGTAAGCCTCCAGCTGGCATTTTCACTCCGGGACAGGCGGCCGCCTTTCTCTCCGTCGTCTGTCTGTCTGTCTGTTGCCGTTGTCGTTGCTGCTCGCACCCCTGAGGCCCGCCCGACGACAAACGACCGCCGTCCAACCGCACCAGCCATAACAACAGATCCCAATCCCACGCCCTCGACGCCCAACGTCACCTCCCTCCCATCCACCCAACCACCACAACCACCACCACCACATCCACCAGATCACGACATCCCGACGGGCCGGACTGCGAGATAATCCCATCGAGGCATCGCTCTCCCGTCGTCCACGATGGCTGCCCAGGGCAATCAGCCGCAGGCGTCGCTGCCGTCGCTGCCCTCCCACGTCCAGTCCGACACGCACCTCACGGCCCATCTCGCGTCTCGGTTCCATCTGTCGCTGCCCACGGCGTCGATATCCTCCCATGCCCTCATCAGCTTGAACACGTACACGACCGCCACGGTCGCCGGCGTCGAGTGCGAGAAGCTCGCGGAGCGGATGTACAATCGCCTCTGCCAGCGGGCTGAGAATCAAGCCGTTCTGTTCCTGTACGTTCACCCTGTCCGTGATTGACTTTTTCTCAGCCGATTGAGCTGGCATCTACACCAATGACGGAAATGAAAGATGGATAGAAGTTCTATTCTGTACATTGAGTGAGTTTTTTTTACTGACGTACTCGTGTTTGTTGTGCTACAGTGGAGAGTCCGGTGCCGGCAAGACGACCCTCCGGTCACATCTCCTGGCTTCGCTTCTCAGCTTCTCCTCGACGCCCCTGTCCAACAAGATCTCCTTCGCGTCCTTCCTCTTCGACACGCTCACGACCACCAAATCCACCACGACCCCAACCGCGTCCAAAGCCGGTCTCTTCCTCGAGCTGCAGTACGACAATACCTCGTCCACCCTCATCGGCGGCAAGCTGCTCGACCACCGTCTCGAGCGGTCCAGAATCTCAAACGTGCCAACCGGCGAACGTAACTTCCACGTCCTCTACTACCTCCTCGCCGGTACCTCCCAGGCCGAAAAGGAGCATCTCGGCCTCAACATTGTCGGCAACACCGCCACCAGCGGCCGCAACTCCGTCAATGTCGGCAAGCGATGGCGCTACCTCGGCCACCCCAGCCAGCTCAAGGTCGGCATTAACGACGCCGATGGTTTCGACCACTTCAAGACCGCCCTGCGCAAGCTAGAGTTTCCTAGAGGCGAAATCGCGGAGATTTGCCAAGTCCTCGCGACTATCTTGCACATCGGCCAGCTTGAGTTCCAGAGCTCGCACGCCTCCCGTGGTGCCGGTGACGACAGCGGTCCGCTGGACGGCGGCGAGGATGTCGTCGTCGTGAAGAACAAGGAGACGCTTGGCGTCATCGCTGCCTTCCTCGGTGTCGCCAGCGATGCGCTCGAGGTCAGCTTTGGGTACAAAACCAAGACTATCCAGAAGGAGCGGGTCACCGTTATGCTCGACGCTAAGGGCGCCAGAGCTAACGCTGATGACCTCGCGCGTACCCTCTATTCGCTGCTCGTGGCGTGGATCGTTGAAGCTGCCAACGAGAAATTGTGTGCTGTCGAAGATACCGTTGCCAACACCATCTCCATTGTTGATTTCCCCGGCTTCGCGCAAACCGCTGCGCCCAATGGTGCCTCCCATCTCGACCAGCTCCTGAACAATGCTGCCACGGAGGCTCTTTACGGGTTCACGCTGCAGCATTTCTTCGAGAGGAGCGCGGAGCTTCTCGATTCCGAGGAAGTCACCGTCCCCGCAACCAGCTACTTTGACAACGGCGACGCTGTCAAGGGTCTGCTCAAGCAAGGTAACGGTCTTCTTGCCATTCTCGACGACCAAGCTCGCCGCGGCCGCAGCGATGCTCAGTTCTTCGACAGTGTCAAGAAGCGTTTCGAGGGCAAGAACCCATCCGTCGAAACCCTCGCAACTACAAACGTGACCCTGCCAGCCACCGTCACCGCCACCTCCTTCCGCGGCGCCTTCACCATCCGCCACTACGCTGGCGAAGTCGAGTATCCGGTCCACGGCCTCCTCGAGGACAACGGTGAAGTCATCAGCGGCGACATCATGCAGCTGATCCGCACCACCACCAGCAACTTTGTTGCGGAACTCTTCTCGTCCAAGGCTCTTAGCACGCAGCACCACCCGCAGGAGAAGACCGCCATCGTGCAGGCTCAATTGACGTCCAAGCCGCTGCGACAACCTTCCGTTGTGCGGAAGAATGGCCCGCGGCCGCGGCCAAAGATCAAGGAGGAGGCCCCGACGCCCGAGGAAATCGAGCCGGAGCAGCCGACCAAGGTTGGCAGCCAGACGGGTGCGGCAGGCCAGTTCCTCGCAGGTCTGGATACCATCACCAAGGCGTTGAACAATCTCAACACGAACCCGTACTTTGTGTTCTGTTTCAAACCGAACGATCGGAGAATAGCAAACCAGTTCGATTCGAAATGTGTCAGATCGCAGGTGCGCATATTCGGCATCGCGGAAATCTCGCAGCGGATCAAGAATGCGGATTTCTCGGTGTTCATGCCGTTTGGTGAGTTCTTGGGCCTGACGACCCAGGAGAGCTCGATCGTTGGCAGCGAGAGAGAGAAGGCGGAGGCTGTCCTTGACGAGAAGCGGTGGCCGCCGAATGAGGCGCGGTGTGGCTCTACTGGTATCTTTCTCAGTGAAGCCTGCTGGGCTGAGATCTCGGGCGTTAGCTCGGGTGCTTTCCACCCCACGACCACCGTTGGTGACCGCAAGTTGAGCACCGCTGGTGATGAGGGGCTGCCGTTTGCCGATTCTAGAGCGCATCTGATCGGTGAGGCTGGCGGGCTCGGGTACCTCGGTGCCAACAAGGACATCGACGGGCGTTCCGACGCCGGTGCGTCCGCGTTTAACCATGGCGATATGTTCAGGCACTTCGACACGCGTGAGCAGATGGCCGAGAAGGGCGCGGCAGCCCGCGAAGAGGAGATTGACGAAGTCGTCGTCTCCGCTTCGAGAAAGCGGTGGATGTTCCTCGTCTACTTGCTTACGTTCTACATTCCTGACTTCCTCCTCACCTGGCTTGGCCGGATGAGGCGTAAGGACGTGCGTGTGGCGTGGCGTGAAAAGCTGGCCATCAACATTCTCATCTGGCTGAGCTGCGGTTTCGTCATCTTCTTTATCATCGAGTTCCCCAACCTTATCTGTCCCAAGCAGGATGTCTTCTCCATAGATGAATTGTCGTCGCACAACTATGACAAGGCCAAGAAGACCAGCACGGGCGTCTACACCGCCATTCGCGGTGAAGTGTTCGATCTCTCGTCCTACTCGACCCACCACTACCCGCCGATTATCAAGCCTGAGGAGCTGCTCGCATACGGTGGCCAGGACGCGACGCGCATCTTCCCCGTCCAGGTTTCCGCGCTGTGCCGTGGCAGGGACGGCAAGGGCGTGAACCCGTACATCTCAATCGACTACATCAACCAAAACGCGACTGGCTATGACCGCAACTCTGTCTATCACGACTTCCGATACTCGACTAGCACTACGGACATCCGTCCGGACTGGTATTACGAGACGCTTTTGAAGCTCCGCGCGAACTACATGAAGGGATACGTTGGCTACTCTGCCCAGTGGGTCGGTACCCTGGGAAAGAAGCAGCGCCAAATCGCCATTATCGGCGATGATGTGTTTGATGTTACGCCCTATCTGACCGGTGGACGGCCCTACCTGGCTGTTCCCGAGGGTGCGGAGAGACCGGCGGACGATAACTACAGCTTGGAGCTCTTTGACAATACCGTTATATCTCTGTTCCAAGACCGCGCTGGTGAGGATGTCACGAAGTACTGGGACGCGCTCAAGCTCGATCCTGATGCGCGTAACTCTCAGAAGGCCTGCCTGCGGTATCTCTACTTTGTCGGCAAGGTTGATACGCGTAACTCCCCGGTCTGCAAGTTCTCTAACTATATCATTCTTGCGATTACCATTGTGCTGGTCTCCGTTATCGGGTTCAAGTTCTTGGCAGCTCTGCAATTCACTCGCAAGAATCTGCCTGAGGCTTTGGACAAGTTTGTCATCTGCCAGGTACCCGCGTACACGGAAGACGAGGAGTCGCTGCGTCGTGCCATCGACTCGCTTGCACGGATGAAGTATGATGACAAGCGCAAGTTGCTCGTTGTCGTCTGCGACGGTATGATTATTGGACAAGGTAACGATAGGCCGACGCCGCGCATCGTTCTGGACATCTTGGGCTGGACGGGCCAGGAACCCGAGGCGCTGAGCTTTGAAAGTTTGGGCGAGGGCTTGAAGCAGCATAATATGGGTAAAGTGTATTCTGGACTGTACGATACGCTGGGTCACATTGTGCCGTTCTTGGTCGTCGTCAAGGTCGGCAAGCCGTCGGAAGTTTCCAAGTGAGTGATATCCTGCCTTTTTTTTTCTTCATCTGACGGGCGGACGGACGGAGTGCTAATGTTACGTGAAATCGGACAGGCCTGGCAATCGCGGAAAGCGAGACTCGCAGATGATTATCATGCGCTTCTTGAACCGTGTGCATTACAATCTGGCGATGAGTCCACTTGAGTTGGAGATGTACCATCAGGTGCGGAACATTATTGGTGTCAATCCGACGTTCTACGAATATCTGCTGGGTATCGACGCTGGTATGTATTTCTTTTTGCAAACGGAGTGAAGTGAGCATGGCTGACGGGTGATTGCGTCTACAGATACTGAAGTTGCCCCGGATTCGGCTACACGCATGGTTTCTACGTTTATTAATGATACGAAGGTCATTGCTGTGTGTGGTGAGACCGGACTGACGAACGCCAAATCCACATTCATCACCATGATGCAGGTCTACGAGTAAGTTGCACCGCCTACTGCTGCTATTGCGACTGTTCTAACATGGTGAATAGATACTTCATCTCGCACAATCTGTCCAAGGCATTCGAAAGTTTATTCGGCAGTGTCACTTGTTTGCCCGGTTGTTTCTCCATGTACCGTATCCGCACAGCGGAGACTGGCAAGCCCCTTTTCGTGAGCAAGGAGGTCGTTGAGACTTATTCCAACATTCGTGTCGACACCCTGCACTTGAAGAACCTGCTGCATCTCGGAGAGGATCGTTATCTTACCACGTTGCTGCTCAAGTATCACCCGCGGTTCAAGACCAAGTTTATCATGTCGGCCAAGGCGTGGACCATCGCGCCGGACAGCTGGAAGGTTTTCTTGTCGCAGCGTCGTCGGTGGATCAACTCTACGGTGCACAATCTTGTTGAACTTATCCCCTTGTCTCAGCTTTGCGGTTTCTGCTGCTTCAGTATGAGGTTTGTGGTGTTTGTGGATCTGTTGTCGACTATTATCGGACCTGCGACTGTGGGGTACCTTGTGTACCTTATCTACACTGTGGCGACGGCACCGAAGGTTAACGAATACGTGATGGCGTTCATGCTGTTGGCTGCTGTGTACGGTCTTCAGGCTATCATTTTCATCCTGCGCCGAAAGTGGGAGATGGTATGTTGCGTTCCTTCACATTCACCGTTTTACGTGTCTCGCGTGGGAAACATGCGAGTTGGGTTGTGATCGTGGCTAACGAGTTTTTTTTGTGGCTTGACAGATTGGCTGGATGATTGTTTACATTATGGCGATTCCCGTGTTCAGTTTCGGTCTGCCTCTGTACTCTTTCTGGCACATGGACGATTTCTCCTGGGGTAACACTCGTGTGGTTACGGGAGAAAAGGGCAAGCAGGTCATCATCTCTGACGAGGGCAAGTTTGATCCATCTATGATTCCGCGCAAGAAGTGGGAGGAATACCAGGCCGAGCTCTGGGAGGCACACACCTCGCAGGACGCGCGCAGCGAGTACTCCGGCATCTCGTACGGCACCAAGCCTGCGGGCAGCGAGTACGGTGGTGTTGCGCCCAGCCAATACGACATGCCGTTGCCGAGGTACACGAATAACGGCAACGGCAGCCGCTTCAGTCTTGCGGCGTCGGACATGCTGGGCGGTGCGGGGATGCGGGAGACGAGGGAGGGTGTGGAGTTGATCAGCATGGAGTTGCCGTCTGATGATGCGCTGTTGGTTGAGATTCGAGATATTCTCAAGACGGCGGACTTGATGACGGTGACCAAGAAGAGCATCAAGGCGGAGTTGGAGAGGAGGTTCGGGCTTAGTTTGGATGCGAAGAAGGCGTACATCAACTCTGGTAAGTTTCTTTCCTTCCTACGTATCTTGTGATTTTTTATCGTTTGGATGTGGGCTGACCGCTGCGTGTGTTTGTGTGAACAATAGCTACGGAGGCGATCCTGTCGGGGAACCTGTAGTTGGATGCGATGAATGAATGGGTGTGACTGATACCACGGGTGCATACATGTGCGTGCGCGCTCGCTCGCGCACGCATACTTACCTTACCATACATGCCGTACCGTTTGAATGGCGGGCGGGAATAGCATTTGGCGTGCAGTAATATTGGGTATCGCGGTTTTGGAATTTTTTTTCGGCATGCATGCGGATGGTGGTTCGTCGATTGCGGGTTAACGTTGCAAGGAAGAGAAGAACTTCTTTTCTTATTATTATTATTTGGCTATCCATCCATCCATCCATCCGTTCGATCGATTGCGATTGCGGAATTAATTGCATTTTGTTGTCTGTGTCTTTTGCTTTTTTCATGCGTGCATGCATGGTCTTTGTTGGTATACCGCTTGCTTTTTTCATTTTTGGTTTTTGGTTTTTTGTTGATAAGAAAAGAAAGTTGATCGATATGCATATATGCTTGCTTGCCTATTCATTTTGCGGGGTGGTGGGTGGTGCACGGTGATCTTGTTCATTTATCCGTCTTCGTTCGTGCACGATGCGAGTTGCCGTGTACGTGTGCGGGTGAATGAATTGATGGGTGGATGGATGAGAGTACAGGTCCGTGGCGCGGGGGCGGGGCCGGTGGAGATGTCGATTCAATCAATGCATCATGCATGTGCGTTCGGCGGACGGCTCATTGCATCGTTCGTTCGTTGTTCCTTTTTTCTTTTAAGTTTGCTTTTTGGCGATGCAGAATGGCCGGGTGGATGTGATGCATGTGGCGTGTGTATTTCTTTTCTTTTCTTTTTGAATGTAAGAACGTATAACGTGTACGATAAGCGACCGGGTCAGACAAGCGACCGGGTCACCCTCCTGGTCAAACACCCCACCAAAAACCCTTTCATTAATATTGTAGTCAATATCTATTAGAAAATTATAAAAAAAATATTTTAAATAAATATAGATTAAAATAATCTAATATTATTTTTTTTAATTTTTTAAACCTAATATTAAATTATAAATAATTTTTTTAATTTTTTAAAAAACAACACATTTTTTAGATGTTTGACTCTAAATATCTAGATAAATTACGAACGAAAATCTTTAAAAATTAAAAATTTAATAAACTATTATATAATCTAGGCCTGTGCTAAGCCATTATTTCTTATAATAAAAATTAAGTTCTAGAAAGTCTTCTAAAGTTGGTACAACACACCAGCTATTTTTTCAAATAATTATATATAAAAATTTAATAAAAAAATTTAAAAAAAATCTATTTTAATCTTAATATATTAAGATTTTTTATTTTAATTTTATTTTAATTTTTTTAATAAAAATTCAATTTTTTATAAATTTTTATTATAAACATTAAAAATATTGATATTAAATTATATAATGTATAAAAAAAATTAAAAAAAAAAACTAAAAAAAAGGCTTTTTTATATTAAATCCAAATTTTTTTTTTTTATTTTTTTTATGATATTTTTATATATAATTATTTAAAAAGTAGCTGGTGTATAGCTGGTGTGTTGTGCCAACTTTAGAAGACTTTCTAGAACTTAATTTTTATTATAAGAAATAATGGCTCAGCACAGGCCTAGATTATATAATAATTTATTAAATTTTTAATTTTTAGAGATTTTTATCAATATATCATAGAGATATTTACTGGCGAACACCTAAGACTATGTGTTGTTTTTTAAAATTGTTAAATTAATTATTATTAATTTATTTTCATATTAAAAAATTTATAAAAATTATAATTATATTATGTTAATTTATTTTTAGCTTGAAATATTTTTTCCCTAATTTTATAATCAATATTTATAAAAGTATTAATAAAAAGGTTTTTGGTGGGGTGTTTGACCAGGAGGGTGACCCGGTCACTTGTCTGACCCGGTCGCTTATCGTAAACGTTATATACATATAATAATTACTTTTTTTCTAGAGTCTGCCGTCTGGGTAACTTGGGGGTTCTTTGTCTGTTTAATCATGCTTCGGAGACCCGAAGGCCGGTTCCCGTGTGAGTAGTCCAAACGCATGCAGTCTCGAGGACGATATTCTATAGCGCCTAGCTTTGAGGCTAGACGATGTTGTCTTATGATATCGGTTTGTTGCATGCCTATTTATGCTTGGGCTTGTGTCGAGTGTGCGTGACTATCGAATGATGTAGGAAGAGTTCATGCAGGGAGCCGAGCTTGTTTCTCTCTATAGTCGGGTAGGAGGCTAGATCATAGCTAGCATTGAGCTGAGCGCCGCGACGTTGTAAATTGTGACCTGGGGAGTATACACTGGTAGGAAGCGTTATCACATCGGGATAAGGGCCCATAAGAGGTCTTCCGAGTGAAATTTAGCCTGATGCACGTATCCGGGTGCAATGTCGGCGAACGTTTTAGTCGTCTGCATGCAACTGTTGGAATACGCGCAACTTGCTTCTCAATTGAACAACGGATTGTTCCGGTAGGATAAAGCGTGCTTCAAATGTTGGATTTTAGAGTTGAGTTTCAAATTTTGGTGAGTGGGCCAGGTCGTACCATGCTGCACGGCTAGCTACAGGAGTGACAGCATTTAGTGCGTGCTGTGCCGCGGCCCGAGACTAGTGCCATGATTTGATAGATGTGAGATCATCTTAGTCTAGTCTCGGGACCTTGATAAGGATTGATCAGGGAGATATCGACGTGTTTAGTTAGCGGATAGCTTTAGTAATTCTCAATGGCGTGAACATATGTCATGAATACATACGTGAAAAAGACGGTATCCCGAGTCTATGATTAGGGTCAGCGTACCCGAGACTGGTCTATGGTCCTCGACGTATCATCCCATATCAGCTAGTTCCATGGATATCGCAGTGCACGGCTAGCTGCAGTATCTGGGAAGAAAAATCGAGAATAAAGCATCTGGCGGACGGGCCTCGAGGTAGTCTAAGCTAGTCGTGGACTTCCTGTCTTATTATAAGGTAAGTACCCGCGACTAGGTAAGAAGGAAGGATGACCGAAGGCATGTGCTTGAGGCTTTGCCCAGATCTACAAATTGCGCGGCTCAAAGGTGCGTGTGCCTGCAGTCCCTCTGATTTTAGGGCAACCGAAATGATAATTATGGCTGCAAGTTAAAGCGCAGTAGCGCGGATACCAGCAGCTGGCACAGTTTCAGGCGACGAGACCGCTGGGGGCCTAGGACAATGTTCGCTTAATATAATGACATGTTATCAGCCCAGCAAAAAATTGAAGAAATGACGATCGAGCAAATGCATTGCATGACGCAATTAATTCACGGAATATATGTTCAAATCTCTCCCGGAAAGCGATGTCATATCGTATTACGTAATTGTATGAAAACATTTGGTCGAATTTTCGAGCCAACTTAGGTGGAGGCTGTATTCCCTGCACGCACGCATGTATCCTTGATGTGTGTATTATATCTGGTAAAATGGTCCCTGGGATGGCATCGCACCGGGTAACTGCAAGCATACAGTCACTGCGAGCTAAAGTGTAGACGAAATGGCCTTGCACGCACGTTTTATGACCTAAGGAAATTTGGAGTAAAACATCCGGTCATTCTGGAAAGAAAACAGACGAGAAGCATCTGGCCGCGCCTATCGGTCCATATGCCCAATTCATCCAATTTTATATTTATAGGTACCATATTATCATTACCGTAGGGTGAATCTCTTGTGTTTGTCCCACCACATGTGCACAATGTTGGTCTTTGAGTAGATACTGTATGTATACGGCTGCCGGTGCTAGCGCCGGCGCATGCAACCTGCCGACTAGATAAGGTGACCTTTGAGCATATGAAGAATCGAACATTCGACTTGGGAAATGGTCACCTCTGGCAGGCCCGGCCAATTGGGCGGTGGATTCTGAGACATATAACAAGGTGATCTCAGTGCGACAAGGAACAAGATTTTGGGTTCTGCTGGTATCTATGGATACATGGATGCGCTGAGCCCATGCAAAACGTGAAGACGACGCAATGTTGCATATATTGTGGTTTACAAGGTAGCTTACTATGAATCCGCAGGTCATCCTAACTCGTGCGAATGATTGTGACCGCGCTGCAATTACCCATCTTAAACCTGAGGTTACACAATGCAAACTGTAGTGGATTATAGCATTGTCAGCTAAATCAGAATACCACATACGCATACTAGCACATAGAATATGATATCGTATACGACATCGTCATGTTGATGGTTTGGAACGCATATGAAAATCAGGACCGTAGCGTTAATTGACGCACGTTTCGACCAGGGATCGAGGTCACGGTCAGCACCCAGCCTAGGCAGACATTGATATTTGTAACATTTTTTCCAACACAGCGATAATATTCTACAACATGCCATATGGTTACACGAAACAAACAGAGAAAAGCTCTTAACATGACACGTTTAAGTTTATACTTGCTACTATGCACGCACCGCCCATGGAGTACGGGCAGAGGGGCCGGCGGCTGAACAAGCTCGATCTAGCTACCGATATCACATATCCTGCAGGCCAGGCCTATCATGATATAACGGCCGACGAAAGAAGTTTATGCCCCGTCAGTTAGCAACATGCATGAATAGAGGGCTATCAGTGGTATACGTGCATCCTAATAGCTTACAGAGCTGCAATGGCCGATAACAAGATAGCTCCGAGGTAGCTGCCGAGAAGCTAACGAATCCCCGCATCCAAATGTTGGAACCAATGCCAACAGCTGCAAGGGATCCGATATCCTCGACCCCGGCTTTGTTGGGACCGGCACTAGGCAACGGCGGAATGTACTCTTTCGGCAATTCAGTCGAGTTCAAAAGACTATGGCTTCGGCTGATGGGGAGTAGCAAAGACTCGGGCGAATCTCGTCAAATCGCTCAATTGATTGATCTTATTTCATATATTCCACTGGCTGCTGCTGTATATCCAGATAGAGGCCGAAAAAACCTCTGATGAGTTTCACGAAAACGGCAGCGGCGGCAAAGCGCATTGTTTCTAAGAAGGCCGGGAGCCGAAACATCTGGAATACAATCAATCGCGACTCAAGGAGGTAAGATATCATGATATCGGAGCATCGACTTTATGACCTAAGTCTGTTCTCACTTCCCTGAATGTGTGGGTTTCTCGAAGTATTACTGTCCCTTGAACGCATATCATCCAATCATAGTGCTACCCAGGTCGCCGAGCTAGAAGCAGTTTGAACTATATTTTTTATAGTCATATAGTCAATGATGAACTCGGCTTGCTTTGCTCTTTTTCTGGTGTTACGAATGTTTGGAGTTTCGAATGGTGCGATTCATATATGTCGCCTGATATGCCGGGTAGCTGCAACATATAACCATTTTGCATCGTATATCGTTGTCGGAGTCAGGCGCATACTACGCTAATCGCTCTCATCCTAATCTGTGTCACTTGCGTCTTTCAGACTTTTGGGTCCGGCGGCTGGGACGGTCTGCGATTACACATGACCGCGAAAGATAGACCGGGTCACAGCGTGTCAATGGCTTGTCGTTTCAGGACAACATGATGATATGAATAGGAGGAGCTCTAAACATAAGCACCTCGTCGAAAATTATCTTCTTATATCGGGTTTGAAAGTTGAGAAGCATCTCCCGCTGTCCCTTGCCCGGCCTTGCCTATAAATCCAATACTTGTTCTGCCGTGGTTCTCGAAACATCACCAACCTGAACACCAAGCTCTCTGAAAGTTCTGAATCTCCGTCCTTCGAATAGCATCTACATCTTAATTCTGCCTCTCTATATATACATACATAGCGGATACAAAACAAGAAAACTAGTAAGTCACTTGGGCTTATTATATTGCGTTTGTCATTGTTCAAACTTGAATCTATAGAACCGCAATCCTGTCTATTTGCTTAAATTGTAGAGGATTACGAGGGTGATCGTGACTGATATGCACTTTGATGATATCTACAATGTCGGAGCCATTTTGTTTCTCAATTGACTTGAAGTTGATTCTCGCTCAAGTGAAAATTCCGGACGATGAGCTCTTGCAGTTACTAACGTTTATTCATATTAGTACACGGAATTGAACGTTAGCATCGCATTACATTACGGACGTCCTTGGTCGCCTTCTTAAGCTAAATTCGCCTAATTGATCTCAAATGCCAAAGGATATATAGCGAACATGTGTCAGTACAAGTCCATGGTATACAGTTGCACCCATCCCGTCCGCGATAAGCGCTTTGGGGCGACCCAAGTTTGCATAAAGGGAGGACCGTACGGCAATCCAGACTGTGTGGATTACGAACCGTATCCAGTGGAATACGTGGCAGACAAGCAATGTGGTCGCTGCACCGATCGGGGAATAGCTCAACGAGAAATAGACAGGATACTTGTGCGACTAAATGGATACCAACCAGGTAACATTACGTACGGGATTCTCCAGGCAGAACATGCAGTTCAGCGACAGAGACTCATTGATCTTCAGACTATGCCGAATTTTCATCCCCGAGACTAGTCATCTGGTAATGTTCGAGATGTATGCGGCTGGGCATTGAATCGTCTTGAAGTCGCAATCTGGCGAGGTGCGGGGTTGCAGCTTTTAGCAAGGGCCGGGGAAGGACATGATGAGGAATTAAGGACCTCTGGTATTTTGGTCCTGTATTTCCTGCTAACTGAAGTTTGTTTTGTGTCGCAATTGGAGTTTTGAGTCTATTGCAGTACACCCAAAGAGCCTGTCAAATTCAAATGCTACTGTTATTCTCCATTCTCTCTTTTGTTTCCTCTTGTTCAATGTTCTCGTTAAATTTTTTGTCACTCTTGTTTGAACTCTATAGCAATAAACAATCATGTCTGCAGTTGAGTTGAACTGATGTCTTTAGCGGGGTGTGGTTCTGGGATCCCGATAAGCATGGAGATCAAGAGACAGAAATATATTTATTACGATAGCAAATGGTTACGCGCTGATTTCCGGATATATATTATGTGGCATGCGTGCACTTCAAAAATACAACGATATCGTGTGTTGTTAGTTTGCAGGCAGCCGTTAATGCGTTGCTGATGAATAACTCTGACCAATACGTTCAAGTTGTGCATACACAGCAGTTCCCCGCTTCGAGACAGGTCGACACGCAGACTAATTGATGCACCGAAGGCAGTTGGCGCCGCCAAGCCTCACGGCCGTTCGAGGCGATGCGGAGCCTCCATCGCATCGGCGGAAGCCGCGGTCGGTTTTGGGGGAGCAACTGGTCCATCTGAAATATTTTAATGCGGTGCGGCTGATACAATTACAACGGACCAAAATTTAAAATCCCAAGTCGGCGGAATTTGCCAGCCCTGCAGTCGTTACACAGGATGTCCGCATGCATCAGCCTCCTTGACCGAATACAATGCAATGCATCCGGCCCAAAATTGCAGAGTGCATCGCGGGCAACATGTGCGAATTGCACGTCTCGAACAGGCTGCTTGATTGCTGTCGGCGGAAGCAACAGAGGTCTCGGCGACAGCCCAGCCGGTCTTGACCGGGCGGCCAGATGCACGAGAGATGCGAAACCGTCTGCGCTACTTAGTACAGCCGAGACAGGGGCCGGCGGTCCAATTTAGTAGTCGGCGCGCCCTGCCCCAAATGACGGAGCAGCGACCTGCAATTTCCACCGCTGAGAGCAACTAACTATCGCCAACCTGTCTCGGCGCCGGCCCCTCGAAAGGGTGGCGACCCTTTTCCTTGCATGCGCACGCGGATGCATAAATATATACACCACGAGGCAGCCTATAGATAATTAACAATATCTCCATCACTATCATGCAGCGCTGCCTCCCCCGCATGCCTACTGATATCTCGACAACGGCGACTCAGCGGCTTCCATAAAGGTGACCCCGGATCCAGGTTCAGCCGTCCCTCAATGCGTCGTAACGACCGCTGTCTTTCTCCTATCCTTTCGTATTCGGCACAGCCTTCGCGAACAACCTGCCGCTGCACTCCCTGCTGCTGCTGACGCTGCTCTCCTTTCCAATTGTCTTGCTCTCAGAGACGATAGCTGTTGAGTGCAATCCCAACAACAATATCACAACAATCGCGAACCTCGTATCGCCTGCGCCGCCCGACCCCGAAGTTTCAAGATCAACATGCGGACAATAGCAAGAACACCACTCACCTTCCTTCTTGCCTCCCTCTCTCTCCTGGACCTGATCGACGTCGCCTCGGCTGCTGCGAACCCAATCGGCCCGAATCCTAATCCCAAGCGCGGCCTTGTATACGTCCCCGACAAGGAGAATCCGAAACCACAAGACGACAAGGTCTGGGTACAGGCCGGCAGTCCGCTGACATGGTACTACAATTATGAGACCAAACCGACCCGCTCGCTGGAAGGCGGCGCGACACCGCTGGAGTTTGTGCCCATGCTGTGGGGTGACTATGATAACACGCTCATCAAAGACGTAGACGAATTGCTGGCCAAGGGTTATAAGATCGAGTATGTCCTCGGCTTCAACGAACCGGATAACCCGGCAAACTCGGGCACAGGCGGCAGCGGCGTGCCGCCTGAGTCTGCAGCCGCGCGGTGGAAACAGTCGATCGAACCTCTTGCGAAGAAGGGGATAAAGCTCGGTGCGCCAGGCGTCACGGGCGCGCCGTCTGGGCTTGAATGGCTGAAAGCGTATGTCCCTGTCCCCGCTCCCCTTCCCGCTCCCCTCACTTCTCCGCCGAAGTTTCTAACACCTCGCAACATCTAGTTTCATGGCCGCCTGTAAAAACTGTACATTCGACTTTATACCGCTGCACTGGTATGGCAACTTTGACGGTCTCGCGAGCCACCTGGGCACCTACAGCGCTGCCTTCCCAAATCAGACCTTCTGGTTCACCGAAGTCGCGTTCAACCACCAACCCGTCGAGCCGTCGCAGGAGTTCTTCAACCTGACAATGGAGTATTTCGACCGTATGGAAAGCGTGGGGCGATACACATGGTTCGGCTCGTTCCGGAGCGACGTGAGCAACGTCGGACCCAACGCAGCACTGCTGGATAAGAACGGCGGGCTGACGTACATTGGTGCATGGTATCTGAATAAGAACTCGAGAGATGCAGCGTCGGTGACCGGTAGCGATGCTTCCCGGGCGCGTGTGGCTGGCGTGTCGCTATCGATTGTTACGGTGGCGGCCGTCATCGCGAATTGGCTGGTGTAGACTGACCAGCTCTATAATACCCCTGGGATCATCTCGGCCATCCGTACTAATTTTGACTTCTGATTTGATCTGTATATATTCTCACTTACCCAGCTTCCCCTGCATGCCCATCCATTCTTTACTGTTGATGATATATCGATAGGGCATCATACTAGGGACTGTCGATCAATATTTAATATTTGCTGGCGGTTCGTTCTTTGGCGTTTAGTCGGTGCAGTATTGATATGTATATATATGGGACATTTGGGAGGAGTATACATGAGAAGCAAAATCTGATCACAGCACCGGGCACAGAGTTTCTTTTACATACTTACCCACAAACAGCATGAATTATAATTCGAGGTTGAATACGAAGTTCCCCTGATTGACTTCCATCCGCTGGTTAGAATTTAGTGTGCACTTCAAGGCGATTACTCGAATACGAATGCGATCGTATTCCTTTCATTTCCCTGCTGACGTCAGACATCTTGACTCCCAGCGTACTCTCCACCAATCGATAACGAAGGCAGGTGCAAATTCATCCATGTCCCACCATAGGCCCAGGCCTCTAGCATAACTACAGTTGTATCTTTGTATCCCGGGTACGACAACAGGAAATATTCTAACCAACAAATTGTTTTTTTATTGATTTATTTCATTTCGTTACTTCATTAAACGAGCGCCCAGCCAGTGCTATCGATGATGCATAGCAGTAACGTTAACACGTCCGTATAACCTCCGCCCAAGTGAAACCATTCCCAAGCACCGAAAGAATGAACGCATCCCAAGCCATCCATGCATGTACCATATTGAATACCCAAAGAACACCTGATGAAAAAAGAAAGAATAATAAAAGCAAGCCGTACGCATGTAACGCCCATCCAATTTCATACTAGCCCACCCATAGGTACCGTACCGTCATAACGACAGAGCGACACTGGCGATTTCATATCCGCCGGCGGACAAGCCGCCGACCCGATTATCTTCCACCACCAAGCCCTATATTCAACCTCTCGTAAGTACAGATTCAATTGATCTACTATTTTATTGTCAAGCTTAGATAGGCAGCATAGGCGGGACTTACCGGCAGCGAAAGCCAAATACCAAGTCCTCGAGGCGCCGTCGTCCAACCAGCTTGCTGAGAAGCTGGGCGACGCGAAGAAATTAAACGCCGTATAAGGCGCAAAGATTGCTGCATTCGCCCATAGCACGCCCTTCCACCCGCTGTTCATCGCATCCGTCTTACCCTCGAAGAACCGTAGCCATTCCTCGAGACAGAATTGCTTGGAGCGTATATACGGGGAGATGGGTGTAAGTGGAAGCATATGGATGCTATGTCATACGCTCTGTTAGTCTGCTGGATTATACTAGTCTGAGGAGCTTAGAAATGTCTACATACCCTTGGATAAACTCAATTGAATTGCCAAAGTAGGTCGTGTGATCTACTTTATTCTCGAAGAGCTATCATACCTATTAGTCGACCGTCCCGTAATTACCTAACAACTCTATATAGTTGCGGATTTTAATCGGAAACTCACAATGCCAGTCACTTTATTCGCGATAAAGTTCGATGGCTGGTTCTTGTTGTCATTAGAAAGCAAGAAGTAGGCATTGAGCGCCCTCTTCAAGATTGCCAGCTGCAAGTTCGCACGAGCTTCCATATTCTGGTCGCCGATGGCGTTACCCCACAGCTTCATGGCGTACGAAAAGTTGTAGTCCTCGGAGGTGGATTCCTCGTCTTTACCGTCCCCACGAGCGTACAGTCCCGTCGCCCAGCTGTGGCCCATGAAGATGTCAAAGTTGCGAGAAACAGGGAAGTACGGGTCTTTCGTGGTCGGGTTGGCCACGTCTCGGACGAGGTTATTGATCCATTCTTTGTTGGCGTTGAGCCAATCGCTACTGCCATATGTGACCTTCTCGATGTGCACGAGGAGCGCGGCAGCGTAGATAAAGTATCCCTGGAGTGGTATTTAGCTAAGTTATAGCTTACACAGTCGACTATAAATGTGTAGGATACGTACGTAATGGAAATGATGGTCGTTGTAGAATGCGTTTCCAAAGTCTTCGCCATCGTTACCGGTTCTCCACCAGGAAGACGAGACGAGACCACCCCATTTGGCTGGAAGGATTGTCAGTACTCTTTCGTAATAGCATTGATAGGAAGGGATTATATAGCAACATACTATCATAGACGAGAGGGTAGATCTGCTTGTTCGCAGCGAACCTGCCGATGGCGGCCTTGAGTTTGTCAAGACCTTGCCTAACCAGATTGGCATCCTTAAGAATATCGCATGCTACCAGCACGATCTGGGCGTATTTAGCAATCGCCTATATGATATAACCGGTTAGCCACGTATCCATCTGTATCATTCACTTCTCACAAATCCATGTCACTGACCTTCCCGGAGAAATATTGGCTGGATAGGTTGGATGCATTTAGCACATCAAAGCCAATATCGCTGGCAATAGATGATCTGATCGCATTGATTGTCTTCGAAGCCCAACTTCTATTTGAGCCAGCAAGCCATCCAACGCTCACCGGCATATCGGTTTCCACCATCGTCCAAGAATTGCTGATGATGCCGGTCATCAATCCTTGCGTGAGAGACTTGAGTTGCAGGCTCCCAACAAGCTTCGACCTGGTAGTCGAATCAAAGGAGTCAACCTGATGCGGCAGGGCGTACATGAACGGTGCGTTCGCGACGCTCCCGCCGACCTTGGCGAAGTTGAACACATATGTGCCGACTGTGCCGGAAACGCTAGCGGAGACATTAATATCCGTGACAACGGTACCAGCCGCCAAGTCAAGAGCAGATTCCTGTGCTGTATTGGCCAACTTTGCAATTTGTATGGTGCCAGAAAAGTTACCCGTGGCTTGGAGAATGCTGTTGTTAACAAGCCGGAGCTCCAGCTCGCGAGAGCCAGAGTTGGGCGTGGCGTAGATACGCCATTGTTTCCCATCCTCTAGTGTTACGCTCCACTTCTGGCGGGTGGCGCCGTTTCCAACAACCGTCCCTGCGGCAGAGAAACTGCGGAAAAAGACGCCGGTGACGATCTTAGGGGTTAGGTTGAGATAGCGACCGGTGACGAAGCCCATCCCATGAACTATATTACAGGACATGCGTTTGGTGTTCGGGAATTGGCCTCTGTTTGCCCACAGATGAACAAGAGCAGAGTTAGGCTTGAGAGCCTCGGTGGTCACCGAGCTAGTGGCAGCGTTAAACTCAGTAGCTGAGAGGGCCATCGAGGTGATGCCGATTGGATTATAATAGTACTGAACAGGGTTGGCGCCAGGGTCTGGGCCGTACGCCTTTCGTTTCCGTTGTGTTAGCTAGGAGTCTGTTGCGGATGATGCTATGTGGTTTGCGAACTTACGAGTTGTGAGAGGTCAGTATGACTGATGGCAAGACCCCAGAGTGCTGGGTCTTTATTGACCCAAACTTGGTATCTTCATTGGTATGTTAGCACTCATTGTTCGTGACTGTCACCTAACGGAGTAGTGAGACTTACGGTTGAGCAAAGACTCCGAGATTTCCATTTCCAAGGACCAAGCTCCCCCAGAACTTGTTCGTCCCAACCGGGACACCATCCATATTAGTAACGGAGTACCGTGGAACTGGATGATCGTTCTTTCGCTCAAACATCGCCAATGGAGGGTTTGTCGAAATGGGCTGGTCCATAATGTCTACGGCAAAGGGACCAGCTGCCTTATTGGCGGTCGCGGCGAAAAATGCATCGTTCGAGCTGTTACTTCCGGCGCTGGGACTAGGCATAGGGACCGTGATTTTGTTAGAGGCGATACCTCCTATTGGGAATTCTTGGCCATCCTTCGGCGAGGAGAGAATGACTGGCGCCGGGTCCTCGATACTGAGCGCATCTTGAGGGACAGGATGGTCTCTGGTCATATTGTAGTTGATCAGTGTTGTAGGTGGCGGTTGAGTTGAGATGCAATATGTCCGGTTGTGAGTCCTTGTGGGTAATGTATCCTGAATCTTAGTGGGCAATGGTATCTGAGTATCGAGTATTCTGACTAAAGATGAAGCCGGGATAGACGTGTAAGCTTTTCTAGCAAGGATAACGCGATGTGCATGATGATAACTGCCACGATGTGGCAATACTGAGCATGAGCTCAGATGTATCAAGAAAAAGTGCAATATGAATAACGAATATATCGGAGATAATGTAAATGATGGGGATAGCTTAAGGGGCAGATGAGATGATATGCATCGTAATGATGTTGATAGATATTGTTTGAAATATGTAAAACAAGATTGCGCCCTGGTTGAGGCTTGAGAACGGACATCTGGCGACCGCCTCGCCACTGAAAATAGAGACACCCGCATAGTTTTGTAGAGCAGCTTTATCGCCCTGATGAATTCTAATGGACATGCAAATGAATGCAAGGAGATGCGGCACGCCAGCTACCTTATAGCTCTGAGCTATCTGGTATATGAACTGCAACCCGGCTGACCGGCGATGCGGCCAACCTCCTGGAATCCTGTCGATTCGCGGCGAGTTAGAAGGCTCTAGGGGACAAGACAGAACCTGCCATCTAGATATCTCGACCGGAACGCGCCTGCGACGGCTGGACTCCGATAAAGCGATGCATGGTAAGCAGGGTCTGGTATTCGTGGCCAGCATTCCTGGGCCTTGAGAAGCTGCGGGTGCTCACACTGGCCACCAGGGAACGCTGATGAGCGAACGTGTATTGGAACATGTTGCTAGAATGGATAAGGCCCGACCGCAAAAATTCCCCGGAGCTACCGGTACACTCGGCGCCACCTTGTGGCCGGTATGTGAGGTGGTTTACCAACAGCATTCTTGAGCCCTAGCTGGCTCTGGCCTTAAGGCCTTGCAGGGCTCGTGGATGCATCGCTAGAATGAGGCGGATCTTCCGGCAACACACTGCCTGTATGCGTGGAAGGCGCAGGTGGACTGGGAGGTACCCATCGCAGCAGGGCTCGAATTCTTTGGACGTGTGGAAAGTATTTCCAACCTCCATGGGAATGAGGCAGCTACGTCAAGATGAGGTTCGAGAGCACTAGATCGATATCTAGAGAAGGGAAGTTGCGTTGCCTGTGTGGGTGTCCCCATTTGGGTGTTACGCAAGCGCGTCACTTACTGGATTGGGAGCTGGCTGTGTTGGGCAAGCTTTCGGAAGCTGGTAGCCGAGCAATGCAAAACTTTCAAGTTGAAGCTGATGAACGCGTGGCAGGCGGAAATGACGGGTGGCACGAAAGCCTGGGAAAAGAAAGTCTGAGGTGGATAGCAATATTGATAAGTTGGTAAGTTGGTAGTTGGGGTTCTACCTGGAATAATTTATCCTTTAGGGCGAGGGGTTGGACCTTTATAGTATACTGACCTGCCCGCTTTAGTGGTACTCCTAGCGCTAGCTCTTGCGATGTATATTTAATGGTTAAATTAGAGGACAGCCGATTTTGTCGCAAACATAGAGGATTACCACTACTGACTAACCACTGGTCTAGCTCAGGTACCGGAACTGCTGGGGTAACCTTCCCACAGGGACTCCCTCACTGGATCGGCCAGCATCGCATCCCGGCAACCACCGTGCAAGAATGACGAAAAACCGGGGGACCCGCTGATATCACTGCATGACGTTGGGTCTGACTCCAGCTCGAAGAACTGCTCTCAACAAGCTACCATTGGATGCAGGGTATGATCCCTTGGTCCAGCGATGTCGTCACCCGGGCGCTCCATCTACTCGGCAGATCTGGGTTCGAAGACGGTCCCGGTGGTGTGGCACACTGGAATTAATTACTGGTATCGACGTGTCCGATGCATCGGATCATCTTTAACCCTGCCTCGCGCGATACATCGATATACTATCAAAATGCATCTGATTTTGCCAAGGAAATTATGTTCTCTGAAGAACTCTTAGAAAGATTATGATCATGTCTGCATTTGTATTGGGAAGCTTTGGTCAGGATGACGAAACCATCAGCGAGCCCATAGCGATTACGCTGGGCCTATCAGGAGTGACCGCTGCGGGAGCGACTTTACCCGGGCATATGGAACCGCGATATTGGAATATCTCAGCTCAAAATATCGATACAAATTGCAGGCCGTTCCCGGACCAAGATGCTGCATTCAGCTCTCCGAGGGTTAGGGGACCAGGATAAGTGAGCTGTCAATTTTTCTGTAATGCATGATCAAGAACCTGGGTACAAGATATCATCTCCTGGTAGTCTGCGCTCCTGCACGCATGCCCTCAGCTGCGCTAGCTCTCTCATGCGCTAGGATCAAAGCACCTGGCCCTATAATAACTGGATAGAACTTGCCGACACGTGCATATTCACCAACTGGCTGAATGCATCTTTCGGGGAAGCTAAAGGCATGTCAGATATCAGGACGTGCGATGATTACTGTCAGAAACCAGTGAGTTGCAATAGTTGGATCGCAAGTCAGCTACGGAAGCAGTATAGTTGCGACAAGCGAAGTACCCATCAGTGGAGCGCTCGCTTGTCGCATGCGTCCCGGAAAGTGGTCAGCGAAGGTCACTAGCGACCGTAATAACGCTTCTGGATTCTAGCCCGATATGAACACGCCATCCAGATCGACATCTGACCATAGGCAAATTCTTATCGACTTCCGTTTTCGCGATCGGTCTGTGCAGCAGCAGCAGTCAGCAGTTGAGCTGAAAGTTAAAGACCTAGAACACATGACGAGGTTGCGTGCAAGGATCATAAATTTTCCGTACTAAAACCGTTGCCGTGAAAACGGCCGCTTGGCATGCGGATAGGAGTAAGACAAGGTGGTACGCAAGAGCTAACAGTTCAGGGCCAATTTGGCTCAGCCTTGTGGTCCCTATCCTGAGCGGCTCCCGCACCCGTGCATCGCCAGTGCGATCCAAGTGATTGCAAGCACGATAGGCTGCAGACCCCACAAGCACAGATTACATAAAGCCGGAAGGAAACTCAAGTCCCGTGCCTTGATCTTGTTCTCCATTTTAATGATCATCAGTTTTTAATCGATGAGTCTTAGCGACAAATGAGGCAAATGAGCACTGCGGGGCCGCACTAGGACGGTAGCATTCTGACAGGGCTGGTTACACAGGTTATTAACCGTCGACATGTCTCGCGCTAACTTAGGACGGTTCGATCTACTGTGGTCACACTCGAATTGTCAGTGTGCATGCCCACGATATCTTGACATTGTGTCGCTATCAAACGTTCAACTCTTCGAAGCTTCTAGAACTAATTCAGAAAGCCATGATAGCTTCGAGATTAGGCCAAGACTAATACGGCGATGCAAACGGAATACGCGTACCATATTCAGCTCGGTCTAGCTAGCTCACATGACAGGACCTCGGAACCAACTTGAGAGGTGAGAATATATTCTGAAATATATACCGATTCTGCTATTTCAACCCCGTGATAATAGACTTAGTGTAGACACTTGCTGAGCGCACCATGCAGAGGAGGTTTTCTCAGCTGCCCGCAAGTTAGCCAGGTGCGCGAAAGCCCGGATGCTTAGTGCATCATGCAGCATAATTAAACATAATTTACTCGTTGATGATATCACACCACGAGATTTATCTTATCATGCATGCCCGTAGCGTATGATTCTGATTAAACCCAAATAAAAACGCCAATCCTCTTGCCTTTGTATAGTATACAGACGAGTACTAGCTTCCAACATATATGTGGTAAGTAAATGCCGGAGCGCCCCATTAATATTTCTACTGTGTATATCGGCATCTTCTGGGAGATATTGTCTGTACAACATGATATTCAGGTATTGCGATACTTATCCCGTGACAAAATCCATACAAGAACTGCCATTCTGCCAATACTTTTTTTCTTCTTCTCAGAAATCAATCATTAATGCAGAATCGTTCTGAGTATTGTAAGGGGTTGGCTACCTAATTGAACGATTCTTTATTTTATCACAGCGAATCTATAGCAATATGGTGGTAGAATCGATAATTTTTCAGGGTTGGTGTTTGAAACTGGTCTACTCTGGTCACGCAAGCCAACGTTGCCAGGCTTTGTTGATGTCGAGACTGCCAAATCCACCAGCTCATAGGATTCGGTTTCTAGAAAAAATAGTTTGGTCCACAAGATCGAGACCGACTCAATGATTTAGGACTTATACCGCTCGGGAAGGTTATGATGGAGGCCAAACGGCGGAACAGGCGTTATCGTCTTGCGCTTGCCAACCAATAGTTAAATGGGGCTTGACTAGATGGGGCCAGACGACGTTGGGTTGAAACATTCGAAACAGACTGGGTTCTTTTAAAGGCAATAGCAATGAGATCTCAAGATGATATTTACTTCTTTGACTCCTGTGCCTATGGTGAGTTGATGAATAAAGAGAGTTACCCCGCAGCCCGCTCATTCGTCACCAAGGATATCCGGAGAGCAACTAATGATATAGAACGACCTGTAGCGTTAATTCAGTTTGGGGAATTTCTATATTAATTTAGCAGTGCTTGAAAAACAGGAATGCGCAGACTTTCCCATTCTAGTTTAGTTCTTCGGTCAACTTAGTACCAGCAAACCAGCGGTCAACATACCAACGCGTCCAACGCACGCGCATACTGAACTGAACGAGCTGTGACGCTGGTGCCGAGACTGCTGTAACACAGCCAACTAGCCAAGCAGCTGAACAGCTGAATGAGGCTGAACGATTGAGAACACTGCTTCATAAATCTTGCCATTTTGGCTTTTGATAGATATATTGGTTTCATACGCACCACTGCACAGCCTCCCGATCCATCAATCGATTGTAAGTTAATTCTAACGGTCATGAAGGCCGTCTGCCGTCCTTGAACTAAGGGATTCAGGTAACATTTGCCAAAATTCGCTCTCAGGAACCGGCTACTGAATTTGAGAGAGACGCAAACAAGATACACATGTGTATTCTACTTTGCTATGCGTATAATTAAGCCCGAAGATATATATCAACGTCTACAGTGGCCAGGCGAGAGTCTTTAAGCCTGCAACTTTCTTTTGGGGTAGTTTCTTATAATTCATTCAAGTATCTTCAGAATTTGATCTGGGAAATTGAAATAATGAATAGATTGCTCAGGGGACGAACCCGGAGTGGTTGTATATACAGGTAAATCCAGAAGATATTGATAAGAAAAGAAGGCTACACGCTTCCAGAATCAAGATACATTTATTTGTCCCAGACGCTTTGTTTGCAAGACAGCGCGCGCGATGGGTTAGCGGAAAATCCCGCCTGGGCGAAAACAGGCCGACGCGGAAGATTCGTGTAACCCGCTTGGCATCTGTCCACAAGACCTACTATATATAGAGCTACCCTTACATTCAGGACTCAACCCAAAGGTGAAGTCACATGTAGTGGGTCCTGTTATAGGAAATTATAGTACGTGGTTGAAGCAATGCCAGTTGGAACACGGCAGAGACCTATTTTAATATGCAGCATAACGTGAGTTCAGAGTCCTTCTCTTCCGCAAGTAGGCAGTGCATGTATCTCTGCATTCTTGATTGCTTGCTTGCTGAGGAAGTAGTAGAAAATATAGATACAAGATTGATATTGCGGTGGACAAACATCGTTGTCACTACGCATGGTTCAGCCGTAGAGGTTGACCCGTGCGCGCGCCCATCGCGTATATAAGATATCCCCTCAGTCCTGAACATTCTCATCGGTATTTCAATTCGTTAGGAGGACCTGTCAATTAATAGACAACCACTTCGATCTCTTAACGATGGCTCCAACCATTTTTGCCTACATTCTATCATTTATCTTGATTACCGAAGCGGTGATAGCTCAACAGTATGGCGGGCTTACGCATAGAGAAATGTCTCCTGTGAATGAGGTCCTGAAGCGACAAACTGAATGCTTTCGTGGGCAGCGGCTATGTGCTCCAGGGTATTGTGGAGGGACGTGTTGCACTGATGCTGCTGGCGTGTTTCGTAAGTGCACCGCGAACTAGGACGGACTTAAGAACTAAACATTTGCGTGTGAAGAAGAAATCCGCTGATTCGATGCTTGTTTCCCGAATGTAGTCTACTCTTGCCTGGGTGGTTATAATTGTGTTGACAATAAGTGCTGTCGTAGGTATGTTTCTCCGGAGTACAGTATTTTAATTTTGCCAATGATTACGTGAGCTTTACGGATTAACAATCTTTTACAGTGGAAGGAGGGGAGGTTGTGTTAATCCCCTGAATTCAGCTGCCACCACTCCTACCAACTATGCTCCGACATCGACCCAAACTGGCAGCAGTTTTGGCCCAACCCCAACTAGTGGCGCAGTACGCATCGGAACCTCAGGAGTCGCATTATTTGTGGCTTTGGTGTGCGTATTCTTGATCATACCTTGAGCGAAAGAGATATTGGTAGAGGAGCTGCGGTTTCTATTCATTATTATCAGATTTTACGGTTAAAACAAGCTACACATACTTTCAAACGTTCGCTTGATGAGCTAGCAGGTCTATGTTAGCAGGTCTACGTTAGCGAACAGGGGAATCGGAATTGGCATCGCTATTTTCTTACAGGTTCGAAAGCAACTAAGAATCAAGACTTCAAGACGAAGTGTGTTCATGACAACAGCGAGACTCGGCGTCTGCCCCGAGACCAGTGTGTTCATACGTTTCCAACCGCGAAGTGTTGTGAAGTATTTTTGCCTTTTTAAATTTTCCTTTTTTTTATAAGTAATTAAGTGCATGTACTTACTTACTTAGGGTTGTGAAAGTGGCTTTGCAATTGCCTTGTCATGACTTTCGTCAACGGGTCCAATTTTATATAGAAGCTTTATTCAAGCAGTCCTCTTTCTGCATTTGATAAGGTAGTCTAGACACAAGGTGGTCAAGCACTTGAAGTATTAATTAATGTACATATACCTGTGCTTGGGAAGTAATTTTCTGGCTAACCAATCAGGACCGAGTGCTGTGAGAAACGTGTGCATTTGTATACGGAACTTTGTTGGGATTCGAAAGACAATATCGCAGTAGTATAATTTCATGCTAAGCTGATGAGAGAAGATGTGACCCAATATCCAACGAAGACGCCATGCTATGTGTATAATACAGTCGTATGAAAGACCAAGTGAACTTCATGAACGTGCTGCAAGCTGGGGCAGATGTTCATACGTCTATCTCGTATGTAATTTCCCTGCTGCAGGTCGCAATTTTACCAAATTCGCAAAACCGTATTCCTCAGTGGAAGTGTGGCGAGTATTCCATTCTTTCAGCTTGTATCCCTCCTCACAAGCCACTTTCCCAGGCCGCCTTTATTCCTCTTCTCTTTCTCTGCCTCGGCTGCAGCCTCCACCTCCTTCTCCTTCCGAGCTTTCTCTTCCTCTTCCTCTTCCTCCTTCTCCTGACGCTCCTGCTTGAGCCTTTCCTTCTTCTTCTTCTGCAGCTCTTTGATCTTCCGCTCCGCCGCACGTTCGAGTCGTTCCTTCGCCTTCTTCTCTGCTTCCTCGAGCTGGTTGATTTCATCGACCTTCGACTCCAACCACTCATCAAGGCAGTCCATCGCCTCTTCGGGGTCAGACTTGTGACCGAGGAGATATCCCTGGACCTGCGCAGGTGAGAACTTGCCCGACGGCACGCGTGATGCAAACTCATGTGCGAGCTTATTGAGCTTCTCATGGTACCGACGCATATACTCCTCATCAGTCATTTTTTCCTTGCCGCGGATGAAGTCCGGCAGATCATCCGGGTCAGCGTAGACGCCCCTGAAGATGCCCTCGAGGACCTCGATATCGGCGTGCTCGAATTTGATCTCCATGTCGACTCTGCCTGGCCGGATGAGCGCATCATCGAGCAGCTGACGGTAGTTTGTTGTCATGATGAGAATGCGGCCTTCGTGGCTGGAAATACCGTCGATGGCGTTGAGCAAGCCAGACAAGGTGACTGTGCTTTCTGACTTGAATAGTTGAAGCTTCTTACGTTCCTATATGCGTCCGAATTTCGAATTAGCAAATCCGCCACACCTCGAAGCTACCAAGATCATCATGGGCATATCACTAACCTCTCGCTTCCTGATATCGTCTGCATGATCCTCGTCGTCGTCGTCCTCATCCTGGCTCGTAAGTGCGGTGTACAGCCGCCCGCCGGGTCCTGGTCGTTTATCAATACCGGCACTATCGATATCCTCCATCAGGACGATACACCGCTTCGGCAGCTTCCCAAAGAGACCAAGCAAATTATCGTCAGACATCATGGTCGAAGCCAGCGACAGGCAGTAAATCGGCAAATTCAATTCACACGCCAACGCCATCGTCAGGGATGTCTTCCCGGCGCCGGGAAGGCCGTAGAAGAGGTATCCTCGCCGGTAAGGGAGGCCATGCTTGTGATACCAGTGGACTGTGTTCGGGGCGAGGTATTCCTTCATATCTTTCAAAAGACGTTCCTTGTCTTGCTTCTTCATAATGACCGAGTCGAGCGAGCGAGGTGGTCGAGGGTATCCGACAGACCAGTTAGGTGGGTAAGATGCTACAATCGTATGGATCAGGGTATTGGACTGTCGGTCGCGGAGGTACTCAGCCCGTGCTTCTTCAAGAAGGCATCGAAGCGCAAGCGGAGAACGGCCGATCGAAATCAGTGTAAGATCAACCTCTGGCTCTTCAAAACCATAATAATCATCCTTAAGTTTCCGCTGCATGAGGAACAGACGGTGCTTGTACCAGAAGTGCGAGAAGCCCGGGGCGGCGTTGTACTTTAACTTTGGGCCCAGAGAATCCTCGACAATGTTGAAGCCGTCCCCATCCACTTCGTTTTCGGCGTCTTGACCGTTCCATTTGGCATGTTCCCGATAATTCGGATTCATCTGGTTACGGCGGCAGGTTACGCCGAATAAACGCGAATCGGTGGATATATTGTGAGCATAAAGAAAGCGCATGATGTAGACGTATGCCTCGTCTGTCGAGCGGATAGTCGCAGAAGATATGAAATTTTCCGAGCTACAAGTAACCGTTATAAGCAACTGCACGCAGTGATAATTTTCCCGAATATATTATAACTTCATGAATTATACGGGAGGGTGAATTTCACTTACAAGAATCTGCTCATCTGGCTTATACCCTCCCAGGCATTACTCAGAAATCCAAACATGGATGCAAAGATTGTGATGGTAACACTGATTTTGACTGTACACGTACATCTATTAATACTGAATGATCCTCGATATAAATACTTCATGGTTGAAATACGTACCCAGCAATGATGGATCGAAGCCGATAGATGCGAGCATGTTCCCCATAAACTGACCGCCTGGGAAGCCCTCGCTAGGGTCCCCAGTAGCCGAAGCTGTCAGCCCAGGCAAGACAGCGGATATCGCCTCCATTGTGTTGGCTATGGAGCCTTGATCGATATTGATATTGTAGGCAGAACCGCAGGAATATCTCGGTGTGAGAGATCAATTCAAAGACAAGGGTTGGCAATCAAATAGAAGATATGGGTGGTGATGTTAAATCTATGTGGGCTGCTGGTGTTTATAATAATAGAAGCAGTCTGAGCGCCTTCGTCTCAGAAGGTTGCGTTGTAGTAGGCTCTAAGTGTTGTGTTGTCGAGGTGTCTAGGGAACTCGAGTATGTGAACTGAATTTAAGGATGCCGCCTTGGCTTGGTCGATGGTATAGTGTGTTTAGAATGATAAATAGTCGTATGCTATTCTGAGGTAGGAGAACAATGAAAGGCGGGTTCAGGCTTTATAAACTGCTGATTTGATAATTCCCAGGATCCAATCTGATGAGGCTCGCGCTCGCCGGTTTATATACCAGTCTGCACGCGATGCAAGCATCCGCAAAAAGCGCCCTGCAGCTCTGAGACTCGGAGAACTACAAAAAAATCAACCTAGCCAATGTGCTGGCTTCCGTGTAACGTAACGAGAACAAGTCAATGCATATTCCTTACTAAGTGTCGGAAGCCAAAGCGAGCTGGGTTTCCATCTCTAACCGTCGGCTAGTATTCGCACGGTTGACTCATGGTTGAGAAGGCTCAAGGATCTAATGCATGTGGTCAGGCTGCACGGCTGTCCAGGCCAGTACGTTTGTCGTGCCTGGCTGCAGCCTTACTCAAAATCAATCATTAGGTCGCCTACTAAGAACTTATTAATCATAGGATTTAGAGTCGGGGACGTACGTCATGCAGGTCAGCTTACAAAAATAACATTGTATTCGGGTCCGTGCATCGCATAGGCCAGGGCAATTCTCACAAACACACATTCGCTCTCTACGCACTAATTGGTAGCTGCATGCATACTGAGAAGGGTGGCGTCCCGAGAATGGCATCTACCAATGCCTGGATGAGCTGTTCTGGTTAGAGTATCAGGATCTCGAAGTTTGACACCAACGGAATCCGAGTGCCTGCTGCCATTCTCAATGTCCAAGACACATTATGCGACAAGGCGTTCTATCACTGAACACGCAATCAACCGCAGCAGCCGACACTCCAAATGTTTAGCTTGGCAGACTCGACAGATCAGTTATGTCCCGCGGTCGACGGTCTTCGAACGATGGTCGCCGAGAAGTGCCAAAGGGGCATGCATGCCTGAAGCTAGCGAGGCTTGGGAGCGGCTTCGTAGTCGCTTTTCGGTAGGCCCGATTCTAGACGAGGATTTGGGGTTCTGCGACAGACTGCGAAAGAAGTAATTTAGCCGGCACGGCATTGACGGTGAATCCAGTGGGTGTGGTGGAATGCGTATGCATGCAGACGCCTCAGGCTTGGGATGAGTCTTTCGAATCTCGATAACTTGAGGCGTGAGTCTGTCTAGCCTTAACCGGATCTGTCCGACTGGACTGTGGCCATGCCTGGACTGTGGCCATGTGCTCTCGGAGGGATGGCAACGTCCCCGAGACTACTGTGCCATGGCAGCTGACTGGGGTATCGCATTTGCAAACTGCTGGCAGAACTCGATCTGGAAGTTACTGATGAATCAAGTCACATGTACGGAAAGAATCTCGTCGAGCATGCACAGGTTGACGGAATCAGACGTGCATGCAGCTAATTGCCAGATGCAACAGCTGTGCAGCCTAGGGTCACTCACCAGTCCTACGCTACAGCCATATCAAAAGTTCAGATCGCGCATCGACAGCTCGGTCGCATCGTAACTTTCTAAGGACCAGTTGCGAACTAGAACTTTTATATCTGGGAACCATTTATATTTCCAAAACTTGCTAACGCAGGCCATGACCGCTACTTAATATCACATCGGTGAAGAAGGACTTACGTCCCCAGGAAAGAAGCCAGATTAATAATCAATTGTGATTCTGAGGCTTTGAAGTTGCTTCGAAATTTAAGCGCGATAACCAATATTACCAGCCCAGCGTTAGAAGAGCTCGATCATATCCTAGATATTGTTTGCAAAGCATGCGTCTTCGGCCATAAAGCAAAATGTAACTATGTGAACGTGCATCCATCGACTTAACGCATGGCACGCCCAATTGCTCCACCGATTTCGCCGCCGATAGTCGCGCCACCGAAGGAGGCAAGGAGTGAGCCGACACCCGCGCCGACCACAGCTCCAACTGGTCCGCCGACCAACAGCCCAACTTCTGCGCCTGCAATCGTTCCCGCGAAGCCGCCGGCCATGCCGCCAACAACGCTGCCCACCAGAGTCATCGCAATCTCGATGACGAGATTCCAGTTCACAGACAACCAATTCCAGAACTCCGTTGCGGCATTTTTTACAGCCTGCCATGCCTTATCGATGCCTTTGATCAGGAACTCGACCCCCTTGTCGACGAGAACTTTCTTAATATCGTCCCAGCTATTGATCACTCCAAAGACGAATTGAGTCAGCGCTGCCATCCCGCGGTCGGTGCTCGTTGGAAAAAATGGCGCTGCCATATCCACGATCTGGTCTTGGGTGTGTAGATTGCTGATATTGTTCAGCATGTTGCCGAAGCTACCGCTGAGGGCAGCCGTCGTGCCACTGCCGAGTGGCCGGCCCGCGACCTCGCGCCTCAAGTCTGCGACGGTAGGCACTAAGAATAAGACTGGTTAGCCTTTCGCGGCAGTACAATTACAGGCTTGGGGGCAGGGTCCCAAAGCAAAGTTTATAGACTTTATTCAAGGCCATATTGTATTACTTGGAATTATGGTTGCAGTTTTCCTCTATCCGAGCCCGGATTTCTCAGGCTTGCTTCGTCGATAGTCTTCACCAGCTCGTTTAGACAAGCTTGTGCCGAGTCAATTGATTGAGGAAATATACTGAAGAGAACACAAGGGATGATACTGTCTCTATAGAAGATCGGGTAAAGGACGCTCGGATGATAAGCTTCAAAGTCCACTCAATAATCATTATCAGTCGGCCTGGGTATTCTTGACCTTAAATGCGGCGACTTCCATGGCCGCCAGTGGATACAATTCCAATCGCGACATATCGCTGTAGCGATATTTCAGCCGTTCTATCCACATCCCCACCAAGGCACTGTATCCGTGAGCTCTATCTGCTATCGCTCTGCTAAGCAATATCGATCGATAAGCCTTGTCCCTCCGATATAAGGACCCACTTGATGCGGTGTGTCGACGCCAACGCGCCAAGCTATTGTATGTTTGGCGTCTTCTCTGCGGTGTTTCGCGAGGCCGACCAATTTTCCCGCCCTGATGGCGCGTTTCATGACAAATTGCCTGACGTGCGCTCCATAAATTCCATGTTGATTGGCCTCCCGACGGTGCGGTGGACAGTTCAGAAAATCGTGGTTAGAATCCGAATTGAATTCCGACAGGCGAGGCTGATGTCAATTTCGCGGGCTTCGAGGTATTTTTCGTACGAGAGTGCACGAGTTGGTATGCAGTGGGATTCAGGCTACATGTGTTACCTTGTATACATAAGATAGAATGCGGCGTCCACCACACCTTCCCAGCCCCAGCCCCTTTGTGGACAGGATAGATATGCTGCAATCAATCTCGGAGTGCGACTGGCGCGAGAGTTAAAGGTGCGATACATTTTCTGCTGGTCTGTAGTCATGTGCTGCGTCGCATGCCTCTGCAGGGCCGGTTGCAAATGGGGCAATTCCACGCCGGAGGTGGGGCGACGGTGCGTGCTCCGCAAGGCCACGCTATCGATGCGCCGTTGGACTCTATAATTAAGTAATTGCGACAGTGCTGTCGCAGTGATGGGTTCACATAAGTAACATCGTTATCAACCTTCGATCGCGCCGTCTTATTCGCTGTTGACTTCCCGTCGAGTGGACTCTGCACGCCTTCCTTCTGTTGACTTGGACTTTGATTACGCGTCCATTGCATGCATCGGCGGTTTACGTGGAACTAGACTTCGGCGCCCACCAGCACTTGAAGGCAGCGACGATTAGTGGGAGCCATGGCCGACACATACTATTACGACGTGCTCGGGATTTCACCCCACGCTTCTGACTTCGAGATCAAGAAGGGGTACCGAAGACAGGCCCTGCTCAACCACCCCGACAAGAATATCGGAAATGGCGACGCAAACAAAAAATTTCAAGAGGTATAGCCAAATTTCTACAACCTCTAAGATACTTTATTATAATATATAGAATGCAGGATATATATGATCGAGTTGCTTTTGGTTCTACCTTCGCCGACAATCTAATTGTGTATTCTCGTAGATTGCGGAAGCCTACAGGGTCCTAAGCGACCCGCAACTACGAGCTCATTATGACCGGATGGGACGGGACGGCATTGAAAGGCAGGATGGACACAGTGCAAGTACGTTTCTCACTCGTCTATATTTTAGCTCAAGTTGATAATCCAATGCTAATATGACAATATCACCAGCCGATGCGAGCGAGATGTTTGAAAAGATGTTCTCCGGGGAGTCGTTCCAAGACTGGTCTGCCACCATCTCATCGATATCGCGAGCTCGAGCCCCATGCATATATACAGAACAAGAATCTGATTAAATATCCTAAAAAAGGGTTGGAGATAATACAATTCTCCAGGATATATTGACGCTATCGGACCTCCACAATGCCAACAACGGCAGTGACATGGATAGCAGATTCACGACAGTTGCACCGACGCACCTGATTGACGAAGGCGGTATGTAAAAAACGCAGCCTTATTCTCCCCATAAAACTGTTCGAAATGGTATTGGCTTGGTCCCTATAGACTCATATTTTGACACACGAAGTCAACTAGATGAGGCTGTATCCTACGGTCAGTTTGACCACAGGAAGTACCAGCAGCAGCGCAAATTCGAAAGGAATGAGATCAAGAGAGCCAAAATCACGAAATTCCAGGAAGAATCCAGGCTTAAACGCCGGCGTCGAGTCGAATACGTCACGGAGAAGCTGGCATCCAAGTTAGATGCATTCGCAGGGGATAGACACCACCGAAGAAGATATTTAGTAGATATCGAGGTTAGTTACAACAGGGAACCATCAGTGGATGCACTGGCACGGCTACTGACACGCACCCGCTGACATATATGTACTGAATCTGATTTTTGCAAATAGCGGGAAGCAGAGCTGCTCAAGCTCGAATCATTCGGTGTCTATATTCTGAATACCATTGGCGAAGTCTACACTCAAAAGGCTACGGAGCACGGCTGGTATAATACCATGGGATTTCTCAGCACCGCATGGTACTATCCGCGCGATAAGTTCGCGTCCGCTAAAGACACGGCAAGGACAGTATGGGGGCTATTGGATGCGCAGCAAGCTGTTAAAGAAGCCAAATTGGATGAAATGGACGCGACAGAGGCTGAACGTATCAAAAAGGAGAGAGGTGCAGAACAAGATTTACTGGAGAAGATCGCTGCTGGTAAATTACTGATGTCCTGCTGGGGTCTTGTGAAAAAAGACCTCACAAGCGTTCTCAAGTAGGTCATGGGCTGTGTCTTTTTTGCAATTTGTCAATATAGACATCTAGCTGCCTGATGTTAACTGCTGACCCGTATCTTACACAGGGAGGCTTGTGATCGCGTCCTGTACGACGAAGGCTTTTCGGAAAAGGTGTTGGAAACTAGAGCCAAGGCTCTTATGGCCATCGGCGAAATATTTGCAAACGTGAGTCGATCGCTATGCATGCTGTGCGCTAGAGGCGTGCAAGAAAGACATATAACTATAACTCCGATCAACGAATAAAACTTGCAGGGGCGATGCCAAGCTAACATCGAAAGAGACAGGTCCATCGAGATCCAAACGATCAGGTAACAGAGGGTCTGTTTGAGAAGATCATATCGGACTCTTACGAACTTTCGAAGCAACGGACGACAAAAAAAAGAAACTCGAAATTAGATAGTAAAGATCGGCCTGAAGCTACGGACGGCATGGCGTTCTAAGGTTGCCTCTGCGATCAAGGCGGCCGGCTCGAGCGCAGCACTGTCGCTGATTAGGCCTAGGTTATTGCTCTGTTCAAGGAGCACGGTTTAAAGTCTCCGGTCTAGGTCCCGCGTCACAGCCTCCGCGTCATAGCTCGGCTTGACATTGTAACTAGCGAACGCGTGCACGATTTTTCTGTCAAATAGGATACCATATTGATAATTTGGCTCGGAAAACGGTCGCCCAAGACGAAGTTCATAATCGTGAAGTGCTGCTATATTTCTTCTATGTACCATAATATTATACTACCAAATATATGTGCTCATGGACAAAACTAAAACATTGAGAGTGAATGAACAATCTCGATTCAGCCAGACTGAGCTGGGCGTACAAAAAAAAGGAAAACAATAATAAAAACAAATGAGAACTCAAGACAACTTATTCCTCCAGACCTGTAAGCCTATACAAACCCCAATTTTAGATAGCCCAAGCAAAAACCCACAAAGTTCCGATAGATGATACCAAGAGAATGAAACATGAAAGCTTTAAGCAGTCGCAAGGCTAAGCTAGCATAGATCCGACCAATGAAAGATAATCAGGAGCAGACAAGTGCCAAAAGGTAAGGCGAAATCGTAAACCGGTCGAAAGAAGATGAGGAGAGAGGAGACCAAAAAAGAGAGAAAATCAATCATAGGAAACTCATGCATTAAAATGTAGCTAAAAAATCGCAGCGTCGGTACCGGTTTATCGGAATGTGCCCGCGTGCACACGTAGGTTACCGTTCACCGCCCCGTCAGCGGGTTTCACAAGCCCATGTAAAAGGATGTGAGATGTGAAAAATCTTAGTCGAACAAGCATTCGGCCAATGCGCCCTCCCCGCGCCTTCCAATTCGCTTTGGCCCGAACCGCTCGGGGCCGTCCCACCCGATCCCGTCCCAAGCCTCTTCTTCCTCATCTTGGATCCCGCGTTGGTAGATCTCGTCGAGGATATTCTCCTTCAAAGTCTCTCGCGCATCCTTCAGGTGGTCATCGTGAGCAGAACAACATATCGTGGTACCCTTGAAGAAGACATGCATGATCCTAGTCAGGTCTTTCCACACCGTTTCAGCCTTGGGCCTATTCGCTGCTTCGGATGCTGACATGGCCGAGATCAAGAGCAGAAGGTGGTTTCCAATTAAGTCGCTGTGCTTATTCCAAATGATATGGTCGCTACCACCTTGGAATGGCGGGTACATGAGCTTCAACTCATCAAGCCACCATGTTGGGGGTGGGGGGCTGGAAGCCAAAGATGCTGAAGCGATCTTGCTGACTATGCCGTAAGACATCTTGGTTTTGGCAGGTTTTGGCGGTTCCGGTTCTGGGGTCTTCGGCGCTTCCTTGGATTTTGAAAACATGCTGCCGAATAGGCTGCCAGGCCTACTTGGTCCATCTTTGCCATTGGGGGTCTTGGGCGGCTTTGCACTCTCCGCGGCCTTACCCTTGGGCGGTGAGAGAGTTTGGCCATTCGAGTTCGACTGACCCGTGCCAGGGCGGGGCATATTGATCTCCACCATTTCAGACGCCACGGAAGACGCTGATGTCTCTGATGCGGTGGTGTTGCTTGGCTTAGGATAAAACACGGGGTTCCAGCTGCCATTGCCCTCGCGGGCCTTCATTTCCTTTGTCCATTCAAGCCTTTCCCTTCTCTGGCGGCTCAAAGTATCTTTTGTAAACCCGAGAAGAACCAGCAACATTTCGGCGAAGACTTCTCCAAGACATTTGATGTCGTGCAGCCGCGATATATCAGCATTAGATGGTTCTGGCGTACTCGTCTTGGATCTGGACGGCGGACGGCTCTCAGAGCCCACCGCTGGTTCCGGCATGCCGTAGCCGAAGCTCTTGTTGCTCTTCAGCCCCGGCCGCTTCTTGGACATTTCGATGACGCGTGGGTCGAGGTGCGACGTATGCCATCCCTCAAGAAAAATTTGAACATCTTTGCCATTCCTCACCAAAAATATGCGTTTGGTTTGAATATCACCGTGGCTGATTTTCAGAGAGTGGAAGAAGTGGACTGTCGCAGCCAAGCAGGTCATCCATTCGAAGATCCGTGTTCGCTTTTCCTCCTTAGATAGAACCACCCACCAATCTGGACGACTGGATATGAATTGCGCGAGGTTGCAAACATGATGTCCGGACTCCTCGGGGCTAATATCGGCAGTGATTTCCGGGCATAAAAGTAAGTAGCTCTTTTCCTTGTAGGTGTAAGAATATGCCGGCAATGAGAAGTGCTGGCGGATATGGCTCTCGGCGCCCTCTTCGACAGTCAGCAAGCTCCGCGCGAGGAGGCGCAAAATCTCTAGTCTCCGGAAAAATTTGCTTCCAGGCACTAGGTACGAGGAAGGTTCAATCTGCAGCCTGGCGTGGGTCTGTCCAGAAAGTGGGGCTTCGTTGGTTGAAATTTTGGCTATATCGATCCGGTCGGCAGCCGCATAAGTGGAGCTTGAAACCGTGCTGACGGGGGATGGAACCTCATTGCCATTCGACAATTGGTGGTCAAATACAACGTGCGATCCGAGCAATGGCTGCGAAAACCAGGTCTCACGATCTAGCTGTTCGAGTCTCGAGACGAGGCTTTTCGGAAAATTGGGAACCTGCTCAAGGCGTCCGTAGTTGCATCGTAAATATTGGTCTGTCATCAGGTGTCGCGCGACTGGGATCACGATGTAACCAAGGTTGGGACTAGTGAAAGTTTCAGCAATGTCAGTATTCTCGCGTTCGACACGGCTGGCAAACATTGAGTGATGTGACTCCGCCGTACCTGTCTTCGTGCACCAGCGATAATAGGTAAACTGTATACGACAAGTGCTGCCGGACATATTGCGCAACGGTGAGCTCTTGGTCTGGTAGTAAAGGCTCCGCTAGACGCCCGGCCTCTGTTGAGGCGCCGAATAACTCTAGCAGCTGTTTCGCAAAGGCATCATCGTTGAGCCTGGAGTAAGCTCGTGCAAAGCGAACAAAGGAGAGGGGCCGGTGCTGGTCTGTAGCCATTGGTGGCATGTTGGTGACGAATTAGCCGGGACGGGCGCTATCAACGTGTTACCGGCGCTGCGTCCTCCACGGACTTGGGAGATCTGGTAGTTGTAGGACCGCGCCAGGTAAGAGATCAATTTGGCGACTGATTGACTGAGGTAAAATGATTGAGGAGAGCGAGGTGTCGAGGCGAGACTAGACGTCGAGGGTATATGTTCTTTGGAGCAAAGCGTACTATAGTAACTATTGGGTGTTGAGATCTGGCGCGAGGATAAGGGATATTTTATAAATAATCTCGTATACGGAAAATCCTCAGGCTGCAGGAGTATTATTTATTAGAAGAATACTTGGTACTGGCGCGAAGAACGTGTGCCCGAACCCGATGGGCTTCGCTGGCGACAGGGATGGGAGCTGAGATGCAAGTCGCAGCCGGGATGCCCGGAAATAGAACGGGAAGCTCAAAGACGAAAGCCCGGCTAGTGACCCTTATTGCCGTCAGCAGAATATCAGGAGCAGTACGCAATTCTGGTATCGAGATGAGTGGGAAGACGGACGGCCGTGTAATATAATATAATATGAACCGGGAGACTGACAGAAGCTTGCAAACCGCCATGCAACAAGACCCCCAATCAATTGACTATCCAGGCACATATGCTGTGTTTCAATGGGGTATTCTTCCGCTTGAAATAACTCGCTACTGCCAGAGCTGCAAAGTAACCTTATTGGCGATTTATCGAGCTTGCAGCTCTTGGCCCGCATGATCGCCTGCATCGGAAACAAGCAAAAACCAGTGCCAGGCTCGGGAGGGCACTGCAAGCTAGCGCTATAGCATTGCTTTCCGTCCCGAAGAAAAAGATTCGCATCTTCGCACATAGCGCTATAGCGGGCGGGCATCGACCCTTGTTTGTGTGCCATTCGCAATACCAATCGGGATATCTTGTGTTCGGTGGTGATATCTCAGTAACGAATATCGTAATCATCAACAAAAATTGTTGGATTGCAACCTTGATATCCTGGCATCTGGTCAGGCAAGCAGTGCAATGACACTCCTTACTCTGCCTCGTATACGCGTATGGCAAGGGCTCCAGGTGGCGCTGTTGTTCAAGTCACGTCAGCGCGCAAATATATCGTTCCGGAGCTTTCCTGATTATCGTCACATCCAATGCTGGCACTCTAGTGTCAACGGACTTCCGAACTTGAGTGACTTGGTTTCGCATTCCAACCAGTTACCTCCCGTTGAATCAGCGACTTGGTAAGAAAAGAAGGGGTTATGCTCAGCCATTTGCCTATCAGGCTCCATCGCGGTCGGTCTAGGCTCGAAACGGGGTTTTGAGAGCGAACAATCCCAGCAGCTGCATATCAGTACCTTTGTTTGGGGCTGAAGCTGTTTTCTGCTTGCGAAACATTGGACAGGACGATGTTGTCGGTGGGGTGGACTCGGCACATTTTCCGCCGCCTCGGTCAGTGCGCAGACGCAATTAAATTTCCTCTCTGGTTTTCTCGCCTCCCATGCATGCCGCAGCGCATTCAAAAGAAGAGCGAGAAAGTGAGATATAGATAGCATTTAGCAGGAACAGGCATCATGCACCTTCGCTGTTTGCTATGGCCTTCCGTGGCGCTCAACTATCTACTAAGTATCGTCTGACTGGCTTGGCCGAATGCCCAAATTGCAAAATGGCATGTCTTTTTCGTTGGTCGCAGAAAGACGAGTTCGTAATTTCAGCGGTGACCAAATTTATTGCGCTCAGTTTTCAGCCATCCAGACTTGATCTCCCACGCTTGATTTTTCTCATGCAATGCCAGCGAAGTCTGCATCTGCGATTGGCGGCCCATCCATGTGCAGGCTGCATTGAGGCTCCGTCGCGTCGCTTCCCACCGGGTTTCCCTTCCGTGCAATTGGGTGACGAGGTCAAAATCGCTGAGAGACTGGAGGACAGGGCGCCAGAACCCAATAATGAGTTGAGTCCATGGGTCTAGAAACCGCTAATTCGATCTAGTCTATATCATAAATACCTCAATCGATAACCTGCAGGCTAACGTGAAGATTGTCCATGCAACGCTGGTCCCTGAAGGCAGTCGTTCCGCAACTAATATTCCTAGCCGATTATGATATGAACCAGCTGGATTTCACCCCTGCGGATCCGATTGAAGGCTTCAGCCGATAAGGAGAAACCACGAAATTCTGTGCGTGGGGGTTGAAGCACAGTGCAGATATCGGTCAGGCAGCCGTAATTCCACATGCAGGCACTGATAAGGTTGTCGCAAATGCTGGATGCCGTGGTGATCACAGTTGCACACTTGAGAGCTGCGTTGTGATCCAAAATGGCTGCCAGTGGGAGATGACATGTCAGCCACAAGGCACGCCATTGGACCTTCGTATTGCTCAGCGGCCCACCGAGCAGTCGTCGCTCCGAGAGTTCTCCCCGGGAGAATTCGACGACCAAACCTGGGAAAATCATGCGTTTGAATCGCAATGTCGGATTTCTCGATCTGCGGTGCAGCTAGCTAGTGAGCTGTCGAAGGCGGCCGTACATGTCATGGCTCCTTGGCCTCGTCCTTGGCTGAGTTAACTCGCATTCTTGCATACAGGAACTAATGTTCGATACGCCGAACGAGGCGTATATAGTGAGGTTCTAAGCCCAGCAGATCAAACAAAGCGTTCACTGGAGAGTTTTATCGAATCAAAACAGGATCTGTGGCCTGTGCCTGTGAAAGATGCCAGAATAATCATGGAATCCGCACTGGAAAGCCGAGTTCAATATCTGTGTAGCACATCAGAGTAGCTGATAAGCGAGCTACATATCCGCTAAGTTCCAATTGGTAGTCCACTTGGCATATCACTTCATGGTGATCCTTCATGCTTCGCTTGGGCAGGCTTACGCGGCAGTGGTAGTTTCATAGATTCTACAACATCTAGCCCAAGGTTCCGAACGATGCCCGAAATACAGCTAGGTGCCTCATTGATACTCTACCCATTGGCGTGGTAAAAGTTGAATTCATGAAGCGGAAATCTTATAAGTATACATATCTGGTGTACGTATGACCCTCGCTGATTTCGTGATTCTTCAGAACTTCCTGACTACTCTATGATGCGCCTATTATAATAAATACGATGCTTTGAATATATGTATATGTGAGGCACTACCTGCCGCACGAGACTGGCCACGTTTGACACGCAGGATCGGCTTAAGGGCATAAGTGACCCAACCTTCTATCAGCCGGATTGACCTGAAGGACACAATGTTGAGATTGAATGATAAGACGTCTGAACCTAATAGCATGCAACCATCTGAAGGACATCCGAGCTCCTTCTGACCGGACCACCTTCGCCTGCGGCACAACGGCCGCTCGCTAGGTCGCACTCGCACTCGCTACTTTAACTTCAAGCCACCCAAGCTTGATGCGCTTGGCAATTGGCCAGTGGGGGCACACTTCTAGGATCCTTCCTCTCCCATGAGAATCCACTTTTCAAGCTGATATATGTTGCGTACTGATATTGCCAGTGCTTTAGTATGCGTACAATGTTGCTCGCGCCTCGCTTTTACTATGTATACTACATGTGATAATATTTACATAAGGTTAAATGTCCATCCGCCTGTATGCATGGCTTTGGCGAAAGGTTGCCTTCAACTCCGTGTGGGATATTCAAGCCGGTCGAAACATGAAGTTGGTCGAGTCAATTATCTCACGGGGAACCTTCTCGAGTTCAACACAGTTGACCTGTAGCGGGAACTTGTATTTTAGTCTCCGGCCTCTTACTTTCATGGCGGCAATGGACTTCTCTAGACTCCTGGAAGGAAGAGCGGACTAACCTGATAATTGTGGAAGACGACTCCACGGGGTCCAGTCATAGTGACCGACCACCCAAGACTCACATCGTCTGATCTCCAGCTGGCCTTCTCAATGCTACGTCGTGGAACTAAGCGTTAGTCGGATCCTAGAATGTGACATGACGAGGCATTCAATCAATCAGCGTGATAAGACTTACGTCCACTTCTGCTCATTGCCCCAGCGGTCGCGGGAGCGAGTGATCTTCCAGCGGGTTTCCCTCCATGGCGAACTTCCGCTCCCCCCGTTGTTGTCTCGTGGAATGCCGACAAGCTTGCCGTATCTTTCGCTAACGGTGTCGTATTTGTTCTCCAGGAGGTAAACGGTCTCTCCGTTACGGCTCTTTGACTTGGTGACACGCCACTATGGAGAAAACTGGAGTCAGACTATCCCGGTGCTTCATACGAAACCATTCATCTCCAACGTCCTAGTGGATTGATTATGGCTTACCTTGTCGGAGTCTGCCATGGATCCCAGGACTTGCACCTGCATAGTCCCATCACCGCCAGGAGTGTCTCGGCTGCGGGGACGAGAAATATAGACTTCCGCCTGACCGGCGTCACGGCCGGCGTTGTTAACAATGTAGTAGATGCCGTCTTCAAGTTCGCGATCGCCGCCATGTGGAGGATCGCGATCTTTGGGCGAGTTCGCCTGTGGAGTGGAGGGAACGGCGGGCATCTTGCTGAAATGAACTAGTCGAAAGCCAACTCAGGAAGTATAGAAAGAATAAATGTTGAGAAAGTGCCGGCTTTATTATTATTGGTGGCTTGAGTTTGCGAGAAAACACTCGGATGTCTCGTAGTGAACAAAGTCTTGGTTGATGGAGCAGACGGGCTCGATATTTATACTTCTGTTGTTAACGCAATTCTGCGGATTATCACGATCAGTTTATGGCGGCGATGGATGTAGAAGTTGCAAAGCGATTTTATCCCAACAGCCTGTAGCTCCCGAACTGTCTGCGCCCAAAGAATCACCCCAGTGACAATGAGCGGAATCCCAATCTATCCAGCTGCCGTACACGTATACATTCACCATCCGGAAGAGAATTAGGGTTCGCTGTCGATTTGTGGAAAAGACAGACTGCAAGACATGGACATGGTCTTGGATTCTTGCGATGAGCCGGGTCGGCCATGCTCTTAAGCTAATCCCCGGAGTAGCTCTGCAAGGGACGGTTGCTCAATAATTGCCTCGACTCATTAGAGAAGGCACTTGAGTGGGCGAGCGAGATATTGACCAGGGCCGTAACTATCAGCTGTGTGTAACGCTGCGAAGAACAGGTAGCTGTCGTTTTTGTTGGGTTCTAGATCCCCAATTTCACGATTAAGCCGCTCTCCATACCTTATGCAGAACTAGGTTTAGTAGGCAGCCTTATCTAGCCGAGTGTGCATGCAGCGACAGGGCCGGCCCGCGGGAGAGGCTAAAGAAGGAACATAATACAAGGCCCGATCTCAATCTATCATATGACCCACAATATTGATGTTACCCTTCGGCCATAGTAACTCTTTGAAGGGGAATAAGTGGTATACCCATAGCATCTGCACAGATCAGAGCTCTCAAAGCAAACTGGTATTGCTCGATCAGACGTTACATGTGGCAATCAGATGCAGATGTTGGAACTGCTTATAGAACTGGTCATATAATAACCGTTATTGAATATATTGCCCGCGGGGGTTCACCTGCCTCGGACCGATTATATGGAAAGATACCTTGGCGAGTTATCGGGGTTCTTATGAATAAGTCTCAGTCTTTGTACTAAGTTTTCGTTTGTGATAATTTCAAGTTTCCTGAAACGGGGTTCCCGACCCGTCCTTGTCGATGCTGCAGCGCTGGGTTCACGAACCAGGGACGAAGCGAACACGTTGACGTGATCGATAGATTCTAGCCAAATGTCTCTCATATAGGCATCCTAGCAAACTGGTTGTCTGATTCCTCTGACCTTCTCATCCCGCGGAGTCCGCCTACGCAACATCTTCACCTACCGCCCTAGCGACCTGCCATTTGAGACGTGGATCAGGCCTTCTTTAACGGGTATAATGCGTTGTGGAGGCAAAATGCAACAAGCAACCCGGCCTGCGAGCCGGCTGGAAAATTACCCGAATCCGTAGGCTGCCACTGGATTGTGCATGGGCGACAGCAAGCATTCTGAATTAAAAGTCGGAGCTATATCCATCCACATCTTATGGCAAATTGTATCTAGAAACGCCAATGTCAAAGAAACTACTACCTTTGGATCGGTAAGTTCCACCGGCAACCATTTAAAATCTGCAAATACTGCAGATGTCCATGAAAAGGGTGATCAATTATGGGCGAAATCGAACTAAGTTCCAGAGTCCTGGATAGGTTCCACGGAGAGCTACGCAGAATCTACTAATTCTATACCTGCCTGTAAAGGCTGCTGCTGTTCACATGTGGCGACATCTAGACTGCCGTAGTATGCGCGTGTTGTGGTGGTGACACTCTACAAGCATACTGGTGCATTCTGTGAACGTGCTGGTGAACGCTGCAACAGTTGCTAGTTGTTACGCTAATCTTCGTCGTCATACCTGTGGAGCTTGTCTTCGTCGACGCTAATATATACTTGTCGTCGTTGATATACTTGTCATGTTGATAACATGTTTTCATTGCACGTCGCGCGTCGTCGTACTTATTTTCGCTACTGTAAACGCCACCGCCGCCTTTTCCTTTTTCGTGCTCGCAGTACTGTGCTATCGGTAACTGGGAATTTTTCAGCGATGGTATTCGTAGTTGCCGAGGCTGGCAATGTGATGGGGGAAATATACGTTACAGGGTAAGCTAGCACGGCGTATGAGTTGCGGACGAGGCTTGTGATGTGACCGTTACGATATAATTATATAAGTGACCAGGTAGGCTAGTATGGTTACAGTCTCTGCACATAACTGGGTCAGAATCAAAATTGTGGTTTCGAGCACAGTCTGCAAAGTATTGTCTAGCAAATTGTTGCGAATACACCAGGTGCGGATTGGTATTGGGGTCAATGGACAGATAGTAGTGGTAGTAGTGTTAGTTAATCGCTTTATTTTAGTAGAAATAGACGTCGCATCAGCGTGACGGTCGAAGCTGACGTGTATGTGGCAATATTCACTAACTTCTCTTGGTGATATATAGCATGATACCGGCAATGGTAATGCTTGGGATTCACATGGCTTCCGTGGATCCATAGAGCTATTTTGCGGAGAATACTCGCCATTGCTCTCGTAATATGAATGCAATTACTAATCACGCCACCTATTTTAATTCAGCTTGGTGCTGCATTGTGCAGGATTGAGATTTATCTCATATAATAGACCCGATCTCACGAGAAACTCAGGCAAGAGATGGGAAAGTCAATATGGACGAGTTAACGTTGACTCTCGGCGCGGTAAACATTGTCTCGCGAGACCGGGCTGCGCAGACCAGAGGAGGGCATCGATCTAGTCTACGAGGCAAGGCCGTAAGAGACTAGGTTAAAACAAGAAACGGTTGTGTTTAGTCCTTTCCTTTTCAATAGTCTGGCGAGGCCTGGCATGTGATCCTATATTTCTTTACACATAAGAATGATCAGCAAACTGACCATCGGCCTCTACGTTTTCTTACCTTTGCTTTCAGCTTTCTTGAGATAGCGGATAGCTACGTGCATTTTCTTGGACAAGCCCTTTTATTTTATTTATTTATTTTCCAAGAAAGGCTGATCTAGGTGAAAGGTATGGTTAGATCTAGAGTTCGCGTAATTAGCGGACAAAGACTCCTCGAAGTGAATCCCACTCAGCTGTCATAGGCCTTATTTCTGAGTATATATGCGGTCCTAGAAGCTACACTAATTTGGATTTCCGTAGTTGAACGATTCGCAGTCTCAATATATCAATAGCTTTCAATTATATTCTCCCTAGGGCTCTGGGAGCGCAACACTTTAGTATTAAAATTTCCGTGAAACTAGGGCTAGGTGTTTCTCATGTCTTAGATATTGATCAAGATCTTCGTGCGATCTGGTTTACGAGACCAATCAAGATGTGCCAGTCGTATACCGTAAAGCACGATGCTAGAAGAGTGCGCAGCTACTAACATCATTTGCAGTGGTAACTAGGTCTAGCTCGCTGCGAAACCAATCTGACTACATTAACCATACACGCAAAAAACATGTACTGCGTTTCTGTTGACCATATGATACAGAGGTGAGGCCCAGAAATATCCCAAAGCTTGTCTCGAGGATCAAATTGTAAAAGGTTGTCTCAGTCTCAACTAGGGCTCTCCGGCCAAGGATGTGTGTATTTTGTCATTAAGCCATGAACAAATCCGACACGATCCTCTGTTAGCATAGGTGAGTTTGTGGCGTATCGCCCCGAGATTATGGCAATTCCTACTCTGGATATCATGTCAACGCGGGGAAGAGCTCAACTGATCAAGTAATCGTTAGCCTCTTGACCAGCGTCTCGGGGTACCTTGAGGTACCTCATCTGAAAAGCCTCTCGCAGGTGCCAGCTGAAATTATCTGAATCGCCTATGATCAATGACTTCTAGAGATACAAAGTGGCATCTTACTACCGTCATATTGTCTGCAGGATTATGAGGTTAGTCGGCTCTGTCATCTTTTAGAGAAATAGGACAAGGATTTGGAAAATATCACAACCTTGCTTGTTGTCGCTATGCGAGTAATGCGGCGCGACTAGCTCGAAAAGCCGCCTCGCTCTAGCCTCGATACCAGCCTAGCTCGGCCTGACACATTCGAATGAATGAATGCATGTTCAACAAAAAAAGAGCCCAGCGGATAAGAAGCCGTGGCGTTGGGTCCATGAAGCCGGACGCTCGCCAAGCTCAATGAGGTCATAATTGATGAGGAAGACAGCTGAATCGTGCTGACCGGTCTGTCATACTTCTCAAGTTTACCGTCTTGGCAACTCGAGCTCGGTGCTCTCGCAACAATGACTTATGCATCGAAATCGACGGGCATGCCGACTTCATATGAGGATCTTAAAAACGTAAACGCCGTTATACCGTAAGTCGGCCGTCTCGTCGCATGCATCGAGATCAAGGGCTTCCATAGATAGACTTGCTACCTGCGGTCAGAAAGAGCAAAGATATACTTCCTCTTTCGGGTACGCATATGCTTGCATTGATAATATTGAAGCTTGACTGAGTGAATGTGCATTGAAGAGACCTCATGTAATACTGTCGAGCTATCGGTATTGGCATTGGCTGAAATCCGACCTTGTATAATACCTCCAAGCTATGGCGGAGCTTGAAGCTTGAGCGTACGTGCTGGCTCGCGAGCTCGTCAGCCATGGCAAAGCTATTTTCGCAACACTTTAAGCAATCGGGCCAGCTGAGCGGCGTCAATGGGACAGCGCATAAAACTCTCCTGCAAGGGGCAAACCATGCATTTCAACAACGTTTCGTCGGAGCCGTTCTCAAGCTTCGTTTGAGAAGGCGGATCTGTTTCGAGATTTAGGCACCTAGTCCTGCCGAGATGTGCCATAGTTGGATCTTTGGGCTCGGCATCTTCATATGTTCATGCTTCTTGCAGAGATTGTTCAACTAGTCCCGCCATGAGAAGTATCGGAGCCCGCGGCTTTCGGTGTGGCCTTTGCATACAAAGTAAAATTTACTGCAGGTTTCGGGCTTACCCCGTTTGACATCACAAGTTTTGCGCGATTCGCCTGGACAAAAATGCCTTATCGGTATACTAGTCTGCTGTCTATACAGGGTTTGCAAGGATTAAAATGATTGAAGCCCGTCGGAAGATTACCCCAAACGGATAGAAAACTTGTTTAGAAAGGCTGAGGCGCTGGACGGTTATAAGCTCGTATTTGCGTATTGCGATGCATGTGTTCGGGCTGTACTGAGCTGAGAAGCTGGTCCCGGATCACCAGCCGAGCAGCTTCAAAAGGTGCCGGCGATGCACAATATCAGATTGCTGTAGGCGAGGTCAAAGCCAATGCGGCATCGATTCCGAGCATTGGAAATTTGAACCGACGAGCTCATACCAGGGTTAATCTTTGCTAAGCAATTGCTTCTGTCAGCTGTGGAGGTGGTGGCTAGCTACCACGTGCGTCGCGTCGCTATGCTCATAGATCCCGCGAAACTGGATTTTACGATCGGTTGTCCGCAGGTCCCAGATCATGGCCGTACAGTGACTAAGCTTGATCATCTGTCAGATTACTGATCAAGAAGCAAAGAATAGTTCAACCATAGCATTTGGCGCAGCTACGCGCAGCCAAATAGTCCCAATTGTGCCCCATGATATATCACTGGTCCGGTGGGGTACCGCACGACTGTTGCGGATGCATTCAACCTTGTATTATATATGCATATATGAATAGCGCAAAACGTATGATACGATGTGGGAAGTGCCTGCTTGCATTAACGTCTACATTGCTTTTGTGATAGATAAACTCTAACTCATCATGATAGCAGTGACTCTAAATCCCCGAGATGTCAATCGTCGAAAACACTTAGCTTGACTCTCTAAATTGCACAAGTCTGATATGGAGAAGACTACGTGCGGAGGATGTACTTGCATACTGACTCTAGTGTTCAGGTTTTTTTAGCTGTTTGATTCTAATCTAAGCAGTTGGGGTTATCAAGATTCATGACAGTGGGGCCGAGGTCGCGGGAGCGAGGATCAAGAGCTTCCTGTAAGGCTCGCCGTGTGGGAAAGCAGAGGTACGCCAAGCTGTAGAATTGTCAGAGGTAGTGTCAAGGAGCTTGAAAATACACTATGACAACAATGACGCCACAAACGGTCTTATCTTATATCAGAGAAGGCCAATTCGCGTTCAACAAAACAAGGGCTTGAATATTGCCCTACAGGATCCTAGAACTCTTATGGCTCGTTCAGCTTAGCATGTAGCAGGGGCCGGGTGTATGTAGCGACTCATTGCGTAACGGAACTTCCGACGCGGCTGACTAGAGTCATGAATCGGGTCCAGAGAAAGTTACCGCGGTCGTTGACTTGGAAGCGGAATGTTGCATTTGATGCATGCTTTGCTTCAAGAATATTTGGCTTCGAGGACCGAGTCTAGACCGCGTCAATGAGCTAAAAGATGCTCGACGATGCGGCTCAATGCATCCTGAGAGCCAGCGGAACCAAAATTCCTTGGCGCGAGATCGAGGGTATCTCGGCAAATTGGCCAATAGAAATCCAAGATAAACCTGGAACTTATAATCTGACAGTTCAACCGTTGCCTGATGAGGATTAGTCTCATGCATGAAATGTCCGTGCGCGCACCGCCTTTGATTCAAAAGGCCGTGGCGTTCCAAAAACATCCGACCCCTCCCAGAACCAGCTGTTGCTGCATGCTGGGATTTTGATATGGAAGCTGAAGTACGTGGGCCGCTCCCAGCATCCGTCTATCATTGTATTTAGTCCAACACATCAATATTGGGATTTGTATTTTGTCATTGATCCGCCTTGAATAAACTTCCTAGATCTCAGCGTTTTGAAACGTGCTAACACAACGGTTGGCTAAAGAGGACTGACTCCCTGTGATTATGGTGCATTTGCACAGCACATCCAACGAGAATTGCTTGACGTTTAATATATAGATATTATATCGCTTGCTGTTAGGCAGATAGGCATTCTCTAAGCTAGTATGTAGGCTGCTAGGATCCCGGCACAGAAATTCCCGGTACCGGTTCACGAATTTATGCGCTCCGTTGGTTGCGGGAGCTGAGCTGCCCGGCGCACCCTGCGGATTGCGCAAGACCCATTTTAATTGCCTGGGGATCCGACGATACCGCGATTCGATATGCAGCAGCAGGCCTGTAAGACACCCAGTGCACTGATTACAAGTTCTTGCTTGACCCTAAAATTAAGTGGAGTGGTGGTGCGCGAGACAAACCCTGGTAATGCCATTTTCGTCAATAGTGCTGACATACGAACGACACAACAGGCAACATCACCAGTCCTTTCCGGGCACATGTCCTATTTTCAGCAGCTGCTCTTCCCAATCCGGCCAGTTAGTATTGCAGTTTCAACCAAGAGTGAACATATCCTCTGGTAGCCGGGCTATACTGTGGACTATTTGTGTTTGTCCGAGCAGCTAGTAGCTGCTCGGGAACATTCTGTGGGTCCAGGCTCATGCTCGTCGTCTGCATCAACCAGCACGTAGTAAGCGACGAATGGTGCACCTGGGCAAATTGCAAAGCTATGGTACCACCGTGCGTCATGCTTTTGGGGAACCTACCTCCCGGGCGGGTTCTCACCTCTCGGCGGGACAAAAAAAAAGGAAATTCATATGGAGAGGAAACCTGGCTGCAGGAACCCAGAAGCCAGCCGGTGGATATCCGGTACGCCCGATGGCATACGACCCACCTTTGTGGTTGCAGCTCTTTCCCAGAAGAATTCTAAAGCTAGCTCAGCTGACAAAATCCAATCAAAATGGGACGAAAGGCCGTTTCTCCAAGCTTTCAAACAGGCCAGCGACACCAGAAGATGCCTTACTGCGGCCTAGACGCAATTTTTTATTTCGCCTCCCACGCGCGGTGCCCGTGGTTTAGTGCCTTTCTATGCTTCCCGGGATCGTTCCAAGCCTATGGAACCACCCACACATTAAATGTAATACTTTATTGCGAACGATCTGAGCATGATCACCGGACTTCCCCAGGACGGCCTCTTCAAATATGCACATATGCAGCTCTGATTTCAAACCTGTTCACGTCTCCTATGCTTAAAGGACCGGCTACGTGACTCACGCTTGCCTTGATCGAGCCCGTCATCTCATCCATGCAGTGGTACCTTTAGGTACCTCTGTAACTTGGACGGGTCACTTCCTCAGGATGGCCAAGAGGAACGCTTTCTATCCTCGAGCTAACTCTGATGCTGGTTGTACTGACTCGCTGATGACCTTTGCATAACAGAGCCTTCCGCTTAGACTTCTACTTCGCCTCGGGCAGCTACATAAAATGTAGGCATCATGCCTTCGAGTTACAACTTCGGACTCTCCTTGATTATAAAGATGGTCATGACACCACGGCAGACACACATGCATCAATCAGCCTACAGCCTACTCTACAAGCCTCAATCAGACATCATTCGACGCACACCATCGTTTCTGCATTTCACTGTCCACGTTATATAAATCAACATTGATCTATACATTCCTTCATATAAACTTCGAGATCCGCTCAAGGTTAGTTATTCTCAACTTATGATCACACATCAACATTTCATCAACATCTAAGCCTATAAACGAGTCCCCTGTACTTTGATACGACATTTCTCGTGTCCTGTGCGCTTCGATGACCATATTTTGTTTAATCCTTGATACTACCTCCCCTGTGTTTTCTCGAAGCAAATATCGAGTTTATATTTAATCTTCTATATTAACTTGAGCAATGTCGTCCAACAACAGCATTCCTCAAAGTAGAGACAAATCTCGACGCTCATCAATACAGTTTGTGCATTATAACGCACCTAGTCGGGCTCAGACACCTTCAATTCCACCAATTGGGAAACTCGGCTGGGGTCCCGTGGACTCAACAATAAAGTATTCCAATATGAGACGTTCATCGAATTACGGCAGTCAGCACGCTTTCCAAAACACAACAATGGAATCATACGGTTATGGAGGAGGCTTTACAGAAGATGATTACGACGATGGATACGGTCGCAGGCGGCCTCAGGACTATCAGCGTAGCGATCTAGACGCCTTGGCAGAAATTGAACCGTATACGACTCTGGCCACCTATCTGACTTCTCGAAATCCGCCGATCCTGGGGCCGATGGAAAGTGCGAATCTACGAAGAAGAAATGCCAAGTCACCTGACTACGCCTTTATATGGTGGGATATTAGAAACACACGGCAGTGGAATACCTTCAACCTCCAGACAATTCTAGCTACTCCAGACCTCGAGCGGCTCTTAAGCATGCCTATACCTCAATCTGAGCTCCCGGAGCCAGCCATCGACGATGAGATTCTCCAGCAAGGTGACCGAATGGCTTTCTTAACCATTGTCAGGGATTACTTCTGCACGAAGGTGACTGCAGCTCTTGCACAGTCAGTTGGCCAGCGCAGTCACCAAAATCTTTCGATGATGCTCGGGTCCGAACTTGGTTCGAGTGCTGATATTGCAGGGGTCTATCAGTCTCCTTCTCGGCCTCATGGCCAAATCCGTGTCGCTGGCTTTGTCAAATCTTGCAGAGAATGGAATACGATGATGCAAGCGGGCGGTGACGAAAGAAGAAGGGAATTCTTGCAGGTGTTATCGCAGCTTCAGAGATACATGAGAGACCATGGAACCCGATATGGATATGTCCTTACTGAGCAGGAGCTGGTTTGCGTTCGCTTGGCAACAGATGCCGAAAACCGTCCAATATTTGGATGTCTTGATATCGCGAATCCCATTCAGTGGAATCAGCATGGCCAAAACCGACTCAGCATCTGCCTCGCGCTCTGGTTTTTACATTTCCTGGCAAAGAGAGATCCTCTACCCAACTGGGCCGGCTGGGACGTAGAAGTCCCTTCAGCTGAAGAATGCTCACGGCGGTACTGCATGAGCAAAGATCCGTGGGTCCCAGATCCCAGGCGAGACGAAGTTGAGCTTGCGCGTGTTAAACGCGGTTGGGGAGAGGCAGAGGAACCGTACGCATACGGTGAGAACTTTCGTTGAACGGCCTACTCCCATCACTTCCTGGCTTACGCAAATCGTCTAATTGATTTTATTTCTTGATTTTTCCGTTTTAATTATTCTTGATATCCCCAATCTCCTCCGTTATGATCAGATTACATTTTCTTGCGAGTGATTTTTCTGTGTACTCGGTCTTGTATTCCAGTTTGCGGGCTTGTTTCTGGACTTTCTTTAGCATCTTGCCCGCGTCCTTCTTTCACCTTTCGTTCCCCAAACTTTCCACGCGGAACTTACAAATTTCTTATTGATTCACACTGGCACATAGACGGCGTTGCAACGCTTATTTGATACCAACAGGCATCCGACAGATTGATTGATTCATCAAAATCTTCAGAGGGTGTGCTTTTTGCTTCAGCCTTAAGAGGGCATCTGATTTTCCATGAGCAATTTAGCGGCATGTATGGCGTATATGGCACAAATCAGAATCGTCGGCGATTATAGGGGTTGTTATACTAGAAGCTTGGGGTTTTTGTTTATCTCGCAGGTTCACATTGGCGCTCTCCTCGATTTGGTCTTGCATTTTTGTTTTGATTTTCGTTTGCACTGGTGTTGCCGGCCCTCACCTGTTTTCTGTATCTGTTCTTGGCCGCGCTTCAAAGATTTGTATCACAATGTACTGCATTACGAGTTTTGAGAGTTCTAGTGACCAATCAGACTACAACCTTTTCCTTGGGAGTTTACAGTTGCCTGCGAATGTTACTGCAAATACGCAAAATGCCGCGAACTTTCCAAGCCATTAGCTAGATCCTTTTGCACTAAATAATTCAGGTGTTCAGTTCTATTCTATTGTGGTATATTGCTCTTTTCGTGTTGTTCAGCCAGGCTGGGATGGCTATTCGAGTGTTGACAATCTCCGCCACTTTTGGGCATCTGCCGGGTTATAGCAAGGATCATCGGCATTTGGTTGGCTCACGAAGCTAATGCAATCTATTCTTTGCCGGCATAGCGTAGAGATGCATGGCGACCAATTGCAGATGCACCTCTATTACAATCCTGCCCCGTCCGACCGCTCTAGTATTTCTCAAGAACAACTGATTTTGGTCATATGCATATGTCTAACATTTGTCCACTACAGGACGTCACTGGACACGCGGGACCTTGGTCTTTTACCTGAGGTTGGCCTGACACTTTCCAACGGTATTGAGTCGCAGATTGCGATCACGGGTGCCGGTGGTCGATTCATTCAGGTTTCCAGAGCTAAAGACGACCACCCACGCCGACTACCCCGCTCATGCATTTGTGGATTCGCTCTTTCCGCAGAGCTAGTGGGTCGGAACTAGCGGTCAAGCTTGAACAACCTAGTGCCCTGTGCCCCGGGACCGGCCGAATCCTAAAGGTAAAAGTATCGATAGCCCGTGCGCGTGGCCAAGCTTCAATCCGGGCGATAGGCTGAATCATATTTATGTATATGCACGCACCGATTCTTTTTCCTTTGACTCTTTCTTCTATCCTATTCACTTGACTTATTCGAGATGAGGTCAACGGCACATTATTATGCATTCTTTGGTGGTGTATCCTGCGCCGATGCACTAGATCCTATAACCTGCAGAAGTAACCCAAGAAATGATTGATGAATGTGGTAACAACTCACAAGACTTACCAGCTTGAGCTCGTGGTGGAGAGCCCTGAACGTGGTGGATTTCAAATATTGTTACACAGCTGCACGCAACCTCCAATACCCCTGACCCCGGAGCCCGGCAGGGGCAACACAGGAGAAGCCAAGGCATCAATTACGGGGGGCCGTGCAAGGCATACTGCTCGTACTCTGAGCCTCAGAGACTTTAGCCCGATGCACTCGCTTCATGCCTTACCGATTCCTGCCGCAGTTGCATCATAAAGATTTTCTGGTCGCAGGAAATGTCCCGGGTTTCGCAGGGGCATGATACCATGTAGCTGAGGCACTACGTATGCCGGCATGCCTGACTTACGTACATCGTCTCCGGATTTTCGGTAACTCGGGTCATTTCAAAACCCCTACTATTTACCTTGTGAAAGTTCAGTTTGCTTAGGACCTAATCACGTTGCCTACAGCTACAGGCGACCGTCTACCCCGACAGCACACAGCTGAGGCAATATATCGATAGAAAGCTTGAGAAAACTCTAGCGCTGAGTGCGAACGCGGACTAGCACCAGCCGATGTCAGCAAGCGAACGATCGGACCTAGAATTAAGCACCATCTGGTCCAGCCTCCAACTTGCTTACATACTTGCGGCGCAAACCACCCATCTGCTGCCGACAGAGCCGCAACCCTACGTAAGAATGTCTCGGCTTGAAAGCCATATTCTCCTAACTTTGGAGCAGACCCGAATCGGAGAATTCCATGATGGGCTGAGGATTCGGTGCAACTGTATCGCCCAATGCCGTGTTTGTTCCGTAGAGATAGAAACGCCTTCTGAACACGTCATGGGATGAATGCGCTGGGGCGAATCAACGACGGCATTTCCGTCTCGAAAATCAAGTTTGTGGAGTTGGATTATATCCATGAATCCGTATTTCTTCAGTCAAAGGTCAAGCGCCCGTCCCAATATCTAGTCTCACTGATGCTCAGAATGCTCCCGTCTGACGTGAGGTCGCGAGGACCTTTCGCCCAAAGTGGCTAGTCTCGACCGCGAACGTGCTGGTGGCTTTAGCAGGCGATCCTTGTCGCTTGTTCGTGCCGAATTAGGAGCCGCACCAACTAATCGATATCAGAAACTCATTCTCGGCCTCTAATTTGATCAGGTACGATGTGTTGCAAGTTGATGCGCATGCAGCATGCAGGTTGGGGCTGAAGCCAGGGCCCCATATTGTCGGAATCGAGCGATATCATAGATTCTATCGATGGTTACTTAATATTAATTACGATTGACTCCAAAGCCGGGGTAGGTGTTTTGGATCCAACGTGTAAGCAAGATCCCGGGGAAGAGGTTTCTAGTACCTACGCGTAAATTCGATTACTCAAAATCATACTTCAGGCTATCGCGCGCTAAAATACTCTCGAAAAATAAAATTTAGTATATGCATAGAGTCGTGGATTGTGACTTCAAGCTGATTACGTTAACTCCGAAATGCATCTGGAATAATTTGAGATCTTCGGAACGAGCTCAAGACAATTGCACTCTCCTACACCCGCACGCGAGCTCCAATGAGTCAGTATATCACAAAATCATACATAAGTATATATAATACCGCTGCTCTTGGCGAAGGATCGAAGGTATCAAGGCAATGTTACATATCATGCCGATCATATCACTATCGGACCATATCGTATTTCGCACGAGATGTATCAGTAAACTAGGTGGGTAAGGCTGAATCTACCATCGTATTCTTAGAAAAGCTGGTTCGTTAATGACCAAGCTTGCAAGGCTATCGTGGGGATATTTGAATATACATTCGATCAGCTGCGGTGTCCTATTAGCTTCAAACGATACAACTTGTGCGCTTATTCGGTTTCGTAGGCTATAGACTAGAATGGCCAATATTCACCGTGGCACCGTTTATTGCACAATACAGCAACTTTAAAGGTACCAGAGCCGGTCCTGTGGCCATAGCTGCCTTGATTAGAAATAGTACCCACGCTTGTATCGATGCAGCACAATATTACATTAGTCTGAATGGGCTCATGAGGCAAAGCATGTGAAACAAGTCGAATCAAAGTTACGGGGAATATATATTCGAGTACTACTAGAAACTATTTATACTGAAAAGACAATCGCGGGCTATCTAGACATCCGAGGCCGCGAGGACACGAGTCGACTACAGGAAGCTCGGGCTTCTGGCAGTCTGACTACCCTAAACCGATAACATGAAGCTTACTAAAAGCAATCCAACTCAGTATCGGTATCCAAAAATCCAGAAAAGTCAATTCAAGCCATATAGTCCACAAAAGTCAAGCATTATGCCAAGAGATATGAACGCAAGAATTCCACGATGCACAACGCAATTCTTTAGCTGCAATATCTTGGCGGCAGGCACTATGCGATGCGATTGAGATATTCCCAGCCGACTATTTCTCGCTCAGGCGAGAGATTTGGATTGGCTTGCCTAATTGCCTTAGTTCATAATGGCGCCTGTTAGAGGATGAAATGGCTGAAATTCGCGTGCAGCTTACCTTTCTACGTCTTGATACGCGACAGCCGAGGCCGCGAGGAAGCCGGAATGTTAGAAACGGCCTTGCATGATTGTACTATTTAGCGAGCGCTTGAGCAGCGCAGCAGCCAGCAGCAGGTTTCAAGCGTTGCCGCGTCGCACAACCTGTACAGGCCTGTTGGCTTCGGATACCTCCAGTTAAGGAAATATGGTACAGCACGCTGGAGGGACGGCGCAGGGCATCGGTAATTATATCTTTCTGGGCTAGGAGTTGGCCCCTGGAGGTTTAAGAGCGCTGAATTGATGTAGATGAACTATGGCAGCGGTGTCCCGATTCCTAGGTAGAACCGAAGGTACCTCTTAAAATCCCACAAGACTCTGAAAGTTCAGTGCAATTACTTTAAGAAGAAATATGGCGGAACAGAAAATTGACCGAACATCCACAGATGTATGAGATTGACGAAGTAGATATGTCGCAAGTTAAGTCGTTATAAGGAGAAATCTGCTCTTATATATTGTAGACTTGTTTTCTGTTATAGAAATCAGCCTGAATTAGCCAGGCCAGTAGAAGTTCCAGTGTTTTATTGTGGATCATAAACCTCAGTAGTTCCATCCGCAACAGTAATATCGAATCGAGACTAAAGAGCCGATGAGCTGCACTCTACTACAACAGAGCACTGGCTGTGGAAAACAATGTACATTATGTTCGCCTGTCAGATAAATTTGCGGCCCTGCCAAAACGCCGTATCCGAATGCATGTCTGCCGTGTGCCGTGTTCCGGTGCCGCTTATGCATGTGTATATGAGAATATCTGTGGAAATAGGGTCTCAGTAACGGTAGAGTAATTGGTTTATAAAAGCAGCCTTGTTCTCCGTGGCCAACGCTTGATCTGTCGTGCATTGCTTGGCTGCCTAGCTAGTCGTGCTTAGGATTCTTAACCAAGTCTAAATTGCCTATTTCATACAAATCGCAATATACGATATCACCTAGATCTTTCTTTCACAGTTTTACCTCAGCTGCTGTATACATCATACTACAACGTATCAGCCACCGCCAAGAAACATGCTCGGCTTCACGAATTACCTACCCATTTTGGCGGTACTCTCCACGAGTCTCATCGCTCCGGGAGCCGCCTCACCCGCGCTCCTAAAGCGGACCGGAGAATGCGAGCCATTCCGCATGAAGGGAATGGAAACAGTCCCCATCCCCGGCGCGCTAGAAGACGGTGGCAAGGCCGTGCTGATAGAAGGCTGGTACCTCGAGGGCGGGAAGAAATGCGCCGAAGTTGTCTTCAGCAACTGCACCAAGAACACCAAAGACCAGGCGCTTCACATCGCCTTTCGCGGACCCAATCAGATCGTTGCATTGAACGACAAGCATAACGACAAATGGGGTAAAGAGCTGGACAGCAAAATTAAGCCTCTAGATAGTGTTTACCCGCGGAACGCGAAGGGGGAGCGAAAACTTTCTATGTTGGTCACGTACGGAGTGGATAACAACAAGCCGTACTATGAGATTACCTACTTTACCTTTGGCAGTTGTCTGGTACCCAAAGACCAGAAGAAAAAGGTTGTGAGGTTTTACAAGCGCCCGGAAAGCATCGATAACAATATCAATGGCAGGTATCTGCACTTCGAGAACAAAGGCGGTACGGTCCTTTGTACCGATCTTACGGTTCAATTGATCAAGTTAAAGTAAATTTAGCTTGCTCCCACGCGCAGTACTATACGATCTACGCAAGAGATCTTATAAGACACTCTCGGCTAGAAGCCTTTACGACGTTACGCTGTAAAAGTTGATTCCCTTTCTGAGCTAGATAGCTTGTACGCAACTGAATTTTTAGAATGTTTGTGCATGCTTATAGGACGAATTTGTTAAGTTCTTGATCTGGTTGGAGCAATAACAGTCAGGTTGGATTATAGAATTTGGTGATGCTTGGAACCCGCAATTCTGGCTACATTGCAATTATGTTCACCAATCATCTTCCGGGCCTCCGGGAGACGAGTTTAGCTAGAGGATTGGAAATATCAATAAACTCAATATATTTTGGACATTGGACGTCGAAATACTTGTGACTAGTTTTGAGTGATTAGATCATGAGATATGGGGGTAAGCTGCGGTGCCGGTGCCGGGTAGCACCAAAGGGTCCGTAGAGCCCGGTGATAAGCAGAATGTGTTATGCATAAACTTGCGTAAATTTATTGGCCTATGTCTACGGCATTATCAACCGGCTTGAACGGACGAATCGGAAGGAAACCAGGAAACCAAATGTTTAGTCATAATTAGAGCCCAAAGACGCTTTGAGAGCGCCCAGCTTAACCTTAATCGGACCTTTGTATAAGAATTGATATAATGCGGAGAGAATACAGTATCGCGTACCCAGGGATCCGGTTCCGCCTGTGCCGGCCCATAGGTTAGCCATTGCCCCGGGTCTTGCTGTTTCAGCAGCCCTGTTTAGCCCTCCCCTACCGTGCTCAGATCGAGGTACATGTATGTACATAGGTCTACTTTAATGTCAACCATCCTATGGCCGCTGATCTCAGTTACCAGGCAACCTATCACAGAGGAGAAGCTACCTGCATGCACCCGTCTTACATCCACGCCATCAATATGTTCGATATAACCTAAATCCGCGTGCCATGCATAATCACTGAGACATTCATACCTCCTTTAGCCCAGAATACGAGTATACGGAGGTGTCTCCACAGGGTCGGGAGCAAAAGCTATCGGATGCATTCGGATTTCTTTTTTTCAACCAACTTAGTGATCATACACCTAGTAAGTGGATCGAGATATGTAAGCAGCCAGCAGCATACGCACAGGAATAGCATATGACCGATCGATGCAGGGCGTGTACAGCACGTATAGAACGGAATGTACATGGCCCCACGTATACATAGGTGCGTATAACATATATATAGGTGCCTGTTCCTTTGACTTCAAGAGTCTGTGCTTTCTCCGCACGCGCTACAGCCAATAGGTTTCGTTCCCGAGAAGGATGCTTAATATCAAGATATACTAGCACGAGACCCCGGGTTTGAGAACGCGTATGCAAAAAAGGACCACATGTATCTATACCGACCCGCGATGTCATTTCATCATCGTAAACGTCACCTCTCCGGAACACTTCTTGAGCTTGACGAACGCCTTGAGGTCGCGAAGACGAATGTCCCCATCAGCTACGCCTCAAGAAAGCCTGGTTTCGGGACTGCCGCTTTTCAGGTAAATAAGTATCAAACAGCGATCTTTGGAGAATTTGACTGTACATTCTAATATAAGCAAATAGACACATAACGTTATGGCGAAATCGATCGCTATGTTGCCAGAGCTATGCGTTGATTCAATCGTCGTTGTCATATGCGCAATTGCGGAGTCTAGACGTGAAAATGAGCCTCCTGTTCTCGAGACCAAAATTCCGTTGAATCAGCCTATTTCGTGGTTTTTCGTTACCACTATACATACTGTGGTGGCTTCGCGCAAAGCCGAAGGCCGTCGGTAGTTCGCATGTTCACGGCACTGCTGACAGGCACCCTAGTTAAGTTGTCCGGGATGAGTAAACACACACGAACGGAGCCGACCCATTCTCGTTTTCCAACAAGACAACCGTGGATGTCTGGCATCCGGACGCAAACCATCGTCAACATAATTCTGGAATCAGATGAACTATCCTCCTTCCATATGTCGCATGCTGTAGAATGTGGCTTAGCACTGTCGCGGGCTGACCGAATTCTCGCCACTCAGCAGCTAGTAGTGTGGTTCCGCAGGCGGGAACCATAATGTCTTCCCGTGAAATGCCGGTCCGCGGCGGCTCTGCCGGAGGCAAGGATGAAAGCTACCCCTGGAGTTCAAGCTATACCGTGGACCCCGAGACTACCGTGGACCAAGCGGCAAGGCTTTCGCGTTACATTCCAGTTGATTTTAAATTAAATCCGTCATATATTCGGTCTCGGGGTAACGTAACAATAGGCGGAGACGATTCCGTCGTTCGTGCAGTCATCGATGTGATATCATGCTGTGGGTCCAGGCCTGCTCCACAGATCGGGGTTTCCAGAACCCAAGGTTTGCTTATTCTGTGCGATTTCATAGGCTCGGACTGCTTACGTATATAAATACGCATGTCAAGCTAAGCCTCGGGCATAGATTAGACGTGCTCTAGAGGCATGTGAACCCGCCAGTCGGTTCAACAAGGCCAAAGCCAAATATATTTTTAATTCGGCTGCGGTGAGACAGCGTGGGGAGGGCTCTAGGGCCGGCTGGATACTGATTTTGAACATATCATCACACATCTCGATCCATCCTTGAATACTGTCTATGCCCCCGAGCGTAGTATTCCCGGCACGTACCTCTGAGTCCAAATAAGCACGTGCTGCGGGCAAACTACATTTTGCAAGTATATAGCTGACGGATATCGGATACTCATACCCCGTGAACAGTGCGTACTTGGCTCGCAAGACCATAGCTGATTAGCTGTGGTATCTGCCTCGGTATGTAAATTCGGGACATATAATACCTCAGCAGTCCTGGTACTATGGTCCAATAGTAAGCCTAGATTGGTACCCATGAAATCAAGCAGAAGAGATAGAAGTTGAAGATTCTGCTACATACATCATCGGTCATAGGAAAGAAATGAAGTCTAAAAACACACACTGATCAGTCTCAACACTACCAAAGCCTGAAGTCGAGACTGCACACTGATAGAGTGAACGAGAAAATGAAGCCCGCAACAAAACTCGGAACGTGAGAACTTCGAAGAGCCGCGTACTCGTTTCATTCAAAGTTCGGCCGCGGTCGATTTAACCTCGAACTCTGACAGGGGCGCATACTTCGCCTTTTCATAGGTGGATATAGTCTCCCATGCTTCGGCGGTCAATTGTGATCGCGAAACTCTTATGATGAATTCAAACTGCTGATCGATAGGTTGGACGCGAGACCACATTGCCGAGATGGCATTCCAGTTGTCCCCTTTGGCCCTATCGGCGGGACATACCCGGAAATTGATCGCGATGTTGCAGTCACCGTTCTTCTCGGGGTTGCCGCGCTCCTGGATGAATCCCGGCGGGGTTTCTCTCTGGATTGCTGGCGCACGGCCGTTGGTCGTGAACCTCAGGTATAGAGCTTCGTCGTGCCAGTTCCACTTGAGTGTGCCCGGAACGATGGAATTCGCATTTACGAGCACGCCGACGTCTCCATCTGCTTCATAGATGGGTTCTGGGAAGTTGGTTCGTGCATTAGTGAGAATGACCACCAAACAGATAGCCAAATGGTGACAAGGAGGGTAGGATGCCACTTGCCATATTCTAGACGCGGGCGACCCTTTATCCTCATATAGAGCATGAGAACCAAGCCAGGATCACGCGGGATGTTGCGCCCTCGCGACGGCGAGTTGTAGTTTTTGCGGAACAATTCGTTCATCACATTGTCGTATGTGTCCTGAAATCCGCAGGACGTACACACACGGACGCGTAGATGGTCAGCTTCGTACGGGACCCAGCGCCCGGTACCCGCGGGGGAAACCTTTATTTCGCAGAATCGCACGTTGCGCCACGCCTCGTCTCGTAGGCCTGTCGGCTTGCTGGGGCGCTCGCGGCCGGGGATGTTGTTGTCACGGCCGAAACCGGGGAGTCTGCGGTACTGGCGCTTGGGGAACGGCTCTCTCTGGCGCGGTATATATGGAGACTGGTGAAGGAGTTGGGAATGCCTGTGGGTTTCGATTATGGGGCTGCTGCTCTTGATGTTCAGCTGCTCGTTATGAGCAGGAATCGGAGCGGAGGCGGTAGTGTTTGCTATCTCGCCTTCTTCAATGTCACCGTTGATGTCGATGCGTGTGGGATCGTAGGCACTGTGCCTCCGCTCCCGGCCCGGTGTGACGGCACGGCTAGGGTAAGACAACGATGGGGCAGCGGGACTAATCGGGGAATCGCGCGGCTCGGTCAAGGTCGCGAAGCCAGAATTACTGTTCCCGGGGCCTTCGTTTTCCTTGGAATTCGGGATATATGGATTATTCTCACGCCCGACTTCGCGATCGTAGCCACGCTCACGGTACGAGTTTGGGTAAACTCTGTAGCGTGGACTGATCGACCGGCGTCTTATATCGCTGCTGCCTTTTCCAGGGCTAGGTGAGCGGTGGCGGTCACGGCCGCGTCTTTCTGCAGTCAAAGAGCGCTCACGTTCGCGGCCCCGCTCATAGGATGTGTAAGAGCGCTGGTCGTAATCAACAGCCATACCATAAACGTTGCTAGCCCTTGAGTATCGTCCGTCCTCTTTGTCGTCCGAATCATTGCTGCGACGGTGGCGGGAGTAGACGGGCGTGGCGGAGCTATCGAAGAGGGCTTTCGTGATCTCGTCTATTAGGACCTTCCCGGCAGACCCGTTCTGGCTTCCACTATCATACTGCATGGTCGTTGAATATATCATCAGCGAAGCCAGGCATTGACAACCGCACGACAACCATGGTTGAAGCCTAAGGGATAGGAATATAGCCATACTCACAGTATCATTAGGGACGGCGTAAACTGTCATCCGCAGCTCTCTATCCTTCTTCAACTGGCCAAAAGTCCAGGCCAATGCCTCCTCACTGTCAAGGATGATCTGTGTAACTCCAAACTCATCGTGAACTTGAATCGACCTGACAACTTTGCCCGGCGGCTTGTGAAATCCCAGCCGGTCACCAACCAGATCAATGAGCTGATCGTGGTCTTCGGTTCCGTTGAGCTCAAGGACCCTAAACGCCGTTGGAGCGCTTTGCTCTTGCGTGATCGCATCGATGTTGATGGAGCGTGCCAGAAGGAGTATCTTTGGCATGAACGAGAGGGGCGCGGATCCATGTGCTGGAGTCTGCATGCTGGGATGCCTGTCAAATGTCTGGCTCTGGCTAGACACCGCGTAACCGTCGGAGCGATCCATTGCCGGTATTACAGAATGACACAGAAGTTGTACTTTTGAAAGGAACACAGCCGAAAACGAGTTGAGGCCGGCAGGATGGAATCAGCGGACAGCTGAGAACAATATATGATAACTTTGATTGTATTGGAGCTACAGTGGTAGGATTACGAATGAAAGTGGTCTGAAGGTTAATGTGGAAGGCTACGGAAGGAGGGTGAAGAGGGGAGAGAGGAAAGGACCGGAAAAACCTCTCCTAGAAATAAGGCAGAGGATCATCCACTCAGCTGAGAGTGTAGTAAGACAATGCTCCAACTTTTGGGTATACTATTGAAGCTCTCCAGGGTCCTTTGCAAATTGTGATTGCTTGATGAATTCAAGGCGGAAGCTACGGGAAGGCGCATAAGAGCAACCCGTACGTACGCCACGACAATGTTCCGCTAGGCCCAGACATTACATCCACATTTCCTCTGGTATTGACACATCCACTGCTGCTATCAGCCTGGAGCCCTCCAAGGATTGAAAAAGTCTACTGTTTCCGAAACAGATATCCACAACCATTGGTCTCGATAATTATAACCATCCAACTCATACGAAATTGAGTCGGGAAAGGGTGTGTTGCAAATGTTGGATGCTGACAAAGCAATCTATCTCGCAGACCCAATTTGGCAAATGTGCCCTGGCCAGACTTCGACGCAGGTGAATCAAGAGAACGCCGACAGCTCTGACGCCAGCATGCGGTTCCTTCCGACTTCTTTGATCCTTGATCCCTTCCGCCGATTTGTGCGTCCAGTACACCGTATGCATATAGCCCAACATTGATCACATCCGTCACATTGTCGAACAGTGATATCCTATCATATCATCCGCCACGTCGCGTCGCGTGCGCTTCATACTATATCCCTATTTCATGCTTCAACGTTCAATATCGACCCTCGCGGCCTCCGTAGCATATCTGTTACCCTTATCAATTGATCCTATCATATATACCGTCCCGTACCCAAGTCCGCAAATCAACTACTCCATCAAACGCCAATACCCAGTTCACATAACCGGAATCTCCAACATTCAGATAACCCACCACTCAGCCAACCCACCAGCCAAAACGATACAGATACACCCCAATTTACCTACTAACACCCTACACAAACCCTCTACCAATATATTAAATGTGATATACAACTTACACCTTACCACCACGGCCACAAGCTAGTCGACGTCGACTCGTGTCTTACGACAGACAGACAGACAGACACGCACGGCACAACAAACACACTCGATCCGAACAATACCACACCACGCTGCACGACCTCTAAGAGCATCGCCAGTTTGAGTACGTAACGTTCCGTTCGAACGACCGGCCGATTTGTAAAGATACATCGCACTGCATCGCATCGCTGCTCAAGCTATATCAACTCGCCTCCCTCTTCTTCCTCTTCTCGTCATGCACCGTGTCTGTGTATACAGTACATGCGCGCCGCCCCTACCCCATAGATAGGTAGGTAGGAAAGGAAAGAAGAGATGGACCCGCCGGTGTCCAGCTATTCCTTCCCTCCTCTACCCCATTAATGTTACCATCTACTCCCCGCCGGTTCGCCAAAACCCCGTTCCAAGAACGATCGAAAGAAAGAAAGATAAAAAGTGAGTGAGTGAAGATGGTACCTCGAAACAAAAAGACAGACAGAAATACGCACAAAACAGACAGAACAGTAAGAAGACAGGTAGTACGCTCAAAGGAAAACAAGCAGGTCTAACTTTTCGGGAGAACTTTCATGACAAAAGCCTGCCCCGGCCATCCGCCGCTCCCGTATCACTATGCCACGACAGCCTTCTCTTCCACCGCGGTCTCCGGTTTCGACTCCTTGTCCTCTTCGGCGGGTGTACTCGATGGCGCAACCGCTTCGACGACTTTTGTCGCTGCCTCTTTGATCGTGTCGACGGGTCCAGCGGTGCTCTCTTCAGCGGTTTCTTCGACAGCCGGAGCGGTCGGTGTCTCCTTCTTCTCCTCGACTGGCTCTTCCTTCGTCGGCTCTTCCTTCGTCGGCTCTTCTTGGACCTCTGGGACAGTCGCAGCAGCGGGAGCCTGTTTGCTGGTCTCGTCGTCATCACCACCCTTCAGCTGCTCTATGACCTTCTCGCCCATGGGTCTCGCGACTTTACTCGGCTCGTCGTCAAACTTCGTCTCGTCGAACGTGACCTCGTAGTCATCGCCGATAGAGTAGACAGTTATGATCGAGCTGAACGTCAACTTGGGACCACTGCTGACGGGCGACGAGGACGACGCTGGTGCCGCAACTGCAGCTGCTGGCGTAGGCTTCCGCTTAGCGGGGCCGCGGGCACGGGTCTTGCGCACGTCTTCCAAGGGTTCCTGCGCCTTGGGTTCCGGCTCGGCCTCGGGAGGTTCTTCCTTCTTGGGAGCAACGGGTCCCTTTGACAGTCTGCTGTTCAGGTCGCTCATGAAGTTCGCGCGAAGAGCTGCGATGCCGCCACCAACGCGGCCAGGGATGACGGGCTTCGGTTTTGTGGGTGGCGGGGACTTTGCGTCCTCATGGGACGTCGAGCCTGCGCTAGAGGGATCGCTGACCTTCTTCGTCGGACGCGGCGGGATTGCCGGCTTCGGGCGTTCGGGGATGCCAGGTGCATGTTTCGATGCGTCTGGGGAGACCGGCGAGTTCTCATCCGTCGCTGTACTCCGGACCGGTCGTGCGGGAGGGGGTGGTGGGCTGGTGGTGTCTTTAGACTGCTCAGAAGCTAGTTTGGCTGCTTCCTCTTCCTTCTTCTTGGCTTCCCGAGGGTCATAGTAGTCCGGATCGTTCTTCTGCTCTTCTTCTTCGTGGACTTCATACGTGACGTGGGTGCTCTCCGGCGCGTCTTCCCAGACGTCCTTACTCGGGAAGCCTTGGCTGCTGTGCTGCTTCTCGCCGAGCTTCGGTCGTTGCGGCATCTTTGGTGGTGGTGCTGCACCCTCGGGGAATAGAGGGATGTGCTCCTTGATGGGACTGGGAGGATCACTGATCTCCTCAGCAAGGACTGTGGGTGAGGTGCGAGATCTATTCGAGGAGGGCGGGCGACGGATCTCCTGGCCCGTGAGCTTGGGAGAGATAGCTGGTGGACCCCACACTGGGTATTTGCCAGCCTCGTCGGAAGCCAGAATCGGGGTACCCTCTGCGTGTTCGTCCTGGAAGTCTTCCCACGGCGTGTGGCGGCCAGACGTGGGCATCGTCAAGCTGGTGCTCGATACGTTGGATTGCGCTCCCTTGCCATAGATACCATGGCTGTCGTTCCCGGCCTCATCGAGGTTGGGCAGCTGGTGGGCGGTGTCATTCTCGCTGTCGAGGGATGTAGCTATCGTCAGCGGCGACTTTGCCGGAAGCTTCTGACCCGCGACACCTCCAGGGGTGACCTGTGGCGTGACGTTTCTCGAGGCCATCTCATCAGTGGCAGCATAACCAATCTCCTCATCAGGGACGCCCTCGAGACCAGGCGTTGTGGCGACACCGGCTCCGTTGGCTTGCATCACGCTCTTCGTCAGGTCGTCATGACTTAACGAGTACGCGCCCGTTTGGCGGTATACTTTGCTGGTAGATGGGTAGGCACCGTAGTCGCCCACGACGACCGGGCCGTTCTCCGGAGGCAAGTTGGGCGTATGCTGGCTGCGACGTTTGGTCCGGCTGAGAGAGCGGGAGTCCTCCGGGAACGGGGACGGCGCCTGGACATCGCCGGCGAAGTCCAACATGGGCACACGCTGACCGATCTCCGGGATGTGGTCGTCCTTAGGCATCTCGCCCTTGGGCATCTCGCCGGGAGGTCTGACGGCCATTGGATGGTGCAAGTCGAGGTCGGGATCGATCTTTCGCTTCTGCTCAGGCGAGGAAGCCCGGTGCGAGGAGGTCTCGTTGGCTGGTGGTATCGAGGTCTCGAGCTTGACGCCGCCTTCGGGCTCGGCAGCAGCGTCAGACTGCGGCAAAGGGGATTTTGAGCGATTTCGTACCGGCCGAGCGGGTACCGTCGGTGGGGCAGGAGATGTGGAGGCGGCCGGGGGAGAAGCTGCAGTAGCCCTCGAGGGGCGGGGAGGCACGACGGGTAACGACGACATGTTGGAGGATTATTTATATCGTGCGATGGGCCCTATCTCGAGATGTCTTTGTCGAGTGGTGGTTCAATTTCAGGAGGAAGAGCAGAGGAGAGATGAGGCAAGCTGAATTCTGGCTGAATTGCCGCTTCTGCTTTCGAGGCTGCTGCTGCTTATCGCGTGCGAGCAATGCGACAGTTTTCCGTGGTATGTGCCTATCGCAGAGTTTAGCTTCATGAAATTATCCTCGATGAGCGCTCCCTGGAACAAGCAAGCAGAGACGAGGCGATGCAGGGCAAAGGAACAATCTCATGCAATGCAGAGTCGAATCTTCGAGCAGATGGGACGGCGAGTTATCTGCAGCGCCAATGTGCCCGTTGGGGCGATGGAGAGATAAGCGATGGGGATGACATGACGGAGTTCACTCACAGGCAGGTTAAACTCGACGTGCGTCTGTCAATACAGTCTGTCAGTCTGTCAGTCCGGGAGCTCGCGCGATAGGGACCGCCGGGAAGGAATGCTGTTTCAGACGAGGGAGGGAGGGAGGAGATAGAAGATGAAGATAACGGCTGACGACTCGTTAATCACAGGCAGACAGATAGGACGGACATAGATAGATAGATATCGTACGGTGGTGGGAAACGTAAACTTGATTTCTCTATTGATACTGATGATAAAAGTACAAAAACGGAGAGCTCGTTATCAGAGGCATTTCAGGGAATCCTTTCAAGCTAGACCGGAGCGGATGATATGATATCGCGACGCCTGTTGTGGGTGGGTGTGCGGTCTCCGATACGATGCCGTCGACAAAACCGCTTCAACCAGCAGTATCGCGAGAGAGCAAGAAAACAACGTGCAAGAGGGAGAACAATAGGGCCAGCGGAGAGACAGTCCTCTTCGATCGAGGGCGGCTATGCTGCAGCTTGGAATCCTGCCAGCAGGGAGATCCGTTTATATATATACCCACGAGATGGTACCAGCAGGATACTTTCATCCGCGCGCACCAGACAGCTCCAGCTGCCATGCTGGAGCTACGTAGCTCGTAGACACTCGTCCACGCCAGCTCCACGATCCTCTGCAGAGTACAAGAAAAACCTGCAGCATCAGCAGTGGAGCTAGCTCCCTCAGCAGCTCTACCGGCAAATCCGGTGGGGAGGAACGTTTCCATTAGACCCGCTGCAATTGGCCGGAGGGACCAGCGTCCTTCTGTCTGGGAAGCTCTACCCTGTCTCGCATGACATGCGGGCGGCAGGGGTGCTCTTTGGCCGAACGAACGGCAGGCAGGCAGGTAAGCAGGCAGGCATCCAGGCAAGCTTGCCCTCGATCTAGAATGGAATGAATTGTGGGTTCGTGCATGAGGGATAAATGCATTCTGGCAGGCCGCCGGAGTTGGCAGCAGGGAAAACGACAATTATTGGCGAGGAATGGAGAAAATTTTTGCATGCAGGACAGGCCGAAAGACAGACCGTCAGACCGTCAGACCGGACCCGCTCGAGGAAGCCATCCGCGAGCAGACCCGTGTCTCCGTCTCCGGCTGTCTTTGGTCGTGTCCGTGTCTTTGCCTTCGTCGTCGAGGACATCTTTGCGGATTCGTGTCTGTCTTCGTCGACGGGGCGCGGTGGGGGAAGGCGGGCAAACAGGCAAACAAGCTCGAGCAGAAACGTTTAAACAGGCAACGCAATCGTCACACCGACAAACTGGCCGATGGCATGGAACCCACCTTGCGATTAGATCGAGCTCCAAGCTGCGAGTGGAGTAGAGCAGTAGTAATGTGCGCCTCGCCAGGAACCGTTACGTACTTGTGACCTTCCGCTGTGTGTTTGTTCGTCCGTCAGTCGCTGCTCCACCCCGCGGGTAAAACTGAGGTTTATATACAGTCGACGAGGAGTCCTGTACCGTATGCGTATTGCGAGGGAACAGAACGAAATGGCGGAATCGCAAGTCGAGATTCGGAGGCGTAAAGGCGTCACGGTAGCACAGCTCGAATGAAAGAGAACTCAACAAGACAATCATATTCTAAATGGGCAGAAGCCTGCTCTATTTAAAGGCTTCCCGCCTGGCGATGGTACAATGCCCTCGCTGCCCTGCCGCCTGTAACCAAGGTTTCAACAGATGGATAGACTTCGCTCGAAAAAGTAACGCTCGGTCGTCCGTCCGTCTACCCTAGGACGTGTCCAGTGCGAGCTTTGACGTAGTATACGAGTAACCTTTTCGACAGCTGGTTACTTTTGCAAGCAAGCTTCGTCAATATTATGCCCCCTTGCTCGATTGTTATAGATAGTCCTATTATAGCATGGCATGGCATTCTGTCGTTATGCCCGAACGGTCGTAGGCGACATGAGATCACGAGTCGACTAAAACTGCCTAACCCCGTTGGTCAATCTTCGCCACAAACTGCAAATACGCTGCCGCCGTCGATTGAAATTGTTCTGAACGCAGTTCTGCTCTTGTCCGAGCTTGAGCTTGAGCTTGAGCTTGCACGCGAGATTTTCAACCGCTTTCACCACGGATAATCGTGAAGTTCTACTCTGTTCTGCGGTGCCCATATGCTAGCTAGCGCCTCCTCCTGCGTCGAAAGAGGCACCTCGATCAACCATGCATCGAACCCCGCCATCCGGCCAATGCATCGGCAGTCCTCGAAGGAAGACCTCCTGCATGCATGCACCATACCACTGCTCGCATGCGTGATTCTCACTCCCCATAGCATAGTATAGTAATCCTCGCAGACGGTATCGCATCTACCCCAGAAATCGGCGCGGCTTGTGTCCACACACTCGCACAAAAAGGGCGTTGCCTTGCCTCGATCGAGCTGGAGGAAGCTGCAGCGTTTGACCATGTGCCCTCGATATTGCGTCAGCGGCCCTGACCCGGCCTCACCAGGAAAGCGTGAGGGAGGAAAAAACCTGCAAAAACTCAATTTGGTGGAATGGAACGCGGACGGCGAATTTTCTTTGCCTGCCAGCCGTTTAGAATTAGCATTTGGCCAAATATAAATCGGTAACGTCGACTTGTGAAGTCTGGTAAAAGCCTCGTGGGAGAGCCCGTCCAGCTGCCTGATCGGGCGGACTTTACCGGCATCTGGCCGACCGAGGCCGAACGCCGTGTTTGCCATTCTCTTCCTTCCATTTCATCATCTTTCCTACCGGCATCTCCAACACGCGGCTGCGTTGCAAACGATTGACTTTTCATCGCTTTCGTCGATTTGGTTCTCGCCGGCGACTAATTGCTAAACGCTTCGCGTAATCCGTCGATGGTGCTCCGCTTAGAATTACCACCTAAGCCTAGTCGCCTGTTGGTCAGTTGCGGTGGCGCCACGAGTGTCAGCCATTCGATGGGTCCCTGAAGAACAGGACCGTCGACCGTCGACTGTTCAGCCGAGCAAGCATCGATCGCTAACTGCATCCGGGCTATCCACATGGCTGTCTCCCGCGAGGTCCTGGGAATTACTTAATTGCCAAAGCTGCTCTAACTCGATGTGCCATGCAGCGTCGACACAAGCATCGATGCAACGGCTGAAGCCGATGAGCATAACATGTAGAGACAATCCCAGCTTGGACAGTGCTAGGGCCCATCGGCAAGCGGTCAGATGATAGTCTTAAGTTCGAGAGATGACGGCGGGGCATGCCATCATACTCGACGATATCATGCCGTGTACCGTTGATGACCGCTTGAATGTGTCTGTTCGATAATGCATCGAGATGCGGGCTAGTGGATTCATTAGCAAATGGATATGCATGCACCCCGCTATGCAATGCACGTTTGTGCTTCCGGCTGGAGCCTGCTGTCGGTAACTACAGGTAGATTACAAGAAGGGCTCTAGATATGCTTCGCAAACATGAGTGAGATTCTTCTGGATGCTATGGACAGGAAAGAGTACTGAGCTGCACGGTCAGATTGGTACGTATCTTGGAGAGCTCTGGATGGAGACGGGATGCTCGATTTGCCTCCTTGGTGAGAGGCGGGGTCGTAGCATATTCTGGGCATTCGCATCGATACGTCCTAGCGTCGACGTCATGTGGTACCGTGAATGCGAGGCGCGAACCCGCCTTATCTTGCTACGCGGAGTACTTGCTCCAAGAATATCGTTATGTGTGCAGCATGCAGTGGAAGAACCAAACCTGATTGACGAATAGACTGGAGACTGCACTTACCTTCTAATGATTGAGGCAAGGTGATATCGATTCATGGGTAGGTACGCTGCTCCGCCGTTCTAGCTACCGCGAGACTCAACATCACACTACCGACAACACATCGCGACCGACGCGTCCCCGCGCCTCATCAGCTCTGACAGCTACACATCACCACCGACCAGTCGATCATGGCTTCAGCAGATATCCAGAGCCTCCTCAGGTTCCTCACAGGCCCGGCCAAGATACCTCTTCGAGATGCTCTCGCCAAGGCGAAGCCACTTCTCGCAGAAGGACTATCAAGGTGACCCCTCTTGCGCTTGCCATCCTCCCGCAACATCCGATGCATACGGACTAACAATAGTTCCCGACATTATAGTCCAGAATCAATCGCCAAAGCATCCCTCGATAAACTCAAGAAGACTTTCCCCGACGAGAAACTCGCAAAGCAAGTCCTCTCCGCCGCAAAAAGAACCACAAACACATCCTCATCTCCATCCAAGAAGAAACGCTCGGCCGCCGACGCTTCATCCTCAAACCCAGATAACCCCTCCGCCTCTACCACCTCCCCTTCGAAACGCCGACGACCCAATACCTCGGCGCCCGTCATCGACACCTCAAACCCGCAAACCTGGGAATCCGGTCTCGATCTCCCTCCTCCAAACCGGGATACAGACCTAATATCCGCGACAACCATCACCATCAACCGTGCCCCGCTCCTCCTCGCCTTCGCCGTCGTCTCGCTCGAATACACGCACCCATGGCTCACCAAGAGCTCCCGCTTCTCGCTCGCCCAGGGACTGCTAGATACGACAGCTGCATCGAAGGCAAAATACATAGGAATCACGCGCGAAAACGACAGCGGCAACGACGCCCTCGAGGAAGGCTACAAACGGATCAGGGTTCTCGGGAAGGAAATTCCTGTCCTACGACGATGGGATGTCGGGCTGATCGACCCTGAAACAAGCACACAGCAGCAGGAGCGACACGACGCTGCGGATGACGACGTGGGATCTCACGAGTCCGCCGGCATGAACCCTGCCGGCACGGACAACGACAACTCAGCGAGTGCAGCCATAGCTCCAGCTATAGCTCCAGCAGCACCAGCTACCGCACCCTCAGGTAGCTCTACATCTGGGACCGCTGCAACTTTGTCTGCAACTGCAACAGTGACCGCAGCCAGCGAGCCGATATACTGGGCCCTATCCCCAAAGCTCCTAGTACAGCCCCCCGTCGCGAGCAAACTGAACCCCTCAGCGCTGCCCATCCACCTTCCCCACGCGGCACACTCATACCTCACACGCTCCTTCCCAGACGCTACGCTCCCGCTGTTGCTCGGCGCCCTGCACATCGTCTACGCGAGCTGGGCCGACTCGCTTGATCCTGCTGAGCTGGATCGGCGAGGATGGGGTTGGTACGCCAGGGTTCGGCCGGCCGTCGATGACGGGCCGGAGGGCTGGGGCGGCAGGGGCGCGGTGAAGCTGAAGGATGTGCTGGGTCTGAGGAAGGCGGGGTCGTGACCTGGCTTAGGAGGTTGTTGGATATATGTCTGTCGATGAGCATGAAACAGGCATAGCCATGGTTGACTTACGTATGTTGTGATGCGGTATGGTAACCTCGTGGTGGGTGCGTGAAGGAGTATCTACATGCATTCATCGCCTGTTGGGGCGTGTACCGGCCGGTACGTAGGATTCTATTGCCCTATCGGCCGGCAAGTCTCGTGGTTATGAGGTCTATGCTTCGGATGCGAATACACCGCTACCTTGGACCCGTGTCTCAGATCCAGGGCGGGACAGGGCAACCTAACTTCTCGGCCGCCGGAATGTCGACGTGATGACACTAGCAAAGCCCGACCTATCCCATCGATATAGCTATCGCCACGTAGATGCCGCTCAGGATTCACTGGATCTGCTATTAATATCTACCCGGGTAACCATGCCATTCAGCCCCAACCAACCGATAGCTGCTGCACTGACCAGCCCCGCAGTCTCAAATATATTAAAGAACCAATCTACTCGGACTCCATTGCGTCGTGTACAGGCAGCAGCATGACGCCCAGTCGCCTTCAAACACATCCACCGCATTGGATTTAGATTCGGAAGCTACGCACGGACAACAGTCATCTATCGCCTTCCATACTTGCTACTCTCTCGGCCGCTCGGGCTATCGGTCACGAGGCTGCAATGCGGGTCTGCAGCTAGCCACACCGTCACACCTACCGGGCCGAAAACTCGACCGTCCACCCCCTTCTAAAGAACCGCGGCACGGCACCCACGGGATGGGTTCATAAAATGTGATATAAGCGTCCGGCTGCATGAACACCAGCCGAAATCTCTAACGGTACCGCGACGCAGCCGGCGCTTCGTACATATATACGTCCGCCGGCTCGGTCAGAATTACTCCAGCCCGATGAAACGCAGCTATCCCGGTGCGGTGCCTTACTTGCTATACACCCACCACCACCACCACCACCACCACCACACCGGTCCGTGTAACGGGATCTTCCATCGCATTCGGCGTCGGTATATGCGTATGAGAGAGATGGTGTACTTAGTATACCCGTCACACCCACCTATTACTGTAGCGTCTGCCTTCAAGGCTATTACAGCTCAGGTCACGTTGATACTATATGTAATATGGGAATCGCTCACGTGCATATATACGGTATCAAGATCGACGGAGCTGCGACAGGACTGGCAAGGCAGAAACTATACTGCTAGGCGTGGTTGGCTGATCGAAGTTTCCCTTCTTGATTCAGGTGTAGCACGACGGTAGCAAAGGCTGTGTAACGCACGGGTTGGAATGTGACGGTGCGGGTGGAAACCTTAAAATCTGAAGTTTATGCGGGGTAGGAGTTCTTTTCACGGCCCTCTGACCAATCGAGTCTTGTAGGATGACGGTGCTGGAGTCGATTAGATTCTACGTTAGCTACGTGAGAAGTGTCAGGAAATCGCATGTCGTGTAATATAAATCATGATACCTTACGAATTTATGCGTCCAGTTTTGTGGAGTGCATCGGTTGATGGCTTGGGGTTGGAGAGTATATCGATGGAGAGCGAGAGGCCCAATCATAATTGATGAATCGATTAATCAATAAGAGTAGAGAGGGGAACATCATCTCACTGCATGTCAGCAGTCGACGGCCCGAATCAAGCAGCGTTTTGGATTTTGGGGACTATATGCAACTGAGCATGTGCCGTGCTGCCGCCGTCCGTAGGATTTAACTTTCGATAGGAGGGTCGCACGGGAGCAGCACATGCGCATATATGCAGTGTAATGGTAATGGTATACGACTGTTTCCTCGGTTGCACCTACCCACCATGACTGACTCAGAGCTAGTATACCGGTGTTTTATCCAAATGTTGAATGCATTGACTCGGGAGGCTGTATACTACTGTCAACATGACATCCTCGAGACTAGGGTACCGACCATACACTATCTTAGACAGCTGATCTTCATATGCATTTATCACTATGCAGACTAACTTGCCAATTAATATTCGAGTGAATTGATACGTCTACAGGTCTAAGCCTATGGGGCGGTACGTATGCGGCTGTACAGTATCTATGTATATCATCGGTGCATGAAATGGGCTATCCACATGCGCAATCTGAGACGAGGCGATCTCGGTTCTTCATAGCCTCGATCCCAGGTCCGTTAATTGATATTCTTCGCATAAGCACGTTAGCATTGTCTCGCAAGCCAGACGCCTTGCAGCAGAGCAGCACTTGGAATATAAATTTTGGTAGCGGTGGGGCTAGATGGTCTCGCGGGCCAGACACGGACGGAGGGACTAGAGGGTATCCAGGTACCGGTACGACAGAGGCATTTGGCTGTTTTAGAAACGTTCTATCATGTCGACGTACGTCCTAGCCTTCGCGAATTCGGGATGGCGCGTGTGTCAGAGGAGACGTCGTTCGAAATGCACGAGCGGCCGCAGCGAGGTTAGATATCATGTTAATATCCTACCTATTATAGCGAAATGATCAATATTCGACGCTGCTAATGTTTCGATCGATTAGCGCGTCCGTAAATAATTAATAACTTGAGACAATATCTTATTCGACAACTATAAATTAGTATCTCTACAACTTGATAGTCAACTAATCCAATATAATAGCGAATTGACAGTATAGGAATAGCTAGGAGATAGCGTGGTTCTAATCTCGGGCACACATGGCAGCGGCTATCGTTATCTCCGGTCAATGCGTGCCATAACCGTATGTATATCTGCGAGTAATTGGCATCTTTGAGACCTCGTTTCACATCTACGCATGTAGCAGTACCTTACGGTATATATTCGACTAGACGCTTAGCAGAATGAACATGTACTATACATGTTGCATGGTCAGTTTTCCGTAGTTAGCGGATCGAAAATTCAAATAGTTTTCCTTATGATCATAATCTGGCGCGAGCCGTGTTTCGCGCAATCGGCCGGGAGCGAGATATCACATAATCAATATTATATCTATCCGTATGGACGGAAGACGGATAGGGATCGTATCATAACATTCGCAGCGCATCCAACTTGCAACATTCTGTATCGCATTTGCTGAGCCGATCCAGCATCTGCTCCGCGCGCCTTGTATGTATGTACCAACAGTCCTGAATTCAGCCTTAAAACAACGTTGGTAAATGTTGTATACCTGCATACACGTATCGCTATCCGGGTATGGTACTTTTTCTGCAACTCTCATGCGCATGCATGGGGTAAAGTTCGAATTCTATTACGGGACCTGGGCTTCCGGCTGTGGCTGCATTGCTCGCGGGCATGCTGGCCGCAGATCATGAACTCGAGCTGCGTCCGTAACGTTACAGCCAACGCGCAGAAGAAACTAGGCAGCGGGCGCGCACGCATGAAAAGAGGCGTGCGTACATATCGACGTGCATGCACGTCGGTAAGAGAATACAGGTGGACATACAGGCAAAAAATGCAAGTCAGATTAAGGCATAACGTTAGGGGCGGCGCGAGCTTCGTAACTCCGGTTAGGACTCTGCACAAACCCAGGTAGCGAGTGTGCGTGGGCAGAATTAACGGCCTTGCAGAACTGGATGCCTGCGCTTCGACATCGCGGTAGTTGCCGTTGGGTTTGGCATTGAGGCTACCGTTGGACGAACGTTTTCGATGGATTGCAAGCAGGTCAGCCTAGATCCATCCGTTTATCGGTCGAGTGGCTCTCTGGCACAATCGGTTAATAATGGCATGCGGCCGAGGCCGACATGTCACATTTGAGTGGAGTCATGGCCAGCCAGTAGGATGACGGTGCTGTGCGATAAAAGCACACCAGCAGCTTTTCACGCCGGATCTTCGTCTCGAAGAAGGTTTAGTACGCGATATCGATATTACTTTCCAGACCAATTGTGCGCTCCACTGTGATAGAACCGTGATTGATTCGCGTTGATTGCATTGGCGGCCACGCTTCTGTTGGTTCTAATATTGTGGTGCGCGCGGCTCGAGTCAGGACAATGAAATCTTGAGGTTGGTCGTTGGTTTAATCACCCTCGCGCAGTTCGCGATAGCAATCTGGAGTAGCTAATAGTGTCATTCCCGTGCCAGGAAGATATCATGTGAGCGTCAAAGGATGGCTGGACGGATAGAATCGGTCGATGAGGTATCCTATAGATAACGTTTTCTCCTCCTTGCTGGTCCTGAAACGGCTTGAAACTTGCTCAAGCTCAAGATCGCAGGCCAGCACCACTGGCAGCATTCATTTTGGAGACTTTGTGCCGCCCTTGCTTGACAGTTCTGCAGGCTTGTCCCCTGTCTTCACCGTGTGGGTGGAGCCTCGTTCAGCAAGTGGACCCACCCGGCCGCAAATAAGGCGTCGCTTAAGCGCAAGTGAAGGCCATTCCACCCATTCACCCACTCTGATTCTGTCGATCCTCCATCTGCCTGGTGCATCGGAGGTTAATATTCTTCGCAGGAGCGAAAGTGGCGTTTGAATTTCCTAGCGACAGAGACCGAAACCAAACCCTTCGCCTTTCGGATGGTCGGTTGGCGCGCTGACACACTATCCGTTCAGGCTGAGATCGTGGCTGTTTTTGAAGTGCCGTGCATGGTCCATTATATTGGCCTTTCGTGGAATATTCCACAACGACAAGGGGCTTGTCGACTGTAATGAATAAAATGACTGCTGGCCAAAAGCTTAGATCTCGCCAAAATAATAATTCAACGCCTCAGGGCCCCTGCGTGCTTCCTTCAAACCTGCCAGTGTATTGAAGAGAGCACCTAAAGTGAGATATCGCCACTCGAGCAGTCTGCAGGAGGCCTTTCGGCTTACCCGCCCCTTACTCTTCCCAGATGACGCTAGCAGTTCGTAACGACAGCAGCCTCCTGCTTTTCAGCCGTGATTGATCGTTCTAGGTAAAGCTGCTGCAGTATCGAAGACAGCGTCTGGGCATGTGCCCTCCGTACACTTCGAATGTCGCTGCCTCATAATTCTGCCGCGAGTCGAATATATCAGCTTGGGGATAAGACTATTTGTCAGAAGCGAGGGGAATTAATCAGAATCAATCGGGAACGGTCGATACGTTGATAACCCCATAGCTGAAAACAGTTTCTGGTGTTTCTGTCCGTCTTTCCATCAGTATATCCCTGACCGATTGGACATACAGATGTAGACGGCGATTTGTAAATGCCTCCACTGCAGGCGCTGAGGCTGTAACAGACATCGCTGCCAACATTGCAACGCAAGGGCAGCAGGCATGGCTTGAATTGAGGAGGTTGCTGGATTGGATCTCGATAGAATTGGTGTGGGTTTAGCTTGCGGGACCAACCTCAATCGGTTGATCGGGCGAGCTGTCAGCGAAATTAACGGCTCCTCGAAATCCAGTTAGAGGACCAATCCGAGAACCCTCTTGACTATTCCGACGTGAACCCCTGTAGCACTACCCGGAAGAGAGTCGGGATCGCTGTTGTCGGCGACGGGAAGTTTGACAGGGCATGTGCCTACGCATCATCCAGAGGTATTTCTTCGTCATGCTCGCGGAACGAAGAAGAGCAGTTGCCCAGTTGTCCCACACCCGGCTTCTCCTACCGACGAGGCCTGGCCTAAATTAACTCGAAGCCGTGATATCCTTGCGTCCCGTTCCCTTGCACTTGCAAGCCATCGTTTATCCTTCCTGCAGGATGGATCACCCGACCGCCGGTGCTCGCTGACGTGGTTTTCGTTATTCAGTTCCATGGATTGGTTCTTCAACAAAAACTAACCCTTGGCCACGTTCGTTTTTCTTCTGCTCGGACAGAGTATGCATGTGAGCAGCAAGGACCGTGGATCATAATACGGCCAAATTGATTATCCGTTGGAGGGTTTCCACTACCTCAACCACCACACTTGTAATTTTGATTTGGACCAAGCACTGCTCCAGTGCTGCAGTCCGCTCTTGAACGAAGCTGGGGCCGTTGGTCCAAAAAAAGGAACCATCCTCAAACAAGCCCATACCCACGGCAGAACCCCTCGTCCATCACCAGCTTGGGCTCGCTCGTGCATCTTGCCCTTGTCTTTTTAACGTTGTGGGTACTCACTTTCCACGCTATTATCCAGCTTACTCTCAAAGTCTTGATTCCGTTCTGCTGCTTAGGATTTTTTGGTTTGTGAGTTAAGCTGTGACTTCTCCATCAACTGCATCTTTTCATTCGCTGGTATCCGATCGCTATTCTTGTCACTCTTTTGCTTGATTCTTTTTTTATTCTTTCCCCGTTCGATTAATTTATTTCATTTTGACTCCTTGCTGTTTGCGCTGGCACGCGCCGGGGTTATTGCTTTGCAAACGGAACTCGTGCGACATATATGCGGATAATGCATGCATAGGATTTGCATTTTGCGAAAAAAAAGTACCCGTAACCTCTCGACTTGGTACCTACCTGCTAGTTACCTGGCGGCCGCGAGATATTATTTCTTTGGTATCTCTGCGCCCTCTTTCCACCCGTTCTCTTTCAATTTCCCCAATTAATTGCACTGCTTACGGTAAGCGCAGCGGGGCTTCCGTCGACGTCGACGTACTTTCGAATATCCAGCGGTTGATTTCGCCTATCGATTCCACTTCAGTAACATTCTGTTTCCAGCCCCGGGCGAAGTCGAAAGAATCCGGGATTCTTGAACGAAAATACCAACCTGCAACATCGGGTTTTAGAGCTGGTCGACTCTCCTGATAGCTTTCTCGCTTGGATTGCGAATTCCAGTCAATCCCGTTTCTGGATCGCAACCTGTTGGTACTCTGGAAAGGCTGCCTGGTCTAGTGGCTGTACCGCTGTATCGGCTTTACATTTCCTGCACAGGATACTGCATTCGACTGTCGCCGGCATCCTTGGGGGCCTCAGCAGTGTCTTAGAGAGGTAGCAAAATAATTTTGAACTTGCCAGTCCGGGACTTGAGTCAAGACGAGACTGCTATCAAAAGAAATCAAACCCGACCATTCTGATTTCGGCCCGTCGAGTTCCGCCCGAATCGGTCGAGGAATCGTAATCTGCTGCCTGATAGCTTGTGCTTCAGTTTCTGCTCTGCTGGTCAGCGAGCCAACAGTCGAATCGAATCGGTCTGGGACTGGGTGAATTAACGCAAGCTGGAGGTTTCGGGAAGGGAGCTTGGGATCGCGTCGGTTGAGGGATAGCGATAGCTCGAATTCGAGGCTGCCGTGATTCGACCACGAGCTGCAACACCAAGCTGCCAGCCAGCTGGGCTGCCTCGACGACATCTCCAACACATCCACCCCAGCCACTAGCCTGAGCCGGAACTTCGGGCTCAACTAACCTTCTAAGGACCCATCGCTATCCTTACAGACGCAGCTCGCTAGCTTGGGCAAGCCGCAGAGGCACCGCCCCGGACAGACGAGAGAGCTCTTTCTCGCATAGAGTATGACGGAGCCGCGAGACCAGTTCTGAAACGAGACACCGTCAAACATAAGGAACTATAGTTCGTCACCCTCGAGCAGGGCATTTGCTGGCTGGGTCCTCACGCACGCACTCACGAACAAAACTCTTGAGCTTGAACGAAACTCTTGGGCTTGAACAGCTAGAACCACGTCTTCGTTCATACATACAACATTTCAGAATCCCGTCTTCTTGGAACCGGATCCGCAACATATGGGAGAACCCTCCGTCCGCGTACACTTGCACCACCCAGCAGCTGCAGTAGTACCCCATTGCACAAGCAGGCACAAGCCCCTACTGTCGCCCTAGCTTATTTTGTTCATGTCGTACGAAGAAACACAATTTCGCACACATACGGATGTCCGCATCGTCGCTGCGGTTCCTGCATTAAGTCGCTTCAGGTAATTGACGGGCACGGGAACCTGTTAATAGGCTGTCTCTGATTTCTGGAATTCTGCTCTTACCCACGGACTCAAAATAACAAATAATCGTAGACAATTTCGGCATTGTCTTGACTCTTTGCATTCGCCTGTTCTTTTTTTTTCTTTTGCTTCTTCATTGTCTCCAGGTTATCGTGACCTGTTTCTTTTCCTTCGTGTGGTCGAGACAGCTTATAAACTTACGTATCTCCACCATTCCAACAATGGCATCGGTAACCAGAGAACGGACACTACTAGTCCCCACAGGACCTGCCTCTCCATCACGGGAATCAACTTACAGCACCCCGGCCGACCCATCGTCAGCAAGAATGAGGATTCTCGTAGCTCCATACTACAGCCCCTACATTGTCTCTTTTGAGAAGGCGCAAACCTGGGAGGTATATAAATATCAACTTCAAACCACTTACGCTAACCAGTCCTCGTTCCTTAAGCTGACCGTATTATCTTATTACTCTCACAGGGGTTAATAGTGACACTTCAGAGATTGTTTGGGCCTACGTTTTGCTCAATGGCGCTCCCACCAACTATCACCATATACGAAACCGATGACGCTGTTAACGCCGACAACTGGGAGAGGTTCGCCCACGCCGATTGCTCGATAGTCGTCCATACGAAATCGGAGGACACTCGAAAGCAGCCCTCTCCTAAGCCTGAGACATCGGGCCCTACGACAATAAGGGATAGGCTGGCGCCAAGGTCACGAGATGGGCCGAAGACCGAGATATCGAATCCGAAAGCAGTTTCGTCTAGAGAAAATAGACCAAGACTGATTAATCGACACGCAAATGTTGGCTATGATACCCCGAATATGTTCGATGGAGGTCAATTTGCGCAAGACAATGGAACTTCGCCGAGGGAGTCGCAACCCAAGAGAAAGCGGAGGGGGACTCTATGGAATACAGTGCTCAATGTCATCAGCATTGTCAATTTGAGCTCCAGCTCAAGCCAACCAGCCCAACAGCCTTTACCGCCACCGGAACCAGTCGTCTCACAGGGCCCCGTCACGCATATTTCGGCAATGGCAAGGACAAACTCGAGGAAGTTGAGCCAGAGACGAAGGGCTAAGAGCAAGCGGTCTAGCAGGGTGATCATGCAGGCACCGACCACGGTTTCGAGACAGCCGAGCCAGACAAATTCCCGCCAGCCTTTAAGGGTCAGACTGGCGGCTGGTAACATCATGCGGATATCATCCAAAAGGCAAGTCGCCAAGAGACGATCTATTCAGCCTCCAAGTAAAGAGGTTCGTCGACATATAGCGAAAGCAGGTAGCGACTGCTCCACCTGTTTCGGCGATGACAAGAACCGAGACTCTGTCATCATGGTCGCTCGACTGGCGGGCGCTGGCAGCAGGCAGCCTGTCGTCATTTCTGCATCAGCCCCTGTCTCCTCGCAGTCTTCCCCAAGATCCCGGAATCCTAACGCCTTCATGGTTGCCGATCGTCCGGAGAAAGCGGATTCCATCACGATTTTCAGCTCTCCAATCATCGAAGAGTTCTCCCTGCAGCCGAAACGGAAATGCAGACCACCCAGCTCGGCGGCTGCGACCAAAACCTCCTCGCTGTACTATGAACACTCGGCCCCGCCCGTACCCAAACGGAGCTCGACCGAGGATACGGGTTTCACAGCTCAATACAAGCTCCTGGACGAGAAGATTGTACGTAGTGCCGTTTATAAAGCCGCTGCCGCGCGGAAGGCAGAAGAAAAGCATAAGGCAGAAGAGCAGCACCCACGATCGAATAGGTCGTCTCAACGATCAGGGGAAACCTCTCCGTCAGCAAAGAGCACACAATCAAACAAAACTACCTTCTCTGAAAGAGCCCCACGGTCATCCACCGTAGCGCCCAAGAGGAGCAGATCCATGGGCCCAGCAGTTACGGATCCCCGAAGTCCCGCGGCGCTGCGAAGATCTGAGACCGCTTCGCCGTCTGTCAAGTCGAAGAATGGGTCCGGGCATGTTACAATTGACTCCTACAATAACGCGAAGCACGCGAAGCATCCGAGTACGGGAAGCCGAGCTGGAGCGGTGACGGCCCGGTCCAATGGAACTAGGTCTAGTGCGGGTGGGTTTGTACGGCAGAGCACACCCTTCGATAATGTAAGTTCATTCCTACCGATGCTTTCTTCGTTCTTATATAAGAAATTATGAGCAAGGAAACTGATGAAAATTTTGACAGAAACCACTTCCTAAGCTTCCTGACGAGGCACTAGCAAATGCACCGGAGCGCAGAAGTAAGACTTCAGCGTCTGGGGTCGTCGTCACAGGCCCGATCGCTACTTTCGAAGACCTTATGAGCGGGACCGCCTCGAGCATTTCGGAATCCGCGGAGATCAATTCCATAACGCAAGTAACACTGGTTGCTGGCCACCCTGAGTTGCGGTGATATGAAACCGACGAGCTTGGGCGGTCTCATTCTTGACTCGGTTTATTTTCCGCATGACATCTCATTCCGCAGTATTGATGACATCACATATTTCCTCACGTTTTGCATACGCGGTCAGGGGCAGAACTTTGCATATTTTCTTTGTGTCCATCGATACTTTTGATATCGTTCGTCAAGCATGTTCAGCGAGCATTTCTTTCTTTCTGTTCTTTTGTACATGCCCCCCCATGATAGCTGAGCTGGCGTTTTTCCTATTTCATCTCCTTGGCTACAGCGTTGGATTGGTGCAGAACTGTAGCTCCTTCCTTGAGAAAGGTTGAGAAGGGCAAGTCGCCATCATGCCCTCTCCCGGTTTCCTTTGTTATAGAATTGATAGAACAGCGGGAAGGTTCACAAAAAATCTCTCTTGTAATTCAAGCATTGGAAGCCGCTTCGATTTTCGCGGTCTTCCTTGCACCTTGGAATAAATCTTCGACACCATTGATCTCATATTACCAATACTTCTATTTTTCTTCTCGAGCTCTGTAAATTTTGATATTGGCTGGAACATGAATGGCATCAAAGCAGCGCTAGAAGCCTCTTTAATACCCATATATGGATAGCGTGTTACGGTGACTGTTTCGAACGGCAGCGTCCGTCTTATATGTCTCGAACTTTAATAACAATAATTATTATATTACTCGTCATTTGCATGTGAAGCTACTTATAATAGCTATAGCTAAATGGTTCTTTGAAAAGTAAATCGAGCAGCGCGTGCCTATATGCACTAGCATTCGATAATTAGACGAAGCCCACGCCCTTGGCTCCCCAAATTAGTAGTTAGCAACACTGTCAAACACGACATTGACCTGGCGGCCGGCCCCGCTGAGGCGGCATGGATAATATTCCGAAGATGCCTTTGAAAGTGCTTTGCTGATTGCGCTTGAACTAGGTTTTCAAATGCTCTTATCCGGAGAATATAGCATGTCGTGCTATAGCGTTCTATATACACGTGTCCATGCTCACAATCGATGCGTCCTGGTTTCGATGTTATCAGCGCCGGGTGCATGCGCCTTCAAGTCCACAAATCCAGGATCAACACGTCGATACCTTCCTAAAGCTGCGTGTGAGGCCTAGGAGACCTCGTGCATGCATATCAGGCAGAAGCTTAGCTTAGTCAAAATTATTGATCGTGATAACTAAGAAGTCTATGCGCATCGGCATGTTTCTTCGGGTTCGGCTTCATTCGGGCCGGCTTTAAGAGAAACCTGGCTTTTGGACCACGATACGAAGTTGAGGCCCCTCTTTATCGTCGATCCTGGTTGACCTTTAAGTTTAGATATGATTGTGGGAGGTCCTTGGGTTCGTATAACTGGGCGACCGGGTTTGACGAACGCACGTGCCGGGCTGGCTGGCCGACTAGCTAGGAGCTGGATTCGAATATTCCTTTGCCATCATAGCTGTTCTGGGATTTTATGTTACATCGACGAATACAATTTCGGTTCGAGAGCTCGTTTACCTTTCATCCTAGGAGTATATTTACCTCGAGTCGGCAGTGCTTAGGAGCTGACCGCTGGTTCTAGTATCTCGCTTCGAGCCTGTGGATATGTCGACATATTGAGGCTTTATTGGCTGCCCAGTCGCGTCTTGGCTTGCGGTCGCTTCATCTTTGAGAAGAACCAGAGCCAACGAGATCAAGTGTAGCGCTTGGCTGTTGATAGGCTTTGCGTTCTAAGTTCCGCGTATGTGCAATAAAGAAAGTCGTGAAATAGTTGAGCTAAACAATAATATCAGTTACTATAATAATTGTATCGATAATATAAGTTATAGGGAGAAGATATCCCGTATTGCTCTTGACATCCCGCAGGAAATCTCCAATGAGTGAGCAACTTTTGGAATGTGAGGCCCAGCAGCGAGCCGCAGAGCGAATCGTCTGGGGTCAAGGTCAAACAGCGTCGGTTTGCAGGGGTAGTATCGAGGGAGGCGTCGACCCGATTACGACCTGAACAGACCACATGGTTGCATGAGGGGTACGATAAAACGCCCGCTTCGAGGACAGTGAGCTTCAGGCATCGTGAGAACTCTCTCAGCCTTTCCTTTTCGTCCAAATTTTAGGTTCTGGCTTTGGTCTTGGGTGGAATGAAGATGTTTGAGAATTCCGTCCGAGTCCTGAGTCTTTCTTAAATGGACGTCATGCGCCTATATGGTACCTGCGTGCATGATAGACAACAAACTCCACAGCGGCCCTTAAGCTTCGTCTATAGCATCTGAGACTCAGCTAGGTGTTAGTTTACCGAGCACGCGCTGATGACAGCCCCGAGAACAGCAGGAGCTGAAGGTTTTCAGCGCGGTCGGGGTTTTCGTGCATTGTATTCCAAGCAAATCTCACGCTCGAAGTTTAGGGGCTCAGGGAACCCAAATAAAATGAAATAGGCGTCCGACGTCGCAACTTCTCTTCTTGGGATAGAGTACGCGGAAACGATTGGCTGGCGAGGGTTCCTGTCCGTCCCATGTTCCCTCCAACCCGTTCGGCAGACACAACCATGGCAGACCGCGGTCCCCTTTTGACGTAGATCAGACTTCGGCACGAAGCATTCTTCTATGATTTGTTTTAATTTCTGGGGTCGACTAGATGTCTTGAGGTAGTTAAACGGGGACCCAGAGGGGAAGAGAGAGTATCTACTTGGGCAGCCACTGCAAACATGGTGTCTCACGCGCTCCGCGGGAGGGCTTTTTCTCTTGATCAGGCAGCATGTAAACCGGACCCTCTTGCTCCAGCATTCGGTGTACCCGATGGCACGAAGTTAGCAAGGCACTCGAGTCAGTTACTTACTTGTTCACCGATATATAACAGTTGGATGTCCCCATCCAGTCCACGGGGTTATTATTGTTCGATCGACAGCTGAATCCTTCTATTGTATTATTCGCCGACACACTTCTGGGCAAGATCCATAAAATTTAAAGCATTTTTGAGGCGCGCCCTTGCAAAGTATAAGACGGGTCGCACGTCCCCGTTGTGTCAAATCTGCTGGATCTGAGATCCAAGGGACTCATATCAGCGTATACACGCGCAGATTAACAATAAGTGATATCCCATAATACTACAATTCGAATTACTCGACGCACAACATGCATATCGACTGGCTTGCTACCATAGTAGCACTCGCTGCTATTGCTTCGCCCGTTCTATCTATCCCGGTTCCGGAGAATTTACCTAGAGGAGCCCCTCTTATCACGGACAATGTTCTATTATTCGATGCTCCGGCCTTTATGAATGCGAACGGAGAGTGGACTGCTTCCTTCCGCATGTTCTCATCTCTTCGTCAAATTGATACCAAAATCATATCTGGTCCTCTTACCGCTGCTATAGAGGCTTTCGGAGTCGAAGTTGGAAACGGAGCCCACAATCTCCTGGAACGGACAAAGCTGTTCCTTGCAATCTCTCGTAGTTCTATAACGGTTGATGTCAAAGTTGCTGGCTGCAATACTGTTTCAGTTGGAGAGACGTCATCCGGAGGACTGTTGGAGAAGAGCATTGGTGTTGGGAAGTGTGATGGCTCGTTTGCTCCGAAGAGCATCAGCGGGAGTGTGCCGCGTTTCTTCAGTTCCGATGCTTTTGAGGGAACGCTCTTCCCTTCGCCGCCTACTGGATTTGGCGTTATTTCTGGTAAATAATATCTAAATGGGTTAACTTAAACTCGCCATGTTGCTAATGATATCCATAGATGTCGACGATACAATCAAGGTCTCCAATGTCCTGGACAAGAAAGCGGCCATCAAAGCCCTCTTAATCGAAGACCGCAAAGCCGTCGACGGCATGCCACAACTGTATTCCAAACTGAATGGTGCTCTCAACACCCCTCAGTGGCTTTATCTCACGGGCTCGCCATACCAGTTCTACCCATCTCTGAGGCAATTCATCTTCGAGACATACCCCAAGGGCCCTATAGTCACTCAGAACCTCACCTTCAGTGAGCCGAAGGCACTGCTAGCCGCGATTGTCAACGACAGCGGCGTTAGAGATTACAAGGTCGCGCAGATGGAGAAGTTTGTCAGCTACTATCCACAGAAGAAGTTTGTGATGATCGGAGATAGCACGCAGCAGGACCCGGAGGCGTACGCAGAGGTGTAAGTTTCCCCAGTGTAAATGACCCTTGGATCATGACTGCCTCTTTTGCTAACTGCCGTCAACGGATTAACCAGTGCTCGCCGCCACCCAGATTCTATCCAATGCATTTGGATCAGACAGGTCCAGAACGCCACCAACACTCCTGAAAGGTTCGCTTCGGCGTTCAAGGCTGTGCCCCAAGCGAAGTGGAAGGTGTTCACTAATCCAGCTGAGGTTACGAACCTCGATGTCGCAAATGGCAAATGCAACTAAGCAGCTGCATTAACCCGTGAACTGGAGCGTGTCGTACTGGAAGGGCGAACCAACTTTTCGCCTGGACAAAACCTATTGCATGCCTTATAATAGGCGCATTTTAATTTGCTTTCAAGTTACATTTTGCTATTCCCTCTGGCAGCCCTCCTGGTGATATGGTTGCGTACATAATTGACATCTGGTACCTGTCATCTTTATTTCCCTGTACCATAATTTCCCCGGATATTTTCGATATTTTGCATTTGTTCACCTGTTACCCTGTTATCTGGCTTGTTCGATATTCTTGATACCCCGACATAACTATAGCCATATATTCTGATAATCATAAAGCCAAGTGCCAACGCCTCCAACATTCATATGTTACGAGTAGCCTCGGAACAACCGGAAAACCTTCGGAATGATTTCGATGAATACCAATCCGAAATGGGTATATCCACGGTCTTGATGATGCCATAATGCATTAATGTAGGTCCTTAATCGAATATATCTCTTGCCCTACTTCTTGCGTGTGACAGACTTGAATCAGGTGCAGGGGTCCACTGTGGCAGCTTTGGCGATGTTGTGTTATAGCGTTATATCAATGCATGACTTTTTTGGCGTTGCAATGATGTTCATATCTAAGTTATGACATCCTACGAAGATATTGGCTACACCAAAAGCCTACATCGTCCTCAGGCAGGGTAGGCTATCTCGATCACGATGCTCTGTCGATCACCAAGACTATTGTAACCTGTTTTTTTCTCTTTTTGCCGTATCCCTTGGTGAGTGCTAGGTTGCTTCAGAAATATAACGTCTCGGAGTATTAATTAAGACGTCGGCCCAGATCCGAAACGTACCGTTGGGGATATGGTTGTTATGCGTAATATAGAGTCCCTTATTTTTGGAGTTCTAGGTGGTAAAGTTGCTAGTATACACCAGGAGGACCGAGATACGGGCCAACCAAAGGTCCTTTCAATCCCTTAAACTTACAGACAGGACCCAGGGGTCAACGGTGCACTTGCTGTCAATTAGTCTTGAAAACAAAGTTCTTCCTGTTTACGATTGTTCCGAGTATTGCACCTATCGATTAAGGCGTACTCAATATCTAATCTTTAATCTATGTTCAAACGGAGTCAGCCCTAGCCAGGCATTTCCCTCTCATACCTGAGGATTCGGACGCTGCAGGCGCGGCTGCAGCGAAACCATAAGCGACGCGATGCATTTCAATTTCTCACAGCTAATACTCTTCGCGTTCGGCCTTCAAGGCGCAGTATCGAGGTGCATGCCTTCAAGAGGTAGCAAAGGCCCTTCATATGCAACCAATTTTGCCGAAAATGCGTCTAGGAACAATTCAGTTGGTCCTCCGGACGATAAATCAGTCAAGCTAGCATCCCATCATGAGGGTAACTTGAACAACCGCACAGTCGCCCTACACAAAACCTTGAGCAAGCGGCTCTTGATGTAAAAATTCGCTCAATGCCCTACGATAGATACAATATTAGCGGCCCATATCGATCAAGATCCGGCCAATTGGCCAAATTTCAACGGGACCGACGACCGCGTACGTCGCCTCAGACACATGCATCCTCGATTGCAGTTCCGTCTGGACTTCCGCGATGTGATCGGGACCCACCGCCAGCAGACGCCCCGTCAGCTTCTTAGCCGAGTGATCCCGCAGTGTCAGGACTGCACTTGAGGCGAGGAAACGGGTTTCGTGCGACCCAATTCCCTTGGCAGCCGCCCGGGCATGCCGCTAGCCTGCACGGATCAAGAGGTTGTCAACGTCTGTTTAGCGTGGTATAGTTGCTTCTGCATCGCCGGCTTGGGAGATAAGATGAAAACGAAGGACAGGGACCGCTATCGTGAGGATGGGCCCATAGCTGTGATGGAAAAGATAAGAGCGTCGCATGGCCCGTTTCGGGCCGCGAAAGCCCCCGGGTTGCATCCTTCTCCAATTGAAGTTGCGGCGTTCAAAAGTCCTAGCGCGAAGCTGCAGTATTCGCCTGGTGAACATGAAAATATGGTGTATGGCACGCCGGAACCTTATTATGTTGAAGGTCCGAGCCGGGAGCGCTCGAGCTTAAACCTTGGGGCTGGCCGAAGAATCCTGGAGGCTATAGAGTTTATGGGAGTTTCGGTGGCTCCTATGGATCGTACCTGAAATAAAGTTGGATCCATGGAATTCTTGTATGTAAATTATTCTGCTGCAATACCATGGGCGTGCGCATATGTCGCTAGGGCAGGCGAGATGCTGTATATAAATTTATAAATTTCATTCGGACCTTTTAGCCTGAGGAGAGACTCGTAAGTCATTGTGCTGTCAGTGACTTGACTTCTCTACAAGAGAATCAAAGCTCTTGGGTATCTCGAATAAGTAGACTAGAAGCAATTAAATCCTCGCCTTACGTCTGTACAAAGATCCAGAAAGTCATTGCGGAAGCTAGCGTCTCGTTTTTCTGGACAAGGCTGCAACCTGGGTCTTAGCTAGGCAAACCCACTTTGGAGATATCAGGCCTCCGTTTCTCACAGATACAGTGAATATATTCCACGATACGTTTTAATAGTGAGGCTGGTAATTTCATTTATATTGCTATCAAGGGGCATTGAAGGAGACTCGCACTCGCGGAGATACCCGCCACTCACCAGCCCTCGAGGCTGCCAACCACAATGACCAACAAACCCAGGGACGAGAGGTTGCAAATTTCCTAAAATGGACATGCAGCAGCCCGAACGGGTGCTCGCGCCAGGATGCATGCATGACAGCTGCAAGTTCCAGTTGAATTCTCCACATCTTGATTCCGTAGGATTCACTGCAGGTACATATGTGCAGGACGTGAGGGGCTTTGATTCGATATAATTTTCCTTTGATGAGTCCTTGCTGATCAACCGTCAAGATTGGTATCGCGTAGCGGACTGACTAAAAGGTTGTCGAACCTGAATGGAAGGAAGCAGGTACCCGCACGCTCGACAGCATACGGGTATTAGTCTCGGAGACGCTGCGGGTATCTGGATATCTATAACCGGGTTCATTCACTTAGGGTTGTAGAATGGTGGCCGGAGAAAATATTGGTGACTAGCGCGCGGAAGACAGGATGCGGCTGGTGGGAACAATATTTTCCGGCTCGGACTTCGCGATTTCAAGCTAGATAGAAGGCCCAACCAACCGGCTGGATCAGACAATGGTACCAGGTACTGAAGCCGGCTGGAATACTTATTGCGTCGACGCACCGCGCCTACTATGCAGCTATGGCCGCGATTCGTTCTCATCTACCGTCCGGCTCTTCGCCGCACATTCGCATTCTTGAACAGGCTCTGAAACAGTCAAGAAACAGTCGAATTAGCCACCCATTTCTCGCGATGCCGTCTCCTCGCTATCATATCCAACCCGTGAGTCTCAGCCTGCATGTCCAAACTGTGGGTCTGACAAAATGCCATTCCTCCAGAGCCTCCCTCATGCTCCCCCCTCTACACACCTGCACAACGCGAACACACCCTCCACAGATATCAAAACCCTGAGCTCACTTGCAAGGCCGGCGATCGATACCCCCTACGGTCCAGAATTGCCAATTGCGGCCTCCTCGCTCCGCTATGCCAAATGCAGGGGCAGTGCTAACCTTGTGCAACACATTCCGGCCTCGACCTCCTGTGGGCAGGCCCTCCATGGCTGGGGCCGGGTGTGCGACGGCGCGATGGCGACTGCAAACGGTGAGCAGCCTAGCCGTTCTGATGGCCGGCTTGTCTGGTCACGGGGAGGGGCTGGCGGGTGGTGGGTGGATGGATGCCTGGGAATTGGAATTTTCGTGCGGTCGTCTTTCGCAAGCTTTGCGAACTGGAGCTTTAGCTTCTGGCATTTATTTGCATTTGGAGGCGTCTGGGTGGTGTCATCGTGAGCATGGTGGTGGGGGGCGAAACATAATCGGTCGCGTTCGCACAGAGTCTAGATAACCGGCTGGCTGGCTGGACGCATTGAACAATGCTGATGGGGCTTCTTGATTTCTGTAGGAGGTAGGCCTGTCATTCCTTCGCCCGCTGCAAATTAAAATGTAGAGCTGAGGCATGAGTGAGCTGCTTCCAATTTCGTCTCCAGCTCTCTTAAAAGGCCACGGGGGTGCAGTTTAATATCAAGCTGAGGAGTGGAGTCTTGGTGTCATTTTATTGAAGCTTGAGCTTCCGGGATATCGTATCGATCCTCTTCGTTTCCGCCTGCTTTCCTCACGAGATCCAGACCAGGCCCTTCTAAATTTCAACCGTCCTTAGTTCTGGAAACTTGTTTTTCTTAAAATCATAAAGCAAAAGGACGGCACATTACCTCTGTTGATCATCCGCCCTCGGTCACTCAGTATCGTTACCGCCGTCTATAGATCTAGTCTCACAGTCGTCGACTTCCAGTCCCTCGACGCCACGAGGCCCGGATTGTGATACTCTAAACAAGGAAGGGAGAAAATAATATAGATAAAACAAGTTTAGAGACAAAAAATCATGGCGACCTCTCCAAATCCAGCGATACCGAGTAACAGCCCCTCCCTGATATCTCTTGCGGCATCCCTCGCCGAGAGACCCATTGGCAGCAAAGCTACGCGCACGCTCTCGAAATCGCGCTCGGCGAAATACACCCGCCGGCCCTCCAGGATATCCCGGCCGGCGACGGCAAACGGCTCCAAGCTATCGATAACTACACGCTCGGTTCCGGTCTCCAACGTTTCGGATCTACCAAAGTCGCGCCTCCTGCCTACGGTCCGCAATATCTCGATCTTCTGCTCGCTGGGTACAGCTTGCGTAATCGCTTGTATTGCGCTCGTGCTGCTGAAGCATGTCAGCTTCTGGGTGACCGTTGCCGCAAGCTTGTGTGGCGTGCTCGGTGCCGTGTTTTATGTTCAGGTTGCCCTGCTGGTTAGTGCGCGGTTCCGGTGTCGGATCTTGGACGAGGAGTGCACCATTGCGGATATGGAGCAGGCTAGGAACCCGAGAACTGCCAAAGGTTTGTCGTGGGACTTGCGAGGTCTTGGAGGAGAGAAGAAGCCAATTCAGCCGAACGAAGGCGTCACTGAGAAGAGAGAGATGGAAAGAGTGAGTGAAGACTACAGTTATTACAGTCGTAAGTACTCGAGATTCCTTTCTTGTCGCCGGCGCCGGACGCTTACTCCACCAAAACTTGTATGGAGTGGTAGGGCCGTCAAATCAGCCGTTTCTTGGGATTTTGCGCTGACATGGCTACTTTTCGTTGATAGCACCACCAAATTTTGCCGATCTGAACGAGAGAAGTGAATCGCCATCTTTGAGCTTTATGGATAATGTCGATAAAGACGTAGCCATTGTTGTTTGTCTCCAGAGGCCGGCACCGGTTGCGACTTGTACAATCACCAGGGTCTAGCTGTCCCGACGTCCCGTGGGGATAGACTAGTGGTTTGCCAGTGTGTGGCTGGCTGCTTCATTCGCATTGATTTTGGTTCATCATTCACGACATGTTTCCATTTAACGTTATAACGTTACGCTGGCCGTTTGAGCTACGAATTGCGCTGGTTCGGTTCTATCTAGTATCATGATGAAATCTTCTTGTCCATGTTTCTTCCAGTTCGAATCTTCCTCACGAGGCTGGTTATTTTAGGGTTGTTCAGCCCTTCCCCATTCACGTATATGATATACCTTGCTTGTTCTGGGTTTTATGTAGTATCGCCAGCAGATTATATTAGCTAAAGAGGATATTACCGCAAATTTGCAACTATCTCATGCGTGACTGAGTAAGTCCTTGGTACCTCAGGATGTGTAATTGACTTGCACCGTCCCTTCGGCCGAACTTCGTGACGAAATTGCTGCTCTTGCAGATGCCATTACTGAACTTGCTAAGTCCTCAACAATCACCATAGTGTTAATGAGGCTGTATAAACTTTTAGCTTATTAAAATGCAAAATACATGTATACAGGTGTGAACTGTTCGAGGCTGTGATAATATCACATGGGCTTCGGGAAGGCTGAGGCCGATAGGTGAATGAATGTCCGCCTCACTCTGATGCTACATGGATTTGGCATCCAGCTGCAGGTGTCTGCCAAATCATCACCGAAACACTGAACAGTAACTTCGTATTCGTCAGCTGGCTGCTGAGAATTTTCTCTTGTCAATTGTGATTTTGGAAACGGTACCTGGTGGGCGAGGTTTTCACCAGCGCAGTCGCGGACGCGACTCTGGCAAGCAGCTTTGAATTCATGAAAGTGATATCACAGCTCACCGGACTGCACCTCCAGCAGAATTTTCACCGATCAGCATCAAGCTCGAGCTCCATCAGCCAACCAGCGTGAAGACCTCGCTGAGTCACCCGCTCACGAGATCCCACCATTGCAAAAGTCCGTCCGTCCAGCTCCACCGACACGCAGCTAGCTGACATGCGTCGGCCAACATTACAACGCTGCAGAAGCAAAAACCTGCGTTGTCCTGCGCCTGCACGTCCACGCAGCCGCCCAGCCTTCGATGCATTTCGAGAATATCAGAATTTGATAGAGGTAGAGATAGAGATAGAGCTAGCCCAGAGGCCGGCCTCGGGCCCTGCATTTGCGGAAATGTGTGAGTACATGTTCCGTAGGTACAGCGTGCGTCGGAGAATATCGATAGATATCGGCAAGGCGCTTGCTGCATTTGTCTTGTGGAACTCGTGAACTCCCCATTCGAATAATATTCTCCACGCAGCTCCCAACATTCCTTACACGATGCCGCCATTTTGCGACGAGGAGTTCTTCAACGGACCGAATATCGGGATAACTCGGGATCCCACAAATTTGAACGCCCTCTGAGCCCTCAAATGCGAAGTCGCAGCCGGAGACGGCGGCCGGCAAGACCTGCCAGTCAGCCTGCCAGCCCGCCAGGCATCAGGGGCGGCTTTGCTGTGGCAGGCATCTGAGGCACGCAGGATGAAACTGCCAACACACAGAACTCACCACATGCCTGCCCTGACCTGACGACCACCAATGCAATGCAAAATATCTTCAGACCCACCAGCAAACCTGCGATGATTGGCCGCCGTTGACAGCGGCTGGACTCACCCGAAATAGCGGCCAATGAAGCTCCCAAGGGCACGTGATGAAGCCCACCAACGTCCCGTTACGTGGCTCGCAATCCGATCGAGATCTCGAGATGCCTGTTTGGTCGGCCTGCGACGGAAAACTCTTCACGCCGGTCAGCGCCGAGTGCACCGAAGCGGCAACGAGTAGGGCGAGCCCGGTCTCGTGCCTTCCACTGCCTCTCCAGCCTGACGACTTCTTGCTCACACCCTCACCCGCGGCCAATCATGAAACGAAGCTGCGCGATGGGGAAAAAACGAATCAAGTGCTCGTAGACCACGTCGCGCAAACAACTCAGAAACGTTCGAAGAGCTCGACTAGTGCGCTTCTGGGATGGTCGAAACCTCGGTTTACTATCACACGGCTCGCACGCTAGCCAACGCAGCCCGGACGGGAGGGAGGGGAGTGCATGGGCTGGCGAACCGTCCGCCGGCCACCCGGCAAGCTAGTTTAGCTCTGCGATGTCCGCCGCCAGGTCGAGGGGCTAAACGTTACGGAGTCGTCCCACAGCCTCGGTATGCGCTGGAAAACTGCGTACGAGCCAGTCAGCTGAGCACTCCTGACCAGCTCGATGGGCTTGTATCGATGGCCTTCGACTAAGCTTCCGGGTGTGCCGCCGTCGGAGCATTCAAACGGGGTGACGATTCGATCGTGTGAACAGAGCAGACTTGCCCGCCCGCCAAGCATCCTCGAGCTCCACCCAATCCGCCCTCGAGCTCGGCCCCACCATGCCGCGAATGCGTTCTTGGGAACGGACGTGTTATTCCTCCTGTTGTACAATGCATGCGCCAAAGGATGACTGGACGGGTATATGCAAGCAACCACGACAGGGTCAACGTTGCAATGGTTGGCGTACCTAGACGATGCGCCGTGTTACAGCACACGCAGGCAGGCGGGCGTCCATTCCATCCCCTGTCGCAGAGGGAGGGGAGGGAGGGGAGTGGGAAAGCCAAGCGCAGCCATGCAATGCTATGCAATGCCATGCCATGCTATGCTATGCATCGAGCGATCTGGTCAGTGAACAGCTTCATCAAATCGACTGGGTGTGATCTGTCAGGCTTCGCTGGTCGGGTCCGCGCTAGCCAGCTGTATCGCGGCTGACCAATTCTGGGCCTGCGCGCTCCGGGCTTCACGGCTACAGCTGGCGATTCCATTTGGAATCTCACCAGCGAAGCCTGTACACACGCTGAATATACACCAATTCTCACTTTTGAGATTTCCAAAATTTTACAAGTCGGAAAACTGTATATAACCTCGTCGAGAACCGCCCTCAATCCCATCCTCTTCTCTCACCAGCACAGTCTCAAAGCATCAATCAACAAGCCAGCTCTTCTGCGAAGAACAATCAATCAATCAATCAATCCTCACTTCCAAACAACTTTTACTACTACTACCAACTTCTCTTCTATCAAACCACATTTTACTACTATCAAAATGTCGACCCAACAGTACTACTCTGCCCCCGCCCAGTCCACCGTCGATGAGGATGGTGTGATGACCTACACCGACCGCAACGGCGACATCGTCCAGGAGTCCAGCGGTGCCCCCATCTTCCGCGGCCTCGCCCTGGCTGGTGGTGAAGCTTTCGCCCCATCCGAATCCGAAGACGAGTCCTCGGACGACGAGTACACCCACCACACTCACCACCACGCCGCCCCCTACATCCCGCAGCAGGCTCCCATGTACGCGCATGCCCACTCCACCTCCCCGCCGCAGTATGCGCCGCAGTATGCGCCCCACCCGGCCATGATGGCGCAGGTCCAGCGCTCGCCCAGCAAGAAGGAGAAGAAGGAGAAGAAGCACAAGAAGAGCAAGAAGGAGCGATCTGGATCGTCTTCCTCTGTCGCCTCCGAGGGTGCCCCCCAGCAGCACGTCTGCAACTGCGGCCACGGTCGTCACTAGATTAGTCTAGATCGGCTGCGACAACCATCCCCCAGCGGATCCCGTTGATCGGTACCGCGCGGTGTCAAGGGTGACTTTTCGGAGTTTTCAAACTTTTCCTTTCCTTCCGGAGTTTATACTACAACTGGGATCTTCTATCGGCCAGCAATGTCTCTATACGACAGTTTTTAAAGCCTCCAGTGCAGGTAGCTCGCCCGTCTGCCTCTTCAGATCACAGTATGGAGAGTCGCAGAAGGCAAACTTACCTTCTGGAAACCAAAAAAACATGAAAACGACGGATGCACTGGTGCGCAGCGGTGACGAAAGGAAGCGCGGAACACACTACGCGAATCCATTCTTCCCACTGCAATCTGGTTTTCGTCACACTATATGCATACGCGCTGGAGATACTGGGAACGGACAGGACAGGACAGGGCGGATAAACCGGTGTTTTTGATACTTGGGAGTTCTTGCTTTTACTACACTTCACCTTCACTTTCACTTCTACGACACTCATTTGGAGATATCAGTTTGGATTTTTTCCCCTTTGCCTTCCCGCCAGATTGGAAACTACCCCCCCTATGTTTACACTAGAATGTATCTTAGAGAGTGTACAACTAGTCTAGAGAAACTTGAGGAGAAAAAAATTGAAAGAAGGAAACGGAGTTGGGAAGCCACTCTGCTTCGTTTCTATTTTTTCGCAAAACAACAAAGACACAGTCCCTTGCTCGCTATGTGATGACAATGCAGTAATAATACTAACGATAAAGAAAAGGATTATGAAGCGTAGTAATAATAATCGTGAAAAAAGGATGAGGAAAAAAAAGAACATTAAGCAGCAGAGTGATTTTCGACAATTATGATTGTATAGGTGAGGCTGGCTATGACTTGGACGTGCGGATAGTTAAGCCAATAGAGTGAAAAGAAAGTGATGTGTCTTGCATTCGTGAAAAAAATGTAGAGTCGCCGGTTTTTCATGTTCTAGTACTGTCCAACCGGCTTGCGCAAATGGGAAGAAGCGATCCTAATTCGAACGATGCATGCAAAATGTATGCTGAGTAACGAAGCTAGGAACTTCCTGCCCCCGCTGCACTCCCATTTTCATCCTCCCCAGCTTCATCTCCCTCCTCGATTCCGTCAAAATCAACAGTCCCGAGCTGTGCAAGGACTGATGAGACCGATGGCGACTCTGCTGTATTTGCAGTTTGCGGGCGCGCCGAAGCCGCACTGTCGCTCTCACTTGCCTGCGCAGCAGGGCTCGGCCCACCGAAGATCTGAGTGATAGGATTCGGCGGCGTAACTGGGGGAATCGGCTCGATTCTCGCTGGAAGTCGGCTGAGCTGGTCATGTAAATTTTGGAACAGGCCGATGTTTGGGTCCACCCATTCGCCGCCGTTCAGATGACTATTTGGGTTGAGAAAAGGTAAGATCTGTCTGAGACGGCGGCTCTGAGAACGTTCACCTCCTTGATTCGCTTGAAGTCCTCTGGCGCGGTTATGTGCCGCCTGGGCTTCGCGGAGTTGTCGGCTCAGGAGCTGGACGCGGGAATTCAAGAATTCCTGCGTCATATTACGGACATGGGAGCGATCAAGGCCGACTGTGGCAACGGGATTGTTGCTGTCGGGTGGTCTCTGGATGCTGATATATGAGACGCCTTCGGGGAGGTCAGCCGGCATGAACTGTGCTATCTCTCCTGGGTCGCTGCTCCACCGGACACCGTCGGGCGGGCGGGGAATGCGAGAGCGGCCGGTCGTGGGGTGGCGAGGGGTGCGGGTCACGGTTTCCGTGACGCTGTAGTTGTAGCGGCTTGGGGTACGGAAGATATCGATTGGTTCGTAGGCTCGGTCGCTGTAGTATGGCCGCTGGTCGCAGAACCAGTTTTTGCAGAATTTTGGGACGCGATGTTCACTGATGCAATTTTCGCTGCAGGTACAGGAGGAGTATGGACGGCGCTTGAAGTGGCCGCAGCGGAAGGTGGTAAGGTAGTAGCACATGGTGACTGTGCTTTATAGGAGGGCGGGTGATGAACGTGGGCGTTCAGCTGGTAGCTGAGTGAAGCGGCGATAACTCTGAGAGTCTGTAAGAAGTGTATACCAAAGAGATGGTATTTCTCCAGAGGCTTGATATGCGAGGTATCTGGCGGATAGTTGCCAGCATTGTTGTCAGCGTCTTGTAACGTACTAACAGTTGTGTAGAGCCCAGTGAGAGCGTGTATCACCATCCAGATAGCATTTGGGTCGCACTCACCGGGAGCTGGCAATTCGAAAGTTTGCCTTGATGTCAACTTGCCAGGAAGCAACAATAAGCAAAGACGCCATGAGGCGCTTGAATTGGGAAGCTGGACTTGTAATAGATGCGGGCAGGGAAGATGGGAAGGCCAGTGACAACTAGGAGAGTAGACTCACAGGTGCAGATATGGCGGTACTTGCTCTTGTCAGCAGGTGAGAGTCGTAGTAAGACTGATGGGAACAAGTGGCGATGATGATGATGATGGTGGTGATGATGGTGTTGATAGAGGACAAGAGAGAGGTGATGATGGGGGTGATGGATTGGCAGTGGAAGTCCGGAGAGCTGCAGTCCAGCTTATCAAAATCACAGCAACTGAGTTGAGCGTGTTGTATTTGAGATCTACTCCAAACGTAGAGCCTTCCACAGTCTCGACCCGGCCTCACAACTCTGATAGGCATATATGGCCATAGGAGATGAACTTCTGAAATTGTAGACAATAGTACTGAGACCGTTCTCGAAATTACAGTACTGGCCTCAGATCCACTTCACATAACGTAACATCCACATATGCATATATGGACGTGCCGAAACGCGTATCGACCGCGATGTAGAGTCGGCGTCTTGCAAGTTTGTACTACCAAGCCAGGATACAGCTGGATTGATATTAAGTACTCTGGCGAATCCAGCGTACGTGAATCCCCCCGTTGGCACAATATATAAGGTGCGGCACTTATCATGAACCATTATACCCATCGGCGGGTACATTTACATCTGCAGTTCCAATCCCCAATAATTCACGATAAATGGCGTCCTCTCGCGAATTTGCAAGCGCATCAATGCTTTAATGCGAAGAAAGACACCTGCGGTATCCAAGGTGGACTATCAGCGCGTGGGCTCACTGCATGTATGAGTACCATAAGCGATCTTGAGAAGGCTCATCGATCCCACGAGCTTTCTAATATCTTGGTAATCATCTCCCCTCTCGCTGCATAATAGCGAACCTGGCCAGCTAGGTGATCCGAGATAACCCCGCATGATCCCCGTTGATATCAATGAGAAACCAAAAATGAGTTTTGTGTGTGGATCTATCTTACACGATGTGCGTGACGGGGGAATGGGTCCCTGATTGATGCAAAAACCACAATGGATCAATGGAAACAGCGTCAAAGAATAGAATTCAAGAAAATATCGCAATGAAGGAAAGGAACAATGACGTGATAGCAACCCCGAGAATAACAAATGGTAAAAGCAAGCCAACCGCGTCAGAGGAGCCTCCCCTTGAGCACAGTTCGTTCGTAGACGTGATATGTAAGTGAGCATGCGGCGAGAACCTACAGCTGGCACCTCGAACCAAACGGAAACTCAGTGCCAGCATTGGGTTTGATCCGCCGGTTCGAGGAAGCAACCGAGATTCGTCGTCCGCGATCGTCCGCGGTAATTGCCGTCAAACACCCGCGTCAATCATCAAATAAAGTCATTTCGTCCAACATGGTCGTCGCCCCCGTTCATTCCGTCGCCCGTCCCCCCTCCACCGCACCCTATCAATCTCTTTCAGCCACACCGGCTTCGGTTTACACAATCATCTGGGCGATGCCACCACCACCCAGCGTCTTGCTGTTCATGAACTCCTGGTTCGTCACCCCCGCAAGGCCATAGCAAGCGGCTGCGAGCAGCAAGAGGACCGCAACAGCGATCAGGCTGGTCGCGTAGCGGATGAGGCTGGTCCACTGAATGATGGAGAGGACAAGGTAAACTGCCGCGCGCATGTAGTTGGAGCTGAAGCGGCGGACAAAGGTGTCGAAGCCCTTCGACGTGGGGCATATTCGGAGTAGCAACGGTACTTCCAGGAATATGAGGAATAGACCCGTGACTCTGTATGCAAAAATCGGGTTAGAGTTCGCGTCGTCGTCGTCAGCCGTTGTCGCCGTGACTTCCGGGACGGGCGGGAGAGAGAGAGGGGTGCCACATACAAGCAAATCACGGACCAGATGATGATGATATCAAAGTGGAAGATATTGGCAATCCCAAGTGCTATACACAGCAGAATAGACAGGATTCCAATCCTAAATCGCGCGAAGCAGACTCTGTCAGCATAACCGAGATCGCGGGCTTCAGCTGAATGGTGCGAGAAGCGAAGCGTACCATTGGCCGTATATGCCTAGAACAAAGCATCACAAATTAGCCATCATCGTCGCCTTCACGAGAGGATGTGTCGGTGCCCCGGCTCGCTCGTGGGGATGCTGAACCGCAGCCGCACACCTAGGTGCAAGGTACGTACTGAAGTTGCGCTGTTTGAGCTCTTCCATGATAGTCATCTTGTCGGCTGTTTCGGCGTCCCGGAATCAAGTAGCGGCTAAGTATGAGTTGCGGTCGGTCGCGAAGCTCGGGAGAGGTCGGGCAGTCGGTCTTCTGTCGCGTCGATGGAGAGGAAGCGGTGGCGGCGGTGACGTTCTCAGTCGGGACGGGAGGGAGACAATGTTGGTGGATGGGATGGAGAGAGTCGATGTGATGAGGACACGAATAAGCTAAGCTCCGAGATCAAACAAAAATTCCGTCCCTTCGCCTGTTGTTGATCCGCCGCCGAAAAAGGGTCGAGTCAAATATAGCACCAGGTCACTCCCTCCGAGAATGCCGACTTCTGACTTGCTCACTACGTCGCAGGGCAGCGCCCTCACCTCTCCAGGCTAAGACAGTTCCAAGCTGACGAATGGGGATGGTAACTTTAGCTGGGTATGGAGGCAGGCCCGCCGCTGCTGACCCGGCGCCCGAAGCATCGAAGCAATGCAGGCCCTCGCGAAGCTAAGCCGGTTGGCCGTCATCCGCCTGAGACGCTACCCTCCGCCCAGCAGCGGCCTTGACTTGGCTCGAACTGGCATGACGACGAGTGTTACGCACGTATGCTGGGAGGTACGCATGCCCGGCCAAGACGGAAGCCGGACGCCTGCAAGGTCGTTTGCCAATTTACCCCAGGCCCGCCCTCGAACGATCCGAGGAAGGAGCTGCTGGCGCATCGTCCGCTCGTTTGCCTGTGCTTGTTGCGTGGTGTTCATGCCTACAGAAAAGAGATGGGTTCATTCTCGTTTACGAGGGTACATTACATGTATCTAACATTCCATGTTGCAGGCTGAATGCCTATTGCAATTGGAAAAGAGCCGCCAAGGCTGCAGCTGCGTGGCGTTCGTCTTATATCACGGATATTTCTTGAGCATATAAAAGAGTATCGCATCGTATTGCGTACCGAGATGAACATGAGATAATACATACTCCGGCTGCTACACAAACTCGGAAACTGATAAAATTCTGATTACCTGCTCCGCCTCACACATTCGATATACGCTATTGTGGACGGCTGCACTTGCAGCCGCGTCGTCAGCATTGTGCGCAAATGCACAGTCCACGCATAATACGTCGCACGGCGCCCTATAGGGCGATTCGCATGTTCGATCCTACAGGACTCTGAGCGACAATTAGTTTCTATCACTCGAAGACGACGAGAAAATATTGAAAATTGTGCCAGTTTGACGCGATTCAGACTCTTGAGTTCATCTCCTCGGCCACAAGTCTTTGACAAGGGTCCTCAACGAGCTGGGTTTATATAGATCGTGCTTTAGAGCACTTTATCATCATTTAGAGCGTAGGATAGGCGATGGGATGGAAAGGAAATATAAACACTTACACTTGCTACCACACAGAAATGCGGTCAAGGTCGATGAAATATAGTCCTAATGTCTATAATGTCTGCTCTACGTTAGCCCAGTTCCCGCTATAAGCTACTATATGGGCAATGAAGAGAGGGAATATGGATGCAAGAATCAGACTGTCAGAAGTGTGTTTGTCTCAGCAATGAAGTTGCAGACAATGTAGGTAAGTATTCAATATATTATATGGTGTCATCATGTTCTTGCGTGTGGACGGAAAGGCATGAAAATAGACAGTATAAAGCTCCCGCTTACCATTGGTCTTGACAGGCCAGGAAAATTGGTTTACGGTGAAGCGTGCACCAAAATCCACTGGCGATGTAGCCCAAACTTATTGAGACAATCGATACCTCAATGCCCACACTAGCCAAGTGCAATGCACAGACCAAATTCCGAGGTGGCGCGTGCAGAACGCCATGGCACGAATTTATATCTTTATGAAGACCGAGTTAGTCGTGATCTAATGGCAATGACTAAAGTCCATCCGCCGTTCAATGGAAGACGATATGATGCCCATCATCTGGCGAACGGCAGGACGCATGCAGGCGCATGAAGAGAAAACCGGGATAAGGAACATACCTAATGCATAGAGCTACGCAAGCTCATGCGGATCGATTGTAATCAAGCCATCACGCTGCCGGTGAGCAAAATATCACTCGCGACAAAAAAAGATGTAAGAGGTGGAAGAAGAAGTGATGCAGAGAAAGTGAACCGAAACGCGCCCATTTAAGCACCCCAGGGAAAAAAATACACCGCCAAGCCATTCTCCAGAGCCACACGCGACCCGTGAACTGTGGCGCAACAAACTGTGGCTGAACAGCAGGGCATCACGCAACACAAGCCCCACCCTTGGCTCACCGTTTTAACGTCAACCCCTCCCACAATCGAATCTCGTCGCCTCCTCCTTTCGAGACACGCTGCGTACAATCGGCTCCGCGAAATCGAACCTATAGACTCCTCACGCCGTCTAGAACTGGTTGCTCACGCTTGAAAGACACCCTTCAATCTCGCTTTGAGCAGTTCCTCCCCTCCGTCCGTCAACATGAGTGCGTTTCTTCCTGCTTCCCCAACTGGATCCTCTTGCACTCGCCATTCCCCGCGTCGGACATAGTGACATGAAAACAGTGACACGAACGCTAACGTATACTTCTACCTTTGCAGCTGATTACGAGAACGTCGCCTGTACGGCAGCTCCCTTTTCGAAGTTCAGAATCTGTGGATGAATTCGAGTGGCAATTCTAACATTTGATAACCCACTGCTTGCTCGGTGGCGTTGTTTGACGAGCAGCACAATTCACGAAATTCTACTACCAAACCTTCCAAACAAACCGGGCACAGCTAGCTCCTCTCTATGTATGGGAAATTCTGCATCTAAATTTTGTGATCGGAGAGCTAACGCCCTTTCAATCTGGTAGCGTCCCACTTCCCTTCTCACCTTCGAGAGCAGCCATACCCAAGGCGGCGAAGCAATCGTCGAGAAACTAGTTGTACGTAGAACCCCCCTTCTACGTGTTCTTCTGTATTGGAAATGCGACACTCCGGTCCTCGTTATGGCGAATTTGAGAAACAGCGTACGCAGCTTGATCTCGAAGCAAACAAGTGGTTCTAATTATTCCTTGCGCGTATAGGGGCTCCCTTTCACGAGCTTGCGATACGAAATCGTTACCACCGACGCGCAGCCTGGCCCAAATGGCTCCATTCAAGTCCTGGTCACTGGATACATCCAGATCGACGATACGCCGCAAGCGCAGATATTCGCTGAATCGTTCCTCTTGATGCCTGATGGAGGAAGCTATTACATCGCGCACGATATCTTCAAGCTGATCTACCCACCACCAACACCATCGAATCCGTAGACACCTTACCCCGGCGAATTTCGGTGAGACTGGCTCTCTGTTTGGGGGGAGAGGGACACTGCTCTGAAATGTTGGAAACCGGTGTGTTGTGGGGAGTGATGGTGTGAAGAAGCGTTCGTTCTACCTAAGCGCTTGGTCAGTTAGCTTGCCGGAGACCTCGATGTCTATCATCTCTTTCTTGCTCCTTGAAGTAGGATAGGAACACATTTAACTTATCCTCTTCTCGGGATCACATATCAATGCTTCAAATACAGTAGTTCCCGCCAATAGTAGTGTATGCAGGTCGACAAAACGTGTAAGCCTAGCTTGAAGATTAACCGTGGTATCAATCAAGAGAACTAGTCTGTTTGATAAATGAAAATATCGACCTGGGTTGCTCTCCCAAGCCCGAACCCATTCGAGACATCAACATCGGCCTCCGTTGACAGACGCAGTGCACCCGCACACCCCGGCCAACCTTCCAACATTCGAGCTACTTGGCCTGATCATGATGTTTGGACGTAGCTCGGCGCAATCGACTGTTGCAATCACGCGAGTCTCTCATGCCCAATGAACATTGCCGAGCTTCATGTGCCACAGTTCACGTGTGGGCCGCTCCAGCACCTGGAGTTTGAAAGCGTATAGTATACCTCATGCTAGCTGACAAAAATATATTTATTCTTATATATATAACAAGGGTCTCGCATAAGATCACCCCGGATCTTACAGAGGCATTTCGAGGCGTACAACGCCCGAACTACAGATATACCAGACGAGCCTTAATGTGATAGATGCGTGGCTCCGATCTAGAAGAATCTATCGGAGTTTCCTGGTCTCTTAGTCTCTTCCTGTTACCCAGCAATCAACTGATTCATGATAAAAGAGTCTCGTAAACCAAACCCTTGCTTGCCTTCCTAGTGTAATTGAAAACACGAAAGTCAGCATTATGTCTGTACATGTACCCAGACGGGAATGTCTCAGCCCTTACATATTATCGCCGACCGGAACCGAATAGGCTCTTCAAGTGCTCCAAATCGAACTTGAAAATAACAATTCTTCCAGGTTCCGACTCGATGACGATTTTGTCCCGGCGAATTAGCCAGCAACTCTGAGATGAGTGCGGACGGAAATCATGAGGGATCCACATAAGCCTTTCCTGATTAAAAAGTACCCAATCGCATTCGACAGAAAGCCCGAGGACATCGGGTAAGATACATTGTTTTATGTATACTTTCTGAACGTCCAGTTTAAGTGGTCTTGAGGGTATATTGGTGATGCCCGTATAGGGCTGGGACGTGGACTTTGGATCACCGTCTATCGAGAACAATACCCTGTCGGTACGAAGATATGTCGTGCCATTGGTGGTGACGAACGACAAAAGATCCGATGGCTTTGCTCTTGGTCGACTACAAAAGAGATTAATATGGCCTTGTAGAAGCAGCTGTTGCAAAATCGCTCCGGAAGCAGTCGCCACAATTGATACCATGGGTCCAACGAGAAGTTCTTTGCGTTGATAGATTATAGCTAATTTAGTGTTATCAGGAGAGAACTCAAACGCATTTAAAACTCTACAGAATCCAATAGCTGGTTGGATCCATGTCGCAGAATCGCTGTTTGAGATCAGCCTGAGAATATTGGAGTCGGTGGTAATAGCGAGGAAATTGTTGTCAGGTGAAATTCTGATAGCATTTGCGCGTTCAAATTCAAGAGTTCGTTCTAGAACGAACTCTTGAATTATCGCTGGATTTTCAGGACGACCAGCTATAGAACGTTCTATAGCTGGTGGTCCTGAATATCCAGCGCTAGTGACTTTCACCTCAGGTTTCTCTGTGCTGATTGACACCCCTGTTGACACCTGGTATAACTCAATCATATGTGTCCATGTGTTTTTGATGGCCAACTTGGGATGCTGGAGATTATTATTGGTGATACCGAATATATTACCACTCTTATACCGTAAACTAAGTTTTGAATCCCTCTCCGTTGCTAGACATGGGATCGGACTGTCCTCCCGAGAGCATAGGTCCAGGCCGCACGCTAGAAGTTTGGAGTCCGGAGACAGCTGGATTGTGACTCGCTCGAGACACGTCGAATTCGAGGCCGCTAGCTTCGTCGTTACACGAGGGCTGGATTTGCAGATGTCCAAGGTCTTGATGCATAATCCAATATCTAGATCCCAGAACTGAAGTTTAAAGTCTGTTGTAGCTGTCACGAGTAATGGAGTCATGTCAGCACCTCGACTGAAGAAAGCGATTGTCAGGCATTCCGAATTAAGTGCGCTCTTTAGTTTCCCAGTATCCGTAGAGTGGATCTGTACCCGACTATTGGGGTCATCGCGTCGCATTGACGCTATAAACCTGCCGCATGGTGACCAAAGTAGCTCGTCTATCTTCATTCTCTGGCCTCCGTATTTTGCTCCGAATCGCGGTGGAGTCGTTGCTCTGTCTCTATTTGGTAAATCTCCTTCTGGGGGGCGGGCCCAGTTAATTGAATCTTGCTGCCCTGATCTTATTTGGTCCTTGCCCGAATCATGAGACTCCATCGCGCAGTCAAACTCGTCTAGGCACTTTTTCAGATTCCACAACTGTATTGTACCCTTGCTGAGGTCCGTTGACATTGAGGCGAGAAATTGGTGATTGGGTGATATTTTCATGTCATCAATAGGGACCCCTCTATGCTGAAAATACTGGAGAAAGCTGCTGCAGGTCGGAGGATCAAGCTTATAAAACGAAATCTTTGTATTTTGGTAAGTCGTGATTAGAATGTTCAGCGTTGGAAGAAACTCAACCCGTGGTATTCGCATCCAGCAAAATGTTGATACCGAGCCTACAAGTACTTCGTCGTGGCCGCTAAGATCCCATACCTCAACACTCCCATCCAACCTGGTTAGGATGATATGTGTAGAGGCCGGAGTTGAAACGAACTTTGCGTTCACCACACCTTTGCATTTCAATTGGTGTTCCCACATCGTTCTGTAGAGCCTACCAGTCGTGTCCCATAACTGGAACTTTGGAACGTTATAGATGCCAGGTCGGACTAGTGCTCTAAGTGCTAGCAAATGTTTTCCGTCTACTGAAGGCGTTATATCCTGGATTATATAGGCCCCTAGATCGTTATCTGGCAGATAACTAGTATCCAATGGGATTTTCTCCTTTTCACCGGTTGCGATTGCGACATTCCACTGACAGAGTTCGGTGTCCAATATAGGAATCGTTGAATAGAGTCCGGATGATGTTAATGTCGAGCGTATATGGCGGACTGGTTTCTCGAGTTCTAAGCCGGGTCCATATTGGATGATAGTTTCGCACGAACCCGATTCACAATTCCAGATACAGACACTACCGGTTCCGTCGACGGCAAATACTTTCTCTTCATCCACCGAGAAATGGACCGCGATTGATCGCGCACTCAGATCTGATGATGGAAGAATATATCGACAATTTCCTCTTCCTATATCCCAGAGCCTTATTTTACCAGGTTCGGCTGAAGCCACAAGTTTCGTAGAAACGGCCAAGCTCAGTATTTTTCCACCCTGCTCCCAAACTTGGAGACAATCTCGCGAGGTGCTAGATCCAGGTTCAGATAGAATGTTTATTTGGGTCCAAAGATTGCTGTCTAATTGATTCCGCAAACTATCTTGTGGAGAATAGTACAGTGGTAGCCCTAGATATAGCTGCAAGGGCGCTCTCTCGATGACTGTCGAATAACGCCCTAGAAAATATAACATCTCTTCAACAGGTGCAGGGGTCTTGGACTAGATCGTCGCAGCATTAGTAAATACTCAAGATGGTAGCACTAATGAAATACGTCAAATTGGCAGGGCGATGAATACCAGATGTCGCAAGCTAGCAAAGCTGTCAAGTTCTTGAAACGCATCCGAGAGTCGACCGAGCAGACTCAGTGCTTCCAGCCAATGTAGAAAGTGAATCTGGAGGAACTTCTCGGCAATCCCCAGTGTCCGAGCTATCTCTGATTCATTTCCAGACATTCCGTTGCCACTGTCTCCCTTGTATGATTCCTTTATATGGTTGGCCCAGAATGAAACGGCGTATTGGATATCCGAAATCTCGGGTTTAAGTAATTCATCGGAAGCCAGACTTGCGACTATGGTCCCGGGCTGCCGCAAATCAAGTATGTCCCTTTTGAGTTTTGTTGATAGTAGATCTATACACCTCTCTCCTATCCATGCATGGAGCTGGCTTTCACCTGGAGTGAAAAGATCTTCTTTCTTAGATTGGCGAAGGAAGTCGTGGGCTGACTTGTGCACTGTGTAGACTGTTTGTTCTCGTACCGAAAGGAACGACCCGCAGTTACTCGTGAGTTTCTCCAAGATTTTTACTAGAGATTCTGTCGGGGACTTTTGATCCTGTAGAAATTTTGCCAAGTTTACTGGTATTCGTAGGGCATGAGCCACTTCGACAAGTCGGAGGGGTCGATAGGTAAGTAAAACAATGCCAAGAACCTGATAATAGAGGGCGGCATCCTTACGCCTGGATACTTGTTGAAACATCCGTTCGTAAAATGCATCTAAGCCTGGCGGAACTTGTTCAAGCTCAGTTAAGACATCCCACTCTGGAACATCTACTAACATCTTGAAGACAAGATGGACCCAAAGGAAGGTACCCTCCGACTTCTCCTTCAGATATTCAGAAACTGTGCTCGATGTACTCGGGCCGTAATCCAGAGCTTCGATCTTTTTATCGATGTATATATCAATTGCCTTTTGCACGTGGAGGAAGTTATCCTCAAGATCGATCTTGAAACTTTCTGGATTTAACTTCCGGAGAATATTCTCCTGCTTGCGACTTGTGACGGCCCAGCGGACGTTAGATTTTACCGCCGTCGAGACTATGAGATCGAGCAAGAGGTCAAGACCCGTTTCACATTCGTCTAGTGCATCCAGGAAGAAGCACATTTGGCCGAGACGGTCATCATCTAGTATTTCCAGAAAGATTCGCCTTAGCGTCTGGAACAAATCGACAGAACCGTCTTCGAAAAGACGGGGGCCCGCTCTCTTGAATGCATCTTGGAGGTATCGAAGGAGTTCTGGGCGTCTATCCAGGATCATAAATAGTAGCCCACGGAGCACCGATATCGCATTATTGTGGTACTGGTCCTGGCTTTCGCATATAAAATGCGCGATCGTAGGCGAGATAGGTAACGCATCGTCCTGGGATCGTTTGTGTTTTTTTCGTGAGTATTGATCGATCAGGGCAACCATTATCATTGTCTTGCCCTTCCCCGGCTCTCCCCGAATCCAAAATATTCCGGATCCAGAGGCTTCCCAATCTTCAAACGCTGCATTTCGTAGAATCCACTCATAGGAACCAGTTAATGGCACTCCCTTATGGCTTTCGCTTCTGATCCTCTCAATATCTGTTAAGGGGTCTGTTTGTCGTAAATGTTGGAGGCACTGATATAACTCATCTGTAGTTAGGGAAAAGCGTCAGCCTTGGAGCCAATCCTCAATCTATATTTTCCGCTCCAACGCCAGCCTCAGTAGCGCTCCCAAAGTGATACTCACCGGGAGATGATTTGTGAAAATTGATATTGGCGGCGTTGAAAGAAGTTTTCCCCACAAATATATCCCCTCCATTGCTTCGTATATCCCCGGAAATCTGGCAGAGGTCTGTCGTCATCGGGCCACAGTCTTCGCGCTCTTCGGAGGTATTGAGAAGTGTATATATCCCTGCAGGCTGAAATAAGAATTGAGTAGGACCCCAGGGTGAAGCAGATAATAAAAGCAGAATCAAATAGTCGCGCCGTAATCGACTGGGACGGCAAATCCATGTGAATATCGATAGCCCCGTCCAAATCCTTTCTCAATGATGATATACGTAGTCGGCACCGTTCAGTTCCAAGTGTGCGCTTCTGCGGCGGCGCGGCCGTGCACCTGGCAAAACTGCCTTGCTTCAACAATTGCCAACGACAAGGGGCGCTTACACAGAGCAGGGGGCCCGCCAATCACGCTTTAGGAGGCAGAGGTGATTCGCGGGTGGGGCACGTTTGCGCTTCACGAATGGTCACAAAATATTGACTTATTTGCTCTGGAAACGAAGCTGGCTGCCAAGTCATCGCGAGGGTTTGCGTTATGCATACAGCCTGCAGACGGAACCCCGCATCCACCGCCTCCAGCTCTTGGAAGACTATTGAGTACAAGTGCGACCTTTTTTGATCTATATCCGATAATATCATGATATCGCACATAAAACCAACTGTTAAAATATTTTTACAGGGTTATACTAGAGGGGCGTTAAACCCAAAGGCAATGTCTTCTTGGCATCACTCCAGATATGCATACGCGTGGAAGCCTTGGGAGTGAAGTCAACGAGATAAGTATTCAGCAGCTGCAGGTATCATCTCCTTCTCTGCACCAAGTTTCCGGCAAATAGGCCACAGATTGTGCACGCAGGGGGTGCTTGTCACCATTACACAAATTTGGGAATAAATATAAAAGCAGCTTTCGTATTGAGGAGAGTGGTGATTGCGCTCGCTTGAAGCTTTATATAATTATCAACTGAGCGTTTGCTCACGGGCCACTTCAGCAATTGAGCGTGGATGCGCGTAAGCCTGTAAAGCTACAGATTTATAAATACGATGGCTGCGCTAGTGAAGATCACTTCAAGAATATTCACCATGCTATTGCAGCCCCCAAAGATGCGCAAATGTCTTCAGGCAAGGGACCTATCCTTCCGCGGATAGAGGGGCGGTAGAGCAGAGACCACGGATGCATGTGTTGTTCCCAAACCTAGTAAGCTACTAGCTAGCTTGGTGCCACAAGCCGGGATGGCAGCTTCACGACAACATCGTCCTTCGTCGCAATGGCCGATCGTCTAACCCAACTCCAGGACTCCATCGACCAGGTACTTAAGCACTCCAACCGTCCCTCTATCTATAATTACCGGCTAACCCTTCTCCTCCAGCTGTCCACAATCTTCTACTGTGCACTCCGCTACGTCGGCACCCACCACGACTTCACCCCAACCTCCCCATCACAGCAAAAAGTCCGCGACGAAACCCTTCAGCCGGACCCGCCAGCGCTCTTCCGCGCCTCCCAGCAGGAACTCGCCCGCGACCTCGTTCTGAAGACCAAGCAGATCGAACTACTGATCGCGTCGTTACCTGGCATCGGCGTGTCGGAGGACGACCAGAAGGCGCGACTGGAGGAGCTGGGACGCGAGTTGGCAGCGGCAGAGGAGGAGCGGAAACGGTCGATCGAGGAGAAGGAAAGGCTGTTGAACGAGTTCGATGAGGTTGTCAGGAGCTTGAAGCGAGTGTGAGGCTGATAAACTTGTCATATTACGATATCGATGGACGCGATAATAAACGCTACGCGCGGCGCGCGCTTTCCGTAAGGTGGAGGACGTCAATTCCGACTGGTTTCAAGGCTCGATCACACTGGGTAAATCCACCTCCGAAGGTCCCGGCTCGAGTGACTTCAAATCGGCATCCTTAAGGCTGCTTCGAGAAGACCGAGCCGGGCTCTACGGTCTGATGCCATCCATGAGTTGTATCAATTGAGTCCGCGATAAATAGCTGGGCGGATAAGGAATAGCCCGTTTAAACGCGGAAGCTGGCGATACGATCTTACTTGGACTGTACTTTCGAAATTCACGACATCCACCGCCTATTATTAAAGATCCTAAGCTCTTCTAGTATCTACATCAAAAGGATAAAACCACAAGAATAGCTAAAGCAAAACTGAAGAAGCATTCAGAGTCCTTTGAATTGGTCTCCTCACAGAGACTGAATTCAATGATCCCAGAAAACCCAAAAAACCCACGTGCACAAGTTAACCCCGCGCGCACCCCAATGCTAGTCGTCTAACGCCTTTTAACCCATCATGCATGCTATGATATCAACCTTCTAGCCCACCAAACTCGGTGTCCCCAAACACAGACAAGACAGGTACAGCAAAACGGAATGGGGAAAGGAGGAAACAAGCAAGCAGATAACCACCCGCTAAAGAACATTCACAAAGAATGCAGGCGCACCACTTCAAGATACCCAAAATAACAGAAACCCTGAAAAAAACGATAACAGTTCCAGCTAGGTATAACGCATAGGGCTCGACAACTCGGCACCTCGGACGCTGGTTGACGACATGCGTTATATGCTACCTAAACAGCTCTCGCAAGTCATCAATCTTATCCTGCGCCCTCTGCCGTTTACTCTTCCCTTGTGTCATGCTCAAATCGGCAATCCGCTGCTTCTTCCTCTGCAACGCCACAATCTTCTCCTCGAAGGAATTCTCCATGATGTACCGCGTGCACCATACTTCTCGCTCCTGTCCGAGTCGATGCACCCGATCAATCGCCTGCGCTTCCGCCGCAGGATTGAATTGCGGCTCCATCACGTAGACCATCGATGCAGACGTAAGGTTGAGCCCCACGCCGCCGGCACTGATACTGACGAGAATCGCCTCGATGTCCGGGTCGTCGCGGAAGCGAGTGAGTGAGTCGGTTCGTTGCTGACGACTCATTTTGCCATCGACCCGTGTCCATTTGATGCCGACGTTTTCGAACGCATATTCAATCAGGTCGAGGTGCATCGTCCAACCAGAAAATACCACACTAAAAGTCATATGATATTTTCACAATTAGTTCTCGATCTTCGGGAAACACATGTACTCCAACAGGTTGAAACTTTACGCACCTCTTGATTCGCCCTTTATCATCGCCCTTCTCTCTGTTATCCAGTAAATCTTGCACAAGCTGCATTATCTTCGTGCTCGGATTCCTATACACCACCTTCCGCTTGCCATTCTCATCTTTCTGCAACGCGGGGTCGTCCGCGACCTTCAAATCGCGCATTCCAACCCGCAGCGGCTGCCGGCACAGCGGGCAATTAGTCCAGTCACCCATCGCCACGTATTCCAGGAGACTGCTCAAGTACTTCGGCCCACACTCTGTGCAAAACAAATGCGGACACGATGTGATGTGTCCAAAGGCAGCATTCGTGTCTACCGGCGGGGGAGTGCTATCTCGCGCGTTCGCAGGGTTGACCTTCTTCTGACAGGTGTAGCATATATCCTCGTCGGACTCCTTCATCAAATTATAGATCTCAAACGCTTGCTTTTTACCCATCGCGTGAGTCTCTTCGTCCGTGAGAGAGTCGATGTCGATTGCGTTTGAGGATATTAGGCCAGCGGTGTCTTCGTCGCCGAGGAGGTCACGCGACGCACAGATCATACGCAGTCGTAGAATTGTTTGCAAAACGTGGACGTATGCTTTGCCGCTAAGGTGACCTTGTTTCGCCACCATATCGATCTTGTACCTGGATTGACGGGAAGTCGCATCGTAGAGTTCTTGCTCCTGTGGACTGAAGCGGAGGCGGAGAGTTGTATCATGCTTGGCAGGTAGATTGATCTTGTCTTTGCGTCGGCGGAGGGCAATACTGTCCACCAGGATCCGCAGTTTATCCATACTCGTTGGATCTCCAGACTGGAACAAGAGCAAGTATATTAGCGATGATAGCAAAGTAGCCACCAGCAGGATTGCATAATTTACCTTCAAAGGAGCCGAAATGTATTGATTAAACTGTGATCTAACGTCGAAAGGACTGAGTCGCAGAAACTTGATCAGGGTACCAAGGTCGTCCAGCCTGTCTGTACGTGATATGTCAGCAGACGCCCAACCCATCCGAGTAGTTAATCACATACTTTGCACCGGCGTCCCCGTAACAGCCCAGCGCCTCGACGCCTCCATGTTGCAAATCGCCTTTGACTGCACCGTATTCTGCTCCCGGATCGTATGCGCCTCTATAACCCCATCAGTACAGTTAGCAAACCCCTGTAATCCAACACTTCCAAGCAGATTCTGAGAAATCGCACACCGTCAAGAACAATCCGGAACCAATGTATCCTCTGCAACACACTCCCATTATCCTTCTGCGCCTTGCCAAAATCGCTTGCCGCCAGCGCGTACGTCGTGATAACCATGTCGTACTTGGCCAGCTCGTTTAAATCCGACAACCGATTGTTACCATGATACAGATAAAATGACAGCGAATCCGGCTTGACGTGCGTCTTAATCTGATCCTCCCAGTTCACGAGAACCGATAGCGGGCAGATCAATAGCGTCGACCTAGCGTACATTACCGAGAGGTCGTGCTCGCTTGTCGGTCCGTTCTTTCGACGCTTTCCGAATGCTGTGCCTTCTTGCAACGTCGACATGATGAGGGATAATACTGTGAGCTGTTGTCAAGTGTTAGCTTAGCCAGTATCGCTTTCGCAGCTGCTAGCAACCTACCGTTTTTCCAAGACCCATATCATCAGCAAGGATGCCACCTAGGCATGGTGGTGGCTTTGATCTCGTCTGCTGCCCTGTGATGACGTTGTGATACATCTTGACGCCGCCGGGCGATAATCGCATGTTCCAGAACGAGTTATCCCTCCCTTGTTCGTACGTCCGTTCGCTCTCCTTCTTGAGCATAAAATTTAGGCCTTGTTTTTGATGCGGGAGCAGGGCGGTCGTGATTGTATCATCGGCTTCCGTCTCCTCGAGCACTTGTACTTTCTCCAACGAGTCCAACACCGCTGTTATCTCGTTCTTCACTTCTTCCGTCGTCCTAACACTGTAGGTTGCCTTGCCGAGCCGTGCGCGGTCTGCTGCAGCCATGAACGACGCGCCGTTCTGTTGGTGATCCTCGGGATACTGCGGATTCCTATAAGGGAATTTTGGGTCCTTGTCGACGGGATCCTGCAGGAACAGGTTATGCTGTCCGAGCATATTGCCCACCTTTTTTGCGTTACCTTCCGTGCCATACAACGTGATCATCATTTCCTAATTCCCAGCAGAATTATTATCAGCATCGCTTCTCCCCATATCCGCGCTCTGAGGCAGCCGTGTAAGCCACATATGGAAATGCATATTTTTACGCACCACGCTCTGGGAAGTCGGCTGACCCGCCACCTCGAAGCCCTTATACCGAGGCAAAATGACCGCCTGCGTCCTATCAACGAGCCCAAGATCCATGAGCGACGCCATGGCTTTAGCGTTGGCGCCCCTCAACGTACCGACGTTCTTCCCAGACGCGGTCGTCAGGTTCACGACGTAGGTGCGCGGCTCCCCACGCGTTAGCGACACCGGTATCTTGGGCCACATACGTCCAAAACTCAGCGGGTCGCTATTCGGCGGCGGGTCTGGGATAATGGCTATCGAGGCCTGGACCTTTGCGATCATGCCGTAGCAGACAACAGGGGCGATGGACTTAGTGCCACTGTATATTACGTCCTCGTCGTCATCTTCCACATCTGGTACAGTTAGCAGACGTCTCCTTCCGCGTCAATAGCGAACACCAGCCCTTCGATGGATTGCAACATTTCGTAGGCAGGCGTAGAACTTCATGATGGTGTATCCTCTCAGCTTACCGTTTGTTAAGTCCACCACAGAAGATGATTTGACCTGCGTCGACGAACCAGACGAAAATCGACTATTCAGAAACTGTATCTCGGGTGTCGGCGACCTCTTCGCCCGTTTCACAGATCTCGGTGTCGTATACCCGTCTTCCATCTTAGCTAGCATCGTTATGCTCTCCGGTGCCTTCCCGCTCGAATTACCTCCTCCACTTCCATCTCCGCTTCGAATAGCATGATTTTGGCTACCGCCACCATCTCTAAAGTCGCTAGCATATCCAGACGCAAATCCTTGTTGCTGCTGCTTGTGCAGCTGTCGATCAAACGGACTTCTATTCCGGCTTGCAAATGGCGGTGTTGTCGAAGCCCTTTCCACCACACCATGAAGGTTCATTAGCATATTAGCTGCCCTAGCACCCGAATCATCGTTGCCGTGATGGTGATGATGGTGTAGAGGCGGAAGCCTGTTGTTATCGTGATTACTCGAGCTTCCACTGCCACTAGCCGGGGCAGAAGTAGCCAGCCGCGCTCTCGGGTTCAGCAATTCGGCAGGTGTCAGCTGCCGGGGTCTCGAAGCGGGAAAGTGCAGGTTATGTCGGTTGTCGTCCTCGAGTCTGGGCCGCTTGGTGGTCGACTCCATGGGTATCGGGTCGTGTCTATTATGCTTCGACATGGCGGCGAGGGTAGACAAAGGAAAGTTGATATCGAAGAGAAAGTAGCGGAAGAAGAAAGCGGTGGGAGTATATCGTCGTCGTCGGCTGTCATACGGTCATACGGATGTGGGGGTATGTATTTGTGTGTGCGTGGGTGGTGTGTCAAGAGCAGGACGAGACGACAAAGATGCAAGTGGTTGGGATATGATGGAATTCCTTTTCCTTCTTTGTTTTCTTTTCCTTCCGTTCTCCCTTTCTTCTTGTATGTACATGTACAGTTGGTTCTTGCTGACCTGCTAGGGAACAAGAGAGCGAGCAGAGCAGAACCTGCGGGAAGCGTTGGAGATGTATTTGTTTCGGATTGAGTTTCTGCATTCGGGGTTCTCATAGATTATTCGGGCTTCCGACTGGTCAGGTTCAAAATAAATATATATAGTGGGAGTAGTGGTATTATTTCCTGTCTATATCTTATTACTACTATCGTTAGTATGGGTGTATCAAAGGCGTATGGTAGCAATTATTCCCCCTGTGATTGAGCGGTACTCAAAGCAGCAGGTTATACTGCCTAGTCGAGTAGCTTTAGCGGGAAGGGGAAAGGGGATCAAGCGTGCCATTTGAGGTTCTGTTCCTGCAAGAGGCACAGACGATATGCACAACAGAAGTAATCGAGAGAGGAATCTTGCTGCTTCTGGATGGGTGTATCGAACTCGTTACTTCCTAGCACCAGCCGGGGTCACTTACAATCAAAACTGGAATGGAAGTCAAGCTTTTCCTCCACAGACGCAGCGTCTGGTGACGACGACAAATATTGGTTGATGTTCGCGATGCGGTTCCAACAGCACCGTGGAAGAAGGAAGACCGAGCCGGAACAGTCCAGTAGCATATAACGGCCTGTACCGAGTCCCCGCCCACGTCGAGCTCCAAAACTCGGACGGGCTGCAGCACCGGCGACCCCAGACGGTGCTATTTGCCAGCCAGCGATGCTGTCGCCTGCTGCACAGGTGACCGGACTGTATGTATGCGGGATGTATGTAGTATGTCGACGTCGCAGTTGGGCAGCTGCTAGTCGGCTAGCTCCAGTCGTCGTCGGCTGGCAGGTTTGTTGTCGTCGAAACGGCCGCCGCTTAAGTCGCAGGCTCGACTGGTGACCGGAAAATACTCCGAGGACTCGAGGGCGTCCGGGTCCGCTGGCCCTTGCTGCTGGCGGTCAGCAGCAATAAGAGCAAGTGCGAGAGAGCCCAGCTAGATCCTGATCGATCGGGTAGAGTCGAGACTGGAGCGCAGTAACGGGTTTCCCACGTTGTCGAGGCCCAGCAGCAGACGTCGCAGCAGCCACTCCTCGCCAACCTCCGTCCACGCTAGCTGACATATATCCCGACCGAATGCGAAAGCAGTAGCGACCAGCCGAGGCCCCAGGAAAGGGGTAAGATAGCAGAGCGGGTGCAAGCAGCGACGGTCTTGCACGAGGGAAGGGCCCGAGCGTCCAGGTGAGGTTCTGTTGCAGCAGCGATGGGGAAGACGAGACGTCGTTCGAGTTTCGCGAGTCCGAGTGAATGTTAATGCAATGTTGCACCCCACAGCGCAGACCCGCTCGTTCGCTCGCTAGCCGCTGTCCGTAAACAAAGTTAGTCCGCTGGTTGGAACTTACACGAGCTAGCTGCAGGAGGTCTGAAGCACGTCGGACGCTGCTGCTGCTGCTGCTGCCGCTGGCGAGATCGAGAGCTGTCGATGGAGATGCATGTAACGGGCAGCCAGAGCAGCGGGCCTAGCTAGGAAGCAGCTAGGTGTCGGAGGGGCAGCAGGGCGTGGCTTTAAAGGCAGCCTGCGATCCGGCTGTGATGACGGACTTCAACAACCCCAGGCCCACACCACCATCACATCACAACCACAACCACCTTCAAAACCACAGCGGACGCACGATCGAAAAATAGAAACGCCTGCGCAAGATTGCTGGCCAGCCGGCCAATTTCGCCTTTCATTACCTCCTTCCGTCCATGCTCCAAGGCCAATTTGCGATGCTACCCGCAAGCCGAAGATGCTGGGCGGGCGCCAGAACCAGTCACGTTACCCCCCCTTCAACGGTGGCTTCCTGTGCGAAATCTCACACAAACAGCTCCACGTACCGTACTTGCGACCGCACGCTAACTGCTTTGAAACCCACAGCTGCGTCGCCCTGCTTGCCGATTTGCCCCTTCGCGCGGGGAATTCTAGAAACAGCAGTGAATGGGCGTGCACGGCGGCCTCGACGCCTGCAGGCAGCCTGATCCCATGACCATCCGGCTCACTCACTGACCTGGCCCCGGATCAAACCTGAATGCATCCATCCGCCCGCTCATTCATGCTGGATACGGCAATACCTGACGACAAGCAGGCGAGCTAATGCAGCGCTGGGCCCTCGCACCGACAGAATGTTACCACCGCATCGCATCGGACCAGGCCCGCTGGCGATTGATGTCTCCTGCGATCTGGCGGGTCGAGCTAGCGTGTGAAGCAGAGACATAGTCGTGTCATCGATGGTGCTACCTGAAAGGAATACCTCGACATCCTGTCGGAGATTCCCGTCACACCGAACCAGCCCATTGCATATTTGACAGGCTTTCGAGCCAGTGCGCTCTCGACCCTCGCTAGTGGTGATGACACGGCTAGGGGCAGAGCCCACTACATGAGCATATGCACAACATCCCACTGCGCCAGGGTTGCACGTTTGCCTGCATGAATACCATCTCCTCACGATCCAACTCCACTATCGAAAGAAAAGAAAACAACACCCCTCTATCATCACAGCGGAAAAAGAAAAGACAAGATCTTGAATAGAGACGACGAGGTCGTCCCATTTACAGTATCCGTGACACGTATCAAACAGTGAGATGCAGTTCATATTCATTCGATGCATGCGATAGTCTACAAGGTGAGCAGCGGGCAGCATTTCGAACCCGCAAGGATACCTCTTCGACTAGAACCTCCACCCTGCACACCGATGCACTGGCCACCAGTCACGAGAACACGCTAAGGACAACATGAAACCGTCGACACATGCATCTCGATGGTACCAACGATGTGAACCCATGGATGACTCGGACCGACGACATGGTACTTCATCCTTAGCTCCAAAAATACCGACATCGACGAGGGATATAGATACCTCCAACCCGCGATCGCCCGATGGGTAAGTCTCAGTCCCAGTCTTCCGGCCTTGCATCGCATACAGTCGGTAAAGTCAAGGTGGGGCACGTGTCCCCCCCGGTCTTCCCTCCCGTGGGACGAAACCCCACCATCAATATCAGAAAGACAATACTCAATAGCATATAAAAGCACAGCAGGCTAGCAAGCTACATGTTGTGTATTTACAGCGGTTATCGCGCGCTCTCTCTCTCCTCTCTCCGCCTACGACGAGCTCCATATCTCCATCCAGCAGGTCGTTAACGTTAAACGTCATCGGATGGCCATTCGCAAGCCAGAGGCAGACATGCAGATTTCCAAATTAACGTGGGGGTCCACCTTTCGTCTGAACTCTTCATCCCACAGCTCGCTAACCAAGTCAGCTGCGGATTTGTACCCAACCGCAGCAAGCCCGATACCAGCTGCACCTCGCCGCTACGCTTCCAAATTCTAGCTCCCTCAAGCCACACACTTTGTATAAACTCTACTGATCCCTGATAACTCCACGTAATAACTATATGCGCAGGCTGCCCATTCACCAAGGCTATTATAAATTATACTTAAGCCAGCCAGTCATGTCCCGCGCACTATAGGAACGGCCTTGACCCTCTGCGACATCGCAGCGCAGGATCCAGCGCTTGTTCCAAGCTACAGCCGGTGCTCCGTCGCGTAGATATCCGACGTCCAGACTTTCTACAATTATCGCCACGTGATAGATGCATCGATGCCAAAAACGGCGTCCAGTGCGATAACAAGCTACAGGCAGCTAAGCCCGATTTATAGCATCTAGATCGCACGCAGTTGCTAGTCTCGGGGACTACACAGCTGCGATTCATATATGTATACCAAGATCAGCTCACTCGACCACGCTCATATCCAACAATAAAATTACATGAACATACATGCAACTTATGTTACATTCTAGATAGCTGTACCCCTGCGCCGCGGTCAATCGACCCATGCACTTGTATACCTCCCACTATGAAATCCGGCGACCGCCGCGTACATCGATATAACCCCCACGTAAAGACCCCTTCAACCTTACCTCCAAGCAGAAATCTACCCAGACGAATGCACCTCCAAAAGGAAAAGAACCCACTCGATCATCCGTGCGTGAATGAGTGCACTGCATGCGTACCCATAAGTACCAACCGATCCTCTAGCTTTACACCAGACAATGCATACATCGTAGTCATAAAAATACACCCTCAGCACCGATTCCCCCATCCGTTCCACCTCAACCACCGCTAGCAACCCACTTCCACAGCCGTGAAGCATGCATGCACTTCGCCGACGTGCAACCGACCAATCGACCAACTGACCGGCCGTCTAACACCACGTAAACACCGGCGGCTTGGACTTCACCGCCTCCAACCGCTCCACAATCACCTTTCGATGCGAGCTCTCCAGCCCCTCCGCGGCCGAAAACCCCAGATCACCCTCCTCAACATCGTACGCCCCAAAGATACTCGCCCGGCGCGAGCTCCCCGTCGTCGAAATGGACGAATACCCGCGCCGTCCGCTGCCGCCGACGCCACCGGCTCCCGACCCGCCCGTTCCCGCTCCCTTCATACCCAGCGCCCGCGACCAGGAACTCTGCGACCGGCCATCGAAACTGACAGGTCCGTCGTCGGCGGCCCCCGCGGCACCTTTCCCCTTCCGTTTCTTATTCCGGCCCATGTTCGGCCGCGGCGGATTTTCCGACGTCGGCGAGATCAGCGGGTCCTCGACTGTCTTGCCGTCCAGGCTGCGCTGCGAGTCCGACGACGCCCGCACGCCGAATCTCCCGGCCCGTGGCATTTCTGACGTCGGCGAGTTGAGAAGATTTAGACTGGTGTATTGCACCGGTGCCGATGCCGCGCCTGCGCCAATGTCCACTTCGCCGTTCATTTCCGCGTGGTTCCGTAGCCGTGCTTCAGACGACGGGGCGGTCAACGGCACGGCGACAGGTATGTCCATCTCGTCGTCCTACCGCATTCCGTTAGTATTAGCCTGGTTACATCATATACCTTAACAGGCCTTGGGAATCCATAGCCCGCAGTCCTGTCAAGGGTTTAGGAACAGGGGAAGGAGGAGGGGAGAATACACACCCAAACATGCACCCGCGTCCGCCGCGTAAGCTCCAAAGGCCCCTGATCCGGCGACTTGAGCGTCTCCACAATATTGAACGCCTGTCCCTTCAACACGGCCAGCTGCTTCGCCCACATCCGCTCCTTAAAATCCGCGTCCAACTTGAAAATCTCCTTCAACCCCATCTGCGTTTCCTCCCACCACTTCGTCGACGTCAGCAGCGGCAGGAAGTGATCCCGCGTCTTCTGCGAGAACGGCTGTCCGACAAGCGACACCGGCAGGAACAGCCACCCGTATGGGAAACTGCGCCACTGGTCCGGGTGCTTCCAGGGAAATGCCAGCGAGTTATCGATCGCGCCGATATGCACAGTTTCCGTCACACCCGCAGCGCTAAGCGGCGTGCCGGAGCGGGAGTTTAGAGACATCGGTTTCTGCGAGCGGTATCCAGGCGACGGCGATGGGGTTTTGAGGTGTGTGTGCGACTCTTCTTCAAGTGTATGAAGGGTCGACCCGATGTCCCCACCCCCGCTACCGTCAGCTGGCAGCCTCATCGGCGACGAGCTAACAATAGACGCCTGTCCAGCCTGTCTGTCGATTTTTATCATCCAATTGTCCGCACCACGGTCCGTATTCCGCATGAGATAGTCGAGCAGTATCATCTTCTCGAGCTCCTCGCGGAACGACTGCCGGAGGGTATCTGTCCAGAAGTAGCGTCGGCTCTCGGCTTCGTCCGGGTCCGCCTCGTCTTCCAATGCGGCCTCCTCGTCTATATAATCTTCCTCGTCACCGGATGTCCTGCAAGACGACGTCCACCCTGTGCGCCGGCGGTTCATACCCTCGGTCTGGAAGGACGAGTTGTACCGGTCCGGCCAGGGGTGTTCCTTTAGAAACGTCGTGGCGTCTTTATACCCGTTAAGGAAGACCTGGAAGCTGCCGACTTTCTCGGGGAACATCTTGCCATTCCGGTAGTGGGCGCGGCGGTCCCAGAAGTCGTAGTGGAACGACTTGCTGGACAGCCAAACGAGGTCCGTATAGGGGACGATGAATGTGCGTAGTTGCCGGTCCAAGTAGCTAGCTGCCGCTTCCGAAACGTAGCTCAAGTTTGGGATAAGGCAGCTGCGGCCGAAGAAGCACGGGAACCTGCAAGATGGTACTTGTAAGCTAGAGAGCACTTGTCCATTGCAACGGGTAGAGCGAGTCGTACAAATTTCGATGCAGCCATTTCGTCCATTTCGGATTCAGCTGTAGAAGTTCGTGAGCATATTGCCACTTTACCCCTGCTGTCAGCGGACACTCACATTGCCATATGGCTCCTCGTCCTTGGGCTTGAACACTCCCACCGTCTTCCCGCTGCTCTAAATCCATGATCCGGTAATCAGCATCGATGACTTCAAGCAGCCCCGGCAGTCCTCCGAAATGCTTACATTCTTCGCGAAATACGACCCTGACGACCCTTGCATTATCAGCTTAGGATGCACCCCCCGCGCAATCGCATACTTGACACTATCAACCACATCATCGAAATCCCGCCGCGAATACACAGCCTCCGGATAGCCCGTATACTCCGGCGTCAGCGCCTTCATACCCTCAGGGGCGACGAAGACGCTGTAGTAGATCTCCAGCCGTTTCTCGCCGGTCCCGCGCTTGCTCTTCCCCTTGCGCTTGAATTTACTCGCGATTTCCTCGGCCCATTTTTCGAGACGGTTGTTGATCGCCTTGATGTCCACGCCGCTGGAGTCGCGGCGAGGGCGGCCGTTGAAGGTGTGCGAAGGGGAAAGAGTCGGACGGTGGATGGCAGTGGGGTCGGGCTGGATGGAGACGGTGCGTTTCGGGCGGGAGAGGCCATCGCGGTAGGCGGAGATGTCGGCGGAGGGGTCTTCTTCCGAGTCCGAGTCGTGGAGCCAGTCGTCCTGTGCGAGGCGGGCGTAGCCGGATTTCGCGGGACGCGGCATCGCGGAGGATAAAGTGCGTAAAGTCGAACTCCGAACAATCGGTACGGATGGGTTGACGTTCCTGCGTTCACGTGCAGGCGCAGTCCGTATATATGTATGTATCTATGCGAGTAAGTGCTATGTAGTATGTTACAAGCTTCCGTGGTTAAGCCGGGAGATCTGATCTCGTGAATCTATCGTAGCTTCGAACCCCGGTAAGGATGTCGCCAGCGACCACGTAGCTCCGTACCGTGCCGGCGGATGACCAATCTCTCCCGCTTGCCAGCCCCCGGTGCGAGTTACAAGTGCAGTTCCGTGAACATTGTCGTCCTTGGCAGCGATGGAGATGACCTTTGAAAACTCGAAGCAGCTACGTCTTCAAGCTGATGAAGTAAAAAGGGATGATGATGCAGCAGTCGATGGGAAGTGCGTAGTGCATACACGAGAATGATCTGCCCAGCGAGCAAAGCATGCAACCGGCTAGCTCGTCCGCACTAAATTCGAGAGCCCCGGCATCTGGCACGTCACTCACACGCGACAAACATTTACAACGCCCTGCCGCCCGGGGCGATGACACCGCCACACCTCCATTCCCCGTAGCGTGTTTGGAATACCGATCCGTGGCTGGTGGAATGTGTGGCTGGTGAGTGTCATGTTCGGCACACCGGCCCAGCGCAACTAAAGTAGCCGCATGTATCTGGCATGTCGAGGAGACGGAGCAGGTCTTGCTGCTTCGGATTCGATTCTGCACGGAGCCAATGGGCGCCGTGGCTGCCCGTACACCAGACCGTATCACGGAGCATATACAAAACAACCTTGCATTATTAATAGCTAAATCTATCGTTCGTACCGACACAAGGCGTTCTACGTACGTTCGTTGGCGGACGGATCGATAATACGATACGGACGCTCTGCGGTCACGCATGCTCACCACACGCATGCATGCATACTGCAAACGATCACGCCTCAATTAATTCGACATCTACGACCTACCAGATACGATACGTCGACAAGTCGAGGCTCCGTTCATATACACTCGATCTGGATTCACTAGAGCAGCCCCCAGCGTCTAGTCCTCGAGGCTATCATCCGGAAAGTTGCAAGGACCGTGGAAACCATGTTAGCTCTCATACGACCAATGCTACAGGTAGGCAAGTATACAACCCAGCGAGAATCTGTATCGAACAAGGCCCGTGAGGACCACTTTGAAATTTTATCTGCTCAAAGCACGAGTCTATCTATAGTATATAAGATCGCTAGTCCCTCCCAGAATTCACAAAGCACAGCAAAATAAACCAGTGCAGATCGCAATCCCATCCCTCCCCTAATATAATATAACACTGTAGTAATAAAAAAGAAAAATATAACAAAAAGTAAAAAGCAATACCGAGAGAATGCGTAGAATCGAAGAGGCGAATGCGGATGTGGATAGGTAGATAGGGTTAGAGGGAGGTATGGAGCAATAGTACACCGATGAGGAAGACGGAGGGTGAAAAAGAAAAAAGTATAGTAATAATAGAATCGAAAGGGGACCACAGGACGACGATGAATGACGAAAAGCAACTCCACGAAACTCCGGCAACAATGAATATGGGTAAAAGGATCCGATTCTCACGTAGAAAGGGACGTCCACCTAGCGGTGACCATCTTGAGCCAGCGTGCAACAGGCATCTGATCGAAATCGAATCCGATCGATGGATGCGAAGGCCGGCTGCCGATAGCCCGGCGTCGGCCAAGCGAGTGTGCTAGAACGGAAGAATGGAGTAGCCGTCGATATTAGAACAAGATAAGAGATTTATCCAGGTTGGTGTAAACAAGTTTTTTTGCCTTCTTTTTTTGATGGGTCGTTCCGGTCGTTATCTCGAAAACAAAAGAAAGACGTAACGTGACAGCTCTTTTTATGGGACGAGAGGAAATGCAGGGTGCCAGAATGACTATCGAACAAATGCAGAGAGATAGAGGTCGCTTATCCAAAACAAGATGATGAGTGTGATGAAAAGAGAAGTCGAGAAGAATAAAAAGAGAATCAGTGCCTGATACGCCGGGTGTCTGCAGGTAGTTCTAAGCGAAGTCGAGCTCACGCAGCCGACTGAGGGGTCCCCGGGGTGGCAGCGTCATCGATCGAGACAAGGTCGGATACCCTCATCTTTTTGCGTTGGTGGGCATCCTGCTCCCTCATGTCGGTGAGCTCGGACTCCAGTTCCCGGATCTTGCGCTTGAGGTCTTCCTCTCGCCGGAGGCCCTCGTCGATGTTGATACGAAGCTGAGCATCGATCTCCCGTCGAGTGATCTCGGACCGACGCGAGTTGGCTTCGCTGCTCTCGAGTTCTCCCACACGCCCACGGAAGAGGTCGTTGACAAGCTCGAGCTCCGATACCCGAGTCTTGAGCTTGGTGTTCTCCTGCATGAGCTGGTCATAGGTGGGTGGCTCGGAATGACGATCGTGCTGAGAGGAAGTCGAGCCGGGCGAGGGGTGACTAAGGTTCAGGGAAGGCAGGGGAGATCCCATCCGCTCTAGCATTGCGTCTTGAGCAACGATCGAGTCGAAGAAGGATGGACCTTGCGGGAGGGGTGTTCCGCTCCGCGACTGGGGCGACACAGATCCATTCGGAACAGAGGAAGGCGCTCTCGGCGGCCGGGTAGGTCTTGACGCCATCGGCGGGGAAATATCAGCTCCTCCATTGGGAACGGAGACTGGCGAATCAAAGGTCGTCTGATAGAGAAAGAGCTGTCAGCTTGGAGCTCAATAGTCGGCGATTTGCGAAGCCATGCAGCGGGAGGACGTGTCCGACAGCCGAGCAGGCGAGGGGGTGAACAGGGTAAAAGAACTTACAGCTTTGCGCTTGGGCGGCTGGCCAGTGTTCTTGACACGATTTCGGCTCTTGATGACATCAGTCTTGAGGCTGATCGGGCGTGGGCGACCGTGAAGCTTCAAGAAGAGGCCGCAGGCATTGCACAGGACAGCTCCAGACTCGTCGCGGCGCCATAACGGCGTGGTCGATGTGGTGCAGTTTTGGCATATAGGCTGTTGGGGGTGAGAGGCCATCATCTCAGCGGTTAGTCTATGTTATAATTATGTAAAGCCGTCGCGAAGAAACCGAACAAACGAAATAGCTCGACAATGAAGAACGACGATTCGCCAGCGGTTGAAAAGGGAAAGGGAAGTCAAAAGAGAGCGTGGTCAAATGAAAAAGCAAAGCGAGCGACGAGGAAGCTCGATGAAGAAGAAGAAAAAATAAAGGTAAAAAAAACTTTTTCCCCCCAGACGACAAACAACTGGGCTGCAGAACAGGAACAACGAAGCAGTTGAAAAAACGACAGATGCAGGGAAGATATAACAGGAGAAAGGATCGAATGGAACAGAAACGAGCACGGCCAATGGGAAGGAACGAAATGACCGGAGGCCTTGTCTGGCTGGGGCAGGTGCAGCAAGCAGAGGCTGTTTTATCGGCTTGCGGCTGCTCGCTATCTCTGGCGCAATGTCCAGCCCACGGCCGACCCGATGCTCGATATGATTCGATACGATACGATATGATATGATTAATGATACGGGATGGGGATGGGGGCCAGCAGCTTATGTATGCAGCGTGCGTACGGTTGATAAGAGGGTGGGAAGGCACCGTCACGGAACGAGCAGCCCAGGCCAGATAAAAAGCCCACCCTTTGGCACAGCGGGCAGCGTAAGGGGGAAGAACGAGGTTTGACAGGATGGAAAAATTCTCGAAACAGCAGGCGAACGACGGGCACGACGGGCAGCAGGCCAGCTCGCTCCGACAGGGCAAGCCCAGCCGGTAGGAGCTTGGTCTGATTGCTAGAGTCCGTCTGCTCAGAGGCCTGGAAGACACTCGAGTCCGGCCGGCCGTGATGCCCCGGGCGACCAGTCGGAAGCCGGTGGAAGGGCGTTTCAGCCCACGGGCAACACAACCGGGCGAACAGTGCATGCCGAGACGGACACGATTGAAGCGTGGAAGGATTGCGGGATATCGTCGGGATGAAGAGCTGAAGGAGAACGACAAAAAGCATGCGATCAAGGCATCTACTTACAGGTTGATTTCCTTGGCCGTGTGGATTGGCACTCGGAGAGCTGGTCGCGAACGGCATTGGGTAACCACCCCCATTAGGTTGCCTGTGTCATCAACGTCAGCATTCGGTCCCGTCGACCCTCGTGAGCTGCCGAACAGCTATCCGATCTCGAACTATCAAAGACGGAAGGATGGGATCTTGCTTACCTTAATGGGGGTGCAGGCGTGGGAGCAGCGACGGACGCCAGGACTGACAGCGCCGGTAGCGATAGCAGCGGCGACCTCGAGGATGACCTGGAGGAGCCGTCTATCGCAGGCAACAGCCTGGGCTCGTCGTCCGACGACTGGTGATGGCGAGGAAGGTCAAACAGCTGATGCGGGCTGGGAAGACGAGGTATCTCAGGCTGAGAGTGGTGGTGGTAAGGTTCCTGTAGTGGCACACAAGCAGACGTAAGTAAGCTGGCTGAAGCCAATGCGGCAGCGAGAGGGCAATCAAGCGAAGACAATGTAATCTCACGACGAACACAAGACAGGCCAAGTCATGCAAGACAGGGCCGATGTCATACTGTATGTATGCACGGACGAACGGATGGATGGATGTATAAACGAAGGGCAGAGAGATGGAAGCACAAGATGGAAGTCTTTCGCTGCCGAGGCCGCCGTGACAGCTGAGTCCGAGCAGCGGTGCAACACAGCAATTTGAAATTGCAGACTCTCACATAAAACACTCGTTCGACGCCCATGATAGCAGGGGCGCCGAGTCACCTCCCAGTCGTATATGACCGAGGGACGGAGCTCGACCGACAGTACCGTGCGTGCCTGTCTGTGTGTGTGCGTGCACGTAGCTGGCGCCAAAAGCAATGCACGCAGGCAGGCAAGCGCAGGCCGATGTGGCTCCCTGCTCTTATCGGGCGGACCGGTGGGAAAAAACGAACGAGCGATAGAGCAAAATCAAAAATCGGACAGGGTGCGCTGGCCAGGTTCAACGATCGCATGTTCGAACGCCAAATGTCCGTCGGTCTACTACCCTGCTCGACAAGACGAGGAACGACGCAATTGTACGCTTGGCTGGCCGGCTAGGTATTTCAAATAAGATGGAAACAGCAGTTGAAACAGGAGCCGGCATATCGATATCACAAGCCGCCGATAGGGATACCCGAGCGAGCCGGTGGGAGGGATACGCCAGGCATACGTACGACCACGCATCGGCATGGCATTCGAGAAATTTTTTTTATTGCAATTCTTTCGATTTAATCACTCACCTTGTACAGTAATGGAGCCAGCGCGAATTATTGAAACGGAACCGCGGTAAAAAGGGTAGGAATCGGAACGGCGTCCAATTCTACCCTGGGTTGTTTGATGTTATAGAATAGAGAGGCGAGGACCCGGCAAAAATGACCAGATCTCGTGCGTTCCAAGCTTGCGAACTGTGGTGTCGTGTCGAGTTATCCGAGCTGTTGCCGCTTTTTATCCTGATTTCCCGGGGTAAAGTGCTGGAAAATCAACCCAGATAGCAAGAAAAAGAGAAGAAAGCTTGACGATTCGATTGTGTGAGAATTGCGCACTGATAGCGTTCCGGATTATCGAAAATAAACTGGAGCCTGTCCGGTACTGACGATATGGTACGACTGCTGGAGCTGAGTTTGAGGCGTTGTCTGGAGAACAAACAAGAGCTGATACAAGAGCTTAAGATCCAAGCGATATGCAGACGACAAAAGACAGGAGAGATTCAATCGAAGTGGGGATTGGAAGATTGGAAAGAGTTCGTCAAATATTTAAAAAATGACTGGGGAGAAAGAAAGTTGTGATAGCGGCGGCGTATGGTAATCGAAGCGGCCAATGCAAATAGAATTCGTTATTAATAGCTGGGATTGGATAACAAGGCGGATGGTTGGATATATCTATAACTGGATCCCAGTGTTTCTTTCTTTCCTATGATAATTCTTTATATTTTATCTTGTTGGAGTGTAGTGACGTTGGGTTGATCTTGATCGAGTGGGATGAGAAGTTTGGTTGGATGTGTGTGTGGAAAGGTACGTCGAGGCTTCGTCGAGAAGGGCGGTGATGCTTTTGGTTATCAAGTCTAACTTTTCTGGTGTCATACAAGATATAATATATAATGCGAGAAGGGAGCGTGAGGATGTGTATTTGTATAAATAGTGATAGTCGAAGGAGTGAGAGTAGTAAAAAAGAAAGAAGAGAGGAAGAGAAGAGAGATTTCGGGATTCCGAGAACAGGGAGCTGCAATCGATAAATACTTTCTGAGGATGTCTGTTATTTCCCACGTACGGCCTTCTATCCAAGCAGAGGAGCAGAGCAGACAGAGCACGCAGGCAGGCAGGGCAGACCAGAATGCATGCATGCAAGCCCACCGAAGGGGAGAAATAAGAAAAACCAGCAAGTGCAAGAAAAAGGAATATGAGATTTGTATGATCCAGTTTCTTGCTCCTGCTACTGGCCTGGGAAAGCATGCACTATCCTGATCAAACAGCCAGAGGGCATTGTTCCACATTTCCCATGTAATCATTTCTGACGGTGCTAGTGCCGAATTTCTGAAATTACGGGGTGCCAGAGCTGCCACAGCATGCACGAGACGACCACTGGGCACCCGCCATTGGGGCTGGAATGTGTGCCCTCGTCCGCCCTGGCGTCTGGCCCTCTTCCCCTGGGCTTGGCCGCCCTGGGCTGACTGATGCCTCGCGCCCGGGGACTCGGCAGGAAAAGAACAGGGGCGGTCCCTCGCATCAGCACTCCGGCCGGGTTAGTCCCTTCCTCCACGCAAATTTGCGTGTATGGGTCACCCTTCACGGTCGTCGCAGGCCATTCGATCACTGCTGGCTGCTCTCCACACCCAGACAGGCCCTCCGAAACGTATCCAGCTGCCCTCCTCTCGTTACAGCAGATCGGTGCTTTTCTGTGCGTCTCCCTTGCGTCGAGCACTCGATCGAGTCAGTGAGTCGGTCGGTCGTCCCTCGTAAGATGGCCGTCGAGAAAAGGTCTGTGTTGGTTCCAGCCTGCGCCTTGTCCGCAGGGGTGCATAAACTCAGCACCGACGGCAGACTATTTCGTAACAAAATCCTCCTAAACCCGAGCACGCAGGAGTCGAGGACGATATCCAGCGCAGCATCAGCTCGATGGCAAATGAGACCAGAAATGCAAATCCCGTCTCCTGGATAGCGGCTACGGAAATCGCCATCGATGTGACGTTGATTTCGATCGTGCATGAAGCAATCGATCGGTCGTCGAGATAGCAATTAAATTGAATTCACCGGTCACCAAGCATATGCACATATTTCAGACGGATCACGACACGTACATTATACTAGCCATAGCACCTTTTACATCTACTAGCGCTATCCTCTAGCCTCTCGAGCTCGCCAGCCGGCCAGGCCGGCCAGCTAGGTAAGGTATCCAGGTATCCAGTTTACTAGCCTCCATATCAGCCAACGTCCCAGAATTCCTCATACCTCCCAACGGTTTTTAATCTCGATTCTATTCCCTCGGCATTTTATTGCACATTGCATTTCCTGGTAACTAAGCATATGTAAAACTCGAACTTTCGTCGAAAGCGTGCTAGTCCCCGAGTTTTATCCCAGCATACTAGTTCACCAATATAAAATTTAATTAATGAACTATTGCCATTGCACTCCTTGCGTTACGCAGTGCTCTACGTTCCTTCGCCTGCATATTTCGATACGAATAGTTGGCTATAGCCCACGTATCTTAGCTTAGCTGAGCTTAGTCGCGTTTTAGCAGTTCCTTCGGCCGTGCTGCTCGGCCTCCCCCTCGCAGGCGGATCGCGGGACGTGTACAGCAAGGCAATGGCTGATAATTCGGATATTAATCATGTCATATCGAGCCACAATCCCCCAGACGGCCGGGCGATTAATTGACCGGGCAATTGGTCGAAAGTACGGACCTACGGAAATTTCCATGTATTGAATACTGGCATTTCACGTCAATTAGCATATGCTCCATTTTTTGGCGCTCCTGGATACGAGATCGATGAACCCTTTCTCTGTCGGGCACTCTGCATGCGTCGACGTATGCAATTATATACACTCCAGATATGTGCACCACCGAGTACGACAATGCTATCATAATATCAATAAGTGTATAGGTGTACGTGTAGAGGTACTTTTCAGTAGTATACTATCAGCGCGAGTGACCTCCCTGCTAAGCTAAGCTTGCCTCCTGCCTAACTAACATACAAGCTGTCCGCGCGCATGATTATGACTGCAGCTAGAATTTCATGCCACCCCGACACGCACCCTTTTTAAAAACTGATTGGTGGTCACTCGACATAACCAAGGCTATAACACGCGCACAGCACCTAATCAACGGAACTTTCAAATGCGACCTCCCAGGGAAAGAAAAAAATCCGCCAAAGCTACATACATAGCATGCTGCGGTGCGGTGCGGTGTGCTGCTGTGCTCTGCAACCCCGTATTCCTAAACGCATGTTACGTCTGATCTGGCCCAATTAATCGAGGATGACCTGCAGCTATCGATTATGCCCGCTGATAATCAGTCAGATCTCACCACACTAACCGGGCCTCCATACGTACATAACCGCAAGCCTGATACCCCAGAGTTGCAATCAATCCGCTATAGTTGGTTGATTTTGATATTAAAAGCAGCAACGCTAAATCTCCCCGAACATCCGTCTCAGGGCTGATATTATCTGTGCAAGTGCTATGTACCATGCAGCGCACGTATTCTGTGTGCATGCACGAAGCTCAGCTTAGCTACCCAAGAAGTATATATTTCGTACAGCTTTGATTCGACTGTTGGTTCACTGTTGCCCGACTGTTGCATTCGAAATCGTATGCGCATCCTAAATTCCCATTATAAGGTTTTCCCGGATCGTACGGTCAGCTATATTTCTGTCTGTGAGCGGCAAACCGCTCTGCGATCGACTCTATAGCTTTGTAAGGCAGGCAAGCAAGCAAGCAAGGGGGGGGGCTTCAAATTTCGGAGCTATAAGCTAGACGCCCTACACACGCGGAACCCCAATAATACTGACCAACCAAGACGACTTGACGTTGAGTGACTACCGGGCAATTACGTCGATTCAAATGCCGCTAATGCTCGTTCCGCATTGCCCACATTCCACGCCGCCAATATTGATATCATTAGCACGAACATACCTGCTGTCCACGAGACCTCAAGCTCGGACGATCAGGACAATTAGTTATTGGCATGGCCTGGGCTAAATAGCCAAGCAACCGTGCATGCAAGCTAAGATAGGTATGATACGCACCTGTATACTATGCTGCAAAGGCACGCACGCAATAAGGCTCATTCAATCCCCATTTCAGCGCTGAAATTACCAGAAACTTCATACTCGTCCAGAAAATGTCCATACCGAGGAAAGTGCGTCGTCGAACGAAACCCGCCAGCTAGCTATCTCTGAATAGCACACTTTACACATGTGCGAGCTAGTGCGGCTATGGTGCGGATACCTTCAATCTAATCCGGGCCCCGTTCGTAATTTCGCGCCTTGCACTCAAGGTTGTCACGTTCGTCTCCTCGCGTCAGATATTGCTCCTTTCTTGGCGTTTTTTGCAAGATCGCAGCCTGAGCCCTTGCTTCGGGGCGGCCTCGACTGAGCTGCGCTAACCAGCCCGGCGGCCGAGGCTACAAGTCAACCGTCTCAATCAACCGATATCACGACAGTATTACCTTACTCTGCCCATTAATAGTGACAAAATTAGCAACAGCGAGCAGCACGCACGCCCGAGCTCAAATTAATAAAAGAAAAATGTCATTCATAGCTGCGAGTTTCAGGAAAATGAGTGACATCCGCACGCAGGGTCTAGGTAATCTACGGGCCAGATTCTGGCGTTTTGCGAGATAACTACAGAGATCTACAACTTGGGCGCACCGCCCGTGTGTGCGCGAATGCAATGCATCCGGTAAACTAGACGTGATGGTAATATCCCCCACGGTATCATGCACCGCGATGAGCATCAGCGCAATCAGGCCACATGTCGGGCTCTCGCTTGCAAGCGAGACGCCCGTCTTGCTTTCCCTTATTTTTCTGTTTATAAGTTTCAACCCGGGCGAGCGAGATGCGGAGTACAGCGTGTGGGTGTGCAGGACCTGTACTCCGTCCGCACCACGGAATACGGTTCGGGAGCTAAAATTCTGGTCACACGGTACATACGTACCAGACGCGACCGGACAAAATACACACCACTCGTGCAAGACGGCGCGCGTCATGTCTCCTCTGGAGAACTGTGTTCCAGGAAGGAAGCTAGCTACGGGTAGTCAACGATCTGGCTGCTAGGCTAGGTATCAATGCAATCTCGGGGAGCCACATCATATCTTGTTGACATTCCCTCCGTTCATGCCGCGGGGATATCATGCATCGATGGATGGATGCATACAGCTGCATCTCGCATCCGCTGAAACGTGAGCTCTCGAAAATTTTCATCCCCAGAGCTGTGCTGCGCAACGTCGACTGAAGCGGTTAGCGAGCGAGCGACCATATGTCATATGGATGCATTGCAAGAAGGTCCGGAGTGTATGTAGGAGTTTGCATCTGAATCGAATCGCCCTCTTCAGCCTCCGCATGATATCTCGGGAAGGCTAATGTATGGAATAGCCTCCTGCATCCAGGTTTGTCCGTCGTTCTTCCGACCGGATCGATACCGTTGGAATCCTCGGAGATGCGCAAAACTCACTTGCTTCATTCACGTCGACGATATTCCCAATATGTCATTTTGCATCGGCATGAAGTAGGAAAAAATTTTCCCTCCTTCGTTATTTTTGTTCCCGCATCGAGAAATAGGACGTTGGTCTATCGATTTGGTGATCTCTAAGAATACCTGGTGTGGTGTTCGCTGAAATGAGATTGCACCCAGCCAGTTGATCGCCCGCTTGGTATCGCGCGAGCAAGGCCTCCCAGCGTGTGGGAAAGTAACCCACGTAACAGTGACATGACACTCGAATGCCACCGTCGTGACAATATACGAGCTACCCGGAAGGGAAAGCCCGCCCTAGGATTCTCATCCACGCCTGTTGTTCTTCTTTCCCGTTAGAAATGTTTGGAAGCAGCGCGCGGTTTCAGAGCCCGCACCGTGCTGGATCCATCCGTCATGTCGACACGATACCGCAGCGTCATAGGCTGGCAGGCAGGCTGTGGCCGCATTAACATGGCCTTGCAGCGTCAAGTTCGGAGTCCGGAGTGTGTACGGAGTGTTCGTAGGCAAGCACTCGCCGCTCGGTTCAAAACCGGTGCGTGCTCGGGGAGCTTTGGGGCTAGGGAGGAGTTAAAAATAGAACGCCTCGCTTCCCTGTCGGGCTTGCGAGTGCCTCATCAGGACGACGAAGGTGGCTTATGTCATGGCCAACGCATCAGCGCCCGGCACTCGGATTCAGCTGGCTGCTCCTCTAGCTCTTTCCAACATCCGCCCGAATCGAAGCGACTCGACTCCGACGCAGGCTGCGTATCCGATACAGTGGTGCATGCACACGATCATTCGGTGTACTCGCACGGACACCACGAGGCCGATGATATCAAGGTTGCGCAATTGTCGGACCTGGGGGCAGTTTTATGTCTCGTCGAGATCGGATACTTGGACTGTTTACACCGAACAGGCCTCTGCAAGAAGGAAGCAGGCATGTACGTATGCTGTGCTACATGCGCATACCTTACACAGCAGTATACTCAGCTTCGTATATTGTGGACATTGACTCTCGTGGACCCATGCATATAATGCGTGCCCCAATCCAAGGATATCGTCGATTCCATCTAGCCAATCGACAGCCAAGCTAATCTCAGGCTTACTCGCTCCGGTAGCTAGCCGGCCGCCTGAAAACACACCGGACGTGTCACAGCGAGTCTGTCTGAGTCCGAGTTTCGAAGTTGCGTGCACCGGTCACTAGCACGTCCATTCATTCACGCCCGTGGACGTCCGCTTCCCTGCCAGGCGGCCCCCCAAAAAGGCCCGCTGATCGATTGTCGTATCGCATGGGCTGCATGATAGCTCTTGATAAGGGGAGGCACAAGCGAAGAGGGAAGGCGAGCTTGCATAACTTTCTGTTATTCGTTTTTCCTCCTCCTGCGGGTCGACAGCGAATCAGGCGACGGCACGCCAGCCAACTCAGCGCTTTGCAAACACTGGAAAATTTTAAATTTTAAAAATCAGCCGTCAACGGTGCGATAGCTGCGCTTGCTATCTGTCAAGTAGAGCTCACCGTTTGTCTGAATCAAAAATCCGAGTTCCGCAGCCTAGGCGGAGACAAGTTCGGCCTGTCATTCGGAGCGGGCACATACAGCTCTGCATACACACGCATACGTCGACAGACGTACGTATGTACACTATGCGTGCATGCATACCTATCCACTCATGTTCTGTCGATGTTTCGGACCTAATCATTCTGCATCTCGCGAGGCTTCGGCCGGTCTGTTATCTCGTTAGGCTACATTGCGTCTGCGCTGGCGCCCTCCGTCGGTTGTCCACAATCGATTCTGGAAAAGGGAGCTTGAAATGCAATCGATGCTCAAGTGACCGTACGCTATCTATTTACGCTATATGCGTGCACTCCACAAATATTTCTGATACGAGTAGCGTCTGCAGAGTCAAGCTCAAGCAGGCTGTTACACCCGCAGGATCCACCGATCGATGGATACCGGAAGGCAAGTATCGTCATGCAATAACTTGTCATCCTATTCTGCTAGCTATCCCTAGCTGCTGCATTGAATCCCGTGTCTGCGGTTGATTCGATGCGATTCGATCAAATTTGCATGTCGGTCAACAGCTGATGAGCTACATTATCATATCATCACTCAGCGGGCGCAGACTGGGCGCCAGGATGTATCCAATTATGCTGGGACAGTAGTGTAAGTACTCGGACGAGTGATATGATAGGAGAATTGACCAGTCAGCAGCTTTTAGCCGCGAGGGTGTGGAGCAGATGACTATCCGATGCCTTGATGTCATTCGCGGGACGGACACGCCGGTTTTGCTTTTCCCCGCGATTGGAATCAAGGAGGACACGGTTTTGCGATAGCTTTGATCTTTTCGACGAGGCGGAGAGCTATGCGTGGTGGACTCATTCGATGCTAAAGCTAAATCCTACCTGAAGTACTCACGCGTAGCATTGAAACTGGAGGTACGTATACAATACTATAGTACGTACGGGCTATACAAGACGCATGTTGCAAACAACAACCGTTGACGAGAAAATTTTCGGTGGAAGGCCCACTTCCCATTTCCCCAGCTTTCCTATCGACGCACTTGCGCCTCGTCAATCGTCCAATCTGATGCAAGGTCCGGGCTCCAGCTACTGGATCCGTCAGCGACGTGGTGCTGCACTCCTTGCTCTCGTGATGCGATGGGGTTCCAGGAGCGCCCCAATCTGTCCTCTCGAGCTCCGGAGTCGCCTTGGCCGTTTCTGCGAGTCGCCTGTTGACAGCTCAAGCCCGCTGGCAGCTGCATCCGCGTGACCATGAGACCATTGCGTCCGCCCATCATGGCCGGGCGATAGTTAGCGGTTTCCGATCCACGTTCTCGCAAGCCATTTGTTCGCAGAATGTCTTGCAGCAGAATTAATTGCAATTGAGGATATCATATTCAGAGTGGGCGAGTGTGAACCTGGAGGTCTGAGGGGCTTCCCTGCGGCGTCCGGGGCCACCACCGGGATATTCCCGGACCCCGGTATCAGTGTTCGGCGACGCGAAGTGTCATTTCGGAGCCAGCTCTGGAGCCCTTCCCTGCTCTCCCGTATCAGATAGGGGACATTCCTCCCCAGCAAGGGCGGGCCCATTGGCTGGATTCCAGTCGACCCTGGCTGCTGCACTCGGTCCCAAACGAGGCTTGTCTTTTTCCTTTTTCCGCCTCTTTTGTGCTGGCTGCCCTTCAGGCTGAAAAGATAGGTGATAGAAGCCTTGGAAGAACATTCTACCGCCAGGGGTCCGTCTGGCGAGCTGCTCCCCATCGCAAATTGGCAGCGCCGACTTGCCCTGCGCAAAAAATAACCATACGATAAAATAGACCTGATACATTACAAACTCATGCAATCGCAAACCTTCTAGCGCAAGTTCGACCGAAGCAAACACTGGCGGCGAGATCAATAATCCGATCAGAGCCAACCAATATCTCCCCAGATGCACGACCGGACTGCCTTTCCTTGCAGCGAAGATCGCAAATTCCTCGGAGCAAAATACCCTCTTGGCTGCCGTTGTCTCAACAAATTAAAGACATACGCATGTAAGGAAGCATCTATCGCCACCAAATTATGCTCGTCGGTTCATGCGGGCACCGTTGTAGGTGACTGTCACAAAACGGCATTGCTTAACGCCGGGGAATGTCTTCATTTCGCCTGGGAACTGCACCGTCCATAACTGTGCACCGCTATGTGGTATTCGCAAACTGTGCTATGGACGGAAGAAGGGAGAAATACCGAGCCGGCCGACCATTGTAAGATTCCGTAGCCTGCTGTGAACTTTCACATGAGGCTTCTGGGCTCTGGAATCGAACGATTCTACCACGGAGCATGTTGGCGGAGAATGCCAAACGAGCCGGCCGGCATGCATGATCCTTCCCACTGATCGATATAAAGTGCCAAATCGAAATCAACCAACCGGGAACGTCACGCCGTGGAAGGGGATGCTTCATCGGATTCGGGTTCGTATGCGTACGAGGACCCGCAAGATTAAAGGGTGGTGGGCCTTTACCTCCCTCGAGCCCGTTATCACATCCCACACAGCACACTTTTACCCACACACGTCCCATACATACCCACAATCCGAAATTCCGATCGATGACTGTGCGCAAGTCATGCATGAATGAGATTGATTGATTGCTGCAATTGGCACATTGTGTGCAAAAGAGGCGACGGAAGGAAAAACGTGACAACCGGTCCTTGTCCATCCAGCCTTAGCCCGACACGAGATGCTTGTTGGTTCCATGGGCGGGTATTTTCCCCAGACGCTCAGGCCTCTCTGATCAGTCCTTCTGCTTCTTTCTTTATTTCTTTCTTTCGTTATTTTAATTTTTTTTAATTTATTTCTTTTTCGGCCCTTCGTTTGTAGGAGGAGTCGCAATTGCAATGCAGCAGCATGACTGATTACGCTGCGGCAATCATCTCTGGCACAAGGCGGAACCCCAACAGCCAACCAACCGTTCACCGATTCGAATCGATACCCGCAGCACGTTGGTCGATCTTGTGACGGAACAGTTTGTCCAAAACTTTGGAAAATTTATGCGTACAACATCAGTACGTATACGTTACTGATTTGGATATATTCCGTCCGTAAGCCACCAAGAAGTATACATTTGCCTCGTTTGTCCGCTCAATCGGTACATTATTCTCAAACGGCTCCGCGAGGAAATTTCGCGAGAAGGTCAAAACGTCAGATCGAGTGTTATTTTTGGCCCGCTGCTGTTTCATGATGGCCTCGCCAACCAGGGTGAACCAGGACAACACCTCAGACGGAGGCTTTGAGACGCGGCCAGACTTTGATTAGAGAGAGACACGAAGATTCGATTTCGATTGGCGGCCACTTTAACTTTTTGTTGCATGCACATGCATACCCGCGACGAGGGTCTGTGATGCAATCATTAATTTCAACGTGATCATATCGATACAAACTCGTAATCATTGTTGACACGAAAATATGGCACCGGCTGGCGACATCGAATTTTATCTGAAGTAACATTGCTGGTGGCCGCTGGGATCCAACTTGCAACTCCAACTGGTGTGTTGCATCACAGCCAGCGGAATTGTAGACACAACAAGTAATATTACGTATTGCTACCAGTTAGCCTGCAAGTGCTATATTATGCGCACACGGGTTTGTGGATGGCCACAGAATATCGAATAAAATCTTCGCCCAGTCAAGCGTGCTCGGACTTGTTCGGAGTCTGATACGGCAGCTGACTTCGCGTGTATACGAGGAGAGTAAGAATATATTGCATCCCATGTGTGTGATAATTTCGCCTGTCGTGATGCCTGCCCTTCCGTACCATTTAGACTTCAACTCGTGGCACACTGATTCCACAAACACGTGGTAGCCTCTTCTAGAATCCTGTGCTTGCAGGCTTGCCGCCAGCTTGACTCTCGTGAACCACCAGGTTGCATCATACCCCGTCGATACCTATATTTGCGGAAATGAGGACTTCCTCTCGATATGGAAGCTGCGTTTGCAATACATTCGCCGTCTGGGCGTTTCGCAAATGGCCGGGTTCATTTGATACAGACGTATCGATCAGGTTACATGGTGCACCAGCAAGTCTGCCCACTTTCGTTACCAAAACACCGCTCGAATCGACCGGCTACCCCTGTGTAACAGCCGTTATATCGGAGCCAACGACCCAGCTGCAGTGGCAACGAGGCGAGTTCGTCGCTCTTCCCAAAAGGACACACCGCACGCGGAAATTCGCCTTCAAATTTTCCGATGTATGACATCTAAATCTAGAGTTTTGCCAACAACTTGACCAGATCTCCATGTTCGATGTCTGTCAGGCTAGCGACATTCGGCAACTGCTTCTACATGTTATATCCCGCGCCGCCCTCTAGAAGTCAACTGATTACGCAGCATGCTAGCAGTTTCTAAAACGCGCAGCTGCAACTAGGGCAGCCATTGCATAAAGCAACGGTCATCCGTATCCGTCTAGATTTAGTTTCAATGTCCGTGTGCATAACCCGGTATTGCGAGAAAATGACAACAAGCGGCAGATGGCGTCCAGTAGCACAAAGGAAGGAAACAAGAAGGCAATATGAGCCGCTTCCTGCGAACCGCGATGTTTTAAAATTTTGCAGGTTAAACATGGCGCTATAACTGTCAGATCGGATCAGAATGTTAGGTCGCATCCAATACGGGCAGCTGTCTGTAGCCTGCGGTACTTGCCGAAGTTGGGCGACAGCACGATCGATTTCCGCGGGTCCGAAAGTTCCAGAGCAGAGTCTTCAAAGTCCTTCCATAGGAGCCGCGCGGAGCTCTTCGGGAATATTCAAAGACACCCATCCGCTTGTTGCCTTGTGTGTGCACCGCCGTTGAATCGATCGCCGTACACACGCACTTCCTATCTACACAAATCCAGGTTTTGAAAATACGCATTATCCGCGCATACGGCAAGATATCTACGTGCAGGTGCGTATCGTATCATATGGCGTGCATGCATACCTGGTCTCAAAGACCCTGGGACGACGGACGCAGGTGCATGCATCCTATACCTTATACGTGCAGTTATAACCGCACTCACACAACGTGTGTAATAGGCCGGCGCCCAGGTATCCATGGATGCAAGTATGGGGGCCTGTCCGCCTGCCTGCATGGCTGGGAGCCATAAATATCAGGTTCCGGTTCCAGTGAGTGCAATCGACCAGCGCGACGCTCTGATATGATAGCTCCCCGTCCGTCGCGTATGTGATATTCCTGCATAATATTCCTCGATTCAAGATTGCGACGGCTCACCTCTGTTTCCTCCAGTGGAGTGGAAGGGGTCCCCTGTATTGCCTCCGGTGCACATACCGGAAATATGCATTATCTACGTAGGACCCCGAAGCAGTTGAACGTGGGCAGCTGGCATGGCTACAGGGCATCCGCCGATACATCCCTGAGGCTGGCCGGTCTCGGGGACTGCATTAACTAGATATCCAACTTCCGGGTGCAATGTGGGCCCCGGAGCTGAGTAGAGCCAAGGACGATGGGCCACGTAGACTTTTGTCATCTATCGGTTGCTTCCTGCCTTGTTGAGAATGAAACAGTCTTGGTGCAACTTTATGGCGCAACTTGCGCCTGTCTTGAGACGGACGCTGTCGTGATTACTTGTCGATTTAGAAGCAGTTGAGAACCTTAGACAAATCCTATATACTAGCGTAGAAGCCTAGTGAGGCGGTATATTTACTTTACAGGCGTAGGCGTGCGTCGGCATATGTATGCGTTTGCAGCTGCAACTACAGCGTGCATTACAGTACTATCTATATGCGTACACTTACGTGGTTGGCCTTCGCAAATTGATCATGGTGACTGTGGCACTGCGCTGTTGATTGACCGGCTACTAGGTGTCTGTAGGTGCAAATGCACAACTGTGCATTGCACCGTGCCGTGCGGTTGCGATAAATTGCACGCGGCTGAAATATGTCCCAGACCACGGGCGCCAGTGCTGGTGTTAGCAATTAACATTGTAATGCGTATACTATGCTATTCCAAATTCTCGTCGGTTGCTCTAGGGTTTTCAACATATGATATCGTATCTTCCAACAAAGGTGATACGGAGTTGCACGATACATCGGTCTCGAATCTATTCTTATCTCATCCTGACCGGCCATCGCACGCTATCTGTAACAGTTTTCTAGCAGTTTCCACAGCGTATCTTGTGTCAGATTGTCGACCGTAGATCTATATGTTGCAGACAATATCAGATCTGGAGCTCCCTAGTACGTCATACATATGTATACAGGGTTGTGCGTGCGTATAGAACAATGTCTCTGTTTTTTTAAGCTGGTGCATTTCTTCGTAAATTCGTAAATATACGGCCAGTCAACTCTTAGACTATCTAGAATTCCGAATTAGTGAATAATCACGAAAGCTGACTCACCCTGATCTCACTCTGCTTATACGCTGTCCGAAACCAGCAAATGCATACTGTACCGAGGTATAAGCACAATAGGGAACTTATATAATCATAAGGCTATACGGCTGAGAGCCTAAGCGTACGGATCAAGTCAGCATAGACTACAGAACAATAGCATACGTGCCTGCGCTTCAAAAGGTCACGCCCTCTATTAGGGGTTATGTATACCGGATCCAAGGGTGTCCGGCTGGGCCGTACGGACAGATAGTAAGGTTGCATGAGGTGATTCTGCGTGTATATCTACCCCGCAAATTCGGGAACTTCTGAACTTCGAATACCAGCCCCTCTATCCTTGACAGTAGTGTAGCGCAGCCTTAAGCTTTGTTATCGATGCATGACATATCATTTTTCCATGCCCAAATGTGGCTATATCGCCGCCACCCTGCGTCAAATTGATCGCACGCTATTAATCTACTCTCGTCTCCGAGCTCCGTCGATGCTTATCATCTGCGGGATATCTACACGAGCGGCTTATCAAATATAAGGATACCAATATAATTCGCGAAGTGCCTCCGGAGCGTACGACTGTGTAAAGCGGCAGTATAAGGGGCCATAAGCCGTGCCAATTATGCCGCTATCGTAGTCGGCGTGCTATCAGCTATACATAAGCGTTTTGTCAGGCTTAGTCATGGCATATACGCCGCCGTTGCTTTCTATTCTCACGTTTCCCCGGATTTGTAGCAATTGTGGTAACAGGCGGGGTGCCAGGTCGGTTGCAGGTTTACAACTTTAATTCCGCTTGGATGGAGAGGTTTGGAAGTTGTCCTCCGACTATAGTGTCTCTTTTGTGATAAATTGAGGATATTGGTTGTGCGACCTGATTGTGAACTTTCCTGGAAACAACACAATCGATTGTTGTATTTTTCGGTGTAGCCATTTAAGCTTGGAACCACCGTCGTTCATCCGCGGTTGAGATGGTGTTACACAAATACCTCTTGGTTGCCTGGTTCGAGTGCTGTCGATGAGCTTAGTAGTGAATCGATGAGTACTTGCTCATGGGGATGGGTCTGGCATAAAGTTCGTGAGCGCGCATAGCTTTATCTACCTGTTCTCAAGTTTCCTTTTTGCACAACTCATATGAGCTGTGTGCATCCATGGAGTCAACAGAAACTTCTCGAATCCCACCGCGAGAACCCCAGCGTGTGAAGGATCCAGATACACCGTCCTCAACTTCGGACCGTCGCGCAGCTAAAAAGGTATACATATAATAAACTGACATCTTGCCACTGATAAAAACCCCAAAAAGAGAAAGATAATGAGCAAGCTTGGATTCGAACCAAGATTCCCTTCAGAGAAAATTGAAGGTGTGTTCTCTTACGCCTTCAGATGAATACCAGCCTTATTTTTACAGGGGAGGCCCGTTCCAATCACTACTGCCGCCAGTACATGATTGAATTCGAAAAACCCTGTGGAGGCAAAGTGTCCAGTTACACTACAAGCTCGATTTTCAAGTTGCTCAAGTTGTCATGAAATGAGTTTATATACCTTAAAGTGCCTAGTCTATATTCGGCTTGGGTCCGGATCCTCGCTCCATAGATCTACAGTCGTATACATATCGAAATGTAAGGATAAGCGTCAGTGTGATCGGTCTGGATTACTAAATCTACCATCTATTCTTACAGCCCCGTAACGAAATCGACAAGGTAAAGTATACAACCAATAACATCATGTAGACAAAACGCCAGATCCCTGCTCCGCATTCCAAATGCTTCAATACTCTACAATATACCCCTTGCACCGTTTTCGAAGCAGTCCGTGCAAAACTATTTATCTACCATGTGCTCCCGAATTCATATAACCGGGTCGTTGACAACATACGACCGCTGTATTAGTGCACGAAAGACCCTGTCGCGGTCATGACTCTCCGCTTCCCTGAGTTCAGTCTCCGGTGAATCCAGATGTCCCACAGCGATATCGCCATCGCCACCACGCTGGCTAAAGACGTCAGCAGGTACGCCGACTGATAGCACCCGAGCCCCTCTGTGCATTCGTAGTGCCCTTTATCCAGCTGCTGTGTGTGGCTGTCGTATATTCGGCCGTAGAACAGATTTGTAATGTTCCCAAAGATGACGGGTGCGAGGGTCATGGTGCCCCAGTTCTGGCTGAGGCCGTGCAGACCAAACGCCTCGGAGGTGATTGTGGGGAAGACGCCAAAGACGAGGCCGTAGCTGACTATAAGGGAATGTGAATGAGAAACGGCACGTTGGTACGGAGAGATAAGTGGAGGAGTGGAGAACTTACAGCCGGTCAACCCGGATACGAGCCACAGGTAATGGGGGTTGCTGACGGACATGCCCGCGATTTGCCCCAGCAGGAAGCATGTACTAGATGCAAACACAAGCCAGACGCGGGACTTGTTATATTTTTTCTTGAGGACATCAGATGCCGTTCCTACGGAAGGAGGCGGATGTTAGTTGAGCCCTTTTAAGGATGACGACAGTTGAGTGGAGCCTTACCGCTTATCAGGCGTCCTGAGAAGCTACATAGTGAGAGTATCGAGACGTGAATGCCTTGGAATCGCTCAACTTTCTTGGTATCTTTCGTTGGGTCGTAGGCAGACCACAGAGCTTGGCACTATTCAAACAACCATTAGCACTGTCGGCTCACCATAAAATTTCTAAAAGCTTTATTATCCTACCGAATGTCCGATATTGCTGCACCAAGCATATGTTAGCAAAAGTCCCCAATCCCACATAACTTAAGGTGCCAGAGGCTGAACCTACTTGATAGTCATCAACCCAATACCCGTCAAGATCCCCAACATGAAGAACAGCCTCCAGAACTCCGTATGCCGCGTCAACGCCCAACCACGAATATCTAATTGTTGCAGACTCCGATTCTCATCAACCGACGCTCTTCCAGCCGTATCGCCCTGGCCGTCGACATTCTCCGGAACAACGTCGTCCTTGGTGCCGTACGATGATGAATCAGACGACGATGACAGGAACGACGTCCGTTCATCGTCGACGGCCGGTGTTCCGGCACCAGGCGTATTCACATTGGAATGGTTGGGGGTAGGGGTAGCAGCTGTGATGGTCAACGTGGGATTCCGCTCAAGAAACGGCGCGCTACTGCCACTGATGCTGCCGCCCTCTTCTTCCGTCTCATCGTCCACTGGCACCTGGAAGTGAATATTAGAAGCTTCCATACCTGGCTCTATATCGACGCTGGTGTGGCTGTCGCGAGACTTGGTGCGACGGAGTCGGTTCGTAGATATCTCGGGTTCGTCGGACGGGACAACTGAATATGCGCCGGGTCGAGGAATCACTCGGATGAAAAAGAAGCCGGCGAACACGATCGAGCTGGTGACGGTGGCTAGCACCAGGAGGAAGTCGTTCATCTTTCCAGGAAACAGCCATGATGAGAGGGTCGAGAAAAAGAATGCACTCAAGCCGAAAGCTGCGAGTGGTAGCGCCGTCGCAGTTCCTCGCTATCGTTGATAAACGTCAATATACAAAGTATATGCTTGGATATGTCGGCACAGGTTCACATACGTTCTTCGGGAAGTTCAAAGCAGCTAAGTCCCACGTTAGCATTCAATCTTGCTTCTCAGATCTGCGGATGTCTTGGAGTCGACCCATACCAACTTTGATAGAAGCAGCGAAAGCAAAGCAACTTCCGATACCGGTCAATACCGAAAACATCGCCAACCACCCGACACCGATATTTGTCCCAGTATCGAAAACTAAGGAGGCAACCGGAGCAACCACATCAGCTACAATGTACGAGCTTTAACCGCAAAACGGATGACCCAGCCAAACCTTTATATATCGGGAAATAACCAGCAAATAATGAGAATGCCCCAATTAATATCGCCAGCCGTGGCCCTTTCCTATCGACGAGGATGCCTGCCGGTATCCCGGACAGATACATGCCAAAGTTCCCGGCCGTGCCCTATATTGCCACCAGATGAGCAAACTGGTCAGCATCAACAATCCCCACTGATTACCAGTCGAAGGGTCAATTGGGGACATACGATAACATTGCTTTCCGTTGTCGTCAAGCTCAATTTCCGGGCCAGCTGCGGCGCATACGCCGAGTAAACGTAGTTGGTCCCACATGATAAGGCCACTATTGTGCATGCCGCCAACGCGATGTAACGGGCCGCCCTCAGGCTCTGTGACGGCGACCGCGACGACCACGGCATCTTGTCGCGTTGTAGCGGCTACCCAGGCCTTCTGATACTGTTTCGATCCAGATTGTGAGGTAGGGGAGGTGGGTCCGTATGTTCGGAGGGCAGGAAGGCGGAAGTGTTGGTGATTAAAGGTGCTGGAGACAAGGGGCTCCCGGCGTTCGCACGAGGCTTATGGCTGCATTGATGACCTGTAGAGAACGGAACGCAGTTTATCGGTATTGGTCGAGTGAGGGCGAGAAGGGGCCTGGAGATTGTCAATAACGGGCGGGAAGAAGGAGTATAAAAGCATCGGTCTCCAGATACCAAGATAAACAGCTTGCGGGAGCTAAGAGAAAGAAAGTGTAAGGGTATGAGATCACAGGGCGGTTTAGGCCGACCGGTGGAAAGGATGGGTCCTGCAGGCGAGGGGTGCAGCTGACAGCCCTAACTTTCGCCGCCGAGCCGAATGATATGCGTGAGATGAACTAGCGTTCCAGAGAAGCCTTTAGCAGGAGCTCGAGCCCCGCCGCGGAGTTACAAGTACGTGGACTTTGCGAATCGACTCACGATGGGTTGCAAATAGCGAAGCATCGAGCTTGATATTATATAATTATAACTAATGGGACGGACGTTTGTGGTTTCGGACGGAAGGCGTCTACGTAAGCTGGGCGGGAGAAAAGACTAGTGGGGTTTGGTCCGGAGCGCCGCGACGAGCAGCTGCAGCTCCAGCGCAAGCCTCGTGGAAGGTGAAACCTTCGGCCCACTGCGAGACCGTCGACACTGCGCCAGTCGTTTTAGTGCGACGGAAACAAGCTCGAATGGTATCACGATGTGGCATCTGTCCGGCTTGTCAGGTTCCCACAAGCCGAGGGTTTGTCCTCCAGCGCGACAGCGTGGCTCGGTACGTCATCCGTGCATATCTACGAGGGCACATGTATATCCGGTGCAGATGTATTGATTTATCAAGGGGTCGGAATGTAAAACAGGAAACCGTCGTTTCAAGCGGCACGAGCCCGGCCAACGATCACAGCCATCCGGTCTAAAACGCCAGTCGGATAGACATAGAGGGAGAGGGGCCGACGGTAAAAAGTGTATCATAGACTGTCGACTGTACATAACACCGTAGGAATGTAGTAAAAGGGAAAAATGTATTATCGTATCAGCATGACAAAGGAGGAAGAAGATATAAAGATACAAAAACAATGGCTCCTTCGCGCGCAACCACTACTTGATCTTCTTCTTCGGCCTCAGCTGGTTCGTGTGACCACACTTCTTCTTCCTGCAGTTGGTCGCACGTGGGGGTAATCTGGCCTGCAATTATCCAGAAAAAAGCTTGTTAGTACGACAGGACCTGGTGAAATGCAGTCTGAACCTCGGCTGTGAGAGTGAAATGGAGTGTCGGGCATGTCGGTGGCAGGTAGGCAACGTACGTAGCACTTGCGACAGATCATCTTGTCGCAGTTGTATTTGGAGGCAAGCGCCTTCAGCGAGGGCTCGATAATACCGCCACGAAGACGGAGAACAAGGTGGAGAGTGGACTCCTTCTGAATGTTGTAGTCAGAGAGAGTGCGGCCTGCAAGTACAATCGTTCTTCGTCAGTTTCGATGTTCCTCCAGCGGTGTAGCCGGCCCGTAAGGGACTCCATAGGGCGTGATTCGCTGCGTACCATCCTCGAGCTGCTTTCCAGCAAAGATCAGGCGCTGTTGATCGGGCGGAATGCCTTCCTTGTCCTGGATCTTGGCCTTAACGTTGTCGATGGTGTCCGACGATTCCACCTCAAGGGTGATCGTCTTCCCGGTGAGGGTCTTGACGAAGCTGTACAGCGAAGAAGATATCCGTCGTTAGCCAAACGGTTCTCGATATTTGTCGATGTCCTCCCTCCCTTCCTTATCCCCCCTCGCGGCTCTTCTTCCCCTCCAGCTGTGTCGTTCATTCGCCCCTTGATCTCATCCCATCCTCCGTTCCAGCCCGTCGTCGGAAATATCGAGTGGAGGAAAACTTACATTTGCACTACATCGAGTCAGCACGTTAGTATCATCGACGATGTTATATTCTGCTACGCACGGGGCTCTACTTACTGGTGGCGGTGTTGGCGGAGATTGTCGATGATGCTTGTCGATGAGGAAGCCTGCCACCACACAAAATCTACTGATAGCCTGCCGCCCTGTTCGCAACGAGAGAGGGCAAACAACCCCAAGCCCTAGAATGCCAAGACTTTGAAGTTGACAAACGCAACGCAGCAACACATTGGAAATAAGGCGGCCTGGGCGGGCCTGGAGCTCGTGATACTCTCGTTCTTGGGGGTCATTCTATACGATAGTACCTCACGTTTGTACAAAGGCACCGTGAACTTATATACTGGATCAAATGGCCGTCCAGATGAAATTCCTATAGCTCATTCAGAGTCATCATCCTCGTCCGCGTCGTCTCCTTCGACCTCAAGATCTCCAATCACCTCCTCGAGAAACTCCATATCATCCTCCCTGTTCTTGCGCGCTCTGCCCCTCCCTTTGCCCCTCACTGCCTGCCATAGTCTGTACTCCAGCCGCTGTACCACGAACGCGAAGCCCTCAACGTCAACTGAGATCCTCGCTGCCGCAGCTGTATACAGTGTCCGCAGCTGGTCCGACGAGACGTCCTCCCACTTGAGGTACCGAGGGTACTCTCCGCCGGGCCTGACGACCTTGCTGACGGCTCTGTTCTCGCGAACGGTCCAGTCTGCGGCTGGTACATTTATCGTTGCGGACTCTTGCATTTGCTTGAAGGCATCGAGGCGCATCTCCAGTAGTTCCACCCGAACTTCCTCACCGCTTGGCTGTGCTTTGTTCGAAGTCTCCGGTTTTGGGCCCCCATCGCCTTCATTATCAAATAACTTGGCTATACCCGCCGTTGGCCTGCCGTCGTTCTTACTTGCCCAGTTTCTCTCAAACCAATCGAGGTACTCGTCCATTTCGCGCTCTGTGAAACTGTAAATTTCGTCTTCGCGAACTCCTAATTGCCAGTTGCGTTCTCTGCCTTCACCTCCACCATCTATGATCTCGCCTTCCTTCATCTCCACGATCTTCTTCCACGAGTCCCAGTCGGGCGTCATGTTTGCGATTTCCCAGCGTGTTTTCGCGTATCGCTTGACGCCATCCAGTCCGTAGCAGAGCTTCAAGGTAATGATCACAAGCGCCATGAGCTGGACATCCGGACAATCGATGATGTTGAATTTTGATGCAGCGAGCGGATACTGGAGCGGCAGGTTTAACTTCTTTGCGAGCGTCAATACCGCGGGATATATCTCAGCTGGTGCATAGGCAGGGCATTAGCACATTCCATAAGATATTTGAGGGAACAAAATACAATCGTCTAGATAGGGGTGAACTCACGAGGACACCCGAGCTCTAGGACGTACCCCGCCAACAAGCACTCCGCATTGGCGCCGGGTACCGTGACGTCGAACTTGCGATAGTAATACCTCATCAAGTGATACACCTCTCTCCTCAACTTCTCCGCCGTCGGCAATACCGTCGGCTCAAACTTGCGCTTCCACCGCTGCTCCATTTTTGCTACCATCTCCTCTGGCAGATGCGTAATCGCACGGAAGTATATGATATCCTGCGCCGAGATCCACCGATGTATAGTCACGATATCAAGCGGCAGCTGCAGCATCAGTGCGGCAATGTAGATGATCCCCATGCTATCAAGCAGCTTTGGCGTCGCCTTTGCGAGATCCTTGGCCTTACGCCCGCGAGACGCAGATGTAGATCGCGAGCCGGGAAGTGATATCGACATGGACGAGCCCAATGAGCTTGCTGCGCGTTCTGAGGTGGCGCTTTGCGACGCCCCGCTCTCTGACTCGCGGCCTGACTGGGAGGTCTGCGAGTTGTAGCCGGAGCTAGATGCCCCGCGGGACGTTGATCGGTCCGAATATACGGCTTCCAGGCGGAGCGTCCATAGGTCGCGAACGAGCAGCTGCACATATCGACGTCCACGGAGTCAGCAACGTGCCAGGGATGTACCATCTGATATGATGGCGTACCTGAAACTCCACTGGAAATTTCCTCTCGTTTATAAGCCAGGCCACCTGCTTCCGGAGGACGAGTTGGTACGCCTGTAGGAATAAGGACAGGCCCTCTCTGCCCGTTAACACTATCCGTGCAGAACCACATCACGATCAGCAACGGAGCCGAGTCTCGCAAGGTATTTCCGGACGCCGCCCAACGAGTTGGGGCTGGATGGGCGGACCAGAGCCATACCCCGATCCTCGACCGTCTGCGAGTCATCGCGTTCGACAATCCGGCGGTCGCCTTTGCGCGGCTGGTATTCATCCTCCTCGCGTATGTCAAGGCGTCCCTAGATATATCCAACAAGGTAAAATCAGCCATCTGAGCTCGCGTTGAGCGGCGGATGCGTGGAAGGGTACCTCTTGAACGTGGCCGTTGCTGCAGGTCCATTGTCCGTCTTCAAGGTGGTAGTAACGAGACCGACAGTTATCGATTCCGCATCTTTCCCCCTTCTGCCGTTCCATATTGTAATGAGGGTGCGGAAAACAGCTTCATCGCAGGTGTTGATGGGTGGAGGTGGCGGGCTGATTGGTGGTGTTTCTGGCAGGAAGTTGTTGGATGCATTGACACACGTTATCGCTAGCTTCGACTTCTTCCGTTTAACTTCAACTATCGCCCAAAATTACTCGTTGAGCCGGCTCTGTGTTTAAACCTTTACAACTACGGCAATGTCACCATGAGATTCAGATACATCAGCAATAGAGCACTACGTTGGCAAGGAACCTAACTATCCTTTCATTAATTCTCTTTAGAAGATACTAATTACAAGAAAGCCCGGGAGCCGCGTTTCTGGCAGCCATTTCCTCTTCGGAAAATCACTCCAATTATCATCTTTTCTTGAGAGGATATCATGACATGTATAACTAAAAACAAGTCGGGCAGTCCTGCCGGACGCCGACTATCTCTCGTCCGTATGTATGATGACGGACCATGGCGTGGCGGCGAAGGTTCGTTGTCGTCTCTCCCTAATCATGACAGCCTAAAAACAGGACCACCAAAAGAAAGCAGGCGCCGAGTGTCATATCTTATAATGCGATTATGGAATTTTTGTCTTGTTTCTGTCTTTATAAAAGAAAATTGCAAGGAGGATTAACTGAAAGGCGGATGGATGCAGATATATCAAGAAGCAAACGCGAGTAAGAGGTTCGAGTTTGCTGATGATTTATTTGCCCGAGCTTTCCTTGACAGCGACGGCAGCTTCCTCACCCATGGCGGTGAGAATGGTGATCACTGGTGGTAGAACTCTGTCAGTCACGCGACGATGCAACACTTTCGGCTGGAAGATGCGACTGCGATAGATGTGAAAGATGGGGGGGACAATAGGAAGTCAGGACTTACAGAGATCCTTGCCGGCGTCGAAGTCATCCTGGACCGCCTTGCCAATCTCGCTGTCTGGGACCTTGACATCGTCCTTGGAGTTACCGTCGGTGTCGATCAAGTTAAGATAACCGTCATCGATGTTAACCTGGTATGGCGTTGAGACTTTAGCTGCTAGACGATACGAGTGTGGTTTCTCGGTGCACTCACGAGTTGGTATTCAGTACGTCGGACATTGGGGACATCCATATTGTGCTATGGAATGTGAGTTAGTACTTAAATTTCAAGGCGTCGGGATAGTCATCTATTGCATACGGTGGATGGGCACAAATCTTCAAGTTTCTTGCCGGTGAAGATATCAATGGCGACTAAGTGAACCTTGGCGTGACCGTGCTTGCCAGTCTTGGAGGTGGACATTTCCACGATCTGGTTTATAGCTTTCTATCAACACTACTCCTTCGAATGGGATTTTAGAAGCTGTAACCAACCTTGCATGGACGACCCTTGATGACGACGTGACCGTTCTTCCTACACTGTTGTTAATACCGCTGTCAAGTCCCAAGATGCTTGAAGCTTTCGATTGGAGTCTTCGCACCTCAATGCAGAACATTGCATGGGGAAGGTGGCAGAGGCGCCAGCGCTGGCCTGCTCGAAAGTGTGCTCATGCTATATGCCATAACTTGTGGTAAGCCCGTCTGAAATTTAGGAGAAATCGTGCCCTCTGTAGGTACAGCGAGGTGGTCTGGTTGGAGCGCCCATGGTGGGGAAGCCGTTGCTGCGTTTGCATGAATCCCGCAAAGTGGGCGGGAGGCTCATGTGGGCCAGGGTACACAGAAAGGCGGGGTAGTTAAAACTCACATCCTCATCTGCCATTTTGAAGGTTTGCGGAGGAGAAAGTTGTTAAAACGAGGATTAGAAAGGCGTGAAGGAGGAAAAACGGTAGATGGGAGCTTTGTCGAGCTTTCGATCAGGCTCTGGGGCTGGATGGCGTTCTCGGGAGGAGGAAGTCTGGTGGGAGCGGATGAAGTTTTGAGGAAGAGGTGGCTGCAAGCAAAAGGTCGAAATTTTTTTTAGTGGTGAGTGGGATTTTACTTTTTTTTGCCCGCCGTTCAAACTGGCCTAAATCGACGCACGGCTGCTGCCGGCCAACCAGCTCCCCGCCCTTCGAAATGCACTGGTCAAAGAGCTGAGACGTATACCTGCCTAATTGCCCGGACTGGTGCCCATCCGTTGTGCATTCTGCTAGCTGAATCCTTACGAGGGACTGCTTCAGGTTACGGCGGGCGACTGGTCTGCGCTTTGGACAGATGGCTGAAGGAGATGGCACCAGCCACAGACATCTCAAACACCCGGCGCAAGGTGGAGATCCAAGTGCTTGTAGCGTATCTCGATTTGTGATGCCCCACTTTCATGACATCTTGGGAGCAGGATAGCTGCATTTGGCGTATACGAGAGCACGATATCGCGATTTAAACCTGCAGACATTGCCGTGTCACGAAATACAGATATATCACTACTGAAGCAACAGCCATAATAGGCTTGGAGTTCGGAGAAGGTACAACATATTCATATGGAGTGACTTTGTCTCGTGTGTACGAACGCTCGTTGGCGACAATGCAGCGTAATTAGCTCTTTTTAGCTATATTGTTCTATGTAAGTCTAGATCTTGGTATCGATATCATGACAAACATTCCAGGCCCCGTGAGGTGTCTATTGTGTGGTCACGATTTGGTCCGCCTCTACGTTCTTGACGCAAGGAATGGAGTCGAGAGCGTGCACAGTGCCATCCGGGAACTCGACTCTAGTGGATCATTCCTCAGTCGTTAATGTCTGCAAACAAAAGTGCATGGATATGCTATGTTATCGAGATGGGTGGGAGAGAACGTACGAGAAACCTTTGATGATAGTGTATTCGTTTGTGATCTTGCCGCCCTGGTTTCTTGCAGTGTCCTTCGCAGACTGGAGGCTGCATCGATGCATCACTGTTTAGCTTGGACACTTCTTAAGGTGGTGATAGGTGAAGTGGTGGTCATCGGCTAGATGGAATCAAATGGCTGTTTTCACTTACTCCTCCTCCGAAGCATGGTCATCCAAAGTGACCTGCACAGTCTTGTTAGCACGGGTTCTGGGAGACCTCATAGACTTCATCGGTCCTGGAGATGCAAATGGCTATAACTCACGATGAATGATTGTGGCATCTTGACAGTCAAACTAGTATGATATCTGGAGTCTTTTGCAATGAATGATCTTATGTAAGGAGCTGGCTTGAATCTCTGGTAGACGGGCGCGATATGGTGTAGCAAGTTCGATGCCAGGACGGCCTGGAGATGCAGGCACATTCTTCGGCTTTTATACTTTTACTTGCTCATCTCGTCGTCCTACGTATACGTAGCCTGACAGGCCACGCCGGAGCTAAGGAGCTGTGCTGGATAGCTGCGGATGACGTACGTTTGTCGGCCCCGCCGCATGCATCCAACAGTGAATCGATCAGCTGGCCGGATACCTGGGACCAAGGCGGTGAGGGGTATTCTGCATCAACCCCTCTATTCTGGTGCCGGTTGGACTTGCTCTGCCTCGTTTTGACGAGCGTGGAATGGCACTGTGCGGCGGGCTTGGCGGCATTCAGCCTTGGCGCGGGTTTAACGAGCGGCGTTTGTTTCGCATCCAAATTAATTTTTTTGAAGGTCGGCTCTTCGCGACAGCTTCAACGACACTTTCGCTGGCAGCACCAGGCGCCATTCTCACGCCGACACGATGGATCAGGCGAATACACCCCATCGCCCGTCGAAAACGAAGGGGAAGAAGAAGAGCAAACACACTGGCGGTATGAACGGAAACGATAGCACTTGTTCACCTGTCGCGTATCGAAGCTAATGTCTGCGACACAGGGCCGAATCCGAAGGCATTCGCGTTTGCGAACCCTGGAAAGCTTGCAAAGCAGGCGAGAAGAAGCCACGATGTACGGCATGCGCCTATATACATCGATTCCAGTGCAAGGTGCTGACTATGTGGCGGCTTTAGGTCAAAGAGAAGAAGCTACACGTCCCTCTCGTGGACCGCCTGCCAGAGGAGGCACCGCCACTCGTTGTCGCCGTTGTCGGACCTCCCGGAGTATGCAATCTCGATTCTTGATGTTATATCTACGATCGAAAGCTAACGGCTGGTGTAGACTGGCAAAACCACACTTATCAAATCTCTCGTCCGCCGATATACTAAACACACCCTATCCTCCATCGCCGGCCCGATCACCGTCGTTACCTCGAAAAAGCGTCGCCTCACCTTCCTCGAATGCGACCCATCCCTCCCTGCGATGATAGACACCGCCAAGATTGCGGACATCGTCCTGCTGCTGATCGATGGCAACTTCGGCTTCGAGATGGAGACTATGGAGTTCCTAAACATCATGTCCTGCCACGGCATGCCGAGTAATATCTTTGGCATCCTAACCCACCTGGACCTGTTTAAGTCGCCGGCCACTCTGAAAGCTGCGAAGAAGCGGCTAAAACACAGATTCTGGAGCGAGTTGTACCATGGGGCGAAGCTGTTCTATCTCAGCGGTGTTATGAACGGCCGGTATCCGGATCGAGAGATATTGAATCTGTCGAGGTTCATCAGCGTGATGAAAAACCCGAGACCGATCATCTGGAGGAATACGCATCCGTACATGCTCGCAGATCGCATGGTGGATCTGACCGACCCGGCGCAGATAGAGGAAGACGAGCACCTGGATCGCACGGTGGCACTCTACGGATATCTGAGAGGGACCAACTTCCCAGCTGTGGATGGGAGGGTACATATTCCTGGTGTGGGGGATTTGAGTGTGGTGTCCGTGGAAGGCTTGGCGGACCCCTGCCCAACACCGCAAGCCCTGCAGAGAATGGAAGGAAAAGAAGGGTCGAAGCGGAGACGATTGGGGGACAAGCAGAAGCTCCTATTCGCTCCTATGAGCGATGTTGGCGGTGTTCTTGTGGATAAGGATGCTGTGTACATCGACGTACGGACGAACAATTTCAATGCCCCCGGCGAAAACGGGGAGGAAAATCCCGTGGAACGAGACGTGGGGGAGAGGCTTGTCGTCAGCTTGCAGGGACGGCAGAACCTGCTTGGTCAGGGAAACAATATAGATGAAGATGGTGGGGTGCGCCTCTTCAGCAATGGGCGGCTGATACGGAACGACGACGATATAAATGAGGGCGGCCGGAAAACGAGGAGAACTGGCAGAGCTCTTACGAATGGCGATCACGATGATGAAGGGTTCGGAAGCGGGGAAGACGAGGACGAGGATGAAGATGATGATGGGTTTGATGATGGCGATGATGACGATCTTGAGGACGATGACGATTCGGGCGCTGAGGACTTGTCGGCTGATAACGGGGCCAAACTACAAAAGAGGTTCTCAGCTTTGAATAACTCAGAAGGTGAGGCCAATGGCGACGATATCGCCTTTGCCGACAGCGACTCCGACCTAGGCACAGTTTCCGACGTTTCTGAGCAGTCCTTTGATGACGATGAGCTACCATCTGACGATGATGATCCTGGAGAAGGCTCTGGATCAGACATCGAGGATGAAGATGGGAACGCACGCTGGAAAGAGAACCTGACTGACAGAGCCCTTGAAATGTTCAAAAGCAGCTCGAAGAATAGAAAAAAGAACATCAAGGAGCTTGGAAGGTTGCTTTACGATGATAGCGTCAGCTTGTCGAACGTTACAAAACTGTGGCGTGGAGAGACCATCGATGAAGAGGAAGACGAAGATGAAGGGGACGAAGACGACTTCTTCAAGAAAGCCAAAAATGTCGAGGAAGACAAATTAGAAACGCTTGATAGAGGGATGCCAAGCTATGACATCGACGCCTTGGAGAGGAAATGGAAGGAGACCGAAGCTGACATGGAAGATCTCAGGAGACGGTTCATCACGGCCAACTTACTCGATGAGCAAGAGCGCGGAGACAACGGCAATGATGATGAGATGGACGACGACGATTTCTCAGGCTTCGGCTCCGATGAGGGCGACGGTGAATTCGAGGATTTGGAGACGGGAGAGAAATCCGGCCCTGCTGAAGATGCCGAAGAGCCAACAAAAGAACTTACCCTTGAGCAAGAGCGGGAAAAGAATGCTCGCAAGAAAGAAGAGCTGAAGTTGCGCTTTGAGGAAGAGGCGGACGAGGGGCAGCTTGGCCAGGAAGACAAAGAAGAGTTTGGCGAGGACGAATGGTACGAGGCGCAGAAAGCCAAATTGAACAAGCAGCAGGAGGTCAATAAGGCGGAGCTTGAGGACCTAGACTTGAACACTCGGGTGCGCATTGAGGGTTTCAGGCCGGGCACCTACGCCAAAATCGTGCTCTCCAACGTCCCCTGCGAATTTGTCAAATTCTTCGACCCCAAGCAGCCGATCCTCGTTGGCGGCCTGACACCTACGGAAGACCGGTTTGGCTTCCTCCAGGTCCGGATAAAGCGACATCGGTGGCATAAAAGAATTCTCAAGACCAACGATCCTCTGATCTTCAGCCTGGGATGGCGCCGGTTCCAAAGCACACCCATCTACTCGCTCAGCGACTCGAGAACCCGAAATCGTATGCTCAAATACACACCCGAGCACATGCACTGCACTGGGACGTTCTACGGCCCGCTGATAGCACCGAACACTGGATTTTGCTGTGTGAACAGTATCTCGAATTCGACTCCAGGGTTCCGGATCTCTGCTACTGGTGTTGTGCTCAATGTCGACGAGGGCACGGAGATTGTGAAGAAGCTCAAGCTGACGGGTTTCCCGTACAAGGTTTTCAAGAACACTGCCTTCATCAAGGGCATGTTTTCGTCCGCGTTGGAAGTCGCCAAGTTTGAGGGCGCGGGTATCCGCACGGTCTCTGGCATCCGTGGACAGATCAAACGGGCGTTGAGTAAACCGGACGGTTACTTTAGAGCCACGTTTGAAGACAAGATTTTGATGAGCGATATCGTGTTCTTGAGGGCTTGGTACCCGGTTAAGCCGAGGAAGTTCTACAATCCGATGACGAACCTGCTCGGCGAGGATGGGTGGCAGAGTATGAGGCTCACGGGGCAGGTCAGGGCGGAGGAGGGCATTCAGACTCCGTTGCTTAAAGATTCGAAATACAAGGTTTGTGACATCCAAGCTACTTTACAAAATGTGATATCGGACGGGCAGATCGCTAACATGGTGATGTGTTTAGAAAATCGAACGTCAGACAAGACATTTCAATCCGCTGCGGGTGCCAAAGGCCGTCCAGGCGGGGCTGCCGTTCAAATCCCAAATCCACGCCATGAAGCCGCAGAAGAAGCCGACGTACATGCAAAAGCGGACAGTCGTGCTCGGCGGCGAGGAGAAGAAGGCGCGAGATCTACTGCAGAAGCTACAGACGATGCGGAACGAGAAAGTGGAGAAGCGGCGGGAGAAGAAAGAGGAGAAGAGAAAAGTCTACAGAGCCAAGGTGGCGGAGAATATTGAGATGAAGGAGGCTCGAGAGAAGAGAGAGGGCAAGGAGTTTTGGAAGAAGGAGGGGCGGAAACGGAAGGGGGACGACGACGGAGGACAGGTCAGCAAGAGCAAGCGGAGGAGACAGCGGGGCGATGATGACTGATAGCAGTGTACGATATGGTGTGAGGGCATTTGTACGAGTGTACGAGTAATACAGACGGGCATATAGATGGAAATATATACATCTCTCGTCGGAGAGGATGCATCTTCGATGCCTGGGCCGAATACGAGCCAGAGGAATTCTTGCGGCTTGTGTGTTGTTGTGGCATCGGAAGGATGCAAGCTGCGCCTCGTCATCTGAGAGGGCTTCTGAACTTACTATCTCGGTCCATTTTCAATGCCGAGCCCGACCTCTCTCATTTCAACCCACTCTCACTTCTCAAACACGCCCTGTCAATCTGTTTCCATGCTCGTCCGACATCCCTAAAGCCGTCACGAACCTATATACCGTTTTCTCCTCAGCTCGAGCTCGGGATCGATCCATCGATATCCCCCTCGGTAGGACGTGCCTGTCTGTGATGGTAGCTCATCGCCATCGGCCGCTTCCTTCCGTACGATGAACCACGCACCCCGATCACCGGCACCGTCTGCCACTACCGTTCCAACGAAACCTAAACCGGGCGGCCGTGTTCTCGGGCGGCCGCTGCCGAATCGTGGTCTCTCTCCCGCTCTCTCCAACCGGCCGCAGCTCGCGGTCTCGCCTTCCGAGAGTTCCGCATCATTTGCCTCGCAGAGCTCGTTTGGGATCGCCACCGGCGGTGGAATCGGCGGACATGCGCGAAATGACAGCGGGAACACAAGCGGGTTCTCGGCGCCGCTGGGAAATGGCACGGGGAACGGGAGTGCTGGGATGGGCCGGTACGGCGAGGAGATTCAAGATTCCGGGAGGATGATCTGTCCTATCTGCGAAATGGATATGGTATGCTGTCCGGAGCTTTGAAGCTGCCGTGCATAACACGACATCGGCACCGTGAAGACCAGTTGCTGATACTTTTGGGACACGGACAGGTCACGTTACTTCAGCTAAACCGCCATTTGGACGACGACCACAAAGAAGTTGAATCGGTCGAAAAAGACGACATCTCGTCATGGTTTCAAAAGAACCTGCTCAAGGCGAAGCAGTTCCAGCCAGTAGCGCTGCTCAATCAGAAGTTGAAGGGTCTCGATGTGTTCGAATCGAACGACAACTTCCACCCGACGATACATTCGACCCCTAGCATCCCTGCCAACAGCAGCCAAACCACGGTTACCCCCAGCATCGTGGCCAGAGAGCGGGACCCTGAGGAATATGTGACCAGGCAGCATTGGCAGCGGGCCGGGCAGAGGGATCTATGTACGGAACCCGCATGCGGGAAGCTGCTCGGGAGCAGTAATGGCGTAGTGAACTGTCGGTATAATCGCCCTGCCCTTTGTTTAGAGACGTGATAATATTCGAATAGGAGTGCTGAGCTTTGGGTTTACACAAAGGTAGAAAGTGCGGGAAGCTCTTTTGCGAAGAGCATACGATGTACCAAATCAAACTGTCGCGAGCGGCCTTGCATGAGCCGGTCAGAGGCGCCTGGTGTCGAGTTTGCGAGAGCTGTTATGTCTCTCGGGACGGTTACCTAGATCATAAAGGTATGCCTCGAATTTCCTGAAGCTACTTGCTCGAGAGTCTAGGCTAAAGATCAGAACTAGCTCCAATCCGAGACCACACCAAGGAATTCCTCGCGCTGCGTCGGAAAACTGTCGATAGACAGCATCTGGAGACGTCTCGACTGGATAAACGTTTGACGAAACTGACACAAGTCCTAACTGACCCTGCCGCCGCTGAAACAATAAATTTACAACAGCAGAATTCTTCGAAGATATGGCCTGTAAATCTCAACGGTCTGCGAAATCCGCGGAAGCTGTTGGAGCAGAGCGTGGTAACCTGGGAAGACGATTCGAAAGTGCCGGGCTGTCCGTTCTGTAAACAGACGTTTACGAATTTTTCGCTACGGAAGCATCATTGTCGATTATGCGGACGGGTCGTGTGTGGTGATTCTCGAACGGGATGCTCGAAGGAAATTGGGTTGAATGTCAATGTCAACTTTAAGCCCCCAAACTCCTTAACAGAAAAGATGGAGGCGATGGCGTTGGACGTGAGGATGTGCCGAGATTGCAGTGGGATTCTGTTCAGCAAGCGAGATTTTGCGGAAGAGGTTTCCAAAAAGCCGCCGGACCAGAGAAACTATGAGGTAAAATCCACAATACCGCAATATGGTGTCGAGGTACTGATTTGTTCGTGCAGACGATGGTCCAGTTCGAGAAGGGCATTATTACCATGCTACCGAGATTCCAAAAGTTGCTATCCACGTTACAGTATGCTGCTCTCTAGTTCCTGTTGTATCCTGCCTGCGATCAAGAGTGGCTAATTTCAACTACAGGGATGACAACAAGCCACCGACAGTGCAGCAACGCTCCGAAGCCTCGAAGACCCGAAAACGCCTGCTTGACGCCTTTACCCAATACGACACCGCCGCGAAACGCATTCTAAACCTACCCACCGAATCGCCCATGCAACAGCAACTGCAGCGCTCGATATACATGTACTCCGTCGAGTTCTTACAAACACACATGTTCCCGCTAAAGGCCCTCCCCAAGATCCTGAAGCAGACGAAAGCAGCCTCAAAGCTCGGGGTCACCGGGCACATCAGCCACCACAAGTCGCTAAATTCGATATCACAAGCGAGTATAGACGATGCCAGCAGTGTTGTCAGCAGTAACCCAGAAGCCGATGCTGAGGAAAAACTGCTGAAAGAACAATTGGCGGTGCTGGAGGAGCAGAAGTTCTTCGTCGGAGAGATGATTGCGAACGCGAAGGCTGGGAGGAAGTTTGAGGAGATTGGCGCATTGGCGCAGAGCCTGGGCGATTTGGATCGGGAAATCGAAAAGGTGGAAGGACAGATCAAGGATTTCGAGAAGCGGAATCCGATATGGTGAGGGAGATGTGCGCTGTATCGTGGACTATTTGGATTGAATCATCGTTGCTCGTTAACGGCGGTTGCTTGCTACATATCCAGCGTTGGGTGTCACTTGCACATGCACTTTGGAGAGGCGTACGCGTCTGATTTTTTCACCGAGTCTTGTTTTGTAGTACCCTTATTGATGCTCCGTGCTGTTGCAATTGGAAGCATTGTTCTGTGCCTGGGAAGGTGATACTGGGTTCATGGTGACCGGTGGTGGGGTCATGGCTTTTGGCGTTCGAAGATTGGTTGGATGTAATTCACTCGTCTGTTCACGATATCCCTGCGGGAAATATCCTTATCTAGATAAAAAGCATTTTCATCTATGATTTGTCGACATCACGGACCGATATGACATTCAACATCCGTCAATTATGATGTATGAACACTCTATCTTGGATCACCGACCGAAAACGGCAATCGGAAAAATGCAACAGCACAACGCGGTTGGGCAATATAACCACACATTCAAATCGATATCCTCCAATCCTTGGGGTATAGGGTATTACTCCACGTGCGATTAATATCCATTTCGGGACACCCTGAGTGACTACCGATATAGATAAATACAGAGGGCGACTGGCAAGGTATATGGTGATGATATTATAAACAAAGCGACAACATGAAAACGTTATTACATCCACGAATACCGAACGGCAAATGATGGCATCACTTGTGTTGTCGCAGTCGATGCGAAGAAACATAGGCCAAAGAACGATTGCAGCTGGAGAGATCAGCTGGTCTCGTTAAGTCGGATGCATGTACTTCAATGATCGCGAATCAGGCCTCCATATCGTTCTCTCCTGATGCTGAGCAGGTGACATCCCCCAACCCACTCAATCGACGAATGACGCCTTGCACACAATCAGTGGCCTGGATGGCCGTGGTCGCCTCGGTGGTCTCAGTGCCCTCGGCGTCCGGTTGATATCTGACGGAGAAAGTTACTCGCCATTCCCAAGGCCTACTTTTGCGCTTGGCTCCTCCAGTGTCAACATTGTCCTCATGACGGTCCGTGAGGTCCCACTCGAAGTCCAGTACACCACAATTTCCTAGCTCGGTCCTGAGATCCCGCGGGCCGTCGGTGTTCGCTACTGCGTCGTAGGCGTCGTTCCAGCCGTAGCCCCACACGGTGTATTCGATTGTGGCAAACATCCAGTCGAAGTTGTATTGCTCATGGCGGATAAAGCATGAAGCAACGTTTTCTGCTGGGTCCCTTCGCCAGTTGTAACCCGGTTGAATCCGGTAGGTGAAATCACCGACTTGGTGGCTACCACCCGCGGTCCAGTTGCGCGGGTTATCCGGCCTGATGTCACAGGAGTCTAGCAGTTCCTGGAACTCATCGTGGCATTCATCGTCCTCGGGGTATCGTGATTTCCAAGCGAGCTGTAGGCTAAATTGCTCGGGACTGCCTGGATAGAAGACCTTGTTCCACCACTTACGAGATGCCCCGTTCTCGGGTGGATGATTGTATTTCTGGCACACTTCAGGTATGGCCCGTGAGACGAGATCTCGGTCGATGTACTGGTATTTTTTCCTGTTGTATCTGGGTCGCCGTTCGTACGTGCTCATGGGGTTACAGACTACGATGAGCGGGGGCAGGACTCCAGGTACTTCGCGCGTTGTAACTATCGGTTTGCTATGAATTGTCCTTGTTAGCGATGGCGTAGGTGATGCGGTCGGTCCCGGTATCGCTGGATCGCCTATGGCAACTGTTGACGTCATGCTCGCAATGTCTGTTGTTGGTCTTGCTGCTGGCATACTGGAAGGTGCTGGCATACCAGGCCAGGTCGCTGAGACTAGAATTGAAGACGGTATCAAATCCCTGAGCTCAATGGTTTGGCCGGCCGTGGCTGTTACGGTTGCATTGACGGTTGCATTTTTGTGATTTGATAACTCTACTACAATCGCGACAATTCCACCGACGACTGCGGCACCCGCAATGAAATACGCTGCTCCTTGGTAGAGAACTGGGAAACTGCCTCCCCATTTTGGTTCTTCTATCTCAAACTCTTCCATTGTGGGTGAAGGCGATGATTCATTGGTGGTAGCGGTGCTGGTCCTCGTGGTAGTAGTTGTTGTACTGGACGTCTCGCTACTGCTAGAACTGTCACTGCTGCTGGAAGAACTGGTGCTGCTGGTAGAATTGGTGCTGCTGGAGGACGAACTGGAAGACGAACTGGAGGAAGTGCTCGTGCTGCACATACCACTGGAGAACCATGAGGCACCCCCAGTCAGAGTCGCCACATCGACACCCTTTGTCAAGACACCCTCGCCGTTACAGCCGACACCATAAGCTCCGTTGTATATGACCCGGTACATGTTGGGCGGAGCCCTGAACGTTGATGGATCGTACCGGGGATATGCGTAGTTGCTCATTATCCGTATTGCGTCTCTCATGGACATACCTAGGCCGCAAAAGTACGCCAGCAATCCTGCGACAGATGGTGCGGCTCAAGATTACAATTCAATGTTAGTCTGCCTAACTCAGATATAGTAGTGATGTTATTCCTTTGGATGAACTAAGTCTCCCTAGTTGGTGATTTGTAAATTGGGAGAGTGCCAATGTGATATGACTACTACAAGGAGAGAGTTAAATACCCAAAGATGTTCCCCCCGACATGGGATACCGGCTCTTTGTGCCTGCCAGGGGTGCAAGTATGTGATTGGCACGTGCCCAGATATGTATCCATGGAGAAGTGTTCCCAAATGGTTCCCAAGTCTTATCTTGTACTCCGCCAACCACTATAAGGAAGTCTCGAAATTCTGGCCGCTGTGCCAGGGTCTGCGGAAACCTCTTTACGGGCTCGGACTATATAATAAGCTGCGTTAGCGTGATTCGACGATGAATTTATGTTAGGTCAACCGGAAATATTGGTGCTGGCCCGTCAATCAAAAGGAATATGATGGAATACTTCGGCAGGCGTATCCACCGACTTGCGGGTCTATTCTTATCGTATTGCTGGTTGAATGGCTATCCTAGGATAGCCTATGGGATATCGCAGCAGGGTTGTCAGAAGTTTTGATAGATAACTTACAGACTCATCATTGCCTGCAGGCAGCGTCACAGCGACATTCCCTAATTGTTGAAGCCTACGGAGAATGTAGTAGATACTATTCTTCCAATGATTAAAGAAGGGCAACTTCCACGCGGTTTCCTCGAAAGCGCCGTCGATCCCTATACTCATATTGATGACAATTGGTTTACCTCTAAATCGACGCATTATATCATCGTAAATCTGAAGAAAGCTATCGGTGATACTTGGCTGCAACATCCAAAAACTAGGCTCTACCTGGACCTTTACAGTAATCATCTTAGTGTTCGGAGCGAGGCCGTTCCGCTGACCGATTAACATGGATGCAACCAACGTGCCATGGCCGACTGGATCCACATACCGCCCGGGCTCAAGGCTTGGCTTTCCCCTGCACATAGTGAATTTGGTCAGTTGTTTAATCAGTGGCACAAGATATTGTGGCGATGAAAGATGGCATAAATACGACAGGAAATTTAGATAGCGATGTATACCAAAGCCAGTCCTTCTTATCTCGTCTTGGCATCTTATCAAAGTCCTATTTTATATAGGTTCTCGCCGCAAAGCGACGTATATCTATAGATTAGTCCGCGTACAACCTTAGTTTGGAGGAATGATATCTTCGGTAGTCCATCAGACTGGGGCCTTGGATCTATATCCGAGGATTTGTTGAGGACAGAGAGTGCTCAGTATAGGTAGATCTAATATGTCCGAAAGCTAACCTCATGTTTTGAATCGAACCCGGAGTCTACCACGTAAACTATACTCTTCGCCCCGGCGGAGTCATCATACGCGTATTCTGGCCAGTGGTGCTCTTCAAGATTCCAGAGTCGATCAGGCGTTGATACTAGCCGTTTCAGGTTCGAAGCCCTGGATTTCTTTTTAAGAGCCCTCTGGTCGAGTCTATGTTGAAACCAGTCCGATTCTATAGAGGCCTCGGTGTCGTTGGTCCAGGTATCACCCACAGTAGAGCTTTCGTGCTCTACATTTGCCATACTTGCCAATACTCCGCCGTCCATGGCCGACGCTAACTGATTTTTGTCGGCATAAATTGGCCAACCTCCCGCAAGCGGCGGATAAGGAACGAGGACTACATCGAGCTAAAATTATTCGCGATTGTCTCAGCTATGTGCTTATAGTTATCGTTGTAGAGGTGGACTTGCCTTGAGACGAAACCGCTCCAGGATCTGTGTGGCATGCTTTGGGAAGGCTGAGAAAACAAAGAATGCCGTTCCAAGGTGATCACTGCGGGCTTCGTGATATTCGGTAGGTGTTTTTTGTTTGATCGAGTCAATGGCAGAGCGGAGCTGTTGAATTGCAGAGTTTTCCCAGTGTGCAGTACCAATAGTCAGCATCCAGAGGCAGGCAGTCTCTGGGTCCGACGATGTCTCTGGGAAGATAGCGTGGGAAAGTATCGCCAGCCAAAAGAATGTTGCTAGGGTCAGCGTTAAACATTTATTGGTACGACAGGCGATTTTCATGGTTTGATAAGGACTTAAGTGTGGAGCTGAGGACGAAGCTTTCGACTCCGGTGATAGCTCTGTGCTGGCTATTGCATTAGATCGGAGTTATCGGTCGACCGGTCGTGTTAACTTTTCCCCCCGCGTGGGCTTTTGGATCAGGAAGCAGAATCTGGAGAACGCGACTGGTCCTTGTACTGCACTGCCAAAACTCTACCTTTGCTCAATTCAATGATTTATTTTTATAATACTCCCTGGGACTAAAAAAAGAGCTGAAGACGGCAGGGCAGGGCAGAAGGTTGAGGTTAACCGTTGATCAATTGCCGGGGAAATTGAAGTAGTACGATCTTCGATGCATGTGCGATGGACTCAATTATATATATATCAGTTGCCTGAGTTCAGCTTTTTGTTTTAGGGTGTACTATTTTGGAGACACCTAAAGTATTCGGGTCGAATACGCCTAAGGATGCCCAAGACGACAGCTTCACGAGTCCCTGGTTAGCACTCATCTTGAGTAACATGATTTGGGAAATGCTGGGCCATATATATACAGGTAATGTTTTGGAACCAAGCTCAGCGCTGGCGGGGCCTGGCAACGTGTAACACTTATTCCCAGAGATTCCTCTACAGCTACAACTGAGACTGTCTTTCATTGTATTATGCACAGCCTTGTTGCATATTTATAACGGTTGATCAACTGTTGCATTCTTATTTGGCCGAGTTGCTTTGCATGGTTAATAACTTAAGTGGCGTAGTGAAGTGACGCGTGGGCACGTCTAGATCAACTAAATAGCCCATGCATATGCACAATTAATTGAACTGGAATTATGATAATCGTGCAGGTGCAATCTACACATGGGCTACCATTGCCAACATGTGGCATAGATAGAGCCAGAGCGGTGTGTAAAGTTATATATATACTCATGTGTACATGTCTGAATCTTCTAAAACCAATTTCCAAGTTAACTAGTTATAGCTCCTGTACAGCTGTGCTGCTTGCGGTGCCTCTTAGTAGACGCTCGATCTGAAAGCTTCGACAACCAAAACATATGTCATTCCTTCCAGAACTAAAATATAGCCCATAGCTACATAGCCTATGCCACTACAAGCCGTACTCATAAGAACTCTGATCGCTCAGCACCATTGTAAATCATTGGTGGCCCTCCCAGCACCCGTGGATATGCTAGACTGTACAGTCGATTAATGGCACCGCGAACACCACCTTTGAAGTCTCCAGCTATAAACCATGCAAGTAGGCCGGCAGCTTGTGCGGCGGCTAGATATCCCATTCAATTTGTCCGCGAAGCAGCGGATTTAGGTTCGACATCAGCACAAAGAGCGAGTAAGGCATGAACTTGGTCCCTCTATAGACAATACTGGGGCATCGGGGTAGCTGTAGGCTGTTTTTCTTACCATATGAAGAGCCCGAAACTGGTCGCAAGGTTTCTTCTTTGACATAATTGTAGGATGCTGCAAAGACATTGTCGCCAGGAGCCCACGCCCGAATCCTCATTCCGCGCTTGGTGTCGTCAATTTTCTTCTGGTCTTGTAAATTCGTGTCGCCAATGGTCACAACAACGTCTGGAAAAACCAACTGATCTCGTGCTGGAGCTAGAAACTCAGTCCGATGCTATATATATCATATGCCACTTAGTTCGGTATCTTCTGAAAGTGCAGGCTTGCATAAGCCTGTCCAGTATTCTCGTGGCGCGAATTGCGATTTTCATTACGGGAATGGATGTGGATTTTACAACTCACAATCTTGTCGCTCCCAGCTGCGGTAACAATGATTGTTTCGCCCTGATTCTTGAAGAGCTGGGTGAGTTGAGAAGATAGCCATCTTACAAGTTCATTAGTTCGCATTTCGGACCCTGGAGGGTCATACACGTTTGCGAACAAACTATTTGGGTCGTTTGGGTAGGTCTCATCATACATCCACGCTGCTAAAATTACTGAACGAATAGTGGCAGATCTGCTATCCCTGTGAATATGGTCATACGTCTGGATCATAGCATCAAAGAGATTAGCTGTGGTGTAGTATCCATGTCTGTTAATAATTTGCACCGGAATAGCATCAGCGCCTGGGGCTACTCCTATTCGGCTTCCCATCACTCGGCTTAGCAGTCCGGTACCGCGGTAATCCAGTTCTTCCCAGTCACGTCTCCGGTCGTCGGCTTCCTATAAAATTATACAGCGCTCAGCTCTTGAAAAGTAGCCGGGATCTCTGTTGTCTGCCCTATATATCTCCAGGGTATTGTCATTCTACTTACAGGCCCAGCCCAGAGGTATTTTTTGAAGTGATTCAGTCTATCTCTACCAAATTTAAATTCCTGAAATTATGGCATCGAAGAGCAAGTTTTGCGATTAGTATCAGCACGGATAATGCAAATATGGAACGAAATATGGAACGGAAATGAGGTTGAATTGTTATACCGAATGACGCTGGTCAAAGCCTGTGTCGAGCAAATATACCCTTACGCCATTCGTCGTACGCCACCTCGTAGCAAAACGGGCTCTAACGACGCTTTTTAAGTCCGTCAATGGCGGCTGGGAGAGCTTCTGTCTGTCATCCGTATAATCTTGCCATAACTCTTGTTTTTCTTCCTCGAATCCAAAAAACTGACCGAGCCCGCGGCCGGCGCGAGGGTATATAGTCCCGTTGTCAGGCGGCGGCGTCGCCAACTCATTCGACGGATTAGAGTCGAAATTGATTGTAGCGTTCAGTGCGGTGTTGTTGTCCATATCTGGAGAAGAGTCGGGCTCAAGTCTAATATTAGGATGCGGGATGGCAATTGGTAGTGGGTTCGCATGCCCGTTATTCAGAATTTTCTGTTGAATATCCTTTATAGCTTTGCTATATGGGACTTCACCCCACCCCGAGAGCTAGATCGATACCGATTGATAAGCATTCGTGTCTGTGTGTAGCAAAAGAGTGGGTTCGCAACATACATTACCACGATGGCGATTGTAGATTAATGAGAGCTCCTTCTCTGCGCAATGAGGTCCTTGGGTGTGCGTTTTCAGGACGATAAAGACAACTCCAAGGGAGAATGTCTTCGATTCAAACAGTGTACTGTGGCCCTTGAGTTTGTTGAATTGAAAGCCTTCGCTTACGCAATTCCTGAATAGCTCGTTATAGAGGCTTTTCTCATGGTTCGCAGTGAACCAGTTCTCTCTACGGAAAACAAACCACCATTGTCTAACGTTTAAACCAATAGTATCTGGCAAAACGTGACCGGCGGCAGATGTAATTGAAGAGAAGGTGAGAACAAGAACAAGCCAGACGAAGATCCTGCCTAGCATAGATGATGAAAGTAGAGAGACTTGCTGGTGAATAATGGAGCGAGTGGAGGAGTTCACTGAGCTTGCCGCATCAGAGGCTGCAACTTTGCAGTATACGCTCAGGGTGATGTTTCGTCAGCTCTGTATTGTAGATATTTAATGTCTGGATTTGGTCTATGGGAATCGAGTTGACGGAGGAAGTGATTGGGATGCTTCTGGTGATACAGCGGAATCTTGTAGATCGAAGCCGAAATAACGAATCCATGCCGAGAATGGTGTTAAGAATGATAATGTGGAGAACCCATAGTTTCATTCTGCATCAGGGCAGTTGTCGTCAGTTGTTCGTTACATAGCCCATTATACTATTGTTAGGTTTGTTGCTCGAAAACTACATCCTTAAGTATGGTCTAAGGCACAGCACCGAGACTATAAATCTACTATTTCAGATCTGTACTGTTCCCTCCGAGCGAGCCAACAGTTCCTTTCTCTGCGAAGTATGCAAGAGAAATCTCAGAAGTAAAGATAAGTTTGAGAATAGTCGACCTGGCCCGAGAGAGAACGAGGTTATGCTACGCTCTCTTCTGAGGTGTCGAGATCTGTCGGATTTCAAACTTTTGACGCTGATTCGAGGCTCTGGACAGCCTAGTACATGTACATATACATGTACACTGGTTTCGGTGTGGTACCGAATTTGGAGGATCCGACGTAAAACAGTGGTCAGTTACTAGGCTAGCCAACCAGACTCGAAAACAACAGCTGCTGTTGGATATTTCTCCACCTGACTGATCACACCTTTGACGGGAGATCCCGTGCTCTAAGTGGATTCAGAGGAAATTCTACGATACCTAGGTAACGGTTCTAGGTCAGCAATGCGCTGGAGGATTCTAAGAGGCTTGTTGGATACAAAGGGACTAATAAGCATTGATGGACATGGGTCAGCTATACCTGGACGGGGCGTACGTTCAATCCACACAAATCCGAAGATTTATGTCCTGGGATCAATTGAAGGGACCAAGGAAAAAAAGGGAGAAGACAGAAGTGAGGCGAAGGAAATCGTTGCGGTCTGGCGACTTTATTTCCAATTTTGCCATATTATAAATGCGATACTGGTCTCGAATTCCAGGTGAGGACAATTGGTATGATCTCAGTTTATCGAGCGACATTATCTAACTTCATCCTTTCGACATTAACTTTTCGACCCTTTCTAAGAGCCCTTTACTCTGCCTTCCTAATTTCATCTGTCCTGTACTCGTTCTTGCGGTCTTTCCATCACCCATGGCTTTATTCCTAGCCTTCCTCTCTCTCTCGCGCTTCTCCGCTGCAGTTGCTCTTGCCTTCACAACGCGGTCACGCTCTGCTTTGGCTTCTTGTGCTTTACGTGAAATTTTGATTTCGTTTGTATAGCGAGATAGCCTTTGGTGCCTTGCGCCTTGCTTGCGGGAGGGATGAACGCGGTGGTCGGTCGCGTCAGACATATCGTCGTTGTCATCATCGCTCGCAGATGAGCCGCCATTGAGGTCGCTCAGGGCTGTGACGGTGGCTTCTGGGTCCATAGATGTTTCTCCCCTGTATTCGCCGATACTCGACGCTTCGTCGACCTCTTCGTCATCACTTTCCATGGCTTTCTCCATCCTCCTTCGTGCCCTTTCCGCTGCATCGTCCTCGTCTGTATTCTCACGGGCATCTTGTGCCGGATAAGTACCAACACCGTCTCTCCGCTTGATTTTGTCCAACTCTTTCCGAAGTTTCGCCCGGTGTATCAGAGTTTTCTTTATCTGTTGTGCTTTACGGCGATACGTCCCATCGGGCAAGTTGCTCGGCCCAACGGTGAAACCCTTTCGTTTTGCACGGACGTTTGGGGCATTGGTCGTCACGTTTGTAGGGACGGATGTTCGTTGTTTCTTGTGCCGGTGAGCATCGTCGGTGGGAGAAGGTTGTAGGCCGCGTTTGGGCATATTTGGGACGAGTATTTGAGGAGTGGTCTGCGATGATGGTTGGTGGAAGTTTTGCGCGCCGTAAACAACACTGTTCGACATCCTTAAGTCTAAACTTACAACAGCCCAACACAATTTGCGAGACTCATGCATTCGAGCGAGGGAACAAGAAAAGACCCTGCTGGTACAGCGGATTTCAGAACCAGCTAGGCTCAAACTAGAAATAGCCGAATCAATTGAGTAGCGTGTTACTTCTGTTAGGGATGAACCTCTTGGGCGTGATACTATCATACCTTGTTCCGTTATGTACCATCATATTGTGGATTCGGAAGTCTACCCTAAAGTCATCGAGATCGAAGGTTCTGCATGTAGATATGCTGGGTTTAAGCTAAACGCCCTCGGCTACCCAATATAGTTGTATAGGTCAATGGCCTAGCATATGCGGTTTAAATTTACCTTCCGCGCTCATTAATTAGTAAACTCAGGTAGGTAACATGGCTGTAGGTGGACTACAATATCTTGGCAGTGGTATTGCCACACCGCTGTTTATGGAGCAAGGCTTATTTTCTTGGGATCAATCTCGAGACCTACAAGTCTGGCACATACTATGATATTTAACTGGCAGCCAGGCTGTGCACATAGTACTGAAGTTCCAATGCAGGAGGTACGAGAAAGCTGCTTCGAAATTCTCGAGAATAACACAGGTGCAAGCTGAAGAAGGATTCCATGCATGTACAATACCCTTTACAGCGGTCAGATTCGCAGTCTGCTTTACTAGCCAATGGCAAGGCGAAAACATAGGCACGATGCCATACACCCTTCGCTCCGCTACATCCCACATCCAGAGTGCACAGTACCTAGAGACTTGAGCAACTTTGCGTTGCCTTGAGCATTAAGGCCTTGTCCCCACTGCTCACCCTCGTGATGCTCCTCGTCGTGTTTCTCGAGTGCCTCGACTCTCGCCTTAATATCAGAAGCGCATCTGCAGTTACCCTGTCCGCATGGGCATGGGTTGCCCCATGACCCACCGGTATGGCTGAGCCCTTGAGGTGCCCAAAGGGTCATGATGCTATGGCTCTGATCTGAGTTGTCGCCGAAGATCCACACACCCTTCCCATAACCATTGAAACGGACTTTCATGGCTATAAACATCGAAAGTCATTCACAGTCAGCATGAATTGATCCCCGAATAACTCTCGTGTGTTGTTTAGGTAAAGTGTAACGTACTGTTAGGGAACGGCATCGTCTCGTCCCACTCTGGCGTCATGTATGTGTATGACTCGGGCTGCGTATCAAAGCTTTCGCCAGTGTTCTCGTTCCGAGCTCTTTCCCGAAGTTTTGCTAATGCAACCTTAAATTTGCTTGGAGCCAATCGGTTGGCTAGGTTGCCGTATGATGGACTGTTATTTACAGCCTTCAGACGCCCCTGGGAGTCGTGACCTTGTCGCAGGAACTTCAGCTGGCCCATCACTTTGAACATGACACCCAGTCCAACAACTGGGATCTTCTGTGCCTCGAAGTTGAGAATGTCCCGGCTGAAGCTGCTGGAGTAGGCTAGATACTCATCCAGGTCTTTGTGAGTATGCATCTTCTCGATACAGAATGGGTCGTCGCAGAAATCATGGCGGTATCCTTCGGCATTGTACTGAAGATGAAATTTATTGTTAGGAACGTTGAGGCTGCCACTTGTGGAATAAAAGAGGGGAAACATACGACGTCCACGATAACGGTATCCCCATCTTGGAGCTGGAATTTGCTGCCTGGAAGGCTGAATGGTGTCTTTGTGCGAACTTTGCGAACTACCGGGAGCTTGACCTTCATCCTCTGGGCCTCTAAGACGCAGTGCATAATTTCATGGTCCTTGTCATGTTCTGGAGTGTCTTGGTTGAATGCAATACCCTGAATCTCTTCCCAAGTGATCAGTCCTTCTCGGGGCTTTATAGATCTTCTCTCCTCTGTGGTTAGGGCGAGGAGATGATTTCTTTTGATATCGGGCATCTGGGTGCGCTGCTTATGGTCGTCTTGGACTTTGCTGTGCAATCTATCCTGGTACTGACGCTCCTCTTCGGCCATGAATCTCCAGTCAAAGGTACAGTTGCTTTGTTCGAAAAAGAAGGCGAGAGACGCCGCAAACTGCAAACTCTGTTAGTGGATATTATTATGAAAAATGTCGAGTATTTGATTGTATCTTACTGTGAGAACAGCATTAAAAACGCTGTCCAGAGCAACGAGGAGCATGATTGCTGCCGCCTCATCAGAATTACGGGTGAATCCTTTAGTGTTGATGATCTTCTGTGCGACTTTGTATCCCAACTCCTTCATGTAACCCTCAGGGCTGGTGTCAGCAATTCTCCAGAGAGGCCACCAGGCAGTGACGGCGCCGACATTGCCTTGTTTCGCAAGGCCGATGAGAAATTCAACAGAATGCTTGAATGCTTCCCGCCTCTTCCATTTCTTTGTCTCATCAGCATTATATGAGAGATAGTTCTGCACATTGACAATGTGCTGATAAATCTCGTTGCTGCTATACTTCTTCCCGCCCTCACCGATAATGAGGTTACTGAAGCCGAGGAAGTCCGCAAAATAGTGTGTGATAACAGGAATCGCGAAGCTATTCGAGACCGATTAGTAACTGGTTGAAAAATGGTGCTCGCCTAATAGAAAAACAGGTGAATCATACTCTCTCACGGCGTCGATCTGATAGACAGGGTCTCTTTTACTGTCGCCGGCCTGGAAAACTTGTCGACGGTGGTTGATCACCCTGATCGAAATCTTTTCGAAGTAAGCCGAAATCTTATCCCGCTCAGCTCCCATTATGTCGATATTGAGATCCGCAGCGACCCTCTTCGCCGGATCCATAGCCCGGCCCAGGATGTCTCTGATTGACCTTGGCACAGCGTAAGTGTCAAGCCACGGTGGATTAATAAAGACATCGCCCCGTTTCTTGAGGATCTCTTCAGCAGCCTCCCGCGTTTTGACTACGATTGTGACTTTGCTCGGCATATTTTCTCGCGTGAGATTGCTAGTGAGCCGGTAGGTAGGCTTCGGCTTCTTGGGTGCTGCCTTTGCGGAAACCTCGGGGAGAACCTTTTGGACATCGGCTGGCTTGTTTGGATTGAAGTTTGGAAGTCCAAACGCATCACCGTATCCTTGCGCTTTGGCGTACGTCATATTCGTCGCCGTGGTATAGAATGGATGGAAGAATCGGACGCTTTCCGCGTCGTACCAATCTGGAAATGAACGTTGCAAAAGACGATGGAACACAGAGCTCTTGAACGTATTATTGTCTGCCGTCACTTCTTTCATACCCCATGAAGTCAGGGAGTGGGTATTCCAGTCCACGGTGTAGAACCTGTCAGAGCGCACAAGAGTGACCGCATCAGAAAAGATTGCGCTCCATAATGTAGAGTCTGTAAGCTGGGGGCCAGGGTCGCAGTCGCGGGGCGCGTCTTTTGAGCCTCCTTCGCAGAATATGCCGGGATAGAATTCAACTCTGTCGACATCTTCGTAGAGGTCGCGCAAGGCCTGTTGCAGCTCAGGGTCCCTGTTGATCGACTCGAACGTTTCGTGGCGCTTCATGCCAAAGAACTCCCTGAAGTCATTAAGGGTTCCGACTTCCCATTTTCTGGCTTGCAAGATCCCAGCAACTTCTACTGGCCTGAGTGCCCTTGGGATGTTTCGCGGGCCGAATTGGGCAATCGGCTCCTCCATCTTGCTCGTGAGGATCTCAAGCAATTTATCGTCGGAGAACTGGTTGGTTATCTTGTCTCGCTCGAGCATCTCAACCTTCAGGTCGAAAAACGTTTGGTTCTCCGGGTTGAGACTCTCTGGATTGGCCATGGCGGCTTTGCGGGCGTCTTTCCCCAGAAGGACATTGATCCGATTGAACTGGTCGCTCGTCAACGACTTTGGATCCCACGTAGCCATATTTTTGATATCGGTGATGACATTTCCGTCTGCATCCTTGGCTTCGCCCAGCTCGAATAGCTTGGTGCCATATGTTTTACGGATCAACCCATCCATCCAGACCTCGTCATTCTTGCCAATAGCGCAGTGGAACCGGTACAACATATTAAACTCCACACTGACTTGGTTGCCGATACCACGGGCAAGACCTTCCTTTCCATTCTTCTTGTCAACCTCAAGGCGAGGATCAAGGGTGAATGTTGTGTCCCATTGGTGAAAGCCCATCAAAGCTCGTAGGTAGTCGTGGATCGAAATGTTGATATAGAGGCCGCAAGTAATTCTGCGCTCATTAGTAGGGTTGACTTTACGGAAGACTGACGGGTATACACTCACAGTCTGGCCGTGCCAAAAAGGTCATCATCTAGTTTCTTCCATGCAGCGTTGTATTCTCCCACGAATTTGTTGACGAAGAGTTCGTAGCACCGCACATTGACCTTCTCTGGATCAGATTGGGTCTGTGCCCATTCGTTAAACTTTTCAAGTTCTTTGTCATTTCCCTTAATCAGTGACAGGTAGTCCTCAAGCTCTTCCTGTCTAAGCTTCTCGAATCTTGTCTTTCGAGCCTCAAAGAGCTCACTCTTAAACTCGTCCGAGTCCTGAGTCTTATTTTTCTCGAGGGTGGTGTTCTGGATGAACCGGAGAGCAAAGTCTTTGAGTTCCCAGTAGTATTCTTGGTATTGCTCCAGAGCATGAGCTTGATCTTCACCGCCATACTTCTCTGGGATAGAGAACCTGCCATTCTCGTTGATTCGGAGCAGCTGGCGAGCGGCATAGTTATGATACCGATTGTACATGACCAAGTACGCTTGAGACAAGTTTAGTAATCACTGGAACTACACAGAATTAAATTGAAGGGGAAGGAAACTTACTACACACTCCAGGAGGTTGTCGCAGTAACCGATTCTCGGCAAATGTATCGGGGTGTAGGAGTCCAAGCCTTCCGGTTCGCACTTTAGCGTTCGTCTCTTTGTCATATCCGTAAAGCGGGGACAAATCGAGATAGGATGAAGAATCCGAGATATTTTTATCCGATTCGTTCGTCCGGAAAATATCTAGAGCTTTGTTAAGATAATTCATGTTTGAAATTTGGGCCGTTTGAGGGCTGACCCACCATGGATGATAATTGTGGCGTGGTATATCAACATCACCGACAGACCGGAGGCACTCTCCCGGGGGCCGCTTAGCTCACGAGCCATTAGACCTATACAGCCCCTGTTAGAGACGGTCACTCTTACAATGGATCCTGATCAAACTACAAGACTTACGATCGAACACATCTCCAGGGTCGGGCATTGCTCCCAATAAGCTGGCCTTGGCAGGCACTGTTTTGGCATATGGAGTTCCCGCTTGGCCAAGGTGGGGATGCAGAACGCTCTACCCGGTGTTATATCAATTTTTCTGCTCTCATAACCCTTAGAATTCTTCAGCATCAACTCACATTAAATCTTCCATCTACGGCCCGATGCTGGAAAGCATCTCCCAGATAGCTCAAAGGCGGGTGAAGCATCGCACTCCATTTTGATTCTATCTGCCCCTTCTTTACTAATATTCCATTTCCTTGCAGAAAGGCCGCTCTTGTAGGGCCGTATGCGTCTAGACTCGCAACGATTGAGGAAATGTCTTTGGCCTAATATAATTGCCAGATGCCGAGCTATGTTAGTTCACGTGGCCGTGGGCTTCTGGTTTCTTAACAGCTCACAAGATAGTGAGTTAAGCTGAAACTACATGCAGGAAAGGAAGATTACATTTAGGCCCTTCCCAAAAGTAATAATGCTCTTCCCTATGAGCTTCCATGTTGTTGGATTGGAGAAGACCTGGCCAAGATCTTTCCAATAAGACCCCTCTGGAGGACGCTCCTCCACTAGCAGCGGGTCTCCATGGGTGTCCTTGAAATGAGACTTCCGGTTAGTCTTTTTGGACTGTAGCTGAGAATTGAGAGCGTCGATATCCAAGCTGCTCCCCGCTGTGGAACCGCTAGCGCGGCCATTGGCGACCAGATTTTCTGTGGAACTAGACATGCTCGGCTGTAGCACCCGCGACCCAACAAATGGCCAATTGATAGACGAATCGCTGGAACTTAGAATACGAAGTTTTGGAGTATCAATAGAATCCGAGATTGAGACTCCTCTAAGCTCGAAAGTGCTCCTACGCTGCTTTATAGCTGCCCAGCCCACTTCATGGGCATCTCGAGAATCGCAGTCGCAATTGAACTTGCTTTGACGCGTCCAGCAGGACGATCAGCCTTAACTAACTTATGCCGACCTAGCTTCGTTTGCCAGCCGCACAAGCCGTCTGCTCGGCTAGGCATAAGTAGCTCATCAGCATTGCAACTATCCCCGAGACTAGTAGATTACCCCGCTCGCGAAATTAGTGGCTGATCGACGTATCGACTGCAGCGGCCCCTGTCTGCAGAAGCATTAACAGCAGTCAAAATGATGCTCTTGCCGTCTTATCGCGGCTTTCAAAACGTACCCTAGCATTATAGCTCGGAAGACACAGCTCTCGGCCAGCATTCTACCAGTTACACTTTCCCAAACTGATCACAACTCGGATCTAGCGCCACGGATGTCGCCTGAGGGATACTCCGGCAGCTCTGACGTCAAGGAGTCGACCCGGAGCGGCCGTTCTGTCATGCGGGTTGTAAGGCGTGCGTCCAATACTCCTGCGTTCGATATGGAACGGCACGCGAGCAATGCTCAATGTTCCGTTGCCGCATTTCGAATCGCATGCTTGCTAGCCAATCAATGGCGACGGGTTCGTCAAAGCAAAGTCCCGAATTCGAACAAAAAGTGTGCGGCCTTCAGAGCCTAGAGGAATTCAATTGAGCCTGAGAACTTGAGGAAGTGTCAATAGGTGCACGCCCATTGGTGGGGTTCGGTTTGTGTTTGCGTGCCTAACGTTAGAAACGGGGGTATGAGCTGCAGTTAAACCATGCAATTGCTCAAACCCATGCATCCCGATGTGCGAGGCGGGCTGAGGTTGGCCGAGAGCAACCGGAGCTTTTCCATTTAGGGCTGACGGACAGCGATCGGGAATTAGATCCCAGTTTCCGACGTTTTCATGCACATATGCACATATGCATGCGCATGGCATATGGCCTGATCTCAGGTGCGGGGATGCCGAAGCTGTTCTATATTTCAATTTTTTGGCTTTAAAAAAAATTACACATTTACAAGCTTCAGAGAAGTTATCTATTCCTAGATAAGAAAGGAAGCCGGGTGCTTTAGTATGTACTTATGGGTTCATGAAATTACAGTAGGAACACGGATATTTCGGGTGAATATTTACGTCGCGTCTTTGATTCTACTTATATAATAAGTATACGTAAAGGGAGCTATAGATCTCCTGATTTATGCTTATCATATCTAAGTAAATATAGATGTATATCAAGCCCGTGATAACATGCAGTTCTCAACCCCAAATGGGTTTACTGTATTGCGCCAGGTCACATAGTGTCGAATTCGTGTGCGAAAGGCGTAGCTGTATAGCGCGGTGTTTACGTAAATTTACTTGCCTTGTTTCTTAATTGGCTTTTTGCTATTAAGTTTCGTGAATTCGATAAACAAGTATTCGTACCGCATAGGATTTATTTAAGTAGAAACTCGTGTAAATTCCAGCTTGAAAATACAAATACACAACCTGGGGGGCAAATTCCAAGCATAGAGATGCCGCACCCATATCTACTTAAGTAGTGAGAGCGAATACATATCGAAAGTAGACATTAAATCGCAAGCCCGCAAAATCATTTATAATATATCAGTCATATGGAGCTTAATATTCTCGTATATGGTTAATATCAAAATAAAGTCGGATCTATCCTGATCTATCGATATCGCAATATACAATAAATATTTGTCAAACTAAGTACTTGATAGTATATAGAAAATTTTATCGGTTGATCGATACTGATCTCCTGAACTCATGGGGCAGAGCCCTTTTCGAAAACCCAAAGAATAACCAGTAGCGTAGGTGGGCTTGGTAGACATGACCAAATACATTGCCTAATATAGTAGTATGTGTTAACAACTGCCCGCAGCTTGTCACCTGCGATCCCAATATCTAAGAAGACATCTATATCCATTGTCCATCATGGGGAACTCGCTCTAAGATTTCCAATCCTCTACGACGTCGGCACCTTTAATTGACAGGCATCTCGTCAAGTCTAGTTAGATCAGAAGTAAGTGCGGCAGCCACATGCGTAGTCGGGAAAGCGAGCAGTCTTTGATATCAAACAGCAACTCGGAAACATCGCATAGCCCGATGATATTTAACTGGCGACGACCACCGTCATTGTCTCGTGGAACATAGCACCGCGATACAAAAGAATGTGAGATTTGGCCCTATAGGTACGCGCGGGTCACTCACAAGTAGGTGTATCTTAATGAAAGTTGCTACCATGGTATTCATTATATACACAGCTATCATCTATCTTGAAATCAGCAAATATATACGTTTCTTCAGAATATGTACAGTATAACCGAACCCTTCCCAAGAAGCCCTAGAAAGGCTCTTCCACGTGAAATTCACCAAGCCCTTTATCCGCCGGTACCTCAGAAGGTTCCACGTTGTACTCATGTGAGACCAGAGACCTCGGCTTTCTCATCTTCAAGATATCTCTGAAGTGAATAAGTTTGCGGTGCACCACCTCATTTTGCATCCGTGTTGAGTCCTCAAACTCCTTGATGTTGCTCAATCGCCATGTAACCTGATATCCCTTCAACCTTCTGATTAGTTCTCTAGATTTCACGATCTTTTCATCGTCCTCGTCCTCTGTTAGTGTTTTTTGAATCAGTCCATTCAATTGACCCGCCAGTACCTCCAAGGTCTGCATGTGAGGATGTTGCGCATGCTTCGGCCAACCGACCCAACCGAACCTCCTTTGATCCCCAATATGATATGGATTGATCTCCTCTCGCACTAGTTGACTTTCAGAGAGACTGAAGGCTTGCTCGAGATCTCCAGACTTGGCCAATAAGACGATCAAAGAGTTCCAGTTGCCTCCATCGAGATCGAACCCCCAAGATATCATCGCTTGCATCATGCCTGCAATTTCCTGGACTGTGATACCGTCAACGCCATTCTCAAGCAGCTCGACGCTATCAATCGCGGCCTTCAGCATGATGTCGAAGCCGGGACACATGACCCTCTTCATGACCGTAACAACATTCCTGTTCGTGCTGAGCTGGGTAAGAGGCCGTCCAGCTTGTTGGGCCTCTTCAAACATTATCTTCCATATCTCACGGAGGGAACTCCAGTTTCGCTCCCGCATGGATGAATGAAGAAGCTTCAGCAGCATGTTCATCCCCGGTTTGTTGGCATTGGCGCCTGATTCGCTAGAGGCGTCAAGGTATCGTTGATATGTCCTGCGGACGGCATCGTAGTCTTCCTTGTAGATATACGCGGAGATGAGTGGTGTGAAAATGTTTGGAGGAATGGCTGCCTTGTTCGGTTCAAAGCTTGTAGGATCGTATCCCGAAAAATTCTTGATCGCGATTCGCGATATCTCTTCTGCGTTACTCAAATCGACGTTGCCGGTAAACTTCGCCAGCTCCTGCGCTTCGAATATGGATGCGAGAAGAAGCAAAGACTGCACACCGAAATTCGGACTGATCTTATGCTCTAGCATCGTTTTGTATATTCCGAAAACATCCGAGTATTTCCGTTGGCGGAGATATCCTTGCATGAGGGTGAAGTAGGGGACGTTGTTAGCCTCGATGTTTTGTGATTGCAACATATCTAACATTTGTCGCGCTTTGCGAATGTCCTGCTTGCGCTGTGTCTGCACAAGAGCACGCATCATGATGGAGTAGCTGAAAAAGTCGAATGGGACTTCTCTTTCTTCCATCTCTTTAAAGATCTTGTTGACGATTTTGAGATCGTTCCTGTTTGCGTGTGCGCTCATGAGCATGTTATACATGTGCGTCAACGGAAAGCCCATTCCCTGCTGGTAAACAAAATTGATGATCTTCCAAGCCAATGACCGAGCTCCACCATTCACATGGGCCCATATAATCAAGTTCCACATGCCAGGAGTCGGCTTGAACTTCGTGCAAGCGGCTCGAAAGATTCGTTCGACGTTTTCGAAATCCCCACGGAGGGCGCAAACGTACATAAGCGAGCCGTACGTCTGCCGCAGAGGCACGAAACCTTTATCCAGAAGAACCTGAAGATACTCCAATGCGCTGTCCATATCCCCGGCCCATGAGAAACCCTTGATTAACGTGCTGTAGCATCTGACAGTCGGCTCCAAGTTGTAGAGGCTCATACTGTCAAGCTTCTCGACTGCAGTAGCCATCTCCCCTCGCTGCACGTACACTCTTATTATCGACTCATAGTCATCTCCGTCAACGTTAAAGCGTGCGGCGTGCTGTTCGAATAGCTCTTCGCAGATGGATGCGTCCCCTCGTCTCGAAAAAGTCCTGAGTAAAGCTTTGTATGCGCGGGAATTTGGGTGCTTGAAAAACTTGAACCAGTCATCGAACACATTTTGCATTGCCTGGAAGTCACTAGTCTCAATTGTGGCAAGCAGGACTTGGTATAGCAGCATTGAGGGGGGGTTGGCGTCTTTGTGTTCTCGATAGTCGAGATACTGCTGAATAACATGGTCGTGGCGTTTCTCCCAAGCGCTCATAAGTATGCTGGATTGGAGATCGGCCAGCTGTGGAGAGTACCAGCGCTGTTTCTCAAGAACCTCCACAATGGCATTCATCTGCTGGCGATCAAGTTTGGATTGCTCCTCACTGGAATACGTGCGTGCGCCCTGATACAACCAAGTAGCAAAGTCGCGAGCCGCGGAGTCTTTACATAGTAGCTTTGAGACCCAAGCAATGTATCTGCTCGTGAAGTCGTCGACTTTCTTGACAATGAACTCCGGTCGAATCCTATCAATGCGCGGACCGGAATTCCACTCTCCAACTCGATCCGCCTGGAGCATTTCCCAGCAACGTAGTGGGTAATCCCAAATGCCCCTTTGGATGCAATACGCAAAGAATTCTTCGAATCCCGCATAATCGTTGCCTATACTCGTCTCCACTAGTCGAGAAAGTACCGCAAAAGCAGGCTGAACCCGATCTTTCGAGAGGCAAGCTCTAACATAATACCGGTAGTCCACGATCCGAAATTCAACGGGGTCCAGCGACTCCAGTAGTTCGATTGTACGATCGGTATCGGCTGGCCTGTTGCTGTGTGTAAGATATCCGAACAGGAATCTTCTCCTCCTCGCATTAGATTCGAGTCCCATCATGGGCATCATTGGCGCCCCCGGTATTCTATAATACCAGTCCCATGCCCGATCAAACGATTCTTCTGAGAAGTCGAAGGCTCGCGGATTGCTGGTTTGAAGAGTCTTTGAATCACCCTTAGGCGGTTCCCACTTGCCGTATGTGCCTTTCCTCCGCCTATACACCAGCCCTTGATCCATAACTGCTCGAGCGTACTCGTATTCGTCATCGTCCGGGATCCCAGCTCTAGATCTAGCTTCACGGAGCCCCTTGGAAGAATCCCCTATAAAAGAGCTATATGACCGAGGAAGAGTCGGAGCGGTTCTTCCGTAGAGTTTTCGCGGCTGCTGCTTAACGGAGAGACGCTGTAGGAGGGCGAGCGCATTCGGCGGATAGAGAAAGTCGAGCCCAAGCCCCGATATTGAGTATGCTTCTGGGGTGTGTCGATTTGGGGAGTTGGCCCGAGGTTTTGTAAGTTTGTGTAGGCAGTCAATCTGCTCGCATATGATGGATGCCATTGACCTAAAACTATGAACAATGGCGGTATGGAAGCTGTCGCCTTCATCGTGACCGTCCGGGCACTGTCCCAGTAATAGCGTTTCCCCATTGTGGACCCAGAAAGTTGAATGGAGCTTCCGACTGGACGGCGAGGCTACTGTTCTAAGATTGGAGAGGACAAAGCCGCGACGGTTTAGGCGGGTTGCTATGCGTTCGAGCATGCCCCGTCTCAACAGTCCTTCGTCTTGCCGTGACGCTTCTGGGGACCTTTTCGACCAATTCGTTTGGGACTAACTGGTGAGAGAATGATTTAGCAATTGGATGATAAGTGGCACCCCAACGATTGTCAGGTTGGGTGAATACAGCTTGTGTGTGCGCCAATGCAGATTTCCTACCTGAAGTCATATTCCTCTGTCGATATGGGTGACGATGAGGTGTGTAGCCAATAGTATCCGAGGAGCCCACGCATTGACAATTCGCACTGACCCGAAGACGCGCCGGAGCCCCGTTCGGAGAGCAAACTAACGGAAAGAACGTCTATAAACGCCTGTCCATTGGAACTTTTGTCAACTGGGGTCTCGGCTGCCAAATAGTCGAAGAATATGTCGTCCTCTACCAGGTGCTAAGAGCGGCGCGAGTATCGCGGTGGGGTGGTTCGCGGTGGGTTTTTTTCATGCGAGGCACGCCACTTTCGAGATTTTGCCGAACCACCGCCACACCGCCACAAAGCCCCACAACCTCCGACTCCCAAGCTTCTGCCACAGAAAACCAACGTACCCTCGGACGAACATCTCACAAAATCACTGACATCACCACAGAACGTGATTTTTGTCAGTCGCTTTTATCGAAACGGTCTCCTTAGCTGGTCATCTCGCTCAAAATGGAAATCACATCGACGGTGCTCAAATTACGATCGGATCCCCTGCTACTGGGCGACTACAATGCTTATCGGGCTCTCTGCTCACGCCGGATCTCGAAGCTTCGGCGGAACCTTTACGGGAAGTCCACCAGTCGCTCGAGGAAATATGTAGCGAAGTCTGCAGTGACTACGCAGGACATTGCTGATAACTCCAAGTTTGTGAAACCAAGTAGAATGTCTGTTGTGTAAACTGGAGAAAGCACTGACGCCGAGCTATTTAGATACGCACACCTTCTCGTATACTCCGCTGAGAGGGCATGGGCATTCGCAATGTACATGAAGTCTGACTCTGGTGCATCTGGTCTCTCTGGACCGACGCGCAGTCATATCATTACCCGCTTCAACAAAGCATACAGATACGCCTCACAACTGTTGTTACTATTACAAGATCCAGAAAGCACAGCTACCCAGAACGATGTTCTTGAAGCACGAGCTTATGCGGACTCCATTGCTGGAGCAGTAGCCTTCGAGAAGAAGCAGTGGGAGAAGGCTCTCAAGCATCTATCTACGGCTAAGATCATCTACCTTGCTCTATCGAATGTTGCCAGAGGAGACACATTCAAGGATATTCTGTCCAGTAATATCGATCCAAGTGTACGCTATAGCTCTTATCAACTTCGCCTTCCTCGGAATCAAGATATTGATACCACGAGCCGCCAACATTTCCCTCAAGATGACGAAAAGCTGCTTGGTGCTATCAGGGAGCTGGATGCCAGTGTCCTTGAAGAGCCCGAAGAGGCACAGGTGACAACCGGGTCCTCTACAAAGCCTACAGCCATCCGCTCGATAACTTGGAGGACTCGCACTGCACCCGTAGAAGATGCAGATGTGGCGATTGCGCTTGGAAGCGTGGTCAACGCCGAAAAGAATCTAGAATCCTATCTGAATGAGCATGCGACAGACTCCGGGAGGACCCGTGCGGATCATTTTGATGAGATCTTGGCGGCCTGGCAAGATACCACGGATGTCATCAAGAAGACGATCGACGATGCATTGAACGAAGGCTCTAGCGCGGGTGACGAGAGGATTCAGACTCTCCAGATTATTTATACTTATGTCAACTACAATCTTATTTCGTGGAGGATCAGAAGAAATTCCATCATGGCCACTGGAGTCTGGGACGATAAGAAAGAAAAAGAGGGAGCTGGAGCTACCGCTGGCTTCAAGGAAGAGGTAGCGCTATGGGATGCCATTTTACAGGTTCGTCTCTGGTTATAGCCCTTAATTTCAGTGTTACACTAACGATATCTAGGATTTGGATCAAGCAACCGAGCTTCCGGGGGTTGCGGCGGACGAAGAATTCGGGAATGAACTGGAACTGAAACGACAATACTATCTCGCGTTAAAGTTAGTAGTTGTTTAAACCCTGATTTTTGTCTCGAGTCTCTAACTGAGGTGCTTAGGTGCTCTGCAATTGCCGCTTCCCACGCGAATATTGGCAACCGTCTCAATGCCCTTGCGCTCTACCATCGCGCATCCGAGAGTATAGCTAGTGCTGTCTCTCTATCCTCACAACTCCAGGCAGATCCCAACGACCCTTTCTCGGTTCCGGTTGCGAAACTCACTCTCCTTGCTACAGAATTGAAAGCAAATGTCCAACGATATCATGCCCTTGCTGAAATGGACCGCCTGACAGAGCAATCGGCCGCACTGGCTCAAAAGATGGCTTTCAAGAGACCTCTTATTGAGAACCTTGGGGCTTATCCGGAAGCTGGTCTTGATTTTACGAATCTCATTGCTTTCCCCCCCAAGGTGAATGCAGTGCCTGTCAAACCTATCTTCTTCGATATCGCTTGGAATTTCATAGAATATCCAGGACTCGAGAAGGAAGCTGCCCCTATCACTCGTGCACCTGAGGCAACGACCCCAATGGAGGTTGATAACGCGCGAAAAGAGGAGCCAGCGCCGAAGAGAGGGTGGTTCGGCTGGGGACGGTAATGGCATCTTGGCCACGCCATAATTACTGTAAATATTGTTCATAGAACATTGACCGTTGGCATCGTTTTTTGTTAGTTTCAACATGAATAAGACATTCAAAATCCGCCCAACGGAAGACAACGAAATGGCTCTCCCGCGGCGGCTTTAGGTATGATACCTAGGGCCGCCTAATTGAGATAGCTAACTCAATTTTGCGATGCTTCATAGTCTTGAAGCTAGATTCAATTATTGCAACCCTCTTCATCGATGCATCGCCTCACATCTGGCATCTTACCAAATATTAGCCAGCGCCTAATTGAGTCTGTTTCTGGTGCCCGAAATTCACAGAAACTCAGGTTATACCGCCATATGCAACATGAAAGCGTGCAGACTAAAATCATTTAATGAGGTATTGCTTCGCAGCCAAAGGAAGACGTCTGGCTTGCGAGACAAGTACTGAACGTGCAGACTCTTGAGCGCGAGCTATCGCTCCGTGTTACATATGAGTTTCGTTTCTGTTAGGCCCGTCTCATTTCGAATATTAGTCATCCCCATTCTGTCTTTGTTCGTATTGGCAGGCCTGATTCAATGGCTCATATGATCATATGAGTCGAACGCGAATAATGTTCCCAGTACGCGACATGGAGACCTTTAAAAGGCTAGAAGGTAGCCGTTTAAATTTGTGGAACTTCCGTCACCATCAATCAACCCTTGGTTATCTTTTCAATCGACGAAAATGCCTCCAAAGTCAAAACCCCAGGCTCGAAAATCGCGAGTTACTCGAGGTCGCAGCACGAAAGGGGAGCCAGCGAGAGCACAAACCATTGCAACACGACCCAAACGCACAAAGAAGCGAGCCGGAGGCGAAAACGGCAATTCGAGCGAAGACCAGCAACAAACACAACGCACTTTGCTCGGTCTGCCGATAGAGATCCAAGTAGAGATTCTTTCGTATATCTCCGTCCTCGACCAGATAGCTGCTTGCGAAGTATGCCCTCTCTGGAAAACACTCCTTTGTCAGACGCCATGTCTCCAGAGGGTACGGTACCCACCCTGTCCTTCGGGGTGGTTTGACAAGAACCTAGTTGGGATTCACGACTTCTTCCGTCAATTAATATTCCGGGAACCACTTTTGTTTTGCACGCTCGATCATCGATATGAGGGAATCGAGAAGATATATATGAAGGCGGAGGATATGAAGGATGAGATGAAGAACAAGGGAAACTGGGTCAATGGCCAACTCGATATCACCAACTGCGCGTTCCTGGATGACCGTCTTCTATCCCCTTTCGAGCTTCTGCTCGCCAAGAGCTCATATAGTTGCCAGGAAAAGCGAGCTCACGATCAAGCAGCATTCGAGGATGCAGTTAAGAAATTTGCTGCCGCTCGCCAGACACTTGAAGCGACTATCGTTTTCCAAGACGAAAGGCGTTGGATACGCGACCCCATCGTGAGCGAGACCAAGTGGCGACAAAACGAAGATTTGACGCTAAGGGAGATCCTCGAAGGAACTGTTCAAGATCTCTGCTGGAATATCAACTCTGGACAGATTGAACTAGAAGGGGATGGTCAAATACACATCTACTTCAAAGTTACAAGTTACAGCAATGGGGGCAATTGGACCTATGGAATTGAAGCCACCGCCCGTTCGGAAGAATATGCGGGGCCGTAGTGAGGGCGCTTGAGGGGGAATACGGCTGCCCTTTATATATATGCTCATAAATTTAAGAATTGAATGCAAGCTAGAGGAGATCTCGAGAATCACCATTAAATTCACGTTATTAAAGTAAAATGGCCTCCGTTTCTTGAGGCTCGTATCTTAACTGGAACATCCACAACGGGTAGTTAAATATTGAAGACAATTCGTAGAGGGTCTACCTCATGAGTTGGCAATCCGGGTCCAGCTTGAGGCCTACCGGTTTCGTGCTCGAAAATCTCTGCAAATCGAACGTACATCACCAACTGATATATAAGTACACATGGTGTAGATTTCTTAGATATAACTAGGATTACGAAGCGAGGAAATTCGATGACCTCAGCCGATACAAGGATTTCCATCGCATTCACGCAGAGAGAAGAAAGCTACAACTTAACTAACTGCCATGCTGGGCCTTCGAATGAGGTTAGGGTCGCTTGTATAATAGGCCTTAGGCGGAGGAACTCGTATGCGCGTGTCGGGTAAAGTACTGAGCCTCCCGAATACGGCAGTTGTAAGCACGTTCCGAGCCCGAAATACGAAGTAAGGTACAAAATCTCCGTTCCTGCAAACTATACCTTCTACATACCGATATATATATATGTAGCCAACTTCAAGATAGCTCCACGAGAAAAGTCTTGGAGAAACAGTTTTCTCGTGTCGCGATCACACATCGAAATTTAACACGCGTTTTAGCGACAGAGCCAAGTGGAATGCATTCGATGTTAAAGGTAATTGATCGTCACTGTCAAGGGTCATGTTTCCCTGAAAATATTTACTACGAGTGCATCAGAGTGCATATATTAGTAGTCTCGAGGCCGAAGTTACGCATATCGTCTGGTCTGCTTTTGACGTAGGATTTCAATATAATTTATTTGTTCAAACTGCTATCGATATCTCCAACATGTGGTATTTTACAAAGGTCCCGGTTGGACTAATGCTATGGTTCTCAGATGGGAACCCGATCTACAGCGCACGAGGGGGTAATGGAGTATCATCAAGATTAATAGTCGAGAATCTGGGATTTATCGACATTACCGAAGTTTTAGTTGGCACGCACGGCTCTTTCCTCGATCTCAACGGCGCTCATATATTCGCGAACTACACTCGCGTCGACTTGAACGCGACAGATTCCTATCAAACCAGCCAACAACACGAACCCCGAGGAGGTAGATTACCACTCTATCTTGAAATAGACGATATTACCAATAATTTCATAGTTGGAGTTGATGAATCAGGAAATGTTTCTAATCAAAGATGTAATCGTACTGTCAGTGTAAGTACCACTCATATATATAACTGGTTGACACGTTCTACATTGTCTCGCAAGCCATACTTACTCACAGAAACAACTAGGATATGTCAATTACGAAACAGACCACGATTTCAACTTGCACCCCGGGAGCGTTTAAGAGCTTCCCGAAGATAGATAAAGAAGACGCCATGTTTCTCGACGAGATGATCGAGGGAAATTACGTTCCCTATCAGAATATACCAGACGCTCCAGGAAAGCCGACTGAGGAGATCAGGGAACTGGGAAAACGGCTGTTTCCTTTTACCCCTTACTCATTCCAGCTTGCTATGTCAGTGTACGACTGGACAAGCGCGTCATTCGCCCGGTTGGTTTTTCTAAAGCTATTTCAATATACAAATGTCGGGGAAGCGCCCTATCCCCTTGACATGGGGAGTATCGCGAAGGCGATATATACCAGCAACTGGCCGCCGTACCTACCAAACAACACGGATTTTATGAACTCCTTCCTCATGAAGCCAGCATCTTCTCTCAAAGATGTACAAAATCAACTTGCGGGAGTTATCGATCGATTGTATACATGGAGCGAGGTCGAAAACAGGCTTCTTGCTGCTGCAGCCCAGTCTCTACCGCGAACGTCAATTTTTCAACACCGCAATCTTTTCAGTGGGCAGCTGGACATCAGCCAACTGGGGATAGATAGCTTTGGTGTTGAGTTTCTCGAATCCCCTATGAACAGCGGGCCTGTTGGAACACCGATGGTCTACGAGTTCAAGAGTGCACTTTCCAGCTACATGTCTGTTGGTAAAACACTTACGACGAAGATGGTCTGGAGTTTTACGGATAGCGTAGATGACGCGATGCGTTATTCGAACGGAATTCTGCTTACCGTCTACCCGCCTCCTTTTGCGGTCTGGGAGTCGATCAATTACATTACTACGCTATGGGATGACCCGAAGAAGACTGAATACATCTTCGCACCTGGATCGAAGTTCAAAGTACTGTCAATCGATCAAATAAGATATGAGGGGAAAGATATTATCGGCATTAGCCTGATGCCCGAGCTACCTGAAACTTCCGGCATGCCCTTTCAACTTCTTCCGTCGTTTGTTTCTGGTATAAAATGGCCAAACATAACGTCGGTTCCTTAAATGGCCTGTGCTCTATATTGCTTATAGTTTAATTTCTTCATTCCGGTGTTTGGCATGTACATGTTCTTATATACCCGTGCATTTAATATTTGAATATAGTATGTTTCTCATTCCAATAACAACTAATGAAGTCATGGGGCAGTGTCGCGAAATCATAGCTTCCATGAACCTCGATTCCACTGATAAATATTGCGAATATTAACAGGTGGATAGATAGATCTCGTCATCTATGATCCGTCGAATTGTTACTCCGTCGATGCATGAGCATATGAGGCATCGATATTGGGTGGAATCATTCATCCGTTCGCGTTCACTATATGCAGAACTGTAAAAGAAATGCTATAGATATTTGCCCTCAACAATCTAACATAAGATCAGGGGTCTTGCACGGTATCCCGATTCGCGCTGAAATCGATTACGTTTCTTCGCGGATTGCTTTGTCGTCGAATCTCGACGTTTGAATGTTTTCCAAGTACCTAGGTATTCGTCGGACGTCGTCGCACAGGGTAAACTGGTCCGCGCGGCCAAATATCTTGGCGCCTACTAATCCCCTGTCGACCCGCCAACACCACCCATCCAACCACACCGTGTCCAATCTCGCCCTGTCCGCGAGCACCAACCTCGATACCATCTCCCGCGATAGCACTCGAAACCACGGATCCGACTAGCGATCGAACGCCAGGATGTCTCGTCCTTCCGGAGCTGGCTACGACGTTGTCGTCGAGGTGGACGATGAGGTTGGCTTTACCTTCCCGCGCGACGCAGTCGCATGCCGAGCTTTGGTGGTGACGTACGATGGGTAGCTGACGGCGGTGGGAGGGATAGGGCGATTTAGGGCATACTGATCTGGAGACCGGGCTTGACTTTCAAGGTACTGCTCCTCTACACCGAGTTCAATTACTTCGCGCGATCAAGCTGGTTTACCTTCGAGCTAACTTGTCCTATCTATTGACGTGTAGACTTTGGACACAATGACGTCCCGGCGGGCAAGATACCGTCAGACCAATCCCGTAATTCTCTCTCACGCAACTATACGATATCGCCGTTCGCACCCTGCCACAGTGAGGCTAATACGGCATTCTGATATTAGGCGGCTTCTTCTCCGGCGGCGCGTCCTCCTCGCGTCAGGACAATACCACAGCTGCCGGTCAACCCGCCGGCAAACGATACCTCTGGACCCTCTCATTCTACGCCCAATTCTTCAACGTCGACACCCCTGAAGTCCTCCGCCGCTGCTGGGCTGCCCTCTTCCCGAAATCCAACTTCCTAGACGTGCTCGAGGGCAACCCGGACCTCTACGGGCCCGTATGGATCGCGTCGACCGTCGTCCTTATGCTCTTCCTCACGTCGACGTTAGCCGAGTACTTTGCAAAGGTGCACGGCGAGGACGGCGAGCGGTTCAAGTATAACTTCAAGAGTCTGACGGGCGCAGCGGGGTTGGTGTACGGGTATACCGCGTTCGTACCCCTGGGACTATGGGGCGTGTTGAAGTGGTATGGAAGCGACTCGGCAAATCTACTGGAGTGCCTGAGTTTGTATGGATATGCGAATGTGGTGTGGGTGCCCGTGAGTATTGCAAGCGTGAGCCCAGTGCAGAGTGAGTGTTTACCTTATCCGTTGAAGTGTGTATATGCGTGTGCTGACGGAATGGTAGTATTGAATTGGGTATTCTGCGCGGTGGGGCTCACTATCTCGGCGATGTTCCTGTCCAGGAACTTGTAAGTTATTGATTGAGCTCTTTTTTACTGTTGGTGACAGGGATGGCAGCTGCTAACGGGGGTATCCGTGTCTAGGTATCCCGTTATCAGTGGGATAGAAGCGCAGACGTCTAAGATTGTTCTGGGGGTTATGTTGGCACTACACGGCGGGTTCGCGCTGGCGATCAAGATATTATTTTTCGCGTGGGTTGCAGCATACCATTTATCCGCAAGGGCATCAAGATTACTAACAGCGCGGTGTGAGACAGACACGCATCGGGAAAACCATTATAAGGTAGACATATTTGGGGGCATTAGAGCGAGATATTCTGAGGGTTTATGGCACTGTAGCATATTTGGTCTGTTTGATATCACGGATGACAGCGGTTGATAGCATGAGCTCGATGCACGTAATTGTAGTAAGTGGCATGAGGTTCCACGATTGAAGATACATAGGATGAATCACGATCGATGAGCGCTTAATGTGTGAAGATATAGCAGTATCTCAACATCCGCTGGCTGCATATGCTAGTTGTACAATCAATCTGGGCTTGATATTTACGCTGTGATACAGGCACCTTTATGCGAGTCTATACGATCCGTTAGTATAACTTGATCTAGGATTAAGAAGCCCCGCGTTGAAGTATAAATAGAGTGTGTGCGACGCGGTCTAAGACGAGTATAAGGTGGATGGGATGTATACCTCTCGATCAAGTGCAGTCCGGACGCGGTCTCGACGACGGAGCTCATCTCGCCGGGAGTCAGCGCGAAGGCAGCGTCTTCGAACTCCTTCTGCATGTCGCCCTTGCCAAAATTTCCCCTATAATCATCTCAGTTAATACATACCGCGGATAGGCACGTCACGGCGGATGAACGGCGCGAGATAGGTGCCGGTAACGCTAGGATGAAGCATACAGGTCACCACCCTTGCGGGCGCTCGAGCAGTCGCTCTCAGTCGACGCCAGCTCGGCCAAAGTCGTCATGCCGCCGCGAATCCTCTGCTCATGCCCAAGGATAATTGCCATGGCCTCTTCCTTTGAGCGTGTGATGGGGTCTTCCTTCCAGCTGGCAGGACGTCGGCTGCCTGCGTGTTTGACGAGGAGGTGGGCGGCGCGGATCTTCTGCTTCTGGGCCTGCGGGGCACTAGGCGCGATGGCTTCGGAGTGGTTGGCTGCCATGTAGGCTTTGAGCTTGTCCGAGTCGGTGTTGGGGGGAGGCTCCCAGCGGGACTCCTGGGTAGGCGGGTGGAAGTAGTAGGGAATGCCACGCGAATTGGACATGCGGATTTCCCACTGGGGGGGAAGGCCGGTGTCTGACATTTTAGCTGGGTTAACGAGACTGATGGCAATGTAGTCAACTGGTTCAGGAATCCGAGATGGAGGAGGCGATGGCTGTGAGGATCCGATGTTCGGGGATGATGATGTTGCTGTTGGATGGAGTTAGTGGATTAGCAATCTACGGGCGAGCTCGTTAAGCTGCCTGCGGTGGTATCGATAAAGCGGTGGCCGGGGGGCATGCAGCCAAGCGCCAGGCCAGATTGACGACACTACAGGAAAAAATTTGCAATCCGCAGCTGTAGAGGTGATCTAAATCGTGCTCGCGAGGTAGTAAATGTTGAGGATTGAGTCGAGCTAATCTGGCGTGAGGCCAATTGCGGGCCGCCGTTTGAGCTTGCGTGTTCTTAAGCGTAGATGCTGTGATTCATTTGTGCTGTCGCTAAATTAAAATTCTGTGGGCTGCCCTCAAACCGCACCTTCCAACTTCCCCACGCCGACAGGAGCTTCCCATCACCATCATCACCACCACCATCTCTGCTATCGCCACCCCGACCAAGCTGTCATCGTCATCTTATCTGCTATCATCACGTTCCCCATCATATCTTTCACTTGTTGATAGCTGTACACCGCTTCAGCTAGCTTGCTTGATCTGACGGACGCCCTGCTCCTTCCCACCCGCAGCCCGAGCAATCCACGAACCAGCTCCCAGCTCCACGCCTTCACCAATCACGGTCCGGTCTATCTACTACTGAACCTATACAAAGCTTCATCCACCGTAGCCCAGCCAACTGAACAGTTACCAGCGCCTCATCACCCTACCAACACCCCACCTACCCACCCCGCCACACATCGACACCGCCAACATGTCGTTAACGAATTGTCGATACTATGAGGAGAAGTACCCGGAGGTGGACAGCTACGTTATGGTCAACGTCAAGCAGGTACGTTCCCCTCGCATGGTAGCGATCCCTATGGTCTCGTTCAAAGCTCACTCAAAGTTACCTCTAGATCGCCGAAATGGGCGCCTACGTCAAGCTCCTCGAATACGACAACATCGACGGCATGATCCTCCTCTCCGAGCTGTCCCGTCGTCGTATCCGTTCCATCCAAAAGCTCATCCGGGTTGGCCGCAACGAGGTTGTTGTTGTTCTCAGAGTCGACAAGGAAAAGGGCTATATCGACCTCAGCAAGCGTCGGGTCAGCGCCGAAGATGTTGTGAAGTGCGAGGAACGCTTCAACAAATCCAAGATGGTGCACTCGATTCTTCGCCATGTCGCCGAGAAGACCAAGATCCCTCTCGAGGACCTGTACAGCTCGATATCCTGGCCGTTGATGAAGAAGTTTGGCCACACCGTCGATGCCTTCAAATACTCCATTACGTAGGTAGCCCCGTGACCATGTACACTTTGAGCCAAGTCTGAGTTCAACTCAGGTTCTATAACATCCGGGCTAACCGTGAATGCGCAATAGCAACCCGGATCTTTGGGACGAGATCACGTTTCCGAACGACACCGTCAAGACGGAGTTAATGACGTACATTGGCAAGCGTCTCACCCCACAGCCTACCAAGATCCGTGCCGACGTCGAGGTCACGTGCTTTGGTTACGACGGAATCGACGCCATCAAGGACGCCCTCCGTGCGGCCGAGGCCAAACACACACCGGATACCCCCGTCAAAGTCAAACTTGTCTCTCCGCCACTGTACGTCCTCACCTCGCAGTGTCTATCCAAGGATTCCGGCATCGCCGTTCTCGAGTCAGCGATCCAGGCCATCGATGAAAACATCAAGGCTGCGGGTGGCCTCTGCGTCGTCAAAATGGCGCCAAAGGCCGTTACCGAGAGCGACGAAGAGGAACTCAAGAAGCTGATGGAGACACGGGCTTTGGAGAACATGGAGGTTTCGGGCGACGAGTCGGAGGGCGAGGTTGGCGATGTCGCGGGTACCGATGAGTAGAGTTCATTGGAGCTTGCGACGGAGGGGCAACACCAGTCCGTGGGTCCGAGAGTCGCCTTGTCTGAGCACAAACCGCTATCGCCGAGTGCGTCTACGGTGTCTGAGAAACCTGTTCCAGTTACCGTAGCGGACGAAAACGAGGACGGTGACGGCGAAGACAGCGCAAAATAAGAGGGAGGTCTTGAGCTTGAAGCTTGAAGCTTGACCGCTACGGGCACATGCTTTAATTTCTGCTGCTTAACCCTCCAACCCACGGCCTGCTGGCTGCTTCATGACTAACTGCCTTGTTTTTTCTTTTCTTTTCTTTGTTTCCTTTCTCTACGAGCAATTTACCATGTTGCCGTGTACTGTACCATCTGTGATCCGATATGACCTCCCTTTCTCTTCCTCTTTTCCCTTCTGCCTACTTTCTTTACGTTTTCCCTAGCTTTCTCAGATCTCGATGTCATTGATATTTGCTGGATGCTGACTGGCTGACTGACAAAAGTTATTGGCTGTTTTGCAACATGCATGCACGAGAACGGTGTTGATTGACTTTGTGTATTTAAAAGATTCACGGCCATGCAATCCCTTTCTCTATTCTTAATGAATCCGCTCGACTGGTTGCCACTGAGTCGAGCGCGTACGCAATATTCTTCCCAACCTCGGTAGCGGTAACATGCAGGACGAAGACGTCCACGCTAGGCCAAGATCGAGACCGGCCGGTTGGTCGAAAATTAACAATACAATGACAGCGCAGAAGTCCTATCCCAGCAACGGCGATATCGATGGACGGAATTCTCTTGGCGTGTTCCGCTATCCACCAAACGGGTGAATTAAAGAACGCCTCCAACGACGCCACTCGCACTTAGGCCAATCATGGCGCTGGCTGGGCGAGCTAAGACTTCTGGTGAGTAAGGAGGGAGCGAGCGGGTCGCGGTTGCACATGCAATTGCACAAGACGGCACAGGTACGGTGCCATTGAAGGGAAATGCGAAGCTTGGGAAAGTGTGAATGCGCGTGCCGTGCGGCTGACGGTGCACGGTGGCAGGAGGAGGTGGTCTTGTGGAATGCAGCGTAGCGTACATACATAAAGCGGCATCGTGAGGCCCGCCCAGGCCGGGTGGATGGAGGGTTGCAAAAAAGATGCAGTGTCCGGATTGCATTCCCCTACCTTGCCCTCTTTGAATGCCTCCTGTCACTAGTCCATCGACGGCCATCGTTACTTCTTCCATCCATCCAGATCGGCGTCCCTGCGTCTGATAGATGGTGATTCCACATCTACCAGCATGCTCCGCCGCCCTCAACTTCCAACAGCTCCAACGCACGAACTTGTGTCCGCTGAACCCCGATAACCCTCATGTGCATGTGCATGTCATGAACGGCACGACGGCTAGACTTCACGCCAGCGACTACACCTCCGCCCTCCCCACTACCGCCGCCGCCCAGGTTGTCCTCCCGGTGCTCGCCACCGCCGGCATCTACCTCCGCTTCCATGTCCGCATCGCCCGGAAAATACCGCTCCGATGGGACGACTTTATGATCCTCCTCACGCTGCCCTTCACGTGGACGCTGTGGGCCGTCTGGCTGTACGCGACCACATTGATCTCGCACATCTCGATCCTGCCATCGCCGGGTAGGGCGAGATTCCTGCTGCTGCTATGGATTCACGATCTGATCTACTTTCTGGGCGTGACCGTGCTGAAAAGCGCGGTTTTGCTGCTCTATCTCCGGCTGTTCGCGAAGAGTGCACGCTCGAAACGCGTGCTGTACATTCTGTTCGTCGCGTGTATGGTGCAGTTCCTGATGCGACTGGCCAAGATTCTGGTCCTGTGCTTTCCGCTGCACGATATCTGGGATGATCCGGGGCGTTGCGTCGCGCCGGAGGACGGCCGGTATCTGCACCGCCGGTCGGTGATCACCGAGATGCTGGGCCTGGTGACCGAAGTTATCATGGTGGTGTTTCCTGTACCGGCCGTGCTGCGGATGCGGCTTCCGTCGGTCGGCAGGAAGGCGGCGGCGGTCGCGGGGTTCCTGGCTGGGGGAGTGGCGTGTGCGATGCAGGGGGTACGGGTGTATGTTGTCGAGGCCTGGGTTTACAAGAGCAACGATTTCGCGAGGGAGGCGGTAGCACCGATGTTGAAGCTATGCGCGGTGGCGGAAATGGGGATCGGGACGTTGGTGGTGTGCGTGGTGGCGATATGGGGGCCGATGTGGGAATGGGTTGAAGCTATTTGGCGGCGGCGGAGAGGAGATGAGGTCCTGAACGGAGAGACAGCCGCGAGCAGTGGAACAGAGGCGGACACAGCTGGGAAGAGCGAGGAGAGTCGGACGGGGAATGTGGAAGAGATATCGACAAGGAGTGCGGTGGAAGGAGTGTGATGATATCAGTTGGCGGGTTGTGAGTTGAATGCATAGCACCGGCGTTCGGGTTTGATATTTTACTATTGCTTCTGCAGATGCCAGTAGAGCGTGTGATGGATGAAAGCTTACCAGCGGGAGTTTGTTATACTATCTTTGTAATATTGTTTCTATCAGTTTGGACGATACTGGTCTCGATCTTTTCAGCAACGGAATCGAAGGTAGGATATGGAGCGCACAGCTATCGATGCTCTTGGTCTAAAATTCGAACTATCTTGCAAACTATCGATATATCAAGCTGTACACCGTAATGGCAAGGGATATGATTGATACTCAAAACATGCTTTGATTTGAAAGATGGAGCGCTTGGGTCTACGTCTCTGCGTACTTGGAGATATAAATTTACCACAACCGGCCTCGCGATACTGAACTCCAATTCTATCACCCACAGACTCCTCGCCTTTCTCCGTTTAACTACATTTACACTATATGCACCGTTTAGTTCATGAATCAGCTATATCCACATATCTTAGAATTTTTATCGGAAGTGGCATGTGTATTTCTGAAGAACGGAACACGCAGGTGTGTTGGATTTCAAATTATCGTCGTGTGTAACGTATCTGGGGGTCCAAATCTAAAAAGATAAACGTGGGTCTGCAGACTCAAGTTGACCTTTTTTCCGCTGACTTGACCTTGACTTTTATACGGCCCAGAGCTATAGAGGATATAATATATACTTAAATTGAGATAGCTGAGGGAAAATCGCAATACATGTCAACTATCTGTCGATCTTAGATTTCCCAGGCAGTTCCCTCACTCTCTCGACATGTATGCGTGCATATATACACACAATCATATCTGCGTACGAATTTGTTTTCATAGCGCAGATTTTACCCATGTGGCGTGAGGATGCATGGTGCTAATGTTATGCACGAAGGCTCTTCAGACATGCCTACAGTCCAACCATCGCGACGTCTAGCTCTCTCAACGTACAAGTCTGTTGTCCGAAAGTCTGCTACCCAAGCTGCCTTCCTACAGGCCTACCCGGTGAGCGGGGCCATACAACTACCTGCAAGCGATCATGCGAGCTCGTAAGGTGCGAGCTGTGCCAGGCTCCCCGACGCTGAATCATCGCGACGTCAGTCAGATACCACCACAGGGTAGTCTCGATACTACTTCGAGTAAGTGTCTATTGAGCAACTGAGCCCTCAATTTTAGATATATTTGGAAACCTTCCCCTTCCGACTCCAGTTTACCGTTCGCTGGTCTCGGAGATACCACGAGAGCCCTCTCGCTTTTAACTCCGTTATTACTCCGGTTTTATAAATTTATTCCCAACCCCGCCTGGTTAATCAAGCCTGCCGGCGGTGTGCATCGAAATTTCTTGCATGATGCTAACAAATTAATGCCACCGCGACAAAAGCAGATCACGAAGAATCGCCAACAGGAACCGTAGTAGCAGCAAACGGCGCACCGGTCAAAAACGGCAGGTTATCCGCCCTAAAGGATATCATCATACTGGCCGTCATAGTCTTCGCAATTCACGTCTACTTCTACATCAGATTCCTCTCCGACACCGACTTCTCCGCCGAGAAGGTGGCGCGATTCCAGGAAGCGTCCGATCTCTTCCTCGAAGGTCTCACGTTGATCCATTTCATCGGGCCGGGTTGGCTGCTACTCGTTAATCCGGTGAAGTTTTTTGCGAAACTCTGCCAGTCGCGATGGCTGGTTGCACGGAATGCGATGTATTTGCTGGTAGTGCTGGGGGTGGCTCGGTATGTTGTTTGGGTGCTTGTTGATGCATGGCTGGACGGCCGGAGTATCTTTCAGTTTGAGTATCGCGTACTACAGCTTGATTTGTAGGAGTTTCAATAGAGGTCTTCGGTAGACCCTAGCTCGGTGGTACACTGGTGAAAATAACCTGCGTCATGAGCAGTCATAGTTATAGGGTATATCATCTTGTGACTCGGGTAAATCCAGCTTCCAGGTATACAGCATACATACCTCCTCTTGATCTTGACGACCGAGATACATTTTTGTTCGGACCTGCGCGTCTAAAAGTGGTATCCAGTGCTAACTAAGAAACCTGTACAAGCTATTGTATCGGTTTCAGTCGCGTTATCATGCAGCAATTTGCTTTTTCTGAGCGATACTGCTCTCTTCACAATCCAAGACCACAGATCGAGGATCTGATGTTTACATCCAATATCAATTCCCTATTCAAAGGAACTCTATGCCTTTCTATCAGACCGTATGCAGGATATTAATTTCCTTCAGGGTACTCGTGTAGTACAATACCAACGTTATAACAGACGGATACTATTTGTTTGCTTTAGCCCGCAAGGCTGATCCTTAAGGGGCAGCTTCCTTGGCTCTGCATATGAATCCTGTCTCGCATTTTGGCTATTCACAAACTTGGCAGGTGCAAGAGTATGTCAAGTGGCACGCACATCGCCTTATATAATTGTCCAGCAACATCTGGTTGCGGAGCGCAGTGTCCGGACGCATATGGCATTCGTCATATCTGCCGCCCTATTGTTTAAATCCCGTATCACTTGGTCATTGCATGTAAACACGAATGTTTCGACCCTACGATTCGATATATCTTGATTCAGTTCGACCACCGCCATTATATATTCCTCAAGACGCGTAAACTCGGGATAGATTTATAGAAAGATGTCGGATCAATCTACGCAGCCGCTTCTGCAGCCTCCTCCTCCTCCGCCATATGACGGAAAGGGTAAGGACAAAACTTCGTGGTATAATAATGGCAGCAACAGTCGGAACTAACAGATTATGTAGCTACCTATTCATGGCCGTCTGCAGCGAGCGAGAAGGACCCCGAGAAGCTCCTCGAAGCCGGTGGGTCAGATCTCGAGAATGGCGATCCGTCGACGCCTTTGCATTTTCGTAAGTAAAGTTACCATCCGCTGCACCATTGGACTCGGACGCAAATTGTCCAAGTGGAATTCGATCCAGTCTCGCATTCTATAACTACATCACAGATGTAAGTTTGAACGAACAAAGCTAACATCTTACCAGCAAGGCTAAGGGATCTTGACTTGCCGCTGAAATTTCACATCCTACGGGCGTTCCTGCTCACGTTCTTCTTCGGGAGCATCGGTTCCAGCATCGTAGGCGTCTACGCTACATCATATGCCGTGTCTGAAGCTGCTAGATTGACCTTCATTATCTGCTGCTACGCCCTCTCTGTGACGGTGCTTCTCTGGACTTTGACGGTAGCTTACAGCAATCCGGCGCAGTATTTTGGCAGTTGGCGGCGGACCATCATATTGGTGGGGTATGCGGGGTTCGTCATGTGGTCGATCTATGACTCGGTGTGTCAAGAGGTTGAGTGGGTGGTACTTCCCTGAGGCGTGGCACAGAGGGCTTGATGGAGCGGTGTATATCGCGATGTATCGATGTGGTTTGAGATGTACGGATAAATGGGCATACTTGGATGACAGGGAGGACAGAGAAAGGCACTTCTGGATTAGAGTTAGATCGTGGAGTTGAATCGGAGAATGGTAACCTTGGGCTGCATACCTAATTTCGCCTAGGAACACCTTGTGAGCTTGTGAATATGGTGTACCTGGTATGTGCACGCTGTGCTGAGGTTATATATCTACAGCTTGTTGTCCATGTTAACGTTATGACGTGCAGGCGCCGCGGCAGCAGATGGCGTTGACGCGGCGATTGCCAACGACTTCTTCTGCGCCGGTCTCAGAGATTATTTCTCTATCGATGAGACCTCCCCGGTGACCGATCTCGATACCCTCTTACACCTGACACCGGGCCACCTATCTGGAACCAGAAGCAGTTACGGTATCATCGACCACCGACCAGACCCGCACTCTGAACCTCAGCATCGACCATTGCATCTACGCTAAGCATACATATCTTTCGGCATGGAGAAGTCCAATCGAGTCATGGGGCACCTCAATCGATTTGTTGAGCAAAAGCTCAAGCCAATCTTGAGTCTACGATGTACGTGCTATACATAGCAATCTAACCTTTGAATTCAGGTGCTCTGACCATTTTCAATGATCATGGCTTACGTTTGTATAGCTGCATACGAGGTGATGGTCTCGCACAGGCTCTTCAAAGATCCGAACGACCCTATTACAGAAACTTCAGAGCTTGTTCTATCCGATGGGACTCGCCTGAAAGTTGTTTATATATTCGGCGGACCTGCAGAAGACGCATCCAGCGGTACGTATAGGTTTCAAACCGAACGGCATTTGGGAGTATTTTCTAATGGGACCAACGTTCTGAAGGACCCTACGGTACAACCTGCCTTGAGCTTCATGAATTAGCCACGAACTTTCTCTGCGACTACTATATTCGGATTCGTGGGCTCCTGGCCGCGCTATATTTCAGTGTCGAGGCTGCGAACGATATTGCAGGGGTACAGTCCGAAGAACCGTTCTCGGAGTCGGTAGCCTTTCTTTTCGGCTTCCTGGTTCGCTGGTGTATCCATGCAACGATCCAACAGCTAATTTTCAGGCATGTTCTGATGTGTCATTATCATTCGCGCTGCCTCGTGGTTACGTTGCTTATGGTCTTTGCTGGGTTTTTGATCAGAGGGATGACGTTCTATCTCTTCGGGAGCGTGGAGGTTAAGAAGGATGCTCAACTGGGTGTTTGAGCCTGGCAAAGATAGATGTTATATGCATGCTTGCTTATGGCCAGCGATATGTTTTCTTATTGTTGTTGCGATCGATATCGGTATTGATCCTGCAGTCGGTTTAATCCTGTATGAAGCTTCATGAGGCACTGGGAAGCAAGGATGAAGGAAACTGTAGGTACGTCAAATTATTTCTGCTGAATCGAACAAGCGAAACCTCGAGAGCCCAATTAATCCCTTCCTTGATGGCTATAGAGTCTTAACAATACTCTGTTTTTCTGACCCATGAACCAAACTGCTAGAGCTATATCGGTCTTAAATAGTTGCATGCATAGAACCGAATAATATCACAGGCGTATGAATGCATGTAGCTATACCTATACACGGGGCTTTTTTTATACGTGCTAACAATACCTTCAGTTGCTCTTATAGTAGCATACTCGGCGGCTGGTCCGGAGACTAGTAGCATATTTGGCTAAGGCGAGATATGCTTAGTGAATGAATTACGCCAAGTTCCCTCGTGGTTCGAGATAAGGTTGTCTCGTATGAAGATACGTGACATAAGTGTCCAACTTTGTCTTGACCTCGACGGTTCGTTGATTCGACCGGACGTGCAAGATCTGACGCAAATGAGCATCAAACGGTTCACCTGAGATACTTCCTTACTTATTCAAAGTACGTCTGCGCGCATGCGGTTGATTCAGGGGCTCGGGATACTTTGCGATCTGGCGAAGAAAACCATATAAACGAGAGTTTATATCTATGGTATTATTCTTCCTTCCATGTAAGGCGATCCCATGATCGATCGATTCTGACTATCTATATTGATATACCAACAGAGCTCCCTGTTATTTCTTAAGAGGCAATAATTCGAGTTTACTGCCTAGGTATCATGCCAATTATATATTGTATATCGCATCACTCTGCGTGCATATAAAACAGTACAAATTCATCTCATCACCATTATAATATATATCCTACCCCTATATACCACCAATTGATGGTATACCAACAACGGGCCTGTTATAGCGTGCCACCCAGTACCCTCCTTAAGCTTGGGGTTACTCACCTCAACGGTCTCCTAGTAACGTAACACTTGACGATACACCGTTAACCAGACATGTCGAAGCAAAGCAAGGCCAGCGCCAGCTCAGACAACTTCCTCGCCCGATGGGGTCCATGGGGTAAGATAAGCCCCCAATAATGCTAATTCAGGGCGAGCTTCTTTGTTAACTTGTATTTCTACCAATAGCTTTATGGACGATGCTCTTCTCACACTGGGCCATTGATCACCCGCTCAACTCGGCCAATAATGGCCGTATCGTTAGTAGGTCATCCCGGAGAGCCGCACGACTCCCTTTTCAAACACCACATAGGACGAAATGGCACCATCGAATTTGCTACTAATGCCATTTTGCTTTCATCCAGTTATGTCATTTTTCACGAGAGGGTCAAAGACGCTACCGCCCCCATCTGAGGAAGAATTAGAACAGATGCGGACTTCCGCCACATACGCATACGTGTACGGATACGCCACCGCGGTGGACGTTTGCAACAAAAACAACATCTGCCTATTGAGCAACTGGCTCCCGGTTCTCATAATCTTCCTGAGCCATCTGGCGGCTACCTACTTCGATACCACCGTCTGGGCGAACCATGCTGTAAGGGTCTCGTGGTCTATGGTCTTTCAACTCACGTTGTACTGTTTCTATATCCTGAACGGCCTCTTCATTCGGCACTGGGAGAACGTAGGGAGAGCACAGGAGCATCAAAGATGCGGTAAGCTCATGCGTGGTGCCGCACGGTTGCTTTGCGTCATACGGCTCGGTTGGATCTTGTGGTGCCAGGACGTCTTTACGGTTGGACTTTTGAAGGACCTCCCCGAACATCTGAAGCAGATCCCCGGGCTTTCAAAGCGTCTGCTGTTGGCCATAGACGAGCGGATATTTGACTGGGAAAAGACGCTATGGTGTTTGTTTATTTGTGATTTGTTCCGAGCGTTCCGAGGTGACCGTCAAAGATGCAGAGAACTGTGTGTGGCTTGATGTGCGCCTTTGATATGCACGTCGGCGCAAATCGGTACAGATTACATGAATGAATACCTCAGTGTAGGATACCCAGATGCATCGACCAGTGAAGGGCTTTCAGGCTCCTGAGAACATTACTTCTCCTCTACGTATGCGCACCCATCATCCTCACACAAACGTAAGGCGAAATTTCCAATCCGAGGAGCTTAGGAGCTCGACTTGAACTTGACACTGCTCAATCATGGGTACGTAAATATCATTGTTGACTCATATATCCGATCCCTAGTAGTATTCACGCCGGCTAATGCGTGGCCATAGGGTTCATGAGGGCGTTCGAATGGCACTGGAAGCTCGTGTCCGCCGGTAGTGGTATGACTATCCATTACATCCTCTTTGCTAGATTCGTCATTCACCTACCGATATATCAAAGCTTTGATCATGGCATTTGCTTAACACTGATCTTGTTACTTGTAGCGCACCCAGAAATCATCAGGAGAGATGCGCCTCCAGTGTTCGTCAGTGCCGATATGACGGTGGCCCAAATAGAAGTTTACAGGAGACTCTGTCAGACTGATGTCATTGTTCCCACGACGCGGTTTGTGAGTCGCACCATAGCGCTCATCATCTTGGATCTCATTCTGCCCGACGGACCACTGTACATGATACCCAACTTCTGTTATTTTCTCTGTCTGGTCGAATACTTGATGAGGATGTCGGACGCGTTGAAGATTCAAATTGTAACTGGAGGTCACGGAAGGCATGGAGTTTGCCTGGATATTGCCATTCTGATAGCTATTGGTATTCTCAGCCTTGAGCTGCGGACTGGATTGGGCCGGAAAGCAGTACTTCCGTGGGATCTACGCGGTAAGCTGGATGGGTACGGAGAGCTTGAGGGGTTTAGGGTGGAGCAAATGGCTGGGGATCACTAGATCCTGCGAGTCACGCACGAAGAACGAATGGGTGTTCTGTACGTCTGTGATGGGGCTCATCTTTGGTATATGGGTTCTCTAATCAAGTTTTGAGGTGGGAATGGTGCATGGGAGCTCCTGTGATTGCCAGAAGCAGCATCTGTCTAAAGAGTTGGAGACAGGAGAATTCCTATGGAACAGAATTTCAGCTTCTATGAGGGGTTCCGTGCTATGTTGATTGCTGGGAGGATTAGTCCTGTGCAGTGAGCTCAGCTCTATATGGTTCTGGACGCTTCTTGTTGGCACAGCTGTAGTATAAATTAGAGGCCAGACTTCTGCTCGTCGCACCTATCTATCATCCTTACATCTTACACCCCCCACCCTAGATCGAAACGAGACACTGAACGCGATGATCTCTCACACCGTACTTCGTCTCTCTTAGCATGTTCATGGCACGCGCGTGGCCACGGCTATCCGACCCACTATGGACAGTGGACATATTACACACAAAATTAAGTACTTGCCCAGGTACTTACTAATTACTTATATAGCTTATGTCATCACACCTGCTCTCTATACCATGGAACGCAGAATCAGTCCTTTATATCGAAGCTAAACTATGCTTCGTTACGTGTTGAATGTTAACTTCAAAAGTTACATAACGTCATGACTTCTTCCTAACAGACAGCTTATGTCCGCCACACTTTATTTTGGATATATCACCAAATGCTGCACGATCGAAGGGGTCCTATCCGCCCCGTGATCACTACTATGAAAGGCTGTCTAATATATCTGAGCAACTACGAATCACTTACAATAACCCCGTTCCGCACACCAGCGGATCTCTATATAACCCGCAATGTCAATCTTCAAATGGCGAAGAAGGCGTGCAAGCCTCTTACGCTCGCTCAGAGTTAATACCTAAATATGGAACTTCCAGTTTTAAATGCACAAAGATTAACGAACTGGCTATCCTTACGAGACAAACCCTCGGTCTTGATAACTTCCATGTTCCCAACGGCACCAAGTTGCACTCAGTCAATTGTCATTCACCAGAGGGAATCACGAATACTGAACTCCAAAGTTAACCGACCAAATCACCTGCCTGCCCATATATGGAAAATATCCTTTCCATCATTACAAACTGCATCGAGCATGTGGTTTCGTCGTTATATATCAAAGAAAAAATGTTGATAATACAGCTTAACATATGCATACGTATGTGCTTTGAGGGTTCTGCCAACTACTAATGAGTATACGTATCTGGTATTTAGCAGCAATCAGGCAATTAGAGGACCTCCAGGATCACGATTTCGGACAAATTGCAAAAGCAACAGCTCAGATAGAATGAATACTTCTCTCACGGAAGTTGGAACGAAGGTCTTATGATCCACGATTTTCGAGGGAACAACGATCGCGACATGCTTAGCTCGATACAACCTTCAGAGCCGATACTACGAAACGCACCCATACAAATGTCGCCATTCATGCGTCAGATTCATGATCCGGTGATAACAGCGAAGGGTCTCTTTCGAGGATAACAGCCTCCTATATACCGTGCGTCTAGCTTCCGAAAACGGAAAACACCATGCTTCATGCATTGAAATCTACCGTTACCAGGCGATATATATATGTTCGCATAATCTGAACTTCAAGAAAGATTTATCTTCGGCAGCGAATATTATGGTAGTTTGCCATAGGGCCTCATGACAGTCATAGTGGTAGCATGAGCCGATTGGGCCGCTACCTGTATACATGGCCGTTCTCAATTTACGATCCAAGAGAGACAGAAAAGAAGATCAATATCATATAACTCATGCGTGTTCAAGGGCATTATTTCCAGCAGAGTGCCGCATCCAATCACTATCCCGGAGATTCTGATGAATCCCATCCCACCTATATAGCCCGAGGCAGTCCTCCACATGAATGCTTTGGAACCGCATGAGAGCTACTACATGTGACAAGACGCATTTCTTTCAATATACAGCGTAATTTTCCGATATTTTTGCCTTACAAATCTGGAGTACCACGAAATTGGAAGAACTCTAGGTGATTAGCCCCTTCGGGAAGTTTAATAGCTTGGGGTCTCATGCGTCTCCCAACGACCAGTCTCGATAAAGGTTCCGAAGTATTTTCAATCTCTATCATTAAACATGGCCTTGAAGAATTTTAAAACGAACGCTCTCACTACGATTCATGTCAAGGCATGTCAGAATACAAGGTCCGCGAAGAGGTCTTCGGCAGGACGAAATTATGACAATCGATTATCAAATATCTTTATATATAACGCAGGCAGTCTATCTCTCAGGCAGTTTAGATTCTCTAAGCCTGCCTTAACAGCTCTGATGCTCATAGTTCGAACCATTCATGTGCATTCAGTTGACTTAGCTAACTGAGTCTCATTTACTATACGAATTACCAACAGACAGTAGATGCTTCGCTTGGGTAAGAAATCTACGCTTGATACGCGCCGGAATATTGCCTATTACGAAACCGACCTGAAGGATTTTACAATTTAGGCTATTTCGAGGATGTCATTTGCCAGCTCCAGCTTTATAAACTTTACGAGCTATGATTAGCCAAGCTTTCCAGGCGTAATTGATGCTATGGAAGTGCCCGAGAATTAACCATAACCAAAAAGCTCATGGTTCTGGGAAGACCTATTCATTACTTAGTTTCGGCGAGAGACACTTCGGAAGACACTTGACAGTAACATAATCCTCAGCCCTGATCCCTTCATGCAAGCAACCAAACTGCGACTCCTGGCAACTTTATGGTAACAGTATAGGACCCGCATACATATGCTGGAGAATTTATTCCGGCCGCACGCAGTTGCCTTTGCAACATTTTCCTATCTCATAGTGTCGTTCTGTACGCATGCAACTGGCACAGGTCGGCCATCCCGGCGAACTTGGACAGTCCATGGCTGAATTCGCACGCATATCCTGCTGGCCGACCTGGGTAACCTGACAACTTTCGACATTTGTCATATGTGACCCTTCGAGAAATTATATCAGCGCGCATAGGTTTCTTCGCTACATGGCAGAGGGCCTCCTACTGGGTAGCTGGATACCGATCACCGCTCCAGTGCGTCGTATACAAACCGAGACATACCATGATAGCAGTCACGACCAAATGGCCAGAATCCATGATTATCATACGCTACGACCCCGGGGTGGTTTCCAGTTAGATGAAAACGGATATAGCTATATGAGGCTATGGGTACTGGCTCTGGCAGCCAGCGATAAAATCTACTTCCACAACCAAACGCAAAATCCTACGACGAAGCATACCATCGAACGACTCGCGACTCGACAGGCTCAACTATGTCCTATTTCCGGATTCCAGTAACATATGCAACACACATAGAGCTGTCACACAGTCAAAACACCATAGCGGGGTTCTACGAAGTAGCCACCGTAAGAAAAGCGATCGAAAAAATGATGCCGGGAAAAGCACCATCAATCATACCGATATCCCAAACCCTCAGCTAAAGTTATCGTGCTCATGTAGTAAGATTCTTCTTTACCTAAGTACTTATCTACACGTAGGCATATCATTGTCTTACAAGCTCAAGCTGGCGAATGACTATACGAATCACCATAAGTCAACTGATCGGTCTATCTCTTCTCTTCGACAGCCACCATTTGCATGGAGCCGTCCTTCAACTGTGTGAAGTATTCATTAAGGATACGGAAGCACAAATGTTTGTCCATAATGCATCCGCGGGCAGACAGTTGCAAGTGCATGGGAAGATTACAGCTTTTAATACTTCGGCGGATACAAATCGCTAACATGGACACTTTCGACGTATCCGGATCCACAATTTATGACATATTCCCAATGCCTGCATTTAGCATTCGCAAATTCTTACAGCTCTACATCCGACGATTCTCGACGTGTTATATGCCCAACATTCGTCGAACCTCCTGGATGCAACTGCCAGACCCAATTCAGCTATGAGTTTTCCAGCAGACTTCACCTACGACAAGAGAATCCGCTTTAAACATCTAATAAACATACGTCAAGTACCGAGACGCTGAATCATGCAGAAGCACTAAAGCACAAGACACAAATATATGATATCCGCGACAACTTTGAAGTGATCACGAAGAGTATACGAAGCTGACGTAGGTACAGCCAGAGCTAGAAACACTCTTCTATTACCGAACATGCAGATTTGATACACAGAGCGTTATCACAGACAGTACGATGAGGATTTCATCAATCCTCAACATTCAAGCAAATGGCTTTCGACGATACATGCACTTGACAAACTATATACATACTTGGCTTAATCGAAAGACACCAAAGAACTCAAGGAGAGCCAAACGAATGAGATACTCTACTACTCAGACAAAGCAAACTGCAGCTGTGAAGGATGCAGCGAAAAATACCAACAAGGCATCAAACCGGCATGCAGCAGATTCATCTTCCAAATCTCGAAACCGCAACCAGTATCAGCCATATCCATACTCCTCTATGCTACTATAAAACCATTGAAATTACTTCACCTCGTTTACGAGCAACAGTTTTAACAAGCATGAATTTCCGTCACCTGCTACAAGAAGAACAATATTCATCAGGTTTACACACGACGCTAGCAACCAGTGCACTTCAAGCGAAAGTTTTCCGGCTGGACGCTTATATATCCAAGCAAAAAACCTATGCATCTGCATACTGATAGCGCCTGCGGCATGCGGAATTCTTGAACTGAAATCATGGGTGCAGACACACACCAAGTCATGACCTATTCACCAAATATCTATGACCGAAATGACAATAATGACCCATGAGTACCGTTGATCGATGGCTACCTGAGCCAACAGCATGCATCAGCGATGTGAAAGTTCCGGGGCAGAAGCACTTGAGAAGAAATATTTCAAGCATATTCGGGTCGCCGGGCCATGGCCCAGCGAAACCGTTCAACCAACCTTAGCATGAATTCACAACGGCCACTACTATATATCTCTCAAACGTGCCTCGAGATGGATATCGCGGCTACTTTTGACGAATCATAGCATATATATGCATTCCAGCCAGTATATAACCTGGGCTCTAGGAATACGCAACTCCGACATCTCCGCACCTCTCGTCTCCACGCCTCTCACCGCGGTACCGAGTCGCAAAGCAAAGCCCCAAACGCCTACTAATCCTCACTCGTCACTGAATACATGCAGCCAATACATCAAACCAATTATGAAACTGCCGAAATAATCGCGAACAAAAAGGAGGACCCAGTTCGAAGATGCTGGCGAGATCCTAAAAGCGATTTGATATCGACTTTCTAACATCCAGCTATCCTACAAATATTACTTTTGTTAACTGTATGCATCGGTCACTCTCTGGGACCGACAGAACCTTACGTTTCAGCTTTGATAATAGTCGTCTCGAATGCTCTTATATACGTACAGTCATGACACATTTCGCATTCCCTTCGAAAACCTCACGGCAGATCCCTATGGAGCAATTCTAATTAATAACATTTGGAGCCTCCTTGCAGCTGGGTCGGCGGAGTACGCGCAAAAATATGCCAATAATTCTAACAATATATCTGCGGATGTTATACTACAGCCTAATCTTATGCGCTACACTCCGCTGCCCTCACGGCTGTCTTAAACTTTTTTGTTTGGGCTCCCGGCTCTGCAACCCTCAATATACCCTCAAGCTATCGATTCTGGACAGTGTATGCTACTGGATCCTAAGCATTTATCACCAATATCATGGATACGACCATTCCATTGATACCCTGTGCAAAGACTCGATACAATTATACATACGTCGAAACAAAACCGTCATTCGATATAGATGTGGCAGTTGCCAAACTTTTATGGCACAGGGTGTTGTATAAATAGTCGTCCTACGGCATGCCATATGTACTACACCCTGTGCCACAAAATATTTCAAGCAGAACCTAAGCTATGAACAATAACGGTTACCGATCCAGCGGAATACTTAATACAAACCTCAGGCGGCAATGTACCTGGAATCGAAGATAAAGGTATCACCTGGAGAACGAACTACTCCATGGTCAAGACGCTAAAACCACAGAAATGGCGTCCCCGCATGCATCTAAGCTTGAAGAACAACCAGACGGTGTAACAACAGTTTTCGCATGAGATCTTAAGTTGACATTTCACGAAGTCTTGGTTGAAGTCGTATGGACCTTCTACAGCGATCAAAAAGACCAAAGAAGCAAGGAACCATGCATCATTAGCCAGGAATGCGACAGCGTCACATCTACGGAAACTTATCGACAATGCGTACCTACACCTAATGATCCCACCATCCTCATATTCACCTTCAAATGCATGTTTCCTATGGCATGTACAAGCACACGAGGTTTACAGAGAAGCTATGAGCATACGCAACCTCATCATGCACGTCATCTAGCATGCACCGAAAGGCTAAGAGCACGTAATCAGCCGGCAGCAACATGAGCAACGATCGAGCACGGTATCACTCGATCAATTTAAATGTCGGCGACATAAGTAGTGGCGACCAACGCATGTATGCAGCACCTCATTATATATATCAGCAGCGTGCAAGTACGAATATCGAAGTCCAGCGGCTCAGACACACAGTTCATGTGTTCCCCAGTATTAATTCACCAGAAGTACGCCTAAAGACTAAATACCCACATCGATGGCCTCGAGCACGACGGGTGGTCGCCATATTAACAGTCCCTTATGGCTTCCACAGCTTAGAAGTCCCGCAGTCACGCTACGTTGCGGCAGAGACTGTGGGTTGGAAAATTATCCAAACTGTCCCAACGATAGGATAGACTGCATTGGCAAGCTTCTGTCCTGAGTATATGCATACTCTTCTGTCTCCTCAGCAATTCAGCACTCGCAGGGTCATGTCGATATCATACCGAGCGAAAAAAAAAGCAGCGCTCGAACATGTTGGTTTCATTCACCAGGTGTGAAAGAGATGCAAGCACATCAGCCATAACAATCACAACAGTAGACGCCCTCCATGAAATATATCAAAAGCCAGACATACGCCGGAGGTTGATGATATAATCGCAAACGAATTATAAATGTTTAACTACCACCTATATACACTCGTCTGCAGTGCAGGTGAGCAAATACTGGAATGTCCGACAATTGCACAACCGACAGGGGAAATTGGACCGGGCCGGCATGATGACAAAACAGAACAACCAGCGGATACAAGAACCTTATGGATTCAACACGACTTCCCGGATGAAATCTCTCGCAAGATCGATGGAACAATGGCGTAATGAATTCGCCGGGCCAGTTACTCTACAGTCTCAAGTATATGAACACTCGACTGAAACACTTCTTCGATAGCCGCCATGTCTCTTCTACCGTGTGATATCCCAGACGCATGCGGAATCGCAAAAGACGGCAATTGAGTCCCGTAACACACGAGCACTTGTCACAAGCCCATGGATCCAGCACACAAACACACCTACAAGCCCGCTATCGACCTAACTGTCCTATCACGCGACGAGCGAGAAGGCGGCCAGGGCAACTATTATGACCGAGAATCCGCACTCGACCATTGAAAGGTATCAAGACATGCAGCTTACAAACTTGTCTTCGCCGTCACTTTCATGTTACTTCGGAAATTTATTAATATATACGACACGAGCTCAATTTGCAGATAGCCTATGCTCCATCAATTTAGAAAAATAAGCAGATATCACTATGGACAAAATGGCAGAGTCACCAAGAAAATGGTAAGGAAAGGGTTGGTTTACGACACGAGCGAAGGAAAAGGTCATGTTATAATCACTTATGACTTTGCGCTTTCAGACATGCTATCACCTGTATATTAGAATATGTATATAGCAGCCATCTCACTCCACACCAATCCATTTCCGTAAATATACATCCATCACTTGAACGTAAACACAAAATCGGGATCCTCAACCAAGGCCCTGCGATCCCACAACCGCCGCCTAACAGCATGCACCCCCTCCTCCCCACTCTCCGCATCCACCCGCGTCATGGCCGTCCGAATCAGCTCCCATCCCCTATACCGTCTTTCCCCCCACGGCTCCCCCCTCGACCGCTCGATATCCTCCTCCCGTGTCCGCACATGCCACCCGTTAACATCATCGCATATCGCAATCTTGTACCCGTCATCGGGCCGGTACTCATCCCATGGATCCCGCCCATTCGCAAACGCGATCCACCGCCGCGCCATGTCTGTTGCCTGGCGGGTGTAGAAATTGTCGCGGTGGGGTGGAAAGCGCTCCTTGAAAGTTAGGAATTGGTAGAACATTTCGACGAAATGGTGGCCCGTGACGAAGGAGAAGGGGGTGCCTGGGAATAAATTCGGCAGGTTGAACTGGTAGCGGAAGACCTTTCGGCGGCGGGTGGTACTATCAGTAGTGGTGGTATAGGCGGCGGCGAGGTCGTGCGCCATTTGGTCGGTTGGTTCTTGGAAGTAGATGTCGCCCACGAGGTACATTGCGCGCATGTAGAAGGCGACGGGGTCCATGTATTCGTTTTCGTCGGGCGTGATGTCGTACGCTATTAGTATGACGGCGGCGTCGACGGTGTAGACTGCCTTGAACAGCTTTACGAAGTGCGCGTGGGAGACTTCTTGGAGGAGTGCGAAGAGGATGTAGCCTTCGAAAAAGTCGTCGCCGACGATGACGGCGTCGAGCCAGGTGCGCTGCGCGGTGAGGGTTGTGTGGTTGGTGTAGGTTGGTAGTTTACCCGCGAGTTTTTTGAAGAACGTGCCCTCGGGACCGTAGTACGGTGGCATTATCGCGGCGCCGGCAGTGATATAGTGCTGCCAGAGGAGGTCCTGGTCGACGGCTCGGAGGGCGGTCAGCCGGGATTCCGGCGTGCCAACGGTCGAGGGTATCCCCGCGGCGTCCAGAAGGCGGGTGTAGGTTGCCTGCGCTTCGTCGAAGGAGAGGATGTCGCCAAACGTGGCGGTATTGCCGCTCTGCATCGCGCAGCGGGAGAACAGAGCCTCGTCGGCGAGGATGTGCATCGCGATGCTCATGCTGCCGGCGGACTCGCCAAACACGGTCACGCGGTCCGCGTCGCCCCCAAAGCCGGAGATGTGGCGGCTGATCCACGTCAGCGCCTTCCGCTGGTCGAAGAGGCCCTGGTTGAAGATGTCGCCGTCGCCGTTCGCGCGGGCTTCGTGGAGAATGTCGGTTGAGACTAGCCCCGCGAACGCGCCGAGACGGTACCCGATGCTGACGACGACGACGTCGCTGTCTTCGCGCGCGGCGAGCGCGGCGATGCGCGTGGTCTCGTGCATCGCGCTGACGTGGCCGGCGCCCTCGGTGAAAGCGCCGCCGTGGATGTAGACGAGCACGGGCGCGCTGTCAAGGTGGTTCAGCGCGGCGATGTCGCCGGACGAGAGGGTCTCGAGCGTGCGCCGGACGGCGGAGATGGTGACGGTCAGGCATTTGAATTCGTCGTAGCGGGTTGGTTGTTCACCCGGTAGGTTGGAGGGCTCGTGCGGGCGGCCGGGGCAGGCGAAGCCGTAGTCTGTGAAGACGCGGTGGGGGCGGTGGTCAAAGGTGTCCGGGATCGCGTCGAGGAGGACGGAGGGGCGGAAGCGGGCGGGGACGGTGGCGTAGGGGATGCTGCGGAAGTGGACGATGGCGTCGGACTCGGCGAGGCGGCCGGTGAGGGGGCCGAGGGTCGGATGGGCGTGCGTGAACGTCTGGTCCGACATCGCGATATCTCGTCGACGGCCGATATCGAGGTGTCATGGCGTTGGAGGCCGCTGGTGGCCATGGCCAGATACATGATGTCAACCCAGCAGCATCGAATCCCTGCATCGTCACCGGACAGCGATGGCGAGAGCTAGCGGTCATCCCAGTCGACGGCCGCCGTCGACGCCATCATTTATCCGCGGTGTCGCCTTCCCCGCGTACTGGGGTCGTCACACAGCGATGCCATGCGTATTACATCCGCCGACGTCTGCATCTCGAATGCGAATGCGCTTCCTTCCGATAAATCACCTACCCAACGAGTCAGCAGTATTCTTCTTTCGATCCGGTCAATGTACTCACCTCAGTGCTTCCTACTGATGCATGTATACGTACGCATCGCGGAGTTAGTGATAGAGGGAGACCCCGGACGGTGTTTGGACGTCGTCGGCTGAAATGACCCCTGCAAGCGAGCGAGCGAGCAGGCACCCGTGACGTCAGCCAGCCCAATGCTCCATATCTGCATGCGCACTGCACACTGCAGCCTGCAGATGGACAAACGAACGCGATGCACAGCGCCGGCCTTGGAAATGCTTCACACGAGCGGGGAAGTCTGAAAAGGATAAACGAGGAATGCAATGGAGCCCGGTGCTAGCGGCGCTGCTGTGCCGGGGAATGCATCCTTCCCATCCGCGCGCATTCGGATACTTCTTTGGTAATCCTTATATCCACCGCTTTCTATACGCCCACCTCCCAGCCTCTTCCACTTCTTTCCTTCTCCCCTTCATCGTCACGTCGTCCACCAATTCCTCCCTCGACGGCGACGACATATACATAAGTAAGTTGTAAGTAAGGGCGAGGAGAGGAGTAACTAAGAGATCATAAGTCAAGATGGTCGACATGCACAAGTTGCTGTTCGGGGTCTCCCGCGCCCACGCCCACCACCGCGGCAACCTGCCCCCGCGCCGCCGCTACGCCTCCGACGACGTAACGCCGGTCCACGACCCCAAGACGGTAACCCTCGTCGCCATGCGCATAAAATACCTCGTCGAAGAGACAATCCCCTGCGAGCTCGACGAGGAACAGATCATAAAACCCCATTCGCCAATCCTGACATCCGCGGTAATCGAGCTCACGCGCGACGCCGGCGGCGAGGAGCACCGGAACTGCGTCATCTACTGTCTTTTAGTCTGTCTGCAGTGGTTCCGACGGCAGAGTATCAAAGAACTGTACGACGCGGATCTGGGAAAGCTGAGGGCGCTGGCGTGCCAGATGCTCGCCAAGCGGATTATCGAAAGCACCGAGGATCAGGAGTATTTATTCCTAGAACTGCTGGTAAAGCGGTTCAGCCACTTGCAAAACGGCGAAGTGACGGACCCGATGTCGGCGATAGAGCGGGCGGTGGATTTACACGCGCTCGAGGTGATAGGATCCTCGGGATACCAGAAGTGTATTAAATACCTGTGGAACGGGTGGATGGTGCAGGACGAGCACGATCCGACGCAATTCGTCTTCTACAAGGATTTGACGAGCGTGCGGTACCGGACGCACGTTCATCCGGATCGATTGAAGGCACCCGTTTACCAGAACTCGTTCCAGATGCTCGTGTCGTTTGTGTTTTTGGGGATGTATACCGCTGCGATCAATACGGTGAATCCGGATGGGGATATCGATGTTGTGGAGGGGATCTTGTACGTTTTCACGGCCGGGTTCGTGATGGATGAGGCGGTCAAGTTTTGGAAGGTCGGGCGGTGGTATCTTGGCTTCTGGAACGTGTTTAACGTATGTCCTACATTCTCTTTACTTTTGATATACTATGGGTGGACTGGGCTAATGGGTCGGTGTGAAGTGCATCCTGTATGCGCTGCTGACGACGTCGTTTGTGCTGCGGTGCGTCGCGCTGTCGGAGCCGGTGGACAGCAAGGAGCGGGGCAAGTTTAACATTCTAAGCTACAACTTTCTCGCCTTCTCCGCGGTATGTCCCCTCTACTCTCTACATCTTCTGATGGAGGCTGACTGGTGGATATAAAGCCGATGTTCTGGTGCCGGATATTGTTATATTTGGACAGTTTCCGCATCTTCGGCGCGATGCTGGTGATACTGAAGCAAATGTTCCAGGAGACGTTCATCTTCTTCTCGCTGCTGATTATAATCATGGTGGGCTTCCTGCAAGCGTTCATGGGGCTGGACAATACGGACGCGGAGCAGGCGCCGCCGATGACGGCGTTCATCTTCCGGACGATGACGAATGCGATATTGCAGAGTCCCGAGTTTGATTCGTTCGACAAGTTTTCGCCGCCGTTCGGGATGATTTTGTATTATATTTTCACGTTTGTGATTATGGTGCTGTTGTTGAATATTTTGATCGCGCTGTTCAATAGCGCGTATGAGGATATCACCGGCAACGCCGTCGACGAGTTTATGGCACTCGTGAGTATTATATACCCGTGGATGTGTATGGACGAGGCTAATTTTTGGACAGATTGCGCAGAAGACGATGCAGTTTGTGAGGGCGCCGGACGAGAATGTGTTTATGCCTCGTGAGTTATTCATTCTATCTACTGATTGTATGAGAGATATGGCTAATGGGATGGTAGCGTTCAATTTGATCGAGGTGTTCTGTCTGGTGATTCCGTTCGAGTGGTGGATGTCGCGCAAGCAGTACGCCAAGCTGAACGACCGCGTCCTCGTACGTACCACCATACCACACTACTATTACATGTATAGATAAGAGGGAGTGCTAATGTGATATAATGGTAGGGCGTGATATATTTCCCGCTGTTGATGCTGTCGGCGTGGCAGGATAAGCGGAACGCGCGAATGATAGTCCACAACCGCGCGCACGGACAGCCCGACGACGACGAGCGGGAAGAATGGGAGGAGCTGGACGCCGCCGCGAACTTTGAGGAGAGCGAGTGGAAGGAGCGGGTTGAGGCGGCGGTGCCGAACGTCAAGGAGGATGTGAGCACACAGGAGATCAAGAAGGCGCGGGAGGAGTTGAAGACGTTGGTGGGGCGGATCGAGAGGGCGGGGGTTGTGGAGGAGGTTGCGGCCGCCGACGAGGCGCCGGATGCGGATTATTGATCTTTTACTACTAGTTACTGCTATTTTTGTGGATGTGCAGACTGGTCTATTTTCTTGGCGTGTGATGGAGCGATTGTATGAATTCGTTTACTCTTACTTTTATATTACTTGTATAATGCATTGATATGGTATGATGTGCTAGAGGGAGGTGTCGGAGAGGAGGAGTTCGACTTTTGCCCGGCGCAGGTCGTCGTAACTTGTGACGGCGTCCGGGTAGCCTGCTAGCAACAGGTCCATTTCGCCGTCCGTCATGCCGGCGAGCTGCTCGAAGGACCACTCGTCGCACACGCGGCTCATGAAGGCCATCCGCTGGGATATATCGCTTCCGGTGTTCCCCGGCGCGATACCGCGTAGTTTTCGACGTAGTATCCCCACGTTTGCGATCGCAGTTGCAATATTCGACGGGAGGGACTCGGCGATGCGGTCGCGGATGGTGGCGGCGAGACGGGGCCCGTTGCCGTTCGTCGAGACCATTATTTGTAAAGGGCCGGAGCGGTGGATGGCGCCGAAATAAAAGTCGCAGAGGCCGGGCACGTCGGCGACGTTGGTTGGAATGTTGGCGGCGCGGGCGAGGAGCTGGATTGTCGAGGAGACGGCCGGATCGTCGATTGCGGTGAGGAGGAGGGAGGGCGGGGGGTCGGTCAGGTCGGAGGGGAGGAAGAGGCGCGGGTGGTGGACTATTGATGCGGGGTGGGTGGCGAGGCGGTGGGCGATGAGGGGGTGGAGGGGCGGCGGGGCTATCAGCGTTATCGCCGTGGCGGAGGCGTTGAGCAGGTGGTCCAGGCGGGAGGCCGCTACCTGCATTCTCTACCCGTTAGTATACATACACTATTTACTAGATGATGCCGTGATGCATCATTGGATTGAGGGATAGAAGGAGGAGAGGGGGAGTACGGAGCCGCCGCCTACGAGCAGGATGGGCCTGTCGCGGGGCTGCCAGGCGAGCATGAGGGAGCCGCCGGGCGTGATGGGTGGATATTCTTCAGCATTGCCGTCATCTTTGCTCTCTTCATTCTGGGATGCAGCTGTAGGAGGGCCGTCGGGAGCGTCGTCGTCGTCGGGCATCGTGGCAATTGGCGGTGATAGTGCCTAGCTATAGGTAGTCGTGATGTTGGTGGTGGTGTTGGAAGTCATCTCGACGACGTCAGTTATCGATTACATCGACGACACCGCCTTCTTCATCACACCCCACGACGACGGTTCACAGATAGCGGCGGATAAGACGGGCCACGGCGATAACCATATCGGCGATGTCTCATCGATCGAGATACAGCTTCCCCAACGATACGATACAATGGACGGAGTGTTCTTGGCCGGACGCACGCCAGCACGTGAGCAGGCGCAGCACTCGCCGGTGGGAAGAAGGCACATGCAGCCGCCGGCTGACCAGACCAGACTGACCAGCCAGCCCAAGACGACAAGACTGAACAAGACCGCAAGAAGGCAGTTGGGCAGGGAAGAAGGCAGTGAGCAGGGGCCGCGAGAGAGCTCTGTCAGAGAGACACGAATGGCTGACATGACGCGGCCGTTTCAATCACGATTACAATCATCTTGACTGCTGTGGAAACGTGGATATACACATTCGATATATTACGTGACATCTGGCGATTGCAGCCGTGGAGACGCCCTCAATCGATGTGAATATCTCCGTCAGATAATCCACATCCCATCATACAAGACATCGACAGCAGAGAGATATCGCGAGAGACAGCGGGGATTCGAGAGAAGAGGAAGGAGTCTCCACCCGCGTGAGAAAGTGAGAGCAAGAGAGTTTTTCGTTGGCGACACGGGCGGCAAGTCCGCCAGATCCAGCGAAAATAACACGCCTCCCGTCCTCCTCTTCCATCTCTCTCTCTCGCTCTCTCTTGGACATCTCCCTCTCTCAAGATCTCGAACTCCCTCTCCTGGGCAGTCACGACAGACGACTGACAGACAGCATACAGGAGGTTCGTCTAGACGGTCTCTGGCAGCGGCGGGTGTATCCGTCCGGTGGCTGGACTGAATTAATTCTCCCGCCGGCGTCCAGCTCATCTCCCGCCCTCCACCAATCCAGACATCTCGACACCCTCACAACAGCTCCCCGCCATGGCGTCCGAGCCCGCTCCCGCCGACTCTCCTCTCCCTGCTAATACCAGTGCTGCTGCTGCTGCCACGAGCGCTTCTGCTGCCGGGCAGTCGGCGGTCGGGGAGGGCGGCACGATCGGGCTGCTCGCGGAGGCCACGCTGCTCGCTCGCGAGGCATTGGCCCAGAACGCGTCTCCCGCCAATGACAACCTCCAGCCACATTCCGCTACAACATCTCAACCTCACCCTCAACCTCAACTTCACTCTCAACTTCAACCTCAACCTCACCCTCACTCTCACCCCCAGATGGACGGACCCGAATCGCATCTTCCGACCGCTGCCACGCCTCCCCCGCGGACCGACGACCCGTCTCTAGCTGCGGCAGCCACTCCCACCGCCGTTGTCCCCGCTCCCGAGCCCGCCTCGACCCCCCGTGCCGCCGCCGTCCCCCCGCTCGCCATCCCCGACGGACGGGCCCCCGCCACCCCCGTCGACTCCCCGCCCGACGAGATGGCCATCTCCCCCGCCGTCCCCGTCCACCCGAACCTCGGCAGCAAGCGCACCGCGTCCGGCGCCATCAAGGCTCCCCCCACTTCCTCTTCTACCTCCCTCCCCGCCACGCCCTACCAGCCCGCGGCGCCCCTCGCCCCGGCCAGCGCCTCTCCCCGCGCCGGCCGCGAGCGCATCGGCGAGGTACTTCTCACTACTCTCTCCATACTACCATCTTCATAGTCTTTGTTGTGTGACGATGCTAACAGCCGACAGCTCTCCAACCAGCTGCGCTCCAGGCTCTCGTACGCCATGATCAAGATGCAGAACGGCCTCCAGGGCCAGTCCTTCGACCAGGTCGAGCACTTTATCGCAGAGAAGCGCCAGAACCGCCTCTCCCAGTCCCCCTCCATCGCCGCCGCCACACCCTTCACCGGTGCTGCTTCTTCCGCCTCTGTTGCCCCGTTCGCCGGAGCCGTCGCCGGAGCTGCCGCCGCCGCCCTCAAGCGCCAGACCTCCGCCGACAGCTACTCCGGCGGCCTCGGCATCGCCCTCCTCCCCTCCTCCTCCGCCCCACCCGTCAGCCCCCGCGTCACCCAGGCCCGCATCGGCCGGCACGCCCGGACCACCAGCGACCCCTCCGCCATGTACCTCGCCCCCGCCGCCAACATTGCCTCCCAGCACGACCCAAACTACTGGGTCAAGCCCCCGCCCTCCCCGCGTCCGTCGAACGTCCGCGGCACCGTCGAGGGCTCCCCCTCGCAGTCAGCCCAGGACTCTTCCTTCGCGGGACGCTTTCAGTCCTCCCCGCGACATCTCGCCCCCGCCGCCCCGATCCGCCACCACGGCGTCGTCCGGCACCACCACACCCTTCCCGCTCGTCGGGGTAAACTACCCCCGCCATCCCTCCCCAAGACCTTCAGCAACATGTCCAACATGTCCTCCGTCTCCAACGCCCCCACCGACGTCCTCTCCCTCGTCGACGAGCCGATCTCCTCGCAGACCGCCGTCCCGTCCTCCTCGCAGACCGCCGCCGTGCGCCCTTGCACGCCCGTGCGCACAAACACGCTAACGATGGAGCAGGACGCCGTCGAGAGCCTCATGTTCCTCTCCTCGCCCGGGCACTCGCAGCACCGCGGCTCGCGGCCGGCGTCGCGCTCAGCCATGTCGACGCACCAGCCGCAGTTCCAAAGCCAGCTGATCCAGCAGGTGTGGAACGGCAGCAGCCAGCCGCCTCCAACGGACCTCGAGGGCGATTCCTTCATGGGCGAGACGGCGGCGAGCACCATCGTTGACGACGAGGAGGAGGTCCGGCTGGTGGAAGAAGAGGACGAGCTGGACCGCGAGTTGGACCGGCAGCGCAAGAATCAGGAATATTCCGCACCGGACACGGAGGTCAACGGGGTTGTGAGTCCCGCGGGTGATGTCACCGCAGGTGGAAGTGGCAGTGGGCGGCCGACACCGCGCGTGAAGAGGGTCAAGACGATGGAGGAGGTGTTGAGTGCGGCGGAGCGGGCGGATGCGGCGGCGCACTGGGGGTATGCGAAGGCGGGTGCGGGCACGGAGAAGGCGTCCGCGGCCCCGGTTGCGCCGAGCCCGATGCTGAGCGGGTGACGCGATTATCCTCATATTGAATTATGTGATGATACCTTGGTATGTTGTAAGTATTTTTTTTTATTTCGTTTAGTAGTTTGGTTGATGTAGTTATGTTATACCCGGTACGTTACGAATTTCTTTGCGCCGTAGTGACTATGGACTATCCATCTATCTATCCTCTATCTATCCTCTATCTATCCTATTTTCAGGCATTGGTGGTGACTATTTTGGTGCTGCATCGTGTGATGTTGGTACGCTGAGTAAGGCGTCGGCATGGCTGTGATGGTGGGTTTATAATAGTGTACGAGTAATACGATACTAGTGTCAGGCTTGATGGGCAGTCGTTGGCTCTGCGGGATAATGTAGCAATTCCCGTTTGTATACAGCTACGGCACGCCAATATGTTTGTGGCATCCCAATCAGCACTGCTCGCCCTGCTGACATATGTGGTTGAACGAAAGAATTTAAATATTGTGTCGAAGCAGCGAAGACATTCTACGATGGTGGAAGCAAATGCATCGGTAAGGAACCAAGTACTTTATGGGAAGCAACAGGTATTTGAGCCCCATGCATGCAGTTACATACAATTAATTAAATCGATCATTGTGTCATCGATATCCATGAAATTGATACACACACTTTCCATCGGCTTCTACAACGTTACCACCCATTTTTTTCTCTTTTTGCTTGGAGACTTCTGCAGTGTGGACACTACCCGGCAGTCTAGTTTACGAGACAAGTGCATGCATGTCTATGTATACGTCTAGGCCGGTAGCAGCGGTAGGGATAGACACAGGCACAGATATACATCTCGTGTTTAAAGCACATATATGGGTGGGCGGGCGGTGGGCATGTATATACACCGATTACAAGATGTATGTCTATTTCTGTATTTCATTGCATGGCTAGGTATATATACAAAGTAGTCGGGCCAAAGCGCTGCATTGCAGCTAGCTATATGTTATAAGTCTTCACCAACTTTAAAATATAAATTTACAGATTTGATGTGGGGATATACGCCACGCTATAGCTACTGCAAAGCCTACCGAGGGGAAGTTTGTAAAATCCACTTTTGAGGAACAAAATATGATAATACTTTGTTTATTTCGGGAAGATCTAGCAGCCGACTGAACCGTAGCTATAGGCCGAAGGATGTGGCACCCGAAATAGTAAGGAAAAAACGGGTGCCGCGCGCGTCCGAAATTTGTATGAGGAAATCGGGTGCAACATTTGTACATACATCAAAACGCATACAAAGTGGGATGCCGCATCCGGACGTGGCACCCCGACCTACCTGTACTATAGTGAAGAGAATATCGGATCCTAGCCTACGGCACGCTTGTTAAAGTGCGGTGGTCTAGCTCGCACGTGAGCTCGATACAAAGAACGCGTACGTACGTCATAAGACGGACATATACGAAAAACATATCATCTCGATCCTAAGGTCTTCTCGAGTACTTGCATGAGGTGGGTAGGTACCTACTTGCTAAATCTTTAGAAGTGAAGGAAATGGATACGGATATATGTAGAGCTACGTATAGAGGTACGTGCACGGGCACAGGCACGGGCACAGATGTAAATGTAGATGTGGATACCCTACTGTCGGCCCTTATATAGGTCAATAGTAGTCTCGAAGCTAGAACGCCAGGGGCCACAAACGTAGCCCGCAGCGGCGGAACAAACCGCAGTGAGCCTCGGCGTCGTGCCCCGAGACCCGGTCAATAGTATACCAGAGAAGGCATATACCACGGCCTCGACTGTAAAATTATGTATCCGAGCAGCTGAATTCTGATTTGATAGAGATTATATAGGACCGGGTTTACACGTATATATACAAGTATGCTCGCGCGACAGCAAAGATGGTTTCATCTTTCAGATCTACTCGAAAACATATATTACTTGATAAAGGAACGCCGTAGGGCAGGGCGTATGCGCGTACGTACGTATGCTGAAAATATATCGTTCAATTTAATTCTCAAGACTTCTAGAATACTTAGCAGCCGCACTAGTATGGATGGGCAGAGACAAAGTCGCGGACACACGTTGATATCTTGCGGCCAGGAGTCCTACCAAATATAGGTGGTGGGCAAATATAAAGACCCCGAATAGAAAGACGACTTCACTTGAATTGATATAGATATATACAGCATAGTCGGACCTAAGTGCGGCAGCGCAGCCACCGAGGTATAGCGTGCAGTCGGGCTTTAACTTTGCTGTTCCACAAATGTAGTCAAAATCACACACACATATGCGTTGTTGGCCAACCTCATGTTAAGAGAAGCTGCAGTGGCTGCCAGCGGCTGGCTACTTGTAGGAGTCTTGTATAGTACATACCTCTTACGAATTTATCAACCGACCGAGCATTGTCATATGGATTTGTGCATAGAGCATAGTCGCACCTATACACAGAGAGGTCGACACTTGAAGACACGACCTGATTCGAGCGTTTGTTTTGCCCATTTCTTGTTTTCAGGGTCCTAGCATGCGTCTTCGGCTCCGCTATAAATGAAACGTTCGTGCGCGCTTAAAATTCCCCATCAGTTAAACCATATTACGACTGATCCTTGCAGTTAGCTATATATAGTGTAATGGATCCTACCCGCAACTCATGTATATACAAAGCTGCCGAATGGTCGGCCGGTCGGACTCAGCATGCTGGCAGCCGGCATGCATTTTGCAAGTAGTATATAGCATAGGTGCCAAATCCATCATCGACAAAGATATTCAGACGGGAGATCACCGGGTCCGAGCAAGTCTGACCTCGGGGCCATGGAGTACTGAGGCTCAAGCACTTTCCGATGTGCATCCATTTTTGTTTACAGTCAACACCAGTTTGCCAGAAATGTAGATGCGAATGGCACCTGCTGCTATAGCTTACACTTCGATCCCTAGATATCGAGAAAGACAGGATTGGCTGAAGCACATGTACATACTGTGCTGCAACCTTGCGCTGTCGTAAGTAAGGCTGAATCTCTTCTGAATCGGTCTCGTACAACAAGCTCTTCGTTTTCCCTTGCCTCGTGCAAAAGGCTGGTGTTCATAATCTAATACCAGCAACATCCCCGCTTTTCCATACCAATCAGAATTGGTCTTAACGCAACATGGACCCGCTATCAGTCACAGCTAGCATCATCGCAGTAATTCAAGCCATCGACAGTTGTTGGAAAATCTATTCGAGCGTCAAGGACGCGAAACGGGACATCGAAAGTCTTCAATCGGAGGTCGCCAGCATCAATGAACTGGTCAAGCGCGTGGAAAAGCTCGTTCGCAGTCCAAGTGACCAAAAGCTCTCCGAGTCCGCGGATCTGGAGAACGCGCTCAAAGGCTGCCGTTCGGAACTGCAGAAACTCAACGGCAAGTTGGAATCAGGAAAGGAGCACAAGTTTCGCAGAGTCATCAAACGCGCTAAATGGCCTTTTACTGGGCCCGAAGTTCTCAAGGTCGTCGAAAGTCTCGACAGGTGGAGGAATTCCATCAATGCAGCCCTGAATATTGAACAAGTGTACGTCGCTTAAATACTCGAGTGCCTTTTCAGCCTGCCGTTGGCACTAAGTCTCATTGATATCGTCTAATATGGACGATTGCATTATATAGGGTCCAACTGCGGAAAGTCAATCGAAAACTCGACTTTGCCGGTCTCCATTTGGCCGAAGGTGCCGCCTACGGGAGCTTTGCGGATCAGCACGAGCCCGAGTGCTTGCCAGGGACCAGGACGGATCTACGACAGCGCATCGAAGAATGGGTAAAAGACAACGACGGCAAGTGTATATTCTGGCTAAGTGGTGTCGCGGGAACGGGAAAGTCCACAATCTCGCGAACCGTCGCCGGATACCTCAAGGGAGAACGGCAGCTCGCGGCAAGCTTCTTCTTCAGAAGAGGCGAAAAGGATCGAGGAAATGCCGCGAAATTTTTCACGACGCTTGCGTCCCAGTTGGCGAATCACATTCCCGATGTCACGCCAGGCATACAAAGCGCGATCGATGACGACCCCGATATCCCAAGCAAGAACCTTACCGAACAGTTCGACAAGTTGATATTTGAGCCTCTGTCGCAGCTGGAAAGCTCGTCAGCTCAAGCCACCACGGCAGTTTTGGTCGTCGACGCGCTGGACGAATGCGATCACGAGCAGGACCAAAAGCTCATCATCTCTCTACTGAGGCGCTTGAAGAAGATACAGGCTTTCGATATGCGTATTTTTCTGACAAGCAGGCCGGAGGTGCAGCTTCGCGAAGGTTTCAGTGAACTCTCCGGAGGGACCTATCAAGACATGGTCTTGCAGGAGGCCCCCGGGATCGAACATGATATCGGCCTTTTTCTGGAAAGCGAATTCGCAAAGATACGCAAATACCGTTCGCTTCCGCCCACTTGGCCGGGTGACGAGAAAACTCAAAGGTTGATCGAGATGGCTGTGCCCTTGTTCATCTTTGCCGCCACAGCGTGTCGCTTCATCGCCGACAGGCACCGAAATCCCGAGAAACAGATCAAGATCGTGATGGAATATCAAGCAAATTGGCACGTGGGGAAACTGGAGCAAACTTACTTTCCGATTTTGCATCCACTCGCACTGGCTATCGACGAGACTTCCGATCCCGAGGACACACTAGCAAAGGATTTCAGAGATATAGTCGGAACGATTCTGAACCTCGTGAGCCCACTTTCGATTCCCTCGCTATCGAGTCTCATTTCTCTGCCCGAAGAAACGATCGACTGCATGCTGGAGCACTTGCACTCTGTTCTCGACATCCCCCCTAGAGCCAACCGACACACCGCTGTTAGGATGTTCCATCTGTCCTTTCGCGACTTTCTTTTCAACCGACGTCTCTGTGACAACAGCAGGTTCCAATGCTTCTGGATAAACGATAAGGAGGCCCACAGGAAAATATATACGAGATGCATCGAGCTCATGTCCGGCCCTACAGGCTTGCGAGAGAACATTTGCGGCTTATCCCTTGGGACTCTCCGGGGGGATGTCGACAAGGCAACGGTCGAGAAGCATATAGCACCGGAGCTTCAGTACGCGTGCCGCTACTGGGTGCACCACTTGGAGCAGAGCGCAGACAAGATTGCCGATGACAGCCAGGTGCATAAATTCCTACGGAAACATCTCCTCAACTGGTTTGAAGCAATCAGTTTGTCAGGCGAAATGCGTGAGATGGTCGGGATGATCAATACCTTAAAGTCGACGTTAGGTGTAAGCAGGATCCGGATCCCTTCCATTATCGCCTTGAAGATACTCAGCTGAAAGAATTCATTTAGACGGAAAACAGCAACGACATATCTGCTCTTGTTCACGATATCAGGCGGTTCATGTTTCAAAATCTTTATATTATCGACAAGGCACCGTTGCAGACATACTATTCAGCACTTGTGTTCTCTCCGAAGAGAAGTATTGTTAGGTGCATATTCAAACCAGAAGAGAGCATCAGGTGGGCGAGCCAATTACCTCGGGTCCAAGATGACTGGGACGGCTTGCTTCAGACGCTGTACGGGCATACATCATACGTCTATAAAGTAGCGTTCTCACACGATGGAAAAACAATCGTATCGGCATCATACGACGGAACAATCAGACTTTGGGATGTAGCCACAGGAATTGAGCAGATACGAAAGCATTATCCGATAGCCATGAAGTGTCTGGCGCTCTCACCCAACGGCACAGTACTCGGACTGGCATTATCTGATGATACAATTAGGCTCTGGGATACCGCTACAGGCATCGAGCAGACGCTGGACGGACATCCAGAAAATGTCGTCACTATAGCGTTCTCACCTGACGGTGTAACGCTCGCATCGGCCGTAGCGTCGGATTCGGAAGATAAAACAGTCAGGTTCTGGAATACGACTACTGGGGCAGAGCGGACGATGGATGGCCATATCAAAGGTCACCGCAGTATCGCGTTTTCGCCTGATGGCAAAACGCTTGCATCACCATCACCAACTGACGATACAGTCAGACTCTGGGATGTGGCTACAGGGGCATTACAACAGGTGCTGAACAGGCATAAAGGCGGAGTTAACAGTTTGGCTTTCTCACCCGACGGTAAAACACTCGCATTGGCATCATCAAATAATACAGTCAGACTCTCTGATCTGACTACAGGAGCGGAGCGGACGTTGTGCGGGCACTTAGAAAGCGTCAATAGTGTAACGTTTTCACATGATGGTAAATTTCTGGCATCAGGGTCATGGGACAAAACAATTATACTCTGGGATACAGCTACAGGAATAGCGCAACAGCTGCTGAGAGGGCATACAGGCCCTGTTGCAAGTGTGTCATTTTCACCTCATGACGCCGCAATACTGGCATCAGGAGGGGTGGATAACGCAGTCCGGCTCTGGGACTTGGCTATACAAGTAGGCGCGGTACAGCAACCGTTGGCTGGGCACACAATGAGCACCCAGGTCCGACCTACTGATGCAGTGTTATTTTCGCCCAATGGCAAAACAGTTGCATCAACGGCATCCGCAAAAACGGTTCGGCTTTGGGACCCATCCACAGGAGTCGTACAGCGAGTGCTGAGCGGGCACACAGCAGATGCTTGGACTTTTACATTCTCCCCCGATAGCGAAATGCTTGCATCAGGATCGCCCGACACGACAGTTAGGCTCTGGGATGTGGCTACAGGTGCAGCACTACAAGTGCTGCACCATACAAGCAGAGTGTATTACGTAGTATTCCCATCCAACAGCAAAACAGTGCTCGCATCGGCATTAGACGACAATACAATCAAAATCTGGGACACGGCTACGGGAACAGTTCAGCAGACATTCAACGGGCATACAGACAATATCGATAAGATAGTTTTCGCGCCCGATCACAAAACTCTCATGTCAGTATCATCGCTATCGGACGAAACCTCGACAGCCAGGCTCTGGGATGTGGCTACCGGGGCCATGCTAAACATCTTGCACTACGCTAATGACGGTCAACGCGCCATCACCATACGCGAATTCTTTCCAGTCGAGGCGGCCCAATCACAGGATGACGAGCAGGATGACAAGCAGGAGAAAACCATTCTCTTCAAAGATGAATGGCTGATCAGACGCGGGGAAAAGCTCATCTGGATTCCATCCGATTACAGACCCAACCCATACAACAGTGCAATGTATGCCGCTCACGGCAATACTATCGGTTTAGGCAACGGTTCCGGCGGAGTTTCGTTCTTTACACTCAACGATTAGAGAGTTCGCTCTTTGCCTTGATCGCTCCTTGATTACTCTCTATTCATTTACCGTCTCTCGCAACCTTACAAGATCCCGGAAAGATATTTTCACTTTAGGGCGTTCCAGGTGCATGACAAAATCGATCCCCCTTGTTGTATGTGTATTTGCATGTATTTCCAGCGATCATACACTTACATAGTCTACCGATTGCTGTGCAGATTGTCCCAGAAAACTCCCTGAACATCATTAAAGTCCATCGAAACCCGAAAACATGGGCACTGATACAGTGTAACATCCGATATGTCGCAAGAGAAGTTCGCAGCGAAAATGCGGATATGTACATTATTTCCTACCTGGTGCTTATTCTGTTGCTCGGTTTCTTAGGTTTCGAAACCGCAATGGTTAATACACGTGTTTCAAGAAAAATTACCAAGGAGATAAAATGGAGGCGCTGGATGGGACAAAGCCGTGAACTAGTCTAACTAGTCTCGGCAGAGATTCTTGTATCGCACGTACTGCCCGGTCCCGACACATTATGTGCAATTGTGTTGTATTTGTGGTTTTCTTCCAAGGTAGTCTGGTCCGTTTCCAGCTTTGGTGGTACCATGGCCTGGTTCCCAGAAGTCCTGGGGAAGAGTATTCACGTAAGTAAGTACTTAGTTATGAATAAGTATATTATATCGATCTAAGAACAAATGCGATATACTACAATCCCGGCTACTGTATATAGTTCAGCCTATATCTGGTGTGCTCCGTCAGCCCTATATAGCTATAGTTGCACGACTGCTCACGGGAATGAATACAACTTCTCAGCGTCGCATAGGTGCACGTGGGTAGTGCTTGTGTGTCATATACCCCGCCTCTTTAATTCCACTTGGATTAGTTTGTAAAAGGGAAGGTCTAGCTTATGAGACCAGATTGGCTAAGTACTTACTAAGTAGCTATATAACTGAGGAATAACATCCTGCTTATCTAAGGACTCACCCAGGTACGTAGTACCGGTACCAGCCAAGGACTCCACGGGAAAATTGACTTTTAGGCCAAAACTGGCCAATTTCTACATCTGGTCTCAGCATAGATTGTAACTAATCATTAGGTACCGTCATTGTATGTATGGAGTTAAGCCCCATTTCCTAGGCTGGTAGGAAATCGCATCTTGGAAGCTGTAGCTGGCATAACGCAGACTGGGTGTAAGGGAAAAATACCGCGGCCGTAAGCTCTCCCCCTCGAATTAGATGCCCAAGACTTCTATGTATAGAATATGTTGGACACATATATATTTGGAACCACAAACGATAAATATAAATATTTCGGCCCATCAAAGCTTGCTGTTACCTTGAGTTGGCAAAGCATTACATGGGCCTTAAGAAGGGTAACCGAACTGAGTGACAGTGCCAACCCGACTGGAACAACAGAGGATGGATGTCTGGATGTATACGCAAGCGATTGCTGATGTTATATTTTATGTATAGCGTATGTATCGAGCGCATGCATGTAGATATAATTTAGGCGTAGCATCTCGAGACATTGCATATCGAACTATTCACGGGACATGGTAGCTGATATTGCAATAGCTAGCCGCCATCAACGAGTGCTGTTGGCTTATGCACAGGTATCTGGAACAAGGTTGGTATAATACAATCTGGATCCTGGTCCACAACCAAGCTCCCTCGTTTTTGAGATGGAAAGCCTATACTTGTAGTAGGATTAGTCATGGGGCTTTATCCTCATCGTCGGGCGATATAGTACCAACTGCAGTTGAAGACAGCATCGTCAGTTAACTTGCGGTACGTTGGCTCAATGTTGACTTTTGTGTGATGTTTGCTTTGGGAAGCGTGCGTTGAGGCGCGAGGCGGACCTTCCCAGCCGGACGGAACTCGGCCTCCACATCACCATCTGCACCTTCAACCATGCTCCATGACACCCTTCAAATACACATGCTGTCTCCCTCTGCCTCTGCCGGATTCCATCAACTGAAATCGCAGCAGAAGCCTCCATCACCTGCCAGCTCTGCCGAGCTGCCCTTCTCCCTCCCTCCCTATCATCAGACCTGAGGTCTTCCCGGGATTTTTCCTATCGGCAGAACTAGAACCGCTAACGCTAATCCTGGCTGCAAGGGTCGGCGCCCTGCGCTAACCCATTTGCTGACGGGACGACACGCCAACTGACAGGCTCTACCCATTCCCTACCGTGACCGCTGGACATCTCTCGACCTCCCATTGACACTACCCATCTCTAGGACGCCTCCCCTTTCTTCTCCCGCGATGGCGACAACGGCCGCCAGCGGAGGCTTGACGCCGCCGTTCGCCAAAATGCAGCTATCGGAACAGGAAGAACGCCTGGCAATCGGAAAGCTCGTACAACTACGCGACACCGTGCGCTCTGGCCAACATCCCAAGTTCAAGCCCAAGGGCGCCGCAGCAGCCAGTAACAGGAACAAGAAAAGCAATAACAATAACCATAACGCGCCAGGGAACCCCGCACGAGCTGCGAACGTGAACGCGAGCAACAGACCTGGGCAGGACGATACCGCCCGCAATGGCTCCGCGAGACCGATACCCGTCTTCCCGGCGTCGCTGTCCTCGCCGCCAGCTAAAGGGGCTGGGCAGCGCAATGGGAGAGCGGTGATTACTGTCTCTGGGAAGGATGCACCGGTGCAGATGCAACCGCAGATGCAATCACAGATGCAATCACAGATACAATCACAGATGCAACCGCAAATGCAACCACAGCGAGAGCAGACCGTCGCGACTTCGACTCCAAACCCCTGGACCGGCCTGTTTGAAGCCACAGTGAGCGCTGACCAGGCGTCCGCGCAGCCGTGGATCGGCCAGAATCCCACGCAGGAGGATATCAACGTGAACGCGTTTGCGCAGCACCTGTCGAGACTTCCCGTCCCGCCGGTCCCGCCGCCGTTCGAGCTTCCGCCGGGTTTCCCCGCGCTGCTCCCCGTGCCTCCGCTACCGCTGCCGCATCTCGTGCCGTTAGCTAATCAGAACCAGCAGACACAGCCGGATCCTATGGTTGTAGACAACAAGCCTGCCGTAGACTCTCGCAAGCCTGACGCTGAGCCTGCTGCAGCCCAGACGCAGCAGCAACGACCAGTTGAAGCAAGCCAGTCTGCCGGCAAACCTCTCGCTGTCCCACTGCAACCACTAGCATCTCCTGCTACTGCTGACTTACAGGCCAGTTTGAAGAAGGCGCAGGAGTACGCGGCATCGCTCCCGCCGAAACCTGCAACTGGGAAACAGCCCGTATCGAACACTGCTAAACAGCCACAAGCTGAGAAGAACCGTAACAACAATAGCAACGGCGGGTCGGCGGGTGTTCCGGCTTCAGTCTACCCAAATGACAAACGCGAAGAAGAGAAGCAACAGGGATATGCGCGGCCACCCCCGCGCGACCACCGACAGTACGGTGACAAGCGGGCGGCGGAGCCACTGCGTAAGACTGCAATGAACAATAACCACAGTGCAAACAAGGAAGAGCGACGCGAGCGCCAGGACCGCGAACGGGACAGAGACCGCGAGCGAGATCGCTGGGCCGGCGACGGCAGAAACTTCAAGGTCTTTCCAATCCCGATCCACCCATTCCGTTCGGATAGCCTTGGCCGCGTTTATAAGATAGTAATTGCGGTTTGCTAAAGTTGAATTTTCCGGCGCGGTTGGTGTCTTTAGAAACGGCGCTCAAACTCTCCAAATCATGATGATCTACCGGTGAAAGTCCCCACATTTGCCGCCCCGCAGCCGACGCGTCCGGTCGACAGCGTAGCCCTCATGCGATCCCACGAGCACCATAAGGTCATTGACGTTGACGATGGCGACGATGCTGCTACAGCAGCAGGAGAGCAGAAGAAGCGGGCTGGGAACGGAAAGGAAGGCAAGCAGCAGCAACCTGGCAGCGCGGAAAAGAAGTCGTCTCCGCCACCGATCATCAAGAGAGAGCCACCACCACCGTCACCAGTCGTTTCCATCCCGCGCAACTCGCCTACTCTCGAGCCTTTGTCGCCAGGAAGATCGCGTGCGTACGGTATTCCGCCTGCGCAGGACCGGTATCGGCCGTCGGGGTACTTTCGCTACCGTGACCCTTATCCGCCTCCACCTCATGGTCCTCCCATGATGGGCTATGGTCGCAGTCCCTATGATTCCTATGATCCCTACCCTCCACCAACTCGAGAACATCCTGCCCGCCCGCTGTCCCCCAGACGCATCTATCTTGGCCCCGAGGGGCGCGGATATGCTCCGGAATACGTCTACCAGGACTCTTATCATGACCCCTACTATGCATACCCGTCTCGCCGGCCTGGCTCACCCCCACCGCCTGGACGTGGAGGTGCAGGACCTCGCGGATACAGATATGAAGATGAAGAACCATCAAGAGTCCCTCGCGGCCGGTCACCATCCCCGCGCTCTGCCGGCAGAATGCCCATCGCACGGCCTAGGCGCTCCAGCAGATCCGTCTCGCCGGGCCGTGAACGACCGCCCCCGAGAGCAAGTACTGCTGCATCGCAAGCGCCACCGCCGCAACAACCTGAACCAGCTGAGGAGCTACGAACTGACCGCGCGCTCATCCGTGCTGCCGATGCACCTTTATACGCTGACTATCCACCGTACCATCACTCTCGTGCCATGATGCCCTACGATGCATACGGCGATCCATACCGCCCGGTCATAATCCGCGAGCGAGTGCCCGTTTACGTTACTCGCGTCGTCTACGTTGATGCTAACGACCCAGAAGGGCGGCCATACCGTGCCCGGTCCCCTGGCTATCCACCACCATCGGGACCACCTGGACCGCCACCCCCACAATCACACAGCACCGCTCCCGGGCCACCACCACAGCACGCGCAACCGTCACAGCAGCCGCCAGCAAGACGGTACGTCGACGAACAGGAGATACTTCTTGGTGACAGGTACTACCGTGAGCGAGACTATGATTACGGGCCGTACGACCGCGGGTATAGAGAATATACGAGGGATGGGTACGCGCGAGAGTATGCGCCACCCCCTCCACCGCTGTCTCAGCAGATGCCACCGCCGCAGATGCACGGTCGAGACGGTGGATATGTGAGGGAGTATGCTCTCGGGGCACCGGCGGGACCGCCAGAGGAGCGCGAGAGAGTGTTCAGGGAGCGGGAGTATGCCGGAGGTCCCGGACGAGATGTTGAGGACCGTTTACCTTATGCAAGAGAAAGGCCGCCACCTGGTGGACCACCGAGATACGCATAGGTTAGGTTGATGATCGATTGGTAGGTTGATAGGATTCTGATTGTATTTATAAGGTGTAGCGTGATGTGGTGTGATGTGGTGTGTACATATTGTACATATGGAAGTGAGGGATGGAACATTTGTGTGTTCGATCGCGGGTTCTATCATTCCTTTTTTCGTTCTTTCAACATCTGTCGTTCTTTTGCGTGTATTGTATTATATCATGCTATGAGCATGACGACTTATGATTCATGTGATGCGATGAGGTGGATGATAGCGCGCATTTATGAGCGTGGCATGGGACTTTCCCTCTTTTTCCTCTCTCCTTTTACCCTACTGATCTTCTCTTCTTCTTCATTTTCTTTAATGTTGTGGTTATGGGCGGTTTACTCTTCTCTCTGTTTCGACCTATGCATCCCCTTGTGTATATCTCCAGGATGCATCGATTCGATAATGAATTCTTCTTTAATATCTGATTACTTGCGATTGTCCAACGTGCGCAGAATTGGCATGCTGGGTGTGTCACGTTGACGTTGGGAACCCGATTGATTATTGCTTACCACGTATGTGTGCATCCGCATGCGGTTTATTACCATTTCGAATAGTTCTAGAATCGAGTTCGCCATTACAACGAGATTTAAGGCTTCCGCTCCCTTGTCTACTAAAAAGTGGCACGAAGAGCCTTCGTCGGATGTCTCCAACAGGTATGCTCTATCCGGATCAGCCCGGGCTGATTCTCGATCTCGATCGAAACCAGATCACTCAAGCTAGTACCGCCCGATACGTAAATATATATATGACAAGCACGCCTAGCCTCGAGCACGCCTGCCTACGAGTATGGACACTGCAGACGGTTCCGAATATCTCCGAGACATGCGCCCACTAGCACTACGTGCGGGCGAGAATGCACGCCATACCCTAATATCCTAGCGGGCGGACTAGGCCGAGACCTTAGCCGGCTGAAGGGAACTCAAAGTCGACTTGCAATGAAATGAAATCGATTCTCGCCCAGCGCCGCAGCGTAAGGCTGCTAGAATATCGGAACTGGCGTGCGTGTGTGCGTGCGTACATGCAGCGGTGGCAACCGATGCGAAGCGAGCCAATGATTTGCGGGCATCGGAAACGTGGTATTGGATTTTCTTGGAGTGCAGTTGTGCAGGTTTATACTATTGCAGCGTATGCTTTGGATTACGATATGCTTGGGATCAGGTTGGTTCACGGTGTTAGGTTTATCTTTTCCGGTGTTCAATGTGGTTGGGTGGCTTTCAATTGCGGGTAATGAGGAATGCGCACAAGGGTTTGGCTTGGGTCTGCAATTGACCGTGATCATATGAATCCGATACTTGGTTGTCTTATCTGCCTACTCGACACGGCCCTGTATACCATATTGTGCCTATCCACAGCTACCCTAGCCAGAGACCTAAATTCTCATGTATAACAACCGTCCTGCCATGTTTAGCCTTATCGATCGTGTATCTATAGTATAGATAGTCCGATAGAGGAATTAGGGTTTGCAATATATGCGTCTGTACTTCTATCCAGAAAGCCCACCATGATAAATCTACAGTATATTAGTATTGTGCTGTCTGAGTGCCTGGGCTGTAGGACCGCTAGTAAGGCAACGCGAATCCTATTTGAAATATGTATTGCAGCCTTGTCTCGCGGACAGCTATGCGTCCATATCTTGTGAAAGCCAAATAACCCGATACAAGGGCCTTCGGTAGACGCAAAGCCGGACCTTCCCGAGTCGGGCTGAGGAGTTCGAGAGATCAGCCGAGCTATCGACGGCATAAATTCGGACCGAGTCGCGTCGATATGAAATTTTCTTTCCCTCTTGACTGCAGATACTAGACTAGGCATCTTACAAGCTTAACGAGCGAGTGTGGAAAAAGTTTTATTCCCAGATGGCTGACTGGACGTCAATTTTGCAATACGAGCAGCTGCAGCTCGTGCAGAGGATCTGTGTAACTTGAGCTTGTGAATTTGGCCATGGGACTGACAGCCGTGGGAAGCAGCGGGATGCATGCACGCAGGCCTGATGGTAGGGATCAAGTGGAAGTGGATGCTCCAACTGGTTAGCAATGTATGCGGATGCAACTTTAGGGCTTCGATCCATAATAAAATGTAATCAATGTGCCATATCTTATGTGTATACACAAGGAGGCCGGAAATACATCGGTAAACAGCTTCGCGTACGCTTAGGCCTAGTACATCGGCGCATGTAGGAAACCTCGGATTGTACGTAAGAGATCTCAAGATCGATTGGGCAATTATTAATGTTGACGTAGGCGACGTACTAGGCTGGCAAGGCTGGCGAACATGCCACCAAGGATTGGTGTATGAGCTCTGATCCAGTGAGTGTGTTTATCGAGGAATCTGATACCCTAATAACAGATATATCGATAGGAGCCAACCACAGGAATTATGCATAGATACCTTGTACGGCGAGGGAAATTTTGTGTTAGAAAATTAGCATCCGAAAGCGAGTGAGTGCACACGTCGATGCCGCGTTTAGGCAGGAGGGGGTTCTCCGTTTATAACGCACCCCGGCAGTATTGCATCCGGTATAATACCAGCCCTATGCAGCAAAGTGGGCTCTCTGCCGCCAATGGTGTCCATCGCGGTTGGAGTGGGACAGAGACAATGGCAATACAATGATCCGGATCCTTCGCTAGGATTTCAGAAGTTGGAGTTGTTGGTAGGAGGAGGAGCACCTAATCTTGGTTACCGCTCGTCGTATCGGGAGAGAATGGAAAGGAAGGAAACAATACAAAGTTGGAGGGGTACTCAATGCGAATATCATATCCTTCCTTGGCAGACAATGGGGAAAGACAGAAGGAGATGCATGGAAGATATGGATATAAAAGGCAGCAGCGGGGAAGTCCTCTTGGCGCGGACAATGAAAATCCGGAGGCAAAAGCACAGGGAGCGCTTGGGCAGGTTGGCTGGCTGATTCATGGTCGTGGTCTGACTGCTTTGTCCTTCCTTGGGTTGACCTGGAGGCTGGCAGGGGGGTTAGGCAGGGTGGACGTTGAGATAGGCTTCCCGTTTGGACTGTGGCGTGGGCTAGGGGAGCTTTTACCCGGACGGAAGATCATCAGTAGAGTTGATGTAACTCGCCAGCGACTCGCCTTATTCAAGTCTTCAATGCGTGCTGTGGTTATATGCGAAGTGTTATGGAAAGGGTCCTTCTTGAGTGGGAATAGCTGTGGTACTTTTTTTGGAGGCACACAAACGTTCAGCGGAGAATTGTCGACTCATGCAATGGGGAGGACCGCCAAAGACAACATATCGGATTAGGCTGTACATATATGCACATGCGGGTGCTCCTTGGGACATAGTTACATGTCTTATACGTAGGCATGTACTTGGGTGGGAACATGAGTCGATAGCTCGCTCTTAGATCCCGTCGCTGGGCGTTTTTTCGGCTGGAGGCAAGAACTCGAAGGGCTGTGCTTTGTCGAATCGAGCAAGTCGGTTGCAGCAAATTGGCGACAGCGGCCTTCCTAAACAGACTTGACATATTGAAACGGTCTTGCAGAATTTTCTTTTTGCCGTGCGGCATATGCATGCGCTGGGATGGACGATGTCGAAAACCTGGTAATGCGGTGAAGATCCGATTGGAAGGCGGCCTGGTGGTGGTGAGGGAGGAAATCTGATAGTGGTGGGCTGGCTATCGTTTGTTGCACAACGCGAGGATTGCCTTGTTGCATGTAATACACCCGGCGAGCATATTAAAGTTATGTCTAAGACTCGAGCTCGATTCGAGTTCTTGTGCGAGGCCGCGCGCTTGTAGACAGTCTCATGCCTGACTTTGCGCACTGATAATGGGAGGTTGTATATAGTTGATTTTCAGCTTCCATAACCGCACAACTGACAATTCCGTGTCGCAACAATGGTTCTATAGACAGCACATGCTGGAAGCATTCACATTAGGGTCCTGCTTGACTGAAACGAAAACAAATCACATTCATGCTTCTACACAAATTGCTCTAGTGATGAATTTATAATTTATAAGTCAGAGATGACGACATTCCCAAAGGGCTGCTAGAACTGTCGATCATCATATGCCAGGCGTCGAAGCCTCGAGTTGCTGCAAGCATGCATGTCTCGCGTCGACCTTGAGATGCCGACATCTTGGCTCACAGGGGGTTTGAACCTTATAGCATTGCTACGAAGTACATAATACGTATTTTCTGGTCCTGGGGTCAATGGCCTTCCTTCCAGGTAGTCCAGTCCGTATCCTTCACCGGATATCGGCCCTCAATGGATTCAAACCGGTTATCGCTCACGTACCATCTCCCGATCCAGGACGTATTATACCTACTTGGACACTGATATACTCCATGAATGTATCTTGAAGTGCTTGGCGGGCAACAGCATCACAATCCTTACTGCCGCCTTTCTACAACCCCTGTGGCTCACCCATGGAACCATGAACTAGATCTAGCTTATAGTACGAAGCTTCGCGCTGTAACACTGAGCAGCGATTCCGAACTAATACGATACTACTAAACTGATTCCAGCCAATTCAGTAGCCGCCGTAATGCTAAGACTTTCAATTGAATGATCACTGCAGTAATAGCTCTAGGCTGCCAATTCTTGACTAGCTTTTTTCAATAAACCCATAGGCGTAGTATAGTATAATCTGGAATCGATTTGTTTCTGCATATTCGCAGAGGTATAGATACCGAAGGATCCATATTATTTCGACCCGACCCGACGATCATATCGATTCGTGTCTCGGTATCTGGCAATATTAACTCTTCTTTCCGAAAGTGCCCAGAACCTCACTCACCCGGATCCATACCACGTATATGTCATCGTTGTCTCCTCACTACACGTTAACACTGTTTAGTTATCGATAGGTCTATAAACCTGTATCCAGGCCAAATCGATATCACTAATTCAGTTGGTCTGGGATTTTGCTGGCATCTCGCCCCGAACTTAGGTACTTGTATTACAAAGGACCAAAACAACAAAGAAAAGACAAGAAAAGAAAGAAGGAAAATTACATCCGACTAAGGTGGCACCAACCATCAAACGATTCAAGGTCAACTATGCCTGACGATATTGTCGGAATATCTTTTTGAGTTAGATGCTATAAGCTGCATAGATGGGAGTAGTGGCATTGGCATGACATTGGCATTGACACCAACATCGACCTTAGCCGTCTGAATCGCATCCGTAACCTAGAATTACCTAATATACAAGTGGTTATGGTTAGCAAGATGCATACGCGGACGCAGCAAATGCGAATCCCCATTAGATCGCCATAAGAACGGATCGCCGGGCGATACCCAAGAGGCCCTCCCCCGTGAAGCCAATCTCCCCAAATGCAAGATTCAATTGGTCTTATGTCCAAAGCAAAGATGGATGATGCGGACGGCAGCATGACAATAAGTAAGTCTACAGCTATTCAAGAGGCTTCCAGACGAGGAAAATCGACAACTATCCTTACTGGAGTTAGAACAGCTCCGATTATCGAGCATTGGCACCCATCATGAAGCCTAGTGCATCCGTCAGTTAGCCGATGCAGAGAAATGCAAAGCCAAGTTTTGCTTGCTCCAAGTAACTCCCCAAAAAAGGCAATATGCATGTCGTCATGCTTTAGCAATATATCTTAATACCCGAAGCTTCACATGTTGCCTCGCTTAGGGTGAATGGGAGACCTCGACATTGACGATCCCTCTGAACCTTGACTGGACGTCTGTCGGTCAGTCTGGGCCGCTGCCAGCTGCCGTGGGTGGTGCAGCATTGGTTTAGCAGCTCACAAAACGGGCGAGGCGTCAGGTCCTGATCCTGGTCGGGTCTTAAGTGGCCGTGGGTTCGCGGATCGCAAGAATGGCGTAGTATCGTCTGGGTCTACTCTTGAGCAGCGGGTGATCCAGAGACTCGCGAAGAGTGTAGCTGCAATTGGAGTGCCTGTAGCAACGGTACACGGTTCCTGCATAGCAGCGGAGGTGGCTGTGATCGATCGTTGTGACACGCACATTTTATGTATGCGCGTGCCCTGTGCGAGTGTGTGTGTGTGTGTGGATGAGGATTCCGGAAACTCGAGACGGTCGGATGCTTGCTGGTTCGGCCTGCAATGGCTCGACTGTACTTCTTTAGGCGGATGAGGTTTGGTGCAGGCCGCCAATCAGCCCGGCGCGTGGTGTCGTGGTCGAATTTCGGTTTGAGGATGAGGGAGTGTCATAGCTGGCGCACGAGGGCTTCGGCTGCCGTCATCGAGGCCGATCGCATCGGTAGACGGGACGTAATGGATCTGACAGCTCAATACTCGCGACCCTCTAGATCCTACTATATCACAGAGAGCAGGGGAGGTCATACAGTGTGGCTTGATGCTACGAACAACTTTGATGACGATAAGGCTATGGTGTTGAGGTCGGGATGTCTTATCCACGGAGAGTAACACAAGAGTACCTCACAGCATATACCGTATTGGCGTATACGCATGTACCATCTTTGTCTCTCCCCACCAGCACTGTACCACAATACTACACGGCTGCAACCGTCTACGGTCGACCTTCGGATTAAGCCCCAATCCACCAACAACGGGAAATTCTCTCGACAGGGCTGCATCCTCCAGTGGTCCCGCCTCTGTCGCTGTTGACCCTCGGCCGCCCGAGGTCCACCGATAGCCAGCTGCAGGCCGAGTGCAGAAGTGCGTGTCCGTATACGTACATCCCGAGGTGAGTTCCGTCCTGCTTCGACCATGATTTTCATTCTTTCTGATCAAATGTGGGGATTTCCAGCTGCAGAAGACGCACTATGCCTATACCACTTTAGCATCTGGACCTTTCTGGTTTCAGACCCTCGCATCGAAAACCTCGTTTCCTTCGCATTCAAACACCCGTGCCCCCGCCCGTTCTGGCTGCCACCGCACTCCCTGCTGCTGGCTGCTTTCGCTTGCTGTTGGCCTCGCATCCAGATCACCTTCTGGCCGGCTCGTTTTTCTTGTCGTGCTAGGGTAGCTTCCTTGTCTTCATCAGCGACAAACTAGTCGGAGGTAGGTGCCTTAGCACATGATTGAGGCCATCCGTCCATTACACAGATGCGCTAGATACTTCGCACGTCGATGGAACGACTGGGAAACCTTCGGACCTTAGCGACCGACTACAATCCCAATACATTCGAGGTACATGTTCGACGCTGGGCATGCTCTCTGCATTTGCGTCTGCCACCCTGCCTCCGCCCTAACTTCTCGCATGCCCACCCACGTTCTGTTAGTCTGGGCCAGTACCGTCCTCTAGCTCACCCACGCATTTGCTTGTGGCGGACGGAGGCATGGAAACATCCTTTTCTTATTACTGCTCTTTCTATCGCTGTCAAAACGTCTCGAGCAGTCGCAATATCTAATTAATCCTCCGCGGTTTCTTACAGTGGGCAGTGCTCTCACCCTTCCGCTCTCTCGCCCAGGGCCACTGTCTGAGTGTTTGACCGGGACTTCAGAAACATTCGGAAACCCCGTTCCAAGCCAAGATGTACATGTACCTCTGACCGAGTGGCATCGCGTTTCTTCGACCAACCAAGTTAGAAACCCCATTGACGGGCTCTGACGGTTGCATCCGCATTATTAATATACCGGTTTTCATTATTGGGTCGAGGTTTGCACAACCTCGCAAGCGTCGGACAGCCATTGATTTCGCTACAGCCCGTCAGCCTCCTCGATCGATCTTGACGGCATAGCACAGTCAACCAAATCCTTATATTATCCTTTCGCATATTGAAAATCGGTCTATCCACTCGCTCTAAACTCTATTATCGTTCTCTTATCTGACCGTCCTCGAGACTTCTGGTATACGGCTCTTGATGCTCTGATCCGCCGCGGATATCTGTTGATAGCCGGTCCCACAGTGCACGGTACCAACATTTGACCAAGCTGTGTCTAGGGTCGATCGTTCATCCTCTAGCTACTAGCTTGAACAGCTCAGGTATTTGGCAAATTCCCTTCATCTTTGTGAAAACCCCAGCTTGAGCTGCATCGAATATGTAGCAAGCCCGATTCGCGTATTCCAGCCGCTGCTTACAGCACCTCCGCCGCCTTTATTCTCCCTTTGATTTGCTTTGATTCTGTTCTTCCATTCCACTGTAGTTTACTCTTCCTATTCGAAGGTTGCCCGTCTCCCGTGCTGCAGCTAGCTCCAGTTTTGGGTCTTTTGCGTACTGCCATCTCGCATCTGTCTGTCTCATCGGCCGCCACTGCCCGAGCTCTCCGTTCAATTGCACATCGAGGAAAACACACGGACACACGACGTTTCCTCCTCCGTCAAGTGTAAGATCAATCGCACTTGCCCCATCTCGAAGAACCTGGCCCCAGACCACTTGCGTACTGACGCCGTACCTTTTTCACAAGGGTGGCTTTCGAATCTTGGCGAGGTACGCAAAGAAAGAAAGAGAAGAGCAGAGTGCCCAGGCAGGCGAGTCTCCCCAGCAGAACTTTTCTGCCCTCTTTCCAATCTGGTGTTTTTTCTTTTTCCCGCATACTATTTGCAAAAGCTCGACGTCCTTCCACCAGCCAGAACCATCCAGGGAAGCGAACGTGCTGCTTCTGCTGCGAGTTACTGCCGCTTCTCGTCAGTGCGGTCTGCCCGTCGGTGCTTTGTGGGTTCTGAGGGTGCTGGAGGCTGCCCTTCCCAGGCCGTTCATTCCCGTTCTTGCACTTCCGACTTGACCTACCGCTGTCGTCCACTTATCCTTATTGTTCATCCGTCTCGGTTGCAGCTGGATATCCAAATTCCTCGCCTGTTCAAGAGCAGCGGAAGCAAAAAAATAAATAGTGACCTAGGCCAGGACGTGCTGTTTCCGTTCCAAGACCCGTTTTGCACTGTTCATGCTTCAGTAGAACAGTACGGCCGCGGTTGTGTTACACTTCGCCGCAGTCTGCATGCTAACTTGGGTCAGGCTAGAGTTTGCTCCGCAGATTTTTTTTGACCTTTGTTATTGCTATCTTCAGCGTCGAATCTCGACAGACGGGGTCTTCGAGGGGTTTGTCTCCGGCGAAACGCAATCATATCACACTCGTTCTCGCTCATCAGGCGCGCATTCCGTTGCTGTGCCTCTATCCTGTCGCCATCGCTCTCGAAAGGTACCTTTTGTTGGTGGACGGGGAACGTTTGACGGGTTGGCAAGCTACCGAGATTTTTCTTGCTTTCCACCAAGATCTGTTTCGAGAACAGAGCTTTAAAACAACCACAACTGCTCCCGCATCACACAACCCGTTCGACATCCTGTCGTGGACCTCCCCTGCTGACAGGAGCTTTTACCATTCTTCCTACAGTCAATGCCACTCGACATCCCAATTCACACTCTCTGAGACTCGTGAATTCACCATTCCGCCTTCTCCACTTCCCGACCCAAGCTCGGCCTCGGTGGACGATACATCCCCAGCATGGATAGACACGGCCAGGTCTCCATGCAAGGCCGTTACGATTACCCGATATCACGACCAGTTCAACATACCGGCACAATCCAAGTCCCGTTATCCTCCTCTTTGCGAAGTCTTGACCCGATTAGCGGTAAAGGAGGGACTGGTATAACCGAGAACTTGAGCTTCTCCTTCTGCATCGAAACTCCATCTCTTGCCGGTCCGGATCCGAAACGGATAGCATTTGCAACCCCCGGGGCCAAGGAAAGATGGCTGCAACCCGTTGGTTCCGATGCCGCGAATCTTCCTGCGTACACGTTACCGTATCACCGCCAAAATCTGGACAATTTGAAGCGACTCTGCAAATCGCTTAGCGATGGACCCGAGCATGTTGTCGCAAGCGCCCAGATCAACGAACCCAAACCTGTTGCCGGCAAGCCGAGGCGTTCGCCCGTCACGACTGTATCGTTATATGGCGACCCTGATGTTGTCCTGAGAACGAGAGGGATATTGTTAGAAAGTATTCCACTGAAGCTGGTAAGCTAATCCTGGTCTCCCTTTTAGGTTTATCACGATAACGTCGGCTAACTCCTCAACCAAAGAAATGTGCAACGGTTGACATTGATGTAGAGCAAGCCATCGGGGAAGATGAGAGGTTTAGGCCGGAAGCTGCCCAGCAGCTGGAACGGATATCTGACTACTGTGGCGTGGATATCTTCGTTGTTCATCCGGAGCCAACCAAAGGCGTATCTTTGCGCGCTGGTGGTAGTGATACCAGCCAAGACACTCGATTGAAAATCATAATCTATGGAGATGTCGAGAGTGTCGAATGTGCCAAGATACGCGTTTTGGTTATGATTGATGATATGGTAAGCTGCCCAGCTGATGGTTGATAGAGGGAACACGCGTATGCTAAGTAATTTTGGATAGCTTGGTCTCCATGTCGACTCGATCTTCCTCGAACTTTCGCTGCAAAGCCTGATGTGTGGACGCGGACGCAAAGATATCCAACATGTGGAAGCCGTTACGAAAACAAATATCTACCTTCCAACCGCATTTCCGGGTGTTTTTGGCTATAAGCCACCCAAGGCTACACCTCGTCATCCCGATATCATCTTTATCACTGGGCAACCCGACATGATCAAGCAAGCTGCGAGGATGATTAGCGAGTTGGTCTCGAACTGCAAACTTTACGTTAAGGATGTTTCGTTGTCGATGAACAAAATCGATTTCATTATCCTCGAACGCTTGGATATGGTCAAGAAAATCATGGCGGAGAACGGGTCTTTCGTCCAATTCCCTTCGCTGGGGGCAGGGCGATCAATGATGCGTGTCCAGGCGCCCGATATCCCGCCTTTGGATCGAACCATCAAGGCAATTCTTAATATCGTGAGTCCTGAAACCTTAGCAAATCAAGGCATGTTTTACGGTTTTATTTTATGCTAATGCGAAGATACCTCAGTCTCATCAATACTACAATGCTTCCTGCTGGGTTCTACTGAACGAAACGGCTCTATCATCAATGCGCCCCCTTCTACCGCAAGAAGTCCAAAGACTTCTGACGGATATCTGTGTTTTCAGCGGCGCCGACATTGCGTTCAGCAAGTTTGCTTTCGAGATCTACGGTTCGGATGACGCGGTCAAACTTGCTCTCAAGATAATCTCTGATATCAGATTCGTTAAGGTAGTCTGCCCACCATTGAATATCGTTCGAGTTTGAATTAACACCCCCATTCTAGGAAAATCGGTCCCAGATTCGGGTGAAGGTGCAAGTAGCCAACGAACATAAGGAATTCGTTAGCGGGAAGAAGAATGGGAAAATCAACAAGATTATGGGTCAAGCGGATGTCCAGATTCTCTTCGAGCCATTCAACGAATTCGACTTCTATATCGACGTTATTGGTGTTGACTTCCAGGCCAGCATGCTCGGATTAGAACTCGTTGAGCAGGAACTGCCAGCTGATATCTCTTTTTACATCCCCGATCGCTACCACAAGCGCATCATCGGTATCGGAGGCCAACATATCCAGAGTATCATGCGCAAGTACTCTGTCTTCGTCAAATTCTCCAACGCCATGGACCGGGATTCGAATGGCGGGAGAGACAGCGAAGAGATTGCCGTTGATAACGTTATCTGTCGCACGCCAGCTCGCAATGCTGCTAGCCTGGAACTCGTAAAGCAGGAGATCAACGCCATGGTTCAACAAGTGGTATGGATCCAAGTCTATTCCAGATACCCCGCTGCTATATATACTAACGAGCTCGAAGGACTCTGAGTACGTTGAGGAAACCGTCATCATCCCTCGGCTTTACCACCGCACTTTGATTGCACAAGGCGAACTACTGGTCGGCATTGAGAAGAAGTGGTCTTGCAAGATTCGTTTTCCAGGAACAGAGACTGCAAGTGATATTGTCACTATAAGCGGTCCCGAGTGGCAAGTTCCACATGCGATTCACGAGCTTTTGGTAAGAGCACTCTGGAAACCTCGAACGACGATGCTTCCGTTGTCCTCGAGCTAACGTCTGAGTTAGGCACACGTTCCGGAAACGCATACCCTCGATATGGCCATTTCAGAAAAACTCCAGGATCTCTTATCCTCCTCTGATTTCAAGCACAACGTTGTCGACCGTTTCAGGATGCAGTTTGGAGTGATGGTGGAGACTGTCTTGCGACCCAAGCGCCTTTCACAGAACTCGAGCAAGGGTATTTGCCAGATTCAATTGACCTATACTCGAGATAATCGTGCCTCGCGCGAAGTCGCCATCGACTCGTTCAAGGACTATCTTGTTTCGCACGGCATCATGCCTGACTTTCAAGGGTTGCCTGTCCGCCCGCAGTCCGACTCTTTCGAAGACTCCCTACCTTATTTTCCAAACATCGTGTTCCCAGGTGCCCCACTGTCAAAGGGAGGTGCCGATGAGCCCAACAACTCATCTACCACTTCACTTCCTCTCCAGATGGAGAAGGGATTCGGTGCCCTGTCTTTGACTGATAGTCCCAGCTCCAAAGGCCCGGAGAACGGTATGCCTGGAATCGGTGGTCCGCTGCACCATGCTTGGGATGCGATGAAGGCGAACAAGCCACGATCAAGCCTCTCTGATGAGCAACGCGAGCGGCTAGTCAACGAATTGCCAGATTATTTGCGCCAGCCTGGTATCCTCAAGGGCGTTGCTGGAGATCGAAACGCCATCTACGCCGACTCAACGGCCGACCTTGACCCATCTCCTGTCCCATTTAGCAGAGCTGTCGGCACAAACCCGCGAGCAGAGCCCATCGGACACCCATATTCCATGAACGGCATGAAGCGCAACTCTGGAGAGAGCAGCATTTCCGGCCCAATCGGACCGATTGGAAGTATGCAGCCTCCTAGAGACGTCCCACGATCGCGACCGAGTACTGCCGGAAGCAACATCAGTGGGATCAGCGACTCCTGGTCCATGATTAGCAATACTGTCCCACCTGGCGTTGCATACCCCGATGCTGACAGCAGGAAGGTTTGGGGTCATTTCCCAATGTTTGAAAAACGACATAACGGCCAGTATCTGGTCCCATAAAGTAGGACCGACTACTACAGCCGTCGTCTATGAAAATATTCTTGGTACATACCATTCTAATGACGATACAAACGACGACGCATTTACAACACCATTATAAAAGTCCGATTCATTTTTGACTTCGATTGGAGTTCTCGGATCGCATTCAGCTTGTCGTCCTTGTCCAAATTTTCTTTTAAAAACAAAACACAATGGCTGATAGCCTCACCACGATACCCTGAAACTATTTTTATGATATTGTTCTTTTCGCCTAGTTCTAGTTCGAGCTTTCATTGGTTACACCATATCTCACACTCCTTTTGCTCGATATCTTCAAATCAGATCTCCGTTGCGAGGCTGGCTTCTCTACCGAATATCGATTGATTAGCTGTACTATAACCACGAAACAAGAATAGGGCTCCCTAGACTCGATATTGCGATTATGCGATATCGCGGTAGCTAGGACTGTGCGCGAGGTGCCCCTTAACCCCTCGAAGCGATTGCAGTGTTCATAGAGTTGACGACAACGTTCGTCGAATTTGGCCTTACTATTCTTTCTTTTCTGTTTTGCACGCTTGATACCGACGTATTTGATCTTGTTGCGTTTTCATAACCTTACTTTTCGAGACAGCGGATACCATCTTGTCAGACTCGTTTCGTTCCTCTTTTTCTCTCTGCTCAGATATACCTCTTTTCCTTTTTTTTATTCCCTTTTTTATTTCGTTGCTTCCATATAGTTTTATACCCATACCCAAATGCGGCACAAATGCACGGGGAAATATAACAGATCATGGATTTTTTTTTCTTTCTTTCCATTTCGTTTTCAATTGTCTCGTTTCTTCTCTCTGAATGACATGGTAAAAATTTACACGGCGGCGGCGGACACAGACTATAGGCTTGAAAATATTGCTGAGGATATGATATCTTATGCACGCGGGTCCTGCGGTTTTTTATATTCTGCATGCATGCATTGTGTGATTTTCTTTCCACAGAGGTACATGTCTCCGAGAATGCCCTTGAATTCTTCATTGTCACGAGTGCACGAAGGATCGATTGGTTATAAATTACGAATATATATTGCTACTTCCACGAACAGTATGATACTTTTGGTCACACAAAGGTTGAGGCATAAGGGCAGGGAGTATATATCGTCAACGCGGAGTCCGCAATACAAGACTAATATATCGTAGGACAGGCGAGCATGAACCGAGTTTATAGAATCTCGATATGCATCGCATGGGGGGTATTGGGGTAGCTTGTGGACATATGGACAGCCCATGTTTATTCGAGTATTCCAATTGCCAAGATTACATATATATGTGCCCTCCATTGAAAGATGCTCGAGTAATGTGCAGCCGAATGTTTCAAGTAGCAGCTGTCATGATGCTGAGAGCTTAGTAAAAGACATTAAGCTTAGTAAGGGATTGCCCACGTTTCTAGAAGAAATTTTCGAAGGTTAGCCGGATCATAATTAATTTGCGGTATCCTGCGAATTATATTGAAGATCGGCATCGTCATTCGGGGGCCTACGCCAGTGCTTAGTTTGTAATTATACTAGGTAAGTAGTCTGGCATGTGATTGCGGAAATATTTAGCTGTCTACGCAATTTCGGGCTTCTTACGGGTGGTCATGCAAATGTTATTCTGCATTATGGATCATTGCTTGCTATTGGATATGTCAAAAGTGAGGATCGATCGGGAGCAATCCAATGTTGCAACGGTGGTGGTGGAGTCGACAGGTCAGTTAATTTACGCGGAACAATGTGATATCATAAATTTACACTCGGGAGTTGAGGTGAAGCGAGGTGAGAGGTGAGGTAAGACTTGAGCCTGCGCGTTCATTAATTTACGAAGGATAATTTCCAAGCTAGCGACAGCGGAAGAGGCACCTGCATGGCAGACGATTTTATTTCGTTTGTTTGCTAGGAAAGCTGCTACCTAGTGATATTCTACCACACCTCCCTTATCGATGTAATCTTCGAGTATTTGTGGGGTAAATGGCAGCAATTGCCAAATTGATCCTGTCGGGTGATTATTCCTGGTGATGGTGGTCACAGTTGGAGCGCCGAATTGCAATTGGGTAGGAAACTAGTTGAATCGAGTATTTTAGATTTGAAGGAGGCAGTGGTCGTATGGTGTCGGTGTGATCATTCAGGGGGTATTTTTCCTTCGAGAGAGAGCTTTGTTTCACGAGTAAGAGGTTTCAGGTTTTGTTCCTTAAAGCTTTGGGATTCACCACGAGGCTTTACAAGAGTATGACGCTTATATGTTGTGTCTACGGGGTCCAACGGAAGTCAACCGTGGAGTATAATCGGCGCAGATAAGCCCTCGCAGCGCAATTTTGGCGTCAGCTATCGGGATCATCCGCATTCTTTCCCAATATTTCGTTCTGTTGCCCTGTTTTGTGATCTCGTATGCAACTGAGGGTCGAACCGGCTGGGCGCCGCCTTTATCTGTCTGTCGACTATAGCTAGCTATATGGCAGCGGACGTGGGTAAAAATCGCGTAATTGCCGTAGCCGGGTGGGTTGACAGGAGTTTGCCTGGACAGCTTTGATTGTTCAGGGACGTTGACGTTACGGGATCGATCGTAGACCCCTGGCGGGAGGGTCCCGGCATGCGATTCGCTGAGAACAGCCGAGTCGGCCGCGTCCCTGATATCGCAGATAGATTGGATCGCCGGGCTTGGTGTGGCAGGGTAAGCTGAGGGACGGGATGGAGCGATGCGTCTGCGCGCGATCTTGACAGACGGGACCCATAGGTACAGATGAAGTACGAGTGTGTGTAATTTCGTCGACAGGCTCGTGACCGCATCTACGGGATGGATGGATGGGAGGCTATAGCAGCTCGTGATATGGACGGATAAGGTAGCTGGACGTGCCGCACTCTTTAAGATTTTCGTTCGACTCCTTTCGAAATTCTGGTAAATTTGCATTCATTCTCCTGCGTGTGTCGCGAATGGAGGTGAAACTAGCTGTTCGAATCGGCTTGCATTGATGAGCGCAGCTATGCAGAGGCTGGGGGTGAAGCACAGGAGTCAAGTCTGAGCGTCGCGTCGTATCGTCAGTTCATTCAAGATCACACCAAGCAAGGAGACGGCGTGCGTAGTTGCATGCCGACCGAGATAGCTCCGTTTGATGCTGATGCTGCTCTGTTCCCCTATACGGCCGTTTGGTCCGACTGGCATTGCATTGCGAACCAGGGAATATTCCGCACGGAATACAAGAGAGGATTACGGCTGCCGCAGCTAAGGAGAAGTGGTTGTCGGGGACGTTGCTCTAAGTGGAAATATCTTGGTCGAACTTGGGAGAGCTTTTGACATGGGAGATGTGATTGATTGATTCTACGCGGCTGGGGGAGCAGAGGCGGCATGAGGATGGTCTCGGGGAGGAGGGATATATTGTCACAACAGACAAGGCACTTGCATGCCTGCACCTGCATGATATGCATGCAGATATGCCTGGCCCGTGATATCAAACCTGTGGATTTGTGACTTCGAAAGCAAGGGACCGCCGCCAGCCATGGCTTGGGGACGACCAGCCACTGAATATATCCATCCGCGGTGGTTAACAGCTTGCAGCCGATCGCGGTCGCCATTTGCCGTCGATGCCTGATGACTGTGTAGCTTAAGACGCGATAGCAAGCGCGGCAACGGCCGACGTCAGTTTCGTATTGCTCATTGCGCTTGAATATATCTGCGCAGGTTTCTCGCTGGAGATGTCTGTTGGTTGAAGATGTCTTAGGCGATGCGCATGCATTTTGGCCTGGGGAATGGATCGAGTCCATGTTGGCGAAACCGCGTCTGATACTTGGCCCCCCTGCGCCTGGTAGGAAAACGGCTCGAAGAGCACTCTAGTAGATACAAGCCGGCTCATTGTTGGAAGCAGCTGGTAGCTCCTGTTATCGAATCGATGTCTCTCTCCACGGACGAGGGCAGGGGCAGCGTGGCCTGATTGGTTTTAGTTAGAGTTTCCCATTCGCTGGAAGTTTGGACGGAACTGTAACGAGAAAAAGCAAGCGCGGAGAGGAATCGAGACAGAGACAGCTTCAGGAAGTTCTCTCTGTGTCTCTTGCAGATGCAGTGTAATTATATTACTGTTCCCCTGGATCGAATCTCTCTCTGGAGAAGTGTTCTATCGATCGCTTTGACGGTTTTTTTCTGCATCGAGCGCTTTTGTCTTCCTGTTCCGTTCGGATTCCGCTTGGCTTCGTTCCTGGCGTCGGTATAACGTTACTGGGCCGCTCTCCCCTCGCTATTTCGAATTTCAGCCGGCGATCGAATCAATCGGATTGAGAATAAACGCGACCCGCAGGCGCACGTAGTAGAAGTATGTGACATGCCTTGACATTTTTCACGTTCAGGTAGGTACCGCGCCCCTCGAAGATGATGATGATGCATCTTGACTGCACCGTCCGTCCGCTCGCCCCGGCTGCCGTGCATGTCCCACTCGAGGCTCGTCAAGTACCGAGCCAGCGCCTGACCACGGCGGGCGTCGCACCGGCTCATTGACGAAGTTGGGACAGGCGGACAGCGTTCGGTCGTCGTCCTCGCCCTCCCAGGCTGCTTTCGCAGCGTCTTCGGCGCCGTCGTCGTGCATTGCTTTTGGCGTGAAAAGGCGTCCTGCACAGGAGAATTATCACCAGTTTTAATGCTGCCTGCCCTGCCAGCGCGGTCCTGACAGACAGCTTGCTCTCCTGCAGGGCTCTGCGCTAGCCTCCTCGATCCACCGTAATCAAATCTCTTATATTAGCCACGGACCCGATTCCAGTGCGCCCGGCACCCTAAGGGCCCCGTCCGCCTGCAGCCGCTGACAATTGCGCCCATCGTTAGTTATATTGCTAGTCTCCAAGGTAGACATCGTCATCAGCACCGTCTGCTTACCTCCTCGAGCCCTCCCGACGATTCAGAAACGACGACGACGACGGCGACGTCGACAGCGGTGGACCAGGTCAGTGGACAGCGTGATTGTCGTTGATGGTTGGCGGAGGCTCGCCCTCGTTAGCCTCCCAGCTTAGCTGCAGCAGTTGCAGTCTTCCAGCACAGCACAGCACATTCTCCTTCCCCCTTCCTTTTCGGCCAATCCAGCCATCCAACCTCCCTTCCAGCTGCCATCGTCAACATCGCCAGCAGCAGCTCCATCCTCCTCCTCTCCCGTCATCTGAGACCATCGCCCTCGCTTCTGCCATTCGCTATCTGCCCCGGACGACGGACGTCTACCTGCTCGCTGGGGGTGGTCCTTCGTCCTCACGGCACCCAACCTAACCCCATCCGCTCATTCGATCCGGTGCATCCACCTTCCCGCTTCTGCGACGTCGCAGTGCCCAGCACTCGTCTCCTATGCTCTGCTCATGCCTCCAATCAGTCGCTTGACATGCCGTATATCTGGAGCTCAGCTAGCTGACTGCTTTCTCCCGTTTTCTTCAGGTACACCGGCACCAGTCTCCTGCTCGGGAATCAGGACTCCACAGATAATCCGTCGCAACTCCCCCAGATACCACCCTCAGTCCGGCACATCCAGCGCAGCAAAGAGTCGCCCGTATCGATTCCTCCCGCCGTCGGACTTCCCTGCCTCTCTCCAGCTCTCCCCTCGGCGGAGCCAGATATTCGTGTTGGAACCAACCGCCGTCGTCTCCAGCCGTCACGCTCGTCGAGTGGGTGACGCTGCTCGGTCTAGTAGCATACCAAGGGCACCGCTGTCAGCACCGGCAACATGATGGAATCACCGGGATATCCGCCTGGCTCGCCTCTCGATGTCATTGACGACGCCGTCTGTCCGTGTAAAGGATGCGGAGAGGTGCGTTGGTCCTCACCATCTGCTTGTTTTCGAGCTCCGTGACGCTCTCCGCGAGAACCCAGAATGTGCATTGCGCAAGTTTCGATGCAGCCATTAGCATCAGTGACCCAAGCTAATTAACAGTCCCACATAGGTATTGGAGGAGGGCAAAGCATTCGAACTTGCCGGTAATCGTTGGCATATCGACTGCTTCCGTTGCAATACCTGCGGCACGCTACTCGACTCGGACGCGAACCTGCTTCTGCTCGGAGATGGCTCCCTCATCTGCAACAACTGTACTTATAGCTGCAATGCCTGCGGGAATAAAATCGAGGATCTGGCAATCCTCACGGGCGATCAGGCATTCTGTGCGGGATGCTTTAGATGTCGCAATTGCAAACGAAAGATCGAAAACCTGCGCTACGCTCGTACATCTCAGGGCATATTTTGTATGAGCTGCCACGAAAGCCTAATGGCGAGAAGACGGAAGAAGACACGGGCCCAGCCCAAGACCAGTAGTAATAATTCTTTGGCACTCGACAAGGCCCTTCCGATGCCTCCACCGCAGGACGATGAGGAGGACTCTTCTTCTACCCCAAACCCGCCGCCGCCGCCAACGACAACCGCGCCCTCTACCTCGAAACCCGCCCGATTAGGACCGCCGCCGCGACCACCTCGGCCCGAAGTGTCGCGATCTGGTTCCTCAGATATTCCGCTGCGGTCTCGCGGCAATGCCTCGCCGAATTCCGCTCATTCCCCGCTCGCGACAACTCCTAGGAACCCGTCATATCCTATCCACTCGCCTCCTGCTTCTCAAGACCAATTCCAGTTCCAGAAGTCTACTTCTAATAATGCTAATAATAATAATAATCCCACCAAGAAGTCGCGCCAGTCCATGTATTCGCTTGTTTCTGAAGACAATTCAGAGATGTTATCGAATTCCGATTCCAGAGCCTCGTACTTTCCCTTGCTACTGGACGAAGGCCCGCCTCCACCGATCCCATCAACGATCAGCAGCAGAACCGACGCATACGCGCCACGCACGATACCACCCACGCAGTCCGTAGAAATACCTCCACCTCAGCACCAACAACATCCTCCTCAGACGCCTCTTGAATCAGGCGCACTCGGCCTCGACTCCGTTCACGAAAAGAACTCAAAACGAGCAGTGGACAATGAAGCACACAGAAGGGAGGAGCAGCAGCGCAAGGAGCGCGAAAGGGTAGAAGCTGAGATGGCAGAGGCGGCTCGCAAACGGGAGCATGAAGCTGAACGAAAGCGGGAGCAAGACATGGAACGAGAGCGACAGAAGCAGCGAGAGCTAAACCGTCTAGCCAAGGAACAAGAGAACTCAAGGCCCATTGAAATACCGCCTCATAGACCCAAGGAACCGGAACAACCGATCGAGAAGAAAGACGTGATGGTCACAGACGAAATCATGATTTCCCCCGGCGGCCTTGGGATCGACGTATCCTCCATCCCGCCCCAGCCAACCAGGCCGGCACCAACGGGTTCGATGCCTTTAGCAGGCGACAACAGTATCGTTCCGTCTCATGCGCGCAAGCCGACAAACCAGATAGACAACTTCAAGCTCCAGGAAGTTCCGCGGACGAAGAGAGCCACTCCAAAGTTGCCAACGGAGGAAGATGATGACTCGTCACCCGCCGACGCGGAGATTCCGATCTCATTTGCCCCGGAACCCCGCAAGGACTCTATGGTGGTGCCGGTACCTCCTAAGCCTACGCCTCCGGCTGAAAAGCAGGCAGATAAACCATCCGATTCGCAAAACGAGTTTGTCCGTTCTCACCAATCTTCAGTTTCCCGGAAAACGAACTCGGAGACCGAGATTGAAGCTGCAAACAGTGAAATTATCAGCAACTACGCATCCTCTATTACTAGCGCTACGGGGACATCGCCTGGTAGTCACAAGAAAGCACAAGCTTCCGTCTCATCATCCACGGCGCCTCGGAACCCTCAGCATCGACCAGCTACTAGTCATGGATCTGGACAGTCGGCCTCGTTCACGCTGGTTAACGGCTCTTCGCCAGTTCTGCCGCCATTCAAGAGTGAATTGAACTTTGAAGAAGAAATAGGAAAGATCTTCAATGCTCCTAACGATCTCGGATCGCCTTCAATGAGGAGGACGTCGAAGTCTGTTAAGCACGGACGGAGCCATAGTGATATGGCTACTCGGTCAAGTAAGACCAATCTGGTGAAACGCTAATGCTAGGAGCATACGCTAATCGTGTAAACATAGGCATGCTGTCGCCGGAACTTCCTGAAGTTCTCGATTCAAATGCCAAGGAAGAAAATACGCTCTTGAAGAACGCTTTACGGCGATCCACTCAACACGTTGTCGAGCTCGAGTCTAAGCTTAACGTGGGTAGTCGATATGTCTCATGTATGGGTGGCGTCTCATAACTAACGCTATTTTTAGACCTCCGTTGAAGTTAAAGAAAGCCTCGAGAACGACATTCAAGAGAAGCGGACCACAGTCGCGTCGTTGGAAGCTGACAAAGAACTGGCCATTGCGGAGCTGTCGGTACTGCGGGAGCGTTTGGCTGATGTCGATGTGTAAGTTGAATGCAAACGTCTCGAGAACAGGGAAAATATCAGCTTCTAACAGCGCATCTTTTTGCATAGCAAAACTGTCAACTACGATGAATTCGTCGCAGGAACCCTCCAGGAAATCGCCAGCCGAATAAACTCCCTGAAGGAATCGCACAAGCAGGAGCTAGAGGACCTGATAGCCAAGAAGAATGCAACCGTGGAAGAAACTGCGACTGCGATGCGCTTGCGCGACGAAGCCATCCAAGATACGGAGCAACTTAACTTGAAGAACGCACAGTTGGCAGACCTCAATAACGAGCTCACCAAGCGCATCCAAGGCAACTTTATGAAGAATAAAGCTGCCATGCAGATTTCTCATCCCGGTCTTGTTATAAACGGGGCTAGTGTCTACGGTGATGGAGGCGACCTAAAGCACACGCAATCGCATACCGGATCTACCAGCACTATAACCACCGGCATGATCAGCGAGACCACGACACTTCACGAAGATGGAGCTGCTGTCGTCGCCGCTCCTCATGTGGTCAACATCCGGAAGCCAGGGGGACCGGCGAAGAAATTCAACTGGAAGAAGGGTGGTGCGGCAGTCGGCAAAGGTGTAGGAAAGGCGTTCAACAGGGTGTTTGCGTCTGATGCGCAGAACGACCATCATATTGAAACTCCGATGACCCTTCAATCGCAACCCTTCAGCAGCACCGCCTACGGACCTCCTGTGCACACGATTGATTCACCCGGTTTTAAGACAAACGGCGTGGACCACAGTCAACAGTCGTATGGTACGCAGCGCGGGGGGCTGTTGAAGAAGTTGAAGGGTGGCAATCAGCATCACGGTAGCCTTAGTGGAGCCGCTGTTGGTAAGTTGGATACATTAGGCTCCCTTGAATACATAGGACGAATGCTAAATATACTGCAGTGCCGTTACTCGGCTCCGAACTGGACGCTCGTGTCCAATATGAAGGCAGGCGGATACCTTTGATCATCACGAAGTGCTTGGCAGAAGTCGAAAGCAGAGGTCTAGACTACGAGGGCATCTACCGCAAGGGCGGTGGTGCATCTCAAGTCCGCATGATCCAGGAAGCGTTCGACCGCGAGGAAGAAATCGACCTCGAGAACCCGGATATTGATATTGCCGCCATCACAAGCGTGCTGAAACAGTACTTCCGCAAGCTCCCAACACCTCTGATCACCTATACGATATACGACCGGATGGTTGATTCAATAAGTACGAACATACAGCTTGCGGACCAGTCTTGTGGCTTGAAAGTGGATCATTGCTAACTATATCCCACATAGAAATCTCCGACACCGAGAAGCGGAAGGAGGCAGTGAAGGATTTGATTAATGAGCTGCCTTCACTGAACCGCGATATCCTCTTCTTCATCATCAATCATTTGACAAAGTATGTAATGTCCGCACTTCCACAGCCGAGTATCAAATATGCTGACAACCTATTCGCAGGGTGGCTGTTAATCAACAAGAGAACTTGATGAATGCCCGCAACCTCGCCGTGGTGTTCGCCCCGTCGCTGATGCGGGATGAGACAGGCGAGCTCGAGCTCCGGGACACCCATGCCAAGAATGAGGCTATTCAGTTCATAATTGAGAACGCCAAGCCGATATTCGCCGGCGTCAACCTCTAAGCCGTCATGAATAGGTCTCCAGGCTAAAATCGAATGTTTGAGCTCCGAATGAAATCCCATTAACGACCCTTTTCTGATTCCCGCTTTTCATTTCTCTTGTTCCATAGTTTATTCACTGCATTCTTCATATCCACGTTGCTGCTCTGCTTGCTCCCTTTTTTGCTTTTGATCGATGAATCGGCGTTACATCTCCTCTTCACACGTGTATCCATCAGCACCTGGTCATTGTAGTTGTTTTTATTGGCTCTCTTCCCTTTTTGGTCCCGTCTGCAAGCGAAAAATGAGATGGAAGTTCGATATACCACAGCTCACAGGATTATAATTAATGACGAGTCTTGCGTTTCTTTTCTGCCGTCGCACCACTTGTTCTCCCTGATGCAAGACGGACGTTCAGCATTTGTTACCCATCTTTCGAACCGTGCATCCACCCATCCGCCTTTTGGTTATATGTACTTTTGTTGAGCTACCTGCATCGAGCGTATCCGGGCAGACAGTTTATATTCCCCCCTCCTTCGCAATCCAGCCTTCCCGCTTGAGCGCTCAGCCAGTACTGCATTTTTCGGATTCCCCTTTTCCATTCCAAGGGCAATGGCGCTGGCTGCATGTATTGTACCTGTATCCGTTGCGATGCATCGATGCTGTCCGTTGTCTGCAAAGCGTGCGTGCATGCGTGCATATGGCGTGTTCGTGTTAGCCTTCATTCTACTACGTTATGGCACGCATATCCCAGCCCCGGTTGTCTTCCGTTGGGCCGGATTATGCATGTCCTTTTCATTCTCCCCTTTTTAATTTTTTTTGATTTTCCCATTTTCTTGTTCTGTTTTTAGGCGATATCGATAGCTAGCTCGTATTGTGTGAGTGTCATGATTACAGTGTTATAGGAAGAGATACAATAACAAGATTACGAACAATTCTTTGATATGGATCCTTCGGATAAAGGTAGCTAATGTGCGTATCCGTACGTAAATGAAGAGGGCTATGTATATGCCATCTCTAGGGGATGACCTTAGACAGAAGCCTTGAAGTTTGTCTTCCAAGCATAGCTACGCAGCTGCGTATAGATACGCTCAGAAGTAATGCTCCGCGTCGATCGAGATGTATGCAGATATATATTCTAGAGGTCCTGCGCATGCACTAGTAATTGCGGCATCAATCGGGTACCCGAGTCTACGTGTATACGTGATATTTTATCAATCGTGAAACGAGAATACTCATATCGATCCTGATTGCGTCTTCGATACACAAACAGACACTGTATCGATCGATGTAGCCTGCTAATGCAATGACCTACAGCCAACGATCAGGCCTACTATCAGACTTACGGAGCGACAGTGATAATCCAGACTAGCGGCACAGAGCCATTCAAAGTAACAACCAATGTATTTACTATCTACCGACTGACCAAGCATTCAACGTAAAGCACATGCACAATGCGAAAGAATTAACAGACATGTATACAGCCTCTTCATCTTGCCTTCTCTATATCTCCCAAGACCATCTCGCGTGGACCGGCTTATAAGATGTACGTTTACTGCACAAGGACAGGCTCCAAGTTCCAGATGTTCTCAGCGTACTCTTGGATCGCACGGTCTGACGTGAAGAAGCCCATGGCCGAAACGGACATGATGCACTTGTTCGCCCAGGAAGATTTATCTTTGAACGCCTCGTCAACAAGCTTGTGTGTCGCGAGGTAGCTGGCAAAGTCGTCGGAGACGAGGTAGTCTTGTTTTGCGGATCGCAATAGTTAGTCACAGTGTGCTATTACTCGATATCGACAGATAAGGGTGGGAAGGGGGGGGAAGGGCTTACAATCGCCACCGCCGTTAACGGCGTGGATCAGGCCAGCGAAGATGTTGCGGTCGCCGAATGTGCCCTTTTCGATTTCGTCGCACACTTCGCGTAGGGCGGGATCCATCTCTGTCTTGCCGTAGCGGTGTGCGTGGCGAAGATCCTCGACGTCCTCACTGAAGGCAAATGTCAGTTTCAAGTATTTGTCTACATTTGCTAGATTTGGCGACTTACGCAAGATGGCCGAATAAGAAGATACGGTCCTCACCAATCTGTATCGAAACGTTAGTATCTTGGTACTACTTGTTACTGCGGAGGGATTGTAGCTGGGAGCAATCATACTTCACGAGTGATTTCAATCTAATTGGCGGTCGCGTTCGTCAGCCTGAAGTCTTAGATTTAGGTAGGGGAAGGGAGTCCTTACATTCGCACCATCGCAGGTACCAATGATGAGACCACCGTTGAGCACAAACTTCATGTTACTCGTGCCGGAAGCCTCAGTACCAGCAGTGGATATGTGCTCGCTAAGGTCCGAGGCTGGGCAGAGGAACTCGGCCTTGCTGACGTTGTAGTCCTCAATAAAGACCACCTTGAGCAAGTCACCGATATCCGTGTCGTTGTTTACCACCTCGGATACGGCAGTAATAAGACGAATGATAGTTTTAGCCTGTCAAAATGGTACATTAGAAGAGTGACTTTGCATGCGATGGAATATTGCTATGGGCATCCTTACCATCCAGTACCCAGGTGCAGCCTTCCCACCAAAGATAGAGACACGCGGAACCTGCTTCGCCCTCTCCGCTTTAGTCATCTTCTTTAGCGAAAGGTATCGGCTGATGACACCGAAGATGTTCATCTGTTGTCGCTTGTACTCGTGGATACGCTTGACTTGGATATCGAACAAGGCTTCCGGATTGACGCTGATACCGGTGGTCTCTTTTATGTACTTGGCGAGGCGCTGCTTGTTCTCGAATTTGATTTTCATCCACTAAAGGGACTTTGTTAGCGTCTGAATGTTTGATGTAATAGAGAGCAGCCCGTACCTTCTCCTGGAAGTCCTTATCATCAGCGTACTTCTCCAGGCCGTTGAGAAGCGTAAGATCCTTCAAGAAGTCATTTGAGCCGAGCTTCTCCGCAATAAGGGCAGAAAGCTTCGGGTTGGCCTGGTGCAGCCATCTGCGGGGAGTGACACCGTTGGTGACATTGGTAAACTTGTCGGGTCCGAAGATGTTGACAAAGTCCTTGAAGATGGTGGTCTTGATGAGGTCCGAGTGCAATTCTGCAACTCCGTTCACCTTCTTGGAACCGATGATGGCGAGATAGGCCATTCGGATGACTTGAGGGTTAGTCTCCTCGATGATAGAGACACGTGCAAGAAGATCACGATCCTTGGGGAAACGCCTTTCAACGCTCTGGAGGAAGAACAGGTTGATATCGTAGATGATTTGCAAGTGGCGCGGAAGGAGGTTCTGGACCAATGGGACAGACCATTTCTCCAAGGCTTCCGGAAGGACGGTGTGGTTTGTGTATCCGAAAGTTTGAGTGACGACTACGAACAAGCGGGATTAGTCGGTTTTCCTCGATATCAAAGGCTCCGCGCGGGACGCTCTTACTATTCCATGCCTCGTCCCAGTCGAGGTGCTCCTTGTCAACAAGGATACGTTGCAGCTCGACAATAGCAAGGGTTGGGTGAGTGTCGTTGAGCTGAATGGCGACTTGTTCAGGGAACTCTGACCACGCGCGACCAGACTTCTTGAACCGTCTCACGATATCATAGAGGGAAGCTGCAACCCAGAAGTATTGCTGCTTCAAGCGCAATTCCTTTCCGACATCAATACTACAAACAGAGTGATTGTCAACGGCCATTCCGGATATTCCATGGTGTGGATTGATCTTACTTGTCGTTAGGATACAGAACTGCCGAAATCGTCTCGGCACGCTGCTGGTCTCTAACGGAGCTCTCGTAATCTCCGGAATTGAACTTCTGGAAATCGAATTCACCCGTCGACGGCTTACTGGACCACAGCCGCAAATTATTGGTTGTAGGTGTCGCATAACCAGGGACTGTAACGAATCATTGTAAGCGGGCATCCAACACGCAACAGTGAAATCCGCGTTGATTCATACTTGGGACATCATAGGCGACTGCCTGAACGACCTCGCCGCCCTCCCAGACGTGCAGGGTACGACCGTCTTCCCCAGTGTACTTATTCACGTAGCCGTAAAACATGATATCGACAGTGATATCGTATCTCGGGAACTCCCAGGGATTGAAGTCGAGCCAGTAGTCGGGAACCTCAACCTGGAAGCCATCGATGATTTCCTGTTTGAAGATACCTGCGCACATGTTGAATTAGCGTCATGTCGCTAGGCACACGGGGAGTACTACACACCATATCGATATCTCAAGCCGTAGCCCCAGGCCGGGTAGTTGAGGGAAGCCAAGCTGTCCAGGAAGCAGGCTGCGAGACGACCAAGACCACCGTTGCCCAAGGCAGCATCATGCTCCTGATCAATCAGGTCCTCCATGCGGAAACCGAGCTCCCTTATGCCATCTAACTCTTTGTTAGTATGGCTACTAAAGATATTGATGCTACTCAGATCGCCACTAACCGGCAGCCGTGGATTTCATTCGCTGGTTGAGCATAGCATTGTCCAGAGTTCGTCCCATGAGGAACTCGAGTGAGAGGTCTATGATGCTCGTCAGACAATTGCCCGCTAATTGTACCAGTGTGTTTTGGGGGTCAATTACAGTAAACACGCTTCTGGTCCGCAAATGTCTGTGCTTGCTGGGTTTTGTTCCAGTCGATGATGAGCCTATCGCGGAACGCGAGGGCCACGCCGGAGTACGCCGCACTGGAAGAACCATCTGTTTAGCTACGGTTGGCCCGAGTGGTATCGGCGAAATTTCCTTACAGTTCATCGCAGTTGTACAGAGATCTAGCGAGTGTTGTTTCGATATGTCTAACGACCTCTTTCTGCAGCGTTCGAAAAATCATACGCGTTAGACCAGTCTCTGCTACGACAGTGGCTTCGAGTCACGTACCTGGAATTCCTCTTTGGATGAGAATTCGGCGGCAGCCTGGGTCCCAAGTTAATATCTGAGCCAACAAATATATGAAGCGTAGTATAGATTTGACGTACAAACGACTTCCACCTAAGCTCGGGAATCAGCAGTGCGACCTTGATGAGATTTTTACGAAGCGAGGTTTATGACGTACAGGTTGCGGAGCGGAGCGGGAATGCTCGACTCAATTGACTTGATTTCACGGGATCCGAAGCCCGTAGCTGTCCGCTTATGCCTCGGACGCTTCGTGAAGGTCAGGCTCAGGATGTCCTGGCCGGTCATGCTGGGAGACGTGGGCGTGGGAGTGGTCGACATTGTTGCTGCTGGTAGACGTGATCCAATGACGTGATGTCCGAGTTGGTGGAGTTGAGTTCTGGCGGCGAGACCAACAGCAGACAACAATCTATCAGCAGCGATACACAACGATGAGTGATTCCCAATATTTGAAGCAGACAGCTCGAGAAGGAAGGCTTACGGTGAGAGATGATTAGAGCTTGGGAGAGGACGACGAGGAGCAAGCTAATGGTTAGATTCTCGCCCAGGCACTGGAGGGATTTTACAGCTAGAGGGCGCAGATCAACGAGCTACACCACGTAGCAGGAACGAACGAGCGAAAGAACGGTACTTGTACACTATATACTACGCCTGCAATAGATATACTTATTGTTCGGCCTGCGATAGCAGAGAAGGTTATGGATGGAGTAGCTGGAAATGGCAAAGACGCTAGCCCCCCGGAATGCTGACCATGTCGGCCATCGAAGATACTCTACCGATCGGTATTGTAAACGCTGTGGCTACGACCTCAAAACGGTTCACGGTGCTGTACCTCGCGTACACCGCGTTGGCGTACTGTACATTACATACATGTGTCAACGGACAGCAGACTGGATTCGCAATCCTATTGGCGTCGATACCCATGTCGACGATTGTCTACCAATATCACAGATACACGGCCACATACGAAATATGCTCCACCCTTGGGGACAGCAGTCCCCAGGCAATCGGGCGATGGACAGCCAAACGTAACGAAACACCTACACCGACGGCAGCATGCAGTGCCGTGTGATACGAAGTCTCAACCGGAAGCGAGGAATGCTCACACCAATGACGAAAGGTGGTGTACCCAAAGCGGGGCTAGTGAATGGCCGTGTGCATATGGTGAGGGGCATCAACTTTATTGGCTGGCGCTCGGCGGCCCAACAAGGACGAACAACAGGGCGGAATGCATCAACATGGCCCAACGTACTAACAAATTTACACAGAACACGAGGGAGCTCGACCTCAGCTCTCGTCGAACGCGTGGTTTCTCGGAGAGCGGCAGGCAGGCAAGTATTCAATTAGGTCAGTATCCCTGTTGGTGACAATGTTCGCATGCTATTGTGCATTCCTTGGAAAGATTGCAGTAACTTTCATTTCATGGAACGAACTTACAACTGCATGCATGTGAGCAGGCATGCATCTGTCTGGGCGCGAGGGAGGACTGCCATTGCATGGGTCGTAGACCAAAGCAGTATCTCGGCTATCATATGATGATTACCTACTTCTTATGTGAACAGAAGAACGTTACCTCAAGCCGGTGCCCGGAATGGAGGAGTTCAGGATGGAAAAAATAGCATCAAAGACACGGGAAGTTTTTTTTCTTTATCTCCAGCCGTTGAGGGGCAGCGCCAGAGACACAAGCTAAACTAACAGCTCGTGTAGGTGGGGCAGCGGGCTAGCCATCTGTCGAAATCTCGGCGTGTTCTCGCCGTGGCCTTATCGATAGCTATCCCATGTAGTGACTTCGCAATTCTCAGCCAAGGTCCGCTAAACTTTGTCGCCATGCTCAACCTTACACTCGCACATGCCGATATTGATGCAACCGACAAGAACATACCAATTCGAATTCTACAAAGTTACATATGAGGCGTGTCCAGTCATCCAGGACATGTGCATTCCGTCATCGATTTCATCCAATTCATTACTCGAATGTAGCTGCAGTCGTCAAAAGCCGGAGCATTCAACTTCGGGTATATGCATATCCCAGCCCACCTGGCCAGCTGAGAGCCCCCCAAACATCCATAGCACCAGTATTTTCGGCCAGAGAATCAGCAAGGCTACTGAATCGAGTGCCTGATTGACATTAATACAGTTTCGTATAAACGTTTAATATGATCACGGCCGCGGCCGGAGCGGAGAGCCCCGTGGTCTACACGCATCCAGGTTGACGTCCGTCCAACACATTCAGGTCACCCGGACGCGCCACCGCCATCCGGCTCGACCCAGTTCGTATTACAGCGGATTCATCCATTATCAGTTGACCAATACGATAGATTTTTACCCAGTTTGGTGCAGCAATAAGTCAAATCAAGGACTTGATTGCCTATCTGTTAATGGGCAAGATAAAGTCTTCATGATCGAATCGAATGATATGATCGATAATGGCTCGCCGCGAGACCAATAATGACCATACTGAGCTCAGTATCACCAACAACGCAAATTTCCGGATTCCTGCTTTTAAGTCGCACGGATCCGGAAGCACGGTTCCGAATGAGATCCCTAGCAACTGGGTTGGATTTACATTTTGGAGGTACAAGCGCCCCGTATGCCCCCGATCTCCAAGTTTTCCGACTTATATCATAATCCGCTTCGTGCCGGAAGCCTTACGCTCAGTGGCTCTTTAGAGGAGACCGACTTTGTGAAGGGGATCGGATGGATGGAGGGGGCTGGAGCGGGACAACGTCGGATGACTAACGTTGCCGTTCTTCTCGTAAATACGGGGACTAAATATCATATATTGCGTATCGATATCCCAAGATACTCGATTTGCATATCATACGCCCGGGCGGCCATTTCTTCGGACTTTAGGATGGCATTGTCTGTGCGCCTGAACACTCTTAAGACTGATAAGGTTTGCATAAGAAGTAACTGCAAAACTTACGGTACCGTCTAGCAGCGGCTGCAAATTGAACTTGTCCGCTATACAAAGATACGCCAGTGGCGGAAAAAGCCTCCTGGAAAGTTTACAGGAACTGCAAATTCGAAGTTACGTGCAGCTAGCCGATGCATCTAATATACGGGCAATAACTTCGCCTGGGCGATCGGTTAGGATACCGCTTACCACAACCATGTTGCAAAAATGCCGATATGCTGCCGTCACATATATTGCTTGGCCATGGTTGATACGCTTAAGATTTCGACATGTGGCATTAGCAGCTTTAGCATCCCCGCTTGCATTGCATCGCTGCAGCACGTAGCTAACTGTGCCCCAGTATCGAGGACCCATGGTCCCAGCTAGGGTAACTTGCACAATTCGTGGTGATGAAGCGGTCTGGGAAGTACCCTTCCATGTAAACACAGACTTGAGTTACTCTCGATATTACTGGTGCCACAATCTCCACTTTGGGAATCCGCTTTCTCGGGTTCCAAGCCCGACAATCGATCCGGGACACAGAATCTAATACAGCCCAAAAGGCAAGAAAATAATTGCCACACGGACTCATCATAAGTATCTCTGAGAGGTTTGCAAGACGAGCGTTCGCAGGCTAGTTCACTCACTCGGCTCCTCTTTGGCTCTTTCCCGAAACCGAGATATTCTGGAGGATTCCAACGGCGAGCGTCCCCGAGACAAGAGTGCGACAGGACATTGCATGCAATTAATGACTCCCTTAATCTTGACATGACATGACATGAATATCCGCGGCCTGCGACGTCCATGCACTCTCACCTCTTCCCCATCGCGCGACCGCTGTTGGGAATTCCGTCGATGCATTTGCAGATTTCCGCGTTGACTGTCAACATGTTTGTCCGCCATTAGAGTCGAATATCCACACTGCGTTTGAGAATCTGCAATGCACAGCACATTTACCGTCTGCTAGTGCGGTGGTCCGGGTTACGCTTCATTCTCCAGTCTTTCAATTCGTTTGTCGGACTTTTCATATTCGAGAAGCTGCCTAGATTGGCGCTTGTCTCTCCCTGTTGGACCATATCAGACCGGATGAAGCACTAACCACCACGCCCAAACAGCGCGCCACCAGCTACCATTGGAAACAACGATGGAACACGCATGCATGGCGCTGCTGCCGTATATAGCGTTAACTCAGCCGGTTCCAGATCGAGATTTCCGTAATTATATTTCCGCAGACAGTACGTTGCACGCGATACGGTCAAAGTCCGTGGAAAGCCGTCGATCGATCGGAGTCCGGATTTAACGTCCGCACGGAAGCCGTTATATGTCTTTAGGTATTGACAGCCCGACTTACAAGACAGGTATCGTCAGTTGCCACGAGCTCATGCGCGCATTGTCCTGTCGGAGTTCGCGGAACTCTTATAGCTACATCCTGGTCGACTCTGCTGGATCTGATGGCGACTGAGTCAACAGCTCCTAGCACTGTCAAATACGGGGTTGTGTACCGTCCATGCATGCATTGCATTACCCGTTGAGCAAACTTGACAGACGTAGGCAGACAGACCCTTATTAGCATCGCATGGGCAAATCAGCATGCACGGTTGCATATGGTGGACAGACGTGCGCCGACATGGCCAGAGCGCTGCTGGAGGATCCTAGGATGCGCGTGATTCGATCCCAAAATGCTGGCATGGAAAGCGCGCAGTGTCCTCGGCGTTTCAAGGCGGGGGAAGTCCTAAATGGCCGAAAACCTGCTCTGTTGTTGATGGGCGACCGGGCATGCGATATGGGGTGGCAGACAGGCTGGCAGGGTTCATCGATGGGTCACTCGACTGCTCGACAGGGCAGGGCAAACTTAGCCACGGTGGAATATCTTTGCCATCCATTAACGACGGACAGAACCAAGAAATATACCTGCATTCTCGGCAGGGCGTGGCGTGGTAAACATGGGGAAATCATTCAATCGAGTCGACAGCCCGTTGCAGGGTTTGGTGATCATAAGATGCCGATTAAGGTAGCGGGATCCGGACTGAGATGAGCTGAGGGCCTTGGATCCATCTCTCGCAAAATACCAGCCTACGAATACATGCTTCGCCGCGGTCTAATTCCGTCAGCAAGAATATTCACCTTGGCGCCCGTGTTCAGATCGAATCGCGCAATCTGCATTGCAAGGCGCACGTCTGTATCATATCTGCTTGCCATGCTCTGTAACTGTATCGGTGACGAGACACGCACACGAGCCGGATGTAGATACTATACGTTCCAGGCTTCCCCCCCAGAAGTAAAAATAGCACACCTGTTCTTCTACGAAGCAGCGCCCGCGCAGCCACCGCACTGCTCTACTCCGTGTTCATCCGCGATGCCCTCCATATACCACGAGTCAACGGGCGCAATGTGAAGCCTGAAAGTCGGATATATTCCGGCATACTATAATATACACACCATCTTCCTATTCCTGCCACCGATCACCGCATTTACCCAGGACTGTATGTCATATACGTACTCCGTCTCCGCAGGTGCAGGCAAACAGTACCTCCCATCCCGGAATGCATTCGCACGTTGGTACATAGCAAAGTAGTATGGGTACCTGAAATGTGGATTTTCGTGGTAAATGTTTGCTCATGAGAAATTGTTTGCCTCGTGAATTTACCCAGATGGCTATTATAAGCTGAGGCCGCCATGTGCATCCGTGAATATTGCATTTCGCCTATTTTTGCAGAAGGTACCGCTATATCAAATGACGGTATAATATGGTCAGGTACGGATGGCACATGTAAGGGCAAATTAATTGAAACGCGCACAGATCTCGCGATTGCAGCCGAGAGAAAGCTTGCGATTCATCCAATCCGATGCGCGGGTGCTGGGCACGTCTCTGCGCACGTTCCGCTATATAATGAAATCGTACCGCGATTCAAATGGAAATGATATGTATCTGGAAGACTTCGTGTGTGGCTGTATGGACCCGAAAGTCGATAGGAGAAGTACTTGCACATAGCCCGTCGATGATATATCGATATTTTCAGATAAAATTATTGACATTTACCCACGGGCAAAATCTAGTCAATTGTAGTCGACTGTATCACGAAGGCTGAATTGTCGTGCAGTGCTTGCCGTGTTCATCAGCCGATGGGCAGCGACACGCAATCATTCGCATGGGGATCCGAAAAAATCGGGCCACGGAGATGCCTCTAGCGTTCAATTTTGCCGGTAATGCAGTTAGTCGTATGCTTATCAATATTTTAACATATATTTCACGAAGGCTAGCAGGATAACGATTGTCAGATCTAAAGCGTGCATGCAGTTGATCGATACCACCTTCGATTATCGAGCATATCGATACATCAGCGGTGCCCTTGCATCGGGTAATATATCCCAAGGGGCAAAACTTTGACAATTGCATATCCCAACTGGGACATTATAACATGGGCAACGTGTAAGCGGGATGGTCGTATTTCGAATTCCAGACCCTGGGATCTATTAGGTACCGATTGTTTTTTGGTTCCTGAGAATATCTGACACCGGCGTGTCCGAACGATCGGTGCTGGTATATAATAATATCAACACCAACCTTACGACCAAGGAATACCAAGTCTCCAAGTTTCAGAATTCGAAATTGGATATACGAGCAACAACAGGATTTCCATTGCGTGATATAATGTAGGGCGTAAGAGCAGCTGGGGAGCTACACATGACCTGATCGACTGTTATCGGCGTCAAGGCACTTGGCAGCAGTCTTGCATGTCGATCAATGGTCTAACTAACACACTACGTTAGACTTGCGTGCACGCGTGCACTCAGCGCGGTTAACGCTATCAATGCCGATGACCCCCAACATGAGCACTCCGCGGGTAATAATATAATATCTGAAGCTTGAATCCTAAAACGTCTGGAGTCCAATACCGCGGACTTGGCCTCGATTTGAATGGATGTTCTCGAATTAAATCTAGATCACGTCGGTTGCACAATTCCTCGTGCGCCTCGAGGCCTGGCCGGTCGAGACGAATCTAGACACCCATCGCCGTTTCTGACCACAGCCGTCTATATGAGTACAACGTTGCTGAGACCGAATGCAAGCTAACCGTCCCCGTCACAGGAGTCATATATTAAATTCCGACTGCAGCGCCACGTTCGATGCAAATAGCCTGACCCCGGACACATAGCCCCGATTATCTTGTATAATACGACTAGCTAGCCAGGTGTATATATAATTTGCACATGATGGCAAATACGAGATGAATTTGATGCTCCGAGGAAGCTCAGGAATGGGAAAGAATGGGAAAGAATAGCCGCAGATAATCTTAGTCATGCCGACTAAGAGAGCTAGTTCTGATGTGCGAGATGCCAGGGATCAGGAAGGCCCCAGACTCCATGAAGGCGGCCAAGCATGTCCCCTTCCTGCGAGCACCCCTGCCGTGCCTGCTTACAAAGGTCAGCTAGCGCAGGTTAGCCAGTTAGCGAGCAGCGGTGTAGTGCCGTGCAGTGCAGGTCATGCAATGCAAGGCGATGCTTGAATCCTCAGCAGGCAGCAGAATCGGTGCCAGCACTTAGAGACATAAAAAATTTATCATGCGGTGTGATATTTTTTTTATATCAGAAAATTGACAAAAAAAAAAAAACTGGTCAGCCTGGACGGTACCGGCAGCCAAGTGTCCGTCTATGGTCGTACTGCCTGGCTGCACGGCACGCAAGCTGTAGGGATGGACGGATGGATGGATGGCCGATGTGGGTCCATCGATTGCATCCTCTGTTTCAGGAGCTTGAGCAACGTGGACAGAACGGCAGCAGCAGCGCAAAGCAGACGGTTAGCCAATAGCGGAGCTAGCTTGCATGCTGAGATAGCTGCGTGTGTAGGTATCTCGAGACAAGGAAAAAACTTGGAGTTGCTAGCCAGCGCCAGGTGGGTACACAGGTATCTTGTACAAGAAAGACGTCCTGCTGAAGGTGAGGATGGTATGATGAGCATACGCTTCATGCGATATGTGGCGCCACAAACCGAGCTCTCCTGGAAAAATTCACGGAGAACGAAGCTACTATCTCGCGGTGGACCGTCCGTCCGTATGGCCGAATACGTGTGTCCCAACGGAGCAAATGCGAAACCTGATTTTTTTTTTTCTCACCCTCTCAGCTCAGAACTCTCGTCCCGCTGTTTCTGGTCTTTCGGCGACCGTGTCGTATGCGCTTTCGCTGCTAGCTAGCTGCCTGATTCATCGCTGTTGTGTGCATGTGGGGTTTACTTGGCGGAGGAGCTGCGGAGAATCGAATGCAACCGCAGAAATGCAAATTGTTGCGCCGCGCACGCACACGCACGTCCGGAAACTCAGCACGGGACGTAGTTACATACAGAGGACAGGCCGCAAGAGTTCGGGTTTCTTGGCGTGTCCGGCTTGGAGAATCATGCTTTGTTTCTCCTTGCTGCGCTGCTTGGACGAGTATGGGTGAGGTGGGATAGGATATTCCGTTCACGCGCCGGGCTTGCCGTCTGTGGCGCTAAAGGCAGGAGTACAGGGCCGTCTGCGGTGCGGCTTGATGGCGGTGGCCACCCGGGATGCGTGTATCGACTCTACGGTATAATTTACTTGTTTGTGTACGGCTCCGTTGACATTTTTCAGCCCCGATCTCTCGATTCGAGATCGTGTGCCGAGGAGGTATATTGTGGCCTTATAATGTTTTCTTTTTTTTCCTCCTCGCAATCGATGGCTCGCTTCAAGGGGAACGGACGGGACAGCTTGAATTCACGGATGGAGGAGTAGCAACGGGCGTTGAGTTTCGCACATGTAGTCTGGACCTTGTCCTCTGCAATTCGAGAGGCTGGTTAGCAGCTGGTAATTTAATTCAGCGTACCGAGTACGTGCCGTTGGACTTATGAAATACTTACTATTCGTTAGTTGCGAGCCCTGATGAGCCGACCTCGTCCGCTCGTCTGCCGTCCCTTGTCGAGCGAGCCTAGCCGGTGCCTGCCTTGCCGTCTTGCCTGTCTTGCCTCTCCCAACGGACGACGACAAGTAAGGATGGCCATATGGCCATATGGCTGGATGGATGCAAAGCGAGGAGACGGGATCATGTTAGTTACTTCGTATGTATCTTGCTCCTTCCTGAAACAAGAGAGCCCTTCGCTGGCCTATCACTGTGCTGGGAAACTGTCTCTCGCTCCGTCGCGTATTTGCATATCTGGTCGGTCGAGCGAGCGAGCGAATGTGCAAGGCTGCCTGTAATGCTTTGTATGTTGTCCGCTTCAAAATAGTCGACTCGATTCGACATGTCCGTACGGACGGTAAGCACGAGTGCGCATGGAGGCAAGCATGCAAGGGTGCCTTGCAACGCCCTGTTCGGCTGGTCAGACGTTCGGGTCGTCGAATCGATTTCGTTAACCGAATTGAGATACCTAAATCGAAAGCATTCAGCTTTTTTGCAGGACATTTTCCTCGCTGAATTCCGGGATGTCGATAGCGTTGCAAGCAGGGGATCTGATACATGCGGGCTAGCTCGCTAGCCATCCCATTTATGCGAATCGAATCGATGCCATCGCTACCGCCTGATTTGTCGATGTGCGGTCGGGGGGCTGATAGTATACTTACATGGGATGGCGGACGGCCGATAGCGGGTTGGGTCTGTGGCGTCGCATGGCTTTCTCAGAGAAAAACAAGAATAAAGATCGTGATATCTTCAAGCTGGCAGTTGCTAGGTGAGCTTGATGCATTTACTGCAGATAGACCGCATATACCGTGATGTATACGGGTATCGCTGCCGCGGATCAATTGCATATACTGACGTGTGGTAATTCATGCGCAAGGGTGATGCCATCCCTGCAGGCCTGCATCTGCGCAGGCAGCTGCAGACGACATCGACCGTAAGAGCTCGGCTCGAAATTCGATAGAGGCGCGATCAACTAAACGACAATCTCGACATATGCAGCGGTACAAACACCGCGTATTGGCTTCCTCGGGTATACGTTGAAGGATATGCACATCACACGGCAGACCTCCGCGCTCCGGACTTGTGAAACGAGATTTACAAAGCAATATCGAGCTGTCATTGGCTGGTAATCACAACCTGGAAATAGTCGCATGCAGCATACAATTAACGGACAAGTATAAGTACTGGCACAAGCGAGCTGTCATGTTTCGTTTCACTGCCGTCACGTCGGAGTATTTAAAGGAAATGAATAGCGGGATTTAAAAAAAAGAGGGTAATCTGCGTCGAAAAGAGGAAATAAAACTCTCCGCTGCGACACGCCTGCGATTCGAGTATGCATGCAGGCTCGACATTCGCGACGGTACCGGCCAATTTAAAAGAAACATGTGGGCGAACAGTCGCTAAAATACGTTATTAGCGTGCTAGCCTGATGCAGAGAGCTTATAATATACGTATATTGAGCGGATAGAACGATCAATTCCGGGTCCCAGACTTTAAGCTCGAATCTGTATCTAGGATTTACCCCCCAGAATCTGGTATTTACGTATGCGGTAGACACGCTTGTAACTAAGTAAGTAGATTTACCTAGTTCGTGAGTTGTATTGATGCCTTCACAACAATTTCCCATTTCAACACAGCGCCTTAATCTTACTACGGATACGTCTATAATTTTCGTTTCATCACTTAGTATATCTAGTAAAGGATCAATTCTTTACGCACCAATTCCGAATCGAATTGTTTCTATACAAACAAGTAAACATGCTAACGTGCTGTAACTAGACAAAACTTACCCAGATTTAGTCACACGACTGGTTTAAGGAAAATTAGTTATTCAACGCAGGGCGGGTGCGTACAACGATTCGATTCAATCCGCGGGCGGCACAGACTGGGTGATACATGCATGCATACATGTAGGTACACTGTACACATACTTAATTATTATGATTCGTGAGTGGGCAAGTTTACCATAACAGAGAGACAGCTGACGTCCGGATTTAAATCTCAAACGCCATCCACAACGGAGCCCGATAGATCTGCAGACGCAACCTTTAGGTTCCCACTGGTAGACACGGCAGTAGGCGAGCTCCAGCAGAGTGCAGCGCAGGAGCCAGTCACGCACGTCAGAAGATAATTTAGGGAGCCGCGCAGGGCTGCTATGTTACAGAACGTACGTACGCACACACAAACGAATCGGCGACCTGAGGCATGCGTATCGTAGCTTCTTGGTATGGATGTAAACGGGAAGTAAGGAAACAATGTCTACGTAAGAGAGTCAGCAGCACTGCGAACGCATGCACATTTGATCGAATCGATAGGTACGTATCATACATGAGAAGGACGTGTGCGTAGGTACATGTATCCTGAGCGAGTGAGCCTCCAGATCTGGAAAAAGAAAACAAGGAGAGGAGGAGAGGAAATCCTGCGCTGCCGGACGCCCCGCCAGTCGGTCGGTCGCATGGCTGTCCTCCCTCGCCAATTTCGCCGAATTCTGATCAGCTCGACGTGTGTGCGTGTGTGGGTGGAGAGCGCTCGCGGACGAGGCGGCGGAAAAAGAAACGTTCAATACGATGACCGAGAGTTTATCTTGATCGACGGCTTGCAGCTGGCTGGCTGTCTGGCGAGCGAATGTAGGTACACAGTACATTTTACATTGCGGATGTATGTTTGCATGTCGATGTCGAATTGCGTACATCGAATAGGAGGTGTGTGTGATATTTAGGGAAGCGGCGGCTTCTTCGGTAAAGTTGAAAAGTTGCACTGCACTGCACTGCGCTCGTGGCTGAGCAGATGTTTATTTGATTAACGTGCGTCAATCCGTCCATCGGCAGGGAGGTCGCCAGGCGATACATATTCTCGGGTCGAGTGCTGCAGTAACAACGTATACATGTATACACAGTACCTGCAGAGGCTTCCTTTCGGTGGGATAATGGAGGGGAAATTGTGGGCATGCTGTTTGCAATTGTTGTATGTTAATATATTTTAGTTACGTTTCGACACAGTGAATGGGACGATGCAATGCGATGCGATAAAACGAGAGCCAGGCAGGTAGGCATCCGCCCATCGGCTCATGTCATCGTTGCATTGCCCGTTGCTGTGCATTTTCTGGGTCTCCCGAGTCGACAAGTGCAAAGCCGCGGGCATGACTGGGCTGGAGGCACGGCGGTATCATGCGCATGTGCAGACAGATGCATGTAATCAATCAATCCGTCAAGCGGTTGCGTACGCGAGCAGGGCAAGATTGCGAAGAGAGGCTCGAGGCTAGCTGCGAGCGACGTCTGCACAATAGGGATCGTTCACTCGCTCGATTAATATTATCGTTCGGCATGTTTTCTTATTCCTGGTCGTACAGAGCGTCGCGGCGAGTGTCTGGCAGTCTGTTTCTTCTGCGGGGGCTGTTTTGAGCCATCACGTTTGCAGCATTCTGAGGTGCCGCACTGCTATTATAAGTTACGAAGGGTACCGTAAAAAGGCGCTCCGGTCTTAAGGTTTGGTCAGGAAGCATGCTGACCGAAGTGCTGGCCGGTGGAGACTGGAAAGGGCCCCCTCACAATGCAAAACGCTGAGGCATGCAAAGGCGAGGTCAGAAATGTCACCACAACCGGCTTCAAACAAGACTCCAAACGCCGGGCAAGACGGTCCTGATTGGTGTTCGAGGCGACCTGTATGCGTGGAGTTGCGTGCGCAGATATAGCAGTAAGGATGTATTGCGAAGTGCATCCAGCACAGCGGGACGGGCGAAATGTTTTTTTTTTTCTTCTTTTCTTTTCTTTTGTTTCCTGGGGTTGGCTAATATTTGAGCGACCCTGGTCTGCGACTATAACTATTGGAAATACGCCATGGACTGGCGTAAGGAAGCATCATGTAACAGGTGTCTGAAAATAAGTCTCTATCTGTCGTGAACGGTGTTTTTCGTGACCGTACGTGTGAACGCAGGAAACCTGTCAATCTGATAGTATGCTAAACCGCTATCTCGATCAGACGGATCCAACGACGAGCCAACCCTGCGGAAGTATTTATATAACTGTCGAGCCGCGGTTGCTGACATGACCTGGGTACCGCCTGCTTTTGTTAATTCATGAATCTGGCAGTGCTGGCACTCCAAGCAAGACGATCACGACAATACGATATACTACTAATAGCAGGCTACCGACGATTCTAACCGTCTTCATCCACTTAATACATAATACATAATACCAACCACGGCACACGGATTGATCGTAATATATATTTCGTGCAGAAAGTACTTTTGCCTCGGCTGAGGATCATATCATTATATCAACAGCGTCGCCTGTCAGCCACGGGACCGCAGTGCGCTGTCATTCGGTGGTTCCCAGACTCCGCTGCATTAATTATTATATCGCCTCGCGGGCAGGGAATCCATTCCGTCTCGCCATCTCATCTCTCTCTCCGACTCGATCTCCGATCTCCCACACACTCTCACGCACACTCGCAAAACTTCATTGCATTCCTGGAACCCTCCATATCTATCGGATCAATCAATAAATCAATCGATCGATCAGAATCCACATTCATTCGGTCAGTGCCCGGGCAGTCGAAACGTCCCCAAACCAACCACCGGCAGGAAAAGGCAAAACGCAGCCCAGAGCGAGTGGAGGCAGGACCCTTGTTCCAGCCTGGTCCGTGGTCGTCTCCTGCAGCACAAACGAACCAACTGGTTGAATTGAATTGGACAGCAGTTACAAAGAGGAAGAAAGAATAGGAAGAGGAACAATAATAATAATAGCAGCCCAGGCCGAGGACCGCCGTGTGCATTGCCTCGCAAACCAGCCCGGACCAGACTTAAGGCAGACGGCGGCCAGCTAGCGCACTCCTCGAAGCCCGTCCTGGCGGTATTTCTTAATTCTTCTGCTGCTGTCGTCCGGTGAAAGAAAGAACGAAAGAAAGTCTGCGTCGTGCCCTTCCTGCTTTTGCTTTTTCGCCGGCTGGTGCCTTTTGGCGTGGGCGTCTTTGCTTTTAGTCTGGCTCGTCTTTTTTCTGGTCTTTTGGCACCTGCTGCGGGAATCCAGTCCACCGGCCACCGCTCGCTTGCCCGCTGGCTGGCTCCTGCCATAGTTACTGCCTACCTCTGACTTGCCTCCCTCCCTCTCGCTCCATCCGTCTCCATCATCATCATCATCATCATCACCACCACCACCATCACCACCCTCACCGCCATTATCACCGCCGTTATCGCCCCGTCGCCGTCGTCGCCGGTCTCAGCCCCGACTTCACCGCTCCTCCCCGCCCGCCGTGGACGTCCAGCTTGGCTAGCCGCTGCTTCTTCCAACTGCCGCCCGCTGCCGCTTCCTCCCTTCCACGGCTCCTCTCCAACCTGCTGCCCTTTTCAACACCCAAGAAAACACCGTCGGGCTTTCCTGTCCGCCTCCCCGAACTTCCTCCCTCCCTCCCAGCCGTCACCAGACAGACGGACCTCCGACCTCTGTCCACGGCCAACCGTCGCTACTGCTGCTGGTCCGTGGTGGTTTTCTGGCTCCCGACTCACCAGCTCGTTACTTTCCAACCACGCCAGCCGGGTCCTTGGATCGATTGGAAATCCCCCCGTTTTCCTCCCACGACCGTCGGCGTCCCCCGTTCCTCTGGCAGTTGATCGCTTCGCCGGACTGCCGCTTCTTCTCATCTAAATTCACTTACTTTAATATAATATTAATTCTCCAGCCAGTCCTGCCGAGCTCGCCGACTACTTTCCAACATCCGACTTGAAATTTCCGACCGGGAAGCACACCCTCCCAAACTCTCTGCTGTCGACGCGCCGGAACCGCACCCAAACTCTACAACACCACGACGAAAGCCTCTGCGTGAACAGCAAGCGAGTGCGAAGTTTAATAGCGCGTATCCCAAAACTCAGAATAAACATCATACCAGACCTTCCCCCGACATCATCCGCGAGCAGGATCCAACACTCGTCGGACTTGGATACACCCTCCTCGCCTTCTAACAACCACACCGCCGCCTACAGGTCTGCGGCCAGTCTTGCTATATATAACACAACCCTTTTTGGTGTGCAGGGCGTTCGCTTTCCCGCTTATCATCTCAGGTGCAGGGGACTACATCCACACATCATCCGACCAATTTTTTCTTTATTTTCTTTTGTCGTTCTTTTTTGTTCTTTTGCTCGACCGGGTGACATAAAAGCCGGCCAAAATGGGTGGCTGCATGTCGAGAGAGGCGTCGGAGGAGATGGAGCAGAGGAAGAAGAGCCAGGCCATTGACAGAGAAATCATGGACGACTCGAGACGGTTACGACGCGAATGCAAAATCCTACTACTAGGTATGATTATGGTCTTGCCGACTATTACCTATTCCATTACCAGCATACTAACTGGATACCAGGATCTGGCGAGAGCGGGAAATCCACCATTGTCAAGCAGATGAAGATTATCCACCAAAATGGTTATACAGTGGAGGAGCTAGCACAGTACCGGTTAACGGTCTACAAGAACTTGGTCGACTGCGCAAAAGCTCTGATAGACGCCATGCGGCAGTTTGAAGTCGTACCTGAACAGGAGTCGAATAAGGTGGGATATGCTCATGGGAGACAATCACGATAAATGGAAAATGCGGCTAACGGTCGTTCTAGGAGCACATGGATTTTCTGGCTACCTTCCAGGTCGATCCTGATCCGAGCGTCCCCCTTGACATTCGTGTTAGCAAGGCCATCTCCGCGTTATGGAGCGATCCGGCAGTCCCGTCCGTGCTGGAACACCAGAGCGAGTTTTACATAATGGACTCGGCACCCTAGTACGCACACTATCTGAATTCAACCATGCTCGATGATACATTGCTGACCTCAGAGTTTAGCTTCTTCTCCGAGGCTCAGAGGATAGGTGCTCCGGATTATATACCATCAGAGGCGGATGTTCTACGCGCGAGAACAAAGACAACCGGTATCTACGAGACAAGGTTTACTATGGGACAGTTGAACATACAGTATGCATCTCCTTCCGATATACCGTGAAAAGTAATCCGAGCTAACTGTTACGTAGCATGTTCGACGTCGGTGGCCAGAGGAGTGAAAGAAAAAAGTGGATCCACTGCTTCGAATCGGTCACATCGATTATCTTCTGCGTCGCCCTCAGCGAGTACGACCAGGTTCTTCTGGAGGAACAGAATCAGGTAGACTTCATATACCCTTGCTGCGCTTCGGATCATAGGCTAACCACAATTCAGAACCGAATGCTGGAGTCCCTTGTATTGTTCGACTCGGTGGTCAACAGCCGGTGGTTCGTCCGGACAAGTATCATTCTCTTCCTCAACAAGGTCGACCTGTTCAGGAAAAAGCTACCCCGGACGCCGTTATCCAATTACTTCCCAGACTACTCTGGCGGGCCGGATGTCAACAGAGCCGCGAAATATCTGCTCTGGAGATTTAACCAAGTTAATCGCGCGCATCTGAATCTATACCCTCAGTAAGTTTGATCGCACGGATTTCTACAATGAATGTGACGCTAATCGATCCTTTAGTCTTACACAAGCTACCGATACCTCGAACATCCGATTGGTCTTCGCGGCAGTGAAAGAGACGATACTGCAGAACGCTCTGAAAGATTCGGGCATATTATAAACACCCTGCCGATTTCTCATCTTTCCAACTGATGTGTATGGGCATCGATGCTCATGTATGCATATATACATATATACGGACTTGGCATTTGGACCGTCGACTGCTCAACAGCGAACCGAAGCGATAGCCCAAACGCCAGTCCTGCCGCGACCTGACTTCCAGAATATCTCTTTGGATGTTCTAGTAATTTGGACGATGCTATTTTTGGAAAAACACTAGCCGTCATAATCCCATACAACAACGCCGGCTACGAAACAAGACCTCCAGCGCACCTTCCGGGTTCGATTCACGACTGATATCTTTTAACGACCTTTTCTGTTGCGTTTCATCGACGCTTCAGCTTCTCGGATGGAATGACGACTCCCTTTTGGTTTATATCCCTTTGCTTTGCCGGCTAGCCTTTCGGTTCCGCAGATGTATTATACGCTACACGGAGGCCCGCCTGAATGAATTGACTATTTCGTTTGTGCCGGATGCAGAGTTCCTCCCGAATGATCTTGCCTAATGCTTTTCCTTTTGAGTCATTACCTTACATCATCAGCCTTCTTATACTCTGTCTCTTCCTCTTGCGACTAAAAAAATTTTGACTATGCTCTTTTCGCCTGTGATTACGGAGTTCCGGGTCCCCTTTTCGTCGTTTGGCCGTTATCTATTACTGTCTGCTAGGGCTCCTCATGCTCTTTACGTCTGCGTCTTTTTTGTTAATCATCACCCCCCTTAACTCTAAACACAGTCCCCTTTGGGGGGCTTTCCCTTCTCGACTTACGTCTTGTGTTCCATTCAAAAGGGTTTATGTAAAAGGCCGCCTTCTTGTTACTTTTTCTTGGTATTGGACCTGCTCTCGATATATCCGCCGTCGATGGCACTGCTACCATTCGAATTATTTTATAACTATTAAATAATGAAATATTATTTAAACGACAAAATATAATAATATTCTAGATATGAGACGTCTATGCTGCCGTCTTCCTAGTTATTTATGTAATGTGATGCTGGTGATTAGAATTTGATAGCCAAGGTAGTGACAGGGCCAGTCGATGTTGCGTGTTCCTTTAGATGAAGGAATAATCGGTGCGAGCGAACAAGGCGAAAACTTGACAACGCGCCGTTTGTTGTATTTTGGGACTGTTCTTATACCCATCTGATTCATGACAGATCGTATGTGAGGGAGATTTAGACCTCTAAGCCAGACCTCACGTTACACAAATTGATTACTCCTATATACCTTGTTATCAACTCAATCTACGAATACTTGAATGGGGCTTCCTTTGAGCATGAATCGTGAATCATAGGGTTCGCCCTATGAAAACCCTCATAAACGTGTAAATATTTATAAGTACGTCCAGGCCAAACTCCCTCCCACTTTTTATTTTTCTAATTCTTCTCTTCATCAAACAACCGTTATAATTATCACAAGATGACCAGCGACTTAACTGCTTACCCTATGCGACCAAATACTCTCGAATACTGCTTTTACACAAAACTCACGATGACCGATGGAAAATTTCCCCCGAGCGAAGAAGGCCCGGGCACACCAAAGAACATCCGAGATGCCTCTCCCGAAATAGAGGTGGAAGCTTCACCATCAATACAAAAAGCTTCCATGTCATCAACCTTGAGACGCCTCATGGGTGACAGCGGCCATCCAGCCTGGCCAAAATGGGCAACGTTGCGTCGACCCGGCGCCGATGCTGCCGCAGCCGGACTCCCACTGGAATTCAACATCAAGATCCAGGCGGGAGTGATGGACTATACGAAAGCCTCCAGCAAAGAGGGCACGGCCGAGGAGGTCTTTGCGGATGCTGCCAACAGCATCGCTGCCATCCGCAAAGCCACGAGCGAAATGGCTCCTGCGTCACTCGGCGAGCTTCAGGAAGAGCTCGTCGACCAGATGATCCGAGTCGTATTCGGATCGAACCTGGTCGAGCGTGCCGGCCTGGGACTCGACGAGACTGTTACGCTCTGCCGAACGGTGTTCGCCGGTAACTGGTCGGACGATCTGGAGAGCCCCGCCCGACCCACCGAGTACCACGACGGGCTCGAGAAGCTGGTTCAAGACGCCGGTGAGCTCGAGGGGCCCCGACAAACCAGCCTCCGCGACCGCCGTGAGGTCATTAATCACGCCGGGGCCCTAATGTACATGATCAGTCATGTCATTGACAACAACGAGCCCTTCAGCGAGGGTCTGATCCGGAACACTCACAAGATCCTCGTACGCGGCGTCGATGTCCTCCACTCGGACGGAAAGGTCACGCCTAGCGAACAATACGCTGGTTTCTACCGGACGGTTCACGTTGCCGCGGGCGACTGCAACTTTGTCAACCCGACTTTCGTCCCGAAGAACATGAAGAGCTTCGTCGAAGACCTCAACAGGCGCTTGCATGCGGCGGAGGAGCAAGAGGAGCTAGACCCGTTCTACATCGCAGCCCACGCTTGCTCCGAGTTTGTCAACATTCATCCATTTTTGGATGGCAACGGCCGCACCTGTCGCCTGATCCTCAATACGATTCTCCTCAAGTATGCTGGCATCCTCGCACCGATCGGAGAGAGCGAATATCAGCGTACCGAGTATCTCGACATCGCTCGCCGCCGTGGAGAAGAAGAGTGTGGTAGTGGAGAACTCGCGCTGTACACTCTCGGCAAGGCTTCTGCAGCACTGAGGAAGCTCCGCGAGAAACTACATGCTTAAAGAGAGCATGAGGCTTCGGCGCTGCAAGTCGACAATACTGGAGGGTCTGCGGATGGGGTATGGTAGACGGACGTGAGGGAGGGCTTTGGCGGATTTCTTATCGTTACTAGCGGGAATGGGATACGGCATAGGGTTTTTTCTTTCATTATCTTTCTTTTCTTCCTAATGCGCCCCGCATGCTCTCAGTTCCGCTCGGGCCAACGCCGCACCTCGTGTTCAGCCTCCCATCAGCAGCAACCTTGCGGTAACTCCAGTCGCCTCCGCTTCCGCCCCAGGCCCACCTACGTCTTCGTCAGGAACACCTGCGGCCACCAGCCTCCTGAAGCCATCCACCTGGAGCCCCAAGTCCGTCAATATAAAAGCAAATTGGAATTTCGATTTTGAGCTGGTATGTCGACTAGATCTCCTGGAAGCGATAAAGCACTGGAAAAAAAGCCAGTAGAAAACAGGCTCGTAAATATTGTTTTAGGGATTATCCATATCGATACGCGACTGAACAAGTCATGATCAAACCTTCATGAACGAGTTCAATGTATTGTTAGCTCCAGCTTGCATATGCATGTACACTGCCAGCAATGAAGAAGGATATCCATTAATCATAGTATCATCGTTTGTCAACTTTTGCACGCCGTAGGCTGCAACGGGTGTTCCAAGTAAGACCAAGTCCGGTCCAAGAGTACGCGTGAAAGTCACAGACAGCGCTGCAGCGGGGCTCCGGTAGAGATATATGACATGTAACAAGATACCTTTAAACCACCAGCTACTCGCAGAGAATACGTAATTGATCCCTACGATCGTAATTGTCGTCGTCGAATTGTAACTTACGCTTTGTGTATTAGTGTGTATATAGGGAGAGCAGCTTTCTGGTGAGGTGGTGGCATCATATATAGAGATCGTGTCGAGCGAAAGAAAGTCGGTGCGCGTGCATATGCATTTGTAGACGTCTTTCGTTGTGTCACCAACTTGAAACTTTAGGTCGTCAACTTTATAATTTAGTTAGACTCGGAGAAACTAAATTTATCACTACCTGCCGTATAGTTCCTTCGCTAATCGGATTTCAAAGTTTGAAGTGCATTTTAAACTCGACTGCGCTCAGTTTATGCTTAAGTTAGCAGCTGTTCCCAGCTAGCTAGACGGATGAAGTCTGCTAACGAGAGCTTGGCTTGGCGCAAGATCGCGTAAAGCGGTCAACGTCCACCCACACCACTGCATCACATCGGCCACAAATTCAAGACCGGACCGCCTGCGACTCGAAGTGCGCCCGCAGTTCGCCATGTCGGACGAAACCAGGACAAAGTGCACCATTCACGTAAGTACGTATACACACCTTCCTTCCTTCCCTACGGTCACCACCTTCGTCGCAAACGCACCGCGCTAACGTGTGATTTATATGCGATGTAGCCGGGCTAGATCCCGCGACGACGTCCGCGGCCCTCCACGAGTTTTTTCTCCCCTTCGGCGAAATCGTCGACATCCACCTCCCGCTCGACAAGGCGACGCAGACAGCACGCGGCTTCGCACACGTTGAGTTTTCCGAATCCGGCGACGCTGACGCCGCAATCGACAATGCCGATCAGGCTGAGCTGTTTGGCAAGGTTGTGCGCGTCAGTCGCGCGAAGGCACCCGTGAACGCTGGTCGCGACGGCCGGGTCGTCGAGGGCTTGGGCAGTCGGGTGGCGGTTTGGGAGCAGGAAGGATGGTTGAAGAGACATGAGGTTGCCGAGGAGGATAGACTGGCGGTCGAGGAAGCGGGAGAAAAGAAGGAGGAAGGGAAGGGAGCGGGTGATCCGATGGAGGGGTTGGAGGGGCTGGATGTCGCGGGGCCCAAGATGAGGGCTTGATGGTATATCTGGCGGGTTGATATATTGACTGGTTTATACGATATCATCGGAGGCGTTTCCATGCATTCATTCAATATCGAATTTGATATACTACAAGACACCGAACACCATTGCCAGATAGGATGTACACGACGAAGTGCAACCGGTCACCTGTTAACCCTCCTTATCAAGCCCATAACCCGCCTCCTCGTCCTCCCAATAAGCACTCTGACCACGGGTGTAAACTCCTCCCACGGCCTCGCAACCGCAATCATCACGACCAAAACCGCAATCCACAGCGCAAAACCCAGCGGATCCGTCGCCCGCGCCGCCGCGAACCTCCTCACGCCACCCATCCACCCGTCCGGATAGCCCTCGTCGCACATATACCCCCGCACCCCACCATCCCCCGCACCACTCGCCCGTAGTAGATTCGCATGTCCCAAGTCATACCCGTACGCCACAGCCAACTTTGCAAAACGAGCAATATGCTCGAAATCCAGCATGGCAATCTTATCCCCCGCCGTATGCGACGCATCCGCGTCCGCACCCTCACCATCCAACCGCCTACCCGTCACCAACGCCCCCGCGTACCCGAACCGCACGGCGGACGCATGATCGCTACACGCGTACCCGCACGCTGTAGCTACGGCTGGCACGTCAAGGTACTTGGACGCCAGATGTCCGATGTATGCTTCGTACCCGTCCGTCGTCGCCTGCGGTAGATACTCAGCGGCCACCGCGATCGCTGGCGTCGCGTCAGGTATGCCGATGGCGTCGAATTGTAGCAGGGAGTGTACAGTGCGGCGGGCGGCGTTATACGCGCCGAGTACCGCTGCTGAGCCCCGGAAGCCGGCTTCTTCGGCGGCGTAGAAGTGGAATTCGAGCGTGTTTTCGAGCGACGGTGGGGGGAATGGCTGTGTGAGGAGAGTGAAGGCGGAGATGAGGGCTGCGATGGCGGCGGCGTCGTCATTCGCGCCGGGGGCGTGGAGGAGGGATGGTAGATAGAAGTTTACGGAGTCGATATGCGCGGCGAGGATGACTGTCTGATATATTTACGCTTGTTAGCATCCGTTGGTATAAGTACGCGTATTATGTGTATTGTATTATATCGGCAGAGCGACTCCACGATAGAGTCCGTCTATATATCCCAATCGCCAAAGCTTGCTTGTCGACGTATACATAGAATGAATCAAGTGGCACTACCAGGGGACTTTGGAGAGTAGAGACGGAGGGCGTAGAAATGCATCACATACCACGTTCGTCCGCCCCTGTACCCTTGCAATCACCGACGGCTGCTGCCAGCCATGCTCAAACAACTTCACCGTCACCTTATCACTACCACGGCGTCCACCGACGCCGCCACCTCGATCTCGATATAATCTCGGATCGGCGAAGCCCGCCAACAGCCGCCGCTGCAGCCACACCGCCGCCTCCCTACCCTGTGGCGACTTATAATACCGCGTCCGAAACGCCGCCAGCGCCGTCACGTCATCGCGCAGCGTGGTGGTCGAAACACGCGCTGTGAGGGCGCGGATGCGGACTGTTGTGTTTGAATTCTCATTGATGTCGCCGTTGGCTATCGTGTTCGGGAAGACGGCCATTGGCTGACAGGAGGCGGTGGCGGTACCGGGCATGGCTCGTACATGCATTTAGCGTATGCGCCTATATGTGTACGCATGTCCTGTGTCCGCGGTGGATGTGTGGCCAGGAAGGCGTGTGGTGGAATCATCGCAATGGGCGTGTGTGATGTAAGTGGTGTGGTTGGAGAGAAATCAAGTGGCGTGCAACGTGAATATAGCACTCTCAAGGTATCTCCACATTGAGGACACAAACATCACGACGACTAGACTGGGCCGTAAATTTAAGATGTAATAACCAAGATGACAGCAAAGGTAATTTGAAATCGTATAACAGAGTATAGTATGATATCCCCTTCGCCGGCCAAGGTAACGTAATATCAATGTATCGTCCAACGTACATCTCAAGTTCATGCACGCAAATCGAACCGTCGCATATGCATCGCTGCTGTCGCTCGCTCACTCGCTCAACATCACTCATGCGTCCATTGTCATTAATTACCAAACCGTATATGCATCACTCGCTCGTCTGCTGTAATCCATCGCCTACGTACTCATAATATCGTTCCTTAAGCTTACCAGATACCCCGGGATGAACACCATCCGGATAGATTACTCGGCCGGCCGACAGCTAGTGCTGCGAGACAGCGGCAACAGCCACGTCCGTCGCTGGCCCCTCCGCTTCCCGCTGCACGACTTTCATCTTCCCGTCCATCGAATCTCCGTCCACGTCTTCTACGCCCGCTGCCGGCTCTGGCTCGACGACGGTCGTTGTAGCACTTATGCTGCCACCGTCTCTCGACCGTCTCTCCTCGTCTTTTGTCCGCGTCGTCCCCGCTGTGTCCACTGACCGCCGATCTCCAGGCTCTCGTGCCAAAGTCCTCGCATCGGCCATTTCGAGCGCCTCGCCGTCGTCGTCATGCGCGTTGCTGGCGTTCGTCGCAGTCGTGAAAACTGACGGTGTCGGCGACTTGAGGCTGCCGTTATCCTGCGGCGTCGCAAATACCTTCTTGCGCTTCTCACCCGCCCACGTCGCCCAGGATGAAAAGTACGCGCTCGCGCGAGACGGTAGGTTAGTCGAGTTGCCGCTTTCCGGTGGCAGCGGGCCTGGATTTTGATAACCACGTTAGCCCACGTTGTCATGACTGATATCACAAGCTTGATGAATATAGATGGATGAGAGTACATACTCGCCGTCGGACTGGGGTCGCGGTCGTCGTGCAGGCTGCTGGCATCCGTCCGGATCGAGCCCGGCCGGCTCGCTCGCCGGCGCTCCTCGTGCGCGATGAGCTCAGCGTTATACCGCTCCATCTCTTCAAGCTGTTTCTGTTGTGCTTCCCGCTCCTTCCGTGACTTCTCGATCTCCGCCCAGAAGTTGCTGATCGCACCGGAGACCTTATTTTTGCCTGTCGCGATCGTTTGCGAGACCGCCGCGCGACCCGCGGTAACCTTTTCGTTCAGCTTGAGCTCGGCAACTTGCCTGCAGCGGAATCCAAGTTAGCGACTGATTGAATATCAGGGAGATACCAGGAATCGCTATCCACTGACTGGTTGATTCTTCTCGTGAGATCCTCGTACGCACGGGCGCCAGCATAGACATGGCGCGGTGGAATGACGTCGAAGATATTGTCCTCTAACACGGAATCTTTAGCCCTGTACAAATCCATCTGCGGGTTTACCGATCGATACACACCTGTGAACTTATCGAACAGCCGGTAGTTCTCCGTCGTCTTCCAGTGGTGCACCCAGTCCACGCCGAAGTCCGCCGATGGATCGCTGTCCACGTCCGCCAGCAGGTGCGCGTCGTCTCCGTGCTTCTCTGCATATGTCGAATACTTGACCGATGACAGCAGTGCGAGAATGTATTCCTCGAACTGCATTCGGATAAAGTCCTCACTACCAGTGAATGCCATCGTCTTTGGGCGCGACGGATCCGACTCGTCCCAGGACTCCACTACCGTCTGCGTCAGACTGTTGATCCATCTTCTGTCTGCGGCCGTCAAGGTCAGCGCGCTCCGCAGCGACGACGATGTGATGTTGAGAGATAAATCATCAAGCTAGACCGCACCATCGTCAGCCTTTTATTTTTGTTCTCTCCTAGCCAGAGCGAATAATGATGTATCGGAGCCATACGTTGACAATGATATCCGAGTACCGATCCTTCTGCTGCAACAACAGCGAATTTGTCGAACCAACGATGTATGACTTTGTATTCTGGTCGGCGAGCAGGTCAAGTTGTTGTAACGGCGTATACGGTCCGAACAAGCTACCCTAGGATCACCCATAATTAGCCCCCCGATCCACACTCTCAATGCCTCAAAAAAGCCCCGTAACCCTAGATCCCAAACCTTTCCGAATATCTGCAGTGGACAGCCCATATACGCCAGCAACGAGCGGCGGTCGCTGGTCTTCAAGTTTGTCGATTTTTCTCGACACTCCTCGTGCGAGTTGAGCTCCGGGTCGCTCGCGTCCTGCAGGTTCTCGAGGAGGCCTGGTATCAGCGAGACCAGCGCAAACTGCGTCATGCACAGCTTCTCGCATGATCTGGAGCTGAAGAAAAGCATCTTGGGCTGCAGAAGCGCGCACTTGAAGAGCACCAGCGCATTCTGGCGGAACCGGTAAATGTACTCGCGCAGCGAGAGACCTAATATCATTCCTAAGAATTAGAGGGTTAACAGGGATCTGGCATGTCCCATTGATAGCATACCGAGATAAGTCTCACGGTCGAATCCAATGTCTCGATCACATAATGATCGTACCAGGCTCTCTCTGAATTTCTAGAACGCCACAACCGTCAGCATTGACCCAAACAAGAGTGATAAAGCGTAGCGGATAGTGTAGAGACTCACCTTGATGATTTCCAAGTCATCGAAATTCCTATCCACAAAAACACCACCGTCAGCTTCTGATTTTCATACATCCCTCTCTTTCCTTATCACTCAGCCACAGCAACTTCCAACATACCTTTGTGCGAACCAGGCACTCGTAACCATAACCAATTGCTCCCGCAAATGCCCAAAGTACACCGGACTGTCCGTGATGACAACGACCGCCTTCTGCACTGTCGACCGCGTGACCTCTGCGCTGCGCGCCTTCAGCAACCGCGCATCCAGCTGCATAGTACACGAGATCCCGAACAGCGAGCTCGCCGGCCGGGAGCCCCGCGCCTCGCGCTTGAGCGTAAAGTAGCTGAAGTCCTGTTCGAAGCTGTGCGAACCGTCGCACAGCGCCATGAACGGGAAGAATGGCCACTCGGCATCCGTGCATGTGTCTTCGAGGTCTTCATCGCCGCCGAACCAGTGTTCCACGTCGGGTCCTCTGTGGATTCGTTGTTAGCTTCCTATCACTCCGCGGACCTTTGATGCAGAACCAACAGAAGCAAAAAACGTGGGGATCCGAGTCGACAACGTACTTGGCATGGTGGAAGCCTACGATGGATACGATTGGAGGGAACGACCGCTGTCTTGTGGTAGTGGTGGTAGCAGGTGCTGCGGCGGTAGCGGCGGTGGCATCCGTGCTGGTGTCACCGCTGTCGGCATTCGTCATTGTTCGGGCGAGTGTGCTGTGTGTCCGGACAGCGTCGCTCGGGAGACTCGGGACTCTGGCGAATGAAGAATGCAGAGAGAACGGCTCGGTGGGTCGGTCGATTCGGATTAAATATTATAATTTGGATTACAACAAGAGCAGGGTCAGAGCAGGGCCGAAGGATCGATGCAAGGCAGGTTTTTTTTCTTCTTTTCTCTTCCGTTCTTTTCGCTGTCGGCAGCTGCAGTGTTCGACGGACGAGCAAGCAGGTGATGCAAGCTTGCCTGGGACCAAGCCAATGCAATGTCCTAAGGACCCCTTCCCAGCTCGAAATGCCCGCGGCACGAGCTGTCCTGTCCTGTCTCTCGTTCTGCCGGATCCCGCAGTTGATATCTGGTGCAGAATGGCCGAAGAAGGAAACGTCAATGATGCCGTGGGTGGCTGTTCTGCGGTCCCGCTGGGGCAAGAAGTCGAGTACCAGCCGCTGGGGCTCGGAAGGATTCCGAAAGGGGAAGACGAACAGGGCGAGCCGACGATGGCGAAGGACGATGGAGAGAGAGTCGGATCCAGCGATGGGATGGATGCGAGGGCGGACGAGAGAGGAGTTAGAGCAAGATTGGCTTGGATCGGATTGGATTCCAGTCGCCTCGGAATTCGGGGAGCAGGTTGGAAAGGGCAAAGTTCAGTTCAGGTTGGACGAGGGCAATTAAAACCACCCGCCGCAGCCAACCAGACGAGCGAAGTCGAGGCGATGCATCCGCAGCCAATGACAGCGACGAGAAGACGCCTGGTGCAATGACATGAGCCTGGAGGTGTGTCGATTCATCCGCATGTGCTTCGTAGCGCAGTGGCCTGCAGGCAGCTGGCGGGGCTGGGCGCACACGTCGCTCGCCGGGCCTGCTGACAGCATCGAAGGGAAGGGCTGCGGTTGCTCTTCGTGGAGAAGCTGTTTGATCGAAGCTAAGCTAGCGAGCTCGAGCTGGCCAATGGATGGCAGGGGTCCGACATGGCATCAGCCCGATGTGATCAAGGCCTTGGCTGTCGACTGTCCTGGTGCTGCGGTTACGGTCTGACAGAGACATCGACACGACTCGGTTGGTCCGGGGAATGTCTTCGCGCATTCTCGGAGTGGTGATGACGATGACGCTGAGGTGATAACAGCAGAGATGGTGTTCTGCATCTGACTGTGCAGAGAACTTGCACGCAACATGCCTAAGTAATGCATACGCATACTGTAGTATACGATACGCCTCTACTGATACACTCACTAGCTAGCACCGTGCACCATTGAAGCATCATGGCGATATTACGGTCACAGCCAGCTACACGACGATAGATTTATTACACGTCGGTACGTTAGGATGTAATGTAGCAGGCTACCTGTATCTACGACCGAATGTATTCATCGATCTCGAGATGCATACGGCAGGGCTAATCGAGTATCAATTCACGTCAGCTGCACCCCGTTCGTAGGCTGCTGGTATGCCTCTCCCGTCAGCCGTCGTAACTTCCTAGAGGATTTCTAGACGTCATTCGTTTCGAGTATAATGCATGTGATACCGTACCGTAAAGTATAAAGAAGGCTGCGCATATACGCACATAAGTAAACACCAGCCGGCAAAAGTTGTAGAGAAGTCAACGATCCTATAGCTACTCGCGGTGGCACACCCTGTCCCATGGATTCTTCTCACAAGTTAAGTTTCGATCGTCATCATCCTTGTATATTGAACAGTCGATAGCCAAGTACTTATAAGCTCAGTTAACCCACAAATTCTACCCTGGAAGAATACAAAGTCGTAATTATACGCAACTGGGGGGCGAGGCGGAGCAGAGTTCAAAAGAGTCGTGACAAGAAGACGAAGAGCAACAAGCCAACTGAAGAGAACAAAAACCCAAAAAGAAATAGAATACAAACAGGTCGAAAGTCTTCGTGAAGTCGTTTATATATTCCATTCCGTTCATTTGAACTTATCGATTCATCGCCTGCTGCCATTACAAGGGGAACAAGCAAAGCTGGGATATCATATAATAGCAGGACAGGTTACGACAGTAAAAAGGGCCGAAGGCGGTCCATATATCGACGCCAACGGAGGGACTGAAGTGAAGATGGAGGAGCTATGGAAGGGGCCTCATCATCCAGAATAGAGGCGGTTTAGGGTTGTTCGTCGATATCAAATTGCCAAAAGTTGAAATGAGAAAGCCGAGCAAGGTCGCTGTATCTTTTCCGAACGGGAGGAGCACTTTTAGTTTTTATTTTTGGTCCTGTCGATGCTTTCTTCTCATTGTCATGATGTATACCGTGTGTATTTATCGTTAATTTTTTTGATCATGGTAGCTTCTGATTGCTAATCTACATCGTGGGATCATTCTGGTCGACGTTGTGCTGTAAGTAAAGAGGACTTCATATCAGCATTCGCCTCATGGCTGATGTCGAGGGCTTCCGGAAACTCACATAGTCAAGAATCTCGCTGTACATCATGATCTTCCACGTGTCGACGGGTAGATCAGCATCGTTGAACGACCAGTCGAACTTTTCCGCCGCCACCGGCTCGTCCGACGGATCATGGTAAGGGGCCAGGTACTCGTGCGCTAACGCCTGCGCCGCTGAAATTCGCTTTTTCGGGTCGAAGACGAGCATCCGCTCGAGGAGATCGACGGCTAATTCCATGACGTCAGCAACCTCTTAAATCAACTAGAGCGCCCAAAATAACCTACCCGCTGGATCTGCATTCTTGAACTTCTGAGAGAGCGGAATCCGTTCTCGTTTGGGTAACGATTGGACGAACCGCAAGGTCTAATTGACGGTGTTAGCTCCGATAGTTCATATTTCACAGTAAGCGTCCTTTGTAACTCACATTCTCGCTACAAATAGTGTGGATAACGTCCTCCGGCGGACTTCCTAGCAGCTCTGTGATGATCGAGAATTGGTTGACGTGGTCCTTTCCAGGAAACAGCGGCTTTCCCTCCAGCATCTCGGCAAAGATGCATCCCGCGCTCCAGATATCAACTTCGACATCGTACTTTTGCCACGTGAGCATGATCTCCGGGGCCCGGTAGTATCTCGTGGAGACATATCCGGTCATCTGCGGATCCTGAATCCGCGCAAGGCCGAAGTCACAGATCTTCAGGTCACAGTTCTCGTTGACTAGGATGTTGCTGGGCTTTAAATCTCGGTGGATAACGCCCGCCGAATGCACGTATTTCAATCCTCTCTGCAAATACGCAGCTTTTGTCAGTACTCATACTCAACGCGACGATCACACTCTACTCTGGCGCCTTACCAGGATCTGGTACAGGAAGTATTGGATGAACTGCTTCTCGAGTGGTCTCGATGTCAGCAACCTGTGGAGGTCCGTGCCGAGCAGTTCTGTGACGAAATAGCTGCACCCATAGAATCAGCATCAAGGAGGCGGTTTCCGGCAGCTTTCGTCGCGAGACTCACATATCCTCGAGTGGCGAAATGAAGATGTCGCTCAAGCTGATGACCTATATCACGCCCAGTCAGCCCGAGCTACTATCAAAGGGCTGGGGACTATCGCGGAATCCGCACATTTTCATGCTTCAGATGCTTGAGTAGCTTCAATTCCCGATACGTCCGCTTAGACAGAACGGGTGTGCTGAAGGGTTTCATTATCTTTTTTATCGCGACCGGCTGGGCTGTGAGCTGGTCCTTCGCGGAGCTATCGGATGGGGGCTGTCAGCATCGTCCGTCGTCGTGTCGAATCGGTTTTCGAGGCGATCTCAGGTTCTTACCATACGAGCCCGAAGGCGCCCATGCCGACCGGCTGGAGATCCGTGTATCTGCCATTTTCGCGGCGTCAGTCGAGATTTTGCATCTTCTCCGTGGTTGCGAGGCATCGCGAAACGGGTGTTCTGTGCTGGCTATGACGACATCCCCCGCCAAAGTGGGAGAAAAACGCAAGGCGAGAAAAAAAAAACTTGGGGGGCAAGTAGGAAAAACCAACCGGCTCGTGATCTCGAAGGTCGTGCCGAAGATCTGGGCGCGAATGAATTCTGCCATGGTTACTGGTGCTGTTCGATCTGTGCGGTCGCGGTAAGGGTGAGGATGGTGTTTCGAGGGAGAAGGAAGCTCGTCGGCGATGTCAGATTTGCTCCGAGTGCCTGGGCGTCGAGGAGGGGTTTGTTAGCAGCGTTTTCTTGTTTGCGCGTTTGCGATACCGATCGATCTGGAAGCATCTCCAAAGCATTCTTTCGGGCCGCGGACGTACCTTCAGCAGGGTACGCGGCGATTGCTTCCGCCGTCTGCTGTTGCTACCGGTGATGGCGATGTCAATGCGGTCGTTGGTGAGGAGGAGGAGAGCGGTGGAGGTGGGAGAGGAGCGGAGAGGAGAGGAGAGGCGGCGCTGCTGTGGTTGCTGGCGGCCGAACTTTGCTCTGGGCGTTGTTTCGATAAAAGTAAACTTCTTTCGACAGCCGCCCGAATTCTATCCAGCGATTAACATCTACTGCAAAAGCTTTCTCGCGATAGCCTTTCTTCCTTTATTTCTTCCGGCGCCTGAGCGGTTGGATTCCGAAGCTCTTTTTCTTCTCGCGGGCTAGGTTTCCTTTCCAAAACGAGAGCTGTCCAAGATGATCAAACTTGAAGGCAAAAAAGGGTCGGTACGATGCAAGGCCACGCACCGCTTCTCTCTTTATATCCAGAGGCTAACGTAGCTATTTCTTCCCATATCTGCTTGGCTGGCGCCTCCCTCAGCTTAGAGGTGACAGGCCGGCCGAATTTTCCGCCAGCTTCACGATTGCAGCCCAGCGGCCGATGTGCACCACCAAAGCTGATGCATCGTCTGCATCCTGCCAGCCATGCTGCTTTGGATTCCCCGGGGCTGATCCCTACTCCACACGTGAGGGAGCGAAGAACGAGGAAGGATATTGATCGCACACAAGATGGGATCGGTCGGTGCACCGTCGATGACGTCGTAGCGTCCGGCCCCTGGTCCTCCCTTTCCCCGTTGGCTAGCCTGGGCGGCGTGCATGAGCTTATTATATCCATCCCCACGGCCAGACAGACGGCATCTTCCTGGCAGGACGAGGGCCAGCAGGAGTGGAGGCAAGACCTTGCGCAGACTCTGTGGACGAGCCACAGGCCTCTGATACCATATAATACGCAACTAATCTTTGCACTGTCTCCACACCTGTGCAGGACATAACCCTGATATCGGCAGCCTCAGCGTGGAGGTCGCTTAGGTCTGGATGTGGCTTCCGCCAGCAAGAAAGGTTTGGCAGTTTGTTGACAGGATCGCAAATTACGTCAGAGGGTCTGGTTTTTTTTTTGCTTGGTGCACTATACGGGCCCCACTCCAGATGCCCTGTCGGATACACGCTCTTTTCAGCAAGCGCCGATGTGTATTCGCCAGTTGGAGTACTTGCAACCTAATTGTCGCAACGGTGAGACCAGGATTTCTGGAACATTGCTGGCTATGCCCGATCCCCTCGGTGCTTTCCGATGCCTAGGCCTGGGCTCTCGATCAAGAAGGACTCGAATGAACCAGAAGCCACGAGACCAATGCAATGAATGACGGCTTGCCGAATGCTTCGGTTCGGTCTTGTTTTTCGGTACACCAGCACCGCAGGGCGACACGAATGATGAAAATTTAAACTCGACGGAATTACCACGACTCGAAGGTGTGCAATCGGAATGCATCCGCACAAGTACAACCTTGACTCGTAACAAGGCATGCACGTCGCAAAACCCGTTAGTCCGTCAGTGATGTTCTTGTTTGCATCCATGTATAATATCACGCCCGCTATAACTCCAGCGCCCATCACCACCAGCTTTCAGCCATGAACTCCACCTCCAGGACAATAGACACCGCTCTCCTCATTGCCCCTCCCGTCTTGTATCAGCCGTCGCGCCATGCCGCGTTAAGCCACTGGCCAGGCTTCTGCGTAGGACATCGACCCGAGATCCACATTCCTGATCCGATGACCTGAAGCAGGTCTCGAATCGCACAATACGGATCTCACCATCGTCCTGTTTCAACCCCCCGCGCAAGCGAACGCCGCACCCATACTTCCAGAAGCGCTCGCCTACCTTGGCAGATGCGAATGCTACATCCCTTCGGCACCATAGGAAGGTGCGCAATTCGAAGTCAATTTGCGCCATCAGGGCTTGTTTCGCGAACTTCCCACTCAGCAAAATCGAATTAATTCTACTGGCCAGTCAACCCTGCATGCTGTGTACCTGAATTATGGAACTAGCTGTGTTACTCTGAGCCGTAAGCGACCTTGAGAGTCCGCACCTGTCCGTCTCGCGTCGTATCTTAATTTCTCTGCCCCTCAACCCTCAACTCGACATCTCGCCGACTGCCTGGAATTATGACTTTTATCCCGCCCCCTACAAGCACGCATTCCTAGGCTAATACTGCGCAACCGAGGAATCTATTGAATCCCGCGGAATGCATCTCCTAACGAGAGGAATGGAAAGGCGTAATTAATTAATAATTATGTAACGAGGACGACCGAGGCGTCGGAGACTAAATGCCTTTCTGTCTGCATACGCACCGAGCCACGGTTGAAAGTTACATTTGACCCAGTCTACCGGATCGTGAGACATAAGTCCCGCCTGCCTGTCTGACTTACACGGACGTCTGTACCTTCCTGCAGGTACTATCGGGTAACACTGGCGTACGTACGTGCCGGTATAAGCCCCACCGCGCATACTCTATACCGCTAGATCTGCAGGATATAAAGGGTCCTCTGGCTCCCGCGGTGCAGATATGACCTTCACGATCCCAAGTGCGTAGTAATTTACACCGATCAGTGGAATCTTATTAATCTGATAATATCTATCGTCGACGTCCGGACTTCGACAATCACACTCATTAGAGCTTGCTGGCAGGCTTGGTAGATTTAATCGATCGCACAGGCCCACACACACTCTCTCAATACCTAATTCCATTCCGTCGACTTTTTTTATTATATCTATTTTACCATCTTTCTTTGTTTATCTATAACGTCGCGAGTCGATATATAGACTTATATAACCCAAATACAGTGTACGTACCGGATACGTATACGCACCTATATACCGTAAAATGAAGGTCTCTCTCCTCCTCTCCGCTCTCCTCGGTAGCGCCGCCCTTGCTGTCCCCGTCGCCGACACCACGGCCGCCGACTTCCAAAATGCCGACGCCAACACCGCCTCCCTCGGCGCACGTACGATCCCTGCCCCTCCGCCAATTGATCCTGCTCAAGACGCTGCCGGCGACTCCGACAGCCTAGAAGCCCGCTCCGCCCCCGCCGCGGGGCCAGGCAACGGCTACCAAAACCCGCGCCCTCTGCCCCCCGCCGGCCCCATCGACACCAACTCCTTCCTGCCGGACTCTCAGTTCGCGGACGAGCTCCTCGCCGTGCACAACAACGTCCGCTCAGCGCACGCCTGCGGCGCGATGACCTGGTCCGCCGAGCTCGCGAAATTCGCCGCCTCCCAGACGCCGTCGTGCACCTTCCAGCACACGCAGGGTCTCCAGGCGGCCGGCGTTGGCGAGAACATCCTCATCGGCCAGGGCACGCCCGCCTCCATGGCTCAGAGCCTGTGGTACGACAACGAGCTGCGACAGTACAACTTTGGCCGCCAGGGCTTCAGCGGCGCGACGGGCCACATGACGCAGATGGTGTGGAAGGCGACAACGGAGGTCGGCTGCGCGGCGCGCAAGTGCCCCAACGGCACGTTCGTCAAGTGCAACTACCGCCAGCCAGGCAACGTGATGGGCCAGTTCGAGCAGAACGTCGCGGCGCCGACGCGCAACGTCGCCGGCCAGAACCCCTACCCGAGCCGCCCGAACCCGCCCCAGGGCCAGAACCAGAACCAGAACCAGAACCAGAACCAGAACCAGAACCAGAACCAGAACCAGAACCAGAACCAGAACCAGAACCAGAACCAGAACCAGGGCAACAGGGGCACCCGGCAGCGAGTGCAGAGCAAGAATGGTGGATACCGAAAGACCCCCCAGGGTTATTCGTACTCGTACTCGTACACGTCGAGCGGCGGTGCTCGCACGTTCAGCCATAAGCATAACTAGAGTTTCGTTAGTGACAGATAGGAGACAATGGATACTTTGTTTTACCAGTATAGACTTGATCCCCGCGGAGATAGGTACATAGGCACATTGCCACAAAATTAGATTGCGACTAAAACCCAGACATTGTACAAAAAAATTCGAAATTAATTCATTCACAAATTTTTAAGATGTTACAAATGAAGCTTCCCGCTATGTATTAGGTACCCATGTATACCATTTACATGTGTATACGGCTGGTTTAAGACATACGAGACTCTGTGACAAACAGTTCGAGAAGAATTTAATGACTCGCATCTACATCCGCCACTAAATCCTAAGACGTGTACGACGTGTCTCTCTCGCCTCGTCGCGTGACCGCGAGATCTCCGTGACAAGGCCAAGGTGTTGCATTTTACGCATCCCGCGTTGTCGACGTTGCTCAACAAACCAGCCGACATAACCCAACCCAACCGCGCACTCCCCGCATCCAGTATACCATTATAATAGAATAGATTTTGGGACCCCAGATTCCAATTTCACGACATTGTTACATAAGTGACCTTACCGCACACGCATGCATGCATGCATGCATGTATGCATATCGTCAATAAACACACGTTATATTCCCCGAGATCGAGTCGAAAACGACAAGGCGAGTAACGCATAATTAAGACCACACATCTGCACGCCGCACCAACTTTCCACCTACAACAATCACATTGTCTCATATGATAATAGCATTCCGTATTCGTTATATAACGTAACCTTCCTCATAACTTTTCCAAACACGGCCTTGTATACAATATATATAATATATTAATACTAGACCCCCACTTTCCCCAAATGCCCACTCGATCCATCTTCCCCGCTGACCACAAATGCATCAACCAATCGCAACCGAAAGACCACATTGACCACATACATGCATGCATGCATTCGACCCCAAAGGACAGCGAGTCCAGGTCCACACCCTCTACCAATAATCTCAAACCCGTATACAACATTAAGAAAGAGAGAATCATTATAAGTATCCATCATCGCATCTCGCATCCAAAAAGAGCGACCGAAAGAAAAACCACACCAAATTATAAAGTTTAAACAAAAAACCCAAAAAGAAACATCATGTGCAAACGCATGCATGCATACCTGCATAATACAGCCCATCAATCGATACGTACCGCACCGGTACCATAATCCCAAATCAGGAGAAAGAACCATCAACGGATGCATAAATGCAATATAATCGTAATAATAAGTATAATAATATATAACAAAATCCACAGTTCCATCCATCCATCTATCCAATCGACCTATAGATGCATACTTTCCATCCTTACCAAACTTACCAACTTACCACCATGCATGCATCACATCGATCAATCCGCTCGCTAGCTATAGCAGGTACCTACACCCGCACGTTCTAGGCCCTACATGAGCACATCGGCAGGCACCATATACCAGAACAGTACTTGAACTTCCATCTTTCCTTTCTTTGTCTTTTCGTTCGTTCGTTCTTTGCCCCTCTTTCCTCCTCCTCGCTTTGCTTTTTTGCTCTCGCTCCATGCATACCCACATACTTACTTACTGGCCCTAATCTATATACAGACGCCAACGTGTAACAAGACATTAACCGATTACCAAAAAGAAACAAGAACAACGACAGTTTAGAGAAAAAAAAAGACAAGTAACGTATAGTACGGAAAGCAAAAGGACCCCGCTGATGTATATGTTGCGTGCAATACTGTCGTCAAAAAATCCACAGGAAAAAAAGACACTAATGTACGCTGAGTCGTCGACGGTCGGAGATAACCCCCAGCTATGAGATAATAAGAAAAAACACTAAAGGGGGAAAAGGCCACTTCTAAAGTCCGACGTACACACCAAGAATATCGACGCGGAGGGATGGAGAGGGCAGTGGCGAAATTCCAAACATCAGGGAGAGACGTAGCCGTAGCGTAACGTAGCGCATGCCATAAGAAAATACCAAGGGCTAAAAACCATAAAGAAGAAAAACTTAACGCCGGTTTTCTCCCGGCCGCAGCATGCAGCCAGGGATGAAATGCAGTAATGTAGCAAATGTCCATTCCAGGGTAGGGGTGTGGTGATCATGGTGGTACTAAACGCTGTGTCGTGGAGTGTGCGTGTGCGTGTGTGTATGTGTATATGGGTATACTGGTGATGCCGTGGGTATCGTATATCCTGCGCTTGATATCTAGGTAGAGGTGTGTGTGTTGCGGGCCATATATGTAAGAAGTAGCTAGCATTACTTCGAGTAGGCGATGCATCCGGGTGGTATCATGATGGGAGTCGTGTATCATACGCAGGCGTTACTTTGAACAGCCGTTCATAAGGGTATTCTTCGGGAAACTATACCCCGCTGATTCCCAGCTCTACATACACCGTGAACGTTAGCAACGGCACGAAACACTTCCATGAGTGACGGGGCAGGAGGCAGAGGGGAGGGAGGACATACAGTGAGGTTGGGGTTCGTATACGCATTGTAGTGCTTCTTGATATACTTGGTGGTAGGATACCCGGGCGGGTCGCAGGTCACCATCTCCGACCCCTCAGGCTGGTATATCCGGACGTAGTCAATATACATCGTCGTCGGGAACCTAAGTGTAACGTAACACGGCCAACCGTCAGTAACCATCACACTTTTGTCAAAAACAACACCACAACACTGGGGCATTACTCACTCGAGAGCCGGCCAGTCAATGTAGACCCAGCTGTTGCTGACGCCCAAGTTCAGGACGATGCTCATGGGCTCCTGGCTGATATGGCGAGCGCCAACGTTCCCATTAGGCCCCGTCGCCTCGCCCTGCACCGTGAACGTCGGCTCGTCCCCCACAAACCATGTAATGTGCCCGGACCCCTTGCCCGGCGTGTACTCGAACGCGTACTTTTGAAACTCCTTCCCGCCGTACCAGTCGTCATTCAGCGCGGTTATACCGGATATCGCCTGCTGGAACGGACCGCCCGCCCAGGTGTTCATCTCGGTGACGCTGTGGTTGTGGATCTCCAGGAAATCATAGTCCGGGATGTAGAAGACATCGAACGGCGCCAACTGTGTCGACTGCGATGCAACACCGAGGTTCAGCGAGCCCGTGGCGCTAGCCTCGAGGGCATCGATTTCGGGTGCGCCCCGCCCGACCCCGGGGTTCGGGTGGTCCTCGTTCTTGCAGGTACAGCTGTTGAGCCGTTGGCCGGGAAGGTACGAGATGCCGTCGGGACTGGATTGGTTCGGGGTGATGCCAACGTCGCAATCGTCATATGCGTAAGGCCACGTCCCGTCGCTGGTCGCGAGATAACCCGGCCGCGCGAGGTTACCCAGCGTCCAGATACCCGGCCACAATCCTAACTTGCCGCCGGGGGCTGGTAAAGACGCCGATACCTCAAGGACACCTCCTTTGAAGCAGAGTTTGTTCCAGCTCTGCAGCATGCCCGATCGGTAATTGAGGTCGTGATTCTTCCAGGCGTCGAGTTTGAGCCGTAGCGTACCAGCGTGCGTCGTGACTGCATCCGGGTCGTACCACTGGGAAGATGTGTGTTAGTGCCGACGCCCAGAAATCTTATATCTTGCCGTGTGACTGCGTCGCCGCCGCCGCCGCCGCCATGATATACAACAAGAGAAGGATCTCGCAACCCACCTCCAAATCCGACGTCGCCGCGTAATGCAAGTCCGGCGACGTCCAGAACTGGTCGTCTCCTTCGTAAAACGTCCTGCCATCCGTGTTGAACTCGTCGCTGAAAACCAACTTGAGCTTCTTTCCATCGGTCGATGTCCTGGTCTTGGCCGATTCCGGCGTGGTCGGGTCCACCATATTCGTCCGGATGCCCCTCAGGATGCCGAACGAATATTTCGTCTCCACGAATTCCCAGGGCTCAATCTGTATCTCCGAACCGCTGCCATCATCGCTGCTGCTGCCCCCCGCGGTATTAACGTATCCTGTAAACGTGAGCACAGGCAGCACTATGAATAGGCAAATCAGGCCCGCTACAAAGAGCCAGAAACTGAAGAAACTCAAGATGCCCCTCCATCCCACACCCTTCAGCGAGTGATTGCTGCGTTTTTCTTCATCGCTGCTGCCAGGGTTGTGCATGTAGTCGTCGGCCTCCTTTTCGTCCATGTATAGAGGGAACCCGGCATTGATCAACGTCGGTTTCGTAAAAGACTCGCCGGTGGCGGTGTATGGGGTGAACTCTTTCTCGGGATCGTGAGCATCTATTACTGCTGCGTTCTCCGAAAAGTCGGGTATCGGGTTCGAGTCTCTTTGCGGTGGGGTGGGGGCCGGTGATTTAATTTGGGGGACGGAGCTGGTGCTGTTTCGAGTCATTCGGGCAGGGTATCTGTCGTACTCTCTGCCCAGGTCCAGTAACGACGCTATACACGGCAAGATAGAAAAAGTCTTAGCATCTGATATAATCCATGGAAATTACATTACGGGATGCGTGTATGCATGCATGCACAATCGTACCTCGGGGTATTGATGGTTCCGGGGAATATATTCCATTGAGCCTAAGTCGGAGTTCCGACGTGTGCGAATTCGCAGAGGCGGCCCTCGAGGCAGGCGTAACGGCTCTCCGTTCGCCGCTGCTCGAACGGCTCGGCCGGCCGATGCTGTCTCCTTCACTAGAACTCGACGCTGGATTTAACGGCGAGGGTATAGCCGGTGTGTAGGACGCACGATGTGCCCTCGGCGGGATTGGCGGGAACGGTAACAGCACGTCGTTCTTATATTGACTCGACCGCTTCTTCAGCAGACTCGCCCTCTTCGCCCATACGCTCTGCTGAGACTGAGGAGGCTGCACCGGCGCCGGGGCAGGCCGTACGGGCTCCGGGTGAGTCAATCCCAACGAGAAGTCCGTCTCCGAAAGAGCAGCGAAGCCGCTGAGGAGCATCTCCGACTGTTCGGGGTGTTCCAGGCCGCCTTCGAGCACCGAGCTCGCCCGGTTTTCCTTCTTGTCGACGACGACAACATCGGAGGAGTATATGCTGGAAGACCGGTTCCCCCGGAACTCTTGAACCCCAATGGGAGCATAATTCGTCTCCATGATGGCCAATTAGGCGGCGAGAGAGCCCGACTCGGCCCTTTTGCCTCGGCGTCTGTCGTCCAGTCCAGTCCAGCAATTGTCTCCCTTTCGTCTGTATGAAAAATAAATTGGTTGTTCCGGTCGTCGCGGACCGACCACCAGCCAATTGGTAGATCGGGTTGTACAACCACTAAAAAAAAAAAGTGGGATAATTAAAAGGCGATATCAGAGGTTGAACTATCGTGCGTGGTGTATCGGCCAAGCACGCGGTCCAGGCGAGGGGCACTCGTTCATGCGGGTGAGGCGGTTTCTCAAGGACACCAAGGCCGGATCTCGAAAGTCCGCATCTGCGTCGTTATGCAAAAATATCCAACACGTTAAAGCACGTTCCGCGCGCAAGTTAATTATGTCACTCGTGTATTTCACGAAATCGAAGCGAGCGAGTATGCGTATATGCAACGTGGGTCGTTTTGCGAGGTGGTTTTCCGGGCTGCTGGTGGTCGCGGTAAGAGTAAGTGTTAGCGGTGGTAATAGTGCAGTGGTAATTGTATTGTAGCAATTCGAGCTGGCGGGCAGGAATTAATTGTGCATGTGTACCTAGCGGAATACGTGAGTTATGTAGGTACGTCCCACGGGTGCCAGCAGGAGCGTCCAGCTGGGCGGGAGGTATGCAATATAATATTATAATGCCGTGCTCTCCAAAGAGTCGGGATGCCACATGTAACGCTGCGTGTGGTATTATAATTGGGGGTTGGTCGCACAGGGGCGCAGAAAAAAGCTTATGTTCCGGCCGCCAGCCAACTTTAGCCGCACGGCTGTGGATCCCCAGCGAGGCGTAAATCGAGGAGAGGAGACGAGGAGGGATGACGAGACGAGGATGGAGATGACGGGGAGGAGGGAACGATGGATGGGAGATTCGATTCTCGAGTGTCGCCCTGCGGATTATAAGCATCGGCCGCCAGTCAGCATACATCCACGCATCTATCACACACACACGGCCAGTCACCACGGCCACGACAAGCAAGCTGGCCCGCCGCACTCAAACTCGATATTATCGGCGGGTTTCGACATGCATGGCTCGCAGCCCTTCCAACGCGGCGTGCAGGCTGGCGGTCGTTGCCCGCGAGCCACAAACGGCGAATCGACGGAGGATCTGGACAAACCGGCTGATCCGTTTGAGAATCCTGCGGCACGACAGGCAAAACGGTGTATTGGGCACCCCGTGCGGTGGAATGCAAATTGGTATATACAGCAGCGGCAGCAGGAATATAATAACGATCGTAGTATGGATGTATGCGGGCGGTGGGGGGTCAAGAGCGGCTGTCTGGATATATATTTAGGCCGGGACAATCGCAGAAAGAAGCAGTATCATCCGACGCCGATGATATGATGTCCCTGGACAGCCAGCAGCCACGGCCAGCCCAGCAGCCAGCCTTGAAACGAACAAGCAGCAGGGACAGGAACAAGAACAGGAATCGAGGGCGAGAAATGCACGGACGAGCGCATGCGGGCCCCGGCGAATAGAAGAAAGACATCCCTCGTCGTCGTCATCGCGAGGTGGTAGCAGCAGCTTGCCAGCCTCGCTCGCTCCCTCGCATGCGGGTGGGGACAATCAGCGCTTTCGAGCTCAGCTCTCGCGGCTGTGAATGGCCGGCCGGCTTGCTCGGAGCACTTGGACTTGCTCGACTCGGTACACGCGCAGCAGCAATCGCAATGGTGCGGGATAAATCTAAAATATGACGGGAGGGAGCAAAACGCAAATGCAGGCGGTCGTGCGATCGAACAATACAGTATAGCACGGCGGTATACTATCACCAGAGGGACGGTCGACAGGCGAGCATTTCACTAGCTGGAGCTTGTATTCTGGCATACGCCCGCCGCACACGACGGCGGCCTCGGAAATGTGCGCAATGCATTCGAATTGAAAATGTTGGTTTTCGAATTCTCATCCTCTCGAAAGTAAAATAAAATGATATAAAATAGAATAAAATAAAATCCCAAAGCGACGGTAATGGAATAAAACGCATGCTAACAGCGCACACACACACATACCTCGTTTGAAAAGTCGCAAGCAGGTGGAATACCGTCTGGGCCGGTTGGTTCGGGACAAAAGGCGAAACGAGCGAAATCGCTTTCGAAGAAGCCGGCAGTATTTACGTTTACGGTGTGAGCGAATGTAGGAGCGAGCGAGCGATGAGGAAGGGTCCCTTTCGAAGAGGGCGGGCGCGAGGTCGAAACGTGAATGTTGACTCCGGTCCAGACGTTATCGATCCCAAGCCGTCAAATCTAAAGTCAGATCGCTGACAGCTTGGTACGTTACGTACGTTACGGCGACAGCAACGGCGGCGGCGACGAACGAATGAATTGACTGACGAACGAACGAGCGAGGCTTTCGAAGGAAGAGAAATCCAATCGGCAGCAAGAATAAAAAACAGGACAAGCTCGAGAAAAGAAAAAAGAAGCCAAGCAGCAGGAAAATCAAAGTCGAGAAGAGGAGCAGCGGGATGGGACAGATGCCGCCATGCCGACTTTTTCTTTATTTCGAAGCGAGTCGGTTCAGAATAGAGCGAACGTCCTGACCACACTTATCAGCAGCCCCGGCGAAAAAGAAAGCCTCGCCGGACGTTGTTACTCTGTTGATTGGCCTTGCGCAACTGGGTTACGATATAATCCGATTTCCCAAGGACCAGCCCAACCAAGTAACCCTTCAGGACGGGGGCTGGGCACTCGACTCGACCAAAAGTCAAAAGCTGTGGATCTCCGGCTCCAGCCCAAACCGCGCTCGTCGTCGAGATCAACAGCTGTCTAGTTCGCGAGCGGCTGTCGGATTCGGCCAAAACACCAGTCAGATCCATATGTTCGCCACGATGGGATAATCACCGCACGATGAGAGAGATCTATACGAAAGAGAGAAGTGCCCGTCGACGAGACAGCTAGCAGTCATATGTCACTGAATCACTTCCGTCAATCGAGCCGACTCGGGTGCCACTTCTGAGTCCATGATCCCTGGCGTCGCTGGGCATGTTGCAGCTGCGATAGGCAGCCTGCGACATGCATAATCACGGCTCCCAATCCAAAACCCATTCTCACGTGCTTTGAAGGAGACGGAAATTGGAACGACAGCCCACATATATATCCATGAATACATCCGTCCACCCGCAAGACACAAACGGATGAGAAAGCGAGACAGAGAAGTCTTCACTACACGGTTGCCCGTCCGTACGAGCCCAAGCCGCTGCTGCTTTCGACCGCTGCACGCCGATAATGCAACCCTAAAAAAAGATGCTGGGCCGGCATATCTCTTTTTCCGCCTGCCTCGCGAAGAAAGGAAGCGAGAAAAGAAACAAAGATGGAAGAATTGCAACTGGAACAGCACTTTCGCACTTGGATCGAAGCAGAGAGATGACGGGTGGCATTTCCGCCCTGGCGTGCTCTGCAGCGTGCTTGCCTGCCTGCCCGCGGGCGCCGCGCGCCCTTTCACTTTCACTTCCAGAAGACCTAACAGCATTTTGGCAATAACGTTACCTCTCACCACCATCATTTTTTTACTTCCCGCTTCTTTCCTTTTTTTTCTGGCCCCTCGTCGGCCGCCACTATTCCGGGAACAGCAACGGGCTTCTCTAAAAATGGCACCGCCCGGCCGTCAAAAGACGAGTGCATGCACCGGACGAGGGTGGCCCAGAGCCGAATGGTTACATTCGCAATCTTTGGGCTGCTGCTGAGGGATGGAATGCGAACGAGGAGGTTGCGTCCGCTTCGTTGAGTAATAGGTAATATGTGCGGGTGCTAAAGAACTGACCGTCAGCCCTCCAGCTTCCCTTCCCTTGCTCGCTCGAGAACCCATGCCCTTTGTCCTGAGATGCACACCACTTTTTTCTCGCTCGTGAAAAGCTACAAGCTTTTCGGGGACCTGGCCCTGACTTGCAACGACAGGGATTGGGGAGGGTACCCCCATTCTTCAACTCCTCGGATCTTCCTAAGTAGCTTGCGTATTGTGTTTTTTTCTTTTCGAGCTGCTTTTGCTAGCTTTGCTCGCTTTGCCTCGAATGACGCACAGGATTCACGGATGGACATTGCTGGGCGCGTAACGGATTATTAAAATTGACGCATCAATTAAACCGTTTTCTCGATGTGCTAAAAGTCTGGTAACTACGGTACAAGCTGCATATGTACCGCACCGTACTGTACCCATACCGTCTTCACGGCCGGCGACCCGCAGGGCCAAGCTTTTGGTTCAATCCTCGAGGCCGGTCAGGACCCTCGAGATCCGCCGCGCCGTCCGTGTCCGTGTTGGTTGATATTATAATTCTGCGCTTATAATAAAGGATTCACGATATATATCAGCCCGTCACGAAGGGTCCTCACACGGGCAAGATGGGCTTGATTTTCCAATGCTTAGCATTCTTGGCTCGTTGGTACGTATTATCTGGCCAATACGACTCGCTGGATGAATCGAAGTGCTCCACTCGTGGGATCAGCTGGAGGTGGCTGGGAATTCGAAAGACGGGACGGTGGGCGAAGGAGCTGGTTTGGCTGGATTATAAAGTGGGGGCACCTATATCACAACTGCGGTCGACTATTCGATCGCATCGATTCGAAACCGAGTTTGCTGGCCGAGTCGTGCAGTTCGTGTGTCCATCAGCTTCGTCACGCATCAGGCCGGAATGCATCTCGGCGCATTCTTCTGGAGTCTGTCCGCGAGCGTAGTTGCCGGTCTATCAGATCGAAAGTTAAGGCTCCACCAATGCGGAAGCTACCTACCTAGGTAATTCGCGCCTGGCGGTGTTATCCATCGGTGCCTGCTCGCTCGCCAATTCTTTAGAATCGAATCTACGTTCGAATCGGATTCGCGGACCCACGTTCGGGCCAGCTTGTTTCGTCATCACCTGCTAGGGTCGCGAGCTGCTGCATACACAGGACGTGCGTTATCTCGCGCGAGATAACAAAAGAAGAGTCCATGTCGATGGCTCCTGGATTGAGCATGAGCTTAATCGCTCGTGTGCTACTACCTACTACTGCCAGGAACCTGCCGCTGTTGGGTGTAGCGTCGCACCGTCGTCCCCCGATTTTACTAGGTCGTCGTACGCGTACTAGCCTTGTGCAATTGCCGGAGGGAGGGATGCTGCATCGAAGCAGATCTATCCCTACGTCACAGCCGCACTTTTAATGATAGGGATAGATAAGTAAGTAGTTGCATACTCAATCGATACTGGCTTCCCGATCCTCTGCGAACCTAGTCCAGTAGTAATTCCCAGAATAGCATTCGTGAGGGACGCCAATTGCGATTCGGGCATAGGTCCCGTGTTCGCGGTACCGCGGTTGGTGTGGCACATCAAGCTTTGTGGCTTGCAATCTCAAATCAGTTACCCCAATTGACAATCGCGCGATCGGCTACGTCTGCTAGTTTGCTCTGCTGCTCCGTTGACTCGAGGGTCCAGGACTCTACGATATCGCAAACGGTGAAAACAAAAGGCGGCGGCGACGACCGCATAACGTTGCACTCGCTAGCTGCTGCATTTGTACCCGACGGATACTCGATCGCCCGGCCGGGGTAGCTGCATAAGAAGGCATGGAATGGATGTATGCAGAACCTTATGCACGGGCTGTTCATGTAACTTTGTAACTATGTACTCAGCTACGCAAGAAGTATAGCAAGAAGTATAGATGCGGGCGGGCGGCGGCGCGAGGAAAGGGAGGAAGTAAGGAAGGGAGGAAGTTTGGGACGTGCCGCAGGCGGGCGTGCATGGTGATACACGGATTCAGGCCTCGACGTCCGCATGCTGCCGGACCTCCTGACCGATGCATTGCTGCAGACGAGGCTTATTTGCGACGCTATTGCAGCTGCTGGTGCGGCGGCGGCGGCCAGCCACGCGTGTCGCGGAGAGACGAGATCTGGCATTTGAATTCTGGCAGGCGGACGAGAAGGGTGTTTTGCGACAAACTTATCTGGCATCGCGCCGGACCGCACATGTACGTTTATCGCGACCACTCACTTGGTTTCCCAATTGCGGCGCGACGGGCGAGCGGGCTAGTTTGACACTTGGTCGATTGCGGGAATCGACGCGGCTGTTTCGTCTGGCTGGTCGAGACCGGCCGCTTGGTTTGGGACCAAGCGGTCTCCAGGCATGGAATGTCGAGCCCGAGATCGCTTTCGCCGGCGTCCGTTCCACGTGCATGCATGCGGGAGGATAGGAGATAGTGGTCAGATCTGGCCTGGTGCGGTATGGTATGGCATGGACCCTTCATCGACAGCAGACCGACAGACCGATGGACCGTCTACGGACTGCCTGCGAACCCGCCAAGCTGGTAAAACTGCTGGGGCTCGGCGGGGTCACAAGCCTTGTCCTGAGGGCGAGATCGCATGCGCGTGACCGGCCGGCCGGACGTGGAGAGAGGCCCCCTTTCGAGTCTGCGATCGATGGGGCGGTTTCTGGTGAACGGATCGGACGTGCAGAGTGACCTGCCGTTGCATTGCATATGTATGTAGGTAAGGTAAGCAAGCAAGCACTCCATAGTCCTGCAGTCCGGACTCTGCGGTATCGAGATGAAGTTGTCTGGAGTGAAACTGGCTGGCTGGCTGACGGGCTTGCTTGCTGGCTGGCCGGCTGAGGGTGATGATGCAGCCGCAGTTAATGCTCTGTGCTGCACCAGGCTGAAGCAGGTTCCCTTGACACTTGCCAAGCAGGCCGTCGACCGTGTATTCTGCCCCCCGACGATGGTGTTTAGGCCTGCTTCCCTGATTTGCTTTGTCGTTTGACGTTCGTTGTCTGCGAGTGACGTTGTTTCGTTGGAGGAGGCCGGGCCGGGGCGCCCCTTCAACTGGCCTTTCCTCGTTAATTTCGCGGCGTCCTGCCAAACTTTCAACCGACCGGGACGCAGACTCCATCCCCCCCGAACGAAAACATCATTTCCCCAAACCTCCTCCTCCTGCTCGGCGGCCCGCCCGTCTCCTCTTCCTTCCCTTTCAAATCTCTCTTCGTCGATTTCCTCCCGACGATCCAAGGAGGAAAACATCCACAGGGCAACGACAGCGAGCGTCAACAGAAGAGCGACCGCGGAGGAGGACGCACGCAAGCCAGAGAAAACCGAGGACAGGCCGTCCGCTCCAACTGCACCCCGTTCCCAAAAGCCATCCTTCCGACAGCCAGCGAACCCGCACGTCTCGTCACCCGAATCTATGGCGCAAGATGTCACCCAGGCCCAGCCGCCGACGAGTCCCACGACGGCTTCCAGCGGCCTCCCAGCCACGTCCGGCCTGAGCATCACCACAGCCAAACCGCCAGCCCTCTCAGCATGCAAGGCCAAACGCACCTCGAAGGGCTCTGCGGTCTCCGAGTCCACCACCAGGACATCCGGCACCGGCTCTGAGAAACCGAGGTTTTCCGCAGATTCGCAGCTTCAGTGGCGGGCGGTCAGGACCGTACCCAGTATGTATCGACATTTTTTTCTTTCTCTTTTTCTCCCTTTCTTCACGTTTGGGTTTCGTTTACCCGGATCTGCTGTTTGACGGTTGCAGGGATTCGAGGAAGCCCGCGTTCGGTCAGCGCGTGTTTTAGCACCTTCCGTGACGGGCAAGCGGACTGACGTCGTTGTTTTCTCGTTGGCGAATAGCATGGGTCCAGCGGCACGAGGACGAGGGCGAACAGGCGGACCACAGCCCGATGCTGCCGCCTCCAGCGCATAGGACACCTCAGAAATCAGTATGGGACAATCGTAGGGAGAATGTTCCTGTCACTCCGAGGAGCGCAACCGCACATGAAGGCAGCAGATGGAGGAACTTTGCCGAGCAGTCGTCTGGTAGGCCGTTTACCGCGGCGTCCGAGCGGAAGGATTTGGAGGTCGGTGCTGTCTGGGGTGATGAGGGATTGTCGACTCCCTGGCTGGCGAACAAGGGCGAAGGCGAAGGCGAGGACGTCGAGGACGGTGCGGGGGCGATCTTTGGAATAACTGCCCGGCAGCGGCAGATCTGGTACAAGAGGTTTCACGTAGGTTTTTCGTCTGTCTGTCTGTCGTGGGTGGAATGGAATGCAGGTGCTAATGGGTGTGGCGCTGGCAATAGATTGTCTTGCTCAACAATCCGATGGTTCCGTTGACATTCAGAGCTATCATCTGGATCGTCTCGCTGTTTGCTCTGTCCTTCTCAGCGAGCATCTACGTTCTCAGCGCAAGGAATCATTCGAAGCAGCTCCCATCGACCGTTCTGGCGATTGTAGTGGACGCCGTCGCGTTAGTCTACATCATTTACATTACTTATGACGAATATTCGGGAAAGCCACTCGGTCTTCGATCGCCAAAGGCTAAGATTCGGCTGAGTATGTTGCTTCTATCTGTCTTCTCTACATATTCTCCGGCTAATTTGGGGGGTGGCATAGTCATGTTCGATCTTGTGTTCATCATCTTCGACTCCGCCAACCTCTCTCTCGCGTTCGACACCCTCAACGACGTCCAGCAGAGCTGTTCCACGGCCACGGGCCTGCTGGACGGCTCTCTCGCCAATCCCATCTGCTCTCGCCAACGTGCTCTTGCGTCGTTCCTTTTCCTTGCCCTGTGTGCGTGGGTGAGCACGTTTACGGTCAGCGTGTTCCGCCTCGTGGAGCGAGTGTCGCGGACGAATGCCTGAAGGCAACTGTTTGGACGCTTTCTATTCTCGACATTCCTTGGGTTATTCTTCATTTTTATATCTCTGTTCCTCTGTACAGGATCTTTGGAGACGGCGTTTATCTTGTCTCTTTTGTTTGGGAGGATCCTATTGAGGCTCTGCGTCTGTGTTTTTTTCTTTGCTTAACAAAAAAACACCTTGCATTGCTCTGGAGTTGTGGTTCGGCTACATTTCATTTGTCTGTTTCTAGGGTGCTCTTTGCCGTATCGCGAGATACCGTGGGCGTTTCTTTTTTTATATTTATCACTTTCTTTCCATTCGTTCATTCATTCAGTCAGGTCGAAAGATATCGGTACAGGATATCTGTTTCGAGGCCTGTTTTCTGTTTGTGTTAATTTTTATTATATACCTACCCGCCGTTCGTTGGGTGCATCCCAATGCCTACTTAAGTAGTGTATCTGCGGTGGATTCACCGCATATATGGCCTGCTACCTGAGCAGGCTTCCCGATATCCTGTATACAAGTCCAGCTCGCTGCACATATTTCTGAGATCCAAGAGCTTCCGCTTCGCTGTATGTATGGTCCTGCTAAAGGAGCTCCTTTGTGGAATTAATTTTTTTTCTTCCTACCAGACGGCGAGCGTTCTGGCCCTTTGGCAGAGCTACTGGTATGGCGGGACGGGAGGATTGTAGGATAGACTTTTAACTGAGAATGGAATGCGGTGGCATGGACTCATGCCTCCTTTGGGGCTGGTGTTCCGTCAAGCCACGGAGCGGGCGTAGAGCCCAGACAGACAGATGGCACGGGATGCATGACGCTCGGTAGATGGGACGGTAGGTGTAGTTACCTAGGCACTTGCTTGTATGTGCACTCGAAAATGAGTCGGAGAGCCGCCGGTGTTACTCATAGACGCGTGCGTCTGTGCGCCTGTGTCATCCAATCCATCCATCCAATCCCTCCATCGCCACAGTCATGACTGCGCTGATGGCGGGAGGCTGATGAATATTATGATTTCTGCCATTATGGCTCGAGGCCCAGCAATGGTTTTTCGACCCCACCTGTGTTTGAACGCCTGCACGAGCGCCCTCGCGGCACAGCTGGGGGAAGCAGCAGAAGGAGAAGAAGAGTAGAAACAGTCCGGGAGCGAGATCAAGATTGAAGGTCGTAACTGACCCGTGGAAGGGACGTGTTTTCGACCCGGATGCACATACTGACTGTACTGGAGGTCGTGAGCAGGAAGCGCTGGTGAGGCTGCGTTGGTTGCGGCCGAATCCTTCTCTGGCAGCAGTTCGAGGGAGGGTGACAAGAATAGCCCAGAACTCCGATTGACAGCAGATTGCGCTGCATCTGGATCCTCCTCCCACCTCACCGTTCTCAACCTCACCCTCATCACCCACCGTCTCCATCTCCATCCACTCATCCATCCATCTCTCCCGCCCGTCTCTCTAGCTTCCGCGCGGGACTAGCACGTCTGCCGTCTCGGGCTTCTCCTGTCTACCTAGCACGTACGGCCGTTCAGCAGCTCGGATAACAACGTGTACCCTGCCTGGATAACTAGCTCAAGTTCCTGCTCATAAAGTAACTTTCCCGCTCCCGCCGAGCTTGGAACACCTTCACCTCAGCTTCTCACGTAGATATCATCGCTGCCTTGTGGTTATAGGAATAGGTTTGTGCTTCCGTTCCGCTCTGCTCGCTGTTGCCGCCGTTCAACCCAGCTGGCGGTCGTTGACACGCTTCCAAGGCCCTGCACCCCTCCTTCCGTCGGTCGTGTCCCGGTTCATCCCCCGACCTTCCTAAGTGCATCCCTCGGGGTGGTCCTAAAACTCCCATGTCCGGGCCGGAAGAGTCATCTCCGGCCTGCTCGAGCTTCTTTTGTCATCTTTCCCCAGCTAGCTGAGTTTTCTAACATCTCGGATCTATTCAACCATATAGGCTTCTGGACCTGCTGATTTCTGTACTTCTGCTTTCTCCATTTCGCGAGGACGCCGCACACCGTCGACGACGAGCACCGAGCAGCTTGACGGCATCCCCTTTCGGCGTTACCGTTGCACGCATTCGTTGTTAGAGGTTTCGGATCGCCGAGCGTCTAGAACCAGTCGGCTACAGAATATACGAACCGCTGGCTTACGCCAGGATCCGTCCGCTTCGTTCGTTCACGTCCGTACATACACACACACACTGCATACCCACATACAACTTTCGTTGCGAGAATCGAAACACCAGACATTCAACGACTCGTGATTCTGCTTGATTCTGCTTCGACTATCCGACAAAATGCCGCTTCATCCGCAGACTCCCAACCGGGAGGATCTAGAGCAAACGTGAGTGTCACGCGAGTTCCCCGCCGACATGGTGGTGTTCCGATTTGCTGGGCGGTTCGCTAATCACACTCGCCACAGATGGTCATATCTTGAGACCGGGATTTCCAAGATCATGAACGACCTGCAAGAGGGTATGGACATGAAAGCGGTAAGTTTTCTTCCGGAGAACATGCCCGTTTCGCGTCAATCAGATGAGCTAACATGCGGATGTTCAGTATATGGGAATATACACGTGAGTATAGCTTATAACGCGGCTCTCAGCTGCTCTCGGGCGGCATTCGAGCTTTGCTAACGACGTCCGACGCGTGTAGTGCTGTCCACAACTTCTGCACATCTCAGAAGGCGGTCAACTCAAGTAGTGGCTCCCTCCATCACCAGGGTGGAGTGCACAGGGGTGCGCATCTACTAGGAGAAGATCTGTACAACAACTTGATCAACTATCTATCTCACCATCTGGCCGGACTCAAGGAGCAATCTACACATTACACCGACGAGGCTCTTCTCGGTTTCTACATTAGAGAATGGGACCGATACACGACGGCGGCGAAGTACATCAACCATCTGTTCAGATATCTGAACCGCCATTGGGTTAAGCGAGAAATGGACGAGGGCAAGAAGAATATCTACGATGTGTACACGGTATGTGGCTTTTTCTCAATTGCTGATTGGTATATCGGGCCTTGGTTATTAATGCGATGATTTTGCAGTTGCACCTCGTTCGGTGGAGGATCGATCTGTTCGACAGCGTCCAGAAGCATGTTATGGATGGCGTTCTTAAGCTCGTCGAGAAGCAGAGAAATGGAGAAACCATCGAGACTGCGATGGTCAAGAGCATAGTTGACTCATTTGGTATGTGTGAAGATCCCGATGGACTTTCGCGACCATCAATCGCTAATTTTTCTTTATAGTATCTCTCGGACTTGACGAGAACGACTCCTCCAAGTCGACACTGGAGGTTTACAGAGAGTACTTCGAGAAGCCGTTCTTAGATTCAACAAACGTCTACTACCAGCTCGAGTCGAAGCAATTTGTTGCTGAGAACAGCGTCGTCGAGTATATGAAGAAGGTGGGTGATCTTGGCTTATCAATCTTCAAGAGAAGACCTGCTGACCGACACAATGTAGGCTGAAACCCGCTTGAGCGAGGAAGAGGGCCGTGTTCATGTCTACCTTCATCCCGACATCATGGTTCCGTTGATGAAGACGTGCCAGCGTGTTCTTATCCAAGAGCATGCCTCCCTTCTGCGCGACGAGTTCCAGGTGCTCCTTAACAATGACCGACAAGACGACCTCAAGCGCATGTACAATCTTCTGTCCCGCATAACCGACGGACTCGAACCACTGAGAACGAAGTTCGAGGCACACGTCCGAAAGGCTGGGCTTGAAGCTATCGAAAAGGTTGCTAATGAGAATACGGACGACAACCTGGAGCCCAAGGTCTACGTTGATGCGCTCCTTGAAGTTCACGAGAAATACTCGAGCCTTGTCAAGATTGCATTTAAGGAAGATACGGAATTCGTTCGATCTCTTGACAATGCCTGCCGAGAATTCGTCAACAGGAACAAGGTCTGCCGGTCGGCGTCGTCCAAGTCTCCAGAGTTGTTGGCTAAGTATGCCGACTCTCTGTTGAAGAAGAGTGCCAAGGCGGCCGAGGAGGCCGATCTGGAGAGCAAGTTGGACAGCATCATGACCGTCTTCAAGTATGTTGAAGACAAGGATGTGTTCCAGAAGTTCTACTCGAGAATGTTGGCGAAGAGACTGGTGCATGCCACTTCTGCGTCCGACGATGCGGAGACCAGTATGATTGGCAAGCTCAAGGACGCATGCGGCTTCGAGTACACCAACAAGCTTCAGCGTATGTTCCAGGACATGCAGATTTCCAAGGACCTGAACGACAGCTACAAGGAGTGGATGAACAACAACCTGGACGAGGATGCCCTCCGGACCGCGGTTGACTTCTCGATACAGGTTCTGGGAACCTCGTTCTGGCCGCTGACACCGCCTAACACGCCTTTCAACATCCCACAGGTCATCACCAAGACGTACGATCGATTCCAAACCTTCTACTTTCAGAAGCACAGCGGGCGCAAGTTGAACTGGCTATGGCATCTGTGCAAGGGCGACGTCAAAGCGACGTTCGCCAAGAGCTCTAAAGTGCCGTTCACCTTCCACGTGTCCACGTATCAGATGGCCATCTTGCTGATGTTCAACGATGCCACATCTTACTCGTACGAGGAGATTGAGAGCACCACCGGTCTCTCTCGCGATTACTTGGACCCGTCGCTCGGCGTCTTCATCAAGGCCAAGGTTCTCAACATCGAACCGGCGTCGAGCAAGGTCGGACCGGGGACTACGCTCACCTTGAACACGGACTTCAAGAGCAAGAAGATCAGGGTCAATTTGAACATGGCTGTGAGGACGGAGCAGAAGCAGGAAGCGGAGGATACGCATAAGACAATCGAGGAGGACAGAAAGTTGTTGATGCAGGTTAGTTTTTGGCTCATTTTCTGTCGTATGGTGCGGAGCGGAATGCTAACGTGATATCGGGTGATAGTCGGCGATTGTCCGTATCATGAAATCGCGCAAAGTCTTGAAGCATGTCGTACTGGTCCAGGAAACCATTGCTCAGATCAAGTCGCGGTTTACGCCTAAGGTGCCGGATATCAAGAAGTGCATCGACATTCTGCTGGAGAAGGAATACCTTGAACGGTTGGACGGCGAGAGACTCGGGTACCTTGCTTAAGACGAGCTATGAGGGGCCGATTGTTATGGTGGCGAGCGAACGGACGATAGAAGGGCGCAGGTAGGAAGGATGCGAGTGCTGGTAGGGCGGTGGATTTTAATCTCCTCCGCTCGGATGGATCTGTTATAGCGACACACACACACACCCCTCCCTCTATTCTATCCTACCATTATTATTGTGTCACTTACGAAACACCTACATCATAGCCCGTTGCTGTTTCCCGCTTGACTATTTTATTTTCTGGTTTTTCCACGTCTTCTTTTTTTTCACCTTTCTATGGATATAGTATTGTTATGGGATGGGGGGGCTGGTGGGGAGGGACTGTTGCAATGTGCGAGCTGGGGCGTCCTCGCTCGAGCAATCTTATACGTTTGTGTTTATTAAATTTGCGTGGATGGGTGGCTGGTCGTTTTACAGACCGGCTGCCTGGTTGTGCATATGGCTTTTATAGGTAGTAATTCAGGATGCACCGATGTTTAAATCCCTAGATCGAGATTGCTGCGGGATGAGCGCATCCTGGGAATGGCTTGCAAAGTTCTCATGCGGAAGCGTGATGGTAGGCTGGATGCAGCAGATATCAGCGATGTCGCCCCCACTGTGAGAGCAGATACACACACTCCCGAGTGAGTTCAGTTCCTCGGAGGAGCACGCTTGGCCATCTTATCGGCACGGATCAGATTACGGCTAACCTCGTCGGGGCCCACCGCGAGGAGGATTCGGAAGGGAAGGTGGAAGAGCGGACAGGCAGGGTGGGAGCAAAAAAATTTCGTGCGCAAACGCAACGGACGGACGGGCCAGGTCTCGGAAGCGTCGACGAACGGCAAACAGACAGACGTACGGCAATTAACTGGAACCCCTCCCCGGCGGCCGGCAACCTACCCACCCATTGATTCTTCCCTGTCGGTCACTTCATCATCCATCGCATCGCATCGCATCGTTTCCCTTCGGTCGACTTTCGCTCTCTAGACTATAATCGATTACCGCAACGGGATATAACTGGTTCGATTGACGAGAATGTCGCTGCTGAGGACCGCTACCCGCCGATTGGCGTCGTCGCGGCAGCCGTTCGTCCGCGCTGGTGTCGCGGCACAGGTATGCGAACCCGGTGGACTGGAGGAGTGCGTATAGCGTTATTTGAGGGAGACTGGCTGACGGTGGATGTGTGTGGCAGCAATCGTGGAACCGAGGGTACGCTACGGAGAAGAGGATTGGAGGGTACGCTGGGCAGAAGCAGTCTAATGTTCGTCCGTCCGTCCGTTCTGGTGTACTATATTTGCGATCCGATCCGTGCGTGGGATGCTGACTTTGGTGGCTTTTGTAGGGCAAGTACTTGGTGTCGTTGATTGAGGGTGATGGTATCGGGCCGGAGATCTCGCAGAGCATCAAGGATATCTACACCGCTGCCGACGTATGTGGTCCCTGATTCACTATTGTATCACGCTTCGATGGGGTATTGTACGGTTCCGACTAATGTATGGCTTTGTGGAATTGTAGGTCCCTATCGACTGGGAGCCCATCGACGTTACCCCCATCATCAAGGACGGCAGGACAGCCATCCCCGACGCCGCGATCGAATCGATAAAACGCAACCTCGTCGCCCTCAAGGGCCCGCTCGCGACACCGATTGGCAAGGGCCACGTCTCGCTCAACCTGACGCTCCGACGAACCTTCAACCTGTTCGCGAACGTGCGCCCCTGCAAGTCGATCGTGGGCTACAAGACCCCCTACGACGGCGTGGACACGGTCCTGATCCGCGAGAACACGGAGGGCGAGTACAGCGGCATCGAGCACGAGGTCGTCGACGGCGTTGTGCAGAGCATCAAGTTGATCACGCGGGACGCCAGCGAGCGGGTCCTGCGGTATGCGTTCCAGTATGCCGAGTCGACTGGCAAGAAGAAGGTGCGCGTGGTGCACAAGGCGACGATTATGAAGCAGAGCGATGGTTTGTTCTTGGAACTCGGCAAGGAGATGGCGAGGGACTTTCCGGGGATCCAGTTCGACTACGAGCTGCTGGATAACACTTGCTTGAATATGGGTGGGTTGCGTTCGATGGTTTATACGTATAGATGGTAGGAGGAGTGCTGACGGGTAGCGTATCGTGGGTTAGTTACCGATCCGACGCCGTACAACGACAAGGTTCTCGTCATGTAAGTGCCCACAGTCTACATTTGAACGACAAGCGCAGTTTACTGATGGATGGGTGTTTGTGGCAGGCCAAATCTCTACGGCGACATTCTCTCGGACATGTGCGCGGGTCTCATCGGCGGCCTGGGTCTGACGCCCTCCGGCAACATTGGCGACGAATGCTCCATCTTTGAGGCCGTCCACGGCTCGGCTCCGGACATTGCCGGCAAGGCGCTCGCGAACCCGACGGCGCTGCTCTTCTCGTCGATTATGATGCTGCAGCATATGGGGCTGAACGAGCATGCCAACAAGATCCGCCAGGCGGCGTTCGACACGCTGGCGGAGGGCAAGCATCTCACCGGCGATCTAGGTGGTTCGGCGAAGACGCACGAGTATGCCGGTGCTATCATTGAGTGAGTGCACAGTATCCCCACATTGTGATTGAAGGCACGTGAAGCTGCTGGAGGGTAGTCAAATTCATGCTAATGTGTGCGTGTCCGTAGTAAACTGAAGTAGATGATACAGTATGAGCCTGGATGGGGTGGACGAACGGTTGTGGTGGAGCGATAGAATGGAGATGGGACGGTTGATTGTGAATGTATAGAATTGGATTGGCAAGTTTCAAACGGAGGCCTTTAGAATTTCCGGACCGGGTATTCATTCGTAACTTGACGTGTTTATTATATTATCCTTATCCTCTCTCTTCGGTTCTTATTGTTCGTTCGTACGTCCTATATTTCGTATATATAGCTGAGTGCGATACATAGATTCATAACTGCGGATACCGGCTCCGTATGCTTCCTTGGTAGGGTAGCTGGTCGGCTCGATCCGGTCTGGCTAGCGGTGATGCCATGCGTGATTATATAAGAAGCGTTAGGCTACCGACGGCTGCCTGGGCTGGACCCGGGAATTGGTGACAAAGGTGCACATGCGTGAAGGATCCGATGTCTAGATATAGCAACGAGAAACCGGGGCTCTAGTGCGGTGTCATTGGCCGCAATAGCTTAACTCAAACGCGTGGTTAAACGAGGGGCGGTACAAGTTGCAAGTGTATAAATATGCGGACATCGTGGGAATTTGTCATGGGAAGTTAAGTTGAATCGTGTGACGGCTTCCTCGTTGTCGACGTCTACAACGCACACTGGCTCAAAATCCAACAGACTCGCCACGGTTTCGTCCCTAGGCATATACTACACCCAGCACATACCGAGTCTTCATTCATCGCCTTTACCACGTCTTACATATATCAATTGCGGCGATTACAATATAGTGCCAGTATTTTATAGTAGTGCGGACTGAAAGGACTGATATCATGCCCCGCCTCCCATACACCACCCTCGACGTCTTCACGACGACGCCCATGACATCCGGCAACCCTCTCGCCGTCGTCGCCGTCCCACCGGGCACGTCGCTAAGCAAGACGCAGGAACATCTCATCGCCCGCGAATTCAACTACTCGGAAACGATATTCATCTATACGGACACGGACGGCGAAGCTCGGCCGCGGATCGCGATATGGACGACGGATCAGGAACTTCCGTTCGCGGGACACCCGACTGTTGGCGCGGCGTGGTATCTTGCGAGAACTGGTGGGGAACGGTATTCCCGGGCGTTCGAAGTGGAGGTTCCCGCTGGCGTTATCGGTGTTAGTCACGGAGTCGACGGGCGGATGAAGGTTGATGTGCCTACGAAGGTTAATTTGTGGACGACAAAGCTGTCCATTACCCGCGCTAGGGAGGTGGTCGGACTGCCGGCGGGTGCGGATGTGGTTGTGGATGTCTTCGGTGGCAGTTGTAAGGATGGGGTGCCTGTTATCTCTCTCGTGGACGGGCTGGCGTTTGCACTTGTTGAGGTTGCAAGTCTGGATGTGCTGGCGAGTCTATCGCCGGGCGGTAAGAGTCTGCAGATTGATGCCGCGAGGGATCTAGGTGCGGCTTCGTCGACGGAGAGCTTTATCGGCACGTACTGCTATGTTGTCACGGGTGGGGATGCGGCGGGTGGTGGTCTGGCGGTGCGCACGCGCATGTTCTACGATGGGGATAAGGAGGATCCGGCGACGGGGTCGGCGGCGTGCGCACTTGCGTCGTATCTGGCGTTGGCGAGGGGTGGTGAAGGGTTGACGGTGGAGGTTACGCAGGGTGTGGAGATGCGGCGGCGGAGCGAGATTGGGGTTGCGGTTGCGGTTGACGGCGGGGTGGTGAAGAAGGTGGTATTGGAGGGGGCGGCGGTGAAGGTTATGGAGGGGGTGTTGATGGCATGATGAGATATAACGCGTGGCTTACTCGTTGAATTTATAGATGTCACTGCGAGGGCGTGAAGTTGTAAATAAGAACTCGATTGAAGTTTCAATGGTTCTGCATTCATAAACTAGCGATACGTAACAAGAGGTTTATAGCAATCCACCGTTCACGCCTGCTTGGATAAAACGACCGATCGAGGGTTGACAAAGTGTAGAGGGTATATAGATGGACAAAAAATGGCAAGATTGTTCGGATCAATGAATGGAAAGGAATGCACATATGAAGGGGATACTCATCAATGAAATGTCGTCGATTGATTACGCACGTCTGCTAGGGCCCGCTAGCAGGGTGATACACCAGATACGTCAGACTACATTCAGACGCCGGGCTCCTCGGTCTTAGGCCCGTTAGGAACGGAAGAATCCGCCGCTGGAGTTTCCGGTTTCGTGCCGGTGGCTTTCTCCTCCAGCTCTTTGATCCGCCGCTTCAGCATCTCGTTCTCGCGCAAGAGCATGTCTGTCTCCGCCTTGTAGAACGCAACCTCGTCCCGTCCGCCCATCAGGAATGGGTCGTTCGCCGTCTGCGGCCATACAGACGACTCCATGCCCACCGGTAGCAGCAGAGGCGACGATGTGCGGCTGCTCGTCCGCGAGCGTGTCGAGAGAGAGTTGTGGCGCGAGTGCGAGGTGTTATGGTGGTGGCTGTACGGGTGGTGGCCTCCTGGCGCGGGGGACCGCGAGCGGCCAATGGCGGGCGAGAAGGATGATGGCATGTCAGTTACACTAGGCGGATGGCTGTGGCTGTGGCTGTGGTGATGCGATTGGATTGGCGCCGGAAGCTGCGGGGACGCGGAGAGAGGGACGGCTGCCGCCGCGATGTCGTCGGGGTTGGTGCCCGGGTGGGTGGCGGCGACATTTTGCGCGACGCGGGTGATCTGGCCGAGGAGGCGGTTGACGACGCCTTCCTGCTCGCGCTCGAGTTCCTGGTGGAATTCGGCGACGTTGGAAGAGCGGTGACGGACAGGGCCGCTGCCGCTGACAGAGCTGGAGGCGGACGGGGTGCGAGTTAGAGAAGGCGGACGGCGGGATTGGCTTGCGCCGGGAATGGGGACACTGGTGGGAGGGGTCGGCTGCGGGTGGGAGGTGGGAGGGGTGCCGTCGACGTTCATTGTGGATATCGAGGGCGTGTTTTGAGCGATGAGGAGTCGTTCCGACCTGAGCTGGCGCTAGGTGTGATCCGAGAGATGTCGATGGTGATGTCTATGGTGATGGTGATTCGATGCGTGGAAGGCTCCAAATGCAACATCAACGCAGAGGACAGAATTGTGGGTACTTATATTCACGGCGAGTCTCAGACGTTCGCGAGAGACAGGAGGACACTTCATCCCCAAGAGCAGAACTGAACGCCATGGCTCCGGTCTTGGTCTAGTCTCATTGCCTATTCGAATATATTCATTGGATCTTGGGAACTCCGTCGTGCACATTCTTCATACCGCGTGCGCTCAACCATATCCGAGAGCCGAATTCGACGGAAAGGCAGGGCGTCTGCGTGTCAGATAGCCTGTCTCTCATTGGCTAGGCTGACGTCGAAACTACGCCCGATACGTCACGAGACGGTTCCAGCCCAGCCTGCGGGCGATGGAAGCCCCAAGTGCTCACTAGAGGCGTGGGTGCTAGTCATGTCATCATTTGGTCACACCAAACATGAGAGCATTCGATCGATGACCTCCTCTGTGAGGATAAGTCTACTTCTCGGATAATATAGGGCTTCCAGCTTCTACCAGCAGATATCGATTTCTGTTGTTTCTTGTCTGTCTGTAAGCGTGATCACCTGACGGCGCTCTTGCGTGGATGTAGACGTATAATTATCAGGCTCTCTAGGAATTGGGAGACATTACCTCAACCCCTTCAACTCTGCACCATCTGCTCTGCTTTCCCCATCTTTCCTCTCCAACATCGTTCCCTCTCCTACCATCATCCGCCTTCCCACGCTCGATACACCCGATATACTGCATATCTCAGAACCGCGCGATGGGCATGCTACCTACAGAATTTTGAACTCCATGTAAAGCATGCGAGTCTCCACCTGGAACCAGTCGCCAAACATGACGCCAATGATAATACACTCAGCCTACCAGTGGTGGCAACCACTGGTGCCACCACTGCCGCTACTGGTGCCACGGCTCAGTCAAACAAAATATATAACAATATCAAACATCCATTTCGCGACGATGACGTCGTCGACGCAACCATAGGCTTCAGGGGCCAGGTTTGCCGGATACGCTGCGTATTTCGGATACGGACGAAGGGGATATTGTCTTCCCAGAAAATCTTGAAGCTTATGTAACCATGCTGGTGTCCATTGTAGCACGGCATGGCGATACTAATCATTCCGACCTCTGAGCCTGGCTCCCTGGAACAAAAAGGATGTACACAAAATGTGGGCAAACGACGGAAAGTAATGACAAGGAATACAAAGGCGAAACCAGCAGAAGTAGATGAGGATGATCTCCTGTTGGAGGAGACCTACTACTACTATCCTGGTAATTTCTATGTGTATACGTCCTGATGTTCCATCTCTGCATCCGCTAACACAGTATTAGATGACTGAAAAGACTCATGACTATAAAGTCACAGAAGCGTTTCGAAAGTGGACTTTCCTACACGGAAAGCTAACTCCCACGCTCACAAGTTGGGCAGCTGCAAACTCACGGGATGTAGCGATGGTATTGAGGCCACGCATCCAGTCCCCAAAGAGGAAGCCAGATTAAAGATTCTTGCATCTCGAAAACGGTTGAGCTTGCTGTGTGCTTTTGGCCTTTTAACCTTTCGCCTATGCTAATACGAGTCTTAGGTTGAGAGAGAATCGTATGCATAGAGCTTCGAGAAGCCGCAGAGAAAGGTTGCCCGTTAAAGGTTCCATCTCAATACCTGAAAACCCTTTACACCTATGTGCCGACATTCATCGCGTCGTCAATCAAGGCTCGTTCATGTTTGTTATCAAGGTAAGGGATCTGTTCTTGTTGGAACTTATTGCAACCAAGGCTGACGGGACTGCTGCTCCAGGAGAAGCAATTGGTCTGTTGCTTCTTAACGACAATCGACCTGTCATTCTCAAAAGTTCTCCATCAGAGCAGCACACACCCTTGCATTTGAATATGTTCTCTCGCGGATGGCCTGGGTTGTTTTCAAGGAAGTCGACGAAAGATTCCTTAAGCTGCAGCAAACAAAGAGCATTATGGGTCCCTAGCATGACCTTGATTGCGATCAAGGCAGCAAAGATGGATCTTCGAGAGGACCTGACAACGCGAATTCCAATAAACCGTCAAAGAGAAGCGATAAAGCGCTCAAGAAGAACGAAAGAATCCGGAAGGCCAGGGCAGAAGAAGCAGCCAGAAGGAAGAGATATGTGGTTCAGACTTTCTACTTGATAGACGCTGGTTATTCGAGGTACTGGACTGTACGCGCTGTGGCGGACGAACTTTCTATAAATTTTTCTGATTCAATTCAAGCAGAGGGTTTGAACCACAAGCGACCCCCGCAAAAAGAACGGCAAATTATTGCAGAGACTCTGAAGGAGTAGTATGAGAAGACACGGGAGCCAGACGCCCGCCTTTTCTGCGCTGCTTGCAATAAGCCCGGCCACCTGCCGACGTATTGTTTTCAACTGTTCCCGGAGAAAGCGCCCAAGCTTCCGGCAAAGGGAGCTTCGGCGAAACAACCTGAGGATACCTATTCAAGCAGAGGGTTTGAAGCCTGAACTCATTCTAAGTAATGGCGTTTTTTGGGTGTGTAATCTACCCTGATTGTATAGAGAGATAATGCAGTTCGGGAGCTAACTTGAGTGGAACCTCCTCAGATCGCAATGCCTCGGCTCATCGGAGCACGAGTCGAGCGGCCGCTCATTTCTTGCTCTAATATAAGAACTAAGCATCTATTCGCGGAGGAGAAGACCCTATCGCTGCTAACACGGAGAGATAGCTGGGGGTCCCAAGGGAAGAGAGGTGGTGCAAAAAGTATTTTAACAAAGTATAGGAGTATTTACAAAACGAGAATTAACAGCTAAATACATACATCAATACATACATCAATACATTTGCATTACCAATCTAGATCACAAACAGGTCTACATGCTATCGAGTACACAGGTATATCCAGGTTTGAGTCGAATGAACAAGATGCGGGAGTCATATACAAAGAGTCATCTGGAGGTTACCGCCTTAGCTGATTCGGAGAACATATGGGAAGAAGAAGGGGACGAACCAGAGTATGTACCCGACTGAGCGCTGATGGCCATGTTCCATCGTCATGGTACTCTAGAAATAAAGGACGCAGTGAGAGTGAAGGACAAGAGAAACCGCATGGTCATATGAAAGACAAAGTTGCAAAATCTATTGTGAATCAGATAGACATTCTAGACAGAAACCCCGGTTCGCTTTTCCTGATATCTTTTTAATCCTTCATCGAAAATTTTGACTGCTGTCATGTTCTCTAAATGGCCCGACGGCTCTCTCGCGCGAGTAGATTCGACGACGTATATATACACGAAAGTCTCCATTAATTGCGATATTGACAAGCTCGAGTCCCTTGTGCAGACACTCAAGCATATGTTCCACTACCGTTTACGTAGTAACTAACATGCATGGACCAAGGATATATCGCCAAGGTTGGCCAGTGGGAGTCAGAAACGCTGCTGTCGCCGCATGTGAATATTGAGCCACACCTCATATCGCAACTGCACATGCACGCTTCGAATTTCCTACAATTGCGACACGGAGGATATATAGGTACCACAGTGACCTCGCGCCGTTAAATTGATACAGTTGATCAAAGTGGCGAGCTTGTAATTCCTAGGCAAGTACGAAATACACTGGGGATATCATGGGTATAAAAGCTACATTCATAGATTTTGGGAAATACATTAATACTAGGTCATTCTGCATGTATTGTTGTCCAGTGCACGTTCATAAAAATGGATGGACCAACGGCCTCGGTATTGATATATTTAATATGTGTGCATGCCGATATCGGAGGATCCGCTAGTCTGCGGTTCATGAGACTAGTCGTCTACCTAGGTACATGTACTACATACCGACACCACAAAGATGTCCGTCGTCCGATGTATATTATTCAGGCCTCCACCTGCAGATCCGATAATATTCTCCGTACATCCTCGACGAAGAGCAGGCGGCATGAAAGTGACATTCCGGGAAACATGACCGCCAGCCCTATTTATATATAACTACAACCCCGGAAATGAACGTGTCGTATAACGTCTCTATACCTCCGCTGCCCGGTGGAGCCGCGGAGGTACGTGGGGTGGATGCGAATGCGATCATACCCTCGGATATATAATCGAGAAGAGCGGGGCTATTATCGATGGCCATCTATAGCGGTGTCGCAGGTACAATACTGCTTATATTTGCGGGTCTATAAGATATTCATAGCATTGTGTCTAAATGTTCAAATTTCCGGGGTTTCCGAGTGTGTTAAAATGCGTGTTATATATGCGTAAGGACACACGTATGGGTGTAATGTATACATGCAGAGGTATGTACTATACGTGTAGGTGCAAGTACCGTAGTAGACAGGTTTATAATGGGTTCACAATCTATCCGGTCATGAGGATGCGGCAACTTCATTTGTATATGATATAACTTGTGCGGATTAGGTTACTGCCGCGCTCGAGATACGCGCGCGGAAAGATACAACGTAAGAGTTAGCTGGGACCATTCAAGTATTTTTCGTCGATTTTTGTTCACTCTTGACTTTGTGACTTGAAGAGTGTTGGTAACGCCGCTGATATATAAATGATGAAGAGGCGTGCGTGAGGCGGCCGCAGCAGGTCATCGTGCAGTGAACTATGTCCGAAATTGTGCCGTTGGTATACGAGGTACTTTCGTTATTGTTGCTGCGGATAATATTATAGCAGCCACCGACGTCAAGGTGCAGGCTTCGGATTCTTCCGTTTATGGCTGGTCTTTTGCAGCGGGTGAATTCAAAGGCATCGGTGCAAGCTGAGTACTACAGGTAAGCTAAGCATTTTACTTGGTTCTTTAGGTAAGTCTTTGGTTAGTTGCAGGTCGGTAAGGCTTGTATTTTGAGGCCTGACATGCCCATTGGAAGGTTAGGCTGGCGTTGGCGAGGTTGCTAACGGAGGAAGAGTTTAGTCGAAGTTTAGTCGAACTGCGAAAGCGACGGCTTGAAAGCTTTGGTGCCAATCAATGTTAGTCTCGCGACGAGTGATTTGGATCTCAAGACGACGGACTGTCGGTCTCACATCCCTTTTCCGCGGCGCTCGAGCAAAGCTACAACATCTGCAGTTGGCTCTGCATCCGCCGCTCGGCTCAAAACACCAATTGGTGGATCGTCAGTGAGTTGTAAACTTTGCTGGAGCGAGTGAGGCCGGGATGTGTACGAGTGTGAAGCATGCGGCCCCTCATCCTGGCGATCACGCCAGAAACACCTTTGCCCCATCCGTTCGTTCCACATTATGTATTGAATCTGCTCGTGCGGCTAGCATCCATGGATGCGACGAATGCGACCTGTGGGCGCAGCCGACGATGATGGCTTCCTCGTGGTCAAATTTCCCGTAGATTGGATCTTCGGGATGAGTCTGCTAGCTGGGGTTATTGGGCGTCGTGGCTTGAGTTGAACGTTGGTTGACATTTGAAGGATGGATAATGCCGAACTAGCTAGCTGCGCCGTCGCGTCGGCTGATAATTGATATCGGTTAGACTGGGACATGGGATATACATATCATACGTTGTCAACGCACGTACGGCCTCATTTATTCGCACAATTGGTGGCCGCCACGAGCGGGACTAGTCGAGTGAGGCAAGGTTGCAAAATCGCGATGCATGGTCGAACGGTGTCGTTCTTGGTTTCTGGCGGATATACCCAATTGGTGATATAACGGCTGGGCCGTGTGGAGGTAATGTGTAATAGGCTCGGACTGATATCGCGGCCGACCTCCTTCCTCGGGCGGCCAATTAGCAGATCGCTGCAGACGCGCGGGCACGCCATGCCAAAAAGTATGCTATTGCGGATGAGTGAAATGATTCTGCTAGCCGTCCGCGCAGCCCGTCCGCTTTGAAGCATGCGATGAAACCGGAACCTCGTCGGTAATGTTGGAGGCCGTGTGGACACTTGCGTAGTGCGGTGTGATAAACTCACTTGACGAAACGTGCGGTTCGTCAGCGTTTACCGCCCGGGGCAAAGGCTCGGTCTTGTTGAGAGAAAAAATTTTGCTCCCTCCGTCGGTCAAAGCTCCAGCCCTGATCAATCCTGTTACTGGAGAGCAGATTGATAGTTCTGCTTATTAAGACGTCAAAGCGCCGTGCCGTTGAGAAAACGGTTTTTTCGTCTTGCAGTGTGATTGCGGGCTGCAGGCTGACGCGACGCGCGAACTTCATGCAAATCGGCCAGTTTTGCCCGGGCATGCAAGTTCGCCAGACAATGTGGGCCGTGGGTCCCGGGCTGCAGTGCATGTCAGCCTGTACGAACTTGAAAGCTGGTGCTTGTGCTCCGCAAATGGGCGTCGTCGTGCGCAGGGAAAGTCTCCGAGATTCAAGATTCGAAAACCGAGTTTTGATGCTCACGAAAACCAGGTAATGCAACAGAGATCAGGCCATGGTTTGCTAACCAGCTTTGACAATTGCAACTGTGCAGGAGGCGTTTGCGTCGACAAGGTCCTTGCTTCACAGATGCTGTCCAAACGCGATGTTTTGAAACAAGAGACCTCCGCATGCAGGCATGTATGCAGCTTTGATTGCAAACCGACTGTAGCTTGTTGGTTGGGAAGCACTGTTCCCTGGCTTCTGCACCATTGTCATTGCGCTATCTTGTTAGTCGTATGTATCTCATTGCCAGTTTGATGACCAGCAGGTAAGGGCAAGCAGAATGCGGTTTGCGAAGGCAAGGGCGACGGCGGTACACACATGCATCAATATATTACAAGTAGAATAATGGCTGTACAGTTGACGGGGACAATCGTAATAAGAACCTGCAACGGCGGCTGTGGGGCGCGGTCGACAGCAGTTATAATTCTAAAAATTAAAACGAGGTCAATTAAATATAGACATCTGCAGCCTATCGTCCTGACTGCCTTGCGTATATTAAATTGGGGCTTTATATGATATTGCTCTCCTGGCGGGCGGTGAGGAGTTGGAGTCGATGGAGATGATGTATTCGGGCGATGTGTTGTCGCGCGGTGGGAAATTAAGAGGACCTCCGCCTCGAAACGCTGGTTTCCCTGCCGGCCGGTTGGCCCTCACCGACGGCACAGCATCGCTGCTCGGCATCACGACGACCCTTCCTAGGATCCTGCTGAATTATAATCTCCCGTTCGCCGTACGTAATACGCTAACAGCTGCAGCAAGCAGCTGGCACGGAAGACACATCGAGTATGGATGGACATGCGCTGCACAAGCTCACATCCTCGCAGCAGCTAATAGCTAATCAGCTTGCTCGCATCCAGATAGGTAGCTTTTATGGGCATCACACGATCGAGGCTCCGTCGACGCGATGGTCTGGATTCAAAATAATCGTCATCTGACCGACTTCACGTCGACGAGCTCAGAACTCCCCACAAAAAATCGATTCCGAGTCCTAGCACTAGTGCGGGTAAGCTCGAGCGTCCGTCAGCAATGATCAATCACATCGGACTACAATCCTCCAGGTATCGATTACAAGTCGGGTGCCCATCGAGAATCGCATCTCTCGGCTCCAACTCCAGTGATCTAAGACAACCAGGCTGACCAAGCGGTGGGTCCTCGTTGGACCGACATTCGAATTCCCACCAAGCTCCTATTTCACCGCATCCGCTCTGCGATCTGGTTGGCTCGGCTGCCGAGACCATGCATGAAGAGGGAAGAGGCGGCGACCCATCGCGCTGGGAATGTCCTCGTTGTGCCCCGGTGGTGCGCACTAGCCCGAACCGTCAGAAGAAGGTTGCGTGGGGCTCCTCCGTCGCTCTTTTGCATGCAGTCCCCATTTTTGTCGACCTGGACTGTGTGCTCTTGCATCGACCGTCCGCAGATCGCTCAACTGCTGCTGTTGGCTGCCTCGTGCAAGCCTCAGTTCCCACCAACAGGAAAATCACTGGCAGACTAAGCGGGGGCGCTTTTAAGCGAAATTTGGCAGCAAAAAGAGGGCTGATGGTTCATGTTTCTGACTGAGTGGAGGAAGGAATCCCGTGCTGCGCGAGGGTGTGCTGCAACATGACTGCTACTGCTACTGAAGCCTGGTGGAGGGATGGACAAGGAAAATTTTTGCCTTTCGTCCAGGCCAGGCTTCACGAAGAGTGGGTTTTCCTGTCCGCCGGTGTGGGTGTGCAGAGAGGTCTGGGCCGATGCCGCTGCGGAAATTTTGCGGGTTGGAAGCAGGATCTTTTTGTGTGTCAACAAAATCGTCGCGTTGAAAGATGTGGGCGGAGAATGCGTCTCTTTGGTCAGAAATTCGCAGTCCGAGACGTGGGATGATTCGACCCCGTGATCTGAGAGAGTCGACGAGTTCTGTCGCGGATGCGCCCCCAAAAGTCCTGACCTACCGAGTGTAGGGGCGTACGTGGACGTCCAAAACCACAGGCGAGCCAGGCTTCGGTTGACACTTGAGATGACGTTGACAGGCATCTGCTGCGCGATCGTGATCCTCCTGCTAACTAAGCAAGTGTGAATGATCGATTTGCGAACGTGCGAACGAAACCGCAAAGAAAATAGTGCGGGACTGCATCTAATTCGGCCGCTGCTGATATGGTTGATGGTGGTGGGCGGACACATGATGAGCCTGCTCGAATCCTTGAAGCTGCCTTCGTATACAATATCCTGGGAGACTCCGCACGAGCATGGGTCTACGAAAACTACCACCACGGAATACGCCTGCCGCTCTTGAGATCTCCCCGTGATAATCCGAGCTCGACGGGAAAGTCGAGGCTCTCCCGGCGCAGGATAATCTACACGAGGCGGGAAAAGGAAAAATTGCTCGCCATCCGTTGGAGCTCGATAGTTGGCTTGAGCTCGTGGGCCGACGGCCGGGTGGCCGGGAGACGTTGCAATCGCTACGCTTACCCGAGGAAGAGAACAGGCCAAAAAAAACAAAAAACAAGCACGAAGAAAAAAAAAAAACCGATCAATCGATCAATCGACCGACGCCTTTTTGGTCCCCATGATGTGCTCGCAGGCGGATGCTTGGGGAGGTCGCTCAATCACGGGGAGGTGCGAGAGACCAGTACGGTGAGGGAAGGACGCAGGCAGGCAGATAATCGTGTCCAGCGCAAGATCATCTCGCATCGTGCGCTCAACCTACCGGATGGAGTGCGACGGGTGGCCTGGCTAAGCACGAGCAGCGGCCAACAACCAGCAAAATGGTACCAACATGATCGAGAATCTGCTGTCACACAATAACTCGCTGGAGCTGGGCTGAATTCGGCCGTTCGTTTCTTTTTCGCAGCGGGAAAGCAAGTCAACCGGTTAGCCAGCTGCTGCTAAGTTTTCGGTATCATATCATGTCCATCCACAGCGAGATAGATCATACCGGCGGGACATGTGTGGCCCTCCAATTTGAGCGTCATTGGATAGTGGTGCTAGCCCCGAAGCAAGGTGGTCTAGTTGAAAGACACTATCGAGAGAGAGGGATAGAAGGGCAGAAAAAAAAAAAAAAATGAAAGACGAAAAACGAAAAACGAAAAAACGACCGGACTGCGAGAATGAACGTGTGCTTGCCGGGGAGTGGGACACCCTCGTTTCCGCTGGCCCATCCCTGCCGCTGGGGGCAGCAGGGAGTTCAAGCGGACGATGCGAGACAGAGCAGCGCCGACTGAGTGCTTGATATCCAGCCGGAGTCCCACCCCAAACACTAGCCCATCGTTTGGGGTATCACAGGTCGCTGGCCGGGCTATAATACATATATCGGATCAGTCCACCCCGAGGGCTCCTGCTTTCCTGCCGGCCTCTCTTTCTGGTTCCAGCATTTTATATTGTGCTTCAACCATCTCGTCTTCCAGCGGGGCTGCAGGAATCGCATCGCGACCGACCTTACGCGCGACTGTACGATCACCACTCTCGACCAAGGCTGCGGCCGTTCCGGGTAGCTTCGCCTGCGCAACGGATTTACCGACTGGACCGCAAGCAAGGCGAACTCGCGAACTCTTGATCGAGTTACAACCCCGGTCTTCTTGCTTGCCGTGCATTGCATTTGCACTTGCTCAGCTGAGCGCCCGTGAAGAGAACAGCATTAACTCGATCGGCTTGCCTGCCCCCATTTGGACTTGGCTCACGGGAAAAAGCACTGACTGACTGAGCCTCTGCGAAGACTCAGACAGACCAGCGTAACGCGTCCGAGGAAAAGGATTAGGCGAGAGTCGACCGACAGACACAGATAATTAATAGGAGCTAGCAGCTTGTATTGGCGAAGCAGGGAAAATTGCAATAAAAAGCCCTTGCCTGTCTTTCTGCACCCGCGCTTTTCTTTTCTTGCGAACGAGCTTACTGCGGACGCAAGAAGACACCTGAGCCGATTTATATACATACGATGGCTTGTCTACCGGCCCGCAGCTATCACGACGGGAATTGTTAGTCATTCATTGCATTTCCTCTGCGCAGGACAAGACGAAGACGACGCAAAAGGAGGAAGGCTGCGACCACCGTCCATTATCCAAAAGCCCGTCATGACAGTGGCCACGATGAGCACGACGACGACAACAACAACCACAACCGCCTCGACGACGACGCTGACGTTTTCAGGATCCGACATGGACGCCATCTCGCACGTGGTCCATTCCAGCCCGGCCAAGTCGAGAAAGTCCTTTGGCATCACCAGGAAGACATCGGCCGTCAAGCTGTCCGGCAGCTCAACTCACGAAAAGGCGTCCCTCTTCTCAACGCCAGAACACACCACCAACACGACCACCAACAACAACATGCATATGCCTATCACCCTTTCGAGTTCGACCACGAAGGAGAAGAAGAGTATGGCTGCAGGCTTCCTGAGCTACTTCTTCAAACCTTTTAGAACACAAAAGACCACCCCGACAAAGCTAAAGGCACCCGTGACAGAGCCTACCACAACTGTCGCCTCTGTCGTATCGGGTCAGCAGCCCGAGGCCACATCCTCTAGCTCTCCCCGGAAAGACAGCAAGTTCGAACAAGAGCTTTCCGTCTCCAAGCTCAATTCACTACCTTCCACTCCTACCGCTCCACGTTTCTCTCAGGCGCTCTACATTCCTGGCGCAGAAGCCAGCATTCCTGCCCAAATCCTCGCCTACCGAAATACCTCAACCGACAACCCTTGTCTCTTCATTGCCTTTGAACAAGCGATAAAGTCAGGCGTGTTGACAGCCCCGTCGATACCGCCTGAACTTATCGTAAAATACCAGCAGGATCTCGAAGCGCGTTCGGAGCGACGTAGTCGCTATATGCGCAAGGGATCCCTGTCGAGATCACTTGATATTCATTACGCTCAGAAATTGTTCATTCTTACATCCAGCTCGCTCATTCAGTATGGCAGCGAGGGATCGTACGATAGGGAACCCGAGCGGTTGTTGAAACTGCGGCCTGATAGCTTGGTTTTCGCCACCGACATCTTTGAGGGAAAACATTTTGTCCTTCAGATTACTTCGGGCGGGCCTGATGCGTCTCCCCTCTCGCCGGACGAGCGGCGGCCGAGCATCATGTCGAGGGCTGCTCCAAAGCCTAGGTATGATGCGCATATCATCCTTCTGGTGTTTGATACAGCGGAGGACATGCAGGAGTGGCTGCTCAAGATCCGGACGCAGATCTCGAGATTAGGGGGCCCGTCTTTCGAAGAGCACCCGCAGCCGTCGTCAAAGGCTGGCACTATTGTAGAGGAGGACCGCGGTACCTCGAAAACACCTTCGACATTCCGGAGGTCCATTGACAGCTCGCGGAAGAATTCTACGGGTGGCCGGAAATCCGACGAAATCGCAACGTCGACGTCGACAGCGCTTTCACACGACGGACTGGTGTTGGATAGCCTTCGCACGGGATCCAACAGCTCGCGCAGAGGATCGCAGGCATCGCTGAACACCAGCCCGGAAAGACCCTCTGTTCCAGACACCAACGACCGGCGACGGTCAAACCTCAGCATGGCATATTCGTATTCCTCAACGGATCTGCAACTCCGCTCGCGACCACTTTCGACTACCCTCGGCAGCGAGCATACGCCTTCTGAACCTCCTGCCTCTCCAACACCAACCCAACTTTCGGTCTCCTCGTTCGCTAAGCGCCGGAGCAGGGGCAACCTCCCGCCCCCGATCCCAATTCCCGTCCCCTCCATCCCGAAGCGATACTCGTCAGCTGGCCCGTCGGGCAACCTGCCGTCGCCAGTCGATATCGCCCACCGACGAATCCGACAGAACCGCAAGTCGTCCGCCCCGCCTTCGCCTGACCGTGTGATCGAGCTATTTTCTACCTCCCTGCCCAATCCGCAGTCCCCGAATTCAGCAGCCGTCGGCATGAGCCGTCGACCAAGACCTGTCTCACTCGCTACGGCGCCCGTGGCCTATCATCGTAAGGAGTACAAGGCACCGAACAACAACAGACGATCAGTGGGCAGCGTGTCGTCGGCCGCATCAGCTCACGGCCCACCACTGCATCCTCCCCCTTCCGTGCCTCTACCGAGGCTGCCGGATGGGACAGTCGGAAATTTGCCAAAGATGCCGTTTCCCCAGATCTCGCCGTATCCGCAATGCGTGCCACCCGTCCCACAAATCCCAATACCCGTGCCGCACTCGCCGCTGGCGTTGCATTCTCAGTCGTCGGCGGACGTCCCTGTGGCACGGAAGCACTCGATAACGTCGCTGCGATTGTCGAGGGCATAACTTATGCACATATACATACCCACGCTCCTTGTTTGCTACATTTCCCTTTTCTCGTCTGAGTCTTCTTTGTTATTTGTTTTATATATTGCGATATTAGCGTTGTCTTGCCTCGTTGGGATTCGTTATTGATTGTCTACATTGGTCCTGCCGCGAGGCAGCACGACAGTTCTTCGGTTATTATTCTGACGACGACAGCTACAGCTACAGTTACAATCACAAAATATTATGGAGCGGAAATGTCAGCCACGGGTATGGCTATATGCATCGTATAGCTTTTGCGTGGTCTTGTGTTTTGTTTTTACTTTTAACTTTCTCTTTCTTGTTATCGGTTGACCGGATTTGGGGATATTTCCTTATTTGGGTTTTCCTTCTATCATTTTTTATCTGTTCTACAGATCGATACTACCTATACCATTTGGGCATTCATGACGGAGTTCTATATAGGGGGCAAAATTGGGTTTTTTTTTTTTTTTTTTTTTTGCTTGCGAGCCGTCTCTTGTTTTTCTGCCCAATTGTTTTAAGATTGGTTAGTTGGCGAGCTGGCTGTCGACACACGCTCCTTCATGGATTTCGAAATTTTCTTTTGCTTGTTTGATTGATCGATTGTTTTATTATCCGTTTGCTTTGCAGGGCTGGCTTTTCTGGGAAACTTTGTATGGATGCAATGGTGGTGGCGTCGATTTTTGGCATAGGATTGATCTTCTGATTATATATAAGTACGAACTTATATACACATATTACTTTACAATAGCATTCTACAGAATACTACTCTGCTACCATATATCTTATATAAAACATCTTAGACACGGCCAACTGACGAGCAAATATATATCTCAATAAACAAGTCTTTGGTGCCAACAAATGAAGTGCAAGTACAGGCGGTTGTGTCTTTCGATCTAAGATAGCACATCTCGACGTCTATATTGATGATCTGTATGTGAAGATGTCGGCAAACGTTTATAGGCTAGATCCAGCGCTCTTTTATTCGGTGAGCTGTATGTCTCATCATTATCTTTGCCTGTGTCGAGAGTCGACTGTATCATTATATAAACGATGTAAGATATGTGCGGTAAAAGATGTACAAATATATATATCAGTAGCTTTTTAATTTTCGGTGGACATATGCCAGCTACCATAAGCGATACGGAGACGACTGTTATCCGAATACGCCTTGTAGTCAGGTTGTAGCTCTCCATGTCCGTCAACTGGCCACCTGTCGATGTCTCGCCGTATATTTGCCTCGTGGGCCAGACGCTAGACGCATGTACCCTATATATCAATACGTTTTCCCGTTTCACCGGAATAGTATGCAAGCTCGGTCCCAATTACTTCGAGGTTGTCACCAGTATTCATGCAGTGCAACATGAGGGTTTTGGGTAGAAACCACTGTCCTCGTGCCAGTGACGGAAACGTCATAAGCCCTAAGTAAACAAGAGAACTTATTTCTGGGATCCCAAGAAACGCTATATACTCAGCGTTGAAGAGGGGATAGGGCTCATAGGTGCCAATCGACTCTAATTTCTTGGACATGAATCTGTAACCATTCCATCCACAATCTTTTTTTTCACGGACTTCGAGAAATTCATTTTGCACTATCTCTGCCTCTGGACTCAAGTAGAGTGTGCCAAATATATGATAGGGTTTCTTTCTCAAAGTGGGATTCTGCAAGATGGATTTGTAAATCCGGATCATGAGGTTCCTTCGACCCTCAATATCGATTGGGGGATTGAGATCCTGAGCCAATTGCTCGCCCGCCATGTATTCCCTTACGTATTCTGTGTCCCTCCAGAATTCCCACTTTTCGACGCAACCCAACATTATGTACCTGCGATCTAGCGTTTCTAATTTATGCTCAGTAGCCAATGCTGCTAGGGTAAGGGTCTCATCCGTGAGATCCTCAGCTAGTTGCTGCCCACTATGCTGTCCTTGAAGACCGGGCCCCTCGAGGTCAACTCGGATTGCGAACCGGGCAGGATGTATGTTGAGCAGGTGAAGTAATTTTTTGAGGGGAAATGAGGTCGTAGTACGCCAGTCTGTTACCAGCTTAGCATCCCAATCGTCAGTTTCCCACATCGCAAAGGTAGGTAGGACGAGTGGGACACCAAACTGTATGGCCATTGGCACAGCGTAGGCTGTTACCTCTGCTAGGAATAATCCCTGTATCATGACGGCGGAGGTATTGCTTGCACGCAGATAGTCCAGAACATTTAGGCCTACCTCGCGGATTGCGCTAGCTGCGACATCGGATGGAGGCCATGGTCTGAGGAATAGGAAAATTTGAGGGGTCCGAATCTCAACCTCCGAATCGGCAGGCTTGACATTCACCCAGCGGAGGTATATCTCGTCAATGATTCTGTCCCCGATGAAAGGCCGTTTGGATTCCGTCCAGGCCATTTCTTCTATCGCTGCTACTTCTGGGATCCCATGAAGCAGCAAGAAGGTCCTTTGCTGCGCCAGACGATATTCGGTATAGCCGACTCCAGTGACATCGCCGTCGACGGCAAAAATCACGGAGGCTTCGATCCGCAATTCGGAGTCCCAGCCATAGAGGTCTGTCAGTTCCTGCAGGAAGTTCCTAGTCCAGTCGCTGACACGGAGAATGGAAACGTAATCGACAAGCTTGGTCGGGGCCTTAGGCTTTGGAGTAGCTTCGGGGTCTACGGTAACGTTGTAAAAATGCTCCCATGCGAGACACAAAGCAGTACAGAGCTGAAGGTCCGTATATTTGCCCTCATTGTTCGGTTCTGGGACCTGGTGGATGATGATATGCTCGTGCTTTTCAGACATGGTTACTAAACCGTGCCGTCGTTTTTCGTCCCTGGGTTTCAGCTCCACTTGTTCGTAAGTACTTGATTCGTCATCGAGGATATCGTCGGGTAAAGATTGAGCTCGAGGCCTGAATCTACCGTAAGCCATATTAGCCACAGTTGGGTTATCAGAGGCGACTACAGCTTTCATTAGCTCGATCGCTCCGTTGCCAAGTCTCTTCGGCGTATCCCTCGCTTTGTTGCGATTGCCCCTGGGCGTCGAGCCCCCGTCTGAAGACCCGCTGTCCTCACTCCCCTCGTCCTCGTCCTCGGGCCATGAGATAATTATAAACGGGTCTTCACTTTGTCGATTTTGTCGATCCTGCTCGCCCTTTGCGAGTGTTCTCCAGTTCTGTCCGTGTCTCCGGGACATCTCGCGGTTCGCGACGCGTCGAAGGAGGGAAACCTCTGACTTACTGCGCGCTCTGACTCTGAGGTCTATCCCTGTGACGAGCCTGCTTAAGACCTTGCGTGCGAATGGCTGCCCAGGGTAATCTGGTCTCTCTGCTGCTCTCTGACCTGTTAGGGTGCCTGCAGATGGCAGGCGAATTTCGGTGGAATAGATCTTAGCATGCTCAGCTTCTAGGGTTGCTCGGTCCATGTACCAGTTTCCCAAGCGCACCATGAAGGGGTATCTTTCGGAATCTTCCGCCCCAACTTCGATTGAGATGATATAAGGAGAGCCTAGGGACTCCCAACGATCCTTGTCGCTGAGCATATGGGAAAGAGCTGATAGCTCTAGTGAGCTGCCGAGTTTTTTGATGATGGAGTCGTCGATCTGCTGGCTAATCGGGATGGTCTGCATCAGCGGATTTTCAGATTGCCATGACGAACTCGATGCCCAGATTATCATGGGATTGCGTTTTGAAGCCTTCTTGGGCCCATACGCTTCTTTCAAAATTGCGGTAGCTCCAGGCAGAGGATTCCTAAAAGTTATATATTTCAAACTATCGCTTCCTCTTTTGCTTCTCCACGCTTCGTAAATAATTTCTCCTAGGGCTTTATAATTGCTTGTTGGATAGGGCCCTCCTAACACAATGTTCTGGTCTATGCCTGAGATGGCTACTTCATATTTCCCTTGATCGAATTCTGCAACATATTCATCTCCGTCCATGGGAACATCGATATCTGAAAATTGCCACGCAAATGTGATATTTCGATACGTCAACGATGCCAGACGGCGAAGCTCGATAGGTAAGCTTAAGGGCGGTATTGTGGGCTTATAACCTCGTGCGTTTTTGAACGCTTCATGATCAGGAAACGCGTCGGAATAAGGCGCCTCATAGGCGACCGCAACTGAGATCCCGGACCTGCCGCTTGACCGATAGTTTTCCGCTGGTATGGGATCATCCAGCGTCACAAATATCATTGCTTCCGGTGGACTTCCTGGTGAGTCGCTACGAGAATCGATGCGGACTCCGATAGACAGTATAGAGCGGCGTCGGAAGTAACGAGTATTGGCATTTAGCATATTCTGGATTGCACCGATTTCCGCGGTTCCAAGAAGTGCTGTCCATATTTCGTAGTCGAGGTCATTTTCGCCCTGTCTGTCTTCCTCATACGGTGCGATAAATGTTGTGGTATCTTTTGGCTCCAGACCAACTTTATATAGAACCATCTTGATAAGTTGGACTGTATATGGATTGAACACCCGCGACAGAGTGATATACACAAGGTCACCGCGACTCCGGGAATACCAAGCCGCGTACATGATCTTCCCAAAATCATCGACGAGTGTGGGGCCTGTCCATCTTATAATAAGATGCGCATCGGATCTTGACACAGTGGTAAAAGCGGGGACAGCCTGTATTTGAAGGGCAGTCCAGCTGGTCGTCCAGTAGGATGGCACGGGAGTCCTCAGAATCCCACTCCTCCCTACCTCTTCCAAGAAATCTTGGACGTTTTCGGGGCATTCGACAGGATTTTCTACAGTTGCAGTATTGTAATTTTCTCGCATGAACCTTGCATAGTCGTACACCCGATCCTTGGACGGATTATCCGGTTGGCGATATTTCCGTATATTCTTGAATTGGGTAACACCAATATTCCGGGCCGTTCTCCATACTTGAGCATCGTCTAGTGGAGGATACGTAAAGGGATCCCGTGCAGGCTCCCCATCTTCTCCCATTATCACATCGTCATCATCCCCAGAATTGGTTGCGCGGCCCTGCAATGGTGTATCGGAATCGCCGTCGGCTCGCTTTGCATGCGAAGATATATCTGAAACGGAACTGTCGATTCTTGCTCTCTCGGGGATGCAGCTGTCTCTGGTCGCCATGCCATCGTACCCGAGACAACCTCTCGGATCGTAGTGAGATATCGCTTCGGCCCATTGGTGGGACGCTGATAAAGACCGACCGTAGACGAATAGCGTTCCGGTGAACGGGCCCGCGCCGAGCAGCTCTACGTTTACCCAGTAGAAGAGAGCGAATAAACAAGAGTGGAAATATTTTCTCGCGAAAGGCATCTTGATATCCAGCTCCGGAGGGCGCTGTGGAGAGCTATCCTCGTCAACGCGTTTCGGATTCCGGCGGTCGCTTTAGGTAAATATCTCTGTATTTCGAGATACTTCGAGGGTGAAGCCAATGGCACTGTGATGAAATTCTGAGTCTGAGAACTTTCCGGCTGAACGTTAATATGCAAATGCAGTTAGTGAAGCACATCTATCCTTGTTAAACATAATATTGGGTAGATAATTATGTGTGCGTGTGGGCACGTCGGCTGTGTGGTTTCACTTGGTCGTAATTCTTGTGTATTTCGTCGGACTTGCATTGTCGACGACATTGAACACATATAGCCATAGTTTGTAATTTACTCTATGCATACGCGATGGGGCGGCGAGGCTCACTGAAACCCTCTGGTAGCAATAGAGTTAGTGGGGTTTTTAGTGGCGGTGCAGTAGTGACCAATGGACTGCTTGTATAAAACCAAGCTTTGCAAAGAATTGGTTGGATGTAATAACGTGGCACCTAGAGAGGCCCATGAATAACTCAGCCGATGTGGGATTGGGAGACCTATGCACTGTTTGAGATGGGTTGTGAATTTGGTGTTGTAGATGTTGCATTTGAATTATTTTCCTTCTTGAGTATAGTTTCCCCAGGACCAGCAGTCTCGTTGTCGATGAGCTTCCATGTCAAAACGACTGCGGCCACGGGCATTGCAATTAAGTGCAGGAGCGCTAGGCTGCTTGTATTGGGATATAGCGCGACTTTCTGTGCTAGCACTGAGAATGAGCTTATTCCTTTATCAAGACCTGCCGTCTTTTTCACGTTTGTAATTGCGTGGATCTAAACGAAGCCCATGTTATTACTGTCAGATATTTGGCTGTGCACGGTGAATAACCTATCTAGGATTGGAACAACCTGCGAACTGTACCGTGCAGAGCCATCTCGTATACGCACCACACCGGGTCAGATTGGTCCATTAGTGGACGCACACACGTGAGTGGGCACCGAGCTATGACCCTTATAGGGCGGCAAAAAATATTTCTACCGAGGACGTTCCCGAGGCCGTTGGATAAAGACCTAGGTACGAGGTAGTCAGCCTTTGCACCTGCAAATTGTAATTCGATATCACGGGTAATATCAAATATTCCATGTGGCATCATGCATCTGGATTCACAGGATATAAGAGCCGAGGTGCCCCTCTATTAGCGAGCTGCAGCGCACAGACCGCCTGGTTCGTGCCGCTCGACCGTGGTTCGCCTGCTCCGCCGCGGGTGAGCAAGAGCTAAGAATTGAGTGTTTTATCGTCTTGATAGCAAGATGTTAGCTTGCCGTGGACCGGTATAACGTTATTGGTGGTGTGACACCTGAGAAGACGTGCCGTGCAGCGGTACCAACCGCGCGGCTTCAGCGAAGACCTTGGATCGTTGGTTGGTGGCGGAGTGTTGGGCGTTGGATTTTGGTGGGTCCGAATTGGTGCAACGTTCGGACGTCGCGCAGGGCCGAGCGCCCGAAACAGTTCGCGTTCTGGGCTTCCGTTCATTGATTCCGAACCACTCTCTTCCCACTCACACTACTCGCCCGAGAGACAGGGACACGACAACGGCTGTTGCAAGTCGCGACGCGGCCGACGAAGGAAGCCTTGCATGCGTATGATCGCGATCCGATCGACTGCTCGTGGACAGCTGCTGTTTCGACAGGTGCCTAGCAGCCTTGTAAGTTGGTCCATCGCGCTAGGTCTGGCGATCGCTCTTGTTCCGTTGATGTCCTGAGATCACACCACTGACTGATGACGGCTCACAGGCGTTCTTAAGACGGACGGCAGACTAGGCAGTGATCTATCTCTCTCCTCCGTCACTCCAATTGTAGCCACTGCACATCACAACGTACTCACTCACCAGCTCTCGCCCAAAGTCGCAGACTCAAGTAACGACGCTGATACGAAAACCGTCACGCGACCCTCTCCACCGAATTGAAATTACAAGTCTCAGATAGTAGCTAGAGAGGCACTAGTTACCTCTGCTCAGAGACTAAAGAGTCCTTTATGCATTCGCACGGTTTCTACCCACCAGCATCGGTTCGAGGGAAGATACGCGATCCACCTTGACCGTCTGATTAGTCGCCTACGAAGGCAGAAACCTCTCAATCTGCATATCCTCTGTCTCCCTCTTTCTCCAGGGACACACGAAAGAGTACAACCGCCTCGACCTTCCTTGCTTAAGCTATCATGGCACGGAACACTAGTAGTGACGACGATGATCAGCGGGAGAAGGAGTTGGACGGGGAAGCGGAACTAGAGATGGCACTTGGCGCGGCTGGCATGAATGCCAGTGAGGAAGTAGTCCATGGCTACGGCAAGAGGAGGTCAACGAAAGGGTCTCGAGTTGTTATGACGGGGAAGCGGCCTGCTGAACCAACCTCGTCATCTGATGCCGCTGATAGTAACGATGTCGCACACCCGCGGGGTCGGCAGAAGAAGAGAAAAACGCAGGATCAGGGCAATAGAGATAGCGGCAGCAGCGATGACCCTGACGTCATGGATGTTGATTCCAGCGAACAGGAGCCCGATAACAGCGGGACCCCGCATCGACGACGGTTCTACTTTGAGGAACACTACACATCCGACACCTCGGATGATGAGGAGCCGACGGCACTGCTGACGCTCTGTCGGAACAAAGAAGCTGCGAATGCCGCCCGCCGCCAGCAAAAGGCTGTCGGTGGGACCGGCGAGCCTGCACCGCCCAAAAAACCTACCCGTGGCAAAGCACAGCCGCTCCTGAACGAGCCGTACCGTGAAGTGTTAAACGAGATGATTGATGACGCTCGCACGCGCACAGTTTACCCGGACGTCGTCGACTTTGACCCTTCGGAAATCAACGGGGTCCACTGGACGGCTGCAGAGAAGAAGCGCTTCTTTCGCGCGCTACCTCGCACCGGGCGACATAATGCTGTTGCACTAGCGACGGAGGTGGTTTCGAAAAGCGTGATTGAGGTGCAGGGATACCTGGACGCGCTTAGACACGCGCTCGAAGAACGACTGGCGCGACAAAGGGGCAGTCGGTTTTCGCTGCTCATGATGGAAGACATCCCCGCGGCGGTGGAGGTGAGCGCAGAGTGCGAGGTTGCACTGGAGGATGAGGCGGATAGAATTACGGAGTATATATCGCGATTGGAGGAGAAGGAGAGGGGTGAGGAGATGGAAGTGGTAGATGTGGTGAGCGCCAGGGAAATTCTGGCGAGTCGGATCGCGGGTGAAAGACCAGACGACGCACTGATTGAGCCGTGGAATTGGGTCGCATTATCTGAAAGGTAGGAAGAATGGATATCGACTTTCTTGATCACATAAGCGGAGGACTAACGGTCTGGCTCTGCAGGATCTTCATGGCCTCAGAGCATGGTAAGAGCGCGGAACGGCCAGCGATACGGAAACACACGCTGGACGATATGACCGAGCTCATAAAGTCCGTCACCCGCAGACTCGTCCATATATCGCTGTTTCAAGCGAACCAGCGGCTCACAAACACGTCGCGGCTGCGGGTTCATCCGCCGGAAGTTATTTTCCGGGACACAGCTGCTGCGATTAAGATGCTTGGTATGCCTACTACGTCGGAGGAGTACTGGCGCCAGCTGCCTCGGCGGCTCAAGCTGAATATCCTCAAAGGGGAGGAAGGCGTGGGGAAGGGGCTGACACCAGAGTACATGAGCTACGACGAAGTGGAGGAGGCGATGAAGGTGTTTGAGGATGGGGGGTTCTACGCCTTGTCGACTAGCGCAAGGAGACGGCGGGAGGTCCAAGGCGATAGCGAGGATTCGGAAGAGGTTGGATGGGAGACCGAGGATGAAAACGGGGAGTTAGAGAGAGTTGTACGAGAGGCCGAGGGTGGCGGCTCCGATGGTAGCGGCACTGATTCGTCACTCGCGGATGATGCTTTGGACGCGAGCGGCGGTAAGACGATGCGGAAGGGAAAGAGCGAGATGGCAAAATACCTGCAGACCCCGATTGATATCCTCAGCTACCTGCCGGACCCCTCGAGCCAGCCGCTCCGCAAAACCCAAATCCGTGACGTCCTCGATGAACTGCACTTTATCGACGACGACGAGAACTATCTGAACGCCGTGGACAAGCTGCATTCGCTGCTGGAAGAGCGGCGACTGTGGAAGCTGCTCGGCGGGTGGAAGGATAGGAAAGAAGACATCATAGAAAGCATTGTGCAAGCTGAGGACGGAATTCCCGACGAACCGGAGCTGGCGGCGTGGCGACGGCTGGAGAAGTGGAAGAGACAGGAATGGCGGGAGACAGCAGGGAAATGGGTGCCGATTTGGCGGCAGAAGTTTTATAGCCGGCTATGGGAGATGGAGAGACCAAGAAGAGTGAAAGGGAGTCATAAAAAAATAAAGTATACGAGGCGGAAGAAGAGACAAGAGGGAGAAGAGGAGGAAAGTGGCGCCGATGACTCGGATACCTCGGACGGGGACTCTTCGGATGACAGCTCTTCGGAAAGTGATTCTTCGGACAGCGATACATCTGACAGCGGCGCCTCGGACAGCGCTTCTACAAAGAGCAGCTCGAGCGAGGATAGCGACTCTCAAGACGATTCAGAGTCAAGGTAGTTTCACCAGTTAGATAGAAAGACATGGAGTTTCTTGGTGTTCTGCGTTTGAAGGTTATAAACCAGTACAATACCCGGCATCTCAGTTTGCGTCCGCTGCTTATATATAATGACAGTATACGCCGCGAATGCCCTAATTAGCGGCTGTGAGATTGCAATGGCGTTGGGATACTGGGCAATACGTCAGTTGTTTCTCTCGTAAGCTAGTACTAGATCCTTGCTGAGATATGATGGATTGTGTGTGGGTTTGTGTGCGCGAGAGAGAAGCGAGAGGGGGGGTTGTGGTGATTGTGAGGGATGAGCGATATCTTCAACGCTGTAGGTACTCTATGCAGAGGCCGACTGTCAAGAGGAGTTTTGCGTCGTGAGAGAAACCTCCGACCATTTGGAAGCATTAGTCACTAGTATAGAAAATGCCGCTGAAAGTGCTCAGGTTCCTCATAAGTTGCCACCTGTTCGGTGCTGAACGATCCTTCTCAATCTTTTAAATTTATCTACTCATCTTGTCTCGCGAACCAGCAGCTGAACTTAACGTTAATTAACACACAAATCTAAAATCATCTCCATGCATAACTCTCCCTTGGTCTGACCACGACCCGTCAACTGATCTCCGTCCTTGCTACATATTGTCTACGACATCTATACGAATCTCAAGTTAGGATTCGCTATTCACACGACCAACTACAAGTAGGTAAGTCCTAGCTAGTTTCAGGCCAGACGCCGAGGGTTCACTGCTGAAATATAAGTCCCCAAATCTTAAGTTTGCCTTACTAACCTGCCCTTATAGTTGTCTCGTAGACTAAACTGCGACGGCGAAACCTTTACATGTTAACGCTATAACGGTCCTACTTAACAGTTCTTTCCATAAAAGACCACAAAGTGGTTTGAAGAGAAGTACTTGATTATGGTACCCAGCGTATATATCTTAAAAATGATGGTTGACTGACTTGAAGCAACATCCGCCGCTAGTGGCCCCACCGGCCTTAACCAGTGAACCTACACAGGAGGGACGAGAGATGTCGACTTTGAGAGAGATTTCAGACGATGGCCTTTGGTTCGTGAAACAGACGACCTGGAAGGAGGCTTGTGCGGCCGTATTAACAGTCCTCGGGGGATCAGCCATTACAGTTCTCGGGAAACTAGCTCGGCAAACGCATCCTGCCATGGATGGTATCGTAGTACTCTTCAAACTTATACTTTTGATAGCTGGTGTATTGTACGGCAAGGCACTTGGGAAATCGGAGTTGACGATAGTGGCGTGGGTGGTGTGCTTCTTCATCCTCGCACCCGCTATTCTTGTCACGGCTGCCGGATTGTGACTTCGTCTGTAAAATCGAAAATAGGCTTATGAGAGCTACTTTACGCAGACAGCTGCCAATATATCAATATCTTCCTGCCGACGTTCCAATCGTCTCAAAATTGTTCATAATCGTGTCCGAATGTCATCATGTCGACTTTTCGAACAAAGGGTCTGAGCTCGCCGTGCGTTGACCGTGGTATTTTGGAGCTCACCAATCCAAGCTCAGCAATTCATTCCAACGTCACCAGCTTCATCACCGCATACGGGACCACGCTATAAACCGGACCGCTTCCACATCGCCATGTCCCGTCCGCTCTCTCAGATCATCCAGCCTTCCGGACCAATGGCTGGGTCCAGCGCTGCAGCTCCGCGCCAACTCTCCCTCACAGAGGAGCTTGAGCGGCTTGAGCAATCGATCACGCTCACGATGCAGGAAATCGACCGCAACTTCAGCCAATGCCACCGGATAATTACCCACTCCATAATGCCCATAGTCGATCGCTATGCGGAACACTCACGCGATCTCTGCGAGGGCATTTCCTTCTGGAAAGGATTTTTTGAGGACTCTGCGGACGTCGCTATCGGCACCTACGAGAGTCGGCCCGAAGAAGAAGCCACCATGACGACCGAGGAGACGTTCGAGGAGACCCGTGATGATGACGAGACGGAGCATACCGTCGACCAAACGGAGACGACAGCCATGCAGGGCGGTGACGGTGAAGGCGAACGGGAAGACCACACGATGACCCTCCAAGACGAAGATACCGACTCCACGGATCACGAATTCGAAGACGAGTCCATCCTCGCGTCTATGAACCTCACGGGAAGCAAGCCTAAGCGCCCTGAATCCGGAAAGCAACCAACGAAGTGGGCGGCGATGCAGTCTCCATACGACAAGCTCAAGAAGGAAGTCCGCAGCCAGCAACAGGCGCCGCGACGTAGAATGTCCCTCGACGACTCCATGGACGAATCGATGACCCCGCCGCGACTCCCTGCCAGCATGGAAGCACTCAATCTTCAAGACAGCAAGTCGTCGCTTCTCGACCCGCCTACGACACCGGACATGCTGCGAGGAAACCCGTCCTCACGCCGCATGCTTGACTCCCCGGAGGACGATGACTCGCCCTTCGCACCTGCTACCGCGCGTGCCGCCACAAGCGCACTCCCTGTGGCATCCTCCCGTCGCCCTACGAAGCGGGAACCCATCTTGCACCGCGCCGTCGACACCAATTGGCGCGTCCAAGCTACCCCGCAGCGGAAGACGCCGCGAAAGGTGTCTGCCACAACCGTGACACCCAAGCACCGCGTCATCGCATCGTATGCAGACTCCTCGCCCATGTCCTCCCCGCCGCCACCACAGATCACCACTGTATTCTCGCCCATAAATACTGCCAAACGGCTCGGCTTCAACATCAAGCCGCGGGAGAAGGCAGATCCCCAGCCCGCTGTCCAACAACCCAGGGACCCAAAGACGCCGGTTACTGCGCGCAAGCGTTGGGACAACCTAGACCCTAAGACCATGACTGCAAAAGACCTCCTCATGGACGACGACTTTGACGACGATGATGATGACGACTTCAATAAATTGGGGTTCAGCCCACCGGTGACGATGCAGTTCACGCTGCCGCCATCGCGTCTTATGCAGACGCCGGCGAAACAGGCGTCCAAAATGCTCGTGAATGACATCATGCGGTCTGCAGGGTTTCGGGCCGGGTTCGCGGGTGGCGATGATACGCAGACGACGGCAGAGACGTCGATGCAAGATAGTCCCAGCATGCTAGCTGGAGATTCGCAGTTTGATTTCATCAACCAGTAATCAGTGACGGAGTCACTGAGTTCATAATATCGAGATCTCTTGTATATACACTTTGAGATAGCATACGGTCTGATATCAAAATGGTATGATAAACGTTGGCCACATACCCGTTAGCAGTTGGCCATAGTGCGTGCGAGCATGCAATGAATGCTGTATAATAGTTATACCCTGAATCAAGAGTTGCGTCTCGTTATCGTACAAACGTTTAAACGTACAGGTACAGAGGGTAGTATCTTTGTAGCCACTTCTATCGTGAATCTCGCATAAGCCGCCGATTACAAATGCCCGTTCCAAGGTATCGTTGTCCAAACGTAAAGCTTAAAGCACGCGACACGAATGAACTAGTGCTAGCCGTCTACTATAGGCCATGCGAATATGCCTACTCGCTGTCCCAGACTGTGGACACCTCTGCCTTCCTAACTGCCCCCCTCTTTCTTGAACAGGTCAGGGAAGACGTTCCGCAGCTCCTCCAGTCGGTGAATATGGTACCTTGCGGCATCTTTCCACTTCTCAGCCGCGTGCATTCCCTCTTCTACATAATGTGCTGTCGTCCAGCCGAAATCCGTAGCGCCTTGACAGTTCTTTCCGCTGTCGTCAACAAAGTAGCATTTCGCGCGGTCCGTCGCGGCTGCCTCCCTCATAGCTGCAATGATACCAGTCAGCGATTTCTCAATATAAAGCGATGAATCGGGATATACGCAATGGCGAGTGACAATTTTTACGCACCTTTCTCGAACGCCTGGACCTTTGGCTTACACACCAGCCCCTCTTCCGCCGCATAATCGCAATACGTAATCCCCTCGAACAGATCTGCGATTCCCAACAGTTTCACCACCCGCTTCCCATGCGTCACGTACGCATTCGTGAACAGCCACAGCTTGACGCGGCTGCGATCCACGCTCTCTAGGAGCGTCCGCAGCGCGGGGTCCGGCTTGATGATGTCTTCAAGCGGCAGCGCGTCGTCGACCTCGCGGTTGTATTCGAGGGCGTCGATACGGTGGTGGCGGATCAGGCCGTCCAGCGCGAGGCCGTAGTCCTGGTAATAGCGCGCGTGGAGGATCGCGGCGTCTTCACGTGAGAGGGAGAGGTGGCGTTCAAAGTAGTCGTCGATGAGGACTTGCATCTTGTTGTGGATCTGGAGGTTGCGGGAGTATAACTGCGCGCATACGTTCCATGTTAGCATCGTCTCTTGTATCTGATATCAGAATGGAGCGGATGGGAGTGTATATCATACGCAGTTGTCGATGTCGAAGAAGAAGACGAGGCGGTCGTCCGTCGCAGACGACGAAGGCAGCGCGTCGGAGGCCATTGCGGTGTCTTTCCGATCCAATCTGGTATATATGGAGTATTGCGAAGCGGGGAATCGATACGCAGATGGTTTTCGCGGCGTAGAAGGGTGGGTAAGTTGCAGCGCGGATTGGTGTGGCTGTAGCCGTCTATCGTATGATGTCAAGCCCAAGCGAATGCGAGCAACTTTTAAATGCACGTTGCGAGCTCTCGCGCCGAAGAACAATTGACTCATCCTGCCTTTCACCTGCGTGAACATTACCAATCACAATCATCACCACCTGCTGTCTGCGGCAGCCTACCCGTCTTTGTACGTAAACAGCGGCATCACGTTGAGACGTCATTGTAATCTCCGTGGAACGATGACTATCCCGGATCCGGACATGGCCATTCCATGCGATTGCTGGAATATCTCCGTGGCATATAATACATACATGAACATCCTTCCATAGATCTTACACAACCGATCGCAAGAATCCAATGTCTTGGTAACGCCCGCCAATCGTAGAATCAAATCACAAAAGAAACCAATCAATACACCTAGCGGCAATTCAAAGAGCCAATATCCACCCTCAACACCACTACCGAGCGAACCCGCGATGCCTTCCCTCCCGCGGCGTCGTCGGTGTCGTCGGTGTCGTCGGTGCCGTTTTTCGCCCTGGCGGCCGCCTGAGACCCTCCACCCGCTCCGCATACCGATCTCCCCAGGAAGTACGCAGGCCACGAGGCGGCGCCTAGCCGCCCCCGACTGATCCTCCTGGTCTGCTCCTGCTATCTGTCATTCCTCCGCCGCCGGCTTTCTTCTGTCGGAAGCATAGGAACTCCGCGCGTGTATTCCTCCTCAGTCCCATCAGCACGTTCCTCAAATCCGCCAGCTCCCTATGCAGCGCGGCGCGGCTCGGCCCGTCGCTGCGCTGATCGAGCTCGACATATATCTCGCTCTGCAGAGTCTGTGCGCGCTGCGTTACAAATTGCCCGAGCGTCTGGTTGACAAACTCCACGTCCAGCGTAGCCTGCAGCAGCGCGGGAAGCCCAAACTTAGCCGTCGGGTGCGCCTTGAACGTGTCCAGCATGCTCTGCGAGAACGACTCCAGCATGAACGAGATTATCCGTTGTAGGAGCGTCGGCGCGGTCGTCACTACCTGCGAGTGCACGAGCACGATCTGCAGCAGTGCGTCGTGGATGTACGGCGTGACGACTACCGCTTTCGTGGCGGGGATCCAGTCTGGCGATATCAGGCCCGTCTTGATCGTCGATGCTAGAGCGTCCACGCGGGGTCTCGTGTACGCTTCGAACAGCTGCGTGTCAATCTGCGCGAGCGCATCTTTAACAGACTGCAAAGAAGTATATTAGCTCCATGATCAGTTTCCGAAAACGCAAGGGTAGCAGTCTTACGTTCGCATCATCCGTCAACGGGATACCGAATGCATTCTCAAACTGCTCGAGCAGCTGTGGCAGCACCAGCTGCTTTATCTCCTGCAAGTTACTCAACGTGAGCAGCATCCTCACGTTCTGCACACGCGCATCAATTCGGTTAGCAGACCGTCAAGTTTCCAGCTATTCCAAGTAAAGAGCGTGATATCACCCACCTGATCGTTCTTGTCCACTGAAAACGCCAAGCCCGACTGCCCCGCTGTCGTCGAGGTCGCATTGTTATTCACGGTCTCAGCCACTTCATCTTCGTCCTTGACTACATCATCCATCGGCATTATCGAATTCTGATATAGCCCGTTCAGGGCCCCGAATAGTGACCGCTTGAACTGCTGCCGTACAAACGCGACCAGCGAGGACGCCGGCGGGGTGATGGCCGGATTGTTCGGATCGGCCTTAGCTCTATTCACGTGAACAATCTCCTGCAGTCCCAGCACGATCGCGCGCTCGACCGACAGAAACTGGCTTGGCAGCTTCGTGATCGCTTTATTCTGCGACGACCGGGTCCAGTCCTCCAGCAGCTTGAAATTGGACGAGTCCTTCTGCCACGCGTAACAGACCCCGTGAATCGTTCGTTCCCGTGCTGTAGCCACCATTGTGCGAAGCTGGTCCGTTGCCCTCTTTCCTATTGGAAGCTTAGCCAGGTCGGCCGCTGCGGTGCCCACCATACCCAGTATCTGAGCTAGATAGAATGTTCCCGCGACACTGTTCCCATTCGGCGGAAGGAACGCAAAGGTGTCAGTCGGCGCGGAGTTCGATGGTGTTGGCTTCTTTTGATACAACAGCCACGACGCCGGACTAGTCGGCATTGTCGCCGATAGCGGCGTCAGCGGAATAGGTGACGGGCTCGACAGCGACGGCGAGTCGGGACTCCGCGGCGTAGACGGCGTAAGCAGCCCTGTGATATCATCTACAGGCGCCTGGGCGAAAAACTCGGTAATCGATGAGACCAGCGAATTTAGCAAATCTTCACCGCCCCTACGTAGCTGCGCGACCTTATCCTCGCTCAGATGATGGTGTTTAAAGGCGCTTTCGTCATGCGCGTGGCCAACGGGCAAGTTCTTCTGCGTTTTGCCGTCGATAAAATTCTGTGCAATATTCCAGAATCCGACGAGCTCACCGAGAAGTCCCTCTGATGGAGACAGCATGGAGGTCATCATTGACTTCAACAGTTCCCAGAACGCCATTACCAGGGGAGTGTCGTAACCATCCGCATTGCGTCGCATTGGCGATCTCAGGTAGTGTGCGTACACATCTGGCGCGGGTTCAGGTGCAGCTGCAACCCGTCTCCGAAGAGCTAGATAGTCGTCATGTCAGCTGGTAGCCATGTTTACTGGAGAATTTGTATGCATACCTTCGATCTCCATGCGAGACCGCTCAAAGTTTGTCGTGATCTTGCCCTTCAGATAGTCGTATCTCGATATCAGCCATACCCATATCGGGTTCTCATCCGCTCCAAGCTCCAGTAGAATGCTATGTGGTCTGTCAGTACTATCACAAGCATCACATCGAAGGAGACGCCACTCACGCGATGAGATCGAGAAAGTTGTCGTCCTGGCTTGTCTCCATGAGACGCCGGTAGGTATCTCTCTTGTAGTCTTTGATGACCTCCTCCACTTCGGCCCACATCCTCTCCGCGATGATAATGCGATGGATATCCAGCTCCGTCGGCTGTCGGCCGGGGATCAGTATCGCTCTGGCGCTCTCAATCGTGCTCTTCGCCTTGAAGTACTCTTCCTTGAGCGTGTCGTAATCCTTGCGCTTGATCGCGTCGACAATGATCCCGCTCATATCGAACACCTCGCGGAACCTATCGATGCTCCTGAGTAGAAAGCGCAGCTTCTCTTCTCGCCCCTGGTTCTCCATCACAGGGCCGAACAGCACTGCCGCCTGCGCCTGGACCTCGTTCAGCGGTCCGCGGATGCTCTTGACCCCCCACTCGTCGTCCTTGACGAGGCGGAAGGACTGCTCCTCCGTGCCGTCGTCAAGGATTGTCGTGCTCCCAGCTCGCATCTCCTTATAGACGGAGTCGATGGTCGACTTTGCCAACACGAAGCGCTCAAAGTTGTTCGAGACGAGCAGCTTGAGCGCGGACGACTTTTGGTTGATGCTGTTGGACAGGTGTTCGAGCCCGTTCTGCAGGTCGCCGATGCCGCTGTACATGTGGACATCGCGGAGAAAGTCGCCCGGCGAGAACGTCTTTGAGGAAATCAGATATTTGTTCCCTGTGTCCCATCAACGCATCAGTTCGAACTCCGTCCGGGATAGCTGTATTCGCACGACATTGGAAAGGTAGACTCACGCAGCCGCATGTTATTCTCCACATTGCCAATCTCGTTATCCCGCAGCATTCGAACCACGGAGTCGCTCCGGCCAAGCGGATCCGGCTCGTCAAGAAGCGTGTTATTCTCCCCGCCGGGCACACTGAGCCCCCCTGCGCCGGAGATCTTACGGATCCCGCCATCCGATAATATCGAGTAGCGTCCGGAGCCGACGCGAATATGGTTGCCTGACGGCGTCTTGCCGTTCGTGCCTGTGCTGCGCGCGGGGCTGCGACGCAGACCTTTCCCGTCGCTGGGGGATGCGGAGCGCGAGCGGTTGGTGGGGGGTGTGCGTGCGCCATCGGTATCGTTGTCCTGTTCATCCCATTCGCCGGGGAACAGCTCGTTCATATGGTAGTGCTTCAGGAGCGTTTGGTTGGATGTCGGCGGCATGGTGTCGGATGGCCACGCTGCGCGCGCGTGGGATGGCGGAGGGAGGGAGTGAGTGTCGCGCTCGACGATGATTTATCGTAGGGAGTGACGTGGAGGTGGTCAATGTACAGATAACCAGATGGAGCTTGGACGGATGCTGTGGCTGAGCTATCTGTGGCACAACACCACGCTAAACATCATGAACCCGAGAGGAACGGACCGCATCCGACGTGTATTTTATCTGCAATCTGGTTCGCCACGTCTCAGTTATCACCTTCCGATTAACCTATGCCGAAATTGAACCTGATCCTGCAATCATATCCCCAGAAATCTAAACAAATACACCCAAACATCCCGGATCGAAAACGCGAAATCTATGGCCGCCGTCCAGCTTAATTTGTCCGATCCGCTGGCTAGCTAGTCTAGGCGTATTTTAAGCTGAATCGAGGACTCAAGCTAGACTGTCGTAATTTGGCTAGGGAGAGCTAGAGTACTTTAGGTTGAAAGAATCAATAAATTGGTCTCGCAAGCCAAACCCACACAGTTCCAAGGGACGGTCGGGTTTACGAGACTACGGTGAATTATAAATTCGGCATCAAGTATTCAAATCACTCCAAACCTCACCCAGCTGTAAAATCTCGTGCATCTCGAGATCTCCGCAGCCATATCCGCTGAGAAATAATAGTTCTTTCGATAATAAGACATCTTTTCGACAGTACAATACCGTGGCCGTGGCAGATGTTTATAAATTGTGTTTTTAAAGGGTCTACAAAGCTGCCTAGGCCGGTCACTTACGGACTGACGTTCAATTTTATCTTTAATTTTTAAATTTTTGCTACCTGCAATGGATTCTTATGATCCAGGTGTACTTTAACCGTTTATTCATGCACGGCCTTCAAAACCTCGGGCTTTTACCATTGTCCCATAGCGGACACCCCTGGCTGACACGCCTCAAAAAAGAGATCTAAGGAAAACAGCTTAAATGAGCCATGCTACCGATGATTGATCGATGCTATTGCAAATTCGATGGTCTTGATAACTTTATAACGTGATTCCGTAAATCCGTGTAGATTGCGATGTGTGACCTTACTTTATCCGTTTCCTTCATCATCCGGCATCCCTCCCATAATTCTGATTTCGCGGGATCCTCTCGAGTTTATGGCACGCCACAATTATCAGATTACGAGTGGAGCAGCGGTGAAATTCACAGCGGGCTAACATTATAGACTAGGCAAAGAAAAGAGGTTATCATATGATGCGCAGCTTGGTGAGCCCTCACAAACTGAGCGCACCGGCATCTATATTTAATAACGCCTAGTGCGCGTCGAACGTACTCTCTCGCTTTCGATGGACTCGATCAAAGGATAGCGGCCCGGCCCCGCTAGAAAGAGATGCAATAAACCATGCATGATATATATCAATATATGTCAAACAACTATCAAACCGAACCATGAGCTCCAATGAATACATGATTTTCTGTTAATTAATAAATGAAATAAAACCGAAACCTGGATATATATAGAGGAGACCTGCTCCCAAATGCCCGTCCGCATATATAACCAAACGCATCGACGTCACAACTGATCGATAACTAAGCAATACAGCAAAACTCAAAAAAACACAGACTGAGACCCATGCACCAGCATATTCGGAATCGCCCAAAATATACCCCAGCAAATAACCGCCATCCAGCACACAATCCCCAACGCCCTAATCGTCGGATTCTCAATGCAAATAGACGCCATGGACCCCACGATAAGCCACAATATAACGGTATACAAACTGAACAAAAACCCGGTCTTGTGACCCCAAAAGTCGACGCCGTTGGATATCGTGATGAACAGGACGGCGAGCGACAGGAGGAGTGTCGGGAGGATGAACAGCGGGATGGCGTAGGCTATCGTGCGCCAGCTTTTGTCCCAGACGAACGGGGGGCGTGGTTGTCTCGGTGGAGAAGCTGGGGGGGACGCGGTAGCTGGTGGTGTGCGTAGGATGGGTGCGGATACTGGGTCGTCGTCGAAAACTTCGTGTTCGGCGTAGTGGTCATCGGAACCTGGAGTTGTTGGCAATATATTAGCATCGGTTGGTATTCGACCCGAGTGATATCGTGATGAACAGATCTTGGAGCGAGTGCTGCTGATAGGGACACGGGGTACACTTGAGGGTAGTAGAACTTGCCGCTATCATAGTCGGGCGGGTTCTCCGGCTCTTCGTCGTCGAATCGAACTTGCTTTCTATATGTACGACGGGAACTGCTGGACGCAGCACGGGCTAGTTCGATGTCGTCTTGTCGCCGAGCCCGTGCCATTTTGTCTTTCTAGGTACTTGGTAGCCGCCTTGCGAGGATTTGTGTAGATGAGTTTACACAAAAAAAAAAAAAAAAAAAAACCTCCCCTTTGTCGTAGATCTGGCAGCAGTTTACGAAGTTTAAATTCAGGCAATTTCGGGTTGTCGTTAGTCAGCGTTGCATTTTCGCGGGTGACAATACCACGCTACAACACGAACATTTCTCCTTTCACGATGCATGGCCGGCCAGTCAAGCCTGAGATATAATATGCGTGGTATCATGCAAGGATTAGATATGGGGTGATGAGTATGTATTAACGTAAATCGACTTGCTAGAATATCCGTTGCGGAATTCACTAGACTAGCCGGCATAATAAATACATGAAGTATAAAAACCTGACCGTATAAATATATCGACTATCCTCCGCGTATACGACATGATCTTAAAATTAACAGGCCCCCATAAGCGCATCGGTTAGACACGTCTTACCCACCAACTGGCTTGGGTCATTGTATATCCACAGTTCCCACTCGAAGTACGTTGGATCTTGGCAAATCGCAGCTTGGTAATCTGCCCCGCCAGTCTTGCAGGCGATCTTGTAATCCGGCCCGCTGCCCAGCTGGCAACTGGCAGGCTGCGGAGACTTAGAAGGATAGTGAACGTTCGCTGCATCGGACTCGAACCAAGCTTTATACGGCGGGGGCGCGTTGGTAAGGACGACCATCTTAATATCAGTTGGCGAATACCAGCTCACGATGTTGCCCGAGGAGTCGACGGTCAACGGGGAGCCGCCTGCCTGGAACGCGCGCATATAGATGCCCTGGCCGATGCTGTTGATGAAGCCCAAAGGCTGACCGTCGGGGGTCGAGCCGGGCGCGTTAATGCGGAGTTTGAAACCTGTGCCGGTGCAGGTCGGCGGGGCGGGGGCGGCAGTCGCCGTCGCGACGACGACGGTAGTGACGGTTGTTGCGACCTCGGTGGCGAGGGTGATTGTGCTGGTTTCAACGACTTCAACGCCGGAGACGATGGTGGTGAAGCTGGTGACTGTGACCGTGTCGGTGTTGGTCACGGGGTCAGCGAGGCTCGTTGCAACTGTGCGGACGGTGGTGTATGCCGTGCGGGTGACGCGAACCGTCTTTCGCGCCGCGGGCTTCGTGACGGTGTAGGGCTTGACGCCGAGGCATGAGCAGGCTCTGGTGTATGCGCCGCTGTCGCAGGTGCGTGCGTACGCGGGCTTGGTTGAGCAGATGGTGCGTTTCTTCAACACGGTCGCAGTGGTCACCGGGTAAGGGATGGTGACGGTGGAGAAGTCGGTTTCGATGACTGTGGAGACATCGGTCGAGAAAGCGGTCTCGACATCCGTGGTGATGGAGGTGCTGATGCTGACGTCGGTTTCGGTTTCGGTTGCGGTTGCGGTGATATCAGTTGACTGTGTGATGAGCGAGAGGCCGTGGCGAACGACGGTGTGAGTTACTGTGTAGTGACGGGTGGTAGTCCTATAGATTGATCGTTAGCTTGAACGATAGATACGTATACGCTGCCGCACTCGGATCATATATCGTCATTCTAACTCTTCCTCCATCTGAGGCGAATGGTCGACGAATAATATCATTACGAGGCGAGGAGCCAGATTGTCTCAAGGATTGAATAGACCATTGATACGTACACTGTAGGCAGGACGACCGTCTTTACCAGGACTGCGGAACAGTCCTTCTTCCCGTTCTTGTTCAGACCGACGGCCTTGCCGCACTGGTTTGTGCAGCAAGAGGGAGCTTTAACAACGGCAACGGCTTCATGGACGAACAGTCCAATCGCGACGGCCAGGCCCGCCGCTAGATTCTTTGAGAACAGCATTTGATATATATTCTATTCTTAGAAATATCCAAAAGAGTGACGAGGGTATACAATAGATTAAAGAATGTCGGTGAACGTATAAAATACGACGGTATACAACAGAATATCAAATAAAAGAGTGACTAGGGAGCTTTTGGACAAAGCTCGCCGGACTGAAAGAGCGACGCAACGTGTGTGGCAGACATCAGAAGCCAGAGCTAGAGGACTAGCCGGAATATTTATATAGGATTTATATCTACGCATCGCAACATCGGCAAGCTTTTCCAGTTGGCTCTAGCAGCGGCCTGAGCCCCTGAGCGGTGTTTCCGATATTGGTTCTCCATGGAGCCGGACAGGTGAGTAGCGCGGCGGCGTCGGTGCGAACTGGTAATTGGGCGCCTCCGCGCCCATTCGCAGGCTAGCCCAAACATCGACCTTTCAGCCGTACGTGCTGAAATTTTTAAAATTGCATGCCGGGTCGCGGGACTCGAGTTTGCGATCTGAACGACTCGTGCTATTCCGAAGAGCGAGCGCTAGTCAGATATAGTCGATATATGGCGCTACGAAGGATACATTTTCGAGTGGAAAGGGGAGCAAGTGGAGATGCGTCGCGTCGTGGTGCATGTAATGAAGGCAAATACGGGTTATGCAGGACTGTTCATCAATTCAGTGAGCGGGACAGAGATAGGGGTCGGAGGCCATGAAGCAGGCGGCAGGAGAGCTCCTTGCGCCAGTACGACGACAGTTAGGAGATCTCGGGTATCGCCGGCCGCGTGGTAACCAATGTAGTCTCATATCTAAGAAGTAGCTATAGAGAAATAGACTTCGTGATGCTATCGAGATCTCGTCTATCGGGCTCGAGCACGTTGACGGTCAATCATTTCCCCAAGCACGCAGCGACAAGACCGACAAGACCGACAAGACCGCCAAGTCCTGTCGACCATGTCACCGGGCCGAGCGCAGACATGGACCACCATCAATTCATGGCGCCCAGAGACGACTCATCCGACGCATGACGCCTGGGCGACGAAATTGGACTGGCGGTGGGCTCGAAGCCGCAAAATCGCGGACCCTCGACGCTCGGCGGGTGGTACACGTAAAGTATACGTAAACGTCTCGAGACTGGCGATAGGCCTAATCTGCGCAACCGCGAAGGAAGAGGTCTCGGGGACGCCCGAGTCAGGCTGCTGTCTTCATCAAATGATCTAAATCGGGAACGCGAACGGTGCTCTGTCGAGTCTAAGGATACTAGTCCGTCCATGAACCCAGATCTCAAGACCCACTTTCTCCACCAGCCTCATCACGCACGCCTCACACCAGCCTCACCACCGGCGTTCCCCAGCTAAACGGCTGAATTAGATGACAAAGCCTAAAGAGGGCCCTCTTTCCATGCTCTCGCCCCGTCGTCCCCGCACGTCGTCCACCGTACCGCCAGTATTCCAGAACACCACTCCGCTTCTCGAGCCTCACGATCCACCAGCATACCCCGAAACGATGGCCGACAGCCAGCAGCCGCTAGACGATAAGAAGGACACCAAGGCGACGACGGTCAAGGGCTATCGCGTGCCCCTGCTTCGGTTCCAGGTCAACGATGTCTGCTGCGACGGTGCGGCCGCGGTGTTTGGAGCTGGTCTCAACATCCGGCAGATAATGGTCGACGCGGTCGTCGGGGTGCTGGACGCGCTCTACACGCCGAAGACAGCACCTACAAAGTAAGAACTACAGTTTCAGTCACCCGTAAAATATGTATCTCCTAGCGTCTAGCTTTGCGTATGTGAGTTCTATGTCGCGTGGGGGTCGCTAATGCTCGAGTGTGGATGTCTGTAGCGTACGGTCGATTACTCTCATCCTGCGGCCGATGGACGGCGTCGCATACACAACGGGCTCGGACATCGACAACGACCACAAGGAGATCCACTTCTCCACCCACTACATCGCCGGCGTGCACCAGCGGTCGGACGGCGCGCAGGACCAGGAGGAGATTCTGGGCGTGCTGCGGCATGAGATGGTGCACTGCTTCCAGTATAACGCGTGGGGCACGGCGAACGGCGGCCTGATCGAGGGCATCGCAGAGTATGTTCTTTTGATCTCCGATACGAGTATATTCTCGATGGTGCTGACGGTAGGGTGTCGCAGTTGGGTCCGATACAAAGCAGGGTTCATACCACCGCACTGGCACGCTGGGACAGGCGACAAGTGGGATGACGGATACCAGAATACCGGCTACTTTCTCCTCTGGCTCGAGCAGCAGTACGGCGAGGCCACAGTGCCCAGGATAAACGAGTGGATGCGGAGCCGGCAGTACTCGGACGACATGTGGATTGACCTGTTCAACGAAAAGCCCAGCGTCCTCTTCAAGAGGTATAAGAACACCTTTGAAGCTGGGGATGAAGCTCAAGCGGCGGAACCCCCCGTCCCTACTGGATGCGATGCCGTGAAACCGTCGTCGCCGGTTGTACCCAAAGACGACGTACCCGATGACCAATCCTACGTCGAGGTTACGAAGCCGCGCGTGGAAACCGATGATAAGGCGCATGATAGAACCGTCTCGTTCTTCCAGATATCAGAAATGCGGCTGGTCTCCCGTGACAGGCTGTGCAAGCTTACCTACGATGGCACCGGCAGCTTGAAGCGCTTCTTTCACACGTTCGAGAGCCTGATCGAGGTGCTGGACCCTAATATGCCGGATAAGGAGCGCAAGCTGCTGCTCGTTACGGCGCTGAGAGGGACGGCGGTGGAGCAGCTCGATATGCTCGATCCTGATAACATCATGTCCTACAAGGCGATCAAGAGCGCTTGGGCGTTGAACTCAGGCGTGCGGTAGGCGGCGGTACAAACCGCAGAGACCGTTCCTGCGAGCTGGTGGTGGACAGGCCCTTGAGCTTGCAATATTGATATATGGCTCAGGGACTTTGTGAGTGATGCATGGGCGCGGTTGCAATGGGCGCGCGATACCCGGTTAATGGATATATATGCCTTCCTTCCTTTATGAGTAGACCAGCCATGCTGTTTCGATACATCTTCGATCCGGATACCAGTGTACCTTCGATCCATCGTGCATGAGTTACTGTTTCAGCGTTCGCTTTCATCTGCGCCTTGCAATGCACGCCATGCAGATATAAGCGATAACTAATTGACACGGCGTACATTCATCTGTATCCTGCTCCGTAGCTGAACTGTGTCCCCTGGATGCACTTGCCCTTCGCATCGTGCCGTAGCCTCCTGCCAAGCCGACGAGGCCCCACGCCCGCCCGCCGGCCGTGTTGCGTTGGACCTCAGTTGCCTTGCCTGCCTGCCTGCCCCTCCACACCGTAGGTACCGCCAGCTTACTAGCTGCATCTCCAGATCGCATCCACGGCCTCACTCACCCTTTGACGACGCCGAGACACCCTCGACACCCCGCGCCAGCGTACGCCAGACCATACTAAAAAGCTATACACGACCGCCCAGCGTGCACGCCTGACGGAAACGACCAATCCGCCACCATGGCTGCCTCGAACCCGCCGCAGCTGCACAATCTGACGACGCTGATCAAGAGGTAAGCTTTCCGTCGAAGCTAGTTCGAGCATTGCCCGAATCCGGGACCCCCCTCCGCATACCCAGCCAGCCCGTGCATGAGAGCAGCCTCGCCTGTTAAGGTTGAAATACCCGCAATCGCTCTCCCATCTACCTGGCCCTTCGATTCACACGCTGCAGCCATGCTTTTCATGTTACACCGCCGTCTTCGTCTCCGTCGTGGTCGTGGTCATCGTGTATTGCATTGCTGTATACGCAACGGCCTCGAGAATCCGGGAGAGTCATCTGAACGAGCTTGACTGCCTGCCTGTCTGCCTGCACGAATTCCGCCTGCACCTGCGCCTGCTACGTACCGCCATGACTTCGTCAAAGCTGCCGTCCGTCCTCCCGCAGGCCGCTCTCCCGCGAGACGATGGGCCCTCGGACGACAAGCGCTCCGAGCTTACGGTTCTCGCCAAAGGCGACGCGGGGGGCTCCGAATACTCGGCGTCAATCTACAGCTGCGATGCCGACGGCGAAAAGAATCTTGAATCGGAGGGAACGGCGTCGCAGAGCTTGAGCCAGGCGCAGAGCCAGGCGCAGAGCGAGCGACGGGGCTCCGAAGCTTCCAGAGCGGAGATCAGCGTGGGAGGGCGGACGTTCAATTGGGATAAGCTAACGGCGTTCACTCGCAGACTCGAGGCCGCGACGTCCCGGCTGGAGGATATCGTCACGTTTGAATCTCAGAGCCTCGGACAGGCGCCCGCTGCCATCACGGCGGCCGTAGCGTCGAATAACGCCGCCGCGGAAGCTGGAGCGGCTGCTGCCGCTGTCGCTGCGGCGGCACCGCGACCGCCATCTCCGGCGCCGCCGCTGCCGGAGACGATCGAGGAGTACGATAAGGATGTCTTGACGCTGGTGAAGCAGTTTGAGGATCTCAGCGGCGAAATCGGCGGCCTAATCGCCGAGCAGGTGCGTTCACGACAGTCGGCAAAGAGGAGAGAATAGGAAGAGGCTAACGGATATGAATTTCATAGGCGAAATACGTCCGGCAGAGCTTCCTCGCGCAGCGTCTCTACCTGCTCGTCTCGACGCGGGCGAAGAAGCCGGACATCGCTTCGGAAGCATACCTGAACCTTATCAAGGACATGCAGGGCCACATGAACAGCGTCAACGAGCACCGGGAGGCGAACCGCGCCTCGCCGCTATATAACGCGCTATCAACGGTCAGCGAAGCGGTCCCGGCACTCGCGTGGGTAACGCTGGACACGAAGCCCGCGGAGTTCGTCGCGGAGATGGCGAACGCAGGCCAGTTCTACGGCAACCGCGTCATCAAAGAGCATAAAGAAAAGTATGTATATCCGCTTCCCGGGGGAACGGTGAGATGATGCGGCGTGGAGGTTAATTCTATACTATCCAGGGACGAGAGGTATGTCAAGTGGGTGCGAGCGTGGTACTCGATCTGCAAGGCGCTGGAGGAGCATGTGAGGAAACACCACCTCCGGGGCATCGTATGGAAGAAGGACGGCGGCGACGCCCAAGAGATCATGGCCAATCTGAAGAGCGCCGGCGCCGCGCCGACAGCCGCACCGACGTCCGGTGGCCCGCCGCCGCCGCCACCTCCTCCCGGACCGCCCCCACCACCCGTGATAATCGACGCGCAGCCGCAGCAGGCCGACGGCGGAGACATGGGCGCTGTATTCGCGCAACTGAACCAGGGATCCAACGTCACGGCCGGCCTGCGCAAAGTCGACCGAAGCGAGATGACGCACAAGAACCCGTCGTTACGCACGTCGTCGCTGGTCTCCGGCGCCGCCCCAACGTCGCGGGCCAAGTCGCCCGGGCCGGCAGCGAAGCCCAAGCCCGCGCACATGAAGCAGAAGAAGCCGCCACGAATGGAACTCGACGGCAACAAATGGCTCATCGTACGCACCGCCCTCCCTTCCTTCCAGCATGTAGAAAAACACTAACGCACCATCGCAGGAAAACTACGAGAACGAAGAAACACCAATCGTAATCGACAACGTCGAAATAAACCACTCCGTCTTCGTCTTCCGGTGCAAAAACACAACCATCCAAATAAAAGGCAAGCTAAACGCCGTCTCGATGAACGAGTGCGAAAAGGCAAACGTCGTCCTCGACAACCTCGTCTCGTCCATCGACGTTATCAAATCGAAGAAATTCGCCTTCCAAATCCTCGGCTCCGTGCCCACCATCACGGTCGACCAGTCGGACGGCGGCACGCTCTACGTTGGTAAAGAGAGTCTTGGGATAGAAGTGTACACGAGCAAGACCACGGCTTTCAACGTCTACGTTCCCGGCGAACGCGAGGATGACGATTACGTGGAGTGTCCGATACCGGAGCAGATTAAGAGCAGTATCAAGGGGCGGGGCGTGCTGTCGGAGATTGTCGAACATGCTGGGTAGATGGGATTTTTGCGTACGTTTTCGTTTTGTTTATATGGTATACTTTTTTACAGCGTGGTATGGTGCCGGGGGTGGGGAGTGGTGCGTGTAGATGCTGTGATGGGTGTATGTGTATAGATGCGTGAATGTTAGTCTCGTTATGCAGATGTATAGACACTGGGCGTAGATACCATGTCAATGCTACCCGTTTGTTCATATAACTGTACAGCTCTACTTGGGGCGGATAAGGTTGATCTCTCGCTGATTTAGGATATATACAATCGAGAGCTGTAATCTTACATCCACGGTAAATACATGCATCCGCGAAGACCCCAGCTAGTTGCCACCGTCTGTCTATACCTGCGCGTGTGGACACACAGGCCAGTATATACACTAGATACAAAGGATATAAAGAAAGGTAGAAAAGCGGCTACCGCCGCCTTAGGTACCAATTATACGCCAGCTGCATCGTCTCGTTGTTGAACGGATTCGGTATCTCAGCGGAGCCTGAGCGCGCGACGGGATGCCGCAGGTAGACTGCGTGGCAGATGTTATGGTTGACCTCAAGGTATCGTGGGATGTAGGCGAACAGGTTCATGAAGCGCTTCGGTTCCCAGGAGTCGTAGATTTTCCAGCGCGGGTGGCGGGGTAGATACGATCGCCAGTTTGCGGGGAGCTTGAAGTCCTTTTCCTTGGCTTTTACCACGGCTGCCGTTGTTTCCGCGGGTGATTCCGGTTCGGTTTCTGTTTCTGATGCTTCGGCTTGGGATTTGCTGAAGGCGTCGGCGTCGATTTCGGCGTCGGCGTTCGAGGAGAGGGTTGTCGTGTCGGCGGATTTGAGGAAGGTTGCGGATTTGGGGTTTCGCGCTGCGGATTTGATTGCTGTTTCCAGGACGTCTTTGGCCGGTTCGGAGAGGCGGCGGAAGGCGCGGGTGGATTCGTTGCCGATTGCGCGCATGACTAGCATTGGGTCGACGGAGAACATGTCGCCCGGGTTGAGCATGTAGCCGGCGTGGGGCATCTAACGTATATATATATATCGTTAGCATTGCGTTATATAACTTCTATATCAGTATAGACATCGCGGCTGTCCGCCAATTGAGTGGACCGGACGGGGTAGGTATATCTGGACGCCGCGTATAAGTAGAGGGGAATAAGACCGACTGACCTTCTTCCCGTTCACGGAAACCTTGCCGTGCACGCAAAAGCTCCTCGCCTGCCGCACCGAACTCGCAAACAGCGCGCGATAAACCGCCGTATCCAACCGCCTCTCCAGCGGCGCGAACGTCATCTGCGGGAACGGAATCGGCCGCTCGTGCGCATCGACTCTAGTTCCGGCACCCGCCCTGCGCGGCACGACATCCACACCGGACCCGCGGCCCGCGACGGCGGCCGAGCCGTCGCCCGCCGCCATCTCGGCGGGGCTCATGCGGATGACGCCGCGGAGCGTGTGGCGGAACATGCTGTTCCATTTGCGCTCGGTGAGGTACTCGCCGTTCCAGCGGCGGGTTTCTTGTTTCGCGCGGAATTTCTGCTGGAAGAAGGTGCGGCCGGTGGTTTGCGGGAGGCGGTAGCGGAAGAGGTTGTAGACGTTGTGCTTGTTCCAGGATTGTCGGGGGCGCTGTACCGTGTGCGCCGTAGCTCGTTAGCCATTGTACTACTTCTGTTTCTGTATGGTATTGTATGTATGTATGCTGGTGGGGTGGATGTGGGGATGTGGGATGTGGGGGGTGGAGGGTGGAGGGTATGTACCGGCCGCTTGAGCGAGAAGAGCTTCTGTTTAGCCATTGCGGCTGCTTATACGACGGTACGACGGCACGCGGCGGTGAGGTGTGCTGCGGCGCCAGCTATCGCATCGCGGTCTCGTCGAGGGTGTGAAGAGTGCACGGGGTGTCGTGTCGTGTCGTGCCGGTTGGGTTGGTTGTCGTTGTCGTTGTCGTGTGGTGGGATGTCGCTGAAGTTGTGGTCCAAAATTTTTTACTACAACGGGTAAGTCGTGCAAGCGGCCGCCACTACCACGCCAGCCGAACCTTGTTGGAAAACATCACGAAGGCTTGATGGATTCGTTGCTTCTGGTTGTGATTGAGAATTACAATTACCATTATTTGTAAATAAATTCCAAAAAAAAAAATTCCAAAAAAACATCAGGATCCCAATTGGCCAAAGGCCATCAACCTGACTTGTGACCGAGCAGTAGTCTCGAGGCCAGAATCGAGGCTGATTCGCATCAGAAACTCCGCTCATACACAGACAACGCCGGCTGATAACGTCTACAGCGCCAGGATCTGGTGCCAAAGACCGTCAGCAGCAGCATTAATAACATTGCCAATAGAATTCACAATCGCCGCAACATTCACAATAATTTCGCCAACGCTCTGCGACATCGTCTGGATCTCATACGTTATCGCATCGATTCCATTGACAGAATACACCAGTCCCCGATTATAGTAATCCGCAGCCGCACTCTTATCCTCAACCGACCGGACGTCTCGAATCACGGCCTTGGCGTCCGACGCGGCTTGCGTTAGGCAGTCGTCGATTAGGTAGGCTACGGCTAGCGTTTCCTCGTCGATTTTCAGTTCCCAGTCGTCTTGCTTTTTGGTGCTGTCGGACTTGTAGGAGCTTATGTTTTCTTTGAAGGCGGCGATGGTTTGGCGGTAGGTGTCCAGTGTTGCTTTGTGGATGTTTTGCAGCTTGGATTTTGTGCTGGCGGAGACTGTGCCGGTGCCGGTGGAGGTCGAGGTGCTCGTGGAGTCTGGCTCTATAGACCATTTCTTTAATAGCTGGGACTTTGCGTTTGTGGACCCGCGGAAGTGGTCTTTCAATAGAGGACCTCCGGCTGTGAGAATTATATTAGTGTCCTGGCGAGTCTACTCGATGGATATGGTATATTACACTTACAGTTCCGTTTCCCAGCTCTGACCATTACGTTCAACCCGTCTCTAGAACCCCACTTACCGTCCAACCGCTCAATCTCCCCATCCGGAGCCTGGACGACATTTATAAGAGTTCCCGGCGGCAGCACCGCGCGGAAGATGTGTAGTCGCCGATTATCGCACGACATAAGGTAGTGCGCCCCCGAATACGGCACCGGCACGACGTTCATCAAGGGAAACAAATCGACGATGGCCTTCCGGTTGCCCACGTTCATTTTACACAGCGTGGTAACAATCTGCTGAATGTCGTCGCCGAGTCGGAACTCGCCGCCGTCTCGCGCTTCGGGCGTCTCGGAGAAGCTGTTGTCGACGTTCGACTGGCTAAAGAGGAGAGAGTCGATGGGTACCTGTATTATGTTCTCTTCCGAGTTCTCGTGCGCGCGGATGCTCGAGCTTGCGTCTACGAGGCTATTGACGCTGATGACGTCTTCCCTCCGCATGCCATATATATTATATTGTCAGCGACGGAACATGCATTATATTAACGACGTGGGAGGGCAAACCTGAACTGCGGGACCGGTCACTTCCAGTCCTATCGTCCGCTTCATTCTCCCAGCAAAGATAGAGAAACCGTCCCCCGCGATCATCGTTCAAATTCGCGGTCCGCCCGTCGCCCTCCGTCGTATCCTGCGTCTTGCTAAGCCATACCCTCACGATGCGCGAGTCGTCCGAGCCGTTGTAATAGGCGCAAATGTACCGGTACAGCCCTCTCCCCGCGGCGCCGCCCTTCGATATGTCGGCGGCGGAGAGATCCGCGTTGCAGGTCGTTAAAAGGGAGAAGGCGTGCGCTGCTTGTGAGCGGTCGAAGGTGTATTCTGGGACGAGGTATACATATTCACCTAAAGATATACATTATATCTCGATTGCTGTGTTAACATGCGTGCATAGTTATATATAAGCTGGCGGGATTCTCATGGGGTTTGTGCGTACCTCCGAAGCCCTTGTTGATGTCTTCGAGGTCAAGAGAGCCCGTCGTGTCGTAATATTGGACGTGAACCGCTTTGACGTATCTTACCATCATGAATATATATGGCGGGACGGTTAACGTTCCGGCACCGATATTAGTATTTGCGGGGTGAAAGGTCCACACAAGGTACCAGCACGGATGAAATCGGTGCTACCGGCGAAACAGCGCCGAACGATGTTGGGATACTTTTTCTTGCAGACCTGTAGAGGCAGGTATAATGGATTGGCTGAGAGACTGGCTGATATACAAGCATGTTGTCGTTGGCGACATCGATATCTATCAGCCTTCTCTGACGGCGCCTGGGTACCTGCGTCGCATAACCCAGACTTGGGTTTGTCGCTATATGTGCATGGCCGCCAATCAAATCCATTTCGTAACCACTCCCAGACTATCGGGTTTCTGTGTCGGTTCACCACTCGCACGCCGGTACTGTCTGGCTTACGAGACAAGCGATAGCCTCGTATCTGTAGATTATACAATATACAATGCATACAGTATACAATGCATTGTTCGCATATTCTTAAATCTTGTTGCGTTGTACATTGACGACATCTATCTATCCCATTCGAGATATATCGATATCTGGAGATATCATGCAACGAGCTCAAATGGGGAGTTGCAAGCAGTTGCATGCCCCATGGGCTATAATAGACAAAGTAAAGCTAGTGATCGAGGTCTAAGCTTATGGAAGTGTACTGTACTGTGTATATCAGGAATTATTATATTACGTTCTATCTCAAGCTTCTCGGAGGACAGCAACCGACAGCAACCGAAAGACAACGAACGACAGCCGCGAATACGACCGCACAAAGCCGCCGAATCGCAAACTGCAAAAGTAACAAAACTTCCCGTTCTCGTATCCGCTTATGGCTGTCTGTCCGTCTGCTTGTTCCATCCTCAGATCTCATCTATCGTATGTATATCGCTAGTAATTTTTTGAAAACGTTCATCATCGCTACCGCCAACATCCATCCATTAAATTACCGAACCAATCCCATCACTCCCCCTACCTCCTCCCTCCACACCTCCCTCCATCACCTCTCCACCACCGCAGAATCTTCAAGGTAACGTACGCGAGCCATAAAAGGAAAAATAAAAGTGGTATCTCTAACAAAAACGGAAAAAAAGAAGATAAGAAGACCCCTCATCCTCAAAAGAACGAAAGAAGAAGAAGGGGGAAATGAAGAAAGAAGAAAGAAAGAAGAAGGTAAAGTCAGGGGCAAAATCGCAGCATCGATCGTCGTCAGTTCGTATGCACGCACGCAGCGGACATCACACGTACAGCTCCGTCCGTGGAGAAAACACCAAATGGCAGTCGTCCTGTGGGAAGATTGTTGCGAAAACCTTGATCTTTTCCGAATCGACCGTCGGGAAGTGCGTCCAGTCGAGGTGCATCGCCGCCTTGCCCGCCATGAACATCAGGTTGCAGATTGCGTACTAACCCATCAGTTAGTATTAACTATCACGGACTGCATTTTTGTTTGCAGAGAGGGGGTAAACATACGTGCTGACCGAGGCAGTAGTGGGGGCCCGTGCCGAAGACCAGCCAGTTCTTCAGCTGCTTTTCGGCATCACCCTCGATCCAGCGCTCGGGCTTCCAGTTGTCCGGGTCCGGGTAGACCTCCGGGTCGTGCAGCGCGGGGTACAGCGTCGGAACAACCATCGAACCTGCAAATTGATAACTTATTAGCTTTCACTACTCTCCAGCTTGACGAGGTAGGTTTTTTGAGAATTTGGATAGCTCACCCTTTGGAACGGTGTAGGATGCGGTGACGGGAAAGTCCTTCTTGACCTCATACGGAACCATCAGCACTGGCGGCCGGTACCGCAGCGTCTCCTTGACCATCGCGCGCGTGTACGGCATTTGGTCGAGCATATCCAGCGTCGTCGGCTTGAACAGATCTCCGCCACGGGCGGTGACCTGCTCTTCGCGCACCTTGGCGAGAACCTCGGGCCGGTCGGCAAGCAGCTGGAACATCCACGTGGTCGCGCTGGAGGTCGCGTCCTGCGAGGCGAAGAGGAAAGCGAAGAGAGCCTCGCTGATCTCCTTGTTGGTGAAGTCGCGGATGATGGCCGGTGCGCCGGGTGCCTTTGCGTCGACTTCGCCGGCTTCGACTCTGCGTGCCCATTCCCTCGCGTCCATCATCGAGCGGACCCAGTGGTCGAGGATGCAGGTTGCCGTGGAGCCCGGGACGGCCATGGCGTCCTTGGCTTGCTGGGCGCATGTTTCAAAGGTCTCGAGGACAAAGTCGGCGCTCTTCTTGCCGTACCAGGTGCGCGTGAAGGGGATGATGATGGGGAAGTTGACGAGGTCGAGCGCGGCGGTGATGTTGATGTAGTTCTCGGTGATGGTCGCGACGGCCTCGGCGCTGATGTAGTTGCCGCAGAAGGTCATGCAGGAGAGAGCGACGTTGATGTCACGGAACTCCGGCATGAAGGGCTGCGGCTTGCCGGACTGGCTGAGGTCGACCCAGCGCTTGAAGTAGCGGTCGTAGATGGCTTCCTGGCCGGGCAGGTAGGATTCCATTGCGCGGCGGGTGAAGAGGCCGTTGAGGCCCTTGCGGAAGTCCGAGTGGCGCTTGCCGTCGAGGAAGACGAAGTTTGTGGGACGCAGCAGCTTGATGGCGATGTCGACGACGCAGGGACGCAGGTAGCCTGGGGAGTTGAGGCACTTGCGGGCGAGGTCGCGGGTGGACGCAATCACGACGAATCTGCAGAGCTACAGTTAGCTTCCTTCCTTCCTTCCGGTATACAATACACGGGATACGATTATACGCACTTGTGGAAGACGGAGACGCAACTGAGCGGGCCGGAGTACCATTTGGCGTGGTACGCCTCGAATTTCGGATAGACGGACTCCAGGAACGGGCCCATGAAGGGGATCTTGAACATAGGGCCGGCAATCCCGCCCTTCCGCCAGATATACATCACTAACACACCCGCATATCAGCAGCTGTTCACCATATAGATACATCCCCCTGTCGACGAGCACTAGGAAACTGCAATAGAGATGGAGGAGTACATACCCTGGTCGTAGAGGATGCAGGCGGCCAGCATGGTCAGCGCGACGGACCAGACGGACGCGCCCTGCAGGAGGTTGTTAATCGCAGTGGCCGTGAGCGGGACATTATTGATGTCCGTCTGCGCGGGCGCATTGATGAACTCTGCAGAGGACGCAGGGGCCTCCATGGTGTCGTTTTAGCTGTTTGGTAGCTAGCGGCCGTCTGTGTATATCGAATATTGTTCAATCAGCTGGTTTGCTCGATAGTAGATGTATGTTTGTAGCATGTATGTGTAGGTAGATGTGACGTGAATCGCGTGGTACAAGCTTGCATGCATGGATGCACACACGCCGAACGAGAAGAGAAAGAGCAGGAGATTTGAATATGGGGGAGGCGCGAGAATGCACCGATGCCAATTGCACGGCGGGTGATGCGAGCAGAAGCCTCCCGTCCGCTGGAGAATGCAGCAGAAGCAAAATCCGAGCTGTGCCGTCGCCGGTCGAGGCCGAGGAATGGCGATATCAAAAACGGGCGGTCGTCAAACCGGCGGCCGGTGTTTCGGCGCACGGCTTTGTTTTGGCCGAAGATAAATTATTCGGTTGGGGAAAGCGGAAACGAGAAAAAACACCCACCAACGTCTGGAACCAGCGCACACGATCGATCACTCTGTCTTTCCGTCTCTTGATCTATCGGTCTGGCAGGCTGTCGTGCAGCTGCAGTAACGAGCGTCGATGGGGGAGGAGGGCGGATTGGAGTCCTTGCAGAAGAGCGAGCAGGGAGGAGAAGTAATAAGAGGAAGAAGAGAAGAGAACAAGAGAAGAGAAGAGAGGAGGAGAAGAAGGAAGGATGATGAATGAGCAGAGTTTAACCAGAAGGTGCAAGAACAAGGCGGCACCGGATGGCTTAATACGAGCAGGCAGCCAGGCATGCAGATGAATTTAACAGGAGTGCTTAAATTGCCTGCCTGTGCCTGCTCGCGCTCCAAGACCTGCGCTCCACGGTAAAATACAGGGAAAGCGGAATGCCTGTAGCGAATTGCACCCGCCGCCTCCTTCCCTGTCCACGATGCCTGTCCTCTACCTCTCTTAAGATCTTACTTACTGCTGGCGAGGTGGAGTGGAGGTGGAGTGGAGGTGGAGTGGAGGTGGTGATGCAGGTGGGCTCGTCAGGCCATTCGCGGACGACGCTGCGCGCGGAGATTAAACTTCGCGATACCTGCGCATACTAAGTAACTATCTCGTATTTTACGCCACGGAGACCGGCGGTGCGAGACACGGTTGCCCGCGAGAGGCCGTCGCGCGGGAAGCTTGATCAATCGGCACGCGAGGTGCGCATCTACAAGTGTACGATACTCAATGGCTGGTGGACAATCGGTGCGCACTTTATATCGACGATGCTCTCGAGATCTCACGTAGATACCAGATCACTACAGCAATCCACAGATCCACTGCGATATGACACCTCGCACGAGGACTGGCTATTGTATTATTCATCGTCAGCAGCCCGCAATCAGCACCCCTGCCGTCGGATCGAAAGGACGGAAAGAAAAAAAAACCAGTGGAAAAAAAGAGGACGGGCCTCCGCACCGCGGACGGCCGAATTGACGTCCGTTGTTGTTGCTCTCGCGCCCAGCTTTTTAAATTTCTGCCCAGACGAGACAAGGCCGCCCTCTCCCGCCGAAAGGGGCTGCTCGGCTCTGCGCGCCAATCGGCTCTCCCGGGTTCGCAGCTGCTTCTAATCGTTAGTGTCCGTCCGGCATCGAGCTTCTGCCTGGCCCGTTGCATTGTTAGCTGTGGCTAGAGCTGCTAGCCGGCTGGTGCAGTGGCTGGTGCGCTGTGCCGTGACGTCTACGATCGACCGGCCCGCAGTTCGTACATAAGGCGTGCATGCGAATCCGACGACGCGCCGCGATGCGATTCGCTCGCCGTGCGCGAACTAACGGTCCAAGACATTTAGTGAGCCTCGTGGCCTCTGAAACGTCGGGTCCATCCGTCTGACTGCAGCGAAACGTCCAAAGCGCACGTTCTAGAAGCCGTCTTCCAACAGGTTTTTATCCACACGTCCGGCAGTTGCGTGGCCGTTCATCCAGCCTTGCGGACGCTACTCTCGAGCTTGGCGGTCGTCCATCCGATCCCTCGGGATCAGCTAAGTTACAACTTAACTTAACTACCGGCGTCATGGAAGTTTAAGCTTATTTCAACGTATGCATTCATTGTCAGGCTGCACAAGTAACGTATCGCCACAATGCCAGATTAACGTATACGCGTAGACTGGCGTCATGGCACATGTACTATATAGTGCCCGGCCTCATCTAGCTTGAGCAGCATATATACGCTCACTAAATCACATAGTATACCGCATCGCCCTCCTCGGAGAACCTACAAAAACCACACCCGTCAGCATCCGTCTACCACTCGTAACGTAGGAAAAATCAAGGCGGGAGGGGAGGATTGTACTCACATAATCTTGTTCAGATCCTGCATCCGGTTTAGAATCGCCATCGCTTCCGCCCGACTGAACGCCCGTCCGCTGCCCACCTTCGCGTTCACGGCTGCGATCAACCCCTCCACGGGTGCCGCCTCCTCGACAAACAAGTCCGTGTGTATCAACGGGCCCAACGTCGTCTGGAACAATGCCAACCGCTCGTCCGTCACCACAATCGGTGTCGGCGCAACCGGCGCCGCGGAACTCGACCCCACAACCGTTGAAGACCCGCCCTGACTTTCGAGCAGTTGACTCGCCGACTGCGACGACGCCCATGAATCCTGCGACTCCGACTGCGTGGTCGCCGTTGCACGAGGCGGTCTCCCGCGTCGACCGCCGCCGCGAGAACTCGCCACAGCCGTCGCCTGCGTGTCTTCATCCTCCTCCATCTCGTCGTCCTCGTCCGCCGTCGCGGGGGCAGCGACACCAGCGCGCTGGCTCGTCCGCGTCGTCCGCGTCCGCGGTCCCGGCGGCGCGGCAGCGTTGAACTCCTCCTCCTCGTCATCGTCGTCTTCATCATCGGTATCCATCGTCTCCTCCAGCCGTCGCCGCTTCCGTCTCTCCGTCTCTACAATCTCCTTGAACAGCGCGTACCGCAGTATCTCCTCCGCTGCCTTCGCATCCTTCTCCTCCACCTTGCGCGACAGCCGCGCCTTCGCATGCGCCGTCGACAGTCGGATCAGCGTCTCCAGCGTCCGTGCTGTCATCGGCGACGTCTTGCGCTGGTTGCTCTCCACTTCGTCGTTGCGCAGCGCCGAGTACGTTGCCACGATATAGTTGCTCGCCCCGTTGGTCAGCACGGGCTGGATCCGCTGCTTCGCGTACTGAATGTACTTTTTCACAAATGGGATGGTGAGAATCTGCGTCTCCCGCGCCTTGCCCCGCTTCGTCTTCACCTTGGCGCCGCCGTGCAGCATGATGTTGAATTTCTCGTACACGGGCGTGGGCCCTTCGTCTGCGGTTTCCTCCGTTCCGACGCCGAGATGCTGCGTCTGTCCCTCCCGTACTGGCGCGCCTTCTTCCGTCCCGGGTTTGCGGTAGCGGTGCATGCGCAGCACGTGCTCGGATATGAACACGTCCCGCTGGTCTTCAATGTCGTCCGTGACGACGAAGAGGAGATCGAAACGCGAGAGGAGGGAGTCCGGGAGCGCGATGTTGCGGTGCGGGTCTTTATGCGGGTCGTATTGGCCGTATATCGGGTTGGCCGCCGCGATGACGCTGCACCGTGCGTTCAAGCTCGTGTGGATGCCGGCTTTGGCGATAGTGACGGTCTGCTGCTCCATGACTTCGTGGATGGCGACACGGTCAATGTCGCTCATCTTGTCGAATTCGTCAATGCATACTACCCCGCGGTCCGCCAGGACCATGGCGCCGGCTTCCAGACGCCTCTCTCCGGTCTCCTTGTCGGATGTCACCGCGGCTGTGAGACCGACGCCCGAGGAGCCTCTGCCAGTCGTTGCAATAGCGAGAGGCGCGGTGTTCAGCACGAACCGTAGAATTTGTGACTTTGCCGTCGACGGGTCGCCGACCATCAGGATGTTGATGTCCCTATATTTTCCATCAGCACAAACTGCTCAACGGATACGTGCAAAGTTATACACACCCTCGTAAATGCGTCCCGTTCTCCAGATTCTTCTCCATCCCGCCAAGCAACATCAGCAGCACCGCCTTCTTGATATAATCGTGCCCGTAAATACTAGGCGCAAGACTCTGACTCAGCAGCTCAAACACATTCTTCTTCTTCGCCAGCTCGTTGAAGTTGCGGATATCCGCCGTCGTAATCGTCGCCTGCGCGATCCCGCCGCCGGCCTTGGACGACAGCAGCACGACGTTATTCGCAATAATCAACGTACGGAACGTCGAGCTGCCGGTGGCTTGGTTCCTGTTGCCGAGCGAGCGATACACGCCCACGAGCTGGATGCGGTCGCCGGGCTTCACGCGGTCGACGAGGTCGTCGTCCAGGATGACGTCGACGGAACGGGGTAATTGGCCTGGCGGCGCGCGCTCCGGCATCTCCTGGATGGATATGGTCTGGTGGTCTTGGTAGACGCAGTAGCCGTATTCTGTTATCAGCGGGTTCCCTTCGTCGTCTTCGGTCGGGTAGACGTTTGACGTCGTCGGCGCGTTCGTGGTCATCGTTTGGTCGCGGTATTCGCGGGCGTGGAAGAGTTCCTTTTTCTCATTGTAGTGCACGCTTTTTTTGACCTTGGGGCGGACGAGGGAGCATTTTGTGACGATGCCTTCGAGGCAGATCATGCGGTTGAGGTGCGCGGAGCCCAGCGTTCGCGGGCTGACGGCGTGGTCGCCAAAGTTGCCGTTGAGGCCGACGTGGAAGTCCTATCATCATATAATACAACATCCCTGTTAGACGTGCCGTGTGATATATATTACCCCTCCGCGACGCGGGGCAGGTGGTATATGGAGGGGTGGATGGGTGGGTGGGGCGCACTGTATCCTGGTTGACATCGTGCTTGCCGGTCTCCGCCATAGATCTGGAGACTTCGGCGACAGCGCGCGTCAGCGGCTCAACATAGCCGAACGGGTTCTCGAGAATGCCCCTCGCGAGCTTGCTGTCCTGATTGCGGATATCGTCCAGGGAAATCTACCAGCATACACCATCTCACAAATCAGCGTGCCATCACCAAGTAACGTAACGTAACGTAACGGAGTTTCGATGGATCTGGTGATATAATCGGGGTGGGGATTCGATTCGTACGATCAGCCGCCGCTGGCCCCGGTTGAGCATCTCGCGCACGGCCTGCGTGTACTTTCGGTCCGCATTGCGGTTGCTGGCCGGCGGGTCGAGAAAGTCGGAGAACAGGCGCACGCGGTCCTCGATTTGCTGGTCGGGGATATTGGTCGTCGTTGCCGTCGCCATTGTGGGTAGCTAGCTGGGCGAGGGAGGGGTATCTTGATGTATGGGATATGGTGGAGTGAGGGGAGCTGCGGGTGAAGCTGTAGCTACTAAAATCGGATCGTGGAGCTAGCTGCGGCGCGTGGTTGGCCTGCCTGGCGCGTGTTTGCCCGCGTTTGGCGTTGCCGCAAACTGCCACGCGACGGCGTGTTGGCAGCTCTGCCTTCCATATAAATACCGCTGCCGCTCATGGAACCCTCATGATTATTCCTTACCCACTCATCCTCATCACCACTGGACATGGCACGATACAACCATCTGATCAATAGGCCCTCGCAACCATTCATTTACACTGATAACCATCGAATCAACATTCTATCATGAAATTATGAATCTGATATATATCCCAAGGAGCATGGCCCGTTAAGCCCTACTGGCTATTCACACCAGCTCATCGGTACCACTAACGCGTAGGTCGCAGAATGGCCATATCCTCCATACGAAACATCAACTGGCCATCTAGGACAAAATGCTCTCTAATAACTATATAACTGTCATCGTCCCTACAACATCGCCGCCATGAACGTTTCGTCATCTTCACAACACCGCCGACTAGTATCTATGTATCACCCGGCTGGTCTGTAAAAGGGACCCTTTGGATCACGACACGAAGTCCCCTCTCTCTGTATGATATAGTCTTACCTATAGTTCCAGAGAGCTCGTCGATGCTGAGGTGAACGACTAACACTCGCTGCATGACGAAACTCTTATTACAATAAACTTATGCTCACCGCTGCCGCCTACATGATACCATTTTGGAAGAAATTTGCCATTGTGAAACAACGGATCGCACGGAACAAAGAGCCATTCCTAGTGTGTTACGATGACAACTTGAACCAGATGGCTCACGTTACACAATAATCCGTTCTGAATCGAAGCATGCTCATTAACACGGCGATCGTCTTTCTACACATGCCACCCTCCATCAAATCGACTATGGATAATTGGCGGTAGATCCCCGAGACCAGGTAGATCCCTTAACTATGACATAATTCATATCAGCCGCTGGATACAAAGGCTACAGTCATCTATCATGATCACTATCCATAAACTGCAAAGGCTTTGATGATATATGTCTATCACTATGCAGCAACCGCTCCCTAAGGTTTGATAATGGAAATCCTTCCTGTCATGACTAGCCCTCTATAGAAGGAGCTCGAATTACCAAGGGCGATATGCGATGTTCTCAATTCCAAACTTCATGCAAATGCCAAACTATACACCAATAAAAAAACAATGACCCCACCAAATGACTGCACTCAAAAACTATCGGGACTCTACATCATGTTGCTATATTAGCCTCAAGATGGTCCACGACGAAGTCTGCATGTTGAAGCAATTTTGAAGTCTTGAGGAACTACTAGCCTCGAAGCCATATTCGACTATATCCATGCATCAGCAAACGCAGGAGGTAATAATTCCACTAGCATTGGAAAGGGCTCATGAATTACCGCTTCGTCGGAAAATCAGATGAGAAGGATTCAAATCATACACAACGCTCTGATCGTTAACAGCAAACTCGGGAGCTCCAACAGAGCGGCAGCAGCCCAGAAATACCGGGGTCATGGACATGATTTGCGATTGTCTTTTACATGTTTACTTCCTAATCTCCTCATGAATACTATGAGTACACCGACGGCTGTCATGGTTGCTTCACCACAGCTTCCTACGGCTGTCGGTTAGGACACAACATGACCGATACGTGCCGGCTCCCGGCCTCTCATGTGCTCTCTTTCAAAACACATCCCACAAAATTGAAGGGATCGATGGAAGTTTAAGACCGCGATCTCGCATATTCCATGTTTAGAAGCTTCAAATACACTATGGGGTGGGCGTCAGCTTACAATAGTTGATTACGACCCTCATTTCGTCATATGGCATTTCAACTAGCACCAGCTAATACCAGTGCGCGATATGCTGCTAGTCAACCTACCAAAATCATACACACGCGTATTTAACGTAGTGCCTTCCTAGTTGCTGAACGAGTGACCTCGATGCCACATCCAGGCAGGCCGCTACTACCCCCCAGAGACTACAGACGCAACGTTCGAAGATGTCTTTCCGTCAAGATGACTTCTCTGCCCCCAACTATGGCTATCTATACGGCGGTGATTGAATGCCTAGACTATCTTCCGACGGGTGAAGGCTGGTGCGGCAGCATTAAATCATGATATTATATATATAGTGGCGCTAAGTAGAGCGTCTGGACTGCAGGACGACGCTGCCGCACGTATCCATGGCGCGAAGTATGCGACAGAAATAGCTAAGAGCAACAATCAGTGAATATACTCTAGCATTAACATATGCTTATATATATATTGAAGCTATCTCAATTCAAGAGAGAATGATATCCTCGAGCCATGCGTGGCGACGACCGGCGGGACATGGGAAGTCCCATGATCGACTCATCCGAGCAGAAATTAGGGAAATATAAAATGATAAAACTTCTCGGAGAAATTTAAATATTCCTTTCACAACGTCGGAGTCACAGGCTTCTCGCAGCGATGTATCTCTATAGATTTAACTCACTACGCAGCAGCATCCCTCGATCGATGTTGACATATCATCATTACTATATATAACAACGCCATTCATCGATCATCAATTATGAATACATAGCCGCGTCATTTCACGTCAAACGGATGAATATGGAAGGAGGACCGATGATAAATTAGTTCGACATAGACGCGATCTACGTACGGTCTAATTCATGCATATCAATCACTCAAGGCAAGGACAAGGCATTGTTTTCAGATTTGCAGACCCCAAGTGCATGCTCGTACCGACTTCCATATCTTATCAATGGCGGTTCAACGTGTGGCACTATATTGGGTATGAGAAGCTAGACACAGCGGGGATCCGAGGCAGCAAATGCACTCAACTTGTCTGATGTGATCCTCTACGCCCTCACATTCCGGCGCTCATGCGTTGAACACGAGTCACCCACAGATATTGTATGACCGTACAGATCTTGACGCACATGCTTCCAATGTGGTTCTACTCTTTTGCTAGAATCTGGGGAAATGTGCAACCGGATCCTCGGTGCTTTGGGGGCACAGACCTCAGTGAATTTAAACTACTACCTTAATGAAGGCATAAAACGTCGAGGTTCTGGATGTGTCAAAATATATAACGGCATAGCGGAGACTAAGCGCTCAATGAGGTTCTCACGACACACCGAGGATCTTATAGAGAGATATGATGATCTCGAGAGGCCAAATTCTCATCCGGATGCGACCACGGGATTTGGAATCTGTTAGCCTGACAATGCACTTGATGCTTGTCAGCGCCGATTAAAAGTCAACTTTGGCTCTCCGTCCCAGGTCGTCTTGTCTTCCAACGATGTCTCAGGACCTTGCACTACGTTCTCAATTCCATATCCACACATGCACCGCAGTGGCTTTGGCTGATTGCGATCGGATGATCAGCCATATACAGAATCCAGAGAGAAGACATCCCTATGTTATGATTACTTTACTCAAATATCAGCTACTTGCTCGCTTGAGCTATGGTGAGACCTTCAGCGACCATAGATGAGGTCACAACGTAAGATACTCGAAACTCCCAAAGAACCACAAAGCTATGACTTACGTTCAAATCTAAGAGCAAATCTCTTCATATAACCTGGAGTTTTCCAGGAAGCAAGTATTCATGTATTGTATGACCATGTTCGAATAAAGTTGGAAACTATGAAAGCCTCCGAATATATAGCCTGGAATGATATATGGGTACGACGAGAAAACGCACAGTGATATACTCTAGATATCTAGATATCTGCTATTATACAAGTCGAGCCGCGCTATGCACCGCAACTCCGCTTTGGAGTTGTATTAAGAGCCGTGCATAGTAGTTGGTAGCTCCCCATAAAGGAGTACACGGGGTCGAGTGTTTCGAGATAGATCAAGGCTTAAGCGCTCACTTAATATAGTGCAGCTTAATACCACCGTTTCTTGACTTTGATATCCGCTCCGCTGGGGTGAAGAAGAAAGCGGTCACCAACTTCACCAATTTGTTATTTTAATAACAGTGGCCATTGCACATGAGTGCATTCACACGTTAGTTCACATGTTGAATGGGGGAGGATGCGTTCGAAGACGCCGATCAGAGTGATGTGGGATATAGACGATAGCGAGGACTACCACGGCACGGAGAGGACCGAATCCGAAGATGGATGGATTCTGGAGGTACATGAGAAACTAGAGAAAACTGTCCACCACACCCTTATGTTGTCTTGCGAAGGATTGGCAGTCTGGTCTATGAGACGAACCCTTACTATAATTCCGCGCACAAAATTCGTAGAACTAAGTTGTACTATTCTCTAGCGTGACAGCCTCTCTTACTATGTCTCTTCCGAGGCCAGCGAATCTCTCCTGTCTTAGCAATGTTACAGACGCGGCTTCATGCATCGAAGCGCGGATGCAAATTCTACCATGACTTGCCGCCAGCTACACCCTTCAATGCAGAACTATATAAGGCCGCAGACCTGAGGCTCGTTCAGGAAGTTCAAAGTAAGGTTTTACAAGTGTATGATCCATCCAAATTTGCACGCATGCATAGTCTTGGTGGAAACTAGTCTGCTGGCGAAGTAGAGTGTGTAATTAAGTACTGGTACGTAAATGTACATCTTTTCACAGTTGCATTGGAGATATAGCCTTTGGACTATGGTGCGAGGTTACTGGGCAGGGACCCACATCAAGTGGATCATAGTTATCACAAGTAGGCTGTCAACTGTGCGTTGACCCACCCGTCAGGAGGATCAACTTAAGCTAGCGGATGGTGACAATATGGTGCATATAAGGGGGGGAATCGAACGATATCCTAGCCTTCGGGGTATAGCATTCTACGTGTGACATTTTAAGACGTTAGCTGCATATATCCGCAATATCCCCTTATAGAAGTTTATCAGAAATAGTCGAAGGCATGGAGATACCGAACTGCGCGCAGTCCAGCTTTCTACAAGAAGACACATAGCTTCTATGGTTATCTTAATAAATGAGCACTGACAATAAAATGAGCTACGCTGGAATGTGTCGGCTGCAATTACCATGTTAGGTCGAAAATGAATATCTCGACAATCTCCGAGACATATCTAAACGTACCCCCGTGTAAATGTACTCTAAATAACACCAGAGAGAGTATACTCTCGAGCTTCCTGTATTATTATTGACCATATGTGTGAATGTTATAATAATAAGCTCTCTATAGGTACGAATTGCACTGTTGGGCCAATAGAATTTGCTGCCTGCGAGAGCGTGAACTCAGCTGTAACACGTCAGTTGGGACAGCCGCCGGCCCGGGTCCACTTGTACTTCTAGTCCCGCGAGAACCTAGAGCATAGAGAAATTAGGATGATAGAGTGGATATATATAAATTGCGACGGCAAACTTCCTTTCTGGCCTTGAGATCCTGTGGAATTTTCCTCACCGATCTTACAGTTAAAGCTCGGATCATTAATCCTCTTCCATATCTTCGTATTATAGCTCATAAGCTGAAACCTACACCTAATCGAGATGAACTTCGGAAAGTCACACATCCCGAATGAACCTGTTGTGGGAGATTGGGGGAGTGGTTTCGTCGTCTGTCTGAATGCCAATACGAATGCTTTTCTGACAACACCACTACAGCAGCCTGGAGCCCGGTATGCTCCATAGCTTTGATTTTTATTGCGACGATGCTCAAAATCCACATGACTGATGATTATTGCGTAACATCTTCTAGTGCATTTACGCCTGAAGCTTTTGCTACCACCCTCCACGAATTTCGCCGCACCTTAAACAATGCAGATTCAGAGGTGAGCAAAGTTTTCCATCCAGTGGATTTGCAGCAGGAGGTTGAGCAGTTAGTAAGTTAACCATCAATAACTCTGAAAATAGATTCGATATCATTCGGGCCCGGATGATAAGAGCGAGGTAGTGAAGCAATTGCAATCAGCTGTTGATAGTTTCATGGCGTAATATTAATGATCCTTCCTATTAGACCGTCAGTTCCACGTACTAGCCTATGACTAATATGTATGTCTATTGGCTAGATTACTTCCTCCACATCTCGCCGCAAACCCTGTAGCTCTACAAGAGATTCCAGTCGGCAACATTCCCACATCCGGGTCAAACCTTGACAGCCTCGAGATTTTGCGTTCTGGCAGGTCCGACTCGCCCAGACTACATAGACCCGAACGTCTAAGCCTTGTGCTTCCTGGAGAGCGACCGTACAGTGCTATTGGAACCGCCACGCCAGCGGCGACGCCATACGCAGATGAAATTTACTCCCCCAGTACGCCGGGGATGTATACACCTGCTAGCACAACGATGATGAGCGGAGAATTGACGCCTATGGGGGCTCAGTATACACCCGGGACGGAAGCGTTTGATTTTGGAGATGACTAATGCGAGGGTTAGAAGAGTATATTCATAGAATGTTCCAATTGATAGTTGGTCACTCAAGTTGATAATTCTGCTACAAGCAGCGGGGAAAAGACTGATCCATTGGGGTGTATATGTTCTTGTACTTTATTTTTATCACGGTGCCCAACGATCGCTGGCATGGCATGTTGCTGATTCCCGTCCATAATCAAGTTGACCATTGCTCGATCGCGCGAGGGCACGTGTGGAATTTTGGCGATAATAGTTCCCTCGTTCCGGAAGTCGAATTCGTATTCATTTTCACGTTTCCACCTTTCGAGCAAGTCGCGTGTGGACACAAACTAAGCAAGCTAGGGGTTTTAGCGCCTGCGCTTGGCTACATTAAAAGTCGCCGCGTGTTGCATTTTACAAATATGTCGTCGACGCAATGCAGTGAGGGGTATAGGTATACAATCCAATTTGGGATCGAGACGAGAGCATGAGTTTGGGCTGATTTCCGAATTCGGCCCGAAAACAACAAGGAGGAGGGTTAGATGCATATGCACCATGTGGCGTATCAAATTTCCTGAGTCATCATACTCTCAGTTGGGATTCTTCAGGAAGTCGGGAGGGGCATCGCGCTCGAGACCTTCCGTGAACCCAGCCGACATGGGCGGCCCTAGCCGAAAGTGCGGGGCGTGGGGCCCGTTGATTACAAATTGCATAGCCTAAATAGCGTCGCCGATGAATGATGTCAAGATATAACACGAGCGCCCCAGCCTTCGACAAGCCAACTGGTTCACAATCGTCTAGACAGGAACCTTGAAAATTCAGATATCGTGTCCTGGTAACTGTTCGTACGCGTCCATACCTCGCTACCTAGGCATAATACAAAGCGTCAAATCGACTTTGGAATCTACAATGGCGCCTCTCAACGTCGGTCTTATTGGCTACGGCGTCGCGACTCAACGCTTCCATTTGCCGTTCATCCTGCCGAACCCGGACTTGAACGTTTACGCGTTCCTACAGCGCGCAGAGGCTCCGCCACCTGGTTCTTCAGTTGAGAAAGGGAAATATTGCACAGTCGACTACCCTAAAGCGAAGCATTATCGAACTTCTGAAGATTTCTTCGCGGATGCGAGCATTGACCTAGTGATTGTCTGCACTGGGCATGATACCCATACTGAGTTCGCTGAAAAAGCGCTTCTCGCCGGCAAGCATGGTATGATATTGAAAGATTTTGAAGAATTTCAAAGCTAAATGCAAGAAGGAGAGCTGATTTATGGTTTATTGTGATAGTTGTGGTGGAGAAGCCCTTCACACCTTCTGCGGCAGAAGCTGATCATTTGATTGCACTCGCTAAGGAAAAGGGAAAACTTCTGACCGTCTTTCAAAGTAAGCTTGCGCTTGCCGGACACCATCAAACGATTGAAACCCTTCGGGCACTAAATATTCGTTCAATTGTGCATCAACAGATCGAAGATATGACTCGGGTTTCAGAACTTTATACGGTCTCACCCAGAAAGGCGTGTTTGGACAACTCACAGATGTCACAATTCATTATGACGTGGACTTCCCAGCCTGGATAGCCAATTGGAAAGGTGGCGAGTACAAGCCCGGCGACGGCATCATGTTTGGTTTGGGATCCCATAGCGTAGATCAGGCCCTTCTCCTGATTGGTGCAACGCCAACCTCCGTGACTGGATTCAACCGGACTCTTCGAGATTCTGATAGCGAGGTTGAGGATACTTTTATCATAATATTGCAATTCGGCGGAGAGTTGAAGAAGCTCCTAGCTACTATCAGGACAACTCCAGTCACTCCCATGGAGCATCCGTTAAAATACCTCGTCAGAGGCTATGATGGCAGCTTCATCAAGGTATGAATGTCACTTTCTATATCCTGTCGCCTTCTCAATATTACGTGAATTTCAGGATACTATTATTGACGGACTATCTATCTTATCCGTTCTATAGTTCGGCGAAGATAATCAAGAACCTCAGATAATAGCAGGGATGCAGAGCACAGACGAGGGATTTGGCGTGGAAGACCCGGTTCTACATGGCAAGCTTGTCACAAAAACTCAAGTAGACCAGTGTCAGACCTTTGACAGCCAGACGGGCAGATATGTTGGGATTTATCCGAGTCTTGTCGGTAGCCATCGGAAGTACTACGAGGATGTTGTGGAGGCTATCAAGACTGGGAAGGAGCCACCCGTCAAAGCGCAGCAAAGTAGAGATGGCATTCGGGTTATCGAATTGGCGCGACAGTCAGCTCAGGAGGGTCGTACAATTCCGTGGAGCTGAGCTTCAGTTACACATTGGGACATATTAGATTTCCCCTCTCCTTAATACGACTCACATGTCATGGGGCTAGCGAGAGAGCACTGCTATATACTCTGTTCCAATGAGCTCGATGTACTATTTGATGTTTAAGTACAGAATACAGTAATTAAGTACTTAGCTGAATAACAAATAATGCATTATTTACACCAGTTAAGCTTGCGGCGGTCATTTTGGAGCGCAGTAGCATTTCCCCTGAGGCTTGCAGATGCCTGCTACCTTGTTGCCGTCACATCCACCAGACCCCCTCCAGTTCAAGTTGCCGTTCCGGTTGCAAGAGAATAATCCCTCACATTTCCTTTCGTTGAGGCCGCCGCATTCGGAAGAACTGAATTTCCACCTACATTCAGGGAAAGAGGGGAGCGGAATCATGGCATCTTTGGCTTCATTGGCGGACACCGGTGCAGCGTGCTCTGCGGTCACAGCCAATTTGTCCTGCGCAATACACTTGCAGTTTGCCCTTCTGCAATGCTCTTCGACCTTCGAGGCACTACATCCACCCCGACCTTGCCTCCAAAACAAAGTACGTGTTTTTTTATCGCAGGCCGCCGCACTCGCACATTGCTTGTAGTCCAGGCCGCCGCATTCGCCAGTCCTGAATCCTCTATCGAAACATTCGGGGTAATAGAAGATCGAAGCCATGGCCTCTTTGGCTTCATTGGCGGACCTCGGTGCAGCGCGCACTGCGGTCACAGCCACTTTGTCCTGCGCAATACACTTGCAGTTTGCGCCTCCACACTTTTCTCCAACCTTTGAGGCTTTACATCCACCCCAATCCCTCCACACCAACTTACGCGATCTTCTGTCGCAGAAGGCTGCTCTGTCACATTCTTTGTAGTTGAGGCCGCCGCATTCGCGAGTGCTCCAATTTTTGTTGAAACATTCGGGGTAATAGAAGATCGGAGGCATGGCCTCTTTGGCTTCATTGACGGATGACGGCGCAGCGTGCACTGCTGTTATAGCGAATGCCACGAAGGCAACAGACGTAAATTTCGGCAGCATTGTATCCAAATTCTGCATTGCACGCCAGTGTCAATAGAGAATCTGATCCACCGGCCGAGTTGAGGCAGTAGACTAGAATGAATCTGAACTTATCCTTCGAAGCTGAACTATCTAGTCTCTGATTGCTTTGCGTATGAGAGTACAGGAGGCTAGTACGTACCGTAGTGAGAACGCTGAATATCAGAAAGGTCATAAAATATATCTGGAGGAAAACCTACTCTCGCAGGACTGTGGGAAATTTAGCCAAAGTGAAGAACCCTTGCGCCTGATATCCGAGAAAGATGTGATATGCTTATTGGAAATGGCAGCTTTTATAGACTTCACTTACCTCCAGAAGTCTAATACTGTGGGGATTGTTTCTCATGCTCCAGAAGCTCTCCGACGCTTGGGTGGAGGGATAAGAGGAAGGTGAGTTCTCCTTATTACTGAATACGAGAAAAGCTACTTAGACTTCTAACATACCGCCTCCTGCTCACTGCCTACTATATGGACCCATCTATTACCAACAGCATGCACCCAGTCTCGCTCGATGAAGTTTCTCAAGCAATCAAGATGAGTGGTGAAACTCTGTCGCACTTGGTCCGTAATCTAAAGGATCTGATAATGCCGTGTTGATGACCTGGGCAGGTGCTAGCACGCTACGTATTGTATACGAGCGCCAAGCGCTAGTATACCTATATACCGAGTATCCTAGTATTTCAAGCGTATCATTAATCTGGCTGAATACATCTTGAGCAGAATTATAACTACCTACCAAGAAAGCTTCAGGTCTGCCAATGTTCGTTGCTAGTCAGCGAGGAGAACTAGGATCAGGATCGGCATGTAGACGGCATAGTTCCCCAATTTGTTCCTCCAGGTCGCATAGCTAGGTATTTACCGACAAGAACCTGGTGCTAGCATTGCTAAAGCTGCCTAAGCGATGAACTGAACGAATTTGACATGGATGGGATTGGTCCAACGTTTTACGTATCGATAAAGTCGCCAAGTTCCCCAGGATTCGAAGCTCAAGGTTGATCACACAAGCGGAAGGCCCTAAGATTACTGGAGGTCTCAGTTCATGATTTCCCAGACCCTTAAGAATGGTATGAAGAACGTTACTGTATTTGGAATCTCATGTCAACTTATCTCGTATAGAAGTGGTCCGACATATCGTTTATCCAAAATCAAATTCGGCTATGCTCGGCAGCCTCCATGATGAAGGTGACGTTGAGGACGTTGCTCCCTTCGATTTCGGGAAAACGTTCCGAAAGACGTATATTCAAGGACCACCCGATTAGTACCCTATACAAATTAGCTCGCATCTCCAATACTGCACGAAAATTGCCAACCTTGAAAGATTTATCCGCCCACATGACCATCCAAACCTTCATCAGGCAGCAGCCAAGGAAACTAAACACAGGGATTGGGAGTATATCTATATGGCAAAGTGTTCATCAACCCACATTGCAAATTCATCGCGGCGCTAGAAAATCGGAAGAAAACACTTAAGATGCTCATGGAAGGGGAGGCATCCGATCGTGTCGTGGTCCTGTTATACCCCAAGCATTATTTCAATCATAACTAGTCAAGTAAAGCAGACGTCCTGGAATATGAGCACCGGTATCTAATAGCGAACGAAATTTACCACAAGTTCATCGAATCTAAAGCTACAATCCTCGGGTATCTATAGCTGCTCGAACGACAACATAACGTAAAATATCTAGACGACGTGCATAGTCCTGTCTCGTAAAACAAACTGCGACAGCGAAGCAGCGTGTCGACTTCGCCGGTTTAAACCGGCACTGACTCGCGAGACATTTTAAGCTTAGGCATCAACCGTATTACGAGTCATGACCCCGAATATCAGCTTCCATGCATGAGTCGTACCTGCATTGTTATTCTGTTCGCTTATATTCCCGTACCTATAGTAACTCGTAGAACTCTCCATATGAGGGCCATGGGCAATTGAGGCAGTGTTCTGGGCGTATGCACCAGCGTGCTGAATAGGTTTCCAGTATCAGCAAGTGCCGAAAGGAATACGGGGCCGAGAAACAACTAACATTGGCAGTGGTAAACCCGATTCGCTAACTCAAAATCGCAAATGAGGTTGATAAATTTTATCATAAGAATCTAGGGAAACCTAAGCAACATACCCCAGAAATTGCGAGAAAGAGCCAAACTATTCGAGCCCAGACCGATACCTCAACATGAGAGCCAAATTTTTCTCAGGTTGACAGGATCTATTTGCTTCGAGTAGGACGATATGGAGATCAGAGTCATCAAAAAAATACGGCCGCCGCAGGCAAAAGGCGGTCAGGCTGGTTTACGAGACAAACGTTAACTACTTAGCTTACCTAACAGATAGGTACTATTTTGAAGGAGTGAGACGAAAGCTATATGCGTCTTACATACAAAAGGGATAGAAAGAATATAAATGGTCATAAGTACTCAAGTATTGACTACTTCTGAGCAAGCCGAAACCACCATAAAAACAATCAGCCTAAGCTCCCATCTCCATTCTGCAACCATCCAGACTGCCATGAATATCGACCGCTTCCTATAACGTATAACATAGATAACCAATTGTTAAAGTCTACAATGGCGGACAATCGTGTTCAAAAGAAGTATATTCCATTTGATACAGTACATTGTAAAGGATGTATAAACGGTGGTCATATTGAGGATCTAAGACCTCTTTGGTCGTGTAAATACGCTATTGAAGTGTTTTCAGGAATATTGTTGATGGAGACTTCCCGCTTGGGGAATTATTTGATGATGGGCTTTGGTGTAAGATAGGAAATATGACATTGCGAGTTAGTTAACAACTGACTGTGTTGTATTTTTATACAAGACGTAGTCTCGGGGGGGGGGGGGGGGGGGGGGGGGGGGGGGCTATAAGACGGCTGTTGATAGGGATCTTACGCGTAGAAGCATGTTGATAGAAATTTGTTGCCTAAGAGCATTATCGATGGGGAATTTTGTGTACGCGGAACGTTGAAGATAGAATGAGAACTGCAGTGTTTTCCGCGAAGACAGCCTCTCCTAAATTTTGGCCTGGTAGCTAAGCCAGGCTCTTTCCTTCAACTTTATTAGAACGTCCCTCTGACTTTTGTTACTTCCCCTCTTTCTCCCTAAGAGTCCCGCATCCTTGCAAGTCTGGTTTGGGGTGGTTGGCTCAGCTTTTCATCCGATGTATCCAGGCCATTCGGAATGCCACCAAACTCTTCGAACTAACAACGGTTATATAAATTACCACGTTTTAGGCACAGACCCTGGCACTTCATTCTAGATTATACCAAGATCCTTTGTAGGTCGGTCCCGGGGCCTTTCGTAGTTATAGGGCGTTTGTTAGATGCAATGCATATGCGCATGGATCAATGGGCAGCTGCAGACTCGATCTGTGTAACATATAGCCTAGCGCAGCCACAAGCCACTATTATAGCTATATAATACGTGCTTGACAGATTGCCCCTCTCCCGCGGATCCCGCAGCGCCCGCAATCCCGGCGTACGATAACGGAGCTTTGCGGGCTGGCTATATCCATTCTGAGTAATTTATAGCGAGGATACCGGCCCCTGACTTGTATCTATCCACATGCACACGCACATTCCTGCATGAAATGCCTTTTAAATTGTAAATCCCATGTCATAGTCAGAAATTCCATCTGAACGCCTGGCTTCTGTGAACTGATGAGTAACATGAATATATATGTGTAACTATAACCAAATTCTTGAGAGCACCATGGCCCAGCCTTACTCAATTAATTCCCGCTGTTTGGCGGAATTGGGTCATGGCGGAATTGCATGAAAAGCCGCACTGCCATTTTACAATTTCGGCAAGAGTGACATCGATTTTCGATTTTCGATGGGTTGGGTAAGCACTTGGCTGGTGAAGGCGTCGGATGGTGGTATTTTCACTGAATGGGCTCGGATAGACTTCATGGACCTCATGAACCTCACAGATTTCTAACATAAAGGTAGCTGAGATGCCGGACATTGTGATTTTTACTCCCATAGCTCCGCAGACAACAAAGATACCTCTTGATATGCGATGGAATTGATGAGTCCCTTTAATCTATAATTTTGTTTATTTGCCATTTTTTTCCAAGCCATATATTTCTTATTCTCTTATTTGATTTATTTATTTATTTATTCAATTGTGCGCGAGAGCATATTTATCAAGATGCACAGAAATATAACGGTGTGGTTACTTGTAGCCGCGCAGTTCGCATCAGCATTATACGTGCCATTGGTCGATACAACATCCATCTCTTTATTCTCCGCGTCCTACACTGCTCTTGCGAGTACCTCTGTGACTAGCGGTAACGATACCCATGCAGAGCCCACGTCTACGCATGTCACCCCAGGCCCATCCAATTTCTACACGGCATGCGCTGTGATCAGCAGTAAATATGCTAGTGTTTTATCTAGCTATGAGCGTGCTGCAGCAACGAACACGGCTGAGCCACCACCCAACTCTGTGCCCGTGCGGCCCGGCGAGGCATGGGACTGTTTGTACTCGGTCCCGCTGGATGTTGAAATGACGCTGGAGTTCATTCGCGGACTGACAAGGTACCTACAATTTCAATCCACGCTCAAATATCTTGCCAACCCACCGGCCGGGTCACTACAGGACCCTGTCGATATCATGGGGTCCCTTGAACAATTGGCCGACCAAGTGAGGAGTGGGCAGATGGCTCACCATATTTTATTCGAAGAAGCGGTTATAAAACTACTGCAGCGCTGTCATGACGGCCACCTAGCGGTTGCCTGGAACTCTGCTCGCTTAATCAGCTTTCAGGGCCCTTTCCCGCTTGTATCTCTCAGTGACGATGGCATCTCGAAACCGAAGGCATACGTCGTTCGAGGCGATTTACAAGAAAATGGCTTTGACAATAGCTCGTATATCACCCGCATTGATGGGCAAGAGGTCGAGGCTTACCTTGCCGAATTCACGAACTATGGTGGATCGCAGTCACCGGATGCACGGTACAACGAGGTCTTCGCGAGGTTCGAAGTCGAACCGCCGTATCCTGGCACTTTCTACAGTCTGTACGGCCGGTATCCGGGCAAGAACTCGATATCCATTACCTTTTCCAACTTATCGACGTATGAGTATAACTACGGGGCGATTGCGTCGTGGGATGCTACACTTAATTGGACGGGAATCAACAACGGGCCTGACTTTTACCGGAAAGTTATCTTTAACCAAGATTTCCTCGATTCCCGCTCCAATAGCTCAGAAATATTGCCCACAGCTACCACCAGCCTGTCATCTTCTTCTACTACTGGAGTCTCATTAGAGACCGGAATGCCGCCGCTGGTGATCTTTAACAAGCCGTTCATGCGGATTGAGGTTCCCGCGTATGTGCAGGACTTCAACGCGATTTTGGGGGGGTACTTTCTTAATGATACGCTCCGGACAGCGGTGCTTGACATCTCGAGCTTCGCAGCTCAGGACCTCAGTGCTCCTCATCAGCATCTTGGTTTCCAAGCCGCGCTGCGTGAGTTCCTCGCAGAAGCACGGCGACAACAGTCACAGAAGCTTATCATCGACGTCCGTGGCAATGGTGGAGGGCTAGTCAATAATGGTTTCGAACTATACAAACAGCTGTTCCCTGCTGCAAACGCGTACTCATATTTCCGCTTGCGGTCGCACCCAGCGGCGCAAATCTATGCCACGACAGCAGAGATGGTGACCACCGACGAGAGTTTGGCAACATTCATCCGACTTTCCAGATCTACCAATCTTACTGAGGAGCAGGTCGTGGAGAGTGGTCTCGATGTACTTACCTACAACGCCTTGACCAACAGCTTGGCAGGCGGGTTCAATCGGCAGGTGGTGCTCGACCTGCGCGGGAACAAGCCCCGAGATCTTGCGACTTTTATCGGGCCGTATACCGTCCCTTCCGTTAACGACACCGTGTCACTCGTCGTTGAAAACAATTTGAATTTAATGGATGGGGAAGCTGAGATTACAGGATTCGGCAGCCTTGCAAACCTCACATCATCCCCACAACCATTCCGCAAGGAAGATATACTCTTGATTTCAGACGGTGTCTGTGCGTCTACTTGTACCATATTCGCCGAACTTCTCAAACGGGAGCAAGCCCATATCTCCACCGTTGTGATGGGCAGTCGTCCTAATGACGCTCCCTCACCGCACGTCGGCGGCACGCACGGCAGCCGTGCCTTCAAATTTTCTGACTTGCTCCAGGGCACATTCCTGGCGGTAAACATCTTGTTCTCAAACTCATCGCAGCAGGAGCAACAAAATATTACCGACACCATACTACCTTCAATCTTACCATTCAAGCTTGTCGACGGGAATGTCAATACTCTCGACGCGATCCGGCCAGAAGATAAGACGCAAACGCCGCTGCAGTTTAAGTTGGAGCCCGCAGATTGTCGGCTGTATAACACGCCTGATAGCCAGAATGCGATCTTCCTGTGGAGGAACCTAGCCGAGTTGAAGTGGGGGACAAAGTCGAACATTACCCGCTGTGCAGTCGGCGGGTTTCAGGGTAGTCGTGAGGCGCTGCCGGGCAATCGTACCAACGAGAACGAGCCTCAGAATAGCGGCGACTATAGTGGTAAGCCTTACCACGGAAATACAGAGCAATGCAATCCACATCCGCCAAACAACAAGTGCGATATCACTACCTCTTGTATAACCGAGTCATCAGGGGGAAGTTATTGTGCATGCCGGTGAGTACCCTAAATAGACCACTTGCATTCACGAATGATCTAACACATTGCGCTAGAGCCGGATACAAAGCGGACGCTAGGGATAATGATATCACGGTCCAGCACCGTGCTTATATCTCTGTAGGGGAATATAGGGTGTTCGTGAAGCCTGGAATAAAGTGCGATACACCCTGCAAATTAGGCTCACCTGTGTCTAATAGCTGTGGAGAGGTGGCGGTCAGTAAAATAAGCCTTCAGAATTCTGGTATAAAATATAAGCTGACGATGCGAGATCAGGTTCTGTAAAATTGACTACCGCGGTAAGAACGAAGTTTAAAACTGAAACTTACTGGTCAGTTATAGCGTTGCAGTTCAGAGTTAGGCTGGAGCATTATACGGCTATAATTGAGGGAACTGGACTCTTATAAATTCAGCGATCCCTCACACACAATTTCGGGACCATATTTGAAAAAGAATGTGGTGTATATACGCGTGAGACTTGCTTTGTCCATTGAAGGGCACTGAATATCTGACTTGGGTAAGTAAGCGAGGAACTAAGCATTTCAGTTGCATGGAGCCATGGTTGATCAAGAAAGCTCTGGGCTGTGTTGAGGAAGTTGCTACAAGATATATTGAAGCTCCCTGGCACCGCGGATGTCCTTGTTGTCTCAGCCATGCCATGTGTGTTGTGTTGTATTTTGTATTCACTTTTGTATATACATATTCTTCTATACAAGTCACCCTTTATATGCCATTCTGCAGGGCGTAGAACGTAAAGAAAGCAATAAACCAAGTAGTAGCAACGGGAGAAAGCTTCGAAAGAAAATGCGTTGATATCCAAAGCTAGGTTGGGGAAGCAAGGGTTAGGTTAGTTAGGTATTTGCAATGAGAAAGGGCTCGTTGAGTTGCAGTTGGAAGCGAAGCGAGACCAGGGCGATGTTGAAGCCGGATTCCTTCAGGCCTTTCACGAACCGCACTCGAGTACTCCAGAATTAGAATTTCAGAAAAACCGAGGACTCAACCTTGCTGAAATGATTACGTATAACGGCGCTGGCGCCCTTCAATTTCCTGACGAAGAATTTTCAGTTGACACAAGAAATCAGCAGCTTCTAATTGTCTCAAGCGAGTCGTCGGGCTAGGGATGGCAGTCTAGACAAAGCGTCTAGTTAATAATCTGTATATATAGTCAACTCTACGATAAACGGAGAGAACGTGAAATTGAAAGCGATCTTTTTAAAGCTTTTCAAATCTTTTTCGCCGTCCTGAACAATAGGCGAGGCTATGCTCTGACGAGTAGCTCGTGAATCAAGGGAGATGTATCGTGTGTCTAAGGTAGTTCTGCAGGCGGTTGATTACTCTTATTCCTCGCATCGCCCAACTCTGCCGGGTCTCTCTCTCCACTCATTTCAGCAGGAACTTCACGACTATCACCAGTCAATTCCTTTGGATAACCCTTTGCATCGCCTGATGCTCCAAGCTCTGGCAAACCACCCTCAGACGCTAATACTGCTCCATCGGTATCGTCCGGACGGTTTTTATATCTATAGAAAGTAAAACCCAGTACACCTATTATCACCAACCCACCAATAGCAGATCCTGCTCCAATGGCCGCTTTAGCACCCACTCCTAAACCCTTATCACCAGATTGTTCCGTCTCTGGCGCAAGAGTGTTGGTCGACGTACCAGGCCCGACAGCGTTCGCCGGCCTCGTGTGATTGCCTACGCACTGATATGTTCCTGTCGTCTTCGGCAATATGTTTTCATCAAACCACGAGCAATCAAAAGAAGGAATCCCAGAAAGCGTAAAGTTCCCGCCGATATATTCAAGTTGGATCAAGTTGATATTCGCGAAAGGCCCATCGAACACTAGCGATCCCTCTACTCTTCGTAATGCGTTGAGCTGCAGCGCGGTCAGATATTCATTACCCGCAAAATTGAGCCCGCCGACAGTAGTGAGTTCGGGAAGTGAAACATTGGTAAGGGCTAGGTTGTTGGAGACCTGAAAAGTGCCGTTGACAGACTCTAAAGAAGGCAGGGATAAAACTGGAAAAAATGATTCCCGTAATGTAAAGCTGCCATTGACATCTTTCAGGGCAGAGAGCTCCAAGGCAACAATGTCTCTCAATATGATCCCTGGGTCTGTTAAGGAGAGCCTTCGAACGCCAAATGGCTCGAGCTGCGATACCACCCCAACGGTCTCCAAGTTCGAAAAGTTTGCGGATGTAGTGCGGCCGTTCTCATAAATCTCCACCTGGTATATGTGCCTTGTCTGTATCTCAACCGTTTCTAATTTTGGATTTCGGCGGATTAATACTCCGCCTGCGAGCTGCAACTCCGGTAGCAGTACTCCTTGAAGACCTGTGTTATCCTCGACAACAATTGATGCTTGTACCAACTGCAGTGATGATTCGAACTCCATGAAGGCATTATCGCTAACAGTTACGCCCCTGAGTGCTTGTTTTACCGGTAATTTCATGTCGAGAGTCCCTATGTCAACAAGCCTTATGGTTCCGTTGACTGTAACATTTCCCCCGAAATCCAACCTGGCGCCACTACCGATTGAGTCTATCCGAAGCCCTCCTACATATTCAAGGTTCTTCAAGCTCACAGACGCTGTTACTCCGGGTACCCTGTCTGATCCGACAACTCCGATGTTAAGGCGCCCAGTTATATTTCTGAGGGTCTCGCTTTCCACTTTCAGAAGTCCCTCTGAAAAGTTGCCATTTATTTCCACGTCGATATCGCCAATCACAGTCTCAAGCCCGTTCAGATCTGTAACTGCCAAGTCCAGAAAGTTCAGGTCTGTGTTGAGAACTTGACAGGTCGCAACAAGTGCGATGTCGGTGGTTGCGGTGATATAATATGTAGAACTAGGGGCGTTGCAAGCATTTTCTACACTCTCCGGAACTCGTTAGACGAAAAGGTTGAGGTTAATGGATAAGTAACTCATTAGACTTGATATCGAACTTACGCCCAAAAACGAGACCGCTAGTGAGCGGTATTAGCAATAGTATCGACTTGAAGAAGTCTGGTAAGGCCATGAGAATGCTCTGGTGGTTTCGAGATTGGCAGGGACAATACTTGAGTGACACAAGCAGAGTATTGTATCCAGCACAAACGATGCTATCCCTGAGAGAATTCCGAAGGTATAAGTATTCAAATATGTATCACCGGCCTTAAATTGCGATAGTTCAGCCTCCATTCGCCAAGGGCTTATTCACACTTGGCGGCTTCTTCGATGACCAACTTATTGTTCAAACTGTGAGACGAGGCTGCCACTTTACAAAATCCTCCATGGTATCCACAAAACAAGATTTGAATCGCATGGCGAGTGGGCGGGGTTTGTTTCTTGCATACGAACGCAGAAACAAGGGTTCAATCGGCAGGTGTTATCTGCTGAGCGAGCTAGCTCCTTGGGCCGACTATTCCTAGTATATCGCAGGCAATATAATATGACTGATGGCGACAATATTTTAAATATGTGCGGTAAGAATGGTATCTGCTGCGATTGAATCTCATGCAGGCGCTGAAACGGTCGCGCTCCCGCGGTCCACGAATTCGGCGAATCTTGTCCTAGATGTCCCCACCTATAGCTCTGGTCTAACTTGGAACCGGTACAAGCTCTAGTATACAGCTCAGCTGCTATTTCAATATCGTTATCGGTATCTGTTTGTACAATGTAAATAGGCGGGGGGCTAGTAGATAAATTATACTAATTTGTAGGTATAGACTCGGATGAAGGTAGTATTATATGAGATATATGAATATATAGAATATTATATTTGTTTTATAAATTGTTTATTGAGAATTTAATTAGTGCTACTAGATGAATTGGTTCTGCTGGTGTGAGATTTGCGTTCTTGTTAATCTTCTTCTATACTGATGTTGTGATGACGTTTAAGCTGGCGGGAGTACCCTATTCATATCCGTCTATAAAGAGACTCGGACAATACTTCTGCGTTTATATAAATTAATTCAAGGGATGATACTAGTGATGATGATGAGGAGGAGGAGGGTAAGTGAGTACTTATTGACATAGAATTCAATCATTGAACAATACGAGTAAGCAAGTACCTGCCATCAAGACGTAAGTAAGTAAACATTTACTGAAGTAGCAACATGCGGCTCTTGAATCCAAACGGATAACGTCAGCTTTCAGTGGTGTAGAGGCTGGGGACTAGCTGGATCTACGAATAACAAACACAAAACATAACACCATTGACAAAAAAAAACTTCATAATTTAACTCCACTGCCAGGAAGATCAAAAAAACTCCTTCGCCATTCTCGTCCTTCTTCATCGTGAATGCCATTCGATTTGGACGCGCCGACTGCCCGTCCAATCTACGCACCCGACAACCTCTACGCAGCATTATCCCACTATCTCCTGCACCGCTATCAAGGGGGTGCTGGTATGTATTGCCTCCATAATCTTTGAATGCTTGTAAACGCTAACTCAGAATACCAGGTGATCACGCGCAAATGTCTTGCCTCACGTCCCCGCAGCTGCGCAAACCACCGCACTTCCATCACTTGACACTATCTTAGTTTACGCGCCGTTGCAATGAGTTCGTAACAAAGTTTCTCCAAGTGTGCATTATACCCCCCATTTTACGTGAAACCCTGGCCTGACATATTACAGCTCTATAGCAGTTGACAAAGCTCTGAATCCTCAAAGGACACTGATAGACATGGCGACTGGCGGGAGTCACCACCAACCCATCGCGTCACAACTTGCAGCTCCAGTCCCCGGCATACACCGAAACGGGGGTACGACAAAGCCATCAAGGCGTTCCTTACGACTTCCGCCAATATACCTGTTGGAATGGGACAATTTCGAATCCCAAACGATCGAATTTATGCGAGGCCTCAAAGATCCAATCAGGAATGCGGTTTCCGGAACGATCGAGGACTTCACCGTTCCACGCATCGATGTTCCTCAATACTACCTTGTGGACAAGGAACATAGTATAAAAGGCAAAATCTCAAATTTAATTGTAGGACCTTCGAGCAGTATCGTGATAGCTGCGAAAGAGCCTCCAGACGCCTCGATGGATTTCACTTCTCTCTGCTTCGGCGGTTTCAAATACTTGAGCGAGGAGGGACGTTTCTTCCCGTCAGACAAGCCCAAAACATGTGGTTACTGTTAGGGAATCGCCGAATGGTTCTATTCGATTGCGAGCTGTCGTTGAGATAAAGACATTCTGGGCTTGTGATTTAACAAAAATGCCTATCGCTGGAAATATCGAAGAAAAGTTGTTGCTGGCAGACAGTATTGGTATGTGGTGTGCAGTCGCGATTTTGGAAAAGAGTGGATACGAGCTAACATATATCCTCCAAAGGCCAGCCTAGGCAACTACATGAATTTGAATCATCGGAGATATGGCGTGTTCTCCACTTATCAAGCAACTATATTTGTCAAGAGAACATATCTTACAGGATTCGCTGTAACCCGCGCCATCCACCATGGGGCACAGTGTCCTTCTTGAAGAGAATTTTTTCGTTGGGTCCCTGTGCAGGTGGTGACTTCCAACTGTTTTCAGCCTTTCAGCAGTGAAATGGAATGAGAATGTTGAATGGTCTATATATTACTATCAAAACTAGAACTAGGGACACTAGCTAGGAGCATCTAGTATCGGATTGCCGACATGCGCTGGCTGGACGCAAATGGGATGCTTTAGGGAGATGCTGTCGCCTAGAAGGAAGACGGCTTATTTGGTGGGAAGATTCGCCTTCTGTATACATGCGCAGTCGGTGAGAGAAGGGTTTCGAGTCTAAGTTTGTTATTAAGTAGTCACTCTTTATCAATATGAAGAAAGCGAGACCACTAAGGTCTAATCGCTTTGTTTAAACCCCCCCCTCCAAAATTCAATATCAAAAGGGGCCCTCCAGTTCCCTCAATTTTCTTTTAAATTTACGAATACACACTCGCAAGCTGTTTCGTAGATTGGGAGCTGGAGCCGCAAGACAACATACAAGGGACATTTTATGGACATAAAAGATAGGCATGGGAAATTCAATAGGATCTTCTAGACCATTTAATGCAAAAGATGAGCTTTAGAATGAGACAATACGGCTTTAGAATGAGACAATACGGCTTTAGATTTACGAATTTCAGGCTGCTCAAAATTGCTACCTAACTAGCAATTTTGCTCCACAATATGCCTAGTGGTAGTAATTTTAACCTTCTACTGGCTTTTGGAATATCATAGACGGATACCGATCAGCTGATACTAGATCTATACATTGAGTTTCGCATCCGGACAGCGAGATTTTGTAAAGCGGCCAGACTTTTGAACCGGGTGATTATTTTCCATCCACTTGTGCATGAGAATCTACATTTATTTATCCATAGATGGGCGAACTTTTGTATCAGCAATATAAATTCAGTAATTATAACGACTGCTCATCTGACCAAGCTCAAGCTGTCAATTACATCTCAAACCCGGCTCCTTCAGCATGCAGTAACCTATATCGTCACTTCGGATTCAATATACAGATCTGCTGACCTAAGCTATAGAACCCTTCATTTGCTACTTTTGAGGCCAAGCTGACCCAGTAGTTGCTTATATACGATAGCCGGCGTAGATCCCCAGCTCACAACTAATCATTTTCTGCTTAAATTATGTAGACTACATTCATTGATATAAACTTTCTCAAGCGAATGCTTTCATTTACGCGGACACCGCTCTCAAAATTTGAGTCAAAGTCTATGTAACATGGAAAATTTCACGAAAGAGAGTGTTAAATGTTACAGTACAACAATGATAGCAAACACAACTATAACTCAAAACCAAAAAAAACCAACGCCATTCCAATGCTAGTTGTGACCGTGAGGCTGAGATTGCAGGGGTGTTCCTGATAAGAAGAGGAAGTTATTTTGCGTGATGCGACGATATGGTGAGGTCACTAGCGCTCTCCAGTTAAGGCTTGCTAGTGACATATGTGGTGCTCGTGACATCCCCAAGTGCAATCGGGACGGTGTATGTGACCAAAGTCGGCGCAGATGCGGCGCCGTAGCACGAATAGAAGGTAGCAGTGAGCGTAACGTTGCCCTTCCCAAGAGTTGAAGGCGTCTGGATCCATTTGACGATAGGGGTGACAATATTAGATTTCTCAGGTCCTAGGTAGAATGAGTCGATGATCTGCCCAAGAGCGCCCTGAAATCCTTTGCCGGGGGCGACTCCGATAGCGACAGCAATATCGGAAACTGATTGGATGTAGTTTGCGGTGTTGATGCGGAAGTTGAAACCATCACCAGGCTTGATGGTTGCTGGGACAGAGATACCAGAAATGATGGCAGATGAGAGACCGCCGAAGGCAGCAACAGTAGTGGTGAGGATGGCGGCGAAACGCATTTTGGTATATATACGGTCTAAGTCTGTGGACTTTTCGTAGAGATTATATGGGGGGGTTGTTAAGCTAATTAAGAGGCGGTGCTCCCAAACAAAAAATATATAGTGAATGTTGGAAGAATAGGCGTATATATGAGCCTTGTTAGGTAGCTGTGCCGATGATTGCTGATATTCTGTGTGGATAATTCAGAAGCATCTGTGGGCGACATCCTGAGTTTATATACACATTTCCACGTGCGCGCAGGGTCCATGACGCCTTATATCTCGTATGGTCTTCTCTACCAGATGCTCCAAAAAACTCAGCTGATGCGATATATTTGAGAAAGGATTTTTCTTCAGCTGCGCCCATGATGCTGGGGTCAAGCCTTACGGCCGGCCGTCGCATCGACTATTCTTGCCATATGAGGTCATGGTCGTGAGACGCGGGGAGATACCGATGCGCCGGCCCAACCGAACCCGGAACGCTACCAGCACACAATCGAAAAAGACAAAAGAAAATTTAATCAGCCGCGGCACCAGAGCCTCATCAGGGAATTATGGGAAGATCCGGGCGTGGATACAACCTTGTGGGGTAGCAATCGATGCAATCCGTCGCGAGGCCCGGGGTGGGTGCTAAGAATAGTCACAGCCACAAAGCTTTGCCTGCCAAGACAAATGCTGTAATGCAACGCTGCAGACTTCCAACTAGCCAATACCGGCGAGCGATCATTCCAATCCTTTAGACAATAGAGCAAGCTGATGGAGCTGCGGACATACCTTTGTGCTGACATGACGGGACCTGAAAAGTATTGGCCATATTGCTATGATGCTAACAATGTAAACTAATGTCGCCATTGCTCGAATTAATTAAGCTTTACAAATCAGGATATCGAATCCCAATACTACTGATGTAGTCACCGCCTACGAACGAGACACAGAACTTGACTTACTATCCAGTGCTATTTTTCCCGGCGGAGAATGTTACGTATACATCGTTAATACCGGCCAGGGATATCAAGATTTTCCAGGTTCAAGTCATTTCCGTGCCATTGCCCAAAATGGTCACCCGGGTTCTTCATCTAGAACAACACCAACTGACACCCAATAGCGGGGCCAGCTGGCCAGGTTCAGCGCCGATAAACAACACTGCCTCGCGAATGTGACCACACCCTTCTCCTAGGGCCGAATGATCTCCCAGGGTTTCCCGGGTGCGCACCAAACTGGGCTGAGATAAGAAATCTATCATTCCATCATCACCAACTACCGAAGTAACGTCGGCGCTGTCTAATATTTGGCGATGTCATCTTATCTCTACATTTTATTGATCTCACTTTCGAGCAATAATTCACCAATCAAGAGGTTTGAGGGTTTTCAAAGCTACCAACCTTCGAGTTCTGCACATTTACCATACACATAATGTGTATTCAAATCCAATTGTTCCGAGGGTGTCGAGCCGCTCCTGGCCTCAGCGACCCAAGGCTATTTAATCGGTGATGCAATTTACCTCATCATTAACACTCTGCCTTGGATATTTCACCCCTCTCGAAAACGCAGACGCAGCGAACTGCGCCCCGAATAACGTTATAATGTTGTTTTAATATCTGAAATGGTCTTTGAGCGGGCACTAAGAATCCAAGTTGATGTATAATAGTAGGCGGTGTCCTTCGGGATGTCGATAATGCATCTAAATATCTAAACACTTCCTAAAACAGAACTACGGTGCTGCGAAAGATATTGATAGCATCAAGCTCGACGATGTTAATTATTGCTTTGACGGCCTTGCATGGGTCCTCATTCTGGACATAACCGAGACTTACATTTGAATTGGGGATGTCGAAGCGTCCCGAAATACAACCTCGAAAAAACCGTAACGTCGTGGACAGATTTCGATATAGATATCGTCCCTTCATTCTACGGTTAGCTAGATATACTTAGCATAGTACTACGTACCTAGTTAATTTGTAATTATTTTCCTAGTCGGGTTGATGTGTATACTGCAATTAACGCTACATGCGTGCTCCTGCGCTGCACAAACTTGCGTCGAATTACGTATCGATACCACATCCTACTAGAACAAAAAAAAACAGAGCTCTTGGCGCAGCTCGCCTCCATTTAGCGAGAAGCACGAACATCATGGTAGAACTTCGATAGAATGCACGGGCGGGACACAAGCCAAGGCCAAGATCAGCTTCCGCAATGGTACGCTGGTCTATGCATGTCGGAACTTGTTCGGGTTCGATCGTTAACCCACCACATCCCGTGTTTGGGGTTCTACTCAAGTATTGGCCCCGAGACTACTCAAGTATTTGACATTAGCTGGCCAAGACAACACAAGATTCCACTCGGCCGTCGTCACGTCGATACCCACTCTGACGTCTGATGTGAAGCAATGTTTGAGCCAAGTTTGAGCCCAGCCGCAGAACCCTCGTCTGGGCAGGCGATAATATTTTCGGCCCAAGTCGAGAAATTCGTCACACGTTCGCAACTGCCCAAAAGCGGTGCAGGCTAACCATTGTCGGATTTGTGCCTGTTCCATCCCATCTTCGAGACGAACGTACGACGTCCACGGCTCGTATTCCGTACGCGATTTCTCATTTTTAATTTCGAGACAATTTGAATGAGAATAGGAAGTGGCATGACATTTTTCGACAGCTGGCGGCACGGGCGAAAACTTCCCGGTCTACCCGATGTTCGTTTATGCAGGGCCCCGCCGCGGATATATATGTCCTGACCTCGCGACTATCGGCTGGTTATTTCACGATTGAAACTGACTCTATTTATCCAACAGCACCCAGGCCGGCCTGGCGCGTGCGATTTCTGATATCATCCAAACTCTAACTTGTAGAGATCATCTGCTCTACACCACGCTCGTTAATATTATTCAGTTATCGACATAGTTGCTGTTGACCAGCCTCAATTTCACTTCTCGAACCCTTCTTTAACTTTTACGTTCTAAAATAACAATCGCGGGATTCCCTCCAAGACCAAAAAGTCCCGTTTATAAACCCCCTTTTTACACGCTTCCAAATTATTCGAATCAGAGCATAGCAATGTACTCCTCAAAGCATCTCTCGATATTATTGCTCGCCGGGCTATTCGGCCTACAAGCGCTGGCCGGCCCGATACCCGGCGCAAACAACAACCAGACTGCGGCTTCCCACCACGACAGCCATAAGGAAGATGCCCTAACGATGCGCCAACTTGCTAATACTGTGGGAAAACTGTCGATAGCCAGGGTGGCACGGCTTCGGATCACCAAACGAGATGCCGGAAACGAACTCGCAGAACGGTCCCTTGCTGCACGAGCAGCTGATCCTGACAGGATGATCGTTCTATCTCCGGAGGAGCTATCGCAGCTACATGATCTGATTTACGCTCACCAGCAGCAATTCTTCACAACGTCAGGCTTGCAATCGCCCGTTGCAAAGGCAGTTTTGCTGTTTATCTTGATCGGCGGAATAATATCTGGCTGTATACTACTACTCCTGCCTGCCGGACTGCTGATATAAGTATAGATAAATATTACCAATATATCTATATTTACTATCAAGATCTGAAGGGATAGATATATCGAGGGACATATTCGACTTGAATTGAGCTCTGAAGCCTGCAAGAGCAACTTTCAGCTAGCGCCTGATTCGGGTCATTACTCCTTTTCTTTGACTCTGCTGGGTGGCGTGATCATGGACACCCGTCAAAATTAATTTGGGGCACTCGATGATGCGGGTTCAGACGGAGGGTTTTTAATTTTCTTGCCGGCTCGACTTGCACTGTAACGGTGACGCATGTGTTTAATGACTACGCGATGCATCGTGAAACTGCGTTGGGGGGCACTACGTCTGGCGTTGAAACAACAGCTTTATTCGGGCAGGCTTTGGAGGTTCCGGATCTTTTTTCTTTCCATTAATTGTTCTTAATTATAAACTTGCTGGTCAGCATTTTTGAAAAATTCATACGACTTTAATAATACCGCCAAATCAACATTAGTTTCTCTATGACTGTATACGTGAGATTGCAAGCAGTAGGGGCGACTGAACTAGATACCCGTATATACAAACAAAGGCTACAGCTTCTTCGCTGCGTCAACATAGTACGTCGACATCTCCAACTTGACCAATAACTGCCCCAATGCTCCTCCCTCCGCCGCATCCCCCGGGCCCCTCACCGAGTCCTTACTCCGATCCGACTCCCGTTTCGCCAGCCCGCCATACCCGCGGCGCTCACTTAACGCTCTCGCAACATTTATGAATATCCCCACCCGCTTCCTGAACTTCGTGTACAGCTTTGTGAACGCCGCGTCGTCCGTAGGTGTCAGTGGATCTACGACGCCAACATGCTGCAGCCGCACCATCTTGGCGAATTTCAACACCATTGTAAATATCTCCTCTATCAAGTTGAGAACGGGCTGCTGTCGGAGCCGCAGCATTGTCGCGAAAAGCATCTGGTCGAGACAGCTGTTGTGATATGCGGCTAGCTGACCGAGACTCTCCATTTCGCCATACCGGTCGGAGAGATTGTAGCGTTCCAGCCGGCGCTCAATCTCATCCAGCTTGCGCGCAAATTCTCGCCAGACGGTCTCGATCCCCGTTTCGAACATGTACTTGGCCAGCGTGAAGATGAAGAAATGTGCCTCGACACGGAACCGCAGGATGTCAGGGTTTATGGTCACTCTCTCGCCCCGCCGTGCCACGTTGGTGTACGCGAACAATCGATTGACGACGTACACCATGCGGATGATGCGAAGCAGATGTTTGAACAGCCGGTCGTATTTGACGAGACTCGCAGAGTCGATGACGGTGTCGAAGGGGCTAGCCGGCTTGTACCTAACTTGCAGGAAATCTAGCGCCTCGAGCGAGTCAGGATTCTTGCATTTCTCCTCCTCCTCTTCCTCCATTTCGCGCACCATGAAGCTTAAACCGCCTGGTAGATCGTCGTTTTCTTTGTACCCTGAACTCTTCCCGATATCCGCAGCGAAGCAGTCTGCCATGATGCCCATCAGCGCCAGCCGTAGCTCGGAAGATGCAGGCGGCCAGTCGTTCCGAATGCCTAGTTGTAACCCCCATCCACCTACCGCGATGCCAGATCTAATGCCCGAGTTGGTCCCGCCGCTCGCAAGATCCTCGCTGAAGAGAGCGGCGGAGAGTCGTGCAACGTACACGCCGTCGCCGAACAGCAAAAAGCTGTGTAGGAGCTCGAATTGATCCCGTACATTTCGCTCTTTGAAGAGCAGCCTCATGCAGGCCATGTTCGTCAGGCGCGCTTGGGCTCGTAGGAATGGGTTCAGTGATAAGGAGAACGTGATTGATAGTGGAGGGGGGTATTTGCCCGCCGCTGACGGTTTGGAAGGTATCTGTTCAACCGTCAGAGCTTCGTTGCCTAGGCCATTGTCTGCGGCCCCTTCAAATCCGAATTTGCGTTCGGGTTCAATGTTCATCATTTCCAGCGACGCAGCAAGATCTGTGTGAATCTCGCCTTCTGTTTTCCCGAAGCAATCAAACTTGAAAGGGCTCTCAGTGCCCCCTTGAGCACGAATTATTGGTTTTAGATGCAATGATCTTCTGCTGAGGTTGAAGGATTGCATTGCAAACTGGAGTCCCTTTTCATGTGCTGTACTCTCCAGGTCAATCCTACAGAGAGCGTTAGTCTGATGATAACACTCGAGAAGTCAGGGGTTCTCTTACGCTAGTATATCTTCCCACGAGAACATCCAACGTATCTTACGAGTCTCACTCCGAGGATCAGTTAAAAGCGGATGTTCCGGATAGAACCGCCTGATCAATCTCAAACCTCTGGCGGTCTCGTAGATTCTTTCCGCCTCCTCCATCATGAGGAACGACGGGATGTTACTAGGGACAAAAACCTAAAGTACCCATTAGCCCCCATTTGCAATGCACCATCCGCTTGCGATCAACTTACCAAGTCCACATGAGGCTCTTCATCGCTGTCTCGCGGAGCTGGTTCAGCGAGCTCGATGAAGAAACCCTCGTCTTCAAAAATATCGTCTTCTGACAAAGTTCTCTCATTCGGTACACCGATGGCATTTGAAACCATCGCAAGCCAAGGATGCGTAATTCTCTGCAGCATCAGTAGCAGCAGTTGCCGCAGCCAGTCACTCCTATACTCCGACTGTTGTATCTGCTCGAACGTAACTGACAGCAGCTGGTAGTCAAGCCTCTTGTTTTTAACCTTCTCCACAATGTTGAGTAAGGCATCTAGGATCAAGGCGGGGACTTTCACAAGATCTTCAAGTTGTAGTAAGCTTTGGATACTCGTGAATAAAACTGTTAGACGGTGCTGGACTGCGACGGCCACGATCTGGACGCAGTGTGCGAGTGCGACTCGGGTTTTGCACGATACGCTGAGCTACCATTAGCACTTGAAATGTCTGCAAAGAATTACAATATTGCGATTACCTTGAGTCTGCGCTATAGACATTCGCGGCGAAATGCTGTAAGGATCGAAGTTGATTACCGCACTTAACGTACTTAGCAATCAAGCTAGAACATCCATCTTAGCGGTGATCTCGAAGATCTCTGGAGCAATCATTGCTCACGTACCGTTCTGTTATACCGACAGAAGCGCCGGATATGCGCAGACCTTCCTTCGTCAGGTCGAACTCTCTTGTCTCAGTGTTGAACCGGAACAAAAGAGAATCCCGCCCTTGCACGAGGTGGAGTAAGCACTATATACAAAAGATTAGCAAGTTTACAATAAACTTTTGGTACCTTTGCGCTCTGTACGAACATATATCAAAACATCGGTTTGGATGATTTTCTTTGAGTCAGCCGTCACTCCATCATCGGCATATCGCTGCAGTGCCGCATCTATGATATGCAACTTGGATTCAGTGACGAAGGGGTTTGTTTGGGTGTAGCTATCTCTGGACAAGAATGTCTCCCAGGATATCAAATTTCCCTGGCGTACCGGGCTTGTTAGCCTATACAAATGGTTTATGGAGCTGTTGTTGAGTAACCTTATCCTCGGAGCTCGCGGAGAAAGCTTCAAGCCATGGGTCTTCGCCGATCCCGCTATCAGTCTCCGCGGTCTCAGTCGCGTCTGTTCCTTGTATTGGTACTTCAGGCACCAGAACACTCGACGGCTGGAACAGCTCGCCCCATGGAGCTGCAGGAAACAGACTCTCCGTCGCCGAATTTACAGTCTCCTTGAAAGGACTATCAAGCTGCAAAACTTTACTCTTAAGTTAGCATGCGATGAATTGACTAATTTGGAAGTGGGGTAGCTTACGCTTCTGCAGGTCCCTCTGGAATATAGATTCTTCTGGAGGGGTGTCAACAAGGTCGCTCTTGGGCAGGGACCAGAGGTCATCCGGCAGCGCGAAAGGATTGAAGCTCCCCATTGCAGCAGCGGACGCGCTGGTGCCTCCGGAACATGGCCTGTCCAGATGCTGGTACACGGCGCGCTATTGAAGGTCGCTGGTTGTAGCAAGAGATGCTACTTGTGTCATACTTCGTACGAATCGGGACGTCGTGACTGGATGGGTTGATAATGCCTGGCGTGCAGGTACTAGTATTTGGATCCCATGCAGTTGGTGGTTGTGGCTGAGGGAAGCATTTGGGGATGTGGCGTCTTGCGATAACGCGTTGCGAAATGAGGCGCATCAGCTGTCAAGCTAGGGTATGAGACCGAGGCAGCGCGCCATTCAATGCACTCTCTCGCTATCATCAACCTTTCCATCGACGCCCAATCAGCGCTTCACGATCATCCACGACAGCCCTATCAAAGACGAATCTCGCCGCCTACTTATCGACAATCTTGGGCCTTTCGGATACATAATGGGGCCTAAGAAGCGAACTGGCGCAGCCATAGAAGCTGTCGTGCAGACAAAGAAGCCGATACAAAGACCGACCTCTGAGCCGCAGCCATCTGAAGAAATGTTCAAGTATCTGCCACCTGTTTTGACCCCGGACAACTGGACGGACGAGCAGGAAATTACGCTCTTCAAAGCAATCATAAAATGGAAGCCTGCAGGTACTACAGCCCTCCGGTTTACACACGCGCAGCTGGCCCAATTGCTAACTGCTGCTACAGGGATGCACAAGCACTTCCGCATGCTATCGATAGCGAATCTCATGAAGAACCATGGCGTCGCCGATACACACACAAACATCCCCGGCATTTGGGCAAAGCTAGCCACCTTATACAATCTTGAAGCCGTCGACGATCAGGTTTGCTAGAACTCAGTTCGGCACGAAAGTACGGATGAATAGCTAAGAAGCCGCCAATTCAGGAAGAGATGCAAGATGATGCAGACGAATCGCCCATTCCGCTCGTGGACTTCGATCTTCCGGATGATTACTACTTCTTGAAGATGGAGCGCTGTTTCGCGTCAGAGCCATCCCCAGAGGTCGAAGACGACAAGCCTACAAAGCCCGCTCCTACGAGTACACGTAAAGCCGCTACCACGAAGGCGAAGAAGGAAACGAAAGCTGAGACTACCAGGCGCGGGGCCAAGCGACGAAAAGTTGAAGAGGAAGAACAGAAGGAAGACGGCGGCGAGGAAGGCGATGAAGAAAGTGACGACGTGACGGAAGAAGGTAATTCTAGTTGCTGTTTATGCGAAGCTCTAATAGCAACGGCGACTAACAATATCATCCAGAAGCAAGCGCTCCAGCTCCGGCAGTCGCCCCAAAGCGGAAAGGCAGGGCAGGGCAGGCAAAGTCGGGACCCGGAACTGCGAAATCGACTCCTGCTCCTGACGATAACGACGACGCGAAGAAAAAAGGCAAGGGGAAGCCCGCTGCCCCCGCCGCGACAAAACCGAAGCCGCAGGGCAAGCGCGGTCGGCCGACAGCCAAGAAGAAGGAACCTGAGGAGGAAGAAGTAGAGAACGACGAAACTGCCGAAGAAGAGGATGAAAGCGGCGAGTCTGAGGGAGGCAGCGAGGAAGCCAGCGAACAGGAAGAGGAAGAGGAAGAGGCAAGCGGCGATGAAGACCCTCCATCACCAACTTCGACAAGGCGCTCGCGGTCGGTCGCGTCAACACGTGTGCCTCCGAAAGGAAAGAAAGCCAAAGCCCCCAAAGGGAGCGGCGTCCGACGGAGCACCCGCAAAAAGTGACGTCGTTTTCAAGTCGTTCTCACGCACACGAATAATTATATGATGTCATTTTTGTGATTGCTGGCGTCGCTCTTGGCAAGCTTGTGAAGATACCCTAGACATAGTCTTATTCCAATACTAGGTCCCTGTGATCATAGTCCCTAGATGTAAGCCTTGAAGAGGTGTCAGCCGAACTGTCGCTGTTATGCAACTGAGCAGCGGATGACCTTCTCAGACGACTGTGTCGGAGCTCTAGCTCCAGCCTCGGACTGTGCGGGCTGCGCCGACAAACTCGGTCTCGGCACTGACTACTAGTATAGCCGGGGCACTAACTCGAACAAGCCGATTAAATGCCATGAATGAAAAAAAAACCACAACCTCTTTTCTCCAGTATACACTGCGCTGCTTCTGCATGGAAACCGCATCATAATCGCAGAGAAAATCTGAAGAAAGTGATCAGAGATATATACTGGCCATATCCTCCAATATTAAGCTGATACGAAATTTGCTAGCTCGGTGGCCCAGTATCTCCGCTTTTTCAGTAGTTGCATACTACAGAATGTAATTCTAGCGTGCAAAATCTCGTCTTTGGTCAGGATAGTAAGATAAGTGTAGATTACTATCAGAATGTCCCATTATATCACCGCCCGTCATAAATCATCGATCGTCTGTACTTATCTTCTAAAAAATTCATCACACAGCCAAAATCAAACTTCCTGATCAAACTTTTGATTTTCTTACCGTCGTGTGAACGAAGTCCTGCAGCGTCTGAGGGTATCAATTCATCATACATCGAATATCCCGATGAACTCCCGCACGCCACGAGCGTCGACACCAAGTGGAAATTCACCCTTTACGCGATTGCCACTTAAAACCCAAACTTTGAGCTTCTTGAGTTTTTTCGCCAGTTCATATATATCACCTGTTGCAACGTTATTGTCTGCGAAGTGTACAACATGGGCGAATTCCGTACGACATGGGCAAATTTCATACCGGTGTGCCATATATAGATTTATACAGGCCAAAGGAGAGGCTGCACGATTGGAATTCCGTCGATAAGAAAAGAACCATTGTAAATACAAATGACCACTAGACGTTAAAATGTTTAATAGCAGAATCTCCAATCTTGTACCAGGAAAATAGCTAGACAATTTTTAGACTTGTACAAATAGATAGAAACGTGAACATATCCGTATAGATATAGTCCAGCCCCTTTTAGATATCAGTTTACATATCTTAAACGACCGACCAACATTGTGACGCGTTGTCTACCATCTCAACATGCATCTTTAGAATCAACTCTCCGATAAACTCGTCTGATAAGTTCCGGGCATGCTCAGCATATTCGAATTCCAGAAGCCAGATGCGAATGGATATCGATATATCCCTGCGCATATATTGGGGAAACGGCTATTTGTTGCTATTACCCTGTTCAGTACGACTGCGACATATCGACTTTCCTCAAGCAGAAGACGGCATGTAGTAATCACGCCAAGAGACCTCCAGAGTCCTCGTCCACCACCGATGACCACAGCCGAGCTCGAGAGCTCGAGCGACTACGGGCTTTATCATTGATCGCGATCGAGAGCGGATATCACGGGTCCGGGGTACCTTCTCCGGGGGATATTCTCGCGCATCTGCGAGTGCTGACCCCGGGATACTACCCCACACCTGCATATGCATATCGACAAAAGGCCATGCGGACATATCGGCAAGTCGGTTACGCATGGATCCATTCATCCTCTGGACGTCAAAATATGCCAAACTTCCAAACTCTGCATCCACGCCTAATCTGAAAGGTGGAACTTCTATCGGCCCACCCCGCATGCAGGAAAAAGAACCCCGTGCATTCAGTCCAATCGCGATGTCGCCGCATGGCCCCCACACCATGCCGGCAAGGTGCAAGGCCAGGCCTGCACCTAGGGAGTCTCGTGCATGCAATGACGGCAGGTCCTTCCTTCCTTTTTTCCTCTCCGTTGCTCCGATCACAAGCTAAGTGAGGCCCGGCGGCTGCGCGCTGCTGGGTTTGGACCCTCTTCCAGGTTGCCGAAATTTTAGCCACCCCATTCCCAGCATCCGGACCACATTCTATTCCATCCCAACTTTTTGCCGACAGTACCACAGCACAGCTCTATTTAAGAACATCGACGTCGCCGGACCGCAGTGACCCCTTCGCGCCTCCCGACGGTCTCAATCAGCGACCCCTCATCCAGCTACCCCTCCGGCTCTCAGACCTCCTCCTCCCGCTCGCCCATCCACGAGTCCGGGGCGCGTCCGGAGCAGCTCATCGCTTACGGAATCCATCCGCGGGACAACGCCAACATGTGGAGCGTGATCAGCCGAGGCACCAGGACCCCGACAACGTCTCGCATACTTGCTCGGAGAGTGACGGCACTAGCCTCGGTTTCGCAGCCGACACACTCGCCGATTCTGCTGGCCGTATGTTTTAGCACCGCCTTCGTTTCGATCTATATATCCCTTTTCGCTTCCGTCTTCTTTCTCTTGCACCATCGTTTTTGTTTTGCGCATATAGATTCTTTCCTTGCTGTGTTGGTGTAGTGTAACGGCCACTTAACTAAATAATTTTTGACGCCGCAGAGCAAAATGGCGGCCGCATCGAGAAAGATGAGCTCGATACCGGGTAAGCACTCCCCTCGACGATCAGTTCCATCTCCGGCCTTTTCAACGTGTCCCGACCACGCGCGCTGACTTTTTACTAGGCTACAAGGAAGACCATTCCAAAGGCGCCATGCTGCGCTTCGAAGACTCCCTACCGCACCTCCCCGTCCCTAAACTCGAAGAAACCGCTGCGAAATACCTCAAGACGGTCCACCCCCTCGTGACCGAGCAGGAGTTCCAGAAAACCTCCCAAGCGGTCAAAGAATTCGTCGCGCCGGGCGGCAGGGGCGAAGACCTGCAGAAGCAGCTGATCGCCAAGGCCTCGGACCCGAATGTCAAGAACTGGATGCTCGAGTGGTGGAATTTCCAAGCGTACCTAGGCTACAGAGACTCAGTCGTGCCCTATGTTTCTTATTTCTATTCTTATCGAGATGATAAGAAGAGAAGAGACCCGGCGAAGAGGGCTGCGGCTATCACAACCGCCGCTCTGGAGTTCAAGAAGCTCACCGACAGCGGCGCCTTAGAACCCGAGTATATGCGCAAGGCGCCCATCAGCATGGAAAGTTACCAGTGGATGTGGAACTGCTGCAGAATACCCGAAAAGCCGGCGGACTACCCAAAGAAGTACAGCCACGAGCAACACAAGTACTTCGTCGTTATGCGGAAGAATCAGTTCTTCAAGGTCATGCACGAAATCGACGGCCAACAATTGAGCACCGCCGAGCTAGAGCAACAAATCCGGAGAGTGTACCAACTCGCCGATGCTGAGAAGGCTCCGGCAGTTGGCGCCCTGACCTCGCAAAACAGGGACGTGTGGACCGACATCCGGCCGAAGCTGATAGCCGCCGGCCCGGGCAACAAGGAGGCCCTTGAAGCCATCGAGGCTTGCGGGTTCATCGTCTGCCTAGACGACACCGCCCCCGTCACGCTCGAGGAGCGCGCTCGACAGTACTGGCACGGTGACGGCAAGAACAGATGGTACGACAAGCCCCTCCAAATGATCATCACCGACAACGGAACCGCCGGCTTCATGGGCGAGCACTCCATGATGGACGGCACCCCCACCCACCGCCTCAACGACTACATCAACGACCAGATCTTCAACAACAAGCTCGACTTTGGCGGCTCCGTCCGCTCGCACCTCCCGGAGCCCCAGGCCATCAAGTTCACGGTGAACCAGGAAGTCGAAAAGGCGATCGCTGACGCCGAAGCTCAGTTCGCGAACGTCATCGGCCTCCACGAGCTCCGTGTGCAACAGTACCAGGGCTACGGCAAAGGTCTGATCAAGAAGTTCAAATGCTCGCCAGACGCGTACGTCCAGATGATCATTCAGCTCGCCTACAAGAAGATGTACGGCGTCAACAGACCAACGTACGAGTCCGCTGCCACCAGAAAATTTCAGCAAGGCAGAACGGAAACCTGCCGAAGTGTCTCAGACGAATCCGTGGCCTTCTGCAACGCCATTCTGGATCCGGAGGTTGATGAGAAGACCGCGCGCGAGCTATTCCGCAAAGCGGTTGGCGCGCACGTTAAGTACATCGCCGAAGCATCGGAAGGCAAGGGTGTCGACAGGCACCTCTGGGGTTTGAAGCAGCTGCTGAAACCCGGTGAGGAGCTGCCGGCGATATACAAGGACCCCGCGTACGCGTATAGCTCCAGCTGGTACTTGTCGACCTCTCAGCTGTCGAGCGAGTACTTCAACGGGTACGGATGGTCTCAGGTCCTCGATGGCGGCTGGGGTATCGCATACATGATCAACGAGAACAGGTGAGACTCAAACCACTATATGCCCCGGAGTTCAAGGAGAGGGAATGCTAACATCGTCTCTTCACCAGTATCCAATTCAACGTCGTCTCGAAGAAGCTCGGCGCTGAACGCATGTCATTCTACCTGCGCGACGCAGCGGACGACATCCGCGCACTCATGGAGCCCGAGCTCACAGCGCCAGCGGCGAAGCTGTAAGCTGCTTATGTACATAGATATACCAAGGAGCACGTGCCCTTCCATTTCTTTATGATTTTTCTACCTTATATCTCTGTGGGCATTTTTTTGCGGATGGGCGAAATATTCGTTTCTTTTCTGGTTATAGATTCCCTCCATCGTGTTTACGGTATATACTATACAGCCGGATAGACCGCAGTCGGATACTTGAGATGTAGAATTTCGGGCATTTGCACTGGCTGGCGTGCTAGCTGGCGCATGTATGATTTCTTTGCATGGCTTATCCGTTCAATTTCGTTCGTGCGTTCGTACGTGCGTCGTTTGTGTGTTTTTGCGAATGGTAATGCAAAAGTCAGGTCGAAGAGTTGTAAATAGGTGGCCCGGAATAATATCATCATCGTTCACATACATGCACTAGAACACTCTTGCATTCATCTTGGCTCTATGGCCGCGGTGGCTGGACGGCGATAATGTACTCGGTGAGCGCTACTGACGCGCAGCCGATTGCGATTGTAAATTTACGAGTGCTAAGCAACGTTTGGGCAACAATGGGCGGTTCTGGTAGAAAATATAACCTGATGCTGGCGATGAAGGGGCTGAAGGGGCTGAACATATGTACATGTGTGGTCATCGTTGTCCAAAGCCGTCAAGTCAGATGTCATCATGTAGTCCTGGCTATGCACATGCGCAATCTATTGGATGATAGGTATTTCACACGAAGATCGACACCAGGCGCACAGGCGCCGGCCGGTATTACATGCACTTTACTTGCCCCATACTATACCTATGATGCATTACTCGCATCGCTTTCTGACTGAGTTTGCTTGTCACGACCCAGTCTGATCTCGGGCATGCATATATAAATATTACCGCTAGCCGATATTTGGACAGTTGGTTCCACAAAGCGCCTGATAGACCTCGGCTCCGAACGCGAACGTCCAGCCTAGAGACGCCAAATAATTAAGAGAATATTCACAAAAGCTTTACGGAAGTCGAGAATTAACGCCTGACCCGGTGGCATAACTACCATTCTCGTGTTCCACAAGTAGTTTCTCGTGATTCAGAGCTGCAGCGCGGCGTTATGCCTCGAATCCATCAGGGAATATCTTTACCAGATTGAAAAAATCACAGATATGCACGAGTCGGCACGCAGCTGCAGACTCTGAAGCGGGGCGGCGAGTATTACACTTACTTTGAAAAGCGAAGCCGAATAGATATACCGGCCGATATCGATGCCTTGTCGAATTCAAGCTTTCATACTTGTGCGGCTGCCCGCGGGTTACTTTTTAAATTTCTGCAGCTTCGAAGTCGGGTCAAGTAGCCTGCCGTGTGTTATTGCGTCCGAGAATGCAGGGGTGCTCAGGTATTTATACGTCTATGCCCCGACTGCGATCGACCTATCCCGACTGCGACCCGGGCCCGATTGCGATCAGGATTGTCGCCTTCCAGCTTCTCGTGCATATGCTGACTACGGCGCCCAACACAGCGGTTATGGAATACAACGCGAACTGGTGTTACTGTTGTGGTCAGAGCGATTCAAGCTATTGATCGTGAGCCGCGCCGATCTTCAATATGCTACCCTCATTAGACAGGCACGGCATAACACTCTGTGCTACGATACGTATGGACTCGTGTGTCTGATCATGCTGCAGCGGAAGGCACATCATCAATCATGATGACCTTTCAAACAGCCAGTATATATATCAACTGTCGAGGGTGCTATTCCCTCGCAAGGTTCTACAAAGCATAGACATTCTTCCACCACTATATACCGTAATATAATACTATCTATACAGATTTTCTACGATGCACTCAAATCTGAAACTCGTTTTGCTGAGCTCAGCATTTATCCCTTCCGTTCTATGCTCAGCGCTTCCCTATAGCAAATTCTCCAAGAGAAATTACAAACCTCACTTCCCTGTCTGCCCGTACGAATTCGAGCCTTTCAATCCCATAGGCTGCTATCATGACCCTGATGGTCGAGCCCTCCGCTTCCGACCTGGTATCAATGGCGCAAATATGACACCTCAGCTATGCCAGTCTGCATGCAAAAATAACGGATACCGGTACGCTGGCCTGGAATATTACCGCGAATGCTACTGTGGCTCCACAATCACCACCAGCACTTATGAGGGCGGATGTACCTATCCGTGCACCGGTGACTCAGGACAGATTTGTGGAGGCGGTAAAGCATTATCGGTTTACCTTGACCCCACATACACCACACCGATCCCAACCGACCCAGATGTTGCATATGCCGGCTATTCCCCCGTTGGATGCTTTTCTGAAGTCTCTGGCACGACTCTTACTGACGATCAGCCGGATGTCAATGGAGACACAATGACGCCCCAAGTCTGCCTTAAGAACTGCGGCCTGAAGGGCTATGCCTATGCTGGTGTCCAATACGGCAAGGAGTGCCGGTGCGCTGGAAAACGGGCACCGGAAGCAACAGATATTGGTGTATCCAAGTGCGATGTGCCTTGTAAAGGCGACTCATCCCAGTAAGCACGTTACTCCGCACTTGTCGATGGTAGAGTGGTCTGAAGACTGATATTATCTTAACTCATCTACAGAAATTGCGGTGGTCGAGGCGCTGTCTTCATTTACTACAATCCGAGCCTAGATACAACACAGCTATGCGGCATGGTCCCGGACCTAAACTGCGGTGGTGGCGGCGGTGAAGTCGTAACAAGGGACATCCTCATTAGCGGCACCAAGTTCTCCATTTACTCGCATAGCTTCTACAATGGCGACTCAACATATTCCGCTTTCGATGTTGAATTTTTCAAAACCCAAACACAAGAGGAGACAGGCGTCACGGACATGATCGGCGGTATCATCGTACAAGACTCGGGAACTCCATACTCGATCTATGGTACAACTCCGAGATCCATCGTCAACAAAGCAGTCAGCAATACCGGATATTTCTTCCCATTCGACTCCGGAGATTATACTTTCAGATTCCCCAAAATGGATGACATTGCTTTGCTATGGATCGGGTCAAACGCTGAAGGTACCAGTTGGACTCGAGCGAACGCCGATCTCATCCAAAATTACATGAGTCCTACGTCTTCTGATGTCCCTGTATCATTTACAACCACTCTTACGGCCGGACAGTCTATTCTCTTTAGGATTCTTTGGGGTAACGGGCAAGGGGATGCAAAGTTTACCGTTCAAATAACGGGGCCGCATGGTGAGGTTATCGTAGGACAATCTGGGAAGACTTTGCCTTACTTTACAACGGACACCTGTAGCGTTAGCACTACATGATGTTTCCAGGCACGGTTCCTTAACGCTAGAGAATGAGGGCTGTCCAAGAATTGGAGGCTACGAAGGCATGTGGCCGCTAGTGAAGCATTCAAGAACCTAGAAGATGATGCCTCGACCTGCGTGTATATCTGCTACCCTTCTTGCCCCCAATTGAATGATATGGGTTAAAATACACTTAAGGCTAGTGTCGACAAAAATAAAATAAGTAGATGATAAACATTGTGCTCCAGCCCAGTCTGAAATTTGGCACGCAGTACAAGACTTCTAAATGGTGACGATATTGTAGAGATCCGAGAGCTTATAATCCGATAGAGGGTTATGCAGGAACAAAGCTCGGAATCGGATGCAACAAGCGCTAGCAATGTGTGCAATACGTCTTCAACACCTCATGATCTTCAGGTAAGTGATACTGGTGAACCTATCATATTCACATTACCTTTTATGGGTATGGAATATCTTTCTTCTTATGGTGTGCGTGACGCAATGCCGACATGTTTTGAGCGTTAGTCACAAAAGTGTGTTGCCCCTGTTGGAAGTTTAAATCGGCCCGATTCGATCCGCCCAATTGCCGACGCCGATTTTAATTGCTGATTCCGCGACATGACAGGGGGCCCGCGATCGGTCTGAGCGCGTTTTAGCGCGTCACCTTTTTTCTTTGCCTGTTTTGTGGCAAAGGGGAAAACATACTATGACGGCGCGGTCAGCTCCAGATTCGCCAGATACCTAGAGCTCATGTTCATGTTCCTCACGATATAACGATACCTGACACCGGGAGAATTCCCTACCGTACCATATATCTACTCAAGTCAGATAGCCTGGATGGGCGTCCGTTCAAGCACTCTTCCAACCTCTACTCTCTGTGACTGATCACAAGTTCCGCCGTAACGCCATCTGTCATATATCCTTCCGAAATGACAGCCGCCACCGAAGCCCGCAGCCGGACTGCAAGCTCAGCAACTCCGGAGGACGATGCATCCGGCAGTCCGTCATCCAACGCTGTCTCCTCTACGACACCAACTGACGACTACACCTTCCAAGATGTCGATGACGAAGAGGTCGACATTGAAATTGACGATGGACTGGTCACATCGGCCATGAAGGAGGAGGAAGCAAAGTACGAAGCAGAATCGGAAAAGATACAGAAGGAAGAAGATGAGCAGTTGTCGAACCAGCTGAAAAAGGATGGCTTCAACATGAAGGGCTTGGAATTCCTGCTCAAGAAGAGCACTATATACTCGTCCATCTTGTCGGAGCGACTGGAGCAGAGTCGCCAGGAGAAGGCGAATAAAGCAGCCAAAGTGGAGGCCAAGTCCTCTGCTGAACCGAAGAAGCCCGCTCCAGCTCCGGAGGAAACAACCACGAGAGCGACGAGATCGGGTGCAGCGACTGTAGTCGATAAGCCCACGGAACCTGAATCGAGAGGCCGTGGCAAGAAGGCTAGGAAGCAATCGAGAGCGGAAGAAGGCTCCCCGGCGTCAGTTGGCCGCGCAAGTCGCACGAAATCCACCAAGTCGCCTGCGACTGCACCTGCAAAAGGACAAAGCAACCTGCTGACCTTCTTCTCCAAAGAGAAGATAGAGGACAAAGCTACCGTAAAAGAAGCTCTAGAAGCAGCCGCTGAAGAGGACAGCACTGAGGCCTTTGGAGCTACTGCAACAGAGCAGTTACACACCCGGCAGCCAAAACTAGTCACGGGCTGTGTGATGAAGGACTATCAACTGGAAGGTTTGGAGTGGATGGCCAGTCTCTTCGAGAACGGCTTGAATGGAATTCTAGCGGACGAGATGGGATTAGGGTATGTCAATGTCTACATCTCAGACCCAATCCCCAGACCAGCACGCTAACGAAGGCAATGGCTGCAGGAAAACATTACAGACAATCTCATTATTCGCCTTCTTGCGAGAAAGGGGAGTCAACGGGCCGTTTCTCGTCGCCGCTCCTCTGTCCACTCTTGCAAACTGGGTAGACGAATTCGCCAAATTCACGCCGAACATCCCTGTTGTTCTGTACCACGGAAATCCGCAGGAGAGAGAGAGCCTCCGTAATACCCGGTTGAAAACAAAGGACTACAGAAATGTTGGTCCGAAGTTTCCAATCGTTTGTACAAGCTATGAGATAATCATGAATGATCGAAAATATCTTGCTGCTTGGGATTGGAAGTATATTGTTGTGGTGCGTTCCTACATCTCCTTCGCAAATTAATCTGTGAGCCTCATGTTGACCGTTGTATAGGATGAGGGACACCGTTTGAAAAACTTCAACTGCAGGCTGGTCCGCGAGTTGGAGATGTATTCTTCCGCGAACAGGTTACTGCTCACTGGAACTCCATTGCAGAACAATCTCAGTATGTCAAGCAATGTTTGGGTGTGAATGGAAGATATCAGACTAACAATGGATAGTTGAGCTTTGGTCCCTGCTCCATTTCCTATTGCCTCAAGTCTTCAATGACGTCGAAAGCTTCCAGAGCTGGTAGGCATGCCCCTCACCTTTTGCTTTTGCCAACGTGCTAATACCGGCAATCAGGTTTGATTTCTCCGATCTTCAGAATAGCGGGAAAAGTAGCGAGGAGATCAAGAAAGCTGTTGGAGCGAATCTTGTTTCAAGTCTGCATCAGATTCTGAAGCCATTCCTGCTGCGCCGGCTCAAGTCTGACGTCGAATTGTCGTTGCCGAAAAAACGTGAATACGTGTTATATGCACCCTTGACTCAAACCCAGAAGGAGCTATATCGGAGAATCCTTGATCGTAGCACAGAGTCCTTCCTTGTTGAGAAACTACTAGGGCACTCAAGGTTACACAAAACCTCGCCGAAATCCACACCCAAGAAGCGAGTCGAGAACCACAAACGCAAAGCGACTGCAGTCGAAGAGCTCGAAGACCAGATGACTACGCTCTCCGTTCCTCAACAGCCGCTCCGCAACAGCCGCTCGAACAAGAAACTAAGGGTAGACTACAAGGAGAAGAGCGACAGAGAGTACTTCAAAGAGCTCGAGAACACTCCGGACCAGTCCAAACAAACCACCCCGGAACTAAGCGCGGACGAAGTCGCATATCAAGCAGCTTTGAAGGAAATCAAGAGTAAGAAGATGCAAAATCCAATCATGCAGCTCAGGCTGGCCTGTGACAGCCCGCACCTATTCTACTGGCCGTGGGGCGACAAGGACCCTGACGAGACGCTGGTGACTGAGAGCGGTAAAATGATGCTGCTGGACCGGCTGGTGCCAGAATTATTCAGACGCGGACATAAAGTGCTGATATTCAGCCAGTTCAAGGTCCAATTGGATATTCTAGAAGAATGGGCTACGACGCTGAGGAATTGGAAATGCTGTCGTATTGACGGATCTGTTAGACAGGAGGATCGAAGAGACTTGATCAAGTCATTCAACTCGAATCCGCAGTACAAATTGTTCCTGTTGAGCACGCGGGCTGGCGGGTTAGGCATCAACCTTACCTCGGCGGACACCGTCATTCTTTATGACTCCGATTGGGTAGGTTCCTTCCCCCACACATTACGCCCACGAACAATCACAGTGTGGTTATGCTAACCGCCAGAACTACAGAACCCACAGCAAGATCTCCAGGCACAGGACCGCGCTCACAGAATCGGACAGACACGACCAGTCATCATCTATCGCCTGGCGACAGCAGCCACCGTCGAGCAAACGCTTCTCGAAAAGGCAGACGCGAAGCGCCGCCTCGAGAAACTGGTAATTCAAAAGGGTAAATTCAAGTCGATGACCGCATCGACAACCAAGACCCAGGAGCAAGAATTCGCAGATATCAAAGACATCCTCATGAACGAGGACTTTGAGAAGTTCGACGTTGCAGAGTCCGGGTCCCGGATCTTGAGCGACGAAGACCTAGATGTGCTGCTGGACCGCAGCGACGAGGCGTACGAAAAGGCGGCGAAGGGCGAGACGAAGGTTTCGGATATATTCAAAGCTGTTGAGACGAAGAAGACTTCGGAGCAGGACCTCCTTGCGCAGATGTGAGGGATGCAGATATCAGCTGTGTCTACGTTGTGATTTCGATCTACAGCATTTCGCGAGCGCGGCGTTTGTATCCCTGTTAGACTTGGGACATAGAGCGGCGCCATGTTGGAAGGCTGCATTTTGGTGTACGGCGGCTATTTGCTGTATTAAATGTTGTCATAAATTCGGCGCCTTTTTAGCACCAGATGATATTCTATAAATTGGGCCCAAGCTACGACTTGAGGCAACATTTAAACCCGATTTACTCGAATGAATACTTTTCATGGCTATCTGCAAGCAGTATTCAATAGACATCTCAATGCAGGTCTTTATGCGCGACGAGCGCCTCGTTCAATTTCTCCCTCTGCACGCAGTTCTCAAACTTGAAGCTCGCAGCCAGCTCATCCAGCTCCTCGAAGCTCTTACCCTTAAAGTAGTCCGCCCACTCTTGCACCATGTACTCTGTGACGAGAATGTTCATCGCCAACTTGCTCACCCGCCGCGGCCAGGTGATGACAGGGTGCGGGTATAGGTCGCGGTACTGTGGGTCGATGTTGTCGACGATGAGTTGGCGGAGAGGGCCGACGATGTGCTGGACGTGTGTTTCGTCGGTGCCCCAGGAGTCGAGTGCTAGGCGGTGTTTCTTGGTGAGGAAGGGCTGGAGGAGCTTCATGTACGTTGTATCCTGGGAGACGTATACCATTCCTGTGTCCATTCAGTACACCGTTGCGTTACTTCATCATACGCTATGATGGAGTGGGAATCGACAGATGTATGTTGTAGGGCTCACCTTGGAATCCGACGTCCTTGTAGGTCCAGATGCTCCACGGAATCTTCTCCTCGTCGTACACCGTCAACTGGTCATCCAACAGCTTCAGCCGGCTCTCGTTGATAGCATCGCTCTTCTCGCCGTCGAACCACGGCCGCGCATACACAGGCCCCCACTCGCCGTTCCAAATCGGCAGCCCGTTCTCCTTCATCCACGCCACCTTCCTCTCATAATTCTTCCGCACAACCTGTTTCTGCGCTTCGGAACCGACGTAGACTTCTTTGGACTCCGGGAAGCCGAAGCCGGAATAGTCGTGCACGCTGTAGACTACGTTCTGCCATTTGCTGCAGGTGGTCTTCGGTTCGAAGTGCGAGAAGTCGGAGCCGAAAGTGTTGCCGTCGAGAAAGAGGATGTGGGAGGGGTCGATTGCGCGGATGGCGGTGTACACGCGGTCGTACCAGGGTTGCAGACGGGCGTGGGTGGGGTCTGTTGGCTCGTTTAGGACGTTGTAGCCTGCGATCCAGGGGTTGCCTTTATAATGGGCGGAGAGCTGTTCCCAGAGCCAGATGGAGCGGTCTTGGAAGTCCTTGTGCGTCCAGAACTCGGGGAGATGGTGGCCGACGTCTATACCCATTCACGTTTATTAGCAGTCAGGCGTGGCTCCAACGTATCACGACGGGAAGGAGCTACGACGGTCTAGGTAGGATACGGATGGTAAATACGCACCGGCGTGCCAATCGCCATTCTGGCCGCCTGGCGCGGTATGCATGTCTAAGATGGTGTATATCCCATGCTCCGCGCAAATGTTCACGAGTCGGTCGAGGTGCTTGAAGCCCTCGGGCTTGAGGACTCGAGGGTTTAGGTCATCTTCGAAATGGCGGTAGTTGAACGGCACTCGAATGCAGTTGAGTCCTAGGTTCTTGTAGAATTTCGCATCGGATTCTGTGAAAAAGTACTCCAGGAACTACCAATCCGTTCCAGATGCATAGTTCACGGCACAGTTAGTAGATGCAATTCTACGGTGTGGCAATGGTGAGGAGTATACGACGCACCTTGTCGAAGAAGAATTCCGACTTCTCCGGTCCAATTGCTATGCTCAATGCCTCTCGAATCTGATACTCCCGCCCCGGATACCCCGAGATGAAATTCTCCATATTCATCCAACCACCAATGCCCGCCTAATCCGAAATATAAGAATCAGCATAGAGTCAACATGCGTTGACACGCACAATTACAACAAGGCCCAAACGGGACATGAAACGAAACGAGGGTCGAACTCACACCGCGCAGCAGCACAATCTTTCCATTTCGGTCGACGATATCGGTACCATGCACCTTTAGGATGCCGGACTCCGAAGGCGCAGTCATGGCGATGGCGAAGACGTCCGGTTCGTTAGAATCTTCGTTCGGTATTCGATGGCAGTGTATCGACATGTTTTGAGATCGTTTCGAATTCGCCCGACTTTTATATCTCTTGTCGTCGGCTTTTCCACGGCGTTCTCAAGGTCATGGATTTTCGCTTTACACGTACAGACGGCCAGGTTTATCCTGGGCTTTCTCCGCATTTCTCGTGCGGCGTGCATTGAAGGCAGGCTCGTCTACCTGGATTATATGCCGACCATCAAGTCGGTTGAATTCTGCCTAATTTCTCCGAGCGAGGCGATTTAACATATGGTAGAATATAATATAATCATCCATGGGTGTATTTCAAAGCCGGGTGATACCCACGTCATCAATTCCCCGCCGAGATGCTGTGGAGCTGATGAGCTTACGGTTCCCTCATCTAACCCGTTCAATCACGGATACCGTTCGTCGACGATTTCCTCAGTTTCTCGACGCCGCGCCGTCGGTGCTAGCTTACATCTGGGCGCTTGAAACGTTTTGAGATTCCGGTGTTATTCCGGATAGCGTCTTCCGTCCTGGGTAAAACGGATAAATTGGGGGCATACACCAAGCAAGTCATGCAACCGAATGCAGCAGTATGTCCTGTGCGACCCCGACACGGCAACGAGCCATGCACGGGCATGAAAGTGGCAAGGCCCGTTCTTCGTGTATCCAGGAGCAGAAATCATAACACTCACACGCGTTGACACATTTACAAATACAAAATTCAAGTATTTGGTCTGTAGATTACGTAAGTTATTGAGGTCTACGAGCCTGCGGATGTATGTACAGAATACAATGTTGATGTAGCTAACAACAAAGCCGATGCAGCTAAGAAATGTAAATCAAATCAATCGCCTGAACTCCCGCCAATATCGCAATCCCAGAACAAACCGAACAAAAAAGCCAAATCAGTCTCGGTATATATCGTACAGTCATCTCTATTAAAAATTAGGCACCAGAGCGCACATGCGTACGTCAACAGCGAGGGGTATTCGAAAAGGCTAATCACACAGGAAGAGAAAAAATGTGCATGGAGGGAAGCAGCTGCATGCCGCGCCGAATGTTCCGGGCGGACAGACGGACATCACAGGACGGATGCTTATGCCGAGTGTCCTCGGCTGCGGCTTCGAGGGTCCTTCGCGGTCCGCGGCTTCCAGGTGTAGCTGCATAGCGGCGGGCTCGAGGCTTTGCCGCCGGCCGGGACGATTTCGTCTATCCGGGTGCTGTATTTGTACTTGTTCTTGAGTCTCTCGAGCTCCTCGACAGAAATTTCGACGAACTGGCCGTCTGTAGTCTGAACCCAGTGCTTCTCGGCCTCGTACTCCTGCTCGAGGACTGGTTGGATGTGGTGGCGGTGCTCGTGGGTGTGGTGGTGGCGTGTAATTTCGGCTGTGGAGATATGGTGGATCGTGGGCACGATATCTTCATGGATGACAGCTGTTAAGAAATGGAAATTCGGTAGAGAGTTTGCTTTTAATTTGCCCGCCGGTTTGCTTTTACGGGGGGCTGAAACTTACGATTGACGATCTTTGTTGGGATGTATTCCGTTTCCTCGGTATTTGTTTTGTATCGCTCGTGTAGCTCTCCATCGGATGTTACGATCGGCAGGATTTGAATTTCGTTCGGTGGAGCATTGTTTGTGCTGATGCTGGAGTAAGCATTGCTGTCCGAGCTTGTTCTGACGCTCCTCCGACTGTGCGACCTCGAGGGGATTGGCGACATGGTCGTCGAAAAGGATCGAACTGAAGGCGACGGCGACTTGACCGAGCTCGGTGGGGATTTCGCAGGGAGAGGGAATTTTGAGGCCATCTCTGCGATAGTGTACTCGCCTTGGACATAGTCCTTGGGAGGTGGCGGTGGTGGAGGGCCAATTCTTCGGTAGCTGCTGGGTGCGCTCCGAATCGACCTCGTGGAGCCAGCTGTCGACGGCCGCTGTCTATCGGCCGTGAGCTGGGTGGAGGTGGCCCGACGCGGGTCGCCCACGGACTGCGAACGCTGCATGGCCTCGGACCGACCCAGGCCCCGTCTATTGAAATCTTCCACCGCGATATGCGAGTGCGACGTCGACGGCCGCCCAACGGAATATTGAATCGACGACGACGGCGACCGAGGGCTCAGCGATCCAGTCGGGGAGGGGAGGCTGAGGGACGAGGTCCTCACGGGCAGCAGACGCTGCTCTCCTCTCGCCATGCGGGCAGAATTCGCAGCCTCCATAAGATCGAGAGCCGGCTTCGCTCTCGACCGAATGGTGTCGACGGAGGCCATTCTGTGGAGGGTAGGCGCCGCGGTGGCTCGCCATATGTCCTGTCTGGCGGCCTTGGCGGCCTGGACCAAGTCAATGGACGGCCGATGCCTAAGCGTCTGTGGAGGCCCGACAGCCATGTCTATCAGTTTGAGGTCGCGGAGGGTGACTGGAGCTTCGAATGCGATAGGGTACTCCTGGAGAAAGTAGTTTTCGTCAAATATGTCCTGGCGAACGGTGCTCCGTAGCTTTTCGATCCGGTTGACGTGCTCGAGGCGTTCTTTAAGAAGATTTCGCATCGTTTGAGCCAGTTGTGCGGTAAGCTCCTTTCGCAGTGTCGCGGGACCCCTGATGATCTCGAATTGCCGCGTCTGCAGACGCAACGTTTGCTTTTCCTTTTTCCTGGGTTTTAATTTTTACTCTCACGGAGAGCGCTGCTGCCTTTGCGATGCCCTTCCCGGCGGCGAGACGGATGCCGGATGGATGGAACTTCTTTTTTTCTTCTTCTTCTCTTCTCCCTTTGATTGACGTGATCCAGCCTGAGAAGCGTCCGCGATCGGTAGGCGACAGATGTATGGCAATTGGGGCAGCAGTCGGGAGAGCAGGAGATGGCTTGGAGGGCTGCATGGAAAGCATGTCGACGCGGTTTCAAGTCCGCCCTCCACGGAGAGGTCATGGCTGCCAGGCTGAAAGGAGGCGCAGGAGAGCCCTTGCACCTGTTGACGGGTTTTGTCACCGAGCAGCGCCGGGGCCCCGGGTGCGAGCCTGCGATAGGAAGCAGAGGTCCCACCGAGGTCATGCTATTTTGAGCGGATGGCGATGGAAGCTGGTGACCGAACGCGGCCTGCCAGTCGTGCCTTGCCCCTGCATCATGGCAGCGGTGCAGCCCGGCGCCGCGTTCTCGTCGAAGCTTCTGTGCGTGGCCTAGCGGGCGAGCGCTAAATTGTCTGCTGGCAGGCCGCATGCATTCGATCTGCAGGCAGCTGTCGGCGCCGCTCATCGATATCATTTCAGCAGCATCGCGCTCGGGATTTGGGAGTCGCGAGACGGTCGGGTCGCGGTGGGGCAGCGTGGAGGGTGATGCAATTGCAATTGCTATTGCAATGGGGATGATGGTGGAGTCGGATTTCAGCTCTCGCGGAGGAGTTGTCAACAAAACCATCCCGTGTCGCGCGATGCCATTCCTCCATGGAGTTTCCTCCCTCCATGCTTCACCCCAGCCTGCCCTTTTTACTCGACACGCTTACGATCGTGCTCCCTAGCTCGCAAGCAGGCAGCATCCCTCCTCGCGCGAAATGTCACAGGGGCCACCCGTGACTCTACGCGGATCGCATTATAAACATGCACGGGCCAATTCAAAATGCTATCATCGCTGCCGTTTGATTACGGCTGACGCCTCGAGCGCCCCCAGAGCCTCGAGCCGGTGTGGGACACGAACAGCTGGTGCACCGGTACCACGCCTGAGACCCCAGCGCTTGGTCTCTAACCCGAGAACCAGGTCGCCCGTCAGTCGGTCTCGGACGCCTAAAGATATAAACATTCGCCGGGCTTTTCGAAACAGACAACGGTAAGACTAAACACCACGCTATTTTTGAATCCTGCTGTTTTTAACCCGGCTTGACAGATTCCATTATCTGGGATTCTATGATCTTCGATGGGCACGGACGACAAGACGTGTGCAGACGCGTGTAGGGGGCATCCATCTGCCAGCTATCGATCGATAAACAGCGCGATCGAGACACACGCAGGATGTATGTATGTACGGCACATGCGTATACACCGACATGCATGCGTATGCCGACCCCTCGACGATGCATGTATGGCTTGCTCGATGGCCGGCTGCCATGCACTCTGCAATCAAGACTGCAGCTGCAGCTGCACTACCCCCAAGCAGCTAGCCCGGTCGCCCGCGATCTCGAATTCAGGAATCGCATTAAATTGCGATGTCCCAAATATAAATCCTCCAGCTCACCCTCACCGCTGCGGTGGAAATTAAGACAACCCATCGTGTCGACCCGGCTCTGCAGCACCTCTGCCTTGGCCTTGCCCCGCGATTTGCAGTCGAGCCTGCCTGATCCGGCCGCGCAGGCCAATGGGTGACGATACGCGTGCCCGTCCGCCGCTCGATGCGGCAGGTCACCCACGAGATTTATCGATAGGCGAGCACTCGGTTCACGGTCCACTCGGCCGACGCGGCTCGTTCTCAGCCTATCGCCGCAATCTACAACGGTTGTAACTTTAATCTTACATTGCAGCGGACGGTGCACCGTCGATATTGTTTTAATTTTACAACGTCTAGGCAGAGAGATCAGGCTTCAGTTATATAAATTAGTCTCGACAGCTATATATTGAGCCGTGGCTTCACTCTAGAGCCGTTTCCACGCCACAGCCACACACACACGCACTTTTACACAACGTTCGCCCGCTTGAGGCACAGCTGCAGCATTACGAAGTAGCTAATCCAAATTTTTTCAAACTGGAAATACAGGATTCATCGAAGACCCAAATAAACATAGAGGAATACACTACATAAACAAATTGAGCACAAGCGCCAGCTACAAAACAAGACCAAGCCCAGCATGGCAACCTACATGCATCCATAACCCAACTAACTCCACGACGCGCCTAAAAAGCAACCCTCCCCCTCCACGGAGAAACGTGACGATATCGACATCTCTCCGACCAAACCTTTAACTCCGCCAAGGCTATGCCCCGACCGACGTCGAGCCGCCCATGCATGCACGTAACAACCTACAACCTACAACCTACAATATAATACCGCACGTGCACACGGACACGGTGACACGGGCATGCGTGGCAGACGGACAGACGGACGGCCGTGCATATATAACCTAGTATACTTTTATAAAAGTCAACGCACGCACCCCATTGTAGAGTATAGTATAGCGCCCGCGCCTCCCCCAGAATCTGAACTCCTAGCCGGAGTCGTATACCGCCCGCTGTCAGAGTCCTCCGATCTAGATCGCGCTTGGTGCTACGGCGACTTGCGATGCGATGCGATGTCATGTCATGTAGGTAGCGTAGGATAAGTAAGTAAGTTCTGGCCCCTAGGCTTGCAGGCGCGCATGGCACGTTGGCTGTCGAGACCGCGCGTGCGCGGGTGGCGGCCACGGCCATTTTTCTTTTCGTGTGATCGCATTCGATCGAGTGCTCATATTTCCACGCTGTTGTGCGGGCATTTGCGCGAATCTGACGTCCGGTGGAATAAATTATATAACGCAAACGTCAATTCGCCGCATACTAGTGTGGATGGGATTATTAGCGATATCCACAATGGGCTGTATTTGTAATTATAATAGGCCGAACGTAGACGTCGGTGACCGATGCAATGCATTGTATGATCGAGAGAGCTGCCCGTACATGTAAACCTCCATTTTTATTCTAGTACTATAATTGATTCTAATCGAATTGGATCGTAATATGTTGAGTTCAATTGAATTCAAACCGAACGTCTGAGCTTCGATTAAACTTCAGCCCCGCTGTGAGACCTATATATACCGGTGACGTGAGCAAGTTATTTGAGTTGATAGAGACAAGAAGCTTATTTACCAGATAGAGCTGGGATAGCTTAATGGCACGGGCCCCCAACTAGCCCGTGCAGAGTATAACTCTATGTCTCGTGAATAATACACAATTCGATCGAGTAGTCCAATATCGTCGTGAAAGTCTACGGCCGCTCAAGCACGATGCAGCAGGCGCCGAAGACCAACGTTGACGTTCCCGGGTCGCCGTCGCACCATGGCCACCATGCTAAAAAGAACTCGGTCGAGGTCAAGCAGGAGACGCGGCCAGCCGTTTTCCACGAGCTGATCGAGGAGAAAGAGCACGAGAGCGTGACGCACGTGTGTACCATCCAATATCCCTCCATGCTAGATCTTAACACTAGATTCATTGCAAGGCAGACCGATCAATATACTGATTGCGAGAGGTACAGGCCGTCGATAGGGAAATCCACCAGCACCATCACCAGATCTACGTGCAGCCTGTCACGGAAAAGATCGTTGAAGACGAGAGGCACCATCACAGGACTCTCCCCGTTGAGCATGTAAGCCACACCATCCCACTGCAATATATATTATATCATATACGAATATCATATAGCTATAACCATGAATATAAGTTAACGCCTGCTAATGCTACTGCGAATGCCAGCGGACACGCCACCATGGTAAAGACCGGCAAATCGCATCAGCACTCGCCCACGAGGTAAGATATACTATACTCACCGAATACCCCACACCCATATACCTAAGTATATAGCGCACACGGACACAACAGCAGCTAATGGAGTATCAAACAGCGCGGCCAGTTCAGGAACACCCACCAAGTCCTCCCCGTCGCCGTCACAACCTCAAACAACACCGTCGTCGGCGAGCACGTCTACCACCACATCCACAACATAATCCAACCGGTAATCGAACGCCAGCGCGTCGTCCCGCACATCGTGCACACCACCGCCCCGATCCACGAACACATCGAGCATGAACCGTTCATTCACAGGGGTACCGTGCTGCCCGCCATGACGCTCGACGAGTTCCTCAAGCGTGGGTATTCCCTCGACGGGTCGAAGCAACCGTTGGAACACTCGCTGCAGGATCGTGCCGAGTATGGTCATCAGGCGGCGCAGAAGGTGCCGGTGGAGCGGAACCATGTTGATTATCAGGGCAGTCGGCGGTCGCCGAGTCTCAAGTACAAGTATGGGACGCAGCCGCCGCTTCAACATAATCATGTCGATTACCAGCAGGAGCAGAACCATGTCGGCTATGAGAAGCAACAGCCGCCATTGCAGCAGAATCATGTTGATCACCATGGCAGGCAGCAGTCGCCGGTGCAGCAGGGCCATCTCAATAACTACGAGAAACAACCGTCGCCATTGCAACAGAACCATATTGGACACGACGGGAAGGGACAGCTGCCGGTAGAGCGGAACGACATTGGGTACGACGGGAAAGGGCGGCTGCCGATAGATCGGAACCACATCGGCTATGAGGGGAAACCGCAACCGCCAATAATACAAACGCCCTCCGAGTACCAAGGAAAGCGACAGTCACCAGTGGAGCGAGTTCACGTCGACTACCAGCGGAAACAGTCACCGCCAATAGACACCAACAGAGCCGCCGGCATGACCCTCCAGGTACCAGGCGGGCCAGGCGGATATGCCAATAGTGTACGCGGCGGCAGTCTAGACGAACCGTACACAGATCCCACACCACCCACAGCGGAAAGGTCGTACGCTCCCTCAGCAAAGTCGTATAACGCGCGCACCCCAGAGAAAGCATACGCACGCTCAACAAAGTCCGAAGGCAGGCGCAAGAGCACGGTGTCATCGCCAGTCTCCCCAGTCGCGAGTAAGGAGAGCAGGGAAAGCAGGACGGCAAAGTCTGTGTCGAGCAAGAAAGAATGGAAGAAAGAGAAAGGCAAAGGGAAGGAACAAGAAAAGGAGAACGACAAGAGCAAGAGTCCAACGTCGAAGGTGCAAAACTTTCTGAATCGGCTGAATCCACGCCATGGGGAGCGCGAGCGTAAAAATGGTGGAAACTCGCCTGTTCGGACGTGATAGAAGTTTAATGTGCTGATACTTCGCAGAGTATGATTTATACAAGGTGTTCCGTCGGTTCGTTTCTTTGGGTCCGTTAATGTTGAATTCCATATATTTTGAGATATTACGCAATCCGGGTTGTAATGGTGAAATCTGATGATGGAAGCCTTTGATATTTTCTGGTAATGCTAGTTAGAAGCTGGTATCAATCAGTATTTGTCTGCTTTGGATGCTATTTATATACATCGCGTAGTATATATCCCGTCGCCGGTGCATTGGGAATGGGATCATGATATCATTGCCTTGTCGTGATGATTTTCCCATTCGCATCAGTGAATTTTATTTTTAGATAGGTGATATATTTATGTTCATAACGGTCACGAATTGATAAATGTCTACGCAGAACTACCTATAGTATCGAGGAATAGTCGCTGACTTTCGACCGTCGCAACAGTGCCGTACATTGTTGGATATCGTGTGTTGCGCTCAGCCAAACGTCGCCAGCCTCGTCCTGCGGGATCCTACTTTAAAATCCATTGACCCGCAAACAGATATTTATCTATAGTATCGCCTCTAATCAGTCGTCATCACCATCGCAAGGCGCACTCGCACACAACAGTGCGTTTTTGACTCATCCGAACCCTCTGAATAGATCACGGACAATACCGCACCTCACAGATGCAACCCTGGCTTCTTCCTCGTTGGCCTAGGCGAACCGGATGGGTGTTCCATGGCGCTGCGGCTGAAGCGATCGATTCGCTTTGGCTGCAAGGAACATGACAGACGGGCGGCCAGACAGCGATACTGCAAGGGTGGATGGAAATAGCAGCGGTGGCATCGTCATACGCTATTCGTGTCCCTGCTTTTGGAGGGATCGGGGGCTACGTTCCGGTCACCATCGTTGGAATTCACGACAGGGTGTCTTGATATGGTATTGTACTGTGCTCTGCCGTGCTGCGCTGAGCTGCACTTGGGCACACTGCATTTCCAGCAACAGTAACTGCAGGCGCACTCCTTAAAACCCCCCATCTGTCCCCGATCGATCGCAGCACATCGGATACCCTTCCATACGCTACGTTATCTTACGCGGGCGGCCTGTCGAGTTTACGCTTCACTACATCATCGCACGGTTAAAGCTTGGAAGGCGAGTGGACGAACGAACGAACGAAACGAACGAAACGAACGAACGAAACGCGAAACCGTAACGCCGAGATGCTGCGCGTCCTCCCGCCGGAGATATGGCTGTCAATCATCCAATTCGCCGCCACCGGCGACCCGGACGGCCCGATGCACGCGCTCATCAACATCGCGCTGGTGTCCAAGGCCTTCCACCACACCGTCTTCTGCGGCGAGAACGACAGCGCGATCTGGAAGCCCGCCGCCGTCCGGCTGGGCGTGCACCCGGGCATCCACCTCGACGAGCTGCTCTTCGCGGGGACGAGCTCGCTGGAGCCCCGCTCCTGGCGCACCGTCTACAAGTTCATGCGGGAGTGGCAGAAGCCGTTCCCCGGCAATGTGACGATGCCGAAGGCCAAGCGCGTCGCCTGGCAGCTCCCCGCGCTGCAGGCTGGGCCCGACGACGGCTTCGTCCGGCGGACGTTCGAGATGGCGTGCTGCGGTAACGGCAGGGGCCTGTCGTACCGTATCAAGCAGCCCATCGCGGCGGATAAGGGGAATGTTCTGTTCGAGGCGCGCAATATCGATAACGACCTGACGGCTGTCGCCGCGGGTCTGCTGGAGGCTGGGGAGGAGCGGGCGAGGCAGGCGAGCGGCCGGCCGCGGAGGGTTGAGAAGCACATACTCTTCCCGTACCCGTTGCCGGCGGGGTACATGGTCACGGAGGAGAAGGGCGGGTTCGTGGTGTCCAAGATTGACCCGACGACGGGGAGCACGACGACGTCATGGCTGTTTGGCGAGCGGCAGCCCGACAGGTTCACGTCATACAGAGACATCATGGTCGCGATCACGTACCACGGACCGGACGACGAGATGGCGGCGCTTCCCGGTGCGGGGAACTGTCGGTCGCTGATGGTGTGTCTGAAGGCGAACGACCCGACGCCGCTGTGGACGCTGGACGTATCGATCGATTGGCATCTCCCCGATGACGACTATCGGGGTTTCGCGCACGTTAAGAACTTCCACGTCACGTCAAAGTACCTGGTCGTGCTGTACACACGGCATCCGAACGCGTATATGGGCAAGGTTACCGGGACGTACTTTACGGTTATGTCCTTGCTGACGGGGGAGGTCGTGCGCGAGATCAAGATACACAAGAAGGCTGTTTCCCCCGCTGAGCCTGTGCCGCCGCCGGTGCTCGGGCCCATGTTGATGGCGATAGGGCCCAATGGTCCTCTGCAGATGAACAACAATCGCGGGTCCTGTCAGTATCTCCTCACACTATATATGCCTGTTTGAACTTCCACGCTGACTGTATTCACTAGACACCACCGCCTTCAGCCACGACTTTATCCTCACGGACAGCATGATTGTCTCCGGCGGACCAGGTGAGCACCACCTCCTACTATCGTATATAGCATGTTGACGTGAAACTAACGAATCCATTCGCAGCCGGCGAGATCCTCGTGTGGTGCCTCTTCGGCGACAACGCCTCGGACAGCCCGATCGCAACCATCCCAACGGAACGGTACGACGACCGCCAGAAAACCTTCACGGACCTGCAGCTCTCCGCCTGCGGCACCTACCTGGCCGTCACGACCAACAAGCACCTGTACCTCTACGACATCATCGCCAAGAAGGCCGTCGCCGTCTACGACTCGGGCCGGTTCGTCGACGACTCGACCCGCTTCTCGAGCAACCCGCCGGACGACTTCCCTTCGGGCGTCTGGGTCCGCTGGACCGACTGGACGCTGGCCCCCGCCGTCGACGAGTCGCTGCCGCTGCCGTCGTTCGCGGCCGCGAACGAGCACGGCAACGTGTGGAAGCGCGTGGGGGACGGCGTCGCGTATCTGCCCGAGGCGGGCATCGAGCTGTCGTACGACAATCCGCTGCGCGCGCTGACGGTCCCGAAGCGGCTGCCGCGGTGGGTTGTGACGGTGCGGCGGGCGGCGCAGGGGAATTCGACGTGGGTTGCGCTGGCGGTCGGCGGGCTGGTGCTTGCGACGGTGTATTCGTGTCTGTTGGGGGGGATGATGCTGGGCGGGGCGTGCACGGTGCTGGCGCGGTGGGTGGATGTGTACCTTGCGGGGCTGTGGGCGGGGAGTTTGAAGGGGTGATCAATTTCGTTGATGATATATTCTGTACGAAGTAACGAAGTTGTAGTATTTCTTGAACTGTGATATAGTATGCATGGCGCGGGCAGATAGTAATGTATAATTGGCCGGTATAACGACGCTTACGTAACCTGTCGAGTAGCCGCATCGGAGAGGTTTCCGATCTCGGGGCGAGATTCAAACGGACGGGTACGGCGGCACGAGAATAACATCGCTGCTCTGCTGACTTGGCATGCATTGCAGGAGCCATTGAGCGCCGTTGCACGAGCTGCATCAATCTGGGGTCACGAGGCTAAGCTTCACCGGCGTACAACATTATATCCGTGGCGAGGACGATATCAATTGTTATACACTCGTACGGCATACGTCACAGCATGTAACAGTGACTATAGATGATAATGAATCGATGAGGCCTGGCCTGGACGTCAAATTGTAAAAATGCCTCCACAAAATTCCAATCGATACCTACATCATGACCATTTCCTCTCGAGAATAAAACAACCGTGCAGAGAATATTAATTATCGTGAGTCCCGGGTTGACGGTGTCTGTGGGGGCGAACCGCTGCCGTGACGTGGACCAATCCGCGCCAGGCACCAAGGTTCCCGCGTCCATTCCATTCCGTACCCCGGAATCCGACACCCATCCCGCGCAGTTCCTGCACAGCGGGCCACTAGCTCCATTCAAGGGACGAGTCTGAACTCACTCACATTTTTTTCAAGAAAATCTCAACGTATTGTGCATAGGCATTTTATGTTCCCCGGTAGACAGCAGAGCTAGCGCTAGCTTCCGTGCAGCTTAACTTAATTGTCATGATAAGGCAGGCCAGGCCAGGCCAGGCTACAGTAGCCGTGAATGGGAATCAATTGAGGAGCGCCTCGATGTTGTACAATTGTGCATGCACGATTGCTGGCTGTCGATAGGTAATGCACGCACGGGATGTGATTTTGAATTGACAGTTCTGAACGTTAACACTACGCAATCGAAATTCCAGAGGTGAGTAGGTGAGTGTATTGCCAGTTCACCACCCACTCACTCGCGTACTCGATCACTCGAGCTTGGCCGCTCGCACGCAAGGAGGCCGAGCCCAACATCCATGACAATAGCGCAACCGTGAGCCAAAATGTCGATTCCGCCTACCCTTTTGATACGCAATCTGACCGTCCGCCAGCCTTCACCGCAGGGTATCAATTGGCCTGATACATTGGCATTTCCGCGAGTATATGCACTTTTCAATTCTCAACGTACAATTTCGAGTGAGTGAGTGAGTGGGTGAGTCTTCCGGTGACATGGGACGGACGGCTCGATGAGCTAGGCTGGGATGATGCGCTGGTCCACTCAACTCCCAAGCTACCGCCCTGCACCCCGGTAACTCCGTAAAACTTACTTACATACGTACGGTACATAACCAGCTCGCCGTGCATGCGAGATGTAATTGACGCCCGGCATTCCTCCAGCTGTCGGTGCATCGGTGGGGAGCTACCTATCTGTCTGTCTATACGTATACAGCTGGCCCAGTTATCGGGTTTACTTATATATGGCGTGATCGATCGCATTGGCATCTATCCGCATGTTTCGTTAAAAGGCACGCAGACCTCGATTAATCTGCAATTCTCGACTCCCAATTATCTTGACCAGTATATCACAGTCGTTCCAACCTCGCCTCTGGACCGTCGGACGGAAGCAACGTTACATACGGGTATTGCTGTATACCGCGCTCGATAAATAATTGTCGAGGTTGGGAGCTGTCGTATTCAATTCGATTGGCCGAATTGGTAAGTTCATTTGCACCCGTTCGTCGCACAATTCGTTCGCTTCGCTAACTGACAACTGCGGATAGTCGCCTGCTCTACAGTTCAATATACCTCCATACACATTGACCCATATTCATACCTACGATACACCCAAACTTCTGGGCTATAGCTCACGAAGACCAGCCTCACACCGTACCTTCCACCAATAAACAAAAAAATCACAATGGCCCCGCTACCGCCACCGCCATCGCCGCCGCCGTCGCCGTCGCAGAACGACACCCCCTCGAACAGCGTACATCTCGCCATCCTAAATAAAATAGCAACCCTCACACCCCGCGACCTAGGCCCCACGCAGCGGCAATCCGTCGCGATGGCCGTCGGTCTTTCGCTAGCGGGCATCGTCGTCGCCATCTTCTTCTTCGGGTGGGTGCGGTACATCGCGGCGCGGGAGCACCAGCGGGAGGCCGAAAGGCGGAAGGCAAAGGAGGCGAGCGAGAAGGAGAAGGCGGAGGAGGCGGCGGCTGAGGCTCCGCCTGCAGAGGAGGCGCCTGCTGAATAATATATATATATACGAGACGAGTTTCTTTCGTGCTTTTGTACTTTTGTGGTTGGTGTCTGGGGTGTATTTTCAGCGATTGGGTGTGCATGCATTTTCAGGAGTTTGGGGGTATGAGTATATGGATTCGTTAGTTGAATTTTTATGAGAGTTTCTGTTATGCTGGATGCTATGGGTATCGTATGTATAGTTTTCAATCAGCGAGGACAAGATCAGAAAAAATCTTCACTTCCAGCGTATGCTCCTGCGGGGTCCGAGTAGACATTCCGCCGCACATCAACTCTGTCTACTAGAGTCGACACCCTCGTCCTCACCGTACACGAAACGCCGCCAGTTCCGACCCAGCGTCGTCACCGTCCTCTCGAGCTCCCACCCGCGCTCCGAGGCCACTTTGCGCACAATCACCGCCAGATCCCGCTCCATTTCCACCGACGCAACGTGCAGGTCGCTCTCGACGAGGAGTTTATCCTCGGGTACCATTTTCAGCATCTCTGCGAATTTATCGTACCCGTACCCGACGTTGATTGCGCGGGAGAAGGAAAAGTAGACGGCGGCGGGGATGCGGGCGCTCAGCCAGGTTTTGAGAAAGTCCGGCGGCGCGGAGAAGGAGTGCAGGCATATACGCGGTGGGAACGGCGGGTCTCCCTTCTTTTGAGTTTCTTCTTCGTCGTCGTCGGAGGGGTCGTCGCCTTCAAAGTCGTGCGGGCCGCGTTTGCGGGTGCGGTTCGACCGGATCGCCTTCTCGTATCCGCGGAAGAGAGCGGCGAGAGCGTCGTGCAGCACGCCGTGCGCGCCGACGCCGTGGATGCTGGCGGGCCGGTGCAGCGCGCCGGCTAGTCGGAGCTGCTCTTCTAGGACGCGGCGCTGGTGGTCCAGCGAGACTTTGTAGGGGGTTAGTCGTTTCCCGTCCGGCGAGGGCGCGGCGGACGGCGGGTGGGGGAGGCGGAAGGTGCGGTCGATGCCGACTTCGCCGACGAGGGCGGACGGGAATTCGAGGAGTCGCGCGCGGGTTTCCGCGATGAACTCGGAGAGGGGTTTTGGGTCCGGCAGCGTGGCGATGAACTCGTCCGTCGGGTCGCCGAGGAGGACGGCGGTGTAATGCTCCGTTTTGGATAATGCGGTAGCACCATCTTTCGTGTTTGCGTTCATGTCGTCGAGCAGCAGATGGCTGTACCACGGATGCCAGCCGAACGACGGGACGACGCGGCATGTAACTTTGTCGTCACGACCGGTGACGTCGACGCCGTACTCTCGCGCGACCTGCGCGACGAGCTGCTGGTCGTCCGCGCGCGTGGCCATGATGGTCAGCGTGCGGATCCGGCGGCTGGGAATCTCAGGCACCACGTCCATCGTGTCGGTGGGATGGCAGTGGGCATCGTGCACGCCCAGCCGCCACAGGGCATCGTCGAGCGTTGTCAGGGCATCGTCGGCGGGCGGTTCGTTTGCCATCGCGGGGTAACTTACGTACGTTAGTAAGTATGTAATTATGCGGCTTCAACGGCCGGTCGGGTGGCTCGCGTGGGTAGGCGGGCGTGGCGGGGTTTCGAAAGCAGGGTGCTACATAGAAGCTAGCAATCCGAACTCGAAACGAAACGTGGTGGGTGGGTGATCGTAGGCATGTTGGCTGGCGGCTAACGGAGTCGAACACGTGGAGATGGATGACGTCAAGGCGACGAAATGGCGGTGGGTTGTTGTTGTCATACAGCGCTCATCGCGCAGGGCCCTCAGCGCGGATCCAGAGCATTGCATCCGGACGGATAAGCCAGCCAGCCTGCGCTTAATTCGCGCATCAAGGCCATGGTATGGCTCAGGTGCGGGACTGGTTTCTTGGTCGCGGGGTCGTCGATTCCGGACGGTCTGATCTCAGGGTCTGACGGATTCAAGGGATCGATGCATACCTGCATAGAGAATAGTATACTAGTAATGGTAAGGGCTAATATACAAGAATAGAATCGAAGCTCGAAAGCAGTAAAAGATCACGATCGATCGAGGAGAATCGAGTAGAAATAGGAGTAATGGTGATGGTATGATATGAGAATTGTGTAATAGAGTTATCAAACACACTCTGAACGCCGGTGTGATTTTCCCACCTCTCTTGTAGGATATATGTAATGATATGATATCATATGCAACTTTAACACCTTCGAGAAAAAAAAAAGCAACGACCTGAAATGATGTGAAAAATGAAAATACCGCCTGCAATATGATATATGTGATAATGTAATTCCAATGACGCCCGCTAGCCCCCGCTGATATACAAGATTTTGAACGAAAACAACATGATATCGATAGATTTTTGTGGCTATTACCCAGCCGAGACGTTAAGAAAAATGGTATCAAAGTCCTCGCATCGCAAGGATGGTCATGAAGGTAGAAAATAGGTAGGTATTATCCTCGACGCTGCGGCCCGGCAGCGCCAAAAGTGTACGGTGCTCCGATCAACGACAGCTCGCAGCTTGTTACAAAAGTATATGTGATAGTAACAGCAGCACAGCTACTCGTCGTACTCGTCGTCAGGAATGGCGCCCAGCACCCGCAACACCTCGCCGGCGACGGCCTCGCGGGCATCGTTGTACGAGCCCCAGCCCGGATGCCAGTCTGTGGTCGCCAGCGTCGACGAGTACTCGATCTCGTTGACGATGACGGTCGCGTGCAGGCCCGACACGTAGCGCCGGTAGGCCGTGGCGCTCGTCCGTCTGCTGTATTTGTACTTTGGCGCGGGCACGTTCGACTGAATGCATAGTTCTATAAATCACACCGTTAGTTATACTATCCAGCGGAAGATATTATGAAGAGGGTTGTATTGCTCACCTTCCAGAGCTCGCTGCATTGTTCTGACGACGTGGGCGTCCCGCTCGTACGTTGGCGGCTCGTGTGTTGTCTCGGAGTGCAGCATTCTGTAGGTTGCGGGTTGGCGAGCCAGCGTGCTGTAAGTGATGTATGCCAGCGTGGATGTGTGTATGTTCTATCCGCTTCTCCGAAGGGGATAGCTCGATACGATATAATAATAATATAATATATTCGAGAGGATTATATTATCGAGTTCGAGAAGTAATGTTGTAATAGTAGTGGTGTGATGGATGAGATGTGATATAATATTTTTTTCCAGGGCAAGAGGGTCTTATAAAAGAACCGGGTGGATGTATTATAGTGGTAAAGTAAGGTAAGGTATAGCTAGCTGGAAATCGGTTCCGGGAGGATGCACGAATCGAACAGCGTAGTCCGTTGCCAGCTAGAAGCTTCTTGGGATGGATAGGGATCTGGGAGACCGGCCAGATATAAAGGGAAGAAAAAACTTGGTTCGGGATAGATTACTTTTCTCTACTGGCGGTAAAGCTGTGTGTATGCGTGTGCGTGTGCGTGTACCAGCGTATGAGAGTGTGAGAGTGTGAGAGTGTGAGTGCAAGTGCAATGTGGCCGACGTCAGAGCTTGGCGAGGGGCACCGCGGGATAAGCTGCGGATGGACGTATGCAATAAAATTTGCGGTATGCTAGCGTGGATGCTACGCTGCGAGGCGGTGCAGATTGTGCGGGTTTCTATCGATCGTGGTTTTATTGCGCGATCCGGCGAGCTTGGAAGCTATGCCATGCGGGATGTTAACAATCCGGTTATTTTCAGCATGGGGAACTGATTTGCCCGGCCTGTCCTAGTCGATAGTCTATAATATTACGGACTACAGCCCGCCAATTATACGCCCGCGCATGCAACTGCAACGCCCAGGGGGAGGACGCCGTAGTGGGATACTCGCGGACGCACAAACAGCGGACAGACAGGCAGGTCGAAGGCAGCACCACTGCAGCAAATTTGACTCACCCTTGCTTTGGTTCGGTGACGGAGTAGCAGTGCTTAGTGTCGTTTCGGAGCACGGATGGACGTGTCTGTAGAAGGAAGTCTGATGTCCGATGCTCGTTTGAGCTGCCCTTCGTCGACGAAAGGGTGAAATTGTCGGTCGGTGCGGGAATCGTGCGAATGGGTGTTTGATCTGGCGAACGGCGGTGGCGGGCGGCGTGTTGAGGCGACGTTGAAAAGTCCGATTTGCCCTAGACGAACTCGATCCGAGCGGGATGGCGTTCCTTGGGGGGGGTGCCAATGGATGGAATGGGATGGCGTCGACAGGAGACCAAGCGAGCTAAGGGAGTGGATCGACGGCGGGGGTTTCCGGTGCTGAAGGGCGATGGCCAGAGGAAGGCTCGATGCGCGGGGCCGGCGGATGAGATAATTATATATGAGATCGAGGCACGGGGTAGTTTAATTTAATTACACTGCTGTATACTGCTGTATGTGTATGGATATAGAGGTATGTGTGTGGGTGTAGCAGAGTGCGGTCGCAGAGTGCAGCAGAGTGTCTGAGGAATTTGGATTCGGACTGGCGGGCGGCGGTGCTGGATATATATCCCAATGGGGAGCCGACGAGAATTCAAACCGCGGTGGGAATTTTCAGTTCAATCCAATTCAGACTTGTCTGGAATCTTGGACGTCTTGCTTGCTGCTACTGCATATGCATATGACTCTGGTGAAGAAGTAAGTATATGCTCCGGTCGGCTGTGCGAGTAATACAGGTTCTCCTGGTCGGCTGGCTAGCGGGTTTAGCTTGTAACGATATCGCCCTCGGCTTCAGCTCCAACTGTATCGAAGTTCCAACGACGCTAGTTACAGAATCGCTATTCCGATCGTTCGTGGAGATGCAGGTGATTTTATACGCTCGCACGCACCGCATCTCGGCGGGATGACCCATCCCTCCGAGCATTTACCCATCCATCCATCCCCTCCATCCATCCATCTCGAAGGGAAGAATTATAATTAGAGCTAGCCATGCAAGCCTGCGAACGGAGCAGACTTCGCGCACCGTTCGCTACCAAGCGAGCACTCGCATCTGACCGTCCGGAGTGATGCTAGCTAGCTGACCTCGGACGCAGGGCGTGCACGCACGACCAGCGAGCCCCAGAATTTCACAAACGGGCTCCACATATTCGCAGCGTAGGATCCTGCCCGACCCGCCGCCTTCCTTCCTTTCCATCCATACTTTAAGCTTTATGGATACGGGCGGATGAAGGTGAACAATCTCGTACGTGTGTCGACGCAGACACGCACGCCGACCCACGCTATTAGCTATTTTATTACCACACTCTGCGAGAAAAACGGCCGATTGCAAATGACATCTCACTCCGGTTGGTCAGCGGCGGCCCGAGCGAGCGAGCGAGCGAAATATTCCATTTCACCTCTCGGATGGACTCTTACTTACATATCGAATACATATCGGACGGGAGCCTACGAGGTTCTGGCCCCACGGCAATCAGCGGCAGTAACTGGCACATTACATTACATGCACCGTTCGAGTCAAGAGAGAGAGTTCGGGGCTGGGTCCGTTTATCTGCGCTCCGTTGATTTCGAGACCAGACAGCCGGCCGCAGAATCCTTAACTCCTGCTCTCGCCTGCTCGGCTCAGGACAGCAACTGGCGTGCCGATCGGTGCGAATTGGGACACGCGATGCCCCCTGCAGACGCTCAATCCGCCGTGCGTGCGCTGTCTCCACCGCTCTCTCTCGTGAGCGAGCGAGCGAGCGAGTGAGGGCTGCGCTGCATTTATGTATCATCTACGGGCGGCTCGGTGAGGGGGTTTTGCGTGCTTGCACTTGCAGAGTGGGCAAGTTGCACCGAGCGGCTGCAGAGATGATGGAGCCGATATTAAGTAAGAACTCTTAAGAACTTACGTTGCAATTGAAGTCGGGCATATTGACCGATTGAAGATAGTGAGTGAGTGAGTGAGTTAGTGCTTCGCATCAAGAATTTTCAGAGTTTCGTTTCAAAGGCAGGGCGGGATTCCATCCATGCACACGGGCTGCGGACGAATTCAAAACCTCGCACGAACGATTGAACCCGCACACTTACACTTGCTTGCTTTGGCGTCTAGCAGCACGATCGATCGATGGGATAATCACACAGACACCCACGTACGAACACGGCTCCGATTGGAGTCAAGAGAGAGAGAAAACCAGCTGGTGCCTGGACAGACAGACAGACAGACAGCAGCCAGCAGCCAGCCAGAACTGTCCCGCCGGGCTTGGAAATAGGGCTTGCCTGCAGATCCTGCTTCCGCGGATGACGAGCTAGCACGAACTGTGTCCTCTCCGAAGACCGCGAACAGCCAGGCGACGGAATTTAAGCCGCCTGCTCGTGCTCGTGCTCCCGATCCCGATCGATTGATTGATGGAGTGCAGCGGAGGCGCCAGGCAGCCATTCCCACTGCCTCTTCTGGCCTGGCCCGTTCGTTACACAGCACACAGACGACGCGGCTCTCTTGGAGATGCCGTCCTGGGAGCACTTCATTTCATTTCCGCCCTGCTCGCCGACGACGCAAGAAGATCAAGATGAGGATTGAGAAGAAGAGGGTGGCCCTGCTCACGGTCACGAGCACGGCCGCCGACTGACGGCTGCCACCAACGAGATGATGGCGATGATCCTCCTGCGGTGGGGCCTCGCGTCGGGATTCACGATGCGGGTCGCATTGATTGATTGAAGTGACGGACGGCTTTAGCGGCGTGCCAAGACCCGGCCGCCAGAGTGTGCAACAGGCGCAACACAATTCATAATTGGCCTCTCCGCCATCCTCCTTTCGTCTCCCAGGCGGCAGAAGGCACAGTCACCGTCACCGTCACCGTCACAGTCACAGGCACGGCATCATTAGGCACAGCAGTCAGCACTCACTCTCGCAGTCTCTCTCTGCTGCCTACATCCTTCTGCTGCTGTCGTCCTGATTGACTGAGGTCGACAGCTGGCCCTTGCCTCATGCACACTCGCCGCCCTTGCGTCCCAATCCAATCCAATGCCAACTTTCTTCTTCAGCATTCCTCGCCAGTTGCACTGCAAGCTCCTCTGCCTTGATTTCGAACACCTCGTCCAGACCTCCGACTTCTGCCTCTAACCGGTTTCCTCCACCGCTGCTGCAAGGAGCCCGACTAGCCTGCGACTAGGTGCCCAAGCTAACAGTCGAGAAAAACAATAACGACAGCCCGCCTCGTGACTAACCTGCACCCATCGATCACTGCCAAAGATAGCTAAAACCCCTCCGAACGGGACAGGCTAGACTATACAGTCAGCCAGCGTCCACCGATGCGTCCGCCGGTCGTGCGGGTGGGGCTCGCTCTTCTCGTTTCGTGAATCTTCCGCGCGTCGAAGCAAGGGCGGCCGCAATCAGCGTCGTTTCAAAACCAGCAGACGGCGCATGCGGTAGCGGTTCTTACACACCGTACAGGATTCCGTTCTGTTGAATAATGCCAACCGAGCCGGTCACCTGGGCAGCTCTTAGTCCTCTTAGTCCTCTTAGTCCTCTCCTCTCCTCCGCCGAGATAGCTGCCGCCTATCCTACCTACCTGTACATAAGCTGTTATGCGAGCGAGGGAGGACTCACGCTGCTATCTGAGACATATTCTCCAGATTGGGATTTCCCTCCAAGAAGCGTTAGCTCGTCGACTCGTTCATTCGACAGCAGACGTTGGATTTTGATGTCCCCCCCTCGCAGATCATAGGATTGTTACACGGCAGTAGCTTGCCTACCTACCTTTAGCCTACCCAGGAGGTGCACATCCAATTCCCACAAATCCAGCCAATCCGCGACGACGAAAACACCATCACCTACATACATATACACACGTATGTATGTATATGGATATATTCACCCTCGATTTGCTCGTCGGAGACGGCTCGGCTGACGGCTGACGGCTGGCCAGGTCATCAGCATCGTGTAGTCATAAACTCGACGTACGTGCGAAACCGGTTTTCTGCACCTGAGGAATGTTGGATGTGCATCGTCGATGCAGACGCATGCAAGGGCCGGCGCGGCCGGTTGAATTGACACATACATACACATACACTCATACTCCCATATTCCACATTTACTTACACAAGACAATACAGCGGTTATGCAGCTGTCGGCGTTATGCGAGCGTGCGGTACCAAAGGTACCTCAGCTGATCAACGTCAGTCGACGCCTAAGTATCCATACAATACTCTGGAGACGAGTGCGATCGATCTTCCATTTCTTTCCATCATGTTGCTGTTATGTTAGCGTTAACGTTATCTCTGCAGCCTCCTTGCGTCTCAACAGAATTGCAAATATCACCTCGCGTCTACCTAGACAATGCAACGCGAGCGTGCAGCCTCATTCGCCGATGTCAGCAGGTAGTCCAGTCCAGGGCTATCTGGAAGGAAATCTACCGTATACAGTATTCTGTGCAGCTTATGACACACGCAGGAGGCGTATCGACAATGCCATCACTCATGACTTCATGACCACCTTTAACTGTACATGCACCGTACACTTGTCCATCCATCCATCCATACATACGTACACGTATGTATGCGCGCAGCAGGTTTCCTCAGATTGAGGCTGAAACGCAGCGCGCACGCGACCGACGGCATGAACGAAATTGACGCGAGGAGGAAGCAAGGAAGGATGCGAGGAAGGGAGGGTTACATGCGTGCCGCACGTACATACGGCGCTTACTACCAAGGTCACTCGCGTAAATTACTGTTCTGTCTGTTATATTACTTTATTACAAGTATATATTACTAACCGTCTCCAGATTGCGAATCGACCGATTCGAGGCGAGCTGCTCGCCTTGTATGGATGTGTGTATGTATGCGTGTGATGCAGGCTGCAGCTGCACCTGCCGGCTGACGGACGGACGGACGGACGGGTGAACGGGCGGCGTCGCGTCGACGGAGGGCGGTGTAATATCAATATTACTTTCTTGCTTACGCATAGATATCCGCACCGATAGCTAGCAGCGCTGCAGCTAGCTGCACGATGGGATTCAACATCTGCGGTAGGTACGGATACAGATTTCGTGACCGGCCGTGTTTCAGGGATTGTTTATTGCTAATGCTACCGTTTGGTATGGTGGCTCCAGATTGCGGCGGCGCGTTAGATAAGTGTTCGTATCATAGCTATCGTGATGTCTCCGTGGATCGCGGTGGGTTATTTATTGCGTATGTGAACTAGCGGGTTTGGTGAGGTTGGTATTGTTTATGCCGTGGTTATATTAGCTTGGAGTCGCGCGTCAAGGTAGGCTCTAGACTCTAGACTAGTGTAGCACCCGGGAAGTACATGTACTAGGGGACGTGGTGTAACGACCTTGATTTCACTACCTTCAATCTGGCATTTCGCGAGTTATCCTCGCTTCTACGTTGGATGCGAATCGGTTGCAATCAAGATACCAAGGCAGGTTTCGTGCTGAATCTAGTCATTCATAAACACCCGGAAAACTCGGCGTTTTTCGAAAGACACCGGAGGGCATGTATTTTTCTTTCTTTCCACCGAGAACTTGACCGGTGCATTTATTCAAACAGCAACAGTATCCAGCATTTACTAAAGCGAGGAATACTGATCTTGAAGAATGCGAGTTGATAGCAGCTCCGAAGAGGGAAGGATGGTCACCGTGCATACAGCCGCCAGCCGGACGGCCGTGCATGCAGCATGCAGCGTCGATCGTTGATCTGCGATCTTGACCGTGGGTGCGGGCTGTAGCAGGGCGGCACTTGACACGTAGCTTGCAGTCGGATAACGATGCGATGCATATACCGCATATACACAGACCAGCTATCATGCTTCTAGTGCCATGTACGCCGGATGTTCCGTAGATACCGATACTTGTTGTCGTTGACGATCGGGCAAGGTGTGTACATGTTGTATATATATATATACATCCGCGCCTGCGCATGCAAATATATATGCGCTGTAGACGATGTGCACGATTCCGCGTGAAAGAAGTAACGTTAATCAACCAGCATCGTTCCTAGACCTGGCTGGGAGGCTGATATGATATGATAACGTTATAATGTGAAAGTGCTGTCGTGTACGTACGTATTTGATCCCGGCCGGAGAATATGCTGACTTAGACTGTCGTAGCTTTGGCGTGCAGCCTCGAAGATCGTCGACCGGGCTGTCCGTAGGTACCTTTAAAAGTCGGCTAGCAAGACAGTGCACGGGGCGCCCGCACGACGATCTCGGGCCCGAACGCGGACAAATGCAACGTAACGTAACGTACGTACCTACCAAAGCTAACTACCTAGGTACATGTCCATACAAAATATAAGGCGAATGGTCTACGGATCTGCCGGATCGCAGGCAGGCACAATAGTGGAAGCGAGGCACGCGCGGCAGATTAATACTGCTACGATGATAATCTACGCTACGTGCTGTCGACTCAGTGTATGCGGACGTTCGCGTTCGATATTCAACTTATCGTATCATATGATTGTACGAGAGTTATAGCTATTATAGCTATATATGTTATGTTGCATTTGTAAAGCTGTAGACATTAGGTACTCGAGGCCGAGGGCTTGAGTGAGCGTCGTGGTTGGTACGACGCGACGCGCGTGAGCTGTAGGCTGATCAACTGTAGGCTGCCTGGCGGGCAGCATCCAAAATCTGGTTATATTTCCGTAGATTTAAGGCCTGAATATCAACTTGGCTGCGATGTTGGGAGCAGCCTCTGGGCAAGTTGTCGATAGCACACCTGATGTTGCATCTGAATCCCTTACTCATGTTATACCGGGGTACCGATAACGACTATTACGAGACTGCATTATGACAAAAGTTTCTTGATCAACTCTTAGGGCTAGTCGGGACGAGAAAATAGTCAGGCTATAGTTATATTATCTTACATTACTTCGGATTTTGAGGATATATCGAGGCTGTGAGGTGGTATATATGACTTGCCTGGGCTGAGCCACGCACAGTTTAGAGCTCTATCAACGAACTGGTACCGTAGTCCATTGCTTACCCTGGATGCTACTGTTAATGAACAACGTACAACCCATCTGGACTATACGTATACGGGACAATTTATGGAACCATCATGTATGTCACTGCAGTTCTTTTCTAAAAGCCTAACCTTGCCGACAGATTCATCTGGCTGAATTTCGAGCTCGTAAGGTGGACTTTATGGTATCCATGAGCCACGGCAGCTTGTTGTAAGTTTACGGACTGTGGCTCGATTGGATGGACCCACCAGCAATACGACATGGAATATCGGGGATGATAATATATATATATATATATATATATATATATTGAAGTCTTATGCACTGAGGGGGAAGGGATATCTATTATCCAGCTCCGTCGCGTTTGAGCGGACAATTCAAAATGTGTAAATAAGAATCTTAAAGCGTAATTGTTACAATATAAGGTAAATCTACCTCGTGGGTCCGATTTCGATAGCCTAGGGACTAGTCCGACGGTCTGGTTGACGACGAACCCGTCGTGGGATCTAATATGGACACGAGATTTTATCAGCTGTCCAGAAATACGGGTGTTCTGCGCCTAGACCTATCTACAATATGATCTGATTATACAAAGAATTCAATGCATATAATTCAAACCTGCGTGAGTGCATTCAGGCTAACAACGTGCTTGTATGCGATATGTGAGTATTCTCGTTGCCAATATTTACTGAGCTGTACACTACTGTAAATCTCCAAGCTATCTGTATTACTTTTTAGTCCTGTTAGTGAATGGGTAGCAGCGATACAATCCGTCAGCATTGCGCGATAACAATATATGATACGGTACAATTATCACGGTGATATGCTGCCTCGCATGCAAGCCAGACGCTTCACCAGCCCTAGGACTGGCAGTCTAGTTTACGAGACAAGTGATATGCGCTCAACAATCGGTTATTTCGAGCTTGCATGGTAGACAGAATAACAGCGTGAAGGATGTTGCGATATCTATGGCCATTGTTCGCGAGAGGGCGCCTTGGTTTGGCCTGCGAAGTGGCCTTCGAATCGCTACTACATCTACGCGCTCATTTAGTAAATTAGCAGAAGTTTCGTTACAATTATTGATATATCGATAATGATATCGAAGTTTTCAGATCTAGAGGACGGGTTTCGATTATGACAATTTAGACGCCTTAGCTATATATATGTTTTGTCTGGCGGCCTATAGCTAGGCTGGCCCACCGAGCTCACTGGCTATCTGAATCTAGATGCCAAACATCTTCCTTGATATTGCGTAACGGGTTTCAACGTTGTCCTCGAGCGAATACTCGGAGCGCAGTCTTGGGCTAGTTGATCGGTAGGATTGGATAAGTACCGCAGCCCAATAATTAATTTAGGAGTAGCATGGGAAAATACTGGTTCTTTCTGCGGTACTGATGGAGAAAGCAGCGAGCTGTCTCCTCGAGTTGATCCAAGAAATGGGCAAAAGGCTGTATCTATAGATCAACTTGGTCTCGCAACAGAGATTGATTTAGAGCCAGGTGAACCGTACATATTCCGGTATCTGTGGCTCCGTGTCCTGATATTCTTGAATCTAAATGTTAGCGGAACTGTGGATGTGTCGATTCCAGTCTAGCGAGTCCACGTATACGGGGCTCGATGAGCTGGAAATATTAGCGGAGGCTGGCTCTGATACTATTTAACAGGGTGCGATTCTCGCGATAAGAGTTGGAGAATTGAAAGATCTGTAGACGGTTTCGTGTCTATCATAGAGTGCGACTTCGTCACAGGTGCATCGGTGATGGCTTGCTTCAGGTATAGCTATCCATGCACACAACGAGAGGCCCGGCCTAACCGCGAAAGCCTACCACTGATCAAGTGGTAGGTTATATTAAGATGTATTGTTCGTCCGTCTGCCCCGATAATTGACGATACTCATGCGTATGGATGTTAATATGTGTGGATATCAGCGGTCCTGGTCTCGCAAGCCAAACCCACACAATTCCAAGCATTCCCGCGAAACGTAGAGGTAGGTCGTTCCGCCTTTGAACATAGGTGGCTGTCAATGGATATTCAACAGTTAGTTTGAGGATACACCAGTGGATCGATCGAGTAATCTTGGGGACGGCTCACCAGGAGTTCTCCGTTACAGAACTAGAGCCTACACGTCTATGGATCCAGGTTGTCCCCATTGAAGAATATCTGTATGCAGCCATCTGTGCGTGTAATTCTTCCTCAGAATTGCAGGTAGATCAGCTGGAGAGCGTATGGTCATAGTAGCCGACGAGCATGAGCTCGACCAACTATTGAATGAACTCCACGGCTGTACGGTTCCCTGTGCCTACAGTACGATGTTGTTTTCGGATATTCGACTTCGCGATAATAGGACAACATCTGGTCCTACGAGGCATGATACTCGGGCCTATCCACCAGTATAGTTAAAGTGGAAGCTTGCAGTATACCCGTAATTTGGATGGGTTTGATATGAAGAATCTAGATTAGAGGACTTGAGGGAAATGGCTTTGATTTCCTGCAGACTGCCGATATTCGAGTCGAAAGGGGAGCTGCAGGTCAATTCAGGAGCTGATACGGAGGTTAGACTGGGAGTATCCTCAATACGCCACCATATGCATTAGCTATGATTGACGTTTAACCTTCCAACATGGTCAAATTTGGTTTGAATTCTGTGTTACATTTCACCGCATATACGCATATATCTCGTAACGAAAGCCAAACACGCTTAATTTCAACTTTAGCATATATCGCCTGCGTACCGCTTAGCAAACAAATCATCAATAAACCCAAGATGCCCTAATTTCGGCTCTGGCTCCTCAATCCTACTTGAATTTTGCTGCTAGAGTCCTAACTCAGCGCTGCAGCAAACACTCAATCTGTATCAAGAGCTTGTTCAACACGGGTGCCGTCAGCTGCAGCTGCAGCCGTAACGATCAATGATCAAGATCTGCCGTCCGGGATCAAAACCACCCAGCGTGCGCATTCAGCGACAGGAAGTTACAGACCCGTCCTGCTTGCATCTAGACGCATGCTCGTGAAGATCAATTCACGGCGGCCTGCATGCAGCCCATTCATATTCAACTAGGTCTATTGATTGTCACGTTGCGATTCCAGACAACAGGGCAGCCACTCGCCTCCTCGACGCAGTGCGGTTTGAATTTTCATATATGCATATGGCCTCCCGTCGAAGGCAAACGATCACGAAACAACTCGACGCACGAGACCGCCTGAGGTTATCCCACCACGAGGCCTGAGCGTTCGCAGCTGTCCAACATCCAACAGCCAGTAAGCGAGCGGAATGGCACGGCACGCAGAATTCCAACATCCAGAAAAAGCATGCAGCCAAGCTTTCCTAACGTTACGTGACCTTGTCCGACATTCGCCTCGAGTTGAAATCAGCCTGATCGAGGCGTCGAGGCCCATGCGCTACAGAAAGTGTCTCCGTCGCCCATACGGCCATGTCCATGTTCATGCCGTGTGCATGTCGTAAGATTCCTTGCCAGCCAACCAGCCAGCCGGCCGGCCCAAAGCGAGCGGTGTCGCGGGCGATGCCTGTAGCACCGCAGGCTGCAGTTGCAAACACAAGGTTTCGAGTCAAGACCGATAGATTCCACGGCCGCGAAGGGCGCATGCGGCGGTAGCCAAAACCTCGCCGTGCGGTAGATATCTTGCGCAGACTGCCTTTTGATTTGGACGCGTATGCGAATATTTCCGAGGATCGGAGAGGGTTCGCCTTGCCACTGGATGGAGAGCTATCTCCGCTGGTTTTGTTTCTTCGCTTCGACTTCACATTTTGGGACACCGACGGCGAAAGCGTTTTGAGGCCTCTAAGCGAGAAGACGCTGGAAAACCAGTGACCGGCGCACTGGACAGCGGTTTCTTGCGCAAGCTTAAGACATGTCGCGCTGCTGCATGTTTACGTTGAGTGAATCACAACTCCACTGCTACCTGGTTTATCTCTAGCTTTGCAGGATACGTATACATATACATAGTATCTTGTGAGTATATGGTGCAGTGCAGTTAGCTAGCTTCTCGGCAGGCTTTTAAAGCATTTCGAATTTTCGCTTTCACGTTCCTTCGCTGCATGTCGGTCGTCGTCGTCGTCGCGTAGACAATATGCAGCTTCGACAGCGCTCGCTCTTGCATGTGCGAGGCTTCTGCAGCATGCAGGCCGGCCGGGCAGCCCGCGCCGGACTCCCAACAGATCACAAAAATAGAAGAAGGAAGAAGAAAGCGAGCTGGAAAAGAAAACGTGGAAAATTCCGGTCTGGATCGATCGCTGTGCCGACGCTTCGGCACTTGACCTCCCGAAAAGCTGGCCTCGAGACCTCGGACCACCGTCACGATATCTCGACGACTCATTGCCATTGGTCTACACCGCGAAAGTAGAGCAAACATTCAAGGGCATGAACAAAATCGGCCGCGGCCAGGCACGCACAAACTTAATCTCGAAGAAACCAAGAAAGAAACATGGAAAACGAAAAAGAAACATATGCATCGAGGAGGCGAAAAAAGGAATCCTCATGCAAGCTGGCAGTGGATCCGCCCCACACCACCCGCCGTCCCACCAATTGTCTCGCCAAAAACCCAGAAAAAAGAAGAAAAGGCGCATTTAGGTCGTTTCAGAAGGAGCTTAACGCAACGCCACCCAAAAGTCCCGCCCCAGACCAGGCGGGCAGCTCACGTTTTCCTTGCGTCCCTCCAAAGGATGGCGGTGAGGGCAAGGGTGGGAAGCGAGAGCTCGAGAAAATGCCATCTACGCACGACCATTGGCTACGCGATTCTCGCGGGACTTTACGACTTCCGGCAGTCAGTCAGCAGGGTGGATCCCGAGCAGAACATGGGGAGCTGGCTGAAGACCGGACGATTTCCTCTGTCTGATAATTGCTGAAATCCATCCGTTCGCCCATCCAGGCACCTGGTGTTCTTTTTTTGGTACAGTCCGTGACTCGACCCGACCCCTCATTGCCAATATATCCAGCGGGCGGGCTGATCGTGATCAGAATCCACATTCCTCACGATTGATATTTCTTTTTTTCCGGCGTTTTCGAGACGAAGATTGGGAAAACGAGACATCAAAACGGACAGCAAGAAAGTCTTGGTAACGTGCCGCTTGTGCAGAATATTTTGACGATGTGCTGGACGTTTCCTAATTTGCTCATGCACCCACATATCGTCAACCAGATGGACCGACCGACGTCGACAAGTGTGCCATTGGAAGGTGCATCTGCATGCATGAATTCTGGACACAAGGTCTGCCTGCACCTCGAGCAACGATACGAGAAGGAGGGGGAAGCGTGATATGTCACATGAACTCCTCTAGTCCCGTCGACAAGAAACGTAAAAAAAAAAAAGGTTGCTGCGCTGTACACGAAGTATCTGACAAGTTCCCCTCACTTGCCGCCTCCCACCCTCCAGCTTGTCTAAGTCTGTTTGCTCTTCCTGCAGCGTGGGTGGCTTTTCGTCGAACGGATGCATGATGAAATACCGCAGCCAATTAAAACACCCGGACAGCTGTCAGCTTTTAGCCTTTGGAATTTGCGATTGGAGCAACTTTCGCCTTTTGTGGTAAGAGCAGAAAAAAGTGATCTATGGTATTCGGCTTCTCGGTACGCGATAGGTACATCATCTACAATTGCAGAAATCGCAAAAAGTAGCGGCAGGAAAAAACGACGGTAAAAAAACGGAAAAAGTTTGACACCGCTCAGGAAGTTTGTTTTTCTTTCTTTTATACAGGGTAGAGAAAATATGTGTGCAAGCCCGCACCTCCAAACAAGGTCAACTATGCGGTGGCCGAGCTGAATGAATGTGGGCAAGTAAAAAAAATGGTACGTGATTACAATGTCGGGGTGGAGGTAGAAAGGGAAAAGAAAAAAGAGCCAAAAACGTGCGACAGGAAAAAAACGGATCCCGTGGTGGTATCTTCAACATCCAATAATCCTGCTTCCCCAGAGAATATAGCGCCTTTCGAAAAAATGATTAGAAAGGAAAAACTCAACGCCGGACTTTCCCAGAAACCTGGCTCGCTGAAGCCGCTGTCCAGCTTGTCCCCGTGGGACCTCATAGCATGAACACAAAGGAAACAGAAAATATATTATAGAAGAAAGTAAAATAGGACACTTTGTCTCGTAAACCAGACATCACCCCAGGATGATGGTCTTGGGTTGATTGGTAACTTAGACCTTCTCGTCCGGAGACGGAGAGCGTTCCTCGGATTGCGAGATAACGAAGGTCTTCTCGGCGCGGCTGGCCTTGGAGGTGATATCCGAGCCAGAGCTGCTGGGGTAGGCGTATGGGAGAACCTTGGGAGCGTGCTTGATGAGGAGAGCGCGGAGAGCTGGTGCGGAAGAGCAGATAAGAGCCAAGTTAAGTTCAACCCTAAAAACAAGCAGCTATTAGCAAATTTGGTCATGCAGAAATCGTCGGTGTGGTGGGGTGCGTAAACTCACATGGCCCAGGCGTTGATGGCGGTGGTGGAGCCGTTTGAGTAGAGGAGGTACTTGTTGACCATAACGAGACGGACAATGCTGGCAATCCAAGCGATGGCACCAAGACCGAAGGTGAACACAGCCAGGATACGCTCGCGTGGGTACAATTGAAGTCTCCAGACGAGAGGGAGGGGGATGAGCCTATAGCAGAGTCTGTTAGAATTGCTATGCGAGTAAAAGTATCGAATAATGGTGCATACCAGATGATAACATCAGTGAGGATGTTGATGGCGCCAGTCGACATAACAACGTTGTACGGACGGAAGGCCTTGCAGGAAGTGGTCGGGTCGACGCCGTGGTTCCACAGATCTGGGTAGTTGCACTGGAAGATCCACATGAACATGGCAATCATGGCAGTCGCAAAGCTGGCGAAGGCCGTGATGTAGACAGCCCAGCGCATCGGCTGCCAGGTCGACAAGCTGAAATAGAAAAGCAGCAGCGCCAATTTGACGGAGAGGATCGCAACCGGGTAGAGAGCCATGCCGAGAGAGTAAGCCTATTCAGACGGTTAGTATATCATCCATAATCATGAGATCGCTAAATTTTGACAACTTACCATATAAGCACGGACGGCCTGGTTGTAAGACCTGTCGCAGTACGAAGCCCATGTGCCAGAAGCAACCTTCTCGTAGACGGAGAGAGAACACCAGGCTAGGATGAAGATGTAGGCGAACAGGGACATCCAGTCGAAAGACTGAATGCGGCCCAAGATGGACAGACGAGACCAGAATCGCAGACCCATGACAATGGTAGACAGGACGGTGAAGACGATGAAGATCGGGATGATTGACGCAGTGGAGTGGGGGTGAGAAATGATATCCAACTGCTGCTGGAAGACCGACAAGGTCTCGTTGAGGGGACCGAAGCTGGCATCGTTATCTGAATAGAAGTAGTCCGACCAGCCGGTGAGGGCCTGGACTTGCTCGGCCGTCGGGCTTGGGTTTTCCTGGTACAGTTTCGCGAGCGCAAAGACGACTTCCTTTGCGGGCTTGTCCCACCATGAGTTACTGCCGGTGCCTGACATGTAGAAGCAGGCGGTGTTCAGCCAGGTCTCCTCATCAGTGGTAAGAGAGGTTACGTTCGACATCTTGAAGATGAGGTTGAGCGAACAAGAGAGGGTAAAAACAAGTAAGCTATAAGACGAGGATTGCAGAAAGTTACTTGCTAAATGATGTTGCTGAGCAAGGTAAAAATGATGAAGAAGCAATCCTCAGAGGTAAGAGTGGATTGTTGTCTTGAGGATCTTGTGATCTTTGGAACTGCCTGGTGAAGGAGAGGAGATTCTGGGAGGGAAATGGAGAGATAGATATACTTGAGAAAGGCTCGTACTGGTCTCTCGATCATGATGGGCCTGTCGCCGCAGCTACGCTAACGCGACTCTCGATAAGCCACTAAGAGGCCAATAGGACCTAATGGTAGACCTGGTCGAGGTATCGATAAGTTGCAGCTTGATTGTCTGCAGGGGTGTACCCTCAAACGTTCTTCCATGCAGCAGCGTAGAACAAAATTTCGAAACTCTACCCGATCAGCTTGCGTTAGACGGGTGTGATGGGTCTACAGTGGATGCATGGGGGCCGCACCCAATAGCGGGGCTGACATCATTCGAATTCGCAATGTGTTAATAATATTTGAGTATCATATATCGAGGGAAAACCATCGCGCCGGGGTGGCGTGGCCAAGGCTTTTGCGCAAACACAACATGCTGGTGGGAACATGGGTGTCAACCTCGTGGCCCGCTGGGGCCATGGGAATGCATGATGGTGTGAAGAGGAGGGGAAACATCCACTTCGGGTTTCTTGGCCGACCGCGCAGCTCTCTAAGCGAGTTTGCTCTTCATGCCGTGTCGGCATATCTAGCGTCTGGACCAGTCGCTTCGTTGGACGGATGGCAACAGAGCCGTCGCATCGTCGTGGTTGACGAAGCCTATCGGCCTCTTTGGCTTTCGTTCAGCCTCGATATCTCGTAACACCTGCCCCCAAGACGGCCGGTCTGAATCAGGGCAGAAAGGTTAGCGAGATTCAACTCATCTTTTCAATTGCAAGCCTGAGTGAGTCTACGGCGACTGCGGAATATACAAATATAGCGATAGCAGGATGCCTGTGGGAAGCCTGTAGCAGACATGTGCGTTAGCGTCCAATCAGTCGCTGTTGTTTGCTCTGAGAGAGTGGTCGCCTGCAGATGCTAGCCTACGGCTACTTTTAGGTGCATCTCATGTACAGCCTACCCGGTCTCGACAAATATGGACATGTAATGATATGTACTAAGTGCTAATGTACGGTGTATACGACGAGTAGCGACATGTTCGCACTAACCTTCGGAGACCTGAGTGCATATGACACCTGCAGGGTAGAGAGTAAACCTGGGTGGTGGTTGTCTGCCTGCGCGGCGGGGACGAAAATAACAATGTCTATGAGGAAAGTGTATTCCAATTTGGAGGGCTGCAGGATTGATTGCTGGACTGGCGACGGACGAATCTGATGCCTCGGATTGACCGGGAGGCCTGCTGGGCATCGTCCTTTGCGCAAACTCCGCACTCGACTCGAGTACCGCTTCCTGGCTGTCCCCGGTCGCCTTTAGCTCGGTCGCTGTTTGTCCTTCTCGTAGATGTACTGCCCCCCCATCAGATAAGGCGCATGAGGAATGAAGATCCCAGGCCTCGTGGCAGGAGCGGTTAAAGCTGGTCTTGTCATCTCGACGTCGGTTGGCAGAGAGGTCGAGAGTGGGACGGCTAGAATGTTTGCCTTTACAGGGGCCCCTCTCAGCGCTTTTTCCCGTTCGGGCAAGACGTCGTTTTCGGTGTGGGCCAGCCGTCCTGCATCAACACGCTTCTTACCACACTGCGTCGACCGCATGGCCACGAGGAAACAGGGAATCCGATCACGGCCTGCATTAGCACCACCTGCTATTAACGTGAGGCACTCACCGTCTGCAGAATTTCGAATTTCCAGGAAATTCCAAGGTGGCGGCCGGCATAAACGGCAGAAAGCAGCCTGACACGCAACCGACAGGTACGCATGTTTGCATAAGGCCAGGCACCGCATCTACACCAGTAGCAGTTCGAGCATAGCGATATTTGCAACATAGGGCAAACACTCAACCGCACGGAGAATACCATCGCTACGCTACCCGGCCGGCACTTTCGCCTCCTCGGGCGAGAGCTAATCCACTCGACTCGAAGTTGCAGTTGACAGCCCCGGGTCCCGGAGGTATATTAGATTATATTGCAGGAAATGTTTGCGTATAATCTAGAGTGTTTCCCTCCTCTCGGCCGTCTAATTCAGACGTTAACTCGTCTCGATCGTGATTTCGGCCTGCATGCAGAGGCGCATGCATATATGTATGCAGACATTTGAGCCTGCCCGCACGCTCTAGCGGGTATTGCCACGAGCGACGCGAAAGACACCCTTGCCTTGTCTTTGCTCCTGCCCCCACTATACCTAGCGCAAGGTGAACTGTCAGAGCGAAAGGTATGCCGGGGTGGTGGGTTTGTACCTTTATGTACGCAATACGCCGAGGGCTATGTAGAGTGGGGTAGCTGAAGCACGCATTTCGGCCCGCATTCATTTGGATATAGTCATGTACCTTTCGTACCTTTGTCTCAAACGGTCTGGAAACGTGGGCATTGCATTACATGCTTCGCGGGGCGGCTGCAGGCTTATCGTGGCTATTTAGCCTTCTTGGAAGTTATTCAGCTTCAGACGCTAGATGAGGGTAATACTGGGTTGCAATACGGACCTCGGTGCGTATTTTGCAGGGGAGCTTCGGATGACACGAGCTCCTTCCTCATACCCGACCCCGCCGTTCAGTATCAAGCCGGAGATCCGGTATTGAAGCTTCAGAGTCGACACGATGTAGTATTTGGCGTTTCGAGGTGCATATGGGCTGCAGGATCATCCTTCCCAGCATTCCTAGGTAGCTATATCGATGTAGTAACGGCGAAAAACGCATGAATTATGCGGTGCTAAGTGTAACGTGAATCGAGAAAATTTTCTCGATAACTTCGTCACGATCAGCATAGGCAAACCGTCAATGTCTATGACATTCCGGGATGATGATATCCGGAATATCGAAAGTCCAGGCTTCAACGCAAGGATAGCTTGACCAGTCGATTCATGCTCCGATTCCTAAACAACGACAAGGCCGGGGTCCACACCCGCCCTATACTATATCTATACGGCGACCCACAAGCGTCGACAAGGACCCGGACAGGGTTAGTGACTCGACTCTTACCTTTTTATAGCCTTCTAGAAATACCCCAAACATGCAAAAAAAAAGTGCCGAAGACGCCATCGCCCGCCAAACGTGGTAGGCGAGTCGACACGCTAAGCGGCCGCCACGTGGGATTCCGTCGGGAACCTGCGTTGCGGGCATAAGCTTTTCGAGACGACGGCGCACATCGAGTTTGCTCTACCGTCCAGCCGGCTACCAGGCGTCCGGACGTCGAGGCCACGTGCGGAGTGTAGTATATTCCATGCATGATATGCATGTCGGTTGTAGTTAGGCCGATGGGCTGATGTGAAGAAACGTGCAGGTGGGAGGAAGAGCCGTCGATTGGCTAGCTCGGACGATGGTCATGCAAGCCGCAATGCGACGATCTGTATGCAGGCTAAGCGGCGGGTGCGCGGCGAAGCTAATAGAAGTATCTCTGCAGCTCTGCGGAATTATAGGGCTACTATATCTGACGAGCTGACCCGGGTTTTCCGGAAATCCAGGTCCTCCGGCGGTATAATAGCGGATTGGCCGGTTGACGGGTGCTGAAGGAGCTGGGTGCATAGGTTGTTCCGGCTTTGTCAGCCGCAGAAGTCCGATCCTACACACTCGAGCACTCGCATCTCTGCATATGGTGTCTGGACTGGACTTTCTACTGAAGAGGGGCGAATGACTGGAGTCCACGGCGTCGACGGCACCCCGCATGGCCGCAGCATCAGTTGAGTTGAAGTCGCACGCACCTCTCGCTTATGATGTCACACTTGCCGCATGGGGCGAAATTGTGCGACGAAGCCTCAACGACACGCGCAACACAGACGACAGAATGCTTGTTGTGTCGTCTGTTGGTTCTTCACCGAGGCAGGCTTAAGAGGGATGCAAGCGAAAGGATACATACGGTTTATGGTGGAACAAAAGGGTAACGTAAGTAATACTAATGATGGTATACTGAGCTGCTAACAATAGCACTGCTTGCTCAACCTGTGCCTTTCCCGACATAACAGTTCTCTTATTTCCTCGCCCCTGTTCGCAATGCAATGAGCGGAGCTGCCATGGCACGTTGTCATATGCATACGCCCTGCAAAGACTGCCTCGTTCAAACTCCAGCAGGTCATCCTGCGGTGGCCGATACCCACACCACCCTGGGAAATACTCAAAGTATCCAGACTCGTCATACCAGCGGCAGTAGCGCACGGCAGTTGTCGTGCCTGCAATGTCCAAAGCCAGTGCTCCCACCAACGTGGCCAAATTCCCGCTATTCGAAAAATGTGCGCCATCTCATCGGGATATCGTTATCTCCAATACCATAGCCATAATTCGCAGCATCCCGCCTTTCCAACTCATCCGCAGTCCGCAACAACCCCCGCCGTAATGCAAACTGCAGCGCCGTCTGCACGTCGTTATACGCGGCGTTAATATCGGCACCTCGCCCCAGTAACAAATCGACGAGCTCCTCATTCCCGTGCTTCACCGCCTAGTAGAGGGCCGTCCGCCCGTCGCTATCTTGGTAGTTCCAATCCGTGTCCGGCTTGCCGGCGAGGTAGCGTAGCACTACTGCTTCATTTCGCTTCGCCCACTCGACCACGGACACGCTGTTGTCGTACTGTGCGACGGTACTTTCGGTCGCTCCGGCTTGTAATAGCTCGTTTTTACGGTCGTTGAGGGATCGGTCCTCGGCTATCCGGAGGGCTATCCATCCGCATTCCCGGACTATCTTGCGTACGTCGTCGGACTTTGCTGTTGTGTTCTTGAGTAAGTTGCAGGTGCCGTCGAATCCGAGTTTTGCGATTTTCATGTCAGGTTCGCGCATTGCGGAATGGTAGAATTCGGCGAGTTTTCTCCAGAATTCGAGGGTTGCAGCTGTGGATGTGCTGAAGTTTTCGACGAGCCAGGTCAATCGACGCTCCGCCTGTGCCCAGTTGCTTACGGTCATATCTGCCTCTGCCTGTTTCAAAGACGCCCTGATAGCGTCGTCCATAGCCGGCATCTTGTTGAGTGCGTGCAGAACCGGTATGATGCACAGATACGCGTCCTCCCGTGAGCCGAGAGCTGCACCTTCGAAGGCATCAGCTATCACTTCCACGACGCTGTTTTTGACCTCCGGCCCGTTTCGTCCAGTCCTGATCTCCGTCTTGCCACCGATGCCGAGGATGCTCTGGTTGTTGAAAACGGAGTGCAGGAAGAAAATGAAGAGGTCCTGCGCGCACATTCGCAGCGGGGTGTGATCGGATTTGTACACCCAAGCTTTAGACGCGCCACGGGTCGTGCAGGGTGTAATGTCGCCGAATAGTCGTATCCACGCGCTGTCCGACACGCCGAAGTACACGCCGTCGGCGTCGAATACCTCTATTCTGGCAACCTTGGAGCGGTCGGTAGCGCAGGCGGGGACTAGGACGGCGATTTCGTCTAGTGTTTCCGAGCGGGTTATCACGCGCCAGTTGTACCTTCTTAGCCGTGGGGATTTTCCCGCGTCGTGGATGGTGATAGATAAGCACCATAGACCTAGCAGCGCTTCTAAGTGCGATTTACTGACGGTCCACGAGCCGTCTTCGCTGCGCTTGATGAATATAGAACAAACGGATGATGCGACGTGGGGTCTTGCGGCCAATCCTGTTATGTCGGACGCGCGGTTGTCGTGCTCGGTGCACAGGTGGACGGTCCACTTGTGACAGCTTCTATCTCGCATCGTTCTCTCCATCTGACAGACAGTGTCCATTGCGCCTTCGATAGCGGAGGTCAGTTCGGCTGCGAGCGCGCGGACGTCGAGGTCGTTCCAGGCCAGCAGATCGCTATTGATCTTTGTGATATCCGCGAGTTTCGTCCTCGCTTCCACGGCGTCTCGCACGACGTCTTCGCAGCCAGGCGGTGGCTGCGCTTCAGCTGTATCATAATACAAGCCCCGGTCAGCTGAAATACCATATACAAGCTGAGATGGAGTGTACTGTTTTTACCTTGCAGAATCCCATTCAAGTCCGCGTGGAGATAGACCGAATCGATATCGAACAGATGCATCGCGAAAAGGTCAAGCTCATGCCCATACAGCAGCTTCGGATGCTTTGAAAACAGTCCCTTCTCCCCCTCGGCTCTGCGCGCAATAAACGTAGATATAACATCCCGATCACCCTCCATCCGCTGCGTACGCAGCATGGACCGGACACCGCCCATTATCATCGTCGCAACAACCATAGCGAGCACGACGGAGGCGTGCAGCGCGCGTAAGCCAACGAACTGCGCGATGAAGCCTGCGACAGAGAGCGTAACGGCGGCCCATAACAGCGGAAGTGTGATGGCCTTCGCGGGGGCTTTGGTTGACCGAATGTAGCGGGAGCGGTCGCTGTACCCGATGAATGAGCCGAAGACTTGGTCACCGAGCTTCTGGCCGCCTGGCTGCACCCAGTACATAATTTTCGTCTTCGTCTTGTGAGGGTGATGGTGGAAGTGAGGGCGGGGGTGGGGGTGAAAGTGGGAGTGGGCGTTCTGCTTGTAGTGGACTTCGTCGGTGCTTCGCTCGATTATAAAAGCGCAGAGGAAGGCGCCGAGGCAGACCATCAGCGTTCCGCACAGCATCAACGGGAACGCGTACGCCTTTCATCCAGTCAGTCAAACTACCTCTAGTCCTCTCACGATACACTATAATGGATTGGGGGGGTGTATTCGGTACCTCTGCCGGCTTGCCTTCCTGCGTTAGAAATTTGTCGGGATACTTGTACACCGTCAGCCCCCCAAACACCAGCACCCCTTCATGATCAAAACGATTATTAGCTTGAATACACACACGATATCGACTGTATACGCACCCGTCTGCAGCAGTACGCCGACCATGGTAGCGGTATACTGCACCACCGGAAACACCTTCGTAATCCCCACATTCAACGACAAATTCGGCCGATGACACGGGGATTTATACACCCGCTTCCCGATAACCGCCCTCCCCAACGGCGTAACCTCATGCCAATACGCCCCTCCCACCTCCGAGAATAACCCGATAAGCAGCCCTTTTCCATCCCCGTCATCCACCGGACGTACCATAACCTCCAGTATCCGCGGGTCACCGAACACCCGCGCGATTCCACCCTCGTTGAACAGCTCGGATGTAGTCTCTGACGTGCATGATAAAAGCTCGACCTCCGCGCTGCCAGGACTCTCCTGCGCGCGCCCGATGAAGGCGCGCATGGACGGTGTGCCCGCGACGCGAATGGCGGAGACGACGGCGGTGACGAGGCCGAGGGGTGCCATTGCGAAGATTACGTTGTCCCAGATTGTGAGGGATTCGCTGAGGAATTGCTTTGTGACTTGCTCGCCGAAGAGGGTTATGAGGGGGGCCTGCATATACACGTCGTATTAGTGGCGGATGTAATGTGTCATGAAGATGGCAGTGATGAGCCTAGGAAGGGAGGTGGTACCAGGTCTGTTGCAAAGTTGTTGGAAAAGTCATCCCAGTTCAGCGCTGAGGCTACAGGAACATTCGAGAGGCTGATAAACAGTACACAGGCGACAGCTTTCACACCTCATCGGTATATATTTAGTGAAGTAATAGGCAAGCAAGTGTCTATAGTTCGGGTGCATACCGGTGTATTGTTGCATATTGTGCGTTGGGAGGAACAGTCTCCCTTCAACCAACGGCACTGAAGACGCCACAAGCTCAGTGAAAGAGTGTCATATAGCTGAGCTTGATACGTATTAACGACCGATGGCTCCGGTGTATCGTGTGAATGAGTCTGAAGCTCTGAGAATGCTGGATGCTAGTATTATAAATGCCTTTGCAATATTATTTCCCTCCTAGCTACGCGAGCTGGCCGATCATTATTGACTCGACAGTGTCGATGCTTCTGACAAGCATACAAAATACTGCATGCTGCATCTTTGACTTCGACTTTTCATCGGTGAGCTTAATTATAATGCTTGGAAATCAAAAATGACCCGTCTACTAGACTATCACAACAGCATATTATTTTCAGGTCGATGCGAAGGCTGTCATGTATGTTCTTACCGGCTATACAGTTCAGGATGTGATATCGGGCAGCCCCTCGAAGCCCGGGCCATAACGCTAGTGACAAGCCTTCAGCATAGCATATGGATAAGCCGCCGCGCCTGGCAATTTAAACGCGAGAGCCATGGACCTCGGCCACCTCGCTATCTCCGTGAATCCGTTCATTGCAAGCTAGTTCTCAGGCAAGAGGTAAGTAGCGCTATAGCCAGGACTCCGAAATGGCCAACTGCAGGCTCCGGGTGCACACGCGTGCTAGGTAGTATGTCTCTTGACTGATAGTCCGCTCTACTCTTGAAGGCGACATCACAATTTAGCTATAGACAACAGAATCCCAAATCCATTAATCACTCGAAGAACCAGTTGATGTAAAACTATAAAAAAGTGACAAGTAAGATATCGGTGAATGAAATTCGTAGACAGCAGTATAGTGTATGATCTAGCGGCGAGGTGCATTCCTTCAGTCGTTCCCATACATAACATCGATCCAATACTATCCAATCCGGTCCATCCTATCCTATCCGATCCTATCATACGCTAACACATGCTCGTAATATACAGACATAGACTCATCAACAACCGATCAAATCAACCAGCCAGCACAAATAAAATAAAATACCCAGAAGTCCCTCCATCCATCAAATCCACCCGCTAACACAATTACGATTACCACAAAATGGAAAAATACCAGCCAATATACCTAACCGACCGGACCGATTCAACCCTCCGCGCCATCAACTTCTACTCCCGACGGAAAAGTAATCACTCTCCACATCACCCGCACCCCTCAACCCCTTCCTCCCACCCTTCCCAGAATACATCGCGTACGGCGGCGGCGGAGCAGCAGCAGCAGCATACGGCGTACTCGGCGAGCTTTTCGCCCCGTTAACCTTCACGCTCTTCATCGACAACGGCGGGCTGGCGATACTCATATGTAGCGCCGTGTACGCCCCCGCCGACAATCTCTTCCGGCTGATATTCGGCGACGACGGCGCCGTCTGCGATGACGACGAGCGGTATCCCGGCCCGGTATTATTATTACCAGTGTTATTATTGCCGCCACCGCTTCCCCGCGGCGGGCTGCGCGGGATGGAGAGCGGCGGCGAGCGAACCTTGACGGCACCCGGGTGTGTCGCGCGCGGATGCGGCGGCGGGGCGGCGAAGAGGACGGCGAACAGGAGGTCGACGTAGACGAGCAGCAGTCGCGACGAGAGCAGGATGACGGAGAGGAAGGTCGTGGTTGCAGCAAGCAGGGCGAGCGGGAGGGAGATGAGCAGGAAGATTGCGATTTGCAGCGGCGTCAGCAGCGCGAGGCGCAGGAGGGAGCGGACTGCCATTGTCGTTGTAATTGATGTAGCGATGCGGTTGTGATGTTCTTCTGTGTGTTTGGTTTGAGGGAGGGGTTATAGCGGCATTCCGGGAATGCGCGACGGTATTAATTAATTAACGGCCACCGCTTGTCGAGCTAGCGTGTAGTATGTACTTATGTATGAATGGGATGTAGTACTGTAAGTAAGTATGTATGGATCGGTCCAGCGAGATGGTAGTGTTAAACCTGCGATGCGGTCTGCGAGCGCGAGCGCGACGTCTGCGAGGTCTCCGGCTCGGGATCCTCGACGTTAATCTCAGTCTTGCGGGTGAGCCAAATGGTAACCGGTCCGCGGGCCCAGAAGAGCAGCCAGGCGACGAGTGCGAAGAACAGCAGGAGCAGAATGACGATGAGAACAACCGTATCGCTGCGCCCGATCATCTCCTCGCTTTTTCTTTCTTCCTTTCTTCCTGAAAGAAGGGCGGGAAGTGGGGGAGGCGGGAGGGAGGGATGGCGGGCGTCGATGGGAGCGATAAGTGTGTGCGGAAGTGGAAGGTCGTCGTAACGAGAAGGAGGAACTGTCAGGCAGGGATTAATAGTATTCGAGTGCTGATGATAGTAACTTTCACCGCGATCCGAGGCACACACGCTTCCACGAGCTGTCTGTCTGTCTGTCAAGTGTCCCTCAACTGCCAGAGGCCAATTTAACAGTCATTGTCACTTTATTCCAGTCACGCAGTAAACAAACAGCATCCTTCTCGATACCGTGCAGAATGTCCGTCTGTCGGGCTGTTTATGCGCAAAACGGCCGCCGCGGGCTGGAGAGTTTGCGCGAAAACACCATTCCCGTTGCGTCCTATCGATAAGAACCGACCAACCAGCAGCTTCAGCGAGCAGCAGCACATGAACAGCCAGCCATGCAGGACATGCAGGACGTCCATCCGGGCTAGTCGGCTTCCCTGCAGCATTAGCCCCGGGCAATGTGACGGCAACGGTCGCGGTGCATGAACGAGCTCCTTATCTTTACTTCTGAACTTCGATTGGACCGGCGAGACAACAAGCTACACCATTTCCGATCACACTTAAGATATTGAACGTTCGATACTGTCATATTATCATTAATTTCTAGCTATCGTATATAAGTATATAGAAGTTACTGAGATTTATTGATGACAACTGATTGTTACATGAAGGAATCTCGTTTCTAATTCTAACTAAAATGGATCATAAGTCTCTTGACTGTCGTCTGCAGGTCGATCCGGTCAAAAGGCCCCGGCTGTGTGATTAGACCGCATTTCCAAGTCTTCGATATCGATTGAGGTCATCGTGCGACGTGAAACATCATACGCTCCACTATGTTCCTGCCGATGCAGCGGAAGTCCGCGATGAATTTCCATCTATTTTGTCATCCCACGTGTATGCACAAGCGTGCTCGTCTGAAGATATGGCCAGGTGCTGTTGATGCAAGCGTTCGCTTCTGGATTATCGTTTTCGAAATTCGAGTGTACCCCTTCGGTATCCGAGTCGGCTGTTGCTTGGATCCCTGCCCAGCTCTTTCGCAGCTCCGGCAATCTCGGCGTATTCATTTGCGAGCTCGTACTTCTTGACGCGTCTTCAACGCTGTCTCTCTTTCTCCGGGTTCAACTCCTTGACATATCTGTCGATTTCTGCGTCCGAGTCTGATTCCTCGTAATCGTCCAGATGGAGCTTCTCCCAGTCATCAGCAGCTGGTATATATAAATAAACGAAAGTAAGCGTTAGATCGGGGTGCTATTGGTAGTCACCGGAACGGCGGTATCGGTATCGGTATCCTTGGCTGCCCATCGGCTTTACACCCGCATGTGATCTAATGAGTATCTCCCTCTCGTAACCCCCGTCGCCAGATCGATGACCCATGCTGACTTGCCTCCCTTAGCCATCCGCGACACTTGGAAGAGCCCCGTCAACGCCCGCGGGTGCAACTTGGGGATGTGATCTGCAGTATTTTTCAATAACACAACATCACCCACCTTCGGGATGAGAGCTGTTGCCACGTTATACAGCGTCGAAGTGGTAACTAGTCGCGTCTTTCCATCTGCGCTTGCTGGCAGTTTGCTGCCATGAACGGCAGTTTTTTGCCATATTTCCTACAGCGACAGAAAGAAGGGGTGAAATCAGCGGAACACTTCGGGAACTGCGGATCAGAGTTAGACCATACTCGACGCTGCACGACTGTCTCTCCGGCTCGAACGGACGAGACTTCAAGGAAGCCTTTAACAACGCCACCCTCCGCCTTCCTCAGTCTTGTAAGGATGACCACACGCACACCCCCCGCGCTCCCGACTGACCAGAGCTTTTCGTCGGCCTTGAGGAGCCAAAACTGCTCCATCCGGCTTCGAGCACGACTGCCGGAAACTCGTCGTCGTTTAACAGGATTCTGGGGCGGGGTTTGTCCTTATCCCATGCAGATTTGCCCCCTTTCGCCATACGAGACACCTGGAACAACCCAGCCAACGCCCGCGGGTTGAGCTTTGGTATGTGGTCGGCTGTGTTCTTTAGCAATACCACGTCCCCGACCTTCGGCACCGAGGCTGACAAACGCGTGGATGCTAGGCGGCGTTGTTGGAGCACGTTATCATGGCGCATACGCCTCAGAGCCTGCTGTTGACGGTGCAGCAAGGCGTCGAACCTCAGCGCGATGGCGTCCGGTTTTGACAATGGGTATGTGACACCCGTATGGGGCGTGGCGTCACCAGCTGGCCCTCCCAGGTTTGTCCTTATTAGGATTGAACAGCACACGTTTCACGGTTGTCGGATCGTTGGTGTTCACTCTGGTGTCTGGGGCCCTCTGGGGACGTCTCGGGGCATACGGATACATGGCTGGAACGGCTTCATTGTACGATGATGATGGACGCATCACGTCGAGATCCGGATTTTCATGTAGGATCTTCGAAGCTTTGGTGCGTCCCAGGTCCTCTGGCACAGCGCCGATGCTGTCGTATAACCCCATCGGGCTCCTTCATACTGTATTGGTAGACACCGGTGAAGTTCTTGAACTCTATATCCTCTCGTTAGCATGAGCTGACTGGATTCTCAGAGGAAGTAAGCTATCTGATAGCTTATTGTACTACGTACCCATATTCCCGATGACGGTCATGTCACGTGCCATGACGGAACCACGAAGTTGTTTGCCTGCCATTGTAGCACCTGGTTCATTAGCCAGCTAGGGCCTGTCTCATGGATGCTGGTGGGCATCTTGACGGTCAGAGCCCTCGTCGCGCTATTATAGGCAATGCTACCGATACAGCGTTAGCGGAGAACGTGCAGTCTTCAGAAACAAAGCTGGAGCAACATACCTATAGTGTTTTGTAACACGATTCTTAGGGTGTCTTAAGCTCTCCACGACAAGTTGTGCGACGTCGTGAGAGACGTCTTTGAAGGTCAAGTTGTCTTGCCGTGCTAGCTATATATATATATATATATATATACTTAGGTACTTATATATATTCGTAAGCCTCGTCAATGATCATGGTCCGAGGCTTGAACGTTGCTGGTAGGGCACTGAGGATCATGTGAATAGTCCCGACGATGACCTTTGTCTGGCTCCATACCGACCTGTCGGTATCTTTCCAGGTGGATATTCATATTCATGCCGTCGAACGCCGAACGGTGCTGCCAAGATGTTTTCCGCGGTCTTGGGAAAGGGTTGTGATCATGTGATCGATGGCTGGGTGTAGAGAAGGGGTATGAACGAGACGAGGCTCTTGCCCTCGCGTCGTGGATTGGAGGTGTGATATCATGATATATATAGAGTAGGAATACCACTGTATGCCGTATAATATGATTATAATCGTGGTGGTATTGGTACCGATCCGGCGGATTGTCTGTGAATAAGAATGTGATATATGCCGGCAGTAAGGTGAAGAATGTGACAGTCTGGTCCACGAGACAAGTGAAGAGGGAAGAAGGGAAGGAAAGATGGGAGAAGATGGAATATCGTGATGGTGTGAGCGCTAAAACGGAGTGGGTTCCATGCGATTGTGTCAAACGCTGCGCCGGAATCATGCAGAATGCAGGCATTCACCGCTTATCAGCCGGGCCAGCAGCAGGCGAATCTGGCCGCCGGAGCCCGTCTTTATCTCCAGGCTCCCCGCAGCTGGCTGTGCTGTTCTATTCGATGTGCTAATGATTATAATATCGGACGATATCGTCGTGGAGGAAGGGGCTGCTGGCTGTTCTCCTGACCTCTTGTCACCCTCCACACTTCTTTCTCCCTCTCTGCTATATAGCTCCTCCCATCCCTTCCTTTCTTCCGGCGGACAGCCCTTAACGCCATCGTACTGCCATCATACTGCTGTAATCCAATCGCTGGAGATTCCATATATTCTCGCGCTTATCTCGTTTTTTTTTTTTATTTGCGGGCTCGGATTCGATTCCCTGATTTTTCGAGAGAAAGGGACTCTCCGCCATCCAATTCGACGCCGGCGGCGTCCAAGCGGGGCTGCTGCCCAGCTAGCCCGAAACAGCCGCGCCACACAATCCAACACCACCCAACTCATTATATCATACCATCACGAGATATCTTTTATACACACGATACACAATTTATATGGCGCCCGCGCTTTTTCTACGCCAGATTGTCCCCCTGCGCAGTCCCCGCCCGCCCCGCGACATGGAGCACAACCTCCACCATCATCACCATCAACCATCCGAACAGACCCCGCTGCTGCCAAAGTATACTCCTGCACGCGACGACAACAACCCACCGCGTTCACCATTTCGACTCGTTCACGCGGTGCTGCTGTTCACGCTGCTCTTCGCCGTCTTCACGCCGCTCTACCTGTTCCTCCTCCGCCCTCTTTCCTCCTGTACTACTGCAATCCCCCCGGCGCCACCGCACCTCTTCTCCCGGACGACGACGGCCGACCTGCGCTTCGTCCCGCTGCACGTTAGCGATGCCGCGTTGAACAGCTCCCATTTTCCCGATAAGCGTCTCACCGGCCGCATCGTCATACTCCCGCCGTTGAATACCAAAGACCACAACCTCTACTTCTCCCTCGCGACGGTGGTACGGATCTCATCAACGGCGCCGGACGATACGTCCCGCGTCGTCCCGCAGGTCGTCACCGGCGACAACGCCAAGTGGCTGGAACTCCGCTCCCACGACACCCCACCACCTTCTGACTCCACTACATCACCATACATCACGTCCATCGACATAACCACACCGTCGTGCGCTTCCTGCACCGGACACGGTGGGATGGACGGGAGGGAGGTGTGGGTTGATGTATACCTCCGTCCGGCAACCGGATACAGCGGCGCGATACTAATCCACGCGACGACACTCGCCGTCGAAATGGCACCCTGCGGCGAGGGAGAGTTGAAGAAGGGCAAGGGCGGCGTGGAGTGGGTGTGGACCCTCTCACCCAACCGCCGGCCCGTCGCTCCCGCCGCCACCATGAAGTAACAATACACCCAAATCTACTATTATATCTCTATAAAGATGAGAATTTATGAGGTAGGATGGTAGGTATGGTATGGTAGGTACTACTCATGACGGAATTTTTATCTGCAGAGTAGGTAAGGAAGGGTAAGAATAATATGATACTAGTCGCCACTAAAATTGTCTTTTTTCGAAATAAAATGGAATGCAAGCGTGATATGTTATCTGGAAATATGTATGCAGGAAGTTAGGATTAAGGAGCCGGAGCTAGGAGTACGTGCTTACACAGAATATAGGTAATTTGCATAGCAGGATGAGTTCGGACAGTACTATTAACACTCGATCATAAAATGGTATATTTCCTAGTATAAACAGCGGGCTTGTGTGTGCATCTGCCCCTTCTTATCATTCGGTCGCATTTGATTTTTATTCTGTGTATTGAATTCAGTAATAAAATGTTCTCTAGCGAAGCGTTTGCGGTCGTGTCTCTCTCGTCTTGTAGCTAGTATGTTACACTAATGCGCGTATCGTGAAAATTGTTGCATTTTGCATACAACGCACTTTCCACCTCGTGATAAAATAAAATCCAATCCTCCAATACCACCATCCACCCCCCCTTCAAAACCCAATAGAAGTCCGCAAGTGTATATTATATCTCGTCGTAATCACAATTAAGAGGTGTATCAGATCAATCCACCGACTCGAACGAGCCGTCGCTGCCACCCGCCTTCTCTTTCCCCTTCCGCCACGGCCTCTCGACACCCTCGAACGGACCTTCATCACCGTCACCGGCATGCTTATCCCAATACTCCATATACGCATCGCGGTCAAGACTCTCGTACATCTCCGTTACCATCTTGCAATCTTCCTCCGTCATATCCACCTCCTTCATCTCGCCACTCTCCAATCCTGCGAGTATTCTGTCTGTGATTTTATATTCGGCTGCTTTGCGGGCGCGGTAGTCGCCGTAGCGGGACCACAGCTCTGACAAATGCGCACCAAACTCGACGAAGCGGAGGACGTGGGGGACCTCAAGCGGCTTTCCGTCGGCTCGGGCGATGAGGACGGCGCCGAGGGTACTCGGTGGGATGGAGGCGGACGTGACGATGGGACGGCCGGCGTCGTTGCTGTCGGTTGGGTCGTCTTTTATGATACTGGTGGTCGGGAAGAGGGAGGCTGCGAGGGTGTTGTTGCGGGTGCCGGTGTAGGATGGGAATGCGTATACGCGGATCGGAAAGCGGTAGGCGGCGGCGAAGGTCGGGCTGCGGATGTGGGGGTTGTCCGGGGTGAGGTCTTGAGCGAAGATTGGATGGGTGGCCGGGATATCGAGTGCCTCTATCGCGATCTTGGGGTTGTCGTCTTCCTTGTCGGATGTAGCTGGTTTGGGGTGGTTGTCCGCGGCGTTGAAGTGTCTGTTCGGGTCGTCCGGGTAGCACACCATCCCCTTGACGCTGGCGACCTCCGTTTGAATAGTGGTGGCGGTACGCTCCTTGAGCTCGTGCAGGAGAAGCGGCATGTCGGACGGGAGAAAGCTGACGAGCCACTCCTTCGCGCGGTCCGGGCTGCGGCCCACGGCGAGAAACAGCAGCGGGCCGATAACACCGCCACCCTTCCCCCCCGTGAAATTGTACACGCAAAGATTCTCCTCCCCTGCACCAGCCTTATCGTCGGCGTGCTCCTTCTGGAAATACATGATGGCGTTCCCAAACGGCTGGCGGGTAACGGGGTGCACCGTCATGAACCGCGGGAAGGACCGATACCCGCCGCCAAACCACATGCTCTGATCGAACACCGGGCGTCCGTGAACGTTGACGCTCCACGACGTCCAAGCGTAGTACGGCTGTTTCGAAAACTCCGGAAACACGAGCACGGCGATGTAGTTACGACTCGTGTCGACGGGGCGCTTGGGGATCGCGGCGCCGGCGCGGCAGATGAGCGCGTGATTAGCTTCGTCTTGGGCGCTGTGGGCGTCCGTGCAGTAGAAGATGCCGTGGCAGAAGGTGCACAGGAAGGCTGTCGGGTTGTTGCAGACGGCGCAGGCGTCGACGGTGCCGATGCGGGGTTCGGCGAGGATGGACTCCATTGGGAAGTTTGGGTCGATGTCGTCGATGATGACGGACATCCTGGTGGTTGGTGGTGGTTGATGGTGGTGAGAATGTGGGTGGTGTGAATGTGGGCGGTGTGGGAGGAAGATGTGGGAGGAAGTAGTGGAGAAGCTTCACGAAGGTGCTGTTGCCGCAATATTTGATATTATATAAATGATACTGTACATAACAGAACAAAGAAGAACACCGCAACACCGTAAAGCAGACTCTATCGCCGACGCCAAATCCATTACAACCCTATTCTATCCCATCCATCCATCCGAGTGTCTGTATATTACCTCGCCAGCCGCTCCCGCTCGGTGTCGGCCAGCACCCGCTCGACGTACCGATTGAACTCGTCGTAGTTGTCCAGGTACAAATGATGCCCCGCCCCCGACACGACGCGAAACCGCGACTTCCCTCCATCCCGCTTCATCGCGTCCGCCGCCTCTCGCCCGGCATGCGCATCCATCCAGTCACCGTCACCGTACATGAACACGACCTCCAAATCCTTGCGGATCCCCGACAGCCGATTCTTCAGCGGGTCCCGCGCGAACGCACCCGGCGCCAGCAGATACGTCAGCGCGTACTCGCCGCTGCCCTTCTGCTTGAACAGCTGGTAGGAGTACATGTGCAGCGCCTCGGCCTCCGCTTCCGGCAGTGACGCGAACCGCCGCGACGTCCACCCGGACACGAACCGGGGGCCCAGCGGCCCGCCCCATCGTACCAGCGAGAATGGGGAGACCATGTTTGATTCCCAGAGATACGTGAACCAACCGGGGTACTGCCGCCGCTTCCGCCCCGCCGTCGGTGGCGCGTGTTCGCCCGTACCGACGTTCGCGTCGGCTGCGGTCTCGGCCTGGTGCGCGGCGGCTTGACTCGCGGACTCCTGGTCTGGCATTTGCGCGGCGATAGCGCCGGGGTCCTCCGGCACGCCGACGGGGGAGACGAGGATGAGCTTCTCCAGTCGATTCGGGTATTTCAAAGCGTAGCAGACGGCAAGATAACCGCCGAGCGAATGGCCCATCAGCGTGAATTTGTCCAGCCCGCGCGCCTTCCGCCAGTCCTCGAGGCTGTCCACGAAAAAGCTCTCAGCCTCCCGCACCTTCTCGACACGATCGTGCGCGTGGATCTTGAAGTGCGGGCGCGCGGACCGCCCCATGCCCAGCAGATCGAGCGCGTACAGCGACCAGCCAGCCCGTTTGGACAGCGCGTCAAAGTTCTTGTAGAAAAAGCCCAACCCGGCACCGTACCCGTGTAGTATCACCAGATTGTGCTTTTCGGCGGCAGCGCAGGACGGCCGTGTTATCGAGAATTCGTTGAGGTATTGCTTCGGGTTCGACAGCGGTACTTCGTGCGATGCGCAGATGCGGTCGTCGGAGGACTCGAGCGGCGGGGACGTGTGGTCTGGTTTATCGGCTTCGTGGCCGACGGCGGGCTTGAGGGAGTTGGAGTAGAAGGGGATGAACTGCAGCACCGACGCTTCCGCGGCGGCAGGCGTCACTCCGGACCACTACCATCATTATCGTAATTAGCATCCATCTATCCAGTATCGCGAATATGCGTGTGTGTAGTAATGGAAGGAGGAGTTACCCATTGCGAGAAGGCCTTGCCGTATTCGAGCGGGAAGAGGTTCTTGGGAAGCCGCACCCGCTCGGCTTCGGGCTCCTGCGCCCTGGTGTCGGCGGAGTCCATGGCCATCGCGAGGTGTCTGCTGGGGGTATCGGCGTGGGAGTACGCGAGGGTGGAAGTCGAGCGTGGGGAGATGTTGAGGCGGAGGTTGCGCGGTCGTCGAAGTAGTCTCGATGCCAGACTTGCCTGTCGTCGAAGCAGCTTGAATGGAGTACGCGGCGGTATCTTGGCCACCTTTGATACTGTTGCGAGGAGAGATTATATTGTACTGGAGAGATCGTATTGTATTGCACCGGAAGGAGAATGCGGATGACTGTACGGCTACGATGATGGAGGCCTTTTATACAATCGACAGTCGGCGGGATTGATGGATTCCGTTCCGTCGTTTCATTGCTGTGTCATCCGGCTGCATCGCCGTGCGCATTCCGCCGCTATCTCCACGTAAGTCCGCCGCCTTGCCCTCTCCGGAATACAATCTTCTTGCAGTCTTCTCGGGATGCTCAGCCTCGGGCTCGGGCTTCGGGGCGAATTTGGTCTTTAAGCTCCGTCGGACTGCCCGCCGAATTACGACGCCCTGACTAAGCCGCTTCTGTTTCTGTTGAGCTCCCTGCGTCCACGTACGAAGTGCTAAGTGCTGCTTCTGACGACATCACGTCGAACTTCTCCCGCTGCCACTTCAATCGTCACCATCACCACCACCATCCGTCATCCGTCGTCCAGATATCACCGCCATCGACGTGACGTCGCCCGGACCCGGCATGGTCCTGCCGTAGACGCCACTCACCGACCTTTCGCGTGTCTCGTCACAGCTCGCTAATGGCAAGACTCCATGCTTTGCTAGCCTTGCTACCGCAGAGCCGCCCATGATCGAGACGAATTTCCTTTGAGCACGCCTGCATTCCACCTACCGTTCCACGTGGCCCCCATACCCTCCCACGACCCCGGCCATGGCCTCGCCCCCCTCGCGCCCCGCCGACGACGGCGACGACGACAGCGGCGACCTCCCCCCTTCCAACGTCGGCACCGGCCAGGAGTCCCGCCTCGACCAGATCATCAAGGGCTCCCCGGCCGTCGGCTCCAAGGCCGCCCGCGTCGCGACCGCCTACGTCCAGACGCCCTCCATCCACGTCGCCCACCCGGACGCCAGCCACGGCCACCCGCCCGCGTCCGTCCCCCCGCCGAACCCGCTGGACTCGCATCCGACGTCTCCGCCGACGATATACCTCAACCTCATCATCCTCGAGGCCTCGCTGCGCGCGCAGTACCACCGCCTGCATCTCCGGCGGCGGAAATACACCGTCTTTCTGATCGTGCTGTGTCTGTGGACGGGTTACTTTTTCAACGCGGTCTACATCGTCGGCCCGTCGCCGTACAGCATCATCTCGACGTTCCAGAAGCTCTGTCTGCTCGGCGGCATCGTGACGGGTCTGCTGTTCTGGATGAGCGGCCTCTACGCCAAGACGATGATCTGGCCGCGCCGCCTCGTCGGCAACGTCAACAAGGGCCTGCGCATGTTCAACGTCAAGCTCGTCGTCGTCAACCGCAGCTTCTCCCAGCGGATGAGAGACTGGATGGAGATCATTGCGAAGCGGCACCCGCTCGGCTGGGTGTACTCCGTCGGATTGAAGCGCGTGCCGCCGCCCCGGCACATCCACCAGCACGTTCGCGGGAGAGGCCATTCCAACGCTTCTACGCGGTCAATGGGGTCCCGAGGCACGAATACGCTGCCGGGGACGCCGGGGACGCCGCCGCCGAGGTCCGCCGCGGACGTCGCGCTCGCCCAGCGCGCGATGACGAACACCCGGACGCCGGTGCCGGTGCCGGACGTCTTCGACCCGGACGACTACCTCGATTCCGGGGAGCGGGTCAAGCTGGTCATCCTCGCGAAGCACTTCTCCGCCGACTTTCGCGAGGGCTGGGAGATCTACCGCTCCGAGTACTGGGAGAAGGAGAACGAGCGGCGCGCGCTGGAAGTGCAGGCCATCAAGACGAGCCTGCACGAGACGGGCCAGCTGCCGCCCATGAACAGCCATGGCATTGTCGTCGGCGCGGCGTTTTCCTCAAGCGGCGGCAACGTAACGCCAACGGGCCCGGCGTTCCCCGGTATCAGCGGCCGGCCGGTGCGAAAGCCGTCGATATCGTCAGGCACGCCTTTGCGGCCGCGTGCGAAAAGCAGCGCTGCGACGGCCGCTGTTAGCACTTCGACCGACCTGGACGCCACGCTGCGCGGGACCTCATCAAGGGGCCGCACGCGCGTCGTTCGGCGGAAGAGCACGACGCTACGACAGCACGGGAGCACCAGCAACATTGAGGATTTAGACAGAGAGAAGGCGTCGATGGACGTCAAGCTCAGGCGGCGGCCGCCCACACGGGCTTCCGGCACGGGCAGCAGCAGCACGGATACCATGGCGAGCAACGATGACAGCAGCGGGTTATAGCGTGCAGCACTTTTCTACTTGGTTTTTTTGTTTTTTCTTACGGCAACTTTGCGTTTAGAATTTTACACCCGCTGCTCATCCGGCTTGGTATCTTGCGATGGCTGTTTTCATTGCTACGTGTATGGTAGTATTTTATAATGAACATGGCGATTGCTGATGCATCTCCAGACTTTTTTTCTTCTTTACGGATGTATCGAATTGATAGTCCATTAGCGGCGAATTTTTCGAGGAATACGTTTCGGAGTTTTGGCTTTGGTTGTTTCACTGATGGGCTGACTGACTTGACAGCGGTTTTAGGATGCGTATACGCATTGCACGCTATCTCGAAACAAATTATGGGTTTCTACGAATGTGTCTAGTACCCCGTGGCTTTGGGGTGCTCAGTGTCACAATATTGATACTTCCTACTGCCGTGGATACGAATCTACTGACAGAACTGGATACTCGATTTCGACGAAACGGACCGACGATGGCACGAAGCAGGCCTAGATTCCCACCTAACCAAGAGAAAGTAAACGTCGACTCGACAAGTGCCCGGCGGCGCTCCGGCTTCCCCTCAGGAGGACACCCGACACTCGACGGCGTCCAAGAGGAAAGCGAGACCGAGACGATGGTTCCAGGAGACACAGGACTGCGAGCGCGCAGAAGTCTAAGACCGGCAAGTCCCCTCGGCGATCTACGCGCACGACGCACTGGGCTCGGCGATACCTTTGAGGTTCTCCGCGACGCGAGTTCACGACATAACGGGCGGCGACAGGCACCCGTTGACGGCAAAGCGACAACTCTCAATCTCGACCTGCGTGGCCGCCGACGCCCCGAGACGGTGGTAGAAGACATGGATACCGCGGACGACGAGATACCCGACGAGCATTCTGACAGCGCATCGCAGACATCTACCAATTCGGAATCAGAAAATCTAGGGGAACTTGAGGACGACATTGACGAACTAGGAGACTTGAGCCCCTCCGATACCTCTGACACCGATGAAGAAGAAGAAGAACAAGAAGGGGAAGAAGAAGAAGAAGAATCACAGCCCGACGAAACGGATACAGCGCTCCGCGCGACGTCCGCACAGCTCCTGCAAGGCTGGCGCCGCGAAAAGGCAGCAATAATCGCCTCCTCAAACGGCGCCGTCGTCGCGAACCCCGCTGCTACCACTATCGTGAAACCCCAACGCTACCGCCGTCCACCGCACCGCTTCCGCGTCCCCCGCGCCGTCGGCAAGCCTGCCACCAAACTCTTCCGCCACCTCGGCCTGATCAATGACGGTGGAAAACCAACCGGCACCGCAGCGCGCGCCGTACACCGGTGGCTGCGTCGTGAAGATTCACTCCTGCTGGACCAGGTCGCACTCGTTCCGCCGCGGCTACAATCACCGCATGTGAAGAGGGTATACGACGCCGCGTTTACGACCGTCCGGCCGCGGGTGCTGGAGTATCTGAGGGAACGTCATGGGGAAAGTACCTGGTGTTTATTCTTCAGCGAGTTCGTCTACTTTAACCCGCGGCACGAAGGGGCGAGCGGTGTTTGTCTGTTCCTGATGGTGAGTGATGATGATGTGGTTGGTGTAACGCGCGCGGTGGAGGAGTTGGTTAGCGGTGTGCGGTGTGGTGATGAGATGGCGGTAATCGTGCGACGGGGCGATCCGCGGCTGTTCGGCAGCTACGGGTTGCCGAGATGTGACGATGAAGAGGAATACGAGGATGCTGTAACGAATGAAGGGACGAGAGGGTCTGGGTTCTTCTCGAATTTATTCAGCAGGGTTCCCGCCGCGCCGGTCAAGAAGTCTCAAGCACCCCCTACAACATCTGGTAAGAATGGCGATAAGAAAGACGGCAAAGGGAAGGGAAAAGGTAATGATATACAGCCGTGGAGTCCCTCGCCGACGCCACCGCCAGGCTCGCCGGTCAACAATGTGTTAAAACTGCACTACGACTCGCGCGGCCGCACGACCTGGGAAGAACTCGAGCCGTTCCACTACGGGCTGCGATGGGTGACAAAGCTGGCTGTCCCTGCCGCCGAAGAAGGGCTGAACGCAGACTTTGAAATACGGCCGAGCATCGGCTCGTCGCTCGGGAACCTCAACGATAGCGGGTCAGGCACGTTGGCCGGCTATCTAACCGACCCCGCTGGCAATTGCTACGCGATGAGCTGTCATCATGTGAGTATCTTCGACTTCCCACTTACCACCCGCACTGCATGTTCCAAGTTCACTAACGATTGTCGATCGTGATATATTATAGGTCATGAAGCTCGACGAGGACAGCGTGTGGCCGACGCCATCAGACTACCTCACCGGCCGTACCGCCGTCGCACCCGCACAACAGGACCTCTACGTCGCAGCCAAGTCGCACGGCCACCAGATCGATGGACTGGTGCACGAGGCTGTAGCTGCACATCTCCGCGGCGAGGATGAGCTCGCCGTTCAGCTTTCCGAACGCGGGAGGAAGAAGATTGCGAATCACGATGTTCATGTCAAGCTGCTCGAGCGGGGTGGTGCGCGGTTTGGGAAGATTGTAGCCTCCGCGTGGCGGATTGCGCATACGGATGAGGGACCCTGGCTCATGGATCAGGTTGTCGTTAAGCCTGTTGCCGGTACGTATTCCCCCTATACTCCCATATTCTCCTATAATTCAAATCGAAGGGATGATGTAGTGATGATGATCAACTGGGATAGCCCGCATCGGTACCAATGCATTCACATACACCGGCCGTGATAACAAGGAAGGCAAACGCTACCGCCTCGAAGCCCGCGGCTGGACCGATCTCCCTCTCGGCGCGGAAGTGCTAAAACTCGGCCGCACAACCGGCCTGACGAAAGGCACCATCATAGCCACAAACGCCGACATCCGCCTGTGCGTCGGCACGGAACGCACGAACGACGCAACCCGCATGACGAAACGCTTCTGGGAGCTTAAAACCGGCATAATAACAAGCGGCGCGGGTCCATGGTTTTCCGAACCCGGTGATTCGGGCGCGTGGGTCCTACGCTCGCCGTCGTTTGAGGATATGCTATCGTGGGACCTGCGGCGCCGGTATTCCCGCGCCGCTGCAGATCCCATAGCCGCACCCGTCGGCGGCATGATGTTTGGCGGCGCGGACAGCGTTGACGGCGTGTCGCTCACGTTCTACAATCCGACGCGGCTGATGCGGCGGTATCTCGCCAAGATGATGGAAGGCGGCGAGGAGCTCGTCCCCGGCGTCGGACAGGCGTTGCCGGACCCCGCGCCGTTGGAGGGTGCGTGGGACGCGGAGGAAGCGTGGAGTCGGCAGTCGCGGGAGGCGCGGGAGGGGTTCGAGGCTTTCGCGGAGCGGAATTTCCTAGCGCATCATCTGCAGCGGTTTGGGGAGTCGCATATCTTTCGGGAGGCCGGGTGGCGGGAGCAGCTGGACGAACGGGTGAAGACAGTCAAAGAAGAGCAAGAATCACAGCCCATCAAGCGCCTGAAGACGGGCAGGAAGGTGGTGGGCGACGACATGAGGAAGCGGGTGCAGAGAAACGATACCAGCGGAGGAGCAAAGCGTACGGGACAGTCTGCGGCAGGACTGGAGGTCCAGTTCCCACGCACACCCTACCGACGGGGAACGTCAGAGGAAGCGCCAGATACACCGACGCCGAAGCACAACGGCCTCTCATCACGAGGACCGCAACGGCCAGCAGCAGCGACAAATACACCGCCAAATTCACCAACGACGACACCGAGGACATTGCCAGCGCGGCAGTCGAGAATTCCGACGCGCACGCCGAGAACGCAGCCGCCTTCGACGCTGCGAACACCCGTCCGACGGCCGCAGAGCACTCTTATATCCTCCGGAAGGAAGGCAAGGAAGCCACCGTGGCCGAAGGTTCAAGATGCAGATTCCGAAGACGAAGTGGAGCTCGCGTAGCGTACTTCTCATGTCCAATGTAACCGTTAGATACCTACCATCGCATCTACAACTGCACTATACGGTGTATATAATATAGTACCGACTACAAATGACCATGCTACCATCTACGAGGCCCACGCTATGGTATAATACCGTGAGCAGCGCACAAGCTAAAATAAACATTTAAAACGACCGACGAGAAGCGAAGAAAACGCAAAACTAGTGTACGCCATGTATAAACGAAGGGACAAAGCTAACGAACGACGAGAAAGCAACGCGATGAAGGGTTTGCAACGAGTGCACCACTGCAGTGCAGCTTACAACATCATCCATAACGGCCGCGGCAGTGCTTCCGGTCGCTTCACGAGCGCCCCTGCCATCAGCTTCTTCTTCTCACCGGGCTGCGCGCCGACGAACGCGACGCGCATTGCGGGATTTCCGCGTGTTACGCTCCATGAACGCAGACCGTAGTACAGCGCGATACTGTGGACGAGCCAGCGACTATTTCCACATAAACGATCAGTAACTCACGGTATATTAATACCGGGGGTAGGGATGGGATACGCACCCGAAGCTGGCGTGCTGGTCGTCCGGCGGCGCTTCGAAGACGGACTTTTCCATCGGCGGCGAGAGAACAGGGATATGCAACTCCAATTCCCTCCCTTTCCTCCCCTTGCCTTTCCCCTCGCCGCCAACAGACGCGGTAACGGTGCGCATGCGCGGAATGAACACGATCTCCTCATCTTCCGAATCCTTCAACTCCTCCTCGACCGTCGAACTCACCAGCTGCGGCTGCACCTCATCGTCGTCTGCCGATGCGGACTCGGTATGTTCGTCCACGCAACCCCATAGACTGGCGGCGTACCGCCGCACTTCCTCCTCCAGCGAGCGCAGCAGGTCCACCGCGCCCTTCGACCGCTTGAGTCTGTCCTTGAGGTTCTTCGGGACGCGGCTGTCGGCCGTGGCACGTTTGGGGCTGTCGCGGTGCGCGGCGGCGTAGCCGTATTTGGAAGGGTTGGACGGGTCCCAGAGGGTGGCGAACTCGTAGCGGACGACGCGGGTCGGGTGGAGTGGGTGCGGTGTGAAGTCCGCTGCCGTGGGCGGTGCGTACGAGGGGTTGTTCAGAAAGTTGTCTGGAGCATGTGTGCATAAGCCCTCGATCGATGTCCAATGCCCGCTATACTATACTCTCCGCCTGGTCCTCGACACTTTTGACGGGGGTATCGTTAGATTAAACTGACCGTTCTCCCAGCGCTGTCGCCGCCGACTGCCCTCTTTACCCTTCTGCAGCGCCTCGCGGCGCCGCATGCTATCCCGTCGCAGAGGAGGCCGGCGAGCCTTAGCGTCCGCCGGAGCGCCATCATCATCGAGAGTGACAGACTTTACGACGGGCTCCGGCTGGTCCAGCGGGATGGTAACCGGCGTTTGAACCGGCGCAGCAGGCGATTGAGTAGTCACCGCCGAAGCGCCGGCGCTGGAGTGCTCAAGGGAGGTTGGGAAGACGGCCATTGGGGTAGTTGTAGTCCTGGTGGCTGGTGTGCGTTGTTGTGTTGGAGGTGAGGTTGATATATATATCGGGTGCGTTATATAAGCTGGAACGGGAAATTGTCACCTCAGAACGTCGACTCTTCAATGATAGAATACTATGATCAAGTTCAATCTGGCGATGCTGAGCGGACCGAAGGGGAGGAAGGAAGGGGGAGCGTCCAGCGGTAGGGAGTCAGCGAGCTATATCTCCCGAGATAAGCACCCATGCACACACCCGCCTGAGCTGCAGGAGTCATCAAGCTCGGGACTGCGTATGCACCTAGTTCTCGGAAGCAACGCCCCGAAAGGGCCGCTTCTCATTGGTTGAGTTACGCCCGCTCGTTTAGAGGTCGGATGCAGTCATCCAACAGGAAGAATAGCGATAGATAGCCCGAGTCATCGCTGTGCTTTTCGAATAGAATTGAAACGAAATCTGTGATTATGCATGAAGGAGCAATAGACGCAATGTTGGAAGTCTCGATAAATTTTACATCTGATAGAATTGCATTGGGTTTGTGAATGGTCTCTTAAACTACTCTCTAACTATCCCTGGTTATCTTCTCGGGGCTTGCCGGGTCGGCAACCAGCCACCATTGTTAGCGGCTAACCCGTAGCGTCTAACCAGCCGGTTTATCCTGTACAGCTGCTTTAGCCAAAGCTATATTCTTTATCTGAATTTGAATGCCAGGAGAAAAAAGCCACCCGATCAACGCGCGGACACGCCGTCTAGATCTAGTGAATTGAGCATTGACTCCGTATTCTATAGACATTTATAGACCTTACGCCAACGGCGGAGACTCTGAAACAAAAGTACCAACAATAAATCACACCCGTCTATCGCCTTCTACCCTCCATGATCCAATCCGAATTCCCGTTAACACCGTTCATCCTTGAACCCAAAACCCCGTTTCGAAACCGTACACAACCTGCAACATGATAGAAACTCCAAACAATCATACTTGAACGAAGCTTTCGGTCGCAAAATTTAATTGAAATGGCTGGCATCTAGTTCTTGAGCGTTCAAGAGCCGGCCAAGATGTGTCGAATTGAAGCCTTGCCCTTTCCTCCTCATGTTTGCAATCTCACGTATCAAAGGGATAGGGCTCCTCATGAATTTGCTGCCAGTCATAAGGTTGAGTTGGCTTCTGGTCTCGTTGTTGAGCCATCCATCATTGTGCCTCTCAAGTTTTCCCCCAATATCCCGATAATACAGACCGAGAAACTGGCACAGCTGCTCGTAATATTCCATGTCTTCGAAAAATAGCTGCCCGGCGAAGATATTCAGAGCCATACGGACGTTGATATCGGGAGCACTTGGATGAAGTAGCAATGCTGGTGAAGATACCGGGCACAAATCCAAATGCTCGAGCGTCCGCATATTTCTGGATGACCGTGGTGCGTAGCAGTGAAGCCGACAGAATCTGGAATGCCGAAAGATTTTCATGAGAGCGTTCGCTTCATGCGGACTGATCAGAACCAGGCTGCTATCTTGTTTCAACGAGACGATCCACCGAACTGGGCGGAGGTAGTCGTCTGTGTCGTCCGTATTGTCCCTTATAATTGTCTCCGCGCAGTCAGTCGTGATGTATAGATCTGATCCCCAGGGTTTGATTTCGACAAGGTCTCTGGCAGTGGTGCTTTGGAAGGTCGAGAATGCCTTATGAAACAATTTTTTGACACCGGGAAACTCTCCTCTCTGAGCTATAGTGGTCAGAGCCTTGCATACGGACGGTTGCCTTGGCTTGACTAATCCCGGACGCTCCACATTCGTCTCTTCTTCTACCTCATGGTCCACTTCCCTCTCTTGTTCTTCTTGAACTCGCACATACCTGGAGCTGACAGCAGAAAATTCTTCCAAGCGGCTCTCGATTGCGGTCAAATCGTCGCAAGGTGGAATATTCAATTCCGTGTCGGTCTCGTCGTCTTCAACGCCATACATCTCCACTAGCGGAAGGGCTTCTCGGTCCAACATGGTGTCTTTGAGGCTTGAAGGGTCAACGTCTGGGTTGGCGCGTAAGAGTTTCCATCCTTCCTTCCGCTTCAAATATTGAAATCCCTGGTCAGCCCAAATCGAAAAGCCATGATGGATCTGCCGGCAGCTCTCCAACATCGTCCACAGCAAGATATCGGAGCATTCGACATCGTCAGTAGGACTTTTCTTGGCCGCAATTTGAATCTGCGAATAGATTTCTGGTGGAACCAAGAAGGCAAGCGAATGGCCGTTTCCAAGTTTCCGCATTCTCATGCAACCTATATGTCCATTAGATAATGACTCGTGAGTATTGACCATCGAGCATACGCCGACAGACCGACATACCTTGCACGAATTTGTCTTTCGGGAGATTGGGTCCCAAAGTTACCGCAGCTCTCGACCCTATTGGCAGTTTCAAATCGGTACCACTAGTGGGACGACGAAAAATGTAAGCATTTTGTCCATGCACCATAGCGGTAGCCATAAGGCGCCTGTATGCAGAATACGATATACTTACCGGGTGTGTGCTTCGTCAAGATATACCAATAGACGATCAAGCTGCTTCGACAATGCAGATGATAGAAATGACTCCACTCTTCCCTCTTTCCTCATCACCACGAGTTCGTCATTTCGGAAAAAGACTGCGCCGAGAATATTGGGCGACTTTTCATAGTTTAGCCACGTTCGAGCCACCTGCCAATTGTTAAGCTCCAGGATCTGAGCTCCCACATCCAACAGAACCTGAACCTTGGGCGTCATTGTAGCAACATGTCTCAAAATCTGTTTGGCAGTCAGCTTCACATCGTTCTCGTGGGCCCTTATCACAGTGTTGTTTTCGGGTCGCAAGATGTTCGTAAGCACAAGAGAATTCGTATGACGTTGGCGTGGCAAGTCAAGTTGATGGATGCTCGTAGGTAACAAGTACCGATTGTCATTCGTCCCGCTGAATCCTGTTGTATTGTGACCCTTCCTTTCCGCAATGTCCCAGCCACTCGTGGAAAGCTTATATGGAAATCCTTTAGCCTCTCGTGGGAAGATCAGTTGGGATAGGAAAAAGTCGATGACGTCCTTGTTGAATCGGAAGAAGGGATAAATTTCCTTCGAAAGCTGATCCTGATCCAACAAGTTCAACCCACGGAGATTCTTGAGAGTGTCTGGTACTGCTGTAGAGCGTCTTGTCCAGCTTTCATAGGTAAGGTCTGGGTCGTCAGTCTTCAAGAGAAGATCAAAGCAGTCCCGCAGATTCGAGTCCGCCAGACCGCCGTAGTAGTAGGTCAGACAGGTTAGTGTGAGGACAACTTCGGGATGCCCGAACTCGGCTTTGAGGGCAGGTCGATCTTTGGCCCTGTAGGGAACAGCTAGTCGCGAGCGTTTCGTGTCCAAGCCAAAGTCCACGCGATATCGTTTGTCTCGGAGAACGAAAAGCAGCACTCCTTCCGCTATAAGCCCCCGAAGGATGAGAAGCTGTGTCTTGAGATGTTCGCAGGCTGTTAATAAGGTTTCCTGATCTTCCAGAGTAACGTCTTTGGAAGTAATGAATTCAAGAGCCAGAGTTCTCATCTCGGCACTGAGCAGATTCAACTTTGATGCGATACTTGGCACCTTTGTGGTGCCCAATCGACAGATTCTTCGGGCCATCTTGATTAGCATCCTTTCTCCGCACTGTTTGTCGATAATCCTTATAAGCGGATACTTGGAGCCGTCCGTCGCTCCAATTTCGACTGCCTTAGGGTGGGCCACTGCCGTCTCCTGTGCGACATCTTGCAGTAGGTCCAAAACTTCCTCTATCATAGTCCACCGATCGCTCCCCCCTTCCAGAGTCTGCTGGGCCCCCATGGTATATATTAATTGATACCGTATATGCAGGATCTCATCGCTCTCGTCAAGGACGTCCCGCGTGTGGAGTTCAAGCCACTGTTGAGCTTCCAGTAGTGGCCGAGCAAGGTCTGTGTCACCCCGCATCAGTTTCTCGAGGCCCATGAGTTTGAAGGACAAGAGATGCTCTGGCAGGGCCAGCAGGATGTCTCCGTTGGATCTGCAGTTTTCGTAGAGACTCCTGATTCTTCTTATATCCGGAGGGGTAAGATCAAGGTCCCTGACAAAGGGAAGAAAGTATATCCGTCTGTCGCAGAGCCCGCTGAGCCTTTGAACGAGTATCTGAAACATCTGTGTAGACAATGGCTTAAGAACAATGGATCGCACCAGTCGCGTAGTATCTGCCAGGGCAGCTACAACTGCGGGCACGATGATCTAGAAGCCCAGAATTTATAGTGTCAGTTTTGAGTCTATCAAACTTCAATCATATATCCGCCGGATACTTCGAGATATAGACTTACTGCTGACTTTCCTTCTCCCATGTTCAGCTGCATCACGGCGTTATTATCGTCCGAGTCATCCATCATTGCCTGGCCTATCTCCGCCTGAACTGGCCTAATCAACATTTCGGAATCGATCTCCAGCAACAGCCAGTCGGCGTGGTCCTCTGACTTCCAATTCTCCCTCCCCTTGTTGCCATACTCCTTTTCGAACTCTTGATAGGAACCAGCTTTAAGATACTGGTACAGTCTATCAGCTCTTTGCCGCAAAGTTATGAGCTCTCCCACCCTGAGAATGATAGCTTTCCATTCCCTGGGAAGGTATTTACGCTCCTTCAGGCGCAATTTGAGGACCAGATCCATTACATTAGAGCTTGGCCAAAGACCTGTTGAATGCAATAGCTTCTCTTGAAGAGCTTGAGGGGTGAGTGCTGAGCGTATTCGAGCGAAGAGCAACTCGACATTAGCAGATGAACTTTTCTTCAACTTCAGGACAGTTTCTTCTTCTAACGCTGGGTCTACCATGGCGCCTGATGCACGGCATTCCTCTAAAGCATTTAAGCTCAGTAGCAGATCGTCAGCATATTTTTCGGCAAAAGGCTCACTCGATTCCTGCAATCGACCGATAGTATCTTCCAGCGTTGCCGAATCTGATAAAGCGAGGTCATCTTCGCTTGAATCTTCACCAGGGTCTTCAATTGGTAGACCACCGAACACCTGGCTGCGTCGGTTGCTTAGACTTCGAGGTGGAGGTCTTCTCGCTAGCAAGTCCTGGAGCGATGTGGAGTATCGGATCGGGCAAATTTCCATCTCATCGTCTTCGTCACCAGAGACTTGGCATGTTGAGAGGTCGAATTTTACCAGGTCTCCAGTACCGATTCTCAGATGTCGCAAGCCTGCTTCAACAAGGTCGAGATGTGCGAAAAAGGCACGATTCCGAAAGCACGTAAGGAACCGCGCGCGGATATTGTCCATTGCCATAGAGACATTCAAAAGACTCCAATTTTCCGGCGGGTCGACCACAGACTCGCAAGGCCATTGTCTCATGATCACTCTGGTGACCTTCGCTGTCTGTTCAGCCAGGTCTGACTGATACTTCTTGTAAGCGCGAGCATAGTAACTAGTATCGTCTTCGTTGAGGTTTCGAGAAAGCTTTTGCCCAGAAGCATACGGTGTGTCATCGTAGTCAATCACTGCCTTTGCGAGGAAGGACATGATGGCGGATGAAAAGGGCTCAAGGCCTATGCTCGGATTAAACTGGGAGTAATTTGGCATCCGGCGCTTGCTAAAGCAGTCGCTGGCTGCTATAGCCAGAAGTGACTTCAGATATTCCCGCACGGAAGGATCTCGATACACGAACGTCGAGAACATGAACAGTATCGAAAATCGATCTTTCTTGTCAGCCATTCGACAGAGCTCGTAGAGGGTGCACCATGACTTGATTGCATTTGAAACGGCCCATTCTCCGGAGTATCCGAGCTTCGCCTTCTCAGAACACCCAGCAACAACAGTCTCATGTGCAAAATAAGTATGAAGATCTAAGCGGAGGCCTTGAGTAGGTTGCCAAGAGTAGGTAGCATATGCAAGGTCGTGGGCGTATGCTTCCCCGTCTTGGGGGAGATGCCTTAGGATGTGCTCACGAGAGGCGCCATCTCGTAAATCTGCGAAATAATCATCCTGTTGAAATACGCTGTTGTGATATTTTGCCCGCTCCAACAGCGCGGTATCCCCTCTGCCTTTAAGGATCAGGCCATCTGAGCCTTCAATCAAGAATTGACGGCGATTCCAATCTTCAAAAATTTCATTCACCGCAGGATAAAACAAATCGTTCTGAACCCATACCGGTATGGAATTTGACCAGATTGTCTGCATCATGAGCTTTTTGTGTTTCGGATAGAAAGACCTTTGCGGCGTCAAACCGGATATTTCTCTCAAGATCTCTGCTTCATTCTCATAGAGATTTTGAAAAGAGAAAGAGGCTGCATTTCTGAGCCCACCCAAGGCCTCGTCGACACCCGAACGGCCTGTGAGAGGATCCGGCAAGATACCACTGCACAAAGCGTGAAGATAGAGTCTGGTGTATCGTGCCTTCAAAGTCCCATCATCTCTCAGCCGATTCAAATATCGGTCAATCTGGTATACGGTATACGAACATTCCCCAGCTGGTGACTTTATTGTGACGGATGTATGGTGCTTGGCGGCCGGTAGGGTAGGATGGATAGTGCCAAACGGAACCAGTACTGATTCTCTATCCGAGTGGTCGTTGACCAACCGGAGCTTCAGATAGTTTTTCAATCCGATAAAAGTTCCGATGCCTTGACTGGGATCTAGAATCCATCCCCGCAAGCTTTTGCATTCAACTTGATTGGACCCATTGACGAAAAATTCGAGTTTGTATCTGGGTAAAGCAACGTTTATCAGAGAATTTCCTCCGGTAGTCGTCACAACTATTTGATCTGTCGACTCAATCGGTCCCAAAGCCCGATGTGCTGCTCGGTGGATGCTACCATCCATTTTCAATAGTGTTTGGTCCTGTCGTTTCATCATCCATTCACCAGAAGAATTCTCCAGAATCCAGTCATCGGATGGTTGAAATTCTTCGAAGCATTTTTTTCCCTGGCGGAAAACAATGTTCTGCTGGCTGAGGTTCAACCATTGGGTGCTTCCTGAAACTATCGGCCTAGGGACGCCATCGTAAAACATCTCAGCAGGTATGAATTCGTGCACCTGCCCATCGTCCTTGCGGATGATGAGGCCAGAATTTTCCATATGGAAGTGAAGGACTACCCCACAGAATTTGTGCTTAGTTTGATAAGACATCCCAGGTTGACATGAAGGGATGACGTCCAGTATCCTCTATATATACTGTTAGAAAGCGTTCCCAACTGATCAACAATGCAAAGCAAGTATGCAAATCCAGGGACAACTGACCTTTCCAAGAAGTTTTCGGTATGTTTCGTGGTTATAGTACTCCTCGGGGACCCGCCCTTTGAGTTTCCCATCGACTAATAACTTGCCTTGGAGGACGTTGAAATGAATTGTCGTTGTCTTTGTCCCGGCTCCACGAGATGCAATTTTCCACCATCTTCTCGCAGAACCACTTAGTCGATTCCAGGACCCTTTGATCGCGTAAGTAGGCAGAAGTCTTCTGCAGACGAGGGTCAGTGTTTGCGTATCCTCTGACAGCTTCTGTTGAATGAACGGTTCCGCAAGAGTAGCGAATCTGCGGTTTGCTTCCAGCGACAATCTCAAAGTGGACGGCTGACCAGAGAGATCTCCCATACAGGTGTCGTAAATGACATTCTGGCAGACCAGATACTCCACTATGTCTTCTTGGACCTCAAAGGCCGCTGTAAATGACTCCCCGGAAACATCAGTTGCACCGTCGATGTCAAATGTGCTGCACTGGATGCCCGCAATTCTGAGAAGCCAATTCCTGAGTTCATGAATCCTCTCAGCTGATTCTGCATCTTCCAGCTTCTCGCGAATGCTATGGATCCACGGATTGCATGTTCGGCGAGCATCTTTCATAAACTTGACAGTCTTAGCCTTGACACTCTCGTGTCCACAACTTGCTAGCCTCTGGGCAAGAAGCACCAGGACTTTCAAGGCGTTAGCTTGTTCCCAATTTTCTTTGATTGCAGCCAAACATCGACGAAGTGTGACCAAAAGCTCTCGCGAGTACTCCTCCTCCGATAATGTGATGTGTGCATCTCTACACCAGTCTTCGTCGTCGGTGTTGACACCAACATGACATGCAGCATGTAGAATCAGCTTATAGACGGCGTCTTTCTTGAAGGAAAGTTCGTCCTTTCGAAGCTCCACGAGTATATTGTGCCACTGAAGATGCCTTCCGGAGCGCAGAGATCCGAAAGAAATATACTCTCGGAGAGTTAGTGATTCCGGGCATAAAGACTGTTCTGCAATCACTTTATTTTGACTATGCTCAACGCCGTTAACCGCATACTCGAGCACCTTGTATCCCGAATCCGTAATTTCAGAGTTGCATAGGGGAGCCAGCGTACGGCTCTTATGGCGACTGCTTATGAATTCAGGGTTCTTATGGTCAAAGAGCCGATACTGTCCAGAGTGATTAAGCAAGACGTCGCTTTCAGAAGCTGGAACCTTTCTGTTTCTGTAATGTGAGCGACTTATTGGCTTCGCTGTCGAAACTAGATTGACGCGGACAGGTACATGGGTCCTAAAGCCTTTGAGAACATCCCAGTCGTCGATATCATGCCAGTCTTCCGGTTTCAGATTGTTAATACTTGAACCGCGAGCTTCGGGACGACAAACCTCCATCAGGACATAGTATGTGATGTCTCTCCAGGAAACAAATGGAGGTGGAGGCCTGAGCTCAAAGACTACCGACTTCGCTCCGACTTCGAATTTGGGTAGCGGCCACTCATGGGTATCAATCTTCATATTATCCGCGGTTCTTTCCCAGGTGCATTTACTACACCAGCTTCTGTGCTCAACCCAGCCCCTTCTATTGGTGGAATATTCATGCTCAAGGCTTCGGGCCTTAGAAAGATATTCAGCATGCTGTGAGTTTAACCTGGAAAGTTCCGCCCTTTTATTTGCACGGTCGTCTGCCCCCCGTTGTTCGATTTGTTGTCTCAGATTTTGAAGCTCCGGGCTTTGATCGTAATACTTGACAGCAAAGCTTGAAGCATCTGATTCGCTATTGAAGATCGAGGAACCCGATGAGTTCAGCCGACGGGCATCGACATACCTCTCAATTTCGTGCAAGCGTGTCATTTCTGCCTTTCGGACTAGCAGCAGTGGATGCAGGAGCCCCTGAGGTAACTCTGGCAAGTAGCTGCGAAGCAGTGGCAAGAGCTTACATGCCGCGGTATCTAGCTGCACCCACATCTCCATAATTGTGAGAATCATTGTCGACGTGTCGAGAATATTTTTCCCTATGTAGATGCTTGACGCAATCTCGTGATAATGTTTGATTTTGGTAGAGATAACCTCAACGACGGTGGCATCAAAGTTAGCACGGCACCAGGCCTGCAGATTGTTCTTGACCCAGTTCTCAAAATCAATTACATTGAGCGCCGTCTCTACTTCAGAGCCTTTCAGTATTTTCGGAAAGTCTGTCTTGCTCCTGCTGCGAGATTTCTCAGTTGGGTCGGCTACATCCTGAATAGATGCCACAGGGTTTTGGAAGAAAGATACCCTTTCCGCGAACCAGGCTGTGGCGTTGGGTATTGAGAGATGGGTATTGATCCGAATGTTGGTAGGGTTTCCGAGTGCTGGAAGCCATTCTATTTGACGTTGGCAGGACGAAATCGAGCTTTCCCATCTATCCTTAAGAATGGAGGCCGCATCTTCGGTAGTGGCGAGAATCTTGCGAAGTAGACCATCGGGAATATTACTCCCAAGTTTCTGGGCTCTTCTTGCAAGCTTCTTGCTTGTGCAGGAGATGTAATGGCTATTGACTTCAAGCTGCAGCGAAAATTCAAGCAAAGATCGAATGACTTCCAACATCAGACACTTGTACTGCTGGGGACTGAGTGTCGTCTGCAGCGCAACTCGGACAACGAGCCATAGACCGCTTCGTCGCCATGGGAGATTTGCCTTGCTCCAATTGACTTCATCTCGGATGCTTTTTGTGATCCGGTCAATCTGGATCTCGCATCCAATACCACGCATCATCCCCGTAAAAAGCTCAACGATATATTTGGGGTCCGCGACACTTCTGGTTTCGGAAAGATCGTTTCCGCCCTTTCGACTGGTTGCCAGAGTCTCGGTGCTGAACTCGTGGAAGCTCATATGGTGCAGGAACGAAATGAGTTCCGTCAGGAAAGCCGGATTGCAAGCATCCTTCCATTGGATGAGAGTTGCTGGGCCGGGGTATGTGCATTTCAAGCGACCCTGACAGTTCACAACTGCCTCAGGGACCGGCGAGACTTCGAAAACCTCAAATTGGAGAATCTGTTCTTCGTCTCGGCGGAAGATTATGCCGGCGTTTTGGGCTGGAATATGCATTGCGAAAACATCTTGATAGACACTGAGGTTAGCGCTCTGTCTCAAGCTCTAGCCCCAAAAAGTATACAAAGAGATGCACTCTCGGGATCGATGACTTTCTTACCGCCGGGACGTAATTGCGTTATAGCCAACTTCAGCTGGTAGCGGAAGTCTTGACCAGGGTCATGGACTAGGACCATGGCCTTAAGGAGTTTGCACGCCACTTGAAATACATCGCAGTCGTCAGAGGTTCCAGAAACACTGTGTGCATAGTTCTGGAGCACGTTGGCTACGAAGTTGAGGAGTGCAGATTCGCGACCTGAATGGTCTTCAGGTCTCTCCTGTGGCAGTTCTGGAGGAAGGACGATGTGCTGGATAAGAAAGTCGGCCTGCGACACATCTACAAAATATAGAAATCGATCGTTAGTGTGGCTGATCAGTTTATTTCAAACAGCTGTAGAGCTTCCAGAATTAAATTTCATCGACGGGCTTCATATATTGGTATATATGATCACGCGTGATCACAAAGGAGGGTTGTTTCTAGCTTACCAGGATATACAGTATCTAGCTTATGGTCGACAGACATCTTGGAAGTGGTGTACGTGGTATACAGGTAGTAGGAGGTCCTCGATGGGGTGTCGACGCGTGTCGGATATCTATATCGGGTGCGTGGTAGAATGAAAGGTTGAACGTGCGATGAAATTGACAGTGCAAGGATTGAAATGTATCGTCCACGGGGACGACAACCCCTAGGTCGATAGATTCAAATCTATTGCGTCGACGGTCGATATGTGGTCGAGATGTAAATTGCAAATAGATGGTTTGTGCTGAACGTAGTGATGTAGAATTATCTTGCTTTATAGTGCGCCGATAAGCAACATGCATATGGCTATCAAGAAGAAAGATGAACAGTGATGTTGCGCATGCCAAATAGAAGAACGTGGCGGTTTTTAAAGGGTAGCTAATACAGGAATTTAATACTAAAAAGATCGGAGCCCAAAGCTCTTAAATCAAGGCTGAACAAAGGGACCTTGCAAGCTTGCAAGGCACACCGTCTGTTTGCTCTTCTATATATATAAGGATCGAGGATTCAGATGCGGCACGGTTGCTTGCAGGCGGCAGACGAAAATCGTGCCTGAAGTTTAAAGGTGCAGTCCACGAATGGTGCGTACGGGGCCAATCATCGTCAACCTGTGCAAAATGTTCACAGAGTGCACGTCCTGAGACTAACAAGGCGTATGGCGGAAGTAGCCCCATTATCGAGGCTGTATTTGGGATACCTTCATGCATATCGCCGATAATGCTTCGCCATTCGATAGGGAGCAATCATCATTACGCAGATCGCGCGACAATTCTGCGGCATGGAATGTCATTATGCATGGTGCATGTGGCGTAACGTAAGTATGATATGCATCCGCCCGCGGCTTTGTTTTGTCAGCCTTTGCGTGATACAAAACCGCGCATGATCTCTCACTCTAGGCTGATGATATCGCTGAGGGAATTTAATAGATCTATCGATCTAAATCTCTGGGAATCGAGATCACGTAAATGGGATATCGCGATATCAATCTTTTGGTGTTGTTCGCGTGTAACATACCAACCACGTTACGTTAGAGACCACCCGACCCGCAACCAGCGCTCCAAAACAACCGCAGGCTTGTAAATTGTACACAGATCATACAGACTGATCAAGAAAACCCCGTGTCACAGTATGAAGATGAAGCAAAATACGGCGGCAGTAACACAATTCATAGTCCATGGCGCTTGTAGGTCGGCCGTGACTACCCCGTTCGAGTACCGCTTATGTAATGTAACTTATGAGGCGGCGAAATTTTCTGGCGCTGGCCGAAGCCCGGTCCTAGACTAAATCACCGCCCGAAGTAGCGCCGCTTCATCCTCATCTAACCCGCATCATCGCCATCCCCACTACGACCGCGCCCGCATGCTCCCATAGCGTACGTAGTAACAGGTCGCTACGATCATGTCCCTGTTCGATGATGGCGACGCCGCCCTTCTGAAGAAGTGGGTTGTCAGCCGGCTAGAAAACATGTAAGTGGGCCTCGGCCTTGTTCCTCCTCGCGAACCCCTTCAGGCATCTGTCGGATCATCTAACTCAAATACACCGCCAGCTCAGACGCCGACTCCGATGTACTCGCAGACTACGTGCTCGCGCTCCTGAGGCACGAGCAGACCGAAAATGAAGTCCGGCAAATGTGCATCGACCAGCTCGATGACTTTTTACGCGAACGTGAGCGAATCTGCTTTCCCCATTACATCGATAAATTGTTGCTGACGGGTCGCCCGAGCTATGCATAGACACTTCCTCCTTCGTGAACGAGCTATTCAGCACCCTTCGATCCAAATCGTATCTCTCTGTCAACTCGACCCTCCACGGCGGCCTGATCACAACCTCACCTCCCGCTACCACGGCGCCAGTCGCGCAATCCTCCAACGATGATGCAGACTCGGAAGGTTCTTACGCTCCGAAGAGCCCGGACATGTCGTCACCTGTCCACTTCACGATACACAGCAACAGCTCCTCCAATGCTGGCCCCGTCAATTCGAAGAAGCGCGGCTACTACGACCGTGATGCGCCCGGCGCTCAAAACCACGCCGGCCAATACTCCAACTCCCGAACTAAGAATCCGAAAATGCAGTCGAGGGGTGGAGGTCGTGGGAACCATTCATTCGATCCGTCCAACCGGTGGGCGCGCGGCGGCGGCGATTTCAACCGGAATGGAGCCGCGGGGATGCAGCACGGACACCCGCCACGAGCGCCAATGCCTCAGGCAGCGTTCCCACTGGGCGTGCTCCCTAATGCACCGGTACTGCCGCTCGGCGGGCCTCCATTGCCGTTCCCAGCGGATCCCATGGCGCAGTTGCTGGCCGCGCAAGCCGTAGCCGCTGTTCAGGGCGGCTGGAACCCTCTCGCGATGTTCCAGCCGCCGCCTGGAATGCTCCCGATGGGTGAAAGTCGGCTGCCGAAGCGCGGCGTGTGCCACAGTTACGAACAGAAGGGGTACTGCAAAAGAGGAGATGCTTGTCCCTATTTACACGCAAACCCACTGGTGGTTCCGCCGGTCAAGGGACAAGACGAAGATGGTACATCTAACAAAAGAAACAACATGCTTCTATGCGCAAGTAGCTAACTCATCTTAGAATACGACCCGAACACCCCAATGCTATCACCCCAGGATCTCGAACGACGAGGCAGCATGACCTTTCCGACAAAACCCCCTCCGCCGACCAGAGGCGGTAGCAACCAGCGAGGCGGTAGAGGTGGCGGCACTCGTGGTGGAAGATCTGAATACTCTGGATTCGGTCCTCCTCGGGAGGCAAACAAGACGTTGGTGGTGGAATGCATCCCGGACGACAAGCTTAACGAGCAGTCTGTCCAGGGTTACTTTGTCACTTTTGGACCTATCGAGTCCGTGGAAATGAGGCCGGAGAAGAAGCTCGCAATCCTCAAGTTCGAGAATCACGAGGATGCAAAGAAGGCCTACAATTCGCCCGAGCCGATCTTCAACAACCGGTTTGTTAAGGTCTACTGGTTGAAAGTTGAAGGTGACAACCAGCAAAACCAGCAGCAGGCCGGTAACACGCAGCAGAAGCCGGACGAGATGGAAATCGACATGGAGGACTTTCAGCGAAAGCAGACGGAAGCCCAGAAGGCGTACGACGAAAAGCAAGCCAAAAAGAAGGACATAGACGATCAGGCAAAGCAGTTAGATGAACTACGCGCTGATTTGATCCGCAGACAAGAAGAGGAGAAGAAGAAGCTTCTGGCGAAACTGGCTAAGAAGCACGCTGCAAAGGAGGCGACAAACGGCACATCTTCGAACCCAGAAGCAAACAAGGAAGCCAAAAGTGCGCAGCAGACAGCCGCTCTAAAGGCACAGCTCGAGGCACTTGAAGCCGAGGCTAGTTCTCTTGGAATCGATCACTCCAAGCTGGACGAGCCTCTTCCCGATTTCCAACCGCCAAGTTACGCCCGTGGTCGAGGTTCGTTTCGCGCCCGCGGTGGATTCGGAGCATACGCTCCTCGCGGAGCCTACGCGCCCCGTGGACGAGGCGGCAGCGCCTTCATGGCATACCGCGGCCGAGGCAGGGGTGCACCCATGGCCAAAAAGATGACGTTAGATAACCGGACGAAGACGGTGATGGTCAACGGCGTCTCGGATGGCGACATCGAGACGCTGCAGCAGTATATGCTGGTATGTTCTACCTTCTCACCTTTCTCACAAACATGCACGCGAAGTCCTTTGTGCTAACTTGAATTTGAACTCTCATAGACATGCGGTAGCCAGTACACCAAGCTCGAGAAGAATCCAGACACAGAAAACTCGCACCTGATAACATTCAACACCCGCGGCGATGCGGCGCGCTTCTACCACGCCAGTCCGGACGTCCCGCGGATCGGAAAGATTGAAGTTTCATGGGTTGAGGCCGGAAAGAGCCGGAACGGCACAAACGGCGACAGCGGCGGCGATTCGCACGACGGAGATACGGATCTCGCGGATGCGGATGCGGAGAGCGGGGACGGCGTGGCTGCGGCGCAGAACGGGCTCGATCAGTATGATGTGTATGATATGGCGGACGACGATGATAGTCGGTGGACGTGATCTTGTTTAAGCATGGGATTTGTTATACTGATGGTTAATATTGGCGGTTTTGGCGATGGGTCGAGCGATAAAGGGCCTCTCGCCGTGCGATCTTGAGCATGTTCTTTTGCGTCGTTATTGGAGGGTTGATAGCATTATCATTTGTAAGATGGCATTAGGAGCAGCTTTTGGGGAATTTTGTCTACGGTAGAATGGATGGCATACTTTGAGCGTACGTGTGATTGACGTACGACTCGTTCCTCGAATCATAGGTTCCAACCATGTGCAGCCTCTGTATCATTATCACACACCTAACGACACCACTGTAAAAACATATACATAATAGTCCCCTTTAAGAGAGCCTGCAGGGCGATGCCTAGACAAACTTTATTAAATGCCGATGGGCACGAATAAATGCACTATAATGGCATAGATATAGACCCGCCGATTGGCCACTCCCCACCGTTGAAGCAAAACGCGACCTTACATGTACGATCCATCTACATGTAGTTCACCACAATCATCACCAAGTAGCACAAACAACAACGACCAGACTTGTTGACAAGTTATATATTCTCCTCCGCCACCATCTTAGCTTGATGAATCAATCAGTCAATCTTGAACACCTTCTTCAGCTGCACAATCAACGCCCAGTCCTCCTTGGCTACATCCTCCCGGAAATGATCCTTCAAAGTATTGATAGAAAGCCGCGAGATGTGCGAGTACAATGTATCCTTCTCTTCCCAGTGACGTCCGAGTATCGGCTGGTTGCCCGCCTCAATCTTGACCGCGACGGACGGCGAAGTCTTTTTCGCGATCGGCACAGCCTTGTGGTTGAGTTCGATAGAGGTGCTATAGGAAGGTTAGAGGTTAGCAACCGTTTTATAATCGGTATAGATAAGCGAAAGATAGGGGGTATCGTACACTCTACCGAGAACGACGTTCTCGCCGCCGGGCTTTGGAATGGCAATTGGAGTGCCGACGCGCAAGCTGCCTTCTATGACATCGATACCAACGACGATAGGATCACGCTGATGGAAGACCTGAACGACGCGAAGGACGCAGGGGAAAACAGCCTGGTCTGCAGTTCGGCGCTGGTCTTCCTCGCGGAGTTGTTCTTGGTACGCCTTGAAGGCGTCGAACAGGTGGTAGATAATGTCTGCCGTGAAGAGCTTGACGCCGACTTCGTCCGCATACGCCTGGGCTTCCCTGTCGATCTTGACATCAAAACACAACATGACGGCAAACCTAGCTCCTTGTTAGTGATACGCAACCGAAAACGTAATACGGGATTTAGAACGTACTTTTTATCCTTCTCCAACATTGTCCCTGCCCTCATGACATCACGCTTGTACACAGGGCCGATGCTGATGGACATCACTGGGATCTTGCTGACGTTCAGGAAGTCCAGCAGAGCTTCGAGGGAACCAAGCGTGGAAGCCTGAACACAAACACCCTTGCCGGACTTCTCGACCTTGTTCAACAAGCCCTCAAGATCGCTCATCACCTCGTCTTCGAGATCCTCTTCATCATCGTCAGGGCCGACAACCAGCAATCGGGAACCAGCGATTGCATTTTCCAGGTCGTTAGCAGCAATCTTGACACCAAGAGCTGCTTTAACCTCTTTGTGGTGAACGTATTGGCCCTTCACACGCAGTTCTTTAAGTGGCTGAGGCGTGAGCAATGCGCGTACGCTTGTAGCAATAGGCCCATTGAGACCGCAGAGCACGATCCGGTCGCCCTCTCTGAGAACGCCGTTCGATAGGACGACGTCGATGGTGGTTCCAAGACCTTCGATGACTTTGACTTCAAGCACGGTACATTCGAGCTCGGAGAGGTACATGAGCTTCTCAGCCATACGCTGCTGCGTGAGCGTCACCAAGAGCTTCAGCATATCCGGGATACCCTCCCCGGTATGTGCAGATGTTGGGACAAAGGAGACATAGCGGCTCATGTTCTTGTTGTCGTAGAAGAGTTCGGTGTTGAGACCTTGCTCAGAGAAGGCGAGCTTGGTCTGGTTCATTCTGTCTCTGAACTCGTTCTGGACGGCCTTGGATTGCTTTGACAGGGAATCTTGGAAGCCATTGTTTGGAATGGGCTTCCAGCCGTACAGCCGATCGATCTTGTTCAGGGCGACGATAAATGGTGTCTTTCTATCTCGCAACAGTCTGATCGATTCGAGCGTCTGCGGCTCGAGGCCGTGCATGATGTCGACGACGAGGATAGCAATGTTACAGAGCGAGCTGCCTCTGCTTCGAAGGTTGGTAAAGGACTCGTGACCAGGTGTATCGATAACCAACAGACCGGGAATAATGAATTCGAGGGAGCCATCTTGGTTAACGACATCCGTCTTCTGTTTGATAGCTTCGACAGGGAAGTAAGTAGCACCAATTTGCTGAGTGATACCACCAGCTTCGCCCTCTTGGACGTTGGTCTGACGGATCTTGTCGAGGAGCTTCGTTTTGCCGGTATCGACGTGACCAAGGATACAACAGATAGGAGATCGCAGGTTGTCCTTCGATCTAGCAGCGAGAGCTTCCTCATGTTGTTTTCTTCGTCGCTCTTCAGCTTCCTCCTTTCTCTTGCTCTTCGCCGCCGCCGCTCCTTGCTTGTCTTCGTCGGCTTCATCACCAGGCTTCTTGCCAGCGCCGTTCGCGTCATTATTAGCCTTCTCCGCAAGCGCAAGTTGCTCCTTCTCCTTCTCTTCTTTCTTCTGCTTCTTGATCTCGAGATCGTCGTCAGTGTCCATGTCCCAGGCTTCTTTGACATCATCGTCCGACTCGGCGGCATTCTCCCAGCTTTCTGTGACATCTTCCTCATCTTTTGGCCCGGTGTCTTCAGTCGCAGCAGCCGCCTCCACGGCCTTCCTCTCATCTTCCTCTCGAGCAGCCTTTTCAGCAGCAAGCTTCTCCTCCTCCTTCTGTTTCGCAAGGTCTTGAGCATTGCTCGCTTCTGCATCTGCATCCTTGCCTGTCTTGCCAGGACGCTTCTTCTTCTTGTCATAGACGGGCTTTTTCTTAGTTGCGGCGGACGGGTCAGCAAGACCTTCGACTTGGAGTCCAGCGTCAAGGAGTTGCTGCAAACGTAATTTGTTCTGACGCTGTTGAGCTTTCTGAGCTTCGGTCATGTATTTTCCTTCCTTCTTTAGTTGCTCCTTCTTTTCCTTTTCCTTCTCCTTCTTCCGAAGTCTGGCCTCCTCCTTTTTCTGCTCCTCTTCCGCTATCTTTTCCTCTTCTTCTGCAATAGCCTTACGGGACTCCTCGTCGAGCTTCCGTTGCTCTTCCTCAGCCTTTCGTCGGGCCTCCTGTTGGCGTTGGATAGCAGCGATCGCAGCTGGGACTTTCTTCTTCTTGCCAGCTGGCTCTGGGGCTGGCGCTGCAGCGGGCTCCTCAGCAGGTTCGTCAGCAGTAGGCGCTGCTGCTGGAGCAGCTTTGGCAGGCGCAGCTGCGGCACCTCCAGCAGCCTTCTTTCGAGCAGCCTATGGAAAGAGGAGAAGTTAATATATGGTTGCAACATGAGGTAATACAAACTTTCAAGCCTTAACATACCTGTTCCTTCTTCCTCTGCTTCTCTTTCTCCTTCTTTTCACGCTCCTTCTCTTTCTTTGATTTCACTCTGCCGCCATCTTCGTCTTCCTCATCTTCAGCTTCGGCTGGCGCAGCTGCGGCTTTTCCTTTAGAATCCTGAGGGGCGGGCTTCGCAGGTTCAGTGGCTGCATCCTGGTTCTCCATTGTCAGTTTTGCCAAAGCGGCTTCGACGTCCTCGTCGTCGTCATATTTGTTCTTCCCGCCTTTCTTCTTCTTGTTCGCCCGGTTCTTGCGGATGGCACCAAGGAGACCGCCGCCTCCCATGTCATCGGCTATGTCGTCTGCGGTCGCAGGTCCAGGAGCGGATGACTCGGCATCTTGCGAAGCCTCCTCCTTGTGGTAGCCAGGCGTGTTCTGGAGCTGTTCGTTAACGGGGAAGAGCTCATCAGCGGCCGTGGGGACGTCGTTCTCCCAGTCGTCATTGGCGGCGTTCTTCTTGCCTTTCTTTCCCTTCGCCATGTTGCCGGTCGGTTTCTGGGACGGGTGGAGATTTAATGAAGAGGAGAATTTTATAGTCTTATCGCTCCGTGTCTCCGGGCTATAAGAATGACGATTGAACGATGGTGCCTATTCTGTAGGACCAATATCCGCTGGTCTTTTGGTTCTATCTGTTGTTTATATCGATATCGGTACCAAAAAAATGATAAGTCTTAGCTTTAAACGCTAGACGGTGGGTTTGATTAAAAGAGATGGACGAGGAAACGTGTCCGGTCCAAGGGTTCAGTCGTCCATTCAGGAGAATGGATGGTCGGGACGGTAGGGTGGGGGATGGAGACGGTTGTGAGGCTGCTGTTCACGCCGCATGTGTCGATGAGGGCAGACAGCGGGGTGCGAGGAGGAGAAAGAGTTCTGATAGCTTGCCACCTTGACGAGCCCTTGAGGAAACGTGTAGCGGATGTTCTTTTATTCCCCCGCTTTCTGCCTCGATCGTGGCAGTAAGGACAACCTGTTTTAACGCGACCGGAGATCGGGATTTAGAGCAATCGATAGGCAGAGGGCGTTAATTCGGGCTGGTGGATGGCGATGGACGTCGGAGGGCGTTTAGATGGGGGAGAAAGCGGGCTGCGTTGGGAGGTCTGCAGCCCTATCAAAAGCGGCTCCGTCTCTGCTGCTTTGGGCAGGATTCAAGGTGCAGCAGCCGTTGATATTGTCACCACCACGACAACGGTCCGACGACAATCGACACTGCGCTCCAGCTGGATCCTGCGACCTCACTGCTAGCTAACCACTCCATCGATGGCGTGATATCACACCCGCCGCCGTTTTTGCAGCACCGGCCCTCATCAGGTTGCCAACGCCTTTATTGCCAGCAGCCGAAGGTCGACGGACTGTCCGCGGGGACAAATCAACCACGCTCCCTCTAACGACCGCGATCAAAATTGATAACCGTCGCGAAACCTCGCATTGCACCGCGGTATCACGTCTACGGGTTCTGGGCTGCCGAGTAATTGGCTAATGTCGTCATGGCACAGCACGATAATGGGAAGGGAAGCTGAGGAATATCTACAGCGGGGCAGCGGGGCATGCCCTCTCTATTCGATCAGTCCAACATGTCTTACGACTAGCTGCTGGAATCGCTGAAGCTGTGCCGCACACAATGCATACAAACACCAAGACTGCTCCTTCGAGTACGATGAATGAATCCAACGTTGCCGCTCGCGAGTCTGATTGCTGTTCGAGACTCGCATTCCCCGCTCATGGGAAAGATTCCCAAGGGAGCGTGCGAGCGGGTTTGCAAATTTGGGACGGACTTGTCAACGGCCAATAAGCTTTCCGGCAGCTGCATGCGAACCCATGCCCTCTCCGAATGCGCCACCAGCGTCCATCGGATTTGGCTTTTTTGCCGCCCGGCTCCAGCTATCTCGACGCAGTGGCGCACAGCAGCTGCCCGCAAGAGGCGGAGAGATGTGCGTGAGGGGAAGGCAGAGACATGAATGACATGGCCGGGTCGAGATCCGGTGGTTCGGTTTCGAGGCTACTGGAGATCAGATGATGGGTCTCTCCAGATTTAAAATTCGAGCCATGCAAGGAAGAGCCAACATCTGACCAGCCCAATGCTACCACCAACTTGAATTCCGGTTTTCTTTCAATCCAACGATCCGCCGACGTTTCATACCTGAGCTTGAAGAGTTCTCGCTGAAGGAATTGGTAAGCCGGCTGTTTGCTCGGGTTTCTCCACGCTACCTGTCTCCCTTGCCCCTCCTCTCTGTTGGATGATGGAAGCGACAGATTGTTTGTCCACTTCATCTCACAGAGCCGTGGGAGTGAGTGAGAGACTGAATGAATGAATGAGTGAATGACTGTGCTAATAAAGAGTCTTGTATCGTTTAACAGACTTCAGAGAATGGACCAGCGAGATTGCAAAGTGTAATCGTGTCCACAGAGCAGAATCGCCGGCTTCGAAGAGGACACTTGGTCTGGACAGAACCGCATTACGACAGGCGTGCGCGTCGACGACCCGCGGCCCACGACAGCCTTGACGTTTGACAGCCTGCCCGCCGGCGTGGCGATAAGCTTCCCTCGTCCGTTTGTTCGCGTCCCTCCGCCCAATCCGCCGCTTCCCTCCGCCCACCACTAAGGCCTCGCCCCTCTCTCGTCTCGACCCGACTCGATCTTCCCTCCCTCCCTCCACTCCCCATCGGTCACGAGAAAATCGCTCGCCGGTGGCCAGGGTCGATCCAGCGTGCTCGGAGCAGCAGATTCCACTCTTTTTTGCCCGCGTCGTCGACGGTGACACCCACTTTCGTTCGCCTTTCCCTTCCAATCCCGCATCGGACCTCCACTCGATTGCGCATCGGCGTTCGCGCGGCTGTGTCGTACGTCCACCCTCCGACCTAGCTTGCCCTGCCTAACTCCCCTGCCCGAGAAGAGCCCCTCCCATTCTGACCGCCTATCCATCCATCCACCCCATCCATCCATTAGACCCCCCTCACCTGAACAGCCTCGTGGCATCAAATAGGAATTCTATCTGACATAAACCATCTCATTCCTTTATCTAGCATAGCTATCCTCCGGTCCATTTTTCAGACCGTGGTTCTCACCATCACGTCTACACTATACCATCTATATACTTTTCGCATTAAGTATACCGATTATTGTCATCACCGTCTTTCATCATGCCTGCCGCACCTATCGCAAAAGGTGCATTCCACCCTCACTACTATACTCAACCCGTTCATCCCATCAATAAGACTAACACCACTGCCATCGCCAAATCAGGCGTCATCATCATGTGCGCCGTCCTCATCGCCGCCGGCTACACCGTCTACGAGAACCGCGACCAAGTCCGGGAGCTTGTCGACCGCACCCGGCGCAAGATCTCCCTAGCGATGCACACCTTCGCCGAGGAGATCATGCCGTCGGAGCAGCGCCAACGCCACCAGCCGATGGCGTTCAGCGGAAGACCGGACGGCTCCAGCCACCTCCGGCCGTCGTCGCGCGCGAACTCCAGAACCCGGTCGAGACGGAACTCAGCCGACAGCATCACCCTACGAGGCGACGACGAGAAAGCCGAGGGCTCCAGCCGCGATGCATATCTTGCCGACTCGGCGCTTCGCTACCGGCCGCCCTACCGGGGGCTTGACGAAAGCGCAGCCTCCTCCAACGCCATGAGGTCCGTCTTTGACGACGATGAAACCAACAAGGTGCTCTTCGACGCCGCCGCGGAAGCCGCACAGCAACACATCCTCAAGTCCACGTCGCCGGGCAGCGACGCCTCGTCGGATACCCTGTCTCCCCCGATGTCCGAAAAGGACTTCCCGCTGTCGTACGACGCACCACCCATGATCCCGGCTGTCCTCCCGACGCCCGTCCCGACCGAGAAGGTCGTCGACCAGCCGCCGCCGCTCCCGCCGCGCCCGTCCCACCCGCAGTACCCTGACTTTGTAGCCCCACCTTCGGCCGAGACCACCCCAACGGTACAGGCGGAAACGGAAACGGAAACGGAAACACCACCGCCGGTTCCACCACGCCCCGCGGACCAACGCACAGCATCAGATCCCGAAGACGCGCACGAAGACGAGGAATTACAGACTACATTCTCAACTTCACAGCCGTACTGGGCGATCCAGCAATGGACCGAGGACGTCACGGGCGGCACAGCCGACGAGCATAACGCAGCCGCAGCCGCGGAAAGCGGCAGCGAAATCGGCGTTGAAGACGACCATTCGGCCGTCCAGTCGCTGCACTCCGAATCCGAGACCGTCAGCATGATCGACCCGGACGAGGGCCGCAGCGAGGCGGACGACCGCGTCGAGTTTGTCTCCGATATGGCGTCGAGCGTCGGCGACACGGACGGGTGGAGCGAAGTCGGCAGCCAGTTTAGCGAGAGCGAGCGCATGTAAGATAGGTCCGTCCGACGTCCGTATGTATGTATGTACGCCGAAGTGACTACGCGGTCAAGCGTATGCACGTACTGTAAATACCTACATACGGAATGCATCGGGTGGGTTGAGAGTTTTTCTGTAACTACTCCGGTTTACGATATGGATGTTGCGGCTGCGGGGCTGGTTTTATGTTATATTACAATATATTCGTATAGGATTTTCGTTCGGCTGGGCGGTCTGGTCTGGTATGGTTTGGTTCCGGCTCCGTCGCATCGTTCACACGCTGTGAGATTAGTCGTATATCTCCCGGTTATTCTGGGATGGATGGTGGGACATCGATCATGGGATTGTGTATCCAAGTGCATGTACCTATCTGCTATTTGGACTGCAACTGCAGTGCGGAACAAGCAAAACACCATCACGCGCAGATAGATAAAGCCTCACTCGTACGTATATAGGCCACCTGCAATAATTTGATCCCGCATCGAATATCATAGCTACGATCCTCAGGCGTGGTTATATATCTACTTTAAATTTATATATATAATACGGTACATGGCACCACTAGAATACTCGAAAACAGAGAGCCCGGCTGCAGAGTTCTGATTATAGATGCTGCAAAACCAGACGAAATTCAAGACAATGCAGATAGCCACTATGCATGCATGCAAAACTCAACCTCAAACTCATCTGTACAAAAAGGAAGCTTCGCCAGAACAATAAGTAGTATATGTGTATGGATGTTTGAAAGAAAACCTCGCAATTAGTGAAATTCGAAAGAAATCAGAGAGGAGATCTCAATGCAAGATGCACGCGTGATCGATCACGAAATGAGCTGAGAAATCTAGTAGCCAATAGACAAAATTGCAAATGAGAGCTAGAAGAGAAGCTATTAAACGTGAAAAAAAACAACCCCCAAACCCACACCGACCGGTAACGACCAGAATGAAGAAAGGAAAGAAATTAATTGATGGTGAATGAAGAACCCCCTCTTGTGAAACTCCGTGATAGTATATGAACGTTATACCAGATGCTGAAATTTTTCGCACTTTTGCCGTACGTTCGAATGCGTACGCATGGATGCATGTTGATTATTGAACAGAAGACATAAAAACAATTGAAGTAAAGAGAACAACCCCCAATGTTAACCAAAAATGCAGAATGAAGCCCCGAGACATGCTATACTCCCGTCCTCCGCCCATTAAGAGAAACAAAATGCTGAATACAAAAGAACTGACCTACTTTGATCAGCAGGTTGAAATCGTCTAACACTACTTACCTTAGGCCTCCGGTGGCTGTATCGCCCCTCTGCGCCCACTGCTGAGGGGCCTCATGGTACCGCCCCCACCCAGGCTATCACTCTCCTGAGCAAAGTGCTTGGGATCCAGACTGCGTAGCTTCATTGCCAAAAGACCCTGTTGCGCGCCGTCGCTGCCAGTCGAGTAGACGCTGCTGCTCAGCTTATCCCATGAGCCGCTTGTCACGGTTCTGCTGCCGTCGTCGCCCATCTCGGTGTCGCCGTCGGTATCCTTCTCGAGCTGGCGGATGTTTATAGCAGCAGCAGCGGTATGCATGCCGTCTTCTCGTTTCGGTGGCTCTTCCTCCTCCATATCCTTATCAACCGTTACGGCTGCCGCCCCGCCGAATTTGAAGTTCTTCATCCGCTGTCGACTTTCGTCGTTCAGCATGAATTCCTCGGCTGCAAATGCGAACGAGATGCTGCTGCCGCGACGTCTCCTCGGCGTGTTCATCGCGTCCGTGTTGCTACCCAACTTCCATGGGGAGTACTTTGGCTCCGGCTGCTGGATTTCGTTCCGTAGCTTCTCCTTGCCGTCGGGAACTCGGTTGGCGAACACCAGTCGGATGTTCCGGTGGAGGTAATACCGTCCCTTAGACGGACAGCACAGGTGGAGGTGGATTAGATACCGCAACGCCTCTCGCTCTTTATCACGCATCTTCTGCGCGGTAATAGGAGTCATAGGCACGGTATCGCTGGGTTTTGTGAGGGTGTCGATGTATGCGTCTGCGGAGTACGACTTTTGGCGGATGAACGTCTTCTGGCCCGGCTCCATATCTGTCAGGTCGTAGGGGACGAGGAACAGCTTGACGGCCGTCTTGTTCGGGTTCTTGATGATGATCTGCAATTGCCCGCGGGGTGGAATCCGGTATCCGCCTTCCGGGAATGTTCTCGACGGTTTCGAGTGGTTCTGCAGTGCGGTATCCAGGTCGATTTGGCCGACGTACGGAGATGGACTGTCGTAGTCTCCCACGGAGTAAAAGTACGCTGGGAACGGTATCGTTACGTGTGTCGGGCATCTGAGAGATGCCTTGCATTTTCCGATACCCAGGACACCAATCTGCGCGTTGAACTGCAGCGGTTTTGACGGCGTGGTGGACATTCGTCCGTTCAATATCGACTCTTCGTAGGAACCCACGAAGGAGCCCGCGGGGAGGTCGCTGCCGAGCCCCACGCCGAGGGATAGCCGCCTCGATGACTGGCGAGAATGAGACGGCGCCACCGGGAAGGAGTCGTACCAGTTATCAGAGCCTATCGAGCGGCGAGACGGGTGCCGAGAATATGACGGTGGAGCCGGCGACTGCGAGGAATGTAACGAGGAAATCGACGGGACCAGGGAGGCTCTACGGGAGCGCAATGGGGTGTCCATAATATCGATAGCGTTGCTATATTCATCGATCGCCTCGTTCTCCGTCTGCGAAGACAGTGCAAGCGGCGACGTCGGGTGCTTGAGGACGTAGCCTGAAAGCGACTGCGCCCTCGACCGGCCGCTTCTCACATTCTCCTGCCCGTATGGGAAGAGGCTTGAGTGGTGAACAGTCGGTGCGACTTCGGCATGTGGGTTTCTAGCGTTGTGGAACGAGGTGTGGAAGTGGGAGCTTATCGGCGACGGGGGATGCTGCAGCTGTCGACTGTCCGGTGCGAATACTCCAGAGTGTAGCGCGGACTGCGGGCCATTTCGGTCATCGTCGACTTTTTCAGGTTCTGGTTTCGGGTCGGCCTCGACATCCTGGAGAACAAAGACGCATATTTGTTAGACCATCACGATCTCGACAGAGCTATGGACGAGCAGCAACAGACTCAAGGCGCAAAGACCCTGCGTCTACAGAATGTAGAAAGCAAGAAATTAAAAAATAAATAAATACACTTCAAGTGACCCACATTGGTGTTCAAGGACCAAATGCGAGCCTCTCGGGCCTTAAGCCGTCTGATGAGTTCCGCTCGATTCTTTGGTGCATTCTCGACAGTAGTATCCCTGGCCGAATCCCGGCCCTGGTGAACCGGTCTGGCGTCGATAGCGCCATCTCCGCCCTCGACGATCAGCTGCATGTGAGGACCACCAGCGACGGGGAGGGTCGCGGACGCTGGTGGGCTCGGATGAGTGTTGTAGACCAACGGCATGCCGTCAGAAGTCCCGCGATTAGCCTCTCTAGCGGTTTTGGAGGCGGCCGGAGTCGAGCAGTGTCAGGATGGGGGCCGTGAGTCCCGGCGGGCTCTTTTGTAGTCGATTGAAGGTTGTCGCTGCGAGCGGGTTTGGGAGAGCTGGGATCGGTTCGCGGGAGCGGAGTGCAGACGGACAGACGGACAGGGCAGGCAGGCACGGTCTTAAAGCACAGACGCAGGACGGCAGGTGAGATGGCCTGTTGGAGGACAGCGGCCCAAGCTATGAGATTTTTTGGAATCGAGGCGAGGATGCGGAGTGCTGGTTCCGGGTGATAATAAGAGAGGGTGTCGGTTCAATCGAGCAGGTGGGAAAGGCCGTGCAGGTTATTGGATTGACGCCATGCTGCCAAAGGAGCCTATCGCGGGGAGCCTGCGAAGCCGGACACGGCTGTTGGTCAACTGAAGAATAAGAATGTGATCGAGAGAGAGGGAGGGCAGGAAATGAGGAGGGTTCATGCGAGGGGGCGAGAGGAGCGAGCGGAGGGGTGTTTTAATATACTTCGCCTGAATGGATAATGCCGGCCGGGTTGGCGTGAGGTGGAGTGGAGGGGAAGTCACTTCCAGTTGGCCGGGTTCGTGATCACAGGCGCTGGCGGGCGAGACCGGCGTTACTTGTATAATGTCATAGCACCACCACCCGAGGAAAGGGCAACTTGGTCAGGCCGGCTCGAAAAGTCTAATCGGCAAGCCAGATGCAGCATTCGCTCATCCACGATCGTGGAGTTCTGGATTCTGCATCTGCTTGTGACACCGGCTGTGGTGCACCTCCAGCTATTCCTGGAAGGAAGCTGGCCGGCCAGGAATTCTGGCATGTTGGATGTTCACAGCCGGGCAGCAGCTAAGATTAAAATCACACCGCCATAGTAACATCACCGCCTCGCCCGGCATCATCGTAGCATCACCGCGATCGCCCTCCAGCAAGGCGTCAGACAGCTCAAAGCGGCCATGCCCCCCCCAAGCCCAATAACGCCTCCAACTAATAGACAAGTAAAAATTTTTCTCTCCGTTGGGGCCTCCGGTTGGGTTGAGCGGCGCCATGACATCCTGCATGCATGCACGCAGGCAGGCTGAATTAAAAGCTCCCCCTTCCAAGCGAGGAATTCGAAGGGGGGCAGACCCGCCACTCAGGTCCGCCGATGGCAGGACCGTCCACCGTGACCACGCTGGACGTCTCGTCTTGAATCGAGCTCCCGTTACATATATTACTTGTAAGTGCAGATACAGGCATGCAGGCATACGTTGCAGGAGCAGATTCGACGACAACCATACCGTCCAGCTCAGAACTCCAACCGGCACAAGGTCGATATTGATCAGAATGCGAATGCAAATCCGTCCCGACTCGGCCGCCCTCCGTCCAAGAATCGAATCACGGACCTGTCTCATTTGAAGCATAGGAGGCAGCACCCTTTGAGAAACTGCTCCCCGTTCCAGGCAATATCTCGTGTGTCCAAGTATCGGTCCAGCGCCCCAACCGGCAGCGCACTTGCAGTCTCTGGAAGGCTTCGTGCTAGTGCGTCTTCCCGACTGGGTGATCGAGAATTCCCCAGCTGACGCCCAACCGAGCAGCTCGAACCCACCTTCCAGCCAAGCTTACGCTGATTCGACGCACGGTGCCTGGGGTTGGTCCCCGCCTGACCGTGAACTCGTCCCCATTTGCCCCCAAAATTTTCATCCAAACTTCGGCTAGTGCGATGAGCTCCCCACAGTCCGTCCATTCCAGCATCACCCATCTCGTTGCCCAACCTGGAAATCCCATGCTCGTTTTCGCATTGCAAAAACTTCCAATTTACGTGCATAACCTCAAAGCTGCGCATCCCGCTAGCAGACTCCACTTGCAAAATCGGGTGAAAATGCGATCGTTACATGGCGAAAATCACGCTCAAGGGATGATGCCTGCTGTTGCTGCTGCATACCCGAGCCGAAGGAGGGATGTCTTGCATTGTCGATATCGTACATACACACATTGCACCTCCATACACGCCCCCAGCCGTCGCCGTGATACCGATGGGTGTTCAAATTTTCGCGGCAAGGGTCTGCCAGATCGCTTTCGTATCCATCCCCTTCCTGCCAAGATAGTAGCCGACCGCAACAGCGGATACACCCGCCAGCACCGTCCAGCCGATCATGCTCTTGTGCGTCTGCAGACTGCCCATGATTTGCTCCTTGAAGTTCTCTCTCGCTAGCTGGCTCTCCTGCTTCCTGAAGAGGGCCTCCCCCTGTTGCAAGTCTTTTTGCACGTCTTGGCTGAATACGGCGTTGCCCGATTTCAGCGGACTTTGGTAGGTTTTAAGAACGCTGCTGCTGGGCACCTTGCGCCAGATACCGAGCGACTCGGGTGGGTGGGATATTTGTAGATCGATAGCTTTTGATATTAAGCCTTCCAGATCAAGCGGCTTTGGCAGCTTGCACAGGACTGAGTGCAGCATTTCCGGCTCGGTGTCGGGTATGTCAAAAAGTTCTTCCCGCCGCGACATGACGATCTGGCAATTGAGCATTAATTTTTTTTGTCAGCGTTATCACGTTGATGCATGCTTCAGCGCGTGAGGTAATTATAATCCTACCGTGGCGAAAAAGTACACGGGAAACACCGGCGACTCGGCAAGGAACGCATCGAACAGCCGAGAGATGTCGCCGTATGCTTGGATGTCATGCGCGTATAATGTAAGCGTCGCCGCCAGCGCGAAAAAAGGCTGCGTCGTCGAAAGATGCAGGCAGAGCTTCCTGTCCGCCGCGTAAAGGATGGGGTGGAGCAGCTTCAGATGCCATAGTGCCGGTCCCAACGCGGGCAGCATGAAATCTCGTATCCTCAACAGCGACATGTACTCCACCGCCAGCGTAGCTAATTTGGGCCCGAGTACCAGCAGTATTACTTGACAGATGTCGTGGAAACCCTTTGAACATCAGCACTGATTCTTGCAAAGAGGTATACACATCTTGATGGCATACCTGAAAGTAGCAAAGAATAGGGTGCCGCCGCAGCACCTCCACGATCAAATCTGACAGCTGGAGCTTCTGGGCGTCCATCTCTTCAGATGTGAGACCTGCGATCATCCAGCGATTGATATTAACATATGCCCGGCGAATACATGAAGGCGTCCGTCACCTGGATTCTATGAGCAAACCCGCATGTGAAGCTGCAGAGGCATCGGAGCTTGCTCACCGGATGGGTAGTAGACGAACGACCGGTTTACGTCTAACTGCACCTGCTCTTCATCTCGGTGTGGAGGCAGCTCTGTATACGGACGCCGTCCGAGATAGTCCTGCAGGACGATTCTGCCATCTTCAAGCTTGACTTTGGCATCCTCGAGCTCCGTCTTGATGCTCGAAGGGTCGTATCCTAGTAATAATGGCCCTATGCGTCGTTAGCATGCCTGCTTACAAGATGCTAAGCCGCGTAGAGAGGCTACATACAGGCCTGTTGCCGGATATCGTCATTCACCAGACCATGCTTCGAGAAAGCCAGAGCCGCTATTCCATCCCGCTCCTTCGCGTCGCATAAGACTTGCAGCTTCTCCACTTTCAGCCGCTTAGCTTCTTGGTCTGGATCCGGTTCCACGATGTCTTCTTCCTTCAGAATGGTGGGGTCTTCAGGCATTTCCGAGGGTTCGTCCTCTTCGAGCTTTATCTTCTCGTCGAAGTCTTCCGGAGGGCTCTCCGGCTCTTGTTTTATTTCGTCGTCCGACATGGTGATGTCGCTAATAATGTGTCTTTCTTTGCACGTTCAAGCGCCGCGTGCAGTACAGATTATCTGGGATCCTCAGGAGCTGTATAGCACTCGCATAGCCGATAAATCAAGCTCCTCGGCGTTCTCTGCGCAGCTGGAGATGGTTGCAGTTGACGTTGATACGGAAGCCCGAGCAGCAACATGCGCACACGTGTTGATAGGCGACGACCACCATAGTGCATGGCCACGTGACTTTCACTAATAGAGCACAGGACCCTTCCCCAACCTCCCGCCAAGTCTTGGAGACGAAGCTCGAGCTAGCGACTGAGGGGCGTCGACAGCTGCCGAAGCGACGACGACTGTGATATGAAACCAGGATGCAATAATATAGCATTGAAATCACTCTGAGCTAAGCCGCAAGTTGTGACGCCCACCGCAATGCTCACTAACGGCTAAAAGAAATCGACGAAGGGCCTTCGCATTCGGCGCCCTGCCGGCGTAACGATGTCCACAACCGGGATTTCCGACAGCACAACGCACAAACCGCGACGAACGAAACCCGTCTTCGAACCGTCGTGGTCTGATCGAATATCACAGCCTAGACCCGGTTAGGATTAGACGACACATCGGTTGACCATGCCCGACGCGGGGCACGAGACCCCAGCAAGTTGCTTCACCCCCAGGAAACTACAGAACTGCAGTTGGCTTATTCATGTCAGATTCGCAGCTTCGAGCATGCTCGGCCAAGGAAGCGAGCACGACTCGACGGCCATCTCCACCGCATCCACCTAACTTGACACGGCCTGGCGTCTTCCAAATAACAACTGATGCATGCATATGATGCGCAGATCAAAGCAGGTGGCTGGTATCGAGGGTTCGAGCAACGGGCTTCTACGGTCCCTCCTCCCTCGTCCCCTCAGGTACCTTCTTGTACACTGTGGAGTTAGTTGCATTTATCTAAATGCTTTCTTCAAGACTTTTTTTTGTTGAATGACTTGTCAAGTGCATGTGCATGCGGGATTTTCCTTGCTTCTTGCAATCAATCCAATTTCCATCGGAAATAGACCCCGTCCACTGCCACGCTTGCGGCGAATTAATTGGATCGGAGGCGATCACGGCAATAAAACGGTGATGAACGAGGTGCGGGACGAAAGAGCTAGCTGGCGGAACCGAATCGACTTTCGATTACGTGCAGGATGGGGGCAAAATACGTTTGAGCCTCGAATGTAATAGAAGAGGAAGCTCGAGTACAGCGGCGAAAACGTCGTATGTGACGGGGGAGTGTTAAAAAAATATGACGGCGCCTCTTGAGAAGCTTAGCTAGGGCTCCGAGATTTGCAATATTTGGATGCGATGAGCTCTCGCGGTCTCGTGCTGTCTTTGTGCACATTCATGCTGTGTGACCGACTTGCGTCCCTTCCTGTTTGGAGTATGCAGGTAATATAGGTTACCTACATGGCTACATGTGAGTGGGCGAGTGGTTGCACAAGAGCCGATGCATGCACATATCCCAACCGCGTATATGTAACCTCGAAGATGCAAGTTGCAGATGCAGAGCGCACAAGCGGCAGGAGCCGGGCGAGCAATCGCTCGTCGTTATCTCTCCAATATGGTATCTGCACCTGGTCTGCTATGGATTCAGGCATTGTGACATGGTAGAAATCCATGGGGCGGACGGCATAGAGCAGCGCAGATCACGGCAAGCTCGAATCGATACCATGAGGTCAATGCGACCCGGGATATGCTTGTTCGGACTTGAGCCGTTAAATCCGCGACATGATCGTAATCAGGCATTAGCGATGCAGCCGAAATGTGAGATCACATTCGAGGGCTGTGGGTATCGCAAAATGCGGCCAAGCTGCAGCTGGGCGGCCAAGACGTTGCGTAGGATCAGTGCGAGACGGCAGGGCAGCCGCCTTGCAAGCTTGAGCTCGAGCTTTCAATTCAGGTTTCGCTCCCACGCGCGGGTCGACCTCGACCTGCAGCTGCGACATGCATGAATAGAAAAAGCCGTTGCTTCTTCTCTCCGGACGAATAGGAGTGCAAGGCGACTTCTTATCCGTGTCTATACGCAAATCCCTGTATGAACCCTGTTTTGTCTACGGGGTATCGTAGGGTGAGCGCCGGCTCGTCAGTTTCCCGTGAATGTCAAATCGAGATTAGCATTCTCCAAGATTTGGGGGGGGCGAATGTGGTGTCATTGATGCAAGTGGATTAATGAATGAATGAATGAATGAATGAATGGGTGAATGGGTGAATGAATGGATGGCGACATGCAGTCGACGTCGACTATATGCATGCATCTGTGCATGTAACCCCCGCTGAAATCTGCTGAAATCTGTCGTTGCAGATAAGTACGTAATTCTGAACCTGTGACTTGATCAATTGATCTTCCGTTTAAAACATCTTGAGAGACGTGTCGCGAATCGATGAATAGGATTCGCGAATGCGGCCGATATCCGTGGCACTGAACTAGTGCTGCTGGCCCCCAAAGAACAGAGCTGTCGACCCTTGATATTGGGCAATGTGCTGGGTCGAGATTGCAGCGTCTGCAGTCGCAATTGGCTTGTCGGGGCTCCTCAAAAAGATTTTTTCTCGTTCGAGCAGAACTGCATGCATATCAGGTGACGGCTGTTCCTGCAAACTTCCCCTCTCTCCCCGTTCAATTGATCCCCCAACGGCACTTGACTTTGATATCATGTTGCGCAGGCCACGATACGTATCGATACGAGTGAGTTTAGTTTCGGACTTTCACCTTGGGTCTATTCCTGAAATAGCCTAGGTAGAGGTGCAGCACCCCCAAGTTCAAGTCGGGGAAGTCTCTCCAGGTATTTCGTGGTATCGACCAACGTGCTATCGCAATATCAGCATCGGCTTCTGATTGGATCCTTTTGAGTCGCGTCGCTTGGAGGGGCGGTTCTTTCGATGCGAAAAACCCACTTACGGATTACATTTCTATCAAACCGTATCTTGAAGGCGAATTTCACATCAGCCGGGTTGGAACATTTTGTGATATGGCCTCAGGCCGCCCGCCGTTCTTAGGCAACGGGCCGGTTACTCAAAAGCAAACATCCCGCCCCGTCTCGTCAATGGAAGCCGGCATGGGGTTTTCCGTCTGCGGGTCATGCCGCTGGGTTTGCGATCCATCACATTTAATAGCTTGTCCGACCCTGAAAAAAACGCCACCTGGATTCATTCGGTCGACTTTGTGCAGCTGCAGTTACATATCAGGCATTCAAGTCGCACCCCCAATGCATCGGTCAGGCAAAAAGCTTACCGCTGGTGCTGTGTCATAAAATATAATCAAAGGTCCCCGTCTTCCATGTGCTTCGAGTGGAATCGATCACATCTTGCTGTGGTGTGCGCTGGAGAAAATCACTCCGCCTCGCGGCGAGTTTATATGTTGGTTCCTTTGGCCGCTTCGCAACACTCTGAGCTCCAACTTCCGGAAACTACAACCATCCGGCGACCAGTACGTACCCATCGATCGGAGCAATATAATACGGTACAGCGCAGCAAGCCTTCCACCGTTGCGCGAACCCTCTGCTTCTAGATATCATCTGTTCTGGGAGGCAGGGTGGCCCCCCAAACCACGCCGATGGACGACACCGTGCAGTTTCATGCCGCGAACGCTGAAGGTGAATACACCGTTCAAACTGTCAGTATCTCAGAGTTTTATAACAGGCTGAGGGACCAAGAAGCAGCAGAAAATGTGCTGCCAAGAGCGACTGATTTAGGCCCCAAGTACGGCCTGCTTTCCGAATGCTTGTCTACCTCACCTGTCATCAAGACGATCTTATCAGCGTCGATTCGATGCGATACCGACGAAAGCTACATCGCGTTAGTTGGGGTAAGTAAACTATTTTCCAATAATATACCTATGGCTAGGGTATTCCGAGATGGTTCAAACTTTTCTCATGTTGCATAATACATATGTTAGCTGACACTGCCTTCTTGATCCGCGATAGGAGCGGCATATCGAGCTCCGCGTTCTTAACGACAGGTTAAACCTCGAACCTCTTGTGTCCAAAAATGATTTCTATTGCAAGATCCGGTCAGCCTCATTGTTGGATATCAAGAAGGGGTCTTCCGCGTTCCTTCAGCAAATCAAACAGGAAGATGGAACACCCTTCCTGTTCTCCTCAACAGCTACGCCTAAGATTCCGAAGCAAGTGCTCGTCGTTGCGCTTGAATCGGGAGAGCTGGGATTCATCTATCTCGATGTTACACCAAGAGGCAGGCTGGAATTTGTCTTTGCGACACACAGAATCTCACCGGAGCAACCCAAGGCTCTTCATGTCGGGAGGAGTATATCTGTCGATTTCCAGTATGCCATAGTCGTATGAATCAATACACCTAGCCTGCCATTGCTAACTCCAATTGCCCGTGTAGTTCTCGGGCCATGGCTGTTTGTGCTTGGGAAGCATGCTTCAAATTGTACGAGACTCATGATGCTGCCGCTATGGAACAGAAGATGGCCACCGGGCAGTCCTTCATCCCACTTCGCCATGTACGTGGAGCTCATCCCCAAGCAGGAATATCGGATTCGCAATTGCTGAACGTCCTTGTGTACGGACAGGAAAAAACGTTTCAAGTGCCTGGAACCATCCTAAGTCTTGAATTTCTTCGTTCGAGCGACCCCGACCATGTTATGTGGATAGTTCTTTACGTGAAGTACGAACTCAGTTCCATAATTCATCTACGCAGATACTAAACGCTGATCCTTTTCAGTCGAGACACGAAGGTCAAACAGATGAGGCTGCTCCTGTACGAATGGAATACGAAAGAGCCACTCTGCAAGGCGACAAAGCTGAGTCAAGATGGACTTCGGCTTCCAGATAGTATGCACAGCTACCACTCTCTGTTAAAGATCAGAGCAAGCTGACGTCTGACTAGAATGGGGACTTCCAACTCATGTTGTCCCGCTGACCATCGCAACTTTTTTCGTATTAATCTGCAAGCAAAACATCTATATCGGAAAGGCTGCGGATATTGCGAACGGAAACTGCAGATGGAAGAACTTCCCCATTCCGAGCGCATCGCCCTGGGATAGTAAGTATGCCCGCTGCATCCGAATATCATTCGAAATACTCATCTTTCCGCAAAGTTAAACTCGTCACGGCGTGGGCAAGGCCGCATCGAAACCCCGGATACGCCCAACGGAACGACGATTTCTACATAGCCAAGGAGAACGGCGAACTCTTCTGGATATACATCAACAATAGCCAGGCAACCTGGGGCCCCAGCATCGAAACCGTGAAATCAGGGAAGCTTCAAGGCGGTGTTGGCTCGGCATTTGCTTTCCACGAGGTCCGGACTGAGAACAGCAGTGATCTCCTGGTAGCAGCTGGTGAGGCTTGCTGCGGTGGAACTTACCTGGTAAGCTGATACTGATGGTGCGGCTATGGCTTTTGACATATGCTTATCAACGTTTAGATCACACCTAAGCAACCGAATGGTCCTGTAATTGCAGACGAGCCCCGCTTCATCCAAGAAATTTACAACTGGACTCCCATGTTCGACGCAGATATACACACCATACGGAATTCCAGCAAGAGCAACCTCGTCTTCCCTCGAGCCAGATTATACACCTCCTCGGGGATTGGCGAGCATGGCTCAGTGTCAGAAATCCGACGAGGCATCGAAGCTCGAGTCGCAGAAGAATATGTCTTCGACGCGGCGATAACAAAAGTGATAGTTCTTCATGGACCCAACGAGAGAGGCTGCTTTGTTCTGGGGTGCATGGTTCTCGGAACGGCTCTTTGGTACATCGATTACGGAGATCTCCGTCTGCATGAAGTGGCAGAGACCATCTCCCTTAGGACGGGAGATCATACTCGGACGCTCACGGCGGGTGCTCACGACGGTCGGTGCGTACAAGTAACCACGAACGGTGTCTACTCGACGATGCTGGACGAGGCGGACGTGGAGGCGTTGGTTCAGGTACCGACACCAAGGCAGGAGTGGGACTGCCCACCAGGCCACGAAATCGTGAGCGCGGCTCTGCGGGAAGATGTGGTGATTCTGGTCATGAGAACGTCCTCTGGGTACCAGCTTTGGAATATGGCCTTGCAACCTGTATCAGGTGGCGATCAAGATGGGTATGAATAATCGATTCTACGAAAAGGATTCTGCTAATTCTTTTTAGGCTTCTCCTGCGGAAAGGGACACCCGTCAGTCTGCCATGTCAGCCTACGTTCCTTGATTTCATTCGAATGTGAGTATACTCATTGATTCTGCCAGTTGTCGAGCGGCTGCTAAAACAGTATTAAGAGGCGCCCGGACCTATCTGCTGGCAGAGAATTCGGGTGTGACCCTGGATTTCTACCAAATAGGCGAAGACGGCGATATCACACTCCAGACGCAAGTTTCCAGTAGGTTTTGACAATAATTTTGGGGGATTTTTTATTTTATTTTTTTTACAAAGCATATCTTACTAATAATCGGTATAGCAACTGTCAGAGCCGCAGGACACCTAGAATTAAGCAGCATGGAGATGCCATCTCCAATCGTGGAGTCTGCTTGTGCTCTGGAGGTTGAAGGGAAGACTTTCCTCGTCTGTGGGCTTCGAGACGGATGTGTATCCTTCGGCGAGATCGGTAATCCATCTTATGACGCCATGAAGTCGTTTGAAAATGACTAATTTGATTCTCTAGATCCCGAAAGTCTCGGCTTCAGGCCTTTGGGCCATGTCAGAATCGGAAGACTGCCGGTCCTACTATCGATGAGGGATAACTGGTCAGATAGGGTGCTTGCTCACACTACGCATGCGCTTCACCAGCTGACAATTCAAAGATCAATGCTGGTTGTCTTGCCCATTGTATTCAATCAAACTCAGGAGGTGGTAATGCTACAAAACACCCAGGGCAGTCTGATGCCCTTCCGAGATATGTCTTTCGGTTGACTAACATACGGATCATTAGCCTGGTATCGAGACTGTCTGCCACCTCAACCATGATCTCCTCGCGTCCTCGTTTCCGTATCCGATAGTTTTCGCCACCGGGGCATCACTGGTGCTAGGGATGTTGGGCGGAAAACCGGGTATTTGCACGAGGCAGATACAGTTGGATGAATCGCCGTCGAAAGTCATCTATATCGAGCGGGAGGATCTGCTTGCTGTTGCTGTGCATCGCCGAAATCCGTATTACCCCCGCGAAGGGGAAGACAGGAAGACGTGCCCAACTGCGATTATATTTCTCCGTCCGAGAAGGTACCTACGCCGCACGGCTCCTTGTGCAATGACTTGCATCTGACATTATTCCAAGCGGCGAATCAGTAGGGACATGGGATCTGAAAGACTGGAAGTACAAAGACATGGTTTTCAGCAAACGGCACGAGAGAATAAACTGCCTGCTCAGTAAGTTGGATCCCTTGGAAACTATGAGTATATGTGTGCATGTCAGTACTTATCTAACGGCAGATGTTCCAGATTGGACATTCCCGGACGAAGGCGTCAACTGGACCTGTATACTAGTCGGCACAAGCTACCTGCCGGCTGGTGAACACCAGCAACGAGGTCGGATCCTGGTCATCTCTCTACACTTCAATAGACTGGCGACCGGCGAGCTGCGATTCGAGATCCGCAAGAGGAACCAGATTCTTCTCCAGGAGCCTGTACACTGTATGGCGGTCTATGGGTCCAAGTAAGATGCCTCAGTCCCATCGTGAAAACTCCGCAGCAGTTATACTAAATTAAGTTTACATTAGCTCGTTGGTAGTGGGGGCGGAGAGATCCCTCTACAAAATGGACCTCAATCGGGACACTTTGGGTAATTGGAGGTAGGTTAACCATGGCATCGGTATTTGTAGCAATCACGACTTAACCAAACGCTAGATTCGAGGGCCTCGTCGGCCAGCCGGTATCTTCAACACCCACGCAAATCACGGTGGAGCCGGCGACCGATATGATCTGGGTGTCAAGTATGAGAGATATTCTGGCAGCATACCGGTTTAGAGAAGCACCAGCGCCAACATTTCATCGTCTGTACAGGTAATTCACCCGCGGAGTCCGAAGCCCCAGATGTCCCGGAAACTAAACTAGATGCCAGCGATGACCGCGAGCGTGCCGGTCGCAACCACCTCCGGATTGAGGAGAACTTTTTCCTTGCCGCCGATAGAGACGAAGGTGTCATCGGTCTTTGGATGCCAAACGGTTCGAGCAAGCCCATATCATTCTTCTGTAGAGATACCCTACTAACCGCGCTTTGCTCGACAAACCTCAGAACGCCGGACGTCTACAAACCTTACCAAGGTCTTCGACGGGTATATTCCGAACAGCGTCGCAAGCATCCGCGCCGGCGACCTTCGTACACCGTGGAAGCCTCGCAACCGCTTCCTCCCCGGCGTCATTCGCCCGGACATCGACGTCCTGGGCACCTGCTTCGACGGGTCGATCTATCACCTCACCGTGCTGAGCGCCCCAGCCACAAGTCTGTTACTATACCTACAGCAGCGCTACCTGCGCTTCCTACACCCGGACCCCAAGAGCCGAAAAGGCAAATCGCCGCTGCCGCGACACCGCCAAGTGGACGGCATACGGGAGGGTAGTACGCGGCACGTCGATGGGAATATCCTATTGGAATCGCTGGAGACCGTGCCGGAGTGGCTGGGTGGAGCAATGCCAAACGAGGACGACGAGCTCCTGGAGAGGCTGGTGCGGGATGTATTTCGAGATGCGGAGACCGCAGGCGGGCTTATTCGACCGGGAATGACGACCGTGGATGTGGTGGAGGCGTATTTGCGGGAGCTGGTCGGCGTCATCACGCTATAATTGGATTGCAATTGAAAAGTTCCTGTTTTCTTACGGTGGATATATGTGTCTGTGCACTAGTCTGTGCATATGCTGCAATTATATATAGAATTCGAACCAGAACGCGAGACCTAGCTGGTTTTTGTACAGGTGTTTTTTTCAGCATGGAGCGCTATATATAGTCGTTGATATACCAGACAGTATGATTGCCGAGCAGGTACTTAAGCTTATTTCCGTAGCTACACAACAGAGCACAGAAATCTATTCCTAAAATCGGCAGTGGATGGAGAAGATGACAGAAGCAGGCACCGGCAATAAGAAAGACAGCATGCTCATGCACCAACTCCCCTAGAACCCTATTGCATTAAAATCCAGATACGTCGTGCAATACACCCCGAAGATACAAACTCCAGCTTAACAGGAAGACAGAATCTGGAAGACAAAAGGAGAGCAGACAAGCAGACCTTGAGGGTTCAGACACACCCGTTCAGGTGCGAAATGAGGAGGCCGAAGCGCGAGACAAGGTCGAAGGAGAGGGAGGGATTTGTAGTTCTAAGGAAACGTAACGAATAGATTGGTTGGGTATACTGATCCGGGAAATGCGTCAAGGAAAGCAAGATCAATAGGAAGCCTGCTGAGATTGCAGCGGCTGCTTTTGCATAGAGATAAGATCCTTGGGCAGACAGTTCTCGCTCTCGATCAGACCGGTGGAGTATTGGAGATGGCTTGGAAGCGCTGCGTGGAAAAGGAAAGCAGACCAAAGGCGGCGGTGTCAATCGTCCATCAAGTCATCAACTGACATTGCCGATAATTCCGATGTTTGGGAGTCCGAAAACGGCGCGATACCTTCCCTCTTCTCAAACCTCGCGACGTCATAGTCATTGCTTATGTCGTTGTCAGCGATGTCCTCGTCCTCGTACGCTTCCTCAATTCCTCGCTTCGTCTTCTTGAGTGGCGCCGCTATTGAATTCCCATTATCCAGCAATGAGAGTTGGGTGATAGTTTGCGGCGGTGCTTTTTCAGCCGCCATCTGCCTCTCCACATCGCGCCTGGCCATCCAGATCGGCTCGTATCCCGTGAGGAGGTACTTCATCGCATCGTCGAAGCAGACACAGAATCTCCGGCCTTGGATCACCTGGATCGCTTGGACGGCGGTGCAGTCAATGTGCTGCATGATGTAGGCGGCGCATACGGCGGCACTCCGTTCGTTGCCGGACTCGCAGTACACTAGCGTCTTGCCAGGGCTCGGAGGATGCTGGGGCAGACCGTCCGATCTCCGACGGGTAAAGTTTGGAGGGGCGAAACGGTAGAGATGGTCATCTATCACTCTCGAAGCAACCGGGAAGGACGCGATCAGTTCTGGATTTCCGGAAACGTCGACGCACTCGAAGCGGATTTTGGAGGAAAGCTCTGGGTCTTTGGCGATTTCTTTGTATGCGTTTAGCAGTCCTCCCTGGGCGGTGACATGATATCTGACGGCGATGAGGAGGGTGATGTTTTCGCGGCGGAGGAAGTTGAGATCCTTTGCAGCAGCCAGAGGGCCCAGATAGAGGTGTGGGAGAATTTGCTGGGCTTCGCGGCGGGACTCATAGCGCCAGTCCTGCACGGACGCTGGCAGGATACCGGAGTTAGCGAGTAATTGCGAGCCAGAGAGGGAGGCGCTGATGCTGCCGCTGTGGCTGGCGTATGGCGAGAACTGTCGTACGCCAACCTTCGACCGATTGACAGGGTCGTTTATCAGGGTTGGTGGCGGAACGAGGATTCGAGGAGGGGAGGGGATGCCGTTCGACCACGGGAATGTCGGGTGGTGCGCTGGAGAAGTCGATAGAGGAGTGACACCAGGGTTTGGAGAGAGGTTTCGTTTGGGGGTAGCCTCGATCTGCATCGTGACTATGGGCTCGCTGGCGCGAGGCTGTTGAGATTCGAATGGACAAGTATGCGGCCAGGCGGTCTGCTGGGTGGATGTTGATGAAGGCCGGGAGAGCGACGGATCTAGCGTGAGTGATAAGGTGCTGGGCGCAGTACTGTTGGTTGGGATTGGCCTGGAGCTGCGATCAACTCAGCGTCGACAGGCTTGAGATCGCGGATTGGAGCTTGGTGATAGAGGGGAAAGAAGGCTGCTGCTGTGCCTTCTAGACGCGTGCGAGAATGTCCTGTCTTCTTATAGTTCGGGGGTCGCGGTTGGAGAGGGAGAGCGTTGACAGTGAGTCGTGATGGAGGAAGTCATAGCTTAGGGAGTGAGCGCAATGCGGGTGTTTGAGGCGCCGCCAAAAGAGCAAATTGATGGGCTGATCCACCAGCTCGTTCGGTAGTGCAGCCACAGCCACAGCCACCGCGTAATTGCAACCTGTACCCGGCGTGCATTGGCGACAGGACCCGCTTGACTCAGAGACGCGATCGTGATCCAGCGTGACTGTTCGCGTCGGACGCAGCTTCTCGAGCGGGCTGGTGATACCCGTCGCGCGCGGGGTTCTGGCTTCGGTCAGGGGCTGCATTCAACTTTCCAACGTCGCCCAACGCAGACCTCAACCTCAAAGTTCGCCGTCTAGAGACGTCTTTCCAATTGATGCAAAATACGATTGAACTTCGACTTCTAGCGACCCCGGACGGGACTAACCGTGCCACGTGCCGCTAATCTTGCAGAAAGCTCTCGATAGCTAGCTGCAGCTGTGCGCAGCAAATGCGACAGCTTGGAAACGATCAACATGGACCGACGTGGGTGGCACAGCAAGCGGACCAGGGTGTCTCTTCCAATTTCCTATCGCCCGTACCGGAGATAAAAAAAAAAAGGTTGGCTACGTCAGTTGTCCTCTGATTCTGTGAAACTATTTCTTTGTTACTATTCTGCTTTTATCGATTTAGTGCCTATCAGAGTGTTTGTACCTTCAACGCCTGCCAATGACCATTAGATACAATGTCGACTGATAATCCCGATACCCAAATCTTCTTTCATGTATGCTCAATGAACTCGCGTGTCGATTCTTTGACAAGCTCTGAAGAATCGTCAGCTTGAATGTATTGCCATGTGCTCAAGTCTTGGAAATTAACCACCCGCGTTCTATATATTGGACGATAGACTTCCCTTCGTCTGTCCTTACTTCGGTACATTGACAGAGTGGTTCCTTTTCTCTTCGATATCAGGAGGCCGGAAATATCGCACCAGAATCTTGCCAGCTATGCCTCTCTTTGCTTTTAGCCGTAGACGCCGCCGAGATGCTAATACAGTCAACTCTGCCCGGGACGCAAAACCTCAACAACTGGGCACACCCATGACGCCATTACCGCCGTACCGGACACATTTTAGAGCCAAGACATTTTCTGAAGCCTCCCTTCGATCACCGTCTCTGACATGCGCTTCATTCCAGTCTGACCAAACCCAAGTCGCGTCTAAAAGCGAGCTGTTGGGTCACGCCCTTCACCTAGCTCGTCTCGCCGTGATTCTCGATAGAGCCAAAGTATATACCGGGGCAGTCAGGGCATATTACGACTGTTGCTCCTTGCTAGGATCAGTAGAGCCGTTGCTCGCAAGGGTGGAATCTGATATCACTCAACAAATCGTATGTCGCATATTCACATGCACGAGAAACCAATCTCGGGACCTTAGATATAGGCTTTCTATAGAATACTGATAATTTTCATATTAGAGCAAATCTTACAAGAAACGTCTCGCATCCCTGTCGGCCCTAGCGCCAATATCTGCTGGCCATACGCTGCAGTTCCCACTCAATATCTCACCCGCACCAGACTACCATGCGGACGTCTCTGCAGAGAGTGTTCAACCAACGCAGTTAATCGAACTGAACCACCTTTGTCAATTTCTATGCACATTAGGCCATTGCGCCCAAATTATCCGAAATCTAGAAGCGGAGACACAAGAGAATCAACCTAAAGGCAGAGACTGCGAGAGTCTCTTGAGCCTTTCGTCTGAGTTTGAGAAATTGCAGGAAGACATCACTCGCTTCAGGGCATATTATAGTAATAAGGAGCTCGTGAACGGAGCTGGTAGTAATGTTCTATATGTACTACTCGGAAGCTTCCGGCGAAAGATTGGCAACCTCATGAACAGGTAAACGTGTAGTCTGCTGAACATGCGAGTCGTCGTTCAAATATGCTAACAAATATGCGTTATCATTAGCAAGCACAAGCAACTGATCATGTTTCTACTTGCGCTCTTTGACATTAAACTACCAAGTGAATACGAAGCCGAGATCAAACCGCTTCCGCCGCAGCCACTCACCATTCGGAAACCAGATGGACGCGAACGTCCCGAGCTTCCCAAGTCCGAACAATCCCCACTGACACCGGGTCTGAAGACGAAGTTTGCGACTAAAATACCTGAGGACCTGCGCGAGGCAGTCCGACTTGCGCCTGTGCCAATCCCAAGAAAGTCGAGCAAGAGACAAAGGAATAGGGACGAGGCAAGACGTAGGCCGGCATATACGTTTGAAGCTGGACGGGGTGGCCATAAGCCGAACGGGTTGACAAGGGGAGAGCCTTTTTATATACCCTAGGGGCCAAAATTATTTCAGGGATAAACACCTCAGCATTCAATTTTCAAGAATGCCTTGACGTGTAACTGTAGTACTCTAGTTATAAATCACTGGCAATCGATAGCTTTGTATCTACAACGCAGTCTAGAAGAAAAATATCACATCTAGAGTTTCTAGCATCATGTAGCAGGTAACTCAGCTCCTCCATGGGCATTATATGTAAGAACGTAAGTGCTATGATATTCTGCTTTCAACCTGACTGCAGAATATGCTAGAAGATTGGGCGATCCACTAGGTTATTCTTCCCGAAGCTTCCGGGCCTCTCCTAGCGAATATATAAATGGCCCTCTTCTCTTCTTTCCAAGAGCCTGACACTTGACCTTTACATCTCACATCTTCACCCAATACTACATTGCCCTAAATTTATATATACCCTACAAGATGATATATATGTCACAAATATATGACCTTCATCGCATGGACCTAGTATAATCTCATATGTTTGCAATCAGCGCGAGTTGACGGCGAGCATTTCGTGCCACTAGCTAGATAAGCCTCCTTCCCGCATGACATGCAGGCCTTACATCCCAAATTATGATTGGTACTGATGATTTGGATTCCGGCTCACTAGGCATCTCATATACAAATTAACCAACTATTTATTCTCTGTGCCGCTAAAGGCATACAGACGATGTTACCAGCAAACAAAAGCTTAACATGCCGACTCCGATCGACGGAAAGTCCATTCAAGACTATAGTCTAAAGTCTCATCCACTGTTGAGCGAATGACAAATCTTGGTGACGAGATCGGATGCCTGGGAGCATGATAATGGTCCTCTCGAACCTCTCATGTGGGAAATTATTCTTCTCCCCCTCCTACCGCCGCCGGTAATTCCGACTACGCGCGGCAGTATCCATACGTACCGGGAGTATCGGTTATGTATGACTTACATTAAAGCGAGGTTCGGAAGTCTTTGCGCGCTTCGCTTGGACATATGTACGTCGGCAGTCACACACAAACGACGTTCGTCTACATGGTACAGGATACCGCAGTAGCAGATTTGCGCGTATCAGGCTCAGGTCTATCCCTCACCTTCAAGTCTTCACACAATCCTCACCTCAGGTCGTGGAATCCTCCATCATTGCGTCTCTGACACGCGCACCACACCAAAAGTTGGTACATTACTAAATCGCTCAAGGTACATTTGCTGGCACGCATATTTACACAAAGCAAACTCAAGTAGCCGTCAGAACTCATTGCTACAATATGCTAACTGAAAAATACAGCTGTACACGCAAAAATCAAAAGTTGATACGCTGGTATGCGGTCGCTATGCCATCATGAAATCCGAAAATCGATAAGTCGAACAAAGCATGACTCTGTCACAGCCGCGGAAGACTTCCTTAGGTACACATCTGCATCGCCCGAGTGTACCTTGGATGATACCATCGCATGCAGCTCTACGACTACTCGTGATAATAAAGATCTGCGATAGGCGTTCCCTGTCGCTATTTGAGACCTAATTCTTCAATATTACGTATATGACTCTGCCAGTAAGCCTGTTGGTACCTGCGGACCTTTCGATGTTCGGCTGAAGAAATATGGTATGAAGGACAGCTTCACGGCTATGTGCTGTTCAATCCGTTCCTATGCGCAGCTGAGCCATGCTGAACAAAGGTACATGGTATGGTTCCATCAAGCGGTCGATGGCCACAAAGTCTCTAATTGCATCATGTTCGAATATCCGTATGGAGTATCCGCATAGATCTAGATACCACCGAGACTGTTATGCGTGGACCTGGAACTCCTGATATAAACCTTCTACGATTACAAGTACGCAGGCAGAAATTTGTGGGTAAAAGCTGTCCTTGGCCTTTCAAAGGACATAAGCCTATATCCCAGTGCACAATTTATGCGCAAAAGCTTCGAATTATAATAAGATACGTATACGCCGCGATAATTTTGAATTCAAGTAATCATATTTGCTCGACGACGGCCGATAGTTGAAGCAATTGAGGTCTATGGTGCCTGGCGGATGGATATGTTGGAGTTTCATGAATTCAAAAAGGCCACCCTAAATTATAAAATCGACGGATGAGCCGTCATTACTCATATTACATATCGTGCCCAGACTATGTCCTTGAATCAAAGATATGAAATTTATATATGAAGAAGAACACTGGGAATAGGATCTGCTAAACTCCAATAGAGGGTTATGTTCACATCGACCTCTGAGATCGATGCCATGTGTCACCAGTATTCCTCGCTTTGATTCTGACGACTTGATGTTCCATCCAAAATTGCGGTACTTTTTTACCACCATGGTTCAAGAGCGAATCATGTATCGAGAAGACGCTCCTATCGCGCATACGAACATATGAGCAAATTTATATACCATAGGTATATTAGTATATGAGCGTTGCATTCAATCATTAAGTATAATACTATTGCCACAATACAGAACCGGGAAGTTGATACGAAAAATTTATCGATGATCTCTGAGTCATGAGCACCTCTCGGTTATAATCCTTACCACGCATGGCCATTCACTCCACGCCATTTCCATACTCACCTCACACCAGATCTCGCTAACGTCGTCGACGCAACGCACCACTATGCGTCTACAAAAAAATGGTGAGAACTCGCAAAACATCATAGAGACAAATCACACCGTCTATCTCCATCGAAATAGGTGAGATGGCCGAGTTGGTTATGGCGCCAGGTTAAGGTTACACCTTAATAAGTCGCTTCCTGGTACGGGAAACTGTGCGTGGGTTCGAGTCCCACTCTCATCACTATCTTTTTGCGTTTTTTTGCTCAGGTTCCGTTTGCACCTGTTCGGGAAGGTAGTCGAGCCAGGATCGAGCTCAGATTTTTGGATACAGAGGCATCGGGTCTTCTGGGACGTGAGTCGTGGGTGGCTAAACTCGAGGTCGGACTCTCCTGGAGGTCCGGCGGATGGGTGGGCATTTTCAGGCACAAGAGAATGGATCTTGATATGTCTTCAATTCCTGAAATCTAGCTTATCTGTTATTGTAGCCACCAGGTCTGATTTGCGCTACATTTCGCTGATTGTCCTGTACTGCGTATAAAATTTCTCTGGAGTATCGAATATAACTATCATGTTGATCCAATTTAGTGTTTCGCGCATTTTTGTAATATACAACTGCAGTTCCTTAGCCTGATGTCACTGTAAGCGCTTCTACATTGACCTGTGGGCAATAATTCGTATCGTAATTTGATTGCTTCTTAATAATTGCATGCGGCGGATTTCGCTTGCAGGAATCGGGAGTGCAACGACCGAATGTGTTGGTAAAACTCAAGATTCCCGGTGTAGCGGCGGGCTTAGGTATTACAGATTCTTGTCCAGTATGTTCTGGTATCGTAATGCTCGCTCTGATTACAAGACATCCGTCTGGGGGTTTACTAGGGTAGATTTATGAGCTCATAGGGACGACTGTCATCAAGGTTTGGCTGGTGTGCCAACAGCGTTCGATATTTGGTTTGTTCGCCTTGTAAAACCTTTCCTGCGTCTACAACTCTTGGAACCAATCACCACCGTGACACGAAGCCAAGATGTCGTCGAAGTCACACCTCACCTACGGCGAACGGGCCAAGCAGCATCCCAATGGTGTTGCCCGGAAGCTCTTCGAAATCGCGGAGTCCAAGAAGACCAATGTCGTCGTCTCTGCTGACTTGACAACATCGCAAGAGCTGCTCAATCTTGCCGATGGTAAGCACCCAATATCTTCGATACCCGATCTAAAACTCACGCTACATAGAGCTCGGGCCATATATCGCTGTCTTGAAGACGCATATTGACATCCTGGACGATTTCCGGCCGTCCATCCCCGAACGCTTGAAAGACTTGGCAATCAAACACAACTTCCTGATATTTGAGGATCGCAAGTTCGTGGACATTGGGAACACCGTTCAGAAGCAGTACCATGGTGGCGCACTGCAGATCTCAAGCTGGGCGGATATTGTCAACTGCACGATGCTCCCGGGAGAGGGCATCGTGCAGGCCCTGACTGAAACCGCGGAACGGGACGACTTCCCGTACAAGGACGAGCGAGGTCTCCTGATTCTCGCCACGATGACGAGCAAAGGGTCGCTTGCTACGGGCGAGTACACAAAGGTTTCCGTGGAATGCGCGAGGAAATACAGCCGATTTGTTATCGGGTTCGTGGCGTCCCGGACTCTGGGAGACGTCGAGACGGACGTTGCAGCTCTGGATAACGAAGATTTTGTCCTCTTCACCACCGGCGTGAACATGGCGTCGAAGGGGGACAAGCTGGGGCAGCAGTATCAGACACCAAAGTCGGCGGTGGAAAGTGGTGCCGATTTCATAATTGCGGGAAGGGGCATCTACGCGGTTCCAAACCCGGTCGAGACCGCAAAGTTGTACAGAGATGAGGGATGGAAGGCTTATCTATCACGGGTTGGGAAATAATATACATCTAAAAAGCCTTTGTTCTAGTCTCGGCGCTCTTTTTACTGTGGAAACAAGTTTTCGAGGTACTCTTTTTGCGGATTGTGAGCAGTTGGCATGTAACAATAGTATCCAGCTGTTGAGTGGGGATACGCATGCGCTCTTGCGTTCACCAACGGAGCTCCACCGGAATTTACATCGTAGTGACGGACCGTCGAGAGGATGGAAATTTCTGCTATCCGGTTTCCAGGTAGCAAGGACAGCTCATGGCGGTGGAGGCTGCAGGATCGTGCAGACGCATGACGAGCTGGTATACATATGGTAGTCTGGTGGACTTGCCTTTCGTGATGTTTGTCCACACCGCATGCGCAGGCGAGGCAAAACCGGTGTGTTTGCGAGCAAAAGGCCGCCCCTGCCCAATGACAGGTCACGTCGCAAAGGCCCGTATCCTTAACACCAGCGCCGCAACCGTTAGCCCACCTCGACCACTTCCAAGAGGCCTGCGCGTCATCTCTCCCTCGCTGAACAGCTGGTTCCCTGTCTGCATCTCCCGGGCAGAGTCGTCGTCACCCTCGAAACTGGCGTAGGCTGTCGCTTGGCTGTGTAAGGTCTCCGGGCGAAAACTCGTATATTCGCCGCGTCCGCCGCTCATTTTACCGCAGCCCACCTTTTCCCTCGCAACCATCGTCAAATGCTTCAAAGATAGCGACCGTCTTCGAAGTCTGTCAAGATGCCCGGCTTCCTCGACCCCGGCGGTACCGGCACCAAGCTGGGCAACTTCTTCATCCTCTTTTCTGGATGCGCCTCGATAGTGGCGACCGTCTTATCCGTTATGTAAGATCACGCGATGCCCACCAGCCACCAATCATTGAACGAAGACTAATGTTTATTTTGCTAGTTCCATCTGGTTCCAACTGTAATGACCCCCTCGAGTTCCCGGTATATCGCCTGGCTCGGATCGATCTAACAGCCGATCACAGGAAGAACTACCGGAAACCGCTACTGCAACGATATGTCGTGCGCATCCTGCTGATGTATGTGGACCGAGTTCCGGACATGGCGTGTATCTTGAGCTGACGGCGTTAGGGTGCCGATATATGCGATTACATCATGGCTCAGTTTAAAGTCGCTGACCGCGGCGTTCTTTCTGGATCCCATCCGCGATATCTACGAGGTGGGCATGGATCGCCAGATCATGTGATGAGATACCGATTCGGTGCTGACATTACGTAGGCCTTCACGATATACACGTTCTTCCAATTACTTATCAACTTCCTGGGCGGCGAACGAGCCCTCATCATCCTCACACACGGCCGGGCGCCGACACCGCATCTATGGCCCCTGAACCACTGCCTGGCTAAAGTCGACATTAGCGACCCTCATTCCTTCGTCGCCATCAAGCGTGGCATCCTCCAATATGCATACCTCAAACCGATACTCGCGATTTCCTCCATAATAATGAAGGCTACAGACACGTACCAAGAAGGCTACATCGGTTTAAACAGCGGGTATTTCTGGAGCGGCATTATATACAATCTTTCGGTTACGATAAGCTTGTACAGTCTTGGCATGTTTTGGGCGTGCATGCATAAGGATCTGAAGCCATTCAGGCCTGTGCCAAAGGTCGGTATCGATTATTCTAAACACTGGAACGACTTGGGACTGACGCAATTGGGTAGTTTCTCTGCATCAAACTCATCATTTTCGCCTCATATTGGCAGGGATTCTTCCTGTCAATCCTCGTATGGCTCAAAGTCATTCCGGATACGCGAGAGTACACCCGCGACAATCTTGCCGCCGCGATACAGGACTGCCTTATATGTTGTGAGATGCCAGCCTTCGCTATTGCACACTGGTACGCTTTCTCGTGGAAGGACTATGCGGATCCTACGATCTCTGCAGCGCGTATGCCGGTTCAATACGCCCTCAGGGACGCCTACGGTATCAGGGATTTGATCTTTGATACCAAGGCCACGTTTGTTAGTGGAGATTACGGATACCGGAATTTCGACTCGGTGGACAGCACCACGATGGCTCATCCTGAAAGTGCTGCCAGAATGGCGAGGATACGAGAAGGAATGCGTTACGAGAGAGGCGGAAAAGGAAAATACTGGATCCCCAAACCGTCTTCGAACCGCACGGCACTACTCGGGGCTGCTGGCTCCGCTGCTGGCCTTTCTGAAGACCCAGCTATACGGGCTGCTAATGCAGGAAAGTCCTATGGGAGCGTGGAGCCGAACGATCTCGAGGATAGCAGCCTTGAAGAAGATGTCGAACAATTGTACGCAGACGCGAGGGCGATGGAATTCGGGGATTATAATGTAGGTGTTGGGCGTGGGGAAAGTACCATTGGGATATGATCAGCTGATGATGAAATACAGTATCCTGTTATAACCGCACACGAACCCTACAGCGAGGAACGTTTCCGGCAGAATCACCAGTCCTCTCGCTACCTTGTTACAACAGCGACGAATCAGGAAGTGCTTCGGCCGAAGGATCGTATCAAGATCCAGTCCCGCAGAAGTACAAAATCGAGTGGTTCGAAACCCCAAGGCAACAAGGGGAAGGGCAAGGCTTCCGCCGCGGAGAATGGCACCACGGAAGAATCACAGGGTCTTCTGTCACAGGCCAACGACGCTCTGCACCGGAGCTCGTCATCATCGTCCAACCAGTCTAATCAATCTGGTGTTGTGGACTTAGTTGTTGAAGATACACAGGCTGAGGAAATCGAACGGGTTCGCGCGAGAAAGGAAGGCGGTCCTGGATGGAACGAAGAGGACCCAAAGGTCTTTGTCACGCAATACCCACCGGAGGATGCCGGCGAGGTGCAACGGACAGGATTCGAGCCAGACGATATTCCACCACCGGTCGATACCCGAGAGCACCACACCGATACATCCGAAGTCAACATGCCAAGCGGTGGCTCGCAGGATAACTTTGTGGTGGCTGAAGAAGAAGATGATGATGGAAACGAGACTCCGATCGCTGAAAATAATAGAGTGAGGTATGGAAGCCTGGCTGATGACGACAACCCTTGGAATCGTTAGGTTGCCCACGTGTCCTTTCTTTGTCTTGCGAGAATACCCTGGCTTTGTCTGGTATCTTTATGTCTTCAATTGATTGATTGAAATTATTTTCTATAATCTGTCCGTTGGTGATTCTTGCTATTATTTTGAACAACATCGTATTGCATTTCCTCGCGCCGTTTCATGATCATGGAGGATATACATTTGTGGCGGTCTTTCTGTGGCGGCGTCTCGAAGCATGTCTTTATCAACTGGGGCGTTGAAGTGGCATTTCTCCTAAGCCACGGCATTTTAGTCTGTTTTGATAGGTCGTGATCAAACTGGTCTGGTTGTTCATGTTGGTTGGGGAATTTTTGCATGTATGAACTTAGTCTCGAGGCCAGATTTGCCTGGTATGCACTGCAGTCTTGGTGTAATAGCTATCAGCAGTGTTTCAAATCGGATCTTCAAAGCCAGCTGTTTCAAGTTCCATCGGGTCGCAAGCTCTCAACATCCGGCGAAATAGCAGAGGTTCCAAGGAGACCCATAGGCAGCTACCCAGCTAGCGCGAGCTACATCGTGGCTCGGAGCTAAGCTGCTGTTTAATTTACTGTTACCATGTTTCATCTCATCCATCGATGCAATGCCCATGCTCGACTCGTGCGCAGCCTCGCCGCACAACAAGCACATGGTTGGCGATTCGCTACTTACATGTTGGCGATTGAGGGCAGGAATATTCGTGAAATTACAGAAATATGCTCTTTCCTGATTGCGACAAATTTATTTTCCCGGTCTGCCAGAGCAAGCGCGGCGAGGGCCTAACTTTAGAATGGGGAGTGGAATTGCTCCGGATGCGCGCTTACCGTCGTGCGCCCAAACCCAACGGCAGCCAATCGTTCGCGCCGTTAGCAGACCCAATCAGCGCTGCACCTCGCGCTTCGGGACACCAGCACGAAACACGAACATCATGCAGCCCTACGTGATCGCTCTCGTCCCCCTCGCCAATGCAAGACGCCAATGCACAACATGCCAGGCTTTCGGGACCGGTCACAGGTGCGTATGTCTGCTGCAGGCCCGCATGCGTGCAAAAAGGAACAGTACCAACGAGTGTCCGCAGGAGAGCACTGCACCGACTGGCCGTTTGACGAGGCGTGCAGGCCGAGTTTCAGGTTGACGTGCGTCAGATCTGTTATTTTCGGAGTCAACTACAGCATGCACATGCGGCACCACCCGCGTTCACGAGCTGCAGTGCAGCCACTCACAATTGTTCCTGGCCCATGGCACCCTTGACGTGCGCGCACTCGATGGCTGGCTTCCAGCCTCCAAGCCATGGCCCATAACAAGACGTTTCGAATTCGTCGGTTGTGCGATCGAACGGAGAAGCAAAAAAGTCATGCTTCATGCTTCAGCGTGTTTTGGCACCCCGGTTTCGGTTGGAGGGGCGTTGGACTGGCCGGTGCGACGAGGCGAACAGGGCTTATAAGGTCGTGTTGTGTACGTATATTCCAGCCGACAGATATACCACAGCTCCGCTATAGCTGCGGATGTGTACACAACAGAGCTCGTCTTGATGACGGGTGTCGACGACGGAGCGATCGCCGGACGTACATATTTACAACCAATCTAACGGTCCACCTGGTTTTACATTTTATATATAGCCATCCGCACCGGCTGGTCTGCGACTCGACTTTTTCCCGGTTCCGATTCACGACCACCTTGATCAAGGGATTGCATGGAAGCAGACTTTGCGAAGGGGAAGAAGGCTTGAAGCTTCTTCGGTTCGTGTAAGTTGTTTTTTATGTTTCCGTACTGCTTCTTTTGTTCGATGACATTCTCTTGGGTGTACTATCGTCGATAGCGAGAGACGTTCCTTACACTTTACACAAGTTCATTTTCGGTTTTTCGCCATTCCTTCTTTGGTATCATCGCTTTGGCAGCGGTGATAGTCTGGCTTGCGAGACAAACTATTTCTTTCTTTCCTTACATTTTTTACTCTCCCTCTACTATCTTTCTCTTTTCTTTCATTACTGGGTACTTTGGAGGCTTGGTCTTTCTTTTTTATATTCGTATTGTACCTTTTATTTGCATTGGGTTACTGCAAAGGGCTTGCACGACACTCTTTCGACGAGCGGTTTATATGCTTGTGGTATTGCTTAATTTTCTATTATTTACGCTATGGCACTTTACGCGATTTTTGGCAACTGCTTGCCGTCGTTCTCCGTGCAGGTGGAGCGGGCTGACCGGGGTGGGCAGAGGAGGGGGAGCTCCGAGAGGGCAGGAGATCGCGGGAAGCATCAGAAGACGGCTACACGGTCGATGCGGAACTCGAGTGAAAATTCAACTCCTACTCCTACACAAGGCAGTGGCTACTCTCGAATGACAGGTGGGTCTGCCAGGTTGTGCAATGAAATTTACCGTGTGCATTTTTAGCTAACTATGGTTTTTGGTAGATATGGTGTTCGAAAACATGCATCAGCAGAACCCAACCATCACCGTTGCGGAGCATGTGCACGACCCCATTACGATGCCGCAGCGGCCTACGGCAGTCCGATCACATACCTGCCCCACGTCTTCTCGGAACGCTGGGAATGGAGGTCCATCGTATGGCCCGACGTTGACAATTCACGATGCTGAGACGGCGAATGAGCTCCTCGGACCGAGCTCATTGCTCAGCAACGGGCAGTACTCGTTCCTCAATGGCTCGTTCATCCCGCGCCCAGATTCAGGGACGTCGACCTCGACCTCGCTGGTTCGTCGGGCGAGCGAACCGGGTACGTTGAAGCCTCGGCCAACACTTTCACAGATACACACGCACAACAGAGCGGCGCAGAGCATGGGCAACTTGCATAGTCCAGGATTCACAGACATCACAAGCTCAGTTCTATCACCGTTGTCACCAGTTCACCGGCCGAGCAATCCTACGGTCATCACTATCGAGACGAGAAGGGATTCCGTTTCGACGAGTACGGTGACCTCAATGGACGACGACTCGGTACAGAGCGTTGCGGACTGCCAGGCTCCTCAGCTGATCGCAGATGAGGATTCTGGAGTGGAATTGACATTCTTTTTGGAAGAAGAGGAGAGGGTTGAGGTTCCTCCAGCGGATTGCAAGGGAGCTCTGGAACGGATCAAAGTCGCCATGGAGGAGAAGGCAGCACTGGAACGTCGCTTGATGGAACTCAAGAAGCTGATCCACGGGAAAAGCACGCAGCATTCCCCTGCCAGCTCCATCTCTTCAGTTGTGACACCGCAGCGGGAAGCCTCCGATATCCAGCCCAGTCACACAAACATCGCGACTGACTCAACTGAGCGAATTGATGAGTCTGAGGAGCAAGATGGAGATACTTCGACCCGCCACACCTCATTCGAGGATGACGCATCAGAGCGGGAAGAGCCTATCAGCGCGCACACTCTCCCGGTCCCTCCCCAATCACAGCGCCAGAGGCCTCGGCTCCCTCAACTGCAGACCTCCCTTCCGATGCCTGCTCGGGCTGCGAACGAGGAGCGACAGTCAACTCCCTCCACCGCTGTGCGCATCGCATCAGCGGTATCCAGGATTGCAAACTGGTTTTTCAGCGAGGAACAGCAATCCGCCTACCCCCACACACCCATTCAAATTACCACTCCTCGGAGTCAGCGACCCCAGCACGCCTCCGTCCAGACGTTCCAGTTCATCCAGGCGCACCATTTGCAGTTGACGCCCACCTCGCCGCAGCCACCCAGCGCTAGCCATATCGTCAACCAGCGCCGTCTGGCACACCTGTCCGCCCCGGCTGCTCCCGCGAGTGCACCCCTGCCAGTTGTAGGGTACCAACAGAGATGGAGGCCGAGGAACGTGGAGGACGTCGACCCTGTCCCGCCGTACCATGAGCAGGACCCCAACCCGAGCCCTGGGTTTGTGTTTTTCCCTGGCAATCCGATGCTGACGCCTCTTCACACGCCAACGAGCCCTCACTACGATACCCTCGCCAACCAGGCGGCCTACCATGCTGTTTGACTATATCTGACGATGCTTGTGACTTTCGTTTTATCACGCTTTACGGTATTTCATTTTGGGGGGTTGTGTTGTGTGGGTTATATTTATGCTGTGACCTATCGATAAGATAGATGTCACGGATGGGACCTCTAGAGCTATGACGCTTGTATGGATTGGATATGTGGATAGGCGAACGGGGCATTTTGGATGGTTTCAGCAAGGGAATAAAAGTTCCTGTCAAAGGCTCGGATCATGTAATTTCAGCGTGATAATGGAGTGCACGGTGTTCCCTACCTTTAGCGTCTGCGAGACGACGTTCCCTGCCATCGAGTAGAGCGAATTATTGTAGTCATAGCACCAACAGACTTTTGCCCTAGGAGTCATTGCTGCAGAGCTTAGTTCTCCAGAGCCTGAATTCGGAACATCCAGCGCTGGAGATTAGGCGTCGACTTGCCTAAACCCGATGCTAGCCCGGCCCGGCAAATGCTGTAGCTCGCCGGTTTGCTTTTTCAGATTTTGCGGCATTGCCGTGCGTGCTCTCTCGACCCCTCCCGCGGCGGGTGAGTTCAATCGATGGGCGCAGCTCTGAAGCTCTGTGGGAGACTCAACGCACACAAAAATTCTTTTTTGGTATTTTATTATTAAATCGGCCCACACTGCAGCGCTTTCCCTCCTTCCTTCCTTCTCCCTCTCCACCCTACCAACCTACTACCTCCAACCACCCCAAAAGATATCAGACAATCCGATTCGAACTCCCCTACCCCGATCTCCTCCTTTCGAGAAGGCGTCAGGGTGGTGTCCTCGAACTTTTGGTCCGTCCCCGGTATAAAAGCCAGAGGCAAAGAGAAATTTTTTCCTGCACTGAGGCTCGCTTTCCTCATCGTCAGCACCTTTCTCTTGGAAACAACTTCAACAACAGGTTTTTAGCAAGGTTCTCAGCACCAATCCGTCAAGATGGTCAAGTATGTTCCCTCTCTTTCTCCTAGCATTGCATTGAGGTTGCATTCCTGCATGGTGGCTCCCTTTTGCTAACCTTTTGTCGCAACATGCAGCTTCACGATAGACGAGATCCATGATCTCATGGTAGGCCGAAACCCCGCTCCGCATCCCGACTGCTGCCGCGCCCAATCGCGACTATACAATGAAGCATACTAACGAGATGGCAGAAACAACGGGCAAACATCCGTAACATGTCCGTTATTGCTCACGGTATGTGTGTTCACGCTTTCTGCTGCTATGCATAATCGCCCTCGCCGTGATAGCGGGGCGATTATGTAATGTGGGGTTTTTTTAAAATTTGTGCCCGCTAACGTTGGTCCCCGCCACAACACAGTCGACCATGGAAAATCCACACTCTCCGACTCGCTGGTTCAGCATGCCGGTATCATTGCGGCCGCGAAGGCCGGTGATGCACGATACATGGATACCAGAAAAGACGAGCAGGAACGTGGTATCACCATTAAATCCACCGCTATCTCCCTGTACGCGAAAATGAAAGACGAGGACGTCAAGGATATCGTCCAGGAGGGCGACGCGAAGGATGCGGCGCCTGTTGGCAACGATTTCTTGATCAACCTGATTGACTCTCCCGGACACGTTGACTTCTCGTCCGAGGTCACTGCTGCCCTCCGTGTCACTGATGGTGCTTTGGTCGTCGTCGATGTCATTGAAGGTGCCTCCGTCCAGACGGAGACCGTCTTGCGTCAGGCCCTCGGTGAGCGTATCAAGCCTGTCCTCTGTATCAACAAGGTCGACAGAGCCTTGTTGGAACTGCAGATGGGCAAGGAAGATTTGTACAATGCGTTCCGTAAAGTCGTCGAAGACATCAACGTCATCATCTCCACCTACCAGGACAAGACCCAAAAGGATTGGCAAGTCAACCCTGAGGCGGGTACTGTCTGCTTCGCTGCTGCTCTTCACGGCTGGGGCTTCACTCTCAGACAATTTGCCCAGCGATACGCGACTAAATTCGGTGTCAAGCAGGAGAAGATGATGGAACGTCTTTGGGTAAGTTCGTCGGAGTAGTTCGGCCCACCCGTCGCAACTCGTTCGTTAACAGGAGAGTATTAGGGAGACAACTTCTTCAACCCGAAGACCAAGAAGTGGACAAAGAACTCCACCGATGCTGATGGCAACCAGCTCGACCGTGCCTTCAACATGTTTGTCCTTGACCCCGTGTTCAAGATGTTTGATTGCATCATGAAGGAGAGACATGACGAAGCTTTCGGCATGGCCGAGAAGCTTAGCCTCAAGCTCGCCAGTGATGAGAAGGAACAGAAGGGCAAGGCGCTTCTGAAGACTATCATGAGAAAGTTCCTGCCAGCTGCAGATGCTCTCCTGGAGATGATGGTCCTTCATCTGCCGTCGCCCCTCGTCGCACAAAAATATCGTGCGGAAACTCTCTATGAAGGCCCTCATGATGATGAAGCTTACGTCGGTATCCGTGACTGTGCTGCCGATGGACCTCTCATGCTCTACGTCTCAAAGATGGTGCCGACCTCCGAACGTGGACGTTTCTACGCTTTCGGTCGTGTCTTCTCTGGTACCGTCAAGTCTGGCCTGAAAGTCAGAATTCAGGGACCAAACTACGTTCCCGGAAAGAAGGAGGATCTGTTCGTCAAGTCCATCCAGAGGACCGTTTTGATGATGGGTCGTGCCACCGAGCCAATTGAGAACGTTCCCGCTGGTAACATTGTCGGCTTGGTCGGTGTTGACCAGTTCCTGCTTAAGTCTGGTACCTTGACCACCTCTGAAACCGCCCACAACCTGAAGGTCATGAAGTTCTCCGTCTCTCCCGTCGTGCAGCGTGCCGTCGAAGTCAAGAACGGCGCGGACTTGCCCAAGCTTGTCGAAGGTCTGAAGCGTCTCTCCAAGTCGGATCCTTGCGTCATGGTTTACACCTCTGACTCTGGTGAACACGTTATCGCCGGTGCCGGTGAATTGCACTTGGAAATTTGCCTGAAGGATCTCGAGGAAGACCATGCTGGTGTTCCCCTCAGAATCTCCGATCCAGTCGTCCAGTACCGTGAGACCGTCACCAAGGAGTCCAGCATGACGGCTCTGTCGAAGTCGCCCAACAAGCACAACCGTCTCTACCTTACGGCCCAGCCGATGGACGATGAACTCGCCAAGGATATTGAGTCCGGCAAGGTCAACTCCAAGGACGACTTCAAGACCCGTGGTCGCCTCCTCGCTGATGAGTATGGCTGGGATATCACCGAAGCCAGAAAGATTTGGTGCTTCGGCCCAGACGGCTCTGGTGCCAACCTCCTTGTTGATACCACCAAGGCTGTCCAGTACCTCAACGAAATCAAGGACTCCGTCGTCTCCGGTTTCCAATGGGCTAGCAGAGAAGGTCCGATCGCCGAAGAGCCAATGCGGTCGTGCAGATTCAACGTTTTGGATGTCACTCTCCACGCCGATGCCATCCACAGAGGTGGTGGCCAGATCATCCCAACTGCTCGTCGTGTCCTGTACGCTGCTCTCCTCCTCGGTGACCCAACTCTTCAGGAGCCCGTGTACCTCGTCGACATCCAGGTTCCAGAATCCGCCATGGGTGGTATCTATGGTGTCTTGACCCGCCGCAACGGACACGTCTTCGGCGAGGAACAGCGCCCAGGTACTCCTCTCTTCAACATCAAGGCCTACCTCCCTGTCAAGGACTCTTTCGGCTTCGTTGCCGACTTGCGTGCCGCCACCAGCGGACAGGCTTTCAGTCAGCTCGTCTTCGACCACTGGCAACCTCTCACCATGGGCACCATCTCGGATCCTACTACGCCATCCGGCAAGATTGTCCTCGAGATGAGAAAGAGAAAGGGTAAGCGCGCCTACACCACGAACCGACTAATAATGGAGCACATGCTAACTGTTCAACAGGTCTCAAACCCGAAGTCCCGCTCTACACGGACTACTACGACAAGCTCTAAATGTGATATTCTCGATCACATTTTCGGTTTCGTTCTTGCGCCTGATAACTTTCTCGTCCCTCGTAATATATATGTACCCACAAAAGGAACACTCTCCGTTCCTCTGTTTTCTTTAGTTTCCTTTTTCCTTTTCTGGTTTTCGTGGACAAAGTTTCTCCAGTTGTTTTGCTCTGTTGCTTTCTCCTTTCTCTCCACAGATCCCCTCCCTGTGCTCGATAGCTGTATACATCTTGCATGTATAAACTAGATGAGGTTTTTTAAGAATAAATTTTTTTCCTCATACCTTCTTAGCGAAGTTGTAGACTTGTGGATCAATCGTAGTCGGGCGGTGATCGGACATTGAGCGCGCTGCCTGTATAATCTCGGCCGGGACTTACTGCTTCTGGACACGCAAATTTATATCGGCGGCCGCATACGCGCATGTTACCTCGCCCTCAGTCTTTCGTCTTTCGTCCCGTATGTAACAGCTTGGACCGACGAACCCTGGGTATGCGTGTTTCAGTTTTCGTTCGGAGACTGAACTGAGCATTTTCAACGTCACCTGCAACACAAATATGCGGGCCCGGACGCTACAAATCCAACGTCGTCTCTTCTCGAGCAAAACACCGAGAAGCAGCGACTTTGCTCATTGCGTTCGTATAGCCTGTCCAATTGATAGAATGCTAAGCGCTCTGCGGTGCTGACGGTCGTCTTTAGGTTATCGGCGGCGGGGTTGTCGGGCTTGCGGTTGCGTCGCGGCTAGCGACGAAATATCAGAAGCCAACGTTGCTGATTGAGCGGCATGGCGAAGTTGGGACGGAGACGTCGTCGCGGAACTCTGAGGTTTGTCCAGATATATGATGTTCCTAGCCACCCACATTTGCATAGGCCATTGCGGTATATACCACACCATAGATGCACGTGTGACTATAAGATTTACTATCTAGCATAAATTTCGCCGAAATGCAGATATGTGAATACAGTGGCATGTATCGCATTAGCTAAATTAACTGACGGCTGTGTATAAGAGCAGGTGATACATGCAGGAATCTACTATCCTGAGAAATCGCTCAAAACGCGGCTGTGCATCCGTGGGAAGCAGCTGCTGTACGAACTGTGCGAGAAGCAACGAATCCCGCACCGTCGACTGGGCAAGTGGATTCTCGCGCAGAACGAGCAGGAGAGAAGCGTGCTCGAGGAACTGCATGAGAAGTGTGAACGGTTGGAAGTGCCGACGGAGTTTATCACCAAGGCGGAGGCGGAGAGGATAGAGCCTGCGGTATGCATACAATCCCTTCCTCCACCATAAACTGCCGGGGGATAAATTCCAGACTAACGATGTGTATATATTATGTTAGGTACATTCGCCATTCGGAGTGCTGAGCTCCCCGACAACGGGGATAGTATCCAGCCATGACCTTATGACCTACTTAACCGGCCTTCTCGAGCCTTTCGACATAGCCCTGCAAACGTCCGTCGTGGACATCAACAAACTACGCGGCGGCGGATACGAGGTTATCACCTGCAACTCGACGGATACGGACGGCAGCGGCGAGCGCACTGCTATCACGGCGGATATAGTCGTAAACGCCGCAGGACTAAACGCGTGCCATGTGTCGAATATGCTGCTGCCGCCGTTGCGACATGTGACCCCGTTTTACGCTAAGGGTAACTACTTTTCCTACTCGGCGTCGCAGCCGCGCGTGTCAAGGCTTATATATCCGTGTCCTGTGGAGGGACTCGGTGGCCTCGGTACGCATCTTACGCTCGACATGGCTGGGCGTATGCGCTTCGGTCCGGACGTCGAGTGGGTGGATGGGCCGGAGGATCTGGTCGCGCGGGACAGTAGACTTGCCGAGGCCGTCGAGGCGGTTGCGGTATACCTGCCGGGTCTACAGCGGGAGGCGCTAGTGGCGGATTATTGCGGGATCAGGCCGAAACTGCGGCCGAAGAGCGGAGGGTTCCAGGACTTTGTGGTGAGGGAGGAGGAAAGATGTCCTGGGTTTGTGAATCTGTTGGGGATTGAGAGTCCGGGGTTGACGGCGAGTCTGGCAATTGCGGAGATGGTCGACGAAATTTTGTACGGGGAGGAACATGATAAATGGCAACGTTCAGATATGTACAGTTTTATATAGAACTTGGTAATATGCATGTATCGCACTTATGGCTATGATATGGCTGCGAGCATTTCGGAAACCGCACCAAACTTCTCACGCTCCTTCCCGAGTTTCTGGCCTCGCTGTTTCTCAGCTCCGTCAATTCTATCCCAGTCGCGCCAGTGAACGGCTCTGACGCCTCTTCCTTCATGCTCAACTTTCACCGCCTCCCAGCCAGCTCTTTCACTCTCAACAGCGTCGTGTTCTAGGAACGCTACACCAGCCTGCCAGTCACTTACAATGTTGTCGCCGGCATCAAATGCATCCATCATCGTCGACGCGATGATACCCGTTGGGCCGCGCCTGACCCAACCGGTCGTGTATAGTCCGGGCACGTGGACACCGCCACTCTCTGTAGGCTTGACGACTCTGCCGAGCGAGTTGCACACGATGCCTTGTTTTTTATCGAACGGCACGCCAGCCTCGACCATGCCTTGCAACGGCTGGCTTTTATATCCGATGCTCCGGAAGGTGGTAGAAGCGTATACGTCTTTCAAGACGCCGGTGCCGTGGACCTTTCCGCCGTTGGTGCCCTCGACTGGAGCGGTGTTTTCGAATCTTATGTGAGAGAGCTTGGAGGGAGCGGATGAGGAAGATAAGAATGCACGTGGGGAGCTGTAGAAGGATAGACTCCAGTTTTTTAGGTCCGGGTATTGTTTTGAGCCCTTGATGACGGTTTCAAGCAGGCGCTTTTGCGGGCGCGGCAGGTCTTGCAGTGGCTGCGAGATAAGCGTTTCATCGATGGGATTGAAGCCGACGGCGGGAAGGCGCATCAGCTCGCGCACTTCCTTGATTGTAAACGCTACCTAGCGATCGCATATATCGTTTAGTCGTTGAAATAGAATAAGAATATGAAAGGAACAAGAGTATTGACTACCTGCATCGGCCCTCGCCTTCCAACGACTTCCACCTCTTTGATCTTACTCCTCGACAGCGCCTCGAGCGCGTATTCTGTGATATCCGTCTTTCGCAGCTCGTCGACGCTCGTGAGCAGTATCCTCGCAACATCAAGCGCCACATTCCCTTGTCCAATGACGGCAGCCTTGCCATCACCGCCTGCGAGATCGGGATTGAGGTCTCGATGCTCGGGCAGGCCGTTGTACCAGCCTACGAACGCGCGAGCGGAATGGATACCCGAGAGCGTGTCTTCACCTGGTATGCCGAGTTTCTTATCCTCCGATGCGCCATAGGATAGTAGGATTGCATCGTAGTGTGGCAGGAGCGCTGAGAAGGGGAGATGCCCGGCGTCAGACCCGATGGGCGTGTTTCCGATGAATGTAAAATTTGGGTGACGAGCTACTTCGTCAAATTTGTTGATGCAGAACTATAGAATGGAGTGATAGTGCCAGGTTGGTGGATTCACAACGGCAGCTGAACAGTCAGATTAGTCAGTCATTTATATTCGCGGGTGGACGACCGAAAATTTGAAGACGTTCAAGGTGATAGTTGTATGGACTTCTTTTTTTTTCTTGGATAGAGATATCTGCGAACCTTAACTTCCGGATGGTCAGGCGCTACACCGAAGCGCACGAGTCCGAATGGCACTGGCAGTGCCTCGTACATGTCTATTTTCGCGGTTGGCAGCTTGCTCTGGACCCTGTATGCCGCGTAGAAGCCCGAGGGACCAGCGCCAATAATTGCCAGGCGAAACGGCGCATCGGCTCGCTTTGCCGCCACGTGCGGGTCACCGGTTGGCCGCAACGTGTTTAGAGAGCGAGAGCCAGCCGCTGCCCTGTTGTAGACGCGTCTAGTGGCCCAGCGGACCTGGATTGTTGTGAGCGCTGACTTCATGGGTTATGTTGTAGACGTCATGGTCCGTGTCGACGCGAGCGCTGTGGAAGGTCTTTGGTGTTGCATTTTTATATCACGGGTGACAAATCCTCTGGGTCCAGACTCGCAACTTTACCTCAACTTAAATCAACTTGCAACTTTACCCCATGAACAACGACACTGCTCTAACTCAAGAAGGCTTGAGAAAGGGGCCACGCGCAGGCTAACAGGGTACGAATGACTGTCCCCCAATAGAAAGTGTCTGTTGTGTCCATTGTAGATAACGCTAAAGGCCCGAAGATAATCCGCAAGATACCCCGGTATCCACTGTTGCATCCTACGAGTCAACGCAGCCGAGCCAACTTAACAGTCTCAAGCCATGCACCCCAAGAATGTCTATAGGAACGGCATTAGCTTCACGCAGCTGGCCAAGGAACATCCGAGCTTCGCAAAATGGTACGTGTATATTCGGTCAAACGTATTTAGGGTCATTCGCGGTAATAAATTCGCTTTCCGATAGTCTGAAAGGAGGGAGTTCGATCAACTTTCACGACCCCGAGTCTGTCAGGTTGGCACTCACTCTACCGCTTGTTAATAACCACAAACGACATGGATTTTCTAAATGACATCCGCTGCACAGACAGCTTGCAAAGGCTCTTCTCAAGAAAGATTTCAATCTCGAAATTGAGCTTCCTGAGGACAGATTATGTCCAGCCGTACGTGCACACTCTCCTCCCTCTTTTCATTTAATATCAATCCTCTCAAGCTCATGCTAATTGCAGGTTGCAATTGTAGATTCCAAACAGGTCCGTCTATATATGCCGTTGAATTAGTATGCGGATATACAAGCTGACACGCTGCATGACAGGCTTAACTACATCCTCTGGGTGGCCGACCTCCTCACCGACACTCACGAGAGCAAGGCTCCCTCGACCCCAAGCCCGGAGGCTCCCAGAATCACGGGCATAGACATGTTAGTACAGCTTCACACTACCTCTCGTGAGCCCCAGCTAACATCACGGTGAAACTAGAGGGACCGGCGCTTCAGCCATCTACCCATTGCTCGGCTGCGCGTCCTACCCGCACTGGCATTTCATCGCCACGGAGAACGACGCCACTTCACTCTCCCATGCATCTAAGAATGTCGCCAACAACCTGCTGGAACGCCGTATCAAAATTGTCGATGCCTCCTCTTCGTCGTCGATACTCCCTACCGCGGACATCGCGGCATCCGCAACCCCGCTCGACTTTACGATGTGCAACCCACCCTTTTACGCCTCTGTAAACGACATGCTCGCGTCTGCGAAACTCAAGGCCGTCCCGCCGCTATCAGCATGTACGGGCTCAACGACCGAGATGGTCACCGACGGCGGCGAAGTCGCGTTCGTCAGCCGTATGGTAGACGAGAGTATAGCGTTACAGGGAAAAGTGCGGTGGTATACATCTATGCTTGGAAAGCTGAGCAGTGTCGAGAAGGTGATCGATAAGCTGAAAGAGTGTGGGATTGTCAACTACGTTGTTGGAGAGTTTGTGCAGGGCGTGGGAAAGACGAAGCGGTGGGCTGTCGGTTGGAGTTTTGGAGAGAGACGGGCCGGCGACGTATGTATACCTTTGACATTATACACTTGATGAACCCCTTTACCCTCCGGTTAAGGTACAAAGCATATGCACATCTAATATTGCTACGAATGCAGCATATATCACGGCAGCCAACCACCCACTCGCTCAAATCTCACCTGCCCTTCCCGACGACCTTTCGTATACAATTACCCGCCGACGCAGCGCTCTCCACGTTCCTCCCACAGGTCGAGGCTCTCGTCAAGGATTCTTGCACTGACTTCCCTGCCGAGAACTTCAACTGGAACTCCATCCGTCTCCCGTGCTTCGCCACAATGTACGGCGCCGTTGAGAATCTCTACTCCAACGGTTGTGGCGAGACGACAGGAAATACATGGTCGCGAGCAGCGAGACGGAGGCGGAAGAAGGCAACAACGGAGGGCGTTGATGTGGAAGCGGCAGAGGTTGAGCCCAAATTTGGGTTCGCAGTTGGTATATTTATCGGCGCTGGGGGACGAGGTAGTCCCCCCAGCTCGAGTATGAAGGTTAAAACCAGCAGCGCGGACGAAGCAAAGGATAATGAGAAGGGGAAAGAGACGGAGAAGGAGACGGCAGTGGAGAACGACGCGTGGGACCACGACTTTATCAGCCTGCCAGCATCATCGGTGGAGATCGAGAGCAGCAAGGGATCGTATGTGCTGGTTCGACGGACGAGGGGCGTGGATCAAGTCGTTTGGGAGAGCTTCTGTGGAATGCTGAGACGCAAAATTGTTGAGGGGCTGCCCAAGTTGAAGACCTGAGATGGCCTAATCTTACAATCATAGCTGGAGAGGAAGATATCTTAGAGAGATTCTTGAGAAGAGACGCCAGCTGGTGTTACACAGGGATTGTGAACCAAACTCCACATTCATTAAGTATTTGACATTATCTCTAGAAACACATCAGCAGAAGCAAACGAGCTGTAGAAACTTCAAGCAGAAAGGCATTGGGTGTGCCTACGTCTGCAGGGATAGTACAGGATAGGACGAGAACGCCAAGGAGGTAGGGGCAGAGGGACGTCGCGCCTTCTATTAAACTTGGTTTAATTGTACATAATTTTTTGGATTCCAAGAAGTCGTCTTCGTCTGACATGGACCGTGGCAAAGATAGGGAGATACCCCAAAGAGAAAAAGTACAGGAAGGGGAAGTAGTAATAATAGGAACCGTAGTGGATAAAGAAGCATAGCGGCGTCGACGATAGTAGATAAATAAGAGAAAACAATAAACGAAAACTAAAGGGAACAAGAACATCGCGCCCGTCATAACCAAGTAAAACCGATCCCACTTCCCTCCTAGCATCCTCACGCCTCGAAAGCAACGTATCCACTACCCTCCATCTGACTCGGCGGGATAGACCCTGGCCCGGATAGAGCGGAAGTGATCTCCGAGTTAGGCGGCACGATTAGCATCCTCGAGCCATCAATTGTACCGCCGGGAGCAGCACCGAAGTTCATGTTGGCAAACTGTTCGACAGCTTTGAGCGTCTGTTCTCCACTAAGAGCCTGCGCTTTCCTGAGCATCTCTCCAGCCTTGGCCACCTGCTTCTTCATGGCGAGCCGCTCCAGGAATAGCTGCTGCTTCTGTTTCTCGAGTTCCTTACGCTCGGCGTGGAGGAGACGCTCCAATTCCTCAAAGTGCGTAAGCTTCATATCCATCTTGCGCAAGTTGGCGCTGATCGTTTCGCTGACCAGGCGGGTGACTTCACGTTCCTCGTTTGCAGCAAGGCCGGCTGCGCGGGCGGCGACAACGCCGACGCCAACGCCAGCCATCTGGTCGAATGCGCCGGCCTTTGGCTTCTGTCTGACAACTTCTGTACCTGTTATCGGCTCGTCAAGATCCATATCGCTCTTGGAAATATCGCCAGAGTCCTTAGGCTTGGTAGCGACGAGGGCAGTTTCGCTTTCGCCTTCGGCTGGCTCAGCGACCTTATTGTCTGAGTCGGCAGAGGTGATCTTTGCGGCCTCGATTTCGAGCCTTTTTCTCAACCCTTGAATCATCTGTTCTGTCGAGCTTTGCGCCGCTGCAGCAGCAACGTCCGGGTCCACAAGAGAGGCGAGGAACGCGATAACACTGACGATCGGATTGTCTGCCTGCGTGAACGGTATTCTGTCGTACTGGAGGGGGCCCAATTGCTCAGGCTTCTCCTCGAGATATTTATCTTCGATAGGCATTTGTAGGAAGTGTACGACGCATTGTTCCCTGGTCCTAGATCCGACGTGCTCGGCAACCTTATTCCAGTCGCCCTTGTACAATTCGATGGCGTCGAGAAGAAGGATGGTTTCCTCGTCCGTCCATGGAGAGTCGCGATCCACAGCTTGGTAGTTAACGTCGTCATCTCTAGTGAAATCGGAACTAGAGTAGCTTTGTGGAAAGCGCCCTTCGAGGAAGCAGTTGGGACAAAGTTCGATCTTCTTAGACTTCGGTGTGAAGTAGCGGACGCGGCTGCAATCAACTCCGCAGGAGTAGCACAGGCGCTGCTTCTTCTCTGGGTCCTCTGCATGGCCGTTTGCTTTCGAAGATTCGGCGACTTCTTTGCCAGATCCTTCGTAAAGATTCTTGCTGACTGTGGCCTTGGCCTCTGGTTTGGGCGTTGCGGAAGATGCGACGGCTTTTTCGGAGGCGACGAGAGGCTTGCCTTCCGCGGACAATTGGGAACCTGGGCCAGGCTGGAAAGGCTGCAACCCTCGAGCCGTATCGGCGGAGAGTCGGAAATGTCCAGTAAACGGAGGCCCGATGCTATTAGGGCGACGCTCTGGGTCAACCTATGAGAGTCCCAAGGCACATTAGCAATCGAAGATCAAAAGCTCTTGGGGGGAGGACTACCTACCTGGTAATTAATCAGGCCCCACTGTTCCAGAAATCGGTGAACTCGCATGATGGTACAGGCGTCGCCCGTCAAGTTCCTACGACAGGCAGTAACTGTAAGGAACTCCCCAGGGTTCATCCGATACGTGTTGATCATAAAGTCGCGATAATCCTTGTAAACCGACGGCGTCTTGCTTCGATTGCGGTTGCTAAAGAATTCTGGAAGCGCCTTACGCTCGATGTCGGCGATAGCGTTCATATCGAACCAGGTACTGTAACTGGGAACGACGATCATGTATGTCTGCTCGACAAGATTGGACTTGGCAGCCGCAGAGGTCTCGGCTTCACCACTCTTGTCGCCATTGGCAGTCGACTTTCCGTCCGCGTTGTCCATGCCCTGCATGACCTCGTCTTCGTCGTCGCCTTCACCGCCATCTTCGGCGTTGTCCTCGTGGGCGCTTGGAGATCCGTTGGCTGAGCCCTTTTCCTGCTTCGGTTTGGGGTCTACGTTTTCGGACGACTCCAGCATTGAGACGTCGCCTTCCTTGTCGTCGTCATCGTCATTGTCGTCGCCGAGATTTGGAGTAGACGTCTCTGTTTCGCCAGGGAGCGGACTGTGAGAGGCGAGTCGGTCAAGGTTGGCCAACGGGTTGGGCGTGCCCGAGGTTGCTGGAGACCCAGCTCCGTAGTCGAGACTGTCGTCCATCACGCGCTGTGTGTGCTATGGGGTACTACATTGCAATGGCGGGGCCGTCGCATTGCCTCCGGTTAGCTCGGCTGATAAAGCTGCAGGCTCTGTGATGCGAAGGCCTCTCGGGCGACGCGTCAAGGAGCCACCTGAAGTCGAAACGATTGGGAAGGGTGCGATTCTATGGATGCAAGGATGGTGTGCCTACAGCTTGATGGTGAAAGGGCAATTGGAGCCCGTCGCGCTGGAGGTGCTACCAAGAGAGCGAGCTGTGGTCGTGGTAGCTGGAAATGCGCTACTGAAGGTGGAATTGGCGTTCGCGGTCAGATGACTAGTCGTGGCAGGCAGTGGCAATGAAGCTGAGCAAAATGGCAGGAGGAACGTGGTGTCTGTCGATGATGGCCTGCTGGCTGGGTGGTGGATGTTGATGATGAAAAGAAACGCGCTGAGGGCCAGTCGCCAAACAACACCTCGCCTCAGCACACCGCCAAACGTACGTAACGCTGTGGGACATCGACCAGCTCCACCTCCTTGGACAGCCGCATCGCGTTTTCACAGGACCCTGCCAGTTCGTACATAACCGCTGTCATCAATCCATCTCATCATCAGCTAGGATCATAAGCTGGCGACGTTGCCCTGCCAGGTCCCTGCCAAGGCGGGCGTCGACAACGGCCTCGAGTGGCTTACCTGGCCAGACAGACCTTCCTGCGACAACAACCAGCGTAACTGGAATATCTTACCAAATCCCTAGAACTGGTAGGCGCTCCCCAGCGTTTAAAGCACTTTCTCTTTGGCCAGTACTGATTCCCAGAGTCTTGTTATCTCAGATTCTATAGAAACTTCCTAGACAATAATGCCTGTGGCGGCTGGTCATAATTAGTCAGTCCTTGATGTGGAATAAGTTCACGCAGTCGATCCAGGAGCCCGCTCCACCGCTACCCAACCGGCCAGCCTCCGGCCCGCAGTCTTTTATTCCTGGACCAGGTCCGCCGACTAGAGTGCTATCTGGAGCTTATGGAAGCTCCGTTGCGCCTCCGCGACTCACTCCTCGCTCCTCCTCCCTAAATCTCAGCCTTTCGAACTCCTCCAATGTGTCCCTATCCAGCGTTATAGCGAGACAGCCGACCCCCCAGCCCACCATAGGCACTGGCGCTTTGGGCTATCGGGCAGCCGTGTCGAACAGCAAGCTTTCAGAAGGGAGGGATACCCTGAAGAAGCTGGGCGATATCTTGGGATCAAAGCCGGCTGCCGCCGCAAACACCAAGGAGAAGTCACCAGCGAGTTCGCCGACGCAACTACATCCCGACGAAGAAATTGACTTCGGGGGCCTGTCAATAGAGGATTTCCTGCAGCAGGGCACCCTCATCCCTGATGCGACGTCCCAAGATCAGCCAGTTATTGAGCAAACAGTAGAGGATTGTCAGTATTCAGCTTCTGCTCTGAAGTTTCATATTGCTTATACCGCCTGTAGATGAGAACGAGAAAGACAAGTTCCAAGACCTGCACAAATCGATCAAGGTAAGCTGCCCAATTCCGATAAATATACGCCCAAAGATGTTACTGTTTAGACAATCTTACGAACCAGGCCTGTGATGAAGTGTTACAATCCGTCGAATCTTATCTTTCCGCTTTCAAGACCGACCTGGGTCGCGTCAGCGCCGAAATTGAGACTCTGCAAAACCGATCTCTGGCTCTCAATACCAAGCTAAACAACCGCAGAGTGAGTTCAGTCGTCAACCAAGTATACCATGTCAAATTCTAATGGTCAATGCAGAATGTGGAACGACTACTCAACCCAATTCTGGAGGATGTTACACTACCGCCATCGGTAATACAAACAATTGCTGAGAGCGATGTAAATGAAACATGGGTGAAGGCCCTGCAAGAAGCGGACCAAAAGATCAAAGCTCTGGATAAGCGGAAATCCCAGAATATAAAGGCCGTTGAGGATGTGAAGCCAGAGCTGGAGAAGTTGACAAACAGGGTTGGTACCTACACCTTAGGTTAATTTTTACAGTCTGCTGACCCTGCGACTTTTAGGCTATCGAACGGTTGCGCGACTACTTTGTATCCAAGATCAAGAGCTTGCGAATCCCCAATACCAACGCTCAGATTATCCAGCAAAATGGCTTCTTGCGGTACAAGGAGCTATATGGCTTCATGGCTAGGCATCATCCTCAATTAGCCGATGAGATTGGTCAGGCGTACATCAATACAATGCGATGGTATTACGTCTCCCATTTCCAACGGTACCAAAAGGCATTGGAGAAACTCAAGCTCCATGCGATTGAGAAGAGCGATCTACTGGGTTTAGAGGATACTAGCCGGAGAGGACCCCTACTTCCAGGGATGAAGGCATCAGTTCCCTCGTCCGTTGATGCAATTACCCTCGGTCGTCGATTCGACGTTTACAAGAATCAAGACGCGCCTTTGATCCAAGCTCAAGCAGCGGAGGACGACAAAGCAAGCCATTACATCGAGCTTCCGTTCCGCTCATATAACCTAGCGCTCTCTGACAACGCCGCATCAGAATTCACCTTCATTTCGGAATTCTTCGCCCACAAGAAATTCGACCAGTTGTCCAAGATGTTTCAACAGATATTCGAGCCGACGCTGAGTGCCGGTCAAGTTTTCACCAAGTCGCTCATTGAAAACTCGTTGGACGCACTAGGCATTCTTCTATGCGTTAGGCTGAATCAACAGTCTGCATTCTTATTGCAGCGGAAGCGAATCCCGGTACTCGAGAATTACATAAACGGCACCAATATCTTGCTATGGCCGAGATTCCAGATGGTCATGGACATGCACAGTGAGAACCTAAGGAGATCCGCCGGCGCAGGGTCTGGAAGACAGTCGGCGATAGCTTCGGCAGCCAACGACATGGCAAAGCAGAGCGCCGCCCCTCATCCGCTTACACAGAAGTTCGCGCAATTTATGCATTCGTTACTGCTTCTTAGCTCGGAAGCTAGCGACGGCGAGCCTTCCACAAATAGGTAAGGTGACCATCATAGTAGTTTGGATGATGACAAAAGGCTAACGGGAAACCGCTACAGCATGCGGAGGATCCGCAGTGACTTCGAAGCATTCCTGACCAAGCTGAGCGCGGGGATATCGGATAAGCCGAAGCGAGAGCGGTTCCTATTCAACAACTACTCGCTGACACTGACCATCATCAGCGTGAGTGCACAATTCCCTATAAACAATTCGTAGTCCCGAGAGTATCAAGCTGACCGGATGGTGCAGGACACGGAGGGCAAGCTGGCGAGCGAGCAGAAGGCGCATTTTGAGGCGTTGATGAAGGCGTTCAGCCCGGAGCACAGCAGGTGATCTGTATCATGTAGCATAGCCGTATATACATCCGATCATCGATGGTTTCCCAAGACGGTCCGTCCGTCTTTGTATCCCGTATACTTTGTACTGGTTTGTATCGTGTGATAGGGCACCAGCCACAGTGTCGTCAGCGCCGCCACAGCGAGGCTTGGCGCGCAGACTTGATAACAACACTTTGTTCTCAACTCGGCTCTCGACTTCGAGAAGCTGTGGGCAGGTGGGATGCATTCTCTCTTCTTCATCTTCACGCCAGGCCTGCTCCTCCTTCCACCAGCATCACTTACAGCAACTCTGGCCTGAACTCACCCGGCTAAATCCGCATCTCCTCTCTCCTCTTTTCCGCCTTGCCCAGTCCAGAACGCTGCATTGGAGTCAACGGCACCGCTACCCCAGGTCGATATAGTTGGCACGGGCATCTCGTGTCTGCTCGCCGCTGCCTCGCCTCGCCTCATCCGCACGTCACTGTCCTAGACACCGCCGTCCTTTCCAACATCCACAATGTCTGGTCCTCCCCCAGGCCAGCCGATGGGGCCTCCGCCCCCGACACCGGAGGCCCTCGCTGTCGCCAACTTCCTCAAGAACTCCGAGCTCAAACAGCGCACCTCGATACTGGGCGGCAAGCGTGTCGACATGTTCAAAGGTACTTATACACCGCTAGTCCACCCGCGCTTGTCAGTACAACATAGCCTACCTTATACCGATACTAACATACATCGTCACCATGTCCAGTTAAACGAGCCATCCGCGCCCTCGAATCCGCCGCCTACGCCAAAGCCCAGTCCAAGAAGAACTCGAATCTGCCGCCGATCACCAACCGCCAAGAAGCCGAGATGGCTTTCCTCCTCCTACCCCGCCATATGATGGCGCTGCGCGTGCAAAAAATAGAACCGCAAGCCGAAAACCATGGCGACCACTCTCACGCTAAACCCAAGCGCATCAAGGGTCAATGGAACGTGCAGATTGTCCCGCAACAGGCCGCCAACGATGATATGTATTACGTCTGGTTCTACGAAGGACCTCAGTGGAAACGCACGCTGATTGGTACTGGCGTCCTGATCCTGCTGCTCGGTATCGTCATGTTCCCGCTATGGCCGGCGGTTTTGCGGCTTGGCGTGTGGTATCTGAGCATGGGCATGCTGGGCCTGTTGGGGCTGTTCTTCGCTATGGCGATATTCCGGTTAATTTTGTTTGTGGTGACGATGGTGGTTCTTCCTCCAGGATTATGGCTATATCCCAATTTGTTCGAGGACGTCGGCTTCTTCGACAGCTTCCGACCAGTCTGGGCGTGGGAAAAGGTTAGTAACTCATATACCCATTCCCGATGACATGCTCGTAGTGTGGGGCAAGATGCATCAGCCTAGCCAGCTTGTAGTCTACCAGCCTAAGAGCGATGCAACCGGGCCGAGCTAATACACATTTTCTACTAGACAAAGGAGGAGAAGCGCAAGAAGAAGAAGAGAAAGCACTCTGTCAGCCAGGCCGGCAAGGTCAACGCTCCCGGCATGCTCCCCACGCCTTCCGCAAACGACGTCCAGATGAACTTTTCCGGTCAGCAATCTCATGTCCATACCCAGCACGGTATGCAGCCGCGGGTCGAGGAGGTTTTTGATGAGTAAGCGCGACATCTATATCAGGCGTCTTAGCAGATACTATGGCGGATGCAAGAGGAAAAGCACGTCGATGGGAAGATATATCTGTTCTAACCGTTAATTCTGGTCCGGGATCTCTTATAAGAGAAGGGGTAAAAACGGATTCTGGTTGATTGAATGTCCACGACGGTAGCTGTGTCGTGGATGTGTTTACGATTTCTGCTCTTCTTCATTCCGCTTATGTGTATGTACTTATCACTGCTCTCAGCTTTTGTGGCTTTCATGGTTCTTCAACAATATTGCATGCCTGGTCCGGTCTATATCTGTGCAAGCTCTTCATCGTAGGCTGGCAATATCTTGCGGTTTCGAGCTGCGCATCTACTTAACCTACCTTATCTTCTAACACCAAGCTGCATCAATCATCCAAGATATGAACACGTTAGATCACGCTAGCAGAGCTATGGTCGAAATATCGTGAAATACGCATTGAGGCTGATAATCGAGGTACGCATGAAAACATGTCAGTCGCAATCTTTCACCCTTAGAGAATGACGGCTATGGTATATGAATTCTGCGGCTCCTATTGCGATATATCGATAGCTCACTTAAAGAGTTGTGTCCTAATCCATTTCACGAACCTACTTATCAAGTGGAAGGCGTCTGTCTTAAGCTTACGAGTCAAATCTAAGAATACATTGACTATATATGACACAAATATACCGGAAGACAAACGGCAGTGTTAGCGATACTAAAACCGCTCGCGTTATATATATATATATATATCGGACATTTAAATAACGACTTTTACCAGATCGATTCCGTTCTTGTAGAGTCTCCGGTTATGTTTGTTGCATTGCGGCTCTGATCTGGTACAACCTCGCGTTTGTGGTCGGTTAACGGGCTATTAGTGTTCATCTCTGTTACAGCGCCAGGGTGCCCACAAACAAAGACTAGCTGTGCAACCCCCACAGCGGCTTGGCTTCTGATTGATCAGATCCCTGTTTCGCTTTCATATTGGATGCCCTTTTGTGACGAACCGGTCATGGTCATTCGACTTAGTCTCGAGGATGCTGTCATTCGATTAATGCATAAGTAGTCCGTCTCTAGTCTGGAGGTCAGAGCGCCAGGGGCCCTGAGACTAGTGTGTCTCTCGAAATCGAGGTGTTAGATATTCCTTACTAACTACGTATCGTACAATGCGAAGGGACAACGTCACTGGGGGCTGAGTGGTATGGGGTTAGCCTTGCAAGACAAATTACACGTGATTCTTGAAAGACGAACGAATCTAACGCCGAACTGTGATGCTTCTATGGCTGGCAATAATGGACTCAAGAGCACCTTTTTTCCCACCGCAATACAAAGAAAATATGCGAAACCAAGTATGCATAGAGCGAGAAAGCCACAGCTTTAAGGCCTCGCTGAGACAAGGCCAGTAAAGTTAGCCGGGCGAGCGACTCGACAGAAACTATTATCTAGCTACATAGACAAGCCAAAGATATACTATAAAAGGGATGGATATCTCATTTGCCAGAATGGCAAATGCGCGCTCACTTGAGTTCGCCGGGTAAATTACCGCGGTCCAACTTGTGAGACAGCTCATCATGCATATGTATCGGATCAGCAGCTGACGCCCCTTGCTTGGCTCAGCTTTGTCTTGAAGACCACGCCTACTTCGAAGCCCTTTTACTTAGCGGTGACCAAGGCTCCTCCCGACCTGATTGTTGAAGAAATCTTTGGATTGACCATCTCTTCTGCATGGACACATTCTCCCCGCCATCAAGATTTTGCGTTTGCCGTACTAGTTTGCCTTCTGATCCTTACCTCCACCAAACGCCAGACCCCGTCAATGAGCTTTTCATTCAAAGATTATTCGTATGAAAGAATAAGAATTTCGTACCCATATTCGATATGTTTTCATCAGCTCCAGCAACGGTGTCCTCTGAATCAAGTGTCTCTGTCTCGAGAGAGCTACCAATACCTCCTTTGGCGGCCACTTTTGAGGTGGTTCCGGTTCTGTTAAAGGATTCCGCAAAGGTATATTGGGCTTGATGCTTCCGCAAGGTCACTTCATCGAGAACTGCAACTTGAGTGACCTTATACTGCATCTAGAAATCTTATATTATATCATAATTCCCAATTTATGAAAGCAAGAAGAGCGACTTGAATGTCTTACCATGATGAACAGAACACTGGGGCCTCCAGCTCTGAAGACCTGCAATTATCGAGACTTTTGATAGAGGATGTAAAAAAACGCTACTGTGCGTCCAGCTTCTGGACTTGTGAAACGATGTAAAAGCGTGTAGACATTGCTGAAGAGCTCTATATACTCATTCGAATCAGTAGCATTGGTGTCATAGAAGTCATCGCAAGTAGAAGCTAGAAGTTGACTTGAACATTCAACTTCCCCTGTTTTATAGCCGCGCTTCTCTCTCAGTGATCACGCAACACAATCCTTAAATTGCCGCTGTTGCACTTCCAAATAGATTCGAATCTGTAGTTCCAAATTAGGCAAAGTGAGAAGCACTGTACTGGTACCTTGAACTGCTTGAACACAAGGAGCCTGGAGACTGCAGGAGGTATATCCACCACTTGTACCGCGACATTACCGATGGCTAGCTGCCCCGCAAGAACTGTTAAAACGCGAGCGCGAACCATGGAATCGGACGGGTTTGATTTATCATTCTATACACATCTAAAAAACGGGAATTGTATCGGAGACATCCCAGCCAGCAATCCAGAAATTAATTCGACGTCGACGTTGATTTGGATCTAGATTGATCCAGCACTTCCATCCGAATAGATCCTGTCTATAAATCGTGAGATCGATTGCGCTCCCAATCAACAGTCCCCATGAAGTTATACTTATTGTTCCTAGCTATTCCGTTAATACACCCTCAACTTGCTCCAACTCAGGTCGATTACGCACTCCTATTACAATCGGGGGCAAGTTTAGTCCTCGAAACCGCTCAAATCGGTAAAGCGATCGCGAAAAAGCCTTCCGCCCGGTTTACAAAGGTCAAATCAATCTATAAACCTTATACTAGTCACGAACTGCTAGTAGGTGTTGACAGCGGTCTTTACGCGATGCCTTCTATGTTGTGCGACCTATCCTTTAATGTGGTGTTTGAGAACCCCGCCGGCCCTCCAGTGAAACGCCGGAGACTGGCTCCGCCAATCCGCGAAAAAGAGTGGGAAAAGTATAAAAAACGAATCGAAGCCTGGCACGCAGACCATACCGTCCTGGAGATTCAAAAGCTGCTCAAAGACCAAGGCCTCAAGGCCAGGTCCGTGGGTTTTCATGACACCTCCTCCAGTATATCTCATTGTCGGCATTGCTGATATCTTACAAAGCGAAGACCAATTGAGGACCCGTCTAGCTAAATGGGGATTTAGAAAGTATTCTCGGTCTCGAAAAGAGAAAAGGAACAAAGCCAACATCGATGCCAACCAAAGTGGGAATCTCTATCGGGATCACATCACGCACATACGCACATACTGTCGTAACTAACTACACTCTCACCAGAAACTCAATCCCATGAAGAGGCCGTACAAGTACCAGACTTGAAAATCGATGATTTACCCTCGCCTGGCGATACAGAAAGCTTACCATCGAGTGCCTGCGATACCGATACCTTATTCGACCTGTCGTTTCTGTTCGGTGATAGCTTCCTGGAGAATAAGGAGGCCGCTACACTACAGTTCTCACAATTTGACAATTGGCTCGACATGGTATCTGAGACTTGACAATTAGAATAGACTCATGTGGATGGCTATACCCAATTCTAAGGATTCTATTAAGGTCTCTTTGGCTTTCAACCCGGTTCTTCCAATCCTCCAAGGAATAGTCGACAACTCCTGGCCAGAACAGTCACCAAGCTAAAACTCGTTCTGAAGATATTCTAAGAATATATTGCCAATGGATTCGGAAACTTCGGAATCAGGGCCGTGATCTGCCAAATAAGCCATTCAAGGATACCAACGCAAGGAATATCTGGTCTTTGCAGTATCGACCTAACGCCAAAACAATGGTGCACCGAAATCACAAAAGCAATAGCCGTGGATCTCTCATGAATATTTTCTGGAACACACACATTGGACAATCTGCACCACCATTGGAGAATGATATCCCCCATACCCAATTCAGATCCCTAGGGACAAAAGGAGCTCGAATTCTGATTCACCACAAGGAATTACTTGGACCAAGAGATAAACTAAACCCCGAAAACATACTTTTGCTGTCAGCCATTTAGTTACAGATGCAAGGCCGGGCGGCGAAAACACACGACATCGAGGTTCACAAAAACAAAATTATGGTCTATCTCAAGTCAAACCCCGTCGATATGCTGAGCTTCCGGCTTCCTAGGACCATCATTACCATTATGAAAGAAGGTTAATCCTGTCATATCGTTGACCACTAATGCTGCGTCTCGGATATCCTATTAATTTCTCGTGCTTGCAAGAATCTTGCCCCGGAAGCAAGACTCTTCTTCAACCCCAAAAATCGCAATCTGGTCATAAGCATTTTCGCTTATGGATTCAATATTGTCATGTATCGTGCTTCATGTGCACACGAAGAACCGGGTCCGAAACATGTTCCAAATTTTTCAAATCACATTGTCAGGAATCGGTCGAGGCAGCTGCCGGCACACCGAAATAATTGTTGGAATACCTACTCGTGTATAGCCTTTCATGCATCTGCACTGCTGCTGTTTTCATTTGATTTTTCTATTCGTTTATATTGTTATAATGTTATAAACGAGGCGCGATGAAGTTGATATCGCTTCCTTACCGTGCTTCCAGCAATCTACCACCTCCACCATCTCTACTACCTCCACTATCTCCACTACCTCTACCACCTCCACCATCTTTACTACTTTTACTATTTCCACCACCTCCACCACATCACCACTGTCGAACGTCTCAGCTTGAAAGTTATATTATTATTCAATCTGTTTTGCTTACTCTATTACATAATCCATAATTTTAATTTTATTTGTCTTTGCTGTTGTGCTACCTGGCTCTAGAATCTTAAATCTCAAAATCATCATTTACCTTCGCCGGTTAAGGTACGGCAGTCTGGTTCACGAGACAATCATTTACCATACAAATTATTATTATGTTAACTCCGTACTACAAAACTTATTCAGTGTTATTAGCACATGTGCACAGTAAATGAATGTCTTGAGATAAGTTTAGGATGATCAACGTACTCATAATAAGACTCATCTTATTACACCAACATGCAGCACCTTGTCCCTGTGATTTCTTCTGGTTTTTGTTTTTAGGTGGGGGAAGACCTTTAGCTAAGTCTTCTACTAAAACGTTAAACCCGTGCCAAATGCATTAATGTGTCCTGATGGGGTGGCCACGTGGTAGTTTAATAATACTGTTTTACACACTGACCTTAAACCAGGCCTGACCAGTCCAAAAATATCTGGATCAAAGCGGTTAGATATCATGCCGTCCTGATGACTTATTGAAAGCGATAGTACGGTGACACCACGGGTTTACATTTGATATTTCACTAGGTTGTGTATTCATATTCAACCCGTCTTCCAAGAACCTGGCTCTCTAGGATACTGTTTTCTCTACTAAATACCGGGAGAGCACCGAGGCTATTCACGAATTCCGACCCTTCCCCAACGATATTTTTTTTGCTTGGTTGCTTTGCTGATTTAGCTTGGAGGTTTAGGGCATGCTTAAAGATATTCCGGAAACTACACTATGGACGTAGAAACTCAAAATCCAATAAATGTCGTTAGCAATGCTTAAATGTCATTCATCTATTCGTAATATGTGGACTGCGCCTCTTCCCATAATTTCTCAACTGCACATGGTAATCGCGTTGACTATGTTGCATTGTACACTTGCCGTCGACCTGCTCCATTTCGTTTTTGATGACCGCGACGAGGATCGATCCATTAGATCATCGTTGCGATCACCAAAAAATGGAAATGGGGCGGGCCAAGAAGGACGGGAAAGTATCAACTGCATCAAATGCGCACCAACCATAGCAGCAAAGTTCTCGGGCACGGGCTTACAAGTCGTCAATCTTGCCAAGCCCAAGCAGCGTCCACGACGTGATATTCAAGAATACTAACAGGAGCATAATCAGCCCCGAGATGATCGTCGCAATCCAGCCGTTCGCTAACGATACATGTTCCACCTCCATAACGTGCTCATTGTCTGCCTGTCGCTTCTTCTTTCCCGCAACCGGATGACCTTGCGTTGAAGGGCCGTCAACGGCCACGCTCATATACTGGTCGCGGCAGACATACCACAGCAACGGGCCGCACGAGAAGATAAGGTTGACCGACAGCACGATATTGCAAGCGTACAGCGTGGTCGCAAGGCCATCCTTGCCAACGGATGCGGCGATGGCAATTGCTGGCACGATGGCGATGGAACGGGTTATGAGGCGCCGCAGGAAGGGGGCGATATGCCATTGCATCGCACCTTCGAGGATCATCTGGCCCGCCATGGTCGTGACGACGCCGCAGGCTAGCGAGGAGAGCATAAGGCCGACGGCGAAGAGCTTGGCGGCGGTAGGCGAGATTGTTTCGGCGAAGAGCTCGAATAGGTCGAAAAGGTCAGCGTCTTCAACGTCGTCTTCATTGTCGGCAAATGTGGCAGCAGCAACGATCATAATTCCCCCGTTGACAAGGATGGCAATGATCAGCAGCGAGGAGCACAGCTCGACGATGGAGTACCGCATGCAGGATTTGATGGCTGCAAGAGATGGACGATAGATGACAGTTGCTTCCTTCTGATCGGTATCCTCTGGGGGTTCGTAGTGCTTGGTCTTCACGTCAAAGTCACGGAGGCGCGCCAGGACGAGAGAGGAGCCCAAGTAAATTGTGTGTGGCATGATTGTGCCGCCGATGACCCCACAGGTCTCGAGCAGGCCATCGCCGACAAAGGCAGTACGAGTAGGCAAGAAGCCGAGAAAGACTTCACCCGCCGGGGCATTGTCTGTATCGATCAGGGCGAGCAAGTATACGACGGTGATGACGGTGGCGAAGACGAACGCGCCGATGAAGAACTCGAAAGCTCGCAGCCACTTGAGAGAGCCCCACGGCTGGTAGAAAAACAAGATGATGAGCGTATCTGCAAGCGAGATGGCGCAGGCGGCAGGGAGTGGGATGCCAGGGTTCAGTAGGTTGACGCCAATTGCGAAGCCAATGACGGAGCCAACGTCTGTACAGATGATGGAAGCTTCGGCGAGGAGCCACAGACAAACGTTGAGCCAGAAAGGACAAGACGCCCGGTTCATCTGCGCGAGGTCAAGACCTGTTACAGTGCCGAGTTTGATAGACATTGACTGTCGACATGAACGCATTAGTTACGCATGCTACCAGATCATCTTAGATATCCAGCGATTTGGACTTGCCTGGAGGAATGCAGCAATAATGTTTCCAATCAAGACCATGACCAGCAGCCTATACCCAAACTGCGCGCCAGACGATACATTGGACTGGTAGTTGTCCGGATCAATGTATGCAACAGAGATTAGAATACCAGGGCCAATGAACCTCCCAAACTTGGTGATAACATGGATCGCCTTCTGCTGCCACGACATTTTCTCGCCTGTCGCGAGCTCAATGTCCTGGATTGTGGTCTCGCCGATGACCTTCTCTTTCTCCATGCTGCCCTCGTGAGGGGCGACGCTAATGTCGCCCGAATTGCCCGCCGTCATAGTTGTACAATTGTGGTGAATTGGAACAGGAGGTGTGTTGGGGGTACGCGCTCGCTCGCGAGCTATGAAAGCGAAAGTGGGGTCGGGAGGGAGGCAGGGAAGCAGCTCAACCTCTTATCACACACTGGAGAAGGAATGAAAGGATAGGAGTGCGGACGGGGAAGGCAGCCCTCTATATAGTAGCACTCCTCGAGGCAGTCCACATTCCCGCGTCTGTGGGTTACTTTTGTTCGCCATTTTCGCGCCGAAAGTTGGCCTTGTCAACTGCAAGCTACACTGCATGCTGCATCGGGACCTTACTAGCTCACGCTACCTCACCAGGAAAATTTGGCCAGTTGCGTGGATTGTTGGGACGCAAGTCATGGTAAATGTGCCAGTGGCGCTCTTGGCTACCTGAGCATCTGCTTTTTCGCCGTGGGCACTAAGCAATTGGGTTCCTGGCATCTGCGATAGTCATATCATTCGTGGCCGCCGCCACGGTTTAGTACGAAATCTAGTCGTTTACGAAATATGGCGGTGGTTGTGGTGCAGCATGTCGGCTTCTGGGCCCACACGAGGTGCAGCCCTGGGAGGGGTAGTCGCTTGGGCCCCAGTGCGCTTTGCCTGTTGGAGCCAATGGGAAGATCTGCCTGAGGAACGGCTGAAGGTGGAAGTTGCCGAACCGGTAGGTCAAGCAACATAGTCGTGGCCGACGTCCAGAGTCTTTCCAGAAGTGGCGATAGATTCAAGAGATTCCTTTAAAGCAAGTCAGTCTTTGGCTTGCGAGTTGGGGGCCATGGCTTCTCTAAGTCGCGCCATCATTATGAATGTTTCGGAGGTGCGCGTGCACGAAAATGTCGCAGTTGTCAGGTTGTGATATCACTTCACCTGCGATCTCGCAGACAGAAAAACCTTGGTATATCTTGTGCGACTGGGGCGGCAGCGCAGCTGCATGCCAGTTCAACTGTGACATGCGCAAACAATGCAGCGTGGGATACCATGTGCCACTCGAGGTGCACGTTGAGGTCCCGGCCAAGCTCTCCCGAGTCAAGTAGTATTGATGACCATCCTGCAGCTCCGTTTTCGCGGCATGCTATCGTGATAAGCTGGCCGGCATGATTGGCCGGGTCGTCCCCTGCCGTGTCTTGACCCGCTGGCCGAGCTGCCTCAATACCCCACCTGGGCTTGGAGCTCTCGCGCCTCGAGTGTTGTTATGTAATAGAATCCTGGTACCATAGAGCGGAAATACGGCGTAAAATCGAGGGCAGGAGGCTGGTCAACAATAATGTTCTCTTGAGGTGCCATCGATCATGCGACTCATGTCCATTGTTGGTTCAGAAGGCTTCGGCATGAGGTCGAGCAAATGCGTAGCAGATCAACGAGAGGATGGTTCGAATATTCCTCTGGCAAGCGCGCCTGGCATACAGCATAAGTTTCCTCCTGATTGCGAATGGTGCACCGTTGGCTCCTCAAGATCTTGTGGAGGGTTTTCACTATTTCAACTGCCTTCCACGACAGACAAAATAGGTGCTACCATAGTTTGAAAGTTCGGAACCATATCCGAGCGCTCAAGTTCGAAGGTTTCTGGCTCAAGCTTCCGAGTGCAGTGGCCGAGCCCAGCTGCCAAGGGCAGGTCATGTTGGCTGACCATGTCAGCTAAGTTGTTTTGTTTGTTAGCTTTTGCACGGGCCAGGGAGCTATTTTGTCCGTCTCGAGCATACTTAAGTAAGTACATGTACATACCTCAGTTTCTAAATACGAGCCTAGCTTCTTGTGTCGGCGATCGCCATGTCTACAACCTCACGGCCGCACGGGCGGTCGAAATGATTGCAGCCGACGGGTAATTTCGCCGTGTTCATTCGGCCGCAACCTGCGTGGTGACGCTGGAGCCGAGCTCGATTGCAAGATGTTGGCTACCCAAAGTCGGAAAGCTCACTATCATAGCGAGGTTGGCCCGAGAGGATCGGTTCATTTCAAGCTTTCAGAAAGCCGCTTGCATGCTAGTCCTCACCGAAATGGTATTAGTGATTGATACAAAACATCAACGAATGTCAAGATGGGAACTTTCCACTGCAGGGTTTTGTCGATGAGTCAGGCTGCTTGGAGACCCTGGCTGCTGGAACTGCGGGCGCTTTAATTGTGCATATGCGTTAAGTTGCAATACCCAAACGGCCGGTTAACGGAGTAGAGTGCTAGAGTTAGACCCTCCAAACAGCAAGATGTATAAGTAGAACCGAGAGATATCACCGTTTCTAGGATTCATCATCTTCATCCCACTGTGGGTCCATTTGGGTACCGGGTGATGCCAAAGTCAAGGATATATTATGGAGCCCTCTAGGAGAGATGCTGTTATCCCTGCTTTGGGGGTTGTTCATGGGACTAAAATCACATTATTAGCTTCGAGGACCCCTTAGGGTGGTATATACGTATGTCTCGGAGATAATACAGCAACCCGAACCCTGTTACACATACCTGCTCTTAGTCTAGCTGGTTAGGATAGCTAATTATTTTGGGTCTGTAGCACTTATAGCGGGCGCCCACAACGCCCACATGCCTACTACCTACTGCCGACTACACCACTTACTGCCTACTGCCTACTGTGTACATTGCCTACACTCACTTATGCACTTTGGCACTGACTCAGGTATTTGTTTGGGCGCTCGCTGGGGTGCTCGCTGGGGTGCTTGCTTGTAAGCTCTGGCAGTTACCTAGGAAATAAACTTTGGAGAGGAAGAAGGAGGGAGCAAAGTAGACACTGGCCAGCCTCTCTTATATACACCAAGATTACAACACACCACCATTTATTTATCATACTAGGTTGTGTAACGTAACATAACGGCTGTTACCAGAGACCTGTCAGAGACATCTCCGTTACCAGAAACCTGGGGAAGGAATATGCAGGTATCCTGACCGCGGTACCGGCGGGTGGCCCCGAGACTATAGCTATATCCCGACAAGACAATCTCTGTTAGCAGCATCTGCAAGCTGCATGCACGAAAAAATGAAAGGATACCAGTATATCTCTGAAAACTGGCCACAACTCTACCTCCCATAGAACAACGAGACCAAAGGGCATCCTGTCTATGCATCCAAACGCAAACGTAAAATACAGAAAGCAGAGCAATGATCAGCAAGCTGAGGAGACATTTGTTCGTTGAGTGTATCCGTAGTGTCTCTTGAATGCCAATGCCAGCATATGCCGCACTCGGTCTTCGTAGGATTCACACAGTCTCGAGGCCAGACCTGCCTGCTCGGGACCCATGACATGACTAGCATCACCACGTCCAGTCTCGGGGACGCTGACCCTCTGAGGCTTGTACGACATCACAGGATTCCGGCCACGGGTATGTTTGGTCCTGACTGCCACCCTGGCCCGAGACCATCAAATTTTTGTGTATAATATACGCAAACAGGCACTATATAGCTATAGTACATGCCCACCCTAGACTTTCGAGTTTTCCACACACCACGAGAAATATATCTGAACCCTACCCCATCTTATCTGAGCCCTACCTCATATCATCTGAGCCTTACCCCATATTTATTTATTTATATCTCAATAATACAAGTTCACGCGATGGAGAACACTGTAGAGCGTCTTCCACTCCTACCTAACCTTTTCCAACTGAAGAAGGAGCAGTGGAACGCAGGCTGCGATGTCGACTGGTATACACGCGACGCCGTCAGCCTGGCCCCAGATATTGTCGAGACGCTTGCAAACGTGGAATATATCGCCAACCACATTGATGATGATCCGGCATCGCCAACGTTCGGGTTCCAGAACTCGCACCAGTACCGCCCCGACGGCGCCCAGGGATCAAACGTTAATAATGCCCGGCTGATGGAGCCGATATCCACGCTGTCGTTCGCCTACGTTCTCGATAAACCGTGGAACCCGTATCGTCACCACCCCATCCTGCGGGTTCGTCTAATAGCCGCGATAAACTACTGGCTGCGCATACAGGCCCCCAGCGGAGGGTGGGCTGAACTCGGTGGCCCCAGTACGGCACACGTGGCGCCGACGAGCTTCTCGTTGAACTTTCTGGTGGAAATGATGTACGAGCTTGACTACGACGCTTCCCTTGACGAGGACGTACGAACACGACTCCGTGCAGCTGTCTACAAAGCAGCAGAGCTTTGTGCCACAGATCAGCAGTACCGAAACGTTGGCTACGATTACTCCAACCAGTATACCTGTGTCTTCTACGTTCTCTGGCGTCTGTGGGAAATAACCAACGACAGCAAATGGAAAAATTATTACGATGCACGCCTAAACGAGTGGCTTGCCAAAGTCCAACAATGTCCGTTCTACGTCGAGAGGGGCTCTGTCGAGGTCTTTGGATACAGTCATGTCACGGAGTGGGTCTTGGACAGAGTGTACGCACGCAATAAGGATCCGAGGATCCTCGAGTCATTGCGCAGGTATTACGACTGGGGTTGCCTCAACACCGTCCCCGAAAATGAAGTCCAGACGTTCATCACGGATGTCGTGGGAAACGGAAGAACCACGGAGACGGCGCAATTCGGCGAGGTTGGATACTACAATAATATCACTCAATATCTCCCCAATTCCCAGGCCTTTGCTGTTAGATACTTGATTAGTGCAGGTGAGCGCTCGCGGCCAGCCCTTTATAGTGTAGAGCACACACTTGCATACGTTCAAGCCGCTCCGTGGCAAGCCAGCCGTCTAACATGCATCGATGTGTTCTAGCTGAGCGAGACCAAAGATTGCGCAACTGGCCAAACAACCCCATTCCCCCAACCGGCAACCACCCGGGACTGGTTGGCGCATTCCATATATTCCACAACTGGCCAATGTACTTTCGCCCACACGGCTTATGGACGGTGACGCCTGATCAGCAGAAGGCAGCTGTCGCAAAGCTGCCGCCCGTCGCGCAGACCAAGTTCACACGTTACTTCGGGCCTCCGCGAGCGGGTACAGCCTCATATCTCTTTGCCCGTCGCCCTGGGGTATACGTTACTTTCCACTTTGGTCAGCGCAACAATAGTCAGGCTAAAGAGGCCGGCATCGTCTGGTTACCAGGCTTTGGGACGCTGATTCGTGGCACAACCGCGAATATAAACTGGGCTTTCTGCACTCGAACCACCAGCGGCAAGACAACCTTTAAGACGCCAATTACTGATTTCCAGCTCCCGGCCGGATGGAGTACGTCGACAAGCGCGGATGGAACCGTCACTTCCCCAGACGACTTGGCTTTTACTTCTACGTTCGGCGGCATCGGCATACGAAAGACATACAAAATTAATAATCTGGGTTTTGAATTATCTGTGACGCCCACGGAGGCAGGAACGGAGCAGATCCCACTCTATCTGGACGCAACCGATGAGGTGTATATAGACACCACAAAGCAAACGGTACTGCCAGGTCAAAATACACCGCTTATCACAGGTCAGAGTTTGCGTGTGATACGAAAGCGTGGGGGTATAGTTGCTTCTGCCATTATACGCTTCAACAAGTCGGTCAAGGGCACCTTAGTGTACGGCTATCCACTTGCTCGTGGGTCTGTGTACGCTTTGTCACTGCCGCTGGTAGCGAACTCGGAATTTTCGTATTCAGTTAGGCTGGTTTAGACGGGTGAAGAGTGAGAGCCGATGTGCTCATTCTTCTATCTCGTTGAGGTGGAATTGCAGTATACATCTGGTCTAGTTTGGCTAGCCAGCCCAAATGCTTTGGTTTATATACATGGCGCGACTAATACATATGGAGCGATTAATAATTAATATATATGGAGAGAGAGTACTTACTTATATACGAACAAATAATTATATTCTGTTGAGATTATATACAATAGACTCGTAAACAGGATACTCTGTTGCTTAATATATTAATAACGTATATACAGATCGGTTGGTTTTTCAATTGTAGAACTTTGTGTTTGGTGTCTCGGGCTCATTTTGCAAGCCGGTTATTGTGCCGCACAGATATTATGAGGCATGTAGAGGCAAACAGCCTGAATTCAAATTTGGACACACACAACATGGAAAATAATATGGAGCCTTTTCTTCATGCGTTTTAGCGCGGGGCAAGGTTTAATACACACGAGATAGATACTTACTTACTTAAGTATCTATTTTTTACTGCTAACAGACGCTGGTGTATACCGTAGTTCACGCTCGAATAATTATAATGGGGAATTATACACCGTAACGCTGTTATCTGAACGGAACAGCTTCGGCTATCGATGTTAACGTTTTGGGTTGAACAAAGATGCACCCCCACGCGCGGCGCGAGCCGAATAGTTAATCGAAACTTCAATGAACAAAGACAAAAGCTCCATTACCATGTACATGTCCAAAAACAGCCGCGTGATGTGAGATTCCCCATTGTCAGCCTCAACCAACGTCACATCCCAGGCTCTCCTTCTTGGTTAATCGCGATAGCCACAGGCTGAAATTCGCTTAGAGCACTGGGTCTGGGATGCATGCAGATAGGTGTGTGGTGAATGCATCCGGACAAAAGCAGCTCATGCATAATGCCCAGCTGTTCTTTGGGTCTCGGGTTCGCTCTTGTTTGGTACGCCGCCTTAGTCTGGTTGCTCGATTCTGCTGACAGGAAGATTTGCGCCGCGGCCCCTGAACAGACAGCTGAAATTGCGGACCAAGATCCCTGCACCCTTCGGATTAATTTCACGATCGAGTCCAATTTCGAGAAAGAGCGAAGAAGAGATCCAACGGTTCATTGATTTGGCACTTGATTCGACATATATTAGTAGGGGCCAAGGGGATGCGCGCCGTCGAATCCTGACGCTTCGCGCTGACCTCCACCAGGGGACGTCTGACGAGAGCGATTATTCCCCATGATGTCTCTCCCAGGTTGTATAGCGATGTGCGGATTGCGCCGGATAGCCGTCCCCGTCGTTGATGATATCGGGACATCGATCGCAGCGTGGCAGTGCTGCATGGCAATAATGCCTCGAGGACAGAGCTAACGCTTGCGGGTGGAGCGACTAGGCCTCTTCTAGCTGCGTCCATTTGATTCCTCCTTTTCGTAGTGGGAAAATGTAAATGCGACGCGCGATGTTGGTGATGGGTCCATTCCGGTGGAATCCGTGTGCTCCTTTCCGAGTTCCCTTGCTGGCTGACTTGCGCTTGCTTGCTGCTTGCTTGTATCTTGCTTGCTCACTTCCTTCTCTCTTCTCCTTCTCCTTGCCATCCTGCTTCGAACCACATTCGCTTTCTTTTCGCAAGGAGCACACTCGCTGTCCCGTACCGCCGTTGCCTGTTTGCAGTTCTGTCTGCGGATCTAGCTGCGCGACTGATTCCACACCGTCAGTCCACAGTAGCTCGGCCGCGTCCACTCGTTTCATTATCCAACCCAACTAGACAGACCTCACTCGCTGCCGTCTCGACAAGCCGACAAATATACCTCAGCCTGCTTGTCTACCTGCATATTCTCAGTTGTTTCTTCTGTGTCTGGTGCTGCTGTCTTGTAAAACCGTGCGCATGACCTAAATTTCCGGTTCCGATTCACTCGTTCTAGCGTCCTATATACATCACAACCTCGAAACGGCTCTTTACATCATCTGGTATTCAACCGTATAATATATAATCTCCCGCTCCAGAAGACAGTTTCTTTAGCCCTTACGGACAGACAACTCCTCCTTTACCTTCAATTTTCTACTTCTCCCTCTTTTGATTTCGTAATCCTTTACGAAACCATATCAATTCTGCTCTTACGAAGCCCGCACCAGGATCCTAAGAAACAGCTCACAGTCTCGCTATTTTATATACGGATCGCTTCGGAAGGACTGCATAGGTTCCGACACTCAACATAGAACGATCAGGTGATAGAAAGATATGGCAACAAGTATCAATTATGATAACCTGATATTCAACGTCTGTGCGTTTATCACCGGATTGTTCCTACTCGACTATGGGGCAGATAAGTTCGTCGACCACACTGCTGTTATAGCAAGAAGACTGGGCATATCAGCGACCCTGATAGGCCTCCTCACTGCCGGTGCAGAATGGGAAGAAGTACGCATATCCTTAAAACTCAGTTGGGCTGTCGCAAAATGGGGGGGAGCGGCAAACCACCTTACCCAACTTTAATCTGACGTCGCTAACCTGTATCCTTGCCTGCCTATAGCTCGTCGTAGTTGTCGCATCGATAGCACAGAATAACTCGGCTCTGGCTCTGGGTAATATCCTCGGCTCGTCGATTTCGAACATCCTCGGCGCATTCTCGCTCGGCCTGCTCTTCTCTAGAGATGAGACCATCCGCTTTGATCACAGCTCGAAGATTTACGTTGGCGTGCTGTCGATAATCACGACAGTCTTCTGCTTCTTCCTCGCTGTCTATCGCGTCGAGTTTGGCCGGTTCGGCGGTGCACTCTTTTGCGGCGCCTTCATTCTCTATATTAGCTCGATTGCATATGGAATCTACCGTGGCGTCATGTCTCCGCCGGAAGACAGCGATTCGGATTCCGATAGCGACTCCAGCTCCGATTCGTCCGATGATGAGTCTTCCGATGACGACGATGAGGAAGCAGCCAAACATCTGAAAAAGACTATGGAAGGCTATCGTAGCAGCAGCAGCATTAGCGAAGACGCTGGTTCATCGGTGGAAGCGATTCCACTCCGTGCGCATCGGAAATCCGCCAGCATCGGCCATATGATCAGCGGACCCGGTCCTCACAACCGCAACGTGAGCATCTCGCAGTTGAATGCACGCCCCAGAAAAGTCGCTCGCTCGATTTTCTACCATTGTTTCCAACTGCTGCTCGGATTCATCACCGTTTCCATCTCCGGCTACGTTTTATCCCACAGCGTCGGCACTGTTGGCGATGCGTTCAACCTGTCGGATACGCTCCTCGGTGTCACAGTCCTCTCTTTCGCTACGACCCTGCCGGAGAAATTCGTTGCAGTCGTCGGTGGGAGGAAAGGACAGGGAGGCATCGTTGTCGCAAACACGGCTGGTAGCAACATCTTTCTGCTCACCTTGTGCGCCGGTGTTCTTTTCCTCGCTGGAGATCTCAAGCAGCTGGTTAAATCGGTGACTTCGTTCGAGATCATCATGACGTGGATCTCGTCGGCTGTGTTTACCGTGATTGTATTCTACGGCGGCAAGAGATGGATGGGTACTGCATTGCTGCTACTCTATATCGTGTTCATCCTGCTCGAGTTCGTCTTGGGACGCGGCGAAGACGGCCATTAAATGGTCCATGACGACTTTCACTCCCGAATTACCCACCGGGCAAGACTACTCGGCCCGAGGCGGTGACATCCTTACCGCATATTCTCCTTTTATCTTGTATCGACCGCCGACTTTCTTTGAACCTGGCCTAGCGGATCTCTGGGACCAATCCTTTCCCTTCCTTTTCAGCAGCAAAACCAGACGAATCACGACATAACCAAACACAAGACATACACATGACACTATATACGCAACGTCGCCTTGCAGTTGTACGCAAGCTTCATTAATCATAAGACATAATATAATCTATACAACGGGGCGGGGTTAGGGAGCCAACGGGGTCTCTTGCTTTAGGGCTTTGATGCCTTTCAATCATTCTTGGGTACTTAGCTGCTATCAGCTGCCTATCAAGTTTGGCGGATTCATTTTCGATTCTTTTGTATATATTCATTTCTTTATTTTATTCCCTTGTTGCTTTAGTAATTAAAGAAGCCTAGGGCCCTAGGGTCTCCTGCCGTCGAATATATACTTAAGGCCTAAGCTTACCGTACTTATCCCATCTTCGTATATTACTTCTCTTGGGAAGCCGGAAACGATATCCAATCGATGGTGCATCCGTCTCAGCCTCCATTAGATGACCTCGTCTGTACGCGAGAGACCTACTACTTGGAAACCGGTACCGGAAACACCGATGTTGACATGCAGTTCAAGCTGAGATCTGACGAAGGGGCATACCGATCGATAGCTGTCGAACTACTTTCGTCAAACTTGTCTCGCAAGCTCCAGACACCTTCGGTCAAACCAATCAATAACAGCATAAATTGCTGAATACCTTGATGGACCTGATACACGCCGCGAGGCAGATATCATATTATCACCAAGGCAGACAAGCGGGCAGCTTCGTATACCACACAGCATTCGAACATAAAGAAAAGAAGATGCGGCAAAATGTCAGGAATGAAGGATCGAGGATTCCCATGCGTGGCCCCGTAAGCTAAACCCTTCACTGCCGCCATGCATGCTGATTGACTTGGCGTGATCGCGGAGGCGAAGTACCAACGCAAACTTGAAGTCAGAACAGCTGTACCAGGCGTAACCCTCATATTGATAGCGGACGCCGTCGAATCGTTCAATGACCAGCCCCACTTAGCGCATTGCGGATATAGAATCAACTGCTGGTATTCATGTTAATTCCGATTTACGATTGCTGTCCAAAGCTTCGCAATAAATATTCGCAGATATGGCTAACTCGACCTTTATACCTACTAAGTACTTATACATTTCTTCAGTACAGTTTCGAGTCGAATTGCTTAGCAGTCTACGGTTCATGATAGCAGCTTGACCGTCGACCATTGAGTCTCCGCTCCTACGAAACACGAGTCGAATTCCAGATCACCACACCTTCTCTTCAAATCTTCTTACTGTCATTACCATGGATTATTTCCCACTGCCTCTCAACCCAATTCATCCCATCCCACATATCGATCTCTGCCAAAGCAGAGATCTCCTCGTTGACGGGGACATCCTCTTCGATGGGACCAAATGGGACCTTCAGTCATACCCCGAGAAACACACGAAATACTCTCGCCGAAAGGTTAAGGAGTGGTGCAAGCTCTTCGCAGATAAGCCTGATGACTTTGTGGCCCTGCTGGAAAGATGGACCGTATTCGGCACCTTGTCCACGTACTTCCAAACACCGATATTAAGGTCGAAATGCATCCGACCCTCCACGGCGAGCGAGAACTCCGTCCTTACTCTGGCAATCGTCCCTTCGTTAATCCACGAGTTCTATATGGAAGCTCTAAAAGGCAAAACCGAGATCGAGGAGATCAGACTCTCTGCAATGATATTTGGCAAAATTAACACCTTGCTCAGCGTCGGCAGGGCAGACGACATTTTTCCGCAGGAGGATTTGAATATCGAAGCCGAAGAGTCACTATACGAGTTTATTGAGAGACACTCTAAAATTTTTAGAGACCCTCGGCGTCCTGAGATTGCCATGGTAGCAACGGCTCTTTTCGAAACCATCGGAATGGCCCTGGGTTGGAGGATAGAGGCTGGAGAGGGCGGTGATGATGATAATACGTCAACCTTTGTTCCTGCAATGATGAAAAGTGGGAGCCTCCCATGGATACAGCTCCAACAGGATGGCTGGTGCCCTTTAGAGATAGCAACTCTCTTCGGCCGTTTTAACACAGCCTCACTGCATTACATGCATTTCATATCACGTCCTAAACCCGAAGAGATTCATTATACAGAATCCATGCACGCGCACACCATTTCGGCATCGATAGGCAACATCTCTAGCAGCAGCCCGGCAAAAGGAAATATTTGTAACCCCTTCCGATGTCGATACAGGACAATCGACAATAAGTCTTACGAGACGGCGCATGCACCCCATATAAACTGCCACGATTCGTCAACATCGAGTATAAATGCGGCATGCTCGGCCTGTCTGGCTTCATGCCTGAATCGCAGTTGCAAAAACATTAAAGTCAATATCGACCAGCTCTCTGCGCATCTCAGAGCCGGTAAAATTCCTTTGATTCATTGCAATGACAGCATTACCAAGGATGGAGAGAAACTCGAGATCATTGAGAGGAACAAAGAGCCATATGTGGCAATATCTCACATCTGGGCGGATGGTCTGGGAAATCTCGAAGAAAATGCGTTTCCTCAATGCCAGATTCTTCGGCTCAGCAAACTGGTCAGCAGCCTCGGCGGGTTATTTGATAATATCAAGCATTTCTGGCTGGACACTCTTTGCGTACCTCCGGATGATGCCAATATGCCCTTAGAACAAGGACTGGCGATGGGGCTAATGCGAGATGTATACGCCGACGCCGCGGCTGTACTCGTTCTAGACTCTTGGCTCTTGAATACATATACGCAGGGAATGTCAGACTTGGAGATTCTTCTGCGAATATTTGCGTCGACTTGGAATTCGAGGTTATGGACTTTCCAAGAAGGTGCTCTGGCAGAGGCATTGTTTTTTCAATTTGCGGATGGGCCCTACAATCTAGACGATGGGCTAAAAAGACTTGAACAATCCAACGACCCCATCATTTGCTGTGCTTTTCGTCGTGGTATCAGGAAACTAGCCCTTGGTCTTAGAGGCTTCAATCGTCAGGAGAACCTCAAACCAACCGACAAGCTTATGCTAATCGCTGAGTCACTCTACGGCCGGACGACAAGTGTAGAATCTGACGAGCCATTATGTTTATCAGTTCTCTTGGACTTGGACGTCACAAAAGTCTTTGAGGCCAAGACGGGCCGCATGGAGAAATTCTGGGAGGTTTTCGGACAGGCACCTCACCAGATTATATTTTCGAAAGCATCTGGGCTCGATTCGGATGGGTTACGTTGGGCTCCACGTTCCTTCTTGACATCAGAAGCCAATCGTTTCTACGAAAAACAAGCAGACGCTTTTGATCAACAAGGTCCTATGGCTACTTTGATCCCCCGTGGTTTGATAGTAGAATCATCTGGAATAACATTCTTAACAGAGACATACTGTCTGTCTACTACCTTTTGGATTGTCGACCAGGACAAGCATGTTTTCTCGGTTCATACCGATGAGCTCGACCCTACGCATTCCGGAAGGCAAGTATATCGCAGACATCACGACGGGCGTCCAGCAGCCTCCGGCATTAATCCTTGGGGTATGCGAAACCACAAAATGGCGGGTATCATCATGAAGACCCCCCATCATCTCGATGACACAATCTTCGGTCTTCCTGGAGGTTATGGGTCCTGCCTGCTAGTCACCATAGAGTCTAAGCCTAAATCCGATGGTGTGATATACTGCCAGAAAGCGTGCACAGCACTGTTGGAGCGCAGGGATGACAAAGGACTTTTCCATAAATCCGCCAATAACAAAGTCATCCAGAAGTTTCTCGAGGAGGGTGGCTTGGTGCAACTGGACCAAAATGGCGGAGTTATCAACCTAGTAAGCGGGACAAAGCTGAGGTCGAAAACAAAATGGTGCTTAGCTTAGCTCAAGATACAATTCACAGGACGCGACACCGCGCGTAGGTTAATTCGAATTCCGAGTGTGGTCTCATGATCATATGATGGACACTCTAGAAAAGCATGTGCATTTCAACTCTCGTGTCCTGTAACTTTTGAATTTGACCTATAACCGGGGGGTCTGCGAAGGAGACATCTATAAAGCAAGGCAAATGCGATTCCAAGATAGCGAGGGTTCAATATATAGATACCAAGTTTATCCTACAGTATATATACAAGGTGTGGCAACAGCCAGTGTGCGTCTATTTCTGCAGCTTCTCCGTCATCTCTGGTACGGCTTGGAATAGGTCTGCAACCAGGCCCACGTCGGCTACCTGGAATATCGGAGCGTCGGGATCTAACAGCCAGGTTAGCACGACCAATAATTCTACAACTGTGGATTCGCCGGATTGAGTTTCGCTCACCTTTATTTATCACAGCAATAACCTTGGAGTCCTTCATACCCGCCAGATGCTGGATGGCCCCGCTGATTCCCACGCATAGGTACAACTCCGGTGCGACAACCTTGCCCGTCTGTCCGACCTGCAGCGAGTTATCCGCGAAGCCGCTGTCTACCGCCGCTCTGCTCGCGCCAACCGCCGCACCCATCGCATTCGCCAGCGGTATCAGCAGGCTGTCAAAGTTCTCTTTGCTCTTCAATGCGCGGCCACCGCTGACGACCTTCGTCGCAGTCTCCAGGTCTGGCATGTCGGATACTGCCGCGTGCTCTTCAACCCACTCTACAGACCCCACATGCTTGGAGTCCTTCCCCTCGACGACTTCTGCGGCGCCGCTACCAGCAGCTGCGGCTTTGAAAGCGGTCTGTCGGACTGTTATCACCTTCTTAGGTTCGCTGCATTGGACGGTGGCAATGATGTTGCCGGCGTACATTGGGCGGACGAAAGTGTCTGACGACTCGACAGCGGTGATGTCGGAGACCTGCTGTACGTCGAGCATGGCGGCGAGGCGCGGCATGACGTTCTTGCCAAAGATGGAGTGGACGGAGAGAATATGGGTTGTGTCTTCTGGTGCGTTTTCGGCGACTAACGGGGCGTATGACTCCGGCATGGCCTGTATATATTTGTATACGTTTCAATTAGCATGTGTGGTGTTTAGGATGATATGATCGAAGATAACAGGCGCAAATGCGTGCCTTCTCGTACGCTTCGCTAGCGACGTAGATGACCTTATCCACACCCTCAATCTTTGCAGCTTGCTCGGCCACCTCCTTCGCCGCCTTGCCGGCTACGAAACCGACGACCGGGTTTCCCAGCTGTTTGGCCGCCGTGACGACATTGTGCGCCGACGGCTGTAGCTTCCCGTCTCGCTGCTCGAGGAGGGCAAAAGTGCTCGCGAGCCGGTGGTTTTGGGTCTTCGGTATGGCCCGCGGGACGGCCAGCGGTCGGGCAGCACGCAGCGTGTGCCGTAGGAGCGTCGAGGCGTTCATTGCTGGCTGTTGGACGGTTGCGAGGTTGTCGAGATGAAGGCTTGACGGCGAGCAAGTGCGCAAAAGCTGTGTTGCAGTGGTGGTTGGATTGGTCGTCGGTTAGCCGAGGCCGAGGACTACAGCGACCAAATTCTCCAAGCCAACTTGCGCCGAACAAATGCAACCGCAAATCTAGAGTCTACGATGCCCTCCGACTGACCCACCGCATGCCCTCCCTTTCGAGCCTCGTGCTCCGCCCGCCTACCGTCCTATCAAAGTCGCAACAGGCCATCAGCCTTCTGCGGCACCTCTACCGCGAGACATCATGTCTCTTCGACGACGTCGCCCGGTCCCAGATCAAGAAGCGGATTCGTGAGCGATTCCGTGAATGTCAGAAGGAGACGGACGAGCAGCGGCGTTCGCGGCTGCTGAAGGATGGGCGGAGGGCGCTGTCGACGCTTATTCGTGCGAACACTGGGGATAAATGGCGACAGGTGCATGTCCTGCTGCATGCATACGGCCAGAAAGGCCGTCGAAAGCACGAGCTGTTGAAGGTGTGTGTGAATAGACATGAACGACCTTAAAGTGACGATACAAGTAGGAGAATACTGACTGGGGAATTGGTATACAGCCACTAATAGCTGAAGCGCAACCTGAGCCGCCGTTGGTACCAGCTCTGCCGAGGACTGCACCGCCTGGGACGTCCCCACGGCTCCTCGCGCTGATAAAGGCGCAGGTTGGTAAAGCTATTAAAATGGCGGAGCCCGTCATCCCGGAGACGACACCAATCGGCAAGCCATTCCCAGTCATCCGTATCGCAAACATGAAGTGGCGACATCGCGCCAATACGCTCAGCAGAATTTCGCCCCCACTGAATCCATCGGAATTCGAAAGTCTGGAGCTGATAGTTATGGGATACAAGGAGACCAAACCGCCGAAGCGCAGTTTTATCACAAGAGACACAAAGCGCGGGCCAAAGAAGCAGCGACCGAACGTGTATACTTCTCGAAAGCAGCGACGGATACTACGGTACATACTTGAACAGTTTCCCACACTGGAGGCTAAGCCGTCTGTCGACGATGAGTCAAGGTGGATAGGATACTATTCACCGGTCCTGACAACGACGCTGCATACCGAGGGCGACGCGGAAGATTTTGAGGGCGTGGATGAAAAGGGTGATCCGATTGGGCTACATATCAATCCGAATCAGCGACTCAAGGGTCATGCAGCGTCGAATCGCAAAAAGGTGGTCAAAAGGGCTACGGCGTTTTCCGAGTGGCTAGAGAAACGCAAGGCGGAGGGTAAGATTCCTGAGCAGTCGACGCCAGTGGGCTAAGGGAGATGAACGGATGGATATTTGGTCAAACGAAAACGAAGATAATTAGATGATATCTACAATTGGTCTTTTATAGACGGGTATCGACTCTGCGACATCCACTCTGGGCCCAAGGGCGCCCAGTTTGTCCAACCCGTCACCATCGACCCGCATGGTCATCCACTCCTGCATGTGCCTAGCACCGATGCTCTTGCTGCACGGGTTGTCAGCACGTTACTCTGCTTATGGGCTGGATGGAATCAGATTTGGGGAATGGCTTGAATCGACTTACTAGAATTTTATGCTCGGCTCGTTCCAGTCCAGCACTTGCCAGTCGAGTCGCCCGCCGTCCATGCGTCTAACCTCCTTGGCAAGATGGGCCAGCAGCGCTGTTCCGTATCCTTTGCCACGACACTCCGGGCGGACGAAGAGATCTTCGAGGTAGATACCGGGCTTTGCGGTCCAGGTGCCAAAGTTATAGAAATACCTGCATGTAGGATAGATAACGTATTGTCAGATCACTTTGTACATAATTTGTATATATTGTATACTATGTATACTGTTGACAGAGATAATCGGAGTTTTGAGCGGGATGCAACGTACAGCGCCATGCCGACTGCCCTGTCGCCTTCAAAGATGAGGAATGTGTGAGCGTATGCCGGACCGCCGGTGAACCCGAGATTCTTGTAGAGCAGCTCTTCGGTCGCCTTGCAGCTGTCCGATTCGCACTCGTACTCTGCCAGCTCGCGGATCATGGCGAGGATTTCGGGCACGTCTATTACAATGGATTGAATTTAGCGGCGTTCGGTAACATACTGTCATTCACTGTCTAGTCAGGGCTATATGGATGGCATACCCTCTTTGACGGCCTTCCTAATGACTGCAGTCGGTGTGCTTGCTGATTCGGACATTTTGCGGAGGTGAGTAGGTTGCAGGTTTATATTTAGGTTGGTAGTTGTACGAATGTGGGTTTGTTGGAATTGTGATCTTGATACAAGCTTTGCCCAGCTCAGTCAGTGTATGCAGTTCTGGTTGCATGCAGGTAGGTCAGGCTGGGAGGACGGCTATTTATACGGAAATATCCCTAATCGAACGGTTATAAAAATCATGGCCATTTAGACGTTCTGACATAAATTTTTCTGGTCAATTCGAAGGTTCTCGTGTTCTAAGTGCTGCTGCTGCAGCTAGGACACGAGAGCAGAATACGTGAAGGATCTCGTGTCTGCGACAATGCAACGTCTCAGCATTATATAAGCGGTGCGAATTCGCGAAATCCGGGGTAAGAGCAGGGAGCTCGGCGGTGGCATTCGACGGATAGGCAGGTAGAGACCACCCGGTAGCATCTATTTGTATTCATGTATAGGTATCATGGAGCGATATATGCGTGCGTGCTTTCCGTCCAGCCGCCGCTTCACGTTTACGAATTCACACAGCTGGTGATGATATCAATGCCGTGGGTGTGGGTGACAGAGCATGTGTCCTTGGGTGTGGTACCGGTACTCGTAGCTAGCACGTGGCAAGTGATTCCGATTGTCACTTGTATTGTTGCACAGGCATATTCGACGCCGAGTGGCTCATTTCGCATCAACTTTTCATCATGCAATTGCTTGTGTTTCTTTCATTAATACCACCCATCAGCACTATCATCCAGGCAACAACCATAGTATGATAGAACGACGGTGGAATCGAAGCGAACTTCTTCCTAGGTAAGTATGCAATGCAATGCGATGTGATGTAACGTGATTGAGACAGTAGCAACCTTCTTGCTGCACTTTTTTGCGTTCGGTCATTAATTGCGGTTTCTTTCATTCGTAATGAGTGTCATAGGTTAACTGCTCGATCCAGGCAAGCAGCGCGGTTCATCGATGCATCCGTTCATCCATCCGCCCATCCGTCCGAGGGTTCAAACATGGTACTATCCGAGTCTCCAGCTACATGCTGTCAACGCCGGAATCGAGACGACGTCTAGAACTTGATGTCCGGGTGATCAGCATAGTACTTCTGCATGATGCCCACGATCCTCTCCAAGCCTTCCAACCAGCCGGTGAGACGTGTATCGGTGGCGTCCTTAGCGCCAATCTTTTCATAGAAGTCCTTGCGGTACGGAGTGGCCTTCAAAGCGACAGTGAAGATGCCCTTGACGATGAAGTTGTGGAACGGCTTGAGAGTTTCGCCATACGCGGTGGAGAAGGAGTCCACGAGCTCGATGGACATGTTGTCGACGTTATGGCGAAGTGCTTTGGCGGTGAAGTCGAGACCTCTGATGTACAGAAACGAACAATTGCTGATCAGCACACGCTACAGATATCATTGGCAACTCTGGATCGATGCTGCGGCGGAATTCCTCACCTGAGCAGCCACATGAGGCCTTCCGTGGCAGTTGCCCCCTTCTTCTTCTCGGCCCACTCGGCGAGGATGAGCTCCTGAAGAGTGCCGGACACTGCGGGGGCCTCGGTTTGGCGATCTCGGATTTTCTATAGAAATTCCGGTCAGTAAAGTCCCGCCCGCATGATTGCTCGCCTCTCGATGTCACGCGTGGGCATGCGGTATGAATGTACCTTGATGTTTCCGTTCATGTCATTCTTGACCGGAGTGAAGGCGGTAGGGTTGAGGTGATCTGTCCCAGCTGACCGTTAGCATGACCCTATATAGCAAATTCTATCTCGCGAGTGCAAATGGAAGTTTCCGTCGATGATTGCTCTGCGTGCATACATACCGAAGAGGCCGACCAAGGTCTCCGAAGCCGCTAAGAACTGCGTCGTGGCGACGCCCGGATCGGTGGGGACCTTCTCGAAGGAGGTATCCTCAGCTGCATCTATAAAGGACGGCATTTTTCCACTCCTCGAAAACGATAGGTAAAGGGTCCTACGATAACCTCGATATAATGGGAATAATGAGAGGCCGGATGGGAATGACAGACACTGGTGCTCGGGAGGAGGTCTAGCGAGACTTCAAGAGCATTTAACCTCCCGAGTAAGCTCTCAAGTGAGGGGACACGCAGCGCGAGCGCCTACAGCACGTTTGAGCTACGGGGATCTTATGGCAAGCTGGTCCCAAGCGCAAACGCTAAGCTAAAAAGCTTGCTGGGCAGGGAGTGGGGATCTGCCGTCCGTTTGTCCACACATGGCAATCGACAGACGTCTGCAGCGCGGACCCTGTCGAGTTGTTCGGACAAGCTGGCGCAGCAAGCTTGAGGGTTTCAGCACATCTGCAAGTGACAGACATTATTGTCCGGCTCTAGCCCGACTGGGATTTTGTGTGTGATACGAGGATGCGGGCCCATATCAATATCAGGCCCTTGTTGGTGCGGATTGCGTATTGGTAGGATCCCACTTGCGCATGCCATTTGCAGACTGTCTACCTGGGGCTTCGTGGCGTTTGTGAAAATTTGCGCACATTGCGACTCTCCCTTGCATATTGCATTGTCGGGGTGCAGATGGCGGATTTGGTATCCATAAGACATATCCGCGGAGGAAACGATACACACTACTCTTTTTTTTTACCGTGGATGGTGCCCCTGAGATACGAAAGGAACGGCCATCCGAGCGACTTGCGTGGCGAATTTCTGGAAGTACGCATATGTATATGGCGGGCCAGAGCTCTTAGGTAAGTTCCGATAGAGGAGAGACAACAATCGGTTCGGTTCGGGGTCCGGGGCAGGCCAGATAATTTATTATTGCTACGTTTGCAACTGATTTAACTACAAGCGTTTGCCTCTTAGTCTCGATACTATAGCTAGGGAAATGATTCCTGGAAATCCTGCTTGAGACCTTGTTCCGTGCGTGGAAGACATTGTAGTTACACGTGCAGGTGGATATCACTGGAGATGTATACGCCGAACTCTGTCCGTACTAATGCATAGTATTAATATGCTCTACTAAATAAAGCACTCTAATATTGGCCTCTGGTTTCCTCCAGAGCCGAGCCCGGTTCCCCTCTCACACCTGTTTCCTGCAGCAGTGGTATGTGACATCACACTGCTGCGACAGCTGGATCACAGCGACATTTGCATTCCTGAATGTGCCCGAGTCCACCGGCTGCTGACGACGCTGAATTCTAGAAGACCGTGCAAATTTGTAGATATATATAAACGTGCTAATAACTCCGGTAAAACTTCGCGTTGACCGCTGCATGAGAAGCCCTGCCGCTGTGCCGACGATATCGCTCGAATAGTCTTGGGGACGCGGACCCTGCGAGACTACTACGCTCGGAAGCTGTCGCAGTTGGCGCGTTCGGTCTAGTCGGGCAGATCGAGAACCGCCCGGGGCTAGTTTGGTGGCTTCCTCGCAGTTACCCCCGGACGGCCAGCCTGCCCGCCCGTCACAAGCGATCCTGTTCCCGTAACATAGGCAACTTTCACAAGACAGAACCATCCACAATACATTATCCCATCCGCCCAGCCCGCCGTCCGTCGCCTTCAATCATACCCGCCGCCGCCTAGTCAGGGAGAATGCTCGCCTTTAGACCGTCTTCTTGACCTGCCGACACCCCCGAAGGCCCTTCCATCTTTATCCTCCCTCGACTGCGCCGCATCGCAATACGTTACTCCCACCCGGCCGTGTCGTGTGCAGCCCTCCATCCATCCTTCCACCCACACATACATGGCGGACTCGGACGACGATACTCAGTTCTTCGCGGCCGAATCGCAAATCCAAGCCAACTGCGACCTGGCCGCACATGAGAACCCGACGCTGCTGGACTCTACTAGCTACACGGCTCATAGACTGGTATGGATCTCCGTACCCTCGCTATACCTCTGGCGGACATGATGTCAGACATCTTGGTCCAACCAAGCACAACAACAACAACAAACTAACTTGAAGCCTTGCACACCAACTAGCACCACGCTACGCCGGAGCATCTACACCTGACAACTCGAAGAATGCATGTTTCCCACTCTCCTCTCGAACCCGATTATACGTGGGTTAATCCTGACATGATCTCTCTTTGCATAGATTCATCGGACCGGTACCAAAGGGCTGGCTTAACGCGCACAAGCAATCATGGTACACACGACACATCACCGGATACTATTCGAGAAAAGAGGCTGGGATGGTGGCAGAGGACAACGTGTCTAGGAAACGGAAACTTACATCCCTAGGATTCGGCACGAAGCCTGATCTTACACAAATAATTGGGAACGGGGATAGCGCTGTGGCTGCCGAGTCGTCACAGTCTAGCAGCAGCGGATTTCCAGGACCGATAGTTGATCCGTCAGAATCGCCGCTCGATGGAGCGCCCGACCATCAAATCGGGCTGGATATACCAATTGTACGGCGGCCATCGATGAAACCGCCCGGTAGCAGTGGTAATCTGAGCGGCGACTCCTTCCACACAGCGACCCAGTCGTTAGCATCCCGAAGATCTAGCCTGTCTTCCGTGGAGCGAAATGACCTGCCGCCCGCCGATGGACCACCTAGCGACCTCGATTTCTCGAAACGAGCTGTTCCCGTAATTTCGACGGCGAAATCGGATATGAGCCAGCTATCGACGGTGGAAAGTCAAGGACCCGCTAGTCCGGCGCACCTGGTAAGAACCCAATCGCAAGAGGCTACCAATTCACTCTCATCCCTCTTGCCCCATGACCGACAGGGACTGAAAGAACCAAACAACGCCGCGAAGCCCACCAAGTCCGCGTTACGATACTCAAATACACCTCAAGCAGCAGCTGCGGATGATGGGAAAACACCGCCGAAGAAATCGAGAAGCAAAGTTTCGACTGGGCTAGTGCGGTTCCAGACGAATGATGACGTCCTGAGCCGAGATCAAGAGCTCACGAGAAGGCTAGCGTACGTCTCGAGGAGGCGATCGATACCAAAAGGCCGGTCTCTGAGAAGGTCTCGAGAGGGAGAGATTGTGAAGATGGCAACAATGCTCGTCCGAGTCGAAACAACGCTGGCTGATCTCACTCAAGACTTTGATGAAAATGAGATGACGCACATTGAAACGCGTACGCTGGAGAAATGGAGGGAGTTCGTGGTAGTCTGCAGACAAACCGGAGACAACGAGGCACCTCTCACATTAAAAATCCATAAAAGCAGGGTACGGCTTCCGGGACCCCCAGATACAGAATAATCAAACTAATTTGGACAGACCATCCCAGCTATCGAACGAAAGAGGATAGCGAAACATTCGACACGCGAGATCCCTTTGAATCCAAGAGAAACTCGGGTCAATCTCTACTCTTCCCTCGACAAGACTCTATGTCTCTGGTTGCCATTCAAACGCGGCACTATCATTTTCTTGCTACGCCCACGTACATCCGCTTTTTCTGTGGAATGGCATACATTTCTGCGCAAGGCGCTTGGTTGGAACCGCCAGGAAGATCTCACAGTCCATGTGCCAGATCTATCGATGAACCTTCGAATAGTCGACCCCTTCGACGATGCTCCCCGGAAGAATGCTGAAGACGAAGCGATCTTTCAAGAAATCCGAAAGAATAAAGATGACGGCACTGTATCGAAATACATCATGCGAACGTCTTTGAGACTACTGGGCAGAAACAAAGAGTGGGAAGAGGTTGTGAATCGTTGGATGACAAACGATCGACTTGGACTAGCGTGGAGGCGGTACGATCGGCTTGAGTGGGTGCATGGGGTGAGTTTCAAGTCGAGGAGGATATGTCGATGATGTTGGTCTAACCGGAGGTTCTCTACAGATGAACGAGAAGAAGATGTATGGCTCAATGGCGATGCAAAAAACTCACGAGTTAGAGCTGCGGCCGAAAGTGCATTATCCTACTACCATAGAACTTGAAACCGGTCCTACTGTCCTCGAGCCTGCGCCAGGTGCGATAACCATCTCTAGTAGACAACCCTCGTCATTCATTCGCTAATCAGTTTAATATAGTCGAGGGTTTCCTGCTCAGGTCAACTTCGAAGAGGGGTAAAGAGCAACGAAGGATATTCTCCAAGAAGCTCTATTTCTATACGCATGACAACTTGCTGTGTTTTTGCAAACCTACGAAAGCGCTGCCGCCTCCCCCTCCAAAACTTCCTCCCAAGCAAGGTGATAGAGTGCCAGCCTCGGATCGGATAATGGGTGAGAAAACCTGACTTCTGACACGTACGATACAACTCTAACGAAATTGGATTTCTAGAGACAATCCCACTTATCTACGCCGTATCACCCTTTCAGATCGAGGATGGTGAGGTAGCCTGGATGCAAACCGGCAACGCGACGTTCCAAGAACGCAAGGACGAAGATGCATATGAGGAAGCTGAACGGAAAGTCAATTTGATGCTGAGAGCCGATGGATTCATTGATCTGGCAAAGATCGATTACATTCGACCATACGGATCGAACAATGTTCCTGAGCAGATCGGAACAGGTCTAGAAGTTGGCTATCACCAGCCTGAATGCCATACAAGCCGACCAGCTGGTGATGCGGTGGGATCTAGTGACGATACTTTCGAAATCGTCTTGACCAGCGGTCTCGCTATAAGGCTTCAAGTAAGACTTCTCTAAAATTTCGCAGTTCTGGCCTTTACTGACTCTAGCAGACATACGACCAAGACACTCGCAATGAGTGGATGAATAGACTTGCCGATTTGGTAATCTACTGGAAAAGACGACGCGCCGAAGATATTGCCCTTCTTAAGAAGACTAGACAAGAAAATCTCGATCTGCTACGCATTGACGAAGAACAGGAGGCGTTCGTCGGACAGTATGGCCGAAAGTGGGAAGTTCAGAACACGAGATCCTCTCCGCTGATCTGGAATGTGTGCGGTATCTCTTCATGCCGCACCGTTACTGTAAGTGCTCATCAAGAATGATCCATCATTGTAGGCGACCATCGCTAAAACGGCCATAGTACGGTGGGAATCTCTACCAGAAAAAGTCACGGCACGCAACCTTCCAGAAGTATTACGTTGTCGCCTGCCACGGGAAGCTTTTGATTTTCAACCATACTGTCCGAAGGTACAACGGAGAACCGCTTGATTGCATACACCAGCAAAAGCGACACGAAGTCTCGCTGCGCGATGCCTATGTTTATAGCGGAAGTGCGACGGAAAGCCAACTCCTCTATCAGAATCAAACATTCGATAGCAACAACCCGGGTCGCCACGCGCTACCACGCGTGTATGACGATGGCTGGATGTCGTCGGATGAAGACGCTATGACGTGCTTCGTTGTTTGGCACGGCGCAAAACGGACATCGATCAAGTCGAGAGACGACGAGGGCAAGAGAGGTAAGGTCAAGAGAGTGACGGCGTTGGGCTCGACGGGTAAATCAATGGTGTTCAAGGCACGATCCCGACAGGAGCGGGACCTTTGGGTCATGGCGATTAACGTCGAGATTGAGAGGTTGCATACAACCGATGAAATCATCGTCAAGGCTGCGAAGTGATTCATTCGTTTGTTTCTTCGTTTCCAAGGTTCTTTTTTCACAAAAACAAAACATTGCAGTTCAATCGCAAGGCATTAGGGCTTTATTTCCATTAGCCATCATAGAGTGGAGTCAATTGGGTCTGGATCTGGTATGTTTCTTTTCGGATGCTGTTTACTTGAGCGATTTGTGCTGTTTTACTTTACTATTAATAAGTGAGCATATTGTACTCGCACATACATCTACACTCGTCTTACCGTGGGTGGATTACTCTCTTCTTTCCTTTTGTTGTACAAAAGAATACCCTTAGTGGATTTTCTTTCTAGCAGCGAAGCGCCGTTGGCCTCTATCGATTTAATATATACTCTGAAGTCATGCATTATTATTACTCCGGTTGATCTCAAGCACAATGATATTCTAGGGCGGCGAGAATATATCATCCGCTTAACAGAGCTACGATTCGCCCCTCGGCCGGGATTACTCGTCTTGCCGTTGAAGGCGGGAGGTTCTTTTCGACGACGCCCAGCCTGGAGAACGGCCATACGATGTGTGTGACTTTGGCTTGGATCAAATGGGCACTTATCTGTGTATACGCACCGCTCCTATTAGCTTACCGGCCTTAGAACCTCCACTGCATATGCATCTACGTAGATGCACGTGCAGATGTATATTCTCATTCGGATAAACCGGCACGCGCAGACATACGGCACCAAAGTGATTGCTATCATGGCTGTGAATATCGTCGCCCTCAACCCAGACGTGGTTCCTCGGTACGACAACCTCACCCAGTGGGAACGGCGCCTTCGTGGCGACGACGTCGCCTTCCAGCCCGACTATCCGCTTAATGGCGGTAATCTCGGGATCTGTTGGAGAGCGGTAGACGACCACCTCGCCGCGGTGCAGATTCTTCTTCGCGTTCCACTTTTTTAGCAGGACGAGGTCGCGCGCGCCGGCGTTAGAGTCCGGCAGGAAGGTCGGGTACATGCTGCGGCCGCTGACCCAGGAGACATGGTAGACGTTGTCGAAGAAGAAGATGGCGACGGGCAGCCAGGAAAGGACGCCGAGGGCGAGCTTGAGGGGCGGTGACAGCGAGGGGAGCCGAGAGAGCCGAGGGCGGGTGGTCGCAGCGCCTGGCGGGTCAGGGGAGGCACCGGCCGCGGACATGCTGCTGGACGGACGGCGCCGTGGTGAGTTAGCGAGAGAATTGATGAGTGAATGGTTGGATGCAGGATGTGAGGTTGCACGTGTAACATGTGCGGAAGCTAATGTTTAGCTGCAGTCGGACCGTCGCCGTCGGCAGGCTGTCTGGCGGCAACGCATTTTTATTTTAGAAACTGCAGGGGTTGCAAGACCCCTACTGGCCCCGAGCTTTGAAGTAGGTGATACAACGGACAGGCATCCATCGTCAATGTTTATTCTATTGGGAGAAACATATTCGAGCGCCCGGGTTCCTAAGTCCGCATACACCTAGACGCAGGCACCTTGTATCCGAGCCTCTGACGCGACGCCGGCCGCCCAATCCCATGATAAGCTGTGCCCCACCAGCGCTTAGCAAAATCAGCGGGCCGGGGTTTGTGCATTCATGCAAACAGGGCAGGATTGCTAGCTGTCTGTGCGAGGTAGGCTATATATACCGAAGGATCTCCTGACTCGAGCCGACGCTGTCAGATTACGATATTGGAGCCCAATTTCTTCCCCAGCCCTCATATCTATCTTCGACGACAACATTTACTCAAGACCTCTTAATTTTATAGATTTACCATTCTGATTTACCCACATATACTAAAATAATAGAGACTCCACATACGACCACTCGAATATAGCTATACTGGTTCGCTTGCTTTCCGGGCGTTAGCTAGTTGGGTGCGCATTATCTGTACCCTAGTTTTAATCGAAAGCTAGCCTGAAAATGGCGCCGAGGCCGCCGCGGCCAGCCTTCCCGCAGTCCGTTCAAGATTTAGGTGCCCATCTAGATGATATCGACGTGAATGGTGCGCATAAACATGATTCTTACTACACCTACCTGGAAAGTGCCAAGAAAGAATTCTCGGATCTGGGCTGGACACGCTTCAGCTGTTTAATCAGCGACTACTACCAAACGAAGACAGGCGAGCAATATGCCCGGGGAGCTTTTTACTCTCTGGACATTGGCACCTTCACGGCCGAGGACCCGTCTCTGTATACGGTTGCGGCGTCTCCCGCGCTGACAACGGCCGCAGATGTTGCAGAGCTGCTCAGGAACCCCGCAGCGGGGACTAAGATGAGGCTCGTGATTTACCAGCATAGTAAAACCTTTGACCATACGCTCCTCATGGAATTGGCGTCTTTCTACGACGTTAGCCCGAGGGCGCTGCGGGACCATTTCTGGCAACATTGGACCGATATGACGACGAGCAATCTGAACATCGCGGCGCGGGATTGGTATTCAGGGTACCTGCCGTCTGAAGCTGGGTTCTCGCCGATACAGCTTGAGCGGACGTTTATGACGCGGTCGAAGAAGACGTCACTATTGATTCCGCGTGAGCAGAAACCGGGCTACCGAACAGGTGCGTATTGTACTCTATTCAGACAGGTTTACTGCAATTAGATAGTATATGAATGCGCCTAGATGAATTACTGGTTGATATACTTGTGTACTGACCTTGAGGCTGCAATGTATTATCTATAGTTATCGTCTTTATCTGGGACGCGAAGGATCGGTATTCGAAAAATGTGATAAACAGAGACTTGATCGTTCCAAGTCTGAGGATGTCCGACTACTGCATCGAAAACCTCTGGCAGCCATCCGACGATATTGAGACCTGCCTCTTCAGACTGTCGAGACTCAGCAGCTCCGAACTAGCGGCTTGCATCTCACAGCCCATTTTCGTCGCGCTACCCTTTCTAAGAACATACCTCTTGGAAACTTCCCAGGATATAAAACAGATACAAGATCACCTCATCTATAAGGGTCTCACCGAGTTTTTGGTAGACCGAGACACAGAGAGTAGAGGCAGCGCCCTCAACTGGGGCCCGACAAAGCAGATGCCATTTGAAACTTTCCACAAGCTGAACGAATCATTCGCCGGCAGTATTGATACCATCAAAGACCATCTGTTATTCCCCTGGATCGATCGCTCGTTACCGGGCAGCGAATCCACCGACACGCTAAAATCCTCCATCCTCGCTGATGTGCGACGGATACAAGACCAAATGGCGGACCTGCGGGCCAAAATCAACGAATACTCAGCATACACCGCCAGCCAGGAATCGATCAACGAGGCACGCAAGTCCGTCGCGCAAGCGTCGAGCGTCACGCAACTCACGCGGCTAGCATTCATTTACATCCCGTTAACATTTGCGACCTCGTTGTTCGGCATCAACATTAGTGAGTGGCAGGACGCTGGGATGCCGTCAGGCAAATGGTTCTTGTTGACGGCAGCGCTGTGCACGGTTCTGACAATCGCCGTGGCGATGGGGCTCTCCGAATGGCAAAACCACATCGAGACGCATGGCGGGGTGCGACGGAGTATGTGGAGGGCTGTTAAGAGGGCTCTTGTGTTTGCTATATTCTGGCTGCTGGCGACGTTCCCGCGGATGATAGCGGACGGGTTTCGAAGTATCCGAAGGAGGATGAGGCCGCCGAGCCCAGCTGGGAAGACCACAGGATCGGTGTAGTGGTACCGGCGAGTCGATATGGGTATCTATCGACGCATTGCCTGTTAGCCTTGAGTAGTTCAACCCTTTGTCATCGATGTATTTCTTTCGTTCTATGTTTTTGGTTTTAAATTTTCTTAACTCCTTTTTCCTTGGATGAATTGGTTGTCATCTGGTTGGTTAGTTGGAAGCTAACACATTCAGCGATCGTATGTTGGCATCAAGAGCAGGAGTTCCGATATATTAATGATCTGGGAGTTGGATAATGAGCTTACGGCCGTGTTTATGATGTATATTTGAACACGGAACATGTTGTTATTCTACCATAAGTTATCTCTATATATTTTGGCTAGAATTTACAGGTGATATCACATTACTCCAGTTCTTTCGTCAATTTTGGTTTGTGGAAAGTTAAGGATATAGATGGCCTCTTTGATAACCCAGCCCACGATAGCTTTATAATTTAGTATACTGGCCGATTAATAGTTTCATGCGTCGATAACATCTCCGCGGGAGGTATTGAAGCAGGTACGCTTGAGGGTGAAAGTGCGGATAATTATAATCGTCGCAGACTGGATATCAGATCAGCTCGCGCTAAGTCCTGTACCCCCTCCTCGTATACGTGTAGTGCGGGGTGTTTCTATCGCACGTCCAGCTCCTGGTTTACGAGACAAGGGTGTTTGTCACTACCATAAGCGGGGAATCATTGGGGCGAGTGGGCATCGATGTTCACTTGTGCGCATTTGGGAGGTCCTAGCATATGCATGCAGATATTCTCATATTAAGAACTTGCAATCTAACCGATCGCGATCTCATTGCGATTAGTGTACCACCTGCAACTAATTGGAATGCAAAAACCATTCCGTTTATATATACCACCTTATCAGCCGAGCCTGGATCTCGAGATTATAGGTCCATCCCACGCCTTTTATGAACAGTGAGGTGACAATGGAAGACACTTCGGGTCCACGGCGGGGCCTTCCGGAATCAGTTGAGAAGACAAATAATGTCCTCCGTAGCCTCGTTGGTCATTCTCGGTATACGTCGTATGACAACTATCTCTCGTCTGCAAGGCGGGAGTTCCTTGATCTCGAATGGATCTATGAAGAGTTACACTTCCTGGACAGCGATCCAAACGCCCTAGGTACCGCAGTGTACGCATTGGACATCGGGACGTTTGATGAAAACCATGTCTCCAAACACTCAATCACCTCATCCTCTGCAAAGACTGCCGCTGGAGATGTCGCGGAACTTTTGAAAAATCCGCCAGCTGGGACGAAGATGCGGGTTCTAATAATGGAGCACGGGGTAGGGCTTGACCAGGATTTGATTATGGAAATCGCATCCTTCTATGACATCAACCCTAGGGTACTCCATGGTCATTTTCTTAATTATACAACTGGTAACGCGATCGATGTTTGGGTCCATGAGGACAATACGCAATCAGATTATTTGCCCTCCGAGGCAGAGTTTTCGCCAATTCGACTGGATAAGAGATCCTCCACCGGACGCAAGAGGACGACGTTGCTAATACCGCGCGATCAGGAATTAGGTTATGAGACAGGTATGCGATTAATAGCTCCGATATCTCGATGCCTGGCCAAATAGTATATAATGGCTAGGAATAGTGAGGGTGTGGAGCTGACTTGACTAATACCGAATTCAGTTGTCGTCTTCGTCTGGAACTCGATGGGCCGATATCCCAAAGAAATCATAAACAGAGATCTTATCATCCCGACTCAACGAATGGGTCGCCTTGAGATCGAAAATCTCCAACAGCCATCCGGCGATGCGGAGACGTGCTTCTTCAGGCTATCAAACCTCAGCGGACCGGAACTGGAAGCATGCATCTCACAACCCATCTCCATCGCCCTGCCGTTTATAAGGACATACCTACTCGAGATATCACAGAATATTAACCAAATTCAATACCGCATCAATGCCGCAGGCATATCCGGCTTGGAGGATACCCGGGACCTTCAACCCGACGAAATGGATGACTGGAGCCCGTCGGTACAGGCACACCCGTTGAGAAAGTTCGACGAGTTTGACGACGCATTCGTCACTAGTATTGATAGTATTCATGATCATTTGACGTCAGCCCCTTGGGTGGATCCTGGCATGGCTTATGCGGGAAGGCCATCAGCCGAGCCCATGGTGAAACTGATCAGGGCGGACACAAAGCGACTACAGGATCAGATGACACGACTTCGGACCAAAGTACACACGCTTGCGGCGTCCCGACAAATTTTACCCGTGGACGCAAATATCTAAATGGATCATGATAGTACCATACCGTTATGCGGCTAATATGGGATACTTAGCGGTTGCTACCTGGTGCTTATACCCGCCGCCGTGCTAGGGTTCTACATGATATCTCAATATCTCGATTATTTCCATATTTCGAGCTTGGAATTTCCCATTGCTACTTGGTCTAACCGATGAAGTTGTTCTAGCTGTGATTTGGATGTTTTTGTGATTACTGTACCTATTTGTACTTCAATTTTCTCTATCACAACTTACCTACGTTGATCGAAATATACTTCACATCGAAAACAAAGGATTGCAGAGGTGCATCCGTATAATTCACGGAAAGGTTCACAACTAGACGTCGTCGTCGCGGTATTGTCTAGCTAAGCCGTATTTTACAACAGGGTCTGTGTTGTGTTGAGCTCTTCGAAGCTTGAATTTTTCTTATGCGACTAAGTCGACTTCTGCTGCCATTCGACATACCACATCGACACACGATGCGCGCCAGTCGCAATCCACCCACCAACAATAACCCGACTTGACCATGCCGTCAAAGTCATCATCGAAATCGAAGCCCTCGTCCGCGTCCGCTGCGGCTGCCGACAAGCAGCTATGGACCTCCCTTACGACGCTCTCGCCATGGCTTCTCGACGCTGTCGCGACGATGGGCTTCACCAAGATGACGCCCGTGCAGGCGTCCACAATCCCGCTGTTCCTAGGGAACAAAGACGTCGTCGTCGAAGCGGTCACGGGCAGCGGCAAGACGCTTGCATTCCTAATACCTGTCATCGAGCGGCTTCTTCGCAGCAAAGAGACGCGCGGGAAGGGCTTTCTAGAGGCGATCGTTGTGTCGCCGACCCGGGAGCTGGCGACACAGATATACGGCGTCTGCGAGGGATTACTAAAGTTCTGGCCGGCCAACGGATCGCAAGGCGATGAGCAGGAGAGCGAGAATATCCCGTGCCCCATACGGCCGCAGCTGCTGGTCGGCGGGTCGAATATGACACCGCAGAAGGACCTAAAGCTATTTCTATCGAATGCTGCAAACCTCGTTATCGCTACACCCGGCCGACTGAACGACCTACTTTCATCGGATTACGTGCGCACATCCAGCTTCGACGTGCTGGTTCTCGACGAGGCGGACAGACTACTCGACCTGGGCTTCAAGGAGATGTTGATGAAGATCCTCGCACGGCTGCCGAAGCAGCGACGGACGGGACTGTTCAGCGCAAGCGTTACGGACGCGGTGGAGGGTGTCATGGGCTGGGTTGGCGTGCGCAACGGGGTGCGCGTCAACGTCAAGGTGCGGGGCCACAAGGACGAGGAGAAGCGTACACCAGTCAGCTTGGACATCGGATATATTCCTGTGCTGCCGTCACAGAAGCTGTTCTATCTACGACGGATACTCGACTCGCTGGCGACGCCGCCGCTCAAGACGATAGTCTACTTTTCCACATGCCACGCCGTGGACTACTTTGCGCATCTAGTGCCAGTTTTGCTGCCAGAGTACTTTACGGTTATCGCGCTACACGGCCGGCAGTCGTCGGTGAACCGGACGAGGAACTTTGAGCAGTTTACAACGGCGGCGGGGTTCACGATGCTGCTGACGACGGATGTCGCGGCGCGAGGGCTGGATATACCCGAGGTAGACCTGGTGGTGCAGATGGATGCGCCGCAGGACCCGAAGCAGTTTATGCATCGGTGCGGGAGGAGCGGACGGGCGGGGAGGAGAGGCAAGGCGGTGCTGCTGCTCACGAAGGGTCGGGAGGAGGATTACGTGCCGTTTATGAAGGTGCGAAAGACGCCGATGCGACTGATACCCGAGAGCGAGGTTGCCCCGCTGACGGCTGGTGAGGTGGCTGAGGGTCTGGAGACACTACGGAAGGCGGTGAGGGGCGATCGGGCGGTGTATGAGAAGGGGATGCAGGGGTTTGTGAGCTGGGTGCGCAGCTACAAGGCGCATGTTACGACGTCGATATTCCGCATCGAGGATATGGACTGGGGGGAGGTGGCGCGCGGATGGGCGCTGCTCAAGATGCCGCGGATGCCAGAGCTGAAGAGTTTACAGGAGACTGTGGACTTGCAGCTTGCTGAAGCTGTGGACGTCGATGCGATCCGGTTCAAGGACAAGGCAAGGGAGAAGCAGCGGCAGGAGGGGATCGCACAACGGCAGACGGAGGAGTACCAGGAGAAGATGCAGCGGGAGAAGGAGAAGCGATTGGAGAGCAAGAAGAGGAACTCGGCGTGGAGCGGGAAGACCGAGGCGCGGGAGGACCGGGAAGACCGGCGGGAGAGGAAGAGGAAGCGGCGGGAGGCCGAGCGGTACGGCAAGATGAGCGCCGAAGAGAGGCAGCAGGCGGACGAGCTGGACGAAATGATCAGGCAGGTGAAGCGGAGCAAGCCTGGCGACGAGGACGGCGACAGCGAGTAGCCTGGCTTCTGTGTATTTTTATTGTCATTGTCGTCCGTAAAAGCGAGATACCCATAGACGTGTCGATTGAATCCATATGAAAATGCATTTTATATGTTGGAGGAGTGAATCGGGCAGGTGGGTCGAGGCGGCGGCGGGCCAATCGCAGGCCGGCGGCTGGCCAACAGCGGCGCACGCGTTGGGCTTGGTCACAGACGCATTCCAATCGCTTTTAAGAACGACTCCACGCCGCCTGCCTCACCCGCATCGACATCACGATGCACTCCGCGCCCGCCGTCGCCCGCTTCCCCGTCTCCGTATAGCGCCGTCGTCCGATTCTGGCTAGCTGCTGCTACCGACTCGGGTCAGCGCTGCTGCAGGCCTTCTTTGATCCAGGTCTGGCAAACAAACGCCCTTCTTCGTCCCCGTCGTGGCCAGGCCCTGCCAGAATCAACCACTCGACTGCAGCAACCCGCATTCCAGCCCGTCGCCACGGCCAATTCCTCCCTGCGACTCGTCTCTTCGCCTCGCCTCGGCCCCGGATCCGTCGTGAAGATTATTGCGCGGAAACGCATGCCCTGTGATTGTCGCCTGCCGTTTATCCGACGTTGCTGTTAGGGGCTGTCATCGAACCATCATCATCACCAGAATTGAAGCATCATCACATCGATATCACCATCTTGGTTACGACTGTCCCTTACGTCCACCGATATAATCCCTTTGGCCGGAGTTAAGTGTGATTGGGTGCCGCCTGTTGACTGCAGGGAAGGAGGGAAGAAGGCAAGGGAAGACAGGAAGAAAACAGGAACGGAAGGGAGGGAAGGAAGGAGGGAACGGCTTGTCCCATCGATCGAGATCAATCCCCACTGCAGAAAACAAACTCTCGTCCACGTTCCCCGCCACCGCAAATAATTCCGGCTGTCTGCTGCCTGCTCGCTCGCTCGCTCGTATAGAGTTCGGCCGGCCCGCCAGCGAGGCATTATTCGCGCGCTATCATCCTCGATGGCGACCACCACTGCCGCCCGCCCGCCTGGACCGCTCCATCGCAGCACATCGTCGCTCAGTCATGCCGGTCCGGGAGGCTCCTTCAACGCTGGGATGAGTTCTGCATCGGTCAATTCGACGCCCCAGGCTGTATGTCGTCGCGGCGTTCAATCCTCCCCGATAGATGTTTTTGTTGTAAACGTTCTCGTGCTGATCTGGGGATTGATTGGAATTAATTTAGACGCCTCCGCCGACGGGCTACAATGCTGCTCCTGCTGCCGAAAATGTTCCCTCGCACCCGATGATCTACTCGGTACAGCACCACTTACCCTACAATTATACTCAGATGTTGGAATTTTGAGTTTTTTTGATTTCGAGTAGGGACTGACGGTTGCGTCTTGTTGCGCGCTTGTGTGTGCCTAGGCGGTCTATTCGGGAGTCTCCGTGTACGAAATGACGGTCAACAACGTAGCGGTAATGCGACGCAGAGAAGACGACTGGCTTAACGCGACCCAGATTCTAAAAGTTGCTGGCGTGGAGAAGGGCAAGCGCACAAAGGTTCTGGAGAAGGAGATTTTAACCGGCACACACGAGAAGGTTCAAGGCGGCTACGGGAAATACCAGGGCACTTGGTACGGGCGATTCTCGATTCGAGGTTTTACTACGATCTACGGATTCTAACATTTGCATGGCAGGATCAATTTTGAGCGAGGCCGGGAGTTCTGCCGCCAGTACGGTGTCGAGGAGGTCTTACGCCCGCTGCTCGAATACAACCCCCACCACCGTGACGGCGTCGACGCGACCCCGACAAAGGAACAGGCGATGGCCGCGAAACGCAAGCGCATGTACAACTCGAGTTCACAGCTGCTCAGCGGCTCCCAGGGCAACTATTTCTCCAACATCTCCGAAACCGCATCCACCGCGCTCGCTGCGATCAGTAAAGCCGCCCAATACGACACCAGCACGAGAGCGACGCCCAAGCTGACGCCCCAGAACTCGTTCAATCTGGGTCAAGGCTCTCAGGAATCGACGCAGAATACGGCCTATCCGATAGAGGCGAGCTTTGCGCCTACGATACCCGACCATACATCTGCTTATGGCTCTTTCGGGCCGAACAACTATAACTCCTCTGCGGCAGATCTTGGCGAGCCGCCGCGGAAGAGATTTAGAGTGACGCCGGATCCAGACCAGCAGTTCGGCGCTACCTTCATCGATGTCGAGAATACACCACGGGCGCTGCCGCCTCTGCTGCGGGAAGCCACACCCACGATTGAGAAGGCCACCGAGATCCTGACAAGCTTGTTCATATCACCGCCGCTCCGTGGACCCTCCAGCTACGAAGACCACCCGGATCTACAACAGCTTACGGTCGAAGAGCTCGAACTACCTATAGACAAGATGGGACATACCGCGATGCACTGGGCGGCCGCGTTGGCCAATATCCCGCTGATCAAAACGCTCGTGGGCAAGGGCGCATCTGTGCTGAGAGTCAACTTTGCCGGCGAGACGCCGTTAATACGTGGCTGTTTGGTGACGAATAACCTTGAAAACTCGACTTTTCCCGCCCTCCTCGACCTCCTGCATCCCGGCATATCCGTCGTAGATGACTCTGGACGGTCGGTGCTGCACCATATCGCGCTCATGTCGGGCATCAAGGGACGTAGTCAGGCTAGTAGATACTACCTCGAGAGTCTGCTGGAGTTTGTGGTCAAGTACGGGGCGGCGAATTCGAGCAATCCGAACAGCAAGGGAATAAACTTGGGGAGATTCATGTCGGAGATTGTCAACGCGCAGGACAAGAGCGGGGACACGGCGCTGAACATTGCTGCGAGGATAGGGAACAAGAGCATTGTGTCGCAGTTGCTAGAAGTTGGCGCCGACCCGAGCATTCCCAATCGGGCGGGGCTGTGTCCGCTGGATTTTGGAGTTGGGGGTGATCCGGTGCAGGTCGCACGGCCGAGAGATCAGCCATGGGTCGTCCCGCAGAATGTCCTGCAAAAGAGCGAGGACATCATCAGTTGTAAGTGAAGATGCATGGAAATATCGGTGGTTGGGACGTATATGACTAATGCGAATGACTGGTGTGCAGCGATGACCAAGATGATTAGCGGGCTCGATGGCGACTTCCAAGCCGAGATCAAGGAGAAGCAGACGGAAATCGATGCAACTCACACGCAGCTGCGAGAGGTCACGCTGCGGCTCAGCGAGGACCGGCGAAAGTTGGAGTCACTCCGGCAGCGGATCAATGAGAAGGCGGAGCTAGCGCAGAAAAGCCAGAACCTGAACCGGGCAGCGCAGGAGGAGAAGCGGAAATTCGCAGAAGTGCACAATCGTCTCGCGAACGGACAGCCGGAGAAGGACACATCGTCGGACCCGAACGAGCCGTACAAGCTCAATCCGGAGATGGTCAATGGTGACTTCAAAAACCTCACGGCGACGCAGTCGGGATATCTGAAGACGCTGCCGCCGGCGTCGATTATCAAGGCGCGGACGATCGGGTATGAGAGCAACGAGAAGATGCTGGACGGGCTGGCGCAGACGCTGCGCGGGCGGTCGCTGGAGCTGGAGGCGAATATCAAGAAGGTCGTGGCGATGTGTGCGGGTGTGGAAGAGGGCGTGATCAACGATGTGCTGGAAGGGTTGCTGCAGAGCGTGGAGAGCGATCCGATGGATGTTGATACCGCACGACTGACGTCGTTTTTGCGAAAGGTCCAGGAGACGCGGGCGCCGGTCTAGTTGGCTGAGGTGCTGTCGTTGCTGGTGGAGGTTGCCGTGTAGTCGGCTTGGTCTGGGGTGGGCATATTCGGTGCATCGTCACGGTGAATTGATGGTTTATTGGAACGTTCAGGTCTTCATCGTTTTGCTATTCGTGGTTTCTTGATTTTCATATTTGTCTCTTTGCTATTTTTTTTTTCTACTTTTCTTTTCTCTTTGGACGTGAACAGGATCGATACCAGCTGTTTTGTTCTTTCTTTTATCTGTTCTCTATCTACCATCTTGCCTGACGGAGTTTCAAGTGCGATGGCCGCCTGTTGGGCGTATTTTTTCTCTCTCTGTTTTCGAGATTACGGGGGTGGCTGAGGCGGATATTGTTATATGGCAGTATGCTAACTGGCTGCTGTGTCCTACTGACTGAAATGTACAATACTATTGACACTGAAATGCGATTATGAAGGCTCATTTGTCCGTATACTATAGGTATAGTTAAAGCTATTGTTAATTGTGTAAACACTGCCACCGTTCGTTAAATTGTATCTCAGGATCAGTGGGTGAAGGATATCATGCGAGTGTGGTGAGGCGACTCGATCGGGGCCTGCAAGGCTGCAGATGCGCATGCAATCAGGCTAGGATGCAAACAAACGAGACTAAGGACAAAAATATACTCTCCGACAACCAAGATTCAGGCTAGCGGTAGCGAACGCGACGAGGGACTGCATGACAAATCCCCACCGCAGGCAGGCAGTAGTATCAACAACATCATTCGTCGGGATGGATGGGATTGGATATACTATGTGTATAGACACGGCAGCGGGCGGGCTGCAGCGGGCACCAGCGGCAGAAGAGGACGCCGAAGGCACCAGCGTGTCAGGCGGCCGGCGATCGATAACGCGAGACGTAAGTTGTACGTATACGTGAGCTGGTGCGAGGCTTCGAGAATTCAATTCGTGTCAAAGTCGCCGTTGATACACTACAGAATTGAGGAAACTCTGGCACTATCACGGTGGTCGTAAACTAATTCGTAGGCTGGTGTTTACTTATCTTTACTACTGTAAGATATCGTCGCGTGGGCTGTGAATTAATTGATTACTTGCGAACTGTGACTCGATGTTCCAGAAGCGATAATAGTTGGACTGCACTTGTGGCCGTCCGTATGACACACCCGCGCGATGAGCCAGAGGGGGGTCCCGAGGGAGCCTGCCGGGCAGTCTGACGGGACGCGAGAGGGAAAGCCCACCGTGCAGGCTACGTTTCAGTATGTGCGTGTGAATCCGAATGAACCATCGTCAATGCGGTGCATCGCACCAACGGCCAAGTCGACCAGGGGAGTCAAAGCTAAGCGGATCTGGAAGCGTCATCGAGGGAGAGAAATGTCACAGCGTGTGCGTTATTAGTAACCGCATTGCGTGGAGATGCAGCTTCAGAATATCGCGGTGCAATTTAGACCGTTGGATTCGATTGGATTGGAGTGGATTTGGAAGCGGGATGCTGCAGCCAGGGCGGACGTTCGAAGTCAAAGATAGCCACACGGGGTAGCATCGCGGCCAGAAATCCTACTTGGTAACAACTATACCCACAACGACTGGTAGCTGCCTCCGCGAGGGCCTCAAATCAATCTGCCAAGTCGAGCAGGAGGGGAATCAAGGAAGCAGGTGGTGTTTCTTCTGCTGGGCGTCCGGGGACGTCCAGAAAGGCTAACCAGCGTGCAGAAATGGACGGCGGATGGATCCTGCGCGGCTGCCAGCCAGGCGGTACACTTGGACTCCGGCCTCGCTAAACCCTTTCAAAGCCACGCACGCAGATTGGGACACCAGAAGACGAGGCTGCGGGATCAGAAGCCGGCTGGCCAAGTGTAGGTAGCTAGGCTGCATTGCCCTCCCTTCTTTTCCCCAGTATGGTGTGGAGAATTGTACTTTTGTAGTTGTGTATGAATTGTATTCGTGCTGGATTGACTTTTTAAGTAAGTAAGTGTAAGACAGCGTACTCCTGCGTGGACATTTATATCCAACGGTATCCGCCCCGGGGCCCTTGGAGAAGGCTTGAAATTTTCCAGAGTCTACTATTTATTTTATCGTTTTTCGAACCCTCTATCCTCCTCCCGCATAGTAGTATACATTCTATCTCAAGTGCGCTTTTGGAGTTCTTCTCGTGGAACCAGTTTTATAATTCCCATTGCTTTTGGTTCCTGCAGCGTTGTATCAGATACGTGCGCACATCCGCTCGATATCCTGCAATAGATTTAGGATTCGGTACCCACTCCATACCAGTTATTTACAAACAGCACAGCGGTGCAACCTGCGTAACCGGGATCAGTATATATATCCCAGATATTCCGAGGCCAGCGAGCGACCTTGACCTCGACTTTACCTCCCTTTTCCTTGTCTCGATTTTAAGTTGGGAAGATAACGGGTAGATACATCTTGTTCCACAAGACAAGTGGACAAACTGCATTTTTGGACCGGCATACATATCCTTTCGACACGCTTCGAGTACAGTCACGTTCCAGCGCGTTCCGCAGGAGGAGTCAGTATCGATCGTCCGTTATCAGTGCATCGATCCCCACTTTCGACCGAGGGGCAACTCGACGCATCTGTGCACACGACGTTGCATATATATACCGGACACCAGCCTATAGTACACACGCAAACGTCCCCGTAAAAGACTTTCGTCGACGCGGACCGTAGGTGCGCCTTACCTCGACTTGCTTCCCGCCGGTGGTAGTCCGCAGGATCCAACCATCGAGTCGACTAGCGTGCTGGCCTGGTGGGGTGGCCGCATAGAATATAACTAGGCCCGGGTGCGCGCGCAAGGGTGCCAAGAGAAGGATTCCGAAGAATATAAATACCGCCCAGGCTTGAGGGCGGTAGACGATTTTATATTCGTTCACGATGACAGGATGGGGCAGGAGTTCGGAGAGTCGACGGGGGAAATCATCTAGATCGTGGATTGCTAGAGCTTCCGATTGGGTAAGTATCATATATTCCCGATGCATGCTCGTTTGAGTATTGTACCACTGCAAGGGTTTCATCCATGCGTATTGTGCCTCAGTATGTGCAGAGTATTCAGAGCTAACCTTCGTCGTTTGGCATCATAATAGATCATACCAGGAAAGAAACGAAAACCACCAACGACTAGCACTACTACCTCGTTTCGAGTAATCAGGGTAAGCGGTCCAGGTGGTTCGTACACACCACCTGCGTCAGGGGTACCTGCGGCCGTTGTCGCGCCGGTGGCAGCTACACCTGTCGCGCCAATTATGCCCGTTGCTGCGCCGTCGAAGACTATCCTAGGTGGTTTCTTCAATACTGAGCTCGACAAGATGAAAGTGCTAGAAGGTACAAAAACATACCCTGCTTCCACGATTCCGCCGAACGAGTATTGTCGTGCTAACATATGTAACCCTTCTAGATAGCACAAAGGACGTCCCGCGATATCTATTCCGCGCATGCTCACCAAGCTCAGGAGGCGGCCTTAAAGGCCTCAACACCATCAACGGCGTCTTCCCACACGCCTTTGTTGACGGTAACGGCCGCAAGATCGAAGGCGGTGGACACAGATCCATCCACGACATCGGCCACGCGACCACCCGGCGGATGGCCATGGGGCACCTTTCGGGCCAACGACCCGCGCGCAACGACGGCGCCTACTCACAGTTCTCATCGTGGGCCGCCTCCCTCGCGTTGGTGCTCCAGTACGGCTACGGCCGCGTCAGCTGCGGCGGACTAATCTGCGTCCTCGACCGCTTCAATCTCCCCAAGAACACAAAGGTTTACCACTGTCCCGCGATGATGAAGGCTGGCCTCTGCGACTCGCCGTACGACCACGAGTACCTCGTCCATGGACCCGTCGAAGGCGCCGGATTCAAAGCCGTCCCTGTGCAGCGGTTGGTCGAACTCGGCGTGTATGTTGAAATACCCTGCGTGATGCCGCAGTCCGTCCGCTACTGGTGGGGACCGATCCAGCAGCGGGAATGGGAGAGCATCTTCACCGCCAAGGAGTTCTCGGAGAAGCAGGTGAAGAAGCTGCGGAAGGCCGCCGAGGAATTCGGCAAGGACTTCACGATGCCGGTGTTGGCGGCGATGCTGACGCTCGAGCGGCGCCGTATCGACAAGGACGGCAAGTTCCACGAGAAGGACGTCAAGATCTTTGCGGACGTCGTGTCGGATCTGTATGTGCCGGAGGAGTACGGGACGGACAACTCGATCGTGCAGCCGGACGGGATCTATGTCGTGGGTTACCCGATGGTCGCGCAACTCGCCGCGCTGTTCAAGGGCCTTGTGGAGTATAGCTATGGGCGCGGGGCTCGCGCACGACGGAAGATCCAGGTTGAGGATCTGTCGGCCGAGCTAGGGGCGCTGGGGTTACCTGCGGACAGCGCGATAGCGGCTGCGAAGCCGGGGCAGATGAGCACACATATCGCTATCGGGGTCAGTGACGTCGTTTATTGAGTTTGGATTATATTGAATAGCATCATCTGAGATTGCAGACTGCTGGATACATATGTTCGGATCGATTGATTTTGTTAACGGAGTTTTCTTGTTTGAGTCTGTTTAGCGGCTGTTTACCACTTGGAGCCTGGGACGCTGGACAGCGGTCTTTTCCCTTTGTTGATTGTGTTAGCATATGCGTTTGCATGTTGTCTCTTCCCGAATGCTGGAATACCCTTGCCTGCATTCTTTAGCTAGATATTAGGATAGTACAAGATAAAATGAAATAATGCCCTCCGGGGCGCAATAGAGTTGTTGTTGTTGTCCGTGTGGTATTCTTGCTATCCCCGAGTCGGAGATACGCCGGCCGCCCAATCGGGACGGACGGGCCGAAAGCGGAAACGCGGCGTCCGCTCTTTTCGCTGCGCCGACACCCGCCGACGAAACAGAAATAATTTTCAGCTGCTCGTCCGACGGAAACGATACATCACGATAGCAGCTTCTTCAACCCCACGCCAATTGTCCTGCCCGCGCCTCGCCCGACCTCCTTTCGCCGGACGGAGACAAAGTCAGCTCCTCGTCGACAGATATAGCCGCCCCTTTCAGCATTCCAGCCGCCCAACTCGCAGCAGATTACCGTACACAAAAGCGGGCCGGGCTATTCTTTTTGATATTCTCGACGTCATTACGGATCATCTTGGTATAACGAACGTATAGGACGCGAACACGCAGCATGAGGCACCCGCGAACGATATAACACTCGTCCTGCTTCTCGACACCCACCGATACACCCGGCTATCTGCTGCCCATGGTCGGCGGCGGCCAGGATGGCACCACCCGGGCGCCCATCTACCAAGTGCGTCTCCGCCAGCCCCACCATCGACCCCGCTCCGTCACTCTTTCTCCTACCACTACCACGACCTTACACGAGCTACCATGGGAAGCGCCGAAGCTAATGGATGATGGAAATAGTGCATGCTCGCTGGCGGTATGGGCGGGTCCACGGGCGACATGCTGATGCACTCGCTCGACACGGTCAAGACGCGGCAACAGGGCGCCCCGAATGCGATAAAGTATGAGACGCTGGCACGCGCATACACTACGATATTCCGCGAGGAGGGCTTCCGGCGGGGCCTGTATGGCGGCGTCACGCCGGCGTTCCTGGGCAGTCTACCGGGCACGATGATATTCTTCGCGACGTACGAGTGGAGTAAGCGCGAGATGCTGCAGTGGCGGTGGTGTCCTGAGAGCGTTGCCTATCTGTCGGCTGGTACGTGCGATCCGAACCTGCCATTCGTCCAATCGACTTGCGCCTGTCTGTGTTCTCCATTGGTGGAGGGAGGAGTGATTGAACGAACGGGTGGTTGATGGCGTGCGTGCGTGTTTGTGTGAATTCTAGGCTTTCTGGGAGACCTGTTTGCGTCTGTTGTCTATGTGCCTTCAGAGGTCGGTGAGCGTGTGTGCTGGTTCTTTTTCATTTGGCGGTATATATGGCGTGGGCAGGTGCTGACAGACGTCATGAACGCAGGTGCTGAAAACCCGGCTGCAGCTGCAGGGACGGTACAATAATCCGTTCTTCCAGAGCGGATATAACTACCGGAATACATTCGATGCTGCCAGAACGGTTGGTTCACCGGATCGCGGGGCGTGCGGAGGTGATGAAACGGGGCTGACTGTTTTCGCTCAAAGATAGTAAGGACGGAAGGGTGGAACGCCATGTTTTACGGCTACAAGGCAACGCTGATGCGGGATCTGCCCTTCTCCGCACTGCAGTTCGCGTTCTGGGGTGGGTGCATCGCATTCTATACGACAAGTGCGACTGGCAGCTGACGGGTGTGTGGTTTTTGTGTAGAGCAATTCCAAAAGTGGGCGAAAGCGTCCTGCAGTGGCGGCGACATCGGGCTGGGAATGGAGATATTGACCGGCGGAGCAGCCGGCGGGCTGGCAGGCACGATCACTACACCGCTCGACGTCGTCAAGACACGGATACAGACACAAGTGCGGACGGACGAGCTAGCGGAGCCGGTGCCGTCGGCGGACACAAAACCGCGGGTGCAGACGCACACGATCAACATTCCGCGACAGCAGGTGCAGATGCAGGCGCAGGGGAGCAAGCACATGCACACGCAGTCGCAGCAGTCGAGGATACCGCCCGCGCCGTCGTTAGCAGCGCATTTGCGGGGTATATCGACGGGGTCGCCGTCGACGACGCCGCCAGTCAAGAACGGCGCGATGCTGCTGGAGACGGACAGCATATTAACTGGACTCAGGCTGATATTTAGGCATGAGGGGGTGGTGGGGCTGTTTCGCGGGGTGCTCCCGCGAGGCGTATGGACGAGCATTCAGTCGGGTGAGTGAATTACATACACCTCCACGTATATCACATCGATACATGCCAGAGGTTGGCTGACTTTTTGGTTTTGATTCGGGCAGGTACGATGCTTGTGATGTACCAGACGCTGCTGAAGACGTTCAACCCGGGGATGACGGTAGAGCTAGACGCGTGAGATGCTGTAGGATATTACCATAGCTAGAGCTAGATTAGATTCCGTCCATCGCCGCCCGACGACGAGGACGCTGTACATACATAGAGAGAGGGGTTTACTGGATGATTGAGTTTGCGGCTGTAAATAGACTTACTTGGAGCATATCGGATTCTGCCAGCCTGTCGCGAGGCTGCGGGGCGCCTTTTTGTTTGGCGGAGAGCCCCGCGTCGGCCCTTGGATCCATGGACAGAGCATCCTTCACCTTTTTTCTTCCCTTCTCTTGCTTTCTCTCACGGCTGCGTCAACCCAGCTTCGCACATCTCCCATCTCCATCGGCTAGATAAATCTCATCCTTCCTCGTTCGCGATACCTGCTGCTCCATTTGTGAGAACCACCGTAGCTTTAGTTGGGGGCGCCGTGTCATCTTAATCCAACAGCCACAACTCACTCACTGCGCTGGCTGGCCTCCGCTCGTTCTCCCACCGGATCACGTACACCACTGCGCTCACGATCGCGTCAGCAAAGATGGCGCTACACTCGTGGGGCAAGCCGCCAATCGGCATCGACGAGCTCGAGCTCTCCAGCGTCACGAATCTATACGCGAACGGTAACCTCGATGCCTCGATAGCAACACCGTCGAAGTTACAGCCGTCCGCGAAGATCAACGACATGGTCATCCTCGTCCAGAGGGACCTCACCCGTCTGGTGGGTCCACCACCTCTACGTCTCCGCAACCCTCCCCACCACACCCAACTAAAACCTACTGATCGCAGTACTTGTATGTACGCTAACATCGTATAAAAATGAATGACAGACCTGCGATGCCATCGTCAACGCGGCGAATAAGTCCCTCCTCGGCGGCGGCGGCATCGACGGCGCAATCCACAACGTCGCAGGCCACGACCTCTACAAGGAATGCCTCCACCTCAACGGCTGCAAGACCGGCGAAGCCAAGATCACAAAGGGCTACAAGCTACCCGCCACCCACGTCATCCACACCGTCGGACCAGTCTACTGGACCTACAAGGACAACGGCGAGGATCCGGCTGTCTGGCTTAAGAGCTGCTACGTCGCCTCCCTCGACGTCGCTCGCAAGAACGGCTGCAAGACAGTTGCCTTTCCCTGCATCAGCACGGGGATATACGGCTACCCGAACAGAGAGGCGGCAATTGTCGCTTGCAAGGCCGTTCGCGAGTATCTAGACGCGCAGGAGGCGGAGGATGCCGAGACAGAGAAGAAGGACAACAAGGAGGAAGTGGTGGAGAACAAAATCGGCGATGTAAAAGGTGAAGAGGAGGAAGGCGGCGTCAAGCTCACGCTGGAGGATAAGGAGAATGTCGAGAAAGAAAAGTCCTCCACCGTTGATGCACCCGCTGGCCCCTCTGCACCCGCAGCCGACACCTCGACCGCCGGCGATACCGAAAAGACGGACGACAAGAAGGAAGAAGGGGTGGAAGAGAAGCCGTTCCTGACCAAGATTGAGAAAGTCATCTTCTGCACCTTCCTCGACAAGGATCTGGCGGCCTACGATAACATCGTTCCGTGAGTAAACTTTCCTAAATCCTAGAGACCACAAAGATGAGAGAGTAATATATTGACATGGCATAACCAGCGCCTTCTTCCCACCTGTCGAGGGCATGGAAGGCAGCCTCAAGAAGCTTTCCGCCGAGGCCGCCGAGACCAAAGCCGAAGAGGGCGCTGCAGAGAAGCCCGAAGACAAACCCGAGGTGAAATTCGAGACCGAGGAGAAGGTCGAAACCAAGGCCGAGGGTACTAATTGAGGTGATACTGCCCAATACACATGCATAATCGAATATTGTTCTTCCGCAGCACCCAACCCGTACAAACAAACTAACGCATTTTTTTGGCGCCGCCTCATCAATTCCTAAATCGCTTGATTACTTACATACGTACGTGACGACTACCTTCAATGAAACTATTGACGCGCGAATAAACAATGTATTGATAGTGGACAGCACGTTGTACCTTTTTTTTTTTTTTAATCGATCGATACGCTTCGTATATTTCCCTTTGACCGGGCTTGCCTCTTTCCCTCCTTCCTCCTGCAGCCCATTGCATTGTTCCCTCTTGCCTATCGTGCAGACATCAAAGTCTCGCTAGCTAGCTGATCGTTGCCGGTTAATTTCTTTTCTCTCGGTAGCTGGCGTCATGTGTCACGCGGGTAGCTAACGGTCCCTGTTACCTCCCCGGCCTGCATACATGCATTCGATATGTCGTAATGTTACTTAGTCTCTGGCTGCGTCTGTCTGTTCGTCCGTTGAGATGCATGCGCGATGTCCCCGCTTGTATGTAATACAGATGCACAGTAAATGGCGTTATTATCACGGACCGCGGCGTACATTGAATGCAAATGCACGCGACTCTTTATAATTTGGTGACTTCCTATCCGGGTATTTTTCTGATTGAGGTACAAAGTCTCAGAATGGTCTAATCAGCTTAGATCTCTTGCACACTCATTATACTAGTGCTAGTATGTTGTTCTCCAGAGGTTGATTGGTTGAATGATCGCCAACACTTTTGGTGTGGTATTTGCGGCAATTTGACTTTGGACAATCGGGCGCAAAATTGAGCGCTTTGATTGAGGATCATAAATAAGCTCCATCATAGTCTCGTGAACTACAATCTCGGAGGTTCACCTTCATCCCATCAACTCATTTCGTATACGGAAACAAACACCCTCAACTCCATTACCACACCTCCTACCGCCTGCTAAGGCTTGCAACATTAACGACATAGCATACCACCATGACGAAGGTAAACCCTTCTCCTTCCCCGAGTTCGGCCTAAGGGGATGATCTAATTCCGGTATACGCGCTAGAACGAGAACAAGCCGGCGCCGCCGAAGTTTATTCATCCATTAGTTCGACACCCATTGAACCCGAAAGATTCATTGCCGGAACTCCGGCAATTCTTGGAAGCTGCTCCAGAAATTCAGAAAAACAATGTCAGGGCGCTGATCGCTGATGTGGAGGGCGGGGTGCCGGTGGCCCCCTTCTACCAGAACGGGCGCCGTGTCGAGTCCCGGAGTAACCTGGACTGGACGACGGCGTTTTGGGGATCGGTATGTATTGATACATCCGAGGGATATTCGAATTGATTTGCAAGAAGCCCGTTGCGCTGACATACTGGACTTTCTAGGGGGCATTCGCTCTGTAAATTCATCCGTATACCAACCGACGTAGCCAGGAAGCATGATGCAAATGGTAAGAACTCCAAGTGGTTTCATCCTGCTTTTATGCGTTTGTCTTACTTACTTTAAATTTGTTTCTGGAAGATGACTGTGGAATGCATGTCGCCTGGGCCTTTTGTTAAGGACTTCAAGTAGTTTAAATTTGTCTTTGGAAGATACTAGTATCTGTGGAGTGCCGTTTGGACCCTTCGTATGGCGTTACAATCGCCACTTATGCTCTCACTTTCCGGCTCCGGTATACGGAGCGCTCGCTCACTTGTATATAGAAGATTCAGTACAGAATTATTATTCGATTCATGTGATGGTGAATAAATTCCTAGGTACACTATATCTTGCGACTACACATCTAAGGTGCCGAGTGCCCAGCTATTATGCGATCCGGTGATTCAAAAAATTCTCAATCAAGACTACCCTGTATCATATCATACCAATGCAATCCCACTTTGAACGCCGTACCAAAACAACGTCAGGGAAAAGAAAAGAAAGGAGAAGAAAGGAGAAGAAATATGAATCCAAGAAGCGACAACAAAATTACTACAGCGAGGAAAGGCGCAAAAAAAAAAGCATACAAAAGCCGCCCCAAAGACAGACCAACAGACAGAGAATAATGTAATGCTCCCGTTTCAGCGTAACGTCAAACAAGGACCTAAATGACCAAAATACGCGGCTGACCGACCGGTCAAAAATCGCCGCCTCGTTCATCAAGTAGTCACTTCCAGCAAGCGAGTTGTTTCACTCTTCTTTTTTTTCTTTGTTCGTTATACGCGGGTCCCGTTTATCTTTCAACGCCGCGATAAAATCGCCTCCCAGAACGTCAGCAGCCCGCCGATCGCTGCGCCGATTAGCGGGGTCTCGTCGCCGATAATGCCAGCGACGAGAGCCGCGGTGTCCGGCGTGAACAAATTCGGCAGCTCGGGGTGGATGATCTGTTTCGTGTAGACGAGATATGCGATAAGCGCCTTCGAGATGCTGAACGAGAGCGGGTCGTAGGTGCCGCGTTTGCGGATGTTGATAAAATAGCTGGTGAACATGGGGAATGTGACGCCGAGCGTGAACCAGTAGACGATCGGTGCCCAGAAGTCTTGCCAGGAAAGCAGGATGAAGAGATCGGGGATTCGGACGGTGGTCGGGCCGGTGTTGGCGTCTACGTACGGGAGCTTGGCAGCGGGAATCGGAATCTGCGACAGTTAGCATCGATTTCACAGTTCGTAGGTTTTAAAAAATGACATGGAACGTACGGAAACAGCCTGCCAGGGGATCAGGGCGTGGCAGAGCCAGGCCAGTTCGTAGGTTGCAATGATCGCCTGGATCGTATTTGGACTCGAGAGGGTCTCGCGGGTGTAGTCGACATGCTCCCAGAAGCCGGTGGTCTGCGCCGCGGCGGTGAACCACGAGTTGACGGCTTCGCCAATGTGCGCGAGGCTGAAGTTCTTGACGGGGATCGAGCGGGCGAGCTGGCCGGGCGAAAGAGGGTGGGCGGGCTCCGGTTCGATTGCTGGGGCGTCGCTGACGGTAACTGGCACGACGACATGCTCCGTCACGCGAAGCGACGTCGACTTGCGAGCGCTCCTGGTGCCGGTGGAGGCACGCGACTTCTTTGGCGGTGTGATGATGGTCTCGGTTGGCGGCTCGGATGATTGGTCGCCGGTCTCTTCGTCTCTGCGGCAGGTTAGTGACAGCGACAGGTAGACGAGCGCAAGCGAGCGCCGCGGATCCTTCTACGGACGAATGCAGATATAGACATACTCTGGAGCCTTGGAGTAGCGCACGCGGCGGCGGACGGACTTGGGCGTGGGAACGACGGCGACAGCGTTGGGGGAGTCGGGGAGGGTCTCAAAGTAGTCCTGGAAGAGCGGGTCGTGGGCGAGCGAGGCGCGCTGGGAGGCGGCGGCCTGCTCGATCTGGTCGATGAGGTCCTGCTTCTTGAGCTGGGGGTTTATGCCGAGCGGACGGGCGTAGTCCGCCAGCTGGGACTTGTTGAGCTTGCCAAAGTAGTTTGACATTGCGGCGGTGCGACGGAACGTAACGTAATGTACAGGCAAGATCTCGGGCTGGCCAGGGGAGATGATGATGGCGATGTGGTGAGGAAGGAAGACGGAGAAAGAGGCAGAGCTATCGATTGTTGTCGTGGAGAAAACTGCGCCGGGCGGACACGTTGCGCTGCTCGCAAACCAAAACAAACAAAGCGCAAACAATCGCAGAGAACAAAAAAAGCCGCCGGCGAGGCGCGCCCTTTTATACTTTTCGCAACCTCGTCACTTGCATGCCCAGAAAGCAGGGCTGGGCCCCTGTCCAGCTACGTAAATGTACATGTCCAGGGCCATTACTCGCATCATCCGCTCTTGCCCACGTCCTCCTTCAGCGTCACGATCCGGTTCAGCACGATGCGCTCCCCCGCGCTGTCGCTGTCCATCGCGAAATAGCCCACCCGCAGGCCCTGGAACCGCACCGACTCCGGTCGCTCCTCCTTCGCCGCCGCCGCCGACCCCTCGCCCTCCCTCGCCGGCCACGGCGCCCGTCGCCGCACCTCGTGGAACCCGGTATCGATGATCGCCCCGCCGTAGATCTCCTCGCTGTTCGGGTTGATGTCCGCGAGGAACCCGGCGGGGTTGCTCTCCGGATTCTCACTCGTGAACAGCTGGTTGAACAGCCGCGCCTCCACCGCCACCGGTGACCCTTTCTCCGGCGCATGCGCGATCCACTGCAAGTACGTCTTGGGCTTCTTGAACGTCACGTCGTTCTCGTACCGCGCGTGGATCTCCGTCACCTTGCCCGTCGTCTCGTCCTTCTTGAATCCCGTCACCCGCACCGTATGCGGCACCCTCAACAGTCCGACGCTCTTCCCCGGCGCCATCCTAAAGTAATCCTTCGAGTCCACTTCCCGGAAATCGCTCCGGTCAATGTAAAACTTGTTTGTGAACGGCACCTTGTGCTCTCCCATCGCTGCGTCGTTCGGCTTGAACGGCACCGAGATCTCCTCGTAGTGGTCCTCCGGCAGATTCTCCAGCACGACGAGCACGGGGTCCAAGATGAGCGACAGCCGCGGCACCGTCTGCTCCAGGTAGCGCCGCACCGACTGCTCAAATCTCGCCGTCATGATGTGCGTCGTCGCCGTCGTCACACCGAGCTCGTTGATAAACGACAGGACCGCGCCAGGTGGCACCCCGCGCCGCCGAACCGCAACAAGCGTGTACAGCCGCGGATCGTCCCACCCGCGCACGTGGCCCTCATTCACCAGCTTTGCGATCTTCCGCTTCGACATGATCGTCCCTGTCAGGTTCAGCCGCCCGTACTCGCTCTGGCGCGGCTTGTATAACTCGAGCGCATCGCATAGCCAGTCGTACGACTCGCGCGCCGTGATGAACTCCGTCGTGCACAGCGAGTGTCTAAACCTCGACCGTCAGCGGTGTTTTATATGTATCGCGATGAAGTAGTGTTGACTTACGTAATGTTCTCAAAGCTGTCGCAGAGGCAGTGTGTGAAATCGTACGTTGGGTAGATTTTCCACTCCGCTCCGGTGCGGTGGTGCTCGGCGTCCAGCACGCGGTACGCTGTCAGATCCCACATCTGCGGGTTGCCGCTCGTCATGTCCTGCTTCATCCGCAACAGCGCCTCTTTCGGCTTGTACTTGCCGTCTCGCATGTTCCTAAACTCCGCCAGCGACTCCTCGATCGGCCGATCTCTGTGCGCGCAGCCATAACGCGGCCCCGCCTCTCCTTCCTTCCCGCCCCTCTGCTTCTGGATATCCTCCGCTATTTCGGAAAAACCACAAAATCATCACATTAGCCGTCTGCCCATGTTTTTCGCGATATACGACCCTCTCACCTGTGCAGTGGCAGACGTATCCCTTGTCTCGTTTGATCAAGTCCTCCGCCAAATCGTACAGACGCTGGAAATGGTCGCTGGAGTGTGTAATCTTGTACGGCTTGAAGCCCAGCCATTCGATGATCTCTCTGATCGATGTAAAGTACTTTTCTTCCTCTGCCTCCGGGTTCGTGTCGTCGTACCGAAGGTAACACTCGCCACCGTGGAACCGTGCGTATCCAAAGTTGACAGCGATGGCCTTGCTGTGCCCGATGTGCAGGTACCCGTTCGGCTCTGGTGGGAACCGCGTGAACACCTTCCCGCCGGTAGCCTTCAGGTGCGCGTCTCGCAGCTCCGGCTTGATCTGGGGGTTGCCACCGGGTTTGTGCAGTGATCCTAGGAAGCCTTCTTCGAACATGCTTGTCGAGTTGAGTGGGTCCGGCTCCGCTGCCGCCGCCGCCGCCTTTGATGACGACGGTGCGTCAACTGCCGGCTTCTTACTCTCCTTTGCTTCCTTCCCCTAGTCGCAACCACAGACACCGTCAGCACTGCCATGATGTCAATATACGTAGAGCATCGTTGATACCTTCTTGACGATGTCCCTTTCATCCTTCGGTCCAAGCAAGCTCAGGAACTCCGCATCGACAGCAGTCTTGACATCCAGCGCATTCGCCCACTTCAGGTCCGTCCCAGCTTTTATATTGGCAATCGTCCCACCGAGCACCTTATACCGCTGCTCCTCAATCTCCTCCTTCCGCTCGGCAATATACGCCTTCACAAGCTCCACCACCTCCTCCTTCGTAAACGACACGCCAACACCGCACGCCTTGTCGAAATCCGCATCGTTGAAGCCCGTGCCGGCGTCCTTGGCGTACTTTACCGCAGCATCGACCTGAGTCGTCGTCTTGAGGCGGCCGTCGCGGATGGCGCGCGCAATGTACGGTCTGCAGGGGAGTGTGGCGTCTTTGCTCGACGCAGCAGCGAGGGCGTTGAAGAGGGGCGCCTGGGCGGCGACGGGCTCGTCGGTGGCCGGATTGGCTTCGTCGAGGATGGAGAGGAGGGTTGCGCACTGCTTTTTGTTCTTGAGGACGTCTTTTATCGTCTTGTCCGCGAAGCCGACGGCCGCCAGGCGGGCGGTGATGGCGTCGGTGTCGTCTGCCATCGTGGTGGGGTGTTCCGCCGTCACGTCACGTGGGGTTATGATTATCGATTGGTAAGTTTCTCGGTCGTAGTGGTATCTGTTTTGAAGTGTTCTATCGGGGTATGTAGCGTGAAGTAACAATTCCTGTACGATCGAGCAGGAGATGGATCGATATCGGTGATGGTGGTTGAGGGAGGTGGTTGAGGGAGGGTGAAGGTGGTGGTAGTCAGCGGTAGTGGGGCAGATATAGGAGCGACAAATCCCACCGTAGATAGGCGGTCAACACACCGTGACTCACGGCCCGCGATATCTGACGCATGACTAAATTTATCTTCTGCGGCTTCAGTAAAACGGTTCGCGTCTTGCATTGGATCGGTTCCACATGTTGACCGGTCATTTCAATCATCACCGTAGAACATACGGGGAAAAACAAGAGAGTAAGAAGAGAGAGCCGCATGGTACGTATACTCGTCCCAGGCAATTAAAAAAAATCAGTACACCCAGCAAAGAGACAGAGCAGATATAATGCGCATGACGAAAAGTAGCATTAAAAAGCGCAATCGAACAGAGAAGAATACGAGCGCAATGGGGAAAAGTGAAAGCAGGTAAGCAAAGAATACATAATCAACGAACGAAAAAATATCAATCAAAAGTCCCTAGAGGGCGAACGGGTGTCTTTTCGCGAATCGTGTTCTTCCACCGTCGAGACTTTGCACTGCAAAGCCCATAACATCGATTGTAGCCATTTCCCATCCCATCCATCCAGTCTAATGCAACAAAAGGAGACATTTCCAAAGTTTCGTAACAGAGAGATTTCCTCTGGTATTCGTAAAGGACAGGCCAGAGCTTGTCAGCAGCGGCACCAGTCTTACTTTAGCATAATCATCGTTGGTCCAGCGCGGTCTCACGAGCGCCCAAAGCTGGCGCTCCACGTCCATCTGGCGCCGCCGGTACCACCGGATCCAGAAGCTGTGTGCATATTTTGTCCTGTACCACCAGGGGCTCCACCAGGCCCGGAGCTGCCACCGCTCCCTCCGAACTGTGGCTGCTGCGGACCGCCTCCAGGAGGTCCTCCAGGATTCGATCTCTGTTGCCGCTCGCTTTCAGGTGTTATAGGCGTACGACAGATTGGGCATGCCTTTGATGGAAATTAGCATCCAAACCCCTCAGGAGCTGGGAATGGAGAGAGAAATTAACTTACGTCATGTGTCTCTAGCCACTTGACCACGCATTCTTCATGGTAAATGTGCCTACACGGCAGCTTGACGACCTCTTCCTCAAACTTGAGGTCATCCTGGCAAACCACGCACTCAGTGCCGTCATCAACCTCTGCCTGCGTCACCTTGACCTTCTGCAGATTCCTGATGGACTCCTGAGATGCCGGTGGCGGCGCATTTCCCTGATGTTGCTCCATAAGCTGCGATAATATTCTGTCCATGTCTTGTTGAGACCAGGCGTAATCACCACTCATGCCATGGCCTAATCCAAACGCGCGGAGGAAGGGCGACATGCCCTCCTGCTCGTTGGGATGCGCCTGCGAGCCGATTATATTCACAAGAATGCTAAAGTTCAACCAGTCAGCTGAGTTCGCGTTACATCTGAATAGGTGACCGGCGAGATACTGACTCTGCCAAGTCCATCGTCGCTTGCTCTCCTTGCATTCTGGGGTGCGGCATCGGCGAGGAGGTCCTTATTGTCCTGACTTCGCCGTTTGGCCCCGTCCATGACCGTGTCGATGAGTAGTATGACATGCCACCAGAGCCTCTTGGCATCTGCATAAAGAACGGGCTGTCCTGGAATGATCCTCTCGATCGTTCACCTTGACTCGAGCCCTGACCGGGATTGTTCTGCCCCGCGCCATGACGCCCCGCGCCAGGAAACCCCGCTTCTTCGAACGTAGACGGATGGGGTGGCGGACTTCGCGGGTGTTCCTCTCCTCTGTTACCACCGATGATATTCTGTATTATCGATGTGAACATCTCCGCGATTGGGCCGCCTCCGTTTCCGAAATTCGACGTAGGAGCGGGCGGACGTCTCGATTGATCGGGCATCGGCGTTGATCCATGCGACCGTCCAGGCGGGGGTGGCGCGGAATCGTGGGCCGAGTTGGGGAAAGTCGCGCCGCCGAATGTCGTCGACCTAGCGCCTGGGTTCAATCCTCCCACGACATGACCGCTGCCACCGCCAAAGGGATCCGGACTGGGACTATTGAATTCCTGATTGAGTGTGCGAAAGCTGATAGAGGGGCCTGTGCCGCCCATGCGCAACGTGAACCCGGAGCCTTGAGGGCCATGGTGGTGCTCGTGTTGGTGATGAGGGTGGTCGAATTCAGGGTGATAGTGTTCATCATCAGAGTCGTAGTCTTCGTAGCCGTCGAATACTTCCTCCCGAGGGTCGGATCTGTCGTTTTCGAGCTAGCGGGTTGGCGAAAAATGTTAGCCTTGCCGGGTTCCCAGCTCGGAGTTCGTATAATCAGCTGGCATGGAGTGGGGGGTTTTGGAAAGCGAAGCGTACTATCTCGATAAACTCGGACTGGCAGGCGGGACATTGCAGCCCGTGCTGGTCCCGGTACCATTCGTTCTGGCACTGGTGGCAGTAGACTAGCTCTCTATTCTGGGAGGAAGGCTGCCGTGGCGGCATCGCGGTTCTCGAGCCGCTCATCCTGGTATCGGCGAAAGTTCGGATAGGAAGGTCTGCTGCTGATTGTCCGGCGGCGGCGGTGGAGAAGGGGTCCTAGATAACGAGACAGGTAGTCGGCCTGCGCTGGACTGAGCGGTAGAAGGTCTCGGAGGTAGTGCGAAGGCGATGCGAGGCTGATGGACGCCGTTGGCGATGGGGGGAGAGAAGGCTGGCTTGGTTGTCGTGGTGTTGCGGCGAAGTTTGGCGGCGGATGCGAAAGGCTGCGAGCTGCTTAGTCACACTCGATGAAGCCGAGTGGCAATGAGAGACTACTGCTACGTAGCGAAGATGTGTTTATTATTCTTCCTTCGCGGGCTGGTGGATGGATATCTGTCCCTTCGATCGCTCGCTCGAGTCCGCCGGCTGCTTCCTTCGAGTTCTGGTGCTTGTCGGCGGGTGATGATGCAACTGGCCGAGCTGGGCGTTCGGCGGCACGTACGGCGGCCAACTGGATTTGGCCGGTCTGGGCAGCCTGCAGGTGATATCACGAAGATCGGTCGTCACCCGCCACAGAATCCCTGCGCCCGCCACAAAAGCACAGCAGCCGTCCCGATATCGCCGATGATGGTGCAGGGTACGTACTCGTGCTTGTGCTTGTGCGTCCGTGCTTTACTCTGTCAGTCCTGGTATGTAGATGCCGGTTGCAGCGATGGTGTTTCCTAGCTCTTCCAAACAAGCATGAATATAAAAATATCACGCCAGCCAAGGTCCAAGCACGCCGATAGCAGCTCTCTTCTACTAAAAGGACGAAGAGATCAGAGCCGTAGTTGGTACGAGAAAGCTGCAGACCTGCTGTCGTCGCTCTGTGTCAAGCGCCAAACAGTATAAATGCCAAACTGGACCCTTCGACAGCCGCCTGGAGTCATCCTCAAATAGCACCCAGCTCATGCATGTGCCTCCCAAACACTATCTCTGCATCGCCATGCACAGAATCTTCCAGAACGCGGAACTTCAATGCAGCGGTGAATCCTCGCACACGGGCGCCCTGCGAGACATGCCGGTGGCGCAAAGCGACAGTCCACGTCAACCGCCTCGTGGTACAAGATTCGATCGAACGGCGGAGAAGCATCCTCCCGCCAAGGATGACATCCGATTGCTCACAATGCTTTCCTGGGTTTGCTTTACGTTTATCGAATGAACCCTGCCTGCCAAACTGACGCTAGTGTATTATGATGATGCTGCCATATGCTAGCGACTAATCAGTCTACCCGTACCTGTACGAAAGTTCTACGCTGATGATGCAGTACATGCACAGCGAGAGCGGAGAAGGTACCATGGGGAAAATATGCACACCGAAGGAAACCAAAAGAAGAACACAAGGCAGCCTGGCTATGTCTGACACAAAAATGATAGAAAGATAACGAAGCTTAAGAAAAACGCCTGCATTAAAAACGATGGAACCACTGGTAGTATACGATGCAAAGATGACCCAAACTGGAAGAGCATCAGAAACAAAAAAAGACAGCGAGTTGCAATGCACCAGAGTATGACGCTATACCCCTCGGGAACAGCCGACTAGTCCTCCCAAGCGTCCCAGAAGCCAGCCCTCTGTGTATTAACCCCGATCCAAGACATGCATTCCGGTCGACAGGAGTGTTCGGTCCATCAGAGGCTATATGTTTCCGCATTTTCGTTAACCTTAACTGTTTCCGTGGTCTCTATACGAGCCTCGAAATTAGGATTGCTCCTGAGATGAGGGAGGAAGGTGATAAGGACGAAGCGACAGGTAACAGTATTATTACCTCCTCTTCGTTATGCCCTTGTACAGAAAGCTTCCCATCACTCCTGCCGCGATGACCACGCCGCTCAGTATTGCGACGCCGAGCATGCCCTCTGATCGCCGTGGAAGAAAAGATATCAGTCAGCGCGATGAGCTCTCGAAATATAAAAATAGGCGATATACGAGCATGCATACCCTTTGCGACACGATCTTCAATCAGACCTTTCAGGCTCATCGCCTGCAGATTTGCGTTCTCTCTCTCCAGCAACAGGTCGTTGTACCGTCGCGCCTCGGCGTAGTTTCCCAGTTTGTAGTTCCCAAGCGCTAGGTAGTAGAGGCATTCACGGCGACGTTCGGGTGAGTCGCGGAATATTTCTATCACAAGACACATTCTCTTGTTAGACAAGCTTGGACTCTCATGTCGCCCAACCGGCCCTCTCCGCAGCATATAATCGAACCCGATCTTCTAGATAGAGTGGGGCGGCGGGCCGGGTGGATTTCGGGCATTCCGTCTTGCGGTTCAGGATCGGGTGTATATACCGGTGAGCAGCTTGATGCCGTACCGTTGTTCGGCAGCTTTATCGGACTTGATGAGGCCCCATGCGTAGTTGAATTTGGTCTGGACGCCGACATATTGGCCTTCCCGCTCGTACTGTCGGCGGAGGACCTCGAGCTCGGGTTCTTTCAGCGGGCTGTATGCGATAACGGCGGTTTAGCAAGATATCGCGGGAAGAGAGAGCTGTTTCTCAGGGAGAGAGTTCGGGCTACCTTTCCGCATCGGCGGCATCTGCTCGACATCGTCAGTATCGTTATCAACAACCGAGGAGAGATGGAGGGCGGGCTAGTTGTATAAAACTCACATGGGAGATTATCGGCAGACATAGCGGCGGCGGCGTGAGGGACCGTAAGAAGCGAATAACCGGACGCTCTGCAGCAGAGCAGAGGGAGACAGAGGGATGTGTGATGAGGTGGGGAGAGTGCGAACGGTTGTCGTCCTGTGGTTGAGCAATGGGATTGCGTATCGGCCCAACGAAAGATTTGACGCTGGCCACCACCACCACAAGATCACCCCGGCCGAAGAGGCAGATGAGGCTTTGCGTCATCGGCCACCGGTCACGTGAAAAAATGTGGCGAATTGAATCGGGCGCACCGCCACAGACAAACAACTCGCGTTGGCGTGGAAATGAAACACACCTCCAACACATCAACACAGCTTCTCGCCATCCGCAGCATCTACGCGTCTACGCATCTTCAATCTTCAGGCTGCCATCCCATCGCCCACGATGCCCCTCCTCGACACCGCCCCCTCGGCCCTGTGCCACAGCGTCCTCGAGGCCTTCAACATCCAATCCGACGTCGACCGCCTCGGCACCATCAACGAGAACATCCAAACCCTCGCCAAGCTGCGCAAGACCGAGCTCGACGAGACCCGCGCCGTCCTCCGCTCCCTCACGCGCTCCCTCGATGCCGCGAAGACCTCCGTCGAGGCCTCGCTCGCCGTCGCCGCGAAGCGCGAGCACGCAAAGACCATCCTCGACCTCGACAAGCAGAAATTCGCGCTCGCCAAGAACGTCACCGAGCTCGAGAAGAGCAATCATCTGATGGAAGCCAACCTGGCAAAAATGAAGGACGAGTACGAGAGCCTGGACCACGAGAGTCCCATGCAGAGCAATACTGCGCTATCGGAGGACGAGACCATGTACGTATGCCCCACTGTATTTTTTCGTTTGCCAATTCTTGTTATATCGGCGTCGGATCGCTGATATAGAGATGATGCAGACTGCGGTTGAAAATTTACCGGTCGTTCGGAATTGAACTGCGGGAAGACGGCGCCGGCGGCTACTCCTCCGCTATAATAAGTGCGTATTACCACACCATATTTCTCTCACGAACGCTCAAATCAAACGGCTATTGACATTATTTCCGGGCTCCAGACAAAAAGGACCAGGGTGATGTCGCAATGATCAAGCTTGACAACCGCAAGCTGAAGCGGAGCACATACACAGATTTCTTCTGGGATGCAATCTGAGCCGCGCCGCGTGTGACCGCGCTGGGTGTTATTGGCGTTCTTTCGGCCGAACTGGTACCACTTAGTTGTAATGTTTTACCTATCTATCCTCTGGAAGGAGATGGACGCTATATAGATCAATGTAGATGTAATACCCCGCTGAATGACAAGAAATATGTGTAACCCGACTCCACGCAAAACTCGCTAGAGTGCGACTCAGATGCAAAGAAAAGGTAAATTCAACGTCTCTACTCGTTCTCGTCCATCTCGCCCCCTTCCTGTTCCACGTCGTGATATACGTCGTCATCATCGTCCCCATCCACGTCGTCTTCGGCGCTGCCAACTTGCGGGACAACAGCCACCTCAGCGGCCTCCTCAACGTCTGCAAACGCCCGTTCTCGATCCTCCCGCCAGGTCTCCAGCTGTCCGACGTCGCACAGATGTCGCATCGTCGGCCGTCCGTGCGGGCAGTTCCACGGCTTATCCAGCTCGCCCATGTGCTTAACCACCCGCTTCATATCCTTGAGTCCGAGCGCCTTGCCGATTGTAATGCTGCTTTTGCACGCGCGCATTGCAAACATCGCCCGCACTTTCGACGGCCGCACGCTGCTGTCGCTGGGATGTTCACGGATAAGGTGCAGCAGCTCCTCGAAATCTAGAATGCTATCATTAGCCCCGCCCGTATATTTCCAGGTGGAGAGCGGATTTTAGATGTATGGTTACCTTTCAGATCAAATACTTTGTCTTTACTCATCGGCAGACTCACGAGCCGACACCGCCGGCCGACATCCCCCGCATCGTCAACCTCGACTACGAACCCGTTCTTCTTAAGCACGTCCATGTTGTCCATGACCACCAGTTCGTCCATCGCGCTCAGTTCGAGCACCTTGGGCCGCACCAGCGGCTGGTTCTGCACGACTGTCTCCGCCTGCAGTCTTTCGAAATTATACTTCTCGTCCGACGCGTGCTGGTCGATAATGAACAGGTCGTTCACGTCTTCTTCCTGCGGCTTCTCGGACTGCCGTGTCGCCAGTATGAAACCCAGGTTGAACTGTCCCGCGATGCGCATCTTGCCAAAGTCCGACTTGGCGATCGTTAGCGATAGCCGCTCCTCGACTGCGGTCTTTTCTTCTTGAGAATCGAACTTGACGAGTCTCGCACGGCCTCGCTTGCCCTTGCCTTTGCTGTTGCGGGGATTGCTCTCAAGCGGTCTGAGCGATGTGGATAGTGTGCGGATGTTGTCTATCGTGCAGGCGCGCAGATGCTGCACAAGGCAGTGGGTGGAGTCTTTGAAGTCGTTCTTAACGAATGCAGCCGGTCGAGCTTGCGGTGGTGCTGTTGGGGTCTTGAATACGCCTTCAGCGCGGGGTATGGGGCCGCTGACTCTATGGCGGTCCCGATCGCTTCGCTGCCGGTCTGCACGGTCTACATTTGGCGCAGCACCCTCATCCGGGGCGTCGGGTTCTTCGACTCGGTGTCGTGGCGGTGGCGAGGATGGCGGGACGACACTTTGTGACGATTTGAAGAGTCCCGCTGAGCTGACTACGATCCGAGGCCGCTCTTCGGGAGGGTCGATTTCTATTTCGTCGTCCCTGCTAGACTCGGCATCTGGTACTTGGGTTTCCTTCTGCGGCCGAGTAACACCGGGCCGTGGGGTTCGGTCTTCGCTGATATCGTCCCTAGGATCTTCCTCTTCCTCTTCTTCGCCGGGTTCCCCGGTTTCTTCTTGGATCGGCCTCTGTCGAGGGGTGCTCAGTTCCCGGAATTCCCCTTCGGATTCCTCGTCGTCTTCGTCGTCGTCTTCGTCATCCTCGCCAATATCCTCAGGCACCGAGAGCGAAGATTGTGTCCCCGAGGCTCCGAAGCCCTGCAGTCTCTTTGCGAACGTATTCTTCGGATTTCGGCGCGCTACTCTGCTCGTGGGCGAAGACGACGATATACCCGGAAACACCTTTGACGGACTACGCTTTGGTGTCGACGTGATCGTTTTGTCGCCTATGGTGATGGTTGTAGGGTGGGGCGAGGTCCGTCTCCAGTTCCTCGGCGACGCCTGCGAGAGCGGATGTCTTATTATTTCATCATCATCCTCTGCGTCGTCTTCATCGTCGATGCCTGGTGTGTCCGAGTGCGCCGAGAGTGTCCCTGGTATGTCTTCATCTACGTCCATGTGCGGCGGCTGTCTGGCAGCAAAGGCTTTCGCAATTTTACCCTTCTGTTCGTAGGTGAGGCTGGCTTTCGAGGCGCTCCCGTTCGCGCTCCCGTTCGCGCTACCGGGTCTATCGTTTTTCTTTGGCGTAGACGTAGTTTGGCTATCTGACCGACTGCTTGGGTCACCGGAATGGGATTTCGACGTAGCGCTGGCTGAGCCATCTGTCCTAGACGCTGGCTCTGCCGTATTGTCACTGGACTGGGGCAGCGGTGGGGCTCCTGCTGCTGACGACCCTGGCTCATCGGCCGCTTCATCCTCGCCGTCTGACTCCTGTTGGTTGAGCCGTCTGGAAGCTGAAGTTTTTCCAGGATCAGCCGCTGCTGGTTTGAATAACGGTAGTCGCGACTGTGTCGCGGCGGGGACCGTCTGGTCCTGATTGTCGAACAACTGCGTCAGAGAAACCTTTAGAGATTCCAGCAGATTAGCTTGGTCATGGAGGAGAATAGTCCGTTTATCAGGCGAGACGTTGACATCGTAAGCAGCTACAAAACCACAACATTAGCCACCCGCAACATAGACATACCACGGGGACGAAATTGAATAAAAGACATACTGGTATCCAGCTGCAGGTCGGCAAACACAAACGGCGACTGCGTGAGGTTGAACGATTTGTACACCTCGTTGACCGCCCTCGCTACCTGCGGCAGGTTACACGGCCGCGAGTTCACGAAGAACAGCTGCCGGTCAGGTGCCTGCCGACCCTCGCCGACGACCGGGCGTGAGATGTGCCCGATAATCTTGACGTTCCGGGCATCGTCGCGGTTGCGATGCAAGATGGACGCGGGAGCCGTCATCTCAAAGTCGAGGTCCAGCGGGATGAGATTCGCCAGCGCCTTTGCGCCAAACACGTTTGCGATATTCTCCTTCGTCGTCTTGTTCGCTTTTGTGCTGAAAAGCAACGTCTTCTTCCTAACATCACCGCATACAATAGCCAGGTCAGAAAGAGTACCCATAGAAACCTGGTATAGGATTCACGCAGCCAGACGTACCCGTTAGGAGGATGGTTGTACACTGTAAACTTGACGCCGACGCAAACTATCGCGTAGGCCTGTAGAAAGCTGACCACCCGTGCGAACTCCCGCTTGATGTTCCGCTCCATCTCCTGCCTTCGCACGGGCAGATTCTTGAACAGCGTCTCGACGGACACCGTCGTGCCCCTCGGATGCGACACGACAGAGGTACCCTTCAGCACGCCGGAGACGTGAAACTCGATCTTGCTACCCTTTGGCGCGACGTCCGCCGTGGCCGTGCTGACCGATAACGTCGACAGCGCGCATAGCGAGCTGAGCGCCTCGCCTCTGAAGCCGTAGGTGGTAACGCGCTCGAGGTCCTCGTACGTGCGCAGTTTGGAAGTGTAGTGTTTCAGCGCGAGCTTGTCAAAGTTGTCCGGCGTGATGCCGGCGCCGTTGTCGCTGACCTCGATGAGGTCGAGTCCATGGTTCTTGAACCTGATCTCTGCGGTATCATCCGTTAGTTATGCGTGTGCGAGGGGTTTACGTGCGGTGCGCATGTGGTGGAATCACCTATCGCGGTGGCGTGGGCATCGATGCTGTTTTCAACGAGCTCCTTGACGGCAGAGCAGAGGCCGTCGCTGATGACCTGCCCGGACTGGATTTGATGGACCTGTAGAAGAGGGTCAGTGCGTGGTCTGGATAGTCGGTACGGTCTGCAGCTATGAAGACTTACCGAACGGCCCTCGATGGCTTTGATCTCTGCCATAGCAAGTGTGAGAGCTAACGTGCGGGCGCCATGATGCTCGACACTCGAATGCGACCAAATGCGCGTTGGCTTGGCGCGGCGTGGGTCAAAGCGAAAACACCTGACCAGCCGCTTCAACGCCAAAAATCCAACAGGGCGGTCGAGGATCGAAATCTACGGTTCATTCTGTCACAATCTAGAATATGGATGAGGCCAGGTGACGCTACATCGACTTGATTCGTTTAGATTACCCTTGAGATCTATCTAGTGATTTCGGACAATACAATGCTACCAGCTGATAACTTTACGTTAACATCGGTAAATATCCAAAACTTAGTCAGAAACCGGCGGCCGCTGTCTAGACTCCGGCGGGCGAGAAGCCACCAGAGCCTGGACTGTTATTCGTGGCAGCTTCACTCCGATCAGCATCGTAATCTACTTGTCCACTCGGTGAGCCGCCATCCTCAATTCCCTCCATTTCCGTCTCGGAAGGGCCCTGCAATGTACCATTGGGCTGCCAATTACCCGCCGGCTCCCAGCCATAGATCAGATCTTCCAGAAACTGGTTCCCAGCCGGAAACTGATTCGTGCGCAGGGCCTCATAAAAAGCCTCTGCATCTTTACGCCTCTCCTGTTCCATGTCGAGCGCGGCATTCCTCTGCGCCTCGAGTTTCATATCCACGACGTAGCCCATCCTGCGCAACTGATCATAGGTATAAATTGTCAGGAAGCTCCGTGGAATAGGTCTGTATTCGCTGGCTTCTTGCAAGCGTAAGTTGCGGTAGTCACGGTATTTGGGCGCGAAGACTTCCACATCCGGTACTTCCTGCTGCGGGGGCCACAGCGAATCGAAGTTCACAAGGACAGCCTCGCCGGTGTTTATTTCGGGACTGTTTGATTCGCTTTCGGTGTCCTCGAAGAAATCTGCAGGGCTGGGGCTGCTGGTGTCGAATTTTTCGACTTCATGATAGGCTACATCGGCATCGAAAGCTTCGTTTGTGATAGCATCCGGGTCGTGTTCCCATACGTTCACCCTCCAGTTCCAATGCAGGACGTCGCCGGGAAGCAGGCCGTTTTCCCTGATGATATCCCACCCTGGGCTCTTCTCATCCAGTTCCATCCAGTGCGTTATCGTCCCGTGCGACTCGGTGAATAAGATCTGCTGCGATGGCTTGTCGGGGTAGAAGACACCTAGGAGCTCCTGCTTGTCCGCGCCGCACGGGTCAGAGTCGCCCGGATCGCTTTCGTAGAACATGATGGCTTTCGGCGGGCCGACGCCATCCAGAGCTGTACGGACGAGAACATTCTGCGTGAACCGGTTGTTCGGCGGGAAGCCGTCGAAAGAGACTGCATTGCATCTGAAGCGCGGGTATACGCTCCAGAGGATTGGAGGAGTCGGGTCCGGGCCGTAGTGCAAATCCAGGAAGTAGGGGAAGAAGGCGATCTCATAGGCATCGGCGGGAGTTGATATAAAGATGGCCGCCGCTAGATAAAAAGCCTTCATAGCGGCTTGCATCCTGGACGCTTAAGACACCGCGCGTGCCTGAATCTTTATAGTCTCTATAGGCCGCGGGCCGCATTCCCTGGCGACGAGTTGCTATTGAGAGATCGATCGCATGGCAGTCTGTGGTACCATGAACTCCACGCATTCTCACGTGCGTATGCGTATGCGAGGCCGTTTCCAACAGAGTGTGTATGGAAAACGGCCTCCATCGGGCGACAAATCTCTCTCCAAGATTTGGGCTTTGCTGAGATGTGTTGCGCGGGTCTCCACTGAGCGATGTCTCTGGGCTATCCCATCGCGACAATGTGATCGGACCTCCTGTCTGTGCTCATTCTGATTCGCATATATATAGCATATTAGGCGATGCCATCGACCGTATAGGAATGAACTGGTCTCGTAGAATGAATCAACTAAAGGCCGATGCTTACTGCACGGTTGAAGTGTGTGTCTTGCGTGAGAAAAATGCTGGGTCACAGTGCAGCTGTTAGCGCCATGATCTCATGGCACTGCATTGACAAGGTGCTGCAGTGCCCCTGGCATTCTCGATCCCTTTCCTGCCCGTCCACGCTCTGTCCCCTCCCCTTTAAAGTTCGAGCTCCCCCTTGGAGGACGGCATGCCCATCATGCACGTCGGTGCACGTCGGATGGTTGCATGGCCTACGCAGAGGGAGAAGGGAGAGAATTGGGCAGTTGTATGCCTGTCCGACTTCCTGATCAGGGACGGGGCCCTGCCGGAGGTAATGACCTGGTGATTTTTTTTTTCTTGCTGGCAGCAACAATGACCTGCAACAGTAAGAGTACTTCTACTCTGGAGCTCTGAGCTACCACGCAAGCTTGGTAGCTACTCCGCCGGCTGGGCTGCCAGCTGTTTGAGCGGTGATTTTCACTCTGCTGGGAAGCTTGGGAAGCCAGCATTGCGGTGGGTCCAGTGCCGGCCGGCATGGGGCTTGCTTGGGGCTAGCCCAGGTTGGCGCCATAGCTACTCGTGCTAGCTGGGGACTGGAGGAGCAGCTAGCCAAAGCACGCCCGGCCGAGGAGCAGCTACCGTGAGGGATGGAGGTGAGGCCGTGAGGAGCGGACGTGCTGGTGGTGTGAATACTTCTTGTATCCGCACACACTGGGTTGCATTTATAAAGGCCGTGGCGAGAGGACAGCAGACGGCAGGGCAGGGCGAGGTGATGCTGCGTGCGAGGGACCGAGATGATTGACGCGATGCGGAGATGTCGTGCATGAATGGAATGGTGGGCAGAACGATGCAGGCCGGGCGGTGCGCCAGCCAACCTCCTCCTGCAATTAAGCCCGTTCTCGCCAGGCCAAAAGGAACCGGCGTGGAACACTGTTCGCAGGCAGCCAGGCGTCAGTCAATTACATTGCCTGTTCGAGATCGTGGCAGGCCGCTTCAAAGGGAGCAGGACGAGCGGAGGGCGTGATAGCGGTACCTGTCCGATATAGCGTATTCCTTATAACGCTGTGCATGTATCGACCGTGTGGAACGAGATGATATCGCGAACGCCACGGCAGCCCAACCGCGCAGGCTGGTCACCGGACAGCTGGCCGCCGGGCTGGTCCTTCCCACCGAAGCGAGCTAGCGGCGAGGCATATTCGGGCGGTCGACAAGAAGGTACCAAACGGCAGCCTCGAAGGGGACGGAGAGAGGGATGGAGCGAGAGGGAGAGAAGTCGTCCAATCGCCCGGCCGGCGGGCGTGAAGGCCGTTCGGCGGGCTTGACGGATGGATGAAATTAAATGATCAAATTAATCGAATCGGGTGGGCAGCCCACAACGGGCGACTTTCTTTCTCGTCTGCTCGTCTCGTCCTTTTTCTTTTCCTCCCATCACCACCACCACCATCGTCACCTCCACGTCTTCTTTTCTTGCTCGCCCGCTGCCTCCGCCACGTCTCCTCCCCTCGACTCCTCGCTGCCTTCCCGCCCTTCTCCTCCTCCTCCTCCGCCTTCCGCCTCCCGCCCGTTCTCTCGCCTTCGCCCCTCTGCAAAGGACGCTCGCCAAGTTAGCGGATTACACAGCTTCCACGCGCGGACGCTGGGCACCATATCAGGTGAGTGGCTCACTTGCTTCCCTTCCTCCCTCCCGAACACAGGCTCGCGACTGGAGATCCCGAGTACCTCCTTTCAGTCCCCTGCATCACGAGCAGCGGCGGCCGTGAAAGCAGCAGCAGGTCTACCTCTATAATGATATAGTGAATGTGGCGATGCCCCGGACTTGATGACGATGGCTTCCAAGCTGTTGGCTTGACTTCCCTCCTCGGAAGCTTAAACGCATCACCTGCTGGCTGCTAGCTTGCCTGTGCCCGAGCTTATTCGAGAATGCTAAACGATGTCATCACCATCATTTGCATTTTGCATTCCTCCCTCCCTTCTGCCGTCCACAAAAACTGACACGCTGCCCATGATCACCGGAGGCTCTTCGTGCAGGATCCATTCTAGAAATACCACGCCTTTGGACCGTTTAAATCGCCACCGTCTCACGCAGTCTACTTTGGCTCTCCGCGAACACCCCTGTCTTCTCGCCGTCCGTTCACCTCGGTTGCTCCTAAACTCTAAACCTCCATAAACGCGCCCAACAAGGAGAAAAACACGAAAGAAGCCCTCGATCGAGTTATTACCGCCGATATGCCGACCCACAAAGGAGTGACCATCACGGTCCATACCCCGAACGGCCCGCTTCCCGAGTATAAATCTCACACCCGGAAGTCTGTCACCACCGCGTACATCGCCGTCCCATCTGGCGACAGCCCAGCACCCACCAAGCGACCGCCAGGGCCCATTGCCCCCAAAAACACATTCCCGCCGTCCGCACCCTCCAATTCATTCGCCATCTCCATCTCCATTTCGGCAGATGATTACAAGCCTCTCACGGACAACCCCCAAGAACACTTGGCTGCATACTTATTTCTCGATGGGAAGGAAGAAGAAGCAGCCGCCATGCTCACACGCCGGCGGGACACCTGGATAAGCAGCAGATGGTGCGCCATGGAAGACGGTAGCATCGGCGAAAAAGCATTCATGTGGAGAGAAGTTGGCCTGGAAACCTTTTTAGGTGGCCTGGACCTGTCTCGCGAGGAGAAAGAAGCTATCCGCACGAATTCCGAGAACAGCTCGCCCAAACCAGGCAGATCCGGACGTCGTGGGCTACATCGCAGGAACACCACGACTGGCACTTCTGCCCGCAATTCTTCTTCTCGTTCGCCAAAATCCACGAACCGCAGACAGCACTCCGAAGATGGAGAAATCGAAATGGAGGACACTCCTCCACGATCTGCTTCGCCCTCCGATAACGATGATGACGAGGACACCGCTCCACCAGCTCAAATCACAAACACGGTTGGCCAAATCAAGCTCAAGCTGTACCGTGTTCTAGCCGATGGTGCCCCTAAGTATGGCGTTTTCGAGCCTAAGAAGGATGAAGAAGATGGAATCATGAACGATGATGACATCATCGCCGAACCTTCTTCTGCGGCGAAAGCCGAAGTATCTCACACCACTGGGTAAGTATCTCAGTACATGTCAACGTAGGACTCCAAAAACGGCTTCCAATATCTAACCACAAATGCAAATAGTTTTGCACCGGCTCAGAAGGTTGACAAGGACCTTATTTGGTCCCAAACTGTTACCTGCCTCGATCCGCTCTCTAGCCCGTGGGCCACCTTTATCATCTTCTATCGCGGTGACCGTAAGTTTCGGATTCCCATATTGAACATCCAGACCCAAGCTAAATGCACATATCGCGATAGGCCAACTGCGCAAGATGGGTGTCATTCCACCATCACCATCTCTGTCACCAAATTTGACACCGATTTCTCCGTTATCCCCACAAGGAATCACCCGGAAACGCCAGTCACTTAGGCTCGATGATATGGTGAAAAACTTGGGCAAACTCCCGCCGCCTTCCACCCAGAGCGGCTTTTTGGGTTTCCGGGATCCCAATGGTGATAGTAGTGATAGGAAACAAAAGCACAAGAGAGGTCTCAAGAAGATTAAGCAGTTGGACAGTGACAACGACACCGATAATGAGTCCGTGAATGGTGCAGCCGCGAAATCCACCCAGAAAGGACCAGGCGAAACCACTGAGGAGGCCGCTAAGATCGAGGAGGGTATTCGCAAGATGAGGGTAAGACAAAGGATGATATTATCAACTGAGGTTATGGTGCTAATTTTGTTTTTCTTGCAGCTTAAACGAGGCCGCGCGACAACTCCAGTTCCTGCTCAAGAATCAGCTTCACAACCCGTAGCAAGCACCACTACCACCACCAGCACTACCAATTGGGAGTGGGATCAAAAGTTCAATACTCCTCCTCAGCAGGTTTCCAGCAACACTCGCAATGGAATCCACAGGAGGGCTAGAAGCGCGGCTGGTCTCCTACAACAGATGCTCAAGGACGAGGAAGACTCTACTGACTTCAATCCGGATCTCGCCAGCCCAAACAAGAAAGTCAAACGTAAGGAGACTGCGAGTATTGAGGCTCAGGCCGGGTTTGTTTAGATGGTCGACCGCCACAGACTGTTTACTCAGGAACCACGAGTCAACAATTTCATACAGAAGGCATAGCATAGCCATGAAGCCACGACTTTTACGACTACGATCAATCAACAAAAAAAATAAGATGAGCGATAACTAAGGGTTCGAGTTTCAGAGTCATATTTTTCTTCTAACCGCTTTTCTTTGTCATTCTTTTTGTGTCTATGCGCTTCTCTGGACGGTCATCGCCTTCATACGTTCATTTATCCGATCGCTGAAGTCGCATTCAAGCATGCATAACGTTTCCTCTTATGCATATTTTCCCAGAAAGCAAGCACTGAACAAAAAAAAAGCGGCGCGAATAATTTATCTGGGCTTGAGGTTACTTGTTTTTGTGTTACTTTGGATTTTCTTTAACTTTCATGCTTCCACTTCGTTTCTTACAAGCTAGGATGGATACCAGGACGGGTTTGTCGGCTCTTTCGGCGATGACAAGAGGTTCAAGCATTGTCCGGAGGTTTAGCAAGAACGGACCTGTATCCTTTGCATTCTGGTAATTTCTATCACGGTTCTTTTCAATTCATGGCCTTGTCACTGCGTGTTCGATCATCTGCATCATCATCATCATCATTCTCCCTAACATGTGTGCATGCATGCATCTCATCACCTTTCCTGGCAGCGTCCTTTTGAGGACGGCATTCTATGATTGATTACTACCACTAGCCTGGCTACCATTCTTGTTCGGTACTATTTATCCACGAGTATACCTATGTACATTTGTTCCTATATTTGTAATTACTGTCGGCCTGCCAGGACACTCGGTTCATTTCGGGTATGAAGGACAAGGCAGGAGCGGAGTATGCATGACGAGGAGGAACGGCGATTCGATTGACAGGGAGGGGAGAGGTAAGTCAAGGAGGACAGGAGTCGGAGCGTCGGAGTCGGCAGAGCGGGCGGCAACAGCATGCAGCGGCTTAATATCAGCATATAGACTTGGTCTTAGTACTCAGAGTAGTGTACGCACGCAGCTTTATTGGATAGACTTAATGCAAGATCTCGCGATATTCCCTTTGTGCGCATTCGCTTGGTGTTGAGCGTGTTGGATTCCACCGCCAGAGAACGTTTGCCTTTTCAAGACCAGCTGCTTCAAGAGCTCCTTCATCGCGATGCATCAAAACCTTGTTCGATATCCTGTCGACGCCGCGCTGACCGCAATGACATGAAGCGATACTGTGCCATCGCGAGAGCGCTACTTCTCCCTCGTCGAGGACTCGCTTTTGCCCTCGCCTCTCGTCCAGCTCGACTGGCCGCAGCCCACCAATGGAGGCGATGGGCTAGCACCGAGGTGGCCGCAGAGTCGGACCTGACGCCGGCCGCATTTGCGCTGCGAGACTACCAGGAGGAATGCATCCAGGCCATCCTCGACCACCACGACCAAGGCCACAGGCGGCTGGGCATATCGCTCGCGACGGGCAGCGGGAAGACTGTCAGTACCATCTCGACCTCGCGTCCCCCCTCAGGCTGGTTCCACTCGATGCTGATGCAGAGACGCATGCATGCTGCCCGGTCGATATACCGCTAGGTCATCTTCACGCAGCTGATAGACCGGATCGCGCCCCTCCGTCCCGATGCCACGCGGACACTGATCCTCGTCCACCGTCGCGAGCTGGTCGAGCAGGCTGCGAAACACTGCCGCAATCACTATCCTGATAAGCAGATCGATGTTGAAATGGGCACGCTGCATGCTACCGGAGAGGCTGACATCACCGTCGCCTCCATCCAATCCATAATCTCGGGCCGTCGCATCGACAAGTTCGACCCGAGCAAGTTCAAGTTGATCCTCATCGACGAGGTGCACCATGCCGTCTCGAAGAGCTACATCAAGACTCTCGACTACTTTGGCGCGATGACGCCTAAGACCAACGTCTACCTCGTCGGCGTATCCGCGACGTTTGGCCGCAGCGACGGCGTCCGCCTCGGCGCCGTGATGGACCACATTGTCTACCACAGGGACTTCGTAGCCATGATCGACTCCGGCTGGCTCTCCCAGGTCATCTTCACCACCGTCCACGCGGACATCCGCCTCGACCGAGTCCGGATCGCCAACCAAGGCGACTTCAACCTCGGCGAGCTCTCCAACGCCGTCAACACGACATCGAACAACGACCTCGTCGTCCGCAGCTGGATGGAGAAGGCGGACAACCGCAACTCCACGCTCGTCTTCTGCGTCGACATTGCCCACGTGACGGACATGACGAACACGTTCCGCCGCTACGGCCACGAAGCCTTCTTCGTCACGAGCGAGACTCCGCTGAAGGAACGCACGCAGCTGCTCGACGACTTCCGCGCGGGCAAATTCCCCGTCCTCGTCAACTGCGGCGTCTACACCGAGGGCACCGACATCCCCAACGTCGACTGCGTCCTCCTCTGCCGCCCGACCCGCTCGCGCACGCTGCTCACCCAGATGATCGGCCGCGGGATGCGCCTGCACCCGAACAAGAAGGACTGCCATGTCATCGACGTCGTCGGCAACATTGAGCGCGGCGTCCTCACCACGCCCACGCTCTTCGGCCTCTCGCCAGACGAGGTCCTCGACCGCACCCCGACCCGGAAAGTCATGGACAAGTACAAGCTCGTCAACACGCCCTCCGCGGCACCGGAGGACGTCGCGACCACCGAGGTGCGGGAAGTCGACCCGGAAATGTACGCCCGGGCGTGGGATGTGACCTTCGTCGACTACGACAGCATCCACGACCTGCTCAACGACACCAAGGCCGAGCTCGTCGTGCGGCAGTACAGTCGGAACGCATGGGTGTGGGTCGCGCCAGGCAAGTACGTGCTGAGCACGGCGGACACGGGTTTCGTAACCGTGATCGCGAAGAAGGATGGCGGGTTCTACGCGACGGAGAACCGGGCGATCCCACTCGAGATTCGTCTACGCGGCCGCGGCGGCGCGCCGACGATGAGGCCGCGGGAGATCGTGAACCACACGGATACGCTGGAGGACGCGATCCGCGCGGTCGACACGTTCATCGACGGCCGGTACCCGTCGCAGCTGACGCGGCACGGTGCGCAGTGGCGGAAGGCGCCGGCGTCGGAAGGGCAGCTAGCCTTCCTGGCGAAGCGGTCGAAAAGAACGGTGGAGGAGTATCGGGAGCAGAAGCTGACGAAGGGCCGCGCCATGGATATGCTGACGCGGCTGAAGCATGGCGCGCAGTCGCTGTTCAGTGACTTGAAGGTGAAGCAGCGGAAGGAGGAGAAGAAGCAGCAAAAGGAGCGGAAGATGTCGACGCCGATAATGGAGGAGGTCAAGCTCGGGCGGCTGGATGCAGATACCTAAATGCGGGGATGCGATCATATTCTCGTCACCTCAAGAGGTGCGCCAGCGGCATGCTTCCGTTGGGTTGATTGACGGCGGAGCGAGTGCTTCGCCGGATGTATAAAATGTACGATAGGAAGATTAAGGTATAGTCTAGAGATAGCGCAATGTACATACATGGGAAAACTCAACAAACGGAACCAAAAGGGTTATCACGTACGGGCGCTGGAAAATGCAGTTCACACACAACAGGACTTCTCAAATGCCACCGCCGTGGCTGACGGAACGGACGGGCAAAGACAGTTGGCTGGCTGGCTGCTCTACCGCCTTGCGTCGTCAATCTGCCTTCGCAGGTCGTCCAGCACGGAATTCCGCTGCGATAGGTGCGCCTCGAGCGCATCGATTTGCTGCTTCATCAGCTCCAGGTCGCTCCGGGCGCTCGCGAGACTGGCGCCACCCTGCGCGCTGCCCTTGCCATCCTCTAGGTCCCGGAGCTCCCGCCGTTTGTAGTCCAGCATCTGTTCGAGCTCACGCTTGACCAGTGCAGCCTTGGAGCCGCGGCTGCCGTCGGCGCCTCTGGCCGAGCGTTTCTGCGCGGCAGCCTCAGAGTCCTTGATTTTGGTCTCGAGGTCTGCCAGCTGCCGCTTTAGGCGCACCTCTTCCCAGTCCTGTTCCTTGGATGCGGTGAAGTCCGTCCCTGAAGATCCATAGTTAGCCCCTGTACGACGTTATCACGTCGAGTGCCACAGGGTAGTACATACCCGACGGTTTGTAGCTCGACCGCCCGCCCAGCCCTAGTCTGTCGAGATATCCCTCCGCAAAGGCATTCTTCTTGCTCGTCGACGAGCCGGAGGGAGCGTCCCCGTTGCCAAGCTTGACGCTGCTAATCGTGTAGTTTATCTGATTCTTCTCGAACGAGGCGCGCAGCGACGCCGGCACGGTGCGCGGGATGCGGTAGCCGTCGTTGCGCTGGTTGAGCATGTGCAGGAAGGCGAGGGCTTGGTCCTTGCCGATGGTCAGGTCGCGGTTCGGGTTGACGAGGTTCCAGGCGAAGCGGACGTCCGAGTCCGGCACGTCGAGCGAGTTGTAGAGGTCGTCCAGCGCGGCGACTAAGAAAGACACATCGTCAGTATCCAGCATGGGTGGTGGATGGGTGGTTGGGTGGGTATTCTCCTACAGGTGATCTGGCCGTGCCGGTCGACGTTGGCGCTGTAGATGGCTTCATACCGCCCCTTGTCCGCGGGCGACATGTACCAGTCAAAACCATCCCTCAAGCCCGGTGTGTCGTCTTCCTCGACGGGGATCTCGATCTTGGGCGCGGTCTTGGTCAGCGCCTGCGTGGCGGCGACAAGGTGCGCCTTGCTCTCCGGGATCAGGTAGTCTGGTAGCCGGTCTGGTACATCTGGTGATTCCTAGGCAATCCGTCCCCGTGGCTCGCTCGATCCTGTCAGCAACAGCCGTACGTGTATCATGTCATGTCACGGGGCGCAGTCCCGCGAGGGGCACCGTCGGCGAGACGCCCGCCGGATCGGGTGGAGTAAGGGGAACGCGGGTTACACACCCCTCCGAGCACGTTGTAGATCAGCTTCATCGCGACGCAGAACTCCTCGAAGTCCAGTCGGCCGTCATTGTCAATGTCCGCGAGGTCCCAGACCTTCTCGAGCTGGGTGTCGTCTAGGCTGGAGTTCTTGAGCACGGAAGCCGCCTGGCTGCCGTCCAGATGCGATCCGCCGTTGGCGAGGACGGCAAAGATCTCCCAGTACTTCTGGACCTCGGACTGGTTGATGCTCATCGTGGGTAGCGGGGGGCGTATAGGTTCGGTTCGGAGCTTGTCGGCGGGAGGAGGGGGGAATTATGCGATGTCGTGAAGGTGGATGGACGGCTGGGCGAGGTGGTTTATAGGGCGCGGGCGGGCTGACCTGACCGCACTGCCGCCTGCACGACGTAAGTCCGCGGCTTGTGGCAGGTCGCGCAACACCAAACCCGCAAATATCCAACATCTCCGTTTTCTCTCTCTCTTTCCTTCCATCTTCACATTCTTATGAAACTGATGCGTCGGCCGATTCTCGCCGCGCTTTGCAGCCATGCTCGCTCGAATATACCCTCGCGAGCACCACCGCCGCTGGCCATCCGCCATGCATCATCCTCCCCCATAACGCACACCGACATCCCTTCCTTCCTCCGCTACGCCTATCTCGTCGGCCTCAATCCGACAACAACAGTCTTCAACGGCACCCTCTACGAATATACCGTCCTAGCCGCGCTCGCCCGCCTCCCCGGCGTCTCGCTCACACGTATCGGCGGCAAGGACGACGCCGGCATCGACCTGCAGGGTGTCTGGGAGCTGCCGCGCCTGACGGCCGCGGACGGCTCGACAGCCAACGATGCGAGTAAGATCAAACTACCAATGATCGTGCAATGTAAGTTCGGCGAAAAGAGCTGGAAGGGCCCCCAGTACGTCCGCGAATTAGAGGGCGCACTGGCAAACCACCCCGTCGACGCCCTGGGCATCCTCGCCAGCGTCCGCGACATGACGCCCGGCATGCGGCGACAGATGCTGGCCAGCCGCCGCGCGCTCGGCTTCGTCAAAGTCACACCGCTAGCCTACGTGTACAGACCAAACTTCTACGAAAGCGAAAGCGCCACCATCCAGCTGTTGAGACAATACAAGATGGAGTACCACGGCAAGGAGGAAGATTATAACGACAACGACAGCGGAGGATCATACCTCTCGTTCCGTCTCACAGGTCAAGGCGGTCTATTGCAGCAATTCACCTGGAACGAGGTCGCGAACCGCTCCCTCGGCGGCTTCGGCATCACAGCCAGATACATCTCCCGGGAGCACGGCCTGCCCAGCGTCCCCCTCGATGACGCCGACATCGAGCAAGCCGACGACGACCCTCTCGAGCAGGAGATTACGCTGACGTGGAACGGCGTGCCGCTGTCCAAAGCGGCGTAGGCCCCCTTTTCGCGCAATTTATCGTATCTTCCGACATGTACCATAATAATATACCCAGATAGAATCCAAGCCATTCGTTCATGTATGCACGCATACGACCCATGATACCTACACCGCACGACTTTGGCAGAAAGGTACTAACCAAGTGAATCGAGTCACCCGACACACCAAAGTCACCGCACGCATACGTAATATAGATTCAAGATAAGATAATGTAATGTCATTTCAAGCCTCCAGCTTCCTACCACTCCGTTCGCTTGTCTAGCTAGCCAAGATCGCAACATAACATCTACGTGAACAGAACGAGCGGGGGTACAAGATATGAACAGAACTCTGCGATCGAATCCCATATAAACCATATCAACATATCTCCAAACCGATCTGGCAACGGCCAGTATTTTGAAACGGTGATACGATAGACAGAAGCACAAGAAATCGGAACGAGCCGTCGAAATAGTGATATCCGGGAATGAAGCTCATAGATATAATATATCGAACATAAGTATAATGTAATATAATGTAATGTAATATATAATGTAATGTAATGTAATATATATAATATCGATCGATCGATCCATAGCCATGCATGGAGGGAGGGCTGCGAAAAATGCAAGAGAGCAAAGTAAGCGAGTGGGTTGCAATGGCATGCCATCGAACGAACGAAAGACGTACAGCGCAGGACGTGCAGTATCGCCGATGAGGATGCCCCGCGCCTTCAAGTTCCTTTGCATGTAGTCTGGTCTGGTCTGGTCTGGTCTGGTCCAAGCTAATCTACATTACAGCTGAATGAATCATCTTATTCAGACACCGAAGAGAATATGAATGAGAATGAAGAAGAAGAAAAAAATGGTTGGGGTTGATATAATAAATAGAAAGAAACCGCCCTCCCAGAATGAAAATGTATATCAAAGAATGTCGCTAAACCCGCGTCATCAAGTGACCAGTCGCAGGCATCACAGACGAGAGCGAAAAGTTTAAACAAAAAAAAAACGAAGAGGGACATTAATTAAAAGGTAGGAAGCACGGAGAGGGAGAAGAAGGTTTTAAAGTAAGAGACGAGAGGAAAAGAAAAAGAGAGAAAAAAAGGAGTACGCCGTCTAGATGAAAGCAATGGAAAAACTGCCGGTAAACCTGCTGCAACAAAAAGTGGATAATAAAAAGGAAAAGGACATGAAAAAAAAACCCATCCAGTTTATCGCTCAACGTCCCGGTACTTCAAAAATTATACGGAGGATGCAAAGGTCGGACACAAAAGTGGTATGGCGGACGAGCGGGTGGTGAAAGATAACGACGATGCGTATCGTAAATCGTAAAAAGGAGCAGTGTATAGAGAGATTCGGAAGATGCCATCTATATCTTTGTACAATCGACGCGGGTCGGAGACGAGCGGAAGCGGGAACGAAGGGGTTTGGAAGTCGTCAAGTGGTTTGGTTGGTCATTGCGTTCTCGCGGCAGTCACGGCAGTTTCTTCGGCTCCTCCGAGGCGTTGAATAGTTCTACAAGGCCGGAAATCGAGAATGGGGTCGAGCTGAAGTGCAGCACAACCAACCATGCGGCAACGAGATTGGTCGCGTGGTGCAGCATGTAGGCGTACATGACACCGTACATTGCGGCGTACGCTGCGACTCCGAGAAAGAGCAGGCTTGTGACGTGTCGTAGTCTAGCACATCGTTAGCGTTATAACAATACCCGAGAAGCATATTTCTACTTACGGATTCTCGCAACGTGGGATCATATTGCCACACGTGAGCGTCTCCACAAGAAGGATGAACGGCATGACGGAGAGGACGTTGTGATGCGACGAGAAGGGTGTTAACCAATGGACGGCAAGGTTGTGTATCCACACAACCAAGACCGGGAGGTTGATTGGCAAGATCCAAATCATCAGAATCAGCAGCGAGTGGCTATAATTGGCAAAGTCCCAGTGCACATTCGACCGCGTTCCGTAGCCCTGAATTATCATCGTGTTAGAACAGCGCTTTGTAACAGATCTGTCCGGTGAAACTTACGCTTTCTCGAGCAAACTTCAGAGCTCGGATGCAGATGACCAATTGCACAATGCACACAACGACATACGCAAACTGGTATGGTATAATGGTCGCCACGAAGAACAGCAGCGCGCAGGTAACCAGAAGCCGGCGTCGAGGATGCCCAGAAGTGAAAGCAGAAGGTGGCCCCAGTCGTTTGCTAGATTCGGCGTTTTAGCAGATGCCATGGTTAATTCAAGAGAGAACAATTCACATACCTCTTTTCATTGCTCATCCAGGCCGGCCTAGCGGAGAACCAGGCATAGATGGCAGTGAAAGAATGCACAATGACCAAGACGACATAGTTGAGAACAGCGCAAACTCCAGCCGCGATTGCGACGAATATCGGTGCCAGAAACCAGAAACCCGGATCCTGGAGGCCGATGATAGCATCGTTCCGGAGCAGCATCATATACGGGGAAGGCTCAGGAACGTGCTGCTCCGATCTATCAATCACCACTTTTCTCGGCGACGCGTTAGAATGCAGCCGTGTTTGGGCGATGGCCAGGCCGATCGTAAGAACAGACACGATCACCAGCGTCACGGGCAGCGCTTGCCGAAGAACCAACTCCAGACCTTCGTTAAAGGTGATGAATATTCCTGTCGCATCGTACTCCTGGAACTGCCGGCGGAGAACAAGCGCCACGATCAACAGCGGGAAGGCAACGAACACTGTCCGATATCGGACCGCCAGCTTGCCCAAGCTGCCGATATAATCAACCGTGACCGAAATCTCAATCGGCGAATTGCAAGTCGGGTCGGACCACATCTGTAATGCGAGCCCGTGCTGCCTGGACGGTTCCAGCGGCTCCGGCATGAACGGCGCCATCCCATGCAAGCTAATGTCAGCCTGGTGGACGTTGACAAAGTACTTCGATTCATACGGGTCGCTCAGGTATTGTCGGATCAACGGCGTGAACAGCTGCCCTTCGTCACCGCATGCCTGCACTCCAACCGAAAGCTTGTACGCGAGCAAGCTGCTCCGAACAGCCGGGACGCGGAGCTCGGTCATCAACGGCCTCTCAGCGGGGAGACTCGTATGGACTCCCTGGCTGAGCAGCGTCGGCAGCTTGACATCGGCGGACAAGTGCGACTGCGCCCGCTCGCTAAACTGTGCGACCACCCAGCCCATCGAAAACGCGGGCGCCTTGTCGACAATCGCCACAAATTCGTGTTCGCCAATATCCTCCAGATCGTATTGGATGTATGAAAACGGCACCGGCGACTGATCGTTCTGCTTGAAGGGATACCTGGTCTGGCGATTCGACGCAGGTAGCGAGATCACGTCTCCAGCTACCGATTTGCACGCGAGCCGGGTTCCGTCCACCACGTCATCCGCGAGGTCCATGTTCATCGAAAAGAGATTTTGGGCTTGGCCCGCCTGTAACGGGAAAGTGCTGCATATTAACACTTCGAGCTCCGGCGCATCTCCCCGTAGCGGTCGGTCGGTGAGTAAGGTGAATTGCGTAGTTCCTCGCGGTCCTCTCCTCGGTGGTACTGGCAAAAGATGCGCTTTCGGTTTCTTGTTTCCTCCAAGTTTTCGCAAAACCAACGATTCTCCTAGCGGCGTTATCGATTGGCTGTTCGGCTCGAGCGTGAGAAGCGTGTTCAAAGCTGGAAAAACGGCAACAAGTTAGCGTCCACGGTCACAAGAAACACGCATGAAAATCAATTCTTTAATTAGCTTGCCCTTTATAGCTGCAGAAAAAGCTTACCTTCGTCCTGTATGGTCCGCTCGGCGATATCTTCCATGCCCGTCAGGAATCTCTTCTTGAGAATTTGCATCCGTTCCGCTCTCGGTTTCGTTTGCCCCGGCCGTCTCACATTGACGATTTCCAGTAAAGTTTTCGCAACAACCTTCCGGAACTGATCGCACCACAAGATTGCTTGGTGGTCCATCGAGGTCCACACATCGGGGACGGTCGATGTAAAAACTGTGAATCCGTGTGTATCCGGGACCAGCGATGCGATCGATGCATAATCCGAAGGAACGACGGTGTCCAGGCCGCCTCCGGCTATCGAGACCAGCGTCACATGCCATAGCGGGTTGTGACTCGCCCATTGGGCGGAATACGAATTCCGCCAATAGGCGTTCACTCGTTCGTACGTTCTGACCAGTTCGGCATCGAACGAGATTGGCGGGCGCGCGTGCGGGGCGGACATGGTGATGATGGTGTTTATCGAGTTGGATTGGTAGTTGGGCATCGTCAGCATCGTCCGGGCGACAATACCTCCCATCGAATGTCCGATGAGGATGACGGACGCGGGATCCGGGAGATCGGATTCCTTCGTTGTTTTTCGTGCATCGTGATAGAGACTGAGGATGTAGGCGACGGCCTCGTTGAGGAACTCGGCCTGGTCGAGCAGGGTCTGGCCGTGGAATGCGGTGATGTCTTCGTTGAAATCGACGGTGAAAAAGTCCAACGACCTCGCGCCGGATGCCAACATTGAGGAATTGGCCTTAAGTTGCTCCGCGAAATGGACGGCCGCCTCCGCGGCGATTGGGCGGACCTGCTTGTAGCTTCCGGCATTTCCGGGGATGAACAGCACAGGCACGCCTTTGGGTTTCAGCAAGGCCGACTTGCTGGTGTCGTCCACGTTCTCCTCTCGGTACAGGTATACGCTGTATTTGCTGGCGAATCGCGTGTGTTCGGTGTCAAAGTCGTCGAGTCTCGCGTAGGAAGGCCGCATGTACGACATCATACAGCCCTTGGTGTCGAGCTGGCGGGCGGTCGAGGAGTGGTATATCGATGCTAGCGCAAGCAACGATCCCAGCGTTACGGTCAGCAGCATCAATCCACATTGCCAGACGGATCTTAACCTCGGCCGCCGGCTCGACCGTCCGCGACTCGACTTGGAGCCGGCCAGCAGCAGGTCAGCGTCATTCTTGTTCCAGGAGCCCGTCCCCAGCATGGCTTTTTCGCTCGAAGCACCTCCACCGCTATTACCGCTTCCTCCACCGCCCGCCGAAGGGGGGCTGTTCAGGTCGGAGTGTTGTTTATCCCGCTGGTCGGGTTCCCCTTCTGCTACCGGCGGAGAGTCCTCGGATGAATCGCTGTCTTGATCGTCGATCTCGACATTCGAGAGACGTCTTTCTCTCATCTAATCGGAGTTGTGTGGGTCGTCCTGCCAGAAGCCCCTTCTGAGTGGAGGTGGGTGGTTCCGCCGGGATGGGAGGTCGAAGGATAGGAGGGGAGGAGGAGGAGAAGGGGAGGTCCTCCTGGATGGCGTTGGCGAGGAGGAGGAGGATGATGAGGAGGGCGAAGAGGAGGAGGAGGAGTGTGGTGGTGGCAGTGGTGGTTGTGGTGTGGTGGGAGCCCGGAGCCGAGCGAAGGCAAACCCCCTTCTGTACTCGCGGCTGCTCCGTGTCGGATTCGCGGTGCTCCTCGATATCGCCGACACTTTGACGGAAAGGAGGGAGCGTCCCCTTTTTTGGAATTTTTTTTATTTTTTCTGTATTCCGGCGGCCGACTTGATCGCGCGGGAGGAATTCGGGCCCCTCGGGGGGAATTATATACGGCTGGAACGCGAGATCGGTTGGAATTTTTTATTTTTCTCTTGGGGGAGAACTCGACAAGACAGCGAGCGATGAGCCGGCCGGGCGAGCAAATCGCAATTGCAATTGCAAGGCGAGGGAGAAAACGCCGGCGATCGGTTTGGGCTTGTTTGGCGGGAAGCTGGGAAGAAGAATTAAAAAGTCAAACGAGGTCCGGTAAGATTGACTGACTCGGGGAGAAACGACCAAACAGCAAGCAGCACGATGACAGCAGCAAGAAAGTAACTCTTGCTATTACTGCTGCTAGCAGCCGAGCTAATCGTGCTACTCGTAGAGTGGAACAATAAGACGACGAGTAGCGAGCGAGCGTGAAAGGAAAAAAAAAGATCCGACCACAAGCCACGGATGGTTTTCTGTCGGGGGGGAATTCGGTGACGGAAACGGGTTTGGTTTTCCAGTTCCTCGTTTCGCGCAGGCGCCCCGAAAGCCGTCAGACAGGCGGGCCACGACAGCAGCAGAGGAGAGGAAGAGGAGGAGGAGGAGATGGGGGAGAATGAAGCGATGGAGGAGGAGAGCGAAGGGAGGAGCCGTCGCAAGCGGGCGGAGAGAAGCAGAAGCAGAAGCAGAGGAGGGAGAAGGGGAGAGGTTGGCGCCGCGAGGCCTCGAGGAATTGGCTGCCGGCTGCTGGCGACTGGCGCAGCGGCGGACTGGCGAAAAACGAAATTGCACCAGGCGGAGTGGACAGCGGAGCCCTGCCAGTCGCGAGAGCGCTCTCTCGGGAAAATGGCACTCGCAATCACACGAGGGCAGATCGAATGTTGAGCCGGCTGCCGTATCAGACGAGGTTCAGTCCGAAGCATCCGTCGTGTGTTAAATAGCCAGCCGCGACGCCGGTGTCGATACGCTATCTCTCGTGATATCGGTCGTGATACCGTTGCGACACAGGCAGCGGGCTCGGCGCCTCGGCAGATGCTCGTCGTCTTCGGGCCCGGATAATATACAGGCAACGGTCGACATGGTCTGCCTGCTGCCCGCGCCGCTCCGCCCACTCGTATACGGCTCCGTACATCTAGGCAGGCTGCGAGGCGTCGTCGTCGCCAGTCGCATACGGTCAAGCGCATGCGATGAAAAAACATATATCGACCACGGATAGACACTCTGCGTTCTCGCGCACGTATACTAGAACGTGCATGCATGCATGTGTGTATGTACAGTACATAATTATGTGCGTACGTACCTCGATCGTAACTCCAGGCTTCTGCAATTACCCGGACTGCGGACGATATCGATACCCAGTCTTCGGCGCAGCGTGCATCCAGCGGATCAACGGGAGGGATGCAATATGGCAGTACGATATCAGATGATATCGTCGTCCGTCGGTACAGTCGGTGAATTCAATACGAGCAGGCGAACAATAGTATCGTCGATAATATATCAAATGCAGGACGACAGGCGGACATGGACAGCTAGCGCACGGGCAGCAGCGCGGTCAGCGTAATTTAAGATGAAGGAAAAGGTCGGTCGAGTCAACGGGCGCCGGCACGCAGATAAGATTCGATACACGCAGACGGACGCCGCTTCAGGACCACTCTTGCGAAGGCCGAGCCCATGCCATCCAAACGACCCCACCCGCTATAACATCGCCGCCTATAGGATCCCATGGTCAACGGCCACAGTCCAGACACGCGAGCTCAGTCGCCATACAAGTCGCAAGCCGGCAAAACTCTGGAGTTCGAGCAGCCGGAGCCGAAGTCCAGCGTCGAGCGCTCGCCGTCCGCTTGCCGACGGTGCGCGAAACAGGAAGCGATATCTAGCAAAACGGCTAGTCCCCCAGAAACGTACTTCCCATTACACACAGACTGCCTTGATCTCTCGCGCCCCATCGATCGCAGGCCGGCTGTCGGGCCAGATTGCGACTGCCGTATTCACACTACCGTGCAACCGATGTAGACAGGGTGGATACCGGTCCATACAGATTTGTGCGCACAGGTCAATGCGACACCGTAATCGATGACAGGCCGATATATATATACGGCGCTGTCGACGCGACGTATTGCATTGCGACGACGGTACGTGACTTGAACCGCTCGTCAATTGAACGTATGCACGGCAGGCTTGCAGCCCGCGGCGCCCGCAGCCCCTTCGCATGATGCCAAGCGTTGTAATCAACCCGCCCGAGGATGCATTTCCAACCACTAACCCGGTCGCCGCGCCTCCGTACATAAAACGGCATGATCGATATCTGCGTAACACCCGAATTCTATAACTTCAGCACTACGCATGTGTGTAGATATAGATATGCCGTTTCATGTCTGCTGGAAAACGCTGTCGAGCTCTGTTGGATCCAGACGCCAAACGTAAACGGTTTTTCTTACGTGCGAATTCGAAATATGCGCATCCCTGACCGTCCCTGCCGCATACGTCAAACCAGAGACACACAAGCTCAGGGGACCGAGACATTCCAAAAATTCTTCTCCACGCCCTCTTACCTAATCCAACCGTCCCATCCAGAACACCTACTGGTATAATATTGCTGAACCCTGCGTAGACGGTCCATACGAGGGATAATAAAAATAAAATCGCCAAGTAAACGGGTTAATAAGAAGTGCGCCCTTTGAATCGAATCTCGACCTGCACATCGCAAACGGCCTCTGAAACGGGCAAAGCACCCATCCCATCCGCATCGCAAACACACAGCCACCGCAGCGTACGTACGTATGTATGAACGTAGTGTACCCACGCCCTGAGCTCCAGTCGCAGAATACGACAGAGCCGGCCAGGCCTTACCCCGCCGATTGCGATCCAATTCGATTCAAGGTGACCTGAAATCCAGCTCGAGAATCGAGAATTCGAATCGAATACAGCCGGAGGTCTCCCGCTGCATGCATTGACGCAGACGCCGTGGCACCTTCCCCCTAGCCTCCCCCCGGATCTATTAGTACACACACGTACACAAAACATATCTGCATCCCATGATCACCGTATATCGAGAACATTGATTAACTCGATCAGGCCTCCGCATACGTATGTGCATACCTAGGTAAGTGCATACACTTGCATCCGACTGATCATCTGCATCTATATGCATGGCTAGTATGCCGTGGCGCCAAGCATTCGAGCTCCGTATTATAGATCTATAGAATTAATATAAAAACCCCTCCTCGAGCTCGCCACTCCGCTCAGCCACCGTTGTCTATAGCCGTTACCCTAGTACATAACCTATATACGATCGATCATACGACCATTTGAATCGATTCGATTCTGCGGCCAGAATCGTCGGCGTCGGTGGCTTGCAAAGCCCGTCCATGACATGACCTTCGTACGTATGTACATATCCACATCTCGAAAATACCAAGAAAGGCGCAGCCGACAGACATGGAGAAACGTCGAAACATCCCAACACACGTATAGCCTGAAACCACAGTCGAATACCCCTCCTCCAGCTCCTCCATCCTCCACATATGCACATGCACACCGGACTCTCCGATACAAATGCACGCATGTCCCACAATCTTGCAATCCCGATCAAACAATCGTCCCTCAGCCTACCCCGCCACTCAGACAACATCGATCAAATCAAGCAATGCCCAGAACTCATAATCCAAAGCGAAACTCAACTCAAATCTCGAAGCACACCCGCGCGCCTACACCACGTGACATCGCTTATACCCGCGGCGCCGCAACACGCCTATATTTACACCCGTAGACGTTGAATTAGCCTCCTGCTGCCACTGCCGAGTTCGACCCGACAGGCTAATTTAGTCGCTAGCTACTTACTTACTTCTTACTCACATATGCACGCCTGCATCTACTATTGATCGAACAGTGTAATATACATATATAGTGTAGTATATATAGCACAGCTGTCTTACGTGCGTGCATGTATTATATACCTCACGAATGCTATAGCACAGCTATAGCATGCTAGGACGTGGCTAGTACGGCGTCCCCGTTTCGTCCACTCCGTACAGCTGTTATTTTCAATATGTGAATATATACGCTTCGATCTAGCCTATGTATCTACTGCTCTGTAATATACATTATCAACCCGTCGGTACCGACATCAAATACGCACCACTCGACACAATGCTGTCGATGCCGCATCGATGGTACCCGTCGCACGTACCCTCCAGCCTAAACCTCGCTCCATGGATCTCCACGACGGACTGCCAACCAGCCACGAAGGCAATTGCAAGAGCAGGTCTCAAAGGTCAAACTTGCCTAGCAAAAGCCAAGATCCCGAGAATTCAAACGAGATGAGTCGATCGAGCCCGTCAACAAGTCGACTCAGCTGTCCGTCGTCGCGTCGATCTTTTTCTGTTTCTGCTTCTGCTCCTCTCGTTGTTTCGTTTTAGAACTCGTTTTATAAGATTACTATTCCAATTCCCAGCCTGTCCCGTTCCGTTGAGTAAGTCCCTGCAAAGTTCAAGCTGCCTACAAAGGAAATGATATACAACTCCGTCCCTGTCTAATAAACAAAATAATAGAAAGAGAAGAAAAATGATAAGAGGAGAAAGAAAGGATGAGAAGGATAAAAAAAAAAACTCCTGCAATGAAACATAGCCTGACATGAAGAAGAAATCTGGGGATGCGACGAAGGATGGGGGACCGGCTGATTGATAGATAGATAGTATGAGAGATCACCAAAATGAAAAATGAAAATCAAGACTGAAACGGGACCAACTGCTATGGACGGGGGTCCTCTCTCCTCGCATGCTCAATACCAGGAACATGCCGATGGAGAATGGATGACAAAAACACTGACTGTCGCGCTGCAAGAAATTATACCAATGACCGCCAATCAAAATGTGCTAAAGAAAAAAAAATATACCACGAGCGGAAATAAGCGGAAATGGTCGTCATAATACAGTTGAGGATTGGTATATAGACAGAAAATGTTTGAATGGTCGTGGTATCATGAAGAGTTTCACCGTTTATTAAATCGAAAGAAAAAAAAAATGATAAGCAGGGGGGGATGGCCTCAAACAAAAAAAAAAATAAACCAGAATAAAGACGCGCGCTTTTGTAGAAAGGTAGATGGGAAAAAAATCAGTACGCGAAGGCGATCCTACTATGAAGAATGATGGTCCGGTGGCGGCGGCGGCGGATGCTACCCGTGTCGTCGCAGGACAAAGACACCAATCTCGATCGTCTCCTTCTCCGGCTTGCGCCGCGTGTGAGTGGGACTGCCGACTTCGCCAACAACAGGCCAGCTGGGTGTTGGTCCGACCATCGAGCTCGCCAAAACTGCTTCGCCCATGCCGCGGCTGCTTGGTCGTGTGGTCGTCACCTTGACTCCATCCAGGATTTCTCTCGCCAGATCCATCGGACCGGAGTATTGAATCGGAGTTGCGAGGCCAGGCTGGCCTATCGCCGCAGCCTCCGACCCACTGATTGGTGACTCGATGAAGGATTGGTTCGCACCTCCATCCTGCGATGGGGTGACCGAGAAATGGTTCTTGACGATCTCGCGAATCCGGGTCGATTCCTGGAACGTCCACCATTCTCTCCAGGAGAACTGGCTCAGGGCTACATTCACCTTCTGTGCGTGGACCAGGGAAACGTTAGGGTGGAAAAAGTTGGGGCCAGCATAGCGCTTCTCGTCCGCCACCTCGTCTCTGGACTTCTCGGACAAACGCCGGCAAAAGTGCTCCAACCTGTCCTTCAGATCTTCGAACTCCTGCATCTGCTCGACGGCTACCATCCGGCTTATTCCCCAGAGCAGATCGTCTCGAAGGCGGTGTAGAACCATGAGTCGGCGCAAAAGCGGGTCAAGAACCTTGCCGAGATATCTGTCCCGGAATTGTCTGGCTCCAGTCTTAGTCGGATAGATGAAGAGAAGGCTTCCACCATTCGGAGAAAGCTCCACGACACGGTCAAGGAGCACGGAAGAGTAGGTTGAGAACATCGCCGAGTCTGCCGTGGGAGTTGGAGGCGGTATGTAGCGCTCGAGTAATGAGAAATGGAGGGAGAACGGTGGCAAGGCGGGGTTGGGCGTTGGTCTCTGCAGGATGGGCGTGGGGAACGTAGACGGGGTAGCGTAGGACATGGGATCCTGGGCCATAACGACGCTGTTGAAGATTGTCGAAGAGAAGAAGTCCCTTTCGTGCGGCGGAGATGTTAGAAATGCGGATGGCAGCAGACTGCCAGCGCTGGTAGCCGCACTGTTGACACTGGATCCAGTCAAGTTCGAAGACTGGATCTTGGGAGCTGCGATATTAGAAGATATGGCGTGAGATACGTGAATGTACACGCGCCTTGTATCATCCCCATGCACCTTTTGGATTGCTGAGGTCATCGCATTCAAAGCACTGGTTGTGCCGTCGTGTTCTGAGTTCTGGAAGCCGCCGTTGTTGGGCTTGCACTGGGTAAACGGTAGCATAAAGTAGCCGGCGGCAGCTGCGACACCTTGAGCAGCTGAGGCTGACTCGGGCAGATACCCAGAGTCTACTTGCGCGGAGTAGCTTGTAGTATCCGCAGATGCCCTCACGGGTAGCGGACAAGGTAGGGCGTGAGATATCAGTCGAACGGCCTCGGTAGCCGGCCGGAGATCAGGTGGGTGCGACAGAACTATATCGAACAAATCATTAGTCTCGTATTTTGCCGACGTAGATATTAATTATTAAACTTACGCATAACCTTAAGAGCTTCCCCGAGCCACTCTTCTCCCGCCTGAAGGCCGTTGGACAGCACAGAGGCAAGAATATTATCAGATTTCATCGGCTCGTTCGGGGTGGAGAGCTTGGGAGCCGAGACGCCTTTTCCGTTGCTTCCACCCGCGCCCGATTGCATGGTCATTATGAGCGGCTGCTCGGACAGGATGCTCGTCGAATTCGCGTAATCGGGATTGGACGAGGAGAGCGGCTGCCAGGTGGGAGGTTGCTTTCTGTCATCTTCGGGCGGAGTAAGCATGGCCGGTGCAGCGGGGGATAAGATGGCGCGTGTTTTCTCGGACTGGCTTAGATTCTGGAGGAGGGTATCCGGAGACATTGGCTCGCCGTTGGTGTTTGGGCCGTTCCGGTTCCTTCTCCTTTCGAGGAGGCCGATATTGGAAGGGCTTTCGGGCATTTCGTTAGGGCTGTTTCCCATGCCAGGACCTTCCTTTGCCGGTCCCGATAGAGGCGACGTTGTGAGCAGTGGCGGGAGCGGCGGCTGCAGCGGGGGTAGCGACGGTCGAGCGGTTGGCGTGGGTCTGGGCCGATCAATTGGAGCTGCCGGAACGGTAGGATTTGCGGAAGCGGAAGACGGCCGGTCTCTGCTGGAAGTCGGAGAGGTTGCTCTACGACTGAAGGGCAGCTTCAAGATCGCCTTGACCCTCCCGAGCGAAGAACGGCCGTGGCTCGACCGGCGGTTGTGTTGGGACGAAGCGGATGCGGGCAATTTGGAGCCAATTGCTTGAGATATCTGCGGGGAGCGTAGAGCACTCCGGGCGGATGCCGCTGAGGTGGGATATTCTCTGGATCTCGGATCCTGCAGCGGGGTGCTGGGCTCGGAGGGCGAGGCCGGTGGGAAAGGGTACCCGGAGCCGTCTTGGACGGGACCGTCGACGGAACGGGTGGTCCACGGGCCGGTGAGGTTGGAGGAAGGGTCCCAGAAGTGAGTATGGGGGCGATGATAGGCAGACGAAGCGGATGGGTGAGGATGGTCGGCGGATGGGCTGGAGGGCTGGCTGTGGGAGGAGAAGGGAGGAATGGGAGGAGCGGGAGAGGGAGAGGAAGCCGAAGCTGTTGGATTGTTGTTGGCGGGAGGAGCTGCAGTAACGGTAGCAGCAGCAGCGGCGGCGGCAGAAGAGGAATGAGAATGAGAAGAAGTAGACACGACGGCAGCGGGGAGGGCAGAGGAGGAAATATGTTCCATCTGGGATGGCGGAGAAGAAGAGGAAGAGGAAGAGGAGGCGGAGGAGGAGGGCGAAGAGGTCGACGAGGGAGCGGAGGGAGAAATAGCAGACGCGGGCAGCGAAGGCCGTCGAGCAGCGCCGCCGCGAGACATCTTGAAGAATGCGGTGCGGTGGGCCAGCGCGGCCAGCCAGGAGGAAATTCGACGAGACGAGACGACGACTCCTCGCTGCGATCCCACTCGATCCCGCTTTTGCTGGACGACGGCTGCTGGCTGCTTGCTTCTGCTTCTGCTTCTGCTTCTGCTTTTGCTTCTGCTTTTGCTTCTTGCTTCTGCTTCGTGCTCGAGGGCTTTCCTTCGTTTGTGCGCTCGGCGGGCCGCCTTTTCTTTTTCTTGGTCCGTTCGGCTGCTGGTGCTTGCGCTTCCTTTCTTTTTCCGTGGCTTCGATCGAGTATCCTTTCTTTCTTCGCTGTCGGCGCGGCTTCGTTCCTGTTCTCGCTCGTTCGTTCGCAAGTCTCGTCTTTCCTTTCCCTTTTCTTTTTCTTCTTCTCCTCCAGACGGGCACGAAGCGGTTCTTGTTCTTTCGATCTTTTTATGCCCGGACGGGCCCTCGATATCTGCGCGAATCGAGGAGGCCTCGCAGGAGCAGGCACGGCAGACAGCTCACTTGACCCCAGGGACGAGGGATCAAATCAATCAATCAAACGATTCAATCAACCTCAAGAAAAAATCCAGTCCCCCCAAAACAGCCCAAATCAAACCCAGATCGAGGCGTGGGACGCCGCTGCGGGTGTGGGTGACAAGGCCGGACAAGAAACTTGGAGACTTCAGTCCAGTTGCCCCTTCGAAACACGGCCCGCGAGAGAGCAGGAGTAAGAAAGAGGGAGAGAGGGAGAGAGATGTTGTGCCTGTGCTTCCAGACCGTTCGCCTGTCCCGTCTGTCCGTCGTGACTCTCACAGACGGACGGGCGATATAATATGCCTGCGTGTATGAAATCTGTATGTGGGTAATATGTGCAATGGGGTATCGATCTCGACTCAATCGGTCAATCAAAATCAATCACTCAATCGCTCCGTCAATCTCTAGATCACATCCACACCCATCCGTCTCCTCGCTTCTCCTTTGGGCAGGCAGGCAGCAGGAAAGCGGGTTCGGGAAAGCGAGGGGGGGAGTCTGATAGGGCCAATTGGACTCGAGCAGGAGCGAGAGAAAAAAAGCGAGAGAGCGAGAGATGGACCGCTAGCCTGATGGACAGCCCAAAAAAAACAAAAGATAGAAAATAGATTGAAGGGAAGGGGAAAGAAAATTCTCGGCAGGATGGGAAGATTCGATCGAAGAGAATAGCCCAGACTGACTGTCCGAAGTGCACTCGAAGAGAGTCAGTCAATTAGTCCAGCAGCTAGCGAGTGAGGTGACTGGCCAGTAGAATCAGCTCCGATCCGCCCGGTTGCACAGCATCCAGCAGGAATGCGAAATCAACGGGATCACGTCCTTGCAAAAGAGATGTTATCGCTCCTCGTCCGTGAGGGTGGCAGCAGAAGACAGGGCGAGCGAGGGTAGCCGTCTGGCTGACTGGCTGGCGGGCAGGATGTGGGTACAGGCAGCCCGAGTGCAAGCACAACCGCAAAAAAGACTCGCCTAGACCGCCTCCTGGCCGTCCTCCATCGAAGTGCAGATGCAAAGTGTACGGCAGGGCGAGGGAAGGCAGGCCTCACTCGCATCGCTTGCTCTCCTTCACTCAATCAATCATTCGCTCGTGAGTTCGTTCGTGTGTTCGTTCGTTCGCTCACTCAGACACTCACGCACTCACTTTCCCACATTTACATGTTCCTGTGTGGTAGTGCAAGTGTAAGAAGCTCCGCAGGGGGGGTTGGGTTCGAATAGAGCGCGCACATGCAGAAGGGGAAGCGTAAAGGGAGAAACCAGCCAACCAGAGCTGGTCGAGCTGCGAGTGTGGAAGAGCGATCTCGAGGAGAGGATCTCAGGTAGGAAGGAAGCAGGCCCGGAGCAGCAGGAGATGGATGCACCGTGCAGCTGGAATCGATCGATCGATGGCGAACACCAAGGGTCTTGACGAGAGGGCGATATCTGCATCCGCGGGCGTAAACGTTAAGCGGAGAGAAGGTGCGAGAGAAAGGGAGGACGTTAGGAAGGGTTCGGAGTGATGCGATGCGATGCGATGGCGGTGCTGTCGGCGTGGGTGAAGAAGCTAGAAGGCCCAGCGATCGATCGCAGGCTGCTGCTGCTGCTGGTCAGATCGGGAAAATGCATGGTATCTCAACAGCGTTGCGCCCGCATTTCAACCTCGACGCCATGGCCAGCTTTCATCTCCCCCCAGTCAAATTACGAGCGATACCACTGTTAACACACGGACTATACACCACAATGGCCAGGCATTCTAATGTAGGTCGTGGGCGCATCACGAGCGACAGTGGGCGGGTGGGCGGGCCCCTCTCGGCCTCTGAACACGGGAGCCAAATCTGCTGCGCGGAACGATCACCTCGACAGCTCGCCCATACCATCGTGTCCTCCTCCTGCGCACGGCGTCCTCTACCGGCCGCCTTTCTTCTTTCTCCTGGCATGCGCCTCCTAGGCATTCATTCATGTGCACCCCTCGCATCTCCCCTTTGCTCGGCATGCTCTCTTTGTTTAATTCACACTCTGTCCCCGTCTGACTGTACCGACTAGCCTCACTCGCCAGCTACTGTTAGCTCGAGGTATGTGCCGCCGGCTGCGACCGACGCAAAACGGGGGTCCCCTCCAAGATCACAGTTTCCAGAAGGAAGTCACTTGCTGCGTGGTGCTATTATATTCTCATCTTCTATAGATCTAACTAGAATCCCTCCGCTGAGCTTGTCGCAGGGGAGCTCTAAAATGAGGGTCCACGGTTGGTTAAAGCCCACAGCGAAGCGGATTATAATAAACACTCCGCCATTCGATTGCACATGGCATTTCGGCCAGAATACCCATCTCTGCACCATCAGCAATTTTTTTCCACAAGCCCCCAAAAAGCCCCCATTGCGCCAAAAGCCAGCAAGCCAGCCAGCGATAGACCAACTCGGACGGGGCTGTCTGTTGGGAGGCGACGGCTAATCGACATTCGAGCCAAGTCCACTCGAGTACCTGTAACGAACTGTCGACACATGTGGATAGATGGACGTCGAGCAGCACGAGAACGGCTGGGAGCTACATCGCTAGCTCGCTTCTCTCGATGCAGAGAAAATTTTATAATAGAGAAAAAAACTTTAACGCGATATAACCGGCTGACTGACAGCTCCTCAACCAGCTAGCTCGGCTTCACGATACGGGACGGTGGACGAACAAAAAAAGTTAGAAAAAAGCAAATTTCCGCCTGCCTCGGAGACGGGCATTTTGACATGCTGCAGAAGCATCGACGGGACAGGTTCGAGCGGAGGGTCACACCTGCATATGTTAAGGACACTATACCATACCATAATGTACTAAGTGTAGACTTTGTCGAGAGTACCCTCTTGTTCTGACTTGCTGACCTTTTATGGTCTGATCAACTTGAATCAGTCCACCCCGGTCGCCTTACACGATCCTTATCAACGACGGCGCTATTAGCTTACGCCTGGCATCTTCCGTCCAGACAGGCCCCTCCCCCCAGAATATCTCTCGGACATGTCGATCGGTGTCTGGAGGCCGCGTTTCAGGCTCCACAAGGCGCCGCGCAGACCTCGATATAGGGGAATGTTAACCCAGTCGGTCAGGAAGTAAGCAGCTGGGAAAACAGCTAGCTCGAGCTACATGACTGGGGGTAAAGAAGTGGAATGAATGAGAAGCAATGGAATGCCGCAAAAAGATTGATACATATCTGATGTGGCCTGACTGATTGGTGCAAGTGCATGCATCCAACATCTGTCTGTCTGTTGTATGCACATGTAACTGCTTCAGACGCTTGGCTTCCTTCAAACGAAACCGTGCTGAGGGGAGAGAAAAAAGGGAAAAGTTGCAAGCACTGTTCTAATCCGATTCGATTCCCGTGCTGCAGAAATTCACCCTTCTCGAGTGTCCTATTCCACCTCTTTCTCCCTCTCCTTGCATGGCGAGCGAGGAGAGACAGCGTCGAAACGCACAGTACACGGCAAACCACCAACCCAGCCACCTGCTGATGGAAGCAAATTCTAGACCCGAAAATCCTTCGCTCCAGGTCGGGTCGCAGCGTTTGCTTTTTCCTTTGCTTTGCGGGAGACTCGCTGGATGGATGGATGGGTACTCGGAAAGGTGGAGTGCTCAGCGCCTGTTTGCACGGTGCATCCAAGCACGCATGTATCTGTATGTCCCTGGGCGCCGAAGAGTCCGGGGTGGAGCCTGCGAGGCCTACTCTTGCCCTCGATGTACAGCCGGTGTGCATGTACGAGCAGGGGTCCCCCTCCGCACGATCAACTCCCGTTCGGCTAGCTGCTGCTGAAAAGGACGGGTGTTTTGCAAGCTTTGGACTGTTGTTGAAGTGCTGCCAGAGAGCTCGAGCTGCCGCCATTTTGCTCGTTTTGCCCTATTTTCGTCTTCGAATATAATAACGATCAAAGCATCCTTGCTGGAAACTCCCAGCCACGCTAGGAATTAATCGGTCGTCTTTGCTCGCATGTCGACTGGAGAGGCACATACCGGATGAATCTGACCGTTTCCCTCTCGCACTCAACTTGCGACGGGCCAGCGCGGTGTAGTGCCGATACATCTGGATACATCCAACACGTCTGCGAGTTGTATCTGCTGATATCTGCACAATCTTACAACATCCTCTAGCTTCCATCAGCAATTAACTTCATGCATCCAATGTTGGCTAACGCCTGTTGCCTCTTCGGGGCGTTCTATAATTAATCGTCTGGCGCCTTTCGGCCCTTTCCAGGGGATTTCGGGTCCACTGTGGCTGTTATTTTCTCCTCGTGCCTCTGCCACTGCACTGCACTGTCGTCTTTGACCAGGAGCTCGAGCTCTGACTAGTAGATGCATAGATGTACCTATGTGTACCTTGTACATACGTATGCGTGTACCTAGATGTATGCGCACACGCATACGCATCGCGCTGTTGAATACGCCGGCACACGCCAGTCTATACGTATACTTTTCATGACTGTACATGTACCACCACCATGCGCATGCGCGGCCATGCTTTCCATCCACAGAGCCGGCTTGTCGTCGATATCCTAGCTCAGCCGGCTGGCTTAAGATTCTCGAAAATTCGCATTCGGCGACGAATTAATCGATAGGGCGCGGGGCTCTCTGCACCTTTTCTCTCTAGCAGCATGCATCGGATCCGATCAAGACGGCCTCAAAGTATGCTTAACCGTACGAACGGGACTCCAGACTCTAGCGTGCCTGTGAGTGGCTAATTCCCGTCGCAATACAAGCGCACGCCCCGCCAAATGCAAAGCAGCTCCGTCGGTCGAGCGAACGGGCGACTTTTCGGCCAGTTCGCTCGGACTGTCCCTCGGGAAGGTAACTTTGCTGGCGAGTCGATACAAAATGCAACAGCAGCAGCAGCGTAGCCTAGGTACCTCCTGCACTGCATGCGCAGCTCTCTCCTCGGCGACGACGACGACGACGACGACGACGACGACAGTTCGTCTGCCGTCATCAATTACCAGCTATTGTCGATTGAAGAAAAATAACTGCTGCTCGAGTTCGAATTCTGTGCCGTCTGCGCTATAAATGGTCAGATTCCAGACCCCCTTACTTCGTACTTCGCGGCCTCACCGCCTGACGAACACTCCTTCGTGCAGCCAGCGAATGGAATATCATCTGCTGCGGCTGAGGCGGAAAATCCTACACGGACACACATACTTCCTCGTTTCCTTCAGTTGTATGTATGCAGTGGACTGCATGCATGCATGCGGACAGGCCTGGCCCTGCTCCGGACGTCGGCCATTAGATACCGATCAAAAAGCAACAACACCGCCCGCCTGTCCATGTCCGCCTGTCCGTCTGGACGACCGACGCGACGTACGAGAATTTTCAACGACGAGAGAGAACGAAAAAAAAATCACACCATACACATGTCGGTGAAACAGCGGAGGGGGTCTCCATTCTCTGGAAGTCGCTCTTTTGCCTCCCGATCTATTGAATTTTAACCCTGACAAAGGTTAGCAAGGTGGGTGGTGGAGGGTGGGATGCTGATCGCTCGGCCTTGCCAACTAGCTCGATTCGAATCTGCGACCTGCCTTGTCTTTTAGCACCGAGCTTCACTTTGAGATCACGCCGCCACCCCGGTCCAGTCGGCCCCCAATCCAGCAGTCTGTCGGCAGCTATGACCGTCCATAGTTACTAAGCAGCTATCGTAGGAGAAGCAAATATACGTACATGTCGAAATTAACTGGACTTCTATCCATCTGGAAGCATCTCAAATCGATGCGTGGTTTTAGTTCTACCCCCCCTCCGAGCATCTGTGCCGTGCTCGAGCCCTAAGGTGGTATCTAGTTCCTGTTGATCATCCAAAAAACTCCCATCGATGCTTGCCATTGGATGAGCTATCATATTACGCCCGCTCAGGCATCCCGTGTAGGTTCCCTTGCTTCGGGACACTTCACGGCACATATATCCACACACACCATGATGAAACAGGGCATCTTCTCCTCTTTGAAATTCCTCTACCATGGGCCGTCTCGGTGGATCTTTTTGCCAATTACTTTGATCTGTTAGGTTTATTAATCTTCCGATTTGGGACCGTCTTTGTTGCTAGCATGACCACCTTGCAGTCGAGACTCCACTTTCTTTCACACAGGCACGAATAAATCGATCAAAGAGCAATCAATACTCCATACCGGGGAATGAGCAGCTATGGGAAAAAAATTGTGCTTTCCGCCATATCCGACGATCGATTCGATTCGATTCAATCCGCCTCGTTTGGTGGGTACCATTAATGTACCTGACACCCGATATCCCATCGATCGAGTTATATCCAATCCACATGCGCCCACTGATCTGCCATCACGTCCACCACCGAGCGAATTCACGAATTCAACTCGGGTTCTCTGCCGCCGGTTTTCCATTTGTCAACTTCGCCGGCTTCATGCATCCCTGGCTTGGTATGTTCCAGCTGACGCGAGGTGGGCGGACGGACAGACATGGATTTCTAGAAGGCCCAGTAATTGTGATATCACATTTCCCAACCAACCACGCATTATAACGTATCAGAGCAGTTACGCGCATCCTGTCCATCCCACCCACCCACGTCCGAATGGCTTGCCAGGTTGGAACCAACAGCCAATGCCTCGGAACCAACTATACTATGAATGAATCTGGTCTCGAGCGGTGTTAAGGTCACCAACAGCGGCTCGTGCCGTCCGATCAGATACCATGAAATGGGCCAGGTTAAGGTCCCACTCGCTCGCTCGCTCGCTCGCGTTAGTTCGCTGGCTGTGGAGGTTTAGATAGCCGCCGGAGCAATCTATGGTTATCTAAGTCCGATTGGTAGCAGCAGCTACGTTCACTAGCAGCTGTCTGTTGATTGCGCATATCACAACCTACATACCCATCCTGCTAAACCACAGGGGAGACGTGAATCCATACGTACACGATGGAGAACCGGAAAACTTCCCATTTGATCTGCAACTCTCAGCTGGCATATGCCTCCTCGCTTTGCAAAGCAAGGAGACGAACGTATCGTGCATGTCGAGCGCTGCCAGCAGGCTCTCCAAACGCATTTAATTCCATTTCAGTCTGCCGTGCATCTACACGGCAGACGTGTGCACATACAGTACACACCGTGCATACACAGGCCACGTCTTGTAGCACAGGTCCAGGCTCCAGTCCTTCCCTTTCCTTTCCTTCCAGCTCATACCTACATACATGCACACATGTATGCACACACAAAACCTTGCGGTCCCAGCATTCAGAAGAACCCGATCGAAAGGCATGCACATACGGCACGGCGGGCGGGCGGCTGACATTGTCCGGTTGTCGAGGAGGGCCAGCCAGCAAGTTGTGTCTGTATTTACGGTAGCATTCATGCATGGTCTACCCTGTTGTCTGTGCCAGCAAGCTGATTTTCCTGCCATGTCGTCACTCGAAAGTTAGTGCTAACCTCCTCTTCCGAACTTCTCGTGCTTCCCCTTAGTGCACAGGTGGGTAGCTGCCTGCCTGTCGACCGAATGGGACGAAAACTGAAATCAAGCTACCGCGCCGACGACAGAATAGGCGTTCGACAATGCGATTGGCTGGATATAGCTCCTGCGCTCAGACGCTCAAAGGCTGCCGAGCTATGTGCTGCATGCATTGGAATGTAGAGCTGCAGCTCTCTGCCGTGTCTGCAGTCTGAACATTGATTGTCTAGACCTGTAACTCTCCCTCACACCGCGCTTTCTCTTCCATAGTCTTCTACCAGTATCGAAATTTCAACTCGCTTACAGCAGCACAAATCGACCGGCTAACTCAAGAAAATTGATACCGTGACCTGCGGCCAGCAGGGGTTCCCTGCGAGGAGTGCTGCCGTCTTCAGCTGAATACGGTTATTTACAAAGGTGGATTGGGCGACTTGCGGTATCGTTGAGGGAAGCGGTGGACTTTTCTGCCGATGCGATACCCACAATCATACTAATCGGGAGAATTATATTACAACTTCTGCCAAGGCTAGTCGGCGTGCTTCAAAACTACGTTGGAAATTCGTCCGGTGACCCAGCCTGCAAGTTTTCGTTATCGCTCACCGTCTCCTTGTTCCTCTCGGCGGTGCACTGCCAGCTGGCCAGACGACCTGGACAGCATTTTTTTAAGCCGATATACCCCCGATTTGGCCCTTTACGGTACCAATATTTCCAAATGTGGGTTGTTAGGTGCAGACCAGATATCAAGGCGGACGTACGGACGGCGGCTGATTTTTCAGGGCGGGATCCAAGGCAGCTGCGGTGCAGAATCAGGGAAATGATTTTCGTCGCAGGTCGAGGATGGGCCCGATTTACGGACGGCGAGCAAAGTGCATCTCACGCAGGTAATTTCGGTATTACGTACATACATGTACGTGTACGCGCGGTTGACATCGTTGTCGTGCATCTGCTGTCTCCTGATGGGCGACCAAAGCTCGATCCGTTATCGTCTAGACTGCACTATCGGACTGTAGCTATCAGAGCTCAAGGCGGCAGCCGGCGATTCCAGCTCCAAGCTGTCCGGTTAGGCAATTAAACCGCCATCTACGTCTTCATGCGCCATTTGTTTCCCGAGCGCTCTCCGGCCGGTATGCAGATTCACGGTGTATATCTCGGTGAGTGAATTATGGTAAATTGAGCATGAGGTCATGTAATGCCATGTTCGAACCGGAGAGCTCCTAGACTTCCCGTGAACGGTGGCTCGGACGATATACATACATAACATACAATATCCACGTGTGCGCAATACACAGAACCCGCGACCTCCGGTACGGCCATGCTCCGGTGCTGGGTTGGGGCGGGCTGAAACCGCCGGGTAACTGCACTCGTGATTCTATAGCTATAGGTCAATGGGATATACACACGGGAGAGCCTGTGCATGCTGGTCAATATTGCAATATAATTCCAAGTGAGGGTTATAATGTCCTGTCGCTTTAAGTCTCATGGCATCTGGGATATATGATGAGATGGGATCGATGTCGAGCGTAATTATGATACATGGGATTTCATATACACACGTGTACGCGAGCTACGTATAGGTGAGACTGCGGAGGTTGACTCAAGCTATATATCTATATTATAATCGGAGTACTCGAGTTGAGCCCGACTAGCTGTAGCTAAGAGAGCCAGCATTAAAATAAGACTTGCACAAAGATGGAGAGCATACAGTATATAGCCAGCCGCTATATACCTATACACCGCCACTCAACGACTGGCGTCTGCCTCGCCTTTTCGCTCTCTGGAATGGCTTTCCTCCACCGGCACCGCCCAATCGCAGCCATCCACCCTCCCGCTAGCGTCGTGAAACCTGCCAGGAACCACCCACAACGCACGACTGCGTTGCATTTCCCAAAATGTCACAGGATGCACCACCGCCCTGCCTTCTCGGGCTATCCGCCCGTCGATCAGCGCGCGGGGCCGCGAATGTCAAGATGGGAGCACGCAGCGGAAACCTGCTTCCACGGCCATGCTTGGTGTGTCGTACAAGACGGCAGGAGTCGGCAGCGGGGCGGGGTCGCAGCCGTGCGGCTCTGCGGAGATGGCATGACTAATTGCTTTGAAGCATTACTTGGCTATAACGTCGGCGTCCAGACTGCCGTCGTCGGTTGGGCGGACTACTTTTCTAGCTCTGTTGTCTGGAGCATAGTGTCGAGCTGATTAGACGATTGGGCATGCATATCGATATACTCTCATGGTAATTTTGCTACTACACTGTCGCTTATGATCGCTTGGCCATTACCATGTGCTATCGGCCGGCAGGCAGCCTTAATTACTAGTCTTCTACATGCGTGAACTCGCTCAATTAATGCATGCACAAAATATTTACCAAAAACCCAGAGTCTAGGGATCCCTTCATATTGCACATCATTATGTCCGTACGTACAAGCTAGAGATGAGCTCATCTATCAATACACTATACCAGCCGTTTATACGCTATAACGAAGCTCACTATTCGGTATTAGTCAGCGGAAGCACCAGGCGGATTCCGGTGCAGTGCGCCATGTGCATTCTCGAAAGATCAACCCTCCCGCCGATTTTCGGACGCATCAGCATGCATATGCAAACCTGCACCACGGGATCTGTGTACGTACGTATATACGAGCTCGAGGTTTAACTGTCCTCATCTTCCCCAGAGCGCAGAGCTCCGCCCCGCGAATCCGGCCGCCTGATATCGAGCATATGCACATATAGCCACTATCAGATATATATCCACATGCATCTCTGCGTGCTGCGGCGTTCTGCATGCTACATGACGCCCTTGGTCACCCGTTAGAATCTACCTGCGCCCTTTCGCTGACTGATCACGCCATGCACCAGTGACAGTTCGCAGGCAGGCAATTGCATATTATCATGGTTGCCCCGTATTAATTCACTTACGAACGTGATCGCTTATGTAGGAAACATTACAGCGGGCTGAGCTTCAGCTTGCAAATTATATCATTTCCTCTACTACCTATGTAAGTATATGTATATCTTTCCGAAGCCTGATACTAATAATAATGGTAACAACCATAAAAACAACAGTGTTAAAAAGCAAGAAGCGCTCACTTGCTCCCTTATAAACATGCGCTCCCCGTGCTGCCATCAACGCCGAATCCAGTGAGCCACCAACGAGCCCCCAAGAATATAGAAACACAAAGCGGAGTTGGATACAGAGAAAAGCAGCATAATAATACACCGTGGTGCGGTCACCACCTTGGAAGAACGAGAACACCCACCTCTAACCTAGAAACATTCCCATCAACGTTTGCTGCATTGCATCGGATGGCTAGAGCTGACCAGAAACTGGTCTCGCAGCGCCAGACCAACGCAAAATGAGCCCAGAAATCAAGATCAAGCCCGTCGTTGCTTCTTCCTTTCGCTCCCATCGCCACTTCCTTTCCGCTCCAATCCCGCGCTCGTAATCCCGAGACCCAGTGTGCCCTTCTTGCCGCTACCGCTGCCTGAATCTTCTTCGTCCCTCGCGTGCCCGCCTCTTCGACTGCTGCTCATGGTGCTCAGGTTCTCTCCCCGGGCCATGGCGACGGAACCGAGTCCTGATAGCGATCGACCCGCAGGAGTGCCCGAGCGTCCCGTGGCCGCGGAAGACCCATTGAGCGGTGGTAATGGCGCGCCGCCACCGGCCAATCGCCTCATCTCTGCAAGATCGCTCTGTGTCTCTTCGGGCCTCAGCGGCGGTGGCGGTGGTGCCGTCATGCTCTTCGTTATGAAAGATGTAGGTATAGCAGGTGTCATGATATGCATGTACGGTGCCGTTGCAGCTGCGCTCGTAGCATTACGCGCGCTGGGTGTCGCTGCCGCATCATCACCCATCGTTGTGTCGTCGTCGTTAGTGGAACCGTCCGCACCGTTCTGTCCATTCGATTGACTCGATTGAGCCCCATTACCTCCTTCTGCCTCGGCAGCCTGCTTCTGGTATAGCTCTAGGTAGAACTTGACCGTAGAAGCCTGGGCCGCAGAAGTTGCAGCTGACAGCTCCTTATCGCTGAACAGCTTGTCTAGGGTATAGATGGGCTTGACAAAGTCGCTCGCATGGACGCCTGTGCGTGATTTAGGTGCTGCGTCTGACGACCTCGGTGTGGATGGCCGCGAAATCTCGGCAAAGCTATTCAACAGAATATCGTCGTTGTTGTTATCGCGGGTCTTGCGATGGTTTCCTCGCTTCCGCTTGGCCCCACCACCGGGGCTTTGAGAGCCGTGCAGCCCTCCATTGCTCGGTAGGATTCCTGAGCTCTCCAGGGTTTGTAGTATCGTGAGGAGGTCGCCGTTTTTGGCCTCGTTATTGTTATCTTCTCCACGCCGGCCACGCAGTTTGCGAGTCGGTGCGCCCTCTAGGCCAGAGTAGATATCGGTAAGGTGGGCCCGGCCGCCTGGCGAACGCTCCGCTTGTAGGCTGGCGTATTGGGCTGGGTGCAGATAGGCGAACGTAGGCTCCATTGTATCGAGGTTATCCTTGTCTGAAATCATCTTCTTGCGGTTTTGCTGGAGTCGAGTCAGCAGTCGCTGGCGGATATTGCCAACCAAGTGTTGATATTCAGCTTCGGCGTGGTGCAGGGCGAGCGTGTGATGTAGTTCCACGTTCTTTAACCGACGTTCGTGTTGAAACTAGGGATCGCGTCAAGGGCCAGGTTAGCATGCCATAGATAGGTGGGGGACGTGACCCATGAGACCAATCGTACGTGTAACTCCGACATTTCAACATCTCTTCGCTCAACCGCATCGTTGATCGCGTCTATGAAGGTACTGTACAAGCGTCCCGCTTTCTCGCCAGTCGACTGCAGCATGACTCCAGAGTTCTTCAGGACATCGGCGATGGCATCATCGACCTCGCCTCCAAAGTCCGGCAGCATGCCATTGTGGTCGGGGTGGCAGTTCGTCTCTGCGATAGCGCGCATCTCTGCGTTTAGGATAGAGAGCTGCGTCCTGTACCGGTCGTCCTTAGTCGCGGTGAATGAGCCGTTAAGATCGGCGAGGAGGTTGGCAATGACCTGTCGCCGTTTGTCCCGCTTCGATAGGGTCGAAGTGCCTTGCTGGCTGCTTGCGCCATGGGGGTGATGCGGTCCAGGTGGCGAGTCCAGCTGCATCTGGTGCGAATACGGCGATGCTGCCGGGGATGGCGACGCCATTGTTTAGGCAAGGGCGGTTCCGCGTGTGGCGGGTATGTAACGAGAACGTAAATGGCAGTCGACGGTGATACCCACAGAGTACCTCCTCGTTCGCCGGTGTCTTCGGCGTCTTTTCGTCGGCGCAGGGCGAGATGGAGGGCGTGTCGTGGAAGGTGGTCTGATGCCGATAGGCTCAGGTTTGGGGAAAAGGTGGCTGGTGAGCGGGCTGCGAGACGGCAACAACGGCAGCGAAGGACGGAGCAGGGTTCGAGGACACAAAAGTGCGAGGACTAAGAGACGCTGTACGGTGAACCCTGAGGCTAGACGGCCAGTATGGAGCGATTTCCTGAGGACAGCGGTCTTTTGCGGGGAGTGCGATGGTGATGGGGACGATGGGATGAGGGTGAGGGTGTTTTTTCATTGTGTGCAGGAGAGCCCTTTTTTGGCCGCAGAGCACATTCGGCCCGAACGTGCAACACGCGCCGGCGAGCGTCATCTGATGCGCCGGCTTGGCTCGCCGCTGGCCGCTCGCCACGCCGACAGCCACGATCGCATGACATACAATCTTATTGTTGATTGTTTCGATACGGGTCAAACGGGATTGCTCGAATTGCGCCTCGTGTAGGCCTTTGTATTAAATAAAATGATACAGCTAGGAAACTAGTGGATGCCCTTCTATATATGCCCCCTCAGAAATATACAATACAGCCTGCTTCTCGACGTGCGGAGACACAGGTAATGATATCAGCAGGCCCAAATATTGCAAATTGGTAGTGCCTCCCCAGTCCCGATACTCCTGCATCGAATCGAATCGAGTCCCAAGAACGCCTAAACTCTGGTAATCCTAATAGCTGGTGCCCGGCTTGACAAAGAAAAAACTAAAAACTAAAAAAAATTGAAGAAAAAAATAAAGTTAAAGGATGTGTATACGACAAGAACGAGGAAATTGTGAAGCGAAAGAAGAAATAGGCCGAAAGGACAGAGCAAAGACCGATGCACGCGACTAGACGGTCTTGGACCGCGCCTTCACCCTGCTCGTTCGTTCGTCCCGCGGAGGCACAGGAATGTCCGAGGGTGCCAAAGAGATATTGTGCATCAGTAAGAACCAGCAATATGTCGCAAATTTGTAGTTATTCGACATCCCCCCGTTCTTGTACGGGCGGAGTGCATCTGCGACTAGGTGCTGGCCATTTCGAGCCTTGTCTTCGGAGAGCATGTGGACCAACTGGTCCAGCTGCCTCAGGTCGACTTTCAGGGGAACGGAGGATGGAGGAGAATTGACCGAATATGGCTGGGGTCCAGAAGTGCCGTAGCTAATGGCCCTGCGGGAATTCAATGCCATGGACCGGATCAGCTTGCCCTCCTGTCCGACGTCCGAATGCTGGAGCTTCTGGCGAACTTCCGCGCATTGCTGCAGGAGATCGCGGATCTGGGTTCCGAGAACATTGGCCTTTGGCTCGATCGTTTCCCAGTAACCAGGGCCCCACCACGGGTCGTTGGCGAGGTGCTCTTGGATCGAGACAACAAAGAAGTCCCATTTGAGCAGTCGCGCGGCGCTAATCAGCAGCCTAATCGTGGACTCCGAATCGATTGCGCGACCGAGAAGACACGCCGGGCAATGAACTAGACCCCATCTCATGTTAGCAGACGTAGTAGTATGATTAGCAGTCGCGTAGTTGAACTCACGTTCGAGGGACTGGCTCTCATTGTTGATGGCCTCCCACACCCACTCGCACTCGTCCTTGGCCAGGCAATTGAGCCACTGGTAACCGCCCCTGGCGTCGCCCGTAAACGCCAGTTCTAAATCCGAGTCGTCCAGTGCATTGACAGGCCTAGTGTTAACGGAGACATCTCCCTTCCCGAGATTCCGCAACCTGCAGGCCAGGTCAGCAGCCGAGCGCACGACCCCCATCATAATCTTGAAGAGCTGCACGGAGATGTCGCGCTGAAGAATCCACATGTCCTCAAGCTGGCTTGGGTTTTCCGCAGACCTAACGAGATCGGAATGGTACGAGCAGAAACTATTGCCGAGATTTCGCAAAGCATTGTCAGAACCGACGGTTCAATAGATATTTTGCGATAAATGACGGAACGCATGGAAACGATGGGGAAATGGAGGTTCATACCATTTGGAATGCTTCCCCTGCTGGAGGGCCAATTGGCGACCAACGAAAGAGTCTACCGAGTCGAGCAGCTCCTTGACCGCAACAGGCAACGAATTCTCCTTGATCAGCTCATATGCACCCTCAGCGGATGCAGGATCCAGCGGCAGCGGACAGGCCGGCAGCAAAGTGCACACGTGCGCCGACATCCTGGTCGAACTCTGAATGTCGGTATGGCGGGATGTATGTGTTGTCGCGTTGTCGCAAGCGTCGATGTAGAGATGAGATCTCGAGATGCGATTCGATAGAATTTCGAAAAAATGCGTAGACGGATGTATTATCTCTACTCTAGTGGTAAAACACGGTGGTTGTATAGGACAGCGGGATATATCGATATATCGATGCTGGACTACTATAAGGCTAGTGTTCGGTCCGTTTTAAGGCCAGATCGAATTCGTAGAGGTGTCAAGTGTCGCTTTTGGTGTTAACGATATGGGTATTAAGGAGGCAGTGATGCACGATTCGGACGTCGACCCAGTGCGCTGCGGCTGCTGCAAGTCGCTCGTGTCATTTAGAGTGTGCTCGAAGACGGTAATGATGACGAATGATGACTGAACGCAACGGCCTCAAAGGTGATTTTAGTGGCAGTACTATCGACCGATCGTGATCATTCGGGGAAAACGGCTCGGCGGGCGACGACGTCTTGTGGCGAGGGCTGTCGACGTACCGGCGAGAGTCGCAGTTAGTAGGTGGTGTGAGGGTAATATTGTATGTAGTATGAGGTATGTACGTAGACCGTCGGGTGCAGTTACGCGGACGAGAAGAAAAGGGATATCAAATTTTCAACAATCCAGCAGGTAGGTAACGCTGTCCGCAACGTTGAATAACGGCAGCGGCAATAAATAAACGACGGTCGAATTGGAGTGGCAGGTTTGCCTAGTTATATCTGGCAATCCAGGCGAAAGACGGAGTGCTCCTCGAGCAGATGCAGTGTCATTGAAAGGAGAATTTCGACGTATTTAGAAATGGGCATGTGCCATCAAATCAAGTCGCCCTTCCGCTAAGGCGATGGCATGGCTGCTTGGCCAGCCGGGTGCTATCGCAGGTTCGGCTTGGACTCGTGAGAGGCTGCGGGCTTTTTTCACTGGCTGGCCCGTATTAAACTCCAACATTTCTGACAATTTCGCGCGACCGCTCCGGGCAACCATTCCGGTGCCGCTAGCTAGCCAACCTGACAGCGCATGCGAGCGAGCAGGTGCATACTTGGACATTAACTTCTTTCAACATGCCATTCAGCATCATGACGGGTTCGCTACCAGGGATGGTTTCATAGGGGCGCCCCCCACCTCCAGCTCCAGATCAGATTCACATTTACTCACTTAGTTAGCCCACCTGTTCTTTTTTCGACACGGAGCTATTGCTGCCACTCAAGCGGTTTAGGCGGTGGAGCAAACAAGCAGTCTCATGCTCCATATGGCATGGAATGCAGAGGCAAGGTGGCGGGCGTTTGGTAAAGTAACAAATCAGTCCACTTAATTTCGTTGAATCGAAACAGAACGGCGATGAGGTTTCCTGGCCCCAGTGCCCCAGTGTGAATTGAGTTGAAATGAGGTAGGCAACCGAAATGAGCATGGCCTCAAGATAATTCCGACGACGGCGAGAGAGAGCTCGTCTTCCTCCCGCTGCGTTGTCCGTCCACCTGCAGACCAACGATCGATGCGTACACGCCTCACTCGTCAGAGTGGTAATGCAGGTTCAACTGCTGTGCTCCCGTCATGCATGTGCGCTCTTTCCAGCTGGCTCGAGACGACAGGCACGGTGGGTCATCGCAAGTCTTGTCCGTTCTTTTTGCCATCCTGCAGGCCTGGCACACATGGCTCGCACATAGGTTTGCTGGGGTACTGATCTCGGAGAGGTCAACAGGTCAACCGAGCCAGCCCGACATTGCATAATGATGAAAGCTTCAGATATATGTGCCTTTTTCGGAACTAGCGAGGGATTTTTTTTTACTAGCCTCGCCAACTGATAAGAGTGTTGATGTGTTCAGACATGATCGATTTAGTCTGAAATCGGAATCAGAGCTTTCGTCTGTCTTGTCTGCCACATCGACTGGCAGCAGGGTTGTCGACTTATCCCATGTGATTATAGTAATCCCGCTGCGAACGAAGGAAGTATGACATAACACTGAGATCAAATGTTTCTGGAAACTGATTAGTTCATTCGTAGTATCCCCGTGGACCCATGCTTCAAACCTCAGTTAGGCGTCTGCGATATTTTTGGAATTGATCCGTCGCAGTAGTAGTATTGACAAGGATAAGGATTTCATTGCGCCTTTGCCTCCGGTTCGTACAAGCTACGGCTGCCCCGCCAGACATTCTCGAGTATCTCCCTCCTCGGCAGCAACTTCGGGAAAACCACCACGACCTCATTCTCGTCGTGGATGACAACCGCGAGATAGAAACGGACCTCGAAGCCGACGAACCCTTCGTGGATGAATATGTCTTGAATCGTAGATGTGGGAATGAATCGAGTGTTGGCTTTGACGAAATAAGACGATGACGATGTGGTGACCTGGACACCCAGGCCACGAAGGATGAGCAGGCTTTCCTCTGTGCAAATTTGGAGCTAATTTTTAGAATCCTATACTTCAACAAGCTCGAAAGCAGAATGCGAGATATGTAGAAAAAGAAATATGAGGCGTTTCTGAGCGGAGACACCAACCTGTATAGCCTCGCAAGCTTGCAATCCAGACACCGCAGAACCCCAGCAGCGCGAGAGATAGCCAGTGGAGCTTACCGCGAAGCAGATCGAGGTATTTTGGGTGTATGTCCGGCTTGACGGAAAGCATCAAGTTCCTCAGACTATCCTGCAAACCAGTTTCTAGGTAGTCCTGCTTGAGCAGAATGACGAAACCGATAACACCCAGAATGATGGCCTTGAGCACCAGTATCGTCGTGAAGATTCGCGACCACGGCTCCGGCCGCGTTGTAACCGTGTACTCGATGGTCGACGCAGTCGGGTTCCTTACCCGCAGCCCCGACAGCCTTGGCTTGACTGCGTCCTTGTCTGCGTCCATGTGCGAGCCTGCTGCTGCTGATATTTGAGCTGTCCGTTCCAGGGAGATGTGGCCCGCATGATACATGTCGAAGGCGTGGTGTGGGTGATAGGTCCATGCTCCAGGTACTAACAGCAGACAGCAGCCAGGCGGCCAGCCAGGTCAGGCACGAATTTCGGGAAATTGTTGCAGGTTGGCCACGCAACACAGAAAAAGGAATGCCGCCCGCGATCTTCCGCATAAATTGCGCAACGACAGCCTGGTTAATGCGATCACAGTGGGCATCTGCGTCCGCGAGATACGAGGCTACCATGAAATCTAGTCGTAAAAGTTTACATGCATGCCTAATCTGATTGACCCCTAACTCGAGCCGCCGGCCGTGCCGTTGGAACAACGCCGTGTGCAACCACAGCTGCGGCTGACTGCGTACTTCCAGGTTTGAACACCGATTCAATATGCAACCTAACTGTCTCTCATGAATACTTACTTAACTATCGTACATGCATATTATCAGTTGGAGACAATCGTCTCGGACGGCATAAATTTCCCCGCGTCCTCCTGCATCTCGGACGGCAAATCCGTCCAATCTAGTTGATTTGGCTGTCTTATTCATAGCTTATCTCTCCAAAGCAAGCACGACTAGACACACCGATTTCCTGAAGGTTTATCTTAACTACATTCATGATTTTATACATGCATACTTATATACGAGATTTTTTCCCCTTCCCACTAGCTTGACTGACTGAAGTTAGTATTTATCAACCGGGAGGCGCCGGAAAGACCAGTGGTCACTGATGTGCCTCCTGGAATGCCCGTTTGCTCGTTCTCGATGGCCGATCTTTGGGCAGTGCTGGTGTTAGGCTCCGTTGCTTCTATCTCAGTTTCATACATAGGATGCAGTAGGGATACTTGTTGCTGCGGCGCCTGGATGCTCTGATGTTGCGAGCTAGCTGAGGGTTCCGTGACGATAACTTCGTCTCCAGTCAGATAGGGAAGTGGCTGGTTCTGGGTTCCCAACTGGACATGTTGTTGCAGCGGCATCATGCATCAGCGAATCAGGAGAGGACAATTCTTCGACTGTTACCAAGCCTCCACCGGCGGGTCCACATGGATAGTAACATTTCGAGAACGTGATTCCTCGTTTTGCGATCGGCCGCTTATCCGTAGTGACTGGTGCTGCAGTTGATAGGGCCGGAAGCGTCAGAAGGGCGGTGAGCGCGAGCCCGCATTTGCCATTGAGCATATATGCTGGGGATAGCTGTGAGCGACCGATTCTCTGGGGCATGATGATCACCACGTAAATGCTTTGAAATGATATTTGCTGCTGGTAGGAGTCTGTAAGCAGCGGCCGTGAATCCCGCGAGCCCCAGCCATGATGCGCGAATATGGCGAAAACCGCTCGTATCAGAGCATCCGCCCAATAATTTAGTTCGGAAGTGTTGCCGTGTTGTCGACGCTGTTCGCCGGAATGTTTGCCATCACTAGAAATTCCTCTTTGAGCTAGAATTATTAGGGCTTTCGATGCCCTAATTTATTTCTTTTTCACGTTTTTGCTTGGTGAAGCAACACTTTGGCAAGCGTGCGAAAAACTCCAGCAACCACATTCACGACATCGCCAATCTCAACCGTCGACAATCCCCCGTACAATCAGAACTATCCGACACAATGCCACCAAAGGCTTCCGCAGCAAAGGGCAAATGTGGGTCTTAACACTCCGGAAAACGTCCTCAGCGCAATCTCGAAGGCATGATGTCCATGGTGGAGGCAGCAGAACGGCATGAAGCCATATGTTTAAAAGGCTATTCCGACGACCAGATTCGCACAGAGAGGACGGAAGGGAACAGGAATACGTGCTGTACTTCGCCCACGGAAGTAAAGGCTTCTGAGGAGTTCGGAGTCGAGCGCTACGGTTCCCCTGCAGCATAAGACCGAGATCTGAGGACAAACACCTTGGACATCTACCAGAGAGATTGCGATTTAGTTTGGTGTATATTCGAGCGCGACTAACAGGATATCGTGAATAACAGCGGCCGCCCCTAAGGCCAAGGCCGCCCAGAAGGCTGCTCTGAAGGGAACCAACCCTCACAAGGTCCGGAAAGTCAGATTATCGGCCTCCTTCCACCGACCGAAGACCCTCACCCTCTCGCGCGCCCCGAAATACCCACGAAAGTCCATCCCCCATGCCCCGCGTCTGGATGCCTACAAGGTCATCTCGCACCCTCTGAACACCGAGAGCGCGATGAAGAAGATTGAGGAGCACAACACCCTGGTTTTCATCGTCGACCTCAAGGCCAACAAGAGGCAAATCAAGGCTGCCGTCAACAAGCTCTATGAGGTCAAGCCCGTCAAGGTGAACACTTTAATAAGGTTCGTCCGATGGATATCACCCGTGATACTGAGAGGATTATGGCTTACGTATCAAAATCGCAGACCCGATGGACGGAAGAAGGCCTTTGTCAAGCTGGGCGCTGAGACCGATGCTCTAGATATTGGTAAGCTCGGACATCCAAACATGGCATCTATCACATCAAGTTGCTAATATTTTGGTAATAGCTGCGTCGAAACTCGGAATCGTATAATTGCTTTCGTTGTATATATCGTTTCCTTGCTTTCAGCTATTTTCGTCCTAGTTTCCCTTTATTCCGGCATCCTTTTTCACATAGGGAGTTCTATCCACATCCGCCGATTCTTCTTTCCACCATACCGCACGAGCATCCGGGGTTAATTCATACTCTTGGTTGTACCATATATCTCTATTATCCGCCCGATGATTAATGACACACATCGAATAGTCACATGTGGCGTGGCTGCAATGTCTCCGGTATCTTCTGTACACAGCGGGATCGTGCAACTGCGTGAATTAAAGCTATTGACGGCTTCGTATATGCCTGTTCGACGATATATTAGGCCTCTTGCGACCCAACTGCTCCGCGAAAGTCTCGTCTTGGTGCTGATCAGTATAAGGATCGTAATGCCTGGCTGAGGTGCCACTTTAATTACAGAACCGGTATTCACTGCCAACCTTTGGTATGCATGCGCGTTTTCACAACATATATTCCAGTCAGTTCTTGACCGAAATTAGGTACTTAGCTGGTTGCCCCCGCATACTAGGCGGCTTAGACTGGTCTTGCTGCCCCCCAACTGTTGATAAACCACCGCTTTTTAGCAAGACAGCTCGAGTCTTCCCATTAGCTCCTCGGAAGAATGGGTCCGATTGCGCTGACGATTATGGTCTTACGGCTAGCTGTTCCGTCGCTATTGGCGTACGGATATCCTCCACCGTGGTTTGTGCACATGCGGCTTTCGTCTCGGAGTAAAGAATGCGGTAGATAGGCGGTGCATCCGCACCCTCCATCAATCGATTGGTTGTACTGCCTATGGCTAGGACTGCGGCAACGTGGCATGGAATGCATGCACGCCGGAAACATAGCTTAGGCTACGCTACGACGCCGTATGCGTCCTAAGATACCTAATGAAATCGAAAGGCCTTATACGAACTGGTGGACAAAGCTACGGTAGCTATAGGCCATGTAAAGGTGATATCATCGGATCTTAGGCCGACGCCCCGAGGCGCATTGATTGTCCCCTATATTCCGCTCGATTTTGCAAGGCTGACGTTGATATCGGACGGCCCCATCTAGTGACACAATTCCTCTTGCGTTCACCCAAACATGAATAGGCACCGCTGGAACTAGCAATGAGGTCCACGTGATGCATGATGCACATTTAACAGCCGTATATTCGGTTCTCGCATTACGAGTCGTGCAGCAGCTGAACCCACCAGTGCATGTATGCACATCGCCTGGTCTTGCCAAGAATGTTGTCGTACATCGGCAGGACTTTGCAGAGAACGATCGCAGCCGTTTGTTGTGCATTCGGAATGCATAGAGTTTAGCTTTAGGCCTGCCTGCGTGGCTTGCGAGACTAGTATTTGGATATAAGCTCAGAATGTGGCGTCTTGGCACAACACACAAGTCTTGTTGCAAGTGGTCACTGCTTCACCGCACGCAACACATCTACCGCCTACATACCGTCTTGGGCCTTGTATGCGATTAACTTGGTTGGCGACAGCCGTTGTGGAAAGCTGAAGAGACTTAACCGGCTAGCGCTTAAGCGAATATATGCCAGTATTAAAACCGCCTGATCCGTTTTATAGAGCTAATACAGCTTATATGTAGCGTAAAGGCTTTGATAGCCCAATCTAGAGGCCGTTGTGCCTGTGATGTTTCCGACGAGCAAGTCTCGGATCTAGATCTATAGATCTGGGTACGGTCGATCCGGTCCGGCTTTTAGGTTGCGAATAGTGATATTAGTGCCTGGTATATGGGGCTTAGGAAGTTTATGATAATGGCCAGAATAGCCAACAACTGCCAATTGATATTAAGATTCCTGTAAAAAGATTAATTTTATATGCTCGCTTCAAATCGATTTAAACCACCATCTGTATAAAGGCTTATGGTCTTTCTATAAATCATTCTGTTTATTGTCATTGCTTTCCCATATCCATCCTTCATTGTTGTTTTCATCAAACTCAGTAACTTTCATTCATTCATTCATTCCATTTCTGCTTACCCACTCATTTAGTTTTACCACCCTGTGGTTAAATTCCCTCCTTGAACGTCAGACTCTCATTAGATATTACACAATCATTCAAAATGCAATTGACAACTCAATTTGTCGCGTTAGCCATCGCGTTGGCACCGGTTATCGCCGCTGAGCCATCGCGATATTTCGCGCTTGAGAAGCGAACGGACTCCGGTACCGGCGGTGATGTTTGGCTTTCATATAGATATAAGGGCTGTTTCAATAACCGCCAAAATTTCAAATTTGTCTTTCAAAATGAGCCCGGGCCGAAGGAACCTAAAATGACTCGTGCCTGGTGCGCACATATATGCGACAAGAAATGCGCTCCTTATTTTGGCCTGCAGGGTGGAAACCAATGTAAGTTAGATACCAACTTCCATACCTCCGTTTGTTGATCGGTGTAGCGATTTCGTTTCATCAGCTAATCTAGCATCGCGAATAAGGCTCCGTAAGCTATCTCGATTCCATGGAACAGAGTGAATCACAAACTAACCCAATCTGCAGTGCGCGTGGAAGGTTAATCATGAGGCCAAACTTTGGCATCCACAGAAGTTGCATTGCGTGGTCAACTGCAGCGGCAACCCTAAGCAGAAATGTGGCGGGCCCCATGCTATGAGTCTCTTCAAGAGCGAGATGCACGCTCAGGGCAAGGGGGCGTGCAAAAAGGGTCCTCATCCGGGTCCTAAACCGAACCCTCCTAAACCGAACCCTCCTAAACCGCAACCGCAACCGCAACCCCCAGTGAGGCCCCCAGTGAAGCCTGAAACGGTTACGGTAACTGTGAGCAATTGCAGAACTGGGCCTGCTGAAACCGGAGGCCCCAGAGGACCTGGTGGCCCCCGAGGACCTGGTGGCCCCCAAGGACCTAGTGGCAAGGGGCGTGACGGCAAAGATAACGGCAAAGATAACGGACGTCCTAAAGGCGACAACAAAGACGAAGATGACGATGATGAAGACAAGAACAAGGGCGACAATAAGGGTGACAATAAGGGCGACAACAAAGGTAACCCCAAGGGTGACAACAAGGGCGACAATAAGGGTGACAACAAAGGCAACCCCAAGGGTGACAACAAGGGCGACAACAAAGGCAACCCCAAGGGTGACGACAAGGACGACAACAAAGGTAACCCCAAGGGTGACAACAAGGGCGACAATAAGGGCGACAATAAGGGTGACAATAAGGGTGACAACAAAGGTAACCCCAAGGGTGACAACAAGGATGATGAGAAGGACGACAAGAAAGACGACAAGAAGGACGAGAATAAGGGCAAAAATGACAATGATGACGATGACGACAACGACAACGATGCAGGCCCGTCCGGCCCCGGCGGCTACAGGTTTTAACGCCGATAAGTCGACTGCGACATCTCCCTGTGGAGATCGCGACGTGAACTTCGAAGTTCCACTGCCGAGCGCTGGGTCATTTGAGTTCCTTCATAGATCTATCGCAATTTCGAAGTGTATGGGGCGTCTTGCTATGTATACATGAATGACTTTCTCTAATTTTAGAGAGGCTTGTTTCCTTAGAATTCTACTACGAAGCCACGATAGCGTTTACTTGTGCTGCACTCAGCTGTGTTATTTTTGTATGTATGAAAATTGATTTCTCTAGAATATGTGTGCAGATTAGTCCTTGGGTGGGAATCTTCAGCTATGTAAGTTTAAAGAAGTTCGATTATCTCTCATAAAGAGCGGCAATATATACTTGAATGACATTTCATCTCAGATATATACGTATATGACTATATCATTCTAGCTCTGATACTCTAACAGGATCTACGCCGCTTGCCAAGAACTGTATACTCCCTCATTCAAAGTATATTAAGATGTCTCGAACGGGAACCGACTATATTTAAGGATTTAGGGAAAGTTAGATCTACTAGGCCAGACAGCTAGCAGTTTCGATAAAATATTCGGGCGAATCCAGCTCGAGAATAGTAGTATAAGGTTGAAAGAACCAGTAATATGCTTAATATAGCATGCTTCGAGACGTCTTACACAAGTTATATCATATGGATACTTTTTATATTCTACAAAAAATATAATTAGACCCCTGTTTCGAAAACCGTTAAACCCAACTTAAAGCCCACTTTCTCAAACTTTTGTGATCCATAAGTTAACATGAATTGAATTTGATCTTCTTAAAAATTCTTTATCAATTTAATATTTTACTAAGAATAATAATATATAGTCGATAACGGATAGCCCGGACTCGAGTTATAAGGTATTCGATCAGAACGCGCCGCCTGGTAGGACACTTTCCTCCAGCAAACTTTCTTACTGCATATAAACACGGTAGTCTGTTCGCGATACAGTCTCCAAAGCACAATACTTTCCTGAATTTTGTTTCAGATAATTTCGAGACGAGATACAAACTTCCGACCTGAGAAGTTCGAGACCAGGAGAACAGATTTTCGGATCAAAGTTGGTGGCGCCAGCGACGTGTTGCCAAAAGTTGTGGCGGCGCGTCATATGATCCGGGCTTTGGAGCAATTCTCGATGCCGAGCTTACAATGATCCTTCCTAGATATTCTAGGGCATGCGCATATGCCTGTGGTGGTAACAACTGCGGATGTACGGAAAACACGAAATCGATTGCGTTTCCGCTGAAATCAATCCCTATAGCTATAGACATCGATGCATCCTGATGATATCAGAATTGCGCAATCACGCAATCGCATGCACATGTACATACAGGAAAGCCTTGATAACTGATAGAAAGTACTCCGGCAGATGCCGACAGTATCAAGCCCACTCCAAACCCAAACCAAAAGCAAACGCCCGTTAGTTCTGGTACAACCATGGTAGCCTAGATATAATGGAAAGTAAAACATCGGTAAGAGATGAATCTTTATCAAACAACTGACTCTGCATGTACATGTACTTCGACCTGTACTTCTTGGTTGAGGTAATTGCAAGTAAACATAAACAAGATAAGCAGCAAGATAAGAACTCAATATGCGTACCGGAGCCGCCCGCTCGCCACCCGCATTGTCAAACAAATACTTCAAGACATATGCACAGTCGTAATTGATATGTACCCACCATGCAGCCTGCGGATCGTCAAAAGTTCAAGCTCTCAAGTAGAATAGTTGCTGACTTCAGTCAGGGACCGGATACGAGACGAATGCATTTTCTGACCCCATGGCCACTCCCATTCCATATTTCCACGGCCGAGCAATGCGGCCTCTTCCAGGTCTTCTTTTGAAGGGAGCTTGCCGTCGGTCCCACAGTGTGGCATCCCACCTTCATCGCGGAGTATGTTCCAGAACATGTCTGCGACATCTCGCGGCGGAGTTCGCAGACCGGGTTCCCTGTAAAACATGCTTGCGCAAATCTGGAGGATACTCTTCACAGCCCAGTCTTCCAGGCCCCGCTTTGAGACCTCTCTGTCGAGCACACCGATCCAAGAAGCAACTTGGCCTAGGTTCGCATGGAATGACGAGTCTGGTTTTGCGGCCCCACGAGAAGAACCTTTCTTGACGGAGCGGTAGGATTGGAATGCGGAAATCTTCTTCTTTGCGTTGAAGGTCAGAAGGTCCATAAAAATACAGGCCAGCGAAAAAGTTGATGCCTTGATTGGGTTCGAAACCTCTTGTGCCCACTCGCCAACCCGCGCCGCGGAGAGCTGCGGTCCCTGTGCCACACGGTCCAAATTGTCGCTGGAGGCAGATTGTTCCAAATTTTCGGATGGGACATCCCCATCATTATTCCATGTTTGTGGCAAAGAGTTACTACTGGAAATCATGGGGATGGATTTGAAGAAGGATCGGGCACGGACGGTACCCGTGATAGGTGTAGAGGGGATGCTGTGTGCTGAATGCTTTCGGCTCCAGTGTTCGGGTGCGCCATATTCATAGCGCTCTGCTTCGACATGGTCGATCCTTCTTGTATTGGGATCCAATCCAGTAAGTATCGAGATATCCGAGAAGTAGACAGTATCCCCGCAGACAAGGATTGTGCGTGGTCTGATATCCAGCGCCGTTATTTCCTGATCGTGGAGATATGCTAGTGCATCTGCAAGGCAATGAATCCATCCTAATATTTTTCTTCTCCGCTGTGCTTTGTTCAGTGATTTGAATGTGCTGGATGGATTTTGTATGAAAGTTTTGAGAGAGTAGTCGCATGCGGGGGTTGTGAGGACGAAGCCGTCGTTGAGGTAAGTGTAGCTGGCTTGAAAGTCGACGACATGAGGATGCATGATATTACGCAACGTATCCACCTCAGCCAGGAAATCTTTCCCAATCAGACTATTGGGTTCTGATCCTAAAGCTACTTTGCGGCGGTAGATCATGAGGTTTTTGTTTCGAGGGCGGTGCACTCTGTCGTCCCCAGGGAAAGAAAATCCAAGGCTCTTCTGGCGATAGGAAACTACTAACGGTACTTCATCTTCGTCCGCATATTCTACATGAGTTCTGTAAGGCATCTCTTTCAGAATGTACGAAAATTGGCGCTTGTAAAATTTGTTTTCTAGGGCTTTGTCGTAATGTTCGCGAAGCTTCAAGCGATGAATGTTCCTTGGTTCAAGAGGCAGGTCGTCATCATCCCAGGACTGGTCGACGACATCAAATATTCTCTCCGGCGTACCGAATTCTAGGAGCAGGAGGAATAGTCTCAGGATAAATTAGTTAAATTTCCGCAAGGCCATCATGAATTAGGGCGATGCATTAGGTACCTTTTGGCTTTCTGTACCACCCATTCTCCATAGGTCTCATCCGTGAGCCCGTCACCGAAACCTACTTCCACATCTAGTTTCGATTTCCCTCGTTGTGATGGAATCCTATCTCTGAGGAATTGATGAGTGACCGTTTCGTCGATCTTTTCGGTATCCCAACTTATGGTCTCGAACCCGCCAGGTGCATAGAGAGGATCGGTGTAAGCCCGATAGCCGTAGGTAAATATCATTACATCTTGAGTGCTGATCGGAGTGAAGTTGGCGGTATTGGCGGTATCTCTAGGGTCGGATGCGGGACCTGTGGTGGATAGCTTCGTCGCTCCATAAAAACTGCTGGGTACATTGCTGCTCCGTGATGAATAGGAAGACCCGACAGATTTGATGGACTTTGAGGATACGGAGTCTCGAGGGGACGCCGATGACTTGATACTTAAGTTCTTCGCACTTCTTTGCAGGGCTTCCATTGAAGGCTGTGCTGGTACCGTTTTCTTTCCCTCGAAGTACATCGGCATGTTGAAGAAGGTATGCGCGTCTGTCATTGAGCGCCCAGCTGTTGCAGCGATTGATTATTTGGCAAGCTTTATCTTGAAGCTAGATTCCGGTTGCGACGTGAATATTCGAATGTATGCCAGGGCACACCCCGAATCGTGTGAATAAATAGGCTGTGTCAAGCTTGGTTTCGATACTGTCATATGCATATCCGGTCGAGAAATACGTATGCGGGGAAACGTAGAATAAACAAATCCAAGAATTTGTGGAGTCTGTGATCGGGTTAGATTAAGATCATACCTACAAGGCGGAAAAGGGCGTTATATATCAATAACTTCATTCAACTTCGAGGAAATGGCCATATGGGAATTGTCAAAAGGAGAAGGCAAACAACGAAATCGGATCAGGAATTTCGGCAGATACCGGTTCGATATAAATGTTTATTCGCCCCTCCCTTTGCTTTCTTCTTGAAACAGGAAGTCAAATTTCTGGCCGGCACGGGCCTATCTACGGTTTCCCAGTACGCGGGATGTGCCACATTCGAGTTTCCCAGCATTTGCATTTGCATTTGGGCAGTACCAAGGATCCCGTTTGTAGAGCTTCTCTGTACCACAGTCAGCGCCGGCCTGCCAGCCGATCCAGAGAGTAAAAGGCTGTAACAAAATTGCCATTCGCCGACTCTGAGCTGCCCAATTTTTCTATCCTGCATGGCACCCCACATGCGTACCCGTCTTTCTTGTCCTCCTATAGGTGCGTTGGCTGTGGAACATCAAGCGAGGATGTTGTCTCACCACGCGGGGGTTCACCTGGATTTCTGACATCTCGGACTGCCTGCCTAAAACACGGCCGGAGCCACGGGCAATCTGCTGAGGGCCGGTTGGTGTGCGCTGGTTCAAACCGTGATTCCACGTTGGAAAGAAATCTTGGGGCAACTAGCACATGCAAGCTTGAGATACTTAGAAGGCGGGTAGTGGGTTCCAATCTCGGATCGACGAGCCAAAGTAGATGATGAAAGCTAGGAAGCGAGCTCGTGAGACGTATACGCATAACGGTGACCGGGGCGCTGATTGTAAGCATTAGAAAATCAATTTATATATATCTCTGCATTCGCGGTTTCCCATTATCTATATAGCTATGAAAACAAGAGCGAAAAGCAAACGTATAACGTGCACTAGGCAAAACGAAACCGCCTTCAGTATTCGTCCAAATAGGACCAACACCTGATATGGCCACCATCCCGCGATAACCCAGTCGCCACCGCTCGGCTGCAGCTGAATCCTCGGAGACTCGTCCCTGGAGAACAGGTTCATCTAGAGCTATCAGCGACCCTTGACACTGACAAAGGCATACACAATTATCTTAAGACCGGAACCGGATACATGCACGTGGGGCACTTAGTACGCTGCCCAGGCAGCCTCAACGATAAAGTGGCGCTATGGGACATATCTGGTGAAATTTGTGCGCCCACGTGGAGAAACAATTGGGCCTACACAAGCCCACCGGTTCACCTAGCACTGCAGCAAAACGCCGCTCGCTTCTGCATCGCTGCCTGATAATGTATAATGTAACGCCAGTGCAAAGCAAACGACCGTGATAGTAGAAGCTCCGAATACTTTCAACTGATAATTCCTCTTGGGTACTTCGTCTTTATGCTAATTTTTATTGAATTCGCTGCTGTTGGCTGCTGCACCGCGGTACCGATTCAGCGTGATCCTTAAGGAATGAAGTGCCTCCCCACGCTCATGGGCCCTTGCTATTGGAATAACGTTACGAAGTTAATACCGCTTAAGCTATTAGCTGGCCAGCAAGCTAGGTACTTAAGTACATGTACTTAGTTAATTGGTGACAAAATAGCGAGCATGCTGTTGCAATATATTATATATATTATATATTGCGGCCATTCCACCTTGCTCTGATAACCATTCGAAAGGGCAATTTGGTCTGTCAAGGCTGCACCAGTGCACTGTTGCTTTGAAGCTCTCATCTCGAGCGTTGCACACTACTCGATCTCAATCTTAAACGCAAATCTACGTGGTAAGGTTAGCTCGATTGTTTCCAGATCCGTATTCGCGGCCGCTAAGTTGCCACTTCTGGTTGCCGCCTTTCCCGTTGGTATTTGACATCCAGATATCAAAGTCTGACAAGTCTTAGCCTCAGCCGTTGACGAGCAACGGGATCTCAGGTTGGGTGGACGCGGCGGTTGTCTCCTGCATGCACGTGAGCTATAGTTACAACGGCAGCTTTGAATTCAGGACGGGTCGGGAAGAGCAACCGAACAAAGAAGGATGTACACAGATCCATATAGCACAATACTGAATTACCACCAGAGCATGAAGACCAATGAGGCCGCCTCTGAAATCTTGTATAGGGCTTAAAAGGGTTGTTAAGGCCAATATAATGACAGCTTCAATCTGGTCGCGTGATCGGAATTTTGCACCGTCCAAGCTCGAAGCAGCAGAAGTACTCGATGGTTCGGGCTCGCAGCTCAGATTTTCTGACAGTATTATATACCCACAGGCATTATACTATTGATAAGGTTTTTGAAACGCGCTAACTACTCCTCGGTTTGCACTTACCAGGTCTTTAAACAATTTGCATATACTTTTCCCTCTTCTGGTACTTGACCGGAATATTTGATGCACATTCGACATCTCTGGACCAGCCAGCGCTGGCCAGCTATGTCCTCAGGTTCCAAGAATTGAAATACTTCCATATAGCAGAACATGGGACATTCAATTGGTAAGATCGACAATAAGGTGCCGAACCAAGGCGGAGGTAAAATGATTAAGTACTTAAGTACCCATGTCCGATCTCAAATCTGCATAGTGCTAGTTTTATCCGCTGTCCATGACAAAACAAAAGAATAAGGCGTGGAGCGACGTTATATGGGCCTTATATTTCCAGCTGCTAAGCAGCTTTCAAATATCCACACTTCTTTCCATCTTCAGGGGCATGGGGAGTAGGCCAGATAGAAAGACCCGGAGTCAGATTGGATCTTCTAGAAGACTCCATTCCTCTTGTAACTACTCGGGACGTTTTGACCTGTGATAATGCCGATATTATTAACTAGATACTCATTCCGAGATCTCGGTTGGTCAATTGCATTTTTAGATTTGTGAAGCAGATGCTGTCAGCAGGAAGCCCCCCCTACCCTTTCAGCTATCGTGAGAGATCGACTGTGTCTGACAAGGTTCTGCCAGGAGATCCTTGTGTATATCGTGCCAGTATTATTGAGCGGACGGCAAGCTAGGACCTAGAATTGTTCGAGAATCCGGCAACAAAAGTATTAGTTAGCCTAACCGGCCCGGTTGGAGCGACCATTGATATTCGACCAGTCGGCAAGCTTCAAGACTCTATCTTGATTCTATTGTCGCTTTTGGCGGCTGTAAGCGTTTGCGGGACGAACATTGTCGAACACAGGAACACCATGCGGGTGCAAGATCAAGCATCTTGATCATCGATGTTCGAGACTCGAGGTGGAGTTGTAAGCGTCGGAGGTTGACGCAGGAATGACGCTAAGAGCACCCTTTCAAGGATTCCCATGCTCTTGAAGATGGATTGGCTTAGGCTGGAGTGTGGGCAGCGGGTCGACAGAGTTTCGGATTATTTGTTAATAGTCGGTTGGCTCTGTAGGTTTGAAGGTAGCGTTACAGCGTCAATCCTGTCGAGCCCACTTCTAAAGGTCATGTGCGAATCACCTCGAGGAAAGATAGTGGTGCACAACGGGTGGTCTCTTGTTCCTTTAAATCGCAAGGGTCTCGTTTCCCCACATGCTCACCTACCGGCAGGAGATGCTTGAAGGGACATGAAATGCACATGGAATGAATTACATATGCATCCGCTTTGGCTGGAGCGCAGATACCGGGCTTCTGGCGCCAGCTCCACATTAGTCGCAGTCCTTGATCCAAAGATGCAATCACAAGCTTACAACCGACATTTGACGAGGTCGGTAATGGCGCTGCCAAGTGTCGACCCATGTGAACAGTCTAATGCAACGCTTCTTTCCTATTCAAGCGGCCATTCGGTTGAATCCAAGCGGTTGAATTAGAGCGGATCGAAAGGCATTATCGGGGAGAAATTTAGGCCGTCTTACCCCAGAATTTGACCGATCTGGATGATCTTGATTAACTACAGACGCCATGCCTTCCTGAGGTTAAGAAGCCAAAAGCAATCTATCCCTCTCGGGATTAGACCTCAATTTGGGGTTCTGACACGAATGTTCAAAGTAACACCACATGTATCTGTCGTCATGCTTGCTTATGCTAATAGAGACTCGTATGCCCGGACGCTGACGGCGGGCTAACTGAGGCCGTCGCATGAGCAATACCTGAAGCGTGCATATAATGCCCCCAGAGAGGGTCCAGGGTCCTGTCGCTATCGACAAGGCCGTGGTTGATAGCAGCCAGTTGGCTTGGATAACGCATGCAAGGAGCGGGGCGAACTAAAACTTGGTTCCTGCAATTTCTTTTCCGGCATTGGACAGCGGGCAGTGGCAGGGCCATGGGGTCGTCATTGTAGTTTATTTTACAAGTGAATAGCCGCAGGATAGGCGATTTGTATGTAGGAGGAGACCGCCGCAGGTGGACTTACTGCGTGCAGGTCCACTATAATCGATATATATTTGCGCTTGCCGCTTTCCATTCTCAGCAAGGACGAAGACTACTCCCAGACTCCATCTCCATCTCCATCTCCCTCCCCATCTCCCTCCCCATCTCCCTCCCCATCTCCCTCCCCATCTCCCCCTTCATCTCTGCCTTCACCTCCACCATCACCTGCGTCTCCATCCTCATTGCACCTCCATCACCGGGTCGTTCTCCATTCTCTCGCTTGCTCGTCCGTCCATCCATCCGTCCATCCATCCGTCCCGTCTCTCCCCCTCCAGACTTCTTTGCTCAACACACATCTTAAGCCCTGTGCTCCAACTGCAGCAGATCGTCAAGATGTTCCACTGGTTGTGGCTGGCCGTGGTATCCCTCGTTGGATACTACGTGTACAGTAAAATCGATTTCTACCTCCGAGAGAGGAAGTTCCGCAAGCTGCATGGTACGGAACGTCCTCCTCTGAAAGCCGGCAAACTTCCCTTTGGTCTCGATATCTATAGCGTGATTATGTGGGTAAGTATACTGCACCTTTATGGGCTCTCGATCAATTTGCTCCGCAATATCCTAATCTCAAATCCACCGTTTGCATAGAACTTCGAAAACCAATCGCTTCCCGAGTGGGCCAGGTACGTTGTATTGTATTTCCTTTTTGTATCTGAGCGTGTAGCAGCACGTCCTCGCATTTGAATATCCTGCTGACGGAAAACCTTTTGCGAATTAGATCTGAGAGCCTTAAGTATGTCTGTCCTGTTACATGGAACAGAGTCTACCTATCCTATTCATGATGAATTTTTGTATATTGGGGCCTACTGGGGTCCTGAGTTATTTGTAATGCAGACTAAGCTTACTGGAGTCCACTCTTAGATGGGGTAATACATATGCTGTTAGATTTTTGGGTATGTATACAAACGTTCCCTCCTTCTAACCCCCCGAACCCTGCATGTTACACGAGAGACATGGTCACTGTTGTGCTAACGTTGATCCTGTACGTCTGACGTTCAGGCTCAACCTCCATCACGACGGCAGAGCCACGCAACATCCAGGCTGTCCTCACTGCTCAATTCAAGGACTTCGGCATCGGACCTCCTCGCATCGGCTCCTTCGGCCCTTTGCTAGGCTCAGGGATTTTCTCAATGGACGGCCGAGCCTGGGAGCATTCGAGGGCCCTCCTTCGGCCGCAGTTCACGAGGGATCAGATCACACAGCTTGAGAATATGGAGGAGCACATCAAAATAATGATAGACTGTATCCCAACAGATGGCAGAATCGTCGATCTCCAGGAACTCTTCTTTGAACTGACTATCGATACAGCGACGCATTTCTTGTTCGGAGAGTAAGCCAATCCCTCCTGTCAGCTTGGAGATATACAACCGAGGCCGCATCAACCTGCTCACACGTGTTCATGAATATAGAAGCTGCGAGACTCTGATGCACCGGCGTAACGTTCTTCGGGGAGAAGTTAATGAAATTCCCGTCGGCAACCGATTCGCCCGTGCATTTGATCTGTCCCAGCGACACATCGTTAATCGGTACCGTCTCCGCAAATACTACTATATGCATAACCCAGAAGAGTTCAAGGAGGCCAACAGAATCTGCCACGAATTCGCCGACAAGTACGTCCACCGTGCCATTGAGCACCACAACAGAGTCGGTCTTCAAGAGCCGGAGAAGCCTGGCAAGAAGCGATATGTCTTCCTCGAAGAAATTGCAAAGGAAACTCAGGACCCAACTATTCTACGAGATGCCCTTCTGAACATTCTCCTTGCCGGCCGAGATACCACCGCCAGTCTGCTCTCGTTCGTTTTCTACCTTTTGGTCCGTCACCCAGAGGTAGAAGAGAAACTCCGCGCTGCAATCAAGGAACATTTTGGAGAAGACGATGGCAGCCTTCTCACGTTTGACAAGTTGAAGAGCTGCAAGTACCTTCGATGGGTCATTGACGAGACTCTGAGGCTTTATCCTGTCGTCCCTTTCAACGTTCGCGCTGCTATCGAGGATACCACCCTGCCACTTGGAGGTGGCGCCGATGGAAAGAGTCCAATATTCGTGCCCAAAGGGACCTCCATTGAGTACTCTGTCTACACTATGCATCGACGCGAGGATATCTGGGGTCCTGATTCTAACTGGTATGCCATTCCCTTTATCGAACACCTATCGCTGTTCAAGTTCCCAAACTGAATCTTTCTCTACTCTAGCTTCCGCCCTGAACGCTTTGGAGAGTCACACAACAAGGAAGGATTCGGCAACTTCGAGTACCTCCCGTTCAACGGGGGCCCAAGAATCTGCCTCGGGCAGCAGTTTGCTCTAGTTGAAGCCTCATACGCTATCGTCAGACTCTTCCAGCGATTCACACGATTTGAGAACGGCGAGCCAAATCCGTTTATGAAGCTGAACGCTACGCTGACAATGTGTGTGGGCGGTAAGGGCGTTTTGGCGAAATGTTTCAAGGATTGAAGATGGTATCGGTATCAATTTCCCTTTCGTTCATGTTGAAGGTGCGCACTCCCAGCCTGTTTCCAATGGTCGTACGTGCATAATCGCGGTATCGGTTTCTTCCTTCAAGTTTTTTACTGGCCCTGGAGCAATGGCTCTGGATTCTCTCTCGCTTATTACTTTTTACGAATCAAAATGGGTGTCAATATGCATGACGGGATGGCATGGTTCGATCGTTTGCTTTCTTACTTGACGTTGCTTTCTTTACATAGCGCTTATAGGCTTTCATCTTATTCTTAATCGGAGCCTCTTGATCAATACTGTCGCCAAGGTTTCTGGGTGTACTTCTAGCAATGACACATGAAAATTACAATAAGAAGTTTGAATGGAAGTTGACATGAAATTGAAATGTAGTCTAGCAGCTGCAACTAACAGAAAGATACCAACAGAACCACGATAATTATGGGATAACTTTGGGTGTCAGTAAATCAAATGAAACGATGCTTCGATGCAATCCAAGCGGATATGAATGTTAGAGCTGGAAACCATGAACGCCCCCCCGAAACTAGACTAAAATCGTAACCATGCTCTATGAACCCCAGAAATTGCTCCACCAGTCCGCTATGGTTGTCTTCAGCTCTTTGGCCTTGGCCTTCATATACTCAAACCAACTTGAGTATCCCTTCTCATTGGCCTCTTTCTGCTTTTCAGCGTCTGTCGAGTTGCCTGTGCTGTCATCGACGACGACGGGTTTTGACACGCTGGGGCTACCAGTCGGCGCTTCGTCCGGGGACCCCGTACTCGGCTTAAAAGTTGGCCTAGGCTGCTCTGTTACCGGCTCGTCAACTTGTAAGGATTTGGCTGCCGATATGTGGCTCAAGATGAGCTTTTCACTGTCATCAAGCGGGGCCGGGGATTTTGTCGGCTGGAAAGTATCCGGCGCTGCTGGGATTGTTAGACTAGCTTCAGCAGGCAGGTCTTTAACGTCTTCTTCATCCCCCGCAGCCGACGACGCAAGTTTAAATCCTCCGTTCGATGTCCCCCACGCCATGGTACCATTGTTTCCGATCGGGGATTCTTTTAGTCCGAGGCTGTGGCAAAGCATACCATAGACTTCCCAGTTGCCAAACGGCTCAACTCTTGTCCCCGGCGGGTGTGGAAATGCCGGTCCCCGAGCGACAAAAATCGACCGCATCAGGGGATGCATGTTGTCGTAGCCATGCAGACCGCGTGGGCTGTAGGGTTTGTTCGTCTTGGATGGGTCGTGTTCTGGCCTTGTGACGATCGCCCATCCCGTCTGCGGGACTATCCAGAGCGGTGCGATCCTGGGGTTCTTGGAAAAATGCCACCGTTCTGGCATGTCGACATCCCTGAGATACACATCCCAATTGGGTGAGTTGGCCGCCTCCTTTGCCAAGGTCTCATGGATGGCGGTCATGTTAGCATCCGCTTTAATACGAAGACCATAAAGCGGCCAGCCGTCACTCATTTCGACATCTTTCATGTCGATAATATCATCCAGGAAGATGAGGCGGTCGTTGCTTGTCGTCGCCATGCCATGGTCAGACACAACAACAACATTCACGATGTTGGTCAGATTCCGGGCTTCGATATCACTAAAAAGCTGCGCGAGCATGTTGTCTACAATGGTAATTGTATTATTGACTTCTGTTGAATTGGGGCCGTATTTGTGGCCTGCAGTGTCGACATGGTGGAAGTATGACGCGATGAGCTGCGGTCGCGAGTCGAGAGGCTTATCTAGCCACTCCATAATCCGATCGATTTTATTCGGGATAGCCTCGGACTTATTGAAATGGTCCAGATATGAGATCTCGTATGGGGCGGGATGCATTTCGGAGCCTGGCCACATGTGGACGGCAGCCTTTAAGCCTTGTCGTTCAGCTGTTTCCCAGATCGGCTCTCCCCCCCACCAGTAAGGCTGAAGCGACCTCTCCGGGTCAGTATAAAAGAACTCCTTTTCAAGTATCGGGTCCCAGAATGAATTTCCGACAACGCCGTGAGACTCCGGGTAGAGACCGGTTACGATACTCCAGTGATTAGGAAATGTGACGCTTGGAAAGCTTGGGTACATGTACGCCGGTGATACGCCGGTATCGATAAACTTCTGCAGTGTTGGCGACAAGCCGCGGCGTAGGAAATCCGCGCGGAAGCCATCGAGGGATATCAGGACCGTGGTTGGGTGATATTCGTGGGTCCCGTTGCTCCATATAGACTTGGAGAAGCCGGCGCCCGAGGACGAGTATTGCATCGCGCCTCCAATCAGCGCTACCAAGAAAGACGTCAAGGCGATCGTGAATATTGCTAGCTTGATAATGGTTGGCCTCCGAGTCTAGTAAACGACGCAAAACTGTCAGTACGGACAGATCGCGGGATCGCGTAGATGTGGGGTCTTACATTCTGCCTGTCGATATCATAGACCTTCATATCAACCTTCTTCCCGGTGCCTTCCTCCATCTTGTACGTGTCTCTCATGCTCCCGACCAATACACGTCTTCCTTTCTTCCTGCCCAAGCTACCGAATAGCGACGCATCATCTTTCGCGACGCTGAGCAACCTCTCCCTTTCATCTTCTGAATCCAGAACTTCCCTATCATCCATGTTGACATCCATGTTGATTTCGCTATGGTGGACGACCAGGTCGTCGTCGTCCAGGTCATCAAATATCCTCCGGTGTTCTTCCTCGTATTCTTGCGACGAGCCTCGTCTTATAGCCTGGAAGTTCTGAGCAGTCGGATGCTGGTCGTCTTCCGAGGAGCCTCGGAGCGTGGAGGCATCGTCGTCGTAGTGCTCGGGGGAAAGCAGGTGAGCTGACCCCTTAGTCTCCTGCGTTGGCGGCATGGCGGATTAGCGGGGCGAGGAGTCAGGGCGCGCGCTGGCGAGGAATGCTGCTATGTCTGGGTGGTTCTATTGGTAGAGTGCTTGTATCCAAGGTGCCATGCCAGCTAGAGCATCTCGGTTGAGGTGAGATGGCATCCAAGGGAGTGTGATTAAACGTGCGACGTGGAATTTCTATATCGGGAGCCCAGCCTTTTCGCTTCGGCACGGGAACACTAACTCAGCAGCCTGCGACAGCGCCAAGTATCACTGTCTTGATGTACCATGCGAGGGGGCCGTTAAAATTTGTGCGTGTTCAGTGCATTTCGGCACTTCGAATTTGCCGTGCAAAATTTTTGGTTTTCTTTTCTTCAATGACTTGAGTAATATGATTGTCTAAGTCTATGCTATGATGTAATGATGGTGGATCATCGATTTGTCTCGTCAAATGGTACAAGCGAAACAGTAGCACTCGCCCCCAGCTGAAGAAATAGAGTAAACGCCCAACTAGCATGGGCAAATAGTAAAAATACATTAAGAATCCGACAAAGCTATGGTAAATGAAGTGAAATAGTACCCAGAACTTCGTTCTGGTCATGAGCTTCGTGATAAAAAAAATGCCAAAGCTGATGTTTTTGTGACTGAACGAACCTTTTGAAACGCCGATATTTCCCTCCAAAATGGACGAATTTATGTGAAGATAGAGAACTCATAAACCGAGAAAAACGAATGCGAGAAGTGAAGATAGCGATATGGTACCAGCGCTAAAGTGGAATGAAAAATGAAACAAAAAATAATCCTGGTGATGTACCTTGCAAAATATAATGTGGTATAAAACGACCATGGCCTCCTCATCCTTCCGGCCTCACTCTTGAAACCATTAGGTCCAACTAGAACAAACTCTAGTTATTCCAATCCCAGCAATTTGAATGCCTTCGCACTCCCTTGCACTTGCTCCTGTGGACCACAGTGGCTTGGTCCGGTGGGCTTGGTCTTCTTTTTCCCGAGAATTTCGCGGCTCCACATCTTGCTCCAGGTGCTCGAGTGCGTCTTCTGGGAACGGGGGACCCCAACTGTCATAACAACGTTATTATAGTTAACCTCGAAATCATCATCGTCGTCTTCCTCCTCTTCCTCGTCATCATCAGCTAGGAAATTGGTTTCCATAGATGGAGTTGGTTCCTCTGGTTCCTCTGGCTCCGGCTTCGTCTCGAAGGTGGACTCGAAAGCCTTGAACGATCCGGTTCTGTCTTCTCGTTCGCGGAGGTGCTCTGCAATCCGACCAATATGCCCTTCAAACGCTTCGTTATCATCAAGCTTCTGAATAATAAGTATATTGGACATTGCTTCCAGCTCCCGTCTCCGCATGAGCGTCTTTTCGTCAACGACTAGACTTGCGATTGAGGATGATGTTTTCATTGACATGGTCCTTTCCACGGGAGATGTGGCCCGCGACGAACCAGTTCTTCCAGAATATTGAGAACCTTTGTCAGGAGAAGCCTTTGTTGGAATTAGGCTATGGCGGTGACTACTCCGGCTTTGCGATAGCTGGGACGCTCTGGATGAACGTTTGGATTCGATGCTAGTAACCTCCTTGAGTGTTAAGTGGCTCTCATCCACACCGCTGACTGGACCACCAATGACGGAGATAATCTTGAACGCAGATTCGGATTTAGCGCCATCGAGAACTCGTCGTAGCTCACGAAGAGGCTCAAGATTTGTGTTTGGTACGGTGGCTGCGTCGAATGTTATGATCAGACACCGAGTGTTCGAATTGACAGACAAATAATCCTCCAGTTGTGGAACGAGGTATTTGCCAGAGAGGGCTGCATGGACCTGCGACGTGTAGTTTGGAGCAGATGGGTTTAGTTGCCGCAGGGAAAGCGAAAGTAGGTAGCTGTGTAACGACAATTAGCACTCAGTTCTAGATAGGTTTAGTGGTTGGAAGTCTGGACCCACTTTAAGGAGACGCAATGGGCTGGGCCACATCTCCCAACCCCACTGGTCAATCGTTGCACCAGCCTGTTGCCCCACCTTTCACATCCACGTTCAAATCCAATGGCATATATCATATCGACTGATGCACCGACACCACTGCCACCGAGAACGGGCGACCAGAATTTATTGCCAATGGTCTCACCGCCATAGTTTAGAAGACCTAGACCTAGCCCCATTCCCAAGGCTAGACCTTGAACGACGGTAGGAAATTTTCGAACTGCAGTCATTCTATCTCCAAGAATTCCGCGGATTTCGTTCTGGATAGTTAAAGGCGACTCCTCGCAGACATCGATCTTTTTAACTGGGGTCACTGGTTTGGGTGTCGAAACCGGCAAGATTTCTTTGATAGGAGGCTTGGGCCGAGTTTTCAGAAGTTCGGCGGCTGGATCGGATGCCGACTCTCTGTCAGAGTCTCGTGTCCTCGGTCTCGGAAACAGGCTAAGCCTGGGCGTCGAGTGGATGGACGACATGGACATTCTTTTGTCAGCGACCGCTTGCTCTACAACAATTGTCGGTGTTGTTGGTGATATTGGTGGGGACGGATATGCGGTTGGGGGCGAAGGGAAAGAAGGGCTGAACGGCGTCGATGGTATGCTGTTGATCGACAGGGATATGGCATCCACCAGCTTTATAAATGTTGGCGACGTTTCAGCATCGTGAAGCAGCAGCATGACATCCTCCTGAAACTTGAGAGGCGGATGCGTTTTTACCGTCTTCACCTTTCTGATTTCGGTAACCTTTTTCGTCTTTTTCTTGGGAATTTCTTCGCTCCATCGGGTTGGCGTCGAACTCCTGCTCTCGAAGGATTGGGCCGACACTCGCGGAGAATTGGTTGAAGCGAGGAGTGATTCCCGGGACAGCTTCTGACTTGCGCTTCTTGCATGCTGAAACTGCGGTTTCCATTTCTCAACGGAGCGATCTTTTAGATTCAATGGCTCGGGAGGTTCCGAATTCCGCTTCGAGCTTAGGCCCGTCTTTTCTTCTGCCATTTTTTCCTCAAGCATCCGTTTTCTCTCAGCCACTGTCGCGCCTTCGCGGATAGCGGGCTTAGTCTCGCTGTTGGCAGGGGCATTTTTCGTTTCGCCGTTCACGATGCCCAGAGCAACCAGCCCGGTCAGGTTGTCCATGCTGGCAGCTCGAACAGGAAATCTCTTTCCATCTCTTCCATTATTGCCACTCCTGCGTTTCGGAGGCCCATTTGGGGCTGGGGAACCAGCCGTCGGTGGCGGTGTAGTCGTGTTTTCCCGCATGGAAGCTTGCGATTGCGATCGGGGAAGTTGCAGATCGATCGTCGATTTGCTCATCCGCAGGGGAACCATTTTGTCTTCTTCCATTTCCAGTTCCTCGTCGATCGAGTTGTCCACTCGAGTTGCCGCGGAACTCAATGATCGGTCAGAGTTCCTGAATTTACTCCTCGCAGAGGTGGAAGAGTTCGAAGTCAAGGAGGAAGAGCGTGATAGACGAGAGACCGGACCTGGCTTCAACGGGCCATCATCGTACTCTGCCTCCAGATCCGGCTCTTCTTCGATGACGGGTGTCTTGTCGGTGTCTGTGTCGCTGATATCGATTTCCAGTTCGACTTCTTCCTCCGTTTCGATTTCTTCCACTCCGCCTTCGCAGACGGCTTTGATAGCCGCTACGGCTTCCTCCACGGTATCGTAGGCATGGACATCAAGCAGCAGCTGAGCGCATTCGGCGAGCAGTGTAATCCAGCCCTTCTGCAAGATCACACCTCTCGACGGGTGGTTTATCACAAAGCCGTCCGCCAGAAGCTGTCGCTCAGTGTACTCGGCGTACGCTGATGAAACCAGATCTCGAACGTCGATTTTCGGATAATCGCCAGAGGGCGATACTGGGCTGTTAGGATTAAATCTCGACGGTATGTTGACAGCGGGTAAGACTAGGATATTTGGTGAGGAGGGAAGCATGCCCAGATGGGTGCCGATTTCATCTTGTGGGCCAGATATCGATGCTATCGAGGCAGGTTTCAAGCTGCCACGGTTAGATGCCGCCATGGCTGCCGGTATGTTAAGAAACTCGTCGAATTCGAACCCAGAGTATGTGAAGCGGACTGTTGAAATCTCAGATCAGGTGAGTATCGAGATGTCCAATATTGAAACCGAGGTGTTGGTGAAATATCTGTGGGTCTGGTGTTGTGTCGTCCGGTGGGTCCTTCCTTCGTATATCGAATCGATTTAAATTCGGCTCATGAACGTGATAGTGCGGTATGTATTTCTTCGCGTATCTTCATCAACGCGGGTCGCCGTGTGGACTTCAGTAGTTTAATCGTAGTCGATTGTTTGTGCAGGCATCGATATATCTTGATGAGAGAAATCCGAGAACAAGCAGTGAAAAAAAAAGAATCAAATTATTATCACCAGGGAAAGGGAAGACGGGCTCCAGGAGGGGAACAACCAAATGGTTTTATCCACTACATTTGTGTGCATCAGCTAGAATTCTCCTTGGGGCATTCCTGCAGGAGACGAAACAATCTTGAGATCACTACGTGGACGTCACCTGCATAAAAATAAAAACCACTGGAACAGAACAGGCAGACTACTCACATTATCAGGAGAGGCGCTCATGGCCCGGATTTTCTCCTTCGCGGACGGGAGACCACCCAGCCATATTGCTCCATTTAGTCTTAGTTCAGGGGCCCCTCCGCCTTTGGCGCAAAAAGGGGAACTGGGACAGCATCATCCAACAGGTCCCCACCATCACGCCCACGCTTAATATTGTTCTTGGTGCAAGCAAGCAAAGCAAGGGCGCTCGGTGTCCCTGTGGTGCCCCTGCAAACACTCACGCAGGAGGCAGCTTGGTCAATGCGGGCGAATGGGAAGAAGGATCCTTCTGAGGAACATTCCAGGAGGGTTCCGCCTTATGCCATACGCGATCGATCGATCTTTGGGGCACGACATTTTGTTGTCCCGGCTCGAATGCTTTTCCTGTGCTTGATTTGCAGTCATGTGGGACATGCAAGGCCAGCGATTGTCTCAAGCCTGGGATCCCGGCGAAGTAATATCGTATATGCTAACTCCCAAAGATAGGACTTTTGACGAACGTTTTTTTCTCGGTCGAGTTCCTTGTTTGGAGGGATGTTTTTGGACCGCATCGATTAATTGTTGCAGACGGACTATCCAAAATAGATTTCGCCGTGGTGCCACTATGCGGCCATGGGGAGCCGTGGGACCCCTCATCTAGCGTTACTGAGGGCTACAAATGATTTGTAACCCAATAGTTTGCTATGCAAAGCATCACTTATAATTGCTCGTCTCAATTCGACGCCTCTGTGTCTCTTTGCAAGGGGGAACCTAAATGTCGGTTCAGGGTCCAAGTAGTGTTCCGACCCAATAAAATGTCACCAGAGAGCATTCGGTGCCGGTTCGGTGCAGTTGGTCGAATGCGTAGAGGGCGAAGCAAAACACCCCCAGCGTAATTTCTTCGCCCGAGCACAATGCACCGCGCAGCACTTTGAAACAGAACATTCCCGATCCGAGTACCTGCAGCAGCAGAGGCGCGATCGTCGACGCTTGAGAGATCTTCATAAAGAAGGACGGCTTCGACACTTGCAATTATCTTTTGTCTTTCCTTTGCTGCTTTGCGATAGCATACTTCAGAATCGGGCAGCCTGCTGTGTGCGCATCGCCCGCTTGCTAGCTATCTTTGGTTGGTTCCTGGCCCATGTTTTAGCGCCAGCGTATGATTGCCATGGAGTCTCAGCTTTTCCAGGAACGACCGGTCGACTGACCTCCCGCAGACGTCGGACACTGCCCATTCATCCGTTGGCAAACGCTGAAAACAGTAGATGGGTTCGGTGTAGCTGCAGCTGCCGTTATATAAATATAATTTGAGCTTTGCATCCGTGTAATATCGCATCATCTGATGCCTGTTGAAATAAACATGCATGAACGGCTATTCATGTTCCATGGAAAACACATTTGCCGTTGCCGTCACCGTTGCTTATGCTGTTGGCAAGGCGCGTTCATGCATGCATGCACCCGTCGAGGTCTCCCCGGTACTGAGAGCTTGGGCACGGGCGAAGATGAAGCCCTCGTTATCCCAATTTCCGCGAATGTGGAAATTGCAGCTGATAAGATGTCTCTGGACTTTCTCGCATGGTGGTGGCTGGTCATCTGCAATTTACGCGATCGGAATTCATGGGCCACACGTGAGGTTGCCGGCCGAGGGCTTCTGGAACTGTTCCATGGTTGAGGAGCGGGCTTCAGAATGGAGTTTGATTGCGGCTGATTTCCCCCGACGCTGCAGCGGAACCTGCATACGCGGGGTATCCAAAGACGAGAACGACGAAGACCGGTGTAGCGCAGACTCGGTAGAGCGAAGATGCATCTGATTTGAGGCTGGTGAATGGCAGAGTGTGAATGTCGTGACCTCGAGCCGCATCATGTGGCGGGGTGGCGGGTGATCGAACGTGCTGGAAGACAAAGCACACGCTTTTGGCCCAATACACGCAACACCAGAGCAGATTATCAAGCACCCAACATGACACAACATCGCCAGCTGTTCCACGACCGTCCGCCAGCGTCGCTGGTGGTCCGTATTTATTCAGACGGAAGCGGCCGAATACACTCTCCTCGCATCGACTTCCATGCTGCGGACATTTACCATTATCGACACCACAACGGCAGCCGCACTCGGACGTACGACGTTGTTTTGGGCTTGCAGGCGCAAACAGAGGCTCCAGCTCTTGAATAACCCTCGTCCTCCTCAACCCAACTTCATCAGACAGATTAAACATCAATACACTCTCACCTCCGCTTCCTAGTCAACTTAGTAACGGACGGAGGTATGGCTCGTTCCGCTGCCGTGCCTGCTCCGGTGCTGGACTGGATCTCGACCTTCCGGCTCTCGGCCTCCCCGCCGCCGTCGTCCTTAACCGGAGACAAACTGCTATTGCCACAAGCTGCTCTTGAGAAGTTGCTCGAGGCTGCGTCAAAGGCACCAGCGAGTCTCCCGCAATCAGAAGACTACGAACCAGCCGATTGGGAGACCGCATCTCCGTACGAAGCGCTTAACAGCCGAAACGAGCCCCGACAACAGCTTCCGCACCCGTTGATCTTCCGCGTAACCAATCTTGCTAACGGAAGAACTGCATATGCAGGCATCCGTGAATTCTCCGCGGAGGAAGACGAGGTTGTCCTTAGCAACTTCTTGCGAGAAGGTCTCGCAATCCCAGGCTTCGAACAAGAGCAGAACGGAGAATATGCTATCAATATCGAGATCGAAGCAGCAAATATTCCAAAGGGCACATTTGCTCGGCTGCGTCCCCTCGACGCCGGCTATGAGGAAGATTGGAAACCGATCTTGGAGAACCATCTCCAGAAAAACTTCACGACGCTAGCCGTGAACAATATTTTAACCGTTCCACCGCTTGCGCGCCAGCGAGCGTCAGGACAAAAGGACTTTAAATTCCTCATAGATCAAGTGAAACCAGAAGGCTCAGAAGCTATCTGCATCGTTGACACTGATCTAGAAGTTGACATCGAGCCTTTGAACGAAGAGCAGGCCAAGGAGTCTTTGCGGCGACGAGAGTTGCGCAAAATCGCGGAATCGAGCTCCGGTGGCCTGATCAACACGAACGGTCCAAAGGAAGGAATGATTTCCGGAAGCGCCTATGTCCACTTTCAATTACAATATTGGAATCGGTCGAAACCAATCTTAATACAGGTGCCGGAGGAAAATGTCGATATCATGGTGACAACGGACGCGATCCAAGGGTCTCCAAATATGGAAGAGTGGATATGGGGTCGGTTCAACGGAACTAAACCAATAGCCATTATGCCTGACGACCCCCGCATCCAAGCAGCGAAGGAGATTAAGATATCACTACACGTGTACGAGCAGAGCCCTATAGACGAAGATTCTAAAGGGCTTATGCCTGCAGCAGACCATTTCCTGCTGTCGGTAACGCAATCGCTTGAGGCTGATGGAGAAGATGGAGACACGGACATGTCGGATGACAACCCGGACAATGAAATATGCTCCAATTGCAAGCGTTCGATACCGAAACAGTCCATGTTTCTCCACCAGAACTTTTGCTTTCGCAACAACATTCTATGCCCGCACGGTTGCGGGCAGGTCTTCAAAAAGGGAACGGAGGCGGACCATTGGCACTGCGCCGAGTGCAAGGCGTTCGGGACGAACCAGCCGGGTCGGGACACCTATAGTAAACATATGGACATTGCGCACACGCCCCGGAGATGTGACTCCTGTGACCATTCTGCGGGCTCGCTCGGGGAACTTGCCACGCACAAAACCACCACATGTCCCCATAAGCTTATCCTCTGCCGTTTCTGTCATCTCATTTTACCACAGGAAGAAGATCTGGACTTCACCGCCGCTATCACAGGCCTCGCACCACACGAAAAGAACTGCGGCGGAAGGACAACAAACTGTCACATCTGCAAACGCATCGTGCAGTTGAAAAATATGGAAGCGCATCTGAAGAACCACGACTTTGACCGGAAATCCACACCCTTACCGAGGATTTGTCGGAACGTGAACTGTTCGAGGACGGTATCAACGGCAAACTCCTCGGAGGAACAACTGGGGCTTTGCTCTGTCTGCTACGGGCCTCTATATTCCGTAAATTACGACCCGACCGGCGCCACTTTATCCCGGAGAGCAGAGCTGCGATATTTAACACAGCTGCTCAGAGGATGCGGCAAGCCTGGGTGCACGAACGAGATGTGCAAGACGGGACGAGCGAACAGGAAACCTCCACTGCCAGCGATAACTTCGAAGGAGGCCACCCCGGTGGTCAAGTCGCTGGTGACGGTCGACGGACTGCAAGGCGGATACACCTCCCATCCGCTGCATTTCTGCGTTGACGAGGCGACGCAAAAACGGAAAAACATTGCGGAGATGCTGAGCTATGCGGACGACTCCGATGGTAAAGGTGGCTGGGCGATCGAATGGTGCACTAAGGCCGTCGAGGTAGCCGATGCCGAGGTGAGCGACGAGACGGAGCTGGTGAATAAGGCTCGGGACTGGTTGGAGAAGTTTGCCGTTCGGAGAGACGAGTAGTCGTCATACTCGGCACCAGCCGGTCCACAGTCGGTTCAATGTCCGGTCGATCCGGGAATATATACCGTAGTTAGACAGTTCTCGTTCTTTTGTGGGATAGTTAGGATCGGGCGTTTTGGATCTATATATGAGTAGCAGAAAGGATAGCGAGCTAGAAAGTACACCGAAATGTACGCATTCAGAAACTGGAGATCAAAATCATACATAGAACCATGTGTCTATATGCCGTGCTACTCGGGACATCTGGCATTTATAGCGCCGGGCTTAAGCACTCTTCCAAAATAGTTCTGTGCAACGTGAGCGGTCGAATGCAACAAGGCAACGCATTTCCCACGACAAGGGCTTCATCAAATATATGGCCGCTGGATGCTTAGTCACGATTACGAGACGTCGAACAGCTCGAAACAGCATGTCTCATCTGTATTGCTGGTGCAGGCAGCTGCGATTGGCTGTCCGGGTGAATTCGAAATGAGGCTTTAACGCGTGATGCACGTATTGCGCTGCGGAGCGACATTGCACATCTTGAGAATAACAACATCAGCTCTAGATAGATATGCGGCCGGTTTGACGGGCCGAAGTCACGTCGATTTACATGGCAAAAATGCGTGTCTAATGCGGATGGCGACTGATATACTAAGCGGCGTGTACCTGGCTCAGGCGTTTCTCACCATCCGGATGCCTCAATCTAGATGCACCTCCGCAACTGGTAACCAAGATCCATCAACTTCCTCCTGCACGATATCCCCAACCAACTGATACGCTACACGCATCAATCTACCGGTTACCGTATATCACCCTCGAACAGACAATTTAATCCGCTCGCCTACGCATATAAGAAATGTCGCAAAGCCCAGTAGGCCAGCCGCCATCCGCCCTCGAGCTAATGCACAGCCTGAGAAAATTATCCCCCCCGCAGGTCAAGGTCCGTGACTTTGCCTACCCCGTCAGCTCTGCCCTCGCCAACCCCCCGCTGCAACAGGACCCCAAATACCTGCAAGTACTGGAGCCACCCGGTTCAGACGGCGCCTTCGCCAAATTGCCACCCGCCATGGCCAACCGCAATCGCAAGGTACCTCACCAGAGGGCCGTCGCAACGACCGGCATACCCGCCGGGCTACACTCGGATATCGGCGACGAACAGTGGAAACTGTCAACAATACCGAGTATGATACTGGCTGACGCGGATGCTCACGGGGCAGATGGACCTGTCGACGATGTAACCGACACGGTGGCTGAAGTGTCGCCGAGTATACAACCATCTATGGTCGTTTCGAACGCGTCGAGACTACATGAGGAAGTTGATGATCAGGCTTCAGAATTGAGTACTTCTCCGCAGGGGTGCATTTTCTGCAGGGCGTGCTCGTTCTGCTGTTGTGCGTGTAGATGATTGAGTGTATGGCTTCATATTGTCATTGCGGTTGATTGCGTCGTGGTTATTGGGTCGGCCTTGTGCATGCATGCCGGCGTGCATGCGGTTGCGCAGATGTCGAATACGGGTACTTTACGTGCGTTTGGCTTTATTCTGGAATTAAGTGTACAGATGGGGGGCTAAGACTTTAGTATCAAAAGCGGTCGGGGTTTGGAGTAGGTACTGGTTTGGGTTGCAATTACTTCTGTCCGGGATAGATATCGAAAATTGGAAATACAGCACCGGCATCGGCCTGTACAATTGGCTTTTGTCGTTTTCTATTCTAGAAGGATAGATGGAACAGGAAATAATGTTATACTATACATTAAGATCTGCCGCTCATGCCCATGCCGTCGTACACTCCATGGGCGCCGTTACCCAATACTGAAAAATGAACCCTGAGCAATCAAAAGACAGAAAACAGCTAACCATCGCCAAAAGGATATATGCGCCATGCATGTCCATGCCCCCATTAAAACCACTACTCTCAGTGCCATGCCAAACTACTCTCAACAAGATGCTTCAAAATGTAGACAAAAGAAAGAAAGAGCCTATCCAACAACCCACTCGCAGATGCTGACGGTAGAGCAGCTCCACCCACCTTTGTGTCTATCTTCCCACCGCTTACGCGTAAGCCCCTTGCCAGATTCCTGATTGAAAGTCTGGACCGCACGGATCTGGACCTTCGTGCCACTGGCACCAGCGGCAATGCTGCCGACAAGACCTCCCCTCCCGTCAGACTCCATGACTTCTTCGTCTTGCCCATTGCCGAGTAGAAGAAGCCATTGCGTGGTGGCAGCTGTGTGCTCGCAGATGCCAGCGAGTCTAAAATTGTGGCGCTTATACGGACTCAATACTCTCTGACGAGGCTCGACCGTATTCTTGCCATAGTTGAACTCAGCATTGCTCATATGGCAGAACATTGTTGGGGCATCCTCCTGCATGAGGAAATACTGTTCCCAGGTTATAGGCCTGTCCAGGAACTGGTACTCTGATTCCGCTGGGTAATGGCGCTTCCCGAATTCCTCATTGGTTCCCGTAAAGTGCTCAGGATCAAACGTCTGATTGTAAGTGTTCTTCTGGGAATCCAGATGGCCAGCGCCCCAGCAGGGGTCGATCAAATGCCACTCGCCGCCGTCGATGCGGCAAGCGTTCCATGCGTGATTGCCTTTGAACGGCGGGACATAGCTCTTGTCGGTCTCGGTCCAGCCATAACCTTTGCCATGTCCGCTGACTACGATCGCCTCCAATCCAGCATATACTGCCATTGCAGCGAATAGACCTGCGTATCCCTCGCAAACAGCCAGGCCAGTTTTGAGAGTGCTGGCTGGCGTCGATGGCTTGACAGTGTTGTTGAAGAAGCCCTGGACGTCATAGACCACATTGTGGTGCAGCCATGTGAAGATCACTGTGCGACGGAAGTTAGCATAAGTTTACGTGGTGCGTCTGAGAATGGTAGAATTGTTCCTCACCTCGTGCTTTGTCCGTTGCAGATTCGAAAGGCGCCGTAAGATCTAAGGCTAGACGCTGAACGTCGTTATAGGCATGCCTCGGGAACATGGCAGCATGGGCGTCCGGCTGCGAGAAGTCTCTACACTTGAGACAGACTCCATTGGTTCGTTGGACGCTTTGCGCGTGGGAGACGGTGGGTCGTGCCGCAGGGAGTGGAGGTGGACCGCCTGGTTTCGGCTTCGTACCGATGTTGATAGGTGGGGGCGTTGGGTCATGAGGAGCGGCTACGTTGTCCGCTGGGAGCTCGGGGGTGCGGGGAGGACTCGGCAGCTTCCCCTTCTTGCCTCCGAAACCGCCTTCGAGGATATTGTAAGGTGATCTATTTGTATTGACGGGGGTACGTTGCAAGGACAAGTGGGGACTGGAGTTCGTGCGGTCTGGCAGGTTTGGGGGCTCCCTTGGCGCTTCCGGAGATGGCTCGGATCCTATTCGAGGCAAAGGTTTTGGTCGAAAAGGAACAGAGGGGCCGAGTTTGCGGGGCGGCGGCTTTGGAAGTGATTTCAACGCTGGATCTGGGTTCTTCGACCAGGAGTTGGAGCTAATTGGTGGTGGGATTGCGTCCGGGGGAGGCAGTCGGTGCGTGTTCTTGTCCGTGGTTTGGTTGTGCCAGGTTGAGTTACGAGCAGGCGCGACAGGACGAGCTGGAGAAGGGGCTTGCTTCGGGCGTCCGGGTAGAGGTGGCGGGCCTGTAGACGTTGGGGCCGGTTGCGATGTTCGAGGCGGTAGGGGAGGTCGAGAAGGTAGCGGGGGCCGAGCCGGCGGGCCATCCACGCTAGTTCTTGGTGAAGATTCGGAAGATTCCGAAGACGTGTACCTGGGCGGTGGCCTCTTGGGAAGGTCAGGAGGCCCGCTGGACGGAGCGCGCGGTGGGCGCGCAGGCGGTGGGGGAGGGGGCCCTCGAGATCCTGGCGTGCTCAGGGGAGGACCCGGGCGGATGTGGCCCATCGTGAGAGCGGCCTTGCGCTGGGCGATTGAGACGGGCTCCGCGACTTCCATGCTAGCGAATGGTCCGGGAGACGATGCTGCTCGACGACGATGAAGATGCAAAGCGATGATGGAGGAGCTGATGGACGACGATGCTGTGGAGAGGAGGTCCCGGCTGGGCGGGCGGGCGCCGTTATATAACGCGGAGGGGCGTCTGTCTGAGGTGAGCACCAGCGAGGCGGGACGGCATATTGTGTCTGTTCGAACAGTCACAGCCTCCTTCTCCTTCCGCGCTGCGGTCTCTCGCATCTCCACCACAACCACGCCCCTCGCCCATCCGCCACCCGGCATCGGGCAGCTACTTCGTACAGGCAGGTCCCAAAGCCAATCCGAGCCCCGCGTCTCGTCATACAGACGAACAAACGCGGCATGATGTGCTGTGCCATTGAGCCAAGCTGATATTTTTAACAGGCCGATTGCACATCGTCGCGACAGACCTTCGGGTCGCGTACTAGAGCTACGAATACCGGATTCCTCAAGTGCAAGGGGTCGAGTTCACGCGCTACTTACTCATCCTCACGGAATGCACAAACGCAAACCTCTTCTGGGGTCTGTCGGGGCGGCCTAGCAGCAGTCCAGCCGAAGCGGGAACAGATGTACAGACCCCGCCCATCTTGTGCCCGGAACTAGTCTTCTGGTGACCGTGCCACAAGTCTGTATATTTAGCAGAATACGAGATGTGTCAGCTGTACCCGTCGAAGTCGCGGTTCGCAATGACTGGACTGTCCCCTGCCTTTGAGCTCCGCAATGGGGCCTGCATTGCTGGGCTGCCCAAAGTGACAAAGTGGGGACGTGTCCAAAGGCTTGTTTTCTGAGTCAAGCTTTCGCTCATCTGGAATCGCGTGCGCGTGCGCTCCAAACGACCAGTGTTCCGGAGACTAGCGCTCCAATCACCAAGTCGAGCTGTCGCCGCGGCTGAGCTATCGCGACGCCACGACGTTAATATCACGATTATATCGCCCATCTCATTTCGCACTGAGGAACTCAGCTGGCAGCCGAACTTTGACGGCAATGCGAGATAAAGGAGAAAAAATTTCGCCATAACTTTCCCCATTGTACAACTATAAAGAATGGCTGAATACCGTATAGATCGGCCTTTGAGGCTGTCGCCAGTGCACTCTCAAGTTTTAGGGCCATTTTTTCAACAATGCACAAGTTATTAGATTCCGCTGTTTTAATACTGGGGACGGCGGCCGCTGTCTCTGGTTCGATCCTAAAGCCGAGAGCCTGTGCTGCCGACTTGTGCTACCGAGGTACGTCTCCAGAATACGAATCGTCTATCAATATCGCATTTCTAACCAGGATATTTGAATATAGCTGTCATCGCTACCCAGTTCCCGGATAGAGGGTACAGGGACTGTACTTCCTACTGGCGCACCACCTACACCCCTCCAACCGTGTACGCATCCTTCTATTCAATAGCCATAGATACGAGACTGACAAGAAATACAGGACGATAGCCTCGACGGTAACGGTCCCGACAACCTTCACCAATCAACCTAGCGTGACCAGGACGGATACAATCCATATCACGGTTGTCAGCACGGTGCCCTCGACCCAATCGATCACACTCCCTACTACCTTCACGAGCACCGTCACCGTAGACGGCCCCTTTTTCAAGCGTCAGGAGCCCGGAAACGTCATCCCGACCTATGCGTCCGCCTGCTCTGGCAAAGTGCGCTACTCGAGCGCCTGCTCCTGCATCGGCGTCCCCTCCGTCATCACAGTCACAGCCGAGACACCGACCACCTTCGTCACCGTCTCCGAAACCACCACCGTAACCGAAGACCATGACCCGATCACTGTCGCCACCGTCCAATTCCCCATCACGGATGCAACCGTCACCACAACCGCCGTCACCCAGACGACCATCTACACGGGCCCAACGGAGACGGTCACCATGTTCGCCCTGCAGGTCGCCAGCGGCCCGCAATTCTACGTGAACCAATATCTTAAGCGCAAGCAATACACAGGCGACACCCTAAGCTTGGAGGTGACAACTGACCCCACGAAAGCGGAGCGCATCCTCCTGCACTCGAACGGCCGGATGAGAATCAACGCGGACTTCTGGCCTTACATGCTCTACGCCGGGGGCGTGCCGACCAACATCAACAATGTCATCTTCGGGGCGGCACAGAACTTCCAGTTCGGCATGAGCCCGCTCACTTGCGGCTTCAATTGGGATTACACCGTGACCTGCTGGTCGGCGCCGAACTTCAACACGTTTGGCATCGCGTATGGCAATCTGCAATGGGGCCGGAACGCGGGGGAAGTTTCAAGCGTTGGCGGCATGGTCGTAGGGTTGAGAGCCATCCGCCCTCCTGGAATAGCTTGATAGCTGTCGACGGTCCCGCCTATTGTGCAGTGGCGGTAGTTTCTTCGGAGTTTACAAATAGACACGGGTATTGTCACGATTTATACATATTCACGGAGCACAGCAGTTTGGTTTTTATCATTATATTCATTTTCCACCTCTCCTTTCCCGTTTGGTAGAAGTTATGGATTTTACAGCGTCGCGTACCCTACGGTATGCAACAATTGTAATTGTAATAGTAATAATGGAAAGCGTGCTTTTGGTATAAGAAACGACCACCGTGATAATGCAGGTATGCCTCTAATGCTTTTGGATGCATGCAAAGACCAGCCCCATCCGAGTTCAAGGACTGGGGTAAAGGGGAAAAGAGAAAGGAAACATATACAGGAGCATGCATCTTCGGGTATCCATATGCAAGACGTAAGGGAATCATTAAGAGCGCCCAGGGTGTATGGGTTTGCTCGTAAAAAGGAAACATTACAATATTTATATAGGTAAGGGAAGGGTGTGAATTAGAGGGTTAGCATGGTGCCTGTTCAGCAGGTAAGTTACTTCTTCGGTTCCTTCTCGTTCTCGTCAGTGACGACGATGGCGGGCGTGAGAGGTGATTGTGGTTCGGTTTCCTGCTCAGGTTTAACCACAGAGATCTCATCATCGTCGGCGGCATCGCCGACTTTCGTCATGGGTTTCTCGTCTTCAACCTTTGTTATAGCAGAATTCTCATCGCCAACCTTGACAACGGACATGTCATCGCCGACCTTAAGTTCCGAGATCTTGTCGTCGACGTCAAGAGACATGGTAGATTGCATGAGCGAAGGGCTGCTGACAGTTGCCTTGCCAGTTCCGAGGATCGTGCTTTCGAGCTCGCCGGGACTCACGGCGGTAGTCTGGTTTCCGGTAGTGTTCGGTCCGCTTGCGAGACCTTCTTCCGCATCGCCTTTCTTATCGTGTCCTTGTCGCCCTATCTTGGTGAAGAAGCAGACGATGGTCCCTACCCCCGTAGCGCCGGTTGCGAGCCAGAAGGCAGCTTGGTAAGTGCGGAGGAGAAAATCCTCGCTACTCTCGCCGTGTCCAGGTCCCTTGTTCGCAATGGAGTTGGCGACCGCCGTTCCGGCACCGAGGCCAATGGTGCTGGCCAGGGCGATCACGGTGTTGAAAACGGCGCTGGCGGTGGACTTGAGCTTGTTGGGCACCGATTCCGCGACGAAGACATTCGTGACCATGTATACGAGGTCGGCTCCAACGACGGATAGACCTGATAGTACGAACAACGTTAGGAAATCCACCACTCTGCAATTCAATGGAATAAGGGGGGACTTACATAGGGACGGGAAGGCCATGGCCCAGTATGTGACGTTGGCAGGCTGGAGTGCAAACAGCAGAGTAGAGACTGTAAAAGACGCGGAGCCAATAATCAAGAGGACAGTCCCCGGTCTTGCGTGTCCGTCAGCACTGCAGCATACTAGTGGAGAGAAGGGGTGGCCACTCACATCAAGTGCATTGTGTATCCAGCAAAGAAGTTGACACTGAATCCTACAAACACCTGCGGGAGGTACCTGGCTGTTGTCCCCAACGGTGTGGCGTGGTTGATCTCCTGGAACCACAGCGTGGTCCAGAACATGAGGATTCCCAGAAAATTGATCCATCCTAGGGTCACAATGAGCATGGCCTGCAACGGAGCTCCAATGTCAGCAAGACTTCTCAGCGCGGGGTACGTATATCTAATTTCAACTTGCCTTTGCGAAGCCAGGGTATGCCCAGATCGACAGTGGCATGAGCGGTTGAACCGGTGCCTGAGTTCCCAGTCGCTGGAGGTACCATTGCCAGGCCACAAAGAACGCAACCAAGAGGACGCCGATGATCAAACAGGAGAGGACCTCGGCGGACTGCCAACCCGTGATCGACTTCGAGGCAGCAGTTAGAGCGAAGACGAAGAGAGCAAAGCCAGCAGTCACAAGCCCGGCACCAACAAAGTCAACCCGCTTCAAGAGCTGAAGAATGGATTGATCGAACTCCACAGACGGGGCACCGCTCATGCGATTGCCTTTCTTTTCCTGCTTTTCGACAAATTCGAGGAGCGTCTGGTCGGACGGCACGTAGAACCAGGTCATAACCGTCAGGAAGGTGTACAAGATGGCCAAGAACCAGACGTTCGATTGCCAGGATAGAAACTGAGTAGAGATTCCACCAGCAGTAATTCCTGTATACCGCACCATGAGTTAGATTAACGCCGCAGTTTAATTTCCAAGATGCGAGGATGTAAAAATAGCAGCCTGGGATGTCGACGCACCAATAACGTATCCAAGCGGCTGAAAGGCACCGAGGATAGCGAAGGCCTTGTTCTTCCGAGTTCCTCGTTGGTATGTCGAGCCTATGATTCCAACACATGCCGGGACAGATCCTGCCTGTAAGGGTTATATTGCATGTTAGAACGCAGATGTTCGCACGATCGCGGCCTGAGAGGACAAGCGTGTGCACTAACGGTTCCTGTGGCGGAAAGATGGAAATTAGCGTGCAGAAACCAACGGGGCTATACAATTGTGGTCAGTGCCTACCTATGCCTGCAAGGCCGCGAAAGATGTCAAAAATCACGTCCGTTTTTGCAAAGCCGGCAGCAAGGTTCCAGATCGAAAACCAGGCATAGCTACAGAGCAGCATCCGCCGGCGCCCAACGATGTCCTGAAGAAATGCTGTCAGAGAGCCATTATCGACGCTGTACAAGATGTCGAATTGAACACCTACCGCAAGCGAGCCGAAGAGCAGCAGGAAAGAGCCAGCGGTGAGAGTTCCCGAAGCGATAATCCATGTAAGATCGCCTAGACGCCAGCATGGATGTGTCAGCAGCGTGTGGTAAAATGGGCGACGGTGCGTTGAGTGTTGCGGGGACGAACCTCCCGCGATGCCGTAGTATTTGGCTATAGCCGGAAGGGCAACCTGGAGAGAACCTGCAGCATATCGGTTAGCGAGAGCTAGGAAACCATCACCAGCAACGGATTTGTCTTGCAGAGAGGACTGGGAAAGTTATCTTACCGGATCCAATGGTGGAAGTAGCGACGGACGAGCAGAGAATGGTCAAACAGATCAGCTCTCGGGCGGTGGACGGGAAGATTTCTGGCCGCTGCTGTGGCAGGGCGCGGATGGCCGCCAGCTTGTTGAGGAAGAACATCTTGACGGCGCTGAAGGATGGAAACGAGAACATGCTGAAAGAATGGACAGGCGGGCTCCCAGACTAGATAAACGGACGTCAGGTGGGGGGGACACAGGCCGGACTTATATTTGGCGATGGCCGGACGGAGCGATGAATGGGCGGGAAGCTTGAAACAGGGCCTGAACGGAGGCCCGTCGAGACTCTCGTGGCAGCTGGCAGCTGGCACCGGGCGGGCGACACCGCAACTCATGCCCTCTCGCAGCCACATCACATCACGGCCATCGCCGCTCTTGCCTCGATCCATCCGCCGTCAACATTACTAACATTACTAATGCTTGGAAACCAACAGCCCGCAGGGACTGGAATTAGGGCAACAAGGACGGACAAGGTGCCGGTTCCTGGTGGGTCCATGCACCGCTGCATCGATCCAGCTAACGTTCACGTAACGTAACTGACCTTGACGGACGTGCAGATATGCGAGCCAATCCCCACCAGACTAGGCCCGTTTCGCGCACGAACGAAAAAAAAACGTGCCGGAGCTGCTGCTGGACGAGCTCGACGGAGCGGGAAGCCTCGACTGCCGTTTGGAGCCAGCGTGCCTCCATTCCTTCGCCCAACTGGGAGCCAACTGACGATGCAAACAGCCGAAACCGTCTGCCGGATTCACGCACACAACATGCCCTCGACTATCCGATACGCAAAGGGCCGGCGTCGAGGCTGTTGACGATTAAGTAATGATCCTTCTGTTTGGACGCGGTACCTCATCTCGGGAAGTCGAGGACGAAAAATCCACCCGGGCCGCTCGAACCTGCATAAGCGCCTCTAGCTTTCTTTCTTTCCGTCTTTCGTACCTTCTCCAACATGCACATGCTCTCGGGACGCCGCTCGGCTTGTTGGCTGCAATTTGCGGACGCAACAGCTGTAGCCCGGCATGGGGTTATTCCTTGCCTTGCAACCAACTACAGCTGCACAACTAACATGCATTCTTAATTCTATTCAGAGACGGGGTGTCTTGCATCCTAACGGCCGTGAACCCGGATGAATTAAATTTAGAAAGTCGACCATCCGCCATATGGTCTTCCGGTTGGTGGTAATCACAGCTTGGTTGCATGGCCGTTAGCTAGTTGCATTCATTCGGTCCATCCTCCCATTCATTCGCCATCACATACCGCCACAGTGCATGACCATCCTGTGAATTCTGCCTGGAACTAAAAAATTAAAACCGTTAACTGGCCGCAGGGTACCACTTGCGACTTTGTACCCTGTGGCTGCAGATTCTACCAGAAGCTCGTCAGCTCGTAATCATCGTTCGAGACTAATATACAGCTAGGCCACGAGACAAAACAGCTACACAGTATAGCACCGTACCCAAGGCAGGCGTCTCGGACGGACGGACGAATGGCGGACCGGCCACACTTAAACAGGCGACATGCCGACGTCGCACTCTCACAACGTCGCAGCACTGCGTCAACCCGCAAGGCCGCCACGCAGCCTAGACTTTTTCTCCCTCCTCAATTCCGCAATGTACAGTACAGTACATATAACGTTTCCGTTTCACGAAACACGCACGCATGATGCGCGATTCGATGCGGGTCCATGGTGTCGTTGTACAGAAAATTAGATACGTAGAGTGCAGACTAATACTTGTATGATTCGGGTCTCGCGGGGGCGGTGCCGGAGTCCCGGGTTCGCGGCCGGCGACGGGCGTTGCAGCGGTGGTACCATGGTCCGGTGTGTGCATATGCGGGTATACGAGATCCCGTCCAATCAGGATATCTAACGGTTGTGCGACGGTATCGCTTGTGGTGGAATGCTAGGATCAGTCCTTTGCAGCAGGCAGGCAGGCTTACCAAGGCGCCATGTCCTATATCTCGGTTGTATATCTATATCAACAAATGCATCGGCGAGTGAACTACGATATTGTTTCCAACGATGCGCATGTGGGCAGCTGCAAGTAGTCGAATTGCAAGGCACGCCAACCGGGAAGGAGGGGAAATACAACCCTGCAATCGATCACATACTAGTATGGTACACCGGCCGCAGTTCGTTCGAATTTCCGCAATCGACACGGATAAAACAAGTCTCCCGCACTTCCGTCGCACAGAACAGGCACGTATACTCCATTCCTGTCGTGGCGCCGGCTGCCTGGCCTAACGTACGTACTAGTCCCGAGACTAGGTCTATCGTAACGGACTAGCTACTATCATCTATTGACTAGTAAACCGGAGGGTGGGTGGGTGACATCCATTTTATACATGCGACGTCGCGCCGAACGAGTCGATTTGAGACATGCATGCGTGTGTGCTGCAATCGATCGATAGGCAGCTAGTGGCAGCATCGTCGGGTTCCCATTTCGTTCGCTCGGGGCTGCGACGCGGGTATCCGGTGTGGACTGTGTAACAATGGTACGATAACAGGAACACATACCTACATGAATACGGATGCGTAGATGACTGCTAGTTATACCGGACGGTGGAGATACGTACGTACCGTCGTTTACCGAATTAATGGCAGGATCTATGGACGGTGTGTGAATGTAATTTCAATAGGGCACTGCGGCTATGCAGTTGGACGCAGGATGGCTATAGGATTAAATTGCTTCCGCATATTATATGCATATCAAAGGAGCAATGGCCGGGATCATATCGATTACACGTGGAAATTTCAGCAAGTCGGCCTGTGTGTTTTTACACATGTTTAGTTAGCTGGTTAGCCCGTTCGACGTTCGAAGGAACGGACGTCAGAAGTTGGCAAAACCAAGCGTATCCTTCGTGCATTCTGGTTTACGAGACCAAGCGTATCCGATATAATATCGACGGTAAGATTATAAACACGACTTTTAACTTTGAAGCATCATGTTTCATCGATTCCAACATTCCCGCAACGGACGTATATCTCCTGTACGCATTATAGTACCAAGCTAATCATCCCTCAAGACACCAAGCTGCTTAGCAAGCTCCCTCCCAATCGGCGTCGCCGACGCAGGATTCTGCCCCGTGAGCAGCCGCCCGTCCCGTCCAACAGCCACACACGCACCGAACGGCACTCTAGCCTTCTCGTACTTGCCGCCGCTGCATTTATCCAGCTCGCTCTCCAGCATGAACGGCATGGCGGCGGACGCTTCCACCGTGTCCTCCTCGACGTTGCTGAAGCCTGTTACCGGCTGGTCCTGCAGGAGGTGTTCGCCGTTCGGTAGCGTCACGTTGATGAGTGCCGCTGGACCGTGGCAGACCGCACTGCCGACGTGAATACGTTACATGTTAGCACACGATTGCGTCATGTATGCGAGAGAGGGTGGTGGTGGTGGTGGTGGTGGTGTAACGCACGCGATAATCTTGCCCTTTTCGTAGAATTCGCTGATGAGAGCGATGGAATCGGCGTCGTTCGCAAGATCGAACATCGCTAGGATACACACAGACCAATCCGTCAGCCGCAATATCAAAATACTTGTTATATATCATATCAGAACATACGCCCATGTCCGCCGACGTAGAAAATCTATCTTGCAGTCAGCACACGATACAATAACGAAGGTATAGAATGGTATATATATACGCACGGCGTCAAACCTGTTAGCGCGGCCGAGGAAGGAAGACAGCACGGCCGTCTTCTTCCAAAGGTACTCCTCCTCCGCTAGAAACCGCTTACTGAGCTCGTCTTCGCTGAATGCTTCGACGGACGCGGGGTCCAGCGGTGCCTCCCCGCCCTTTGGCGACGCGGTCGTGATATTCACGTACCGCTGCCCACGTCTGTCAGTATACACCTAACATATCGACGGATGTCAATGTATTGTGGTGATGGTGCGTACCTGGAGTTCGTAGAAGGGATGCGCAAATTCAGGCTACGCCAGTCAGCACCGTCCTTAAAATACAGTACGGTATATATACTTGTGTCAGCGGTTTGGACTCACGAGATACCAGCCGGTCTTCTTGCCCGTGTCTCCCAGCTCGCTGTGGGACGACAGCACAACCAACACATTCGGACGACGTGCATGTTCTACACTCGCCATGTTGCAATTCAATTACAACCTCAAAATATAATACCAATGAGTGGAGGACGTAGATTGTAGATATAGTATCGGATGAGAGCGGGGGAATTGGAGATTACAGCCCAATCGATGGATGGCGATCGATCTCTACGTAAAGTAGTAGCAAGCGGGAAGAGGGGTTCAAGATATATAGTGTGTGTGGGGTGTGTGCAACCGTGCACCCGATCGATCGTTGCATCTGACGTCGGCTGCATCTGCATTCTCTCCCATCCAGCTAGCCCACCGCGGCTGACCCGCATGCGGCACGCACACTCAAAGAATGCAATGCACGATACAGCACGTCTTGGGAATCCTGCCGATGTGAATGCGGAGTCATTCTCCGCCTGCCGTTTACGGTATGTTCCGTAGCTGGCCCGGCTTAGCCGGCCGAATCTGCGTCCGCTTACAGATCTTCATAACGTGAACCGACAATTCGAATTCATCCCAGCGTGCATTATCGTGACATCTCGTATGTACAGTAAATTAAACCCTATCGCACCCGCCACGCCTGCAAACTCCAACCGATTGCGCCAGACAGACATAGAATACCAATGCAAAAGCTCATAATACAACATCACGTCATACAAGCCCCCAGTCCTCCAGCCGCTCGCCCGCCGAGACAAGCCACTGGATCCGCCGCTGCCGCGACACCTTGAGCACGACCAGCGCCTCCTTGATCTGGTCCCGCGAGAACCCCCACATCCGCCGCGTCTCGCCCGACACCCGCTTCCGCCCAACAATCTCGCGCCGCATGTGCTCTTCGAACGCGTCGACGACGCCCGACTCCCGCTCCGTCAGCGTCAGCCGGCCGCCGTCGTCGCGCGGGAACGACTTGAGGATCCGCTTGCGCACCGCCATGGCCTCGTCCGCCGTCTCCCTCGGGTGCAGCGGGCCCATTGGCCGGCCCTGTCGCGCGGCGAGGTTGGTGCCCGGGTACGCCATGTCGGTCAGCACGGCCCAGTAGTGGTTCGTCCATTCGCGCGTCACGACCAGCGGCATCTTGCTGCCGTCCTTGAGCTTGCCGGCGTCCGGCCTGAAGGGTTCCATGATGATTTCGTTGTCGAGCAGCCGGTGCGTGGATTCCTGCTGCGGCGTCACGGGAGCGGGCTTCTCCATCGACGACGAGTTGAGCGAGAAGCTGCCGCCGGCTACGTCCTCGTGCCACCTTACGGATCGCCCTTCCTCCCAGAAGGGGTTGTCGTCCGGGGTGTCCGGGGTGCTTTCCAGTTCCGTTCGAGCTTGCGCGGATTGTATCGGCGCGAGAAGGTGCTCGGGGATGATGTTTTCGAAATCGTGTTCGACGGGCTCGACGACCACTCGGCGGGCGGGCTTTGCGGGCGTCTGCTTCCTCTGCGCGGTGGGTGGGCGGCCTCTCCTGGGGGCGAAATACGCGGCGGACTCGTCGTAGGTGCCGGGCACGAGCTTCGCCGGCTCGCGTTGCAGAAACCGCCTAAAGCTGGATGCGTCGCCCACGGGCTCGGGCGGTTGTGTGGAAGCGGCCGACTGCGAGGGCTTGCTGGCGAGTTCGCGAAACCGGTCCTTGACCGCCGAAGTGGTGGTGGCGGCATTGTTCGTCGATGGGGCCTCCTGAGCCGGCTGTGCAGAGATCCGCAGGCTTCGCCGCCGCTTGGGACCTGTTTGAAGAGACAGCGCTGCGACATGGTCCGCCATCTGTTCGACGGCCCCGGCGTGCGCAGATTGCGGATTGCTCTGGTCAGCATGTGTCTCTGTGGGCCCGCATTCGGGCTGGCTTTGCGGGACGGGCTCAGCCGGCTCGGGTGGCTGCGGGTCTTCAGCGTCAGGAGTTGGCCGGGGTGTGTTCAAACCGACCATGGGGCGCATCGAGGTGGCGGCGGGGGGAGCAATCATGGAGAACTCCTCGCTCGCAACGATCGACTCGTCATTTGCGTCTGCGGCTGCGCGGGGTTGTAGTCGCGGGATGGGCGAGCTGGGCGGCGAGGGCATCTGCGTCTGGAACGTGTCGTCTGGGAGTGCGGGGTGGTGGGTATCATCCATGTCCACGTCCATGTTGTCCTCCTGTTCACGATTAGATACGATTGGATGCAAGTATTAGAGATTGAGGGGACGTACCTCGACGGGGTCGGCTCGTAGGGGACTCGGGTTGCGGGTCTCGTTGGCGACGGTGGAGATTGTGGTGTTGGCGGGCAGGGACTTCCTGGGCCGGCCGCGGCGTCTGCGTGGGGTGTCTGCCGACTGCGCTCTGGGAGTGTCGGCGGCCAGATCGATGTCTTGGGTTCTCTTTCGACCGGGAGTCCCTTTCCTCCTGGGTGGCTTTTGTTTGGGCTCCGAGCCTTTCAACGGGACGATTACGCTGGTGGCAGCTGCCCTGGCGCCAGTGGAAACGCGGCGCTTCGGGGTGGAGTCCCAGGCGACGGCCTTGAAGTCGGAGGTGAAGATGCCGGTGGTGTCATTGTCGAGGCCGAGGGAGTCGTCGCTCAATATCGACTGGTGCCTCGGTTTTGAGGTGGTGGTAGGCGCAGGCGCGGGTTCGTTGGATGTCGTCGCGGTCAAAGCTGTCGTGATGCTGCGGTCCTTGGACTTCCTGCCACGCCTGGGCGGGTTCTTTGATAGAGAGATGTTGGTGGCGCTGGACTGGGACTCTTCGTGGGCGAGGTCGAGGAAGAGGTCGGCGGGGGCGTTGGGAGCGTCGGGCTGGGCTTCGACGGTGACCTTGAGGCGCCAGGGGCTGGAGTTGGAGAGGGAGAGGTTTGTGGAGGAGACGAGCTTGGAGGGCGAGGCAGCAGCGGCCATCTTCAGTAATCGGGAGGGAGTGTCGTCGATGGAGAGGTCGAGGGAGAAGTCGTCGATGGAGAGTGGTGATGTGCCGTCAGAATCAGGAGTGCGGTGTTGGTGGTCGCGTTGTTTGTCTCACAAGAGTGGACGCCACAGCTGGTTGCCGGGGTGATGAAATATACGGTCAAGCCACACTCCACACTCCACACTCCACAATAATAATAAGTGAATATTGCAGTGACGACAGCGACTCCTCCAGCTGAATATCCCCATATATACACTTACGTAATACAGAGATTAGCCGCGGGCACAGACCCCTCACATTTTATCCGTGCGGACGTTTGCATGCACGCTTTACGTCAGCTTATCGCCAGCTATCGCCAGCTGTCGGCGGGCTGTCGACAGGCGCAATGCTCCCCGCCAGGCACCTCTATAAATCCAGGATCCCCGCTATCACCACCACCCATTTACAGACCTCACCCCTCCGCTCATTATATAAAACACCCGCGATGGATCATGATATAAAAATAGGAGAGTGGCGGCAGGCGGAGATGACGGACCTGCGCAGCCCGTGCCCCGTCGTCAACGCCCTCGCCAACCACGGCTACATCCCCCGCGACGGTCGCAACGTCACCAGCGCCCACTTCCTCCGCGCCTTCCAGGACGTCCTCGGCCTCGCCCCGGACACCGCCCACGGCCTTACCAAGCCCGCCTTCCTCCTGCACCTCGGCCAGCCCCCTCCTCCCCCCACAGCTGACGATGCCCCTCAGCCCCACTCCTCCTCCTGGTTCCCCTTCTTCAACCGCCTGCCCGGCCTGCCCACCATGGACACCGAGTTCAACCTCGGCCTCCGCGACGCCGGCCAGGTCAACGACGCCGGCGTCCCCGTCTTGAACCTCGACCAGCTCTCCCGCCACGGCGCCGTCGAGCACGACGTCTCCCTCACCCGTAACGATTTCGCCCAAGGCGACAATACGTCCCCGCAGCCATTCCTGCTCGACCAGCTCTTCGCCGCCGCGTCCGACGGCAAGCTCGTCACCATCGCCGACTTTGCCCGCCTGCGTCACACCCGCCTCGAACAGCAGAAGCGCGACAACCCGGACCTCAAGTTCGGCGTGCGCGAGGCCATCCTCGCATTCGGCGAGGCGGCACTCATCCTCTGCGTCTGGGGCGCGTCGCGGGCCGGTGGCTACGATAAGATCCCCGTCGAGTACCTCAAGGCGCTGTTCGGGCAGGAGCGCCTCCCCTTCGACGAGGGCTGGCAGCGCCGCACCATCCCCGTCACGCTGGCCGAAGTCACCGCCAACTCGACGTATCTGCAAGGCCTCACCCTGTTCGAAAGCTACCGCTCTTGAATTTGATATTGCCAGTGCTGTCCGAATCATAGTCGTTGTGCATGTAGGTTGGTCGTCTGCAACGCAAGGGTGTGCGAAATGCAACGGACGCGAGACCGGGTAGACCCACATCGCTAGTGATTTCCTTGTGCGACGTCGCGTACCAGCATCGTAAACTCAAAAGTCTGTATGGTATGGCATGACGTGCAGGTGGCGTGCCGTGTTTCCGGGCGAGTGCGACCGGACTGTCATGGGTCTCTTGCTGTACACTATCACTACTCCCAATTGACTGGAAGTTGCCGTTGGATGTGCATGCAAGCAATCGATTACTCCGCCAATTAATTCGCTGATGAGTATATAACCTCGTGCGACGTTGTGAATAAAAGTTTTGTATTCCCACCAGACCGATGCACCAACTAACGATACAAATAACGTACTAAATCACCCCCCAACGCCGTGAACCCACGAAACCGAACCAAACCAAACCAACATGACGAATATAACAAAAAGCTATGATATCTGCTGCCCGCTGTACACCCTGATACTGTTGATAGCCCAGTACGCCTGCGCGAACCCATCCGGGTTGCTGCCAACGTACTCGGCGCAGGTACCGGGACACGCATACTCGTCCGTATAAATCGACTGCGCACCCGCCCAATCACCGCACAGCGAGATATTGATAATGATCCGGTGATTCTTGAAATGTTTGTCGATATCGCAGCCCGTTGAGGGAAAGTCCGCCGTCGCCATACCCCAGCTCGACGGGTCCGGTTTGCCTCCATCCTTTGCTGCCGTATTCTTATTGTCGTTGGTGAGGGCGGTGCGGACGTCGGGGGGTATAGCGCTGCGCGGGAAGAACCACATGCGGATACCCGCCGTCCGCCACTCCATCGCATACACCCCGCCGCCACCACGATTCGCAGCGTCGCCGTAGCTGTTCGCGGGACCGGCTACCGCGCAGCCCATGTTGTAGTTTGTGCTGTTGAGGCAGTTTGTGGAGAGGGTTTTGCCCGTCTGCTTGCGTTTGACGCCGCGCATCTGGCAGCCGTCGGTTGTGTGCAGCGTCATTTGGGTGCCTTTTGTGCCCTGGTTGACGGCTTCGACAATGTCGATTTCGCCATTACTCGGCCAGATTTCTGCAGTAACCCACACATCAGTATCTCCACACGTATAGCTGTATCTTGCATGTGTCGGTGAGGGAAGGGAGGTATACCTGGGTCGGGGTCGGAGGTCCAGATGGCGGGCCAGGTGCCGCATCCGAAGGGGACGTGCTCAATGTCGAATAGGAATAAGCCCTGAGTGTACCGCTGCTTCGATAGCAGCTTGACCGTCGGCCGGCCGGCCGGTCCCGTGTCGTCCTGGGCGAGCACCTTGATTATCGCCTGGTTCGGCGTCGCGTACGTCAAATTCGACCACGCCGCTCCCTCGCGCGTTACGTAACTATTCATCCCCCGTTAGTCTCATTGCACTCGTACCGTAGGGAAGATTAGTGGGTACTCACTTGGTGAAGCCGTTGGTCGCCTCGGTGCCGTTGCCAAAGTCCCATCTACACGCCATATCAGCAGAGTCCATACCCACCAGAAGATGTTTATACGTACGCATCGAAAAAGTTGACACCGCTATCTACACATCGACATTAGCCACTCCCTCACCACAAAAACTAGAAAGTATATAGAGAGCAAACGTACAGACGTCCTGCAGCGAGTAGCTCAGCGGCGAGTACACCGGATACCGGTTCATCTCGACAACCTTAACCGGCACGACAGCAGCAGCGACGACGATACAAACAGCAGTAACCGCAGCTATCCACTTTTTCCAGCTCCAATAGCGCGGGTTCCAGGGTGACAATTGCGAGGGCGATTGCGTCGGCGCGGTAGGTTTCAACGTGCAGTCCTGCTCGTCCATGGAAGGGTGTACACGTATCCGAGTGTCGTCCCCCATCGCGGCCCCCGTGTCGCTCTTATATAAGTTAAGTACTTATTAAGTGGGAGGTGCTTATATTTGCGATCCGATACGATCTGATTAGCTAGGCCAGGGCGAGCTGGCTAGCTGGAATGCGTGCGGGAGCTGGTAGTCTAGTATGCTCGTATCGGAAGGTATGCGTGCTTGGCTGGCGGTATGCTACTTTAAGCACCGGCACCGCGCTCCGTGAATGCAGGGCGTGTTTCCTTTCTATTTCGTCGGCGCGAAAAGTCAAGGGTAGGTAGGTACCTAGCAGGTGCAAATACGGCCGGAGGGTAGCATCGCGTTTGACGGGCGCATATATTTTATAGGTATACGTATCCGCTGGGGACAGAGATTTCGTGAGTTAGTTTTTTGGTTTTATGGATGGCGTGGCCTGCTGCGACGGCGCCCGCTCGATGTATTACCCCCACTAGGCACCTGTCCCGCCTGCGCCTGCCGAGGTACGTAGAAACACAATCATCGGCGGGTGGATACGGTCTATAATATATTATCGTGAACGAGAGATTGCGGCCAGGCACCGGGTGTACAATCAGAGTCAAATTGCAGAGTCGTATCGGCGGCGCATCGTGTCAGGCGAATGCTACATTACTGCCAATGTAAAAATGCGCATCGTTGCCATGCAGACATCCTACGCGCACGCGCATGATGCTGGCGACATTGCCATCCCATTGTCATCTTTTACAAACCAGCATGATGGAGAAATTGGTAAAGTCGGCGAGAGCGTGGTTCCGAAGCGCACCGCCATGACTCGCAGGCCATGACTCGCAATGCAGCTGGGTTTCAGGCCGCGTGTGGTTCGCGGCGTCGGCTTCCATTTCGACATTTTGCGCCGGTCGGCACCGTCCGCTGTTGCATTTTGCCCTGCTATAAAATTCACCCTCGTCGCCAGCATGAAAATCCAATATATGCAATATCGACAGACGAGAATTGTAAGATACAGTAAGGTATCACGACTGTACAGTCAAGGAACAGTAATCATGCTCTACTCAAACGCGACGGTCGTGACCGTCAACGGAAACCGCGAAATCATCACGGACGCCGCCATCCTCGTCCGCGGCGACACCATCGCGGACATTGGCAAAGCACGCCACCTGCTGCAAAAATACCCAGACGAAGAAAAAACCGACCTCACCGGCCGCGTCGTCTTCCCGGGCCTCATCTCCACGCACATGCACACCGCGCAGACCCTCCTCCGCGGCGCCGCCGACGACCTCGAGCTCATCGGCTGGCTGTGCGACCGCATCTGGGTCCTCCAGGGCAACTTTACCGCCGCCGACGGCGAGGTCGCCGCGGAAATCTCGATCGCGGAGATGCTCAAGTCCGGCACGACCTGTTTCCTCGAAAGCATGGTATTCCCTTCCCAAAGCCCTACACCCGTCGTCCAGTAATCGATATCGATCGAGGGTGATCTGTAATATCGTGAAGGCGGTGCTGACCTTCTAGTGATTGCACGCTGTAAATTGTAGTTCGCGGACAGATACGGCTTCGACGGCCTCGCGCGCGCGGTCGAGAAGAGCGGCATCCGAGGCTGCCTCGGCAAGATCGTCATGGACGTGGGCAAATACGCCACCGAGGAAAAACGCACGATGCACCCCGGCCTCGTCGAATCCCGGGAGCAGAGCCTCCTCGGCGCGGTCGCGATGCACGAAAAGTGGGATGGGAAAGCGGACGGCCGGATACGCGTCTGGTTCGGCGCCAGGACGCCGCCGGGGTACGTACTACATACGTACATGCATGCGTATCTTATAATAGCACATGTATGGGTGCGCAAGCTAACGCACGTTTCATCCGCCAGCGTTTCAGACGCCCTGCTGACCGAGATGTCAGCGATATCAAAAGCCAACAACATCCCGATAACAATGCACTGCGCAGAGGTCACCGCCGACCGCGAGTTCTACACTTCGCGCGGCCACACGCCAACGACATACTGCCGGTCCGTCGGCCTGCTGGGCCCCCGCACCGTCCTAGTACACATGGTCCACCTCGACGACACGGACGTCCAGCTATTACGCGACTCCGGCACGCACGTAGCGCATTGCCCCACGTCGAACGCAAAGCTCGCATCGGGGTTCGCACGGGTACCGGAGCTGCTTGCCGCCGGTGTAAACGTCGGACTGGGCACCGATGGGGCGCCGTGCAACGGCACGAACGACCTATTGCAAGAGATGAAGCTGGCAGCGATAGTCCACAAGGCAACCCACAGCGACCCGACCGTCGTCCCCGCCGAAAGCGTGCTGGAGATGGCCACCATCAACGGCGCGCGCGCGCTAGGATTAGAAGCGCAAATCGGATCGCTGGAGGTCGGCAAGAAGGCGGATTTCGTCGCAATAGACCTGCGGCAGCTGCATCTTACGCCGTCGTTTGACCCCGTTGCAACGATCGTGTACACGGCGACAGGACGGGACGTCGAGCTCGTCGTCGTGGACGGAAAGGTGCTCGTGCGAGACGGCAAACTGACAACGATGGATGAGGAGGCGGTGAGGCGGAAAGCGGACAGCCATGCGAGGGAAATCGTCGAGCGGGCCGGCTTGACGGCTGCTATCAAGGGGCGGTGGCCGGTCTTGTAGAATGCAACGGTGGCCGTGTTGCGTAGAGACAAGGGTCGGTTGGATTTCGTGGGTATGACGGTGGAGCGGCCGCCTTTCCGTTTACGTGCATATCCGACTGCTGTATCCTTACCGTCGACGCCTTTTGCCCACGTTACATTGAAAAGCATCGTCGAGTGACGCAATATATACTTAGATATATCGATAGATGATGCGGATTTGGTATCCCGTTATATTAACGTTGAAGGCGTATCCATAATCGGCCCTCTGTCCGTAACTTGAGAAGCAAGAGCTGTCTTAGCCTACACGATATCCACAGAGCTTGCACAGCAAATCCAACACCTGCATTCTACAATTGATACGACGATATATATAAAAATATACATATTCGATTCTACTACTACTGTCGGCGGCATACAGATTTAGTATACAGGTGTAAACCGAGCCTTCAAAGCAATTGAATTCCGTCAACATGGCTTCAACCGTAGCTGGTATCGCAGCCGAAGCAACAGGGAAGCCAAAAGACGCCTTCACCGTCAGTTGGACAACCTTAATCAACACTTGATGTACTGGATCGATTGAATTTTCTAGCTGACGTAAGACGCCAACGATTCAAGGGCAACGGGCCGCTATCAAACGTCTGGTACGTCTCTCGACGCCTTGAACAGTATATATTATATGTACAGAGGCTAAATCAGCAGCAGCGGCTGGCTCCATGGCTATCACGTATATGCTAAAGACCCATCGCGGTGGGTGTCCGCGCACCACTTCTGCTCGCCGCTCGGAGATGGTATTGCCTTCCATCCTCGTTAACATGTTGCTGGTGGTGAATATTGTATTTGTGACTACCGGCTAACTGTATGTTATATGGTAGACATGCGGCAGTGCCTGATATTCGACTCACCCGAGCAAGGCGCCCGACTGATTGGCGGTAAGTTTAACTTACCATCCCAGCAACAAATTATTATATTCAATTCTGACACATTTCATTACAATCATGAATTAGTGGAGTACATGATCTCGCACAACATCTTCTCAACGCTGCCCGACGACGAAAAGAAGCTCTGGCACACCCACAACTTTGAAGTAAAGTCCGGCATGCTAGTTATGCCCCAGCCGTCCATCTCGCCGACCCCCACGCCCGCCTGGAACGCGGTCGAGGACGCCGAAATGGCGGCGATCACAAAGCTGTATGGGAAAACGTACCATCTGTGGCAGGTCGACAAGGGACACGGCGTGCCGCTTGGCGAACCGCTGCTCATGGGCAGCTATACGAAGAGCGAACAGGTGCCGCCGGAGCTCGAGAAGGAGCTCGAGGGCAGGGATAAGGCGTTGGGTGTCAGCACTGCGGAGAAGGAGCGGCGGCAGGGGATCGAAGAGTCCGTTGCGCGGAACGATCCCGCGGTCGACATCGCGTGGAAGTAAGAATATGCATGTATTTGTTATTACTGCTATTGTTACAATGATCGTATCTTATCTGAAATTTTATATGTATAAAACACCCTCGTAAAGCCGCCGAACGCCAGTCGTGTAAAACGTAACCCGATATTCATCGCTTCCCAGCCGCCTTCTCGCTCTCGCGCATGGCTGCTCTCGCGGCTCTGCTGCCACCCAGCTTCGGGCCCCTCGGGCGTTTTGGGTCGTCTTTCTTCTTGTTGTTGTTCGCCCGCCCTCTGCGGCGGGCGCTTTGGGCGTCCATGAACTCGCGGCGGAACTGCTCTGCGATCCGGTCGTCCGCTGCCATGTCGTCTTCGTCCGGTTGTGCCTTGCCGGCAGCTAGGTCCGGCTCCTCGTAGATGTCCACTGTCGCACTCATCGTTAGCCGATGCCTGCGATATATGTAGATATGAGATAGGGGGTATGGGCAACTCACGTCGCGACTCTTTGAGGACTTCTTCAACGAGCTTGTCTCGCTCGATGTCGAGGCTGTTCCGTCGCCTCTTTCCGCGCTTCTTCTTCTTCGGGTCCTCCGGCTCCGGCTCTCTCCAGGGCTCGCCGGCCGCCAGTCGGCGCTTCGCCTCCTCTGTCCGCTCGACGTTCTTGCGCGTGCTCTCGGCGCCGAGGTCGATTTCCTGCAGCTTGCCGAGAGTCGCGCCCCGAAAGTCCGGTCGGACGGGCCATTTACCGATCCGCCGCTCCGATATCTTGGTCGAGGTCAGCGGCGCTGGGTAGACTCGTTTCTCGTTCGGATCTTCTTCGTCGTCGGTTACGGGGAGAGGCTGGGAGGTCTCCTCCATCCTGCGCTTGGCCAGCTCGGATTCGATAAACTTCATCCTGACAGCGCGATTAGCATCCGCGTCGTTCCAAGACGGTTGTGAGGACGGAGTGGGTGGGTGGGTGGGTGCATCCTTACATGTGTTCGTTGACGTCGACGATGGCGCCCGTCTGGCCGGTGAAACGGTTGACGACGGCATTGACCTCCTTGTCGACGGCGTCCTTTTCAGCGATCGCCTCCTCTTCCTCGGCGGTCGGTGTCTTCGCTCGTCTGTCTACCGTGAAGTCGAGACCGCGCTTCTTGGGCTTCGCCTGTTTGCGCAGACGGAGTATCTCGGCGACGGACAGCGAGTCGCCCTCTTGTGCGGTGTCGTCGTCCGGGGGCGCTGGCGTCATCACGGCGTCTGAGGTAACGCCATCTGCTGTCTGTGGTGTATCGACGGCGGCGGCTTCGGGCGTCGCGCTGCCGGTTTCGCCGTCGCGGTTCCTCACTTGGCGAGACGGTCGATGCTTCCGGGGTTTGAAGGTGTGCAGGAACGGGTCGGCTGCCGGGGCCGGCGAAAGGGAGTCTATCTCCATGGCGGAGGAGCGTCCAGTCAGGCGATTCTGCGCGATGTATCAGCGTCTGTGGGAGCAGGCGGAAGGTTGGAAGGCGTGGTGGTGCGGTGAAGAAGAAGAGCGATGATGCAGCCGCCAAGATGAGTCGCTCGGCCGCGAAACATGCGCTCTAAAAAGGCCGGCGCAAACTCGCGAACCAACAACAGCACGCCAACCCACCACGGTACCACCATCACCGATGAAATGAAACGGCAGAGCGTGGACGGCCACGCGCACGGCGACGCCGATGGCAGCGGCCGCGGGAAGAAGCGCAAGCTCGCCGCCATGACGCTCCCGGACGGAGTCAGCATGTACACCAAGGACACCGTCCCCTGGGACCTCGTCGGGTGCGCTCCATTCCACCCAATCCGTCATCTCAAAACTGGCAAAAACTGACAGCAGCCTCTATTAGTTACTGGCGCCAGCGCTACTCGCTCTTCTCGCTCTGGGACGAGGGCATCTGGATCACCGACGAGGGCTACTATAGCGTCACGCCCGAGCAGGTCGCACACAAGATCGCCCGCCACATCCTCCCGCCGTCCCTCGCGAAGCCACAAGTCATAATCGACGCCTTCTGTGGCGTCGGCGGGAACGCCATCCAGTTCGCGCTATCCCCGCAATGCGAAAAGGTCATCGCGATCGACCACGACGAGACGATGCTCGCGTGCGCGCGTCACAACGCTGTAGTCTACGGCGTCGCGGAGAAGATCGATTTTGTGCAGGCCGATTTTTTCGAGTACGCCAAGCGCTGGGACGGGAGTGACAACGTGGACGTCGTATTCATGAGCCCGCCGTGGGGCGGACCGAGCTACAAGCACGACGAGATATTCGACCTCCAGTCGATGACCTACGGAGGGTAAGCTTAGCATTCATTCCAACGCTACAACCCCTGCTATGAACGTAACGCTGAGACGTGTGTCCACAGGGCGGAAATATACGCAGCGGCGCGTAAGATCTCATCCGAGATCGTAATGTATCTGCCGCGGAACGGCGACCTGAACCAGATCGCGGGGTACGAGCCGGACAACGACGATATCAAGATCGTCCACTACTGCCTGCAGGAGCGGAGTAAGGCGCTATGTGCATATTTCGGCAGCACCGGAGCCGGGCTTCTGGAGTGAAGGCCATTGCATCGATTACCAGATTGTACATACGTGCATACATTTATATGAAGATACCCCGATACAGACATGTTCCCCAAATAGTATGCATATGGCGTTGCAGTTGAGAGCTCTGGGGGACGCTTGTTTGCTATAGGCACCGCATTGTTTTCTACATTAAATTGCCACGCCAAAACTGGTACCTGGGTAGCTTATTGTATGTATACTATCTACCAAGTAGATGGAAATACAGTACACCAAGAAATGGTGCACTCACGTCGTGTTACGTTACACGCGTTGTATTTTTGGCAGCCGTACGTGTTGCGGTGCCTCCTTGGGAGGCATCGAGCGATTGCCACTTCGTAAGGCAAACAAAACATCCAGTTCGAAACCCCGCACCGATAATATCGGCTCTTAAGGGTATCATCCCGGCTCCGGCGCCTGCCTCCCGAGCCAGTCCTCTCATAGTGTCTCTAGGGTCAAGCGCTCTTGATATAGCGCTATATAGCTCTGGTACTGTCCCTACCTCGAGCCGTTCCGGCGTTTGGCGAAAACCAACGGATGAAGGATGGATCCGGTCAGCATCGCGTCCGGTATCGCTGGTCTGATCAGCCTTTCGGTTACTCTCATCGGCTTCAGCTACAAATATATTTCCGGCGCCTACAAGGCATCGGAGAAGGAGTCGCAATATATCTTTGAATTGACGAATCTAAAGTTGCTATTCCTGAGACTGCAGGAGATAATCGACACGCCAGAAGGCAGGACATCTAAGCTTCTGGCGACGTTGCCCATTTCGGAATGCAAGCGCGACCTCGAGCAGCTCTGCTCAAAGCTGAAAAAAAGAGGCAGCTCTCGGCTGTTCGCGATCAGGTTTAATAAGCTGTCATGGCCGTTCGTCGAGGAGGAAACGGCCCAGCTGGTCGAGATGTTACACAGATACCGAGAGATCTTCCAGACCGCCTTAACGGCTGAGGGATTGTAAGTCTGAAGATGCTTTGATGTTGATCCTTGGGTGCGATTATCTGGACTCACCTGCTGATTATTGCGTTCACAACGACCATTCTGCGCGAAGTCACCCTTCTCAAGACAGACATGCAGTTCGAAGCCGTCTTGAGTTGGCTGTGTTCGGCAAATTTTGAAGAAAAGCAGAGAGACGTCTTTCGGCAGCACCATCCGAGGAGTGGGCGATGGTTTCTGGACAGCCCGCCGTTCACAAAATGGCTGACGACGAAGTCTCCTCGTATCTGGTGTCATGGTGATCGTAAGTTGCGCAACTATATATACATCTGGATGTTCTTCATTAACTTGAAATTTTACATGTAGCGGGCGCTGGAAAAACCGTGATGACGTCTGTCCAGTTCATCTGCTGTGTCACCACTTCTGGCGGCGGCTAATACTTTCTGTAAAGCTTAGGTCCATGGTAATAAATCACATATCGGAAAAAATCAATGGCGAAAGCGCTAGTCTGGCATACTTTTACTGCGACTACCAAGATCAGGATAAACAGACACCGGACTATTTCGTGGCGAGTTTGCTAAAACAGCTTGTCAGGAGGATGTTGGTTCTGCCATCAAAGTTGGAGGAGCTTTATCAAGTGTTCTGCAAAGAGCGCAGGCTGCCGAAACTCTCAGACCTTACGAATTTGCTGTTACAGATTTCCGGCTCGTTCTCCCAGACGTATCTCATTATCGACGCCTTGGATGAATCGGACTCCAGGAGACACAGACGACAGCTTCTGTCCGTACTGTACGAATTGGGAAAAAGTCAGGATACAATAAAAATATTTGTCACAAGTCGTTCCCATCCTGCGGATATCCGTAGCGCGTTCGAAAACGGTCCCAACATCAAGATTACAGCTTCAAAGTCGGATATCAGGGATTATATTACGAGTCGTTTGGACAATGACGAAAATCTCGCCGACTTGATCCAACCAAAGTTGCGCAACGAGATTGTAGATCACATCACTGAGGTGGCAGGCGGCATGTAAGTGTTTCGATTCACCGTCATATCCATGAGATATAGGTAGCTCACTGCATTTCAGGTTTCTACTTGCACGGTTGCAAATGGATAGCGTGTGTGCGGCGACCACCATCCGCGAGATACGCCATGCCCTCAAGACGATGCCCTCCGATCTTCGAAGGACGTTTGATGTGGCTTTGGAAAGAGTGCGAGCTCAATCTAAGCAGCATGCCGCTCTCGCCCTACGGGTGCTCGCCTGGCTGACTCACGCCAGAAGGCCATTCTCCGTCGAGGAACTATGTCACGGCCTGGCTGTGGAGCCCGATACCAGTTCTCTAGATGACGAAAACCTTCCCGCTCCAAAGCTACTGGTGAATGTCTGCGGCGGGCTCGTCTCCATCGACCGCGAGAGCAGCACCGTCCGACTTGCACATCTGACCGTCCAGGAATACTTCAAAGAAATGAGCCCGAGACTCTTCGGGGAGATCGAGGTACTGATAGCTGAATCTTGCGTCACGTACCTGCTATTCGACGCCTTCAGCGCCGGGGTTTGCCAGGATGATGAATCGCTCGAGACAAGACTCCAGGAATATCCGTTCTTACGGTATAGCGCGAAGCATTGGGGTGACCATGTACGCGGAGAAGGCGAGCGGAAACTGCTCGCATTCGTTTCCAGCTTCTTACGAGATAGAACCAAAGCTGCTTGTGCTACGCAGGTCGAGTTTCTACCACAGATCGCCTTTCAAGGCTGCTATAACGCCTACTATAAAAACCTGACCGCCCTCCACATGGCCGCGAATTGGAACCTGCCGATAGTGTTGCAACATTTGCTGGAGGGTCCTGACATTCGCGATATCGGCACGAAGGATTTCGACGGGAAGACGCCGCTGCATCATCCTTGTAGACTCAGCAATGAAGCCGTGATGAGTCTACTCATAGAACATGGTGCGGACATATCCGCATTCGACGATTACGGCCGATCGCCTCTGCGGTTCGCGGTTGACGGCGGAAAACCGGCTGCGGTGAAGCTGCTGCTGGACAAGGGAGCCGGGGTGGATGCACCAGTGGATTATCACGGGGGGACCGCACTGCACTGGGCGGCTAGGATGGGATACGTTCCCATCGTTCAGTTGCTGCTCGAATATGGCGCCGACACGGCGGTGAGATGCTACGACGGACGTACAGCGCTGGATTATGCGAAACAGAATCGCCATGACAAAACCGCGGCCTTACTCTCTAGATTTGCGCCTATCGCGGACGACGGATACGAGCAGAGAACAGCTCTTCACAAATGCTCTCGCGAAGGAGACGTGGAAGCAATTAAACGCTTGCTGGACCAAGGATGCGAAGTGAACGCACTAGCAGAAGGCGACACGACCCCTCTGCATCTCGCCGTACTGGGAGGCCATGAGAAGGCGGTGGAGCTATTGCTGAACAACGGCGCGAACGCTTCAGCAGTGGCTAAGGACGGGAGAACAATCCTGCACAGAGCAGTGGAGGGCGGCAACGAGACCGTTGTTCGGCTCGTGCTGGCCTGTAATCCAAATCTCGAGACTCGGGATGCCTATGGGAGAGTTCCTTTGCATTGGGCCGCGAGAATGGGGAATGAGGCTTTGGTGAGGCTCTTGTTGGACCACGGGGCAGATGCTGCCGCGACGGACTCCCATGGCAGAACACCGATGCAACAGGCAGTCTACGGTGGACAGGAGAAGATAGTAGAGCTGCTGGCATCCATCAGTATTAATCCGTAATTTCCTAGAGAATATCTTACTATTGGTTATGTTTTTGAGGGGGTGTTTGTATCTATAGTTAACTTTGGCCACCATCCGATTCCTTGAGCTGTATATTAATGTTCATACACAGGCGCAAGCAAGCGCAGTTCTTTTTGCTACCAAAGAAGATTTAAATGCAAACGAGTAAAACTAAGGAAAGCCGTATCGATGCTCCCGGTATATACTAGTTGCATCAAGTGAATTATATTACACACCTTTCCTAAAGACAAGGTTGGGATAAAATAGATGTTGAAGTCGTCCTCGGTAGGACGTAGTTGTGTGTGTGGAGCATCTCGAGCTGGCCGCTAACGAGCAGTGTGGGCGATGGAGTCAAACCGCACAAATTTTTTGAATTCAAACCGCGTCACTCGCCTGCCCCGCCACCAAAACCCGCACACGTTCTCAACAATCAACCCGACACAAAGACCAGATCCTCCAAGATACATACGGATCATCGATACTGCGCCCGCGACACCTACTTAACAGCATCTCCAACTACCCCGCGCTCTGGAAGCTAGCTGCCCGCCATGCAAGCTCCAGTGATCATGCTCAGTAAGCTCCAGCAGCTGCCGCCGTCCCGCACAAATCGATAGCGATAGCTAATTCTCTCAACCACAGACACCGCAGCCGGTGAGCGGCAGACCGGACGGAAAGCCCAGCTGTCAAACATCACCGCGGCGAAGACGTTAGTATTCTTCTTCTATTCTTCTGTCGTCGAGCTCCAACTAATGCTGCCCGCGTCGAAATCTCAGTGTAGCAGATATCATACGGTCATGTCTCGGCCCCAAAGCCATGTTGAAGATGCTGCTGGATCCTATGGGTGGTATCGTGCTCACGAACGACGGCCATGCGATACTACGAGAAATCGAGGTTGCCCACCCAGCTGCGAAGAGCATGATCGAGCTGAGTCGGACGCAGGTACGCTATCGACACACTTGCTAGGAACTATTGAGGTAGACAATCTCACAAGTATGCGGTTTATAGGACGAGGAAGTCGGCGATGGAACCACGACCGTCATCATCCTGGGTGAGTATTCGGATGTCTTTGACTTTAATGGGTGACTTCTAGCTAATGCACGTCGCAGCTGGTGAAATACTCGCACAAGCTCTGCCCCACCTTGAACGCCAGATCCACCCGGTCACGATCATCCAAGCATTCAAACGCGCGCTCTCCGACGCTCTTGAGGTCATCGAGAAGATTTCCGTCCCCGTTGACGTCAACTCGGACGCCGAAATGCTCAAGCTGATATCTTCGTCCATCGGCACAAAATTCGTCTCCCGCTGGAGCGAGCTCATGTGCGACCTAGCACTGAAAGCCGTGCGAGTGGTTGCCAGCGACCTCGGCGGCAAGAAGGAAATCGATATCAAGAGATACGCCAAGGTAGAAAAGATTCCCGGCGGTCAAATCGAGGACAGCAGAGTCCTGGACGGCGTCATGCTGAATAAGGACATCACGCATCCCAAAATGAGGAGGAGGATAGAGAATCCCAGGGTCATACTGTTGGACTGTCCGCTGGAGTACAAGAAAGGTGAATCGCAAACGAACATTGAGATCTCCAAAGAGGAGGACTGGAACAAGATTCTGGAGATCGAGGAACACCAGATCAAGGCCCTGTGCGATCACATCCTTGCGCTCAAGCCGGATCTTGTCATCACAGAGAAGGGTGTTTCGGACCTCGCCCAGCACTACCTTCTCAAGGGCAACGTCACAGCCCTGCGGAGAGTCCGCAAGACTGATAACAACAGAATAGCACGCGCAGTCGGTGCTACCATCGTGAACAGGGTCGAAGACCTCGTGGAGTCTGATATCGGGACGAAATGTGGGCTCTTCGAGATCGAGAAGATCGGCGACGAATACTTCACGTTCATCACGAAGTGCGAGGACCCCAAAGCCTGCACCATCCTGCTGCGTGGTCCGTCGAAGGATATCCTCAACGAAATCGAGAGGAACCTCCAGGACGCCATGTCGGTTGCTCGTAACGTCTTTTTCCACCCGCGGTTATCGCCCGGAGGCGGCGCGACCGAGATGGCGGTGGCGGTCAAGCTGGCAGAGCTTGCCAAACACGTGGAAGGTGTCCAGCAGTGGCCATACAAGGCCGTCGCGGATGCTATGGAGGTCATCCCGCGGACTTTAATCCAGAACAGCGGCGCCAGCCCTATCCGAGTCCTGACCCAGCTGAGAGCCAAGCATACTGAAGAAGACTATACCTGGGGCATTAATGGTGACACAGGCAAGATTGTCGACATGCGTAATTACGGCGTGTGGGAACCGGAGGCTGTTAAGCTGCAGAGCTTGAAAACAGCCATCGAGGTGAGTGGGGTATCATCGTGCATCAATCGGTTTTGGAGACGAATGCTAATTCCTGGTGCTAGTCTGCCTGCCTGTTGCTACGGGTGGATGAGATATGTGGCGCGAAGAGTGGCAAGCAGGGGGGAGGAGGCGGCGGTGAGGAATAAGCTGATATAAAGCCAAGTTGGCCAGATCTATATAGAATGGATTAGAAGTATAGTGTGTATATTGAGGCTGCACACACCAGAGCAGCTATATACCCGATTGCAGACACAGTCCAAAGCTAGTAATACAAGAGAAGAAGGCACTATGCCGTGATCGCTAATAGAAAATGACCCCTGATGCTGCGGGTCGAGATGCTAAAGCAAAAATGTGACCTCGTAGAGGCATCAATCGTCGTCGAAGATCACAACGGATCTGGTATTCGAGGTCGAAGGGTCTTGCCCATTCGACGTTCCACTCGCTGTAGATGCTGCATTCGCGCCGGTGCCCTTGATAATCTTGATTTGGGGGCCGGCCCCGTCCTTGCTGCCGTCTTTCTCCTGATCACCAGCGCCGTCACCATCTTGACGAGCAGCCGCATCGTCGTTGTCATCGGCGCCCTCGACCTGGGGTGTCCCTGTTCCTTCTCTCTCCCTCTTCCTTTCTTGCGCCAGTTTCTTCTTCTGCCGCTTCGCCCTATTCTTCGCCGTCTTGGCGTCATCTTTGCTCTTCCACTCGTCGGTCTTCGCTTCGAAGTCCTCCTTATCCTTCTCCTTCTTCAGCTGGTCATCCATCATCTTAAGGCGCTCGTACTCTCGCCGTCGGCTAGCCTTGTAGACGTGGAACTCGCCTGACCCGGCACCGGCGCTGGAACCCTGGACGTTGGCGACGATTTCTGGCGGCGGTGGGAGCTTCTTGTCGCGCGAACGGATAGTGGTAATGACGCGCTCTGGGTTCTTCATGAGCGATGCGACTTGGGCGGCCTGCGCGGATGCAGGGGAGAGAGCGCGCTTCTTGTTGGGCCGCCGCGAGCGCGGGTCCATGGAGGTGGGGATGGATTCGGGGATGTTTTCCGACATGGTGGGAGGCGGAATGCAGTGTCGAATGTGTATAAGAATCTGAGTAGGTCGCGATCTCCTACAGTTAGAGCATGGAGTCAATGTCGAGATGCCGAAGACAAGGATTAGAAACGGCTGAAGAACAAACAGGTTTACGTAAGCCGCCGACGTTTCTGCAACGCGCAACACCTTTTCTAGAAAAGTATCCGGCTGACGCTGCATGTCGGACGGACAAGATCCACAACAGCGCTTTGAAACGAGGCCTGCAGCCTCGAATTAGCAGCTCTGACCTCGGCATGTATGCGAGTATATCAGTCTACTGCTGCCACACACGCCCTCCAGGGAGCTTGGCGCCTATCAAGTGCTGCAGCCGTGGGGGTTGAAGAGTGCTCCACGGAACAGCAGCCGACATCATAATCATGACCAATGCGGACGTAGATGCAGGCATAAGACAGTGGTACAAGCCTACGTTTGCCGCCCCGCGAGATCTACTTCGCTTTTACCATGCTCTGCTATCATGCTGCATGCATATGTGCCGTGCCAAATGCATGGCCACGGCACAATATTTAGCAGCGTTTGAAACACCAAGATGCACCTATTTAGCCGTTATCGATGCTGCGATACGAGAAATCGGCATATTTACTATAGTCCGCATCGGCATCTTGGGGTCGGTGTGCGTCTTGGAACTATGAAAGGAGCAGAGCATCCTGTATGTTTGCAGCCTTGAGAGGATATAAATATCCAGTAGACAGACGACCAGTAGCCGCATTCGATGCTCTTCCCGTCCTCATCCTCGCTGTCTTCGTACCAGGCCGCCATTCGCTGGATCTATATCTATATTGTAGTAGGTCGAGTTGAACTGGAGTTCAGACTCCATTTTACACATCACCCATTATATCAGCTATCTTCTATTCCGGGGAGAGCTAGTCGAAACTTAAACATAAGTAAATATAAATCAATTCTTCCAACCAAGCTTCTGTTCAAATACAGTTCTCTTGTATTACTTTCGGTATTATGACCTTGATGGCGTCTTATGCAATTGCTATGCCCCATGAATCCAGTCCACGGGCAGAAGCCGGAATCGAGGCTAACGCCAGAATTGAGGTACATCCACAAATCTTCCCCCAGTGCATACGTGATTATGTTTTGGATATTTAATATAAAATCAAATCGAACAATGCTGAGTCATTTCCGCGTTTTAAGTGTAGGGACGAGGATCTGGCCTGGGCGTCTTCCTTTGCACCGGCAGTGAATGGTCGGGCAAGTGCAAGCACCGCACTAACCTCGAGCGTGGCAAAGTCTACTTTGTCGACTAGGATAACAACGACCAAATCAGGTCCTTTGGGCCGGATAAAGGCACCCGCTGCACTCTTTGCGTGTAAGTGTATCAATCTCTGAAAACACATTCGTATCTCTTGCTCTTCTACAATGAACTGCCTGCGGATGTGTGGATGGAGATGTCCCACGCTAACAAGCATGTCGACCCGGATGCAGACACAACGACTGTACGCTGCCCAATTGGGGCTCTTTCTCCGACGTGATCTGGTACTCAGGTGTTAGTAACATGGGTAACTGGTGGGGGCGCGTCTGGGACGAGAACAATCGGAAAGGTAAAAGCAGAGGCCAGGGCTTTTTCAACGGCAAGGTCAGCGCGTTCATTTGCTACTCAACATAAAGCGTTTACACATTTTTCGTGCTGCACATTGCGTATCCGTCATTTAGATGGTGCTGACAGCGAAACCAAATATACTGCCGGTCATATTTGTATTTCACTTCATGTATGTATATAAGAATCCCGCGATACAAATTACCACGCGCAGCTGTGTTGCCGTGGCTTCTTCCCATTCCACAACCTCCATGAGTTACCTAGTGTGTAACCTTCCCACCGTCACCACTCCATCTCCACCTCAACATCATCATTACCACCAGCTGCGGCCAGCGATGACGACGCGTCCGCTGTCGCAATGGCCGACCCGCTCCTCGACTTCCTTGCCGACAGCCTTCCGCCCGAGCTGACCGAGCGCGGCAGCGAACATGCCGCCGCAGCCTCCGCCTATCTCTCGCGCCTGACCGCGCTCTCCTTCAACGACATTGCCAACAACGAGCCTGCCGTGCTCAAGTCTTCCAACCAGTCCATCAACCTTTCCCTGCAGTCCCTCGCCTCCCGCTCCTATCCTGGTTTCATCTCCGCCTCCGAGCAGCTCTCCACTCTACCGGCTTCTCTCGACAAGCTCAACGACTTCATCGAGGAGCTCAAATCTCACCTACCAGCGCTGGACGCCCATCTAACTTCCTTCTCCCAGAAATATCACAAGTCCTCGCCATTCCTCCAGGAGCGCGCCCGAAAGCATACCCTCGCCCGCACCTCCCCCAAGCTGCTCGACATCCTCGAGCTCCCAACGCTGCTCCAATCCGCTATCGCCTCGTCAAACCCCTCGCTAGCCCTCGACGTGCACTCCCACGTCCGCCGTCTGCACCAGCTATACCCCACAACCCCAATCATCATCTCCGTCGCGCGCGAATGCGACGGCCTGCTCCGCATCCTAAACACGCAGCTGCTCACCACGCTCCGCGGGCCACTGAAGCTTCCAACCGCTATCAAGACCATCGGCTATCTAAAGCGGACGTCGCCCGACGTCTCGTCCGCCGAGGAAGTATGGGGCTCCATCTTCCTTGTCGCTCGCCTCGCGTTCCTCAACAGCCTCTTCCAGGCGCTTGACCCGCTACGCGAGCTCGCGGATGCGGAGCGCGAGCAATGGGCAAAGTCGCAGCAGCAGGCGGAATTCAACAGCGATGCCGCCGCCGCCGCCACCAGTTCAACCTCCTCTGCGGCGGCTAGCGCAGCCCGAAGACTCAGATCAACCGGCCACCAGACCGAACGCTACCTCAAGCGCTGGATCGAGGTCTTCCGCGAACAAAGCTTCGCGATAGTAACTATGTACCGGTCCGTGTTCCCGCCCGCCGGCAGCGGGAGCAGCGCGACGCTTCAGGTCTCCGCGTACCTAGCTCCACAGACGCCCGTGACGCCGCAAATTCGCCGCGCCAGCAGCACCGGCAATATTAGTGGCATCGGGGGTGCGTTAAGCGGCAGCGACACCGCGGATGCGGACGCGCCGGGGATTCCTAGCCCGCTTGTAACGTTTGTGCCGCACCTGGTCACACTGCTCACGTCGACGCTGAGGAACTATCTACCCGTCGTGTCAGACAACTCGGCGCGGGAGTCCCTGCTGACGCAACTGCTGTATGCGGCGGGCAGTTTGGGCCGGCTGGGCGGAGATTTCGGGATGATTCTAGCGACGGGTTTGCTGGGCGTTGACAGCAGTGGCAGTGACGATCCTGCTGTCGGTGTGGATGCTGAGGGTGGCGAGTGGGTTGACATCATGCAGAAGCACCGGGTGTTGGCAGAGCGGCTCGAGGAGCTGGCAGCAGGTAAAGGGATCAGGTCGCCCTCCGCTAGCCCGTTGCTGTCGTGATAGCTAGGCGGGCCACAGAGTTATTTGCAGATGATGCAGCGGTTAGATGAAAGTCACATTTTTGCATACCATATACAGACCATCTCTTGTGCTGCCATGTAAACACACTCGGAGACGGATGAGTACGATCTCTTGCCGGATTTCGCACCTTTTATCTAATGAATGCTAATAGATGTGGACATACTTGCATCCCAGCTGTAAAAGTGGTAGAGAAAACGTCACGGATAGATGGTGTCTTTGCGAATATGTCTTTAGAATTACCAGACGGCGGAGTACTTCGCTAGTATATCCAAAGGAGAATGATTCTGAATTGATCTTGTTAATAAACATTATTGTTATTCGGTACGAGTCTTGTCCTCTCCTTCAAGATGGGTGGTCTTGGTTCCCTAACTTGTACCATCAACTCTGCAGTAATTAACGGGACAACTTTGAAAAGGATAAGTAGCTGAATTAATAAGAACGAACGAGTACACGTCAGTAGAGCGCTTTAGGATAGCTATACGGAAGCCAGCAGACAGATAATTTGCAAACGTAACAAACGCCTCCTACGTCGTACCCAGTGAAAATGATAAGGTGAGTGATAGTGAGACCTGTACGCCGTCCTTCCTTCCTAGTCTTTCGCCCATGCGTTCAAAGTGCCGATTTTCTAACAGCACCTCTAAAATTTATCCCATTCCCATGTCGCCATATCATTGAGGGAAGAAAAACCTTTTGTGCGCCATTTGCCGTATAATAGAGTAAAACGCACATTACGCCGTTGCTGTTTGGTTAAATTATAGAATTGAAGTCGGGAGGAACCTGCCAGCCGTGAGTGCGACAAGCGCGGACGAAAGCATCCTTCGCTTCATGCGTCGAGTAGGAGCTGCCTGCGCCTCCGTCGAGACGAGCGGGATATGGTTCCAACGAAGACATCGCGAGCTGATACATCAGAGCGTTAGCCGGACGACATGCTAAATGGTAACAGTGGAAGAAACACCTACTCTGATCTGTAAGAAGACCGACTCCAGACTTGAAACTGCGGACCACCCAGAATTCGTCAGAAGCTCCATACACAGGGCACCACCTGCCGTGACATGACCTCCACCCCTTCGTTGGAATGGCAAGAAGCGCGGACTGATGACTCGGAAGAATGGTGGTGTCATGGGAAAGTCTTTCCCGAATCGAACTTCCATGACGATGCTGTTGACCCCCGATTTCTTCATGTCCTCTGCAAGTGGTAAACTGCTTTCGAATGAATGGAGCTCTATGATCCATTGGTAAACGTTTTGGATATGCTCGTGGTTGATGTACCATCCGAGTTCCTCGAGATCGTGCGTCTGTTGGATTTTCAGCAAGGCTTTGAGCTCCTGCTGGATACGTTTGGTAGCAAGAGGGGAGGCATAAGGAGGCTCCTCCAACAACTGAATCGATGCAATATCTAGTTGACCGGGAACGAAGGCATTTGTATCTTTTTTCTTATCTTTCTTCTTGCTATCTTTTGCTGTCGACGCCCCCTTGTCCTTGCCCTTGCCCTTGTCATCGATAGTCAAGATTCTCAGATCGTCGGCATCCGTCGCAGCAGATGCGTAGCCATCATCTTCGATTGTGATAGGATCCGTAAATGAGCCTGTTGCAGCCCTCACAATTCGCCCAATGGTCGAACTCAACTTTGACTTCTTCGGGGGGGAAGGCTGGCAGAGGTGATGGGAAATATTGAGACTGTTCCCGCTTCTAGTGCGGACCGTAGACGCGGTTTCCGGGATCACGAGATTCTTGTGGCCAATTCCTCTTGGCGTCATTGCTGGATCCTGTGGGAGAACTCGAGCCGGGACCGGTGCTGCTGGGACGGTTTGCTGGGCCGGAGCAGTGGTAGGTCGTCCTGTTTGAACGAACAGATATCTGGTCTGGATCCAATCAACTTTGTCTACGACAAGATGCGGGCTCTGGACAGCATCGAGTTAGCACGTTTGCGTTCCACACGGCTTGAGCAAAAGAATAGGGGGCATACCCTGCTGACGAACGCTGCCGGAAGATTGACAATTTCGTTCAGGCACATCGCACTGTTAATGCACAAATGGCTTTTGGACCACCATCTCTGACCAGTAGACGGGGAATTCAGAGATGAACTGTAGCTAGGCCGATAGCTGCTCCCAGTGTACCCAAGGCTGACGCTGGCGTCCAGACTGTGATACACACCATTTCCGTAGGCGCGACCGTGCGCCGTTTCGCGAAAGTGCAGCCCTTCTCTGATGATTGAATGCCAGTTCCAGATGGGCGAACCGTGGAAAGCAAAGAGGGTTGGAAATGCGAGCCCGTTCGTTTGGACAGCTGTTTTGACTTCGTTCACGAAACGTTGCTCTTTGTCGGGAGCGCCCATGGCGAATCTGAATTGGATATAGCCATCCATACCATGCACACGCTCCTCTCCAATGATGGACTTCTTCTTATCCTTGGTCTCTGCAACGCTAGATGCAACATCTGGTGGGGTTTCGGTCTGCGCGATCTCGAAGGGATCGTCTGGCGTCTGATCAATTTGCACAATGCAACTTCGATTACTCGCAACAATCCAGCGGAGCAGAAGCAAAGCGCTCGGGCTGATTTTGTTCTTCCAACTCTTCAGGCTGATTTCCTCGCCGACCTTGGTGTTCAGAACGAGCCAGTCTCTCATCTCGTTAACGGAAGGCAGCGTCTCTAACATCTGGACAACCGAGTTTCGTTTGTCCGAAGCTGAAAGATCATCAAAATGAGCTCCATATACCCCATACGTGACGGCGATTTTTGTATCGATGAAATTCATGCCAGCATCGACTTGCTGGACAAATTGCGACTGTGCACTTGTAGGGAGAACGCTCAGTCTAACGAGGGGATAGTATTCCCCATCAGTGACTCTACAATGGATCATCTCGCTGCCACTAACGGCCATCATCATGATCCAATCCCCTGTGCTCAATTTTGGGGTTTCCCCTTCAATCACAGCAATCGATAACTCTTGTGTGACTCTGTCATAGACAGCACTGAGGGAGAGAGGCCCGGGCGATGGCACAGTCAAGCTACAGGCAATCGAACAAACGATGTGTTGTCAGTAGACATTCATGTCGCTTTAGGAGAGAGAGAGAGACAGAGAGAAGGGAAAAGAAGGACGTACTTGAGCCCAGTAGGGAATTCTGACAGCTTGCCGTGGGCAGCGGAGAACCAACAGAAGCTGATCAGCAGGTCAATGACACTCGGTTGGTCGAGTATCTCATATTCCATACTGGGGCCAAATCCAAGCGCCATATACTGGTATAAACACAATGGCTTATCGCAGACGTAGGGCTTGAGGGCTTCGAAATTGGCGTTGATTTTGTTGTGGCAAACCAGGCAAAATTCGGTACATCGGACGAAGTGTCGTAAAAGGTACTGCATTGCGACGAGCGGGAAGACGACGTCGGTGCGTTCCTCGGCGGTGTTTAAACTGTCGCTCTGCGAAAGAGGAGGGAGGTTGGAAGGGCCATGATTTTGTTGATAGTACCTGTCATCGACGCTATCGGTTCTCTCTCTGCCTTGGAAATCTATGGTAATAGAACTGTTGATTAGTAAAGGCAATTGTGTATTTTGCGGAGTAGGAAAAGTTTGGGGATGAGACGGTGGTCAACGTACCCTCGTAGAATAGTTCGGCGCCGTCCCAGCCGAAGCCGAAGGATATGCGGTACATGACAAGAGCCAGGAGTCTTTCATTCAAGAGTTCGGATACGGGTCGAGAGATGAAAGTGCCTTCAAATGTAGTAGCAGCATGGGTAGATGAGTTAGGTTGGGAGTCGCTCAGTCCATGAACGTCAAGTCTTCCTCCCTCCCCCTTGAAGATGTGGATATTGCCATCTTGATCTTCCTTGAACTTTTTTACTTTGGTGAAAGCAGTTATAGCTTCTTGCTGACTGGGTTTGTAGGTTGAGGAGGTTCCAACGTAGATCTGGAGCCATCTTTTGGCGGTATAAGAGTCTTTGGCCATGACGGAGAACGGCTTGTAGCCTTGCGGGTAATGCATCAATAAGACAAGGTATTTGTCGGGATTGAGTCTCCAGGCGGTCATGGCTTCGTCACTAATTCCAAGCTTAGCGATCCTGATAGAGATAGCAAGGTAGCCGGATCCACCAGGAAGGGAGCCGATGACTCCGACTTTGAAGCCGGAACTCTTGACAGTGCGAAGGTCCGAGCAGAATTCCTTGATATATTCTGACTGCATTGGATCGGCCGAGCCGGCGACTTGCGAGTCTTCGATAGTAAGCCCGTTTTCGGATATGGCAGGGGACCAACCATCCTCGATCGACCCGTAGTCATCGTCGTCTCCGAAGCCGAACGCTTCTTCGCCATCAGCGTCGGGGTCTTCGTCATCGAAAGGAGAGTCGACGTCCATAGCGTCAGGGTCAGATTTGCTATCCGAAGAGTGCTGTCTCTTGACACCGCGTTTGGAACAGATGGCGGCAGCGGTGGCGGTGATGATGTTTTGAACCTTGGTAGCGCGAACGTTGAGAGACTCGATTGCGTCCGAGACGGCCTGAGAGGCGCCTTCGGACGTGATGAACAGAACGCATTCATGTTCGGACGGATAGTCGGAGAGTTCTAGAGGTAGATAGCAGAGACACTTGGTCAGCAATGGAGACATCGATAAACGGAGATATATTGAGCTCTGGATAGGATGGTTCAATTTACCAGGGATCAGGGCAGTGACTTCGATTGGCTTTGCGGAGGCCGTTGGGGTAACGCTGAAGGTAAAGCTGCCGTCATCGTCACCCTTTTTGATGTCTGCAAGTGGACGGTTAGCATGTCTCCCAAACAGAACAGAACGGTGCTGAGAGCGAATGTGGAGCGTCTGAATATCTTACTGGTAACGGCAGGATGGGGCGAGTGGGCCTGGACTTGTTGCAAGTCGGCGACAAACGCCTTCCGCGGCATGCTGGGCGGCGGAGAGGGATCTAGCGCGACGCAAAGCGGTGGGGAGACGCTCTGGCGGCGCGGCGGTAGCGTTGAGACCAGGTTCGAATGAACGGCAGGTACAGCCGGTAGCGAATGTATCTACCAGAGGCGTGGGGAACCTTATCTTCGCGGGCAAGTCTGGGAAGGTGGAGGATGAAGGGGAGGAGAGGTGGGAAGGGGTTCAAACGGCGATGGCAAGGAGTGGAGAGAACGGAGTGGATATAAACGTGCTGAAAGTAGCGCGAAATGCGCGAAGCTTCCCCGCGTCGCAGCAGCTGGAGCGAAGCTCAGAGAAGGGACCGGCGAGCTGGGAACGGGAAGACGAACGGACAACAGAAGAAGCTGGAAGCTGGAGATCGCGAAGCAGCAGCAGCAGAAGCAGAAGCAGAAGCAGGAGAAGAGACGGCGGAAGAGGAGTCACCGGCAGGCGGTGTCGGAGAGGCTGCGACGGCGACGACGACGAGGCCCCACCAAGCGTGTCCTGATTGTCCTGCGGTTGTGGCCGCCGCCAGCCTTCCGCGCTGGATCCTCCTCGCCGACGCGTCTTGGCGTCCGATCCACAACCTCAATCGAGGCTGCTATCTCCACTCCACCAGAATCATCACCATCATCGGTATCACCAGTATCGTCACCGCGATCCCAGCCATGCCCGCCGACGGCCCGCTCGCAGACCCCGCCCTGCAGCCCTTCCTCGCCGAAAACTTCTCGCCCGCCGCCTACCTCAACTCCACCCTGCCCCCGCTCGCTCCCTCCTCCCTGCACTCTCTGCATTCTTCTTCCACCTCCCTCCTCTCCTCCCTCGACGTCCACCTCAGCCGTCTGCAGGCCACCCTCTCCGCCCTCACCGACGAGATTCTCCGTGCCACTCCACGCCTCTCCTACGAGCTCCAGGTCCTCCGCAGCGATGTCATCTCGCTCGCCGACACCCTGTCGTCCCCACGCACTCGCCAGCTGACCCAATGCCTGGCCGACGTCTCCCTGGAGGAATCTTCTCAAGCTCAATTGGATGTCCCTCCTGCTACTACTGCTACCACAGTCGCAATCGACGGAGATAAAGGAGTTGGCGAGGGTGCTGGACCTCAAAGCGGTGGAAATGGTGAAAAGCAGCCCAATGGTGGTGCCGCTGCCGCTTCTACCAAGCCACAGGTCCTCAAGCGTCTCGAAACCCTCGCCCTGGTCCGCCGCCATCTCGAGGACGTTGTGAAAGTCTTCGGCGAGGCCATGGAATGGACCCTCACCGACACCCAGAAGACCTCAATCCCCCTCCCAACCACATCAACCTCATCTCTTGGAGCCTACATACCCCCTTCGCGGACCCCGTCTCCTGCTATATTCGACGGACGGAAAAAGCCCACTTCAACTAGCCATAGTAGCAACGCCGGAACAGGTTCCGACAGAATCACCGATGATATCTCCTATATGCTCCTCAACGAGGAAATAGAGCAAGCCACGCAGAAGGTCGAAGAACTAGCCAAGCTCTGCGATGTGTGGAAAAACACCAGCGAGTACGACGCCCGCCTTCGCTTTGTTGAGAATCTTCGCTGGAAGGTCATGGAAGCCACAAAAGTTGAGGAACCGGACGTTGTAGCACCGAATGCCCCCTCGGACAAGAAGGACAGCGAGAGAGGCGTCTACACTATTAATTTGCCCGAGGTCCAGCTACCCAGAGATGGGTATCTCGGTCTGATCAACCAGTTCAAACAGATGAGAGACAGCATTGGGCAGTCCGGATAGCCCCGACGCCTACCATTTTGTACATATATTTGATATCTACCATACAACATAGAGAAACAGGCGCCAGGAAGAACACTGTAAGATAGGTGGTGGTATCTACTTGTGTATCAATGATATTAGAACGGTATATTCTACTCATCGTAGTCTGTCATGTCGCCGATGCCCCTCTCCTTCTTGGCCGCCACGCTCCACTTGTGCCGCCACTCTTCGCTCTTCCTCGCCGCAAACTTGCGATTGATCACCTCCACGGGATCCATCCTGCCCCGCTCCATCAACGGGACGTACTTGCCAAAGCTTGACTGCATAGGCGATCCATCCACGATCCATGTACTGTCCCTCCCACGTTTCCTCCCATTGTTGCCCTCAGGGACATCGTTGATCTCGCCGCTGCTTTCATCCAGCTCTCGTGCTCTGGCCTCAGCTGCAGCCTCCTGCTGCCCGTAGATCATCGCCAGCAGGCCACCGCTCAGCAGCGCGTCCATGTTGGAGTTATGCCAGAGCTCCCACAGCGACCCCAGCACATCCTCTCTGCTGTTCTGCTTGGCTCTGTTCAGCTCCGGATACACCCACTTCACTTCCTTCTCGTCGAATATACAATCCCACAGCACCAACGGTCGATCGTCCGCCATGTTGTAGAACGGCCGCGTAGGTACCTTTTGAACGTCCAGCAGCTCCTTGACGACCTCCGGTTTCTCCAACCGTTGCCCTACCAGGAAGAGGATGGCTACCATATGTCGCACTTGGTGCCATAAGAATGCTGACCCCGTCAGCTTGAAACAGTATATCTCCGGCCGTCGCTCCAGCATTCCATCCTCGGGTCCCGCCCAGGGTTTGAGAGAGAACACTGGGGCCACCCCGCCAACCTTGATGACGTCCGCCTCTTCCACCCGTCGCTTAAAGTTCGTGATTTGCTTGCTCGCATCGATTTTGCATACGTTCCGAAAATCATGCAGGCCTTCGTAGTACTTTGCTGCGGCTTTCATGCCCTCGACATCCAGCAGTTTAGGCGGCTCGCCGGGATTCGGCGGCGCCGGCGGATTTGTGAAAAAGTAGTGGTATGTTCGCGCCTTGCAGTTGAACCTCGCCGAGAAGTCTTCGGGTGGGTTGGGGCACCATGCGAGGACTCGTATTGTAGGCGGCAGCAGCCGGTTAAGAATCGTGACGTAAGGCAGCTCATCCTTATCGTCGAACTCTGGGGCCGGTTCCTGCCCTTCAAGCGAGGCTTCCTCGCTCGCGGCCTTATCTACCGCGTCCTCGAGTAGTGCGTCCTCACCTAGGGGACCTTCTTTCGGAGACTTTGGGCGATTGCTTCGGACCCTGACCCCAACGACCTGCCCAAAGGCGCTGACGCCACGATCTGTTCTCCCACATTTTGTATATTGCCATCTCTCCAGATCAATCCATTTGCCAATATCACTTCCCATTGGACTGTTGCCCCCGCCGTCAAACACCTGCGTCGTGTCCACCGATCCATCCTCGTTGTAATATACCTTCGGCGGTACCAGCCTGCTTTTCAGCAGTGCCTCAAATAGCTTCTCTTCGACCGCCGGTAAGGGTGTTGGACAGCCGACATGATATTCAAGACCTTGGTAGGGACCGCCGATGTATGCGAACTTAAGGGCGATAAGGCGGGTCGAGTAGCGGCTGAAATTGAAAGCCGCGGCTTTAGGCCGCGTAGGACGTGTAGAGGCAGGAGGAGGAGCTGTTTTTGGTGTAGGATCGAGAGGTTGTCTGCGATATAAGTGGTTAGATGGACCTGCGCTCACGAGAAAAACGTGCTTCGATCGTCTGTTCGGATCGTACTTTACGCACTCACTTGGTCTCCGAACTCGCGACAGCTCCCAGCGAGGTCTCCAGCTGCCGAATGCGGGATATCAGGGCCTCCTTCGTCCAACTAACGTAGTCACCGTCCATCACTTGAGGGGTCTCGCGAGAGTGCCCCTCCATTGCAGCCATATTATCAGGAAAACGAGAACGAAAGAAGTTCGATGCGATTCTGGTATGACTGTGGAATCGGACAATGCTGCGAGCCGCTGTCCTGCCGGCGGAAGCGGCGAGCATTCAAGCCGGAAGAGAGACGTCGAGCTGGGATGTATGATTCACTGGCCTCGACGGGAAACGCAGACAATTTTCTGGGCGTTGCATTTTTGAGCTCGGCGCGCCCGGTGGCTCCCCGTGATCCCGGGAACTCAGCGATGCCTCCGGGCCGCAACCCCGGGATGGCTTCCCGGCCGCCGTCGCCACCGGCCTACACCTGCCTCCGCTGTCATGCGGTCTTCGACGGCAGCCTTCTTGTCCCTCCTACCTTCCGCCCCCGGCCCAATCGCCGTCTCCCGACCTTCATTCTCACCCTCATCATTACCGCTCGCCGCCCTCCCGGAGATAGAGGTCCCACATCCATCATGGCGGCCCCGGCGGTCGACTTCAACCCGACGCGACAGGGCAAGTTCAAAGTACTCATAGGCGACAGCCTGAAGCCCGGCGCGGATGACGCCAGCCAGTCCTCAAACGTATACTCGAGCTTCAGATGTACGTCTACCACCGGTCAACGTCCCGAATAGCAGCAGTGAAGATGCGCCCAAGCTGATTCTATCGCGTTTGCTTCACAGACAATACGACGCCACCGGAGGGCCTGTCGAAGCTGATACGCTCCGACAATGGCAACTACACACTCTCCTACGATGTCCGCGCCTCTCTCCCTCCATCCAACTTAGACAATGCACCCTAGCTAATACACGGGCCGTAGGACGACAAAGACACGAGCTATTCTGGCGCCCAACGCCCCGGGCGGAAACTAGAATGCCTTCTCGTCTACAACCCCAAAGACAATACCTTTACCCTCGAGCGCATGTCCTCCGTCTTCAGATTCAACCAATCCCATCCAACCTCCGACACAGCTGCCATCCCCACCGCCACGTACGACGAGGAAGCTCTCGCGAATGGCAGCGGGAATGGAAACGGCACGGATGACGAGGAGGCGCCGCTAGCCGACGCCGAGAACCCCTTCGATGTCCGACACTTCGCGACCCGCGTCCTGCCAAACTCAGATGAGGATGACGAGGAGAAGGACGACCAGGAGCACAAGGACGAGGATACAGACGTCGACATGGACGACGCGGACGCGCATGCAACAATGGACCATGAGCACGAACCTCAGGAATCAGCAACTACACCTGGCGCCGTACCTTCCTCGTCCACCCCGATCCCTGTGTCGTCCGCGACAGCAACACCTAACCCGGCTCGGCCGCAGGCGAAGCGCAAGCCGAAGAAGCCCGCGGCGGTATTCATGAAGCCCACGAAAGCCAAGGCGCAGCAGGCGGCAGCAGCAGCAGCTAAATCCCCACTGCTTCACCCAGGCACAGCAAATGACAGACACAAGGAAGCTTCCATGTCTCCGCAGCCACGCCTTCCATCGCCTTTAAACCCACCCGTTCATTCCAGGAACGTGCAGGAGTCATCGGAATCCGACGTGGATTCCAGTGACGAGGATGACGACCGCGACCGTGGCGGTAGGCGTGGCCAGCCGCCCGTCAATAAGCACATTCAATCTCTTGGTATGTCGCGCGAACCATCCTTCACAGGTTCCATCCTGTCCAACAACCCGCCTGACGAGCTAGAATTCCCAGACCCCAAAAGCGAAGGGAAAGCCGATGCGGAAGAGGATGATGGTTTCAACCTGGAAGAAGCGATGGAGGAGTTTGACTTCATGAACGACGATGAAGAGGAGAGTGGCGGCGGCGGCGGTGGCGGCGACCTTACCATCGAAGGTGAGGATGAGGGCGGCCGAGGCATCGGTCTGGGGATTAGCAATAGCCGAAACATCAACTCTGCAACTGGTGCCCCGATGAGCTTGAGCATGATGACAGGAGGGAGCCGCCGGCTGGACGACAGCGAAGAGGAGAGTAGCGAGGAGGAATGAGTGTGGCGCCTTCCCTCAAATCGAATATCGAATCCGGACAGACTACGGCGGATATACCCTTTCGGAATGGACGGAATCTTGGAGGCGAATCTATATTGACATTACGGCGTCCGAGAGGATTTGGGATTTGATAACGATGTGTATGAGCTCTTTACGTATGACGATTATATACCGATATTTGGCAGCGCAATATCCTCGGAAGTTACAAAATTGCTATACTTCGAGTCGATATAATGAATAAATGTATATTAGAAGAGCCACAGACTTGCTGGCCTGCGAGCTTGTTCCAATGTTTGCGGTGGTATGTTTCACAATTATAGAAATGAGTATTGTTCTCACTATGCACGATGTCTGCAGCATCGATTCGCCGGACCTAAGCCTTCAGATCGATGCAGGCTACAGTTCCCCCTGGAACGCAAACACCATTGTGTGCCATGAATTGAATCTCACTAAGTTAGATGTCGACACATTCCTTATCCGCCACCAACACTACAAAATGCGAATGCCACAAATCTATATACAATAGTTCAGTAACGAGGAGAAGCATATCGGATCCCTTATCGCACAACCAGATATCAGTTGAACGAGGGCGTTCTAGGCTCCAACGAAAGTGCTTAAACGAACATTACCTCATCATCCCATGATCTCGGCCGTGGAGCAAAAGATACGCGTTTTGAGATACACTGTCTTGCTGGAAGAACGCAGCCCGCCGACTCTCCTCTTGGTCGACCCCCTTTTCGCCCAGAATCACCTCCAGATCACGTCGCTGGCTGCTGACCCATTGCTGAATGAATGCTGCTGGGTCCGTACCAAGACTCATCCAGAAGTCTCTCTTGGCTTTCGAGTGATTGATCGCCTGAACAAGAACGGCAATATTGTCGTCTTCCATAACGAGATTCCTGTACAAGGGGCTGGACAGCTGAGAATTTAGAGTCTTGATCATTCGAAGGCGTAGTGGCTCGTCCTCCGTAAGCAGTACATCATACACAACGGGTGTCGTAGCCGCAACGTCCACTTTGATCATATATTTGACGGTTATCGGCTCAATAGGCTTCAGATGAGGCGTGATCAGATCTGGAACTTGAGGCAGCATAAACCTATCCATTTTGAAAACCTATCCCAGGAGCACATGTTAGATTTCGCATGCATAAATGGAAACCCTAGGAATAGAGTCATAGATACCTTCTTCAATTTTTCGTCGCAATTGATGTTCCGTCTTTCGTCTCTGTCTTGGAGATTGTGCAGATATGCATACTCCCAAAGCCCAAGCAGTATACCCGGCCGAGTGTCCTCTGCTGTGTCCAATACAGCTTGCAACTCCTGGCTCAGTCGAAACCTCTCGGGCTGGTCGTCTCTGACAAGCTGAATAGTGCTTAATGCATTCATCTCTAGCTTCCTTTCAAATTCAAATCCATCGAATTCCTGAGGTGGGGCCGGGGCCGGGGCCCCTGCTTTGGCGGGTGCAGGTGGTGGGGGCCGTTGCCACTCAATAATACTACCCTCGGCATAGCTAGGGTCCATATTAGAGCGGCTAAGTTCGACGCGGATGCTTTTGAACAATTGTGAGAGCTTTTTCGGCAGCTTTGTGTCTTCTTTCTTGGTCTCCTTCCCGGAGTCCGCACCCGTGGTGGACCCTTCAGCTTCTGGGTTTTCAGCAGTACCTTCGGATTGTGAAGGCGTCGAGCCATCGTCAGAATCGAGCAAGCGACCCTCAATCTTCATACGGAAGGATGGAATCAGGTCTGTGCTAAAGTCAAACGATGTTTCATCGAGACTTGTAGTCCCTTGCCACGGCTGATTGATAGCAGTATTTGTGATGTACAGCCTAAAGATTCTGTGATTCTGTTTGCAGCATTCTGATCAGTTGAACTGTATCTTTGAATCTTCAGAACGCTGGGCTGATCTAGCAATTGGCTCTACACACCTTCAGCGGTCTGGCGACTGCATCTTGTACATCTAGACGCTTCCGCATGATCGCGGCGTCCAACCTGCGCTCCATCGACCTGATTTCATTGTATGATGCGGTCAACGGTGCTATCTCTTCAACGGCCTTCGAGATCGTCTTGTCTGTTGGCTTTCGAGCCCTCCGCTTTGCTTGCTCAAGTTCGAGAGCCCGGGCTTGGGCCGCCTGGTGCTGCATCTGGGCTTGCGACAATGGTGGATGGCCAGCCTGCTGGTGAGATACCATTGGACCTGGGCCTCTTCTGTTCTGCTGAATGTGTAACGAACCCTGAGCAGAGCCTCGAGTGGGAGTTTGGAGTTGTTGATGCGGATACTGAGGCCCGCCCATCCTTGAATAATTTATAGGCGTTGCCATTGTGTTCATGATTTTCTTGTCACTTCCACAGGCTTGTCATCGACCGGAAAACGTTTCTCTCGGCCCTCACTCGGCAACCGGAAAAAAATCCCAGACGGGAAGTAGGAAGTAAGAGATCCTGACAGAGGGCTTTTCCGTTTGAAGCCTTTCGATCGATTGTCCGTGAAAAGATTTTCCCTACTTGTAAGCATGTTAATCTAACTCCGACTGTATCGTGGGTGGATAAGGGTGTACCTTGGAATCGGTCCAAGGAAGCTTTTTATCTGGCTTTTTTCCGAAGCAAGCATTAGGCCGCCGATGTAGTACGCGCTGGATGTAAAGGCGAACAGGACAACAAGGGTGGAAATTACGGGAGGGAATAATGTACGTACCTTTCACGATTGTGCAAGTATATTTACCCAGCGGCTTGTTCCAAAGGGATGATACTCGGAGTAACGTCAAGCACGACGAGCAATATTCGGGAAGAATGCGGCAATGGGGGAAGATTCGAATTTGATGATGACGACGATGCGATGGATAAGCAAAGCCTTTGCAGCCGGGATGGAGCTTGTCCAATGCTGGTCGGCAACGGCGGGCAGGCGTGAATTTATCGGAGCAGGGATCGGATAGATGAAACACGCAGGCTGCGACAGGAAGGCTGAGGCTGTATCAGGGCTCGATGGCGCTGGAACGAGCCAGTGATGGCGCGGCGACGTTGGCGATGTTTAAATGTGGCGGACAGGTAGGCGGCGGCGGCAGATGTTGTTGGGCAGAGCTCGCGATGGGCTGACCACGCGCGCACAGGTAATTTCAGGCCGCGTTTGCTAGCCAACACGTCCTCCGGCCGGGCGCGTTCTCGACCAACGTTGGGCCATCTCGACGTCAAATGAACAAGGCCTCCCCAAGATCAATATATCATACTCTAAAGAACGCTGCTAATTGGCCAAGAGCGGACTGGGAAGCGTACGTACAGTCAGCCTGAGCCCGGCAAGGTTATGGGATGAGGCTTATAACTGCCGCGGGAACACGCCTGCCCACCAGACCAGGCTGCCCACTCGCCGTCTATAGCCTATATCAGGCATACACACTCTCGAGTGATTAAAATTGCTACTGGGACTCTCCGCAGATCTGGAGACCTAGCCGGATCCCGGGATCGGTTGGCCTGGCTCGCAGTCACCCGAACTTGAATTCTATTTTGTTGGTTCCTATGGTTAAACGCCTCGTCACTGCTTAGCTGATAGTAGTCTCTGGAGTACGCATCACAAGATTAGACAGAACCGATGCTCCACAGTATTTCATCCCCTGTCGCCTTCCAGTAACGCCCGAAGTTCTACGCCGCGCGAATATATATGCCCAGTAGAGATCCACCCGCCCCGTCCCAAGCCTCTATCTAAAACAAGGGAACTAAAAGATATCACGCTATGCGTCACAAGCCGCACAAGGCCGACGCATCGAGTAACTAGCCGTAGACATTGGCCAGCATGTCATCGAGAGATGCAAGCGTCTTCCTGAGCAATACAATTGCTCCAGCCGTGAGCCTCGGAATCCCGTCCGTACCCGTCGATGCAAGTGCCGGCGTTACGCTCACAGTAGTAGACGCCGACGACAACATTATGCCCTCTTCGCTGTTCTTCACTACTTCCTTGCCTTTCGTCACAACTTCTCGCAGAAGTTGCATTCCCGATTCCAGTCGGGGATCGTACAGCCAAACAAGGATGTCTTCCAAGCCAGGCACAGGCTGCTCCAAGACTCTCTTCACAAATCCCCGTGAGAGAATATATGCCCGTTCAGAATACAAATTGGCGTTCACAGTGGCCTCCTCAGCCCCAAGGTAAACGTTAAAACCTGCTTCATCTATTATGGGATGTCAGCCAATCTTCCTCGTATTTCGTAGTCAAACGAAACATGTAAGGGAAATGAAAACGGCAACATGCTCTCCATGATGTATCAGACGAAATAAAAATAAGGTAGCAGTGTTTATTCCTCAGCGAAAGCAGCAAGATATAGGTGTGCAAGAAATGCAACAACCGAACCAAGCCACAATACTCGAGCCAAATGCACTCTTGTCATCATTAGGAGGAGAGCTTAAAGGGTCACCCCTTTGGCCAAACAAAAAGTAAAAGAGCGCTGGGATATATATATATATAGGGATTGCTTACTGTAGTAAGGTTCTTTGACGAGTACCAGGCCCATTAAACTGACTAATACCTGGAGCAGGCTAGACCCTGAGCTGGACCAGTTCTCCGATTTCTTTTCGCCATGCCAGGTACCCAATAGCGACAAGCAAATTTTGCCATCTTCGTACAGATTTGGATTGACTCTGCCGATACCATTTGTCCAGGAATGGAAGTATCCCGTCGGTGGACCGGAAGGAAAGTTAGGCCCAAGCTGAAAGTCGAAGACGAACGGAGCAAGTTCGTAGGGAGTGTTCCGCGGCCCTACAATCAATACCCGCAACAAATCGAGGCGGGACTCCCAGGTTCTGACGAAAATCTCGTCGGGAAGGGATGATTGTAAAATTTTATGCTCTTTGTTTATTCGCCTCAGGAATGTCGATGATTGCTCCACAGCAGGATGCCCCACAAAGGCATGGTCCGACGGGACAGGCTGATCTAGTATGCTGAATTTGGGAGGAGACTTTCGAGTGGTACGTGGTCGAGCCGCCGAGCCCGCACTGGCTTGGCCGGCAGGTTCTGGTTCAATAGTCGTCGGCTCCGCGGTGACGTGATTCTCATCAGCATCTTTGTTTGCAGATTCGGCGGGCTCGTCCACTTCCATCTCATCGGCGTTGCTAGCGCTTTCTTCGTCTGTGAGCCAGTCGGCTTCATTGCCAGCTTCCACAGGCTCTCCACCTTCGTAGAAGATCTGCTCGGATATCCAGTCATCTGCCTCCATGCTATAGTCGCTTTCGCCACTATGACTGGCGCCATCCGATGAGCCAATACCAAGAGAATCATCATCCATGTTTTCATCGTCTTCTCCTTCATCATCGAAGTCGTCGGCATCGAAGACAACAGTCAGTCTCTCGATCGGAACTTGGATGTTTCTAACTTCTTCCAGAGCGCCAAGTCGGACCGTGATCAACCCATCCAGGCCCTTATCGACTACTTCACCAAACCAGTCTGGACTTGTGTTGACACTAGGTGCAGCCGCGGTTGGTTGCTGTGGCTCAAGCTCACCCCTGAGTCCAAGCGGAAATTGATGTAGCATTCGAGAGAGCGTGTGAAGTTGAGGGTTTGTGGTATTGATCAAAGACGCCGATAGATTGGCTATCAATCCAGTGTCTACAATTCCACGAAGGGCCTCGCCAATGGCACCAAGGGTGGATTGTTGTCCTGAAGGTCCGCCGGACGGTTGATCTGACGGGGAAGCTGTGCTGCCCAGCAAGGTCGATGTAGTTGCATTTCCTGGGTTATTTGCTGCCTCGCCGACATGCTCCGGGGCTACCAAGACGAAATCGCCGCGGCAAATGGACAAGGCGGGATGAGCAGCGACCTCATACATGCTGACATCCTCAATCCGGTCAGCGTCTAGAGACCCCGTGACCGATCCTGGAACGACCATTTCGCCAGCCAATTCGACTTTAGGAGATTTAAACCATCGAACCTTCGCGATGCGACTTGCCGCATCTACCGACTGGACGACACCCAGCTCCTTCGGTGAAACAAACACCAAGGGTGGATCCGAACCCTCAGGACCAGGGGCGCTCGGGGTAGGAGGAGGGGCAGTGGGAGCAGCCGTCTGTGCGTGCGGAGGTGCAGCTAGAGTCTGCGGCTGGCTGCCAACTTCAGGCTTTGTGATTACAAAGTCTCCGGGCCATAGTTCGTGCTCATCGCTGCTGTCACAGCGTATCAAGTCGACCGACTGTTCGCGCGTAACCGAGAGATCCTGCCACTGGACAGTAACCCACGATCTTCTTGAAAGTATCATGAATTCGTTGACATCATAGCCTAGCGTTGACGACCGCGGAACCTTCTCGATCGTCCCAAGGTTGGCCGCCCGGCGGTCTTCGGAATTGTACTTCTCGATGGCAGCATCAAAGTCTCTGAACCGAATGCGGTCGTAACGTTCCAGGTCCACCGCCTTCAAACCATTTCCGCCATCCGACAGACGATGGAATTTTTTCAACTGAAGCCAGGCTTCCTCGCCATCAGATACCCAGGACTCTGGAGGCTCGATTGGTACAAATCTGCTGCGGACCATCATGTTTTGGCAGATCCAGTCAATGCAAAGAGAGACCGCTCGGACCTCGACAACCTTGCCAACAGGCTCGATATTTGGATCGTAGGCTCCGAACCTCCACTTTCCTCTTCGGAGATTGCCCTTCGCAGTTTCCACGATCTGACCGACCTCAAAATCCGATGGCTCTTCCGAGTCAGCGGGCTCCGGGGGAACGAAATGGTCCAGGAAGGCAAACAGATTTGAACGGGCATCATTTGGCGGGCGGGAGTTGGTAGACGGTTGGTCAGATGCAGCTTGTGTGGGTGTCTGTGCTTGGCCTCCTCTAGGTTTCGTCCGTTTGAGCTTCAGTTGGCCCGGCACTTCAACCGTAACGACACTGTTGTTGCTGAGGCATATTGTCACTGCCTCAATCAACTCTACCACTTCTCCAAGCCAGCAGTTGTTCCAGACAACATAGTCGCCGACCTCCCATTCCCGTGCAAAAATGAGATCCTCAGCTTCAATCTGCTTGACAACTTTTTGTGGATCACATGGTGATTCGTCGTTTTCAATAGCAGTGTAGCTATGGGCTACATCATAGTCACCACTGATTTCGAGAACAGTGCCACTCTGAAGGTCCTTCGGAGATCGTTTGACAATTGTGCCATATGTCAACGGCCGATCGAGCAGAGTGAGCGCTGACTCGTGTGCGATCACATTGGCGTATTGCGATGCCGCTATGATGACGTAATGTCGGGTGAGCTGAGCGCGACTTGATATTAGCAGGTGGCGAAAGGGTTCGAGCCGAGGGACAGGTAAGAACCTACTTCATTGTCCTGAAGGTATTTACTCAGGATTTGTGGGTTGGCGCTACGATGGCAGTTCAGAATGGCATCGTCAAGTTGAGGATCATCTATATCGATCTTGAAGCCATGATACGTACCATGTAAGCGTTCTGCCTTTACAAAATGAATTGCATGCGCGTCTCACCTACGTCATGTGGTGAAGACGATGGGTAAATACCTCATGCCATGTTTTCTACCCGAAGAATCCATACATCAGCACAAAGAGTTCCATATATTTGGCTTTTGAGAGACCAGATACATCTCTCAGTAGTCAAAATCGAGTCAAAGGGCTGCATCCTCGCGAAACGGTGATCTTACTAGCACACGATAGATATAGAGACTGTCATCATCGTTCTCGCGTACAGCATCGCCTCGGTACAGCTATAGGCAGCAGGCTCAGGCTGTTAGTAAAGTAATGATTCTGTCATGATCGGAGAAGCAAAGCTGCGCTTACTGTAGTCCATGTTTGGGTTTCTGTCGACATGCTCAACCCCAAGATTACACGACTCTCCCCTCTCGCCAGAAAAAGGCTCAGCCGAACTAGATCTGACTTCGCGTGCTGCTGGAGAGTAAAGCTGCAAGAACCTGCTTGCCACGAGTTTCCGTAATAAGCTCTGTTTACTGAAGACGAGAGTCCCTGATATGACGTTTGGCGGTGCTTTCACGAAGAAAGAGAAGTGTGAGGATGAAAAGAGGAGAGATGGTGGGAGAATGGAAAAAAAAGTTGGTGGGATGTTGAGGATCGTGGTTAAATACGAGTAAAAAAATGTGTGGGCCGGAAAACGACAGGCCAACACAACCAGCGGCCAGCACGTGCAAAAGCTGACGCAAACTCTGAAGCCGCCCGCAGCTTGATTGTGGCCTCGTAAGGCAAACCCTTCCTTGCCACTTGAATGCAAAAGTAGGTATATACTTAGCACATATACCAGGGCGTATTTATTCGTCATTGCTCTGTGCCAGAGGCTCTACTCTATCAGGAAGTGATTTGGAGGAATTGGAGAACGCCCCAAGTTCCTCGGCGCCAGATTATATCGATATCATATACATACATATACCCTCACAGGCAAAATGTAAACAGCAAATGTCTACCGCGCAGCGAGGTAGTTGGGTAGCGACAAGGGGCAAAAGGAGTATTAAATAAGCAGACCCTTCCTTGGGCACAAAACATACAATGGTAGAGCTTGCTGGAATGGCCGAAATCGCGAAATATAAACAATTCATGAGAGATGGCAAAACTGTCCCTGGAATCGCTAACGGGCTGCAAAACTTTCAAGATATCGAGGTCAACAAGGTCAAAGGAGAAAAAAAAAAACGCTTCTGTACACTATAACTAGAAATCGTGCGGCCGGCGAGGATAGGTTGGGGGAAGGGGGGTAATAGTAAGCTGAAAATAGAGTGCAAGACCAAAGGAAGACAAATTGTTATGTCAATCCAATGAGCTAGGGAAAATAGAGGTGGGCTTTAGGTCTGGCCTCAACCCAGACAACAGAAGAGTCAAAAGACAGCCGCAAGCCCGTTCTTGCTATTTCGTTTGCTAAATCGCTTTGAGGACTTCTCTGCGCCATCGGAGCTTTTAGCATGTCGAGAGCTACCGGTTTTATCCATCGTTAGGGTTCCATTCAGGGTCGTAGCCGGGCTATTGCTATGGGATTGACTCTGGTCGTCATTGTTTGCTTGTGCTGATGCTAGATCTCGCGCGTTTTCGATCGTTTCGAGCCACTCACTGGCGGGATCTTTGGGATCTTCGAACGTAAAGCACTTATCCTTCTATTCAGCAATGTTAGCAAGATTCCGCTAAAATAGATGGGACAGAAAAGAGAAGCATACAGTATCAATGGCAAAGGCCGAGCCGGGCTTTTGACTCGAGGACGCAGGCGCTAGGCGAGCGACCACACCCAAGCCCAATAAATCTATTTCCGTTTTCACTTTGCTAGCATCATTTCCACCAGCACCGATGCCAGCTACTATTATTCTACCCCCAGATGTGACCATCACAAGCCTTTGTCTCTTTTTGACCTGATTTCCATGGAAAAATCGAGCGAATTTTTTTGGTGTTGGTTCCGCAAATCCACCTCCTGTACCATGCGTCCCGAAGGATTGGGGAGCCGGCGCCGACGTAACCGTCATGTTACCAACTTTCAATATCCTCTCGTTCGTCTTCGTGAGAACCGGCGACCACTGCAAGTCCAGTTGTGTCGGCGGCGGCAGCTCCGTGATAACCTTGGGGGGCATCGGCCGTGATGACGAGGTCGCTGACGGTTGCTGCGTTGAATTTTTAGCAAGATTATTCATCGATCGGGCGAACGACGAACTAGACTGACTAGAATCCAGTTTTATCAGTTTGGGTTGCTCTGTCGGCGGAGTATAGGGTTTCAGCCGCGGGGCCTTTTGCTTCCATAGGCGCTTCCCCCAAATTATCCCTTCAAAAAATGGATGTGACTTGATATGCTCTATTGTCAGGCGCTTCGTTGGATCAAGCACAAGGAGACGCTCGACTAGGTCACGGGCAACCTTGGGAAATCCGGGAGGGAACTGGTAATCCAAGTTGACAATCTTCTGGAATGTCTGGTATTCGTTGCCGGCTTTGAACGGCGGCCGGCCGGCGAGCAGTTGGAATATAATGCAACCAAACGCCCAGAGGTCGGATCCCTTGCATGCAGCTTTGTCCGTGAGCAACTCTGGCGACACGTATTCCGCCGTGCCTACGAATGAATTTGCTCTCTCGTGAGCCGGGATCCCGATATTGTCTGCGAAATCCTGGTCCTGGAGGTGCGACCTGCCGTCCCCGGTGCCCGATCTGGTCGGAGGGGGCATCTCTAGCAGCTTTGCGGTACCGAAATCAGTAATTTTGACGTGCATTTGGTCGTCCAGCAGCACATTTTCCGGTTTTAGGTCCCGATGGATGACTCCTTTCGAGTGCATATATTCGATTGCATCTAATATTTGAGCGCCGTAAAATCGAGTGCATTCTTCGTCGAAAGAACCGAGCTAGTGCGAGATGATAGCAATGAGAACCGAACGTCATAACACCAGTAAAAATGATACATAGGATTGAAGAGAGAAAAGATACCTTCTTGACAAACCCTAGAAGCTCCCCGCCGGCTGCAAGGTCAAGAACAAAATATAAACTTCGATCGTCCTGAAATGTGTAGTATAGTCTGACTATCCCCGGGTGATCACCCAACCTGTTTAGGGTGTTTTTTTCGATATTGACATATTTGACCTTCTTTTCCTTGATGATGTGTCGTTTATCCAAAACCTTTATTGCATATTCCGTAAGTGTCTGTCGGTCCGTAGCGGCAAGTACTGTGCTGTAACTGCCTTCACCGAGTGTCCGCCCGAAATTAAAATCCTGGACACCCTTTTTGACGATGCGATGCGTTTGGTTTCCGTTGCTGTCGATATGCCGTTGGATGCTGACTGCAGCGCCGCGATCTCTCCACTCCTCGCTACTGATGGGAGGTCCGTTCTCTACTGCGTATATCGATTGACTGGGCCTGTGGGGCCGGCTACCATCACGAGACGGTCCTGCGGTGGAGTTCCGGACCGAGCGTTCACGATATAATCCATCTCCAACAACAGAGTTGCGCATTTGGGGGTGTCCTGGCGCCAAAGCAGGGTCACGGGGCGGGTGGTGTGGCGGGTAGTCCGAGTAGCTGCGAATCAGTTCCTGACGAGGCATGTTATCGGAGGACCTGTGCGGGCCGTAGTTGGAGCCCATATACGCCGCCAACGGCTCGCTTTCAGAATATGCTTGTCGTGCTTCGGTATCTTCGATATGCCTGGAGCCTCCCGCTGATTCACCTGCAGCATCAAGCGCCGATATTTGCAGAATGTGATTTGATGTTCTAGCTGACTCCGTTCCATCCGCTCTATCTTGCTCTGTTGTTCTTGCCTGCGACCTCGAGGACTGGACGGGAGTATCCGGCGGGGTGAAATCTGGGTTGTTTGCGATGCGAAGGCCGCCGAGAGCCTGGCCTAAACTGATGTCTTCCATCTGGTTGACACACCAGCTGGCGGGACTGGCGTTAAGAAGAATAGCGGTGGTAATGGGACCGTAATGCCGCGCTCGTGGTTCGTGGAAAGGGGCGAGGGGAGGAAGGGACGATTTGTCGGACGGAAATGCTAAAAGACCTCCTTGGAATGCAGGACCTGAATCGCAGGGTCAGTGGAAGAGTTTTGATGAAACAGGAGAGAAAGTAAGAGGGAAATGGAGAGGGAGAGAAGAGCAGATACGAAGGAGATGGGAGCAGTAGAGCATACTCTGGTCGACGGGTTGGCGGCAGGAAGAAAAGGTTGGCTATGGCGGCTGTCGATGTATCGTGCTCTCAGGATCAACCGTCGGTTTTGCGAACAAAGGAGCCGAATGCAAGCGACGGCTACGAAGGCGGATAGCTGCAGAACGAGGGAAGAGAGATCCAGGAGCGGCAGTCGTCGTCGGGTGAGTCTTCCATAAGAGAGCCGTAGGTGAAACAGCAGAGGCGATGGGGTGGTGAAGGCTGGTCGTGTCAGGTTTCTGTGCTTCTGAGTTTGTGTTTCAATGCGAAGAGCGGCGGCGGCGGTGGTTTTGACGGGTTGGCGATGCACTGCGGAGCAGGAGGGACGGAGGGAGCAGCAGCAGCAGCAGCAGCAACAGAGCAGCACACAGCAGCAGCAGCAACAGCGGGCAGGAGCGCTTGGTCGGCAACAGAACAGAACAGAACAGCAGCAGCAGCAGCAGCGAGGGTACGAAAGCAGCTTCGTCGGGAATGTCGAGCGAGACAGGAGTAGCGAAGGAGAAGAAGAGGGGCCGGGGGCGATGCAGAGGTGGAGATGTTATAGAACGCGAGAGCAGAGCGGCAGGTCGGTAAGAGGCAGCACACACTCTCCGGCGGCTGTTATCTGCGGTGATGGCGGTGTTGTTTGAGCCGGCCGGCGGACGAGTTTGGACGACGTAACGTTTGAGCATCCACCCGCCAGATTAATTAAACAGGCCGTGTCCGCCAGTCGGTGTCAGCCAGGGTCCGTCAGTCCGTTTGGACGGTGTCAGTCAGTCTGTCAGTCCGTCTGTCAGTCCGTCAGCCAGCAGCCAGCCAGGCCGTGACAGCGGCAGTGGCGGGAGGGTCGAGAATTAAGGTATGATGTATGTCCCCGTTCGCTGTTCGCAATCGTGAGATGGCTGTTGAGGGCGGCCGCCCGGAAATCGATGGTGTTTTTTTTTTTTCTTGCTTGCGGCCGCTTTTATTGGAGTGCAATTTTAACGGGTCGGGACTGTACATGTAATACTCTGTAATGTAATGTACGAAGCGGTCGATATAATTTTACGTGCTAATTTTCCCGTAAAATTGGGCCGCAATCAGCAGCATCTTTTTATTACTTTTATCTTATTACGGCCTGTTATTATTATTATCGCTATTGCAGGGTCCTTCGTGTCATGCAATACGCCTCGAGGTATTACTATAGCACTCTTATAGCTGCACTTAAGTAAGCAGTATATCTGTATTATGTATCTATCCAAGCAGGTCCTCATCGGATAGCATATCAATACTAAGTGCCGCTGCTGCTGATTAATTGATGGCATCTTTGTCGTCGTCGTCGTCTCGTCGACGTCTACGTGCAAGCGTCGACGCCCAACAACGCCCTCGCCGGATGCATCGAGCCGGGTGACGACGCTCGGCTGCCCTCACCGGCATCCTCCTCCGCCAGAGCCTCCAGCACAGCTCGCCGGGTTCGAGTGGAGCAGGATCAAGTCCATGTAAATCAAGCTCTGGTCTGGACGCCCGCCGGCTGTCTTAGCGGAACGTTACATGCAGCGTGGCGACTTCTCGTACCTACTTTAAGTGCTTCGTTCCTTCGTTTAATTAAGAGCTTGCTTACTACTTACTTTTAACTTCGTACTTTCCCGCTGTCCGCCAGCCCATGTCCTGGCCATCTGTCGACGTGCATTGCTGTCTGCATATCCTCCGCTGTGCAGGGCGGCGCTATAATTAGCATGTGGCCCAAAGCGAGGGCCCTCGCCTCGACCGGTCCTGCGACGGGGCTCCCGTATCTAATCAGATTGCTATCGCTCCTCTACCAAGATCCGTATAAGGCAGCATGTACTACAAGTAGTACGTACCAAGGCCTGCTGCGGGTGCGCAAGTATGTAGATTCGCTCGCTTTGTCGGCCTTCCGGCGCGCGTCCGTCACCCGAGCTTAATCCGTTACGTATCGTGGTGTGACCTCGCTGCGCCTAGAATATCCCCCTCGAGTAGTACCTGCATTTGACATCTTGCTGCTCTGGAACTGTCTAACGACACATCACCATGCCACCCGCCACCCCGCTGCCTCAGCTCACCACTAGCCAGCAATAGTCGACCGTCGTCCCTACGCTGCCTGTCGCCCAGCCCAAATGCGTGTGCTTCCGGGGAGGGTCAAGTCCGATCCACGATCATTGGCCGTAGCCGACTGGGGGCCGGTGCAGTACATCGTACGTTCTAGACCATCTTCTTGGCCGCTTCCTCTCTTCCTCTGTCTCGCTCTCTCGCTCTCGCGGTCGCTCTTACGCTTCCCGGACAGGATGCTGGCATCTACATACGCTAACAAGGTGCAAATGACAACTGTCCTGGTTGGCATCTTTACTACTGCAGGCCTACATCTCGGGAAAGGCTTTGGTGATCGCTAGCGACACCAGAGATCTCGTTCAGACAATATACCATGACGACCACCTTCAGGTTCTAGCCTTCGACGAAGGCTCCGGCAAGGTGTGCATCTGCATCGCGCTCCCAAGTGTTCGGACCAGCGCTGATACCCGAGCTCTGCCGGTTCCAATAGATCGCCGCCGCCTCAGCCTCGACTGACCGTATATACGTATACTCACCATCCACCGGATCCTCCGATTCCGTAAAAGTACGCAGGTCCACTACCCTTTTGAAACCTCACTGGAAGCCTGGCTGAGTCGGAGCAATTTCTACTCCAGTAGTGGGAGTCTTACGTCCGCATCGATCTCCAACATCCTGGCGAAACTATCCGCTCGCTATCATGGGGAAACAACTCCGAGCTCTTAGTTGCTGCCGCGGGACTCTACCTCTGGGATGTCCGTACTACAGACGTTAGAGAAATCTGGTGTAAAGAGCTGGCCAATCCGCCAGAGGTAGCGTTGTTCTCGCCCGATGCCGCCTTCATTGCCTGCACCAGCCCTCGGAATCGCTTCGTCACAGTCTGGAGGCGGCAAGCGTACGCCCTGGGGGAGGCTGAATTCGACTTTTCCTATCTCCCTCATCCCAACATCGTCACCTCGATCCTCTGGAAGAAGCCTTTTCATCGAGAAATCGCCTCCGAAAATGTCCTGTATACCTTCTCCGCGGACGGTGTCTTCAGGGTCTGGTCCCCCCTGGACCCCCATGAGGTCTACCCATTCCAGCTGTGCGCCCTGCTGGATCTGCGAAGCTCTGTTGTCCCACAAGACCCAGATTTTCCGCAAGCCAATTTTGAGCTCAACTCAGTAATTTCATTTATCGACACGAAAGTGTTTACCTTGACGACAGAGTCAGCTGTCCTTCAGATAGAGCAGGATGTAGCATCCAAGCAGCAGCTTCAAAACCTGGTGGACGTCGCGAAACGGAGCTCAGAGGTCCTCTTGATGTTCGATTCCGCAGGGTACATGTCAGCTTGGGGTGTTGAAAATATCGGCACCAAATCAAAGCGAACCGTGAGTATCTTTAGCATTGTCCATCAAGTTGAGATAGGCTGGATCCTTGCAAACGATTGCGGTGGGCCAGTAAGCATCGTGACACTTGCGGGGAAGGACAAGACCGCCGGTACGTGGATCATCTCCTATCGAACTTTATACATGCCTCAATAGCTGACGATTATTGAACAGGGTTATCATTATCGGTTCAGTTCTTCAACGGCGAAATCGGCTGGTTTGATGTGAGCCTGGATGACCTGCTGGACCCAACCTCCAGCTCCTGCCAGCTCAGGCAACGAATCAACTGGTCCGGTCATCTTGAGCCCATAAACCATCTCAAGCGTACAGCCAGAGGCAACTCATTGCTTTCATCGTCAAAAGAGTGGGAGCATGTCCTCTGGAGACGCATTCTCCAGGACGACGACTTTCCTTACCTAGAACGACAATCTTTAATCAACGCCTCGGGTGAGGGACAGGTTCTGAAGACACTCATATTGCCAAATGGTACTTTCACAAACCCTACGTCCAGCAATTGTTCTACATCGGCTTCTTGCTAACGTTGGAGCTTATAGGCTGGTATGTCGTCACGCTTCACCCAGATGTGGTCTGCCTATGGGACTGTCGGGACGCCGTGGCTGTTGAGCTGTGTCGATGCCCCATAAAGCTTACCGCGAAACCATTTTCCTTGATCCTGCTTCCGGAGTATGAAGCTTCGGAACACGCCTATCACGTCTTCGTGATTGATAAATCTTCCCATGGCACGGTTTTCGCTGTCAAGATCCCCCGGCCTCGTCGCAGGAGCAGCATTGCATCGCTCAGGCCGGGTTATTCTTACGGTACTATCCACCAGCACTCGACGTTCAAGCTCCCAGTGGACGATGAACTAGCAAGGCTGGTACCTGTTGACCCAGTCGGATGGAACTTTACCGTGTCCGACAACCTCGATACTTTCAATCGTGAGGTCGCGGTATCGATTACAACGTCGGGATTGGTCCAATCATGGACCGCGAGAATGTCTCCGAATGAGGACGAAGTTCAATGGCTGCAAACCTCGTCGATAGAGACGTCGCTTGAAAATCCGTCGCTTATCGGTGGCAGCAGCATGCACAAAGTTGCGGTGATTGATCAAGATAAAACTTTACTTACCATTTGGGATACCCGAAACGCCCAGCTTGAGCACAAGGTCACCTTTGACGAAGGTGATTTTGTACGAGACTTGGACTGGACGTGTACTCCGGACTCGCAAAGTATACTCGCCGTCGGCTTCGACCACAAGGTTGTCCTCTTTTCTCAACTCCGCTATGATTACTTGAACGCTGGCCCGGCCTGGGCCCCATTCCGTCAATTTACCACAATTTTGTCAGTAATCCCGCCGTCTTCTTCTCTCCATGTTGGACATAATTAACTTGTTCTCTTCCAGCTTGTCGCCTCATCCTATCGGAGATTCCATCTGGCTGTCCGATGGCACTTTGGTCATCGGTTGTGGGAACCAGTTGTTCCTACATGCAAAGTATATCCACAACGTCGACGTCATCAACCCGTCAGTCCAAAGTCTGTGGACACCTTCGAGTCATGACTCACGCATTGAAACCATATTCGACCTTGTCGCGCGGTTGAATGGACCTCTGCCGCTATACCACCCGCAATTTTTGCAGCAATGCGTTCTTTCCGGGAAGATGAAGCTGGCCAAACGCCTAATTGTCGAACTAACGTACCAGACCAAGGACAAGCACATGGCCAAAGAAATTGAGAGCTTTCTCGGAGTGCCTCTGGAAGATTTTCTTGACCTCGATAATGTATAGCCACCCGCTTATCTTCTCCTCGGGCGAAATGCTAACGAACGGACAGGGAGACTTCCACGAAGACTGGGTTCCAAGGCTTGTAAACGGGTTTTCGCGACCCGAGTTTGACCAGAATCTATGCTCCGAGCTTGTCGCCCAGCTTAAGGAGGTGTCGATACCTTATCTATCCGGCAAAGAGCAGATATCACTGGCAGGCATTGTCGAATGCATGTCTGAAGAGTGGCTTCATAGACAGTCCCTTGACGAATGGGGCGTCAGATATTTGTTGTTCTTCAAGCACTACAATCTTCAGAAGGTCACGATCTCCTCGCGGCCGTCCGGGGTCTCGTTCAGAGAGATATCGTGGGCGTTCCACAGCGAAACACAAGAGATTCTGGTGGATCTAGTTATGAAGACGTTCCAGAACAAGATGCAGTGGAGCAACGCGCGGGATGCCGGGTTTTTCATGTGGCTCAAAGACCAGACATCACTGAAGGCCCATTTCGAAACGTTAGCGCGGAACCAGTATATGCGCGGGGAAGAGCGTGATCCGGTGGACTGCTCTCTGTACTACTTGGCGCTTCGGAAGAAGGCGGTGCTGATCGGGCTATGGCGGATAGCGCACTGGAACAAGGAGCAAGCGGCGACCATGAGGTTTCTGAACAACAACTTTGACGACCCGCGGTGGCAGACCGCGGCGTTGAAGAACGCCTACGCGCTGATGGGGAAGCAGAGGTTCGAGTATGCTGCAGCGTTCTTCCTACTCGCGGACCGGCCGAAAGACGCAGTGAACGTGTGCTTCACGCAAATGAACGATCTCCAGCTGGCGGTCGCGATTGCGCGAGTGTACGACGGCGACGACGGGCCGGTGCTCAGAGAGCTGCTGGAGGAGAAGGTGCTCCCGCTTGCGGCGAAGGAAGGCAACAAGTGGCTTGCGTCGTGGGCGTTCTGGCTGCTCGGCAGCAAGGACCTTTCGGTGCGGTCGCTGATGATGCCGATCAACTCTCTGATCGTGGGGACGGAAACGCCCGGCCTGGGCAAGATCTTTCTGGCGGACGACCCGGCGCTGGTGATTCTGTACAAGTTGATAAGAGACAAGACGCTGAAGAGCTTGCGGGGTGCGGAGAAGATTCCCAAGGGGGCGGAGTTTGACTTTGTGCTTCACTGCGCGCGGCTGTACGACCGGATGGGCTGCGACGTGCTCGCATTGGATTTGGGTAAGTCTTATGCCGGACCTTGCTCGATGTTGCATTTTGTGAGTTGGGGCTAACTGGCTGGTTGTCGTAGTAAAAAACTGGACGTTCTTGGACACGAGCATGAAGAGCAGCGGGTTGCTGGACATGAAGGCGGCGTTGAGTCGTCGGCGGAACTCGTATATTGTGGACGATTTGGCGCACGATTTCAAGATCAAGATCGAGGAGCATCTTGCAAAGTCGCCGGAGAAAACCAGTCTGCTCAAGCCGCCTGCAGCCGCGTTTTCGGAGCCTACGATGGACAGCTTTAGCCATTTTGATTTCTAGGCTACATGCAGTTTCTACGATCGTGCCTTTTCTTGTGTATTTTTTGTCCTTTTTTTTTAATTATTCACCTTACACTTCTTTTATCTCTTATGTTCACTTTTGGTCAATTGGTTGGATGCATCGCGATGGGATTCATTGGGTCTAGATTCGCAGCCGTAGTTTACACGCATTGTTACAAGTTGACCGTCTTTCTGGATGCATGAATCCGAACTAGATGGCTATAATATGCGGTTTTGAGTGCATGCATATATCAGTAGGGGAACTTGAGAGGATTCTGTCCGTCCTCCGTAACCACTCCAGATTCAATCTGGTTTTCGTGTTCGCGGTCGAGGTATTCGAGCAGGACTTCCTCCCATCGCTTCCTGCCTTTGTACGTTGCGACGTCGTCGCTCCATGAGCGGAGGGCGGAGGCCAGACGGCCGGGGACGTAGGGTTCTTTGGCGATATCGATGACGGGGTGGAAGTAGGTGCGGATGGTGAAAACGACGCCACCGCTACGGGGTAGCCTGTGCATGTAGATATTGCGCGTTAGCGACCATTGATCGATGGCAACGAACATGAGGTAAGCAAGATGGAGGATAGGGGTATGATATACCGCCGCAGACTCTGCCGTTCGGATCTGAACCAGTGGCTTTCGACCACCTTGCTCTTCTGCGCCGTGAACCATCCGGTGCGTTCTGAGTCTTCGGGACCGATGCTGCTGGACCAGGCGAGGTTGTCGTCGACCTGCATGAAATACTGATATAACATGACGTTCGTTAGTTCATGAGCTGGTAAAGGTATATCGATATGAATATAGTATAGGTAGGACTTACGTTGTGGCGAAGGACGATTTCTTCGGGCATGATGCGCTTGAAAAAATTGGTCATGCCCTTTTCGAGCTTCTCGCGGAACTGTGGTACGTTCCCACTTGTATCTAGATCATGCTACGCAATCAGCGTCCGATCGGTTCGGTTTCACAAACGCCGGCAATACTGATACCGGGGTCGGAATTTATACGCACGGATGTCGGAGAGAGTCATGTTGAACTTTTCTTCGAGCTTCCAGAACCCGGGGAGCAGGATACTGCCCGACTTGAGGTAGTACTGGCCGTCGGGCCCTTCCATCATGATGGCAATGTCATCCTGGAGCAATCGGCCGACGGTGCGCATGGGCTCTTCGGCGAGCGGCCTTTGGACGATGTTGAAGCGCTCGCCGGTGACGGTATTGTCGATGCCGACGGGGGTGGCGACGAACATGGACGGGTAGCGTTTGGGAAGGTAGTCGCGGCTGCATGTAGCTTGACGTACGATTAGTGAAAAACGTCCCGGCTGATATGGATATTTCGGGTTTGTGAACAGTCGACGGACAGCATTTCCAAGAGCTCGATGGCGGCATCCATGGCCTCCGGGGCGGTCTTGCAGCACTTGTCCCCGCGGACGTCGATCCTGTCCTTCTTGATGGAGTGGAATTTGAGGAACTCGTTGTCGAGCTCGATCCAGTCCTCAAAGTTGCCCTTCCGTAGGCCCTGCACGTATATCGCCACATGTTAGGCTACGCTTTGGTTCTCGACATCAATCTGGACTTATGGGGATCGTACCATTGTGACAAAGTAGTTTGGGCCATACTTGAACGGCCTGTAGGGGAGAGGTTTTGTAGTTTCGACGTCCCAGTCGGGGTACGGCGGCGGGTCGGGCGCCTTGAAGTCTGCCGGGATCCATTCTAGAGATTCGAAGACAGTGTGTCAGTAGGCAATACAAACACAAGTAAAAATATATAGATATAAATATCTATCATTCACATATGCTCTTGTCGTATTCGAGGATATATGGATATAGATGTACAGGTCTATAAAATGGTGAACGTACGCCCGGGGAGCCGTTTCTTGTTATCGACCGCGACCTGCGGCTTGCTTGTCGCCAGAGACCGCCAGCTGTAGACCCTGAGGAGAACGGCGGCCAATGCGGCCAGGACGGCGGGGTAGAGCACGACGGGATGGCCCAGCCAGCTCGGGGCGACGAGGACGGACAGCATCGCGAACGCTCTGATTCTTTCTATCGTGTTCCGACAGAAGTCTGCAGAGTGTGACGAGAGGGCGCCGGCCCTGCTTTATGTACCCGCAGCGGGATGCCTCTTCGGGAGCTCCCGCCGATAAGGCCTCCCCGGCCAGCGCTCGCGTGTCACCAGGCTGGAAAACGCTCCGCCGCCCGTTCGGGCAAGTCGGCGCTGTTGCAAGAGCCCGCCGGATGCGTTGCCGTATACATATAAATATATCGCCATCACGACCTGCTCGCGACTTCCCGTTGTCCACGAGCATCTCAACGTCGTCCCCCGCAATGGCCCCCTCGCGGACCAGAAAGCCCGCCCAGCCCGCCGCCAGCACGCGGTCCTCGCGCCGCAAGAGATCCCCCGAGCCAGATCCCGCTGCTGACCAGCCTGCGCCGCAGTCGTCGGCCACCGATCCAGCGCTGTCCACAGGCGACTCCAAATACGTCCACGCCCTCCCGATCGCCCCGACGTCCGCGCACCGGTTCATCCAGCGGATGACCTGCCAGTCGCTCAGGAAAAACGGCTCGGACATCATCCAGTGTTGGTCAATCGCATCCTCCGCTTTCATACAACCTCGCTGACATGTCCACAGGCCAGAGCTGCATCGAACGCCGCAACGACTCTGGCGGCTGCCGCTTCGCCGGATTCCGCGCCTTCAGACTCCACGAATCGCAAGATGAAGACGAGCAGCACGCTGTCGACTCACCTCCGCCAACCTCAGACCCGTCGCACTCTCCCACACGTGCTCCAGACACCAAGCGCAAGGGGAGAGCAGCAGCCTCCCTCAATGGCGTTCCGAAAAAGCGCAGACTGAACACCCACCCACCGCTGCCTCCAGGGCTGGACTATCAAAACTACGCATTGGTCGGAGACAGAGCTCATCATGGACCCACTGAGAAAGACCCCAGCTGTCTCCTGTCCACCAGCGTTGCCTTGGAGCAGGCTCCAAAGCCGCTGTCCGACGCCGACGCGTACATCATGAGCCAGATCGCTCCCGTCCTCAGCAAGGGTCTCCAGCGAGAGCTCAAACACGAAGAGCAGAGCTGCCACCCAAATCTCACCCACCCCGTCATGCGGATCGCTGAAGACCCCGCCCAAAGGAGCCTCTGCGACGCTTGCGCCACCACGCTCTTCATCGTCAGCTACGTCTGCCACATCTGCGGACGAGAGTACTGCCCGGACTGCTACGACGACTGGGAGCACCAGACCGAAAACATCCGTTTCGAGACCTGCTCTCGCAACAAGCTGCACAAAAAGGAGCAACTGCTGCTCGCCGTCCGAGCCTGCGAAGGAGAACTCAAAGCCATCGCCCAGGAGCTCGACGAGTACACCAAGCAGCTGGAGGCGTCCAATGAAACCCCGTCGGAGGACCGCTTCAATTTCAAGATCCGCCGGCTTCAAGATAAGATCTTTGCCCCGGTCTATGAATTTTCAGCCAATGACTTTGACAAGCAGAGTTTCAGAAATATCTGGGGCCTTCATGGACGCCCGATCGTCATCAAAGACTGCTACGAGAGGTTCCAGCTGCCCTGGGATCCCGAATACTTTATCAACAACCACGGCCACGAGGACTGCACCCTCGTGCAGACCTGTCCGCCCTTCAACGACTATCACACCAAGGTTGCCAGGTTCTTCGAGCAGTTCGGCCAGCAGCACCGCACCGAGGCCCTCAAGCTCAAAGACTGGCCGCCCGCCGACAACTTTGCCGACGTCTTTCCCGAGCTCATGGTCGACTTTGAACGCGCTTTGCCAGATGCAATCGCAGAACACGTCAAGCACGATGGGCTCTACAACCTCGCCAGCCGCTTTCCCGACGACTACAACAAGCCAGATCTCGGTCCGAAGATGTACAACGCCTTCCCTGCCACCGTCCAAATGGACGGCAAACCCGGCGGGACCACGAATCTGCACCGAGACATCACGGACGCCATCAACTTTATGATGTACGCCGCCTCCGCCGCCGTAGACGACGATGAAGAGGACCGCTCTCCCGGCGCCGTCTGGGACATCTTCCCCATCGGCGCGGCCTCCCACATCAGAGACTACCTCGACACGCAGTTCCCGAACCAGCCAACGGACCCCTTCCACCGCCAAAACTGCTACCTCACGCAAGAGGACCTGGAGGCCCTCCACGATCTCTACGGCGTCCAGTCCTACAGAATCCTGCAGCGACCCGGCGACGCCGTCATGATCCCCGCGGGCTGCGCGCACCAGGTCCGCAACGTCAAGGACTGCATCAAAGTCGCCGTCGACTTTGTCAGCCCGGAGAGCGCGCAGATCTGCGAGTATCTCCTGCAAGAGAACCGAGCGATCGCCGAGAGGGCTAATAGCACCCTGCTCACAAAGAAGGGCAAGGAGTCGAAGAAGATGAGCAGAGTTCGCAAGGAGGACGTTCTGCAGCTGTGGAAGTGCCTCATGTTCTACTACACCGGCATCCGCGAGCAGCTGTGGGGCCCCGCGGGTGAGCAGCAAAGCGAAAGTAGCAGCGAGGACAGCGGAAGTGAACGGGATGAGAGCGACCCTGATGACGAGGATGCAGGCTCCGACGATAAGGAGAACGTCGCCGGCCAGGCCGTCCTCGAGGTCAGGGAAGCACTCTAACGGGACGCACTAAAATTGGAGAGTTAGCTGCAATGAGAACTGCGACGTAAGTAAAATGGAGGAGAGTGTTCAGGGTCAATGATTGCCATTTTCTATATTACACGATTGTTATGATGGTGTTTTGTTCGGTTGGCGCACGGTTAGGCAGCCGCTGCGGGCGTTTATTCGACACCGGCATTTGTCAAAATGAAGGGTGGAGTATGTGGCGCGGTCTGAATGTTTGTGTTTGGCGTCTTCATCGCATGGTTTTCTTACATTTGCGGGCTTGTGCTTTTCAGTCACACTACACCAGATTACATCTATCATCAAAATTTAATTTATAAAATTGGGCTTTTGTCATCAATACATGTACAGTTAGCCAATTAATTATACAAATACAGTTGCACAGGACTCATGATCAACCGCAATGGACCGGTGGCATGGATGCCTTGCAAATACGACAGCCACGAGAATCGTACATCGCCGTCAAGCTTCCTCCAAAACGCCCGCTAAATGTACCAAATAACCAAAATGCACACGTAATCATGGACTCATTAAACTCCAGTCTCCTTTCGTGCACGCGCGCTGACGGTCTCCGCTTGCTGTGATGGATGCCGCCCAAATATCATAGGTAGCGTGAGGTGTGATGTAGGTAAGAGAAATGGTGTTACCGGCCAGGCGAATCGTGAGTCGCAACGGCCGTCGTGCTTCCGCTCGTCTTTGCATTCTCATCCTCCGCCTCGTCAACGTTTGGTAGCTGCTCGTTCTCGTCCCAGTCGATCCGCTTGAGGAACGCGATTGACTGGTCCGGTTCGTCGTCCTCCTTGATTTCTTCGCGCAGCCGACTGCTAAGAGACTGCGTGAAGCGCAAATCGGCCCGTCCCGAAATACTCCTTCGGAACGGCGCGATGCTTCTGGAGAACTTCCGCGACGGTGATGCAGCGGGTGTTGTCGAGACGAGTTTCAGCCGGGAGATCGGAGCTGCCGAATTCCTTCCCTCGAGCAGAGCTCGCGCTCTGGCTGCCCGCGCGCTGGGTGTTTGCGGCATGCGTGAGATATTGTTGGAAGGGGCAGCGGGAGCGGAAGCCGAATTGGACTTTATCCATTCGCTAACATCCAGCATGCTCAGTCCCTCGGGGCCGATGATGGAGCGATCTCCAATTCGGGAGCGCCGGTGCGAGCTTATCTGCTGTTCGCGGGCCAACTGATTTTCAACCAGCTCCTGTTGTCTCAGATCTTCCAGCTGTCTCTGGTCTTCCAGCGCGAACTCGCGGCTGAATTGGTCGTTGACCAGGCGCTGTTCGATCCTCTCCCGACAGCGCCAGTGCCACGTTCGGATCATAGCTTTCTGTCGATTGGCTTCCGCTCTTTCTCTAAACATGTCCGCCTTGACTGATTCCAGCTTCTGGTGGAAGAGCGCATTCCGCAGCTTCTTGAAGACGCCGGCAACCTTGTCTTTTCGAGAAATCTCATTATAGGTTTCCGCAAGATGATATAGGTCGTAGACTTCCTGAAGTTTCCTGGTCATTGCATCGAAACCGTTTTCTTTGAGCTGAGCAGTCCGGAACTCGATCGCACGGGACTCGAGTTCCTGCATGTCCCGCAGCCGTTCCGTCCATTTGACCAGGATACCAGAAGCCTGGACCCGGCAGCCGGACTCGAAGAAATCCTGAGCGGTGACCTCCAACGCAGCGACGGAGTCATGCTTTGCCAGCAGCGCATTGAATGCTTCTGCTTTTATCCGGTGGCTGCGGATTCTCACAACTTGGTTGTATGCCTCCTTTCGGTGCTGGCGTTTATGTTTTTCCATCGTTTGGCCCCATATCTTCAGGTACTTTTGCGCGCCGAAGAAACACGCAGCAGAGGTCGCCCAAGCCCTCATCTGATCCAGTTGCTCCCGCTTGCGATGCAGATTGCTGAATGCTGCGGTAAGCAACTTTCTCCTCCGGAACTGGTCTGCCTGATCTTCCAGGTCTTGCATCCGAGATAGCCTTGCGCGGAGCATCTGAACACCGGCTAACTTTAGTTTCGCGTGGACGGTGACCGCAACGACATCGTCAGCGACGGCTTCCGCCTCCCGGAGAGACCTCAAGCGACTCCGCCAGCCTTCCAACCATCTCCTCCACATGTGGAACTGGTGGCACCGATCCGCTAGTGCGGCGCTATATTTATCAAACCAAGTGCTCAGGTACACGGATTTGACATATTTCTCGTGTAGCTTCAGCCGGAGATGTAGTCTCCAGGTTCGCAGCGCCGTTTTCAACACGTTGATTTTGTTGACATGGTCTGCAGCTTTGATCTGCCGCATGCGGTTCCTCCACAGCGCAAGTAAAGCGGTACTTTGATTTGCATCGTGGTTGTCCCGGTGCTGTCGGACGAGCGGCGCAAACCTCGCCTCCCGTCTCCACGTGAGCATGCCCTTGTAGAGCAGCATGTATCGGCGCTCCTCGTCAGCTTTGGCGGCGATTTCTTGGATCCATGTGAGATCGCCATGCCACATACGCAGGTACTTCTTCAGAAGAGAAAAGCAGTACAAGTCGTCAGCAACTCTTTCGTTCTCCCTCAAAGCAGCGAGCCGACTCCGCATTAGCGAAATCGCAGACCTTTTGAGATGGAGCTCGTTGATTCGCGGGGCTCGTATGTTACAAAATCCGTAGAATAGCGTCCAGTAAGCTCTGTATTTGAGGTCGCGGTCGTACCGCTGCTGCGCGACCTCCTGCAGAGCGCGATTTTGTGCGAGCCTCTGTCGCCATTTCCGTAGGCAGTTCGCGAGCTGGAATCGTCGCAGCTTGTCCTGCGTGTTTTGTGCCTGCGCCTTCCACGCCCGGAAGACCTTGCGCATCAGTATGTTGCGGTTGATCGTCTCTTTCCGCCGGGCCTTCACGACAGCCTTCATCCTCCATATATCCAGACATCTCGCCAGGATCGCTCGTTGTCGCTGCTGCACGACTCGCCTTTCGAGTTCTTTCCAGTAAAGAGCGACGCGCCATATGTCCAAGACTTGAGAGGCGAGGACACGCTGATCTTTGCTGCAGGCCAAGTCCCACTGGAGTTGATGGTAGTCGACTGCCCGATAAGCGCGCATCCTCCAGTACCGGGTGATGTCTCTGACGAGGGCTATCTGCCTGTTGTTGTAACGAACAACGGCCTTCTCCGCGGCGGCAATCAAATTGGCCTTGTCCCGAATTGGAGGGACGTAAGCCGTCTGCTCCGGGCTCTCGTTCTCATCGTTCTGATCTTCAAAATCTTCGTCGTTCAGGAAAGAGGCTCGGGTGATGTGAGGCTCTGCATCGTCGGTGGGGAGAGGCCGTCCGGCATCCGAGGTGGTCTCGAAAAGAGACGTAGGGAAAGCGAATTCCGCCTTCATCTTCTCCAGCCTTTCTCTCTTCCTCCTCTCCTCGTTACTCGGGGGAAGCTTTCTCCGCTGCAGGACACTGGGGTGGGGACTACTGCTGCCATTGTTGACGCGGATGTTCTCTTTCCCGGAAGCGGCTACTCTGGGCGCGGAAATGCTAGCTTCTTCTTCGTCATCTTCGTCATCCAGAGGCTGTATCCTAGGATTGGGAGCCGCTACCCTAAGGGCATGATCATCGCGGCCAGCGACTTTGGAAGCACCCTTGAAAGTTATTGTGATGGGGCCAATGTTTGCGGAAATGGGTCCGGAGGAGAAGGAGGGCGGGTCGTTCATCGGGGCCGAGGGGGCTTCTTCCGGGGGAACTTCGTAATGCCACATCTGGAGAACGAGATTATCAGCGCGATATGATCAAGCGACATGAGGGCAATATGCGACAGCGAAAAGTTACATACGGACAGCAAGGTCGCATATCTGTCGTACCAGGAAGTACCCTGGACCTCGGCCAGTCGCATGAGGAACCGGAAGCACCTATCGTCGAGCGCGGCATCGATTCCTTTTTTCCGGAGGACGACATCGTATGCGTGGAAGAGGGCATTCCAGGGCGTGGTCTCAGGTATGACGGAGGCATAGGTCACGATCTCACGGAGGAGTTCAATCTCTGCGACGGCGACAGCAAGGACAGGTTAGGGGCAGGTCTTTTCGGGCGCGCGGAAATAGCACGGACTGGACAGTGCGGGCGAGGCGGGCGTACCTTGACGGGAGAGGTCGACGCGCGAGGGGAGGGGTCGTTTGACGCCAAAGATGTTTTGTTGGTGGTCGAGCGGCATGGACGGCCAGCTGGGCCCATGAGGGTCGTTGGTGTCCAGCGACGGCGACGGCGGCAGCGGCAGCGAACTCGAGGCGGGGAGCGGAGAAGGTATTGGAAAGCTTCCTAGGCGCCCATACCAGCAGCCGGCGGGCGCATGATCGATCGATCGGAGACGCGTGGGAGAGGATGAGGAGACGGTGGTGGGGAGGTGTTATCGATGGCGATGGCGATGGATGATGGCGATACTACTCGATTGGGGTGGCTGGCTGGCGGGCAGGTGGGCGGGCGGCGACGACGGTGTTGTCCTTTGTTTTGGTTGTTGCCTGTCAACACGCGACGGTCGGCTCACCAGCCACATTAGCCACATGATTATGTAATCGACTTTAAATGTGGCGGTGTCCGTTCGATCTGCAACAGCCCGCAACGCATCGTGAGACGCTGCGTGCTGAGTCAGGCCGCCCACACTCGCCCGCCGGCCAGCACGTCGAATATTCGGCCGGGCGGCGAGCTTTGTGGGCAGAGACGACAGACCATCGGGTGAGATCACATCGGCCATCGTCATCTCTCGTTCAGCTGCATCTGCACATGACGGATTGACCATTCTCCCTTCATCCATCCAGTCGACCCAATCGCTGTCGCTTCGAGAACCACTCCTCCATCACCACTGTAGCTTAGCATTACCACTTCCCTCGCTGCCATCGCCATGCTGCGACTCGGCTCATCCCACATCCTCCTCACCAACAGAGACGCCTCACGCTCACTCCATCCAAACCGCACCCGCAGACAACCAACCTCCCTCTACACCAAGGGCAAGAAGCCAGTCCGTGCCTCTGCTCGCCTTGCTGCAATGGCTGCCGCCGCTGCCTCAGCCGCCATGGCCAACTCCTCAGCCTCGACCGCGTCCCCGGACACCTACTTCAGCCAGAGCGACAGGCTACTCCCCTCCTCTTCCACTACCACTTCGACCCACCGACGCAGTGCACGTCTCATGGATCACGGACCGATCAACTGGCCACCAGCTCCAGAGGAAGAAGGGGAAGAAGAGCCAACCGTCGCCACAGACGCAACTGATCCATCGATCGAAGAGCCACCAATGATCACCGCCGTTGACGGAGCCGATGAAGCCGACGAAGAAGCCACCAGTGGTTTCGAGGAATATGCAGGTCTCCGCCAGGTCATCTCTCTCGCCACTGTCGATTCGTTCCCCTTCCTTCCAATCAGCACCCGTAGCAATTTTGAGATATATGAAGACCCGGACGAGGACGAGGACACCGCTGTCGAGGACTCGAATGCGACGCACGACGAAGAAATGACCGATGTCGACTCCTGGGGCGAGAGGGATGACGGCGTTAGCGACCAGTTCAGCGACGACGATGGCGACGGTTTCGGGGGGCTCGATGGGGCCGCGGAAGGAATGGGGCTCGATGAGGTTCTCACAGGTCAAACGCTTTATGAGTACGTCAGCGGTCTCGAAGCTGCCGGATTGCTCAACGTCCCCACAAGTCCAAATCCAAATATTGTGCCCGTAATCGCCCAAACACGCGTGACTGGTGGTGATGAAGGTGACGATGGTGGTGATGAGGAAGAAGAGTCGGAGTCGGAGGAAGAAGTTGACGAAGACAACCCCCGCATCCTTGTTGAGACCATCTGGGACCCAAATACGGTTGCGGCCGGTCACATTCAATTGATTAACGGAACGCCCACGGTTGTTGGAAACGAAGCCGCTCTAGGCTTCCTCGCCGGTCCGCCACGCCAAGACTGAGGCAGAGCTGGTGAGGGATTCTCAGTGTCCACTTTTTACTACTGCCTCTCTTTCTTTTCGCTCTGAGGATAGCTCCTTCTTTTCCTTCGCTGTTCCTTTCTTTGATTCTCCTTCACTTACATGTATCATGGCATGCATGGCCTTTCTTTTTAATTATCCATGAAAAGTCGTCGCTTTTTCGCAAACGGGAGGCGCTATTTTATGTCGCTGGCGTCTCAGGGTGTATGTACTTTGCTGGGTCAGTTATTCTTTCTTTCACATCGAGGATGCATATGGTTCTGTCAAATCACGGGACTTGGAAACTATTCGTTATACAATAACCGAATTCACGAGAAACCTTAGACTACACGTGCGGTTTCCTTACACCAAAAATGAAAATTGCAATAGATAAAGCCTCCTTACACAAGAACATTGCAACGGAAAAGACATTATGATTTAAGACGCTCCTATTGAGCGGGCCATACTGGTAGTGAAAACAGCTGAATACACCCGAACGCCGGCCTGACCCAGGTTCAATCTTGGGCGGAAGGAGAAGAGAAAATTAACAAAAAAAAAAAAAAAACTTAAACCGACACCTATCGTAGCTGCAGCAGAACTACAGCGGACGTTATTGTTTCATATATTACGTGCTTTCGATCCATAACACAAATCAAGTTTGATTGCTGGCGATTTTGCATCCGTCCGCCTCTTTTAGATGTTCTCCAGGACCTGGCTCTTGAAGGCCTCGTTGAGCCCGGCGTCGGCAGAATGGCTCGACTCGCCTGGGTCCGAGAACATGTTGCCTTGGAGCACCGAGGGCCCGTTGTTGGCACCAGGCAGGAAGACGACCTTGGAGCCGGACGTCTTGGCGATCTGCTGCATGGCCTCGAGGTAACGGATCTGCATAGCGGCGTTGGAGCTGAGAATGTCGGCAGCCTGCCGCATCAGCTTGGCGGACTCGACTTCGGCGCGGGCGGCGATGACCTTGGACTCTCCGATCCTCTTGCTCTGCGCGGCCATGGACAAGCTGTCCTGCAGTTCTCGCGAGAAGATGATGTCCTTGATCAGCATGGACTCGACCCTGACACCCCATCCTGATGCGACTTCCTCAATGATCTCGCTGATGCTCGAGGCGATTTCCTCGCGGCGCTCAATGACGTCCTGGAGGACGCGGGCGCCGACGACGTGTCGCAGCGTGGTCTGGGTCCGTTCGATGAGCGCCTGGCGGACGTTGGAGATGCCAAAGGCGGCCTTGTGCGGGGCGATGATGTGGTAGTAGATGACGCTGGTCAAGTGGACGGTGACGTTGTCCTTGGTCATGCAGACCTGTTGGGGCACCTCGCAGATCTGGATCTTGACGTCGACCATGATGAGCTTCTCGGAGAGCGGGTTGATGCGGACGAGGCCGGGGTCCTCGGCGCGCGAGAAGCGGCCGAAGCGGGTGACGAGGCCGACGTTGCCCTGCGAGACGGGCTTGTAGGGGTTGGGGAAGCAGACGCAGCAGGGGATGGCACCCAAGCTGCCGATAACGACACCGAGGCCGCTGACTGTGTGTGAGACACCCATTAGCGAACGTCCGTAGCGATAAGCATATCGGACAGCGGCTACTTACTCATGCTGCCGTACCAGTTGTTCTCGCGCTTGTCCTCAGCCATGGGGACCAGCTTGGCGTAGCTGGGCTGGAGGTCCTCGATGCGGGGCGGCTGGAAGTCGACGAGCGGGGCCTCAGAGCCGCGCGTGGAGGAGGCAGCCGGGGCCCGGGCGCCATTGAAGCCCACGGGCTGGAGCTGCGGTGCCTTTCCGTCGACCATTGCGATTCAAGTTGGGCGGGTTGATACCAAAGGTGGTGGTAGCTTGTAGGTACTAAGTTAGTCTCGGGACTAGTACTGAGGACTTAGCTATCGATGAGCTGTGCGACGATGCGATAAGGCGGAGACGAGTCGACCGGGTTTCGAGTCGGATGAAGCGAATACAAGCAGAGATGAGATCGATCGGATGGGCCTAGAGCCAGTGCGGGCAGCGGGGTTTAAATAGCCTTTGAACAAAGGACGCAAACAGCGACGTCACCACCAAAGCTGCCAACTGCCGTCCGCCGCCGCCGCTGCGCGAAGATTTGCTTCGGGCGTCAATGGAACAGGCCGGCGCAGGATGGAGCGCGAAGAAACCGGCCGGTCAGGCGCACATTCTGTGACCCTTGTCTGTGCTACTTGCCCAGCCTGCACCTGCGGCCGGAACGTCGGCACCTGGCCGAGCCCCGCTGGGCAAGCAGTCCAAGCAGTCCATCGTGCGCAGCGGGCCAAGCATCGGCTGCCCAGCTCGCCTCCTCCGTCCGTTCTCCAGGATTCGGCTGGTCTGCCGTGTCGAATGATCGAAGTTGCGCAGTATCGAATGGCGTCCGCGGGTGGGCCAAGCTGCGCTGGCGAGCTGCAGCCTGGCTTCAGCAAGAGGATGGCCCCACCCGCGAGACCATCGCGAGAGGGCAGTGCGCGGGTAATCGATATGAGACGGGCAATGGCAATTATCGCGCATGGCCTGACCGCACTTCTGCAACAGGGCGTCCAGCATGCACGTCCACAGCCGGGGCAGCTCCAGCAGAGGAAGCATCACGTTATCCACATGCTGTCATGTCATCCGGTTGCTTTGCACCGATGGGTCCCGATCGCCTGCTGCGCCCCGAGCTCTAGCTGCGCGTCCGTCGACGAGATCGTATTTCACTCATTCACTCCAGAAAATATTAGAATGACATGCTGCATCTCGCACGACTCGAATGCCCTTATCCATCCGTGTCTCGCGAACGGACGCGGCCACATGGTGTGTTTCGCCTCGGCGAATCAACTCGCTGCAGCACCGTAATCAAGATCCGGCCGAGCTTCCCCCACACCCGCAGCTGCAGCGTGGCTGTACAACCGTTCGAACGTCTTGGCCAAGATGTTCTACGATATCGATCTGCCGTCGAAGCTTCCTTGGTGCCGGAAAAGCGCGACCGTGACCGCCGTATGTAACCAATGCGCAGTGCGACGTCCGAGCATGCATGCGTACAAGCATGTCGGGCCAGATCGCACCGAAAGCACCGACTATCTGCCTGCTGTCTCGGCGACAGGGCTGTGCTCGTGGGATCCTCCACCGTGTTATTTCATCGACTCATTTCACATGCATCTTAGAATTCAGGCCAACACGTATGTAAATGTACACGCCAGCGAACGAGCGCTAGGCAGGGCCCCAGCTCGATTCGAGAGTTAAAAATCCAGGAACTCCCCGGCCGCAATCCAGAGAAGAGAAGGTGGTGATTTATTCCAATCTAATTACAACTGAAAAAAGCAAAGAAAGGGATTTTTTAAAGGAAAGAATACCAAAAAGTTCGCCCAGCGTAGATATCCACGGCTACCGCCGACTCGAATCTTTCGACCGACCGGCCGCTAGCCCTAGCTCCAAAAAAACCCAGACCCGCGCAAGAAAAAGTACACAGTACAGTTTATATAAGCATCCCAGGTCCAACCGGAGGAAACAAAAAGAGAGAGAGCAACGAGCCTAGCTAAAAAGGAAAGCAATCGTACGCATTCGCAATCGCAATCGCTCGAAGGGAGGGAGAGAATAGATATAGCATCGTCATGTGTAGAGCTACTGGGTGGTCGTCGGCTTCTTCTCCGCCATGACCTCCTCCGCCTCCTTCTTCTTCACGACCAAGTACGTGGTCAACCACCCGATCGTCTGCGTGGACAGAATGTAGGTCGCCGAAACGCTAGCCTTGGCCGCGGGGAGCAGGCCGCCCTGGCCGCCGCTCATCTTATTGTACTCGTCGCTGTAGACCTTGAGCGCGTAGTCCTTCTTCTCGTTGCCGAACGCCAGGGCGTCCTGGGCGACGTGGAAGGCGCTCGTGCTGGTCAGCCGCTCCTTGAGCTTCTCCGTCGGCTCCTTGACCAGCGGTATCCGCTCCTCGAGCTTGACGAGGCCCGAGTCGGCGAGGTGGTCGGCCTTGCTGACGTACGGCCCGGCGTAGACGTTGGCCTTGGCAAAGTACGGCGTGAAGGGCTTGACAAAGGTGTCAAACACGGACTGCGAGATCGAGATCGACCGCTGTCCGACCGGGTGGCCTGTCGCGCAGCATTGGCCTTGTCAGCTAGCTCTATCAGAAGGCAATTGGATACGTGGCGGAGTATATACTACACACCCTTGAAGTAAGTTACGCCGTCGCTCACGACGGGCAGGGAGCCGAGATGGCTGAAGAAGACGCTGTGGGGCTGAGTCTCGCCGTTGGTCGCCATGGCTGAGTATATAAGGATCTAGTGGGTATGTCTAGATGGGTTTCCGGGTGTTTGGCTCTGTCGATTGGGAGGGGAGAGTGGAAAGTAATATACTCGTCCGGCGGCCGATGACGTAGGGCTGGAGGGGTGCGAAGGGATGCGCGAGATATAGTTGTTTGTTGTATTGTGGTCAATCACATGCAAATTGGCGAGCAGCAGCAGCAGCGCCCGATAAGATAAGCGTGTCTGTTAGCGGTGCGCAAGATATATGGACAATTGGCAATACTATAGCAAAGCAAAAAAAGAGCCCCCAACAGCAGAGGAGGGGGGGTGGGCGGCCGCAGCCCTACTTATACACACGCAAGCAGCAAAAAAAAAAAGTTTACCCGTCGAGCCGCCACGAGCTTGTGACGGAGGGGATCGGGATCGAGGGCGAGGAGAGGAGAGGGGAGGCATTCCACTAGCTGGCCAGGTAGGGTACCTAGCGGTGGCGGGAAGGGGGAAAGGTGAATACACTTGTAGATACCGGCGCTGGATGCGTCCTGGAATTCCAACGACCCACAGATACCACGTCCGCTTCCATACGAGCTCGAGCCGGATTAAAAATAATCTCGCACCTCGGATGCATATGCGTTCGTTCCCAGGCACCGGCCACAGCAAACGACAGCGACGCGACGGACGCACATGGCGTGCTAGCGTGCTCGTCGTACGCTATCGTCGAATCCTCCCGGGCACATGTTAGCTTGGGATTCACCTCGCAGCCAGGATCTGAGAATAGGAAAAATTCTTTTTTCCGCGAGGCCAGGTTCTCGAGGCGACAAGCTAGTATACTAGCCAGCCACCAGCCCTGCGCTGTTCATTCATTGCATTGTTGGGATGTTGTTTCACCGTAGGAAAAAAATGGAACGGACGAGGGTTGGTAGAACTATATTCGTCGGAACAGGTATCATCTTTGGGAACACAAGCCAAGTTACGTATGTACTTGCAGGTACTCTGACGTTGAGCAGGGGCCATCTCGGGTAGCCTGTTTATGATTCTTTCGATGCTATCAGCAACCCGTTCATTGGAAGGATTCAGCCTCGACACGAGGGGTAGAACTTTCCGACATGCACGTCCGTCCGTGCAAACGGCCTGGCTGCATGAATAGATGCACGTATGGATGCATGCTGCAATGCATTGGCTAGCTTGCCATTCGGACAGGCTCTGTGTAATTTCCAGCTACGACATGCAGCTTCGGCTTCGAGGTATGGATAGCAGTGGGAAACTATAAAATGCTGACGAAGTGATCACGATCGGTATCGCGGAGTCACAATTACCTAGGCATCTCGACCGCGGCCTCGAGGTTTTGTCACACATGCGTTTATCCCAGAAAAAGAAAGAAAGAAAAGAAACCCAGCCATTAGAACTGACGTTGCGAACATTCTCAAATATCAAGCCCCGGGAACGCGAACGGCGACAGATAAAAAAAATGTACGCCCAGCGTAGCACCATATGCATGCGTGCGCGCATTCCGGCTTCCTCATCCAGCGCCGTCGTAAACTTCGGGGCGGGCCACTTCAAAGAAGGACGGTGCACGGCGGGCGCCCGGCAAGCTCCAGCCCAGCTATCTCTCCGCCAGCCGGGCTTGCGATTGGTCGATCGCAGACGTGGACCGCCGCCGATAAGGGAAAGTCCCAAGCCTCGTATCCCAACGGCTGGCCGGAACGCTACTTTTGTTCAAAGAGGGTTTTATCCCATCGACTTTTTCATATTATACCCATAGTATCTCCCAGCTATAGCTATTACATAACGCGGTGGGTCCGGCTTGCGTGCACATAATTTTAAATTTCTGACATGTGAAAGTCGACTCGCCCCCAAGCGGCGCTCCCATGCCATTGGCTGTCGGGTCGGCCACGCTGCTTCCATACACCAATTGCGACGCGCGCTCGCTCGCATCGAGCCTTGCAAAGCTTGGATTCTAACCCAGGCAAGCTGCGTGCAGGGCATCGAACAAAATTAAAATTTTCTGTCGTTCCGATTACTTTGATTGACTCCTTCGGTCTTCCGAGCTCTCTGCCCCCCCGGCGCCTAGCTCCGATATGTAATGCGGTTGCATCGCATTGGCAATCCGCGCCCAAAGCTCGACTTGCTGTTATCTGCCGCTGTACAAAACACAAGTGCAACTCCTGCTGCCCGAGATCGTGCCGACGCTACCCTCCGTGTGCGTGGATGCAGCTGCCTCTTATCAACAGGGGAGATTGTCCCAAGCTTCGACCGGATGGGAAAAGAAAACGTGAAAGACCAATGACCGGGTGCACGTATTTGAAAGGCTATTAATCCATACTTGTACAAAATGTCATTTCAACAACCCTTTCGCGACGGGTTACGACGCCTCCTCCTCTTCCTTTATGCAAAAATGATGACCGAGCAAAGACACAAACGGGCCCACCGCTGGGCTGCACTAAAATTCTAAATATGATATATACCCCCAAAAATAACCCGCTGGCGGAAAGAAAGGAAAACGAGAGAAAACCGATCACTGAGGAGGAGGTGCTGCGTAGTCAACGGTTTGGTTGATGTTGATTTGGGTGCCCGTGTTGGCATAGGTCGCAAACGAGGTCCAGAAAATGAACCAGAGTACCAATACGCCGGCGCCAAACACGGCAGCTTTGCGATAGGCCGGGTGTTTCGTCCCGTATTCGTTCCACCGCAGCACTCCTTCCTTGGACAGCTCTTTGAGTTTATCGGCTAATGCGGCGTGCCTGTCAGCGCGGCGAGCTAAAAAGAAAAAGGTGGGGGGATGGTTTGCCTCAAACCTACCTCCGAGTCTATAATATATAAGTCCTCCCAGCGCAATCGAGTAGCCGAAGACCTGCAGCGGCTTCACCGGGTCATGGATCCAGGCAACGGAAATAACGACCAGGAGAATATCCTTCAACACACCGCAAAGGGTGAGAACCAGCGACGAAGTCTTGCCGATCTGTCACCATAATTTTTCATCAGTTAATGTCGACACCGAGATCATCGAGCACGGCTACAACGTACCAGGAAGACAACGCTGACGTTCAAGGCAAAGGCCACGAGAGCGTTGATCACCAGAAGGACCGGTCCGACCCGAAAGATGTCGTCGACGGAAATCGTGCTGGCCTCGAGGAAGAGGAAAAGCACAAAGTTCATGGCGGCGCAGACGGGAGCGAAGTAGTAGAGGGACACCAGCGGGTCCATCTTGTACTCCGCCGAATTCAGCAGCTTCTCGACCATGGCCAGCCGGGTGGCCTCGAAGCCGACGCCTAAGGCTTGGAAGATGAAGCCGATCAGCACGAATTTGATTTCACCGTACGATGCGATGATGACGCCAAGCACGATGATCGAAACGTTGCCGAAAGTTTTCGCGGTGGGGCGGTCCTTTCCGAGAGCCCAGCCGGCGAGCAGCACGGCGACCGGGGTCGTGGCCTGGAGAGCAATTGTATCGGGGTTAGCGGCGACATTTCGTGCGGATGTCATGCAGCTGTGAAGATCGGGGTGGGCGCACCTTTAACATCTGGATGAAGGAGACGCTAAGAAACAGATATGCTTTGTTGCTGCAGATCAAGCTCAAGCTGAAGAAGAATCCTATCGGGACGACAGCTCGCAGGTAGACCCTGCCGGTCATGTTGACCGTCTTGAGTCCATCGAGCAGCTTGGAGGTCCTCGCGAGCACCTGAGTGGCGATCATGGCGAATACCAAATGCCATGTTGTGAGGAATATGGCTACGGAGAAGCAGGGAAGCGATTGGTTAGATTTCTTCGTGGTAACGAACGAATACGAGAAGTGGGTTTATGGCAGATCGGGCAGCTGGTAGCGACCGGGGAGGTGCAGAAGACGGATGATCTGTAATGTTGTACGCGCGTGTGTTTGTGTGTGTGGGAGACTTACGAAACGCTGTGAAATTTTTACGACAGGTGTTAGCGTTGGTTAACGTGTTCAGAACGAGAGAATTCAGAACGAGAGAGGAGGGAGATGCTGTTCGCGACGGCGGGGGAACCTTTGACGTACGGAAATTAAGACCCTTCTCCTTGTCCAAAATCTTCTTGTTGAAAAGGATGACGCTACCGCTGAGCGCAATCCATATTCTGTCGCGATGGGATCTGGGGTTAGCGGCGAGAGGGCGCGAATTAGCAGCTCGGGCGGCGCTCACATGACATAAAAGGCAGGATGTATCGCGGGTTTTTGCGGAGTCGGGACGTTGGTGACGGGCAGAATTGGGCCATCTCTGCTGGACTCGGAGGTGGTAGCGAGCGGGTTCTGCTTGTCGTCGCTGGAGTCTGTGCCGGCGGCCATCTCGCGCAGGGAATTGTCGGTGGTGATGGCGATGGAGGTGGTTGTGGTTGTGTGCGAGGACACAGGTTGAGGAGGGAAATTAGCGGCGAGTTTGGGAGACGAGAATGCAGAAATTGGTGTGGGCCGCGTGTGTCCAGAGCCGAGCGGTTTGCCCACAGACGTTTGCTTGGCTCGGACGGATGCAGAAGCGACGATGGGGGAGAGAGCGAATCGGAGACGACGACGGAAGAGAAGAGAGGAGATATCGAGATGGGAGAAGAAGAGAGGGGAGAGGAGAGAACAAGAGGAGAAGAAGAAGAAGGGAGAGAGAGAGAGAGAGTGTGTGTGTGTAGCAAATTAAGGCGTCGTCGAGTCGACTGCAATGCTCGGATCCAACAGCTAACATTGAACGAAATTGAGAAGCCCGTCGGCGTGGGCCAAGATTACCGCCTGGGAAGGAAGCCCCGGAACGGGCCAAGTTGGCGGCAGGAGAAAGGAGAACCGCACTCGCGCAATGCTGCGGCATGCATGCCCCTTCCAGCGCTGCTGGGGGAGACGGTGCTGCGCCTGTCGCAGACGCCGTCCTGACTCGCCCGTCGACGCTGGCCGACGATGGGTTCCCCTGCTCGAAGCTGGCGATGCCGGTTCTTAGTCGTCGCTGACTGCTCGATCCGACGTCCTGGTGTTTCATGTCGGGCGGCGAAGCACCGTCGAGATGTTCCACCGTGCGGCTGCTGACATAATGCATAACGCCCTTGGTGGGTGTGCATGCGTGCAATCATCCCTGCCCGTCCGGACCCTGCTTGCTGCTTGTGTGGCCGTCTGCTGGCGTGCATCGTGCAGGGCGTCCGAGTTTTCTGCCCAGCTGCCGAGCTCCAAAGCTTAAGCTCCCCCAGCTGCTATACCACCCTTCTTCCCTCTCCACCACCCGCTTCTCTCTTCTCACCACATATCATATTATACCCTCACCACCTCCCTCCTCCCTGTAGACGGCTCCCTGCCAATCGCATATCGCCCACTCGTCCCTTCCAATAGAACCGACGGATAGCCTCTCCACGATCACATCATCATGGCCTCCCTCCTCTCCTCCATCACTGGCAAGCACCAGCAGCCGCCTGCCGACGACCGAGAGCTGTATGTCCTCCTCCCTCCCCCTGCCGCTGGCCAATCCCCCTCGCCAAGTGCGTCAAAGCGACCCGCCGGCTAACATTCTTGCGTCATCTCCCCGCTCTGTCACACAGAAATGTCGATGTCCTGGTCATTGGTGCCGGTCCGACGGGCCTTGGTGCTGCCAAACGGTTGAATCAACTGGTGGGTCTCCATCCACCCCTGCTTCCACAAAATAACCCCCAATCAGCCGACAGCTCACCCCCAAAATGGTCATGCCACCAATTCACCAGGTCCGCTGCAGCTGCTAATCAGACCTTGTTCGCGCGTATATAGGACACCGCTTCCTGGTTGATCGTGGACTCCAACGAGACACCCGGTGGCTTGGCTTCCACAGACGTTACACCAGAGGGCTTCGTAAGTTACACCGCTACTCACTCACTCACCCCGGAACTGACGCCTTCCCGCCGTGCCGTGCCAATGCTAACGCCTCCCCGCTACAGCTCTACGATGTCGGCGGTCACGTTATCTTCTCCCACTACAAGTACTTTGACGACTGCCTCGATGAGGCTCTCCCCAACGACTCCGACTGGTACCACCACCAGAGAGTGTCCTACGTCAGGTGCAAGAAGCTATGGGTGCCTTACCCCTTCCAGAACAACATCTCCCTGCTGCCGCAGGACGACAAGGTCTCCTGCATGAACGGCATGATCGATGCCGCCCTCGAATGTCGCGTCGCCAACACCAAGCCGAAAAACTTTGACGAGTGGATCGTCCGCATGATGGGCCAGGGCATCGCGGACCTCTTCATGCGTCCCTACAACTTCAAGGTTTGGGCCGTGCCCACGACCAAGATGCAGTGCGAGTGGCTCGGGGAGCGCGTTGCCGCGCCTGACCTGAAAACCGTCACAAAAAACATCATCCTGAACAAGCCCGCACCGAACTGGGGCCCCAACGCTACCTTCAGATTCCCCGCCGAGGGCGGAACCGGTGGCATCTGGATCGCTGTCGCCAAGACCTTGCCGAAGGAGAAGACCAGGTTTGGAGACAGCGGCTGCGTGGATGTCGTCAATGCTGAAAAGAAAGAGGTCATCATGAAGGATGGCACCACCGTCAAATACAAGAAGCTCATCAACACCATGGCAATCGACAGCCTCGTCAACAAGATGGGCAACCAAGAACTGATTTCCTGGACCAAGGATCTCTTCTACTCCACGACCCACGTCATCGGAGTTGGGATTCGGGGAGCGCGACCCGAGCGGATCGGAGACAAGTGCTGGGTAAGATTGGTTCTTTCCCCAAGGACGTAGCCTCTCGCTAACATTGCTTGACCATAGCTCTATTTCCCCGAGGATGACTGCCCGTTCTATCGGGCCACCATCTTTAGCAACTACTCGCCGAATAACCAGCCGCAGCCATCGGACAAGCTGCCCACGCTGCAGCTTGCCAATGGCTCCGCTGCCACGTCCGACGAGGCTAAGGAAGGTCCCTACTGGTCACTGATGTTCGAGGTCTCCGAATCGAGCATGAAGCCTGTGGACGTCGAGAACTTGCTGAAAGACACGATAAAGGGAGCTGTCAGCACGGAGCTCATCAGGCCCGAAGACGAGATTGTCAGCACCTACCATCGTGCGTTCGACCACGGATACCCTACTCCCACCCTTGAGAGAGATGGGGCTCTGAAAAAGCTGCTTCCGAAGCTGAAGGACCTGGATATCTGGAGTCGAGGCCGCTTCGGCAGCTGGAAGTACGAGGTTGGAAACCAGGACCATAGCTTCATGCTCGGGGTGGAGGCGGTCGACAATATCCTCAACGGTGCAACGGAGCTTACTTTGAACTATCCGGACTTTGTCAACAGCCGGGCGAACACCGAGCGCCGCCTCGTTGATGGCGTTCAGCAGCTTCGATTGGCCTGAATGAAGCTTTGGGGATTCTGATATCCGGGGATCGAAGCTTTTCTTTCCTTTCTTTCTAATATCTGTTCGCATTGAGTGCATGGCATAAACATATATAGAATTATAGACGCGGCTGCGGTGATGCATTACCTATCGATATATCTAAAGTTCCCAGTAATATCAGGGCTGCCTGATTGATCAAACTACAAAGAAACCGCTGCCCTTTGGTCACCACTCTGCCAACTCATGTATGCGTGCAGGTCCAAGTCGTGGTCTTTGATGGTCTTGCGTCGCGGTATTAGATACGTGTATTAAGTACAGCAAAAGCCGGCCGATGCTCTGGTCGAGGGTAAAGTCTGGGCCATCTCTCTATCCAATACGTTCCCAATCAATCGATCGGGCTGCTCTTCTACAAGGGGACGACGGCAGCAGTCCGATGACGGACGTTGAGATCTTGAGATCATACAATGCATTATATTCTCAATATTAAAACACAGACCAGCGCCGAAGAAAAAAATGTACGTGAAAGGGAAATATAACCCCGGGGCTCAATTATGTCGGCGACACGAGGAAAAAAGTGTAGTAAAGTGTATTGTGAAGCGGGAAGCGTCCGGGGTAGGAGGTATATAGGACAGGGCGGCGTATATATGGACAGCAGAGTGTGGTGGAGAACGAGAATGAGGATTTTCGTATTCGGCCGAGGTGTGTCATAAAAAGAGGCTATGGATGAGCATTTGAGGGAATCACGGAAACGAACAAGGTACACCGGAGACCGTTTAGAACCGCAGGGCTATAGATGGCACACTTCGCGTCAGTAGATTGATCGGACGAGCAGCATGAACTCAAGGATGGTTGACAAAGGTGACGGTGACGTACGAGTGAAGAACCACTTGTTCTTCCCGCTCTGGTATCTCTCCTCGAACGCCTTCTTGACTGTCTTCTTGGCCTCCTCCCGCTGTGTCGGCTCCTTGAAGGTGTCCGCGGACAGGGTGCCCTTCAGCGTGTCCATTTCGAGGGTGTATCTTGTCGGCATGACGTGGTTGTAGTTGATGGTCTTGACGAACGGCTTTACTTTCGACCGCTTGGTGGCCCGCTTTTTCGACATGCGCTTGGTGACCTTGCTGGGGTATCTCTCGATGCCGGCAACGAGGGCGTGTCCGAAGGGGTGGGCTTTGGTGCCCTCATCGAGGACCTTGACGATGACGACCTGTGGGCTGTCAATATTTTTTGCTTTACACGATTCGAGCGAGATTCCTCCACAATTCGGGTTCTGGCTGCTGAGATGTATCATATGGGGTCGTCCGCACCTTCTTTCCGGCATATCGCCCCTTTGTAACGATGCCGACACGGCCAGGCTTCAAGACTGTTGCAGAGAAACGTGCTGTCAGAACCACGGAAAACCACGAATAGCGAGCAAAAATTTGGGGTTGTATCGGTTCGTCATTGAAGACGGCGGACGGGTCGAGGCGGCGGGTGGGAAAACGTACACTTCATTGTGAGGGTCGGACTGTCGTGTGAGTATTCGGGATGACGATGGCGACGGCTGTTGGCGACGGTGGCGGAGGTAGTTGGTCGATGCTGTCGATGGGGGTGCTGGCGATGCTGCGTCGATTTGCTGGTGTCTGGCGAGCCGAAATTCGACATGCAACGCGGGTTTGGACGAGTTTGACGGCGGGCGAGGGCTAAACCGCTTTTGGAATTCGCAGTCCTGTGCGAGGGAGAGTCACGTGGTGAGATGGGAGAGATAAGACAAGATCTAATCTGATGAGATCAGATAAGCAAGATGAGGGAAGTTACCCCTGGCAACACCGTCGCCAGCGCCAGCGACGCCGACGTCTCGCATTCCGCGCCGTGTTGGGGGCGCCGCTTGTTGTTATTTTGCTGACCGCCAGCGCATCCGTCAGGAACAGACAGCCATATCAAAACCCATCAACATCGTCCCAATTGCTGCGTGCGGCAGGAGCATCTTCTCCCGTCGGTCCGCTGTCCTCTTCCCCCTCCATCCCTCCTCCATTGCTTCCCTCCGTCTCCGGCTCACCACGCTTGGACCTTACGAAGCACCGCGCTGCCTGCTGACAAACGCAAGCTCCCCTTCCCTGGCCTCCAGCTTCAGGGCCTGTCTACCTTTACGCGATAGCGCAATTGCAGAGTGCGTACATTCTTGCAGACGTCTCCATCCGTCCATCCCATTCTTGTGCGCCGGCGCAAGGACGTTCATGTAAGGAACACCCTCCACTCTTCAAAGCTGGACGCTGGAGCATTTGGGCGACGACTAACAGCGTTCCAATCCCGTCAATTGATTGATCTAGAATTACCGCGCTGTCTGGATCGAGCAGTTATCCTCGGTCTTATCCCGTTCTCCCGCATCGATACCGCAGAATTTCGTAGCCGATGCCGAGCGGCACTCCAGAATTCCCAGAGTTGCGGAAGACCGCTTCTCAAAACTTCTCTCCACCAATGTACGTACCCTATCCAGCTAGCTCTCCCGTTGCGGCAGGAGTTACAGAACCAGGTTCGAGCTCGAATCCGTCACTGACACCCGGGCGTCTCCGCGACAATGCATGCAGGTGGGACTCTTCCGACCCCGGCAGGCGCCCCAAGCCTCTGCCAACGAACACGAACCCGGAGCTGCATCCCATCGGCCCCGCAGTCTCTCCTACCAAGGGCTCACCGACCAAATCCTTTACGCCGTCATCCGTCCATCGGCGATTGGACTCGCTCCAGACGCAGTCTTCTAGCAACGTTCGTGAGCTATCCAATGCATTCAACACCCAGATCAGCGGGCCCAAGCCGTCCGGCGGTAGTGCTTCCTCGAGCCCCTTCAAGTACGAAAGCCCGACGTCGTCCAAGAAGGACAGGGAGCGTGACCGGGGTATCTCGTCTGTCAGCATCCCGCCTCTCTTCGGTAACCTAAAGCCAAAGGGCGATCCGGGTATCAGTCGAATGCCGGCACCACCTTACGATGCTGCACCAAGCTCTGCTGCACCGTCGCCATCTCATGTCTCAACCTCACACATCATGCCAAGCGCATCTACCGCGCCGCCAATGGCCAGTCTTGCAACAGACCGCTTCGCAGCAGCGATCAATAATGGCGATTTCCAAATCTTGTCCGGCCAGCTCAACAACCTCCTGGCTATCTCCAACAGTCTCCAAAAGGAGATGGTCAACCTCAGCCGACGATCCAAAGATAACGCGATGGACTTGATGTCCCTCAAGGAGGCTACCAATAATAGAGACGAGGACATCAGAAAGAGCTTGAAGGATCTAGCTTCCGGTTTGACCTTTCCCTCGGCCGGACGTCTGGCTATCACGTCCGGCCCCGATCCGCTCGATTTTGATGGCACCATGACCCGCTACGGATCGCCCAACGATATCCACCGTAGCTTCGTCAGCGACGCCGAAGAAGTCCTACGCCAATCGCACGCCAAACGCAAGTCGATCGGCAAGGATATCCAGTCGACTATGGACAACCATTCTACCGAGCGCCTCCTCAGAGACATGGCAACGAAGGAGAGCCAGCGCCGCATTACAGAGCTGCTGGAGCTGATCCAGGCCGAAATCGCGTCGCAAGGCAAGACTGTCTCCTCTAAGTTTTCAGAAGTCCTGCGCAACATCCAGTCGGCTGGACTCAGTGGGACATCCCCAAATGCTGTTATTCGGTACAGCGGGCATGGCGGTGGCGACGAGAACGACCACGGTGTGATTCTTGACCTTCTCGAAGTCCTCAAGACGAGTATGGAGGAGCGCATGGATGATCTCCAAAACTCCCTGTCGCTAATCAACAATGGCTCCTCCGCCCCTTCCTCCGGCGGTGGGTCAGTTGATGTTTCCAATCGCTTGAAGCCGGTTGAGGAAGCGATATATAACAATGCCAGGATCACCGGGGAGATCAAAGACCTTATATCAAACCTGCAGGGCGATGGGGCAAGCATGGCTCAATCGACGACGCTGGGGGCTCTGGTTTCTCAGATTGGCGACATTTCCACCAAGCTCGACGCAATGCCAGCTAGTATCAGCGCTGCCTCGACAGGCTTGGACGATGCCGTCAGCACCCTGGAGCTCAAGGATATGCTCAAGACATTGATCGAAATGGCCTCACGAAACGAGACGGGAACCCACAAAGCTGTCGAGGTTCTGATGCACAAGCTTGGGGAACTTTCAGCGTTCTCGAATCAAAATGCAGTTGGCCCGTCTTCCGACGCCCCCGGCGATGCTGGGAACACGGTTGCAATGCTCCAGCCCATATTCGCCGAGTTGAAGGCCAATATGAGCGATCTTCAGGGTGATGTCGCTGCCCAGGAAAAGGTCATCGGGAAAGCCCTCGAAATCATTCTTCGAGAACTAAACAAGGTTACGCCGAGTGTCGAGTCCAAAGTGTCAGAGCTGGTTGCGAGCCCGACCGACATTGCTGCTGCGACTCAAAGCAGCCTCCAGCAGGACTTTGGGGCTGTCAGCTCAAAGATCTCTACCGTTGAAGGTACTCTTAGGGACTCCATGAATGTGATTCAAACACAGCTTCAGGTTATCACGGAGACTGCCAGTGCCCAGATGTACACCATAAAGTCCGATGGAAAGGATGGGGAACCGACTGTTACTCCTCGGCCCCATTTCGATGGATCGGTTGCTGCAGTCAGTGCCATCGGAGCAATGGGGAAAGACCTCAAACACACTATGGAGAATCTCCAAAGTGACATCACTGGTCGTGAACAGGTTACCGAAAAGGCGATGGAAATCATTCTGAGGGAAATCGGTACCATAAACAAAGCCGTTACCGGTGTTCCCAACAAGGTCGTCGACAGCATGCGAGCCGTACAGGGCTACGGTGATGATGTGAAGCAGACGATGCAGGAGCTCCAGGCTGACGTTCTTGGACGTGAGAAGCATACTGAAAAGGCTCTGGAAATTATCCTGCGAGAGCTCCAGACTGTCGCTGCCAATTTCGATAAGGCCCAGCTGGCGATCGCGCATTCTCAAGAGCAGAAAGCAAACATCGCAAGCCAGGCTGAAAAAGACATCAAGTTCAACCTGGAGACTGTTGTCACCCGGAGCAATCGGATTGCGGACACGACGGCTTCGATTCAAGAGCTCCTGGAGGCGTTCCATACGGCTCAGACTGACTCCAATAAATCCACGCAGGATCTCATTTCATCCATGGAGTCTGCGATCAAAACCCCGGTCAACAATCTGGAAACCCTCATCCAAGCCGTCCAGGAGCAATTCAAATCCACTACCGCCAACACGGCACAATCAATCATCGAGGTTGCTAAATATCTCGATACATTGGGGGAGAAGACCACTGCTAGCGCTGGGGAGACCGAAAATATAAAGAAGACACTCGCATCCGTACAAGAGAATTTCCAGAATTTCGACAGTGCGAACAAGGAGATGAACGAAAGCCTTGTCAAACGTTTGGAGTCCATGGTTGCTGAGCTTCAGGAGTCCAATTCCAAGGCTATCGAATCCTCCAAGGCTCCGTTGGAAGACGAGCTTACTCAGGAAAAGGAGGCCAATTCGAAGGTTATCACCGAGCTGAAGGGCTTAATCGACTCCTTGAAGGAAGGTTTCGCGCAATCGGTCGTCACTACGGAAACCCGCAATTCCGAGTTGTCGCAGCAGCTTGAGACTTACTGCCAGAGTGCTCGTGAGGACCAGCAGCAAACACAGAGTGACATCCGGTCCGTCAAGGAATCTGTTGTATCTCTCCAGAGCGATGATGGCACACTGGCAAAGATCCTTCTCGCAATGAAAGACGTTGCCGAATATCTGGCCAAGTCTTCAACAGCTGAAACGGAGACAAAGGAGGACCCAAAGCTTGACGAGATTCTCAGCTCCATCTTGACAAAGGATGACCCAAGAATAACGCAGATTCACGAATCTATGCTGACGAAGGAGGATGCCAAGATCTCCGAGATCCACTCCTCCATGTTAACGAAGGACGACCCGAAAATTACCCAGATACTCGAGTCAATGGTGACGAAAGAGGATCCCAAACTCGCGGAGATATTGGACAATATGCTGAAGAAGGAGGACCCGAAGCTTGTCGAAATCCTCAATTCGATGCTCACGAAGGAGGACCCAACACTCGCCGAAATTCGCACTTCCATGTTGACGAAAGAAGATCCCAAGCTTGCCGAAATACAGTCTTCCATGTTGACTAAGGAAGACCCGAAGCTCACCGAGATCCAAACCCTCATGTCGGAAGTTTCAGAGCAGATCAAGTCCTTCATCAGCTCGAACCCTGGGACTAGTGAGGAGGAGGGCAGTGACATCAAGGCGAAACTGGAAACCCTAATCAACCACTCCAACCACCAGGCCAAGTTCTTCTCTCAGATGAGCTTGCTTGACGATGTTCAAAAGAAGGTTGAGGGAACCTCCGTCCAGATTACCGAATTCATCACCAATCAGAATACATTGCTTCAGACCACTGCAGCAACCGAGCGTCATGAAGCTGCAGAAGCCACTCTGGCAAAGGAGAAGGCGCTAGCTGAGAAATCTGTTGCCGAAGCTACCACGACGGCTTTGAAGGCTGAGGAGTTGAATCTTCAGAATTCCATCTCTTCACTACGGCTCGATAATGAAGATCTCACGAAGCGAAAGCAGCAACTGTCGGCAGAGCTTTCGAGTATCGAGACTGCACTTGCTCTTCGCCGTGAGGAAATGGCGCTGCTTGAGGCTAGAGCTGAGACGTTGGAGAAACGGATGGTTGAAGGAGTCATCCACCAATCCCGGTCTCTGCTCCTCGCCAAATCCACAGCAGCCGCCAGCAAGCCGCTCCGCCGAATCGTCAATCCTCCTGCAGTCGGGACCGTTCGATCTGCTAACGGGGCCTCCGGCCGTAGGATTGTTAGCATGAACATAGCCAACAACAGTAGCGCAACCATCAGCGTTCCTGATTCTCAGACCCGAACTCCTTCTGGCAGCTCGATCTTTCCAAACACCTCCAGTGCGATCCGGCGTGCGCAGAGCGTCAGAACTAGTGCACATACCTCCCGCAAGACGAGCTGGTCCGTTATGGAACCCGTCATTCAAGACGACGTTGGGGGCGAGAATAAGGAAAACGAGGCTATAGCATCCGAACGAAGCCCAGTGGCGCTGCCAGCAAATCCATCTGACGAGGCACCACTGGAGAAAGTGGACGTCGCAATATCAAAGCTTGACGCCGAGTCGGGCCTCGCTACTTTGGATACCATCGAAGACGATGACACCGATCGCGACGAGTCATCTGATAAGTCAGTTGTTCTTGCAAGCGATAGCGTGACACGCAATGAGAAACGGTATCCGTCCAGTTTGAGTGCTTCGAGCGGCCGACGGGACAGTATTGGATCGAGGACTACGCAGGATGAGGAAGTCGATTAATCGACAACTGCTACGTTGATGACACGCTAGGCTACGAGATGTCCGGCCTAATTACTCTTTTACTTTCTATGTTCGGTTTTTTTTTTTCCATTGTGCATTTTTACATGACTGCTTTGGCTCAGGAACAGGTGCTCTGCCTTTATTTCCGGCAGCAGCGCCGGTGTCTTGGATTTTTGCGCGCGGGACTTGTTCGCGCTACGTCTTAATGGGTTTGCTTTTGTTGTAGCGATTGCTGGGTTTTTCCTTATTGTGTGTCTATTCTCATAGCTTCTGGGTTTTTTGGGCTTTTTGTGTTATTGCTTCTTTGCAGTGTCACCGGAGTGGCGCATCGTGGAGTCGATGAATGTAGGTAGGCCGAGCCCGGGGCTCGACGAAAAAATGGTTTGCTATGATTTTGGTGCCCGTTAATATGTGTCTGATCCTGTTGGATGTCTGTTCTGTAAAAGTGTCCCTTGATGTAAATGTTCCAATGAGCCCCATATCCATTACTACTTGATATGGATTCACGCCCAATGTTGCCGGTTCCTTTATCACCTGTGTAGTCGTAGGAGCCCGGACATTCGACATCGATGCATCGCAAATCGTAAATACTGGACGGTCCTCTCTTATATATATATTTATCTCGTGCAAAATGGAATATAAATTTGAAGTGCCTGGTCCGAAATAGAATATAAATATTTGTGAATGACACTATCGTAGAAAGCGGTCAACGGTATGATATTTCTGGCTCGAAATAGAACGAATGGATGACATCTTTCATACAAAAAGTCCGAGCGCATCAGCAAGACCAGGACCAAGAAGTCGAAGTATTATACATGAGAAGAAAAAGTAGAGCTTTGTCCCCAAAGATGATTGTCTGAGTTTATAACTAGCACTTCGACAAGTCTAACGACAACACTCAATCTAAAAGCGGACTAGGGGTATGCCGCCGTTATCCCCTCTGTTTATACCTTCTTGGCACCGTTACTGTCGACCTCTTCTTCTTCCTCATCGTCATGATCCCATGGCGAGGAGCCGACATATCCAATGTGGTCGTGATCGTCCTTTCCAGCCGTTGCATCGAGCTTATTCAAAAATTCGACAGGGAGGAACGGTTGGTACTTCCTCTCTCGCTCCCGATTGACACCGCCTAGCCCGGCGCCGAATGTTACCAGCATATCCGTAGATGTGGGTAGGACGAACGGTAACATCAAGGCTGGATCGAATAGAAGATTCTCAGGGGCATCGCCGCTGTCTTCTTCTGGACCAAGGGCAGCTGGGCCGTTTTCCTCCCGCTGTGATAGAGTGTTTGACACTACGGGCGTCGGCGATGCCGGCGACGACGTTGTCGGACTTGTTACCGCACTCATATTCTGCACAGATGCCCGCATTTTCTTCTTTTTATCATGGATGTCGAGGCTCTGCCGTACCAGGAATCGCATGCAATCTCTCGATAAACTCTTTTCACCAACTTCGACGCGGTAGTGTTTTACCGCGTGCAGCATCTGCTGCGCCGTTAACCGCTCCATCTGCTCCATGGTGCCCTTGAGCGACTCCAGATCCTCTCCCATGGAAGAGAAACACTGGAGCCATTGGAGCAGCTGTATGACCGGCTGAAGATGTCGTCTGGACGCGTCGACAGTGCTTTCCCCACTGGTATGTAACGACCCTCCTTCATAGTGTTCCGGCGACCGGTTATTCGATCGTGCCCACTCCTCCAATACAGATATGTTCATTCGTATTTGCATGGCTTTCGTCCGTGCTAGATATCGTCTGTTCGACATTATTCGATTGAAAAGCTCTGCGGACAGCCAGTAGAAGAGTTGGGATAAAATCTGGGTTGCGATGACTGAATGAATGTCGTAGAGATCAAGAACAAATAGGGTTGATGATAACAGTGACGTGACCATTCTCGGAGACGGCTGTGCTTTGCGTTTGGGACTCGGGGGTCTGAACCGTTTAATGTTCATTGGTGGTTCCGGATGCACCTTCTTCCGGCTTCTGAAGATTCTCCATTCATTCTGGAAATGTATTTCTTCGAATCCTGGAATCGTTTCATGATCGAGCATCGATGCGTCAAGAACTTTATCAATGCGCCGTTCGGCATCCCGTACGATCAATATGTAAATCTCGTTTATCAGCTCTGCCAGCTGGGCTTGGTACTCGACTGTACTGCCCACCAGGCCAGTGTCCTTTCGAAGGTAGTGCAGAAGCAGGGTGCAGTTCGAGATCCAGAAAGCGAGGATGGTCATATCCCACTGGTGCTCTTCGACAACATTGTTGATAGCTTCCATAGATCGGAATAGCAGCTTGCTGAGAAGTTCGGTATTACCAGAATAATGAGCAAAGCGTGCACTCAGGAACAGGACATTAGCAGGAACCGGCTTCTGGCTCGGAGTCCTCGCCGGGAGCATCTTCGTGACAACAATGTCTATGATTCTGCTTAAGTCTCGCTCCGAAAACACAAACATTTGGTCAGGCAAGCATTTATCCCAGACAAAATCCTCGCTATCGTCGAACTCGTCCCCGGGTGGTGTCTAGGATTATGAACAGTTAGAGTGAGGAACGACGAGAGCTTCGTCTCTTGATCGGATCGGAGTATACCTCTGGTGTTTCATCTAGACCTAAACTCGAAAGGTCAACTTCCAAATTTATCGAACTTTCCATCATCATCCTTCTCTTCATCTCATACTCCTGCATCTGTTCTTCGAACCTCTCTTCGGCAAGCCCCGTATCATAGAAATCGTCTGCGATCCCAGCGCTGCCAATGAAACCGGTTTCTTGCAGATAATCAGACATGTCGCTATGAGGTTCCACAAAGTTGAAGGCCGTCCCACCAGATGTTGTCTTGATTTCTGAGGAAGCGCCATGATCTAGGAGTATTTTAGCGATTCCCTTGTGTCGGTTGGTCATAGCCCACGTCAAGGGGCTCCATTTATGGCTGTCTTGTAGATTCACATTGGCCCCGGCTTCGACCAGTAGCGTCACAACTTCTTCGTGGCCCTAATCGCAGATGTCAACAGCGAGATCTTGTAGATAATCATCTCCGCGCCCGTGCTGAATAGGGCCTTGGGCTGATGATAACCTACAAAGCAGGCAGCATATATAAGAGGGCTAGAGCCTTCTTCATCCACCGCATCGACATCGATGTATTCCTTTGCGTCGCTCCCCAAGATCTTCCTTACTCTGTCCGGTTCGCCGTTGCTCGCCGCCATGTTGAGGAGCTTCTGCAACCTGACGCGCTTCTCTTCCTGCGACATCTTGGAACTTTTCAAGATGTCGTCCTCGCTGATTAGCTCAGCATCACCCTGGAAAGCAGCCTGAGCGGCGAGCATTGATTCCAGCCGCTTATCGTTGCCTTCCCGCTCCTTCGCTCTTCGGTCATCGTCGGAATCGTTATCGATATCCAGAGAAAAGTTTAGTTTAGCAGGCATTGGTGCGGCGAAAAACTGCGATTGTCCTGTCAGCTCCGCAGGGATCTGGTTAACACGGTGGAATAAAAGGGAAAGCAGAGCGCTATTTTCTGGATAAAGTCTATCGGGAGGGCGGTGAAGGAAAGGGAGTAGGAACCTTGCCAGGCATCGTACATCTCCGTCTCCTGCGCCTCATAATGAGGCCGCCGCCTATCGTCTAATGACATTGGAAGGTCGCTCGGGAGGGACCTCCTGGGCTTCGAATCGACGTCGTCATCGCCGTTGCGTCCGTGATCAAGCTGGGGCGAGTCCATATTTCAGGGATGCAGCGGCATCGGCCTTGAGAGCAATACTGAGGCAGTTTGTCCGATCCAAGGTGGGACCGGGATCCTCTCGGGACTGGACGGTAGCTCCAGTGTCTATCGTGACCGTACGTGTAGATGATTCTAGGGCCGGCGTAGCTAGGAAGGGGCGCTTCTATCGTTAGCTGGGGGCCGAAAGTTGTTCTGAACGGGATCCGGATGGGCCAACGGGCAGAGAGGCAAGTGTCAAGTGTTTGAAGTGGAGTGGTGACGACCCGCCAAGCCATCGGACAGGCGGGCTGTCAACTCCAACAGCAGAGTGCATGATACCAATGCAAATTGCAGCCTCTCACCGCCCTTGACACCCCGCAAGGGTGGCGTGCATGCGGAGATTGCAAGCAGCGCGTCTGGCTCGAGCCCTTTCACAGATTTAGGTACACAGGGGCACTGAAGCTGAATGCATGCACGGAGGACATCGCGTACCGTGTCCATATTCTTTGGCATATGCATACCTGACTCTATCGTACACCATATCGCTTAACAGCTCTAGACTAGTAACTCCTCCCATACGCCGTGGAAATGCAGCAGGAAGACACAAATATAAGGTACAACAGCGACACTCCCGTGTCGACTCTTCAATTTGCTCAGTCGATGTTTCTCAGAACCACCTTCTGCCTCTCCGGCATCCTAGGCGGTAGGTTCTTCTCGTTCTTCCGTCTATTCTCGTCCTTTCTCTTTATGCTTGCCAGCTCGATCCTCTTGGTCTCTGCCATCTTTTTCACGGTGGTTGGGATGTGCCTGTGCCGTGCTATCCTCCTGATCTCCGGCATATGCTGATATCGCTTTTTCAATGCCTCGTCATATTCCAACTTCATCCGTTCGCGCGTGCTTCTCACATGCGATCTCTCCGACGCCTTCGCGCGCCACAGCCGAACGTTTCCGTCATCAGAGCCCGACAGCACATACTTGGCATCAGGCGTGAATGCAACTGAGAACACTCTAAGTATCGCCACGCTGCGTCAGCTTGGTTCGTCCGATTGAAATATATTTAAAGAACCCGTGTCTGCTTACCGCTGCATGCGCTTGGAGTGATAAACATCCCGCGAATGCCCATGCTCTCTCGCATTGTAAATTCTCAATGTACGGTCATAACTCCCGGTGACAACCTCCTGCCCTGTTGGGCTGTAGCAGATATCCATAACCGCAGCGACATGATCCTTGAGAACGTTCAATGCTCTGTCGAGCTTACGCATGTCGAATATATATGCGTTGTGATCTTCATTCCCGGTCGCGAGAGTGAATGGCTCCATTGGGTTCCAGCTTATGCAGTTGGTGCTCATAGTTGTGACTAATTTTTTGACGGGTGTAGAGAGCCGAAGGTCGTAGAAAACCAAAGAGCGATCCGTCCCAGCTGAAGCCAGGATGGAGGACTCGGACTGGTTGAATCTGACTGCGGTGATGCTATCGGACCCCCAGCTCAACGTCTGCGTCGGCTTGCTCCGAGAAACATCCCAGATACCAATGTAGGATGACGCCGTCGCGAATGTTGCATCATGTCGGTGGTGGGTGATGGAATTGAACGAGTTGGGCCCGAGGTATGTCATGAGCGGCAAGACCTGATCGCGAGTAGATTTCCCTTGTATGTTTGAAGGATGGTCCCACAGCTTCGCCTTCTGGTCGCTGGCACAAGTCAAAAGCCTTCCATCGCCCGTGTAGCACATGTCCTTGACGACGCCGTCGTGGGCCTTGACCGCATATACCTCGCTACGGTCGGTCATTTCCCACAACTTGACGACGCCATCCCCAGAGCCACTGGCGACTCGATTTAGGACGTTTGGATCCACTGCAAATGTGTACACGCCATCGACGTGCCCGTTCCCCAGCTGGCCGAGGAAGGGCTTTGCAAACATCCGATCCAGTTTTGTGGCATTGAGTGCCCTGGTGTATTCTCGGGCTTTCTCGAAAGGGTGCAGCGCCGGGTTCAAGTTTCGAGGGACGGGGGCGGAGGTGGTTCCCTGGGGGGCGTACGTCGACGCCGACCTTGAGATGGCCTTGACCTTCTACACTGTTGGATTAGCAGACGCTACCACTGGCACTTCTGACGCTTCTCGAGAAATAGAATGCGGCCTCCTGAGGAGAGAGCCGGAACCTACCATCTTGCGTGGTCGCCCGCGGTACGGCAGTCAGTCGCAGCTGTGATCGGTAACTTTTGATGGCGTGGTTTGTGGGTGTAGAGAAGCCCTGAGCAAGATCGATTAAATTTTATGACAGGCGATCCCGGTACGTGTTCTTGGCACTGACAAGCTCGAGCGAGCCCGACCGGGGAAGCGAACGGCGCCGGGAAACCAGCCCCGGAAACCAGCGCTCGGCTGCGAGCTGTTACCTAGCCACGCGTTGGCGCTTACAATGCACGCGTCCATCCCGGTCCTGAACACTCACCCGGCCTGCATCCATCCATCCCATCATCCATCACCTCTCGACAGCTCGCTCCTCCATGCTTGAATCACAATCACCGGGGCCTAATGGGGATAAAAGGGTTCGCATCAAGCTCCGACCACGCCCATCGCCACCACCACCATCTTTCACATCGCTCTCCATGGGGCTTTCCTTGGGCTGACAATCTACGCCGATGCACATCATAGGTTATACGAAGAGCTCGGGTCCCCCGATCGCGTGCCCCTCGCAAAACTCAGTATCGACCATCTCCGTGCACATAAGCGTCACATAAGGGTAGCCATCGACATCTCAATATGGTCTTTCCAGTCACAGGCTGTCCAGGGTCGCAACGCCGGATCCAATGCTGCTCTGCGAGTTCTCTACTACCGCATCTGCACACTACTGGAGCTCAACATCCATCCCGTGTTCGTGTTCGACGGAAAAGAAAGACCGGACTTCAAGAGGAACAAGACGGTCAGCAAGAATGAAGGTTATCAAATTGCACTCACGAGACGCCTGATCATTGCCTTTGGGTTCCCGATACACAATGCGCCTGGGGAAGCAGAAGCCGAATGTGCATACCTGCAACAACAAGGTGTTGTAGATGCCGTTCTCTCCGAGGATGTGGACACCCTAATGTTTGGGTGTTCCAATTTTTGGAGGTCTGGATCCGACAAGAAGGACTCGAAGAGTTTGGACAGTTTGCAGGTTTATACGTCTGCGAGTATCCGGCAGAAAGCAAAACTTACACCTCATGGGATGATCTTGGTAGCACTTATGAGCGGTGGGGACTATGACTCAGCTGGCGTAGCAAGGATTGGAATAAAGCAAGCATGCGCGGCAGCGAAAGCAGGCTATGGTGAAGATCTCATCAAGGCGTATAACAACAGGCATTCAGACGGCGGTAACGCGATAAGAGCATGGAGGGAGAGGCTGGAGACATCGCTCAAGACCAACAGCGAACGTATATTCACAAGAAGACAGCCTAGGGTCACAATACCGGAGGGATTCCCAGACCACCAGATTCTTGAATACTATGTCAACCCGAAGATATCCAAATCGCCGCCTGAGATCAACTGGGACATCCATCTGGACATCGATAAGCTGCGAACAATCACCAAAGCCGCATTTGAATGGAGCGGGAGCGGCAAGTTGATTCGAACACTTTCCGATAAACTGCTTTCGTGGCGACTTGGCCATCATGATCCCGGAGCCGACCAATTTGTTATAGACATACATCAACGCGCAGCAGGTCTTAAAGATGGAACTCCGGAGAAATTACGGATCACCTACAAACCAATCGATGTAGTGGATCTCCCGTATGAGCATGGCGTAGACAATGTCCGCACCAAGTCCGCAGATTCAACAGCGCTGCTAGAGGACGAAAATGGGTTCAGTGATTCGGACGGTGAAGATATTCGAGTCAACGGCGTTGCTACAACAGAATCTGCCGCTAGGAAACCTCCAAAGACAGAGTATGACCCAAGAATCAACCAACGCACGTGGATATACGAGGAGTTTGTGAGAGCAGGGGCGAGCCACGACGTTCAAATATGGGACGAGAATGAAGCGAAGAAAAGAGCAGCAAAGGAAAAACAAATACATGAAAGAGAGCAGAGGTCGAAGGCTCAGTCCCAGAGAGCAGGGCAGAACAACTTGTCGCAGCCCAAGATCAGTGCGTTTTATGGCCAACGGAAATTGATTGCAAAGCCCGCTGAGAAAAAGGTGGACGCTGCGCTTGACAAGGCGGGTCGAAAAGATATTGACCGAAAGGAGAACAACCCTCTTGTTGGTTCGTATTCGATCAAGCGAGATGGCGCTTCGGTGGGCTCCGCAACAAAGACCCTCAAAGTTGTCACGCGAGAGAGCTTACCCGGCGCGTGGAAGGCCGTTACCGAGGAGGACGAGGACAAATACGATGACAAGGCTCTTGACGATGTGTCAATATGTGACCTGACCGACGTCCAGTGAGCGTGGTTAGCTGTCGATTCGCATGCTCGTGAAACAAGAGCCGTTTGGATTCAAATTCGGAGTGGGGCGCATGGACCTGCCTGTATCCGCGCGATGAGGCTGCAAGGGTATAAGTTTAGGAGCAAGGTGTTTGATTGATATGTCGTCCGTTTCTTGAGCGTTTGGCCTTATCTGCCCCCGCAGCCTGGACTGTCTTGCATAGTTAGCCGGAACCTATCTTGAAAGTGATGTCAATGTACCAAGTTTGTCCGCGAGCGTTCTCAGACACGCTATGAAACGGACCCAGCGAAGAAGACCAGATCTCCTATCCGGATACCATGCAAGACACAGTCGAGGATTTTATATTATATTTGGACTGGGCGGCGGGACCCTTTCATACCTGTTTTATTAGCATACCTTCTGTAACCATTTGCCGATAACTTTGCGTCTTCCACTTTTTTTTTTGGCCCGAGTCCGCGTCCGAAGCACTGTACGAAGACCAGGCTCTCGAGAGCTCGTATACACGAATAAACTCATACATAGCACGATCAAATTCTAGCGCGATGGAGGCCCCACCGACACCGTCCGACTTCACCACCGACAAACCAATCCTATCCCTTATCAACATCGACTTGCTGGTCCAGGTCACCCACATCACACTACTCCACCCCTTGGGCGCCTGGATGCTCCCGCTTTCGTTGCGTGCCTTGACCTTCCAGTATCACCATCCACCACTATGGGGCTCCATTCTCTACGCCGTCCTCGTTACGCTATACTGGCTGTTACAGCAACTCAATCGGAGGCTCGCGTACGGTCTGAATAGGGAGTTTGATAGGACCGAAGAGGTGCTCGTCATCACTGGCGGAGCCAGTGGCCTCGGCCTCCTGATAGCTCAAATTTACGGCATGAGAGGCTTATCCGTTGCCGTCCTTGACGTGAACGAGCCCGAGTTCGACGTCCAAAATGTGGAGTTCTACAAATGCGATGTCGGCAACTATGAAGAAGTCAAGGCGGTGTCGAAGAAGGTGATCGAGGACGTACGTAATGACGGTCACTCCAGAAGTCGACGATTCCTCTTATTCAATGCTAACGAAGATCAATCCGCAGCTCGGCCATCCCACGGTCCTGATCAACAATGCAGCCGTTGCCTATGGGAAGACAATTCTGGATCTTGAAGTCAGCGAAATCCAAAGGTTCGTAAAACATCCCTCAGCAACTTAGGCACTCGGTATGCTCATACAACTCTTGGTCCCACAGCACCTTCAATAGCAATGTTCTATCGAATTTCTGGACAATTAAGGAGTTTCTACCCGGGATGATTGAGGCAAAAAGAGGCACTATAGTCACGATCTCAAGTGTTCTCGCGCAAATTGGACCAAAGCAGTGTGGTAAGTCTCGGACGCCACTCTACGTAGGATGGAAGCGACGACTAAATGCATCGTTACATAGCCGATTATGCTGCTTCTAAGGCCGCCGTACGGTTGCTGCACGAGTCACTGACAGCAGAGGTCGCGCAGTACCCAGATATCAAAACTCTGCTTGTCTGCCCGGGCCAGATTTCTACTCCATTGTTTGATGGTCTGGAAACCCCATCAACCTTTTTCGCGCCGGTGCTGGAGCCGGTGGACGTAGCGAAGGAAATCATGAATGCGATTGATTCCGGTAGTGCTGGCACTCTAGAGCTCCCTCTTTACGCTAGATGGATTGCGGTCATGCATGTTTTGCCCGTTAGCATTCAGAGGCTGCTGAGGTGGTGGAGTGGCTGCGATCGAGCTATGAAGACTTTCCGCGGCAGACGGCCCACAGATAGCATGAATGGTAAACACTGAGATGGTGATGCCAAACCGCAGGTCCTCTTTTCAGAATGGAGTTGTCTAGATGGTTGTGTAGGTTGGTCCCCAGCCCCACAACCCCCCAGCTGCAGCTACTTATGTAAATATGCATGGCCACAAGTATGTATTCACGCTACGAGGAAATACCCGTAGATATCGTATATAGCCTGTAGAGCCCACGTAATAATGAATGCTGCTCCTGTGGTGAAGATCAAGTCATACTCACGAGGCGGTTAACAACCGCTCTGTGCCCACGTGTTGTTGGTGGCTCTGACCTGGCGATAACGTAAAGCAACCCGCGCCTTCGCTTCGTCAATATCAACTGCTCCCGCGTCCCGTCCACCTGCGTCCATCACCAACATCCTCCGGCCTCGCATCCCATCAAGCTCGCATATCCCACGAGCTCGGAAGCTACCACGTCGCTAGCCTCTTGCTTATTGCTGCTTCAGATCGGCTCACACGTCCCCAACGACCTGGACACGACTTGAGAGACTCGTGATCATCCCACCCTCCACATACGTACCCTCGCTTGACATCCTCACCGCATTCTCCATCCGACCAACCACGATGTCGTCGCGTTACGAAGAAGCCAAGACTTTGTCGAAGACCGACCCGGATAAGGCGGTGGCCTTATACCAGCAGATACTGTCCGAGACTCCGGGGATGAATGAAGCTGCCTTGAAGGAATATGAGCTATCGCTCATGGATCTAGGTGGTATCTACCGAGACAGAAGGTAGCTAGGACACTACTTCGTACGGCCCTGCCCTAACGGGAACTGACACTTGGATGTCGATATATTGTAGGCAAACACGAGAGTTGGCAGAATTAATAACCACGAGTCGCTCCGTAATGACATCTTTTGCGAAAGCGAAGACTGCGAAGATTGGTACGACTTCCAACATGATCACGGTGGCTCTCCTGTCAACTACTAACTTTGCCAATCTTTGCAGTCCGCCAGCTCATCGATCTATTTACAACCATTCCTGATACCGTCGACCTCCAGATCAGCGTCACCAAATCATGTGTGCAATGGGCTATATCCGAACGACGTTCCTTCCTCCGTCAAAATCTCGAGACCCGGCTTGTTGCTCTCTACCTGCAAAAACAATCTTATCACGAGGCCCTGACCCTGATCAACTCTCTCCTCAAGGAACTCAAGAGGCTGGATGATAAAATGGTGCTTGTTGAGGTCCAGCTTCTCGAATCCCGCGTTTACCATGCGTTACGAAACATACCCAAGGCCAGAGCATCTTTGACATCCGCCAGAACCTCAGCCAACTCTGTATACTGTCCTCCACTCATGCAAGCCAACCTGGACATGCAATCTGGAATATTGCACTCCGAAGAGAAGGACTTCAAGACAGCATTCTCATACTTCATCGAGGCTCTGGACGGTTATGCTTCACAGGACGAAACAGAAAAGGCCGTCGCAGCGCTCAAGTACATGCTGCTATGCAAAATCATGTTGAATCTTACCGACGACGTGCACTCCATCATCACGGGCAAAGTTGCACTGCGCTACGCTGGGAAGGATGTGGACGCGATGAAGGCCGTCGCGAAGGCACACTCCAACAGATCACTTGCAGAATTCCAACAGTCGCTTATGGAGTTCAAGGATCAGCTCATCGCCGATAGCTTCATCAAATCTCACCTCCACGCATTGTATAATACTCTGTTGGAACAGAATCTGTGCAGGGTGATTGAGCCGTTTTCAAGGGTGGAAATAGCGCATATCGCACGGCTGGTTGGGGATATGAGCCCTGCGAAGGTCGAGGACAAGTTATCACAGATGATACTAGATAAAGTCATCAACGGTGTCATTGATCGTGGCAGCCAGTGCTTGATTATATACGAGGAGGCCCAGAAAGACAAGGGCTTTGAGGCTGCTATTGAGACGATCAAGAAGCTGAGCACTGTGGTGGATGTCCTTTACACAAACCAGGCATCGCAATTAGATTAGATAGCGCTTGCAGGACGCCGTATCTATGGCAGAATATCATCATATCTCTGTGTCCGATCTGGATGCCTAGTAACCGCTCCGTCATGATATATCGCGAAATATAAAATAAAATATCGAGTGGATAAAGTAAATAATACACCTAGCAATTCTCGTTGGGCAAGCACGTAATTGCATCCCGATAGACGTCTTATGCACCGCTTCTCCTGCTTCTATTTCGTTCGCGTCCCGTTTCCTCCTGCAGAAGGCGACGAAGGATTCAAAGGAAGCAATCAGAACCGATTTCACTCTTCTCATTCGTCGTTCCTGGTGTGAAGTGATGCCAACATGTCGTCCATAATCTTCTTTGCGGTATCAGGCGACAGTATGTCCTGCCGAAACTGTGGCTGCTTGAGGAGATCCAAGGCATTCAAGGTGAAGGAGGGATAGCTACAGTTTAACGGCATTGGTTAACATTTCGGACTATATAGCCAAACTGGTCTGGGGGAAGATAGCAGTATCAGAGTATCGAAACAAAGCCCGAAGCGCATATGTATAGAGGGATGGACGTACACTAGAAACTTGACATACTCCGGCTGGCGCCAATAATCTAGATACTCTATATACCGTAGGAACGGTTCATCTTGCAGATATTTTGATTGGGCAAGGTAGTTCAAGTAGAAGGGATTGGCGAGGCATTGAACAAACTGTCAACAGAACTATAAGCTACACGTCCATTCGCTTTTGGGGAGGGATACAACATACCTCAAGCTCCATCTCGAACCGAGTCTTATCATCCGGCGTCGGGGCTGTTTCCATGATTTGGAGCCCAGGTGTAGGCTGTAGTTTGTCGGGAGACAGTTTGATTCCTCGATGGCAGCGCCGCTTTATTGAATCGGGTGCGATGCCATGTCGAGCCTGCCCAACACGAAATCAAGCTTGTGTCCGCACGGGAGTCTAAACCACATACGCGTGCTAGTATCACCGACAAGTCTGTGTTTGGCTTCAGAACGATACCTAGGGTATGAAATCAAATTTTTCCACATATTCTTGCTAGATAAATACACTACGGGATCGAACATGAGCGGCGATATTTCTCAAAAATTGAGCGCGTGCATTTCGGCTGTGTAGAAACTGACAAGGACACGCGGAAAGCATTCGATAAGATCATCATCGCAGGAAAGCTTTCTCAACCAATCAAAGAAACAGAGACAGGAAACGTGAAACAACGATAAGAACGATACCAGCCTGTAAGGAAATGTGCAAAAGAAAAATATTGTGGAAAGGTTATTCCCCAGCGACACCCCGACTTAAGATCACTGATGTAATATTCATGACGCCAACTGCACGCCATCACCTTCGGTAGCAGTTGGGACATCGGTTTGGGAGCCATCTGCCTTCTCGATCTTCTGTCGGCCCTGGTAAGCTCCAACAAACTTGCCAGTCAAATCATTCGCATATGCTTTAGCCTTAGCAGAGTAGTCTGCTGTATGCTTTTCAGCCAGTCCACGGGCAGTCTGAATTTGATCGGTGGCGACGGCCGAGGCCCGGCGGATGTGATGGTCAATGAGCTCTTGGTTTTGGAGATACACCAGAGGAGTCGTGAAGAGAAGGACATCGGCTACATCGGATTTAGTTTGGTCAGTGTGTGCTCAAACAAAATCGGCAAGCGGTAGCTGGTGAGAGCGGGACGTTGCATACCCAAGATCATCAGGCTCCATATCGGCATAAACTTGACGAGGAAATAACCGATCAACGAGAATACAAATGACGTAATTGTGACGGTCAAATTTTCGACAAAAATGACCCTTTGGAATTCCAGAACGATGAAGTTCAGAAATTCATGGATCTCAGCAAAGACCATTTCAAGGTTCTCACGTGGAATCGTATAGTATCGCTGCGGTCGAACCTGGGTCATGAACCCAGTGCCAGTCGTAGGTCTTCCAAGATACTCAAAGGCAGCCGTAGCTGTAAGCGGACAGATACCAAATTAGCCCGCCGTACTTGTAGGAAGATAGACGCCTGCCCAAGCACAAGCCTACCTGCAAAGATAATGTAGGCACCCTTGAACGCATAGCGTAGAATGTTGACGTAGTGCCCAAGAAGGAGAAAGCTAAGAGATGATGCAAAGAGCAAGCCAGTTGTCCTAGGATATTTCCACTACACCGGGCTCGGTCAGTCCCAATAGTTGGGCAGTCACATATCACCCGGAGGCCAGCCATCAAAATAAAACAGTGTGGAGGACGTACGGTGAAGGTGTCATAGAAGAAGCTGTGGAAGTGTGTGACAGTAGGGTCCTTCGGGACTGTGTCCGCTCTGTGGCTAGGGACGAATGGGTTCTGATCTTTCAATTTGTCTAGTGTTGCACGGCGGGCATGTTAGCTCCTGAAAGCATATGCGCAGACGATTGTCACTCGGAGGCTACGTGATATATATATCAGGGCTATGATGGGATACGCAGACGATGCCATCAAACACCGCATCTCGAAGAAGGGGCATCTTGGTCCTATTTCATGAATCATCAGCAGCTGAAGCGGGTCGATGAGGGAGCGAGGCTGGAGAAATCGATACCAAAAACGTACCTTACCAAGACTGACGTCAGCGGTGGTTGGGTCCACGTCGGACTGCATTCTGAAAGGTTCGTCGGACATGGCGACAGACAGCCAAAAATCTGCTGGCGATTTGATTTAGTCACAGCTCTACTGAGCTTCTAGGGGGACAGCGAGTTCTGTTGTCGTCGTCGTTGATGTTGGCGGCGCCGTGTGTGATCGTGGGGTTTGTTGTGGAGGTGGGAGAGAGAATCCTGAGAGTGGGCTTGAGAAACGACAGATATGCAAAATGTGGCTCCCAAGTCCCGCCTTAAGTACCACTTCTAGGTCTTCCTTGCTTCTGACGTGCTTGGGCACTTGCGTCTTAATTACCTAGGATCTCCAAGCACCAGCTGCTTGCTGCCTTTCTTGCTCAAGACTCCACGGAGCTTCAGTTCCTGCTCGAGAATGCCTGCAAGAGCTGGTCCATGCTAAGCCAAGCTAGTACAAGCAGCCAGGCGAATGCGGCTGGCTTGTGACTGGCCGGCATGCCTCGCCCATGCGGAATCGAATTCTGCTTCACCAAAGGCTGGCCCGACGGGGCAGGCCACGCCACCTTTGCAACGAGCACGTGAGAAGTCACTGGTATAAAGCTCGAGCTGGACTGGCCGTTTTCGTGCACAGGCGTAGTAGGACTTCTATGATATATTCCGTAGACAACCAGGCCGAACGCTAAAGCACAACAACAGAATATATACTATATACAACGAAAAGCTAGACACCAGCATCGATACTGGAAAACCAAAAAACCGTAGAGGCGCCTTCTGTCTATTCAGTTTCAATCGCCTCGATCGCCGCAACCGCATGCTCCGCTTCGGCCTCGAAAAACCCAACCAGAAGTTCTCCTTTGTCAATTAATCGCTTCTCCGCCTTCCGTGCAACTTCCGTTATCCATTGACCTATTGTCATCTCGCGTTCAGATGCGGGCAGCCCGTGGACTTCGGATTCTAGATCGACGTTTTCCTTTAATCCGTCAATGTAGCTTTCGATGTCCCCCGATCGCCAAGGCTTCAGCGACCGCACTGGCGCAAAAGCAACACCGTCTGTTCGATTTCTTGGCGTCATTAAAGCCAAACCTCCGTTGTGCGCCTTTGAGACAACGGACAGCGGGGTTCTAAGAGCCTTTGACTTCGGAGAGGCGCTTGGTGAACGCTCTCGAGTATCAACAACCAAAGAAACCTCATGTTCTCCTACCGGCTGCGCTTCAGCTGCACTCGCAAAACTCACGCCCTTGTTTGAGCCTTGGAAGCTAGTCGCAAAGGTCATCTGTGATGCCGCCGCCGAAAACTGCGTATTAGGTATACTATCCAGAGACGCACTATCGGCGGGCGAGCCAGGCGGGGATGGGCCGTCACTAAGTTCCCTCCGCGAATCACTGGGCCTCCGCGAGAGCTGCTGTTGCTTAGCCTCAGGATGTGGCTCGTAAGAACCGAGGCCAACATCGGTGGCATTGTCTTCCGACACAAAACCCCCTTTCGTCATGGGCCCAGAGTGCTCAAAGGTTATATCTGGGATTGTATCCTCTTCTTCTGGTTCTTCCGGCTGCTGGTCCCCAGGACTATTTCCCGAGTCATGATCGAGCACAGTTTGAAGAATCGGACCAGAGTTCCTATTTTCTGATCCCAGTCTTGCGCTTCGGACTGCGTCCTTAAACTGCGGGGGTGCTTGTGACGGCGTTGAATGGACCTTCTGCGGGTCATCGCCGATACGATCTTTGGGTGTTCCGGGAAGTAAAGTGTGTAGCGCCTGCCTTGACGCACTTTTCTGCAATAGCTCAGACTCGTCGGAGATTCCGCCTCTCGGTGTCACCACAACCTTGGACAGAGTTGTTTTTCTCTTTTTCCCACTCCTCGTGTTTTCTTCGTTTTCCTCAACAACGGCATCGGATTTTCGCTTCATATCCTTATCTTTTGAAGGGGAAAACGCCGTAATGGGGCCAATTTTTAGCTGAGTGGAGGGCACGGGCGACATCTGGCGAGGTTCGTAAATTCTTGAATTTTCACTGTTCGAGACATCTCGATTCTTTTCATCCAGGATCAGGGGCGGGGCAGTTGGAGGAGATAGCACGGGATCGTCCTTCTTGGTTGTGTTCAATACCTGCTGGTGAGGTATAGTCGAGACCTGCAGCGGCGACTTTGGCTCCAGGGTAGAAGCTTGCCCGGTATAAGTGAATTGGTCGTCATCCGCTGAATTTGTTGAATCATTCGATTGTTCTGTTGCAACCTTTGGAGGGGAACATGGGTAAAGCGGTTCTCGGACCGGGCCGGTTTCCAGACTTGGCTGGCTTTCTGTGGAAGTTCTAGTAACCGGTCTAGTTCTTGTCAACCTCTTGCGTCGTTGCTTTTGAGGCTTTGTCTGTGGCTCAACAGTTTCAGGTTCGGGAGTTTGAGAAGATCGCGTCGTAGGTTTCGTTCTAGTAAGTCTTCGAGTTCCTTTCTTTGTCAAGGATTTCGTGACTTTCTGTTCTGGTGATAGGGAAGTTGAGATGACTTCCATGAGATTGAGCTTGGAATCGGTCGGTTTATGTTCAGTGTCGCCATCAGCACCAGCAGCGCTACCTTCATCCTCCATAATCTCACGTTCTAACGCTCGATCAATTTCATCATCATTCATCCCTGCGATATCTAGAGGGGCTTTGGACTTCGTTGGCTTCCCCTTCTTTCCCGTTTTGATTGGCGCGGAGGAAGACTGCACTGTGTCTTTCTTTTCCTTCCGCTTCAACCTCAGCGGCGTATTGGATCCCACAGCGCCGTCTTCATCTTCTGTATGAGAAAGATGTGTTGGAACGCTGACAACAAGGTTGAGGTCGGTTTGGTGGCTTGCCATACTGGCTCGTGTAACTCGTCGTTTGGGTTGAGGTTTTTTGGGTGATTGCTGGCCTTCAATGTAATGCACTTGCTCTTGGAAAACCCTCGCGGCATTCTCATCATCGGGGAGCTGTTGTCCCGTGCCAGTTTCTAAAGATCTCGCAGATTTCTGCTCGTTTCCAGAGTTCATGGGCTCTTCCTCATCAGGATGTCCACTTCCACCTTGAAACACTTGGTTTTGATACTCCTCAGGGCTCAGCTGGCTCGGAGGTATCACTCGTTTGCGCTGCGGGTTCGTGCCGTTTTTCCTAGGGCGGGAGGGTTTTTTCTTCAAACCAGTCTTCTCCTTTGGGTCTTCGGTACTGACACTGACGGCGCTTCTCCGGGTAGACTTCGCGTTCGTATTATTGCTTGCAGTGATATTTTGCATAAACGGGCAGCCCCCAGAGCCGAGATTTCTGTGCGCCTCTCTGTTGTAAAGGAATCAGTATGGCCCAAAAACGCCAACGGATGCTTGCCGCTACATACCTCGGATCATCGTCCTGTTCCCATGCATCGATCGATAGCTTGCAGTACGGACAATAGACTGTATCGTCGCCGTCTTTCTGGGGTCGGAATATAAAACCCGCCATAACAACCTTGAGAAAAGCACAACCAAGGAGAGAAAGAGGTGCATAATATCAGCATCAATTGTTCCGTTGAGATATTGAAACCGGTCCACAGGCACTCACAGTTTCCACGTCGGGTTTCCAATCCCTTTTCCCTTCATGGGGCCACCAATTATCGAAAGTCATACGCCGAGCCTGGCACATTTCCTCTCCGAGCGGGTCGGAGAATGTCTTCCCATCAATCACAAGATCCCGGCACATCGTGAGCGCCCAGCCGCAAGAGCTGTTGTGGCGAAGGTGTTGTTCTGCGGGGTCATCGTCCGGGTCCCATTCAGACATGTTCTTCTGACAGATAAAGCAAGCGACGTTATCCTCGTCGCCTTGGCCTGGCTTGAAGTAGAAGCCAGCTCGAGCCATCTATAGCACCGAACGGGTCGTGGGTTAGCTGATGATATCCGTGCGAGTTATCATGGGTCATCTGCGACAGTCAGATGTAAGGTGAATCGTACTATTGCTGGGGCAGGGTGGTCTGTCGGCCATGTCCACTTCTGCGATTTGGTCCCTTTCTTCGCATTCGACTGTCGTTTGCGGGTCCCTGATATGACAAAGGACTTGGTCCGCTGCTCCTGGGTGTAGAAGGACTTGACGCCAACGAAACTCAGAGGTTTGGGTAGACTGCGAGAGCTTGCGACCGGTACATCGTTCTCGGCATCCGAGCCATTGTTATTGGTAGAGGTAACGGCCGCGACTTCGAGCTCTGCGACCTTCCTTTGATTGTTTCGATGCTGTCGCGACGAGAGCCGGCGACTCATGGTTGTAGTGCGACCGATAGCCTGGGGAGGCGGCGAGGTGGGGGGATATCCAGGCGATGGGGGGGCGGTAGGAGTGAGGACGCGCGCGTCGACGTTGGCTTAGTTACGGTATCATATACGCGTTTGCAGCAGCGGCGGGCGGTCGTTTAAGTAGCTTTCAGCGCAGCAGCTTGTTGCCGTGTTGTTGTTTTGGTTTCCACAATCGGGCTGCTGACTCAGCTTCGGCCCTCCTGCAACACTGCAACGCACAAGCGGAGAGCCCCATCTCGAGATATATCCAGAACGTTAACGTACACATAATAACTAAGTACTTACTTAGTACGTTACGATCTAAATTGAACGACAGTGGTCTCTCGAGACCTAACAATGGCTATCCGCATCCATCTACTCCAAAACCCTCTTGTAGTATCACGCTTTTCGCTCTCCATTCAACTCAGCACGAGGACTGCGAGCGGGGCAGCACGTCCCCGGGCCAGAAGTGCCCGTATTTCAGCTCCATCAAGATGCTGGCGGCTTCGATTTGTTCTTCCGTCTGAGATCCAGAAGCTTCGGGGTAGGAAAGACGCGGAGGAATCGGGAGCCCCTTGCAGCTCGCTAGATACTTTTTCCATGCCTCTTCAACCGGAGGCAGTTTCTCCTGCCGGTCAGTCCTCGTCACGCCCTCTTCAACGTATATCTGCCACTCTACAACTGCCTGCTTCGCTTTAACTGCTTGAACGATTGAGTCTTCTATCTGAAGCGTCTCTTCGCTTCCGTACGTCTTGCCCATAGACATGATCTCGTTTCGTGCTCTCTCGCAGAGGGCCGGGAAATCGTTCCCAAAGATGGGAGACAGCGCGTGTCGAATCGTGTAGCAAAACCGGGTGCACATGGCTTTTGCCGCCAAATATGGTATCCAAAATCCTATTGTGTGAACCGTCATGACGCCTGCATCCCAAGTGCCGCAGAATTCAGTTATGACTTACCCTGGGCTTCGATATTGCCTCCAGTGATGCTTGCATAACAGTCGTTAAGACCATTCCGAGTCACACATCGACGGGGAGTGTTCTGCAGCAAATGGTACGACCATCGTTATTGTCAGCTAACGATAACTTACCACAAACTTTGCGTCAAATGCAAGAAGATCCACACTCTGTGCGTACTTTCTTTCTTAAAGCATCAAATTCGGAAGATTTGAACATTGGGCTGATCCGGACGTGGCCAGTTTCGTAGTCCCAAAGCACAGAATGAACCACTTCTCGACCGGAGTCCGGGTCCGCGGCAGCAAAAGTGTATCTATGTGCTATTTTGACAAAATACCAAGCGGTCAGCTGCTGTTAATATATAATACAGCGCCCCTCTTGACTCTGAAGTATGAGGTTTTACATATCGCCTTGGGGTTTTATTCTCTAGTATCTGGCTTACCACGGAGGTCTGTTCGCTTGAGGATATATTTGAGATCCCGGTGAAATGTCTGATAGAAACGTTCGTCTTTGCCGTCACCGCCCTGTGCTTCCGGTTGAACATTTGTTTCAGAAACTGGTAGTCGAATATGGAACGACTGGTGGACTTTGCGTAACCCGTCCGAATCCGGGTGATAGTATGGATAGTATACCCGGTCCTTGTCGTACATAAAACTATCTTTCCTCTCTCCCGTAGCTATCGCTGGTCCGGAAGTCATGGTGGTCTCTTGCGGGTGAATTATATGTCCTAGATGGCGAGGCTTTGTTAAGAGAAGTGGATACGAGCACCTGTCGCTGTGCAGTCCCTATAAGTTCCGGCCTGCATCAATGTCCTTGTTCAATACCGTTACGGGTACCAACATGCCCAACCTTCGGCAATTACTCTCCTGCTAGATCTTGCTCCCCTACTTCATCCTTTCCTGCTATCAGGTGCAACTACAGCTCTGCGGTCCCTTACTCGCGGCTCTCACTCCTTTCGTCGACCAGGCACGTCTTGCAGTACTAACTAGGCTGGGTGCTGTCGGGACGTATAACATGCCCTGTATGATCGCGTATCGGAAGGAGTAACTGGGGTATTTCGGTTTTGTAGGCAGAGTATCGTCAATAGTAAGCGGTATCAATGTGGTCATCCTATATCCACCCCTGGGAAGCTCCAAGGTAGCGGTGAGCGCAAACTGCTTCGGGCTCCCCTCTGCCAGTAGCCGTGTTCCTAGCTCTTATTCCAAGGGAATATCCATGGGAAGAACAAAAGAGCAAACCGCTTTCTATCTAATCGGTCCCTTGTCATAGAGAGTATGCATATTGCGAAGGGCGACCGCAGAGTAGTTCATTCGTTAGGTATGTTAGTTGCGGCTGCATTACGGCTACAATTGAATAGATATATCTGCGCCTGTCGCGCTTGCAAATTCTAAACCGATGTTACCTAGGTAAGTACTTAAGTAAGTACTTATTTATTATACTGTAACTCTGCGGGTGTCTGGGATATATTCATCTGGTTCAGTTATGAACAATCTTATGAACAATCAAAGGAGAGCCGATGTCTGTGTTCCCTTTGGCAAACAAGGATTAGAATGACAATATTTTATTATATACGGAACAACGACGCCCTCAACCTGGCGATAGGCGTGCTTCGAATCATGCGGCTAGCCGGCGGAGAACCATACCCCGATGTTTATTAGATTTTGTGTACGGGCAGCCTGGATTTCCGCAGGAGCGAAAGACGACGCAAGGATGATACAGATCCCAAGAAAAAGAAATATTTACATAAAGGAGTCCACTACATTGCGAACGAGCCATGCCGAAGAATATCGTGAGCAATTCAAGCAGCCCCATGGGATCAGAGCAAGAACAAATTACCGTCCGGGGGGGAAGGCAGAGAGGTGAAAAGGATACTAGTCAGCTCGCGAGGCGAAACGAAGCAAATATAATATATCCCGTTCAACAGCGTCCTGCACGTTTACGGGAAGTATCAAAGTCATAAGAATTTCGATATCAAGAATTCCGCCTAGTCATCATCTTCGTCATCAAAATCGGACTCGCCCCCCTCCTCTTCATCCTCGAGAGGGCTCTCATCGGTCGAATCGAATATATCCGCATATTTGGAAGTTTTCGCTGCCGCCCGTCCTGGGCGGGCTCGTGGCGCAGCGCTTGCCTCACTTTCCGCTCCATCCTTTTCTGCCTTGCCAGCAGCTTTTCTCACAGGTTCCGGCTCGCTCTCAGACTCGTCATCACTGAGATCAATCTTCCGGGTCGGCTTCGTTGCCTTTGTTTTGGCTGGCTTTGCCGCTGCCGCTTTGTTTTTGGTACCCGCTGGACGGCCGCGTTTTTTGTTTGGTTCGTCTTCTGTCGCAAGTTTCTTCGCAACTATGGTTGCTGAGCTCCCCTTCGCACCTTTCTTGGGTTTAGGAGCTGGCTCTTCTATTTCGGAGATTGTCAGCGTTTGTTCTCTTTGAAACTTGAAAGAAGAATATGATTTACCATCGTCGCTGTCCAGCTCAACTATTGCAGCCGCCCTGGTTGGCTGGTCATGATTGATACCGTCATCAGAACTTTCGTCCGAAAGATCTATGACCCTTGGAGCCTTTGCTGCGGTTCGTGCTGGCCCTCGTTTTACTGGCGTGTGGTTTTTTGCATCGTCATCACTCATGTCGAAGATGTCCCTGTCGCGGTCTTCAATCTTAGGCTTAGCGGCGTTAACCGGGGCTTTCATCACTGGTAGTGTTGTCTGCTTCAGCTTTGCTTTTGGTGCAGCTTTTGCGGCTTTCTTCGGCTTGATCACAAAGTCGTCATCCGAGTCGTCATCAAGCCCTGTCAGGAGCTTCTTCGCTGCAGCCTTTCCAGCTGTAGTTTTGACTTTTCGTGACTTTTTCAGAGCGCTGGGTCTCGTTGCTCTCTCTTGCTCCTCCTTGAGCTGCTTGTGCCATTCGTCCAAAAACGCATCGAGATCTTCGCGCCATAGGTCTTTCGGTGACCGTTTGGCCAAGGCATCAATCTCATCTTCTTTTGCCGAACATTCGGCGAGAAGTTTGTCAACTTTCTCTTTTGTCAAGGACCAAATCGGCATCTGGGAATATAAGGTTAGCAATGGCATCAGCGAAAACAATGGACTGATTTTCTCTTACTCCAAGGAGATAGTTGTAACCATCACCGACGCTGTCATCCCCAGGAGTATCATCGGCTTCTTCAACGGTCGGCTCGGTCTCCCCAGCTTCTTCAGCCTCTTTTTTGTTCGAGATCACGTCAAACTTATGAGATAGCAATTCGGTGATAAGAGCTGCTCGTTTCTTGTTGGAGACCACCAACTCTTTCTTGATAATCATCTGCACAAATCGCGCTTGATTTGAGAGTCTTTTCAGCTGCTTGTTGAGTTCACCGAGGGCGTAATCCTAAAAGCGCATAGGTTAGAAATTGTTCTTGCGGTGAGGACTCCGACGAGGCCAGAGTGCTCAGGATGGATCTTACTTTGCGAGCTTGGTAGAGCTTCAGGCGAACAAAATAAAATTCCTTCAGCATGTCCTCCGGAGTTTCATATCTGGTGAGCCTCCCCTGGGCATCGAAAGCCACCATGTTCGTAGTGCTAGCCGTCTTCGTCAGTTTGAAACGAGCCTCAAGCCCTTCCTTCATAGCGGTATCCATAACTGATTTCGAGTCCAGTTCTACTATGAAGTGAACTCGGATATCGGAGTTGTAGTCGAGGTAGTCTTTTACCCAAGCCTTCTCGACCTTGACAACTTTTTTGTCTTTATCCTTGCCTTCCTTCTCTGGAGGTTTCATGATGTCGTCTAGCTTTTCCTTGAACTCTTGAGTCCATAGGCGGACTGGCAGCTCCGTTATTTCAACGGTTGTGTCATTGATCTGGTTGATGATACCGGAGAACTGGTATTTCTCGGGACTCAGACGGTCAACTCTGCCTTTAAATCCACGGTACCAGGGCTGCATTGGTTCGAGTTCTTGGTCGTCAAGAAGACGGCGGATGTTCATAGCGACATCCTCGGGATTGTAGTTGGGGATGCTCGAACTCCACCCAGTTCCTATACCATCCGAGCCGTTCAGAAGAATGAGTGGCAGGACTGGGGCGTACCAGCTAGGCTCGATTTTGTCACCATCCTCGTAGCTATACTCCAGAATGGGATCATCAGAAGCGGGGAAGAGCGCTCTGGCGAATGGAGACAACATAGTTGAGATGTAACGAGGGCTAGCAGCATCTTTGCCACCAGCCAGTCTCGAGCCAAAGTTACCGATAGGTTCCAGCAGATTCACATTGTTGCTCCCGACGAATGACTGGGCGAGAGCGATGATAGTCTGGGATAGTGAGACGTCGCCGTGTTGATAATGCGTGTGGTCGAGAACATAACCGGCCAGAGACTGAACTTTGACCTCCTTCGTCAGTTTTCTTTTGAAGCAGCCAAACAGAACTTTCCTCTGCCCTGGCTTGAGACCATCGATCACGGAAGGGATGGAACGAATATTGTCGGCCATCGAGAATAGAATCAGTTCTTTGTTGATAAAATCATCGTAGGAGATTTTTTCGCTGGTGTGATCGAGGTAAACACCAGGCCTGAACTGTCTCAGCCATTCTTTTCTCTCTTCTACCTTTTTCTTGGAAAACACCATGTCGATGAGGCCGCGCTCTTCGAGCTTCATGCTGTGGAATTCTTTCAGATGCCGATCTAGATCGGAGAAGTATTCCTTTGCTTCCGCGCTGGAAGATGTACCCAATCCCTTGTAATATTTGGTTTGCCATCCTTTCTCCCGGTTTGTTTCTTTCCAGTCTTCGTACTCTGGAAGGGTGAAAAATGCTCTGGATTTAGTCGGCTTTGTTACGGGTCCTTTATAAACCTTGACAATTGGAGTGATAAACTCCAACAGGAAACCGTCAAGTTTGAGAAGACTCGGGAATTGGGTGTCCAGGAAGTTGATAAGTAAACCTTTGATGTGACTTCCATCGTGATCTTGATCAGTCATGATCATGAGATGACCATACCGGAGATCTTTGATATTCTTCTCATCATACGTCTTCTTGTGCTGTAAGCCGAGAATCTGTTTGATGTTTTGAATCTCGGCATTTTTTGCAATCTGGTCTGCGGGTGCATCTCTTACGTTGAGCATCTTTCCACGCAACGGGAAAACGCCAAAGAGATCTCTCCCAACCACTTCCATACCCGACATTGCCAATGCTTTGGCTGAGTCTCCCTCAGTCAGGATCAGGGTACACTGCCACCCATCTTTTGTCCCTGCTTTGTTGGCATCCACGAGCTTTGAGTTGACGATGCGAGCTCGTCTTGAGCCGTCTGTTTTCTTGAGCAAAGCATCGGTTTTGGTTTGCGCAGTATCGGAAAGAGCTTCTTTGATACCACTCTTGACAACTTTGCTCAAGAAGGCGTCCGAAATTTCGCACTTGCTACCAAATTGACTTGGGCGAGTAGTAAGTTGCTCTTTGGTCTGAGAAGTAAACGCAGGATTCTCGATTAAGCAATTGACAAACAGAAAAAAATGGCTCTTGATTTGATTCGGCTTCAAAGTCGCGAGACTCTTCTGTTTTTTCATTTCCGCATGAAGTCTTTCGACTATCTTGTCCGCAACGTAGTTGATATGGGTGCCGCCAGAAGTAGTTGCGATGGAGTTGACGTACGAAACTTGCTGGAAGGTGCCATCTGAGATCGCGAATCCAATTTCCCACCTATCGTTGACCTTCTCATAGGCGATTGCTGGCGGTTTGCCGTCGAGTTCAGTCATGACACCGGATTCTCTCTTCTCGCGCTGAATCGCATCAACATGCAGCTGCATGAAGGCTTTGAAATCTTTGATCTTGATCTGGTCGCCGTTGAAGTAGACTTTGAGGTCCCGGCAGCAGCCGGCAATATCGTAGACCCTACGGCGGACCAAGGCTTCGAAATGATCATCGATTTCTGTCATGCCGAACTTTTCGAGATCAGGCTTGAAAGTGACCTTGGTGTATTCTTCCGCCTTGCCTCCTGTTTTGATATCCGGCTTCCCGCATATTTTCATGTTGTTCTTCCAGACCTGCTTGTACTTCTTTTTGGATTCTTTGTCGGCAGTTTCGACCTTGAATTCGGTAGAGAAGATGTTACAAAGCTTTGCTCCGTAACCATTTCTACCACCTGTAACCTTCTTCTGGTCATCATCGTAATTGCTGGATGTCAAAAGGTGACCAAAGATCATCTCCGGAATGTAGATTTTGTTTTGTTCGTGGATTTCAATGGGAATCCCGCGTCCGTTGTTATAGACACTGATGACGCCGTTCTCACGGTCGAGCTCTACTTTCAACGTGTTCATGTTTGGATCCCGGACTTTGTTGTCTGCCGCATTCACGATGATTTCGTCGAATATTTTGTACAGTCCCGGAACATACGAGATTTCCGAGTAGACCATGCGGTCTTCATCTTTGTCGTGAATCCACATTTTGGTGCTGGTTCTCTCGATGGATCCAACATAGGTATCGGGCCGCTTGAGGACGTGTTCTTCCGGAGAAATCTGTCGAGCGAGTTAGAAAGGGCGACTGGCATGTATTTTCCCGAAGGCTGCATCTATCTTACCATTTGATATGTCTCCGATGCGGTCTTGCCGTTCGCCTTCTTTTTCTTGCCGGCCGAGGCAATGAGCTCCAGGGGAACTTCATCAGCATCCTCGTCTTCCACGTCATCGTTGAGGTTGCCTAAATCTTGGAGTGGCTTTCCAGCCTTGGGGGCTCGTCCTGCGGCCGCTTTCTTTGGAGCTCCTGTTTTTTTGACCTTCTTAGGCGGGGTCCCGGAAAGAATGCCGTCATCGTCATCGTCCTCGTTTGCAGGTCGCTTTTTGCCGGCGACTTTCTTGGTAGCCTGTGCTGGTTTGGCGGGTGCCTTCTTCTTCTTCTGGTTGCCCAGAGACGATATGTTAGCATGCGTTTGTTGAGATTACAGGCAGCTCAACAGCACGGAATACAATAGGGGGGGTGAGCCAGGGGACGTACAGGAGCTGGCTGGTAGCCGTCCGATTCATCTGATAGCCCGAAAATGGGGTCGTCCATGGTGGAAGTTTCGGTGGGAGGGAGGGATGAGTAGCAGCGGGCGCCAAGCTCGAACAGCCGTGGGAATGGCCGACTCCGGGAGTGGAACGGTGGAGGATGGAGGAAGAGCGGCCGACGCGATTTGTGGAGCACAGATGGGATGGTGGGTCGTTGATCGCGCGTGGGAAGGGACAGGATTTCGCACGGGTAGCGGCCGTGGTCGTGGTCGCTGTAGTCGCGCTGGTGGAGCGGTATGTGGTGGAGGATGGATGGTGCTGTGATGGTCAGAGTCGAGGTTGAGGGCGCGGCAGTGATCGTGATCCGGGCTGCCTTTGTTCTCCCTGCTGTGCCTGTTGTTGTTGTTTTTGTTGTCGAGGGGGGTCGCAACGCAGGAGCTGGTGGCCAGAGCTGGCGCGTGTGGGCGAGTCGCGTGTCGTCCACGCGCCGCGGCACCAGCCGCAGAGGCAGAAGTTGGCGGCCGCAGATTTGTGGCTGGTGGTGTGGCGCACGCCCTGCAGCAAGAAAATTTCGCCGCAACATGGCAGCACCAGCATCAGCACCAGCCAGCGCTCACCTCGCCTTGGCTCCGGGCTCGGGCTCGGGCTCGGGCTCGGGCTCGGGCTGCAGCTTCAATTAGTCATAGGAAAGGCGGTCGTAGGCGGTCGAAGAGCACCCTTGGCTGAATGAAATGTACCGATTGCAATTGCAGCTGTGCCACATTCTTGGATGCTCTATAGGAAACGTTACAAATCTGCTGGGTGCTATACAATGTGGGTACCTGGGTAAACGGCTAATTGCAAAGAAAGCTCTCGCGGTCGTTCAAACGTAACGGCGCAACACACTCTAACTAATGTTACTGGACACAGGGTGGTATACTCGAGTTGGCGGTATTCCGCAAAAGCACTGGTACTCGTGCTAAGTATAGATCCCGGGGCTCCGGATTCGTAGATGTGTGTACAGGGTACTTATTACTTATATACATGTTAGTCAATACTACTTTTACTCGGTTGTATTCTTTTTGCGCAGACGCAGGTAGTGGCTACAGTGTACGAAGCGTAGACGCCGCATCCGCACCAGCAACATACACGTATGGAAACCAAGGGTGAGGTACCTCGGTGAACGATGGCCAGACCACCACTTGGGCCCACACCTGCACTTCGGATTGGCTCGGCTGCCACCAGAACGATTCGAGATGGGTGCATTCGAGGACGAATCATCTCATGTCCCCGGCATCTGTATGTACGTTTACTTGCATACTGTGTGTAAAAGCGACGTACATGTACATACTGTACATAAGTACATACATGTCTGTACTCGGAGGGCACCCCGCCTGCAGCATGGCGTTCGTTCGGCTGCGGCCAGTTGCCCTGTTTGAACCAGGCCGTGGTTTTGGCCTGCTCCTATTTGCTCCAGCGGGACTGGCCCTTGCCCCCTAAATTGCTTAATTTACATGGACGAAGTAGCTTCAAACAAGGCTGGTTTAGCCTGTGCCAGTCTCCGGGGTGGTTGTGTGTGTGTGTGTGTGTGTGTGTGTGTGTGTGTGCGGTGTGTGGACGTCCAACCGTCCTGCGACCTGCCTGTTTCCAGGAATCGGATGACTGGAGCTTGAACGTGTGGACGCCGACGGTCCGCGACTTGTAGTGTACGCTCACACTCGGTGCTGGTCATCTTATATTACTCGAAGCAGCAAAGCACCCTTGTTTGGTCCGTGGCCGGGGACTGCCGCTGCTGCTGCTGCTGTTGGTTGGTGGCCCTGCACGTCTCGCTCTCGCTTTCGCTCCCATCCTCCTCCTCCTCCTCCTCCTCCTCCCACACTCTCGCTCTCGTCCTATCCCTTTAATTTGCTGTCGATTTCCGCGACGACGTCCCTTATCACCATCTTTCCTCCCAGAAACACCGCCGCCGCCGCCTTCGTTCCTACATACTGTCGCTACCTGCTCAAGCATGTATTTCGGCGTCTAAGTCAGCCTGCGCTCGGTCACGCCTGGATCTTCGATAATTCACCCCGGCCAAGCTCGCGACAGTTCTCTCTGTCTCTCTTTCCTGCTTTCCCGCCTTCTTCCTTCAATTCGCTGCACCTCTCCTGCGGTCAAGCCCCAACGCCTGCCCGAACGAGCCACTCACTTGGATACACAACATTGACCGTACGAAACCCGCCTACGTTCACACCCCCAAAATCTGTATCGCCTGTCTGTGTCTATCTATCTGCCAATCTGCTTCGCCCGTCTGCCCCTTCCGCGCGCCTGCCTGATATACACAGGGCGTTCGTGGAATGCACACCTCCAGTAGCTAGATCTCTTCGCGCCCCGCCATCTCGCGGCGTCTAACGCTTTCGATCAAGCGACGCAACCAGTGATCCAGCCCGGGCACAAATCCCAATCGCTGTACACCTGCCTGCTTCTCGGCTCATCGCGTTAAATCAAAACTATCCCCAGCATAGCACACATCGTTCTTTGAAATCATCCGGTCTAACTTCTCGTTTTTTCAGTCGTCCCGGGCGGACTGTATATATCCACCCGGCCAGCCCTGTAACTAGGCAATCTCCTTTTCCCGGATATCAATTACCGATTTGGTGATATATTTTACAATTACCCCGTTGTTGTACCTGCTCAAGGGCCCGTTCATAGATGGCAGCCATCCTGGGGCCAACTATGGTGCAGACCCTCGGCCCCAGGGCCTCGACAAACATCGTCACCAATGAATCACAGCGTTCATCACACTCATCCGACAGTATGGTGACAGTACGACTATCCAATTCCGAGTCGCTCTCCCAAAAGCGAATGTCCCTCAAGCTGGTCACCGATGACCAGTCTGCCGGCCCGAGAGCTCTTACGGACCCTGTTGTCGGGCTCTCCAACCAATCACCAACCTCTAGTATCACCGCTTTTCGGAGAGAGAGCTCTGGTTCAGAGCCCGACGAGGGTTCTGTAGATTGGGCTGAGCTTGAACGTTCCGAAGAACAAGAACCAAGAAATGACACTGCGGATGAGGTACGTCCTGTACAAATGCTCTTTGGCCGTCGCAACAATCGAACAGGAAAAGAGAAATGTATTCTAACGATATTACCCATCTTGGTCTAGAGCACATCCTTCCTCCTAGCCCGTCTTGAGAAGGAGAACACGCGTATTGTGAATGACCCCAAGGCAGCTCGGCCGGTGCCAACCCAGAAGAGGCCGCCTTCGTTGCATCAGCTCAAAAAGTTGATGGATAACCCAGACCCAGCTACTCTTAGATACTCTATGCTCCCTTCACCGCCTCCATTGACAGACCTCGACTTCTACGCCGCCCTCGTCAACGACTATCATCGCACAGCCATGAAACTCCCATTTCTATTGAGCAAGAAAATTAGAAGTGGCATACCACCACCGCTAAGAGGTGTCGTCTGGATCTCCATGTCAGGAGCTCGTGATTCGACGCTTGAGGCTACATACGACCGCCTACAGGGGGAATCTTCTCCCTATGAACATCTCATCGGTAAAGACCTCGATCGAACCTTTCCGGGTGTCGATATATTTTCAACCGCAGGGGGGGAAGGTCAGCGAATGCTGGGCAGAGTTCTCAGAGTCTTCAGCGTCTACGATGCGCAGATCGGATACTGCCAGGGGTAGGGTTTCGATTCCAGGTCCGGTTCTCATCATCGATTCTATGGCTAATATTGTTCCAGACTTGGTTTCCTGGTGGGTCCGCTCTTGATGCATATGGGCGAGCGAGAAGCCTTCTGCGTCTTGGTCAGGTAGGAGTTCCCATAACTCTCAAGAAAAATCGCCCGTTGTATAGGACCGAGATGCTGACTGAAATATATCGCAGGCTCATGGAAAATTACGAGCTTCGCTCTTGCTTCCTGCCCAACATGTACGGGCTGCAACTGAGATTATACCAATTGTCCAATCTAATCGCCATTCATCTCCCGGAGCTCGCTCAACATCTCGATGAACTTGGCATCCAAGCGGAATACGCTACACAATGGTTCCTATCGTTCTTTGCGGTAACTTGTCCCCTGCCGATGCTCCTACGGATATATGATGTGATATTTTTGGAAGGTGCACCGGAGACTATCATGCGAGTGGCGATTTCCCTCCTGCGTCGGAATCAAGCGAGGTTGTTGGCTAGCAACGAGTTTGAAGAAGTCATGCAGATGCTATTGGCGAGGGGCTTGTGGGATACTTATAAGTGTTCTGCTGATGACCTGGTGAATGATTTCACCGGCCTGACTGGGATGGTCACCAGAGAAGGTTTGGTCGAATTGGAGAACAAGTTCAAGAAAGAACACCCTGATGATGGCCAGTTACCTTTCCAGGCTGTAAAGCCACAAGAAAACAGTGTCCAGGCGGTTGCAGCAAGATTCCTCGGGAGGTTTTGGACAATACAATCGCCACGAGAAAGTACGCCGCCAATAACATTTGGCGCTCTCCCTGTTCCTTCCGGCAAATCCCGTCCGAACAGCACAATCATCATGAGAACTACGTCAAAGCAAAGTCTTGTTACCATGAACTCAGTGGACGGTACATCATCGGAATTCAGCCTAGGTGGACAAGTGGAGGCGATAGGTGTCTCCGTTTCATCAACAGAAGACCAACGCAATTCCAATAAATCCGCGGCTTCATCATCAACTCGCAAGAACAAAGAAACCGATCTGCATAATCAAATCGAGGATCTGCTGGTAGCCATGAGTGCATTGCAACGCGAGCATGCTGCTAAAATGGATGAACTCCAGAATCTTCAACAAGAGAGAGCAGAAGAGCGGAGGCTATCGAAAAGACTAATCGCCCTGGTTGTGCAACCAGTGCCGTCAACAGATGATAGCTCGGAAATCGCAGAAATCTGCAGTCAACTCTCCCAGAATTTTGACGAGGGCGACGACCTCAGCCGGCCACGTCAATCGTACAAGGACGTTCTCGAAGAACTAGAACGGGCCAGGGAAAGGTTGGTGCAGGAGATATCAAGGGCAAAGGACCTACAGTCGCAGCTGGTAGACAAAGACGGAGAAATAAACAGACTAAAGGGGCAAGTCACCGAGTCTCGAGCCCAATGGCAAGACTCACAAAAGGAGAGACAGAGGCTCGAAAAGACACTTGGCGAGCTCAAAGCTCGCAAGGAACCGCCAAAACATGTCGCCGCGGATCATGACTACCATGATTCCAGCCCACCAGCCGAAGCAGAACAGACCAATGGGCTGAGAGCTTTCAGGCTCAACCGCACAAACACTAATACAAACGCGAATACCACAAGCACTAATACCAACGGTCGCACTCGCCAAACGCCTACGTCGGCCCCTGCGGCTTATAACAAACGTTCAAGCAGCCTTGGGATACAGCCGTTGCTCCAAAGCACCGAAAATCAAGCGCCCGTCTCCGCAGATGCTCTACTACTGGAACTAGTCCAGGCAAAAACAGCAGAGGCAACAGCAAGGCAAGAGGCGGAAGAAGCCAAAGCCAAGCTCGAAGCAATGCGCAAAATGCTCCTTAGCAATACACCGGCATCAAAGGCTTCGGCTGAACGTACAAATACGGCCTATACCCCTGGCCAGACCACAATCATCTCTTCCATGGGTGTGACCCAACAGGCTTCAAACACTACCTCAAGCGCTGGTGCGTTCGGAAGGTGGTCGCCGTGGGGTCGAAAATCAGCAAGCACAGATTAATCGTAATAAATTCGTTTTGAATACTCTCGGTTTGAATTTTTCCGTGAACGTCAAGCGACCTTTTTTTTTTTTTCCTTTGGGCGGCTTGTGTTTTTGTTGGAGTTTGTGCAACATGTAGTACTATATAGGGGGAAATAGATTTGTGCACATATCATTATATCATATCATAGACGACGCATCTGCTTTTGAAATGAACGAATTACATTTACCTTCAGTCAGTTTGACATTGATGCGCTCCTACAGAGGCAAGATGAGTTCTGCTTTGTGCGATCCGTAATTAAGTAAATGCTTCTCTCAAAATACTTTACTTGACGTGCCGTACCTGTGCAGGTACTTGGTAGCAGGAGGTAGGCTGGTCTACCAAAAGCGGTGCTGACTAAGCTGCGCTACAAGAATCCCTCCGTCGCCTCTGGCTCCGACACATCTTCTCAGCTTCCGCCAACAGATCGCAGCATCAGTCGCCGTCCACCCACGCATTCAATCTGCTTTAAAGATAGCACGATGAACCCAGCCATGACGAGCAACCGGCCAGCGGGGCCTATCGCCTTCTCTCCCGGCCAAAACGCGCACCCGCAGCCGCCCAGCACGCCGGTCTCCAACAGTAATCTTGCAGCACAGCAGCAACAGCAGTTGCTGATGCAAAAGGCACAGGAGAGCCAGAATCAGCAACTTGATAAATCACGCGTGTCTCTACTGTTAGAAATCAATGCAGAGCTTCTCAGAGAATCATTGAATCTGCAGAACGCAAAAGCAGCCGCGGCGGCAACATCGGATTCGCCCGAGGATCTCAAAGCACTTGAGAAGAACTACAATGAGTAAGCCGCCTACGTCTCCGAGCCTCTCGCTATATCTATCATTGTCTGCGCTGTGCCTCTAACCTTGCTCTCGCGCTCGTCTAGATGCATGCATCGACTCAAAGTCAACCTTGCCTACCTGGCCGCGATGGCGGACCGTCGGACGGCGACCCTTCCACCATCGCCGGCGCTGCTGGCTCCGCCGGCGAACCTACCTTCTTTAAATGAGCCCTACAAGAGGCTCCAGGCCTTATTCCCAAACCTGAACGGAACAACCCAAGCAGGACACTCCCGAGGAAACAGTCAAAATGTTCTGGGTAACCCGACACTGAAGCCTTCGATGCCAAACCAACAACCTCAGTTGGCGCATTCACCACAACCGCAGCCGCAGCCTCCGCAGGCGAACACGAATCAACATCAGGTCTCGCAGCCGCAGACAATGCCGCCGCAGACATCACTGCAGCCCGCGGCTATCTCACAGAACCAAGGAGGAAGCATCGCACCTGCCATGATGCAGAACGTCCTCCAGAATCATATTCACCCAGGCGCAATTGCGACTATGAACCACATGCCACAGATGAGCCAGATGAGTCCCCACCAACAGCAACAATTGCAGCAGATACAGCAGATTCAGCAACAGCAAGTTATGAACCGCCAACAGCAACAAAATTCCCAGCTAGCAATGCACCAGCAGCAGCCTGGCCAAATGAATATGAATCCCATGAACTTCAATCCCGGCTTCTACCTCCAACAGGCACATATGCAAGCTCAGATGATGCGCCCTCAACAGAATCCGCGGATGATGGCTGTAACGAACGCGGCTGGTATGGCTTCCGCCGGCATGATGGCGCCAACACTGACTCCGTCAATGCCGGGCATTGATCCGATGTTTGGTAGCGGGGATATGAACTGGAATTTTGGGATGCAAGGGAACTGGGGTATGGGAGGAGGAGGGTAGTGAGGTGTGGAGAAATCATGCTCTTTTACATATTTCAGGCGCCCTGATGTCGTTTACTTCTGCCACGCTTCACAGTTTCCTTGCATACACTGGGTATCCGTCCTCGAGTTTCCTTATGCCTATTGTTATTTCGTACTGTCGCATTTCCCTACGGTTTCTTCGCCTGCCACGCTTGCGTCTCACGTGTATTATGTGCTTCTCTATCCAGCGAGCATCTCTGTGTAAATCCGCCTTTGACGTTTCCTTGCATTTCTTTTCGGCATGGATACCCCCTTTTCTGTTGTTTGACCCAAACACACGAGGATTACCAATCCCGCTGAGTATTTTTCAGTTCTCAAATAGGATCGGGAATAGCCTATTTGTCAAACGTCTTGCCGATATCATCACCATTCAGTGTGAGGTGCTTTTTGCCATATGGCGCCAGATGTCAGTTGATTTCAGGAAGCGCAAGTGCCCTCCGGTTATAGCGCTCGCTTGTCGGCTTGGGAGGGCGCGGCAAAAAAAAGAGAGCCGATCAGCTTTGAAACAAAAAAAAAAACCCTTCTATGTTATTCCCTCACCTGTTCCTGTTATAATACACTCTTCACATGTAGCGACACAGTGACCCCCGGCATCGTCACCGATGAGAAGACAGAACCGACTCGACGCAGCCAATACTCTCCGTTACGAGGACATTGTCATCGTCAACTCTCCTTGATTCCGGAGATGCGCTTTTCTGAGCAGTCTCGACTGCCCCGCTTCTGTTGATGTCACATTGACACATCCACGCCGACTTAAGATACGAACACTCCTAGCTTTTGCGATTCAACATCCGGACAAGTCCTTCCGGTTGGGCGACAACGATGGTTCGCAACATCGTCGTTCTGGGCGGATCTTCGCACCCTGAACTCGTTGAGCAGATTTGCATCAAGCTAGGAATCCCCCCCGGGCGCATCACGCTATCGAAATTCTCCGTAGGGGAAACCCGAGTGGAAATTCAGGACTCTGTCCGGGGAAAGGATGTCTATGTAATCCAATCTGGATGCGGCAAAGTCAATGATAATTTTATCGAGCTTCTGATCACAATATCGGCCTGCAAGACAGCATCCGCGAAGCGTGTAACCGCCGTTTTACCTCTGTTCCCATACAGCCGACAACCCGACATTCCATACAACAAGGTCGGGGCTCCCTTGGCCAAGGCGGGCATCCAGAAGGACAGTTACACCTTCGAGAGTCGCCCGGGAACACCAGGGCCACAACCCGATGGCGCGGGGTCCAGTGGTCCACCCGCAGGGCAGTTGGAGAACAAGCTGAGCCGGCTTGCATTGGATAAAGAAAGAGGAACTACCACAGCCCCAGGCTCGCCCGGCCTGACCTCTCGGCCTTCCTTCCTCCGGCGACAACATACTGGGAACGAGATAGCCGGTTCCACTAAGCGAGACGCGCAGAAAGTCGTATACGCCAACGGCGCTGGAGACTGGGACCAGCATAGGCAACCGGGTTATAAACAATGGGTCGCGCAAGCAGGAACACTCATCGCCGACTTGCTCACTTGTGCTGGTGCAGACCACATCATCACAATGGACTTGCACGATCCTCAGTATCAAGGGTTTTTCGACATACCGGTAGACAACTTGTACGGCCGACCGCTTTTACAGAGATACATTCAGACAAAAATTCCCGATTATCAAACAGCCGTCATTGTCAGTCCCGACGCGGGTGGTGCGAAACGTGCAACTGCGATAGCAGATGCTCTTGGCATGGATTTTGCATTGATCCATAAAGTGGGAAATATCGTCTTTCGTTCCTGTGTAATTGTTAGCTAATAGACCATGTAGGAACGACGACCGACAAAGATAACAGACCGGCAAAATGCGACGATGATGCTCGTCGGTGATATATCAGGCAGGGTGGCTATTTTGGTTGACGACCTTGCTGATACCAGCAATACTGTCACGAGAGCAGCCAAACTTCTCAAGGAAAGGGGCGGTGCCACAAAAGTATACGCATTATTGACGCATGGAATATTTTCTGGCGATGCTATAGCAAGGATAAATGCAAGCGCCATAGACCAAGTGGTTGTCACAAATTCAGTTCCACAGAATGAGAACGTGCGAGCTTGCCCCAAGCTAAAAGTTCTAGACGTCTCTAGCGTTTTCTCTGAGGTATGCCTAATCTGGTCTCCCGACAAAGAAGAGCGCTAACTTTGACTAGGCCATCCGTAGAGTGCACCACGGCGAGAGTATCAGCGTTCTGTTTAAATTTGATTGAAAGCTGTTTATTACCTCCATTTGCGCAGCCAGCACCTTAGTCGGCTCGCGAGACTGTTTATTATTGCCCATGCGGGTGTATACAACCTAAGTCACGAGGAGACCTCAAACAAGAGGTTGTGTTTAATATAAATCTGTCTATTCCTGATGGTATTCACAAATTATTCTAGCTTATATACATCTGATGTTCGCATGCAGCGCATCGTTAGATCCCATTTGTACTGGCTAGTCGGCGAAAGTACCGCAAACCGAGTTGCTCTGTTTCCTAATGGCCTTGAGACCGCTCAAGTATCCACGGAGAGCCTCGGGTATGCGAACTTCTCTCTTTGTCTCATCCCAGCCATTTTCTAGTATAGCCATGATTATTCTTGGGACAGCCAAAGCCGTGCCGTTCAGACTCCAAAGAAATCTCAGTTTGCCATCAAGGGTCCTGTACCGAGCGTTAAGTCTCCTAGCTTGGTAGTCCGTACATTCGCTGACACTGGTGACTTCACCCCAGCCTCCATACTTCTCACCCTGTCGGCTGGGTAGAAAAGCTTCGATGTCGTATTTGCGATATGCGGGAGCTCCGAGATCATCAGTTGGCATGTTAATCATGCGTGCAGACAGACCAAGGCCGTGCAGAATTTCTCGTTGAATGTCCAATATCTCTTTGAATATCTTGTCCGAGACGTCGGCATCTGGCAAAGTCCATGCGAACAGTTCCACTTTTGTGAATTCATGGACACGATAAAGTCCTTTCGTAGCTAGGCCATGTGCTCCTGCCTCTGCTCGGAAGCAGCGTGATATCCCGACCATTTTTTGGGGGAACGTTTTCTGAGGGGTAGCTGTATTTGCAAGCATGCCAGCTAACGGGATTTCTGCAGTACCCGCGAGGCAGAGCTCTGGCTTTGAAGACTCGGATGACGGTGTAAGAGATGGCGACTGAGAAATGTGGTATATCTGTTGTTCGTTGTTGTGATCGCGTGGCTTGAAACCACAAGCGCCAGCGATATGAGTGTAAACTGTAGACGGTGTGCTAACCAGCGCCCAGCCTTTTCTTCTTGCACAATCCAGAGCATACTGTATCAATGCATGCTCCAGCCTAACGGCATCTCCGTGAAGGAAATACCAACCCCAGCCCGAAGTTTTTGTCGAGGAAGCAAGGTCGAGAATCCCTAACTCGGATCCGATCTCCACGTGGGACAGACCGGGTGATCCTGTAAACATGAGCTCTGGCGTTTGATCATTGGTCAGACCAGATAGAACCGCTGTTTTGGACATCTCATCGATTGGGAGAGCCTGTCCATTGATATACTCAACCAAATGAGGTTTTCCATCGTGAGGAGTCTCTGGATGTGATAAGTTGGGTAATTGGGCAGCGAGTGAATTCATCTCATCTTCCAGTCGCTGCTCAACAGTCTCAGCCTGCGCTATCTCATGCTTTAGCTCTTTAGCTTGCAACTGGAGCCTTTCCCATTCCTCGGGGGCCTGCGTCCTCTTAGGGGCCAAGGATTTTATTGTAGCTTGAAGCGCATTCTGCCTGCTCCTAGTTTGATTGAGGGAGCCACGGAACTCGTAGAGGTTGTCTGAGAGCGTTGCAATTCGTGAAGGATATGTCGCTTCTGTGGGTAAATTTCTTCGCAAGCAGTTGAGAGAGTAGGCCTCTGGATTTTCACGGATTGGTTTGGTTGCAATGATCGGTCTCGGGGCAAACGAGGGTGGCTGTGCGGGCGTTTGTGCGCTTATGTTGTCCAGCTGGTAGCTTGACACACTAAATCGTCGAAGCAGCGGCGTAAACCTATCATGGCCGCAACGGGGTCCATAACGCGCCTGGAAAAATGTAGAGGATTCGATGTTACCGCAAGCTAATTTTGAGTGTATCCATCGACCGCGAGACCGTTTTCCAAGGATCATTGGTGAATGATGGTGCGCAATGGAGCAGGTGCTTGCACGCGGGCGAGATATGAAGTTTTTGGACGGTTGTGAAGAGAGGTGGTTACGTAAGTAAGTACTTACTCAAGTACTAGTAGGCAGACAAAATGCAGATTGAACGCTTAGTCAGCATAGAAATCTCACATTCGCTCGGATTAACAGGCCCATAGCAGCAGCCCTCGAGACTTAAAGTATAGCCAGGAAAGCAGTAAGTGTATACCTAGGTATTTGATGGGTGTGTGGTGGTATGTAAGTAATTAAATAGTATTTGTGTAAGTACATGTACAGAAAGCAAACTGCCATGGGAGCATGCGCAGGTGCCAGCACCCCAGGAAGTATTGCGTATATATACAGAGCTAGCCGTATTCAAATCACTTTACATGAATACTTCCTTCATAATTGCATCGTCATCGAGACCCAGACTTTCCATCACATATCGATACCTCTCACCTCCCCGCTCTTTGCGTTTTAAATATTTCAAAAGCTTCTGTCTCTTGTGTACCATCAGGCGTAAATTCCGCTTGTTCATCTTATCGTGCGAGTTAGTCTCCAGCTGCTTTGCTAGAGATCGAATCTTCATTGTGAGCAATGCAGCTTGAACCTCGCTGCTACCGGTATCGCGACCGACTCGAGGTGTCTTGACCGGGTCGGTTGCTGGATTCGAGGAGATCGAAGGATACTTTGACTTAGGGAACGCCTCGTCTGTCATGTGGCGGCCGAACGTTTCGATACACCATGCTTTATTGGCTCTTGTTTTATCTCTCGATGAGCCATTTCCGAGAGAAAGGATACGGTTCATAGCTGCAGTTGCCTTTAAGTGCATCTCAGTTGCTTGTCTGATCGTGCTTTCTGTCGTCTTGGCGGCGGGCAGCTCCTCGAGTTCCTTCGACCTTGCCAGCGATGCAGCGACTTCTTCGGGCTGAAGAAAGTGGTTCAAGCGTCCAAGACGCTCCTCTGTGATGACCTTTTCGAATAATGTCTGTCTCTGTTGGCCGTCGGCCGGCCGGACAAGATGATCAATTGGAGGCATAACATCTGGTTTGGCATCCATAGCCTCCAGAAATGGAGTTGTATGCCCGATAACGGGATCTGATGCTGCTTCCTTGCGCTGCTGGCGAAGGTCATCTCTCCTCGCCCTGACCTTTTCGCGCTTCTCTGCAGCCTTAGCGACGGACCAAGGGTTGCTTGGTGGTTTTCGTGTATCCCGAGCATCAAGACTAGCTGATGTGTGCAGACATGTGACTCTGGCAAATAGCGGCGGAGATTTGGCGAAGAATCGGTCGGCTGGCCTCCAGGACAGAGGCTGATGACAAGACGTATTGAGGAGTCTCTCTGGTAAAGGACGTCTCAATGTTCCCAGCGATGGTGATATATGAAGGGCGGCTAGAGACGTCGACAAATTGCAAGCGACCGATTGCAGCGGCGATGATGACGAGGCGGAGGAGGATAATCGCAGAGGCATATTTGCTCGAGGACGGAGTTCTGCCAGGACGAAGAGGTGGTCCGCTAAGAATATCAAAGCCGAAGTTGTTGATGCCGCCAAGCTGTGGTTTCGGCCAAAATTGTATTTTGGCGAGCCACCGCCACAACGAGCGATATTACCAGCCACAATCGCCTAATCTTTCCTTCTGGCCTTGAGCCCTCTTTTCCTTCCTTCCCATCCTGGTTTTTTTTTTTTTTTTTTTTTTTTCATCTTTTCTTCCTGATAAACGACCTACAAAAACTCTGTCCGTCGGCAGCAACTCCACGAGACACCAGCACCTACAAGCGACCAGGCGACAAGTACACGGCGGCGCTGCACGGGAATAGGTCAATTATTTGAGCAAATGCGCCCTGCTGTCCCCGCGACTGCTGCCGTTGTCTGCTAAACGCCGTATGCGCATCGCCATCACCAACGCTCACGCACATTTACAGGTCCAGACGCTTTTTTGCATCACTCCCTTTTGAAGACTGGCGCCATCGCCTTCATCGAGAGTCACTCATTCGACTGCTGCTGTCCCCGCTCTCATTTGCTTCTAGATCAATCTTCGAACGGGTCCTACTTTCGTTACCACCATGTCCGTCCTCATCCTGACGGAAACGTCCGCAGGATATGCGCTTTTCAAAGCTAAAGACAAGAAACTGCTTAAGCGAGATGATCTTGCTAAAGAACTGAGCACCTCGGATGGTGTCCGCAACCTGCTTAAGCTTAAGCAGTTTTCCAAGTTCGACAGTGCCGCCACTGCTCTCGAGGAAGTCAGTGCCTTGATTGAGGGGAAGGTATCACCCATGCTAGCCACCTTGTTGGACTCTGTCAAAGACGAAAAGAAGGCGTCGCTGGTTGTTGCCGACGTCAAACTTGGTAAGATTATCCGCTATATCCTGTTTTGTCAGAAGTTAAAGCTGCTAACGCGAACTCGGTCTGAAGGAAATGCTATAAACAAGGTTCCAGGGTTGTCCTTGAATATCGTTTCCGACTCTAGTACGCAGGATCTCTATCGAGCGATCAGAGAGCATCTTACATCGTTGATCCCGGGTCTCTTACCATCCGACCTCAATACAATGTCACTGGGCCTCTCGCATTCGCTTTCGCGTTACAAGCTCAAATTCTCACCCGACAAAGTGGATACTATGATCGTCCAGGCTATTGCACTCCTCGACGATCTAGATAAACAATTGAACACATACGCGATGCGGCTGAAGGAATGGTATGGTTGGCATTTCCCAGAAATGGCCAAAATCATCAACGACAACATGGCATACGCCCGAGTTATCAAGATCATGGGTGTCAGATCGAACGCAGCGAACTCCGATCTTTCCACCGTCCTCCCGGAGGAGATTGAAAATGCTTTGAAAGCTGCAGCTGAAATCTCGATGGGAACGGAAATTACGAAAGAAGATCTTGACAACATCAATAGTCTGGCGGAGGAGGTCGTCGGATTTAGTGAATACCGAGCGGAACTTGCCACCTACCTCTCGAATCGCATGCAGGCAATTGCGCCGAACCTCACCGCTTTAGTAGGCGAGCTTGTAGGAGCAAGATTGATTGCGCACGCCGGATCGCTCATGAATTTGGCCAAGTCGCCGGCTTCGACAATCCAAATTCTCGGCGCAGAGAAGGCGCTCTTCCGAGCTTTGAAGACAAAGCACGATACACCGAAATACGGGTTGATATATCAAGCATCTTTGATAGGACAATCTACGGGCAAGAACAAGGGGAAAATTGCCCGGATGCTTGCCACCAAAACATCTTTGGGTATCAGATACGACGCTCTTGCGGAGGATAAAGAGGAGTCGTCTGCACTGGGCGTCTACATGCGACAAAAAGTGGAAAATCGTGTTAGATACCTCGAAGGGAAACCGGTTCTGCCGAATCCCTTGTCTAATGCAACCCAACCAGGGAAATGGTCAATCCAGGAAGCTAAGAAGTACAATCCCGATGCGGATGAAGTTATGGAAGACGCGCCAGCTCACGCCGATCTGATGCGAGCTGCCATCGCTGACTTGGACGTGCACGGCTCGGATGACGGAGATGCTATGGAAGGTGTCGCGTCTACTAAAAACGAAGGGGATTCTAAGAAAGAGAAGAAGAAAAAGAAGAGCGAGAAGGAGCAGAAAAAGGAGAAAAAAGAAAAGAAACGAAAGCTAGAGCCTACAGAAAATGAGTCTGCTGCTACTAACGACGACAACCTCGAGGCACCTCCCAGTGAAAAGAGTAAGGGTGGAGACAAAAAGGAGAAGAAGAAGGAGAAGAAGGAGAAACACGAACGGAAAAAGAGAAAGCCTTCGGAGGAAGCATGAAGACTTTTTTTTTTTTTTTCGATTTCCAATATATCCGAATCCCTAGAGGATTGGTTCTCACTCACCCTTGCTACCAATACTTCTATTCCTCATCTGGCGTTACCTTGAACCTCTACCTTTCTGAGTACTCTTTTTTGTATTGAATGTTCTGTCTGGGGTTTGGGGCAATGGATTACTTGCTGCTAGTGTATCTAAAAAATCTTTGTATTATAAACCAGCCGTTAAGTACTATTACCGCATTTCTCAATACTGATCGTATGGTCGTAAGCTGGTACTTTAGACGCTTCCTTATACTTCGCAGTAGTATGCCCTTAGTGACTCAAAATAAGTTGGCTGACATAATCAGTTGGAGGCATATGTGTTGAAATAGTATGGAAGGCGGTGGATCGATAACTCATTCATCGACTACTAAACACCACGAACCACATCAGAGCGGAACTCTTGTCTTTTGAATAACGTATTGTGCCCTCGAATATCGCCAATACGCCTGAATAGCATATGACCTGACGCTTTGCTCTGGACATAAAAACGAGAATGTCAAAACCATCGGGAGTCTACGATAACGCTGCTACCGGGGACACATCATTCCGGCGAACATGGAACCGCGAAGAATATGCACAGAAAGCAGCTGAACGTCAAGCTCGTGAGGCGAGCGAGCGCAAGGAACGATATGAGGCTAAGATGGCCGGGAAAAAGTATATTCCGAAAGTTGAAGTAGGTGGTGAAGGGGAGAAAAAATTTGATGATTCCAAGATGATCGAAGCTCGAAGGGATCGTATACGCCTGGATGAGAACCTCAACAAGGTTCAAATTGTCCCGCTGGGCAGTACAGGGGGCAGAAGAGGCAAGGGTCCAGGATATTATTGCGAAGCATGTGACCTGAACTTCACGAACAGCCTGGAGTACGTTGAACATCTGAACAGCAAACAGCATCTCCTCGCGACGGGACAAACAGATACGGTGGAACGGGCGACTTTGGATATGGTGAAGGAGAGGCTAGCTTGGCTAAAGCAAAAGAAGCGGGAGCAAGATCAAGCGGAAGAGTTCGATCTTGCGAAACGCTTAGCAGAGCGCCATAAAATTGAAGAACAAGAACGCTCGCAAAGGAAAGAGAGGAAGAAAGTCAAGAAGGAGGAAGCAAGACAGAAAAAAATGCAAGAGGGTTCCATTGTCCATTCAGATGGTTTACAAGCCGACCATGGCCAGGATTATGCCATGATGGCTCGTATGATGGGTTTCGGAGGATTTGGCAGCACCAAAGCCCAGTAAAATGCATTTTCCAAGGACCTAGCTTCTCTGTGGGCTATGGTCTACCTTAAACATACTACAGAGCTCCGGACAGCCTCTAGATATTCACTAATCGCAAAAACTCTGATGTCCTCTCGCGTCTTTCAAAAATTTCACTGTACACAGGATGCCAGGCGATATGCTATTTCTTAATCAAAGCTCAAGACGAGACTCCCCTAACGCCAAGTTTTTGGGAAATCATTTGCCATCAATCCAACAAGTAAGACGCAGTCCGAAATCCTAATTCGTTCATCCGAGGGAAAATATCCTATGGACTGCTCACATGAGTCCGACCCTAGTCTTCATCACCCCGCCACCCTCGAAGTTGCGCATCGCTTTGGATTTAGCTCGTGGTCGCTGGAGTCTTCTAAATGCTTCTTCGATGTGCCGAGGTTCAACCGGGGTCCTCCCTTCACCCGGACCGTCGAAAAGGAATCGGTCCCTCTTCCTCTTCTTGTCATTTTCCTTGTTAGATGTTTGAAGTCGATCTTCAGCATCTTTGATGCGCAAGGCCTCTTCAGTAAGAACCTGAACGATCTCAAAGGTTAGAAATCCCAAGATGTCGACTATGTCGTCGTTGGGTTTGGCATCCGTGACCAAACCAAAGCCTGCCCATTCCCGGAATCTTTTTGATTTCCTGAATGTGAAGCTGGCCTGTCTGCACTCGGAGAAATGGACATATTCGTCTTTTGTCATGCCTTTTGTCCGCTCATCAGCGCTTTTTAGTCTGGCGAGAGTCGCATGGTTTGCTTCAGCTTCTTCCTCATCATCTTCGTCATCGCCTTCGGGAGGCTGTTCGCTGAAATATGACGCCACTTCCCAGGGGAGTGATATCTTAGCGCGTTTCTGTCGCATTTTGAGGGCATCACCGGCGGCGGAATCATCTACCAAATCGGCAGTGTCGACATCTCGATCCTGGTCCTTGGCGGTCTTCCGGACCTCTTTCCAAGAAAGATAGGTGCGCAACCGGGAAACTTTAGCTTTGTCGTGTCGTATCAGGAAAATCAGATCATCAGTGGAGATTGACCGGGAGCCACGCCGGGCCGCTTGAGCAGTTGCTTGTATCAACTGGAAGTATTCAAGTTAGCAGGGGTTTTTAGGAAGACTATTGGAGGGGGGTTCGTTTAGAAAGTAGAAGTCTGAAGACAAATCATCGACGTCATAGACACGGACCATTTCAATAACCTGTCCTCTGACGATGTCTTCGATGATGCCAGTGGTCTCAGGAGAAGGCTCTCCGGTTTCGCCGCTAACGAACATCATTTGCTGGATTTCCAGCTTGTATTTGAACCGGTCGTTCGCCATGGTGGATTCAACGGCGGCAGAGGACAGCGTATGAGGCGTGTTAGGGAAGCGGGCGCCGAGAAGAGCGATGGTGCTGACTGCGAAAACGACGATGATAGTTGCTTGAGATGGGACAGGGAGGATCGGATCAGATTAGATTTGAGGCTCCGACGAGCCAGATCGGTCTAATTAACTGGATCAGATCAGATCAGATTAGATTAGATTAGATTAGATCGCGTTGGACAACGGGTGCCGACGCGTTGTTTGTTTTGGTTGTGTCGGTGCGGGCCGCGTCGTCACGCGGTCGCCGAAAGAAGGCCGGCGATGGAGATGTCCGACCAGGTTGGTGATCAGGCCGACGTCGACGTAGAGCCCGTCGAGGGCTTCGATCAGAGGAGCCCACACGAGACAACAGCGACTTGGGGCTGGTTGCGTGGTGTCGGCAGGCGAGTCCATCGCCGGCCTCGATTAGTCAGCCGGCATCGTGGCTGGCTGGCTGCACAACAACAACAAGGCCAACAACCCTACCCATTCTCCTCCTGCCACTAGGCTTTCCCATCATCATTGTCATCATCGCCCACCCTAACGGACATCACACCCGGGCTCGACGGAAACACTCCTAGCACCGCGGCTGGCCAGCTACTGACTCTATGGCTTCCAGAACGGCCCTTCCCGACGTCGGGTCTCCTCGATGGATCTTCAACGAGCTCACCGACGCGCACCAAAAAGAAGCCGACCACTTCGAGGACTTTACGATCGCCATTAGGAATGAACTGGAATGGCTTCACGAGCACATGGCCGAGATTTTTCATCAAGGCTCCGAGATGTGGGTTTTTTGTTGACATTTGCGAGAGTTCTCTTTGTCACCGGGTTCTCAGTCGCTAACAGTTCCCAACCTTGCGATGTTATTTGCCATGGTTCAGTGACATCGCCGACTTGTACAAGACACCTGGGAAGCTGAGAGGAAAAACCCCTCGAGTCATCAGGAAACTAGATTCACGCAATGAACAAGATGTAAGGCGTAGCCTCTTTCGCCCGAATTTATCGATTCTGAATGTGCTAATCGCGATGCCCCGAACAGGACGATTATTTGTTGCCCACAGACCCCGTCAATCCACCGACGCCCCTTGCCATCTCTCGGCCTCACAATGTCCATACAGCACCTCAGAGTTCCGATAGCAAAGCATCAACCCCTGATTTGATTGGAGACACCGAAGCTTGGAGTGGCTCATCCGCTGTTAGCATATCTGGATCTTTTGGAATATCTACCTCTGAGCCAATTGAGAGAAGCTCACCTGCGAAAAAGCCGCTATACCAAAACGCTCCGGATATCGTCCCAGAAATTGCCGAGAGACGAACTTTCTCCGATGCAACACGACGATCCTTCCTTTCCGCTCGGGAAGGCTACTCTGACACCGTCGGCCAATCCCCTGAGCCTCCCCTTGGGGCCACTCACTTTGATATAGAGGTCGCCTCCAACAATCAACTTGGGGAGGCTGGATCTAATGAAACCCCCAGCAAAACATATCATGGCATCCCTGCTGTCGATAGGGACGCCGCAGCAACTACACTAGATGCAGATGCAGATCCGATCCCACAACTCTCAGATCCTCGAACCCCTCTAAATCTCGATACCAGATCAGGCGCAGCCTCGAATGCGATCCGAGAATTCTCCATATCGCCGGTTCAAGTTTCTGCGGTGACACCGGCATCTCCAATATCCCCAATCGAACAACATGATCCTATCATGACTCCAAAGCCCATTCTGAGCGAGCCGGTTATCGACTCGGAAACGCCGAGCGAGTCAGCATCACCCATTGCCATTGCCGCCACTAATACCATGGCAAGGGGCAGCATGAACTTTGCTTCACTACCAGCCCGAGAGACACTCACTCATAAGAAGAGCATGGGAGGATCAAACCCTACCTCTAGAAGCAGTCACGTCGATGATCGAACTAGTATATTTGGCAGACTTACGGGTGGGAAAAGCCTCGGGGCATCTGGTATTATGGGTGAAGCAGGACTCGCGGATGTAGCCAGCGCGCCTGGTACAGCGGTTGTCCAGCCTGTCCTTCCCAATACATTGGACGATGACGATGATGATGATGACCTCAACGAACAGCTTCGGCTCGCAGAGATCAACAAAGCTTCCTCGGTGATGCATTTATCCGAAAAAACTTCCACACAGCGCCTCAATGAAAAGATATCGAAGCTGAGCCAACAAGGGTCGAACCGACTATCTAAATCGACTTCAACATCGTCAATTTCAATGTCCAGTCAATGCGACGACAAAGAACACTTAAATACTAGGATTATCGATAACAAATCGGCCAAAGAACTACCCTCACGGGCTAGGGAATCCACCCAGTCTGACGAAGGAGATTGGATTCCGTCCCTGCCGCAGGCGCAAAGACCCCAACCGATGGCGCCAACCACATACACGCTTCTGCCACCCCCATCAGACTTGAATCCTTCGGAAGCGGCTATACTCGCGTCACCAAAACCCATCATGACGACTCCTGCATCCACCAAGCTACCAATTCCGATTTCGACCGCCAAGAAAACGCTTGGTGGCAACGTGGTATATCCGCAGCTCCCAACCGCTATACCAAAACCTCTTCCGCTTGACTCGATGGAAACCCCCCCCTCTAAAGTGGCCGAAGACTTGGATATCAACACCGCAAAGAAGAATCAAGCAAACATCTTTTCGTTCGCCAAACAGCTGCTCTGGAGATCCGGCCGTGTTGAATCCCCTAGGCAAGCACAATCCAAGCTCTCACCCCCTAAAAATGAGAACATTGACAGGTCGCCAAGCGACCAGTCTCCAAGACCTACTGATGCAAGTAAAGAAACTCCGAAGAAGCCACTGTATCCCGATATTCAAGAACCCATGGCAGACCCCGCACGAGACAGCAAACAGGTTGAAACGCCTCGTTCTCCTATAAGACAGCAGGTTTTGTATATAAGCGATGCCCCTTCGTTGGAAGCTGAGGATATAAATACGCATAACGACATGGCGAAGGGAGTGGCACGATCCAAGATTCCACCACAGATGATAACAGAAGGCCTCAACTTGCTCCATCAGAATGCAGACAGCTTACTCCAATCACCGATCATATCCGATAATGACCCTTCCTTGCCGGGATCTCCCTTTTCGGATTCTGAGAAGTCGGAGCATGGCAGCTATCAAGACGATGGCGACGTTAAACTTACAGCAACAAGCCATAGATCCCAGAAAGAAGGCTTGACGTTGCCACAGACAGCCGTAAAGGCCACGCCTTCGCGCGACAATCTCAAGGAGCCCCGAGGTGGCGCTTCCATCCAGGCAAAATTTAGTGACATCAAGAAAACCGGTCGAGGTCTCTTTGGCGTTAAAGATGCGGGAATTGCGAAACCGAAAACCAATTCATCAAATATTCGATTAGTCACTGCTTCACAGCGTGAGATGGACCAACGCAAAGTAAGCATTGCTTTCCCCCTAGAGTCAAAGGCCCCCTTACTAAAGAACAGCCAGAACGGACCTCCAAATATCCAGCAGAACTCTGCCGCTCTGGCAGGAGCGCTGGCCGAAACCTTTGGGTCAGTGAAGGAGCCAAGCGCTCGCCCCGCGTCTGCGATGTCTACTGCGTCTACACATAGTCTCAGAGTGCCAAAATCGATTGCAGCTCTCAACTCTGCAGCCAAAGCACAGAAGAGGGTATTCATATCTGCCTTTCTATATACCAACGATCAATTGCTGAGTCTCTACACCAGGAACAAGAAGAGAAAGAACGAAAGGCTGCACAGAAGCAAGAGATTGAGCGACGGAGACAAGAAAATATGAAGCGGGAAGAGGCACGTCGGGAGGAAGAACGAAGGCAGCAAGCTATTAAAACAGCCAAAAAACAACTCGGGAAGGCAAGTATTCCCAAACGAGGTGTTGATACGATGAGCATACTAATACGGGCACGAGTAGCATGCATCCGATGAAGATGATACGAAGAAGCGACCAAATGCCACCAACAAGGCAATGCAACCACTCCTCAATCCGTCGAAATTACTCCCGAAGGCTACTCTCTTTTCACAGAAACCTGTCGCAACGGCTTCCAAATCCTATCATGAAGTAAAACGCCAGCAGAAACGACTATTTCCTGGAGATGATGACCATAAATCCCAGAAAGAAGACGCCGGTCCGTCAGTAACGTCTTCACAGGATTCCAAACGAAGGAAAACGGAAGATTCGGGAGAAACCCCTATGCATTCCGCTTTTGCTCCCCCAATCAGGCCGTCGACAGCGAAAAAGGAAAACACGCTGCATCCAAAAATCGGCGGAATTTTCAGCCAAGACTATACACCCGCTGCTCCTTCGCACGCCGTTACCAATCATGGGCCATCGCTAGTAAAATCATCATTGTTGCCACCACAGACATCCAAGACAAGCGCTGCCTTACCGCTTGTTGACGTTGTCAAGTACTCGCATGACAAACTCAAGTTCGGCACTATGGCGACTCCTGCTCCGCAGAAGACGGGAATACGACAATCCGCTGTATCTCATGAATCACCTTTGACTCCAAATCCTGAAACCATTGAGCTCCCTGAGATCCACACAGAGTAAGACCCAGAACCAAGCTTGTCAATCCTGATGAACAGGCAATTAATGTATTTGTGCACCTTTAGTTCTGAGGACGATCATGATGAAAGAACTTTCCGAGTCCCCAAATGGGCAGACTCGCCAGAACTCCGACAAGCTCTCCAAGACCAACTTGGGATCGATCCGGAGACCATTTTTGGCCCCATAGCGCCTCTATCCATGGACGATATTTTCAAAGGCAGAGCTGACCGAGCTAAATTCCGTGCCAGGACCAGCTCTGCAAATTGGTCTGGTGCCGATCGCTTGACGGCCGCAGAGATCGAGGCTGACAAGATTGAGCGCCAGCGTATTCTCGATAACGGTGGTTGGACATATCAAAAGCCGAGGTAGACCTGGGTGACTTCAAGCTCCTTAGATTTCAATCACTCTCAGGAAGCGGTCGAATTCCCTGCTAGCCAATTTACATAGGCGTCGCCTCGTTTTCAAAGATTTTCTTCTTTTTTTTTTTGGCGTTGCTCTCAGGCTCTCTTACGTTTGTGCACAAGGTGGGCGTTGTAAAAGGTGTATTATAGGTCTCATTCGCATATCCAGAGATATCCTGCAAACGATAGCAATACGTGTCGAGAATTCAAGATGGGTTTTGTTGCTTCCAATCACTCACAAATTCAGTTAATCTTGACGTTGGTACTACAAATATAGTCAACATTCCATTCACCAATTCCAGCTTGCCTTCACTGAGTACTCTTTTGATTGCGATCTCTCTGCCAATCCTACTAAGGGTTGATTTAGCGTGTATTTCAGACTTCTTCCTTTCAACGATGACTTCGATATCCGGATACTTGTATTCTCGATTCGTGTCCCAGGGTGGTGGATTAGAAGCCGAGATGATCTCTGCTAGTTGGGGATGCAACTTTGCGTCCTCTGGTAGCGATTTAATAAAGTCCGACTCAAAGTGCAGAGGATACAGAATCAGGACTGGGTAGTGAAGAGTTGAACTTGGGTCCAGCGAATCCTGGAGAGATACTGTTGCATCTTCGGGAAGATTAGGTGCCCCTGACGGATCTACCCGTGGCTTGATGCCACGAATCTGGACATACAACCAATCGTGTTAGAAGCTGAGACGGAGCACAAGGCTTTCAGGCAGTAGCAGGACCTACCTCTAAGGCCTTCTGGAGCGCGACTGTTTTTGCATTCGATATGCGATCTCGCTCCTGTCGCGCCAAACCCAAGGCAGTGAGTGTCTCCTCCCGATGGGCTATCTGGCTTGCCAAATTCTTCAACGCCGTATTGCCCGGATCAATGTCCAAACCACGCTGCACACAGTCAGATGCCTCCTGTACTTTGTCCAGGGCAAGGCACGCTCTAGCCGACCTATACCACGCTTTCACGTTCCTGGGGTTGATTCTGAGAGCGTCGGCGCAATCAGAGGTAGCCCTTCGGTAGTTCTCTAGCCGCGGATAGAATGTTTCGTCAGCAAGAGAGACAGCTGGGATTGAAGGGGTGCACAGAGCACTGCAGAGTGGGGCATACGTAGTTCCAGGTTGCAAGCAGCGCGGTTGGCATAACAAGCTTCATTGATTTTGTCCACAGTACACTTCATCGCCAGCGCTTTTGTGTAGAACTCGACCGCGTCTTTCCAGTTCTTTGACTGGTAGCATTCATTCCCTCGTTCGCGGAAGTTGTCCGCCACCTCGTGAGGCTCTCCTTCGTAAGCCATAGCTCTCAAAGCCTCCAACGCGGTATTATCTTCTTCCATGACTCCGTCCAAAGACTGCATGAATAGTGGAATCTGGAATAGTTCCTTTTCATGTTGCTCGAGACTGGCCGACGAGGCCGTCGGTGGAGCTGGCCCATAGAGGAGTTTATCGCTATTGGTGGTAAGGGAGGCATCTTGAGCGCCTGCAGGCGATGGTGCCGTCGACATTATCGTGGCTCTGGCGACGGAGTCTCAGTAGGTCAACGCGATTCCTTCGCCGGTTTTTCTGCACGGCTGCCTTTGACGCGAGATTATGAGTCGAATTGGCGGCGACAAAAGTATAAGTGAGTAAAACTAGGTTTTGTTGCGGCTGTTGCAATTCGGGTTTTCCCGCCGTTCAGCAAATCCGGCGAATGCGCGCTGCCCTCCGTTGCAACTTTCAACTTCAACTGGTGCAACAGCCATCACCAACACAATGAAGGTCGGTTTTGGAGCCCTTGTGCGGTTGTGCGCCTAGACACTGCTTTTTGATCCCGATTCGCTGACCATGATCTTAGATCCTTGAACCATGTGAGGCTATGCTTAGCAACCACGAAGTTCTCGCGCATGTCCAAGATGTGAAGAGAAGATACCGGGAAGAAATCAATGAGCAAGGACCCGCAGCAGCTATGAAGCCCGGTAATTTAGAGACAGTAATGAAAGAGGTATGAGAACTGAGAGAACCTCACAGTCCGATCGAGACGTGCACCTATACTAACCGGCCTCTCTTGTTGGTTCCCAGCTGGTGGACTATCTTTCCTCGACAGTCGCGGGCTCTCAGTCTCCCACCACTATCAGCAATTTGGTGGAGGCGCTGGTTAAATATCAATTCGAGAAAATAGAAGTATTGATGGTGTTGAACCATCTGCCCAAAAATGAAACCGAGCTCGACGTCCTTGTCGAAGAGCTCGAGTCAAGATTGTCAGACGAAGAAATCACCCAAGTTCTTGATACAATCCGCAGTACTCATGCGTCACGGATAGAGACAGAGACAGCAGAATGAGGGCCAACTAAGTGCGGCGGAGAACATTTTGATTTGTCGTCTCGATGAGACAAAACCACATACACCTGACCGCATCGCGAGCGAGACTGGGTGATTTTTGTTTCCATTGAACTGTGCCTCAATCCTCGTCTGCTAAGGTATAATTGACGGACATCATCCGGAAATTAGCACCAGTCTCGACACTGGCTATGGGCATATGCCCAACTGGAGGTACTTAATTTACCATGCAATGATGTAAGCTCGCAACCGCCCTGAACCCCTGATACCCAGCTTTAGCCTGAGGAGCAGCCTACCCCGAGTCATAACCTCAACTCAGTACACAAACAATACAGAAATCTATGAACCTCGCGCTAACAGATTGTAGAGACAAAACAATAGGGTTATCATTTATCACCATGCTGTCATTGTTGCATATGACCGTACGCTCACATCTATGCTAAGACGTACAATTAATCGGCTCTTAAGCAGTTATCCAAGTACTAGATACCTACCTACCTAGGTACTTTATGTATATTATACCTATATACGTACACATATCAAGCAGGTGCTAAGCCTTGAGTTTTGCCTTTCAGTGCCTTGGGGAGTATACGGGCAGAGCAGGACTTTGAGAGGAGCAGCAGCTCTGCCTATAAGTATTTCCTGAATAAATATGGATCTGTGGTCAGCAAATACCTAGTATAGTTTAAGTCAAAAGTTAGGAGGGTACACGGCACATGTTGTTCTTGCTTGTAGATTTGTTGTGTATGGATTTGGCCTAGCAGCTTTCACTTAGCTACCTGTAGGGGCTTGGTAGTAGCTATCTTTTAATACGTATTTGGATTACAGTCTTCGTAAACATGAAAGGTGATATGATTCATGGTGTGCGCAACGAGCCGTTCACGTGGTAATTATAAGATTATCCCGCATCAGGCCTCAATCACACTGTACATCTAAGGCTGACTACTGCAAATAATCACACTCCTAAGAGCAATTTGATCTCGTTATATATTGCCAACTAGATCTCTTAAAATCTAAAGCCGGGTAGTATAAACAAGTCAGCAACGTTGTTTTTTCTTGAGCGGCTGCCATAGGGTCACAATTATTCCTATTTCCGTTATACAGGAGGTCCGATTGGAACACACAAGCGACCTCAAAAAACCAACATCAGAAAAGGGACAGAGAAACGGGGTTTATAATACAGACATTTCGAAAAGAAACAAATGAATAGATAAATAAATAAAGGTGGGTTTGATCAATAGAACCGATGAAATAACCTCGTCAACAACCTAATAAAACATCATAAACGCCTGTTGATATAAATAGTAAGTACTTAGGTACCGAGATATGGTTGGATAGCGACAATAGCAGACAAGACCTCCAATAGCAATAGTAATGGTGGTTGAAATAACGGCAATTGTGATAAGGATTAGAAAACTCAATTAGATCCCAACTAATTTCATCGTATGGTAGTCCAGTGGCGCACCTCGGTATTTCCGGTCTAGAAAAAAATGGAGACAGAAAAAAAAGTGATAGAGATGGAGATCGAAGAAAGCTAGAGAGGCGGAGCCAAATAATGGATTCAATATCAGAAATCCCGAGCTGGCGTAGCGTTGTGACCAGTGGAACTTTCAGTCTCTTTATGGGTCCGATGCTCCGGCCTGCTTTCGGGACCAGCCTCAAACGGCGGGTGTGGAATTGATGACTCCTGTAAAACATTGCCATGAGGATTTGACGCGGATTCTCTGAGATGCATCACTGGCGATGCGTCACTGGATGTCATGTGCGAAATCGAAAATTGGCTTGTAGACCCACTACTGTCGCCCGCGAGACCTCCTGCATCCGATCTTCGCGGGCGTGGGGGATGGTTTTTTGGATACGGCTCGTAGCCACGTGTCGAACCAGAATCGCTCCTTGGCCGATTGAGAGTGGAGTTAATGCTTCTTCTTTTGGTATTGGAGCCCGGCGAGTATGAGGCCACCGAGGTAGCCTGACTGCCGGGCGGTGGCGCGGCCGCAAACGAGGGCTGGGGGGCCTGGCTGCTGCTTGTGATCTTTCGCTTCTTCGGTGAATGGGAGGAATCGCTTCCCGCCGCATAAGCTTGACTGGAGGATAGAGATGAATCCATATTCTTCCCAGACGCGGGAGATGTTGATGCTAATGGAGCATAAGATGCTTGCGTCGAAGGGGGCTGCCAATGATGGAAAAATAGAGGTGAACCCTCAGCTCGTCGTGATGATTCTGGGGGCAGTTGAGGCTGTAGATTGCTTTGCTGGGAGACTTGGTGAGAAGCCGAAATCTGACCGAGAGGTTGAGTCGGTGGGGGAATGCCCGAAAGTTGCATGGGAAGCCCAGGAGGTGGGCCTTGTGGCGGTGGTTGTACATGAACGTCGTTTGTATTGATACGAGGAAGAGATGATCTTGGAAGGTCTGCTGTATGGGTCAACTGAGTGTGATTCTTTGTGGAAGGGAGTCCACTGCCGAACGTCGAATACGAGTTTGGAGTGGAGGCGGTGGAGTGATGTAGGTTTTGCGCTGGTCGAGGAGACACATGCGATGAGATAGGCTGTGCTGGCGTATGTGTCAGAGAGGACAGAGATCCCGACTTTGGAGTTGGGTGCTCCGTAGCTGTGAGTAGGCGAGATTCCAGTCGGGAGTCTGGAGGAGAGACGATATTTCCCTGGAGCATCTGCTGCTGGTTGTGGTTCAATTGCGACATGTACTGATTTGCCCATTCGGCGCTGGTTCCAGCGAAAGCCCCACCTCCCGTGAATATGATCGGAACGAGATGGGGGGGAATTCCGCCTCGAAACGCTTCTCGAAGCATTTCCAGCTCTGTCCGACGAATTTCGAGCCGAAAGCTTTCTTGCCTTGTTCTCTCCTCTTCCTGGCGACGCCTCTCCTCATCGGACTTCGCCTGAAGGAAGGTGCGTTGGGTTTCTTCGCTGCCGTGCTGCCACCGGTCTGGCATCTGGCTTTGATTCGAAGTCGGTGAATGGGCTGGTAGTGGCATGCCCGCAGGAGGGGGCAGCCCTCTATGTGATGTTGGCATCGAGGTAGAGCTGGCAGTTTGTGCAGAGTTATGTAACAAGGTGGGAGAGCGCCGGGGAGGGAAGAGGCCTGAGATAAGATCGTTAGAACAAGTGTATACACAAGGCGACTATTCCAAGAGATAAAGCGCAAGAATCCGAGTGCGAGTAACGAGTGGGATTTACCTCGATCCCTCCGGTAAACGTGGCGGTCGATGGGTCTGTCGGAAAGGCTACGGCATGGAGAGAGTTTGCGAAAGGATAAAGTCCAAGGGCAAGTAGCGGGCCGAGTGAGGTCCGAGAAAGGATGTGCTTGGACGTTAGAGGCCTCGGTCGTTGAGCACAGGGCGAGGTTCGTTCCAAGGAGAGGTGCTGGCGTAGCCTAATCGCGGTGTGAATGGATGAGGTGGTGTTGCGACTGGACCGTGTTCATTTTCCGGGTTGATGTGGCGGAACTGAAGCCTGGTACATTGATAGGATGTCATTACGGTGGGTTCTGCCAATCAACGGTAAGAGCTCTTCGGAGCCAGCGAACAATCGGTACGGCTACTGCTGCGACAAAGGGGACTGATGGCCAGAGAGAGGCGAAGATATGATATGTGGAGAGGAGTAGGAATGCCAAAGAGACTCAATGCGATGTGATGCGATGCGATGTGATGCGATGCGATGCGATGCGATGCAACTCGATGTGAGCGGTCGAGCTGCCTGCTGGCAACGCGCCGTGCTGGGAGGAGGGAATAAGAGAAGGAGGAGGAGAGAGTGAGGATGGGTGGGAGCAAGAGGGAGGAGGAGAAAGGAAACTGGATTCGTGGCTGGATGGTGGTGGTGGAGGAGGAGGAGGAGGAGGTGGTGGTAGTGAACTGATGGTGGTGGTGGTGCCGGGGTGAGGTCGTGGCTGGTCAAGCACGGTACTTACTTACATAGTGCGGAGTTGTGGTTCGGGCGAGCGAAGTCGAAGCCGGAGACGAGGGCCGAGGCCTAGACCAAGGAGACCAAGACGGGGCCGATAAGAGTGGCGATGGCGATGGCGATGGAGATGGAGATGGAGATGGAGGCGACGGCGACAACGGAGACGAAGACGAGGATAAAAATTTCGCGGGCAGCCCGGCCAGGCGCAGGGTTGGCTGCTGGATTGGGAGACCGCGCGAGGTTGTTTGTCGCCCGTTCCAGTCGGCTCGCGACGCCCAGCGGCAGCCCGCCGCGCTCGAGTCGGACGCCTGCTCGACGGCGAACCGGCATGCCGACGGATCCGCAGACAGCGCTCCAAGATACGATACACCGCTCGGGTGAAGCAATTGCAAGGCCGTGATACGTGCATGCTCGGGCCCGTCCGCGTCGAGACCGCTTGGGGCGCCCGCACAGGTTTCCGAGTTCGCCAACGTTCGGGGTGGCGCCACCGCCACCGCGGAGCTGTGACAGGGCTGGCTGGTGCCATGCATCGCCGCCACTCGACGATGCCACGAGTATATCGATGGTAGTACTATCTATTATCACCGGATTCTGGGGAAAGTATGCAGATATATCACAAGTAGTAAATCAGGCGCCGCTGCTCTCGCTCGCACCGCGTTACGTTACCGCCGTGCCCGGTCGATTGCCTCCGGACACAAGCGCCCTTGGAAGCCGCTCGACAAACTTTCGCCGCTTCCGCTTCTTCCACTCTGCCTTGACGTTCCTCATCAGCACGTCCTCGTCCTTGATCGGTATCCAGCTCGTCAAACACTTCATTGAACCCTCGAAGTCTGAGCCGAGAACCACGTCCTGCATCCCACCCACGAGCGCGGTGGACGTCGCATGCAATACGTCCAGGCTGCCTCCGAATCCTCCCGTCGACCCCAAATTGCTGACCCCCTCATCGTCCCCCAGCAGCAGAAACACATCCCATATGCGAAGCTGCGCCGCAAATGGGACCGAGTAATTGAACAACGTGAGATACCACCTCGTTCCAAATGACAAGACCGAAATGCCGAGAGATTCCTGGCGCACCCAACCACAAGAGCGGAAAACTCATTAGCAAGAAGACAGGCTGCGGAAACCACAAGGCGGGCAAGACCTAAGAAAACCGTTGGTTATGTTTCCGAGATGGCATAACTCAACTATGGCAAAGGAACCCCTCGATTCCGTCCTGCGGGTGGAACCTACCAATTTTTGACTGATCTGCGGGTGACTAGGCTGCAGCCACTCTGTATCTAATTCATGCAGCGCATCCATCAGGCCCCCGAATCCATTGCTGTACAGCGTATGCAGCCCTCGCAACTCGAAAAGTCGAACGAGCATGACAAATGCAGCATCCTCGTCGTAGTAGCAAAGGAAAGTAGCCGCCAAAGACGCCATTCCTTGAACATAACCGATGTCAGGAAAATAGAGCGATATCGCGTGTAGCACTCGAAACAGCAATCTTTGTCTAAGATATTTCTTCCTTATCAGCAATCTTCTCGAGGGTGATTTTTGCATTGGCGGAACATTGTTTCGTACCCCCCTCTATACCGTCGGCGGAACATGATATGCGAGCTAATTGTCCGTGGGACATCCAAATCGATTTGCACGTCGTCTGGTGAGTTTTGGTTCAACAGTTCCTACATACCATAGGGTTAACCGGTAAACACGATATGACCATGCACAAGTTTCGTCTTACAGACATGGTAATATTCGATGAGACATTCGTTCGTTTTATGGTCAAGCTGGCGTTTGGCACTGGTCTCGAGAAAGGATGACCAGGCTGCGGCTCTCCAACAATCCGGTATCCCTTTCCATGTTCGGTCCACAAGCTTTTCAAAAAAAAAAGTAGTTGTTCAGTAAAGTCTTTCGAAAAGCACGGGATTAACAGACTCGTTACCTTTGGATCCGAAGTCTGGAAGTGAAAGTGTGTCCGGGCCCCGGTGGTAGCCTCTGTTGGCTGAGTTCCCAACTTGCTCGCCATGTTATGCCATTTAGCAACCCGCTCGACCTCCTTCGATTTCATTCTCTCGTTTGAGCCGGCGATGGGGCTGGTAAGCATCTCCGGTTGTTTTTTAATACGAAACGGTGATATGAGGACATTCAAATGCCGGCTCCGGGCAAATATAGGCCGAATATGATTGCGCGCGGCATTTGTCTTCAATGAGAGCGAGGCCGACGCTCTTTTACGACCAGTTTTACTTGATGTGTTCGCTTTCGTAGTATCAAAAGGCTGTGCGCTAGGCTTGGGCATGATGAATCCGTATCTACTTCCTCCGAGCAGTAAGAATCATGGTCTCGTCATTGGGGCAATATCCAGATTTCAGATCTCACCTGTCAATGTCGTCAGCATCGACATCTTCCCAGTCCTCAGCCCCACCAGCCAGCTCAAACTCCGCCCGCGAGTCGCTTTCTCGGCCGGTTTGATCGATATTCATGCTGATTGCACTATTCGCGGTGGAATTTCTCCCACTTGATGGCCCAGTCTGTAACCTAAACGACCTGTTCGAGGTGGCAGATATGGCCGAAAGCCGGTTGTTCTCCAGCCCAGCCCGAACACTACCGGAAGGCACAGACCCAAGTAGACTTGGGGCGTTGACCCTCGAATCATAGAGCGAGCGAACCTTCAGGGACATGAGTTCCTCTTCCACAGTCAACTCCCGAATGATGCTCCTCCCGGCGCCCTGGAGCGATATTTTCGACATGTTTGCATGACTCAAGTCAGACTGCGGGGATGCTAACGATGAGCCGACATGTGATAGATCTCCAGTTGTTTCGCTTCTCTGAAGATTCGTTCTGGATTGGGTTTCGCCGCAGCTTTCTTTCAGAATGTCAGTCGATGGCTTGTCCACAGCTCCCGACGGATGATCGCGGTCTGATATCGGTTGCAATGAGTCGTGGTAGGATTGGGCGTCTGTCTCGTCGTCGCCGATGGCTAGTGGGGCGATGAGAGACGGGAGCTTTGGGGACTGGTCGACTTGAAAGGCGCCTGAGTTCCCGGAAACAGCAGCAGCAGGCGAACCGTTTGGCGCGGGTATTGGTTCGGGGTGGAAGGTCATCGCGTTGCCCACTCGTTCTCCGGACGGGGTTGCGATTGCTGGAGGCAGAAGCTTGCCTTAGACTGGTTAAGGACGACCAAAACGGCGTGGTGGTGACGACAGGAGACGATTGATACACGAAGCGCATGCGCATGTTGGAGTGCAGCAATGCATGTAGTATGTACTGCACAGCATGTGATGGATATGGCCCGGAGCGATAGGAAAAAAAAAAACGAAGGTGGTTCATGCAACTTTGCTTGTTTCTGACAGCCCCTTTTGATAGTCGCATGACATGGTGCTTAATAAGAATCCGGCGCTGAGTCCTCGAACGCGCAGAGCGCGCATACAGAGGCTGGATTGCGACCGCTGATGGACACGTACATGTACATGTACATGTGCATACATGACCAACTTGCTCGAGTGAACACCTAGGTTAAAGTATTCAAGCAAGTACTTAGGTAACTACTTAAGTACTTAATGACCTTGTGATTTCCTATTCAGGTAATTTTCAACTTTCTGCGCTAAGTCCTAAAACAGCTTAGTTAGGTCTGACGGTACTTTGTTCGACCTGGCCAAGTGGGCGCTTCTCGAAACGAAAAGGCAGAAAATATGGCTGTCTGAGCAAAGCTTCTGCATGACGTTGGGTCGAAGTCAAAAATAGTTACGGCAAGGCACCCTATCTGGCATACCGAAAGCTGAACATGTGTTACAAAAAAAAACAACCAGGTGAGGATCGAGGCATTACACTTCACACCGGTGTGTTGGTGTGAACGCACTTCACCTTGAAGTCCTGACTCTTAGTTGCTATTATACAGGGTTTTTAATGAAGGGAGATAGGTGTATATTGAGTATAATAATTGTGGAAATAGAGTATATAATAATGATGGTAAATAAGCTGGCTATTGAGGTACAATAGTCTTTAATATAACAAAGCTGCAGCAGCATAATGAACTCAAGCCAGAAATAAAAGCAGCTGGCGGTGCCATCAGAATGACAGTCGGAGACACCCAAGCGTTGCTGTGGTTGAAAGAAGAATCACAGGCGCAACACAGGAGGTCAACCCAGAATAAGGCGGTATCCAGAATCAAGCCCAGCAAACTCCTAGACAATTCCTCTTTATGTTATTATTATTGTGCGGCATCAGGGTCTATGTAGGCGTGCATCCGGTATAAGGTACCTGGCCACACAGGCAGCCTGGCTGCAGAGAAACATGTACTGTCCAGTACAGTTGTCTATATCCGAGTGTCCAGTTCACAGACTTATCTCCTGTCCAGTTCACACATGTTACTTCATTTATCACTCTATTTATTCGCATGGTCTTGCCGTCATATATTTAGAGATCAAGCAACAATTTAACTATCAATCTGTATACACACTAGTGCCTCATCCTGTCCTATGACATTTGTGTATTACCTTGATACCTTGAACTAGTTTCTATACGATTTCTCACAATCAAAAATATTCTCCATTTCTTGCGCATCGTCAAAAAGCTTACGTAGATCCTCGTTCCTCAGCATACCCTTCCATTCTGCGTTCCGTGCTCTTTCAAGGTAGTCTCGGAGATCTGCCTTTGCTATTTTAGCCTTTGCTATTTTAAAAATGGTTAGGGCTAAGTCGAGAGGCACCGAAATAGATAGAAGATGGCAACAAACCGGATTTATCAATGTTGAGGTAGTCCGCTCCATCATGATGCCTGGTATAATATTTTCGGCCTTCGCAATATCTAATGGTTTTTAATAATCTCTACACTTAAATTTCTTCTGAATAATTTAGCGTACCCAAGCCATACCCCTACTGTAGTGGCGAGCGCTGCTACTATGCTAACAATCACAATGATTGGTTCGGCCATGATGAAAAAGGTGTACAATAGCAGCCTTCACAGTCTCAAAGGGTACGCAATTAATGACAAGGGATCGTGTGTCGTCACCCTAGCTGGATCCGGCTTTTAGGATTCGGGTGTAACGTTAGAGATGTGTTGATGTGTTGCCCAAGTGGCTCGTGGCTCGTGGCTCTGCCAAGGCCCGATCCACGATCCACATGCCTGTCACGTGAGTCTGAGTCACCGTAAGTGGCTCTGCTCAGAGAGAAAGATAATAGAGGTAATATTTCTATATAGTGGTGCATTCCATGTAGGTCCCTGTTCTGCATAGGCATACCCTTCTGCGTAGTCCCCGCGCACTACATAGTCCCGGCCTGTGCAGTCGCACTTCCCATGTAGTAGTCTAGTCTATACAGTAACATAGTACTCCATAGAGAGATATACTATATAGTTGGGTTGTCTGTGTGGGGCCGAGGTCTATGTGGGGCCGAGGTCTATGTGGGATCTGGGCTGTTATTCCATAACAGAAGTGCGTTCGACCCCATACCCGGGCCGAAGTGTAACAGGGGTGTTAATTTTGCTTAGTGAAAAGGTACCAACATGTTGTTTCGGATTATATTGCTTATTCTGGCTTTCACTATACTGCAGTACTTAAATTGTTATTTTTTTCAAAGCTTCAATAGCTAAGATTATTCGGGGTTCAGTCGTAGAGGCCGTCATCATGGTGGTTGTGGATGTATATGGTGATGAAGTAAGAAGGGTGGAGGTCGCTTGGTGGGGTGTTCGCTCGCTTGGGGTGTTCGCTCGATTGCGGTGCACGTCACCGAAATGTTCTTTGTGTTTTTTTGCTTATTCGGACGACTATCCAAAGCTTACTAAAGCTCAGGCAATTGCGGAAGTTCGAATAGTAGTGCGATAAAACATTATTGCTCGCAACCAATATATACCGTTTACTCCAACTGTAGCCCTAACCACCTGTACCCTGGAGGCTCACTTGCTCAGGCACTTTGCTCGTGTGGAATTTGCGTTAATGTATTAGCGAGGCGTTCGATGCACAAGCCTGCAGCTTGGCGAAACACAACAATCCGAGCCTGTATCCGACAAGACAATCAGCTATTAGCTCGTGACGAACCTTTGATAGTATATCCTATTCAACTAGAGCGACCTTTGTGAGGATTGTTTGTAATGAAGTTATATCCCTCTCCTCAGGTATAGGCCCGGGCGGCTTCTCTCCCGCCCAAGTTAGTCCGAGTCCTAATAACCATAGGGGCTCTGGCGTTAGTGTCAACGTATCGATTTCCCAAATCCTCTGGGCCATGGATCTGTACTTTCGCACCTTGGGAGGGTATTAAAGAGGTTAAAGGCGCGGCTGTGTCATAGATTCTAATAGACCCGAATGCGGAAGCCCCAGGCAGCATCAACACGAAAGTACCGGTGGCTGCGATAGAGATTTCATTTGTGAATCTAATGCAATTGGTCTCCCCTCTGACTTGGCCTGCTTACACAGAAAAGCTACATTTCTTCTCCTTTCGTTTTCTCGTTTCCTTTTAGGAAAATCTTGGACCTTCGTTGCACTGCGGGAATATATTTATTTCTGGCACTATGTGATACAGAAAACTTGAGTCTTTAGCCGGGCTCGGGAAGGATTCCCTTATATAGAAGTTAGAGGGCCTCCGAATTATAAGAGGTGCATTGACTGTTAAAATATGAAACTATTTACGTAATTAATCCAGATGTTGGTTTACGAACTTGTATATTTCAGGGAGTTATAAGAATACAGGATAACAGTATTGATTCGTACCCACTAACCGAAACTAATATAAAGAGGGGTATATTGAAAAGGGAGTCCAGGTTCTAGAGCATAAGAACTCTCCCCCGATCTCTCATATCTCTCTGACCCTTCTGTGTAATCAAACGGAAGCTCGGGAATATAACTCCTCGCTACCAAACTATAAGCCCACATTGCCTCACAAACATAAACCTCTACCCTAACGCCGTGAAACTGAGGGCATTGTAATAATGTTTCGATATGTACTAGGAGGACTCACTGCATTAGCAGCCTATTTTCTCTGGTCTCGGGCAAACTTTTGGCTTAGAGAGAGGAGATTCAGGAAATTGTATGGCACGAAAAAGCCTACTTATCTACATACCTATTTTCCGGGCGGGATTGACTATTTTCTTTCCTTATTGAAGGTGTGCCTCCCTCAGCGGGCAACTCTTGTATTAAGGAACCACACTACACTGGGTAGAACGACTGACATTCTTTCTCTTCTCTACCACAGCGATCGGCTCGTTATGATGTGGCTGAATTTTACAGGTACGAACTTAACTTCCAACTTCAGCCTAGCGTACTCAGAGAACGCGTCTAATAAGTCATCTGTTGATGTAGAGAAAATTTCGAAGAGTATGTATCCCACGAAAAGCTTTAAAACAACTAGGTTAACCACGGTATGGTAGATGCGGACACACCTTTGCCTTAAATATGCTTGGTATGACATCCATCATATTATTCTTTGAAATGATTTGGATTTACCAAATTTATAATTTACGGAATGTAGGATCAACACATTTATTCACCCGAGAGCCTCTGAATGTGAAATCGATATTATCTACCCAATTCAAAACTTTCCTAAGTGCGCCTTCGAAGCAGGGGCCATGCAGTGCTCTTCTTAGTGAAACTGTCTTCACAGTTGACGGACCAGCATGGGAATTCCACAGAGGACTTCTTCGCCCTCAATTTACACGACAACAAATCTCCCAACTTGAAAACATCGAGGAGCATGTTTCAATATTAGTAAATTGTATCCCAACTGATGGTGCTGCTGTCGATATAAAAGAACTATTCTTAGATCTGGTCCTTGACACTGCATCGCAATTTCTTCTGGGCGAGTACGTGCCACCTGCTAGCTTCTATTGGCCCATCATAATGGAGATTAATGCCGCAGGTGGAATTCAGGTCCTTTGGCTACTTGCATGCTGACTATGCTGCGCACTGAAATAGGAGTACTCATACTTTAGAGCACCGCCTGCGCATTCTCGAGGGAAAATCGGTACACGGGGACGAGCCATGGGGAATAGTGTTTGCTCGATCTTTCGATATCTGCCAGAAACATCTGTTGATCAGGTTTTACCTGAAAAACCTCCATAGCCTGCACAACCCTAAAGAATTCCGAGACGCTCGGAAAATCTGCTGCGACATAATTGACAAATTTATCGCCATGACAGGAGATAAGCTGAATGGGGATACGAAAGGCCAGCAATCTACGGAACCAGGTAAAGAAAGGTATATCGTTTTAAGGGAGCTGATGAAAACTATAAAGGATCCCGAGCTCCTACGTAGTTCTATAATCGGCCTTCTTTTCGCTGGAGGGCATACTACGGCAAATCTTTTATCCTTCTTATTTACTCTATTGTTTCAGCATCCATCAGTCGAACAAAAGCTCCGAGAGGCTATCTATACTCATTTCGGGTCGGAATACAATCCTGATCGTATTACTTTTGAATCGCTGAAGGGGTGCAGATATTTAAAATGGGTTGTAGACGAGACCTTAAGACTTTATCCACTCGTCCCATTTGGCGTCCGATCAGCTGGTAAAGACACAACTTTACCTTTAGGAGGTGGACCAGATGGTAAAAGTCCGATATTCGTTCCAAAAGGCACCTCTATTGAGTTCTGCCCCTACGCCATGCACAGGCGCACGGACATTTTTGGACCTGATGCTAATTGGTACGCCCAACGCCTCACTCCAAATATCTGAATACCTGAGAGAAACACGTTCTTTAAGAGGGCGGGGACAGTGGTTATAACATCCCAGCTGCTGATAACGTCTTGATGAACAGGTTCCGCCCCGAGCGATTCGAATCCTTCGCCGAGACCCGCTCCACGGCCGAGACCGCTTGGAGTTATATTCCATTCAATGGCGGCCCGCGAAGCTGTGTCGGCCAGCAGTTCGCCTTGACTGAGGCCGGGTATCTTATTGTCCGACTTTTCCAACATTACAAGCGATTTGAGGGCGTAGAGGTTAGCCAATTCATTCCGGTGGAGATGACGCTGAGTTTGGGTGTTGGTAAAGGCGTGCTGGTGAAATGCTATCGAGATTCATGAGCGTTCCAACACATTATTCGGCTTTGATTGGCTATCTCAATGGAATGCAGTTTTGTATATTAGTAGAGTATAAAATGTAAGAAATCGGTATAGTAACTGTCAGAAATCACGTGTTTAAGATTATATAATTAATTTAGTATGGGGTTGAGATCGAAACCTATGCTCGCTGTGAGGCCACTATAAGCAATACACATCACATGATTACCACCTATTTCTAATAAACAGTAATTCGCCACTTAGCGAGCCACACCACCATCGCGAGCCACCCATTTTCTGCCTTGTTTCCATAATTCTATACATTTTCAATACAAAAGTGGAACGAAACAAGTAAATAGCAATCTGAGGATTTTATCATACATTACTAGGCGTAAGTTGCACGTTGGCAGCCCTTTTGAAGTCGCTTCTCGATAGCCGCTTCCAAAGTCCTGGTTGTGGTGGCGGCAGCAGTCTTAGTTGTTGCAGCGGGCAAGCCATCCGCTTTTGGGGGTTTCAGTTATCGCAGCTGATGCGCTCGGGTTCGTCAAGGTTGCAGCGCTCCGTTCTGTTGTCCATGCCCTGGCTCAGAACCAGGTGTCTGCAATTATTGGTGGCCAAAACCTGCTCTAGTAGCGCCTGCAAAATATTCGCACCAACTAAGAAAATCAGCTGCTAGCTATTTGTGACTATGACGAGAACCAAGGCCTATTGCTGTCCCTATCTACTTGGCCTATAGTTTGGATCAAATAATAAATAAAGTCAGATAGCTCCAATATTATAATGTAGCTGATGCGCTTTGGGTCCACGCCTTAGTATAAAGCTACCATTGTCATTGTGATCCGGTGGCCAGGCTTGCTTGCCGCCTCCACATCTCGAATGCTTCCGCCTTATGAAGATAACCGTGTTTAGCTGCGAGCTGCTCAGCTAGCGGTTAGCTTTTCACAAAGTAAACCGTCCGCTTGTTGAGATGGTTAGGGTTCATCCCCCCACTGTCTAAAATTAAATCTGTTGGTGGAAGTTTAGACAATCTTTAAATCTTCTTTATCAAATAATATGATGCACTGAGACTTCTTTTCCCCCAATATTTATAAGGCTACCATAAAGCAAACCATCTGAGTATTATTGTTATGAGATAACAGCGCAACACCCGAATATCCTGTACAGACCGGATTCCCATACAGATACCCAGTCCACACAGTACGCGAAGTAATGGCGTATCTATGCACCATGTGGAATGGACTCCTATACAGGACGCACGACTACGTAGACTCGTTCTACATAGACCATCAACCTACAAGGTATGTCCCACTACATGGGAAGCGGGACTTCACAGACAACATGACCATATGGAATCCTGGACTATGCAGAAGGACACCGCCACAGAAGAATATTACCATCATAATATTTCTCCCTGAGCAGGAGCCCCGCGATGACTCATGGTCACGTGAGTGCTCAGTGCTCAGGGTGCTCAGCGCTCAGCTGAGCGCTGAGCGAGGTGAGCACTGAGCCACCTGGGCAACACATCAACACATCTCTACTGCTTCATGTATCAGAACATCATGTATATAATCAGCGTGCTTCACCTTGGGACTGATGGCTTCTCTCTTGGGAACCATCGGTCAACGCCTAAACCTTAGTATCTCAATAGCCAGCCTATTTACTATTGTTGTTACACACTCTATTCCAACAGTTACTATTGTACCCGATATATACTTATCTCCCACCATTAAGAACCCGTACAGTAGCGACTGAGAGTCAGGGACTTCAGAGTGAAGTGCGTTCGACCCGGTCCTGGGCCGAAGTGTAACAATTATAACTTCGCAAATATTTTAGGTTTAGGAGCAAAGGTCAATAGCTAGTGTTTTCCATTAGGTGGACTAGTTGCAATAGCCTTTTCAAAATCTTTTAAAACCCCTAATTGGTCAAATTTAGAGTGGTAGCAATTTGAGAAATTGCTAAGGTATGTAGCTTGGGCTGGGTTATCGCCTGAGGTGGCTACTAAAACTTATTCACTAATTTTAATAGCCCTTTTTAAAGTCTTCCGGGATTTTTAATCAATTGAATCTGGATTTGTAGTAGATGGAGAAGTTGTTAAAGTATATAGCTCGGTCTGGATTGTTATCTAGAGTAGCCAACAAAATCTGTTCGCTAGCTGTAATTGTTATGAGATAACTGTTACACTTCAACCCAGGTCCGGGCTAAACGTACTTCACTCTAAAGTCTCCGACTCTCAGTTGCTAATGTACGGATTTCTTAATGGAGGGAGATAAGTATATATCGAGTACAATAGTAACTGTTGGAATAGAGCGTGTAACAACGATAGTAAATAGGCTGGCTATTGAGATACTATGGTTTAGGCGTTGACCGATGGTTCCCAAGAGAGAAGCCATCAATCCAAGGTGAAGCACACTGATTATATACATGATGTCTGATACATGAAGTAGTAGTGATGTGTTGATGTGTTGCCCCAAGTGGCTCGTGGCTCACGGCTCTGCCAAGACTTGATCCACGATCCACGATCCACAGCTGGTCACGTGGTTCTGACTCATGTGTGGTGGCCACTGCTCAGGGAGAAATATAATGGAGGTAATATTTCCCTGTGGCGGTGCCCCAGTATAGGTTCGTATGCTGTGTAGACCCCGTAGTCTACATAGGCATCCTTCCTGTGTGGTCCCACGCACTGCAGAGTCCCAATCCACATAGTCATCCTTTCCACATAGATGTTTGGTCTATGTAGTATCATGATACTTCATGGAAGGATGTACTGTGCAGATCCATTGTCCGTGTAGAACCAAGGTTCATACAGGGTCTGGGCTGTTATCCCATAACAGTATTTAAATGAATAATATTGTTATTTAGAATTATTATTATTCGTTATATCTAGATTTATACTAGCCAATAGATTAGAAACTTAAAAAATTAAAACTTTAACTGCTTTTGTAATAATATTTAATAAGATATTAAAAATAGAAGATCTAGGAAGGCATGGAACGCTGGATTTCGGCGAAATCCCAGCCCATACAAATATAGAATGAGCTTTTCTTTTTAAAAAAATCAGCATGCTACACTCCTAATAACATGCTAAACCCTTCTCAATCCACTTATTTCGTAACACTTAAATTTAAGGTGTATAAAGTCTCTAAGTTTGCGTGGTTTGCTCCAACCCCCCTGCTAAGAACTGGCAGAGTCATGCTGCGAATTTATTCATGAAAAGGTTAAACATGAATCCTATCCTGTGCTGGCGAAGGCCCTATACCACCATCAACGCGATAGACCTATCAATACTCCCCAAATCATTGTTGTGGGAAGCGATGGTCAGTGAGTTTGGATCAAGTCCGCCTGTGTCGAGGGCTCGTCCCTTGCCTACAGGCATAATAGACCGTGGAGGCCTCACGATAGCCGTCACTTTATACGGTCCAAATTTGTCGGTGGTAAGCAGCTTCCGGCTCTGGAAACCGAGGCATTTCTTCCAAATGGGTAGGGCTTGGATGGTCGCATCGCCGTAGATCTCCAGATCCGCCGCGTCGGCTTGTCGACACCCCCAATCTATAAGCATAGAGGCCAGGCCCTTCCGCTGATAAGAAGGGTCTACCCCGATAAATTCACCCACTAGATAGGGTCAGCGAACGCGGATAAATTTCTTTCGCATATTTACCTCGCAAAGCTACACGCAGTAAACAGTTACCGAGAGCCATTTCAAGCAAGATGGATAACTAACTCCAATGGGGCCGGCGACCCATGATCATTGCCCTATTCCTAGCCATCCCACCCCAAAGTGCCTCGGTTAACTGGGCATCCCACTCAGGTGGGAAATTTGGTAAAGGAATATCCTGTGTCCCATCTAGCTGCGGGACATGCCACCGAGCGAACGCGACCAACCCTTTATCTTGTGACTGATTTTCCACAACAAATGTCATGAGGACGCTTGGACCAGCTCGGATTCCCATATTCCAGACGTCGGCCCACCACTGACGAGTAATTGCATCGACTGACGCCATGGATCGATTAAATGAGCCGAACCATAATCGAGTAAGGTCTTCGACATCATTATACGTAGCCTCTCTCACCTCAAAACCTGCGGGAGGATTGTGGTAAATATTGGGGTCGCAAATGTTGCCAATGACCGGCAAAGAAAGAGGCCTCGTAATTTTACTATATTTCCGGACTGGGTGAGATATGCCATGCGCAGTTACCTGGTTGTTTTGAAATTGACGCGGCTTGGAAGATGGCAAAGCCGTGGCGAGTGCTTTTTCATGAAAACATTTTGAAGCCATTGTAAAAAGCTGAGGAGATAAAATCCTCCTGGTTGATTTGTGATTTATCATTGCAGATTGGAGGCTGCAAAGCATCGTAGCTATTCTGATACGATGGCAGTCAGAAAAACATGTAAAGAGGAATGCTACGAGAGTAAGACGGCGGACTATGGGTAATGGAAAGCGGATGAGCCCTTCTTCAACAGCTGGAAGGTGAAGGTAAGCCATGACACACTCTCATTTATATGTAAAGCCCTCTCAAGTAGTTTAACTTTCAACTATGATAGGGCTTCCCATATGGCTGGCTGGCAATTAAAGCCGGGCTTAGGGGTGCGAAGCGATAGAAGAGGACCAATAACAACAAAACCATTAGTCGCGATGACAAAATTGACACACGCATAATGACCCGATGATCGAAAATACCTCCCTAATTCGAACAAATATCCTTCTATGTTGATCACGATTGGTTGGATGGGCTCAATTCGCGCGGCTGTACGGCTCACTAAGTCACGAAGGCGATTTGGGTATAGAAGCCGAAACGAAGCACTGAATACGCCATGGCACACGGGCGTCAGTTCAGGCGTTAGGAGGCTGGAGACTCTTTCCGCAGCTAGATATAGTATGCGAGAAAGCTAACGGATGAGCCGGTACCTCGATTCATATCCAACTACTCGGGCTGCACACCCTGCAAAGACCTGTCAGAATTGTAAAATCATTCTGAGAAATTACCAATGCCAAGAGTGATTCCGCAGTTTTTGGTAAGCCTTTTGTTGGACTCGAGCGAAGGCTATGAATCTAGGTTCAGCTAACCGGCTCGACAAACTACTCCTGAACGTCAATTGACGCCCTCGTCCGCTCGAGGAGGGCTTTCTCGAGAACCGAAGACTATCTCGTATCAGCCTCAGTTACACTGCATCCTAATTAAAATAACACTATATGATGATTATTGAAATATATTATTTTAAGAAATCGATAAGTCTTAATTAGTTGTGATAATAACAATAATGAATTTGGAAACTTATAACCGCTGCCTATTCATCCAACGAAAGAACAGTATGGATTTACGTTAGTGGCGTACATGGACCAATCCCCGATCACCACGGAAAATTTCTAATAAGCCATCTCATGGGCTTGCACGGGTCACGTCCCAAAAGGGCCTTATATAGTATAGCAAACTGGGAAACTTAAGTTCGCTAGCTATGCTGTAACCAAGGCCTCGAAGATAGAGGTACATGAATGATAGCGAACGATAGCCGTCCGGAATTTCCTATACTTCATGGATTTATAAATTCATGATACTTTCGAAATTTCAGTGTTCACTGCATGTTATGTACACAAAGGATCTGGTCACTCCTAACGAGTGCAAGTCAATTTGTCAATTTTAATGGCCTGAGCCTAGCTATGCTATCACCACACCTGAACAGTAGCTCTCAGCAAACCGCTGACAAGTTTAAAAAGGCGTGCGCATGTCAAAAATAGCAGCTGGTGCCGCACCATCTTTCCTCCCAACTACATTTACTATGTCCAAAGTCATGCGAGTTCCATTATCACCATCTGTCTCTTTCAGAAAGGCCCGGATAAACTCATTCGCCGTCTCAGGTGTAAACCACTCGTTTGGAATGTTGTTATTAGCCATATAGCTAATAAAGGTGCATATACATGAAATAATGCTGTCAGAATGATCATCAATGGTGTCAGGCTCTATGGTTGGACCCGCGATATGCTTGTAATAGGGATTATTGTGGGTAGTGGATAGGAGGGTCAAGTCATTTTTTGCGAAATGGGCTGGAAGATTGTTCGCGCAGCTGGATTTACGTTTTCATTAATCGTATGTCCAACAGTGATATTGATATTGCCCGATAGGTAGATAGGGGAGTATAAACTAAAGACGTACAAAGGGTCGCCGCCGCGCCGGCGACACATATAACCGATAATGGCAGCGGCCTGGACAGCGATGGGCGTAGCAGGCATAGCCTGGGCACTGCCTGGGTTTGTATCAGTCCATATGAGGTAGCCACCGGGTTCTACACTTATTTACTCCGACAGTTAGAAAACAGTGTATTTGACCTCAAACATCAAACTAGATAAAACCATGTCTTAAGGTATGAGAAAGGCAAGTCGCAGACATACTGAGCATTTGTGTGATGTTCTTGATAACGCCATCCCACTGGTCCATTTTGAGCACCATACATAGCCCGCGGAGATGCACAAGGTCGTACTTGCTATGTGTAGACTCTGGAACTGGCTCTAGAATGTTGAAGTCCGAGGAGTAGGAAAGATTTGCGGGTAGTTTATCAGGATTTGGGAAGAGGCGATGATTAATATCATAACCATGGAGAGCGACAGACGATGGGAGCTCTTTAGAGAGCTGCTCGAGCCAAATACTAATATTTAAATCTCAAGACGGAATCTATCAGAACGAACTGATTTAAACTCGCCAAACAGACCTGACCAGTCGTGGCTCGGATTTTTAACTAATCAAAAGTGGGATCGGACTCGATATATGGACTTACCCGGTACCTGTGGCAATATCAGATATCGCCATCAGCTTCTCACGTGGAATAATTGGAGGTAGCAAATGGCCATAGTTCCGGATGACAACATCATGCTGTGAATTCAGCCGCGCCTTCTCTTTTTCTATTGGCTCAAGGTCAACAATATATGTCTCTGTCTTGTTTTCGACCATTTTCATGCTCCTGACGGATCGCTCTAAGACTTTGTTATCTGCTGAGAGTCAATTGAGTATGTTTTCCCGATGCTTGCTTTGCTAAATTACTAGAGGAAAGTGCCTTTTATACGTAAAATATAAGGATGGCATCTTATCTATCCAGTTGCAGAAGTCTAGGAATCTACATATTCGCACTAATCTAACGCTATGCAGCGTCCCTGAGACTGCCAATCTTAGTATGTACGTGTACATATAAAGTCGTGTCTATGCTTTGTAGAATGATGGATAATTATCGATGCTTAGTCTCATGCAGTTTCAGTCTTTTTGGATGTAATAAACATGCACTGCGCTTGCGGAACTGTCCGCACTAAGCAACTGTGCGGCGGGTTGCGGGTGGAAACCGAAAATGGAGAGGTCTTAAGACGACGTGGATAACAAGGTTGGAACCTGCAGAGATGTCCCGATTCGTTGAGGCGTCTCAGGAACTGAACGCAGTTTATTCGAGGTGCCTGATTGGGCTTTTCAAGACTCTTTTGAAGATTGATGCGAGGCATATGCGCGTCCAATGAGCCGTGCTTGAGAGAATTAAACCTGTGGCGGAAAGACCCAACAAATAACGCATAGATGTGCATATGTCAGCGCCATTTTAAGCATTGGCCGATATCGGGGTTTATGAAATACGCTTCTATTTGTTTCTTCGCCTTTCGTGCTATCGTCTTATCTATGTGTATATCAGGTCAGAAATAAGGATTTGATGTCTAATCGTACAAATGTGGCGTTTATGTCCCTGCAGCTTCCGCAAGCAGGTATGAGCGGTCGGCTATACCACCGTTGGTTGTTGCGTCAAACCTTGACTTAGTCCCGTGCTATGCACCCACCGCCCCCGCTAGATCCGGTTTGGTTCCGGGGATAAAAAGGCACCTAGGATGCCGCATAGGAGCTAAAGAAGCATCGGACTATATGGTTTACCTCCCTTACTCTGTTTGCTATAAGATCCCTTATAGCCATTCACATATTCTCAAGCCAACGTAGCGTACTTCCAGACACACCTTGAATGTAAATTCTGAAATACATGGATGCAAATCTGAAAGTAGCATGTCCAGGCAGAGCAGAACTAGCCCAAACGATACGATATGATGTACCTCTCCAAAAATACTGTAGAACAGGAGTTCAGCATGGAAAAGTGAAAGGCCTCGAAAGGCTTCCGTCTATTTGAGGGCGCTAGTGGCGTTGCCACTGTAGTTAGTTTCGCTTTAGGCATCGGCTTAAACGTTCTGGAGGAGAGCTGTCGATATCTAGATTAAGGTGCTAGATTCGCAGGAATTGAATGCTTGGCTAACTTGAGATGCCCTGCTCTCGACCATCCGGGTGAATCGAATTCCGGGATTTATAATGCACAGAGTGCTAGTTAGCATCGATCACCACTCTATCTATTGGTCCCCATCGGCTATCATATTAGCGTTCTATAGAGCCGGCCATATGCCAGCCTTACTTATGTATTTATTTCGCCCTGGCTCTCTAATTCTATTGAGCAAATACCTTTACTCAACGTTATACCGCTAGCGTATAGGTTACTTTGGCATGTACTTCAACATTGCAACCTTACAATAATGATCCGCAATTCGGCAACGAGGGTGTTACATCGCCAGATTGTTCCAATAGTCTCAAGGCAACGCAATGTTACAGTTGTAACTCCTACTTCGGCTCTAAAGCTCCCGAAATTCATAAGTAATGAGCAGCCCAGGAGCCAAATAACCTCAATTACCACGTGTGTAGTCGAACGTCTGATCATTTACGTTGCACACCTGCGCGAATATAACCTCATAGGGATGTGGCAGGCTAACCAGGGATTCGTTCAATCGGACGCCAGGCATACACACCAACCTATCTCAAATATCCCTTTGCTGCCGGCAGACACGACAACTATCCCGCGACAGGTTCAGCGGCTTTGCTACGGCCCAAATATCAAGCACAGGCCCCCTTCTGGCTTTGCAGTGAAAGCGGCCACGATTAATGACATCGATAACCTTACTCAACTGTTTTGGGATTCGTTGCATACATCTCATGCTATTTGGAAGTTGATTTTACCACGAGATAATGCTACCCACCACTGGATAAATGAAATGTGGATTCGGGGATTACAAGCTAGCTTTGGTAACATCAAGATGTTTGCTGTTGAAGATTTATCAAAAGACAAGAAGATTGTCGCTCTAAGCCGGTGGTATGTCCCGCAACCAGCAGGATCAAATAATATTCCCGGCTTAGAGTATCCCAACGAATATGCCAAGATGCTCTGGGGTGAAGGGGCTCAGTGCAGGACGGACATCATGGGGGACAGGCCCCATTGGAGTAAGTTGTTCGTTTTACATACAATAGACACTTTGTGCCTTCATTCTACAATACACAATTACGAAAGTCAACACACCAGATGATTCATGTATGTGTGTATGTAAGCTTACTAACGATTTTCTAGAAGCTGATATGATGGTAGTAGACCCCGCCTACCAACGGAGAGGCCTAGCTACAATGTTTATGGATTGGGGGTGCCAGCAAGCTGACCAAGCCGGTGTCGAGATTTATGGGAACGCAACTTATCAAGCCCTGCCTATATGGGAGAAATATTTTGGTTTTCATAGGCAGAAAATTCTCAATTTTTCGGACCCGGATACTTACGGACACTATCATTTAACAGCCGTAATACGGCCTCCGGTATGTGCTCGTCCTCTCCTCAACAACAGCTAAACATGCATCCAAAACTCGGTGGTGAAACATGGGTGCTGTGGACATGGGCATGGTATTATTCCAGCAACAATTTCATATATGTTGAGAGAAACTTTTTGTTTAATTTTGTATTCTATAAATTATGTAGTAGTGTAGACGCTTCAATTGCAGCACCACATTATCCCATCAGCAGCCCTTTTGATGGCAGGACGCATGTGTTTCTTCCGGACGAATAACTGATCTCGTTTTGCCAGGTACAAACGCGATGTGTTGGAGGTGATGCGCTGAACAAACGCTGAGATAATCCCAAAGAAAACACTTGAATTTCAAGAAAAACAGCACCTGATCACTATCACTGCAGGTAGCTGGAAAATAGTGAGTACCAACAACAATATACAGAATTATATAGATAATCTTGGCAGAACTAATATGTCCTCGCATCATTCAGGTAGCCTATTTGCCATAAAAGCCTGGGGGGACACGAGTTTCTTTTATTGGTTATTTTTGACCTGCATCTAAATGCTAGTGTTGAACCCGGACGTGGGCTGCGTACATTGTGTTGCGTCTGGGACCTCATGGTCGCCAGAGGCGCTTGGGTTCCTCGGTTGATAAACCCAACAGCTTCGAAAACTTGGTGGTTTTTGCTAATCGTCAAAAAACATTGGCGCGAGTTGTGTCGCCGTTGCGTTAGGCCTAGTCACAGGGACGCTGCCTCCGCGTTAGGTCTTCATGCAGCGCTGCGGGAAGCGGCTCAGCTTAAGCAAGCCATCGGCTATTTTGTCTTTGACTCATTCTGACGGGAAACTGCAATTCGATTTGAACTATGCCCTTGCCATGAAGGTCCCCGGCTGGCGTCGAGATATAAATATCAGAAATTCCGAACCTAACCAGGCCCGTCACTCTCTTCCGATCTCAGGGCTTGGACGGGGTTCGTATACTACCCGCGCTTGGACGCTCTGTTTTCTAGAGTCGTCCAATACAAGTAACTGTAGCGCATGAGATACCTCCGGAATTACTCGAACAACCTATTTTCATCCAGGGCCGAGAACAGATGATTTGAGCCAAAGCTATATATTGCGCCGGGCCTCGCATTTGCAATCTATATCCGCGCGGATTCAGAGCGAGTGGAACCTTAATTCGTTCTTGCTCCACTCGATGCGGGGACGCCACCGCGTGCCTAAACGGCTATCGACTTATTTTGTTCTTAATTGGAAGTAATTCCCGACCTTTGGCCCCACATGCCACTCCCAGTTGCTGTGGATCCGCGAGGCGCCAGTTTCCAGAACGTCTTTCCTAGGTCAGCTTGCACTTGGACATACCAACGTCGTGATTACCCCGCTATAGCGCGCGTTTTTATTCTTTTTAACGGGACGGTTCAACCGAAGGAACTATGAAAATATATCTCGTCGTAATAAAAGGCATAGTATAGCTCTAATGCAATGCAGCGCACATGCTGGGCTACGTACGCGAGTTTCGATCGCGATCTGACCTTCTCAAGAGAATTCTCCGACCAGCCTAATTCAAGCTGCCGTTTCCTTCCGGAAGGGACAACGCCAATAACCATTAGTATTGTCTGCAAAACCCGATCCGATTTGGGAGCACTGCATCTTTTCAGCCGGTTAGAGACTGTGCTCGCAGGCTCCTGCAGCCCTCTAAGTGTATATTATATTATGTATCGAACGCGAACAGTCTTAGGAATGGATCAGTCCAGCCAACAATTTTTGCTATTTCCACCCTATCCCTCCTGATGCGGCTAATATTTGACCGTCTGCTGATTCCGCAGAGAGATCGCTTGCGCTGTCCTTGCGATTTAAGAATATGTGCAACGAGGCTTGAGATAGTCTCTTAAATTCCTCCACATGCATATTTACATTTTACATATGCATGCGGGCATCAGGACGGCCTCCTGGAGCAAGCATCTGGACCCCAGCTGAGATAGCGGTGAATGAAATTTCCCGTGTGGTTAACATTAACTCTCGTTGGTCGATCTAATGCAGCCGATTTCGGGAGTTCGGATTTATATACTGTCTAAGTCGTCTTTCTCTTCTGGGCTTATTCACTTTAGGTAACTATAAGGCGATATGTTATCGCCCAATAATGCAATCTCAAATATGAACAAGAGCAAACAACCTAAGTTGAAGCTGCAATAGCAGGGCTGAACTGGCATGTGTAAATATTCTCGGGAAGTCGTTGTAGTCATTTTTATGCTTATAGACCCATTCTACTATGCTTTAAACCTTAAGGTTGCCGCTTTTGTTGACATGTATTGAGATTAGCTGTCGAAAGTTTCTTTTTAACTTTGACAGAAACGATTATTGTAGTTACGAATTTGTTCATCTTATCTGTGTTGTTATCGTTAAGAAGCGTACTTTTTTAGAATTTAGGGTAACGTAATCCACCGGCCTGCGAGCCACCACACCAAAAAAATAGCAAATTTATATGGCAAAAAGGTCCTCCACAAAAACACCTAATATCTCCACCAAAAAAATCGTAAAAATATTTTTTTAATTTTTTTTATAATCACAGAATCCTATTCTACAACTTTTATATATAAAGTTTTAGGATAAGGCTAACAATTACTATATTATTATAGAATTCTCTAGGCCAGGATCTTAAGTGTTGACAGAAAAGCATATATAACTCAGCAGAATGGCGGCGAAATCGTCTATAACTCGAATACCTATAAGAATAGGCTATATAGAAGCTGTTATCCAAGTTTGGGAGCGTTTCGTATAACGGTTGTTGAGATATTAACGTTGTCGTATAGGTAGGCGTCTAGAGGGTTGTTGTTTTGGTTAAGTTTTGTTTAGGTGTTTGTTCAGGAGGCAACCGATTTAGGTCAGCCCGCTCGGCACTAGCCAAGCGTAATTTCGGTGGCTCGCTGGCCAGTGCGGCTCGCAGGCCGGTGGATTACGTTAGTATTATAAAACTTTACACAATAGTCATTATATACATATATATATCTTATTATAAGTTGTTCTCTTTATACTGTTTATGTTACACTTCAACCCGGTTCCAGGCTGAACGTGTTATGGAATAACAGCCCAGATCCTGTTTAGACCCCGGTCCTACACAGACAGTCAAACTATATAACATCTCTCTCTATGGAGTATCATGCTACTACATAGATCGAACTCCTATGTGGAAGGAACGACTACACAGACCAGGACTGCGCAGTGTATAGGGACTACACAGTAGGCATATCTATGTAGGCTAGACCTACAAAGTATGGGGACCTGCACAGGATACACCGCCACATAGAAAGATTACGTGATTAATCTTCCTGTGTGGCGGTGCGTCCTGCATAGGTATGGGTTCTGTGTTGGCATGGTCTGCACAGACCCGTTTCCTACATAAGTTCTTGGTCTGTGGAGAAGCCCTGTCTGTGCGGACCGGAGTTTTGTCCGTACAGGGCATTCTTACATAGACCTGTCCACAGTATGGAAGCTCTGTCTGTATAGGGTGCGCTGTTACTCCGTAACAATTATATAGCAATCCAGGTTATGGATTACGTGCAGTCCATGCTCTGCAGGCTGGGGACCACGTGACGCAGCAGCCACTCCTGCGGCTCATGCTTCATGTGGCGCAGACTGCAGATTAATAGCCTCATGGTGTTCTGTAATGTAATCTATAGACATCGTCGCAATATACACCGCTATATGCATGGTATTCAGACCTACATATTGTAACAATTATTGTAGCTGTACTCTGTAGCCAGCCCCAACCTATTTAAGCACCAAAGTAATAGCAAACACTTGCCCCGATTTAAGAGGACCCCACTAGGGCACCTTGAGAGTCTTTCGTCCAGTTGCCTATACCTAGTAGTGGCTGGGGGCAGCTCACTCCTCCAACGGAATCCCATACAACGGAACTTGGGTTAAGCAAGAAAAATGGCCATTTTCTCCGATCACCACCTTCGATCACTTAAATTACTCGGTCAGGTTCAGCTCATCTTAAAGGCCTAACCCAACCCAACTGTCATACTGCCGATATCTGCCAAGTACTCTATACACCTCTCGCAGACGTTCTCGGCTCCGACGTCTAAAGCTCCTTTGATTTTTAACGAGTTGACGGAGGCCGCTGAAGGAGCTTTGGAGCTTCAGTTTCACAACGAAATCTATCGCTTCTATCGGGACAGGATCGCATTTGACGTCTTAATAATACCAGTGGGGGCGCAACCGGTCTCGGTTTTGCTGCAGCCTGTGATCCTGAGAATCATCTCTTCGCTAAGCACCACACTGACGAGGAATGGGCAGGAGTCGACAAGTAGAAGTGCTCGAACTGATATAGCGCCACGGGGGTCCTCCACTTCGTCCTCAGAAAGAGAGGTCTCTCAGGGCACGGCTTCTCAGAGCACTGAGTGCACATCTGGTATCACCTCGTCATCTTCCACCTCATGGCACCACAACACCAACGTCTGCATCCTACAGCACATCGGCTGTCACCAACGCGCTACAGCCGAGGGATTTTGTCGAGACGCGTTCTGCACTACAGTCATGCTCAGACGAGTAATTGCGCTCTGCGTACGAGGAAGCTACCATCTCACCAACTACAGAGGTCAGCAGCGGGTTTTTCACCGAAAACACCTCGCCCTATTCGAACAACTAGCGCCACCACCACTGTAAACGTGAATATGGACGTCAGCTCGAGCATCATTGGTACGTTTGTGGTTACGAGTCCCATCGCAACTATTGCTCTTTTTGGAAATGTAAGAGTTTTGGGCAATAGCCCGCTACAAACTTGTGGGTTTATGGGCAGTTCAGCGGGAATTTGCTGGTTAATCAACGGACTCCGATGCGGACGTAGATATTGGTGTGGGATAGTGCAAAAGGGTGCTATAGCATGACGGCAGTGAGAGGATCTATTACCTACTTGTACTGCCGACTATAACTCCCGCGAGCTGCAATAACGGCGCTCTTTCGTTGAGCTTATTAAACTAATAGCAAATAGGTAACGCGACGGGGAAAGTTTGCTTTGACTCTGATGGTTGGCTGGTGTTCTGACTGTCAATTTAGCGCAATCTTGGGTGGGAGAATAAAGCTCTGGGCGTGCCTGTCGGTATATTCTACCTGGTGACTAGTCCTTGGAGTTCCCGGGGTAGACAATGTCGCTGTCAACGTCGGCACCCCGTGCTCCGCGCTCACCAATGTAGCCATGAGGAATAGCTGATGACCGAATTGCCGGGAGATAATGGGTGAACCTCTCTCATATTGCTTTAGAGTCCCACTTAGGAAAAGTAGAAGTAAAATTTTATCGCTAATTTCATAGTAGTGTCCAAGCACTAGCAAATCACGGTATATAACTTTGTGTTCGAGACTAGGCCTGAGCATCCACAACCACTAAAACCACTCTTGCTACTATCGATATATTACTGAGCCGTCTAGACGTATGGTAAGCCGAGAAGACCCTCAGACCATCCGTCATGATAAATTTCAGCCACTTGCTCGATGGAACGATTGGCCTCAGTGCAGTGGCAGAGGTGAAGTGTAGCAGACGGATTCCTTCTCCGGGCATATGTTTGGATCCCGAGCTGGGTGGTTAAAAGCTTCAAATTTTGGCACGGGCGTTTCTTGCCTCGACTGTGGGGTTATCCGATCTCCGTCGACTATCGGTTCCGGAATATTCCTTTTGGTTTTAGCTTACCGAAAAGCCGGAATATTGTTTTAGAGGACAGACTGCTGTAGAATACAAAGTGGTCAAGATATCACCATATTTGCACCAGGTGTGCAGCAGCAATACTGAAAACCTGGCATTGAGAACACCTTTGCTTGCGTAAGGTTAAACTCTCGCTTGTGATTATTTTTGCAGGATTTCCGGGGGAAAATCAATTTTGTTCCGCGGAAACGGGGCAATTACTTGTCTGAACAAGACGCAGGGATTTTCGCCCTTGAAGATCGCTCCGGAGCCATGGCTCCGGAAGCATTTATTTTTGGTAACCAGTGCAGTGAAAGTGATGTTTGGCAATTTTGTCAATGCGTAACCTGGAATCCAGGGCTTACTAATCCAAGAGTGCCAAGAGATACGAGCACCCAAGAAAAATTTAAGGTTTCGGGGATGCGGGATATGTGTACACCCAATCACTCTTCGTGCGGGAGCTACGATGCCCATTTAGCATCACACTGATTTGGTAAGGTTCTACGCTTTGATGATACTATTTGCGGCTGCATGGTATTGGTCAAGGTGCTTCAGCTTCTCATCAGCCTCGCCAAGCAGTTTGTTCTAATATTACGCAACTCTTACTGAGGTGTTGTGAACACTCCAACAGGGATCTAGCCTCAACCGAGGATATAAGCTTCGGCTAATCATAGCACATATCTACCACGAACGATTAAAGCCTCCGAAATGCATGTTCCCATACCCTTGTGTCTGCTGGGGAATTGACACCAGAGAACGCGTTTCTTCACTGGTACATGCCTCGATTGCGCCTGTTAAGCAAATTGAATGCAACCCAGCATCTGCCACAATCCTCCGGTTGGTTTTGCAGTAAGAGAAGCCATATATGGTGATGTTAAAGACATCAGTCAATTATTTCATGTTACTTTCCCAGTATCTTATGGGGTCTGGAACTTCATTTCGTTAAAAATGTTGGTATTATTAGTAGCTGAATAATATTTAGATTGCAGGAATCCGGGTTAGTCCACACATTCTAAAATATTTGTTGTTGATGATATATTGCAGGATAAGAAAGTCGTCGCATTCAATCGATGGTATGTGTCATAGGTGGATAAGTCATAGAATATTCCTAATTTAGGCTACCCCAAAGAGTTCGCCGAGGCGCTCTGGGATGGGGGCTAGGATCAGGGCAGACATTACGGGTCGTAGGCCCCATTGGATTGAGCACCCACCGCCAACATAAAGGACCGCTGTCACACCCTCTGTGATGCATTTCTCCGGTGGAAAACTGATGAATCTTGCCTAATTTTATCAATCCTCCGTTAGGGGCCGATTTAGAGATCTATAATAATGCAACTAATAGAGGCCTACCACTCAGAAGAAAAGATTTGGTTTCCAAAAACGGAAGACGCTTACTTTTTCGTACCCCGTCACTGTTGGAATATACAAACTGACGGCCATCGGCACGATCCTTTCTCCCCTTGTCCAAAAGCTAGCGGCCGATGCGGATTCGATGGTAAGAGGTGTGGTATGCGGGGTTTTCAGCGTCCTATATGATGACATCTACTATATGTGTGGAACTACAAGGAAATTTTCTACACCATTGATGCGGCGTTTAGATGTAAAAGGGATGTCGATACGATATGTCGTGCGAAAGCAGTCGGTGTCGGCGTCGACGAAAGGATCGCCTGTCTCAACCTCGCCTGGCTTAACCTCGCCTGGATCTGTCTGGTTCCGGTCTAGTTTGTTTTGCCCTTGTACCTTATTGATGCAGATTGCAGATGCAAAAGCGGCCGAACGTTTTTGATCATCTCCTGCTTAAAATTGAGACACTATTTGATTACCTAATCTAAAAAACCGGAAAAGGATATGCTTTCGGTTGAGCCAGCACTAGCAATTACCGACTACCCGGCATCGTAAGTGACTTCAAGACTATAAGACACACACATCTCATCTCAGCTAATATCCATAGTTGCGTAGGTCACAGCCCAAATCTCAGCACAACATGCTCCAATACATAGCACTGGGTTCGGCAGTTATTGCGTTCTACTGTATTTGGTCTTGGACGAATTTCTATTTCAGAGAGAGGAAATTCAGAAAATCGCATGGTACCCAAAAGCCTAAATTCTTGCCGACTGTTCTACCATTTGGTGTGGATTATGTGACAATGTCAATTAAAGTATGTTTTTGGCTTGATTTAAGTTCTCGGATACCCCAGCAAGATACTAACAGGGTGTCGCTCCTAATGAAGCAATTAGCGCGTCAGGAGATCGTTGAATTTTATCGGTGAGAACCCCAAACAAGCCTTTTTGGTCGTAACTGGATCCCGGGCATTATCTAACCAGTCAATGTTTAAAAGAGGAAACTTCGAGGAGTACGCTTATGCACCCTATGGTATTACCAGGTGATCACTATCAAATTCTAATAGCTGTCAGATACGGGCATACTTTTGGGTTGAGGCTTTTTGGTATATATGTCTTAACTATCTAAATATTTTCTTTAATTATGTCGACGTTTAATACATGGGATCCAGGTGCGACGACTCTATTCACTCGGGAACCTCTCAACGTCAAGGCTATGTTGGCCACCCAGTTTGAAGATTACCTAGTCGCGCCTCCGAAGCATGGACCCTTTGACCCTCTACTTGGCGGAAGTGTTTTTACACAGGACGGCCCTGGATGGGTATTTTATAGAGGACTTCTTCGTCCTCAGTTCTCACGAGAACAGATTACACAATTGGAGAATCTTGAGGAGCATATATCGGATTTATTTGCCTGTATTCCTACCGACGGCACCTCTATAAATTTACAGGAATTCTTCTTCGATTTGACCCTCGATAGCGGAACTCATTTCTTGTTTGGCGAGTATGTATCTTCCACCGATATTATCCGTCCTTAGGGTATTCCGTAGTTCATATCAAGTTCTGCCGAAGCTTCCCCCTGCCTCGCTTTGAATGCCCGCATGCTTACTCGCACTTCCTTTGGAATAAATAGGAGCGCTGGCGCCTTGAAAAATCGATTAAGCATCCTTCAGGGGAAATCCCCCAGCGATGAGGAGCCGCCGGGTGTTGCCTTTGCTCGGGCGCTCAATACCTCCCAAAATCACATTCTGATTAGATACTGTCTCAAAAAGTTCTACAACTGGCACAATCCCAAAGAGTTCCAGGAGGCCAACAAGACTTGCCATACATATATTGATAAATACGTCCAACAAGCAATTAACATTCACGACAATCAGAATAAACAAGGCGATGAAGCCAAGCTACGAAAAGAAAAATATGTGCTTCTGCATGCACTTGCAAAAGTTACAAAGGACCCTGATATTCTACGAGGCTCTTTGCTTGGTTTCCTCCTAGCTGGGAGAGACACTACTGCTGGGCTTCTGGGATTTACACTTCTTCTCTTGGTTCGCTATCCAAATGTTGAACAAAAGCTTCGACAGTCTATTTACAGTAGCTTCGGCCCGGAATATGATGAAAATCGCATTACTTTTGAGTCACTCAAAAGCTGCAGGTACCTAAGATGGGTTCTAGATGAGACCCTAAGATTGTACCCAAGTGCTCCGATCAATATTCGTGTAGCTGCACGAGATACCACCCTCCCCGTAGGAGGTGGACCAGATGGGAAAAGTCCGATTTTTGTTCCAAAAGGTACTGAGGTTGAGTACTCTGTATACGCAATGCATAGGCGGTTGGATATCTTCGGGCCAGACCCTAATTGGTACGCAGTGCGCTCCCCACCAAGCCGGATTATTCTGCGCATTATTCCTAAGTAGAAGGTTCTAATTTTGTTTATTGTATAGGTTCCGTCCAGAGCGTTTCGACGAATTTCGTGCTAAAGAAGACATAGCTTGGAGCTATCTTCCATTCAATGGTGGCCCGCGAATTTGTATTGGCCAACAGTTCGCACTAACGGAGGCAGCTTATGTTGTTGTTCGACTTTTCCAACAATTTAAGCAATTCGAGAGCGGTGAGAACAATCAATTTATCAAATGCTACACTGGTTTGACGACGTGCGTGGGTGGGAATGGTGTTCGGGTGAAATGCTTTAGAAATTAAGAGTGGAAGCTCCTAAATTTCCACTATTCTTCAGCTGGGGCTGCCGGAAAGGTGCATATGCCAGCTACCTATCCCTACTGGTGTCGTATAACACTATAAACTTGTCCTAAATGCTATCCAGATAAAGGCCTCTCTCTTCTTGGCAGTGCCCCCAGGCGATCGTTGGTATTATCTAGACTCGGCTCTCAATATACATGCTGATAATGGTCGCAAAAATGAGAGGCATCTTACCTTGCTCGACATATATTCTACAGTGTTTTGAGTCCAGTCACCATTAGCCCTTTGCCGGTCCTTCACAGTCTAAAGTAGGGCTATCGAAACGGTTTATTAGGTTAACCAAATTTTGCGTCGTTTTTTGTTTTTTCACATACAAAACTGCTAAGCAAGTGAAATCTTGGCAGAATATTTTGGTGAACAATACAAAATTTGGTTAACCTAATAAACCAGCCCTAGCAGAGATGTAACTATAAGTTTGTACTTGTTATGTACAAACTTTGGAACCAGCTCTAGAATATTTAAAACTTGAGAAGTAAGAAAGATTTACAAATAGTTTTTTTAGGATTTAGGAAGAAGCAATAATTAATATTGTAATTACGAAGAATGATAGATGGTAAGAACTCTTTAGAAAGTTGCAAGCCAGATACTAATATTGAATTTCAAGATAGAATCCATTAGGATGAGCTGATTTAGACTCTCCAAGCCAACCTAGCCGGCCATGGCTTGAATTTATAATTAATAAAAAGCAGAACTAGACTTGATATGTGGATATACCAGGTGCTAGTGGTAATCTCAGAAATTATCATTAGCTTTTCACATAAAATAATTGGAAATAGCAAATGGCTATGGTTCCAGATAATAGTATTGTGCTATAAATTCAGCCATGCCTTCTCTTTTGCTATTGGCTCAAAATTAATAATATATATCTCTATCTCATTTTCGACCATTTTCATGCCCCAACGGGACCCTAAAGGCGGTATTATCTACTAAGAGTCAGTTGAATATGTTTTCCCGATAGTTAGTTACCAAATTACCGGAAGAAACTTGCTCCTATACGTAAATATAAGGATGGTATCTTATCTATCCAAATGCAGGACAGCACAAATGGGTGAACAAAGTGAACTGGTGATAGAAAGTGTAACATAAAGTATAAACCTTTTCTTAGCCATATTGTCCCGTCACCTTTATTGAATGTACGGCTTTTGCTATTAAAATGCAAAATATATATAGTGCTCACATTATACTGTTGTATAACAAGTTGACTCTTTTAATAGGTTAAAGGCAATGGTAATTCGGAATTCAGTTTGGTACCTAGCTATTTCCATTGCTAGGCGTACTGATACTGCTTAATACGCATTATATACAAATCCCCGGGCATCCTTGACAAGCGAGGCAGGCATTCCTATCTGCATTCGTCTTGCCGGGTGGATATGGTTGATCCTTTTGGATGCCCAATAACCAGAGGCAATTAGGGTCTAATCCGTACTCACTCCATGCAATACATCCTATATCGATAGCATAGTTGGGGCCGAAGCCTATCCCATAGTAGAGACCATGCACTGGCTTAGGCACTCCTAAAAGATCAAAGTTTAAATTTGGGTTAACGCGGATTCTGTAAAAAGGATTAAGTATTAGTCCGATTATATTTGCAAAAGTTGATGTGGAGATGGAGAGGATGCATGAAATAGATATGCATATATCGTGTATCCATAGGTTGGCCGGATGCTCACGAGTAATCTGGGCCTTTGGTATTCCACCAGAAAGTATATGGTACTTCAGCCGGCGCCCCGATGCAGATACTAAAGGAAATAGAATATTAGATGGATAATAAATACGAAAAATGATTGATAGCACCTACGAAGCAGAGGAACCTAAAAGGATCGGTACGAGAGAAGTCTTCATCTTGTAGGCGGATATTGATTACTGGGTTTTTCAAGAATGAATGACAAGATCTAGTGATAGAGGTTATACTGCTACTAAAGTGAAGTAAGGAGCATAGATAGTAAAGAACCACAGTTGTGTTTGAGCGAAAACTGAGCTGCGATCTTCTACAAGTCCCCGTACGCAAACCATACTATATATAATATCTCAGAACCATAGATATCTTCTCTTCGGGATAGATATCCTTCTCTTCGGGTATTTTATCATCTGAGTGTCCAAAATTCGATCTTTACTGCTTCAAAACAGAAACTTTGTCCTTACCTGGAAGATAGCGAAAATTACTTACACGCATATAACGCAACTTTCCGCCCTCGCGAGGTTGGAATGCTCAGAACACCCTACCTGAATATGAGCGGGGTCTCGATGCGTATGCGCATGTCCGAAATTGCCAAAACAGGAACTCACGGATATATAAACCGGCCGCGGTTTAGGGACATTAATGCTTATAGCATATAGTCTGTAAATAGGAATGCTTGCGAATATTGCGTTGGCTCCAGCCATATGTGTTTCTTTTTTTGGCGGTGTTGCAGCAAATGATGTTCGTTACAGCGGCCCCGCATCGGCTATTCGCTCTCGGCTATTCGCTATGCCCTTGTTCTGAGTATCCTTGAAACTAGATGTGCCAATACGAGGTGGGGTACATTTTTTCAAGGCGATCGTGTGGACTCTGACTTCGGCTAGACTGTCTGCCACTGGCAGGAACCCCTAGCTTTTAACAGAGACTAATACTTAGATTTGAGAAGTTTGGAATAGAGTTAGTCATTAACCATATCTTCTATATAAAGAGCAGCTTCGACCACGACAGTTATTACGAATCCGACATTTCATTCTCGATAGACCTACAACTCACACATAAGCCGCCCGTTATAGGACGCCAGTATATCTTTAAAAAATTCCGGCCGAATTCGCTCTTCAATACATAAATATAGCTATAAACATGCACCTTTCCACGAGTTCCGTCGCCAGCGCCGTTGCGTAAGTACTCTTCCTAGCTAATATTGAAGCTTATACTGTAAGAAAATAGTACCATAAAATCACAAACCTAACATTTGAGCTTCCTCCAGTGTCCTAGCCTTGCTGCCTTTCTCTAATGCCTCGTTCATGGGGTGGGTATTAGAAATCCAAGATTGCTGACAATTTTCAACTCTTGTCTCAGGCGCCGGCCTTCTAGCGTGCTGAGCAAGGGTCTATGATGAGATCACTTGAATCTATTTGATTTAAAATAGACGAACCTGACTAATTGTGTTTACGCTGAAGATTTGTTATAGGTTTAAGACAATCTGATGTGGGAGGAGGTACCGGCCCTGGAATCGGCCCTAAGCCTGAATTTCCTATCCTCTGCCTTAAAGCTCCAATTCAACCGGAATGCTTTTGGGTAGCAGGTCTCCAACAAGGTCAGGACGTCCCAGGAAAAACAGCAGATGACAAGAAGAAGTGCCTGGACTGTACAGGTGCATCTGGGAAATGCCGCTACCTTTGTGACTAGCTGTGCTTTGGAAGGTGTATATGTCGATAGTCACATCTGGTGGGGATTTTGATTTTTCTTTCAAATCACCCTCATTGATACCTTCCTTGGTTTGCTGTTTTTGCTACCCATCGTACATGCAGGCCAAAATAAACCAAGCTAAAATTACAGTTGAAACTGTCTACATACTTACCATCTCCCTACTAAGAGCAAGCACTAGCTTATGAAGTCTAACCCACAGGCTTGTTTATATAATCAACTATAAGCTCAACTTAAGCTGCAAATAACAACAAACAGCGAACAGCGTGAAAGACTCGATTGTTCGTATTCCGATCCGCTTTGATCTAGAGATCTTAATATACAATCAACGGGAACCTTGACGTAGGTATAGGAGATACGTATTATATTGAAAGATCACTGCTTCATTATAACATATAACATCTCAAGCATGAGGGATTGAGTTCTATTCTTCCCAATTTACGGCTAGAGTTTATTGTTACACCTGCCCCTGGGACTGTCTAAAATCTTGAAGGCAGCAAGCTGCACTTCGGTTTGTGACTCTTAATTCTTGTAATAGGTTTACGGACATAGGTGTTCATGTGTGCACGTATGAACGTCTATTTTTGTACGATGGATAGATGTATGTTATGTAGATGTATGCTTACCCCTGAGGTTAGCTCTGGGATCTACTGTATATAGACAGGGCATGTAAGAAATAGGTACAGTGGCTCTTGGTCTCAAGGTAATACACAAAAGTTCTTAGTAGCTAGGTAGATGGCGGACATATATAACGCCGCCCACCGGCCGGCGAGCAACACCACCAACGCGAGCAACCCAAATTCCCGGTTTTTCCAAAATTACGTGCATTCTCCATAGAAAAGCAGAAGAAATTAGATTTTTTTATTGTAAGTGGTGCTAGCTATATATCTATATATATTACAAAGCGGTATCTATAAATATAGTGTGAAAAAAAAAAAAAAAAAAAAAAGAAATAAAAAAAACTTGACAATATATAGCTAGTACAGCGCTAACAGCATCAGACACTCCGGTGTTAGCTGCACAGTAGTGTCACCAGCACCAGCAGTGTTATTAGTAGCGGTGCCTGCTGCTGCCAGGCATGCTTATAAGCATGTAACTTACTGTATAATACGCTATTTATCTTATTTAATATGCTATTAAGTTTGTTTAATAAGTATTAGGATATTAATATTAGCTAGTATTTATACTTTTGATAGATAGCAGCAGTAATCTATCTACTACCTCCTATACTACTGCCAAAGTACCTATTATAACTCATTATTAATAGCTTAAAGTATCTACTATTAAATATATAATATTTTTATAACTTTCATAATTTTGTTAAATTTATGCTGTAGTGGGGAAGAAAGGATTTTATTAATAGTACATTAAATATTATTTATATATAAAACTAGAATACACTCATATACTGAAGTCTTAAAAGTACCGGTAGTAGATATATATATCTTCAGATTATTAATAATAAAATTAAGTAAATCTCTATAATCCACCACTATAAAATTTGAGATTATATTTAAAATATATAAAGGATTGAATAATAATAGGCCAGTATTCTTCTACCCTTTAGTAATAGTTTTTTTTATAAAAATTGCTTGATATACTGGTATAATAAAATTGATAAACTTTTTTTTCCTAATGCTAGTCTTTCTATAATGGTAAAATAAATTGATAGTGTCACTATATACCTGGGTATAGTGACTGAATAGGTTGATGTTAAGTGGCTATAAGTAATGAGTAGAGTGTGGTAGTAGGTAGAACAGTAGTATGCATTGTTATTTGTAGTAATTGATGAAGATAGTGTTGATATGGCTGTTATGGCTGTTAAGTATAAATATCTGTTGTGAATGATTTAAATTGGAACCAGTGATTTAAATAGATTTTAGTTAAAAATAATATTCTAGCTATTTAAAAACAAGTTTTTTATTTATCATTTCCTTCTTACTTAATACCTAGTATCATCTATTATATGAGTTTTGTTTTTTATACCAGTCTACTAAGTGAACTTTGCCTGGAAAGATAATTATTGAGATATAGTATTTTTTAGTTGTTGAGATATACTTAACCATAGTAATACTCTTTTTATTACTATCATAAACATAGAATCGCTATCTTTTATGGACTATTAGGACAATTATATTGGCTACTTTTGCCTACTTAATTATAAAGTTTTTTTTATTTATATTCTATATATTTTATAAAAAAATCTTATGCTTCTAAATTAAACAGTTAAATAAAATAAACTACTCAATAATAATCTTAATATTATTTATTTTTCCTTTTTTATTTTTAAATATTCAATTCTGGACTATAGTTAATTTAGAATAATATTTCAGGAACTATATAACCCAATTTTTTTTAATTTTATAATTATTAAGTTATGAGGCTATAGAACAAAACAAATTATAGTAAATAAAAAAACTATGGCTCCAGAGGTCAATAATTTATTTTGAAAGAACCTGTTTTTGTATTATTATAAATAACTAATTTTTAGGCTAAGTTTCAAGGAGTGTATAAGGATTGTGCTTTGCTGTCTGGTGTTGGACTGTCAATAAAGATATGCCGTATATTATAGCTGCTTGATTGAGTGAAGGTGCCTGATTTTTTTTCTATATTTTAATTACTGTTTGTATTTTTTTTTTTTTTCTAGATTGAACTACTTATGTATTTTGGTTGGTTATTTTTATGTTAATAGGTGAAATTTATATAAAGCATTAAAAAATAAACAATATAGATTGAAAATAATGTAATTTATAAAAAAAGAGGAGAAAAATAAAAAAAATCTATGGTGGTGACAATACTGTGACTTGGTATTATGATATGAAGTATTTAACCCAAATTTAGTATAACCTGCTCACGGTGGTGGTGTTGCTCGCCGGCCGGTGGGCGGCGTTAGGGCTGACATGCAGCCGGACCTTCAAAGTGGGCCTGTCTGTGCAACACAAGAAGACCCTTGGCATGGTCAAAGTTGGGAGTCCCAAGCTATTAAAGCTCAGAGCGTTGTCGGGACTCCCGGCAAGCAATGCAACCAGCTGCCTCCATAGAACTCGTCCACTCTAACTATAGTGTCCGCCCAATAGAATAATTTAGCTCAAGTTCCTTTATTAAGGATTTGCAGTCCATCCAATAGACAAATAATCATACAAGGAGTTATAAAAGAAAAGAAAAAAAATTGGTCTAATAATGGTATGAGATTTCAACTGTATTATTCTGTTATCTTGTGATAATCATAAGCTAAGTTATTAACTCTGTATCTATCAATATTATACACAGATAAAAATTATCTGGGGCGGCTTCGCTAGCTTCTTGTATGCAACATGCAACATGCAACATACAACATCCGCACTTTAGAGAAATCAGATATTAATGATGCTCTCAATATTCAAGGGCTGTGTACTCATACATATTACTTATACCCCAGCTAAAGCCTGTTGCTATTCTATTGGCAGAATTGCATCACAATAGCTTGTTTTTCGCTATCGAGCCATGTAACATATACCAATAAATACTATAGATGAGTAGGGACTAGGCCATACTAGGACCTATATAAATTCTAAAACAAAAGTACCTCTACTTAACACCCCTATTAACTACAATCACTACAATTACAAAATATTCATAACAAATTATACAACACTTGGTTTTAAATAAGATTAGTTTCAAGATTTATAAGCTAACTAACCAGCCTTTCATCTATAAAACTATTATACTTTCACTTTGTTAAATCTAGATACAACACTGGAAACAATCCTAAAACAGAAATTTGTTTTTGGTTGTTACTAGGCCTTATTAGCTCCTATTTAATTACATAGAGAAAACATAAGCATACCTTTATAATCCTAAGGATCTATAGGCATTATAACAAGATTAAACAAGATAGCTATTAAAGGTATAGTTTATCTATTATAAACTATCCTAAGCCCAGGGACTCTTCTTTTATAACTAGACTATATTAAAGCTTAGATATTAACAATATAAACAAAGATCATGATTGTTGATAGAATTAATAAGTAGTTCTTTAACTATGCTAAACATAGAAGACCACTATCACTCCATATTTTTATCATACTAGGGTAACATTGGCACCACCAATATATGTGCTGATTCAATTACTGCTCTGTTTGACTATATATGCTAAAATATATACCAATTAATCAGGTAGACATAGCTCAACTTTATACACAATACAACAATAACAAAGTATACTATCATAACTATATTAATAACTCTCAGCTAAGAATTTGAAAATCAAAAATACACTGATAGTTAGTCAGACAGCTGAATTAAAAAGATCATTTCAATTAGATCATTATATTATTCACTAATAATAATCTATAGCAGCTCCATAGAGCCAAAAAAAGATATAAAAATAGAACCATTTACCCTTCAATTCCTACAGCTGTTTAACTCAGCATCACCCCTACAATCTAATACAACTATATCATCTTTAACAAAAGCTTTTTTATTATAAATTTTTATTATATTTTATCTATCAAAAATAACCACCAGCAAAATAACCATATATAAATTAATATTTAATATCAAAAATCCAACCATTTTATAAGGATAAAAGTTCTACATTACTTATATCATAAGCTCTTCTAATTCCTCAGCTCCCATTTATAATATTATTACATCTACTTATAGCTAATAATTCTAATTTGTTTTTATAAAATTCTAATCACTTTTACTAATCTATTACAGATATATTATCCTCCATTAATATGGAATAAACTACCACATTTTACATAGCTGACTTAATTACCAATTTTTCCTCTAAAAACAAAGTTACTTCTAACACTAAAGTTTTACCTATTAGTTTCAGCAAAAAGTTTAACATTCCCAACAATAACACTAACCCAGTAATAAAGCTATTAAATACTCTTAATATTTTTCTTATATTTTCAATAAAACCAACTAAAATTTAAACAAAGGTAGGCCCCAACCCAAAAACACTAGTAAGTGGATTCTTATTCTATATTAACAAAAAACTTTCCACTATTATTTATCAAAATAACACCTCATCACCAATTTACATTTTTCTAACTCCAAATCTACTTTATTCTAATAAGGAGCTGGTTCCAAAAAAATCCATAACTTTATTCTTTAACAAGAAGCTTGAGACTAAGACTATATTTAGTATAGATAATCAAGCCTTATTTTTATATATCTACAGTTTTCTTACTCTCACAGTATTGGAAATCAACCTTATATGATTAAGATAATAACATAATAATATGCTTGTTTATAACAGCTATTATTAATCTGTTCTATCTTAACTATACTAATAAAATAGTATATATTGTTACTTATACTAAAAATAGTAATTAGATTGTTATTTAAACTAGTAAACTCCCTTTTTAATAAATATCTCAAAATTAAATAAATTACTAAAAGAAGTATAAATTGTTTCAGAAAATACAACATTAAAATACCCCCTTACCAAAAAACTAATAAAGACAGTTTATCAAACAAACCCACCAAGCATTACCAAAAAAAAATAGTCAAAATCACCAAAAAATACAACTAAATTTAAGTAATAGTACCTCTAAATATTCAACTAAATTCATTCTTAGCAATCATTAAAATTATTTATATATAAACACACACTATCTATTATTTTATTACTTTTGTATATACAACTTAAAGTCCACCTAGTTATATTCCTTTAGGCCTTTATAAAAATGTGTATAACCATAGATATAAATGCTTATTTAATGATATAGCATAATATTATGAGGATATTTCTTGCTAAACTATCTTATAATTAAGTTTTGTATAAGATATTTGAGGATATCTCTTAATATTTTGTGCTATATTTAATTTTATAAATTATTTTTGTTTTTTTTAATTTGGATATTCCTGTACTGTAGGAGTCCTGTACTGTAACAACTAGCTAGTTTTGTTGTAAATCAAAAATATTCTAAATTTAAAATTATTAAATATACACTGTATTATAGTGCTATATCCAGACTTAACCTTATTCCTAAATTAAAGTTTTAGACTCAATGATGTTAAACTAAGGAGTATTATAAATATTAGAGATATTAATAGTATACAGAATAGAATCTTTATTGTGTTGTCTAATGAGATGATGGAGTTTTAATAAGAGTTATATTTTTTTTGATATGTTATAGATGAAATTTCAAACGCTATACTATTTAAAATCAACAAAATAAGGTTTTAATGGGTTTTTCTTAACAAAGGCAAATCTATTATTAACTCAGACCCCCTTTTACCATAATGATTGGCGTGATGGTAAGTACCAATTATTCCTGCTTAGAACAGAAGCAGATCAATTAGCCAGCTGTATTCCTAGGGCCAAGGACCCGCTCCGAGGAGTTGCTATGTCTCATAATTTGAAATTTCCTTACTGTTCGAGGGCATATAACAGATCGGTCTGTCCCCGCCGTATCCCTCGAAAGATGTATTAGTCGTTAAGAGAGCCGAACGCCAAAATAGCGGTAAAATTGTAAGATACAAGGCCAGCGGTATCCCCTATTAGTGATCCGATCGAGCATTATGATATTGAGGCCTTTTATTATTGCTGCCTCTTATAATGAAGGTTCAGTCCCTCTTAGCTCTTCTCTGGATATTTTCTGTTGTGTATTCGTATTTTCTGGGGTGACAGGTATGTTTTACTGCACGTCTAGCTTCTCATTTAAAATATTGCTGGGTCGGTTTTGGTTTGTTGGGTTGAACGCCCCTGCCTCACCTTGGGGGGAAGGGGGGGCGAGTTCTTGAACTCGCTGCTTGCTGGCTTCCTTTCAGCATCCGCAGCGATCACAATTTGTGTCCCTGATGCCCCGACATTTTGTTTGGGTTAGATAGCGGGTTTGTTAGCTTCTTTCCAAGCTGCACGCTGTTCTCATCTGTTATACTCAGTTGGGGCTTTTTAACAGGACTTTCGTCTTGACTAGCCGATAGAAAGGCTGGATCGCAGGACGGCACTCGCTCCCCCAAGCAATATGAGCCTCAGTTCCCGTAGGGAAAACCCCTTTTCGTAACTGCGTTTTCTGCACCGCCCGGATCTCTTGTCGTGCTGTATTCTGCCGGGCATTTATATGTTTTGGTATTCACAAGACCATGATTCATCACGCACATAGTGTCGCAAGAAATTGGTTTGAATCGGATCAATAGTGTTTGGAGGGTAGGTCTCGCCCAGCCTTTCGGTCACGTTTATTTTACTCCGCCGCGGCACCTCCTTTCCATCGTCTCCAACCTTCGTTGTATCTGGCAATGGACTTTCGTTTCAGCCATGGATCTGATTGCCGATGTCCAAGGTTTCGATAGTATCAAAAAATCATCTCGTCCCTTACGGATTAGCTGTCCCTGGAGAGCTTCTTTTCGATGGCTTATTTCTTTTTGCACCCTAGCCAACTTAGACTTTGTCAAGTCCGAAACACCGGAGCTTTCCTCTTCGGCTTGCAACTGTTCTTGTAGGTTGTGTTCGGCGCAGTACAGTTCCTTGAGGGTACAATCCTCTCTGAATGTTTCAAGCAGCCGGATGGGGTTGCATTTTTGGGGGTTCTAGAGTCCCGATACCGACAGTGTCCCGATCTCCGCGCGCTAGACCTGTCTAAACGCTCTATACCAGTGAACAAACTTTGGACCCAACCGTAACGCGTTGGCTCAAATAATTTAGATTAAATATCTTGTCGTCAGTCTGTGCCATGACTTGTTTAGCCCATTCGCTGCCGAAGAGAAGTCATCAGGTGATACGCAGATCCCTGACTCCAAAATCGATTATCTGCATGTCGAAAGATAGGCAAATCCAAAACCTGTTTCCCAAAACCTGTTTCTTCCAGTGGAATCGGTAGGCTCTTCGTTTGAATTGGTCCGGAGGCTTTACTTTAAGCAAATCTTCTGGCGCTCTAATGTCGGCCTCGAACGCATTATCGTGCATTGCTAATGCAACGAACTGCGACACTGGTCGAGCCACAGCGGAGTCATGGAGGACTATATCACTCCAATACCCATCATCTTTACGGCGCCCTTTGTGATTTCTAGATTTTATTCCTAGAAGGAAGATGCATTCGTCACTCTGCTCATCTTCTGATAAAGGCACCGTCAGATCCATATCCTAGTTGGTTCAAGTTATTAGCATATCCCTGTTCTCGATCGGCTCAGTAAATTTAGCACCCAACCTTATAACAAAGGCATGACTCGGCATCTTTCCTACCTCCCGATAATACGATGGTCCCAGGACGGGTCGTCGTGAAGCACGATATCATAAAGAATAGGGACAAGCGAAGTCGGGTTGATGATACCACTGTGTAGTCGCTGTCTCGAAGCCAGAGGAACCCTATGATTTCGTAACATTCTGTTAAGCCGACTTGTATCTTTCCTCCCTTTTCTGTTGTAAGAGCGTATTTGTCTTTTAATACGCAACAAAGCTAGCTCCTGACCTCGCCCATAATTCCTTAGTGATGGTTCCATTACCATATCTATGCTCCACTGCCCTGAGCCATCGAATTTGAGAATTTGCTGTCTCTAAAGTGACACTTTTACGGAAGTGACCCCGAGAACTAGCAACGTAAAATTCCAGATACCCGCAAAGCTCTGCGGCAGTTATCCTGTCTCCAGGACGGAACCCGTAATTACTCAGCTTTTGCTGTAAATGACATAGCTATTTTGCAAATGAAGTGGGCTCCATCCTAATTAAGCGGGTCTTGAGACTAACTTTTGTGAATAGTGGTGTTCGGGTGCTTACTCATCCCAAAGTCTTTTCGCAAGTGTGTAGTGATATTCACTCGTGCGTTCTCTTCTTGGGTTGGCTTTTGGAACCGGGTTGTTGCTCTGTGCGTGCGCAACTTCGGAAGAAAATCCTTTCTGGGTCGCTCGTTCTGATCTCGATAGCTTCACCATTATTAGTTGGAATGGGTAGTTTTAGTGGAATGCATAGGGGTCTGAGTTCGCATACATGAGGAAGTGCCGTTCACTGAGCTTTTGTGCCTGGTTTTGCAGCTGCTGCTCATCAGAAAAGGTATAATTTGGGAAATGGTAGAAAAACGAGCGATAAAAAAGGGGAAAGAAAAGGTCACTGACCTCCCAGCAATGCAGCCCTTGGCAGCACTCTGTTCCCAAGTGCACACCATTTTGATTAACCGCTGACCTAAAAGTAGAACAAGCCTGTTTTGGAACCTCCCAAAGTACCCATTATGCCCTATACTAAACACAAATATATAAAACACCGTCCTCCATTATTTTTATCCCTTATAATTACATATGTGAGGACTTTTGGCGGGATCATGAGTCCGCTAAGTCTCATTCGTGAGTCCGCATTGCGTAGTGTGGTACTTTCATAGTGACTAAACGTCTTCGGGCATTCAGCTCGCGTTATTTTTGCTTTCATCCTTTTTTTGGATTCTATCTAAAACGTTTTTTTCTTTGGGTTTGAGGCGTTGTCCCCCCAGCTCGAAGAAAGGAATGATGAAGAAGAAGAAGCTCAGGACATTAAACTTTTTAACGCGTATGTTCTTTTTGCTCCAGTTAATTGACATACAAAGCAAGACTTGCGGCCAAGCCCTCTGATAATTGAATGCAAGGTTTCGAGGGCGAAAGTTTGGGCTCAGAAGCTCGGTGGTTACATTAGATATTGGGTATCTAAACTTGGCCCTTGTAGCTAAACATATGACTTATCGACATCCATTCCAAATTAAGCGTATCACGTTGGAAAAAATGCAGAATAGCTCCACCGATCAAAGCAAGTAGTCGTAGAATGCGCGATAACCTTATCGCAAAGTACCACTCAACTATCGCGCACTAGCAATCTAAAATATTCTCTCTTTTGTATCACTGGCTCTAGCCAGCTGGATTGAATAGAACTCCACGATAACTCCAGTGACTATTTTCTATTTTCGAGGCTTTGACAGAGGTACCAGGGCTACGCCCTAGAGGGAAACGTCTTATGTCCCTCCGGACCTTATACATCGAGTTATTCAAGCTGGGCGTGTGTAATTGATGCCCGAGTCAGTCTCTCATTTATTGATGATAATTTAGCTCCGCTTAGTCCATAATGGCCCGGTTGGAATCGTTTATGGCCAAAACTTAGAAGTTAAGCCTGCCACCGAGTACGAGTTCGAGCCTCCTGAGTTATTACCCAATCATCTATCCCACTCTATTCAAAACCCCGAGCATTTAAAATCGAATGTTAGGAATGACGCCCAGAAAAGGTACCCTTAGAAAGAGATTCGATACCAAAAACAGATCACGAAAAATTTCCATAGACGGATGGGGCATTCATTTTCGGGGGCGAATAACTTCACGCTCATACTGGCTAGATGCTGCAATAGCCATTATTTCCAGCCTTATATTTGCAATGGTATGGAGCATAGTGAAGGGGGATCCGCAAACGGGCTTCACTATATCCGGCTTCAGCACAACTGTTATTACTGTGATTGTGGCAATAGGAACTTTTCAGACCGCTATCGACGAAAATTGGATGTAAATTTTACCAGTCCCGGTTATATCTGTTCTTTGCACTGTATACAAATTACAGAAAACCACTGAAGTGGTTCATCCTTGTGGGCATGGTTCCTCAGACGAGGGTACAGGTCCAGCTTTGTAGAGACCGCAGATTTTCTGTCTCTCATTTCTTTTGAATTTGTTGCTTGATCCCTCGTATGAAATTTCAGTCGGCTCTATTTTTGCTCGTAAGTCCAGTATGGAAGTCTTGTCTACCAAGGTGGCAAGTACTTATATTATTGCGCATACCATGTGGGTTGGATGTCTGTATAGGCCCGTGGTCTGTGTAGGATATTCGGGTGTTGCACTGTTATCCCATAACAATATCAAAATAATACACAAATATTATAAGGCAGGATGAGGCACTAATTATGTATACAGATTGATACTTAAATTGTTGCTTGATTTCTAAATACATGACAGCAAAAACATGCAATTAAATAGACAGTGACAAAAGAAATAACCTGTGTGAACTGGACAGGAGACAAGCTTATGAACTGGATATCCGGATATAGACAGCTGAACTGGACAGTTATATGTTCCTGTATAGAAACAAGCATGTGTAATGAAGCATAGAATGCTAAATAGGGCGTCTCGCGGCCCATCGCCTAGCATTCTGTTAGAATTCCCATAAGCCGAGACTTGTCAACTGGTACGGGGCCTGTGATACTATGTACGAAGTATATATGGTAGATTCTCCAAATCTTATATTTCAGTCTTTTATAGTAGGCACAAAAACGTGGGAATACACTGGCATAACTAACAATCGAGTGCGACTGAACCGAGACCTCGCTCTTTATCCGTCATGAAGTGACGTATCCTCCCCTCGTCCATTTCCACACGATATTCATCGAGCCCAACGGTTATTGAGAATATTGTCGGCCACCTGAGTATACAGCTATGGAAATCACAGAGCATCTTGTTCCATGAAGCATTCCGTCCTGAATCTTGCTTGCGAGCGCTTAGGCGCAGTAACCACTTGCGCATTTCTCGGCGTAGAAAATGTACGCACATGCGAATGAAAACGTGGCAGGCGTTATACCTGTCAATATATTTAGCTCCTAGAGTCCAGGCTAGACCAAGTGGTGCCTTACAGATTCATCCTTCCAAAGCACTCATAATCCACAAGGACGACCTCAAGGTATTGGGACCATCTCTGCCAAGGATCGCCCCAGCTGGTATTCGAAATCATCTGCACGAAAGTTTCGCACCGGCTTCCAGATTTCGGATACCACCTTCCCCAAGATATCCAGCACACCCCGTTCTGGCCTTCTATGAGTATTACCCACCTGGTGTGAGTTATGTAATGCATGATCATCGTGTCATGTCTTCGATCTAAAGGTTGGTCGCAAAATACCCTTGATCTTCCGGCTCAAACTTATTTCGATCGACCAGAAGACGAACTTGTACCGGATTCGGAATGTGGCGGAAAGGTGTTCTCATCACCCTTTGTCTCGGGTGATCATCTTGACGCTGTTTATTGTATTTCAAGAGTCACATTTCTGTGGTTGGTGGGTTCCTGGCGGAGAAACTGTTGCATGAATCTTGAGGTAGCTCTCAACTCCCCCATTGATCGCATACCGCTCCCAGAACACAGCATACAAATAACTCGAACAGCAAGCAAGGGAAATTGGATCGAAGGGAAATGCGATGATACCAGGCCGAGGTGGAGGGTCAAGATACTATGTGGGTAGCAGGTGAATATCAAACGAGAGACGTTCGAAACGGGATGCCATACTGATATATTGTTGATTGCATTTAACTATCGCATTTGCATCCGAGCTCCTTAGAGGCAAGCACCATTCGCTTATATTTGACCCCCGAAGCTAGATTAGGATAATAGCCGTCAGGATACGGTTCGCTTACGTATTCATGCTTATAAGTATTCTCTGTAGGAGTACCAAGAGAGCCAGGGCTTCTCTATTAGGTCGCCTTCACTCGTAGATGAACATAGGATCTATACCACTGGACCTTCTGTGATGGCGCGGAATCTGGGGAAACCGCCCATATGCACAGTCCGACTGTCCTATGTAGAGTTTGACACAAAAGTGATGTGGTCGAAAGTGTTCGACGATGAACGCCCGTCGGCCATCGTCGACCATCGTCGACCAGATTTCCTTTGAACCTCATCGGTCAACTTATACACTTAGCAATATAACATACTTATTCTGAGCCAATATATTTTATTGGAGTTACACTTTCTTATGTAACAAAGCTTCAACAGCGTAATAAACTCAAAGCAGAAATAGAGTCGGCTGGCGGTGCCATCAGAATGACAGTCGGAGACATCGAGAATCAAGCCCTGCAACTCGTAAAACGAATATTCTTTATTTTGTTCTACGGGTTTGACAGTCCTATATAGGTGGAAATCCTAAAGAGGCGGAAATCTATGCATTGGACCATCTAGATATTCTTGGAAATTGTTGCCGCGCACTAGTCTCTACCGGTGCCGCACAATTGCTCTGGTGTGAGAAACCCCATACGTACGATTTAATTACTTGCCGCTAGCGGTAGCAGCGCGGCGAGAAACGACGGTGATGAAACCTTCATTGATGGAAATACGTCTACCGAAATACCGGTCAGAACAAGACGCTCAGTCGCTTATGGATTTACCAATCAGTGAGCCAGTTTTGTAATGGGGAGTAATCGGCTTGTACACCGAGCGAGGAGTCAGTCTATGCGCGAACAACCCTCGAGCTTTCGTCCCAGCAGTAAATTACGCCTCGCGACACGGGCATTGGATCAGCAGGCTCGGAGCCAAATTATTCACATCGGCATGCCGACAAGGTTACGCTTCTGCAAATCTTCCTTGAACCACTTATCGATATCTGCTTTCGACCTTCGGGCCAGATGCATATGACATGTTAGGCATATATCCGCGGGGATTTTTGTCCACGCTTGGAGCACATATTTCTTGGACGGATAGCATGCTATCTGACATTAGTGTCAGAGCCCGCAAAGGTATATCTATCCTCCGATTGCGACGTACAATTTTGTAATTCATCGAATGCATCACTATCGAAGAAAGGCCACGCATGCACATTTTTGCCCTTTAGTCTGTTGGATCCATTAAGTACAGTTTCGTGCATGATACATGTTGCTGCTGATGTCGGTCTCGTTGGATTCCGGTTTCCGAGGCTCGGCCAAGGGACCGGACAACGCGTTACCATGCCTAGCCATATCATCCGGCTAGCCTTACATTGCCAAATTCCCGAAATGGGTGCTCTATTCGGTGGCAGCCAATGACAGCCAGTGACATTCAACCCGCTGGGACGATCGTATTAATTTTTCTTCTATAGATCTATGTAACGTTCGTTGGATTTCTTGGTTTTGATGCAGTCTGCTTGATAAAGCTGCCGCGGCCCCCGAAATGTGAACAGCGGGCCTAAACATCTCTCTGACCAAAAAATCTGCCTCTGAACCTGAATCAAGATAGCAGTGTACCTCTACGTCTAATTCCTTTCTAACCTGTCCGTCTGGTACCAGCCACAGTTCTTCCGTTGTACGGACACTGACTTCGAGATTGATGCCCTCACTCGCGATGTTTAACAGGTCTAGACTGTAATTCAGTTGGCAGACGGGTGACTCCGAATCTGATAGCTGGAAGGCAGCTTGTGTCCGGCTGTGCTGCTTCATCTTCAAAGTCGGACGGACCTCCTCACAAGCTAAGCGAGCAGCGAGCTGTCAAATCAGTCGGCAGACTTAACGAACCGTCAGTCGAGCACACGCGAGTCGGCATAAGCGAGTCGCAAAGAAATCAATTCTATGGGCAATTTCGAATTTGTACTGTGTCGCAAACAAAAATCCACTTGGGATTTTTACAAGCCTCCCGAACGCCAGCCAGCCAGCCAGCACCTACAACTAACCAACCAACTTCAACAGCTATTCCTCCAGCCTTCAATTATTACGATTTGACGGTACCTCCTGTTGCTGTGGCTGCATCGACTTAGAAATCTCACACTTTCGAATCCGATTTACGAAAAGATGACGGCTCGTAGCCCACTTCGTGGCTGTCCTCTTACTGGTCTGGCTCCCCCAACGGACGAACAGCTGACCGACCGACTGGACGAATGATCGAATAATCGAACGGAGCCGTTCTTGCTTTCAACTCACTCTCAATATCCATCTATCCTACCTGGTCAGCTGTCTGTCTCTCATTGCCCGGTCCTGTCCTGCTGTCCTGCCGTCCTGCCCTCTGCTTGTTGAACGCGTGTTTATATCGTGTCGCAAAGAAAAGTTGACTTTGAATTTGAAATTTCAGGACCCTCTAGTCACGGTCGCAGTCCTCGTCACTGTCGCAGTCCTCGTCACTGTCGCAGTCCTCTCCCGTCCTCCTGTCTTTTCCCGTCACGTCTCAGGCTCATATGCGTTGCGAACTGGAACAATTTCTCGTCCGAAGGCGGCCCAGGAAGGCTGCCCGACAGGCGAATCTGCTCGTGTGGTATCTTTGAAAAACACAGCTATCCCCGTGCCCATCGCTCGGTTGCGGCGTGCGTCCGAGATTATCCGCTGACCCTCTCGGAATATCGTTTCTACCATCCGTATCGCTGGAAGCTCACGGATGGGGACGTCTCTCGGGGTACTCACGGTCCATGGCCTCAGCTGCTCCGCGACGGAAGTTGCACAATCTTGTAGGATTGGGGAATCCGACCTCACGTCCCAGATAGCGGATTTGATTCAATACCGTCTGATACTTCAAGCCCTCTGTTTCCGATATCATTTTACCCTGCGGTGTTTTTCTCGTATTCCGTATCACAGGGACTTCCATCATCGAAGTTTTCCAATTCAGCTTCAGAATTTTTGCTCCGTCCGGTATCTTATCGAAATACAAGTCCTCCGGACGTTTGATGGGCTTGCTCTGAAATGCCTCGTCGTCGAATGCCAAGGCGACAACGTGACTGATAACGTCGAACGCCAACGGAGAGTCGGTTTCTCCGAAAACGAAACCGGTTCTGATACTGTTAGCTTCTGGTGATCTCGTTTGGCAACAGGTAGCTTACGGCTCGGTCTTGTTAGCCCTCGCTTTATCAAGCCGGTTATCGAGTATGAGCAAGAGGGTTTGATGTTCTGGGTCGTTTGAGTCGTGGATTTTGAAGAGTTCCAGGTCTTTGTATTTCAACGAGTCAGGTTCGCCTGCGCCTTGCACGAAAGCGCTTGGGCGGCATCCAGTCGGGCATGCTGAAATCATGCACAGTGATAACTGCAAACGGCATCGCTCCAACGGGAAGATCATGTCGGATTGCTTCCAATGGTGGCACAGGAGGATGAGAACAGATCGTCTGCGTTGGCGGTATCCTTCTTGTCAACGCTCTCTTCGAGGTCGAAAGCTGGTTTCAGCACCGTGTGCATAACTGAGAATCCCGGTTAGCAGCTAACCAGAATTCGATACTTTCTGTTTCGACCGTAGCCGCATAACTTACCCCTTTCAAATCGTCATCTTCAGGTGGTGTATACTTGCGGCCCAATCGGTCCCTGTACATCATCCGCAACTGCCGTACCATGACCTTGAGAGAGTTCATTTTCCGCAGTCTATATCTCCTGAGATACCACCAATGGAACCAACGTTCTTCCAACCTATTAAACTCCGCTAAGTGTCTCAGGTGATCCCTCTTTCACTTCCACAGGAATATCTAGGGATAACAGCTTAGGAACTTTCTCAAACGAAGTTATATCGGATATTGTACGTACTTGCACCACCGGTCCCAAAGGGAATCTGCGGTTTTTCTAGACGTCTTCTCGAGCGCGGATCCAACGAAGCGCCCCTCTTCCATCTGGCGGATTTCCCGAATAATCTTGATGTCGTTATCGACTTCATCGCTCGTGGCTCCATCTAGGAAATCAGAAAGAGTCAATTCTGAGGTAAACGAGTCTCCATCCATAGCTAGGGCATTTGAAAGAGATTTATCCATATCTGGAGATCGAGAATAACCGTCAAGCATATCCAAGTCCATATTCGTGAATGGAAAATAAAATGCAACTGAAGCTACCGAAAATTAAGGCTAATAATTTGTTGATATTGATACTTCGGAAAAAAGAAACCCGAAGTGCTCGTCGGAAGGGACAGTGATCCCAGTACTTGCGTTCGAATATACGTCAAGTCGAAAATAGGCCTAGTCTTAAAACTGATGTCGAGTCGAAACTAGGCTTAGACTTAAAAAGTGCAACTCGGAGATGCGATCCAGTCTTGGAACCAAACCTATTTTGTGCGCGTCAAAACGGACACTTGTTGCTGTGATGTCGTTCGTGGTTTGTTTTGTGTGTCTTTTTTACGATTGTGAGAAGATTTTGTAGCGTTGCAAGGTTGTTCGCGCAGCGTTCGCAAGATTAGTCAAACGATTGCGATTGTTTCGAGATTTGTGTAAGAGAAGAAGAAGGAGAAGAGCTAAGACCAAAAGGGTTGATTGTGAAGAATGGTCTCGGGCAGATTCATGGGAGACTGTGTTCGGAGTTTGTGAATGAAGAAAGAAATAGTCTTGTGGGGAGCTTGTGAAAGGGATGCGACGGGAGTTTGCGAGGCTTTGTGAGGCTTTGTGAGGAGGTTGGTGAAAGGTATGTGAAGGGAGTTTGTGAAAGAGATGTGTGATATGTGTGCGGTATGATTTCAAGTTTGTTCTGTGAATTTAGAGGGACTTCAACGACCTTTTTAAGCACCAATTCGTTATCAGCTCCGACTCCAAAAACACCGCACTTGCTCCTGGATAATCATTCTGGGTGTTATAGATATGTCTACTCACTTTGACTTGTTGTTGATATGAATACGATGTCCATCAGCTTTTGATCTGAAATCTGAACCCATTTTTTGTCTGGATTGTTCCTTTTGGTATTGTTATGGGATAACAGCCCAGATCCTGTATAGACCCCGGTCCTATACAGACAACCTAACTATACAGTACGTCTCTCTATGGAGTACTACGCTACTGCATAGATTGGATTCCTACATGGGAAGTACGACTACGCAGACCAGGACTGTGCAGTGCACAGGGACTACACAGAAAGGCATGTCTATGCAGACTAAACCTACATAGTATTGGAACCTACACAGGATGCACCGCCACACAGGATAATTACAGTATGAATGTTTGTCTTGCAGTTTGCCAGTTTGTTTATCGCACCATACCAAAGAGGGGCGGTAGAAAGTAGACCGTCTATCATATATCACCAACCCATTTGTGTGAGAACCTGTTTTGTGTAGAGATAACTAGAAATCTCTTGACAGATGAGTTACCTCTTGAAAGCCCATCGGGCAACTTACCATAGCAATATACTCTATAGTTTTCTATACATTTATTGTTGTTACACTCTCAGCAATCAGTCTATTTACTCTTTGATATATACACTTCTTAGCTAAGGCCCGGGTACTTAGGCTGTGAGACATCGAAGTGCAGCTATCTTTAGGCCTATTTGTCAGTAGGACTGGGTGTAGGTGTAACACCTTTGCTATGTTATTGCCTTATGAGATCAACGTCTATAAATCCTGTCCGTCTTGCTAGTCATGTATTTAGAAATCAAGCAACAATTTAAGTATTAAATTGGTAACGCCGCCCACCGGCCGGCGAGCAACACCACCACCACGAGCAGGCTACATCAAATTTGGGTTAAGTGTTTCATATTATAATACTAAGTCATAGTATTGTCACTATTATGGATTTCTCTTATTTTTCTTCTTTTTTTTTATAAATTATATTGTTTTTAATTTATATTGTTTATTTTTTAATACTTTATATAAATTTTATTTATTAATATAAAAATAACTAACCAAGATGTATAGATAATTTAATCTAGAAAAAAAAGAGAAAATGTAAATAATAATTAAAATATAGAAGGAAGGTTGGGTGTCTTTATTTAATTAAGTAGCTATAATATATGATATATTTTTATTGATAATTTGGTATTGGGTAGTAGGGTGTAGTTTTTATATATTTCTTAAAACTTAGTTTAAAAATTAATTACTTATAGTAATATAAAAGTGGGTTCTTTTAAAATAGATTATTGACCTTTGGAGCTATGGTTTTTCTGTTTGTTATGATTTGTTTTGTTCTATGGTCTTGTAACTTGGTGGCTATAAGATTGGGAAAAATTAGATTATATAATTTTTGAAATACTATTTTGAATTAATTATGGTTTGGAGTTAAATGCTTGAAGATAAAAAAAAAAAGGTGAATGATATTGAGGTTATTATTGAGTAATTTACTTTATTTAATTGTTTAATTTAGAAATATAAGATTCTTCTATAAAATATATGGAATATGGATAAAAAAGATTTTATAATTAAATAGATAAAAATAGCTAATATAATTATCTTAATAATTTATAAGAGGTAGTAATTCTGTATTTATGATGGTGATAAAAAGAGTATTATTATGATTAAGTGTGTTTTGATAATTGAAGAATATTGTGTTTTAATGATTATTTTTCTAGGCAAAGTTTACTTAATAGGCTGGTATGAAAAATGAGATTTATATAATAGATGATACTAGGTATTAAGTAAGAAAGGAGTGATAAATGAAGAATTTGTTTTTAAATGGTTGGAATATTGTTTTTAGCTAAAGTCTGTTTAAGTTGCTGGTCCTAGTTTAAATTGTTTATAATGGATATTTATATTTGATGGTTATAGTAGTTATATTAGTACTGCCTTTATTGATTATTATAGATAGTAGTGTATACTGCTGTTCTATCTGCTGCTGTACTCTATTCATTATTTATAACTATTTAATGTTGGCCTATTTAATTATTATGTCTGGGTATATAATGATGTTGTTAGCTTATTTTGTTGTTATGGAGGGACTGGTATTAAGAAAAAAGAGTTTATTGATTTTATTATATTAGTATATTAAGTAGTTTTTATGGAAAAAGTTATTATTAAAAAGTGGAAGGGTGCTGGCTTGTTATCATTCAATCTTTTATACATCTTAAATACAATTCCAAATTTTATAATAATAGATTATAGAGATTTGTTTAATTCTATTATTAATAATTTAAAGATATATATACCTGCTGTTAATACCTTTAAAACTCTAGTATATAAATATATTCTGGTTTCATATATAAATAATATTCAATATATTATTAATAAAATCCTTTTTTTCTTACTATAGTATAAATTTAATAAAATTACAAAAATTATAAAAACATTATATACCCAACAGCAGATATTTTAAATTATTAATAATAAGCTACAACAAGCACTCTAGCAGTAATATGGGAAGCAGTAAATAAACTATTATTACTATCTATCAAAAGCATAAGTACTGGCTAATATCAACATCCCAATACTTATTAAATATACTCAACAGCATATTAAGCAAGACAAACAGCACATTATACAACAAGTTATATGCTTATAAGCACATCTGGCAACAGCAGCAGGCACCACTACTAATAATACTGCTAGTACTAGTAACACTACTATGCAGCTAACACCAGAATACCTGACGCTGTTAGCACTACACTAGCTATATGTTGTCAAAAGTTTTTTTTTTTTTTTTTCATACTATATTTATAGATACCATTTTATAATATATATAGATATATAGCTAACACCATTTATAATAAAAAAATTCTAATTTTCTTCTGCTTTTCTATAGAGAATACATGTAATTTTGAAAAACCTGGGAATTTGGGTTGCTCGTGTTGGTGGTGTTGCTCGCCGGCCGGTGGGCGGCGTTAAGTTGGTTTATATTTATGTGGTTTATTTGTCTAAATATCAATATATAACTGTAATGGATATTTGCTACTAAATATCTGCGTCTGTTAAGGTTCACCTGTATGGATACGGGTGGTTTTATAAGCCCTCTTATTAATTAGGCACATATTATATAGATATTCTTAGGATTTTTGATGATTGACTATCAACTACACAATATATCTTTTGTTGATTTGTTTTGAAGGGTGTAATGTTTAGGCATCTAGATGGGTCGATTTGGATAATCAGATCACTCCTCTCAACAAAATCATACGTGACGTAGCTGTTACCGTTGTGTTATGGAATAACAGTCCAGATCCTGTATAAACCCCGGCCCTACACAGGCGGTCGAACTATATAGTATTCCTCTCTATGAAGTATCATGCTACTGCATAGACTGGATTCCTATGTAGAGGGAATGACTACACAGGATTGAACAGCATACATATCACACGGGTGTTCACTGCGCGACGCTCACCCAAGGAGTGAGCGGTGAGCGGTGAGCACAACACATCAACACATCCTTACTATTCTATATATCCAACATTATGTATTTAACTAGCCTGCTTCACCCTTGATTGATGGCTTCTTTCTTAAGAACCATTGGTTAACTTAAAGACTATAGTATCTTAATAGTTAGTCTATTTATTATTGTTGTTATATACTCTATTTTAACAATTACTATTATACTTACTATATATCTATCTTCCTCCATTAAAAACCCCGTACAGTAGCGACTGAGAGTCAGGGACTTCAGAGTGAAGTGCGTTCAGCCCGGGACCTGGGTCGAAGTGTAACACAAACAATATTTAATAAAATTACTAGCTTATCTCTTACTAATGTATTATATACAGTTGTTATTATGTATTAATAGCAACTAGTTAGCCATATCTTCTATACTACCCAGCCTAAGATGGAAAGACTATGTAGAAAGTTTAAATATATACTAAACAATAATATCCTTTTTTATTTGGGTAAGATTCTGTGATTTTGGGGTGCTGTCACTCTATAAAATACAGCTACTACACTAGTAAGCAAGGGCGGTTTTAAAAATATCATATAGGCTAGCAGCAGCTCAAATACTTAAATTTTCATTTTTCTAACGCTTAAATAGCTAGAATTATTTGGGATTCAGTCATAGAGGTAGCTATTATAGTAGTTGTGGAAGTGCATCGTGGTGAAGAAGAGGAGGTATGTAGGCGCCGGGAGGTGGCCCGGTCGCTTGGCTGGCCCGGTCGCTTATCGTACACGTTAGTTATTAAGCAACTTAACATACGTATATTGCGAACATCCAGCACAACCATCCTTCAGGTTTCTCGGTGAGAAAAGCTACATGTAACGATGTGGAAGACATCGCTCATTTATGGTACTCTTCGCTTAACTCGGCCCACGAGTTCTGGAAGGCCATGACACCAGAGGATACGATCACTCGTCAATGGCTGAACGATAACTAGGCTATGAGGATTCGAGCTGGCCCTACTGTTTTAAAAACATTTGTTGTTGAAGATCTATCTCGAGATAAGAAGCTTATAGCATTTGCCCGGTTCAGCCCTCCCCAAGCGGATGGAACGCGAGATTTTCCCTCTCCAGGTTTTCCTTCTTGGTGGGACACCGAGCAAGCCTTGATGAGTGGAGCGAAACGGAGCAGGGCAGAGACTATGGGCAGCAGACCCCATTGGAGTGAGTTACCAAACCTACCTGATAAGAACCATCAATGTATAAGTTCTGGAGCATTGAAAATGCTTGCAAGGTTTTTTTATACGAACTTGCTAAATATTTTCTAGCAATCGAGCTTCTGGGGGTATATTATTTGATGGCTATGGTAAGGCCGGCCATCCAACGGACTACCCTACTTGAACGGGACATGGCATCAGAGCCAGCTGTCTCACCAGTTAACAACAATACCACTGTTACACCAGCGTAAGGCCAGGCCGCACAGAAGAATGGCGCAATATTTCACGCTGATATGAGAGAATGTGCCGATTGAGTGATTTAATTGATCTCATTTAGTAAAGAAAATCGTGAATAATAGAGAAAATAAGCTTCTATGCATACATGGATGCATAAGAGCACCTCAAAACTTGCCAGTGCGGGGGAACGAAATTATCAGCTCCAGGGATGCGGGTCACTAGTCGCGCCCTTGCATACGATGCCAGAGACTGGAGTCGTTGCAGCCGTTAAACCTCTCAACCCCGCTCGGATGGCCGATGAGAGAGGTCGGTGTCAAGTGTATGCAATATAAAGCAGTATAATGGGGTCTAAAAGGTAGAGATGTTACTTTACGCGCTTCACAGCGCCCAAAAACGCCCGTATTTTCCGAGATTATACAAGCTCAATAATACTGCGCGATGTAATTATGGATCGCATTCTTTCTGCTATTGTTTGTTCAGCGCTGCCTGTGTAATCAAGTTTAAGACAACTAAATAAACTTCTATTAATATAGAGTGGGGCGCGATGTTGCTGTTCGACTTTTGAGTACCTATAATTAGTATGTCCCTATGATCTAGTCGAGCGGATGGGGAGAAAGAACCAAAAGGGAAAGGAGTATTATCATAAATTTACAGTCCTCGCTTTTACGGATCTCGCGGAGGTACCGAGATTCTTGCAAATATAGGAATACGCAGAGTAAATTGGTACTGTGCCAACATCGTTCTGCGTGCACACCAGATCTGCAGATGTGAAAGAAAGAAAGCAAAATCCGTTGTCAAATAGAAACCTCTCTGAAGAGAAACCGCACTCCCTGATGCCTAATAATCAATTCGTCCAGCAACAGAAGTGTTATAGACCCTGTGGTTTCACAATTACTTTAAGCCCAAGACGGGCAGTTCAAGATTATTGCATGGTTACCTAACTCCTAAAAAGGAATCACACGACCAAACCTATTTAGGAACTGACTCTGGTTTCAAAGAAACCTGCGGTGTCATTACGATCTCACTTCTAACCCCGCCCACAATTTGCAGATGCAGCCGCGCAAAACTCAGACAATACTCCATTAATTTCGGTTCTTTATGCAAAAGGCTTAAAGCCCGGACGCGTTCAATCCACGGGCAGCCAAAATTAGGTTCTTTTTAAGAATTTACATGGTAACGTGTATTGAGTCTGAGTTTCTGGGCCTTCCATTGTTCTCTGGCTTCAAGTAAGAACTCGATGTACCCCGAACCGACTTGAGTAATGATGCGTGGAGGCATTAGTCTGGACGAGGAGGACGTGGAAAATGTGTGCTATAAATATCAACATTCCGGGTGGCTAGTAATTCAATAAACATAACTACCTGACGAGCTTAATATTGCGCAGATAGTAGCCATTCCAGGTAGGATTGAATTTCAGAAATAAGTGGGTTCGCCGGCTGCCTCTAAAGCGATGTAACAACAGCTCACATTATACGTTGTATAGACTTGCATTTTGCGCAACAATATACTGCACCTGTTGGGCTTGGATTAGTGCATTTTTAAATGCAGTTGACGGAAAGGGTAGTGTGCATTATAATGGATGGGGTGCCAGAATATTTGTTTCTGCGGAGGCAGGGAAAGGCCCCAAGCCGATCTCCAAGCCCCAGTTCTTCGGCGACGATGTATCCCGCGCGGCGGAAAATAACAATGCCGCAAGCAATAGAACCAAGTGCTCGGGTGGGGACCCTGTTGTAATGTCAGCTGCGGTAGTTCGTAGACTCGCATTACTGATATAGGGCTGTTACCCTTCTCGGGCACAATGTTGTCGTTCTCCCGTATCGAAGTGCGCAGCGTTAGGCGTTTGTTAAAGCGACCTTATTAAAGGTCTCAAATTTTACAGCGGGTGATTACACAAACGGATTCTTCCTTTGGCTGAAAAAAAACAAACGAAAAGCATAAAGGATGGGGAAATAGATATACGACACTCTAACATGAGTGTCGGCCATCAATTAACCCCGTGCTTTAACAAGGCTCCCCTAATTGCGGGAACTTGTTAGGCGGAACGGCATTCGCCGTGGATGGGCATAGTCTGTTCTATACTTTGGCCGGTACACTCTCCACAAAACGGCTCTATTTCCCGGTAGTATGCTTCTTTGAATTGAGCTTCCGTAGCTTGAACCGAGAGACACGCATTCGGTGAGGTGTATCATGCATACTTCTCCACGTCCAAATAAGAACGAATTAGACTGTGATATAAATATATGGAAGGTGCCACCAATGACATGTTTGAGAAGCCAGATCTCATCCCCAGAGCGCATCTAAACCTTTCGGCACGTACCACCACCAGCACCACATTATCCAACTCGTAACTGAAAACAAAATGATACAAAAATGCTTTTTCGACGAGGCCTCACCTGGTGGCCGAAGTATACGAAGAAAACCGGGATTCCGAGGACGCTAACTACTAATTTCCCGCGATTGAAGGAAAGCAGTTGCGCCAACGGCTCGCTAGAAGGGTCTAGAAACATTCGAATAAAAGGGGCCCTAAAGATTCTCCATCGGTCTAGGTACGTACCGGACCATGCGAAATAAACAAGGAGAGTTTGAAAACAGAATAATATTCGGTGAGAGTGTGGTCCTAAATCTTGCTAAAAGCTCCAATAGCCTGTATTTATCCGAGATTCGGTGGATATATATTGGGGTTGTAGTTAGATGAATCACCGAAATGAGCCTAGCCTACGACACTACCCGCAGCCGAAACAGAGGAAGCAACATGAAGAGGCAAGCAATTTTGAAAACAAAGACCCTTGCAGGTTTTATTTGGAAGATGTGATGGCTGCATGATTGTTCAAAATCAATCAATAATATAAATTTGTATAATGAATATATAACACCGGGGATCTGTTCGATATAACTATATTCCTCCCATGTTTATTATTAACGAACAACACCAAGTCAGAGCTACCGGGTGGCTTAACAAGCCTGAGCAAGCGATACAATACGAATAACGGTTATCTCCGTGCTCATATCCATCTTGGAGAAACAATCTTGACCCGTTGTAAGGCTAAAGGAATATTTCGAGTTTAATTGGTAGCAGCCGTGGGTGGCCAAGGCGCCAACGGGTTTGGTATAGCCACCTAAGCAGGGCGTTTTCAGTAGTGGTCTAGACAGGAAGGTTATGACTGAGACTTTCGGGGGTGAATGCCCCACAGTCAATATTGGTCTTAGGACATGGAAAGATGACAATTTCCAGCAGGCCAGAAGGAGACCTTTGGGTCAGGCTGAGGACAAAGATTGTATCTGTATTCTTAAGCAAAATTTAAGCCATTCCTAACAGGTTACAGTATGTTTAGACCTGACCAGAAGCTTTTTTGACCCAAACAGGTTTTTATATCAATAGTATGATGTTCTTTTCAAGGAGATATTTAATCTATCCATATTCCATTTCTCTATAATCCTATTGTCCTTGTTCTCCTTAGTCCCGCGTATAGCACTTCACCCTGGCGCTTTCCATCCACCGTCGGATGCTACACTTGATATCTTACAACCAAGCCCAGATAGTCCCCAGTTCATCGACCAAAAGGTTATATCGCCGAGATCTCCCAACAGCTCAAAGGTCCTTTATAATATAGCCCCTACTACAGCCCTTGCACGCTGCAAAAAATATGCGACATCTAAAATACAATCAGTTGGTAAGGCGTACTACCCCTACTGCGATGTATAGTGTATTTCTCACCATATAAATCTTAAGCCAATTGGTGAAATACAGCTCCGCTTAAAGTTCCGGGAGACTTGGTTCCTCGTAAACTTTCTAGGAGCTGCAGTCATCAAGCAACTTAACATGTAATCGCGAACGTCCAACACAACCCTCCGGTTTCGCAGCAAGAAAAGCCATATATAATGATGTCGAAAGCATCACTCTTTAACATTATATAGCCCATTTAATTTTGGCCACAAGCTTTGAAGAGCTGTGGCACCAAAGGATGCCATTACTCATCAATGGTTAAACGACGCCTGGGCTTTGACTAAGTAAAAGACACAAGACCACCAATTATCTTAATTTCCGTGAATTAGGATGCGTAGGGTAGTAGATCGCTTGATTCAGTGTCGAGCCGGGGCCTATAGCTGTATTGTGGCGTTATACCAACAATATTTCCGCTGGAAGGCAAAGCAGGAAAGGGAGGCCTGACGATGCCCTTCAGGTAATACATTCCATGTGTATCGGGTCGAAATGGTATTGGAATTATGCTTCGTTCCTGGAAGCCTTTTTTCTTCCAGTATGACAAAGCTTTCATAACCCCATCGCCGTAAATATCCAGGCCAACGGCATCAACTTGCTTGAAACCCCAATCAACAAGGGTGGAAGCTAAGTCCTTTTCCCTGATAAGCGGGATCTACGGCTACAATTTCAACCACTGACTATTTTGAGAAAAATGAATGTCTGGTTAGCTAGCTAGATTTATCAATGTATTCCTTGGACGTAAGTATTTATGGAACCTAACCCAATGAAGCTCATCACCCATAGCTTTGGCTCTGCCCTTGACGCCCCACCCCATAAAGCCTCAGTCGCCTCAGGATCCCATTGTAACAGGTAATCTGGCAAGTGGAAATCCTGCGACCTATCCGGTTGTGGGACCCACCGCCAAAAAGATGCGGCGGGCTTCTTTTTACCAAGCCCTCCATGATAAAGGCTCCGAAAGCCTTTGGGCTAGCACGAACGCCTATAGTCCAGTAGTTGTCCAACTGACTGTGTGTAATCGTATTATCTGATAATGCGATTTTCCAGAATTGACGGCTTGATGATATGAAGCGTATAATAATTGAGTTACATTGTCAACGTCATTATTTGTCATCTCTCTTACAGGAAACCCTTCGGGGGGGTTATGATGGATGCTCGGATCAAAAATACATCTAGATTGCCTAAGCTAGCTCTAGCTCGCGGTTGTCATTTATTGGGCTCGAGGGTACACATACGAGCTGGTGGAGATATTTTGTTTTCGAGACTGCAGTTCACCTGCAGCCCGTAAAGTCCTCTGTTCTGATAGGCATCAGCATGTAAGATATTTAGGTTGTGTAAGATTGTCCTCGCCATTATAAAGTTGGGAAACATTATTACAAACTAAAAGGAATAAGAGACTAGTTCCTCAAGTTGATATCTAGCACCTCTGGAGGTGTTTTAGGACTGCCACTTGAGTAATGATTTAAATATGTATAATGCTCTGCTACTTGGTGGCTCCATAGGCAAGCTAAAGGGAATACGGATAAATCTTCAACAACTCGGACTTTGGTCACAGGGTGCCGGCCATTCCGATGAAACGTGGGAGATTCTGTCAGGATATAATATTGGAAACTTAAAACGAGACTTATATGGAGGTTTCCCCATAGAGATGAAGGCTTTGCATGTAGAGGCTAAGTAATATGATCCCCGCAGTAGGAAACAGCCCCGAGCCAGCTTTGCTCTGTGTCTCCACTTCCACATCTGGCGATTCAGCATCTGGTGAATTGTGCGTCAGAAATTCCCATCTCCCTGAACCTTAGTATTACTGTAATGCGAAAATGTGGGAGTAGAAGCTTCGGCTCCCTTTATTTTCTTCCAAGCTTCATTAACTTGAGCTCCAACATATATCTTAATTTTTCCTATGTCATTCTTGTTACTGCCTTTGCAGCCCATGGATACTACTACCCGCAGATAAGATACAACAGCAACAACTAAAAAGAATAATTCAACGGCGGATACTACCATGCTGCTCATGCTCATTTTGAAATTTTCTCCGCGATCCTCAGTTGTACGTTTGATATCAGTGTAGAGTTGCTGTCCTCAAATCTGCCCTTTCAATACTAAACTCAGAATACTCACATAGGTTCCTGAGTGGTGCCTGTTGATTTATAGCCGGATTATCATTCGTGCGGTGTATTTCTTATGAGACTTTCCTGCCCAAACCATTTCCCTCACCTTCCCCTCTAGCTTCTGGAAACCGAAAGACTTAGATGCGGGTTTGGTGACTTAATGGCTTAATGTTCAATAACATTAACTACAACGAAGGAAACATCAGCCCTTTTGGAAAGGTAATCCGCTCGAAGTAGTGCAAACGCGGGCTGATTGTAGTATGGCTCTGAGACTCCCCTAAAAGGTTATGGGTGTGCACTGACTGCGAATACGTAGTTGAGTGTCGCCCCTCGGGTATTCCATCAGGGTACCAAATTGCACGTTCTTTAATCACAAAGCTCATAGAGGAGGTTTACTACATTGCTCGAAGCTCTTGCTTCCCCAACTGCTTCTAAATGCCTACGGCGGAAGCCAAATATCACAAGCTTAGCCTCTAAAATAAACCACTTTACTACTATTTTCACATTAACACCCACAATTAGTACAATAGTGGAAGGTTTTTATTTTCATTAAACAGCTGTTTATTTGGTGGCAGATTTAATATTTACTACTAATTTATCCATCCATAAATATATTCGCGTGAAATTATCGAAGCTGGTATTCTAACGTTGGAGGACGGCCTTTGCATACCTAGAGAAATGCGCGGACAGAGATCTCATACATATTAAACACAAATTTGTGGACATTGAAATCCTGGAGCGGTATATTCCAAACTCGACTGATATACACGGTAGTATTCACATGCAAATGGCTTCTAAAAACAAGCTATGGTGCATCGCCATAACAGCCTGGGCGAAGGATGGAGAGGAAAACCACACGTCAGGACCAATTCGCATGAAGATGCATTAAGAAGCGGTTAGTTGACTCGGTGCATCCAAAATCTCAAACCTTACGGACTACTCCGAACCTTTTCCTGCATGACTCTCGAAGAGCTGATGGCTCCCAATTATTTGCGCATCGCTTTTCGAGTAGCGGCAGTTTGTCGCAAGGATCGGGCTGCAGCCGCAGAGGAAAAATATTACAAATAAAATCAATTTATTCCTCGGAAGATGCCGGCATCTTCAAGGAGTTGCTACTACAAAGTGCATAAGAGGCGGACGGCTTACAAAATTGGGCTTGGAAATGCTTCAAATTGGTGTTGGCCTGGTATCCTAGAGTCTTTCTTTCAGAGCGAATAATACAAGTTTAAGTGGGCGCTACTTATTTAACAAGCCTTCGTAGATTGCCTTTATCTGAGAGCAATCAGACTAGTCCTAATGCAGCAATGCGAGGTTTAAACTGTCTATTGCTGGATCATCGACCGGTGCCTTTCACGAAGATAGGTAAAGAAGAGGGGACTTGCCTCAAGGAATTTGCCACACACGGCGGGCGGACCGCCGGGGTAGAGCTGGCCTGAATCGGGTTTGTTGTATCCGCTAACTACTTCCGGCGAGGCTCCGACAATTCAGCCCCAGCCGCAATTGCAACCTCCTCGCCTTGGCGCCCGCTCGTCTTGGTTGTTATTGCCGATATCGGCTGTGCGAACCGAGGCACGGGTTGATTCAGGACCTTTCCTTTCCCGGTTCTATCATAGGGAACATTTTGCGCCTCATAAAGGCGCGCTTTACCTCTTATTCTGGCTGCACTGAGGTCGCACCAATCCCAAGCCGCTAGATCTGGTATACCGCTGTACAAAAAACGCAGGGTCTGGGCAAACCATATCATGAATTATTGTTCCATTCCTTCAGCCTTTAAAATAGCTCATGGAGCCGATGTCTACCTTGTGGAGAGGTTAATCTCCAGTTCACGGAGCTCATGTCCAGGTTACAGCAAGTGTTGGCATTGGTATGGTACGGTAGAATATCATGATATCTTAGCACTTTCACGATATATCACGCTAAGGTGTTGGTAGCATGGTATGGTAGTAAGCTACTGTTACACCTGGCACCTCGGATTTGGATAAGATCCTCAAGGTCAGTAAGCAATACTCTGGCTTCTAACTCTCAATCTTAATACCTGGGCTCAGCTCGGGGAAGTATGTATGTCATTAGGTATAAGGACTGTGTATAGAGTGTGTAACAACGAAGATAGTAATAAAACTATGTATTCGCTATGGAAAAGTTGACCAATGGTTTCCAAAAGGTAATCCCTCTGTCAAGAGAATCTAACTATCTTTATATACATGATGATGCTTCATACACCATGGTGTAGAAGAGCACAACACAAAGTGCTCAGTGATAGATACAAATTAGGTATGTGCCGACAAACAGGCTGACAGGCTCCGGGTCAAATATAAATACTGCTATTTGAACACATGGAGTTGCGGGGTAGATATTTGGTCTGAGAGCGCTAATATTAGTGCTCTATTCTTTGTTTCAGACCTGTGGTCTGTACCATGAGACCTTTTTAGGTTTTGTGACTCAGTTGGTTGCCCTGCCCACTGACAACAGTTCCATTTTTATGTCGTTAGTTACACTTTCTTTAATGCTCCTATAGTTATCTACATCTAAAACAATGTATATTTGTGCTAAAGTGCCTTCTTGAATATCTCTGCGACCACCTCCCCAGAAGGCACCATTGACCAACCATCGTCCTGCTCTGCCCAGTCCTCCCATGCCTTCGCGAGCTCCTTCAGACCTTCTTCCTCGTTAACTGTCCCATGCTTAATTGCGTGCTGAGCAAATTCACTCTTCAACGTCCGCTCCGCCCACCAGCCTGCCGTCATAGCCCGTTCTGCTGGTGTTGTGAATAGCCAATTACTTGAAGAGCAAACGAGGTTGTCCCTCGGGATCCCAGCGTCCATGAACCATCTGTGAAGCTTCCGCCCTGCGTCTGGGTCGCCGCCCCGGCAAGCTTTTACCGTAGCATGGTATACTCTTTTCCAATTGTCTAAGGCCAGTGATTCTGGAAACCACAAAAAACCGCCTACGTCACCTTCCCGTGCGGTTACTATACCCCCATGCTTGCAAACGCGGATCAATTCCGTAATTGCCACGACGGGCGCTGTAAGATGTGCCAGCACTGTATGCACGTGAACTATGTCGAAGGTATTGTCGGCGAAGGGGAGATGAAATATATCAGCTTGCTGAAATGTCACATTGGTTAGACCACGAGTGGCAGCAATAGAATCCCAACTCTCTAGCGCGGCACGGTCGATACCGGTCACTTTTGCATGCAGGAGGTGTTCTGCTATGTCGCATGTGAGAGACCCCGGACCGCAACCCGCGTCCAAGATGGAGATAGGAATAGTGGGATTAGATTTGTATTTCTCTAAGTATGGCATGAGATGAGGACCGGAGTTTTTCAGGGAGCGAAAGAGGTGCGAGTTAAGAACGCTTGAGTGATAGCCGTTGACATACGACCCTGTTGGAATTTCAGATGCCATTTTGTGTATAAGAGGACGGAGATTTATAAAAAGTTTGCACAAATATGTAATTCTTCGCAGGTAAACTGCTGGCGTAGATGATATGTGCTTGTATCAGGCTTGGGCTCGGAAATAAGTTGAAAGCTTGCTGGAACAGTTCATAGAAACTCCTTAAAGGGGGATCGATGGTGTTTATATAGAATTATTCGTTTAGTTCAGACACCCTCGTTCCAAGAGCACGACAGGCTTAATGAACCACCCCGGAAAGATGCAATCCACTACAAGTTAACGGCGTCGCTGCAGCTTGCAGGTTTACTATATTACATGTAAATATGCGTCTACTCCTTCCGCGTCTACGCAAGATGGTGGATCTAGACCCTCAAACCCAAACCCAAAAAGCTTTCTGCACAAACCAGCAAAGACACACATCGGCTTATAACGAAAAGGATAATGCTTGGAGATCCTCGCGAGCCGAGAATCCGAAGAGTATTCACATCTGTGATATTGGTGGTGGCTGGTGGTTGACTGTCCCGTTGGACCCAACAAGGACTGGATCCAGTCACTAGCTGTCCAAACGAACACACCGCGTTGCAGCGTGAAAACTAGCGGTAACAATTGCACATGAGCTATGGCCATACATTCCGAAATTCTCATCCAACCAATGGTCTATCGCCGAACCGAAACGCCCAGACGCCCCACCTCCAGTTTTTGACATTGTAAATGGGAAGAAATGCCCGACCCGAATACCTTGTCCCTAGCCAATATTGTAATTACGTAACCGTCAAGAGAAAAACAAGACTTGCTAGCTAGCCGGCGGGAACTGCAGCAGGCCGTTTTCAGAATTCGCACTGCGCCGCGCCGTTATCGGGGTCTTCTAGTGGTATCGGCGTTGAGCTTGTAAAATTGGGCACGCGACCAGAAGCATCAAAAGATGCTCCAATGTGCACTTAAGAAGCGTTGCGTTGGACTCAGATCGCAAATATAGCGGCGTACCTCTCTATCACTTTGCAACCCTAACATTTTGTAGCGGCTCTATGTAAGTCGAATTTCGCTATATCGGAAAGATACTGAACTTCCACCGATACCGTCTTTTGAATTCTATTACTATCATCAACATACCACAACGCTAGAAGCAGCCTCCATTCGGTAATTAACGCTGCCATACAAAATGACTGCTGCCGACGCGGAGACTCCTAAAAGATTGGTAGCAAATCTTGTTGGATTAACAAGGATACATAATTGCCGAGATGTGGGCCTCACAATCAATCAATTCTTGGGCAAGGAGTAAGTATTCACTCTTGTAGAACGCTCATATACTGAATGAATGGATAGCGTTATGAAGGAAGGGGTAGTTTACCGATCCGCGCCTCCAGGTAACTGTACACTATACCCTGAATTGAACGCAACCAATTGATGGCCAAGTTAATGACTGGGTACGACATCCTACTAGATAGTGCGACTGTCAACGATATACAGATCCTCGCCGACAAAGCACAGATTAAAACTTTTGTCGATTTACGTTCCAAAAACGAAGCCAAAATCAACCCCTTCCCGGATCCTTCGAAGAGAGTACCTGGCTCTTCATACTGCAGCATTCCCTACCCTAGTGATAGGTACAACAGAAAGTACTTGTTACCCAAACTACCTTGGTATCGCCAAATCCAGGCGGTGTTCTATCAATCTTTCGGCTTCCCAAGGGCAGCCACGAAGCTTATGATAACGCGGGTTATAATACCCTTGGGACCACAGGGGATAGCAAATGGCTGCGTGGATTTTGTGGGCCCTGAAGTTCGGGAGATCTTTAGCCTATTATCAGATACAGCAAGATACCCTGTGTTTATCTATTGTCTCGGCGGAAAAGACCGAACGGGACTGGTTATTTTACTCCTTTTATTGGCCATCCTAGGAAATGGAGAAGAAGTGGTCAGAGCTATGGTGCAGGATTACATGCTTTGCAATGAGGGCTTGAGATTGCTCCGCCCAGAATTAAAGGCAAAGCTAGAGCCTCTAGGATGCACAGAAGAAAGTGGGTTTCTCGATGCGCTGCCAGGATTAGTCGAGTGTGTAGTTGGTAACGTGGATAAGAAAGGTGGTATTGATAAGTTCTTAACCGGCGTTGGCGTTACTGAAGAAGAGTTGAACAGCATCCGAAAGCATTTAGCTCACCGCCCGTAAGGATCAAAGGTTGGCCTTTATGACATTTCTCAAACTGTTTGATCAGCCGCAGTCGAAACTTGTATCTAGTGCTATAGTGTGCAGTTAGCTAGAAGCCGGTTTGCGTTAGGCATGAGCTTTGCTTCCACGAGACAATGGAATCAGCTATGGAAGTGGCTAACCCGTAGCTTGGGAGGCAACTGTTTCCCTACTTTATTTTCTAATTTGTTGACACCAGCATACTCCGGAGTGAACCCAGTGTCCCAACCTCCACGGCCATTCCAACAGATAGGGAAAGACGCTGTCGGCACATTGGTAGACAAACCTTCTGAGTTCGGACAGGGTTTTCCAACTTTTTGGCAAGCCTTTTCCATTGTTAATATGCACGTTACAAACGCTTTAACCAAAATCCAATGTTTGTGTTATGGGATAACAGCTCAGCACCGCCACATAGAGGGGCTAACCTCTGTCATCCCTCTCCCGGCACATGACCACTCACAGGACTTGATCAGCGTTCATCACTGAGCACTAAGCAGGACTTTGATCAGCATTTATCACTGAGCACTGAGCAGGACTTTGATCAGTGCTTATCACTGAGTACTGAGTATAACATATCAATATATCTCTATTATTTTATGTATCAGATATTATGTATTTAACTAGTATACTTTATTTTAGATTGATAGCTTCTCTCTTAAGAACTATTGGTTAATACTTAAATTATAATATCTTAATAGTTAGTTTATTTATTATTATTATTATATACTCTATTTTATAGTTACTATTATACTTAATATATACTTATTTTTCTCTATTAAGAACCCTATATAATAGTAATTAAAAATCAGAGATTTTAGAATAAAATATATTTAATTTAATTCTGGGCTAAAGTATAATACTTTAATTAATTACTTTTAATAAATAAGAAAAAATAATAAATATATGATAATTTTTAATATAATTTATAAATTCTCTGTAGTATATAAAGATAAAATAGAATTTTATAATGTAAAACTACAAGAACTATTTATAAATAATAATAATTTTGAATTAGTATTAGATAGTGAAGATAATAAATATAAAAAATCTGTTAATGATTTCTATATCTTAAGAATATATAAACAAAGAATAACTGTAGTAATAATTTAAATAATATTATATATACAAAAAGATAATAACATAATAAACCCCAACCTTTTTAAATTAACCAATAAATATATAGATAGTTTATAGGAATACAAAAACAGACTTATAATAAATATAAGAATATAAGTTTTAGAAAAAGTAAATAGTACTATACCAGAAAATAATACTAAATAAAAATTAGAATAAAGTTTTAAAATAATATAATAAAAAATAATTATAATATATTAATAATATATATAAGTAGTTTTAGTAATAATTAAAAATATTAAAATAATTATATTAAGAAATTTTAAAGAAATAGTAGAATATACTAAGACTCTAGCTAATATCTAGATAAATAATATTATTATTTAAAACCCTATACTACTTACTAATTCTAGATTTACTCTGGTTAATAAATTAGAAACTTAAAAAAATAGAACTACAGCTACTTTTACAACAATATCTAATAAGGTATTAAAAATAAAAAACTTAATAAAATATAAAAAACAATCTGAGAAACTTGATCAATTTCTTAATTAGTTTAGTAACCATTTTTTTTTCTACTCCAAATGATTTACCACAGAATAACATAAAATTTGTTTTGTAGAAATATACCTTGAAAGAAATACCCTTAATATTTATTTAATATATAAACAAGTATACAAAAATATACTAAAAGAAAACCAAAAAATACAAATTCCAAAAATCAACAAAATTTTCAACACCTTTTAGGAATTCACAAATTTTCTTAAATAGAAATATAGATATAAAAACAAAGTTAAAGAAGTTTTTAGAAAATTTAATTAGTTTAAATAAATTAGATTAATATAATTTTATTTTCAATAGTTTGACTAATATATATTTCTTACTAAATATAATAATAATACTTTATTTTATAGAGCTAAAGAAGAATTCAAACCTAACCTGAAGATAGAAATTATTAAATAGAAACTCCTAAAAAAGAAGATAATCTATTATAAAATATAGATTATGATTATTAAATTAGACAATATACTATATTAGTCCCAGAGAAGTTTGCAGTAGAAGAAACCCTATTATAATTTAAATAAATATTATTCTAATAAATATACTAAGAAATTTTAACAAAACTAAACCCAAATCAGAAAATCTTCTTAAAAATTAAATAAAATATATAAATTAGAATCTATAAACCTTAATACCACTCAACACTAGAAACCCAAGAAATCCAATATACTTCTCTACTATTAATACAATAAAGTAGAATATATTAAATAAAATTATCCTAAAAATAAAGAAAAAAGAAATTTTTAAAAACAACCCTAATAAAAATAATAGTTTAAAATAATAAAATAATTATCTACTCCTAAAAACTTTAATACAATAGTAAATAAAATATAAAGATATATATACTTTAAAGCTAAATTAGTCCAACACCAAGATATTATTTAAAAAATTAATATAATTATTAAATAGAACCTTATCTTATTTACTAACATATAATTAAAAAAAAACAAACTTAACTGATTATAGAACAATCTTATACCAGAAATATATTTAGTATATTGAAAAAACTCTAATAAATATTTATAAAAAAAATACTAAATAAACACAAAAATCTTTATAAAAATAATTTAAACATTCTTAATCTTAATTATACCTCCAATTTAATTTAATCAATTATAATAAAAACTTATTTTTAAAAATCCTAGAAGATATAATATAGATTACTATACTAAATAAAGATAGTAAATAGAAATTATTAATAAGAATATAAATGGATTAATTTCTTGGATGGTCTTCTCTTAATAATATACTCAAATCTACAAACTACAAATTTATATCAAATACAAATTTAATATATTTATAAAAGAATGAACTATTTATAGAATACTTAAAACTAACTTTTACTAAAATTATTAATAATAACTAGAATATAATATTATTAGGTATAAGGATATAATTAACAAAAAATATAGTATCTTTTAATTATACCAAGAATCCACTTACCACTATATGACTATATTATATGGATAAAACTTTGCTAACCAATAAAAAACCTATTAATCTTAGGTAAAAAACAACAAAAATCTATTTTAGTATAATCTTAATAAATGATGATAATTCTTTAAAAGTATAAAATATTTTTTTTATAAGAAATAAAAATACTATCTCTGTAGAAAAGATAATATTGATGTTTAATTATATAGATATTTTGATCTGTGTAATAACTATTATAATAAATAGGCCTATTAATATTACTATTTTTTATATCTTGACTATATTAAAGAACAACTACTTAGAGAAATTTTTAATACTTTTAAATATATATACTATATTAGATACTTTATAACATAGAATAACTACTATATACACTATTATAATAGTTCTAAATCAAGGGAATAAAAAAAATTAATCCAAACAAAACAAACCTAAGAAAATATACTAGATAAAATCAAAGATCTAATGTAAAAATACAAAAAAAATCAAAAAACTTATAAAGAAATAAATAATTCTAATTAGTAAAATAATTTTAACAAAATAGAATATACTATAGATAACAAATTAAAAGAATTACCCTATATATTATATATAATATATATTAAAACCTTTAATATATATAAAAAATAAAAATAATACTTTAATATCTACTTTTATTAGAAATATAAAAAAAGAATACTAAAACCTAAAACTAAATACTTCTATAAAAAATATATATACTATTTTAAAAAATATAAAAAAAGACAATAATATTACTATATATATCTAATAAAAAAAAAAAAAATCTATTATTTAAAATATTTTTATAGTTTTAATATTTTAAAAACTTACAAAAGATATATTTAATAATATAAATCAAAAAATTAAGAATACTTTAAAACTAATAAGAGTATATTAAAATGAAAAATTTTAATCTTTATAGAAAACTCATTCTTATCTTATTTATCTTTAGAAACCCTATAAAAACCTTAATTAATAATAGAATAGAAAAAAGCTATATTTTTATTATAATAATATAAAAATATTAATTTAAAATACAACAAAAATCTAATATCTATTAAGTTACTATCTTTTTACACCAAACTTTAGGAAAGGTTACTCAGGAGATAACCCTTAAATTATTTATTAATAAATATCTAGAAAAATATATAATTAATATCTTAGATCTTTTAAAAAATATTTTATTAATTCTTAGATTCTTATGGTTAGTAAAATATAACCCTAGTATTAATTAAAAAAAGGGAAAAATTACTTTTAATAATTATAATTATCAAAAAATTATTAAAATATAATTAATTAATAGGAATACCTTAAAAGAAACCTATTTAAAATTTATAATATACTTATCTAAGAAAGAAATTAGAAATAGATATAAATATAAATTAAATATTTTACAATAAGTATAGATTTAAACCAAAGAATTATATATTATATCTAAAAAAATAAATATTTTTATATAGATATCTAAAAAAAGAAGAAATATTTTTTAATCTATATTAGAAAGATAAATTTTATTAAAAATTAATTTATTCAAATATTTAATATTATTATAGGAAGAAATATAGTTTTAATTTATATTAATATATAGATATATTGATTAAGAAATAATAATATTCTATAAATATATTAAAGAAAATTTTAAAATAAAATATATATAATTTTTTAATTTATTAATAGGATATCCTATTCTATTTATAAAAAAAAAAAACTTAAACAAATTATAAATATATATTAATTATTAAATTTTTAATATAATAACTATTAAGAATAGAGGATCCTTACTTCTTATTAACAAATCCTTTAATAAGATATTAGATATTATAATTTATATAAAACTTAACCTTATTAATATATATTATAATATTAAGATTAACTTTAGAAAAGAATAAAAAACTGTTTTCAGAACTAAATATAGGTTATTTGAATATCTAATTATATCTTTTAAATTAATTAATGTATCTATAATCTTTTAAATATTTATAAATTATGTTTTATAAAAATATATCAACAATATATATATAATATATCTAGATAATATTCTTATTTATAATATAGATTCTAACAAATACCAAAAACATGTTAACTAGATTTTTAAAACCTTAAATTAACATAAGCTTAAGGTTAAACCAAAAAAATCTAAATTTGAAGTTACTGAAGTTAAATTTCTAGGAGTTATTATAATTCTATATGATATATAAATAAATCTAAAAAAGATATAAGTTATATAAGACTAGTTAATATTAAAAATACTTAAAGAAATATAAACTTTTTTAAAATTATATAATTATTATTAATAATTTATTTGAGAATATAGCTATCTAGCTCTTATCTTCTTAGAATTAACAAAAAAAAATATATAATTTAAAATAACTAAAGAAAGAATTAAGGCTTTTTAAATCTTAAAAAAAGCCTTTATTTTAGTATTAATTCTTAAACTATATAATTCTAAATTATTAATATAAATAGAAGTTAATGTTTTTATAATAGCTTTAGGAGCCTATTTATTATAGAAATAACCTAATTAGAAATAACACTTAGTTATTTATTTATTATATAAATTTGATACTATAGAAACTAAATATTTAATACATGATAAAGAACTTATGACTATCTTATATACTTATAAAAAATAAAGAGTCTACCTATAAATCATAAAATTATTTAAAATATTTTCTAACTATAAAAATCTTATTTATTTTTTAACAACAAAAGAATTTAGTAGATACCAAATTTAATAATAGGAAATATTTAGTAAATATAACATAAAAATTATTTATTTCAAAAAAAAAAAAAAACATTAAAGTTAATACTATTAATTGATAATCTAATTTAATAGAAAATATCTTTATAAATAAAAAAGTAATCCTAGAATAATAAAGAAATATTATTATTATTAACAAAAAATTTAACTTTATTATTTATAAGATAAAATCTAAAATAGCTATAAAATTAAAGGAAAATTATTAAAAAAATGTAATAATAAAAAGAATACTTTAGAATTTTAAAGAAATTATTATATTTTTTATTTTAAAAAATAGATATATTTTTTTTAAGGATCTTTTTTATATTTTAGATAAAAAATTATAATTTGAAATTTTATAGCTATACTATAATATACCTATGTATGGTTATTTAGGAATTGAAAGAATATAAGAACTTATTATATGATAATATTTTTGGTTTAAAATGAGATAATAAATCAAAAATTATATTAAGATATGTGATTTATACCTAAGGAATAAACTAGTAAAATATATATCCTATAAATATCTATAATTAAATAAAGTACTAACTAAACTATTTCAAATTATAATCTATGATTTTATATAAAGATTATCATATTTAAGAGATCCCCTAATAAACTAAATCTATGATGAAATTTTAATTATTATTTATAAATTTATTAAAACTATTATCTTAAAACCATAAAATAATTCTTAGGAAATAAAATAATTTTTAATAATTTATAATAAATAAATATTTAACCAATATAAATTATAAGAAAAGTATATTTATAACAGAGATTTCTTTTTTAATAATAAATACTAAAAACATATTATAAACACCACAAGCACTAAACTTAACATAGCAACCAAAGGAAGAGTTTAAATTAACAAAGTTTTTAAATAAGAAATCCAAACAATTAAAATTTATTTTAAATTATTCTTTAATTATATATAAAACAACTAAACAAAACTATTACCTATAACAAAATTTATTTATAATTTATTAAAATATTTAGTTATGAACTATACATCTTACAAAATATTATAAGGATAGAACCTATAAACTACACAGCCAACCCTACCCACAAAAGAAAATATACCTAATACTGAAAATCACTTTAAGATCATAAGTAAACTATATAAACACCTAAAAAACAACCTAGACTTTATAGTAGAAACTATATCTCATTATTATAATAAGAAAAGGATAAAGGTACCTTTTTTAAAGAAAAAAAATAAAATATACTTATTTACTAAAAATATTAAAACAAAAAGATCCAACCAGAAACTCAATTTCTAAAAACTTGGATCTTATACTATAACCAAAAAACTAAATAAACATCTATTTAAATTTTACATCTTTAGAAATTTGAGAATCCACAAAATATTTTATATTATTCTACTTAAACCTATACTAAATAGATTTAAAAAAAAAGCAAACAACCCAGAAATCAAAAAAGACAACTACAATAAATATAAAATCAAAAAAATCCTAGACTATAAAAAAAATCCAAATATATTAATTAATAAATTCTTAATTAAATAAAAAGACTATCCACTTAAAAAAAACTTATAATAACCAAAAAACAATATCTTATTAAAACTTATTAAATAATATTTTAATGTTACACTTCGGCCCAGGACCGGGTCGAACGCACTTCACTCTGAAGTCCTTAACTCTCAGTCGCTATCATACAGGGTTCTTAATAGAGAAAGATAAGTATATATCAAATACAATAATAACTATAGAATAAAATATATAATAACAATAGTAAATAGACTAACTATTCAGATACTATGGTTTAGGTATTAACTAATAGTTCTTAAGAGAGAAACCATCAATCCTAAGGTAAAATATACTAATTATATATATAATATCTTAATACATAAAATAATAAAGATATATTGATATATTGCCTAAGTGGTTTAGTGTTTATCTTGCTCAGCACTTAGCTGAGTATTAAGCACCCTAAGCACTAAATACTTACATAACCATAAGTCATTGTGGTAGCTCCTGCTCAAGAAGAAATATTATAATGATAAGGTTCCTCTATGATAACATCTTTCTATATAGTCCAGGATTCCATATAGTCCTATTATCTATATAACTCTACCTTCTATATAGTCTGGTCTACCATATAGATTAATAATCTATATAAAATAAGTCTATATAATTATATATTTTATATAAGAATCTATTCTACATGGTGTATAGATATGCTATTATTTTATATATCATGTGAGAAGGGTGTCTATATGGAAACCAGGTTTATGTAGGTTATTTAGGTGCTATACTATTATTCTATAACACTATTCTCTTTCCCACAAGAATTAGCAGTATACTAATTCTAGTATAGATATAAGTAATGTAAAATAAAGTGATATAGGTTTTTTGTATGTAACAAGATTAAATAATTAAGCATAGTATAACAGGATTCTAATATTTGGGTGGTGTTAGGTTTTTTTTCTTTCTATAATATATTTTTGTATAATATATTCTTTCTAGTCGTTCCCCCCAGTATATCTGCTAATTGTTAAAAAAAATCTTCTATTAATTATTGTCTTAAATAGGCACATTATATCAAAAGATATTTAGTAATTTCTTTAGTGGTATGTAAGTTTTGTACATCTAGTTTACATATTTGTTAAGTAAACTTAGATATAGGTACAAAGTATTCTGTTTATATTTGTTAAGGTCGCCATTATGTATTTCTTGATTTAAGTAGGTAGTCTTTTTCTTTCTGGGGTTTTGTTGTTGATGGTTTATCTAATAATTTCTAGTAGAATATACTCTTAAGGTTCTTGATTAAAAGTGTAATGAGTTGTTGAAGACTAAGTAAGATTAATTTTAGCTATTTTAAGAGCATTTATTATTATCTTAAAAATTAGTTATGGCTTAGGTGAGAGTAGCTTGTTTTTGTTAGGAATTGAGTGTGGCTTCTTTAAAGATAAAAGCTGTCTTTAAGGAAAAAAAAGCTTTAATTAAGAAGTAGAAGGATTTTGAGAAAGTAGTTAGGGTTTTTTTATCTGAGATTGAAGATCTGGGTTTTTTTGATTTTAATACTTTTATAAATGATAATAGTGCAAGTCTTAATACCTAATATAGTATTCTTCTGTTATATATATATTGTTAAATATAGTTAGTACTAGTTTATATTATATTATGTATATAATTCTAAGAATTATTCTATAGGGTTCTGTTATATAAAAAAAAGAAAGATAAATAAATTTATTATTATTTATCTTTTTTATTATTTTTATTATTCTCTTTTATTCTTTGATAATAATAATAGTATATTTTATCTGTTCTGATTATCAAAGGATGTTGGCTCTTAAGCTGGCTACACCATATCTTTATTTTGAAACCAGGACAAACATTAAAGCTTTGAGTAAGATTATTTATTATCAAAGTAGTATTTACAAAGTAATAAATAAGTTAATTCATACTCTAGAAAAAGGCAAGTTTTATGTATATATAAGTTTCTTATATTTAATAATAATTTTGATATTAGAAGATATGATTCTAAGATAGGGTAGACTTATCCAGTTACAATCATACTATTATAATCAGCCTTTTATATTCTAATATTTTTTCTAGGTCTTCCTTAAGGTTGTCATAGTAGCAGGTCTTACCTTACTTAGCAAACATTAAATCCATCAAAATATTGTTTAACAAGTTTTAGTAAAACATTATCTTCTAATTACCATAAATCTTCTTCAGATAAATAATTCTTTTATTTAATCAGAAATTTATTAGCTAATATATCTAGGTTCTTTCTATAGTCTAGGATTTTTTTAACTTCATATTCACTATAGTCATCTTTTTTAATTTCTAAATTATCTGCTTCTTCTTTGAATCCATCTAGCATAAGTTTAAATAGAATAATATAAAATATTTTATAAATTTTTAAATTTCCAGAAATATAAAGTTCAAATAAATATTTATTCAGTTTTTTAATTATAATATAAGGTCCAAGTTTCTGAAAATCAAGTTTCTAATTAGATCTTTTTATTTTAATATTTTTTATAAACAAATATACTTTATCTCCTTTTTTTAGAAAAGGTACCTTTATCCTTTTCTTATTATAGTAATAAGATATGATTTCTACTACAAAATCCAAGTCATTTTTTAGATATTTATATAGTCCATTTATAATCTTAGAATAATTTTTAATACTAAATATATCTTCTTTTATAAATAAAGTTAATTATATAGTTCATAGATTCCAGCCTCATAATACTTTATAAGATATATAATTCATAACTAAGTATTTAAATAAATTATAAATAAGTTCTACCATAGGTAACAATTTCATCCAATTATTCTATATATAGTTGAAGAATAATCTAAGATATATTTCAACTATTTGGATTCCTTATTTAAAAGCTCTGTTAATTTGAGCTTTTCCTTTAATTACTATATTAAATTTGGTACCTATAGTATTCATAATATACTTCCAGTAGTTGCTACTAAAGAGAAGATCTCTATTACAAATATATTTTTCCTATAGTCCATATTAACTAAATATTCATTTATTATAGACTATCAAGAATTGTTCTACTCCTCAAAAACTGTTCCAGGATTCCAGAATAATAATTTTAATAAGTCTATAAATAATAATTAAAATTTCATCATAGATTTAATTTATTAAAAGGTCTCTTAAATATAATAATCCTTATACAAAATCATAAGTTATAATTTAAAATAGTTTAATCAGTACCTTATTTAGTTATAGATATCCATAAAATACATGTTTTGCTGGTTTATTCCTTAAGCATAGATTACATATTTTAACATAATTCTTAATCTACTATCTTATTTTAGGTTAAAAGTATTGCTGTATGATAAATTTTTATGTTCTTTCAATTCCTAGGTAACTATACATAGATGTATCATAATATAATCACAAGATTTTAAATTACAATTTCTTATCCAGAACATAAAAGTAGTCTTTAAAGAAGATATATCTATTTTTTAAGGTGAAAAGTGTAGTAATTTCTTTAAGATTCTGGAGTATTCTTTTTACCATTACATCCTTTTAGTAGCTTTCCTTGAGTTTAGTAGCCATCTTAGGTTCAACTTTATAAATAATAAGGTTGAGTTCCTTATTAATAGTAATAATATTTCCCTATTATTTTAAGATTATTTTTTTATCTATAAAGATATTTCTATTAAATCAGATTATTAGCTAATAATATCAACTCTAATATTTTCTTTTCCTTTAAAATAAGTAATTTTTATATTATATTTACTAAATATTTCTTATTATTAAATTTAGCATCTGCTAAGTTCTTTTATTATCAAAAAGTAGATAAGGTTTTTATAGTCAGAAAATACTTCAAATAATTCCATGGTTTATAGATAAACTCTCCATTTTTTATAAGCATATAAGATAGCCATAAGTTCTTTATCATATATCAGATATCTGGTTTTTGTAGTATCAAATTTATATAATAAATAGGCAATTAGGTACCATTTCTAATTAGGTTATTTCTATAATAAGCAGGCCCCTAAGATTACTATAGAAACATCAGCTTCTATTTATACTAATAACTTAGGATTATATAATTTAAAAATTAATACTAAAATAAAAACTTTTTTTAAAATTTAGAAAGCCTTGATTCTTTTTTTAGTCATTTCAAATTGTATATTTTTTTTTATTAGTTTTAAGAGGGTAAGAGCTAAGTAGCTGTATTCTTAAATAAATTATTAGTAATAGTTATATAATTTTAAAAAGGTTTATATTTCTTTAAATATTTTTAGTATTAGCTAGTTTTGTATAGCTTATACCTTCTTTGAGTCTATTTATATATTATATAGAGTTATAATAACTCTTAGAAATTTGATTTTAGTAATTTTAAATTTAGATTTCTTTAACTTAACTTTAAGTTTATATTAATTTAAAGTTTTGAGGATTTGGTTGATATATTTTTAGTATTTATTAGAGTTTATACTATAAATAAAGATATTATTTAGATATACTATATATATATTATTAATATATTCTTATAGAATATAATTTATAAACATTTAAAAAGTTATAAATATATTAATTAATCTGAAAAATATAACTAGATATTCAAATAATCTATATTTAATTCTAAAAATAATTTTCTATTCTTTTCCAAAATTAATCCTAATATTATAATATATATTAGTAAAATTAAATTTTATATAAATTATAGTATCTAATATTTTATTAAAAAATTTATTAATAAAAAGTAAAAATTCTCTATTCTTAATAGTTATTATATTAAGAATTTAATAGTTAATATATATTTATAATTTATCTAAATTTTTCTTTTTTATAAATAAAATAAAGTATTCTACTGATAAATTAAAAAATCATATATATCTTATTTTAAAATTTTCTTTAATATATTTATAGAATACTATTATTTTTTAATCAATATATCTATATATTAATATAAATTAAAGTTATATTTCTTCTTATAATAATATTAAATATTTAAACAAATTAATTTCTAGTAAGATTTATTTTTTTAATATAAATTAAAAGATATTTCTTCTTTTTTTAGATATCCATATAAAAATATTTATTTTTTTAAATATAATACATAATTCTCTGGTTTAAATTTATACTCATTATAAAATATTTGATTTATATTTATATCTATTTCTAATTTCTTTCTTAAATAAATATATTATAAGTTTCAAATAAATTTCTTTTAAAATATTTCTATTAGTTAATTGTGTTCTAATAATTTTCTAACAATTACAATTATCAAAGATAATTTCTCTTTTTCTCTAGTTAATACTAAAGTTATATTTTACTAGCTATAAAAATCTAAGAATTAGTAGGATATCTTCTAGAAAATCTAAGATATTAATAATATATTTTTTTAGATATTTATTAATAAATAGCTTAAAGGTTATCTTCTAAGTAATTTTTCCTAAAATTTAGTATAAAAAGATAGTAACTCAATAAATATTAGATTTTTGTTATATTTTAAGTTAATTTTTTTATACTATTATAGTAGAAATATAACTCTCTTCTACTCTACTATCAATTAAGGTCTTTGTAGAGTTTCTAAAGATAAATAAGATAAAAATAAATTTTCTATAGAAACTAGGATTTTTTACCTCAATATACTCCTATTAGTTCTAAAATATTCTTAGTTTTTTGATTCACATTATTAAGTATATCTTTTATAAGTTTTCAAAATATCAAAACTATAAAGATATTTCAGACAGTAGATTTTTCTTTTCCTTACTAAATATATATAGTAATGTTGTTGTTTTTTTCTATATTTTTTAAAGTAATATATACAATTTTTATAGAAATATCTGGTTTTAGATTCTAGTGTTCTTTTTTTATATTTCTAATAAAAACAAGTATTAAAATATTATTCCCATTTTTCATATGTATTGAAGGTTCTGGCACATATTACACATAGTATATAGGGTAGTTCTTCTGGTTTACTATTTATAGTATATTCTATTTCACCAAAGTCACTTTACTAGCTAAAATCATTCATTCTTTTATAGATTTTTTAATTTTTTTTATATTCCTACATCAGGCCTCCAATTCTGTCTAATATATCTTTTTAGACTTATTTTATTTAGATTAATTTTTTCCATTCTCTTAATTTAGAACTATTACAATAGTATACATAGTAGTCATTCCATATTACAAAATATCCAATACAGTATATACATTCAAAGATGCTAAAAATTTCTCTAGATAGTTATTCTTTAATATAGTCAAGATATAAAAAATAGTAATATTAATAGGCCCATTTATTATAGCAGTTGTTACACAGATCAAGATATCTATATAATTAAATATTAATACTATCTTTTCTACAGAAATAGTATCTCTGCTCCTTATAAAAAAAATATCCTATATTCTTGAAAAATTATCATCATTCATCAAGGTTATACTAAGGTAAATTTTTGTTATTTTTTACCCAAAATTAATAAACTTCCCATTAGTTGACAAAATTTTACCCATATAATATAGTCATATAATAGTAAATAGATTTTTAGTATAATCAAAAGATATTATATTTTTTATCAATTGTATTCTTATGTCTAACAGCATCATATTCTAGCTACTATCAACAATTTTAGTAAAGATTAGTTTTAAATATTCTATAGATAATTTATTCTCCTACAAATATATTAAATCTACACTCAATATAGATCTATAATTTACAAATCTAAACACATTATTAGAAGAAGACCATCCAAAAGATTAATCCACCTATATTCTTATTAATAATTTCCATTTACCATCCTTACTTAACACAATAATCCTTATTACACCTCCCAGGGTTTCCAAAAACAAATTTCTACTATAATTAATTAAATTAAACTAAAAATATAATTAAAATTAAGAATATTTAGATTACTCTCATAGAAATTTCCATATTTATTTGGTATTTTTCCCATAAACATCTATCAAAGTTTTTTCAATAAACCATATAGATTCCTAATATAAGATTATTCTATAACCAGTTAAATTTATCTTTTTTTAACTATATATTAATAAACAAAATAGGATTCTATTCAATAATTACATTAATTTCTTAAGCAATATTTTGGTACTGGACTAGTCTAGCTCCAGGATGTATATATTTCTATATTTTATTTGCTATTTTATTAAAATCTTCAAAAGTAAATAATTATCTTATCATCTTAAATTATTATTTTTACTAGAGTTATTTTTGAAAGTTTCTTTTTTTTTTACCTTTAAGATAATCCTATTTAATATATCCTACCTTATTACATTAGTAACAGAGAGATATATTAGATTTCTTAGGTTTCTGGTGTTGAGTAGTATTAAGGTCTATAGGTTTTGATTTATAGGTTTTATTTGGTTTTTAAAAAGATTTTCTGATTTAAATCTAGTTCTATTAAAGTTTTTTGGTATACTTATTAAAATAATATTTATTTAAGTTATGGTAAGGTTTTTTCTACTGTAAGTTTTTTTGGGACTAATATAATATATTATCTAATTCAATAGCTATAATCTACATTTTATAATAAATTATCTCCTTCTTCAGAAGTTTCTACTTAATAATTTCCATCTTTAAATTAAATTTAAGTTCTTCTCTAGCTCTATAAAATAAAACATCATCATCATATTTAATAAAAGATACATATTAATCAAACTACTAGAAGTAGGATCATACCAATCCAATTTATTTAAATTAGTTAAGTTTTCTAAGAGTTTCCTCAACCTTATTTTTATATCCATATTTCTGTTTAAGGAAGTTTGTAAATTCCTAGAAAATACTAAAAACTTTGTTAATTTCCAGAATTTATGTCTCTTAATCTTTTTTTAATATATCCTTATATACCTATTTATATACTAAATAAATATTAAGGGCATTCCTTTCAAAGTACATTCCTATAAAGCAGATTTTATACCATTCTGTGATAAATTATTTGGAATAAAAAAAGAAATAGTTATTAAGCTAGTTAAGAAATTAATCAAGTTTTTTAAATTGTTCTTTATACCTAATTAAATTTTTTATTTTTGATACTCTATTAGATATTACTATAAAGGTAGTTGTAGTTCTATTTTCTTAAACTTTTAATCTACTAATTAAAGCAAATCTAAAATTAATAAATGGTATAAAATTTTAAATAATAATATTATTTATCTAGATATTAACTAGGATTTTAATATATTCTACCATTTCTTCAAAATTTTCTAATATAATTGTTTTAATATCTTTGACTATTGCTAAGACTATTTATATATATTATTAATATATTATAATTATTTCTCATTATATTATCTCAAAACTCTATTCTAACCTTTACTCAATATTATTTTCTAGTGTAGTATTATTTACTTCTTCTAAGGCTTGTATTCCTATATCTACCACAAATTTATCTTCATATTCTTATAGACTATCCATATATTCACTAGTTAATTTAAAAAAATTAGGGTCCATTATATTATTATTTTTCCATATATATAGTATTATCTAAATTATTACTACAATTATTCTTTATTTATATATTCCTAAAATATAGAAGTTATTAATAGATTTTCTATATTTATTATTTTCACTATTTGATATTAATTTAAAGTTGCTGTTGTCTGTAAGTGATTCTTATAGCTCTATATTATGGAATTCTATTTTATTTTTATATATTATAAAGAATTTATGAGTTATACTAAGAGTTATTATATATTTATTATTTCCCCTTATCTACTAAAAGTAATCAGTCAAAGTATTATATTTTGACCTAGGACCAGGTTAAATATACTTCACTCTAAAGTCCTTAACTCTCAATCACTATTATATAAGGTTTTTAATAAAGAAAGATAAGTATATATTAAGTATAATAATAATTATAAAATAGAATATATAATAATAATAGTAAATAAACTAACTATTTAGATACTATAGTTTAGGTATTAACTAATGGTTCTTAAGAGAGAAGCTATCAATTCTAAGGTAAAATATACTAATTATATATATAATATCTTAATATATAAAATAATAAAAATATGTTAATATGTTACCTAAATAGCTCAGTACTCACCTTACTTAGTACTCAGCTGAGTACTAAGCACCCTGAGTACTGAGTACTTATGTGATCATAAATCATTATGATGGCTTTTGCTCAAAAAGGAATATTATGATAGTAAGGTTCTTTTGTGGTAACATCTTTCTATATAGTCCAGGGTTCTATATAGTCCCATTATCTATATAGCCTTATCTTCTATATAGTCTAGTCTATTATATAAATTAATAGTTTATATAGAATAAATCTACATAGTCATATATCCTATATAGGAATCTATTCTATATAGTGCATAGATATGCTATTATTTTATATATTATGTGAGAAGGGTGTCTGTATAAGAACCAGGTCTGTGCAGGTTATTTGGGTGCTGTGCTGTTATTCCATAACATTTAATAGATCTAATACTTACCAAACAGAACAAGATTTACCACCACAATAACCCCAAGAAAGACCTAGAAAAAACATTAGAATATAAAAGATTAATTATAATAATTATATCAAAAAGAATCTACCCTAATAACAATATAAAAACTACCTACTACAACACAAAAAATCACACACACTACAAGTTATACAAAAAGAAACCTTATAAAAAATACCAGAAATTATTATAAGACTTAATATATTTCAGAACCAACAAAACCAGACCTTAACAAAGTATCACCAAAAACCACCTTAGAAGATACAAAATTTAATTATTCTATATTATCAAAAAATTTATCTACTAGAGCCTAGATTTCATCCCTTAGACTAACACCCTCTTCATCAAGAAGATAACCTCTCTCAACATCTTCTATATCTAACAATTCAAACTCATAAACCATACTCTCATTATATTTTAAAACAATCAACTCCATCTCCTTTTCATAATATAATATTTTAAATTAAAGATAAGCTGATTCAGCCAGAGATTCAGCAAGACACTAACAAACCTTAGACAGTTTAGTAGTCTTCCAACAGCAAAGCTCAGAGATACAGCATATTAGGAAAATGAACTATGAGAATCACCAAGAACCACCATAGGAGAAACAATACTTATAGGAAATTATATTACATCATAACAAACCCTACTTAGAGCATACAGTATACTTCCCCATATCCATAATAATATACTAAAGACCTTTCAAAATATAGATATTATAGAGAGTTATTGCAAAAAAACCAAATTCCTTAATCTTAGAAACAAAATAATAATAATACTCACTAAAAGAAATCTTACCAGTAGATTTAGATTTTATATATTTTTAAACCTAACTTAAAATTATTTAAATAAGATATATTAGAACCTAAACATTTTATAGAAAGAAAGAAAAAACTAGGGAAATACTGCTACCTTGAAATTTATATATTTAATTATCTAAATTTTGTTATATACAAAAAACCTATACTGCTTTATTTTATATCACTAAATCCTGTATATGAATTAGCATATCACTAATTCTTACAGGAAGGAGGATAGTATTATGGGATAACAGCTCAGCACTGCTATATAGAGGGGCTAACCTCTATCATCCCTCTCCCAGTACATGACCACTCACAGGACTTAATCAGCACTCATCACTGAGCACTAAGCAGGACTTTGATCAGCACTCATTACTGAGCACTGAGCAGGACTTTGATCAGCACTCATCACTAAGCACTAAACAAAACTTTAATCAGCACTCATCACTAAACACTAAGCACAACACATCAACACATCCCTACTACTTTATATATCAGATATTATATATTTAACCAGCATACTTTACCTTAAATTAATAACTTCTCTCTTAAAAACTATTAATTAATACCTAAACCATAATATCTTAATAACCAGCCTATTTACTATTATTATTATATACTTTATTCCATAGTTATTATTATATTTAATATATACTTATCTTCCTCTATTAAGAACCTCATATAATAGTGACTGAGAGTCAGAGACTTCAGAGTGAAGTACATTCAACCCGGTCCTGGGCCGAAGTGTAACAGTTTGTACCGGACAATTTCTATAGGAAATTCCTTCTCCAACCATTTTGCGGACATATGAGAACAATTCTCATATAGGTAATATGAACTGTTACATCTACTCCTTCTTTCCTATTAAACCTCGCACGATTCTAGAGTAATATAGCCTACTCTAGCTACTTATCTTTCAGTTTTATCATTTAAGTCTCCATATAAAATAGTAGTTATATGTAGATAAAATAAATAACACTATGTGATATAGGTCATATTAGTCACATGACTATAATAGCTTATATAGGGCGTACCGCAATGAATTCACGATGAATTCATATGCGAACTTTTGTTCTGTGACCCAGTTGGTAGCCCTGCCGCCTGCGTAACAATACCTAAGGATATACATATTTTTCTGAGTTGAGTCCAGGTATTAGAATTGAGTGTTAGAAGTTAAAGTATTGCTTATTGACCTTGGGGACTGTTGTTGCCGTACAAAGGCTTGTCAAATAAGTAACACTACTGTTACACTTCAACCCTGGTCCTAGGCTGAATACACTTCACTCTGAAATCCCTGGCTCTTAGTTACTACTGTACAAGATTCTTAATAAAAAAAGATAGATATATCATAAATACAATAGTAACTATTAAAATAAAATATATAACAACAATAATAAATAAACTAGCTATTAAAATATTATAATCTTTAATTTAACTAATGGTTCTCAAAAAAAAAACCATCAATCAAAGATAAAGTAAGTTGATTAAATATATAATATCTGATATATAAAATAGTAAGAATGTGTTAATGTATTATGCTCACCGCTTACTGCTTACTGCTTGGCGTTGGGCAGTGAGCACTCACGTGACCATGAGTTATTGCCAGGGCCCCGCTCAGGGAGAAAGATAATACAGGTTATGCGATATATTTCGGATGCACTGATCATATGAAAGGCTTACTTTATCCATTCGCGTGCCGTCAAATCAGCAGACGGCCAAGCCGAGGTATACAAGGGGGGCTTTCCTGTACTACTCCAACTAGGCAGAAATTGCAAAATGCTTAGCAACAGAAGGTAAGGCGTTGGCGCTGAGGTCAATTTGAGCCGAACTTCGGTCGTGTGACACGCAGGCCCACTAGCTTGCAGATGTTCTCGCAGGCCCGCTGTATACACCGGTCGGTAATCGCAGTTCGGTAAGCGTTTTGGCGCTGGAATCCAGGAGGTTTGGGTAATTTGATAGGCCTGAGTAATTTGGCAGATCGGGGAGAGCCCTTAATTAGTAACTATATATTCTTTGCTTGCTAATCTTGTCTGTTTAAAATAGCATTGGCTATTCAAATTTGAAATCGCGGATGGCATTGGTTTTATACCTCCACTGTACACCAGAAAAGCTAGCGCAATTCATGAAAGGATCTGGTTTGGAGCTTAACGCCCCATATGGTCCTGCGACCGCAGAACCCCGAGAAAAAATTTGCTTATAGCGTTAAGTTTTTAAGTACGAGATTTTACTGTGTGCTGTAGCTAGCGCCTCTTGAGAGCTTAAGGCCACCAGAACTCAGATCGGCTCGGGAGTTCGAGTTCAGAACTAGCTGATTTTCGCACTAGCTGTTTCAATGCTTAGCCCGTGCCGTAGCCCGTGACGAGAAAATTGGCTGTCAGCCACCTTTTCGGTCCTCACCTTTTTTTTTCTTATTGTCTCCAAGCATCGCCCATGCTTCCATGCCGTCTTTTAAAGGATGATCGAAAATTCTTGTTTTGTAGATTTACCATGTAAGAAAGGGTATGCACGGATGTGGATACGATGGCGCATCTGCATGCTACGGTAAAACGATTTAGTTGTGGTAGGCGCAGCATCGGCACCTAAATATCCCGCATCCGCGCCCAAAACTACCTCATTTACTCGCTGCCTTAATTCCCAATATAGCCCCGGTCAAATTTCCTTGGCAAAATTCAATGTTGCGGCCGTATCGCGAGGCTAGAAAATATCCAAAGGGTGAAATACTCGAGGATAATACGTCTAGCTTCCACCACCAAAATATCCCACCCGGCGTTAATTATGGCATTGTTCACCTTAAATTCCACTCTCTCTTTGCGATATTCTCTTTAGTGATTTCAATTCTCGCATTTGGGCCAGCGTTGCTCTTCCCTTTCATAAAGAACTTTTTGGTAGTTACGACGGCTGTACTGATACCGGATACAAATCTCGGAACACCGATGCCCACTAGCACGATACAATACTTCTTCGATACCGTAAGTTATACATCATATCCTATATAAAAGGATACAAGTCCGATTCATCAGGTTGAAATTTTGGGTAGATTCCTGCGTCCATTAATCTAAAATGGTACCCCTGCAACAGCACTCTCCAATGTGCTCGTCTCTCTGTGCCTTTAAATCCGCTTGAGCCAAACAATGGCCTTCGCTCCGAGATTCCAATCATTAAGCTTCCGGCTGATCCGTCGGATATGTACAAAGGGATAATATTAACCAACCCCGGAGGCCCAGGTATCTCAGGGGTTAATTATATTCTTAGGTTTGGGAGCACTATCGCAAATTTTACTGGCCCAGGCTGGGATATCATCGGATTTGATACTCGCGGCACCGGATATAGCGTTCCGAATGGTGCTGTTGGCCATTTCCTTACAGGTCCACCTCCCGAGCAAGCTACTGCTACCTGCATCTTGCCGGCCCCGCTGGAACAACGGATGCGAATTAGAGCAAGCCACCACAAACTTGATATTCCGCGCCGACCCGATATATGGCTCCCAACAATTTATCGCTCTAGTCAGCTGTTGAACAAACTTATCCAGGCCAAAGTTAATAGCGATGATCAAGCCGTACCATATATGACGACACCGAATGTCGCATTCGATATGCTCCAAATCGCCAAAGCTGACGCCCGTTTAAAAGGCCAGAGCGAAAGAGACGTCCTAGTGAACTACTATGGCGTTAGCTATGGTGGCCTTTTAGGTCAAACCTTCGCCTCGCTCTACCCACAACACGTCGGTCGCTTTGTCCTCGATAGCGTCGTTGATCTCGAAGCCTGGTACGATGGTAGTTATTTCCTAAAAGCCCTAAAGCATACCGACGATATATATAATACATTTTTTACAACTTGTTTCGATGCCGGTTTAGAAAAATGTAGCTTTTTTACTGGTCACACGCCTAGCGCAATCCGCAACCGCTTTCGGAGTCTTGTAGCCCAATTTAATGCTCCAAGAGCATTGTTAGAGGGCTGGAGCAACGCTACGGTTGTTACACTGGGACAAGAGGTTCTTAAAACCGCTAGCTTTTATATCTCATACAACCCTTTTAGGTACTTCCGCCCTCTGGCGGATACCCTGACCACGATAGAAGGATGGGTGGAAAGCAACAACCTAACGCAGGAAAATTTGAAGAGAGCACATAGCCAGTGGGACCTCCTCAAGGATCTTCCCAAGCCATCTAGGCTAGAGTACCTCCTTGAGCATTATTGTTCCGATCAAAGGAATGATAAGTTGGTTGGCATCAACAAACCACTCGACGGGATCTTCGTCGAGCGTATTTACGAACAAAGCGTTGTCGCTGCTGAATTTTTCATCCAACTCGCTGCTTTTTGCACACATCTTAACCTTAGGCCGAAGTGGAGGTTCAATGCTACAGCTGGCAGCCGGACTAAGACCCCGATGCTCTATATTGGTATGACTAAGGATCCCGTAACACCAATTGAAAATGCGGAGAGAGCACGGGAGCTTTATGATGACTCCCATATAATCTATGTTGAGGGCGCTGGGGCAAGTATTTCTATTTGTCATAAGTATAGGCTGACCGTTAAAATCTTAATACTGATCGTTATATTCTCGTAGCATGGGATTATCGACCAAAGGAATTGGTGTGGTTACGATAGGCTCAGGGATTACTTTCAGAATCTTACACTCCCAGGATATAACAACCGCTTCCCTCCCACTGCCGACCTCCCATTCTTCTAAAACCTCACCCTTGTATCAACAATAGCTATAATCAAACTGGATACATAATCAATGTTCCTTAATTTAAACAGTTATTATATTCCCTTATACAAATAAATATGATGAAACTAGTACTACATCCGAGTTAGATGACGAAAGGCCCAACCCAATAAACCAGATATAGTTAGTTTTCCATAAAAAACATAATGCTTATGTAGAAAAAGATACATTCCGTATCTTGAATACATATTGGATTTCTGAAGAGCTAATGATGTAGGGATAGTGATGTTGGATCTGGAAATGAATAATGAACTGGACATGAAATATATAAAGTTCTGAACTGGACGGTTAACTCAGGACTTGGTTTTTCTTCCGGCCACATGGCTCCCCACTGGTGGACTTGATCTCGGCTTTCAATTTGTCATGGCCTCGTTACTTCGTTACGAAAGGCTGCTTTTCTGTCTAATTATTGGAGAGACTGAATATAACGTCAATGATAAGCGAACGGATCAGACAAGCGAGTGGATCACCTCACCACACCTACGCGCCCACCACTCCTCCTATACCTTATACCTCCACAACCACTGCAATGTCTGCCTCTACGACCAAATCCAGAGTTCTTCTAGCTATTGAAGCTATGAAAAAAGACCAAGAATTAAGTATTCAAGCTGCTGCTAAGTATTATGATGTTTCTTATACCACTTTAGTCTGCCGATATAATGGCTGTTCTTCATGATGTGACAACATCCCTAAATCACAAAACCTTACAAAATTGGAGGAGGATGCTATTGTTTAATATATACTTGAGTTATGTGTGCGGTTTTTTCATCTTAGGCTGGGTAGTGTGGAAGATATGGCCAACCAGCTGCTGCTGGCACATAGTGATGATAGTACGCGATGTGTCGGTAAGAGATAGGCTGGTAACTTTGTTAAATGCTGCCTAGAGCTACAGATGTGTCTGTCTAGGAAGTACGACTACCAGTGAGTGAAATGCGAAGATTTTGTACTTATTAGTAAATGATTTCAGTTAATAGAGGCTGTAAAAACCAAGTATGGTATTGTGGACAATGATATCTACAACTTTGATGAGACTAGCTTTATAATAGACATAATATCTACAATTACTGTTGTTACAGGTACTGAAACACGCGATAAAGCTAAGCTGGCGCAGCCTGGGAATTGTGAGTGGGCAACAGTTATCTAGGGGATAGGCACAGAAGGTTGGGCAATGCTGCCATTTATTGTCCTCGCTGAACAACACCACTTAGTTAGCTGGTATATAGTGATAAAGCTACCAGCAGATTGGGTTATTGCGTTTTCTGATAATGGCTAGATAATAAACAAGCTCGCTCTACAATGGCTAAAACACTTTAACAAGTTTATAGTGTGGTGCTGCATTTTGGACTACTGGTTATTAGTCTTAGATGGTCACGAAAGCTATTATTCTGTTGCTTTTGAGCTATACTGCCAAGAACATAAGATTGTCACAATCTGTATGCTGCTGCATTCATCACATATCCTCCAGCCACTAGATATTAGCTACTTTGGACCATTAAAACAGACATATAACCATAAGGTGAAGAGCTTGGTACACACATACATTAACCATATCTCTAAACTGGAGTTTCTCACCAGGTTCCATAAGGTGTTTACTGCTACAATAACACCTAAAAACATACACAGCAGCTTTACTAAAACTAATATTATACCTTATAACCCTAACAAAGTTTTATCAAAGCTAGATATACAGTTACCAGCAGCTACTCCAGCAAATTCACATCCAAACACTGCAAATACAGCAGCTACCTGGACTACAAAAACACCATTAAACCCATCAGAAACTAGCCTACAAGCAGGCCTAATCAAAAACCAGATTACCCAGTACCAAAATAACTCTCCTACATTACTACTAGCAGCTGTAGACCAGCTATCTAAAGGGACACAAACTATAATACATCAATTAGCACTTATACATACAAAGAACACAACACTGCACTCTACTAATAAAGCATTAAATAAACAGCAGCAGGCAAAAAGACAGCATATACAACATAAAAACATACTCACCATACACCAAACAGATGATATACTAAACCAAGACACCATAAATAGGCAGCATAAGTAGGTAGAGCTAAAAAACTATCAGGACAACATACAACCAGGAGAAGGCTCTAAAAGGGTATTGTGCTGTAGTTAATGTGGTAGAACTAGGCATAATATTCGAACATATCAAGAGACATCTTAAGCATATAAATAAACTATTTAGTATGTATCTAGCCTAAAGTTATAGTATTGTGGTGGTGAAATCAGTATTTTCGTTAAAATGGGGTGGTAAGGTGATCCACTCGCTTGTCTGATCCGTTCGCTTATCATTGACGTTATTTGTTTATAAATTTCTTTCTAGGCATTTATCAACATAACTAGCGCGTGGAAGTAGCAGTTGAGATTACTTTGCCCTTTAGTTCGTATTTAAAATATATGGCCTGTGCATCGATATTATTGACATTTGATTAGTATGGCTGTATGAATGTATTCAAGTTGCTGGTATGGTCCAGGATCTCCTTGATCTGCCTGAAGGTGTCCGATCTAATGCCTTGTTAGTAAAATCATATAAAATAATCGCCCTGTAGGCGCCTGCCTTTTATTGCATATGCACGGCCACGCCGGAAGGTATAGGGTGTGAATTGACTTGGAAGTGTACTATATACTCTCGGATTTGAAGATCTTGCTGTTGTTGTAGTCTATGTATTAGTATTAATCAAAACCCGCCTGATCCACACGTTGGAAGATTGGGACTTTACATCTGGAATCCTTGAAGAGGTAAATTTAGCAGTTTCCCAGTTCTGATATTGGGAGCTTAAAGACTTTATCAGGAGGACTCAGTTCGCGAAAGGCGTCATCTGCGAAAATAAGGGAGATGAAGTGCGCAATAGGACAAAATAGTCTGAGCACTCGGTATTAACGGCTTGTAGAGGATGAACACCTCTACCCAGGCCTGTCAACTAGATATTAAGTGAGTGTCTATACGAAAGGGCCTTTACCAATGATTGTTGCGATGTCGGTGGTTGCAGTAAGGATTGATGAAAAACAGAATTAACGACCGATGTTCTTTCAATTTAATATATATGTATGGGTTTGAAATTCTGGACCGCGGGTGGTATACTTAGTACACGATAATTGTTATGGAATAACAGTCCAGATCCTGTATAGACCTCGGCTCTATACAGACGGTCGAACTATATACTCCTCTCTATGAAGTATCATACTACTGCACAGACTGGGTTCCTATGCAGGAGGAATGACTACACAGAACTAGGGACTGTGCAGTATGAGGACCTACACGGTACACACCACCGCATAGGGATATTACCTGTATTATCTTTCTCCCTGAGCGGGGCCCTGGCAATGACTCACGGTCACGTGAGTGCTCACTGCGTGACACTCACCCAAGGAGTGAGCAGTGAGCGGTGAGCGGTAAGCACAACACATTAACACATTCTTACTATTCTATGTATTAGATATTATGTATTTAACCAACTTACTTTACCTTTAATTAATAGCTTCTTTTTTAAGAACTATTAGTTAATTTAAAAACTATAGTATCTTAATAGCTAGTTTATTTATTATTGTTGTTATATACTCTATTCTAATAATTATTATTATACTTATGATATATCTATCTCTTTTTATTAAAAACCCTATATAGTAGCAACTAAGAGTCAGGGACTTCAGAGTAAAGTACATTCAGCCCAGGACCAGGGTTGAAGTATAACAATAATATAATGCAGGCGAAAGAGCTAGGAAATGTGGCACCATCTCACAAGTAAAGGATGTATAATCATGTGCACTCTGCAACACCAACCAGGCCGTGCAGATTTGTATGCCGTAAGCTGGGTAATCAGAGCAGCTTGAGCTCCGTAGCACCCATGAAGTAAAGAGCTGCGGTTAAGCACTATAGATAGCAAAGAAAGTTTGCCAAGCCATCGACGCACAGAATGCATTTGGGCTGCTTTTCAATATGCACTCCCATTATCTCGGGTGGTAACTAATCCAATAGGAACAGGTATGAACTGTTAGCTATTCAATATATAGGATCATTCTTCAGGGTAACCAAACATACACTGGTTTAATATCTTTCCTCTAAATTTACTCTAGTAACAAGCTTTCCGGTATTACCAGATAGTTGAGATCGTCGACCTTTTAAGTTGTATGTTGTGACTCTTTTGCGTCAGGGAGAGAAAGAATATTAATGTTACAAGCCTACGGTCTGAATAGCTGGCTACTCTATATGGCTATTCTATGCATTGTGAGAGCTGTCGCTCCGTAACAGCGCAACATCCGAATGTTATTTACGGACGGAATTCTCATAGGGAATGCCACCACATACAGAACCCACGTATTGGTGTACTTAATGGTACTTATTCAACATGGCAAAATAATCTCTACCCGCACCCTTCCCCCCCCCAAAAGAAAAGGTGCGGTGTCAACAGATAGTGGATCGCTGCAATATAAAGTCCAAAATGGTGTGAAGTAGAGTATACTTCAGTGTGCCGCAAATCGGGGCTGCAGGGAAAAGGCTTTGATAAGACCACTGCGCGGCTAGCGCATTTGCCAGCTAAAAGCGGTTTACTCTTGCCCTCGACTTGAAAAAGTTACCAACTGTTCCCACCCTCTACACCTCCTTGGGTGAACGGGGTATATGGTGTACGGGCTCAAAGCGCAAGTCGTAGCCCAGGGAGCCTCAAATCCAACCCACCGAGTCTAGATTTGCTATGATACTTGTATGTCCTCCAAAACTCTGGATATCAAGAAGGCTGCAAATTCGGTGGCTATTTGGCGTTCTGGATTCGTGCAAGTGGTTTGAAAAGAGATTGGTATGAGACAGTATTCTTATCAACGCCAAGGAAACCCGGCTCGGATAGTTTGAGTTGTACAAGAGCAGTAACTGTGAGCTGGATGACAACGTATATTCGATATACAGGGCCGCATAAACAGAGCTTGGCAAGTGTCATTTGTTAGATTACTCTACGCTGATAAATTCTGGCGGGTATTTAGTCATAACGTTATACCCGTTTATGTTGCTCTCCACGATGCAGATGCTTCGCCAATAAAGATAACCCATATCGTGAGTCTAGCGTCGCCCTGCTTGCGGTTGCTCAAGCCACTACCCGCGTGTCACGAGGCACCCTGAATACCGGGACAGTTTCGGAGTTAGCAGACTGCTGAATGCAACTTCAGTTCACCAGGCTTTGCGCTCCCGGAAGCGCCGCGTTGGTTGGCATGATTTGCTTCGGGCCCTGGATGCCTTGAAGTAATTTTGATCGACGTGCGACGCGACCTTCAATTCAACGTCGAGTACTTTTAAATTCCGAACTACCCCCAACACTCTTATCCCATTCAGGCATCGCCATCATGGCCACAGACTCAAACGATTATAGGAGGGCATTTATTGAACCAGCAGCACCCGTGCCACGGCCTCCCCAAGGCAGCAAGAAGAATGAAAAACCTGCTCCCCAGGATGACAACCAAGAATACCCTTCAGGCAAAGCCTTTGCCTCCATCATGTTTGCTCTTCTCTTGCCCGTATTCCTCGTCACCATCGACCGCACAATCATCTCGACAGCTATCCCAGCGATAACCGACGAATTTAATTCGCTGGGAGACATTGGCTGGTATGGCTCTGCCTATCTCATCACCGGCTGGTAAGAATTTCCTCCCAATATATCACTTCTGATCACCAACTAGCGTTTATTCTAGTGGTTTCATGCCTCTATCAGGGAAGATTTACACCTTTTACCCTGCAAAATGGGTTTTCCTCGTCCAGATGGTCATCTTCGAAATAGGCTCCGTCTTGTGCGGTTGGGCACCGACTTCCACGGCTTTCATCGTTGGGAGGGCAATTGCCGGTGGCGGAAGCTCTGGGCTTATCACTGGTGCTATAGTCTTGCTCACCGACGCCGTACCGTTGCACAAGCGCAGCTCTATGATGGGTGCATTTGCTGGTATCTTTGGAGTTTCTGGTGTCGTAGCTCCCCTCATGGTAAGCTCTTTCCTTCCTTCCTTTCTTTTTTGCTTTGTCCAGTTACAATGTTTCATATTCTAAAGTGTAGCAACCGTATCAATAGGGAGGAGCCTTTGCTCAGCATGCGACATGGAGATGGAGTTTCTGGATCAACATTCCTATTGGCGTTGTTACCATCGCCACCCTGTCTTGCACTATCAAGGCTCAGCCGCCCAGAAAGAAACTTACTGTCGCGCAAAAAATAAGGCACTTGGACCCGATAGGTACTGCGCTTTTCCTGCCCAGTATGGTGTGCCTCCTCCTAGCCCTCCAATGGGGCGGCATAGAGTACCCATGGTCTAGTGGTCGCGTTATTGCTCTCTTTGTAGTCTTCGGCATGACTATAGTCCCCTTTATCGCTATACAGATCTATAAGCAGGAGGAAGCTACAATCCCGCCCCGGATTATTTCCCAGCGTTCTGTAGCCTGCGGGTTGTGGTTTCAATTATGCCTCGGTGGTGTTGTGATGCTCATCATTTATTATCTTCCCATCTGGTTCCAGGCTATCCAAGGTGTCGATGCGACCAACTCCGGCGTCCATCTTATTCCCACTATCCTATCTTTCGCCTTATCTTCCATAGGCGCTGGTATAGCAGTGAGATTTCTGGGATACTACACTCCGTTCATGATTGCCTCATCCGTTATCGCGTCCATCGGCTCCGGGATGCTTTCCACGTTAACTCCGTTCGCGTCAGCGAGCAAATGGATCGGTTTCCAGATTATATGTGGTTTCGGACTGGGTCTCGGAATGCAGCAGCCCTCAGTCGCCGTACAGGCTGTCTTGGACCCGGTGGACATCCCAATCGGTAGCGCCCTGGTCATATTTTACCAAACATTGGGTGGCGCTCTCTTCATCGCTGTTGGCCAAAACGAACTTGCTAGCAAACTTCTGCAAGGGTTGAGCGAGATCTCCGGCAAGGGATTCGACGCGGGTGAGGTCATCCATATTGGCGCCACGGAGGTGAATCAGCTTGTTAGTCCCGAATTTTTACCACAGGTGCATAGCGTGTACAACCATGCTATTACGCATGTGCTCTACGTTGGGGTGGGCCTTGCCTGCGCCAGCATCCTCGGCGCCTTTGGGATGGAATGGGTGAGCACAAGGAAGGGTCTGGGTAAGGAGTTGGAGACACCGGAGGAGGCAAAGGCGTGAGCATCCGACGGCTTGTAAGGGAAAGTGTTAGCTGTAAGGCCTGAAAGTCAGGGACCTATCAAAAACCCCATTTCGTTGACAAAACGGCGTCGGACGTCGGTGTTTTTCAGGGTTTTAAGAACATAGAGGAGAGCCTTCTGAGCCGGATCCCTAACCAGTTGAAAAACCTAGACCAGAACCGGTCCCGCCTGAACATTTTGGCTAAGGCCCCTCAAAGGTCCCAACAATCGGCTCTGTCACACCACCGCACTAGGCGGAGAATAGTATACTGCGAAATCATGTACAAGGAACACGTATCGGTCAGCCAAAGCATGCCGAACATAGCTAGTCAGGCTCTGGATATATCGGGACGAGATATCCCAAGAAGATACTTCAGGTCTGAAGGAAAAAGCCATATCCCACGTATTCAGGGAATATTAACAGTAATTGGAAGATCGTCCTGAGGGATAATGTGTTTTATTGGAGAAGAGTATACCGAGAAGGTGTATAAATACTTATCTAAGTCACTTAGAATGTTATAATTAAATTAATTGTTATTGCGTATGGGATTGTATGTAGGTTGCTTGATGAGTGATCTCCAGCTGGAGGCCTCTGAGATCTCTCGATCAAGCGTGCCGTGGGTAGATCACGTGAGTACTTCCTAGAGCACTAACGTGATCTCTCTTATGGAGGATGGAGAGGACCATGCTAGATAACTCAGGCCTGAGGCCTTGAAGCGCAATATCTATAACATTGACGTTTAATATTATACGGTACCTTGGCTACAGAAACAGTGCCAGGAGGTAGAGGGGAAGATTCCATTGGCATGGTCAACTACCCTAAATATTTACGCACATTTGGCCTCTGGTTGATATTACTGGAACGCTTGTAAGATGCTAGGGTTTAACTTTATAAATAACAATATATTTAAACCCGTACTGGTTCGACTTTTACACCGTATTTATATCTCGTCATGTTCCCTATATTCCCGAGACACCAGTAATTCCCAATTACTAATATCCTCAAACACAACCTCCGGATACTTTAACAAATTTGTTAACATCCTCCCCCTCCCCCTTAGCCTTCATTATAATATCGAAAAACCAACTATAGTACGTACTTTGTATTAATTTTATACATCTTTCTCAGATATATTGTTGTGATCTGTGCCTAAAGGGCCTTCGTTTCCTCCTCTATATTTATATTAATGCAGGGATACTTAGTTGTGTTAGATCTGTGTAGGAGTAATAATTACTATTTATAAGTATAAGTTAGACTTTTTGTCCTATTTGCGCTTTCATTATGTTAATTTAGTTCTCCAGAATACCACCTGTATAACAGATGAAGCAGAGAAGCAACAGAAAATCAGCATGTAACTTAGAATATAAGCAATAAGTATCTACATTAAATGGATTAGTCAGATTTATCGCATTGGCGCCGTTCCAGAATCGGCCATCCATATTGCTGCCTGTGATAATTCTCTTCGTCTGCAGCATGGGACGCGTGACAGTGTCCGCCGAGCGAATGGACAAACATGCCGACGCGGTCGGTGGGGAAGGCGAGATTGCAGCTCTGGATCTCGACCCTGTTACATTGTCTGCAGCGCGTACCGCGACGGCCTACGCGGTAATAGGTGGATAATCCGGCGGTTGCAGCGCTAGCAACTGTGCGAAGCCAACAACCCGTCCATCTGGGAATTCGGTGTAGCCGCTGCCCCGGGGTCCTGGCGATCGGCTGTTGTTAATTGTTGAAGCTGTCTTTGCGGGAGTGATCAGTAAGAACGAAAGAGTGGGTCTTGCCGAAGCAGTTAGGAGGAATATTGAACCGAATGCCCTCCAGCACCTTTTGTGAGGACAGCAGCAACAGCGCTGAGGATCGCACCCGCGATAGACATGGACGAGACCATGATTGGAGATGGGTTGATTGACCTTAGTCTACTGCTTTACGGATGCGTTGGAGATCCTCAAGATCGACTCTCCATTGTGCCACCTGGATAGGGAAGGCGCATGCGGCATGAATGAATCCCGAGAATTCTAGCGCAGTAACCCCAGAGAGTCTACGCTCATATCCAGCTCAGAGACAATCACTGAGATTTCCCCCGCAGCTTCTACCATCTCAAGAGATCGAAGTGTTTTAATGCACTCCTATCTCGTATTCAAATCTAATTTGAACGTAATCAATCGACTCGTTCCCCCAAAGAAAATGACCAGGACATCAACCCGTTCATTAGCGATAGCTCTCAGATTGTGGGGGGAATCGGATCCCAGCCACACCACCTTGATAAATTCGTGAAAACATTTTCCGATGATTTCGCTATCTCCCTGTCTAGCAGGTTGGGAAATTGCAGCATCTCGAGATGAGCTCGAAAGTCTCAACACTGCTCATTACTGTGTCTTCTAGCCGCCCCTAAGGTTCGCAGGGACATCTTTGTGGCGATACTAGCTAATGATGCTCGAGGATACCCTACAATTCGGGGAGTTATCCGGTTCGGGCGTACAAGAAGTACGGTTTGCGATGGAAAGGGAGTGCGATCACAAGGCGACGGCGGGGAAGCGCCTGTGCGAGCCTCGAAACAGATCGAAGCGGGGCTAAATAGGTGAAATCATGCCACCACACCTATAGCGTCCCTTTGATGATTGGCTAGCCGCTATTCAATAATGGCGCACCAGACCAAGCCATGAACGAGGATGAATTGTTGGAATACAGACGACTTCGAAAATGGCCGCTTCCCAGTTGAACAAAGTTGAGGTGACGACGATAGGTGCCCAACAGCTCCAACTCGGTAACCGGGGTACTTCATCAAAGTCGTTGGGCTTACGAAGCAAAGCTCTCCAGACTTATGTGTCGAGATTATCGTGGCGGATTTAGATGCTCCAGGACGCCAACTGGCATGGAAGTTCAAGGATATGGGTGCGTCAGCCTAATCCGATTTGCTGTTTAATGTTTCCTTGTTCCATCCTCAATGGACTAAGATAGAACCCCAAACTACGATGACATATACGGGTTCGAAGATCGCGGCAGCAAACCTTAAGTTTAATCCCACGGCCTCATTGGTGGACCAGTTGACGTATATTTAACGGACGGCCATCGTTCTAGTCTGTCGGCTGGCTGTGCATTTGATCGACTCCCTCAATGAGGTTTTCAGCCGGGTCAACCGCAATGTGAAAGATGGTCACCCCATCGTGGTTGGAGCAGAGCCTCATAGCGGCATCAAATCAGACGCAGGAACGCGAGGAATCGTATCATTGTTGGATTTCTTAGGATCTTGCAATTACTAGATGACGGTAAGATATATCTTGTGCCCCTAGATCCCGCGTTAATACCTTTTCCACCGGTATCAAATCATTACAGCTGACTCCCTAGGTGGTCCAGAAGAAAGGGGCTGCTTTGTCCCAAGGTTTTAGAGAGAGGCTTGATGTTAGGATCTGGTTCCGCCTGCTGAGTATTTCAGGGGGTGCCCTGAATTTCCAGGGGGAGGTTTGTTTTGAGGACTTAGGCCAGTTGTATTAACATCTTAACAGGGAAAGACGCTTCCGGAGTAGCAATCAACAATAAACAGGACTTTGTCATTGCGACTGAGCAAAGGCAGATCGACCGTTTCCACTCCGGTGCCAACAATGTTCGCCGGTTCATTGTTATACCGCTGAGTTGGAATTTCGCCGTGAGAATCAAACAAACGATCCTGAGTATATAGGTGGCTTTCAAATGGAGGTTATCTAACTATCAAAGTCTCGAGCAACTGTAACCGCAGCGGGATTAATTTATATGAGAACACAGAATCGGACCTCATTTTCCGTACCGAAAGACCTCGGGCTGTTTGGCGGGGCTCCGATAACCATGTCCTACGATCTTGGGCTAGATAGCTTCAATGTGCTTCGAAATTTTGCCAGCCAGAGTTAGGCAGAACGGAGGACCTCGAGGATATCTATGGATAGGGCGTGGGATGCTCGAGTGGCACTGACGCAAGAATAGTTTATACGTACGACATCATATCACATTATAGAATCAAAAGCGGCGTTTCAAATCAGATATATTCCGCTGCCTAAGCCCAGCAGACCTATCACTCTTATCACTATTTGGAGAGAACGGGAGGAAGGATAAAAGCAATGGATGTTTGCAGATTTATTGTTCTGTATTTCCAGAGGCTTTAAAGCGTTTGTTAGTGCTATAACTAACCGCTGCGCTGTACACCATAAGCTAGACAACAGAGGTCTAAGTTTGGACATTTTCGAGGAGATATGCATTGGGATTACCATGCTGCATCAGATATTCGAACAGTTGGACTGGTCAACGTGTTGGATAAGCGAGCAGGGCATGTAAGCGAGCGGGACGCCTCAGTCCCCACCTAAACGAAACTACCGATTTACTGCCAGACAGCTATAGCTATGCTATAAATACATGTTGAAAAGGCTATTTCCACATTTAAGAAGCATCTTGACATGTTTGTTTATAGTGTCCAGCGTTGCTGCATTTACTGTAGCACCTTACCCTTCCCTTAAGTTTGTTATGCTGCTATAGCGTTGTTATATACATTGTAGAATTTAATAGTGGTTTAGGTGGTTAAAATTTTATTTTTATAGGTTTAATAGCTAGTTAAGCCTCGTATGACTAAATTATGTTAGAAACCCCAGCGCCTCTAACGCTTGTAGCACCGTCACCTTTGGATTGAAACAACAAGCAGCTGAGATTCAAGGGTAGGAAAGGTACAATACTCTGCATTACATAACACAACAAGGCCCTGGGTCTATATTCACGAATTCTTCTATTCTATAAAGGATCTATCTCTGCTGTTGCTTAGGAGAGTAAGATTGTAATACTTACTTATCCTTCTCTTATAGTTCTGATGCGGTCGTGTTAAACGTCCTCAAGAAAAAGATACCCAGGGTTATGTAAGATTAGAACTAAAGATAAGATCTTCTAGTACAGGTTTCATCCAACCTCGAATACCAACTATACATGATGTTGATATCATACTGACTTATACTTTTATAATATTATGGCCATTGTCTATATCACTACTGTTCTGGAGTATGTAACTGCTGAAGCTAGTAAACTTGTTGATAAAGCTGTAAAGGATCTAAAGGTTAGGGGTATCATCCCTTGTCTCTTACAGCTTACTATCTGTGGAGGTGAAAGTTAGATACCCTTATCTGAGCTACTATTATAAATAATAGTATTCTGCCTTATATTAACAGAGTTTTTATTATTTAAGGTCAAAAAGGATGGTCCTACTTCTACTTGGATTTGGTTTGTTGGAAGTATTTGCTATAAGAGTCTTTCCTTTTAACTAAACTATAATATGTTATTAACTTATTCTGAATAATTATAAACTTTGGATTTGATATCTTGTAAAGTAAATACCCCTCTCTATTTTGAACCTAAGGAATTGATAACTTTCTTTTTAAACTTTCAAAGCTAACTATTAAGTCTATTTATTCTGCCTAATAGCCCTCAACTAAGATTTCTCTTTAGCTTTATTTTTGATATTAAGACTTCCCCTGCAAATATTTCTATGCTTTTATATATGGTCTTTATTACTGCTCTAATATTACTACTACTTTTTTTCTTCTTTTTTTGAGTTCTGGGACTGTATGTGCTTTGGCAGCAGCTTCTTTTCAAGCCTTTTAGTTTCAACAGGTAAAGGGTTCTTTCCTTTTATCTTATTGTATGCGTATAGTGTTCTAAGGTGCTTTTTGCGTTTTGTGCTTTGCTTTGTTATAGATACCTCTTGTATTACGGGCATCCTAGAGGGAAATAAATAAAAGATAAGACAAGATTTCTATAGTTATATCCGTTTGAGTTGTGTTGGTGTTGCCTTTCCATATGTACCATGATTTAACTTGTGTCTTCGGCTCGACAAATCCTAGTTCCTCGCCATGGACTAACCATAGAGATGCATCAATGGTTGCAGAAGAATATATAGACAGGGCCATAGATCCCAGCTCTGATTTTAAACAGATCGAAAAAATGTCTAATAGCCGTTAACAACCATTGGTAACCACTAGTAACAGTTAATAACTGTTAATAGCCCCCTTTAATGTGCAAGAACTATTAACACAATTATTACCAATCAAAATATACAAGCTCAAATTATTCCACTCTAAAATATATATCTAAGATTCTTGCCTGTGGTGCTATGTGATAGCCTGTGGGGTGGTACTAGCTACTATTTGAAGTATGATCTTGTTTTCGCAGTATGTGCTTTTTTGGCACGGACTTTATATGAAAAGATATTATCAAGTTAGAAGGTTGAGCTAGTTGTGATACTATCTCTTCCTTAGGTTTTTCTGGCTGTGGTGATCCTTGTCCTGGTTCTTGTTGTGGTACTAGCGCTGGTCCATATCTTAGTAGTCCTTCTGGTCCTTATTCCAGTCTTCCTTGTCTTAATTGTCCTCCTAGTGGTTCCTGTTTTGGTGGTCCCTGTTATAGGTTTTATCCTAGTATTTATTTTTTTGACTCTGCTTTTGGTAACCCTAACTATAACTTAGAAGGGCAAATATATCTTTATTAATATTAATTAAGATCTCTTCCTCTAACTTATTCTGCTCGCCTTGCTCTGTAATAGGCTTCAGTAGATCAGAGCGAAGCTCTTGTTTAATACTTCTCTGCTGCTTTGTTAGCCACAGCAGATATAGAATCTCAGAGTATTCATTTTTTAGAGATATCTGCTTGTGATACTTTATGGCAACAAATACAAACTTGTATACACTATCTTACTATTATTTTTAAGTAAGATATATATGTATGTGGTTCTGTAAATTTAAGCTGTCAGCTGTTGAAAGTACTTAACCTTATGAATATCTCTATCTTCCCAAATATATATTTTTACTAGTTAAATAGTGTTTATTGCTTTTGTATCTAAAATAAGAACAATCTTATTAACTAACTCTTCTGCTTCTCTTACTTGTCTAGCTAATTTTAAAGTTTTATGTTTCTAGTCAGCTTTATATCTCCTCTTAAGCTTTTTCAGCTGGCTTTGTGTTCTTTTCTCTTAATAGATCTAACTATCTTTATATTTTTATTTGGTTTTAAATTCTTTTTTTTTAGTTAGTTTTTTCTTCTATTAGCTCCCTCTTTCTGTTGTCTTATGGTTTTATTTATATAAAAAGATATATTATACTATTGTATTTTCTACAATATACTGGAATTAGGGCTTGTAAATCCCATTTATATATATATATATTATAAATTTTCATATAAAATGTATAGAATTAGGAATATTATGATATCATAAGGGACCACTTAATCTCCAACTAGTAATCCAGCAAATTCAGACATTATCTAGAAAATAGGAAGTTACCAAAATAATTAATAAACTTTAAAAGATACAAGTATAAATAACCATACTTTACTACCTTTTCATTAATCTTTTTTTATTATTTTTCAACATCACTACAGCATTATTACACCAACTTTACTCATCATCACCCTACCAGAGTTAAATATATATGAGTTATCAGTAAGCAGCCAATAAGGGCCATTAAGGATCACTAATAATCATTAATTATTTAATACTTTATATTTCAAAATAATATTGTATAGTCTTAAGCTCATAAGCTCCCCCATTTCTAAAGACAATATACCTAGACATATAATAAAATACCCTAACTACCCCTACAACTAAGATTTTATTAAAGCTACAAACCTTTTAAAACATAAATACACTCTATATCATAAGTTAATATACACCTCTATCATAAAAAAGAACTCATACTAAAAACATAATATAATTAAATAAACAAAATTAAATGTGAATTAACAAATGTTTAGACTGCCTAATACCAGTTTAATCTACTTTATCTATTTTTCAAAAAATCTTCGTTTGAGCATTGCCTGACCAGCTACCGTGACTACATTTGTGTCAATAAATTGAAACTAGAGATTATTCTGAGTATAGCTATTTGAAATGCTAACATGTCTGGTCTGGATTATATTATGGATTATATAACAGTATAATCATACAAATTACTATGTAGTCTGTCTGGTGTAAATTGCCCTATATGCTGAACTACTTATATTCTATAACCTAGATTGCTATATAATACTGCCAGATCTTAGAACAAGGAAGTATGTATGTACTAGAGTAACTAGGGTTATGTTAATGTATTATAGCTTTCTGGTTTTATAGCCTATTAACTAGGGTTATGTTAATGTATTATAGCTTTCTGGTTTTATAGCCTATTGCAGCAGCCCCAGTCTACTTATCTACCATATTGTTCTACTTCTGCCCAAGTTCTTGGGTAGAATGTACTTTGCTTCGAAGTTCTGACTCTTAGTTACTATTATTTGACTCCTAGCTGAAAGGTATAGGTATTTCTTGGTATATAATGATAACTATTGAAATTAGAGTATATAATAATAAAAGTAAATAATAAGAACTATTAAGATACTAATATCTAGAAATTAACCAATAATTCTCAAGAAATTAAATACATATTTTATAATATATATATTCTAAGGATATATTAATATTTTATACTCAGTACTCATACTCACCAAGATATTAAGCAATAAGCATAAGCATTTTACATGACTGTAAATTATTATAAAAGATATAGTAGTCCTAATTAAAAATCTATTATTATATTCTATATAATAGTATATACCTAGCCTATCTCATAATTTATTTCATAAAAATGTTTGTAAAGGAAGTTATTTCACTAAATAGTAAAATACTTCTTAACCTTATGATTTTTTATTTTAATAATTTCTGATTTATTAAAGCTATACCTAAAAAAGCTTGTTCAGACTTAGTAAGATAGTTTGAGGGTACTAATCCTTATATATTATATTGTTTATTCTTGTTAAGAGAACACTTTTTAAAATAGTAAGATAGAAAATACAATTATCTGAACAAAGCTTCTGTATGAAGTTGGCTTTAAAGTTAATAATATTATAGTAATGTGATCTTATCTTCTATAGTAGAAGCTAGATGTTGATACTATAACTATATACACAGAGAATAAGCAAAAAATCAGATAAGGGATCAAGAGAATCTAATAGAGGAATAATATAATATAACTTTAAGAAAGTATGCTTATCTCTATTAGAATTTTTAAATATTTGGGCCTTCTGGCTAAACAATAAGAGATACCTTACATGATTAATCATCAGAGCTTTGATGTCTTGTAAATAATCATCTATATAAACATATGCACTTAATAAATAGTATGACTTATAAAATCATCACACACAAATATGTCTTGGCAATATATGCTTAGGCTGAAGTATCCTTCATAGTCTTTATTGGTAATTGGAAAGGTAGGTCAACTAAATAAATTTAGATAGGCTTATCACTATCCTTACTTAGATTTTTATATATGTTTCTTGGGCAGTTTTTAGTAATCTTATTAATTTATAATATCTAATAATTAATTAAATCTGTATCTTAAGATTATCCTCTATTATAACTTATAAACTAGATTCTTCTTTATATATATTCATCAGTAATATTGTAGTCTAGATTACAGACTATAAGTCTTAGATAAACAAAATTATATATTATATAATATGATAATCTTTTGGTTAATTCTATAATAATTTTCTAATCATACTATATATATTATTGAATATAAAATATATATAGGGTTACTGCTACTAATAACTTAAGTTTCTACAGATAATGACTTTTAAATTTTATCTAATAATAACTATTATATAGTATATATATATGATTAAGTTCTTAATTAATAAACTTTATACTAAGATATTAAATATTTGATTTAAACTTTTATAAATAAGTAAAATTATCTGATAATAAAAATAGCTAAATATATTTCTATCTTGTTTAAGTAGATATTAGTATAGATATCTAGAAGCAAATAGTTTGGGGGGTAAGATAGGAGTATAAGGCTTTATGGACAAGGAATACTAGTAGTATGTAACTTTGTGTAATACTATAATATTAAGTAAATTGGTTGTAGGTAATATATATGAAGCTTATACTATCATTAGGGGTTGGTTTATTCGACAATTGTAAGTGATACTTTTGTTGAGAATTTCTAATTGTAATGCGAAAATAGCTGTATTTGTAATTCGGAACTAGTCAAAATGCTGGGATTGGAAATATGTTAGTAATAATGTTGTCTTAGTATGTAAGGGATCTCTTAATATATCTGTTTAAACTCGAAGTCTTTAAAAAATCTGCAGATTTACTAAGTCTAGAATTCTAGATTGATATTTTTAAGTAATTTAATGTAGTGATGGTGATTTGGTATAATGGCTGCTGATTATATTCTTAGATGATTTAAAGATGTATGAAGACTGGTCTAGCTATAAATAAGAGAAGAATAACTTTTCTATAAATTAATTATAAAAGGGTAAAATAATATTAATTTTATGTTTTAATATTAAAAAATAAAAGAAGATTGTGTTGTTGTGATGTTGAACTATAGACTTAAATTTAGGTGTTATTGTGTATACAATATGTATTATATGGATGGAAAAAGACATGTATAGGTTGAGTAAAGTCTAAGTAGTCTTATAAACTAAATTTATAGAGTTTATGTTTTAGGTAAATATTAAAGTATTAGTATTAATAACTAAGTTGTGGTTTATAGAGAAGTATTTTTGGCTTAGTATTGTAATAGCTTTTGAGAGAATATTATTGTTGATATTAATTAAAAAATGTTATGTTATTGAAATTTATCCTGAATTTGTAGTGGTTATTTTTAGTGCTAATTAAAAGTGTCTGGTAGTTATTATAAAAAAAAGAAACTATGTTATAGAATTATCCTGCTGTAAGTATGTGACTGGCCTAGAAATAGTATAAATAAGGGTACAAGATTCTATAGTTATGGATGGTTATTAAATTTAGAACTTGCCCTAGAAATTATTTATTAAAATTATTTAAACTCAACAAAGTTTTATTACTTAATAGCATAAATCTAGTATTAAGAAACTATTATTTATATTAATAGAATTATATATATTGTTAATATTATTACTGCTGGGTGGTGATATAGTACCTGGGATATAATGTTAATGTTGAATGAGATAGTAGTTATGAAGGCTGGAAAGGTGTTATTGATTGTACTCTTTTTATTTGTGATGGTATTTAGTTCTTACTATAAAGATATTGATAACAATAGTATTAAAGAGGAGAAATACGTTTAAACTAGCTTAGATGGTATAAAAATAAGTCTAACAGAACCTGATCTATTAATAAAAAAGGGGAGTCTTGATTCTGATACTTATACTCTTTGCTTTCTTCTATCTTGTCTGTATTAGCTAGGGCGCTGATCATTTTAAAAAAGTCAATGAAAATTTGAATTGAACTCTAGAATTAAAAAGATCCTAAGATGCTGTCCTATACCTGATAAAGTATCTAGTGTTTGCCTTGTGGTATTAGTTTTTAATATTAATATGTCTGCTTTGTTGTTGCTATTACTTTTTATATTTTATTTTCTTAGGCTATTAGTTTTTAGTTTAATGCTTCCTGTTTCTCTATCTCCTGCATGTAGCTCTCTGGTTACTCAGAATCTTGTTACTTTTGTTATTATTTTTCTCAAGGTTTTTTTTGCTAGTTTGTTTTCTTTTGTTAGTGCTCTTATTTTAATTTTTGTTACTTGGGCTTTAGTTTAGGTTGTTTCTGATAGTTGGGTATATAATCTTTCTATTAAGTTTATTTTGGATTTTATTCTAGGAAATTAATTCTGGTGGTCTGATAGACTATGGCTACAGGTAATAACTGTTTAGTTATCTTTAGATCTCTTAGCTATAAAATTTGATAGCCTTAATAGTCTTTTTGTCAGTTATAAGAAGTTGTGTAGAGATGTTAATTTCAATCTCTTGTCTTTGATTAATAGAACTTAATAAATATCGTGTCTGAAAAGTGGTTTTTAGAAAAGTTTTACTATTATTTATGAGGATTTTTTTGACTGCTATTATAATTTTTATATAGCTATCTTCTAGCTAAATTCTGGAGGACTCCAGCAACATATATTGATGTACTAAATCCTGTTAAGGATGTAGAAGAATGGTATATTAAATCTATTATCTATTGAAGCATGATTTTTACTAGTGAATCATATATCTCTAGACACAATTTTCTATTTATCCAGGAACAAATTACTTTCTATGCAATGCCTTCTTCTAAGCTTAGATTTCTTCTGGACTATATATCTTAGACATATAGCTACGCTGGGATTCACAACACCCTACAGTCCACTATGTAGTGATAAAGTTGAACCCAGACAGTAGAATAATTCTGCTTACACTTAGTATATTTACTCATTAGTGCTTCGGCCAAGCAAAGACCATATATATTATCATCTTGCATTGGTTTCTGGTCTGAATCTATTATACTAATTCTTCAACCTATACAAGGTATTAACAACCATAAATCCAGATCTCTCTACCTTAAAAAGTATCCAGGGTCTGAAAAACCTTAAAAATTCCTACAACATAAATCAATTTGTTCTTTTATATATTTTCAAATTTCCTCCTATTAGTATCTTACGAGATAATAAAGATAAGTGTTCTAATATTATATAGTAGTTATTAAGCATTTATACTAAACTTGATTTTGATCTAATCTTAGTTATAGTTGTTATCTATGGTATTATATTTTATTATCTATCAACTCTAGAAACAGGCCAATTAATAACTGCAGACACTAAACACAGCTTAAAAGTACCTTTTAATTATTATACCATCAAGCCAAATATAGTGAGTTTATCTTAGAGCCCCAATTTTCTACTTCCTGATACACAGAAATTAGCTTTTGCTATACTTACCATAACTTATACTCAGAAAAAAATCTTTCTACTTTATATCCACATTTAGTTAATATTCCTAGATTATACAAAAGACAACCCAAAAAAGATAGCAATAGTTGAGCTTGACAACTTCTCTTAGATTGAGCTTACACAATACAACACAAAACTTATTAGGAAACAGAGGGGCGACCTTATAGTGCTTCAACACATCTATAATAGCCAAAAATTTCTCACTCAAAAAAAATCTTATCCTTACCCTCTTAATGAAAAGTATTATATAAGAAATCTAGAAATAACACACAACTATTTTAAAAACAGCTACTTTCCAATCAGTAACCCAACAAAATATCATAAATAAATAAAAATCCAATCTATAAATAATTATCATAAGGAGAAGATTCTCTGGTTACTTTTTCACCTGACAAGCTTCATATCTTAGATCAAGTACAACCCACGTTATTACATATTCTCAGTATCTCAAAACTTAATAGTATAGTAATAAATATATATATCTATCTATAAACATTAGTATATAATAGGTCCTATAGATACTACACCATTATCAATCACTAAGAAACTTTATTTAGTTTACTTAATTAACTTTATCTTCCTTTTACAATATTTTTTATTAGTTTAATATATTACTACATTACAGCTTCGTAGGGTAAACCAGAAGTCCAAACCTTTAAACCTTAAAATGATATACAATTCAAATTCAAAACTTACATTTATATATAATAGCCACAGCAATTTATTCCCTGTTTACAATAAAAAACAAAAAAAATAATATTTTTAAAAATTAGCTACCTAGGACCAAGAAATTATTATAGTATTTAACAGACAATCTATACTTATTTTTTTATTAGTCTTGAAAACCATAATAAAGCCTAAAGGAACTAACACTAAGGTTCAAACTATTAATCCACACATACCAAAAAATAATTAAAGCATAAGTTTATGGCTAATATATATATTTTCTAAATTATAACTTTTTAACTCACAACTTATTCAGACTACCAATTAACAACCATATACATACTTCTGTTTATACTTGAACTATAGCCCTGCCTTTAAAATTAAAGCCCCTATTAATATACCCTTATTTTGGCAAAAAAAAGGCATTCATATAGTTTATTAGGTAGCTAGTACACCACTACCCATAAATATAACAATATAAGTATAACAATATCAAAAATAATCCAAATAACATTATACCTTCAAAATTATAAAACTTATTACTAGGTAAATATAACAGAAAGCTTATAATAATATCATCAACTAAACAACCCTAACCATATATATTACAAAATTATATACATACACACCACTTTTACAAGCCACTCTACTAACTATACCAACAATCCCATTAACCATTAGACATATAGAAGCTTACAACTACAATAACTTATATTAAAAAACAAGAAAAAAGAATAAAAGTTTAAAATATATAACAAACCTTAGGATACACTGACTCACCCCCTAACAGAAAATCAATAGTAAGTTTTAGCAATCTGGATAAGTCTCAAAAACAGATAGACAAAAAGTAACTTATATCATGATAACAATATTTACCAGTTTTATAGCTTCAGCTAACAGCATCTAACTTATGAAACATTTTATTCACATTAAATCGCAAATCAATCAAAAAACAAAGCAAATTAGGTTTAGTAGTAGTCTTACAAGCCAAACCTACACAATTAGAGGGTTTGGTTTACAAGATGATTTAGTAGCAAAATTACAAAAATGCTACATAATATATCTATGACATCGACAAAGGCTTGCCTACATATATATATATATATATATATATGTGTGTGTGTGTGTGTATGTGTATATCAGATTGCCCTATTCCTCTTAGCTGGCGGTAATTCTAGAAGATAATTTTTATCCTATCAACCCAGATAGGATTCAATCATATTCACTAATATCTCCCCCATACTATTGAAATCTTCTTGTTTGGTATTATGCAATTCTCTTTCCTTCATCACCATTTCATAATATTCTATTTTATTATTTTCTATAGTTTTTCTTTTTAAATATCTCTTTAATTGCTTTAAAGATAGTTTTTCTCTCAATATCTATATATGATTATTAAGATAAACCTCCATATAGATTCTTCAAATAAAACTTTCATTTTATTTTTAAAAAAGATCGAAATAAGTCTTTATAACCTGGTGTGCCAGACTTTTAGCAATCCTATCTCAGCTCATTTTTTAATACACAATATTAAGCATCTTTTAAATATTATATAAAACCATTTTAAATACTACTAGTTCTTCACCCTGTTTTATTACCAAAGATCTGAGTTCATCTATCTTACATTATAACTTGAGCACCAATAATTCCTCTTCGAGATTGAGATTAGCTTTCACCTCATCCAAGACTTTGATCAACTGCGAGGCTGCTTCGTGGTCAGAGGGCGTTATAACCAGAGTCATGCGTCATATGAATTTCAGGAAACATCTCCAAATCACTGTATATCAACTCAGGGGGGTCAGATTCAAGAATATTTTGAAAGACCTCATTCATGTCGACTATTAAAGGAAGTCGTTGGTATTCTAGATAATGAAAAGCAGCTAAATAATACAAAAAAATAATAATCTATAATAAAAAAGAAATAAGAAAAGTTGTAGCCCAAAAATAATATCTTTAAATACTAATTTTAAAAAAGTAAAGATAAAATAAATAGAGTTAATATAATTAAGGTAGTTCATCTGAGATAATAAATAATATAATTTACAATACTAGGATCTTTATATAGGTTTATCTATACAGATTATACTACATAATTTATTCTTATACTATTAATACCTAGAATAAAACTTATATATATAGTTATTTTATATACTATAGTAGAAAATATTATCTATATAACAAAGATTCTATATTAACTTTTTATATAATAAATTTATTATACAGGTTTTTTTTATACCATCCTTAGTTGTTTTGGGCTGCTTCTTATTCAGTACCACTTATTATTAGCTAAACTTTTTATTATTTATTTTTTCTTTACCTACTTTTTGGATGAAATAAAATCTATGTAGATTTTTTGGTAAAATACAACATTTTAACTAGGAATATATTATATATTCTAGCTATATATTGGTGGAATACTTTAATTAAGTAATAATATAATGTTATAGTTCTGGTACTAGAATTATCTATATTACCTAACCTAACTTATAAATCAACCATATAAATCTTAATACAGACACCAGCATAACTACTTTTAAATTACTTAAAGCTCTAATTATTTTATACTGTTGTACTTTTTATTTTACCTCTTTATACATAATTATAGAATTAAAAGTCAAGACAAGATAGACATTACTAGCTAGTATTATAGCTAAAGATATAAAATAGTTTCTTTTAAAAGAAATAAGATATAGTTAACTTAAGAGTAAAAATATTAATAAAGATCTAATTAATAGATATAATAATACATACAAAATGGTAAGGGACCATATAAAACACATCCTTGTATAGGACCTTGTTAATAAGAAATACCTTATAAAGTAAGTTAGATACAAACCAACAGAGTCAACCTAAGAGCCAATAGATTTAATAATAGCCAATATTCCTACAGCTATACAAGATTTCATACAATACATAGAAGAAAGCCATAATGTGGTTTATTTATAAGATACTTATATAGTCTGGGAGTCTAAGGGGTTTAATATATACAAGAAGATTCTAGTATTAATAAGAAAAATATCTAATTCTCTTTATTTTATGAAAATTTTTGGCTAGATACTAACTTTTCTACTATTCTTTAGGTAAAATGGCTGAAAAATGACTAGGATATTATTTTTACAACTATAAATACTTAGTAATATTATTGTTTTAAAAACAAGTTGATATTAGAGTTAACAAACTAAGATTTTACCTCTAAACTTTAGATAAATACTTCAGATAATAGCTAAAAAAAAATTAATAAATCAGAAGAAAAAGAGTCAATATCTCCCATGGCTGGTATAAGATATTAAATCCTAACTATCCTCAAGTATTGTATTTGTAGATATTTAAAACATTACTTACTTATTTCTAAAAATATTAGTAGAAATTAGAAATAGGATATCTAAAGATTAAGAAAATTCTTATATTAAGATTAAGTTTAATGGAAATTTCATCTGTTTTATTAATAATGAGTTTGTAGTATATATTATATTATAGATTAAATAACGTGTACGATAAGCGACCGGGTCAGACAAGCGACCGGGTCACCCTCCTGGTCAAACACCCCACCAAAAACCCTTTCATTAATATTGTAGTCAATATCTATTAGAAAATTATAAAAAAAAATATTTTAAATAAATATAGATTAAAATAATCTAATATTATTTTTTTTAATTTTTTAAACCTAATATTAAATTAATAATAATTATTTTAATTTTTTAAAAAACAACACATTTTTTTAGGTGTTTGACTGTAAATATCTCTATAATTTATTAATAAAAATCTCTAAAAATGTAATATATAATAGATATCTGTATAATCTAGGTTTATACCGAGCCATTACTTAATATATTAAAAATTAAGGTCTAGAAAGTCTGCTAAAGTCGGTACAACACAGGCACAACACTCTAGCTATTTTTCTTAATAATTATATATAAAAAAATTTTAAAAAATTAATATTAAATTAAATAAGATTAAATTATAATTTTATAATTTTTTAAATTTTTTTTATTAAAAATTCAATTTTTTATAATTTTTAAAAATTTTGTATAATAAAAATTAAAAAATTAAGAATAAATTCAATATTATATAAAAAAAATTAAAAAAATTTAATAATTAATTTTTAATATATTAAAATTAAAATTAATTTTTTTTAGATTTTTTTATTATATTTTTATATATAATTTTATCGAAAATAGTTGGATGTGTTGTACCGACTTTAGCAGACTTTCTAGACCTTAATTTTTAATATATTAAGTAATGGCTCGGTATAAACCTAGATTATACAGATATCTATTATATATTACATTTTTAGAGATTTTTATTAATAAATTATAGAGATATTTACAGTCAAACACCTAAAAAAATGTGTTGTTTTTTAAAAAATTAAAATAATTATTATTAATTTAATATTAGGTTTAAAAAATTAAAAAAAATAATATTAGATTATTTTAATCTATATTTATTTAAAATATTTTTTTTTATAATTTTCTAATAGATATTGACTACAATATTAATGAAAGGGTTTTTGGTGGGGTGTTTGACCAGGAGGGTGACCCGGTCGCTTGTCTGACCCGGTCGCTTATCGTACACGTTATATACTTAGAATAAGCAATTACCTTATTATACAACTTCTATCCTAGGCCTAGTACTAGTTATTTTAAAGATAAAATTATATGAATTTTCTGATACTCTGTTATAAATATATATATCTAAGTTTCTATATTTTGTGATTGCTTAATAATCCTTATATATATGTTTTAAAAGATAAGGAAGTTATTGGGTATTAATAAAAATACTGGTACAGCTTAGATCTTAATATGAGAGAATTTTTAAAATTGTCTCTTCTTAAACTGGGGATATATATTTCTTGATTTCAATTACTATTTGAGGTTCTGTTTTTTATATGCTATATATTTGAATACTTGGACCACATATAATATATTTTATAAATTTTCCAGTAGCTTTTAAGTGTGCTTTTCCTTTGGGTAGTCTTCTTAGTAAACTTAATAATATAATTTACTTTTTTATCTTTAACTACCAATAATCTTATGAATAAGATATTTGTTGATTTGGGGTATAGTTTGCTTTACTAATGGTAATAGTATTTTGTTATTTTTAGTAATATGTGAAGTTAGTAAGTAGTATAATATATCTATTTATAATAGTAATCGTGGTATTATGATTAAAAAGCAGTTATGTAATAGAAAATAGTAATTATGATCTGAAACTTATGATATGCTGTCTGATACTTAGTTTTAATGGAGGATTCTAAGTTGCTGTGGATTAGGGGTAAAATTATGATTGAGTTGTTGTTTGAGTTTATAAAATAATCTCTATTTATAGATATATATGGAGAGTATTGTAAGTAAGTCTTAAATATTTTATGTCTAGGGACTTAGGGCTTAGTAGATAAAGTATAACTTTGTGAATATTATGAAAAAAAGAGGCTAAACAACAAATCTATATTTTTCTTGGTAGATAAAACAATTTAAGTAAGATTTTGTCCCAGTTTCTTATCCCATTCTTACACAGGGAGTGAGCTTCCCAGAGATAATAGTGTAAATAGTATCAAATATGGATTATTATGGTTAATAAATCCAAAATTTTTAAACACAATATCTGATAATAGAGTATAATTGTCTAAAAAAAAATCTTAAAAATAGTTAAACTCTTTGCTTATACCAAAGATACATATATCCAGTTCCATATTAAGGTAAAAATTAGTGGGATAAACAGTAGATAACATAATAATATAATAATATCAATACAATATATAATAGTTTAGATTAGGCAGTAGCTGAAGTATTAAAATATAATTATAAATAACTAAAATTAATAGCTATAAATAAATATAAGTGATATAGTAGTTTGATATAATTTAAAAATTAGAGGAGTACTAAAAGATATTTATATTTTAAGATATACCTATAGAAATTAAATAAATTAAAGATATTGCTATATAGCTGCCTTATTTTGTTATTAGTATTATTAATTGTTTTATGTCTCTGGTAGTGTTGTATTACTGCTAAGCTACCTTACTTTTACCATTCATGTCCTAGTTAATATCACATATTGGAAGTGTTATATTTGTACTAAGTAGCCTTACTATATCCTTATATAGGATATATTTTGGAAAGTTGCTAAAATATCAAGTAAATATTACTATTATAGATTTTTATATTATATGTGTTAGATTATAACAGCTTTATATAGAAAATAAACTATACATATATACTAAAGGTCTAGAACCTATATGACCACAAATACTACTTACTAGCTATATATACATGGCTTTTTTTAGAATTCTCTAAATTTTTACTATATAAGACTACATATATATGTTTATAAGGTATTGTATATAATATGATATTTACCAATTATTCTTATTATTAGATAAACCATTTATATCTAAAAAACATATCTTCGGTAAGGTTTCAAAATCAAAAGATTAAAAATAGAAAATTCAATAATCATACAATTAAATCACTAGAAAAGAAGTAATTATTTAAATCTTATAATTAATAGCTAAATAGCTAGTATATAGTTTAGGTATAGAATAATTTCAAACTTAAGCATCTACTAATTCTTGATTATAAGAGATTTATTCTGTTCAATATTGTTATTAGATGGATGGTATTATTGACTACCCACTATTATAAATCCCTATATAAGTAGAAAATCCTGAATACAAATTAATTAACTTTTGATAATTAATATAATTAAATTAATGTAGGAGATATATTGGATGTTTAGGTCAGTATACTTATAAAGTTAAATTTTGTTTGAATAATAATCTGATATTTTGATTAACTTATGCTCAATTCCATACTAAGATAACTAAACTATAAGTTTTATATTAGTGGAACTAATTATCTAAAGCCTTTATTAAACCATAAAAACTATAGCTTAAGTTACCTGAGAAGATATGGTTTATCCAAAATTATATATATGAAGTTAAATACTGTACATTTCCGGTAAAAATCTGTAGAATTTGTATCAAAATGCTAGACACCTTTATGATATGTTTGCTCTCTTAGAGTAATATCTCTAACTCCAAGAGACCAAGGGGCCTCAAAACAGTTCACTTCTTTGCCACACCTCTAGGCGTCAATTTTGATTAACCTTGAATACATGAATAAATATGGCTATTAAGTTTGCTTGACACAGAAGGTTCTAGTGCTTGAAATTGTTAGTAGAGTAGAATCACAATAAATATACTTCTATTTTTTGATAGATAAACTAGTTATAAACATAAGATAATGTATCACTAGACACTACCTTATATACAAACCTATCTCAAGCTAGCAAACAAAGCAGAAACTCTAAATTAAGGAGCTGGAGACCCTTCCTAGCAGCTAAAAACATTATATATCCACTATATCCTATGATAATTAGCCTTTCCTTTTATTATCTATATCCAATATACTAAATATCACCACTATCTAATATTATAAACTTTTTTTATATTCTACTTTTATTCTTAAATCTTATTTTCTATACTTATATATAATTTTAAATTGAATTTTCAGAAATAGATAGCACTAGTTTTTTTAATCTCTACTTCAGGAATAAATTATCTACAGTAGTTTTGTAATTATCTTCTAAATCCACTATACTGTTATATACCTAAGTTCAGGGAAATAGTTTTTTGGATAATATAATAATCCCTTTAATAATAAAAGATATTAATATATAGCTAATATTATATTATTTTAAAACTATAGTACTATTTCTTGTGGATATTAAGGCCATTATTAGTTTTATATTATACTAAGAATACTCCAAATATCTATCTCAATTTATAATATTATATAGATATAATCCAGTAAGTTTACTCTACAATAATATTTACTGTTAATCTGTACTAATAAATAAGAAGCTTGAAGCAGCTTAGATGGCCAATTTTAATCTTTTTATTAAGCCTTTATCATATAACATATCAGCATCTTCTTTAGCTTCTATAAATTTATTAACAACTAATTTCAATATTATTATTACTAAAATCAACCATATCACCTTTTTCTATAGCCTATATCTTCTAGTTATATTAACAAAACCAAACATTAATAGTATAAGATTATTTTTAATAGACTACTTACAATAAGAGCTTAGTAAGATATATTTAAAATATAAAAATACTAATCTATATCTACTTAAAAAGAAGTAGGATAGATAGAAACTTTTAAAAATAGCTAAAAAATATAAATTACAGAAAAGGTCAAGGTTGAAGAATATAAAAAAGATATTAATTTTATTTATATTTTAATTCTGCTAAAGTATTGGTAAAATCTATACCAAGAACTACTAGCCATACTTAAAAAATATAATATAAGAATAATATAGCTGTATATATACCAATAAAACTGTCTAAGTTATTAACTTCAAAAATTTAACCAGAAATTTATCATAGTTATAAGAAGTATCTATAGAAGCTTTATCTTATAAGTTTAAGATTTAAAAGATATATAAGCAAGCTTAATACAATAATAATATCTATTATATTGTGATTATCAAAAGTATAGATAAGTAGTAGTTTATTTTTAAAGAGAATATCTTTCTAAGTATATTAGAAACCTTTTTTAGGAAATATAAAGTTTCTGAGGATTAGGTTTGGGGTAATATTTATAGTTATAGAATAATTTGGGATATAGCTAATAAATAATGTATTATTAAATTTTACATCCACTGACATACTTTTGGATTTAAGACTTGGGAGATCAAAGAGAATCTACTAGAAGATCTTATTAATAGTTATATAGTGGGGAAGAAACTCTTGTAGTAGAGATTATATTAAAAAAGCTGTATTAAGTGTTGTAGTAGTTGTATTTAGAGTAATTAAAAAGTAGTGGAGGTTATTTATCAGGTTACATTTATTATTAAATATATAATAATTAGTATTAAAAAGTTTGTTTGAATTTTTGTTTAAACTAAATAAACTTTTTCTTTAGACAAAATTAGATAGGAATAAATATTTGGTACTTGTTTGTCTTGTAAGTTAGACACTTTTTTTTAGCTGTAAAAGGTATTTATCTGATTTCATCAATTATATATTAAATAATTTTTTAGAATTAATAACTATATAAATTTTTGTTATCAATAAAAAAATAGTAATTCAATAAATTAAAATAGGCAGCCTAGCTTATAATAAATATTATAGATAATTAACAGTAAAAATAATGATAGTATATATACTAAAAAATACAAGATAAAGTGATAGAAAATATACAAATAACTAAAATACTAGTATATTATATATATAATCAAAACACAGTAAAACTAACAATAGGTCTACAACATTACTATCTATCTAATTCATATTTAATAGTCTTTTATATTCTTATACTGAGATTAAATACAGCCATACATAGGCTTTTTGCTTAGTAATGGTATTACTCCCAGCAGAATCGAATAATAAGTTCTAAAATATGCCCATACACAATATAGAGTATAGCTAGTCTTATAAACTCAATCCCCTACACTCATGCAGGATTTATATTAAATTAACATCAAAACTATTCAGTAGGCCCACTTACATCCATAGATAAATATAGACAAATAATCACAAACATATTTCTGTATACTTGTTGCTTACTCCATATAAGCTTCAACACAAGCCGATACAACTTCTCAGATTCTAGCATAATCATAACAGCCAAATATCTAAAATCATACTTGCTTCAGTTCCAGCGGATTACATACACACATAAGAAGTAGTAGCTAGGACAATATCTAAAAAAGCACCACAGTATACTTATCTTATATTATACTAACAGCAATAATCAACCAAATAAAATTAGCCAAGATATAGGATTCTTTTATCAGCTATTCATTAGCTAATTTCTTTTCATAATAGTTATAAGGTTCTAATGGAGATAAATACAGGATAAAATATACATAATTTGCAAAAAGAATCCCTAGATTTGTATAAACACACCAGCCAGCATCACTAGTAGAAGCATCAACTAAATCTAAACTAATTATAAGATATAAACTAAAAGAATATATAATATTAAGTAAAACCATATTCTTTTAATAAAAACCTATTAACATACAAGAACAATTATTATAAAGTAGATACAACAACTTCCTATAGCAGAAGAACACCTATAAGAATAAAATTATTAAAAAAATATAAATACTATATTTACCATACCACTTACATAAATTACTAAGATTAATTAGTTCTTAGCTCTCCTACCATAAAAATACTCTGCAGATATTCAACAATACTTTAATAATTATGTTCTACAGATCTTAGCCTATTTCCTCAATCTTACTATTATAGTTGATCATTAGAACCATTAATATAATATATTAAGAGAAAAATTAATATAGGTACTAATAATCTTATATCCATATCTATAAAGGCTTTCTTTTCTTAGTTTTTAATCCAAATATATTATATTTAAACTTAGATTTAGAATAGAACTTCTTGATTTCTTTAAAATATTACTTATTAGCATTTTTAAGACATACCTTTCTAGACTTTGTTAAACATAGTTCCTCAACTTTTTATTCAATATTCCATTTATACTATCTTAGATTTTTAAATTTCTTCTTTAATCTAATAATTTCTTCTAATACTTATATGAATAACCAACACTGGTTATACTTATCTCTATCAAGGTTTTAAGTAGATTTCAACATAACTTTAATAATTTTATAATAGGTTGGATTGGTACTCTAACCACCAAATTCTCCCTTAAAGGTATTATATATTTGATCGATAATATTCTTTAGTTAATTAGAAAACTGTTTAATATAGTTAATATTAAAGTGTTTCTGCAGAGTATCCTAAGTATATATCTAAGATATATAGATTAGGCTAGGACTAGTACAAATTAATAAATATCTAAATATTTAGATTCTACCTAAATAATATTAAGAATTGAATTTATATTAATTATATCTTAGTTTTTAGTTTTATTAATATAATAAAGGTTATTAAAAGCCTTCTCTTACAACCATTTTTATATAATATTTTTACTTTTTTACTATTTTAGTTTAAGTATCTTTGGAGGTGGTTCTAGTACTAATATAATACTAATATATACAGATATTATAAAAACAATAAAAATAGTTTAACAGAAAATTCTTCTTACTACTATTTGTTTTTGTTTTTATTAAAAAAAAAAAAGTAATATTATAACAGAATTATAAACCATATTTCACTTATGTGTTTTAGTATATAGGTATATCCCTTGTTATCAGTCTATATTGGTTCTGTTTGTGCTTATCACGACCTCAGCATAGCTATAGCATGCAGCTTGCTTAAAACAGGGCTCGGCAAAGTTGCCGCACAAGTAGGCAGCATAAGTTATATACCTAATCATCTAAACTAAATCCACAAACACATATCAGACCTAAATCTACAATTACACCTTAATACATTAACATATGCAAGCTGACACATAGCACTTTATTACTAATATAATCTATAACGTCAAAGATAAGCGAGCGAGCCGGACAAGCGAGCGAGCCACCTCCGGCCGCCTATGGACCCCTTTACTTTTACTACTATATATCTTAATAACCATAACAATAACTACCTCTATGACTAAATCACACATAAATATAGTTATTTAAGCTTTGGAAAAAGATACAGTTTTAAGTATTAGGGCTGCTGTAAAGCTATATAATGTCCCTTGGTCCATCCTTACCCACCAGTACAAAAACTATATCTTTAGGGTAGATAACACCCCGAAATTGTGAAATCTTATAAATTTAGAAGAAGATATTATTGTTTAGTATATATTTAAGCTATGTGTGCGGTCTTTTTATCTTAGATTAAATAATGTGGAAGATATGGCTAATCAGCTGTTGTTGACATATAGTAATGATAGTATGTGATATGTTGGTAAGAAATGGGCTAATAACTTTGTTAAATACTACTTGGAGTTATAAATATGTTTGTTTAGGAAGTATGACTACTAGTGAGTGAAATACGAAGATCCTGTGCTTATTAGTAAGTGGTTTTAGTTAGTTGAGGTTGTAAAAGCTAAGTATAGTATTATAAATAATAATATTTATAATTTTGATGAGACTGGCTTTGTAATAAATATAATATCTATAATTACTGTTGTTATAGATATTGAATTGTGTGATAAAGTAAAGTTAGTACAGCCTGGGAACTGTGAATGGGTAACAATTATCCAGGAAATAGGCACAAAAGGTTGGGCATTATCACCATTTATTATCCTTGTTAGGCAGTACTATCTAGCTAGCTGGTATACAGTAACCAAGCTATTAGTGGATTGGGTTATTGTACTTTCTAATAACAACTAGACGACAAATAAGCTTGCTTTATAGTGGTTAAAACACTTCAATAAATTTATAGTGCAGTGCTGCTATTTGGACTACTGGTTATTAATCCTAGATGGTTATGAAAGCTATTATTTAGCTACTTTTGAGCTATACTGCCAGGAGCATAAGATTGTTACAATCTGTATACCGCCGTATTTATCACATATCCTCCAGCTATTGGATATTGGCTGCTTTGGGCTACTAAAACAGGTATATAGCAAGGAGGTAGAAAACTTAATATATGTGTATATTAACTATATCTCTAAGTTAAAGTTTCTTTCTGGATTTTATAAGATATTTATTGTTATAATAATGTCTAAAAATATATATAGCAGTTTTGTTGGAGCTGGTATTGTATTTTATAATTTAGATAAAGTTCTATTAAAATTGGATATATAGTTGTTAGTGGTTACTCTAGTAAATTCACACCTAAATACTGCAAATATGGAAGCTACTTGGACTATAAAAATACTATTAAATCTGTTAAAGGTTAGCCTACAAACAGGCCTAATTAAAAACCAAATTACCTAATACCAGAATACCTCTCCCACATCATTGTTAGTAGCTGTAGACCAGCTATTTAAAGGGGCATAGACAATAATGTACCAAATAGCATTTATATGTATAGAGAATATAATGCTTTGCTTTGCAAATGAGCTGCTGAGCAAGTGCTGGTAGTTGAAAAGATAGTGTATATAGTATGGGGGTATGTTTACTATATACTAGGCTAATAGAATCCTGGATGGTGATGTTGTAGATGAAGTGGTTGAGTAGCTAGTGCTTTTAAAGTGCTAGTGCACCCCCTAGCTGGAGGCTACCTTTGTGTATATATGCTGCTGTGGTAATTGTGGTAAGTCTGGATATAATATTTGAATATGCTAGTAGGTATTTTAAGTATGTATATAAGCTATTTGGTATGTATCTAGGCTAGTATAATAGTGGTGTGGTGGTGAAACCGGTGTTTTTGTTGGGGTGGGGTGGTGAGGTGGCTTGCTTGCTTGTCCGGCTCGCTCGCTTATCTTTGACGTTATAACTAGTTACTCAATATTATTTATATTAAAATCAGAAAGTCAGATATCTAAGGCAATAATCATACCTTTCTCTGTTACTGTTTCCCTAAATTAGTGCTGAAACTTCAATACACCTACAAGTGCTGCACTATCTAAAGAATATCCTAATATAGAAATATCTTTTCTAAGGTTTTAATATATATAATACAAATCACCTCTTACCCGGACTATAGCTAGGCATAGATAAATCAGTCCTGCTGGACCTAGTGATTATCTTATGGAGGAAAAGAAATTAATATAGATCTGTACCAAAAAATTGTTGGCCTCCTGCCAACCAACCCCTGAAGATATCAATTTTCTTGATATATCTAAATCTACTGTTCAAAAATAACTCATGGATTGATTTACAGGGGAGTAGTAGTATCTCATATTATCAGCATAAATCTTTTATCTCCCATATTATACAAAAAATAAATTCATCTAAGTCATACAAAATCCAAGAAATTCTATTTACTAACTTAACTATTAACTAAAGAATTTTTTCTTCACAAATACAGCATATCAAATATCTATTAATCTTCACCATATCACTACTACTTTATATATAGCTAAAATAATCCTTAGAAAAGTAATAACTTATCATTATAAACCCTCTTATCAAATAATCTTCAAGAAGAGTGTATAAAACATTTAGAAAGTTGCTATTTTTATAAATTTAAAACAATGCTTTTTTGTTATATTTTTATTTTAAAAGCAGATTGTTGATATAATCTGCTAACTTAGCCCAAGGAAATCCATTAACCATCAATACTATCACTAGTGGATATCACACAAGGTATTCCAGAAAAACAAGCCAAATATGGATATAAACTTGGACAGAGTGACTAAGCCTAGCAGTAAACATCTGGTAAAAAATTGTGAAGAAGAATATTTACAAATATATAAAATAACTATTATAATCTTATATACAATATTAACTCCTATCTCCTAATCTGGTTCTGTTTTAGACTATGTAAGCAGATTTACTAAGATTGTATTGAAGTAAAAATAAACTGTTATACAAAACAAAACAGATACCATAATCTCTAAACCCAGGTCCTATTTAAATTCTTTGATATTTGAAAAAATTCAAATATCTTTAAATCTAAGTTATAAATACCTTTGGATTAATCAATTAACTCTGTTTAATAAAGTATAATCCATATAAAAAAATAAAAACATCTTCTACATTACAACTATAAAAGTTATAAATTGTATTACTATAGAAAAAATCCATAATATATTATCTTTCCCCACAATATAGATTAACTATAGCAACTAATCAGTATATCAAAAACAATTTTGTGAGAGTACAGTCAGCAGTCAAAACAGCAAAACAACAATAAACAATACCTTTATAAGACCATAACTCAGCAGCTATTTAATACCAGAAATTCAAAACATTAGTTAATATATCCTAGATTTTGTATACTTTATAAGCTACCTCCCCTATACATCTTAAATCTTCTATAAGTATTGTAAATTCATAAGCATAAACAGAAGTATATTTATAGAGCCCTAGAAAGATCCTATAAGCAAAGACAATATAAAAATAAACAAAATTAGAACCATCCCTTAATTTACTTTACATCCAAGTTACAAAATTTCTAATACCAAGAATTAATATTTTGTAGAAGATTTGGTGTTTATTTGCTAAACAACCTATACTCTCATTTACAATTAAAATATAGGTTGGTATGTAGAAATTATAATAATTACTAAGAAGAAGTATATACTAAATAACAAATTAATAATAATATTTTGGTGTAACTAAGATACTTCTTTTATAAAGTTTATTACATATAAACTTTTACTTTAGAATAAATTTATAAGTAATATTAACAGTAGAATCTAGTTAATTGTATTTAAATAATAATATGTTTGGTCATTCTGTTAACATTATTTAGAACCCTATAAGTCTATCATCTATAATAAGATCCCTGTATCTGCTATGGTTGATTTTGTTAACATAGTAAGAAATTGGAAATATATATCCTAGATTTATATATTTAAATAGCCTTTATTAGATTATTGGGTATGATTTAATTCTAATTTATAACATACTTCTGTGTGATCCAGTATTAATTACTCTCAATTCAGATTTATCTTATATATTTATTTCTATCTAGAAGTATTATAAAATACTTTTAAATAAGATAATTAAAAAACTTAACAAAATTTCTAAATACTTTAAGACTATATCTGTTTTGTATATAGTATTGTTTTTTATGATAGTTATAAGGTATGGGCTACTTATAGTTAGTATATTAATAGAGAGATTAGAATTAGAGAGACTCTAAAGAGGCTTGTATATATGTATATATGTATGTATGTATGTAAATAGATATAGAACGAATTCCCAGTGTTTTTATTGATCTAGATTACTCCCGACTTTCAGCAGAGTATATCAAAGTAGAGGTTATGGCCATTCTTATATATGTCAGCAAGCAGAGCTGATGGGTTTACAATGATTCCCCTAACAATATGGCTCTACACCCTAGATTGGATGTTGGTTTTTTGTAAAAAACTTTAACTAGATATATAGTAAGTATCTATAGGCTCTATACACTCAGAGAACTAGTTTCTATAACAATATTATATTTTTTAATAATAAAAAGAAAAGTTAGTATATTAGATAAGATCTTCTTGAATTCAATTAAGCACAAAAATTACTAATAGCACCAATATTAACAACTTAACTTTAAATAATAATAGTCTACTTTTCTAACTATTTGCTGTACTATCTTAAAACTCCCTTATATCAGCTTAGCTTATTGGACTAATTTCTTATAATAACTACTAAAACTTATCTATTTAATTTTTTACAAATTCCTACTTCTACTATACAATAAATATTTTAATTGAATCCCAATATTAATTGATATATTTTTATACTTCCTAAAATTCCTTAATCTTTTGAGATTCTTAGCCAATTTAAGCAATAATGATGTATAAAACAAGTATTTCTATAACTCTGTTATTAAATCTCAATAATAATAGCCATACCTGGGACTATTCTCTTAATTCTATATAGGTTAAAGGTAAAACTATATATTTATTTTGTATACAATTGATTAACAATTAATTAAAAGGCCTGCTACTTGAGAATATATACTTTAAATAATGTCAGAATGCCAGAGTTTTATGGGATAAGATTCATACAGAACTGAGAGAGTTAGGATGTAAAAAGAAATTTCAGCACAAGACCCTCCTTAATAGATTGAATAAAAATCTGAGTTAATTTGGATAATATTAACTACCCCTTACTTATTATAAGAAGCGAAAATGCAGAAATAAATAAAATAGTTTTACTAATTGTAAGCTACTGCCAATTATATCAGATATAGTAAATATAAATCTGCCTGACTCTTAACTTTTAGAAAATATATCTTCTTCTAATAGTAGATTCTATATTTTATAATAAAACTTATACCATCTTTCATCATTATCTCAAATTCTTTAACAGACCTTCCCTGAATAATTAACCAATTTAAACCAGTAATACTATCTTACTTATTTTTAGATTTTGTATTAGATTTATTATACACATACCTATCCTAATAATAAAATTGCTCAATATCAAGAATTCTAAAACTTTTAGAATAGTACTGTTTCTAGCACCCAAGCCTGAAATAGCAGTAATATCATTGTAAAATATAGTCTAAACCTTATTCTATGGCTAGTTAATTAGATATAGTGTCCTCTAACTCATCATATGATAAATTCCTATAGTATCTGTTGATGTCCTTTCTTCTCATTAAATTCCATAGTAATCACTCTTGATATTTATATAAAGAGTATTCTGTTATGTGGAAGAGAAGATATAAATAAACTTTATATATATATACCTACCTTATATTATTAACCAGTGTATTAAACAACTTAACAATAAAAAGATATCTATAAACTTTAGTTCTTTTATGATAATATTAATAGATCTTTTATTTTTTAGGTTTTTATATATATACTATATACTATAAGTAAGTTAAAACCATAATTTAAAAAAGATTTTAATAAACTTTTTTTTGTTAATCACAGAAATATCTATCTCTACTCATATAATAAGAGTAAAAGATTATATATTTTATCTCACATCCCCACAATATGAATAAATTTAAATAACCTGCTAATATTAATCTGCATAAAATAGTCTTTTGAAATATATAGTAATAGGAAGTTTATACTATATACTGGTAAAAATATCTTATTCTTCAAAAAATCCTAGTGTAATTCTACTACATTAACCTTATCTAAAGGTTATACTCTGATTCAAAGTATCTAAGCTTCTTTTTAGAGGGTTCGAATTTAATGTTTTTGAATACCATATTAGTACTCCGCTTTCTTACTAAAATTTGCTAAATTTTGTTTTTAATATCTTGGGTTGTGGAAGCTGCTCTCTATTATATGCCAAAAAAAAACAAAAATTAATAACAATCTAATAGAAATAAGTATAAATAATTAGGTATAATTTATTTAAATAAATTGTTCTACCTCTTCTCTCATCAAGTATTGTGTTGAAGATATTTTGGATGTTTGGAGTTATATAAGTTTTTAAAATTCGACTGTGGTTACCGAGTGTGACAACATGACTATTTATTGTAGCTAGCTTGTTGAGTATATAAAGTGATATCTTAAGTATCTAGGCTCTGTGTTTATCAGTCATGCAAAGTAATAACTTACATTGATATATATATATAAGACATATGTAGATATATTTTTTTGGCCTTATATATTTATTATCAGCTCCAAAGAGCTCATCTATCCAGGGCTTTACCCAAGCTTCTTCCTCTATTATCCATTAGCTTTAAAGACTACTTAGAAGGTTAAAAAAAGTATAATATTATATCTTTATAATATAATATCTAAATTAAGTATAATTGTTATATTTTGAATTTATAAGAGTTAAACCTTAAGACTATGCTTTTAAAGTAAGGAAAAAAAGTAATAATACTAATCCCTAAAGCAAAAAGAATCACTGTTCTGTAGGAATTAAGTATAATATTCCTACCATAAGACCCCTCTATAAAACAGGTATAAGAGGTTAAAAAGCTCAATTTTAATAAATCAGAAATAAAGCTCCTCTATAGCTAAATTAAAAGATAAATTATTATAATACTATTTAAAGATATACCATCCCACCACACTATTATAAATAGGTATGTTTATAGAAGTATAAATAGATAAGTACTTAAAAGACATAAATATAGAAATTAGCCTAAGATATATCTAGAAGTATAGTAAGTTTAAAATCAAAGTTAAACCACTTTATTATATTAAAGGATTTAAGTTTTTACATAACTACCTTTGAATAAGATCCCATAAAACTACCAGACCTTCATTATTACAAAAATAAATCCCCACAAAACTATTGTAATAATAATATAGTATATTTTATAATATTCTAATAAGTAAACCTAAAATTTTTAAACTGTAAGCCCAAGAAGAATTATATATAAGATATAATATATCTTGTATACCCATTCACAAAAAATCAACAAAAACAACATTACAACAATGGCAGTAGCAGCCATAAAACCCACATCAACCCAGATATTATTTGTTGTTGGGTTTTGTGTTACTCAAAGAACCGAATATATAACTGCTTATAGAGTCACAATCCAGCCAGCCTATTTATACATCCTTATAAAAAATAAGTACGGAAGACCGGCGAAATAATTTATGATATTGAGTTTACTTTCTAGAATAGCTAAGAAAACATTAATCATTGCCATCTGCACCATCCATGTTGCCCATGCCGCAACATTATTTAATCTAAAGGTAGTTTTAACAATGTTAAGGAGAACAAAGAACACCTATTCACCAAACTGACCCTGGCTTATTCTTCCAAGGAATCTTGCATTCATCAGAAAAAGGAGCCATGTAGACAGCTCCACCAGGATGGATCTACAAATGAAACTTATGCATATATGTAACAGGCAGTAGAGTATGAGACTAAAAGCCATAAGGCTGATAACAAAACCATACCAGAAAAATATAGTGGCATAACTATATATTTATAATAAAATTAGTTATATAACAATTTAATAACTGTAGTTTTATGTTATAATATTAACCCAAATAGTTATAGTACTATAATACTAATATATTCTTTGGAATAAACTCTTCACATAAAGATAGCCTGAATCCAACAAGCAACCCAATATAATAAGTTTATATACTATTGTTTAATCACTAAATTTAACATTTAGAACAAGAAACCCATAAAAACTACCTATATCCCATTCTAAATTCTTTCTAGTAGTAATATTTTTTTATATATACACTATTCTTACTATCGAAATTCTAATCCTACCAATAATAAACATAGACTTAAAATTAACCAAATCAAAAAACAACCCTACTTAAAGAAAGAAGATATAGGACCAATTATTCCACAAACATTATCTAATCATTATTAAGAGTAAGTTCAAAAAGCTTAAACAAAAATATAATACCAAGATTTTCTCTTTAATCCTTAGAAAAAAGAAACAGATATATATTTATATAACTAAAAAGTCTAATACCTGGCCACCACACTTTATTACCCTGGAGAATTTGAAAAATATACATCAAGTCACACACTACTTTACTTCAATATACAGTAAATAATAACAAAATAATAGAAGTTATATCTTCTATTAATTTTCCATAATATATGGAGTAAGAAGCTTATACAACCTTAATAATAAGAAAATAACAAAGAGAAAGTACCAGAACAAATCTTAAAAATTAAAAACATAAAGGAAGCCAAGGTAAATTCAAAAAAAGCTAGTGGAATTATCTACAAGACTAATAATAATTTTGGAAGGACTCAAGCAAGGATAGCATAGTAAAGTTTTGGTCTTACAATAAACTATAAAGAGAAGGAGCAGACAGCTTATGGCTACTTAATTTAACTAAAAAACACATTATTCAATAAAGATAATAATAATAAAAAAGATATTAAAAGCGAATATTTTAATTAAATTTATAATTCTATATCTTAAGATATTATAAATACAAATTATTGTTTATTTTATATTGCTTGATTATTAGGGTTTAATAGCTCCACCTTTACTTCTAGTTTATTTTATTTTATTTTAGGATCCTAATTTAAAAAGTTATTAGTATCTATATAATTCTGAAAACTTTTTTTAATAGTATCAATTACCACCTAAATTGTATATCACTATATAGCTAGACTAGCTGCAAACCTATATTTGACACCACAAAACTCCGAGCTGTTTTCCCAAGTTATAATTTTATTTTTTTAACAATCTTCCTATTTAATACTAATATATCTAGTACCCATCCTTTTATTATCTTTACACTTTCTATCATTATATACAACTCCAACTATCATCTTAACTATTAATTATTTCTCCCTAACCTCCCAAATCTTCACCTTTCATTTAATCTTATTAATAAGATTAAATAGATTATCTAGATTATTTTAAAATAGCTGGAGTTTATTCTTTGATACTAGCCAATATATTTTACATCATAGGGGTCTTATTATTATTATTAGTTAGCTGGAATGTTCCTGTTTGTGACAGATAATAATAGTAAATCTGGCTTTATTAATGCATTTAAAATCTAGATTGGTTATAAATTTTTATTTATTCTGGTTATTCCATATTTCCTTAATCCAAAGCTCACCCATTAATTAGGTTAAAAAGTTAATTATTAAAATCTCTTGCTTGATTTCTTAAATTATTATCTAAATGTTTTTAGTATTTATTTTTTTCTTGGATAGTTTTACAGAAGTACTTCTTTTTTCTAAATTCTTGTTTCTGGTATTCCTCATACTTTACTTAGGCAAGTCTTCAAGAATTACTGCACCACTTAAAAAATTATCTTTGTTATCTTCTATCTCTATATCTGGCTAATTTTATAGAGGTATTTGGCCATTTGACAAAAGTACTTTATAATTACTCTAACAAAACTGATAAATAACTTTTATTAATTTGCCTTTCTTTGTAACTATATTCACTTTCTTTGACTTAGTAAGTTCTATATCCTATAACACCAAACAATAGTCTGAAGATCCCTTCATCCACTCCCTAAGTATATTTTTGGGATAATTTGATTAATTAAGCCTTTCTACTACAAAACTGCCATTTATAGCCACCCCAGAATATATCTTAATAAGATTTTAAAGAAATAAAAAGTATTCCTTATATTTAATTAGATAGTCTTTTTTATTAACATCTTTTTAGTTTATTTTAACTTTTGTCTATAAATTTTGAACTATTTCCACATCCTATTTTTATATTAGAAAAAGCCTATTATCACAGATTATAACCATATATTGGTGCTAATTTTGTCTTTTAAGCTTTTAGTAATTTAAAAACAGTAATTATATTAATATACTAAAAGCAGTATAATCAACATTATTATAATATATATAAAATAATAGGCCAGATATTAATATTTTTTATAACTCACTTTCAATTATATTAGAAAATATATAATTTGGTTTAAGAAAAGGTAACAAATCTATCCAAGTACTGAGAATAGTAGTAATTACTTGTAACTTAGGCTTTTGAAACTATATAAGCCAAGCTTCTACCCATCCTGTTTTTGATATGTTGTCCACCACCATTCTCTGAAAAATATTATAACTTTGACCTGTTACTAGTAAGTGTTTAGTGTTTTTGAGAACAGCACAAATAATGCAAGGAATCTCCCCATAGCTATTTTTCTTGTAATAATCTATTAGTGTGTTAGAATCAGTAATCCCTGCCTTTTTACACCAGGGAAGAAGTACAGGTGTATCTATACTACTCAAATTAGATGTTATAATAATAAATACTAAAAAAAGGGGAAATATAAAGTTTAGATCTGATTTATGGTTTGGTGACCTAGTTATGTTTTAGAACTATGTATTCATTATGGATTTTATCCTATTTATATAGTTAGTGATTAAGAAATCTATAGACTTATGTAAACAGAGATTTTATCAAAAATTCCACAATAATTCTACTTTTTAATATATATGCTTGGTTGATACACCATATTTATATATCATAATACTGATTGTAATTATGCTCCTTATTTCTCCACTTATTGTTATAATGCACAGTTTTACCAGGTTTTGAAGCCGGCGCTTATAACAGTGTTATTATTTACCTATAATATTTATTGTATAGTTATTACGTATAAGTTTGCATATCTGGTGTTTAGGAAATATTGATGATTTATACTTTGGCTATGAAATTGAGTTGATATGACGATGTTGGAGTTACATCGCAATAAATTAACACTATATAACTTACACCACCCATTTGGTATACATCACAATATTGTTGTCTGGTACTGGTATGAGGGTGTCTATCATAAATGGGTGGAATTATATCCCAAATAGGCAACCATCAGTATCTGGAAGCTATACACACTTCCTACGCTTTGGCAATGACTCGTAAGCTCTAACGCCGCCCACCAGCCGGCGAGCAACACCACCACCACGAGCAGGCTATACCAAATTTAGGTTGAGTGCTTCATATCACAATGCTAAGTCACAGTATTGTCACTACTATGGATTTCTCCTATTTCTTTCCCTTTTTCTTGTAGATTATATTGTCTTTAATTTATATTGTCTATTTTTTGATATTTTATATAAATTTTATTTGTTAATATAAAAATAATTAATTAAGATGTATAGGTAGTTTGATCTGGAGAAAAAAGAAAAGATACAAGTAGTAATTAAAGTATAGAAGGAAGGTTGGGTGTCTTTACTTAATTAAGTAGCTGTAATGTATGGTGTGTTTTTATTGATAGTCTAGTATTAAGCAGTAGGGTGTAGTCTTTATATATTCTTTGAAACTTAGTCTAAAAATCAATTATTTATAGTAGTATAAAAATGAGCTCTTTTGAAATGGATTATTGATTTCTGGAGTTATGGTTTTTTTGTTTGTTATGATTTGCTTTGCTCTATGGTCTTATAACTTGGTGGCTGTAAGATTGGGAAGAATTGGGTTATATGGTTCTTGAAGTGCTATTTTGAATTAACTATAGTCTGGAATTAAATGCTTAAAGACAAAAAAAAAAAACAAATGATATTGAGGCTATTATTAAATAATTTATTTTATTTAATTGTTTGGTCTGGAAGTATAAGATTCTCCTATAAAATATATAGAATATAAATAAAAAAGGCTTTATAATTAGATAGGTAAAAGTAGCTAATATAATTATCTTAATAGTCTATAAGAGGCAGCAATTCTGTGTTTATAATGGTGGTAGGGAGAGTGTTATTATGGTTGAGTGTATCTTGGTAATTGGAGAATATTGTGCCCTAATGGTTATCTTCCCAGGTAAAGTTCATTTGGTAGGCTGGTATGAAGGACGAGACTCGTGTGATGGATGGATGGTACTGGGTGTTAAGCAAGAAGGGAGTGATGAATGAAGAACTTGCTTTTAAATAGCTAGAGCACTGCTTTCAGCCAAAGTCTGCCTAAGTTGCCGGTCTTAGCTCAAATTGTTTATAATGGATGCTTATACTTGACGGCTATGGCAGCCATGTTAGCACTGCCTTCATCGATTACTGCAGACAGCAGCCGCCGCACTCTACTCATTACTTACAGCCACTCGACGTTGGCCTGTTCAGTCATTATGCCCGGGTATATAGTGATGCTGTCAGCTCATTTTGCTGTTATGGAGGGATTGGTATTGGGAAAAGAGAGTTTATTGATTTTATTGTATTAGTGCATTAAGTAGTTTTCATAGAAAAAGTTATTACTAAAAAGTAAAAAGGTGCTGGCCTATTACCATTCAATCCTTTATATATTTTAAATAAGATTTTAAGTTTTATAGTAGTAGATTATAGAGATTTGTTTAATTTTATTATTAATAATCTAGAAGCATATATATCTACTGCTAGTACCTTTAAGACTCCAGCATATAAATATATTTTGGTTTTATATATAAATAATATTTAATATATTATTAATGAAATCCTTTTTTCCCTACTATAGTATAAATTTGATAAAATTATAAAAGTTACAGAAATATTATATACCCAACAGTAGATATTTTAAGTCATTAATAGTGAGCTACAGCAAACATTCTGGTAGTAGTGTGGGAGATAGTAAATAAGCTACTACTATTATCTATCAAAAATACAAGTATTAGCTGATGTTGATATTTTAATACTTATTGAATATGCTTAATAGCATATTAAGCAAGATAAATAGCATACTATACAGCAAGTTACACACTCATAAGTATACCTGGTAGCAGCAGTAGGTACCACTACTAATAACACTACTAATACTAGTAATACTATTATACAACTAATACCAGAATACCTGACACTATTAGCACTACACTAGCTATATATTATCAAGAGTTTTTTTTTTTTTTTTTCACACTATATTTATAGATACTATTTTATAATATATATAGATATATAGCTAGTACCACTTATAATAAAAAAATTCTAATTTTCTTCCGCTTTTCTATGGAGAATATATATAATTTTGAAAAACCCAGGAATTTAGGTTACTCGCGTTGGTGGTGTTGCTCGCCGGCCGGTGGGCGGCGTTAGCGTCAAGTATGAAATGGGTTCAGCTGTTGCTCTTTGCCGCGAAACTTAGAGTCGAAAGCTGGCAAACCACAGTACGCATCTCTGAACCTGTCTATAAGAGGTGGAAGTAAAAGAAGGAAGATTTTGGTTCTCTTCAATTCCTTGCGATATCCCCAGATATCGTCTTGAGTGCGCGGTTCTATCCACGGTTCATTATCCAGCCCGGCCTCCCTACGAATCATTGCTCGGAAAATGAAACAAACACGCACAATTGGGGCTTCGTCTTCTGGCAATTTTTCGGGGGTATAGATGTTGAGCCATCTACAAACGTTGGCTATATGTGGGGCTTCACCGTGCACTGGGATACTTATTGCCTGCGATCCATCCACATTGCGCATATACGGGCGCATGGGCGCATGGGGTCCGAGCGACTGCGCCATCAGAACTTTCAACTGCAAGGGTGCTCGTAGGTTGGTTATGAATCCAACATGACAACATATTGCCTTGATGTTTCAACTCAAATACCCTATGAACAGAACGGAGACAATGATTCACTATGCATGGTGCCTCATGAGACGATGATCCCCCGGTTACTCTCGCTCAAGCTGGTATATCGCCTAGCATCGAGACTAGCTGGCGATGGCGGAACGCCAGAGCAGTCCTGCCCAGGGAAGGCTGATGAAGAGACAATAGTGTATGACAGGACGCGTAGTGAGCGCGATATGTATTGGTGAAGTTTTTTTTTTTTGTTCATTTTTTTTCAGAAAGCACGTATGCATTGACTCTCCACCAAACAAGGATTTTGAGATGTCAGTATACGGACCAGCCCAGTCTTTACTTCAACGAGACCGGGCTGTGTAGCCAAGGAACCAAGGACTCACTGCCTAACGAAGTCGCGAAATAGTATAGGCGTGCATGAATACCAGCACTGGGAGCCTGGGATTGCCAAGAATGTGACTCTACCTGACGCTTAGAGTTCCAGCCACGGTCTAGGAAGTAATACGTCTGTCAAGAAAGAGTATATATATATGTGGCTCCATAACTCAGACAGGCGGGCAGAACCACATATGCATACACACAAGATAATTGCAAACATCTAACACTATCGGACGACAAGTTAAATGTCTCCTTTTCTTTCTTCTTACAAGCGCACTCGTGAGCTTAGTTGTTACGAGCATTGGAGTCACATAACGAATGGCGAACCACTCGTCACAAATGGGCAGGTGTTCGACGTTTGCTACGATTTTTGCGATCCACTCAATCTAGATACCGAAAAGATATTGCGAAAGGCTCAACCCAATCCTCTCAGTCTGGTGGCGGCGCCCCCCACATTATCCAAAGCTGAGCCAAACGAAACGCAGCCCACCCTGGAGAGCCTAGTCCAGTCTTACAAATGTGTCTTCGAATACTACTGCGATATCTTGTTCCTCGTCTATAAAAATCCTTCGGCTCGCAGCAAAATGAATAAATGCGTCCGGGAACACCAACTACTGGAGAAAATGTGGGATAAGATCATGGATGGTTTCGTTTCTATCGAAAAGCATTTACCTGAGAGCCAACATCATTTCCTCGATCTCCTCTATGCAACCTATCACATGTTCACTATGCTCTATGAGCGGTTTCCCGAATATAGGATTTTCTGGAGTTTAAAGCTTGGAGATATAGCATGGGTGAGATCAAAACTAGAAGTCGACGAAGGCATCTGGGACTCTTGCGTTCAGTCAGAATGCTGGGTTGAGATTTCTTATTCCTGGTATCACCAAGCGACAACCCTTCAGCCGGATATTGGAGCTTTGCATTGGAACTTGATGCCCTTGATCAAATATGACGCCCTTTCTGCTCTGTTCCTTCTGTATAAAACACTCACCGCGCATAAAGCGTGTCTTGCAGCTCATACAGATGAAGGTATCAACAAAGGCATCGATCTGCTGATGAAATTGGCCTCCTCTTGTCCTCCCGAGATTAAGTTCTTTATCGATTCCCATATCTCCGACTTTCTTCGTAAAGACCAGGATCTCGCGCCTATAAAACAAATGGAATACCTCCAGATACACAAGCCGATTCTCATGACCAGGGCCAAATCTGACCTACAGACTATTCAGATAGCAGTATGCGGGATCTCGTCTCTTACTCTAGAAGCTAGCAAGCGCAAACTTGAGGCTGCATCGACCGCAAAAGAAAAACAGCAAGTCACCAAAATGTCCGAAGTATCAACGGAGGATATATCAGGACATTTGAAGCCCAGGCTCGTCCACAACATCGCATTTCAGCTTTTATCGTTCGCTCTGGAAAATCCACAGAACGAACGCATTCATCGCCACATCCACATCTGGTTGATCTTCCTGGATTTCATTCAGACACACCCGGCTCAAATGGCATGGGTGGTTAAGGCATTCCCTTGGGGTCATCTCACTCGATACGCAACGTGGCTGCTCAGAAGGCGGAGGGACCAAAACCAACTACTACCTCCCCAGCATGATATCGAAGGTTTCCCTTTTACGCCAGGGTATTGCCCCCTTCCCGAAGAAATTCTGGTAAGAGGCTTGAATATCACAGGCACTTTCTTCCCAGAAATTTACTTCGCAAACTGTTCTACAGTGCCCAATACCATCTACCGGGAAAGCCCGTATCCTGGTGTCATTGAGACAACTGGAATGGGTATTATCCGTCAAGAGAAAATCCTATGGCTACTGATGCGCCTTGCTAAGTCCCGTACGTGGATTGTCTATAACCCCACATGTTCGAGGTTCACTATATCTCCAAAGCTCGGAACATTCCTAGAAGAGACTAAAGCACACGGAAAGGAACACTGTGGAGGATCAGGACGTCAATAGAACTCTTGATTGTACGAATTGTGTTACCGCCTGGTGACATAATGCTAGGACTTTATATACTCTCAAATTACCAAATTGTCACGTAAGAGGGGAGAAAAAACTGATCAAGGATCTCCAAAAGCGGGATAACACCCATCTCACATGTGAAAAAAAACTATCTACAATATATTCTTAACGAAATTTTGTCGCCGTAGCATTGCTCAGACGCTTCTGGTCTCATCGATGGTGAACATAGGGTTTAAGCTGTGGCAGGTGTCCCCTTGGTCCATTTTGCTGGAACAGATTGCAAGCCAATATTCTTACTAAATATAGATATCTCAGCCTGTTGTTATCAGATATCAGTCCGAGATCTCTATGCACGCTTGGACGAGAAGAAACTTCCCACAAGTGGCCAGAGGCTCAACGAACATCATTATACCAGCCGCTGGAGATCTGAAATGGTTCGCTATCGATGGGGCCACCACAACATCAAATGTTGATACTCTATGGGTTAAAAGCTTGAATCTTACACAGGTGATACCAATCTTTCATTTCCACCTTGATTTGCGAATTTAGTTATAAAAACTGAGCGCCCGTCAAGGCCAATGTATCGTTATAACCGGTAACTCCGCCCTCGTGAGAAGGCTTGTCAATCACATTTATCAGACAGTAAATTATAGATATGTGGACTTCGCAGAGCGATTCTAGCTTAGCTCAGATTACCCATGCAATAGACACACCGAACATGACGCGGCTCTATATGCAGCAAACAGAAGTACGCGCACACACGCGTTCTTCTATGCCAAACTAAAGCACGCGGCTGAGGTAAATTTCCTATTGTACCATCCGCAGAATTGGTTACAGGTGACGAAATGTATAGATACGTGTGACACTAACTAACTGTTGCAAGAACAACAAGGCAGTTTGCGCTGCACGATTCACCCGACTGCCGCCTATCTACAGTATATTATATACTTGTACGTCTCATGACTAGGCGGGAGTTCTTCATAGAAAGGAAACGACGCGTGAAAGTAGAATAGAATTTGCGCGGTGAAAATCTCGTCGTCGCACATCAATGGTACGCAAAGCGGAACTACGCCTGCGTCAGCCCTTTGAGCCAGGAAGTACAGGCCGGCTTAGTATCATTTGAGGTATCATTGTACGATTTGTGTATCATGGTGGTTCTTTGCTATTGGTAGCTTGTGGTAGCTCAGACGTTTGCGAAGCCGAGTATATTTTATGCAGGTTGGCTAGTGCGACCTCGACGAAGTGGAAAAACCCTTCCTTCGAAGGGTTTTTCCACGAATGAGATCACCAGGGGTCGCTCTGAGTTTTGGGAAGGCTGGGGTTTTGCCAGGCGACGTGCGACCAGGGGGCAGACAGGTGTGGTGGAATTGAGTTGCAGAAAGCGGTAAGTTGTGTCAGCGTCGATGGAGGTGGATTGGCGGCCAACTAGTAGATGGATATCGCAGTTAACCAGCAAGGGATACATTTTTTGATGCGGTATGTAAGGGAGAGATATTAAAATACCAAAGTTCCTGATATACCCCTTTATTTGGTTACTCTTAAAGAAGGGCCCGCTAGCACAAGTGAGTTCGTCAGGCTATATATCATATTGGTTATCATTTAAGCCCGACTGATCAATTGTTATAGTTAAAGTCGTGATGAGATTTGTTTGTACCCATGAATGCCCGTTGGCTAACCCACAGAGTATCGAAAGCAGCAACAGTAGGTAGTGCGAACTAAAGTGTACAATCTTTTGGTTAGCGTCCATTCGTTTTGAATCAGCAGCACGAAACTATTCAATAATGGAAGGTGCCGTATAGAGGATTGGAGAATATAATCGAATATAGTCTGATATCAGTGCTTCTCGGCGAAGGTATTGCTGCGATGATAGCTGATGGACTGAGACTCATGGGACTCTGGCTGTAGGAGGACGACGAGGTGGATTGAAGAATCGTGGAAAGGGTGTAAGAAATCGTATAGACACTAGCCGAGGTATCAAGATAATACACAAATGTCACAAGGCAAGGAGGGTGTACTAGTGTGCATACAGATTGATACTTAAGTTGTTGCTTGGTTTCTAAATACATGACAGCGAACACGGTGATTCTAGAAAACATTAAATATTTTGCAGAGCTGGCAGCTTATAAATAGTTCTATATGGTGAGTGATGAAGGGCTTTTTTTGGGCAGATATATAGTGCTAGTAGTATGTCTCTAGGGTGTTAGACACATAAATCCTAGAATTGTGATCAGGCCTCGAGGTGGGTAAGCGCTCGGGCATCTGCACAGAGTATCTAGATCCTTTATCTCTTGGCTGACTGCTGGAGGTTATCTTGGCCCCCTTAGCCAGACGTATATGGTTTTTGCGACTTTAATCAATATTCACAGTCTGCAGTCTCGAAATTGAACCATCATATCTCATCCATACTCTTTACCGTTCATCCAATGGACTCTACAGCTATCCTTCCCGCCTCCCCTTCTCTTGCTCTCCAGCTACTTGATATACGAAGAGATTAGATATCTCGTCTTCATATCTCGCCACCAAACATGGTCTGTAGCTGGACGTTTCTCCATTTTAGGCCCATTACCTCAGTAGAGATAGCGGTTGGTCCGGCGTTCGACTGGAGACTGGGTAACTCTGGTCCTGGGCGCTGGGTCCATGGATCCTCGCTTATAGACTGTAATCAACGTTAGATTCTAGCTTAGAATCTACGGCGTCAGGTTATAACATCTATTATGTGTTCTATTAATTGCTCTTACTATCTCACCAAGAGCTCGTTTGGTGGTGTTGGGCCGGGCCACCGTGAGTGCATCGACACCATCAACAAGGGTAGCAGCGTCTCACCCCGCCCAGCCTGTGTAGCTGTAACATTGCTACGTGCGCTGCGCTGCGAGATCGCGCGCTCTGCATTATCCCAGATACGAAGAGCAAACACCAATTGAGTATAGAGCACAACATTAGATCATGATTCATGCTGTGGAGCCGCCAAAGGCAGATGCTGTGGTGTCATGATGTTATTGTTATATATTAGTGTATAGTTGCAGCCTCTGATTTGATTACTGCTAGTCTGTAAACTCAGAAACTATATCCTCGCGGCTAATTTGATGATATCTAATGTAGGTTGCAAGTAGTAAAACAGCCTAGAATCTGTAGCGGACTATTTTAGGCTCATTGCAATATTATATAAACTACTGTCTAATAGTTACCTGGTGACTCGAAAACTAAAAGCTAAACAAGTGTGGTCTTGTGAGGCAACTTACAACTTATATGTATGTGTTATGAACACACAAAATATATAATATATATACATGTATGTTGAGACCATAGGAGAGAAGGATCAAGCACCATACCGCGAGTGGATGTCGTCCATAGCAAGTCTTTTGAAAAACAAGAATGCGGTGCAAATAGATTACCGAAGACCCGCTGCCAGCAGATTTCAGGAAGTGAAAGAATGAAATAGATAGGTTTGCTGTTGCGCCGACTGCTCGTGGTTGTTACCAGGCTCTTGCCATGTGTTGCGTGAGGTTGGCCGAGTCGGCTGCATGCTGGAGCGGCTGCTAATTCGACAGGGCCGGTCGGCTTGGGAGGCGACAGCGCATACAAACAGGCACACCGCGAGCTTTTGCTTTTTGCAACCCCCAACGACTGAAGTGGGCCGAGCTCGCGAGCCGAGGTGGAGCCGGGTCGGTCGCCAGCCCTGGCGTGTCGCTCGGCATGATTTGGATTTTCTCCAATCGCCGCTAACCATAACCGGCCCCGTTCTGCCGTCCTAAGACTATCCAATTGGCCCCCTCGAACGCTGTCCACGAACATAGTCGCCGACAAGGAAGGTAAACAAGGGGCTGTCCATTTCCCTGCCCTGGCCGCCATTATGCAGTCGTGCTGTGCCTCATCGATGCAGGTTGATTGCTTATACTTTCTAGAGCTCACGGGGCCAGCTGTCCGGCCCCACTATGTCCGGAGACTTGTTGGTGCGAGTATTGTGCAGCATCAATCACACCCGGTTTTATGTTGTAACGCGATCTCTAACGCTGATTCGACGAATGTAGGTACGAATTTATCCTGGTTTCATGGCGTTCGCTGCGCGCATACCACCTTGCAGGTCGGGAGCAAAATCTACCAGCCACTTCCTAACTTCTGGTCCGCCCGCCTCTGTATGCGGAGTGTCGTCCGGACCCAATTCGAGAGCGAGCACTCCCAGAGTGGGACAGACTGGAGGATGAAAGGGCTGTCGAGAGGGAATGCATAACGCCAGTACGCTCTCGGGCTGTGTGAGCCGGAGTGCCGTATTGGACGACTTTTAGATAGTTTCCGCGCAGCGAACTGTAATATATTAGGCGGACTCGAGGATGAGTAAGGCATCCTCCAGCGAACTAGTCGTCGCCTCCGCGCGCCGTCGACGCTTAAACTTACTGACCACTGTAGATTCTTCCTACACAGTCTCTATCGCAATACTCTCCGCCGCAAGCAATATCGCGCGATGAAGAATCTGGTTTTCGTTACACTGACCCCCGCGAACGCCCTCGCTAGACTGGCATTCAGCGACACATACGACGTGCTCACCGCTGGTTGTCAGAACGCCGGCGGGGATGACGCCCTCACCAACGCCCGCGCCCGCATGTGGCTCACAAAATCCCAGCAGGAGTACAATGGCAATGTACTTCAATATAAACTCAAGATAAAGCAGCGGACTTCACAGAGTGACAGTAAAACCAGTGATATGAGTTTGACAGAACTTGACACAAACATTAAAAAAAAGACACAACAGTCCAGCATAATCTGGATCAGCTGTTTTTGTGTAGGTTTTAAGCTTTCTCCATTGAATCTCTTCCTTAGATGGACCATAGGAAAAGGCCTACAGAGGGGCAACTTATTGAGAACTAGCTTGCTAAGGACAAGCTTGTTGGAGAAGAACACCGCCGCGGATATGCTTCTCTGCACAAGGTCTTTCACAAAGAAGTATGGTATTAATCTCCGGGACCTCTATGCACAGCTTAACTTCACTCCAGACAACAGGGCTTTGTTTATAGCCAGTTGTTCTAAATCTCAACTGGCGCAGCCCATGGTCAACAGCCATTTGATTAAATGAGGTTTGTTTGCCTTGAACCAGTACACGATGAAGATTGGATTCAACAGACTCAAGTACATTCTTCAGTATACTGATTATGCTGAGACCAAAGCCTTCTAGCAGAATTGTGTCTAGTACTTTACCACCTCTTTGAGCTGGGCTCCGCAGTTCATCCCCTTCAAAATACCAACTCCACCACATAACACACAGATAATTGGACAATAGGCCCTCAGACAACCACTCAACAAAGGCATCTAAGGGAGAATATTCCTGGCCACCAATACAAAAAATGAAATCACCACCATAAAGATTGTCGAGCGGACCCACACAACAGCAAACATCACAAAGAAAGAAATTGCAACAAATACAGCAGTGACAGATATGGCTCAGAAGTTTGATAACAATGGGTGAATCATACACCAGATTGAGGTGCTATATCTCTCGGGAGAAGAATTCTCATTCAAAAGGGGGGCATTCGACAAAGTTGCCATCGTCCTCCAGCCAATGACGCCCCGAACGCTCGACGATATGATTAGAACTGAAAGCACAGGGTGAGTCCCCACACTGACCTCTTTTTTCACCTTCCTCTTTTCGGCCGCAGCCTAAAGCCAGGTCATCGTTCGATAGAGGAAGCAAAGGCATGTCGATGGAGGTAGCGGGTGTGTTCCGTAGTGCGTTGCTGGGTGTTAAAGTCATGCATGACCAGCGCTGGCTACATAGCGACCTGAAGCCAGCCAACATTGGACTCATCGGGAAGCCCCCAAGACCGGTTCTCCTCGACGTCGGCACATCCGTGCACCTCAAAGCTGGTGCCACAATTCAGCCCACACCGGGCAGAGGAGGCACGATCGGCTATCTCGCGCCCGAGCGTGAGATGAAGGAGTATGATCTCGCCGCTGACATCTGGGCCATGGGTGTCATCGGGTACGAACTGACCTACGGACACCACCCGTGGAAGCTCCCAATAAACCCGTGGCGCGATGGCCAAGAAAATGAAAAGCTGCGACCGGCTTTCCAGCAGAGTTATGGTAGCGCCATCGAGAGACTGACCGGGGATCACCAGACTGCGAGACAATCGCCAGCCGAAGGCCACATACATCGTGAGTATTCCCGCACAGACATTGACCTGGTGGGGCGTGGTCCGGAGGCTGTTTGGAGAGATATGACAAAGTGGATATTCGAAGTCACTGACCTCTTGTTTCCGTCGCAGTTGGCGCACTCCTTGTTGAGATGTTGAGACATCCCTGGGCGGGGAACTACCAGCAGCGTATCGACATCGACAAAGTTCTTGAGCACCTCGACTGGGGCTCGTCCTTTCTGCCGGAATGCGCGAGAGTCAAAAGAGTACGTTTTGCCGATGAACTCGAATGCGGGGAGGTGTGACGGCACTCCAACATGACGGGCCGCAGTGGTCGTGGTGCGAATGGTGATGCATAGATCAAAGCTGCTTCCTTCCGAATTCCAACTGGCCGGTATTGAAGCAAGAGTACATATGGTCCCCAAGGCTCCGAATGTACCTATATGAATAGATTTACGCTCCGTGCTTGAGCCTCGAGACTAGCTCGGTGTAGGTTGACTGCAAACTGTGGCGCCGCATTCTGACGTTGGCGCCGCGTGATTTTGCTGAGTCACCGCCAAGAGCACCAACTCCTCTTCTTGTAAACAAACTCCCCTGAGAACAATCTCTTCCTGAGAACAATCTCTTCTTGTCAACCCATTGTAACCTTATCCATAGACAACGTGTCAAATGGCTGATACCTTAGCCCACGCCGGCGACGACTGGAGCCATATGGCTACCGTAAGTGTGCAAGCTGCCGCCCACTCTGTTACCCGGTTATACCCTAACTACCCAGGTTATCTATAGGATTTTCCTGATGTCGTCGACACGCAAGGCGCCTTCCTCCTCCCCCCCGGCAATACTCCAGTTTGGAAAAAAAGTGATGAAGAAACTGCTATATTTACTGCGGAACTCGATTTAAAGCTTGACATACTACTCAGAATAGTTCAAGGCTGCAGACGGGCTAAATATGGTCGCGACGTCGCTGAAGAATGGCCGATCGGTCGTACCCCCTCACCGATAAAACGGAGGTATAAAAGGGAGATGAAGAGACTAGTAGCGGAATGGGACATCGATATCGATATCCCATCTGATAGTTCCGCGTGTACCACACCTATCAGCAGCACACCCTCCACTCCCCCAACCGTCCCGACTCCGCTGCTCTCTATAAATAAGACAGTGCTTAAAACGTCGTGCGGGAAAAAGCGCCGGCACGTCGCGGATGAAGACCCAGCAAGGCCGGCCAAGATTCGCGCTACTAGCGGCAACACCTTCGGCATGATCGCAAACGAATCCAGGCTCGAAACGCAGCGGAAGAACAAAACCCGCGCCATCGCTACAGCTACAGCTATCACCAGCCCGTGGGTCGGTCGGCTACGCTCTCGCCCCATGATCGTTACCAGCCCATGGGCCGGTCGACTGCGTTCCCGCCCCTGATCCAGTGGTGCGATGTATGATTCCCACTTAGCCTACCGTGCGATGGTTGGCGCCGCCGCCCGCAGCACCTTCTCCCGGGCGAATTCGGTCCCGCCCTTCCTTCCCCTCCTCGCTGACAGTCACCACGACGTTTATTCTCAATATTACCTAGCGGCAGCTGAGATATCAACATTTAAAACTTATACGCACAGGGGCATCTCAATCGATACCATGGACCTGGTCGCCTACGCGGCCGGCTATGGGACCGATATACATCTGCTTGAGACGAGCTCTGGCCGGGTTCATTCAGTCGCACATCAGAGCCTCCAGGAGTATTATTGACCCAAGAAGCTGGTAATTTCGAGAACTACGAGGAAGAGTTGCATCTTGGTTATGCTTTCGATTTCCGTTGGCGATGGTCCAGATCTTACCGGCTTCTCAAAATGTCACCATTATTTTCTCTGCGTAACACCGGCCAAACGCAGTGATTAGCATCAAATAACATTATAGGGTAAGCTCAAGCAAACCCGCCGCGAGTTGAACCGCACGACATTAGCGGCCCCAAGCCGTCTTTCTCCAAGTGGATGCGTTATTGCCGCTTTGTTGAATACGTCAGTTAAGCTGGTTGTGCGATCGTGATGGGTCGGTCTTAAATCATAACCACGCTAGTTCTTCGAAGCAGGTGTTCGGCTTGCTCGGTTCGCCCGACAGGCGTATCGAATTGGACGGCTGTAGGGATATCATTCCATATATCGACGTTAGAGTTGAACCCATCCCGTGGACACCATTCCTACACGAGCCGCCACTCTGTCTTTCGGTTACGTTCGAACGAGCTTCACGTTGAAAATTTATTTTTCAGGATTTATGGTTGTTCTTTCTAGTCACCGGGTTTTGTAGATACTTGCTGTAGTCGAGACTGATCGTGGATGAATGAGCTTGTTATCTTGGGTGATTCGAGAGGTATGGATTGTATGTTGAGAAGAGAATACCACTTCGCATCAACTTGACGGATATATATTACTTGGGTTCGTTATCTCGCAATTGAGGGTGTGTAGTGAATACATGAATACCGATATTGATATGAACATGAGGCGGCGCATTGGCCATACACACATTGGTTCTGTTGTAATATGCGAGTGAAGACATCCTACGAACATAGGCTTGCGATGCGATGCTGAAGTTGAGCTGACTGTATGGAGTTTCCCCTGCTACCGATTGTCACCTTTCGCCTTTTCCGCGAGCTCTCGAGCGCCTGCGATCTGCATTTGCCCGACGGAAAGGAGGACTTACCAAAGCGTCCCTGCACAAGGACTTGGTGGTGCCAAGACGTCAGCCCAGCAGCCAATTTCGCCAGCTCTGGGACTCAAAATCCAGACCTCTTCACGTGACATCATACAAATTTCGTCTCAGATTCAGCTTAGCAATAAACTAGTTTATTATAAACTCTTGAACTCTCCCTCAGATCAGCCGTCAGCGTCCTCCTTTCAGCCCAGTTGGGGTATTAATAATCCCCATTTGGGTACGACCTCGAGTAAGCGGAACTGTTAATGAAAGCTTGTTATACGGAGGGTGTATGCACCGCCCAGGGCGGCAGGACTTGATGTATGTACATACACGTACACAAAGTCCGGTTAATGACAGCCGAGAGCACCAGCATTTATGGCGGTGAGCAAGTTACGCTTGAAGATACACTACCAATTTACTATTCTATAATATAGCAAGTAACGTTATATAAGATTTGGAAATGTTGTAACTTGGCGGATGCCTCTAATCAACAGGATGAATCAAGCCATTAATTTACTGTTGGCGATTCCATATGAGTGGTCTTCCCCTCCGTTTGACCATGAGAGGGGAAGGAGCTGAGCCTTTTGCTCATCGAGCCGGGAACAATCAGATGGAAGCCCGAATCCCAACTTGTTGCTCGGGGAACTTTTTGTCCGCAGCACCAACTGCCCAAAGCATGCATGGCTGAAAGTTGGGGTGATTTGGTTCCAGACCATGCCCGGTGTTGCATGTTGGCAAGAGGCTTCCTTGGAATCATTTCATAATCCATGCGGTGGAAGATCTCTGATTCCGAGCTTCTTGAGCCGTGACGTTTTCCCCAATTGAGCGGATTTTAATCGAGAAGATTGCTCTCTGGTTTCAGCCTGTTCTGTTTCTCAGTTCCGTGTAACGCAGCACGTGCGCAGCGCAGGGCACCACGTTAATCTGCTAAGAATATTGCCATCCTGCTCTGGGCTAGGGGAATCGCTGTCCAGCTGAAAGAACTCCACCGGACCAACATCCAGCTAGCTGTCCGCTGGCCCTTCCCTCTCCCCACCGCCGCAAACCGGAAAGCAATCGTCCCAGTTCTTCGACGCCTGTCGGCGAAGCGTACGCTCGGCGTTACGATATTCGATTTCGGTTCGTGGCCCTTGTTCTTTTGCCTTGATTCGCAATGACCATATCGCTCTAACGGCACGCCTGGGCGCGCACACTTAAGCATCCCTATCAAGGAGTCCAGCTCCGATGGACCCCGCGAGCTCACCGAAATCCTGCGCGAACTGCAAGACGGGTGGCGTTAACCTCAAGCGCTGCGCCAAATGCAGCTCCGAATATTACTGCTCGAGGGGCTGCCAAAAAGCCCACTGGAAGCCACATAGGAAGGTCTGCGGCAAATCGGCGCCGGCCTCTCCACCAGCGGCATCTCCAGCAGCATCTCCAGCAGCATCCGCCGCACCCACAGCGCCGCCGGCTTTGGCCGGAAAGCCGGATAAACCCTTCCACCTGCTCGATGCCGAAACCTGGCTGCATCATCGTTCGGAAAAGGATACCTTCAAGCTCCTGATCGATACTTATCGCATGCGCACCAAAGATAGCCTCAACCTCCAAGGGATCGCAGATCCCGACTCCGTGTTGGGTGGGGCGACGGATAGTTCTCAAGGCTTTCGTCGATTTCTTCGTCTCGTCGAGGAGAAGCGTCATCTTTTGCCGGCTTGGTGGACGCCGGATAAATCCCTGGATTGCGTCCAATACGGTCTAGATACCGAGGAATGGCAGTCCCTCCGAGCATCTCCCGATAAGGAGGATATCCTTGGATATTACGACGATTCGTCCATGCCTATGCAGCTGAGAATGTTTGGTCAACAGGTTTACGGTACCGGGCCCGGTGGCCAAGACGGGAGAATGATGATGGAGGCGATGATGGCCACGGAAGCTGGCAGAATGCGGAGCTCGATCTTCAGTATGAGGTAGCTGCTCGGGGACCCGCATCTTTGCTTGGCCGGGATCTCGTCCATGGCCCCTTCCGCCAACTCGCCAATCATGGTTGGGAAGGAGGGTGACGATTGTAAATATGCGTGCTTATCATTATCATATAACTTGAGGCGATAATCCGGGCCATTACCGATCGAATCACATATGCTATCGATCCAGAAGTCTTTGAATTCGGAATGGTACCTATTCCAATATAAGAAGATGAGTTCGCGTGATAATATTGGTGATACCGGTATTATTGCTACGGGCAATCTAGTTCCCGGTTTACGAAACTAAGGTCTGTGGTATAATTGGATCCGTAAGAAAGATTGCTCGATCGAAGCTGCTTTTAGCTATTGATGATAAGATTTGATGCAGGATAGCTCTATTGTTTAGGCTATTGTTATCTATGTTTATTTCTTATATTATCGCTCGAGTTAGCTACCGTCTTCCGGATTGTATCCCTACGCATACCCATGATAACATATTCATACACATTTTACATCGTTGTCGACTCACGTTATTAGAAGTATATATATATAATTTGACTACTCTTGCTACGTATACGTGTACCTACCCAGTGAATGTAATATACATTGGACTCGAAGCTGTGTATATCAACCTCATATTGGACGGAGGTGAGTGAGTACTTACTATCTTATCCCCTCAATTAACTCTTTCCAATCGTATCGTGCATTACTTCAGACGGGCATTTACGTAGTTTGGAATTAAGAAGCCTCGACTTGTAGCGTTTACCCTTTGGATGCCATAAATGTTAATTGGCACGGATATATCATTTACCGATAGGATGGGAAATGCTTTAAGTTGATACTCAGCCAATCAACTACGTCCACCGGTATTGATCTACCGGGCTTACTGGAGGTGTTTAAGAGGTTAGAAAAGATTATCGTTCGATTGAAGTTGGGAACGTAACGATGGAGGGGAAAGGCGTGTTGTAACAGCGATGATGGTCCTTCCTTCCTTCGAAGCGCCTGCTATTACAACATTAGCTCGTGAGCCCGGCCGGTACAAGGCGGGGGGTCTTGGAGGCTAGCTCGCTGGTCGGTAACGGAGTGGAGGACGGCCTCGGTGGGCATTGGTGGCCCGCTTACCGGTTGCGGTTTCTCGGTGGCTTGGGAGGTTCGGTGGTGGGTTGTGGGGTGGCAGTGGTGGGAGGAAGAAGAAAGAGAGGGCTTACATACCCTCCGCGGATCCAACAGCGCAGCGCCCGCGCAGGATGTTGACGCCGACGCCGACGCTGTCGAACGCGCGTGTTCGCAGGCCGCGCATGACACGGCGACGGAAGCGCTACGCACCGAAACCTGCCGGTTTGGCTTCCCCCCACGGAATGCTGATGATTGGATACTGCTGATCAGCTCAGGTATAGCTGCGCGGAAGGCAGACACCGCTCGAAATACCCCTCCCCGGTATCGTGAAAGTCAAGTTAACTGGTGCCATGGCGATATCCGCCGGCGGAGTCCATTGAAAACGTATATCTTGGAAGCCGGGGAGCAGTCATTCATGTCAGCGATAGCCAAAACCATATTGTATTGTATATAATTTCAGTCCAGAGTGCTATGCAGGTGGCTGGTGCAAGGTGAGAGCGGCGTCTTTGCCTCGTTAGATAAAGAAAATCGATAGTAATGCATCTGGCGATGCCAATAATAAAAATAAGAAAATACATTAGAATTCATATATGCTAGCATACGGTAGTCTTGCTACCTTGGGCTACTTCCACATATATACGCGCATGGATATCAGATTTTCTCTCGCGCTAGATGGTGCATGCGATAACATGTAGGCGGTGGTGGTTTCTGTATATACAACCAATATTACTTGTATTGCTTCTAAATTACACAAAGCTAATTTCCGTAGACGTACGCTTAATTTGTTGTTGTCTGTCATCGCAAATTGATATGATTGACCGGATTGTCGGCTACCGGTTGTCTTGAGCATGCGTCTGTGTATAGCATGGTATAGCTTCGAAGGCGCCGCCCCCATTCATGTATTTAACCAGCCTGCTTCACCCTTGATTGATGGCTTCTCTCTTGAGAACCATCGGTCAACTTAAAGACCATAGTATCTCAATAACCAGCCTATTTATTATTGTTGTTATATATTTTATCTGAACAGTTACTATTGTACTTAGTATATATTTATCTCTCTCTATTAAGAACCCCGTATAGTAGTGACTGAGAGTCAGAGACTTTAAAGTGAAGTGTGTTTAGTCTGGACCTGGGTTGAAGTGTAACACTAGGAGAGATCTATATACCTTTGTGGCAGCAATACCACACTAACGCCTGGAACCGGACAGGGGAAAACTGGGTACAGTACCGGTACCACACAAGTACCAAGGTACAAAGGCAAAGCCTCTGAAGGGATCCTCTTACCATTTAGCTGCACCCCGTCGGGGAGCCAACCCCCGCAGCTTAGGTATACGCACCTAAAAGGGTACCCGCGTTTACACTGGTGGTAACCTGGTTCCAGGTTCCGGACCCTACAGGGATCTTATGGAAGTAGGGTCCAGACTGAGAGCTGAGAATCAAGAGGGAACCACCTCTGCGGAGCCCGTTGGGCTGCTCTGTTTTCCTTACTGCTTTGCTGCTTCACCCCTCTTTTTTTAAATAAACCTTAAGATACCCCTAGAGCGATATTATTCTATATTTGCATATATAGATATGGTTATTGCTGTCATATAGCAGTACAGCAGACCTTTAGCTATCTCAATCAGACTTTCATATTTCTTTGAGGAAGAAAAAAAAAAACTTAATATATAGATAACCCCATTAGATTTTGAGAAAGTATGCCTTGAAAACCTGGAGTGTAAGTATAGTTTATCTTTGACTAATCCAAGTATGTACTAAGCTGGGTATCTTTTAAACATTTATTCTTAACAAACCTTATTACCCAATAAATATCTTAACCTATAATTATATAAACTTAACATAATTTTCAGACACTACCTCATACAACCCAACCAATATAGCTTCTATTATCTTTATCCACATTTAGTTTATATTTAGTATAAATATCTATATATACTATAACACCCTTACAACAAATTTTCTTCTATACTATAATATTATTTATTTATTATTATTTTTTGAGATCATTAAAATAATATTAGGTAACCACTATTATTATACCAATACATCCATATACAGATACTACCCAAGATCACTTTTAATAACAGAAAAAATATCTCTAACAGCTTCATTACTAACTATATCAACTCTAATTTAGCATTTTCAACAATACAAAAATCAGTCAACATTTTTCAACATACATATTTAACACAATATCATAAGGATAGCTAGCATACCAAAACTAAACCTACTAATCCTATAATTGGATATTTAGTCATCACAGTAAATTTTTTAAATTAACCATAATTTTAATAATGGAGATACCTGCATCATTTCGAGAGCAACGTATTTGGAAGCCTAGTATCATTCAATGTTTTACTCTACCCGAAGCTTGAGATTTGCTTGATAGCACTTACGCTAAAGAAAATTAGCTGAAGTGCATTCCTCCCTCACCAGAATAGTCCCACAATGAGCTCAATACAATTTTCCCGGATTCAAAGAAAAGGTTCCTCTATGAGTGGCAAATTTGGTTCCTGTTGGTGTCACTAAAATAATATAGTATAATTTAGTAGGGGGCCTCTTACCGGTAAAATGCTCAATTGTATATGTTGGAAGGCACAGCGCTGCGTCACGTGCTCGTTGATTATGTAACTAGTCACCTGACCTCAGCTTGGGATCGCGACCGAACTACGGTTACGACCTCATCTAATAATCAATAAGTTAACCACCTCCTAATATATTCTGACAGTATACAATATTCTTAATATTTATAATCTACATAAATAGTCCATAAAATATATTTACCTGGTAATATATATAATGGCCCCAAAACAATAGTTGTTAAGTATTAAATTTGGTCACTCAGATTCAAAAAACAGAAACCTTTAAAACTTTAATATATATATATATCTATTTAGTCTTTACAACATCACAGAAATTATTCAACTAACATCCAATCCCCTACTAAATTAACAATAACCCAAATAAATTTGGATTAGGATCAAAGATCACAATTCATTTACATCTCATACAATATAGCTCAAGGTTAAAATATTATAAATCATACAAGTACAAAACTCACTATACACACAACTAGTATATTAAATCAGATAACCTTAATATTATTAAACTAAATTTCAAATAACTAAAACAAGATTAAAAAATAGCTTCCTTAAATAAATATATTTCTTATAATACAAAACTGATACTTAAAACAATTATATATATAGGCATATTTCAATAAAAGAATAAAAATAGTACAACAAATAAAAATATCATAAAAGTAATAGTAAATAACTTAAATAAGAATACTAATCAACAAGTAGATATAAGTATTAAATAGCTAAATATCCCTTTTAATTTAAATACTAATAACCCATATAGTTCTTTAACTAAACTATTATTTAGTATATAATTACTAATATATATATATTATCATTATTATTATAAACAACACAAATTAGAAATATATATACATCAAATTTATTTAAAATTAAACATATAACTATTCCAAGAATAATATAGTTACCCTTATCCACTAGTCTATAAATAAAACTATTAAAATTATATAACATACAGACCACTAACTATTAACTATTATTTATCATTTACCTCCACAACTCAATCCACAACAGATTTCTAATCTTAGAATCACCATCACTCCCAATCACATTAACAAAAAACATACCCACAAAAACAACTATAATATTATTATAAACCAAATCAAGCAAATTTATTTTAATATTTTTTTTATACTTAGCAATAGGATCATATAAGCCAAAAAACTAACTATTAACACCAATCACCACACATAAATTAAAATAATTATTAATCCACAAATTACTCAGATTACTACAAACCCAGACCATATATATTTAAACCTCAATTAAAACTATAATAAAAACATCATTAACTTATCAGATTATATCTCTAAAATATTTCACTACACCAGGTAGCAATTAAATATTATAGTTCCAATCTTAATATAAAACAGCATCATCAACTACAAAATTAGATACAAAATATTCAAAAACCAATTAATCAATACCTTCTAGTTTTATAATAAAAATTATATTACTAACTAAAACATAATCAATACCACAAACCATAATAATTTAATTTTTTAAATCATACAAATAACCAAATCTCAGCCACCCCATAATTATTTTCTAGTTATTAAACTTAAAAATATCTAGCTTAAATTTAGACAACACAATAATATAGTCACCATCCTTAAAACCAATATCAACTTAATAAACTTTTCCAAAAAGGTTAAAAAGTAAAACAAAATAAAATAAACAATTATTAATAAAAAAAAATATAATAACACTACTATTACTATATAAACTAGATTTAAAATTTATATTAATAGCAACATTTAATCAATATAAAAACTATAAAAGACAAAAAAAGCTATAGAAGATTGATTAGGTATATCAATATAATATATATCAAGAATAATATAAATTCTAGTAACAAAATATAATAAATCTAAAAAATCAATAAATAAATATTATAGGCAGCAATACTTTATTTATATACTTAAGTATTTATAAAGACTAGCTAGATACCAATAACTTTTGATTTATAATAACATATCAGAAGATACCTAAGTAGTCAATTAGCTCATTCTCTTAACTTCCAACAACAATTTACAATAATACAGAACTTACCATCATAATTATTTATTATCTGAATATTTAGCTAAGCAAGATAAACAGCTCTTGGGCTGGCCCCACTGTAAGAAAGCAAGTAAGGATGGGCACACCGATGGTTGCTACCAATAGACGTCTCGGATTCGGTTGCGCTATTAACTATCTAAGGATACTCTGATATGCGTAGAGCGAGAATCAGTTGAAATACAAATAAAAAATAAAACAATATCAATAATCCTAATTTTAATAAAATATCCTTAAGATCATTCTTAAATTAAGATAAATTTCAGAAAAGATATCAACTAAGTAGACCATTAGAAAATAAATATCATAATTAAATTAACCATATATAGTAACTATCATCTTATCAGCACAACACTGAGCTCAAAACAATACAAATGAATATACTTATATTGATTTAGCAAAACAGCCCATTTTATATATTAATATTTTTTATCAATATATGAATACAGCCCCCAATCTCATATTTTAACATTTGAAGAAAGGGTCTAGTTACAGCCTTAGACTACTATACCATACAGCACAAATTTATCACAGTTTATATACATAACAATATTATTTACTAGTACTTCTATCCATACTAACTTTATTAAGGCTGTAGTTGCTGATATACACATATACCTAAGCTGACTTTTACTTAATCAACCTAGAAACATAACAGCCCAAGTATTGGCTGAGTTCTCTTGCTGGCAGCAGACCAAATCCTATCTTTAATAACTATTATAATTTATACTTAACATAAGGCTGAGAGTCCTGCATGCCAAGAGTCTAGACCTTGTTTAATACAGGCAACATTTGCCGAAGCCGATACATAGGCGGGATAGCTGAGGAACGGAGGCAGCTGAAGATAACAGACGCATTAACTGATGTCTCAAGCTCAACACATCATAACCTCAAAATTTTTTTATTATAAATAGTTAATCTTATTTATAGCCTAAATCTACAAATACAACCAATATCATTAGTCTTATAAGAAATAAAATTTAAAATTTAAAATATAATTAGAATCCATAGAGATTTTATATCTAAAGTGATTTTCACTTTACAGAATAACCAGAAGACAAGCTGAATTATGAAGCAACATAAGGCTGAGATAAGGAATAAAAGCAGCTAAAAATGACAAACAAACACCTTAAACAAAACAATATCATAAAATCAAAATTTCTTTATTACAAATGGCTAATCTTATCTTATATTCTAAATCTACTAATCCAATTAATATCAATAATTTTATAAAAAAATAGAATTAAATTTAAATTATTATTAAAGTTAATAAAAATCTTATTTTTTAGATTGACTCCTCCTCTATTCTTAAATAGGAAAGTAAAGAAAACTAAATTACTAAGTAATATAGAACTGATATATAATTGGACCTTTAAAGTAGACCTATTTATATAATAGAAGATCTTTAATATGGTCAAAAGTTCTATAATAAGTATTGTAGAAGGGGTCTTAAGCTATTAAAGCTCAAGGTGTTATTAGGGCTTCTGGTAGACAATGTAACTAGTTGTCTCTATAGTATTTGTTCATTCTATTTATAATGTCTATCTAATAGAATAATTAAACTTAAATTTTTTTATTAAGGATTTAAAATCCATCCAGTAAACAAATAATTATATAAAAAACTATAAAAAAAAAAGAAAAAAATCATTCTAATAATAATATAAAATTTTAACTATATTATTCTATTATCCTATAATAATTATAAGGCTAAGTTATTAATTCTATATCTATCAATACTATATACAAATAGTAATTATCTAGAGCAGCTTTACTAGCTCCTAATATATAATATACAACATACAACATACAACATCTACACTTTAAAGAAATTAAATATTAAAAATATTTTTTATATTCAAAAACTATATACTTATATATATTATTTATACCCTAGTTGAAACCTACAGTTATTCTATCAACAAAATCATATTATAATAACTTATTTTTTATTATTTAGCTATATAATATCCAATAAATATTAAAAATAAGTAAGAATTAAATTATACTAAGATCTATCTAAATTCAAAACAAAAGTACCTCTATCTAACACCTCTATTAATTACAATTACTATAATTATAAGATATTTATAATAAATTGTATAACACTTGGTCTTAAACAGGATTAGTCTCAAGATTTGTGGGCTAATTGGCCAGCCTTTCATCTGTAAGGCTATCATGCTTCCACTTTGTCAGGTAGGCACAGCTCAATTTTGCACACGCTGTGACGATAACAAAGTATACTATGGCTTTGTTGGTAATTCTCAGCTGAGAATATGAAAATCAAAAATGCACTAATAACTGGTCAAACAGCTAAACTGAAAAAATCATTTCAATTAGATCATTATATTATTCCCCAATAATAATCTATAACAGCTCCATAAAGCCAGAAAAAGATATAAAAATAAAACCATTCATCTTTTAATTCCTATAACTATTTAACTTAATATTATTTCTATAATCTAATACAACCATATTACCCTCAACAAAAGTTTTTTTACTATAAATTTTTATTATATTTTATTTATTAGTAATAACTACTAGTAAAATGATCATATATAAATTAATATTTAATATTAAAAATCCAATTATCTTATAAAAATAGAAGTTCTATATTATTCATATTATAAATTTTTTTGATTTCTTAGTTCCTATTTATAATATTATTATATCTACTTATAGTTAGTAACCCTAATTTATTTTTATAAAATTCCAATCATTTTTACTAATTTATTATAGATATATTATCCTTTATTAATATGGAATAAATTATTATATTTTATATAACTGGTTTAATTATTAATTTTTTTTCAAAAAGCAAAGTTACTTCTAATACTAAGATTTTACTTATTAATTTTAATAAAAAATTTAGTATTTTTAATAATAGTATTAACCCAATAATAAAGCTATTAAATATTTTTAATATTTTTTCTATATTTTTAATAATATTAATTAAAATTTACATAAAAGATAAGCCCTAACTTAAAAGTTTTAATAAATAGATTCTTATTTTATATTAATAAAAAGTTTTCTATCATAGTTTATTAAAATAATATCTTATTATTAATTTATATTTTTCTAATTTTAGATTTATTTTATTCTAATAAAAAATTAGTTTTAAAGAAATCTATAGTTTTGTTCTTTAGTAAAAAACTTAAGATTAAGACTATGTTTAGCACAGATAATCAGACCCTATTTTTTATATATCTACAGTTTTCTTACTCTCACAACATTGTAAATCAACCTTATATAATTAAGATATTAATACAATAATATATTTGTTTATAATAACTACTATTAATTTATTCTATTTTAACTACATTAATAAAATAGTATATATTATTATTTATACTAAAGATAATAACTAGATTATTATTTAAATTAGTAAATTCCTTTTTTAATAAATATTTTAAAGTTAAATAAATTACTAAATGGGGTATAGATTGTTTTAAAAAATATAATATTAAAATATTTCTTTATTAAAAAACTAATAAAAATAATTTATTAAATAGATTTACTAAATATTATTAAAAAAAGGTAATCAAGATTATCAAAGAATATAATTAAATTTAAATAATAGTATTTTTAAATATTTAATTAAATTTATTTTTAATAATTATTAAAATTATTTATATACAAACACATATTATTTATTATTTTATTATTTTTATATATACAATTTAAAATTTACCTAGTTATACTTCTTTAGACCCTTTATAAAAATATATATAACTATAAATATAAATATTTATTTTAATAATATAGTATAATATTATAAAAATATTTCTTATTAAACTATCTTATAATTAAGTTTTATATAAAATATTTAAAAAAAATTTTTTAATATTTTATATTATATTTAATTCTATAAATTATTTTTGTTTTTTTTAATTTAAATATTTTTATATTATAGAAGTTCTGTATTATAACAACTAACTAATCTTATTGTAAATTAAAAATATTTTAAATTTAAAATTATTAAATATATATTATACTACAACACTATATTTAAATTTAATCTTATTTCTAAATCAAAATTTTAGACTTAATAATACTAAACTAAGGAGTATTATAAATATTAGATATATTAATAATATACAAAGTAGAATCTTTATTGTGATGTCTAATAAAACAATAAAATCCTAATAAGAATTATATTTTTTTTAATATATTATAAATAAAATCTTAAGTATTGTGCTATTTAAATCAACAAGATAAGATTCTAATGGGTTTTTTTTGATAAAAGTAAATCTATTATTAACTTAAACCCCTTTTTATTATAATAATTAATATGATGGTAAATATTAATTATTAATTTATTATTTATCTATATTTAATTAATATTATATAAATATATTTTATTAAATAAAAATAATATTCAATAACTTTAGATTAAAAAACTTTATAATTGTGTTATAGATTAAATATTATTAATTAGAAATAGTAATAATAAATATTTTTAATACTCAATCTTAAGTTTTTATTATAAAACATTATAAATTAATAATTTAAAATTTCTAGAAAAAAGGTATATAATAACTCTTATTTATATATTATATTTGGTTATAAAAGAGTTGACTTTTCTATATAATATATAATCTTTTTCTTAATATATATAATTATTTTTTTATCTTATTTTATACTATATCTCTAATTATTCTTTTTTTTAATTTTTAATTTATCAAGACTAAGTCTTATAATTCCTAGAATTTATTTCTATGATTATAATAATCTAATATCTATTAATATATACTACATTTTACCTTGATCAAAAACTAGAAGAGCTTTGTTTTTGTGTTACGGTAAGTCCCTATACCCTGGGTAATACCAGGGCTATTACTGCACTGGTCAAAGACCCACCCTCCCCCAAAAGTAATATCAAAACTATCAACACCTATTTAATTAGCTATAACAAACTTAATTTTTATTTGCTCTTTATTAGTTTATAAGGTGTTCTCTTATCCTAGCAATCTCTCTAAGTTGACTATAATAAGAAATAACTATCTTCTAAACCACCATAAATATCAACAGAAGCATAATTAGAATAAGATAGTATTAAGATATATTAAGCAAAAAAATATCTTAATTGATAAAACTATATATTTTTAAAAAACTTATTATTTAGATATAGTTAAACCTTAATCTATAATAATATCTTTAATCTAGACATATTTATTAATAGTATATATAAATATTGGAATTATAATTATATAAAGCATATCATCTAGGATAAATAAATAATTATAATATACCTAAATGGAAACTATTGAGCATTAACTATTTAATAATCTAATATTATATATAAAGATAAAGCATTTTAATAATTAATTATTTAATAATATCTGGTTAAACTTAATATAATATAGTAATTATATATATTAATCTAGTTTATCATTATTTTATATATCTATAAATATAGCTTTTTTAATAGTTAGTATACTATTATAATTCTTCTAAATACTTATTTTAAGCCACTCTACACAGCTAGTATAATTATAGGTATTGAACCATATAGGCAGGACAATTTGGGGCATGCTAGAATTTTTGAATTTATCGGAAAATGTCCTGCTAAAAGGGACATATATAGGCTTTCAGATATAACAAAGAATAAAAATATTTTTATATATAAATAAGTGTATTAAAAAGGATATTATTAAATATAAACTAACGTTTACGATAAGCGAGCGGACAGGACAAGCGAGCGGACACCCTCCCCACCCCGCCCCAACAAAAACACGAGCTATGCTGCTACCAGTATTTGATTTCCCACCCCCGGGGTGGGAGACCATTTACTCAGGTTCTGAATATTCCTGCTGGTATGTTCGAATATTATGCCCATGTTTACCACACTTGCCACAGCGATGTATGCTCCCAGAGGCGGCCGGCTGGGGGGTATGCTGGCGCTTCGGAGGCACTGGCCGCTCAACCACACTATCTGTAGCATTACTGTCCAGGATTCTATCAGCCTGGTGTATGGTAAATGTGTCCCCATATTGTATATGCTGTTTTTTCAGTTGCTGGCGCTTGTTTAATAGCTCATTTGTGGATCAAAGTGTTGTGTTTTCTGTGCGTATAAACACCATTTGATACATTATTGTCTGTATCCCTTTAGATAGTTGGTCTACAGCTGCTAGTAGTGATGTAGGAGAGTTATTCTGGTGCTGGGTAATATGATTTTTAATCAAGCCTGTTTGTAGGCTACCTTCTGTCAGGTTTAATGGTGTCTTCGGGTCCCAGGCAGCTGCTGCATTCGCAGTATTTGGATATGAATTTGCTGGTGTAACTGCTAATAGCTGTACATCTAGCTTTAACAGAATTCTGTTAGGGTTGAAGGGTACAATACCAGTACTGGCAAAGCTATTGTATATATTTTTTAGTGTTATTGCAGTAGTGAATATTTTATGGAATCCAGAGAAGAACTCTAGTTTGGAGATATGGTTGATATATGTGTGTATTAAGTTTTCTACTTTATGGCTATATGCCTGCTTTAATAGCCTAAAGCAGCCAATATCTAATAACTAAAGGATATGTGATAAGTATAGCAGCATACAAACAGTAATAATTTTGTATTTCTGGCAGTGTAACTTGAAGGCAGCTGAGTGGTGGCTCTCATAACCATCTAGAACCAATAGGCAGTAGTCCGAAATGCAGCGCCATACTGTATATTTGTTAAAATGTTTTAGCCACTCAAGGGCCAGCTCATTTATTGTCTAGCCATTGTTAGAAAGTGTGATTACCCAGTCCTTTAGTAACTTTATTCCTATATACCAACTCACTAGGTGGTACTGCCCAACCAAAATAATAAATAGTGGTACTACATAACCTTCTACTCCAATACCCTGAATAATTGTTGTCCATTTACTGTTCCCAAATTACACTAGTTTTGCTTTATCATATGTTTCAGTATCTATAACAACAATAGTTATAGATATTATGCCTATTATAAAATCAATCTCATCAAAGTTATAAATATCATTATCTGTGATGTTGTATTTAATTTTTATAGCTTCTATTAACTAAAACCACCTACTAATAAACACAGGATCTTCGCATTTCACTCACTGATAGTTGTACTTCCTAGTTAGATATATCTATAGCTCTGGGTGGTGCTTAACAAAGTTACTAGTCCATCTCTTACCGACACATCACATACTATCGCCACTACACATCAACAACAGTTGGTTGGCTATATCTTCCACACTACCCAGCCTAGGATAGAAAGATCGCGCACATAACTTAAATATATATTGGACAATAACCTCCTCTTCTAAATTTGTAAGATTCCATGATTTTGGGGTGCTGTCACTCCGTGAAGGTCAGCCACTGCACCGGTAATGGAGAGTTGTTCTTAGTATGTTATATGCTTTAGCAGCAGCTTGAATGCTTAAAGTTGTGTCCTTTTCTAGAGCTTCAATAGCTAAGGTAACCCGAGATTCAGTCGTAGAGGCAGCCATTGGTGTGGTTGGTAGTGTATATGGCGCAGGAGGAGGAAGAGCGCGTCGGTGGTTGGTGGGGTGTCCGCTCGCTTGTCCTGTCCGCTCGCTTATCGTAAACGTTAACTGCTCCACCGTAGACTAACTTATAGCTAACGACAAGAGCAGCCAAGCCCGAAAAATTGAACTTAACCTACCTACTGCTGAAGGAGCAGTTTTTGGAAGTTATGCGGACTAGCATGAGCCGGAGTACCTGCCGGGAACCAGGGCAGGCCTCCTCGACCACATCACACAATGGGCAGACAATCCACAAAAGAAAAATATATTTTAACTAATTAACAGGACTAGAACAAAGAAATCCACTATCTCTTAAACAACAACCAGATCACTACAAGCAAAGAACCAGCTCAGAGCCAGCTTTTTCTTTAAAAAAAGTAAAGCCAATCATAACAACAACACTCTTTTCTTCACCATATTTACCAACCAACTAACAATTAATTTCCCCTACATAACATCAAGCATCCAAAAAACAATCCAAGCAGATCCCAGTATTCCAAGAAAAACATTAAGAAAGCAGTTCAATAAACTTATTCTACAACCTCTTTCCAAAATCAAGCCTATATCTCATCACATAAGATTAATTCTACTAATAAACACACTAAACAAATACAAACAAAAGGAAGAAATACCAATTATTATCTCTCTACTCACCCAACTAAAAGATATCAAGACTGCAAATCTCCAAGTATTCTTGACTAACAGGCCAAACCTACCTATTCACCCCACATTTAAGAAGTTACCAGAAAACACATATAAAAATATTATCTTACATCAAATCCCAAAGATCAAACACAATATATCCCTTTTTCTAAACCATAAGCTCTCCAAAATACAGAAAAAACATAACCTCACACAGGATTAACCAGATAACAAAAACATTCAAAAACTCATCAATATAACAATACCACTATTCATCTACACTACAACACTATACCAATTCATTAAAAACCAAAACTAGAATCCCAACAAACAAATCAAAATAATTCTCAATTACCAAACCAATTAACAGACATCACAACTACACAAAACATATCTTCCAATTCTAAACCAGTTAATCGTCAATCAAGATACTACCAAAAAGAAACAACTAATTAAAAAATTTCAACAAATAGTTAGCACAATCATCAATCTTACTAACCCACTATCTACTTCATCCCTAGCACACCTGTTAGCCATTCCAAAAAACATAATCAATTACAAACTAAAACCACTACATTCCATCCTCAATATACCCAACAATCACTATACCCCAGTCAAAACATTTCATTTATCTTTCCACAATTTCCTTCTTAATTACTCCCTCCAAGGGACAAGCTTATTCTGGATAGACAAAAAGAGATCACATAGAGTAATTACTGGCAAATATATCAAGCTAATATCAAGCTCCACCAGATTAAGAAAGAACATCTACAACCTATCCTCTCCCAGAAGACTCTGATCAGATATTAATAGAGCAATAATAGAATTACATCTACCAATAAAGCTTTGATACGCTTACCATTACTGGGTATACCATCTAGCACAAAACAGACACCATTTAATTAATAACAATCAAACACACAAATTTCTTCAGAAACATCTACTGCACTAGCTCAAGGCAACAAATCTTTTAAATATTGCATCTGAAATACTCAAGGCAGTCAATATCTTAAGCTTTATTATAGATATAAATCCATTAAAAGTATCTATTATTCAAAAAAAAAGCTTATGATAGACTCACTAGGTAAAAAACAGAAAGAGCATATCTAAGTTCATTTATAACATAAAGCAGTTTATACTTCAAAACCAAAATATTATTTACAACACACCCTTACAAACATACTATTCAACTATAATTTTTATATTAAAGAAAAATATCATAAAGAACATATTCAATCTAGAAAAAATAATACCATAGATAAACCAACTTCCTCAGATTCAAGATAAATAGAATACTTATCTGCAAACACTAAAGGAACACACAGATTAGGTCAAGGCCGTTACATTCTCCCTTGATGGCAAAATCCTAGCATCAGCATCCTACAACAAAACAGTCAGGCTATAAGACATCACCACAGGAACCCCACTGCAAACACTGGACAAGCACACGAGTTAGGTTCATTATATCACATTCTCCCCTGACAACAAAATCCTGGCGTCAGCATCCTACAACAAAACAGTCAGGCTATGGGACATCACCACAGGAACCCCACTATAGACTTTCACCACACAACATAAAATTGACAGACTATTTTTTTCAAAAGATAGTCAATATATTAACACAGATAAACAATCTTTTTCACACCAGACAACTAGGCTTCTTCTAATTTCCAATAAAATTAAACAGCACAAAATCATTCGTATTCAAAGCGAATGGCTAGCCCAAGGCAAAGAAAGGCTTATCTAGCTTCCACATAACTGTAGAGTGAGCTATTCAGCTGTGAGTAGCAATCTGATTGCTATAAGTGACAATAACGGTGGTGTCTCGTTTTTAAAATTCACGTTTGATGGTCCGCTCTCTCATTAATTATCATTAACTTTTACTTCTTCTATCACATCTTTAGAAGGTCCTGGAGATGAGTTGAATTTATACCTCCTACAGGGTTTCTAGAATATTTTAAACTATATCACTTTGTGGTCTATGACTATTTATGAGATATCGACAGAACCTGCTCGATATTTCCGTATCGTATCCTGTAAAATATCAATACAAAGGCTCTGAAAGTTCAGATGATGGAGTCACGCTTCCGCAATGTAGCTGTCTTCCGCCACTTCCGCCGCCTTAGCAGGATCGCGTGTCTCCATCTTCGGGGCATGGCTGCGAATATTTGGCAATGATTACTCCTGTTGAAAACAAACGGATACTGCGAGGCAAGAAAGGCCTTATTTGGCTTCCAGAAAGTCGTAGAGCAAGTTGTATAGCTACCCACAACAATATAATTGCCCTAGTCCATACATCTGGTAGTGTTTCATTGATTGAATCCAAGTGCAGAATGTAGTTTATAGTCTTAAAGATTCAAAACCTTTGTTATGAGCTTAATAATCCAATCTTTGCTAAATATAATAACATGTACGATAAGCGACCGGGTCAGACAAGCGAACGGGTCACCTCACCAGCCTAACACCACACCAAAACATTTTTATTAATAGTTATTTTTATTAATATTTTTATGAAAATTATAAAAAAAAATTTAATTTTTAATAATATTAGATTAGATTTTAATTTTTTTAATTTTTTATTATTAAATTACGGGCGGTTGAAGAGCTTCTAGGCCTAGTACTCCTCTTAGTTTATATCTGTGCTGGGCAACTAGTTTATAGCTTTAAGATCCTGAGCACCTGCTATTCAAACAGTTGAAGCCTCAGGAACCTGTTTGTCTACCACAGTTCCATCCTGATAAGCATCTGCTACTATAAGAGTCAAAGCCTAACTCAGCAGCAGTAAAAGTAAGCCTAGAGCCAACCCCAACCAAAACCACTTCAGAGAGCTGACCAAGATTAGATACATACACTGCAGTTTGCCTCTGCAGCTGGGTTAAATGGTTGCCAATTTTTTGGTTTTCATCATCCCCATCCATTATCTCGGCCCTTAATAGATCTTTTGTACCTAAGATCTAGATACTAGACATTACAACCAAAGCCAGCAAAGCCTTGTTCCCAACTTACTAATAGACTATGAGGGTGGATAGGTGGTATAGGTCGGAGCTGACCGAACTGCTAAGATGGGAGACTGTACAATGTGGTTTACCCAACCTCTACCTCTTTCATTTCCTGATTTTGTTGTAGCTTCTGTACAATTTGTTCAGCATATTGACTTAATGGCCTGCTTCCTTTTAGCACCACGGCTTGCATAGGGTGCTTTGGTTTACAGACAGATATTACGTTTTGAGCGAATTATTTAGATGTAGTTGGAATGGTTGTTGATAATTTTAGAGGATTAGGCTTTTCTCGCTTGTGTTAACTCCTTTCTTGGTTTTCTGGGTGGGTTCTCCAAACTAGCTATCTTTCACTTGAGTCTCGCTTCCAGATTGATGGTGTCTCTAGCTCTTGGTATATCCGGTGTATCCTACGTAAGATAAGTATATGCATGTTATAACAATGTGATTGTGGAGCTAGACATTACTTGTGTCTCTTGCAGCAATGATAAAATCTCGTCCCGACACCAATCATTGATAATTTGCGATTTGGATTTCATCGTTGGAACCTCCTGCAAAAGAAGCCCGACCAAACTCGCCAATGCCAGAATCCCTGAGAAAGCGAGTATGATGAAAATTCCCACCACGCTCATTGACATATGATTCGAATCTCTGAATTTTACTCTTCCGCATAAACTCTTCAGAGATTCCAAATTATGAGTATCCCATAAATTCGCTACGCGGACTTCGTCAATATTCGCCAGAGCATCTATCGAATTGAAAGTCTCGAGTTGAAACCTCGCCAGCCCTATAGCGAACCAGTATTTCAGTTCGACTTTCCATTGTTCAGGCTGCAACCGCGTTTGATCCCCTTTGATGATATATTTTGCCGCTTGAAGCGCGGCTGCACCGCCACGCCCTCCGATGCTGCTCGCCAAAGAAGTCTCTTGGGCCATTAGATCGACAAAAAAGAGCGAATTTATGAGGTCCTTCGCGGCGTCCGATGAATTCCTGGTTACCCCGGAGCCCAAAAGCGGTGGCAAGTATCCACCAACCGAATCGCTCCGCTTTGCAACAGCTCCCCCCCACGGCGTGCATTGACTGGTGATCGAACTGCAATACTGTTTCCGCTCCGTACAAGCCATAGCGTTTACAAAGTTATCCGCCCCGTAGCGAACGAAACCAGGCTCAGGTTTAATGCTAGTATTGAAAAGGATTTCACGATGGACGGAGAAGAAAGGATCGTCTGACGGTTCCAAATACCATAACCCATCGGCCTGAAGCAGGATCACGCTAACATCGTTCTCCGTTAGCGGTTCTGGCCGTAGCGGTCGATGTATGGCAGATCCCAAGATTGAATGGCCCGTCAGATATTCTGCTACGAGTTCGTAACCTAAACTAAATTTGTCGAGTGCGAAGAATTTTGTCGCGTTTCGCCCCGCAATCTCCGAGAACGAGTACTGAGCCCAAGTTACATTAATACTGCGGGATATGTCGGGATCTGGCGGTACTCTGAACGTTTCCGCATCGATCACAGCACAAGTGCTCAGCCGTCTGACGGATATTTGTTTCCCATACTCGGTATTGATTCCCAATTGGCTCAGTGTAATATTCCCAGAGTCCATGGTGAAAGCGGAGTTATTCCCTTTCCAGCAAGTTCCATTCACGTTTCTGAGTGGACAACTGGCATTGCTCTCTGTTCGATACGAGAGCGATTGCGATACGAATTTATTGCACTCCAGAACATTCTGCGGAACGTAGACACGTGCAAAGGTGATTTCATTCCATGATGATAGCTATGATGACTCGAAGAAGTCCAAAATTCCTCAACCACACGATTTCCGCTAAAACATGCAAAAAAGCATCAGCTTATCCATGATCCCTCAACTAGAATATGCATTAGGCAAAACCAGTTTTTCCGATTGACAACCCTCAATAATACTACCAATCCTCAAGTCAATAAATTAATAGTATATACACTGTCCAATGGATCATTATTCAGACATTGAGTTGTATTCATACCCACAGAAAATGTTCCAGAGACTATGTATGGCGGCATTCTACCAGGAAGGAAAGAAAGGGCTAAAAATAAGAGAGATTAAGCCGATCAAAATAGAAAAACAGTATAGCCTTTTAATTCGGCGATTGTTGCTATCAAGAAAAACTTTTGAAACTCTTCCTGGTTTCACTTGTTTGCGGATGGTCTGGTCCCAAAGTCTTCTCAAAGCCAATAAGTGCCTTATTACACCATTGCAGGGCATCATTGTATTTCCCTTTGTTTGAAAGTACTATTGCCATGTTCTTGACCGTCGCGAGATATGATGGGTGTTCTTTGCCCAAAGCCTTCTCGAAGCCAGTGAGTGCTCGTTTGCAGCACTGCATGGCCTCGTCGTATTTGCCTTGACAAAAGAAAACATTCCCAGTACTCTGGATTGTGCTGAGTGTCGAAGGATGATCTTTGCCGAGAGCCTTCTCTTTGCCAGCAAGTGCTCGCTGATACCGCTGCATGGCCTCGTCGTATTTGCCTTGTCTCTCAAAGACTTCACCGATAATTTTGGCTGTGCAGAGTGTTACCAGATTATCTTGGCCCAAAGCCTTCCCTCTGCCAGCAAATGCTCGTTCGTACCACTTCATGGCTTCATCATATTTGTCTTGGCTGTAGAAGACTAAGCCGATGCTGTAGATTGTGCAGAGTGTTTCTAGATGATCTTTGCCTAGAGCCTCCTCACGTCCAGCAAGTGCTTGCTGAAGCCAACGCATGGCATCATCATATTTGCCCTGACGGTGCAAGACTAATCCGACGATATTTACAGCGTGGAGTGTTGACGGATGAAGTTTGCCTAGAGTCTTCTCACACACTGAAAATAATTGTTTATGGAGCTGCATGGCTTCGCGACATTTGCCTTGCATAAAAAGGGGTTTTCCAATCTCACGGATAATGGCCATGTTTCCCGAATCCGGCCGTTGCACCTGATGGAGGAGCATCTCCAAAATATTGGGCTTTACAAGTTGGCCCATATATTCTAGGTGAGGGGTATATCGCTTTTCCTCCTGAGAATAACACTTGGCATTATCTCTAAACGCCTTTTCGCTAGCATTTCGAAGCAGTGTTAGAGCTTTGTTTAACGCCTGTAATCTTTCCGGTTGTTTCAAGCGCCCCCGCGCCCATGAATGTACGACTGGATGAATAGAGAAACTCCCGAAACGGATTATCTTTACGAGGGAATGAGAAGCAAGGAGTAATATTCTATCCTTGGCTGGATTGTATTAGAATATGGTATTCATGGCTTTAATGCAGAAGATACTTACTTTTGAATCTGAAATCATTATCCGAGGGGGTATCCACCCACAAGTCCTCGGAAACTTCTGCAGGATTGAGGTACGAACAGGTAAGTAATAACCTAGCTGCTTGAATATCTTGCTTTTCAACCTCCGAGAAAGATATTTCCCAGGTTGTTATAGTGGTATCATCCCGATAATCCCACCCAATTCTCGGTTTTCTTGACTGTATTGACATGAACATGTCGTCATAAGAGGAGAGATAATCCTTTAATGACATTTTCGCTTCTGATATAAAGCAGCCTGCATGCATGATTGCAAGGGGCATGAAACCCAACTTTTCGACGAGCTCCGACGCTTCGTTTTCATCATCTAAAGTATCTTAAAGTAAGTATAACGTAGTATGAACATAGTACTAGCTAGCGGCCGTACCTCCTCGAGGATCCGCGATTGAGCCAAGTTTAGCAGTAGAAGATTGGTCGCGCTAGCCCGATCCAGTCCATCAAGACCTCCTTGCTCTACTCTCTGAAAGAAATGTGGCCTACGACTGGTGATAAGGATAGCACCACCGCCGTGTTTCGGCAAATACTCTTGTATATGAAACACCTCTAGGTCGTCTGTGTTGTCGAAAATCAGCAACCATTTAGTATTAGCCGGTAGCTGAAGCCAGTCATATAGAGCCGCTGAAATATTACAGATAGTTTCTGGTTCAGCACTGACTAGGCCTTTGCCGTTAATATACCCTGGGATGCCGAGTCTAGAAGCGACAATTTCGAAGTTCGGAGTAGACTTTGGCCACATCATTCTCGCCTGCTCTTTGACAATGAGCTGCATGATACCTATGAACGAAGTGCGGATGGTGTCTTCGTTCGCTGCGTTTACCCAGAAAAGAGCCGTATAGTCGTGGTGATGCCGGTATGCGTATTCAAGAGCAATCTATGTCTTTCCCATCCCCCCGGTACCTGTGAGAGCGTATATAGACGGTATGTCCGTAGAAACAGATTTCTTGAAGTATTTATAAATCCTCCTGAGCCCTTCCGCCTTACCAACGAAATTGCGGTTCCGGATATATGGCATGCGAAATGGGATAACAAAGTTGATCCTTTCCATTCCTCCTTGCTCTGTGCAGAATGGCATTAGTTTGAGCGGATAAACGCTACAGCGTAACCAGTTTTAAGAGAAGGGCGAATGGAGGATCCAAGGGGCCTTACCTCCACTATTGTCTTCATCTTCGCATTCGCTAGCTACATATTCCGATATTGATCAGCTCCATAACTACAAGTTTTTAAATATATGGTACGATACCTGCTGATATCTGAAGGAGAACTTGCTTGGCGTAAATGGCTGCAACTAGGGCGGCATAGGGCTACCAACTTTTATTCTTGTGGCCATCAGAGTAATCGCATATTCCTCGGATAACTAGGCAGGGAAAATCATCCATTAGTCCCGCCGCTTCCATTTCGAAGCAGAGGGCTCCGGTGTGCGCGCTGATTCTGTCTCTCTTCATTCCGTCTTTCATAACTTGGTCCCCTGAAGCTATAATACCGTAATGTACGTACGGGTAGCCGTACTGTCGCTCTAATCGAGTAATCACTTTCGTAGCATCACACGCTCTGCAGGCATCGCTTTGGCGTCCTTCGCTGGCGACATGATTGTAATCAGCGCGGAATAGTCTGTCGACGTCCTGACCTGGATATTGAAATCTGATGTCCTCTTCTTTTATTCTCAGAGCTGCATCCGATATATTCTTCCCTAGTTCCACCTGATTTATAGCTTTTATTGCTGATATAGCGCTGAGCAGAACGGGTGGAGGAGCGTTCAACGACCCGGTTCGTTCAAATTCGCCGTTTCCGATTGCTTTCCCAAAATTATGTTGAACCACGCCCCCGGAGAGACCCGTTGGTTGGCTGACAACTATATCACCAAGCCGGATGTTGTTCAATACGCTGGGCGCGCCACCTCCGATGCCGACTAATAAGCCGAACTTTAGCCTTGTGGAGCTTGAGCGCATGCGGGTAGCAACGATACCGGCCCGAGTTGTCCCATATCGTGGAAGACAAGAAATCACTACATTATGCTTGCCTATTCTGCCAATTTGTAGTCGTTGTTATCGCCGTCGGCAATATCAAGTGAGGGATGAATATCGTCTAGCGCTACAAGTACGGCTGCCAATTCTATGTGAATAGCGCATATCCAGCCAACGGAGTAGTCGCCCCTTCCGAGTTTGGTCGCCATAACCTGTTAAGCTGATTCCTGGAAGGTATCTCCAGATTGATTCGCGATTTCCGGGGGGGAGTTTGATGTCATTTTGTTGTATATAATCCTGTTCCTGCAGCTTCAGATTAGGTGAGTTAGTGCGGCCCTCATAAGGCTGTAAGATTTCAGCCGCGGCTGTCCGCAAAATCATCTAAAATGTATTGATTGGACCCACACAAGGGCTGCGTATGCTGAAGAAACTGGGGCTGAGTCGAATCATAAATATATGCTACCTCTACCAGAGCAGCCACTCGTGATGACTCATCAGACATGAATGCTCACCGCGACGCTCCCCGCTCGACGCGAGCAGTGAGCAGTGAGCACAACACCACCAACACATCCATACAAACCATGCATCAGGAATCATGTATTTAACCTGCTTGCTTCACCCTTGATTGATGGCTTCTCTCTTGAGAACCATCGGTCAACTTCTCAAACTATAGTATCTTAATAGCTAGTCTATTTACTATCGTTGTTACACACTCTACGGGAGCTCGTGTTCTTCCTGTATCTTAGAAAGTTCGTGCTGTAGGAATAGCGATATATCATGCTCGATCTTCGGGACTTCGTGCAGTTAAAATATTACAACTTGCTCGCTTGATCCTTAAACTGCAGTATCAATATTTTCGGATCAGGGTTTAATCTTTAGGAAGCCCCTAAAAGAGGATATAAAAGAAAACGAGATATAGTGCTACCTTTTGAGATATTGGAAACATCCCACTTATTATTTTAATACAATTGAGGCGAACGCTAATATTGTCCCTCGCCGCTATTTCGATTCGTTCGTATTTTCGGTAAGAGTCGCAGGTTTTCAGCTACAACGAGTGTTGATGGGTGGTTTTTGCCCACGGCCTCCTTTGTGCCAGCAAGCGCTCGCTCGAACCACTGCACGGCCTCGTCGTATTTGCCTTGCTTGTAGAAAACTAGGGCGATACTGTTGACTGTGCAGAGTGTTGACGGGTGGTCTTTGCCCAAGGCCTTCTCTTCGCCGGCAAGCGCTCGCTCGAACCACTGCAAAGCTTCACCATATCTGGCAGTATCATGGTAATATGATCCGATTTTATAAATTCCGACTAGGATGTCCACACTTGATCCGCTTCTCGGGGTCCCGCCCTCTGTCACCGGTGAAGCGACACGCCGTGGCAGCAAAGATGAACAGAGGTACGGCCATTTTGATGAGCCTTTGGATATCCCCTCTCCCAGGCTAGCCGTTGGGCAGTTGATGGAATCTCTGTGTTTCTACAAACTCTTTCTCCAAGAAAAGTGTAATATCTTGCTCGATCCCGGGGACTTCGTGTAAGACGATGTCTTGATAGGTGCCCCCGGATAGCTCCTTAAACCCCAGCCGAACCGGGAGTTCAGGTCTGCTCGTCAGGAAAATGCGCATATCAACCGCCTGTATCTCTTTCAAGCGCCCGAGAAGGGAAATGATAAGCTGCTGGTCCTTCTCGTGATCACATTCGTCTAGCGCATCGACTACCAATATCGCCTTGACGGCTTGAGGTGATGAGCATCCTAGTTGCGAGAGAGGTTGGAAAATTAGTTTCCTAAATTGCTCTTTGAGACCCATGCTCGGGATGCCAGGTTCTGTGTTTATCGCGTTTTGTATATTTGGTGCGATGTCGCGGATGCGATTCGCTAGTTGGGACGCAAGCGTTGTGAAAAATTTGGCGGCATCTCCTCGATCCTTTTCGCCTCTTCGGAAGAAGAAGCTCGCCGCCAGTTGGTCTTTTCCCCGAAGGTCTTTAGCGACTGTCCGTGAGATGGTCGATTTTCCTGTCCCCGCGGCGCTGCTTAACCAAAAAATGCATTTGCCCCGTGGGTCTTCCGCCCATGTTGCAATGTCGTGCAGCAGGCCCACCCTGGTGGTCCCTTGCAGGCACTCCGGCTGGTGCTGATCGGCGAAGCTCCCGTAAGCTGCCCCCTCAGCGAGAGGAAGGCCGGCAAAGTCGAGTTTTCGGTTGATGTTCCGCAATTGGACCCTGTATTGCCATGTCAGCCCGCGTTTCAAATGGTATCAGCGGTACTCGTATGACTTGCGTTTGGTCGATATTCAGAGCTAGAGTTATAGACCGCTTCCATCTTTCGAGGTTGTCAACAATCTTGAGGCTTTCGGGGCCTGTGAACGGCCATTTGGCGTGTACTTTGATGATGCTCAAGAGCTTTCGTTCCTTGATTTTCCTCGAGCCCAGCTTGTCTCTGAGCTGCTGCAGTTCGGAACAACAGCACTTGAGCGCATTCTCCAGCGCACCGGATCCGGAGAGCCGTTGGCCATCCGGGCCACGGACAAGCGCCTCCACGCGCTTTATTAGCTCATCGACGCTGACGACTTTGGCTCGAAGTTTATCAATGTCGTCCCTGGCGCCCTTGATGCTCGAATACAGTTTCCAGCACCCGCTGATACCTTGGATGACGGCGATGATGCTGGCCGTGGCCGATAGTGGGTCCATGCTGTGTGTGGTTTGGTGCCGGTGTCGCTCGGAAATCCGGGGTCAAGACCTCGGTCTGTCGTGGATGCGGAGATGTTGTGCCTTTCTGCTCTTAAATATCTCGTGTAGGTTCTGCTTCGGAAGGCTGAGAGCCCAGAGTGGTATCGATGCTGGCGTTGCTTCTGCAAACCCCGCCGCACGGGGCTGTACGAGGCTGCGCGCTGCACGAGGCTGCGAAAGGCTCCAAAGTTGTAAAGAAACTAGAACTTGTATTTTATGTAGTATTATTGATACAGTTGTTTAATTCCATGAAATTCTGCCTTTTCCGCCTTGCTCGCAGTAGAATGAGACTGGAGGCCGCAGAGCTTCCAGATAACCGTTGCCTTCTCGCCATCAGCTCTACAGGTTTCAATTCTCACCATTCTCCTCCTCTTCTCCTCCTCCTCCTCCTCCTCCCTCTCCTTCTCCTCCTGCTGCTACTGCTTTTCCCGCCTCGCTACATCACCTGGCAATATTGGAGGACTGCAGCTGCTGTGGGAATTTACGTCGCCGTTGCTCTAATCTTCAGCCCGTTGTTTTCCGCTCGCCTTCGAATCCAGATTGAAAGATAAGTTTCGATGAATCGCCGGCTCGAAAGCGAAGACTACGATATAGGCTGGATATGTGCCTTACCGGTAGAGTTCGCCGCAGCAGTCGCTATCCTAGACGAAATTCACCCCCGGCTACCTCAGAGCGAACTGGACGATAACGCATACGAGTTTGGCCGCATAGGCTCGTACAATATCATTATCGCGTGTCTTCCAACCGGCGTGTACGGCCTAACATCGGCCGCGAATGTAGCTAGCCACATGCGGCGGAGCTTCCCGTCGATAACAGCCGCTTTGATGGTAGGCATTGCCGGTGGAGCTCCAGCACTGCCGCAGAGGGACATCAGGTTAGGTGATGTTGTCGTGAGCGAACCGGTGCCAGGGTTCGGAGGGATTTTGCAGTACGACTTTGGGAAAACAGTGCACGCTGGCCGATTCGTCCAAACCGGGGTTCTCAACAAGCTACCGAAAAGATTTCTTACGGCGCTGGCTAAGCTTAAAGCAGAGCATCAACTACAGCAACGCAACGATATCGATGGCATTATCACGCGATTGCTGAGCAACGGCCTTGCACCTCGGGAATTCTCCCGGCCCCCAGGCTGTAGCGACCAGCTGTTCCGAGCAGATTACGACCACCCCGCTGGAAATGAATCCTGCGACAGATGCGCGGCGGGCGAGGTGGTGGAAAGGGCGCCCCGGCCAAACGAGCAGCCGCGTGTCCACTGCGGACTGATCGCGTCCGGCAATCAGGTTATGAAGAGCGGCGTGACCAGGGACCTTTTAGCTCAGGAGAAAGGCGTTCTGTGCTTCGAAATGGAGGCCGCGGGGATTATGGACGAGCTGCCGTCGCTGGTGGTGCGAGGCATCTGCGATTACGCCGACAGCCACAAGAACAAGGCATGGCAGCCTTACGCCGCCCTGTCCGCTGCGGCTTTCGCAAAGGCGCTCTTGCTTCGGTTGCCGGCGAAAGGTTGGTACACAAGCCTATCGGAATGATTCCGGCCACGTTGATCTCCACCGTTGACCTCCATCTTGGACACCTGCTAACTCAATCTCGACGCTGACGAACGACAGTGCATCATGAGGGCAATCGAGCGGGAATGGTTCGACTCGACCTGCCCATCGCTGAAGGGGCAGCCTTCAGGAGCTTCGTCGACCAACACGAGCCAAAGTATTTAGAAGGAACCAGGGTAGATTTTCTCCAAACTATTTACCAGTGGTCAGGTGATTTGGAAGGAAAAGACATTTTCTGGTTAGTCGGCATAGCAGGGACAGGAAAATCCACAATCTCTCAAACAGTGGCCAGACAATTGTGTACAAACAAGCAGCTAGCAGCAAACTTCTTTTTCAAACAAGGCAAAGTTGATTGCAGTAACAGCACACGTTTATTCACCACAATTGTGAGTCAGCTAACAAACCACAATCACTGCTTTGCTGTAAAAATCCAAAACGCAATCCAAGAGAACCCGGTCATCTTCATGAAGGTGTTAAAAGAGCAGTTTTGCAAGCTCATTTTAGAACCTCTTTCCAGGGTCAGACCCATATCTCATAGGGCAAGGTTGATTTTACTGATTGACACGCTGGACAAGTGTGATGGGGAAAAGAACATCAAAGTCATTATATATCTGCTTACTTAGCTAAAGGGTATACTGTCTGCTGATGTGTGGGTGTTCCTGACCAACAGGCCTGACTTGTCTATTTGTCCCATGTTCAAAAGACTACCAAACAGCACATACAAAGATATTATCTTGTATAAAGTTCTGAAGATTGAGTATGATATATTACTATTTCTATAGTATGAGCTTTCTAAAATATAGGAGAAATATGAGTTTCTTGATATATATGAGGAGCGTTCTCCTCCACAAAAATGGCCTGGTGATGGGAGGGTTTGGAGACTAATTGGGATATTAGTGCCTTTGTTTATTTATGTGGCAATGCTGTGTTGGTTTATTGGAGACAAAAGCTGGGATCTTGAAGAACAGATACAAGGAATTCTAAAATATCAAAGCAACTGCCAGCTTTTGCAGCTACAAAGGATATATTTTCTGATTCTAGGCAAGCTAACTGTGGGCCAAAATGAGGCTGAAAAGAAACAACTTATTGATGAGTTCCGATGGATAGTCGGCACTATTGTTAATCTTGCGATGCTGCTGTCTACGTCAGGCTTAGTGAGTCTACTGAGCATTTCACAAAACATAGTCAATAGCAGACTGAGGCCATTGCATTCCGTCCTTGATGTACCCGACAGCCGCCACACTCCAATCAGGATATTTTACCTATTGTTCTGTGATTTCCTTCTGGATAGTTTGCTTCGGGAGAAAAGTCCTTTCTGGGTGGACGAAGGGGAATCGCACAAAACAATTGTTGACAAATGTATCAAGTGAATGTCCAGCCCATATGGGTTAAGAAAGGACATATGCAACTTGTACCAGCCCAGAACACTTCAATCAGATATTGATGGAAAAATAATCAAAGACTATTTTCTGGTGGATCTTTGGTACGTCTGTTGCTACTGGGTGTATTACCTAAAAGGATGCAGACAACGTCTTGTTGATAATAACCAAACTCACGAATTCCTATGAAAGTACTTGCTGCATTGGCTCAAGGCAGCCAGTCTTACAAATATAATATTGGAAACAATTACGGCAGTTGATGAGTTGATATCAATAACAGATGTATATGTTCTCAGTAGCATATGGGCAAACAGGAATACTTACTGGATTCGTAGGCAGAAAACAGCAAGAGCATATCCACTTTCATACACAATGCGAAGTGGTTCATACTACAGAACCAGCATATTATTGGCAAGGCACCACTGTAAGTGTATTATTCAGCACTTATATTTACACCCAAGAGAAACGTGGTCAAGTGCACATTCAAACCAGAAGAGAGGATTAAGTGGGTAAGGCAGCTACCTCAGATTCAAGATAAATAGGGTAGACTACTGCAGACGCTGCACAGCCATGCAGCTTCTGTCTACAGCGTGGCATTCTCGCCCGACGGCAAGATGGTGGCATCAGCATCAGACAACCAAACAGTCAAGCTGTGGGATGCCACCACGGGAGCCGAACTGAGCACTCTGCGTGGCCATTCAAATTGTGTCAGCAGCATGGCATTCTCGCCCGACGGCAAGACAGTGGCATCAGCATCGAACAACCAAACGGTCAAGCTGTGGGATGCCACCACAGGAGCCGAACTGAGCACTCTGCGCGGCCATTCAAATTGTGTCAGCAGCGTGGCATTCTCACCCGACAGCAAGACGGTGGCATCGGCATCGAACAACCAAACGGTCAAGCTGTGGGATGCCGCCACGGGAGCCAAACTGAGCACTCTGCACGGCCATACAGATTGGGTCAACAGCGTGGCATTCTCACCCGACAGCAAGACAGTGGCGTCAGCATCGCGGGACAAGACAGTCAAGCTATGGGACGCCGCCACGGAAGGGTCACTTAACATCTTCACCACTTGCGATTTTCCTGAAAATGTACGATTCTCAGAAGACAGCCGCTACATTAACACCGATACCGAATCCTTTTCGATCCCTGCCGCTTCTGTTTCGGTTGATAGTCATACACGCCAGAACAAAAATCGACACGAAATCGTTCTCATCGATGGCGAATGGCTGGCCGCAGGCTCGGAGAGGCTCATCTGGCTCCCGACCGAGCGTCGACCGACCTGCTTAACTCTACATGAGAACACGATCGTTCTGGGCCACATCTCAGGCGGCGTGTCGTTTTTCACGCTTGATAATTTGAGCTAGGGCTTTGAGCTCTAACTCTAGTTTTGCTTCCTGATCGTTCATATCTATCTATTCTTTTATTTTTTTAATGTCGACACCCTAGAAGGCTCCGGAGCAGTGTTCAATTTATACCTTTCTTTTTCTTGTTTTTTTCTTTTTTACGTATACTTTGAGATGAGCCGTATGATTAATAATACGCGCTATATAATAAGTTGGACACAGTGGGTAACCGAGTTGGGTTTGATGCACAGTAGAGTAGAGGCGTGCATCTTATACTATACCTACAGGTAATACTTGAAATGAAGCTGACCTTCGAGTTGACCTGGCTGATTCATCAGTAACATGGGGCCGTGCACAGTGTGTTTAACATGGTTACACTACTGGGAGTACATCATTTGTATATGTGCACATATATTAATATCTTCTTAGGTAATACCCTATTAACATTATATTATAGGGATGTTTTGTATGTTCTCGTAAAATACTAATATATCTGTTACGGAGTAACAGCGCAGCACCCAAAATATCCTGTATAGACCCAATTTCCCATACAGACTGCTGTCCCACCCGGAACAGACAATAATGGAGTTGTTACACTTACACCTAGCCGGCAGCTAGATATAACGTACTCACACTTCGGAGTAGTCTCTCAGCCCTCGTTACTTGACTGGGCTCTCAATGGAGGTGGATATGGATAAGTAATGAGGTGCTGGACGATAGAGAGAGAGTAACAACGTTCAATAGCTGTCTGTAGTAACTAGATAGATAGAGGCGTCTTTAAGTTGACCGATGGTTCTCAAGAGAGAAGCCATCAATCATCCAGCGAACGTCCGTCCTTAAATACATATTCGCTGATACATAGAAAGTAGAAATGTGTTGATGTGTTGTGCTCAGTGCTCAGTGGTGAGCACTGATCAAACCTCATGTGATCCTGAGTCATCGTGCATGCCCTGCTCGGAAGGGAAGATAATGGAGGCAAGCCCCCCGTGTGGCGGTGCTTCCTTCATTGGGTCTGGTTCTCCATAGGCCTGAGCCTATGTAGTTCTGCATTCCGTATGGGTGCTCAATACACGTGGTAGTTGAGTACGCTATTACTACCATGGCCGTGTGGGGATGGTGTCGGTATGGGATGTAAGGTCTGTACAGGATATTCGGGTGTGGGTGCTGTTACTCCGTAACAAATATACTTTCGCTTGTTTTATACTGAAAAATTTTCATGCCCCGTTTACGTATATCCTCGTAAACCTTAAAAATCTTTCAAGTTTGCCTCTGCTGGGCAGGATCCGTAGTAGTGCCCGGCTATATTGGGAACCACCAAGAACCATCGAGCGGTGCCGAGACAACACATTCTCTGTGATCTATGGGGCGGAAAACTTGGGTCGCAGGGGAGCTTAAGAGAAACCCTCCTTTACCGTCGGGCATAATTAAAATAAAATATTTAAATAAATATAAAAATATAAAAATATGTGTGTTAACGTTAACACACATTAAGATTAGAGAAAGCTCCAAAAGCAAAAAAATCCAAAAAGAACTTGTTGTGACTTGAGGTTAAGCGAGACCTAATACCCCATCAAAAATATTATTTTAAATAAATCCTTTAATTTATATGTTAAAAATCTATACAAAAGACTACTAATTTTGAAATTTAATAAGGATTCTAAATATATTTTTTATAGATTTTTAAACTCAGAATCTATAAAGTTATTATTTATAATAATTTTGTTGGGGTGTATCCCTCGCTTAGCGAAAAGTACCAACTTGTATTTTTGGATTATATTGCTTATTCCAGCTTTCACTAATTAAGATAAATATAAAAATAATTAAAAATAAAATATAGATATTAACTCAATATTATAAAAAAATGTGAGGACAGCCCGCTCTGGAGCGCGTGCTGACCTCTATGCCAAGGTCTTTTCGCGTTTTTTCGCGAATTAAGTTCAAGTTAGTATCCTACTCTCGTTCATTTTCAGTATGTTTCAAGAACTCCCACACTAATTTAGATAATTTTAGTACACTCGCTTAATTATGTATTTAGTATAACGTTTACGATAAGCGAGCGGACAGGACAAGCGAGCGGACACCCTCACCAGCCCAACACCACACCAAAAACCTTTTTATTAATATTGGAATGAATGTTTCATATAAAATTATAAAAAAAATATTAAAATTAAATATAAATATAAATAAGTTTCTTTTTGATTTTTTAATTTTTTTTTAACTTAATATTAAATTGATAATAACTTTTTTAAATATAAAAAAAACAACACATTTTTTAAGTGTTTGACTGTAAATATCTCTGTTACGGAGTAACAGCACCGACACCCAAATATCCTGTACGGACCTTACATCCCATACCGACATCACCTCCACACAGCTATGGCAATAATGGAGTACTTAACTAAGTACTTACTGACAAGTAGTTTAGTCGTCTCGGGGCAGACCAAGTAGTAGTTAACGTCAAGACAGCATTTTCAAAGGTAATAGGCAACAATATGTTCTACTCCGTCGACTGGAGCTGCATGTGGTGCCTGCTGGAATGCATCAGCCTGCTGGGACACTCTATCTTTCGTCTTCTCCCCTCGACCAGGTGTCCTTGTGATCCTTCCACCAACTCTCAGGATCACCAACAGCTAGTCGCAAAGCGCTTATCCCCCGTCTTCCAGCTTCAGTTCTTCTCCATCAAGCAACACACCCTGACCCAGCAAATACACTGTCCAGCAGATAAACCAACCAACGGCCGCCAAAGGAACTCCGCCAACCGCCAGTTCCTTCCCTTCCTCTAGGCATGGAACTGCCGCCGATGGATGACAGCAACAGGGCCTCAAACGAGCGACCGGAGGAGCACGACGGATCGGAGGAACTGAAAACTGCCCGGCCATCCAAGTTGACGACATCAAAGACGCCAGTACCGCCGCCCCCTATCGTCAGTTTCTATCAAGGGGGTTGTGATTTTCGAGGTCGCACACTAGCTGAGATCATCAGCTGGTCCGATAGCAAGCTCGAGTACAATCATGACTACATCCAAGTCCTGTTCCCTCTCCCCGAGAGATCAAACTTTATGCTGCATCCGGCGTCTAGACTAGATGAGCTAGCCATGGATATGTTTAAGGAGGACCACTTGCTTCGAGCCGGGATGAGAACCGCGCTGGCTCGAATGCTCCGTTTTTTCGGCTTCGACTGCGACATAGTCGACCTGGAGGACGAGAATAACACCGACCTAGATAATCAGAGACTGTGCAACATTGTACCAAACCCAGAAAGTTTCCCCAGGGCGGCAAGGAATTGGATGAATAGCCACAATGACCTGAGGATAACCAGAATCATCCGGTGCCTCAGATGTTGTTGGATGGAATACGAGGCGCAGGGCTTCTATCGTGCCCTCAAAACTCTTTATGTTAATCGCATCGGATACCCAAGGGGAATCAGCAACCGCACGTTTCTCTATTGGACACGGGCTGCCCGAAGAGACCTGAGAATACCTCCCGATATGTCAGATGCAGAAGCGATTGAGAGATTCGGGGGCCCACTCCGTCAACCGAACGAATCTGTTCTGGGTGCGAGCACCGCCAGTACCAAGTCCTAGTACAAGGCACCATGGCCAAGATGGGTTTAGAACGAAGCGCGAGGGCTCCTCCTCCTGCGCAGCGGTTTCTTTCTTCCCCAATGCAAGCGATGCTCATATAAGTATTTACTTACTTAATTACTTACCTACGTATTCATGCACTTAGAGCCTTCAAATCTTTGTATTACAATGTTCTATCGGTGATAGCTCAGAAATTTACGATATACTTGCTCAAACTGTTGATTGGGAACAAGGGGGTGCTAGTGCGACCATCGACCTAGTAGCTCATTGCAGCATTGATCCCTCCAAGGACATCCAAGGTAAGATAAGATGTGATTCATGCTGCGGCCCGGTTGCAGCTCGCTAAATGGCCTGCATTCCGGCGGACTCCACATCAGTCGAGCAGATACCTATCAAGTAATCTTCCCTTATCTTGACTGCCTGCGATGACGTGCGTGGCAATCGAAAGCATAACCCTGTCTGCATCGAGGCCGGCCCTGGGTAAACATTTCCGCCTCATTGCATGTCTGAATAGCAAACGCGGTTCTTATTCAACCTTCTGTCTCCCGCCTTCAACCAGAGCCATAATAACGCTTCTACCTTTTTACCGCCGCACATCAGCATTGGACGCGCTCCATAATATTCGAGTAAGCCGAACACGTTAACACTGGTCTAACATTTATCTAACTCTCTTATGATCGCGATCTACGTATAAGCGTATCCATCTCCATACCCAGCGTGCATAGAAAGATCCAGCATTGAAATGTCCGACTCTCAAGCAACAGAGTCCCCAAGGGAAATCGTTCCCCCGTTGGCGGAAACAGCACCGCTTATCGGCCAACCCGGTGCTATCAGACAGCATGAAGACGCTCCATTCTGGCGTAACTTACTTATGGGTACGGTCAACATACCTCTCTCAATTTCCGTTTCACTCCTAGGATCCTATAGAATGCCGCTTGGCGAACAATATTTCTCTATATGCTGCTGACGCTGTTGCGGCCCACCAGGAACGGGTTCTCTAGCCCAGCTTGGGCTCTTGATGTTGACAGCAGTGATATGGGCATCCGTCCTTCCCTTGAAGATTGGTCTCTTTTCCTTCCATCCGGTAAGATCGATCGGGCCAAATCCCCCGATCAGCTATATTGTCGTGCTGACACTGATCGGTGATTGTGATTATTGCTATAATCTTCCGTCCAGATTCTGAATTCGGTACGGTCTTCGTAGAACCTCTTACGTCGTTGACATAGCCCTTCTAATCGCCAATTCAAAGATTGCCGTGATTTTCCTAGTCGAAGCAGTCCTGCTGCTGCAGCCTACCAATACCGCCCATCAAAAGAGGGCAGGTGCTATCATGCATTCGCTTTTGATTGCGGTCTCGATTCTGTTATTCATCGGGGCGTTCACGATGATAGTTTTGCACAAGATCCACATCAGACACGGCCATTTCGATAGCCCTCACTCCGTTCTCGGTCTGACAACGTACATTGCAGTCGCCATTCAGACAATGGTGGGTGTTGCTCAATTCTACACTCCTAGCATCTTCGGATCCACCGAAACAGCCAAGTCAATCTACAAGTACCATCGTGTCGCGGGCTATATCATACACATCCTACTGTTCGCAACGCTACTCGCAGCCACAAGAACAGACTTTGCCTTAGGTCCTCTCCATCTAAAAACTTGGAAAGTTGCACTGGCTATCTTTTTCATTGTTATCGGTAGGTTGGATCTCGACGACAATCCCCAGCTAAACAAATTCCTCGGCAAAAAGGCCAACAGCTCTCTGACAAAATCTGAACAGGCGTACTCCCTCGAGTCAGAAAGGAAAAGTTAGGGTTGAAAGGGCAGTGAGAGTGGGAGTATTCGTAAACTGCGGTTCTGCAAGGCAAGATAAAGGATGTCGGATTTAGGAACGGTGATCGTACAGTCCTCCCGAGACGGCCTTGTCGAAGCTCTCAGGGTCAATCGCAAAGTCTCGAATGAACGTAATTTCTAGCTCATGAATTTTGCGGCCAATCAAGACTAGCGAGTGCAAAGGAGGGCCGAGATCCGAAGACGCTAGCTCCTCCAGCGTCCCCACCACAATAGTCTGGTTCTCTGATCCGAGTCGTGCGATCCCGATTGCGAGCGAATCTTTCCTGTACACTGTACACTTGCGCTTTAGCATGTAAAAACAAGCGGAAGACTAGAAGAGGCTGACCTGCTTCGCCGCGGCTTTCTTCAGTCAAGAGCATTTGCTGTGCACACTGCGCCACAGTCATGTAGCGAGGTGGCTCGTATATCTTTCGGCCTCGTGCAAGGTTTTCATCACTCTGCTCTTTCACTTTGATATCTAGCAGGATCAAAGTATGAAGTCCAATATCCGCATTCTCCTTTATTCTATCGTAGAAAGATGATGGCTTCCAATTGTCGGTAAAAAAAACCATGGAGACAGTCTGGCCGAAGTTGTAAAGCTGCAGACCGCAGGCGCCAACCGCATTCATAATGGAGGCGTTATGAATGGTTCTCACGGGGATCTTACGTTCACGGGCCCGTATCAATAGATCCGAGTGAGTGGTGGCCCCAAACGGGTCACCGACTACAAGAAAGGCGATGTCCTTAGAAGCAGCATCATGCAGGATGGTGTCGCTATTCGATTCAACCAGCTCGCGCTCAGCTATGACTATTTGACGCCCGTAAAACTGTTCCTGATCTCGCCGTTAGTGTCAGCAACTTGTCATCTGAGACGAGCAGGCCGTAGCACCAGTGGGCAGTTAGGCGTAGATACGCACGGGTCAACCGGTTTCCTGGCTGGGCCGGGCCATCATACCAACTTTTCGTGGCGAACCATCAATATGCTGGTATATGCTTCGAGATACACTCGTTCTGCATGTTTAACGATCTCGAGACCTTTCACGGAGATGTCCGTCTCATCACTCAGGCCAAGGCCAATGCAATACAGCATATTGCTATCCGTACGTCGGACTGGGGGCGTCGGTCTAGTAGTCTTTGGTCGGATGGAGCGAGGTGATCGCGTCAATTTCTAGTGCATGTACCTTGCATGCATCGGTGCTGGCAGAGGATGAGCCAAACTCTGTCGTCCAAGCTAACGAGGTATGGACAAAAAACACGCTTATGTCAGCAACACCAGCTAAATCTCAGCTGCCGAACCAGATCTCCGCGACTTTGGTCTACACACCACTCTGCGACTTGATCTCGTTGGTCTCATCAACATCCGGCATCCCTTGGTCAGAGTTCAGCTTGTCCAGCTTCAATTCCCAACATCTAATCGAGGGCGACGCGCATACCCAAATCTGCTCACGGGATTTTACGCGGAACGCATCTTTCCACACAACCATGGCCGCATGGGCCTAGAAACGCGACAAATTTGGATATCATCGTGGCATGCGGCTCCACGACCGCAGAAAGCATTAGAGAAATCGAACACGCGGAGAAAGACAAAATGGAAGGGGCGACAGAGTCTCGCAGTAAACGCAGGCATTCCGGTTCCGCTCAATTTATCCGCCCAAGCAAGCACGTGAAAGGCGACAATTTTGATCTCGAGTTTGACGACACTGCCGAGTTCAACGACGAGGATGCTGACGATGATATCAACATGATGGCTGAACAAGACCTGCTAGCAGCACTTGAACAAGCACAGTCAGAACAGAGGGTCATGCCACATCTTGCAGCAACCGGTGATTCTGTCGAATGGCAGAGAACCATAGAATCCGTCGTTAGGAACGTCGTCTCTATCCGGTTCTGCCAAACCTGCTCCTTCGATGCGGATCCTGCAGTAACCAGTGAAGCAACAGGTTTCGTTGTCGATAAAGTTGAAGGTCTTATACTTACAAATCGCCATGTTGCGTGTGCTGGACCTTTCTGGGGGTACTGCGTATTTGACAATCACGAAGAGGTAATCACACGGCTCCGAACCGACTTAATTATCAAGACAAGACCCAATAACATGGCCAATATAGTGCGATGTTCACCCCGTCTATAGGGATCCTGTACACGACTTCGGAATTCTAAAATTTGACCCTTCAAAGATCAAATATATGGAGATTGGAGAATTGACATTGAGGCCTGATCTTGCAAGTATGTCTCTTTGTCTGAATAGAGCGCAACATGGTATAACTAAGCATTCGGCTACCTCTCTTAGGAGTCGGTGTCGAGATTAGGGTTGTCGGTAATGATGCGGGCGAAAAACTGAGCATTCTCTCCGGGGTCATTAGCAGGACAGACCGCAATGCTCCAGATTACGGGGATGGCTACAATGACTTTAGTAAGCAATACCTCCCACTCTTCAAAAGATAGATTCCGAGGTACTGAGCACCTTATTCGGTATAGACACGAACTACATACAGGCAGCAGCATCAGCCAGTGGAGGCAGCTCAGGATCGCCAGTTGTCAATGTAGACGGGTTTGTCGTCGCATTACAGGCAGGCGGGAGTACGGAGGGTGAGTTAATTCTAACGCCAACAGTACCATCTACTTAAGTATTAACCGTGGGGTAAAAACGAAAAAACTAGCTGCGACGGACTACTTCTTACCCCTTGATCGCCCCTTACGAGCGTTGCAGTGCATACGAAACCACGAACACGTTGCTCGAGGGACAATACAAACGCAATGGCTAATCAAGCCATTCGACGAGTGTCGTCGTCTGGGTTTAACCCCTCCATGGGAGGCTGCTATCAGACAAAACTTTCCTAAAGAAATTGGAATGTTAGTCGCCGAGACTGTTCTGCCCAGCGGTCCTGGCTATAAGCTCATTGAGGTATCATTCCTACAATCCATATGGGAACAAGGTAGCCTGGCGAACTAACGTATCGGCGGCAGGAAGGTGATATCTTGATCAAAATAAACGACGAGCTTATCACCAAATTTGTTCGTTTGGATGATATCTTGGATAGTAGCGTCGGGAATAAGATACAATTGCTCCTTCAACGGGGGGGGCAAGATATCGAGGTCGAGTTAACCGTAGGAGATCTCCATGCAATCACACCAGACCGGTTTCTCACCGTTTGTGGTGCGTCGTTTCATGACTTGTCATACCAACTCGCAAGACTTTACGCAATACCTGTCAAAGGGGTGTATGTCTCTGAGCCAGCCGGTACTTTCAGATTCGACGGGTCCGACAAAGGCTGGATCATAGCAGTACGCAGCAATCCCTTCCCTGGGCCCCGTCTCATAGAATATCTCTCACAAAATTGACGAATCTAGTCTGTGGACAACGAGAAAACGCCTGATCTTAAAAGTTTCATCGACATCATGAAGAATATTCCAGGTCAGTTGAAATCGATTCATACTGTGCTGTACAAAATCTTATTGTTACAAAGACCGATCTAGAGTTGCTGTCACATATCGACATCTACGCGATCTGCACACATTAAACACGTCTATTCTCCAAATTGACAGACACTGGACCAGTAAGATGAGAATGGCTATACGGAATGGTATTATCCCGATATATCCTCTCTTTTTCTTGAGGGGGAAACTGAACTTTTGGCAGACACTACGGGGTTATGGGACTTCCAAGATATTGCAGATGCACTACCGTCAAAGCCGTTACAACCGATGTCGGCTCAGTTCGTTACTCTTGATAATCCAGGCTTTGCAGGGGCTTCGAATCTAGTGCGAAGCTTTGTAAGAATAGCTTGTGAAATGCCCCTAAAAATCGACGGCTATCCCCTCCCTCGAAAGGTAATTTTTGTCTCCCTCGCATGGAACCTGAGTTCTTTTCTAACGCAATGGCTATGCCGGGTCATAATTTAGGTAGGATTTGGGGTTGTGGTAGACCATGAAAAAGGCTTGGTAGTCGTTTCGCGGGCATTCGTTCCCTATGACCTATGCGATCTGACATTGACTATCGCGGAATCAGTCGTGGTTCCTGGTAAAGTGGTATTTTTACACCCTCTTCAGAACTACGCCGTTGTGCAATACGACCCTTCCCTTGTCAAAGCACCCGTGCAGTCTGCAAAACTCAGCGATGAAAACGTCCGACAGGGATCTCCGACGGTTTTTTTTGGATTCAATCACAATTTCAGAGTCGTAACGACTAAGACCACGATAACCGACATCACAACCGTGGCAATACCCGCAAATTCAATGGCGCCCCGCTATAGAGCGATCAATCTGGATGCAATAACTGTTGACACCAGTCTCAGTGCCCAGTGTGCCAGCGGAGTGCTCGCAGATGAGGATGGAACAGTACAAGCCTTGTGGTTAACTTACCTTGGAGACCGTGCTCACGGTTCCAAAGATATAGAATATCATCTAGGGCTATCCACTCCGACAATTCTCCCGGTTATCCGCCAGATTCAGCGTGGCCAGATACCTAATCTCAGAATTCTTGATGTCGAATTGCACACAATTCAAATGAGCCAAGCTCGAGTCATGGGGGTGTCCGAAGACTGGATTAGGAAAGTCGAGCAAGACAATCCTCAGCGCCACCAGTTGTTCATTGTCCGAAAAGTCTCTTGTGGTCCGGTCCAAACCCTAGAAGAGGGTGACTTGATTTTATCTCTCAACGGAAAAATCATGACACGCATATCTGATCTTGATGTCATGTACGATCACGACGAACTTGACGTCCGTGTGGTACGGAACTGCAAGGAGCTGAGCATCAAAGTTCCTACCGTCACGACCAGTGACATAGAAACAAATAGGGTGGTTGTGTTCTGTGGAGCAGTCCTACACCATCCTCACCACGCAGTACGGCAGCAAATCAGTCATATGCATTCAGAAGTCTATGTTTCCGCGCGGGTATGCTGGCTCACCTTGCCCTCTTTTCTTAGAAGAGGTAGAAAGAAGTGTTCGTAGGGAACTCGAGGTTTGCTAATATCCAAATGCGATAGTCCCGCGGCTCACCAGCTTTCCAATATCAACTGGTCCCAACGAACTTCGTTCTGGGCGTGAACGGGGTTGCAACGCTAGACTTGGATTCTTTTCTCAAGGAAGTCTCGAAAATACCTGATAATACATGTAAGTTAACTGCATGTCCGTCATATCGCTGCCGAGAGGCTAATACGGTCTTAGATTTCCGCCTCCGCGTCATCACATTTGATAATGTCCCGTTTGTAATTACAATGAAGAAAAACGAACACTATGTCAGTATCTCTCATCATCTCCGGAGCAACCCACTCTAACCATAAGAGTATCCAGTTCCCGACGATGGAGTTTATCAAAGACGCGTCAGAAGCCTGTGGCTGGCGCCGAGTCACTTATGATCATGGCAAACCTCACTCCGGCCTAGATACAGGCATCTTGAGTGATAGTGAGTGTTCACTTGCTTTTTTAATCCTGCCTTCGATCCATCTCCACCTCCTACTGTCGAACTAACAAAGTCGCTCCAGGCATGGATCAAGGGATAGACTAAAATGCAGAAAGTCAAAATATACTGTCCACGCGAGCTATTTGCTGTTATTACAGTCGGAGCAGCAGGGCAACGGCAACGGCAGCGGCAATAATGGAGGAAGAATGGGAGGGAGGATCCAAGAAACGAAATATTAGTAGCACCCTGCAGATAAATAGGTGCGCTTTCCTGTAGTTCGTTGTTCCCAGAAAATGTGGTAGTTAGACGGTTGATTCTAATACATAGAAGGCTGTGGTTTATAAGTTCCTGGGACATGTCAATTCGGTATCGTGGTTATATTCAATGATTGTGGTCACCGCGAATACTTCCTCATCCAGAATCGGAGTCTCCGTAGATTTCAGCCTCGCCCTATCGAGGGTATTTGGTGACTTTGGCCATTGTTTGCTTGGGTGCTTGCTTGGTTGCTTGGCTCTTAACCTCCCGATGCTTATGCCGACTCGCATGCTTTAGTTGCTGAGGCCCTGATGTACCCGATTTTTGTTAGATCGAGCACAAGAAGTGTGAGTGGTTGTTACAGCTGACTCACAAAGTTTAGCGAGGGCAAACTTGCTGCGCAAAAATCTTCCTCAACCCCTTTGCTGCCGACCACCCAGATACACATGAGTACTTAGCTTTGAAACTGACGATGGCCTCTGGATTCAACTTGGGGGCTTGTGCGCGGCCGAACATTCTAGCCCTTCGACCATACCGATGCGCAAGGGAGTTCGTCCGCCAGCCCCAATTGGGCAAGTGAGCATTATGGGCTGACCTATCGACCAATCAGCGACTACAAGGACGACGGAAGGAACACCCTCCTCGATGCTAATGAGAATTCATATGGCCCATCTCTGTCTCGCGATATATCGGACCATGGACTTGAACGCTCTATTCTTACAAATTTGAACCGATACCCCGATCCGTAGGTGATCCTATTCGTGCAAGACCCTCAGTTTCCTGCGGATTCTTACAATGATGCTCGACTATCAGCCACCAAATCGAACTTAAACAGCAGCTATGTGACCTTCGGCAGAGCCCCTCTGCTATAGCACGACTGAGACCTGCGAATGTTTTTGTCGGTGTCGGGTCAGATGAGGCAATAGACAGCCTGATCAGATGCTTCTGCGTGCCTGGGGTAGACAAAATACTGATATGCCCTCCTACATACGGCATGTACGCGGTTGCGGCACAGATCAACGATATTGAAGTCGTCCATGTGCCCCTAGACATAGAAGGGCAGTGTCCCAGCTTCGATATCCAGCCCCATTTGATCAAGAATCGGTTGCAGAATGATCCGTGCATCAAGTTGGTCTACATCTGCTCGCCTGGGAATCCCACAGGCAAGCTCGTTGAACCCGAGCGTCTGAAAGGGCTCCTCGAGTTCAATTGGAATGGCATCGTCGTCCTCGACGAAGCATACATAGATTTTGCATCAGAAAATATGAGTCTAGCTCATTGGGTAAACGATTACCCAAACTTGGTTGTGATGCAAACTCTCTCGAAGGCTTTTGGGATGGCTGGTATCCGGTATGTTAACACTTCCAGAGACGCTTGCCCATACGCCGTATTGAGCCCTCTTCTTTAGCCTCGGCTTCGCATTCGCACCCGTCGAAATTGCCAGTCTTCTCAACAACCTCAAAGCGCCGTACAATGTTTCGTCGTTAACTTCTGCGCTCGCAAGGGAAACTGTCTCCCAGTCGGGACAAGATTTAATGAAAAACTATCGAAATCAAATCCTTAGGCAAAGAGCTTGGCTTATTAAACAACTGCCTCGTGTGCAACGGATCGGCCGGTTTGTGGGTGGGTTCGACGCCAACTTTTTGCTTGTCGAAATCCTGAATAGAAATGGGAATCCAGATAATGTGAGTGCGAAAAAGGTATACGCAAGACTTGCAGAAAACAAGGGTGTCGTTGTCAGATACCGTGGAGATGAGCCAGGTTGTAATGGGTGTTTGAGAATAACTATCGGCACAGAGCTGGAAACTGCAAAACTGATGGCAAAACTGGAGGAAGTCTTTCAGGAGATATAATACCGCCTGGCCTCCCCACACCCGACAGCAGGGCCTAACTTTAATATATAGAAACTACTGGTTGATGTGTATATTCGTGTTAATAGACTATTGGAAAAAGTAGGAGATATTGGGTTACAGAAAAAACCATAGTTAGCTCTTGATATGGGGATGAGTCCTGACTAGAATATCGTGAAACAACCAAGGACCTGCTTCCATACTCTTGCGTTATACGCGGGCTCGAGTTTACCAAAATCCAGTGCCGAAAATATACACGATGTATGGGGTATCTTTTGGTGAATGAATCGTCGGACGCAACAGCAATACAAAATCAACCCCTTCGTCCATTGTAAAATGCCACATGGACGCGTTCAAGTATGCTCCCTGAAATATAACAACCCACAACAGTTCAGCTTAGCTCGCCTGCAGTATGGAGCTGTTCCAAATATTTCTTCCATTGCATTAAAGCGCATGTATGCTTTTTAATAGCGGCATGCCATTTCCCACGGACTTGCTCGTCCTCTTCCAATTCAGCTAGAGCCTTCTGTGTTTGAGTGAGATCAATTTGAACACCGGCTTTAGGGTTACTACTTGTACCCGTTGCAAAGCCCTTGTTTTGCGCGCATCGAAGCACATCTGTTTCAAGTCGAGCCCTTAAATGATTCACGATCTTAGCATTATACTCGTTCCAATGAGTCTGATACACTGTCATAGCTGCGCAAACTCGGTCGTATGATGCGGCGGAGGGCACGGATGGCATTGTAGGGGCTTCGGGCGGCGTAGGAATCATAATTGGTGTTCGCTGTGGTGGAGGAGATGGGGAAAGATTCAATACCGGTGCCGCCTTCGAGTTGAATGGTAGAGTATCTTGCATCCCCCTCCAACTTCCATCTAGCCCAGCTGAAGATGCATATGTCATCGGCTCAACCCCACGAAGGGTGTCTAAATTTATGGACGACGTAGTTGCCGGAGGTATTTCCCCAGCCTCTGGGTCCGGGGGTGGAGATCTACAAGTAGAGCTTATCGGGGACTGGCCCTCCGTATCTTCATCTCGGCGTGGGACCTCCTCTGCCCTCAATGGAGATATTGGCGGACCATGACCTTTAATCGGAGATACTGGATTCTCATCAGATACAGTGGGACTGTGGTATATTCCAGAGTTTCGCATCGTTGTGAAATTGCGATTTGCGGGTGTAACTGGGATAGCTGGTGCGGGTTTTGGACTCTCTCGCGGCGTGTCAATATCCATTGCAAGAGGCGAGGGCATGTTGCTTGTCTGGGGGTTCCCACTCTGAGCAGCTTGCTGATAAACCGGGTCAGATGACTGCGAATGGAAGGCTTCAGGACTCTCAGATGGCATTTTTGGAAGTCCATCTGTAGGATGGCCTTCCGGATGAGGGGTCCCATCTGTGTTTGGTGTTTTTGTTTGAGGGAATGGCGCAGCACTCTTCTTCATGTTGGTGGCTTTGCGATGCCTTGATGTCGACCGTGCCGCAGCGCTAGAAGCATTCTGCTGATTGGGGTTTACATTGAAAGGATTGTTCTCTGAAAAGGCCTTCTCCCAATCTTCAAATGCAAATGTGTTTTTGGAAAAGTTATCCTGCGCACTGTTGCTTTCTAGAGATTCAGCTAAGTCGGGACCAAACGATTGTTTGTCCTGGACAGAGTCGTTGGTTTTGCTGGAGGCCTCAGCTGATGTTGATGTTGGTCGTGGTCGTGAGAAGTTGAGTTGGACATTTCCGGAATTGAAAGTGGTCTGTATTTTTGGTATCACTGGAACCTTCCGAGGGCTTTGTTGTCCTTTTCGAACAGGGACGGCAAATATATTCTCGTCGCTGCTGAACATTGCATTCCAGTCCGCCATAGAGAACGTTTGGGGGTGCTGATTTTGTTCGACCGGGGATGCGCTGATAGGAGATGATCGTCCCGCCTCGAACCTAGAGGAAGTTATTGATAATGCGCTCGCTAAGTATACTTTCGATAGGACAACTTACGGTTTGAATGGATTGAGCGGCGTCTGGAAGCCTGCTGAAAATGAGTTAGCTATTTTACGCATGACTGATTGCACGTATCACATACCCTCGGTTTGGCTGGAGGAAGGCGGATTGAATCGTGAGCGGTCTGCATGCTTGACACCATTGGTAGCCTTAGGGTCTGACGGCAGTTTCGACGGAATTGGGTCTCGGTCTAGGGTATTACGCCGTGATGACGGGTATGACTGTCGAATTGGTATGTTCCTGCTTTTAAACAATAAATCCTCTTCTACGTCTTGATCGCTTCCTCCATTTTGTTTTGCAGGTCTATGTGGCCTTCGCGAGCCATCTTCATTGAATAAATAAGAGAATTTTCGTCTTTCTGGGCCATCCAGACCAATGGAGGAGCTGCTCTTACGTCGGTCGTGGGCCTGGGGAGGAATTTGCTGCTCGCCATAATCTCTTTGATCCCGCGTTGTCTGTGATCTTGGGAAGGGCCCAGACCGAAGTGGGGATACGGATGGGTCGCCTGGGCTTGCAGCAGTATTTTTCCCGCTGGTGCCGGTTGTCTGATTTATGCCATGCGCCGTGGGTTTGTCAGGACTTGTGTCGCGCAAATTGGTCCTCAATCGGGTCTGTGGGGTGTAGGCATAGAACGTCGAAGTTCTCGGGGCATCTTCTTCGGATGATGATTTCGTTTCCCATATGTTGCTGCCATTGCGATTGGAATTTCCTGTAGTTCTGGCATCCGTCGGCGAATCCATCCACTCTCTTTCCCTGGGGTTCCTGTCACCAAAGAAGCTATGCTTCAGCGGCGTCCCGCCGCCCGAACCGTCATCTTTGTAAGTCTTAGTGTAGAATTGCTCACGTGACGATCGTGGGTCTGCGTCTGGACTCGCATAAGGGTTTTCGCGCGTTTTCTTGGGCGTTCGCGGTGTTTCACGAGTTGTGCGTGGCGGCCATTTTTCGTGTGTAGCTTTCCAGGCCGAAGGCCCATTTTGGTTATAATGGCGGCTAGATTGCTCCCATTGTGTTTTGGAAGAAGGAGAGAAGTGCGGTTCCCCGGTTCGCGGATGCGCATGGGGAAAGCTAGATCTTGTCGCGCCAGTTGCGCTGTACTTTCTTGATGGCGGCTCACGAGAGGCAGCGGATGCCTCAGTGTATTGCTCTGCTTTGGTCTTGCTGAAATTGGTGTGGTATAGCCGGGACCGGTCATACAGTTTCCGTCTGACAGCGTCGGTCAGAAGCTCGTGGGCGGCTTGTATCTGTTGGAACTTCGCATTGAACTCGGCCTCTCGACCCGGATTTCGGTCAGGATGGTATTTCAGAGCTATAAGAGCCGTCAGCTTTTGATATAAACGCCACGCGCGCATGCACCGCACCTAATTTCCGAAACTGCTTCCGTATTTCGTCTGCAGTAGCGGTTACAGATATCCCGAGAGCCGCGTAGTGATCAACTGTCACGTCTTCTTTCGGCATATCGGTGGGATGTGATTCCAGAGGGCATTAACCACACGAGGGGCAGATTGAAACACCCCAAGTCTGGACGCTAGACATGCAATTCAGCGAAGGTTGACGAAGCGTCGTAGTCGCGTGATTCCAGAGGATCTGCTGGCGTGCAAATGTGAGTGAAGATGGAGAATGGTAGTGGCAGGGGAATTGTTGGAGCTGCTGGCAAGGTTTGTTCTACTCAAGTGTTTGTCGGCTGGGGCACGGCAGCTCCTGTTGAACAACGACAAGAACTTCAAGTTGGTCGGTTTAAGAACGCGAGGTTGCAAGTTCGTGTGTACTTATGTATGGATCTGTGTGACCAAGTGAGTGCTTATGAAAATTAAGTACTTGCACGGTTTAGATAAAGCATGTATGCATCAGTACATGTACTCTGGGGTTATTTTAGCCTCTTAGTCTTGAGGCTAGGGGCTATCCTAGCGACGAGTCGCGGATGCCAGTACAGAACACTGTTTGCCGCCGGACGTTAGGTCCATCCTCTCGATTTCACTCAGTCCCACGGCAATTCAAATCTACTCAAAAGGAGCTACGCAGATGGAACCCGAGGCTCTAAGCCAGACTCATAATTGATATGCGTATGGCTTTCGCACAATAGAAGTTTGCTGTCATGTCTCGTCCAGAAGTCTTCTCCATTGGCGTGGATTCGTCAGATTCGACGCAACGAAAACGCCCTTATCAAACAAAGTGAGGAATACCATAGAATATGAAGAGAATGCGAAGGAAAAAGGAAAGGACAAGACATTGTTTGATAAAAAGGGAAGTAGAAATGTGGCGCATCCTTATGAAACCCATCGAAATGATACGTACAAAGAAGAAACGAGTATTATGTAAAGCAAATAAGGAAGCTTGCGTGACGGGGTGTATGATACTGGATGAGGAGTTGACGCTCCGAGTGTTTATGTTCGCAGATTTAACTGCTGAGAAAGAAGGGAGGAGGGGCAGGAGTATAGGAAATTCCAACGAAAAGAAGATACGGGAAACAAGGAGAAGCCTGAATAGCGACAAAGGTGAAGATAGACAAAATATCCTGGGTGTTTTGCAATGCATTACCATCCGCTGGCCTGGGGGTCTGCAGGTGGTTGGGCATTACTGCTCTCAGCCCAGTCTCCAGTCGCCTGGGTGTTTGTCCAGTCTGCATCTGCGTCCCAGCTGCCTCCGGGAGCCCCAGAGCTGGTTGGGACTGGTGCGAACCCTCCAGCTTGCCCAGAGACTTCCCAGTCACCAGTATTTGCAAATTCATTAGCGGCTGGTGCCTCTTCAGCGCCGACAACCTTCGATTCCTCTGCGCCTTGATCCTTCTGGTCCTCCGCCTCAGGGTCGCGGTAGAAGTACAGATCAACCATGACATCCCAATCAACATCCCGGCTAGCAAGAGTTCCGCGTAATCGCAGGACTTCTCTGGCCAAAAGCCACCAGATCAAACCGATTGCGTGTCGACCTTTGTTGTTGGTCGGAATGGCAACGTCAACGAACTCGGTCGGAGAGTCGGTATCGCAAAGGGCGATGACGGGAATGTTCACGTATGAAGCTTCTTTGATAGCCTGAGCGTCGGTCCTTGGGTCCGTGACTATGATAAGGCGAGGTTCTTTGAAAGATCGAGTGATGTAGTTGGTAAAGTTTCCGGGTGTAAATCTGCCTGCGATGGCCGTTGCACCGGTGTGTGCAGCGAATTTGAGCACAGCTCTCTGGCCGTAAGGACGGGCCGAGATTGCACAGACATCAGCTGGATTGTCGATGGCAGCAATAACACGGGCGGCAAGGACGATTTTCTCCCTATTCCAAGCAAGTCATCACGCGAGTAAGCGACCATTCTTGACTGAGGCTTGAACCGCGTTCTAGTCCTTCCTTGGGCTTCCACAATGCTCTACACGCGGGGTTTCTCTATTATCCATACCATGTCTTGCCGATATTGATGATATTGATGCCGTCAGGTCGAGTCTTCCATAGGTAGGGTTCCATGTGGACCTATATTCCAAATTCTCGGCCATTAGTATTCTCGAAAAATATTCAAAGGCGTCCGAGAAGGTGGAAGACAGATCCATGAGTAGTCCCTGTCTGTGTCAGTTATACTAACCTGGAGATTTTTCGAGCCGAGATGGCATTGAGCTGCCAGGAGCATCTCGATATCTTGCGATGTAGCGTTGAATATGGCGGGGAGGTTCTTGGTAGACGCCATGATTGATTGGTCCGGAGATTTCCCCGAGTAGCGATAGGACGTGATCGGAGGTGAAATGGAGCTGAAAGGCCACAGGCGAGGATGCTTGTAGAGGGTTCGATCGAATCGTCAGTTTCGTTCTCCGAAGATGAAGAAAGAGTGAGAGAAATTTTGAGGGTGGAAAGGAAGTGATACCTGTGTGTTGTGGAGGTGTTTTTTGGCGAAGCTGCTAGGTTGGTTGCCCTACAAAAGTGTTTTTTGCTTGCTCGACCAAGTGGAAAGTACTCAGAGGCGTCGGCCTGGGTACTTGACTCAACTATCTAATTTGTAGGTACCTGGGCACTTGATTACCTAGGTAACATTTAAATATAGCCTTTTCTTCTTTTACATACGCTCACTTTCTAAAGGGGCAACCTGGGCGACTGTGATTTTACAATGCTGCGGCCGAGTTTCTTCGACGCCACTTGAGCGCCGCTAGCTGCTGGATTATTCTTGGTGGGTAGGTAGCTTCTAGGGCAAGGTGGCCAGCCCTTATCTAATCTAATCTAATCTGATTTGATCTGATTTACTCTTATCTTATCTGGTGTGAATATAGGTCTTGGCATTATGTACGTCCCAGCCTCCAACAACACAAGACACGTCTTCCCATCGCCAGCCATCGCCTTCCCCGTTTGCTAGGCATTTGCGCGTCCTCCGAATACCTGAATAACTTGACCAGACGCTTCCCCGACCCATCTTACTAGGAAACATACAATCTATCACTAGCATATAGACTGTCGATATTCGACCAGGTCACATTTGCTTGATCCACCATGGAAGGCTTGTTTTTTAACGTGCACTCTGGCTACGTAGAAGGGATTGTCCGGGGCTATCGCAACAGTCTCTTGACAAGCTCTAACTACTCGAACTTAACGCAATGCGAGACTTTGGACGGTACGTGCGCGCGTCTACTCCTTCACTCTTCCCCGACAATACTGTCCATTGCTAATTCTACGAGCCAATCATAGATCTCAAACTACAGCTAACTCCTTCCTACGGCGAACAGCTTGCCAATGTGGCACCCCCGTTTACAACATCGACTATCGCTACCAAAGCTACCGATAAACTTGTCCAAGACTTCCGCTACCTCCGAGCTCAGGCAACTGGCGCTCTTGCCAAATTCATGGACTTCCTGACTTACTCATACATGATAGATAATGTCGCGCTACTGATTACCGGGACGTTGCATGAGAGAGATACAAAGGACCTACTGGAGAGATGTCATCCTTTGGGTGTTTTTGAGGGGCTTCCAGCACTATGCGTGGCCTCCAATATCGAAGAGCTCTACAGCATCGTTCTAGTCGAAACACCTCTAGCCCCATTCTTTAAAAACAACCTCCGATCCGCGGACTTGGATGAGTTGAATATCGAGATCGTGCGCAACACACTTTACAAGAGCTATTTGGAGGCATTCCACGACTTCTGCACGACAGATCCAACGCTTAAGGGGACGCCAACTGCAGAACTAATGTCTGAAATCCTTGGGTTCGAGGCTGACCGACGGGCGATCAATATCACGTTGAACTCTTTCGGTACGGATCTTTCCAAAGCTGACCGGAAGAAACTATACCCAGAAATCGGCAAACTCCATCCGGAAGGATCTCTAATGCTGAGCCGAGCTGATGACCCGGAAGCCGTAAGGCTCGCGGTTGAAATTGTTGGAGAATATCGTTCCTTCTTTGATCATGGTGGCGTCGGCCAGGGTCCTAGTGGCAACTTAGGGGGTGCGCAAAAAAGCCTGGAAGATATATTCTACCAGAAAGAAATGGAGTTAGCAAAGGACACTTTCACACATCATTTCACTTTTGCAGTTGTCTACGCATGGCTAAAGCTACAGGAGCAGGTCAGTTGAATTTTGCTTCCGAGAGGAACTTTTCTCTAAATTTCTAAGCCAATGGCTGACCCTCAGTCCCCTCTAGGAGATCCGAAATATCACATGGATTGCAGAATGTATAGCGCAAAACCAAAAGGACAGGATTGGGAATTATATCAGTGTCTTCTGAAGATAGAACCTTGCTCGCTAATCCGCCGTTATGGAATAAGATGCCCACATTAGCCAATGAGCCAGCTGATGTTCCAATATAAGGCAATCACCTAGTTTATGCATACCACTGTACCATCACAGTCTTTGATGCCATGAAATCAGTGAGCTTGTGAGGTCACTCCAATATTCTCGATGACCACTCACGAAATCTTCAGTGGCCTGTTGGAATCATATATCGCTTGCGCGATCTCACCCGAAACAATCTTCCTGTGATAGTTTGCTGAGTTATACCGCTTGCTTGCTCTTTTCCTACCGAACATCTGGTCTAAGGATCATTGAAACTCTTCTTTCTAGCAAGTTTTTATATCAGCCTTATTTTCGGAGACATAGTCCAAGAACTCGCATCGCACACCGTATACAACGATACATCAAATGTAATGTACTGAGGCATTTCTACGCATGTATCATAAGACCCCATACTCGTGGCAGAAAGTTGTGTTGTTGTTTGTTGCGTCGTGCACATTTAACATCTTGGGCCCTGCGCATGCTGAGGCTGTTATGAACCTAACAACACCTGTGCTGAAGTTTTTGACTTTGACTTTTTTTATTTTTTTCGCAGTGGTGGATCCTGGCCTATTACATCAACAAAAAAACCCATGAAACCTGCCTCCCAAAGAAGGCCGGAAAGACTCAACCAAAGTTACCTGTGTGGGCAAGAGTTATTTAATAAATACTTACTTATTTAGGTAGGTAAGTACTTACTTGGGTTAGTGATTGCAGGAAACGTCCCGTAGGAAACGTTCAATGAAACCTATACACATTATAAGTAAGTACTTACTTAACTTGTACAACTAAGAAGTGCTTGCCTAGTAGGTGCCTGGGAACTTCTACTTCCCCCGTATCGGAAAATATATTCACCATGTCTGTCACCGTGAGTCACTTCCCTTCCTCTTATCACTCCAAGTCATTTCCCAACCCATGTCTGACCCAGCCCACTGTCATAGCTTCATACAGATCTTGGAGATATAAAGATAGAGGTGTTTTGTGAAGCCGTCCCCAAAACTGCACAAGTATTACCGTCCATTGCGCCGTTGTGCATACGTCAAAAGAAGGTCTGACATCTCTATTCTGACTCAGAACTTTCTTGCCCTGTGCGCCTCTGGATATTATGACGGATGCATATTCCACCGCTCCATATCGACTTTCATTCTCCAAACTGGGGACCCATCGACCGTGAACCCCGGCAAATCTATCGGAAATCCCATATACGGTGCTCAATTTGAAGACGAGATCCGACCATCCTTAAGGCATAACTCCCGAGGAGTGGTGTCAATGGCGAATTCTGGGAAACCAAATACCAATGGGACACAGTTTTTCATAACCTATGCCAAGCATACCCACCTAGATGGCAAGAACACGATATTCGGTAAAGTTATCGAGGGGGCGGAGGAGGGTGGCACTCTTGAAAAGTTCGAAGCGTTAGAGGTAGATAAAAAGCATCGACCGCTGGAACAAGTCTGCATCCAAAGCGTCACGATTCATGCAAACCCTCTTGCAACCCGTGGGATCTACTAGCTATTTCTTATGGGAACTAGGCCAGGAGTATTACCTTTCAAGGATGCAGGTAGTTGCTTTGCCTTAAGCTGAAGCAACCGCCGAGTGAGCTGGCTCGGGGCCGCCCTAGTATGGCGGCCGTATAGTCCGACTGTATCGGTGGGCTCCGGATTTGCTAATCACGAGTTCTTCAGACTACGAAGGGCAGGATCACAGCCCTTCAAGAGGATTTAGCATTCACGTTGGCGGTCGTATTGGGAATCGTTAATCAACGTTTTCTCGGCAATAATGCTACTATATACAATCTCCAAGGAGGTGATGATACAAGATACAGACCCGAGGTATAATGGCTGTACTGCATGAGCCGTCGTTTTAATTTACCTAGTCTGTAAACACCCGAAGGAACCCCCATATTCCGGCGGCACTTAGTACAGGAATTACGACGTTGTCGTCAAGCCCCCAAACATCAACCAGTTCGCTAGCAGAGCCGATGATGCCTGTTACGATGCTCACAATTCCCAAAGCAACCCGCCCTCCCACTCTACCGAGGGTGGGGAGCCAAAGGGATCCTCCATAGCTTAGAGCATTCACCGGATCATCTGACCAGAATGGCGTTTCCGGTACGACGAAACCGTAGAACAAAAAGGTAGTTGCGCTTCCGACAAGCAAGGCTGCCAGTGAACCAGCGAAGCTTTTACCTCGACGAATTCGGGGCGTGTAACGTCCAAATAATCTGCCGAAGGTGCTCGCAGCAGTATCACACCACGATAATAGCAGGATGGATAAGGTTGCAATGTCTTTGGGAAATACCACAAGGACCGTCCATGCACCAACCATATACCAGATGACTCCATTCCAACCGGAGAATTCGGACTCTCGCATCAAGGCGCCCAGGACTCGTATGTAGAGCCAATTGAAGGACGGAGATAAAAACCTCAAGACGTCTGCCGAGACGATTGGAATCAGAGCGTAGCCCAAAACAGGTGCGATGACTGCCGGTTGAACACCCGTGCGATACAAATGCAACACGAGGAATCCAATGGAAACATGTAGCGCCTTCCGCGGAATCTCGTGACGATGTATCTAACAGAAGATCGAATTAACAAGTGGAACTTTGATACAACGGTGACGCAGACTGCGAACTTACTAGCTTACGAAACGTCTGGTGAATCGGAATCAAGCCTAATGGGCTAGGACTGCGCGAAAAACTTCGCCACACGCTCGACGGGGGCGACAAGAATCCATCAGGAGATTTGGGGCCCGAGGCGGGAGATTTTTGGCAGGGTGTGTTCTGCAAGGTGGCGGGTGATTTGGACCGAAATCTCGCCCTGGAACGAGACTCCGTGTCGGAAGCCAGTTCCGGCGCGATTGTGCAGTTTTCAAAGGGCGGAGGGGATGTCTTTCTAAGCTCCGGAATGTCAGGGGCGGTATGCATTGAGATCGTGGGAATGTTATTCGAGCCGGCTTCTCGCAAAGAATACCCATGTACATGTGACATGTCAAGGTGCTCTGATGCCCTAGGATGCCGTATAACAGATAGACGAGAGAGGGCAAGAGGGATCCTCAGTCCATGATGATGGTTGTACTTAAAGAGAGCCGTGAGGTAGCGGAAACACCTGTCGGGCTGGCGCAAGTAAGAGGCGATTTAGTAAAATGCGCTATTGGGGCATAGAATGTACGTGTACATGGCATCCGCAAAGGCGTGGGCGCAGGTGCTTGTATTGGTACGCGAGGCTTGCTGCTGAGTAACCTGTCCTGGAGATGATATTTTTATTTTTGCGGTGTGCAGCTTCCGCAGGGGCCGGGCCTTGGCGGGGCCGAGTTGCTCACAGGGCCCATGTGACAATAACAGATGACAAGCGTGGTGAAGGAGATGAGACGCCTTCGAGAGAGCTGACTCAGCATTGACTTATTATACATCTTTATTACGCCTGGGCATATAACAGTGTCATCTCGCCCCCCAAGCAGGCTAAGGGACTCAGAGAAAATAGAGTTGAAACCAAAATATCACAGGCAACCAATCACGCTATGCTAAATTAAACTCCAAATAACCCGAGCAAATCGCCTGGGGTGGGAAAAGCAGAAAATAAAGAGGCGGGGCGCAACCGTTCGGCAGCCATTAATCGTGAGATAATGTGAGAATGCGCGCCAGCAGGTGCATAGATAGCGATTCTCTTATGCAGCAGCAATGCCAAAATGGGTTGAAAGTTCACCGAAAACGTCTGCGGTGGACCCATTTGCAATGATTGACGACTTGAGAGGTGGGAATTGGAAAGTCATACAAAGAGCGCTCTGGATCTAAGGATATTATTGTTAGAACCTTTACTCTTTAAGAATTATATGGAAAGGGGAACTAACAGAATCGACCGCAGCTCTAGTGCGGGTCTCATCTTCTCGACCGATAGCCTTCACAGGACCCTGATAGCGATTCTTTGAAATCTTCAGAGGCGATCCAGCCGGTGAGCTCGAAATATTGGTCGCCTTCCGAAGGCCTGAGGGCACCTTCGGTACATGTGGCTGAGCCTGCTTTGGGAAGTTGTTTTCCGGGTGGAGAGGCGGTGATGGAGACGGAGTCGGTGCACCATAGTCCTGGCTTTGTATTTCCCCAGACACCGCAACCGACGGTATAGCGTCCCCTGCCGCTGCACGGCATACTTCGGTTTCCGCTATTGTCAGTCGAGCTTCGGAGGAATTGGTGCCTGACTGTGGTTCCAGGACGTGATATATGGGATTCAACGCCTTGGCAAATATTTCGGACGACCGACTCTTCTTCTGCGCAGTTTCCATACGCTGAAATTCTACGCCAACGGGGTCCAGATCATCCCGGGGTCGCTTTCGGGAGCTTTTGGGTTCTTCGTCGGTTCCTTGGATGCTTTCGATTCGCAACCGTCTCTGTCGCTCAAGTCGAAACTTCTGGAGATCTTTCCTGCGGCGTTGGCGCTCCATTCTATCCTTCTCAGATAAGCTCCATTCATCGGGGTCCGCATCACTTATTGCAGACGGAGTAGTTGGTCTCTCGAGCAATTTCTCAAACCCCTGTTTTCTTTTGGAAAAAGCTGCTAATTGCCTCGGCGTCATATCGAATCTCGAATTTTGGGGCAGAGGCGAAGATACATCATAGCGGTGTTCCAAGGCAAGCCCCGGATTTACGTAGGAGGGACGAGTAGGTGTTGAGTATAAGAATTCCGACACGCTTTGGATCGACTCCATGAGACTCGAAGAGAATGTAGGTGATGCGGGAGCGTCTGTCTCAAATATGAAGGAACCGGGCATCGGAGGTGTATGCCCATCGTCACCATAGCTTTCCCGGTCAAGTAGAGTCTGCTGGGAGCGATTTGGCGATAGAGGCGGGGAGAGGGGGTCATGGTGAGAAGCTGACGAGACATAGCTCTGTTGTAACAAAGTTGCTTGGTCCAGGTTGTCGGCTACCTCGTCGTTCATATCGTCGTCCTCATCATCCGAGGGGAGCCCGTAGGATCGACCAGTGACAATTTCGGGTTGGGTCTCCAGAGACTTGATAGGGCGCTTAAGCTTATGTGGGCTATTCTTCCTAATCTCGCGCTGAGCACGAGGCATCAGCGATTCAGTCACGACCAAGGCTTCCGATCGCTCGACAGCATGCTTACCTCTTTCCACAGCTTCTCTGCCGATCCGTAAAATATATTACCGCGGTATCCATCAAGCTGTTTAGTTCGTGCAATCTTCCGAGCCTGATGACAGAAAGGGTTAGCTAACGCGTTGGGGATCCAGTGTCCAAGACGTTGAGAAGAGAAGCATGGATACCTGATGATCGCCCAATTCTTCGCGAATGTACCAGAATGCGCCAACAACGTTCCTGTCGGCGGAAAACATGGAAGTCGAATTGTTTTGGGTCACAGACTCGGAGACCCCCTTCCGGATCAGATTGACCTTTGATAATCGCATCTTCGAACGATGGCGAACGGAATGTATGTATCGCCCGGGGTAGCGTTCTCACAAAATTGAACGAGCGAGCCCGACCGAAGAAACAGCGTTTCCAAGGAAGATGATGAGTGGGTAAACAGTCGTGTTGTGGATAGTATCTCCACACTCCAACTCGACACGCTAGAGCGTGATGATGGCGACGAACCAGGTGGTGATTGCGACACCTATGTTGGTATCACCATGTCCTATTGTACGCCGCGGGTCCAAATCAACTGCTTGAAGTAATGCCCATTTCCTTCCAGAGTGAGCCGGATCGCTGATGGGGTGTCGGGGAAGGATGGAACCTGAGGGGTTGTAGGTAACGGGTCCTTGAATCTGTATATAGGATGATGTGGCAGTGATAAGAAAAGGAGAAAAATAAAAGGGACCGAACCAATTGACCAGACGCCAACGCGAAGATTACGTAATGTGGTTGCGTGGTCTTGGCGGGATAAGGATCTTGGGATGTACCTCAATAGCCACACGCGTCTTGTAGGCAGCTTAGTAAACGCTACCCAGTTCATTCTTTGCGAGAAATAGGAATATATGTAGGAGAAACGACCCGTGCTCCTCTGTAACCGCATCTGCTGCAGTAAAGCATGGGATTTTGGCGTTCCACTAAATAGTACTATATTAAGTACAAGCGTGCAGATGGCTCGGTCCCATGATAATCGTACAATTCTCGCACCTGTCGATAACCCTTTCTCCGCATCATCCAGTGATGACCGCAAACCTTCCTCAGCGATGCAGATATAAGAAGGCGAGAGAGATCAAGAAATAGAGGTAGGTACATCATATATAATGTTTAGTATTACTGCGATTGTAGTGTGCTGTCTTTCAGCCTGACGTCTATGGCCATTTCTTAATACTCGTGTGCATAACTTGCCCTTACTCCAAACGCCGCTGCATTCCGTATAGAGTAGCCAAGGGAACTTGAGGCAAGTTATATCCGTGCAGTGTCCCCTTGGCTTGATGTACAGCTTCACGGGCAACCTTCCCCATTCGGGGTGTCCCGATTCGGTCAAATACCTGTGACCGTGGTGACAGAATTCATTTGCGCTGTCGAACGTTGTTCTCGCGGAAAAGAGCTGTTGTATCAGGAATCTTGAGATCGGTGCCCTCCACACTGACGCCGTCTTCGACTGGCCTGCTTCCGTCACCACCCGACTTCGTTTTCGCTTTAGAATCAAATCTTTTCCTAAGAGCATCGACCATCTTTCCGAACCAGTATATGTTCAAGAAATGTAATATAAGATTGCTTGTGACGTATGAAAGCGCCAACCAAGCGGGCACGGTTCGTCCCTGGCTGACGATGTCGGCGGGCGGCGATTTCCAAGCCCGGTAGATGTCCATGCCAACGCGAAACGACGAATACGTCCCAAAGACCAGTCGGCAAGAAAAAAATACGACGAGCAAACAAATTCCGTTTAACAGCTGTAGCCGAGAGCCCGTCATCTCCAGCTTGTCCATAAACCAATGGAAGTTCAAAAATGGTGACGAGAGCTCGTAAAGAAGGAACGTAGGTGCGTAATAGTTGACAAACGGCCGCTACGCCTGCTGCATTAGTATCGGTATCCAGTTTGTACGGTTCGCGTGGGGTCATCATACAAAGCCGAGTGAAAAGACGCATAGGGCGCAGATGGCATGCGCGAGAAGCCCAGGTCCAAAGATATTAAGATGTTGAGTGCTGACCATCAAGTCCCACAAGAAGTACCCCGCTCCAAGGGCCTGTACCATACCGCAAAAGCCAGTATAGCCCCATACTCGTTGGTTTGCGTCCATGGTAGATCTCTCTCTATCCGCCAGCATTGAATAAAACGAAACCATGCAGATGAGTGTACTCTGAACAAGTGATACGACATGGATGTCCCAGTTTATTCGGTTTCTTTTGTTGAAGGAGCGATAGGTCTTCGGGAATAGACGTAGAGATATGAGGGGCGAAGCGTAAACGTTGATAAAGTGATACAGTAGAAAGGCACCGAGCACCTCGTGGACGTGGGTAGGAAGTGTGCTGAATCCAATAGCTCGGGATATCGGAGTGATAGCTTTCACCAGCAGGGCTGGGCACGGCGGGAAAGGGTCGCGCATTGTGAGGTCGGTAAAACTGAACTGTTGTCTGGACTTGTTGTTTCCGATGCGGCTAATGGGACATCAATCTATCTCGGGCAAGTTGGAGCTCGAAGGTGGATGTCCGCATATATAACCACTTGCACTTGTGTAATAGGAATGATTGTTGTTATGTTGGGGCGCCTCTGCTGATGTCAGGATCTTTGTTGAGGTCGCAGGATTCGGGTGACGTGACTAGAATCCGGTCAGACGACAAAACCGCTCGTGCACCAGCTTGCAAGTGGCTTTATATCAGATATGAGAAGTATACAAATGACGAGAATAACCTCAAAGTTGTCTGTACTAGTTGAACAGTCATATTTCCTAGTGACTAAGCACGCAAAACATGTGACTTGAACTGATGACTGGCTGAGCTTGTTTGCAATTTCAAATCAAACACTTTGATTGTAAAGGCATTTTGAGTTGATTTATCCCATCACCTGTATTACATCAGCAAAAAAAATCTGGCCTCAGATAACAGTTAGCTGGCGCCGGATAATAGTCAGCTTTTTAGATAATATGACAACTGTAATAATACATCTATATCTTAATTAATATGTTTTTCAGGGGTTTAAAATTAAATATATTTTATTTTATCAAATTTATATAGAGTAGACTATACCTAATTTTAAAATTGTAAAAAATAGCCTATCTGAAATAATTGATTTTTATTAAAATTTAACCTGTTTAATAATATCTTCCAGAAGCTGCCCACTATTTATTAATATATACACACACACACACACATATATATATATATATATGTATATCTATATAATATCTATAATCTTTATAAATTTAAAATATTATATTTTATTAAATTTGTTGGATACATATGCGGATCTGGCCATATGACTATAAGCCTTGGTATTGAGATGGAGCCCGGTCGTAGCTAAAAATCTGTTGTAAAATCTATTGCGGTCCTTATTGATGCTATGCTAGTGGTGTTACTTGGTAGCCTTTTTATACTGTTAATATAGTTATATGTTATTATATAATTATTATTATCTTATTATTAATAATGTGGTTAAGATTAAAAAGAAATGTGGTAGTAGTAATTATTATATATTTTTTGTTATGTTATGTAGGTCAAGATCTCATGCATATATCAGTGTATATTACAATGATATCTGTAGATTGCATGATAGAGTGCCAGAAGGCTATTAGACAGCAGTCTACAGACCATATGACTACATAACCACTTAGAGTATTCTGCCACTAGTTAATAGCTAAGTACTCCATAGTCTGTATGCTATTATATATTAAACTATAACGTCAAAGATAAGCGAGCGAGCCGGACAAGCGAGCGAGCCACCTCACCACCCCACCCCAACAAAAACACCGGCTTCACCACCACACCGCTATTATGCTGGCCTAGATACATGCCAAATAGCTTATATACATGCTTAAGATGCCTGCTGGCATGTTCGAATATTATGTCCAGGCTTGCCACAATTACCACAGCGGCGTATGTATGCAGAGGTAGCCTTCAGCTGGGAGGTGCGCTGGCGCTTTAGAGGTGTTGGCTGCTTAACTACTTTGTCTATAACATTGCTGTCCAGGATTTTGTCAGCCTGGTGTATAATAAACATGCCCCCATACTGTATACACTATCTTTTCAGCTGCCGGTGCTTACTTAGCAGCTCATTTGCGGAGCAAAGTGTTGTGTTCTCTGTATATATAAGCACTATTTAGTGCATTATTATCTACACCCCTTTAGATAGCTGGTCTATAACTACTAGCAACAATATAGGAAAGGTATTCTAGTATTAGATAATCTGGTTTTTAATCAAGCCTATTTATAGGCTAATCTTTAACAGATTTAATAGCATCTTTGTAGTCTAGGTAGCTTCTGTATTTGTGGTACCCAGGCATAAATTTACTAGAGTGGCTGCTAGCAACTGTATATCTAGTTTTGATAGAACTTTATCTAGGTTATAAAGTACAATACCAGTTCTAGCAAAGCTACTATATATATTTTTAAACATTATTACAGCAGTAAATGCCTTATGAAATTTGGAGAGAAACTTTAGCTTAGAGATATAGTTAATATATGCACATATTAAACTCTCCACCTCCTTGCTATACACCTGTTTTAGTGGCCCAAAGCAGCCAATATCCAATAGCTGAAAAATATATAATAAATGCAGTGGTATATAGATTATAATAATCTTGTACTCCTGGCAGTATAGCTTGAAAGTAGCTAAATAATAGCTTTTATAACCATCTAGAACTAATAGCCAATAATCCAAATAACAGTGCTACACTGTAAATTTGTCAAAATACTATAGCCACTATAGAGCAAGCTTGTTCATCATCCAACCATTATCAGAAAATGTAATAACCTAATCTGCTGGTAGCTTGGTCACTATATACCAACTAGCTAGATAATATTACCCAGCAAAGATAATAAATAGCAATAATACCCAACCTTCTGTGTTTATTTTTTAGATAACTGTTACCTATTCACAGTTCCCAGGCTACACTAGTTTTGCTTTATCACACAATTCAGCACCTATGACAACAGTGGTTGTAGATATTATACCCATTATAAAGCCAGTCTTGTTAAAATTATAAATATCATTATCTATAATACCATACTTAGCCTTTATAGTTTTAATTAGCTGAAACCACTTACTAATAAGCACAGGATCTTTGTATTTTACTTGTTGGTAGTTGTATTTTTTGGATAAATACATTTATAGTTTTAGGTAGTATTTAATAAAGTTATTAGTTTATTTTTTATTAATATATTGTATATTATTATTACTATGTGTTGATAGTAGTTGGTTGGCCATATCTTCCACATTATTTAGTTTAGGATAAAAAAACCATGTATATAGCTCAAGTATATATTAAATAATAATATTCTTTTCTAAATTTATAAAGTTTCACAATTTCAGGATGTTATTTATCTTAGAGATATGGTTTTTGTATTGGTGGGTAAAAGTGGACCAGGGGACATTATATAGTTTTACAGTGGCCCTAATACTTAAAACTGTATTTTTTTTCAAAACTTGAATAACTATATTTATGTATGATTCAGTCATAGAGGTAGCTATTGTTGTAGTTGTTGAGATATGTGGTGGTGAAGGTAAAGGGGTCTGTAGGCGGCCGGAGGTGGCTCGCTCGCTTGTCCGGCTCGCTCGCTTATCTTTGACGTTATACTAATTATGATCTAGATTATTATTTAATCTAATATTTTGGCTCAATCTAAAATAGATTATAGAATAATTATTTAATATAAATTGCTAGCTATACTACTATAATAATCTTATTATAATTCTTATTGTAGGTTGCTTTATAAATTACTTTTTTTATTATTAATAAAGCAGCTTATAAGTTATTTAATTAATGGTTTTAGCAACTAAATTAAGAACTATTTTAGTTAGTTATTTTGTTAGCTATTAAAAGGTTACTATATTAACTTATAATAGGAGCTGTTGAGTTAGTTGTTTTGCTGTTTGCTTAAGAGCTGGATACTTATTATTTTATTATCTATTTTGTTTGTTATTATTTTAGCTACTTTGTTTATTGTTATACTAGTTGCTATATATACTGCTTAGGTAGTTGCTATATTTTACTATTTTATAAGCTATTTATATACTGCTCTAGTAGCTGCTATATTAGTTACTTTATAAACTGTTTATATTCTGCTTTAATAGCTGCTGTGTTAGCTGCTTTGTAAGTTATTTTTATATACTACTAACGTGTACGATAAGCGACCGGGTCAGACAAGCGACCGGGTCACCCTCCTGGTCAAACACCCCACCAAAAACCCTTTCATTAATATTGTAGTCAATATCTATTAGAAAATTATAAAAAAAAATATTTTAAATAAATATAGATTAAAATAATCTAATATTATTTTTTTTAATTTTTTAAACCTAATATTAAATTAATAATAATTATTTTAATTTTTTAAAAAACAACACATTTTTTTAGGTGTTTGACTGTAAATATCTCTATAATTTATTAATAAAAATCTCTAAAAATGTAATATATAATAGATATCTGTATAATCTAGGTTTATACCGAGCCATTACTTAATATATTAAAAATTAAGGTCTAGAAAGTCTGCTAAAGTCGGTACAACACATCCAACTATTTTCGATAAAATTATATATAAAAATATAATAAAAAAATCTAAAAAAAATTAATTTTAATTTTAATATATTAAAATTAATTATTATATTTTTTAATTTTTTTTATATAATATTGAATTTATTCTTAATTTTTTAATTTTTATTATACAAAATTTTTAAAAATTATAAAAAATTGAATTTTTAATAAAAAAAATTTAAAAAATTATAAAATTATAATTTAATCTTATTTAATTTAATATTAATTTTTTAAAATTTTTTTATATAATTATTAAGAAAAATAGCTAGAGTGTTGTGCCTGTGTTGTACAGACTTTAGCAGACTTTCTAGACCTTAATTTTTAATATATTAAGTAATGGCTCGGTATAAACCTAGATTATACAGATATCTATTATATATTACATTTTTAGAGATTTTTATTAATAAATTATAGAGATATTTACAGTCAAACACCTAAAAAAATGTGTTGTTTTTTAAAAAATTAAAATAATTATTATTAATTTAATATTAGGTTTAAAAAATTAAAAAAAATAATATTAGATTATTTTAATCTATATTTATTTAAAATATTTTTTTTTATAATTTTCTAATAGATATTGACTACAATATTAATGAAAGGGTTTTTGGTGGGGTGTTTGACCAGGAGGGTGACCCGGTCGCTTGTCTGACCCGGTCGCTTATCGTACACGTTATAGTAATTATTATACTTACTATTTTATTAATTACTATATTTACTACTTTATTAACTATTTAGGTAGTTACTATACTTTGCTACTTTACAAGTTATTTATATATTATTCTAGTAATTACTATGTTAGCTGTTTTATAAACTACTTATATTCTACTTTAATAGCTACTATATAAGGCTGAATTATTTAGGAATACATTCTTGGGTGTGTAACTAATGCTGAAGTAGTCTATAGCTTATAAACTTTTCCTAAATATATATTTACTTTATTTAGTAATTAATATATAATATAGTATAATAATTTATTTAGGGCTTATATATTTTTTTTATTCTTTAACTTTACTACACCAGAATATTTACCTTAAACTATACTAAATATTTAAACTATAGGATAAATTTATAAAGTAAATAAGAAACTTACAGAGTATATTAAATTATAAAATAATTTATTTCATAAATAGTAAAGTAAAAAAAAAATAATAATAATTTAATTTATAAATAGATATTAATATATCTCCTTCTTTTCTCTTTTTTTTATATTATAAATATATATTTTTTTATTTTTCTTATATTACCTATCCTATAATTTATTTTAATATTTATAATACTTTTGCTTTTGTAATCTATTTTATATAGTTATATTCTTCCTTCTTTTATTTTCTATCTTTTGTTTTTTACTTTTTATAATAATATTTATTGTTCTTAGTAGTATAGTTTTCCCTACTCTCTTTCTAACTAGATTAACTATTATATAGGTTAATGTAGTTTATAATACTGGGAATAGAAGGGCTACTATAAATTAAATATATGTGGATTTTATAATTTATATTACTATTTTATTTTATAGTTGTTATTCTGGTTTAAACCTTCTTTATATTTATTATATAAATCTGAAGTCCTTTTTTAATACTTGTTTAGATTATATTTATGGTGGCTATAAGACTACTTATGAGTTTAGAAGTAAGTTGATTTGTAGAATATTTTGCTAGTTATTTTGCTAATTTTTTAATTTATAAATTATCTAGCTAATTATAGGTTTTATTTTATAGTTTTTTAGTTAATTATAGATCTATAAACTAGCTTTAGTTATATAATTCTTAGCTTAATACTAATTAATTTATAGAATTCTTTAGTTAATTTTTTTATTATTATTTTCTTAGATATTTTTTTAAATTATACTATAGTTTTATTTATATATATACTACCTATTACTTTAGTATTATTTATTCTATTTTTATTTTTTGTAATTTTATTACTACTATTTCTTGTTATTATTAATAGTTTTTTATTTGCTTTTTTAATTAGTTTATATTATTTAATCTGCATTATTTAAAATATAGTATAAAATATTGATATTAAACTATAGAGATAGGTTTTTTACTTGAACTATTTAAATTATATGTATGATGTGTTTTATGAGTTTATTTAGAAGTGGTAATATAAGTATTTAACTTGCTTTTACTATTTAAACTAGGAGGATATTTATGGGCTACTATCTTAAACTATAATTTGTTTTTTATAATTTATTAACTACTTAGTCACTTTTATTAAAGAAAAAGATGGGCTTAGGATTCTTTTTTTTTTATTTGTTTGTAGGTTATACTTTAGTTTGTAAAAGATTTTGGATACTTTATATAATTTATATTGTTTTTGTTGTATGATGTTGATTTAAACTATGTTTTTCTTCTTGTAAGTAGCTTATTTAGTATATAATATTATTATCTAACTAAGTAGCTTTTTATATATTTCTACTGTTTTGCTTTATTTTTTGATTTCTAAAAAATCTGGAGAATACTCTGTTTTAGTAGATTACTATTTTGGACTATTTTGTAGATAGAAAAAATACTTAATACAAGATTTGTCTTATAATTTAATTTATAGTTTAAAATATATTATTAAATATCAAAATCTGTTTTTTAAACCTTATAATTAAAATATAGGCCTAGTGAAGTAGTGTGTGTATTGTGAAGTAGCTTAGAAAGTATTTTAGTAAAGATATCTATTATTATTTAGTTTATAGAAAGGTGGATTATGTTGAGTTTTTTATTATTGAGTTTTTTTTTTAATTTGGAAGTATTATATATTAAAGTATTTTATGTGCTATTGATTACCTGGGTTTTTATTTATTTTGATGGTTTCCTGGTTATTATAGAATAGAGAAGTTATTAGAAAAGATATTAGCTGTTTTTTTGTATTTTATATTTTATAATTTAAGTTGGTAAGTAGTTATAATTTAATTAGTAGTTTATATAATTATATAATTTTTTTTTATATTTAATTTTATTATGATAATTTGTAACTTACTTAACTAGAAAATAGTTATATTTTTTATATAAAATATATAATTTGATATAGATTTTTTTACTATAATTTTATCTATTATATTCTGTGCCCAGTTAGTGTCTATAAATCTTTTTAAATCACAACTTATTCTGCTATATATAGCTATTATTTATTTTATATCAACAAGATATTTGTATATATGGTCTATAGTTTTCTATTATTTTTGTATAAGATAGTTTACAAATTGGCTAAGTTTTGTATATAAATATATCAGATCTAGTCTTATACATTAAACTAAATATATAAAACTATTTAATATATTTTAATATAAGAAAATATTTTTAGCAGAAAAGTAGTTATTTTGTTGTTTTATTTATAAACTAGCTGATATTAGTATAGATATTATCCTACAATCTATATAATTAAATTTGTTTAGAATTTTATCTATATATTTGGTTTAATTTATGGAGAGAAAGTAGCTTAATCTATTTTTTATAATTTATATTCTAAGAAATTTCTTAGTTTTTTCTAGATTTATAATTATATATATTATTATAATAGCTTACTTTACTATTTAAATAGTTTTTATATTTTTTGAAAATAGTAGTATGTTGTTTATATAAACTTCTATTAAAATATTAGTTAATATAAAAAAATATTTATTTGTATTTGATTATTAAAGCTTAATTAGGAAAATGATACTAAATAGTTTATTTTTTAAATCTTTATTCTATAAATTAGGAGTTTGCTTTAGATTGTAAAATAACTTACAAAGATATAAGATAACTGTATTTTAATTTTTTATTAATTATTTAAATCTTGGAGATAGTTTTATATATATATACTTTTTTTTAAATAGTTTAGTATTAAGAAAGATAGTTTTAATATCTATTTAATAGATCTTTAAATTTAAGATAGTAGTTATAATTAATAGAATATATACTATTTTCAAATTAATAACAAGTACATAAATCTCTATAAAATAAATTCTATATTACTATTTATATCTCTTAATAATTAATTATATTTTGTATTACAAACTACCTTCTATAGTTATTTTATATTTAAATATTTATCTAATTTCTATTATTTTAACTTTTTTTAAGATTTAGTTTATAACTTTTTATATAAATTTCTATTCTAAGGATTATAGTTTATTTTATACTACTAATAGCTATTCTTTTTTATTAAGTAGTTTAAAAGCCTATTTAAGGATTTAAAATTTAATTAGAGTGTAGATCTTCTTGCTTTTTATTTTATAATTTGAAATCTTTGCTATAGTTATTTTTGTATATTATAAGATTCTTATAGATTATCTGCAGCCAGAATCTATTTTTTTGTTATAAATTGTGTATTAAGATCTATCTATATTTAGATTTTCTAATAAAATTATTAATTCTCTAGAATTTTCTATTATATTAATTTATAGTTTAATTAATAAGATCTTTTAATTTTTTTTATTAAGTTTAAAAGGTATTTCTTAAGCTATTATTAGTTGTAGATTATTTTATAGTTATTTTTTTAATTTTAATTAAAGTAATATATTATTTATTACTCTATATATCAGTAGTTTTTTCTATATAGAGAAATACTTTATAAAATTCTTTTTTATAAAAAAGGAATTTTTTATTATTTTGGTATCACAAATTATATAGATTATATTTTAAACTGTATTTTATATTCTAAACTACTTTATAATTTATATATATCTAATAAAAATATTTTTCTAAACTTTTAATTATATAACTTATTTAGCTCTTTGTTATTTAAATAATGTTGTGTATATACAAATAATAGCAAATTATATGTTGGAGTGTTTTTATAAAACAATTCATAAAATATTTTAAAATATATATTATTTTTTGTTTTGGAGATGGTTAATATAGTTGATTTAATCTGTTTGTTTTTTTAAAAACTTTGGATAGATGTTTTTTTTATTAAAAATAATCTATTATATAGGTATATTATTATTTAGCTGGCCTTAGTTTAAAATATTTTAAAAAGTTCTAAATCAATTAATATAGTAAATATTTTATAATTAATTATTTTAATTATTTACTCTACAGTTCTATTCTATTCTAAATAGTAAAATATATTATTTTTAATCTCTATATTTTCTATTTTGTAAATTATTTAGATTTTTACTAAAATTAGTTCTCTAGTATTATTAAGATGGATTCTATATATTTTAAAATATAGATAACTATTTTTTTGTTTTTGAACAAATATTTTAAATAGCAGATCAAAATACTTTCTATTTTTTATAAAAATAATTTATATAAAATTTATTTTATTATATATAAAGTAAATTATATATTAAAAAAGTTATAAGATCCTATTAATAGGATTTATATAATATTTATAGAATGAGGATATTTCTTATAATCTATTGAAGTTAATATGTATTAGTTCTAGTAGTTTTTTAGTTTGTTAGGTAGATTATATTTTATTATATATTATTATAATTTTTCTAAGTATATATACTTTATAGTTTAGTTTACTAATCTTTAGTTTGATATCTAGTTATTTTAAAATTTATCTTATAATATACTAATTAAAATATTCTAGTTTTTTATACCATTTAACCAAATTATTTTCCTTCTATAAATTATTAGATTTTATAATTACTGTATTATTAAAGGAAAATAATATAAAAATAGTAATAAATTAATCTAGAAATTAAACTGGATTATTAATTATATTTAAGATCTTTTTAATAATATATAAATTATATATTATATCTTATTTTGCTATTTTAATTAAACTGTTATTTATAACTAATAGTTTATAGTTTTTTTTAAAGATATTATATTTATCTATATTTAGTAAGTTATTAGTTAAAAAAAGATTTATTTTTATTTCTGGAATATATAAGGTATTTTAAATTATAATCTAAATTTATTATATATTAATTAAGATTATGTTTATTCTTTATATTGTAATTCTGGAGTTGTTGCTTAGAATGATATACTTTTTTTACTCTACTAACTTTAGATTGTTAAATCTTTTTTTAAAAATAAGATATAGTTTGTTGTTATTAAATTGATATATTATTTAGTTTATAGATTATTTTATAAACTAGCTTTTTAGTTAGTCTTATATATATTCTTAGAAGGTAATTTAGAAGTTAATATATTAGTTTTTTAGACTAAATTATAGTCTGTTTTTTGTTTTTATTTATAAGGTTTTTTTTTAGAAAGAGTTTTTAGTAACTTTTGGTATTATGGGTTAATAAATTATAATATTTGTATTATTATTTTTTCTATTTGTTTTGATTTTTTAAGTTCTTTTTTGATTTCTTTTTTATAAGTTGTTTTATAGTGTTTAGATTATTTTTTATTTTCTGTTTTATAATTTATTCTACTATTATAGTATAAGCTTATAAATTATTCTAGATAATTATAAATTAATTTATATAGAAGAAATAATTATTATAGTTTAATAAAAATCTTAAATTAATTATATTTTATTTATTTTTATTTATAAGTAGAACAACTTCTATAGTTAAGCAGTAACGTCAATGATAAGCGAACGGATCAGACAAGCGAGCGGATCACCTTACCACCCCATTTTAACGAAAATACTGATTTCACCACCACAATATTATAGCTTTGGGTTAGATATATACTAAATAACTTATTTATATGTTTAAAATGTTTTTTGATATGTTTGAATATTATACCCAGCTCTACCACATTAACTGCAGTGTAATACCTTTTTAAAACCCCCTCCTAGCTACATATTATCCTAACAGTTTTTTGGCTCTACCTACTTATACTACCTACCTATAATATCTTAATCTAGTATATTATCTGCCTGGTGTATAGTAAGCATGCTTTTATACTGTATACACTATCTTTTTGCCTGCTGTTGTTTATTTAATGTTTTATTAGCAGAGTGTAGTGTTATATTCTCTGCACATATAAGTGTTAATTAATACATTATAATCTATATCCCTTTAAACAACTAGTCCACAGCTACTAGCAGTAATATAAAAGAGCTATTCTAGTACTGGGTAATCTGGTTTTTAATCAGACCTACTTATAGACTAGCCTCTAATAGATTTAATAGTGTTTTTGTAATCCAGGTAACTACCACATTTGTAGTGTCTGGACATAAATTCACTAAAATAACTACTAGCAACTGTATATCCAGCTTTAATAAAACTTTATCAAGGTTATAAGATACAATGCTAGCTTCAACAAAACTACTACATATATTTTTAGGTGTTATTACAGCAATAAACACCTTGTGGAACCCAGTAAGAAACTCCAGTTTAGAGATATAGTTAACATACACACACACCAAATTCTCCACCTCATAGCTATACGTCTACTTTAATGGCCTAAAGCAGCCAATATCCAGTAACTAAAAAATATGTGATGAATACAGCAGCATACAGATTATAATAATCTTATACTCCTAACAGTATAACTCAAAAGCAACAGAATGGTAACTTTTGTGACCATCTAAGACTAATAGCCGGTAGTCTGAAATACAGCACCACACTATAAACTTATCAAAGTACTTTAACCACTATAGAGTAAACTCATTCATCATCCAGCCATTATCAGAAAACACAATAACCCAATCTGCTGGTAACTTTGTCACTATATACCAGCTAGCTAAATGGTGTTGCCCAACAAGGACAATAAATGGCAACACTGCCCAACCTTCTGCACCTATCCCCTGAATAACTATTACCCACTCGTGATTCCCAGGCTACACCAGCTTAGCTTTATCACATATTTCAGCACTTGTAACAACAATAGTTGTAGATATTATGCCCATTACAAAACCAATCTCATCAAAGTTATAGATATCATTGTCCACAATACCATACTTAGTCTTTACAGCCTCTATTAACTAAAACCACTTACTGATAAATACAAGATCTTCACATTTCACTCACTAGTAGTCATACTTCCTGGACAAACACATCTATAGCTCCAGGCAGCATTTAACAAAGTTACCAGCCCATCTCTTACCAACACATTGCATACTATCATCGCTACACACCAGCAGCAGCTAGTTGACCATATCTTCCACACTACCCAGCCTAGGATAAAAAGACCACACACATAGCTCAAATATATATTAAACAATAACATCCTCCTCCAATTTTATAAAATTTTGCGATTTAGAAATACTGTCACATCATGAAAAACAGCCATTATATCAGCAAACTAAAATAGTATAAAGAACATCATAATACTTAGCAGCAGCTCAAATACTTAATTCTTAGTCTTTTTTCATAGCTTCAATAGCTAAAAGAACTCTAGATTCAATCATAAAGGCAGGCATTGCAGTGGTTGTGGAGATATAAGGTATAGAAGGAGTAGTGGGCACATAGGTGTGGTGAGGTGATCCGCTCGCTTGTCTGATCCGTTCGCTTATCATTGACGTTAATTATTATATATAAATTAATTTTTATTTTTTATATAATTTATTTTAAAGATTTTTATATAGTGAATTATTTTCTTATACTTTAATTTATGAAAGATAGTGAAAGTATAATATAAAAGATTTTTATTACTAAATTTAAATTATGGATTAATTAAGAATTTTTTATTTTATAATATTTTAACTTTAAAAAAGTAGAAGGTTATAGTCTTATAAGATAAATTATAAAATATATAACGTGTACGATAAGCGACCGGGTCAGACAAGCGACCGGGTCACCCTCCTGGTCAAACACCCCACCAAAAACCCTTTTATTAATATTGTAGTTAATATCTATTAAAAAATTATAAAAAAAAAAATTTTAAATAAATATAGATTAAAATAATCTAATATTATTTTTTTTAATTTTTTAAATTTAATATTAAATTAATAATAATTATTTTAATTTTTTAAAAAACAACACATTTTTTTAGGTGTTTGATTGTAAATATCTCTATAATTTATTAATAAAAATCTCTAAAAATGTAATATATAATAGATATTTGTATAATTTAGGTTTATACTGAGCCACTATTTAATATATTAAAAATTAAGGTTTAGAAAGTCTGCTAAAGTCGGTACAACACAGGCACAACACTCTAGCTATTTTTCTTAATAATTATATATAAAAAAATTTTAAAAAATTAATATTAAATTAAATAAGATTAAATTATAATTTTATAATTTTTTAAATTTTTTTTATTAAAAATTCAATTTTTTATAATTTTTAAAAATTTTGTATAATAAAAATTAAAAAATTAAGAATAAATTCAATATTATATAAAAAAAATTAAAAAAATATAATAATTAATTTTTAATATATTAAAATTAAAATTAATTTTTTTTAGATTTTTTTATTATATTTTTATATATAATTTTATTGAAAATAGTTGGATGTGTTGTACCGACTTTAGCAGACTTTCTAGACCTTAATTTTTAATATATTAAGTAGTGGCTCGGTATAAACCTAGATTATACAGATATCTATTATATATTACATTTTTAGAGATTTTTATTAATAAATTATAGAGATATTTACAGTCAAACACCTAAAAAAATGTGTTGTTTTTTAAAAAATTAAAATAATTATTATTAATTTAATATTAGGTTTAAAAAATTAAAAAAAATAATATTAGATTATCTTAATCTATATTTATTTAAAATATTTTTTTTTATAATTTTCTAATAGATATTGACTACAATATTAATGAAAGGGTTTTTGGTGGGGTGTTTGACCAGGAGGGTGACCCGGTCGCTTGTCTGACCCGGTCGCTTATCGTACACGTTATATTTTATTTTACAAAAAGAAATTCAACAATTTAAAGCTGGTAAAATAGAAGAAGTATATTACTTTGGGTAATAATTCTAGAATTATAATATAAAAGATAGATATAATTTTAATTGATATATAATAAATTTAGATTATAATTTAAAATATTTTATATGTTTTAAAGATAAGAATAAATTTTTTCTTAATTAATAATCTACTAGATATAGATAATAAGTATAATATTTCTAAGAAAGGTTATAAACTGTTAGCTATAAATGGTAGTCTGATTGGAATAGTAAAATAAGATGTAGTATATAACTTATATACTATTAAGAAAGTTTTAAATATAGCTGATAATCTAGCTTAACTTTTAGATTAATTTATTGTTATTTTTATATTGCTTTTTTTTAATAATATGGTAGTTGCAAAATCTAATAATCTATAAAAAAAAAACAATCTAATTAAATAATATAAAAAATTAAAATACTTTAATTAGTATATTGTAAGATAAGTCTTAAAATAATTAAATATTAAACTAAAAGCCAGTAAATTAAACTATAAAATATATAAACTTAGAAAAACTATAATAATATATAACAAAATATAGTTTACTTAGTAAATTAAAAAACTACTAAAACTAATATATATTAATTTTAATAGATTATGGGAAATATCTTTGCTTTATAAATATTATATAGATTTTATTAATAAAATCCCATAACTTTTTTAATATATAGTTTATTTTATATATAATAAAATAAGTTTTATATAGATTATTTTTATAAAAAATAGAAAATACTTTAATCTACTATTTAAGATATTTATTAGAAAATAAAAAAATAGCTATCTATATTTTAAAATATATAGAATTTATTTTAATAATATTAAAGAACTGGTTTTAGTAAAGATCTAAGTAATCTATAAAGTAGAAAATATAGAGATTAAAAATAGTGTATTTTATTGCTTAAAATAAAATAAAACTACAGAATAAATAATTAAAATAATTAACTATAAAGTATTTATTATATTAATTGATTTAGAATTCTCTAAGGTGTTTTAGATTGGGGCTAGTTAAATAATAGTATATTTATATAATAGATTACTTTTAACAAAAAAGATATCTACTTAAAATCTCTAAGAAAGCAAGTAGATTGAATTAATTGTATTAGCTGTTTTTGGGGTAGAAAATAATATATATTCTAAAATATTTTATAAATTGTTTTATAGAAGTATTTTAATATACAACCTACTATTATTTAACTATTGTATATATATAATATTATCTAAATAGTAAAGAGTTAAACAAGTTATATAATTAAAAACTTAGAAAGGTATTTTTATTGGATATATATAAACTATAAAATAGTTTAGAGTATAAAACACAGCTTGAAATATAATTTATATAGTTTGTGATACTAGAGTAATAAAAGATTTCTTCTTTATAAAAAAAAATTTTATAAAGTATTTTTTTATATAGAAAAAACTACTAGTATATATAGATCTAGATATTACTTTTATATTAATATTAAAATATATAGATACTTAATCTAATAATAATAACTAAAAAATATTTATTATTATTATTATTAATTTGGTAGATATTAATAATTTAATTGGTCAAGATAATAATATGAGTAATAAAAAAATAAAATAAATTTTAATATCTTGTTTGAAAATTATATAGGGGAGTGATTTACTATCTAGTATTATTTATGAAGATATTTATATTGATTATTTTAATAATCTTATAAAAAGTATTTTTCTGGGATAATTGTTAGTTTTTAATTTCTATGTTGATGCTGTAATATTTTAGATCTTTAATTTAGATAAGACTAGGACTTAAATAGCTGTTTACTTTATAAATTTTAAAAAATAAGATAATTATATAATATTTATAAATATATTATAAACTTAGATTAAAATATATAACGTCAAAGATAAGCGAGCGAGCCGGACAAGCGAGCGAGCCACCTCCGGCCGCCTACGGACCCCTTTACCTTCACCACCACATATCTCAACAACCACAACAATGGCTACCTCTACGACTGAATCACACATAAATATAGCTATTCAAGCTTTGAAAAAAAATACAGCTTTAAGTATTAGGGCCACTGTAAAACTATATAATGTCCCCTGGTCCACCTTTACCCACCAGTACAAAGGCCATACCTCTAAGACAAATAACATCCTGAAATTGTGAAACTTTATAAATTTAGAAGAGAATATTATTGTTTAGTATATACTTGAGCTATGTGCGTGGTTTTTTTATCCTAAACTAAATAATGTGGAAGATATGGCCAACCAGCTGCTGTCAACACATAGTGATGATAGTATGCGATGTGTTGGTAAAAAATAGACTAGTAACTTTGTTAAATGCTGCCTGGAGCTATAAACGCATCTATCCAGGAAGTACAACTACCAGCAAGTGAAATGCGAAGATCCTGCGCTTATTAGCAAGTGGTTTCAGCTAATCAAGACTATAAAGGCCAAGTATGGCATTACAGACAATGATATTTACAACTTCAACAAGACTGGCTTTACAATGGGCATAATATCTACAACCACTGTTGTCATAGGTGCTGAATTGTGTGATAAAGCAAAACTAGCGCAGCCTGGGAACTGTGAATAGGCAACAGTTATCTAGAAAATAAGCACAGAAGGTTGGGTATTATCGCCATTCATTATCCTTGCTGGGCAGTATTATCTAGCTAGTTGGTATATAGTGACCAAGCTACCAGCAGATTGGGTTATTACACTTTCTGATAATGGCTGGATGATGAACAAGCTTGCTCTATAGTGGCTACAGTATTTTGACAAATTTACAGCGTAGCACTGCTATTCGGACTACTGGCTATTAGTTCTAGATGGTTATGAAAGCTATTATTCAGCTGCTTTCGAGCTGTACTGCCAGGAGCACAAGATTGTTATAATCTGTATACCACTGCATTCATTGTATATCCTCCAGCTATTGGATATTGGCTGCTTTGGGCCACTAAAACAGGTGTATAGCAAGGAGGTGGAGAGTTTAATATGCGCGTATATTAACCATATCTCTAAGCTAGAGTTTCTCTCCAAATTTCACAAGGCATTTACTGCTGTAATAATGCCTAAAAATATATGTAGTAGCTTTGCTAGAGCTGGTATTGTACCTTATAACCTAGACAAAGTTCTATCAAAACTAGATATACAGTTGCTAGCAGCCACTCCAGTAAATTCACGCCCGGGTACCGCAAATACAGAAGCTACCTGGACTACAAAGACGCTATTAAATCCGTCAGAGACTAGCCTACAAACAGGCCTGATTAAAAACCAGATTATCTAATACTAGAATACCTCTCCCATATCGTTGCTAGCAGTTGTGGACCAGCTATCTAAAGGGGTGCAGATAATAATGCACTAAATGGTGCTTATATGTACAGAGAACACAACACTTCGCTCCGCAAATGAGCTGCTAAGCAAGCACCGGCAGCTGAAAAGATAGTGTATACAGTATGGGGGCACGCTTATTATACACCAGGCTGACAAAATCCTGGACAGCAATGCTATAGACAAAGTAGTTAAGCAGCCAGCACCTCCAAAGCGCCAGCGCACCTCCCAGCCGAAGGCTACCTCTGCGTACATACGCCGCTGTGGTAATTGTGGCAAGCCTGGACATAACATTCGAACATGCCAGCAGGCATCTTAAGCATGTATATAAGCTATTTGGCATGTATCTAGGCCAGCATAATAGCGGTGTGGTGGTGAAGCCGGTGTTTTTGTTGGGGTGGGGTGGTGAGGTGGCTCGCTCGCTTGTCCGGCTCGCTCGCTTATCTTTGACGTTATATCTTTTTTAATAAATATAATCTGATTTTATGCTAATTATATATAGTAATATTAATATAGTCTTAGACTTTTAATAGTATAATTTATTAGTTTTTTTGATTAAATATTCAAACTGATATTAAAAGAGATACTAAAATGGAGTACTTTTTTATTGGATTTATATAAAAATTTACTTTAGCAAAACTATAAATCTATGTTTTCTGGGTTAAAAATATGTTTTATAATTAATATAATAATAATAAATGTATTTTATTATTATATAATATATTAGCTTTGATTATATTAACCATAGGACTATAATTCTTAATTAAAAGAAGTTAGTTAAATATTATTTAAAAGGATTATTTTTTAAAATGTGTTATTTATATTATAATTATAATTATTAAAATATAATAATATAAAAAGAATAATAAAGATAAAAAAAATATCTTATATTTATTCTTATTTAATATTAAAAATGAAAAAATTAAAGTAGTTATACTTATGGAATTTTAAATCTAATAATCTTATAGTTGGTTTCTACTTTAAAAATTAGAAAAATAATAGTAAACTATAAATAAAATTGTTAGATTAAATAGCAATCCAGGTCATAATTAGCATACAGTTTAATATACAGCAGCATGTAGACTGTAGAGTGTTCAACCATTAGCTAGTGACAGAGTACTCTGAATAGCTATGTAATTATGTGGTCTGTAGACTGCTGTCTAATTGTTTTTTAATACTCTGTCATACAATCTACAAACATTATTATAATATATACTAATATATATATAAAATCTTAACTTATATAATATAATATATTATTAATACTAATCTTCTAATTTTAAAAAATAATTCATAATATAATCTATTATTTATAGTAATTATTGTATTAATTGTGGTCAGTAAACTACAGAATATAATATATTAAATTAGCTTATCTTTATTTCTGTGATATATATTTTAATTTATATGTTAAATCATAATTTAAATTATTAAATAATATTTTAAAATAATAAAAGCTCTTTTTATATAGGGATTCTATAATTATAAAATAATAAAATAAATTATATTATTTAAAAAATTAAGATTTATAATAAACTAAAAATATATATTTAAAATAAATATTATTTTTCTAATTTTATTGAATTTTTTTATTATAAGAAGCTAGATGTTGTCAGTAATATTATTTTACAATCTATTTTATAATTTAAAATCTCTAGATCTTAGTTTATAAAGTAATCTACTAAATCAAATATAACTACTAAAATTAAATTATAAATTAATACAAATTAAAAAAATAATTCATTAACAAATATAATAGTCTTATTATTAGAATAAAAACTATAGGCTATTTTTTGAAATATAAAATAATTTATAGCCTATTTTATATTAAAAAATAACATTATATATTTTAAAATTATAAAATCCTTTATAAAAAAATTTATTAAATAATTGTTACACTTCGGCCCAGGACCGGGTCGAACGCACTTCACTCTGAAGTTCCTGACTCTTAGTCACTATCATATGGGGTTCTTAATAGAGGGAGATAAGTATATATCAAGTATAATAGTAACTATGTAATAGAGTATATAACAACAATAGTAAATAAACTGGCTATTGAGATATTATGGTTTAGGTGTTGACTGATGGTTCTTAAGAAAAAAACCATTAATCTATAATAGAGTATACTAGTTAAATATATGATGTTTGATATATGAAGTAGTAGGGATGTGTTGATGTGTTGTGCTTAATATTTAGTAATGAGTGTTGATTAAAGTCCTGCTCAATGTTTAGTGATGAGTGTTGATTAAGTTTGCTTAGTGTTCAATAATGAGCATTGATTAAGTTCTGTGAGTGGTTATGTGCTGGGAGAAAGATAACAGAGATTAACCCCTTTATGTAATAATACTTTAGATACAGGTCCTGGTTTTATGTAAGCTTATCTTATATAGATATGTGTTCTGTATAGGAGTCTAATATATAAGGTGCATAAGTATTATGTTATTGTATTCTTTATGTGGGTTAAATGCTAATAAGGGAATATGGTTAATATAGGATATTTGGGTGCTAAGTTATTATCCTATAATATTATCTTTTTTTTTGTAAGAATTAACAACATACTAATTTGTGTATAGGATTTAATGGTGTAAAATAAAATAGTATAGGTTTTTTGTATATAATAGAACTTAGATAATTAAATATATAAATTTTAGAATAGTAATATTTTTTTAGTTTTTTTTTTTTTTTTGTAAAATATTTAGGTTCTAATATATTTTATTTAAATAATTTTGGGTTGGGTTTAAAAATATATAAAGTTTAAATCTACTAATAAAATCTTCTTTAGTAAGTGTTGTTGTTGTCTTATTTTTGAGATTGAGGAATTTGGTTTTTCTACAGTGACTCCCTACAACATCTATATTTCAAAAAATTTTTAATATATTATTATAGATATGGGAAAGTATGCTGTGTGTTTTAAGTAAGGTTTATTATAATGTAATGTGGTTTTTTGTAAGTGTTGTTTTTTTTATAATAGTTTTTGATGATTTTCATAATTTATTTTTCTTAGTATGCTGTATCTCCAAACTTTATTATTGGAAGATTGCTAAACTATCTAAAGTTTATCAACATCTTACTAAATCTCTAGCTAAATTAGTCCATCTTCAATCTAAGATATTATATCGTGAGAAGAAGATGAAGTTGATTATTTTAAAATATAATAAAAATATAGCCTATAAGCTTAAATTGTTAAATATAAAAAATATCAAGAAAAATTATTCTCTCAATAAAAAAGGTATTAATTTAAAAGATAAAATCTAGGCTCTAATAGATAAATTTTCTAATAACATAAAATAGTTAAATTTTATATCTCCCAAAATAATTTTTAATAATATTTCATCAAAGTCTAGTTTTATTAATTCCAAAATATATTAAGTTTTATAATAATTTCCAATATTATTTTTATAAGGTTTCTTTTTATATAACTCATAATATATATGATTTTTATATTATAATAGGCAGTTTTTATGTTGTTACTAGGGTAGATTCTTTTTAGTATGATTATTATGATTAATCTTTTATGTTCTGATGTTCTTTCTAGGTTTTCCTTGGGGTTGTTGTGGTGGCAGATCTTGTTCTGCTTTACAAGCATTAGGTTTGTTAAAATATTATCTAACAAATTCTGGTGAGATATTGTTTTCTGGTTGTCATGAGTTTTCTTTGGGTAGATAGTTCTTCCATCTAATTAGAAATTTGTTGGCTAATGTATTTGGGTTCTTTTTGTGATCTAGGATTTTTTCGACTTTATATTTATTATAGTTGTCCTCTTTGATTTCTGGGTTGTCTGTTTCTTCCCTAAATCCATCTGGTATGGGTTCAAGTAGAGTGATATGAAATGTTTTGTGGATTCTCGAGTTTCTAAAAATATAGAGTTTGAATAAGTGTTTATTTAGTTTTTTGGTTATGGTGTAGGGTCTAAGTTTTTGGAAATTGAGTTTTTGGTTGGGTCTTTTTGTTTTGATGTTTTTAGTAAGTAGGTATGTTTTATTTTCTTTTTTTAAAAAAGGTGCCTTTGTCTTTTTCCTATTATAGTAATAAGACATAGTTTCTGCTATAAAATCTAGATTATTTTTTAGGTGTTTGTGTAGTTTACTTATGATCTTGGAGTGATTTTTAGTACTAAATATATTTTTTTTGTGGGTAGGGCTAGCTATATAATTCACAAGTTCCATCCTCATAATACTTTGTAAGGTGTGTAGTTTGTAATTGAGTGTTTTGATGAATTATAAATAAGTTTTGTTATAAGTAATAGTTTTATCCAGTTGTTCTGTGTGTAATTAAAAAATGATCTGAGATAGATTTTAACTGTTTGGATTTTTTGTTTAGAAGCTCCATTAGTTTAAACTTTTCCTTTAGTTGTTATATTAAATTTAATACCTATAATATTCATAATATGCTTCTAGTACTTGCTGCTAAAGAGGGGGTCTCTGTTGCAGATATGTTTTCTTATAGTCCATATTAGTTAAATATTCATTTATTATAGACTATTGAGAGTTATTCTATTCTCTAAGAATTATTTCATAATTCCAGAATAATAGTTTTGGTAAATCTACAAGTGATGATTAAAATTTTATCATAGATTTAGCTTGTTAGGGGATCTCTTGAGTGTGGTAATCCTTATACAAAATCATAGATTATAATTTAAAATGGTTTAGTTGGTGCCTCATTCAGTTATAGGTATCTATAAGGTACATATCTTACTGGTTTATTTCTTAGGTATAAATTATATGTCTTGATATAGTTTTTAATTTGTTGTTTTATTTTGGGCTAAAAATATTGTTGTGTGATAAGTTTTTATGTTTTTTTAATTTTTAAATAACTATGTATAAGTGTGTCATAATATAGTTATAAGATTTTAAGTTGTAATTTTTTGTTTAAGATGTAGAAAAGATTTTTGAAAAAAATATATCCATTTTCTAAGATAAAGGGTATAGTGATTTCTTTAGAATTCTAAAATATTCTTTTTGTTGTTATATCCTTTTAATAATTTTTTTTTAATTTTATAGCTATTTCAGGTTTTATTTTATGAATAATAAAATTGAGTTTCTTGTTGATAGTAATAATATTTCTTTATTATTCTAGGATTACTTCTTTGTTTGTAGAGATATTTTCTATTAGGTTAGATTATCAGCTGATAGTATTAACTCTAACATTTTTTTTTCTTCTGAAGTAAGTGATTTTTATATTATATTTACTAAATATTTCCTACCATCAAACTTAATATTTATTAAGTTTTTTTGTTGTTAAGAAGTAGATAAGATTTTTGTGGTTTGAAAGTATTTTAAATAGTTCTATAGTCTACAGATAGATTTTTTATTTTTTGTAAGTATATAAAATAGTTATAAGTTTTTTGTTGTATATTAAATATCTGATTTTTATAATATTAAATTTATATAATAAATAGATAATTAAATATTATTTCTGATCAAATTGTTTTTATAATAAATAGGCTTCTAAAACTACTATAAAAATATTGGTTTTTATTTATACTAATAATTTAGAATTATATAATTTGAAAATTAATACTAAGATAAAGGTTTTCTTTAAAATTTAAAAAGCTTTAATTTTTTTTTTGGTCATCTCAAATTATATATTTTTTTTTGTTAATTCTAAAAGAGCAAGAACTAGATAACTATATTTTCAAATGAATTATTAGTAGTAATTATATAATCCTAAAAAAGTTTATACTTCCTTAAACATTTTCAATATTAACTAGTCTTATATAACTTATACCTTCTTTAAGTCCATTTATATATCATATAAAATTATAATAACTTCTAGAAATTTAATTTTAGTAACTTTGAATTCAGATTTTTTTGGTTTAACCTTAAGCTTATATTAATTTAAGATTTTAAAAATTTAGTTAATATATTTTTAATATTTATTAAAATCTATACTATAGATGAAAATATCATCTAAATATACTATATATATATTATCAATATATTCTCATAAAACATAATTCATAAACATTTAAAAGATTATAGATATATTGGTTAATCTAAAGAACATAACTAAATATTCAAATAATTTATATCTAATTCTAAAAGCAGTCTTCTATTCTTCTCCAGAATTAATCCTAATATTATAATATACATTAATAAAATCAAATTTTATATAAATTATAACACCTAATATCCTATCAAAAAATTTACTAATAAAAAGTAGGGGTCCTCTATCCTTAATAATAATTACATTAAAAGTTTAGTAATCAATACAAATTCATAATTTATCTAAGTCTTTCTTTTTTACAAACAGGATAGAGTATCCTACTAATAAATTGGAAAATCATATATATCCTATTTTAAGATTTTCTTTAATATATTCACAGAGTACTACTATCTCTTAATCAATACATCTATATATTAACATAAATCAAAGTTACATTCCTTCCTATAGTAGTATTAAATATTTAAATAAATTGATTTCTAGTAAGATTTATTCTTCTGATACAGGTTAAAAGATATTTTTTCTTTTTTTAGATATCCATTTAAAGATATCTACCATCTTAGATATTATACATAATTCCTTAGTTTAGATCCATACTCTTCATAAAATATTTGATTTATATTTATATCTATTTCTAATTTTTTTCTCAGATAAATATATCATAAGTTTTAAATAGGTTTTTTTCAAGATATTTTTATTAATTAATCATATTCTAGTAATTCTCTAATAATCATAATTATCAAAGATAATTTCTCTTTTTCTCCAATTAATACTAAGGTTATATTTTACTAGCTATAAGAATCCAAGAACTAATAGGGTATTTTTTAAAAGGTCTAAAACATCAATTATATATTTTTTTAAATATCCATTAATAAATAATTTAAGGTTATTTCTTAGATAACTTTTCCTAAAATTTAATATAAAAAAACAGTAACTTAGTAAATATTAGATTTTTATTACATTTTAAATTAATATTTTTATACTATTATAGTAAAGATATAGTTTTTTTTTATTCTACTATTAATTAAAGTCTTTATAAAGTTTTCAAAAATAAGTAAAATAAGAATAAATTTTCTGCAAAAACTAGGATTTTTTGCCTTGGTGTATTCTTATTAGTTCTGAAGCATTCCTAGTTTTTTGATTTGTATTATCAAGTGTGTTTTCTACAAGTTTTCAAGGTATTAAAACTGCAAAAGCATTTTGGGTAGTAGATTTTTCCTTTCCCTGCTAAGTATATATAGTAATATCATTATCTTTCTCTATATTCTTTGAAATAGTATATACAATTTTTACAAAAATATCTGGTTTTAGGTTCCAGTATTCTTTCTTCATATTTCTAGCAAAAACAAGTATCAGAGTGTTGTTCCTATTCTTTGTATATATTAAAGGTTCTGGTGTATATTATACATAATACATAGGGTAGTTTTTTTGGTTCACTGTCTGTAGTATATTCTATTTTGTTAGAGTCACTTTGTTGGTTGGAGTTATTTATTCTTTTGTAGATTTTTTGATTTTTTTTGTATTCCTACATTAGGTCTCTGATTCTATCTAGTATATCTTTTTAAGCCTATTTTATTTAGATTAGCTTTTTCCATTTTCTTGATTTGGAATTGTTGTAATAGTGTGTATAGTAGTTGTTCTATATTACAAAATATCTAATGTAGTATATATATTTAAAAGTGTTAAAAGTTTTTCTAAATAATTGTTCTTTGATATAATTAAAATATAAAAAATGGTGGTGTTAATAGATCTATTTATTATAGTAATTATTATACAAATTAAAGTATCTATATAATTAAATATTGGTGTTATTTTTTCTATAAAAATAGTATTTTTGTTTTTTGTAAAAAAGATATCTTATACTCTTAAAAAATTATCATTATTTATCAGGATTATATTAAGATAAGTTTTTATTGTTTTCTATCTAAGACTAATAGACTTTTTATTAATTAGCAAAGTTTTATCTATATAAGATGGTCATATAGTGGTATGTAGATTTTTAGTATAGTTGAAAAATACTGTGTTTTTTGTTGATTGTGTTTTTGTATCTAATAGTATTGTATTTTGGCTATTGTTGATAATTTTAGTAAAGATTAGTTTTAAATATCCTATAGATAGTTTATTCTCCTATAAATATATTTAGTTTATATTTAATATAAATTTATAATTTATAAATCTAAATATATTATTAGGAGAAGATTATCTAAAAGATAGGTTTGCTGGTGTTTTTATTAATTATCTTAGTTTTTTATTTCTATTTAGTGTAGTAATTTTTATTATATTTTCTAGGGTTTTTGGGGATAAGTTTCTACTGTAATTAGTTGAATTAAACTAAAGGTATAATTAAAATTAAAAATATTTAGATTGTTTTTATGGAGATTTCTATGTTTATTTGGTATTTTTTCTATAAGTGTCTATTTAAATTTCTTTTATATACTAGATATATTTTTAGTATAAAATTATTTTATAACCAATTAAATTTGTTTTTTCTTGGCTATGTGTCAGTGAATAAAATAAAATTCTATTTAATAATTATATTAATTTTTTAAATAATATCTTAGCACTAAACTAGTCCAGCTCCAAGATATATATATCTTTATATTTTATTTATTATTATATTAAAGTCTTTAAGAATAAATAATTATTTTATTATTTTAAACTATTGTTTTTGTTAAGATTATTTCTAAAAGTTTTTTTTTCTTTTATTTTCAAAATAATCTTGTTTAATATATCCTACCTTATTACATTAATAGTAAAAAAGTATATTAGATTTCTTAGGTTTTTGGTGTTGAATGGTATTAAGATTCATAGGTTCTAACCCATAAGTTTTATTTGATTTCTAAGAAAATTTTCTGATTTAGGTCTAATTCTATTAAGGTTTTTTAGTATATTTATTAAAATAATATTTATTTAAATTATAATAGGGTTTTTTCTATTATAAGCTTTTTTAAAACTAATAACGTGTACGATAAGCGACCGGGTCAGACAAGCGACCGGGTCACCCTCCTGGTCAAACACCCCACCAAAAACCCTTTCATTAATATTGTAGTCAATATCTATTAGAAAATTATAAAAAAAAATATTTTAAATAAATATAGATTAAGATAATCTAATATTATTTTTTTTAATTTTTTAAACCTAATATTAAATTAATAATAATTATTTTAATTTTTTAAAAAACAACACATTTTTTTAGGTGTTTGACTGTAAATATCTCTATAATTTATTAATAAAAATCTCTAAAAATGTAATATATAATAGATATCTGTATAATCTAGGTTTATACCGAGCCATTACTTAATATATTAAAAATTAAGGTCTAGAAAGTCTGCTAAAGTCGGTACAACACATCCAACTATTTTCGATAAAATTATATATAAAAATATAATAAAAAAATCTAAAAAAAATTAATTTTAATTTTAATATATTAAAAATTAATTATTAAATTTTTTTAATTTTTTTTATATAATATTGAATTTATTCTTAATTTTTTAATTTTTATTATACAAAATTTTTAAAAATTATAAAAAATTGAATTTTTAATAAAAAAAATTTAAAAAATTATAAAATTATAATTTAATCTTATTTAATTTAATATTAATTTTTTAAAATTTTTTTATATATAATTATTAAGAAAAATAGCTAGAGTGTTGTGCCTGTGTTGTACCGACTTTAGCAGACTTTCTAGACCTTAATTTTTAATATATTAAGTAATGGCTCGGTATAAACCTAGATTATACAGATATCTATTATATATTACATTTTTAGAGATTTTTATTAATAAATTATAGAGATATTTACAGTCAAACACCTAAAAAAATGTGTTGTTTTTTAAAAAATTAAAATAATTATTATTAATTTAGTATTAATATTAAAAAAATTAAAAAAATATAATTAAAATATTTAAATATATATCTAATTAAATTAAATTTTTTATAATTTTATATTAAATATTTATTACGATATTAAATAAAAGGTTTTTGGTGGGGTGTTGGGCAGGGTAGGTGTCCCGCTCGCTTGTCTGTCCCGCTCGCTTATCGTTGACGTTAGATATTTAATTTTTAGTTACTTTAATTACTCTATTTATTCTTTAATATATTTAATAACTAATTTATAATATTTTGAGATTTTAGTTCTTCAATAATACACATTAACAAATTAAGCTGAACTAAATTATTTATTTAAGATTTAATATCCCTATAAACTATTTTTAAAATATTTATAACATATATATTATCCAATTTTTTAAATAATATCTCTTTAATATCTTTATAAAAATAATAAGAAGATATTTTTAGTAAACTATTATATAATATTTTTGTTATGTTATGTAGGTTGAGATCTTATGCATATATCAGTATATATTGTGATGATGTCTGTAGATTGTATGGTAGAGTATTAGGAGGTAATTAGATGGCAGTCTATAGACTATGTGACTGTATAGTTATTTAGAATATTTTGTTATTAATTAGTGGCTAAGTATTCTATAATCTGTATGCTGCTGTATATTAAATTATATATTAATTATGATTTAAATTATTATTTAATTTAATATTTTGGCTTAATCTAAAATAAATTGTAAAATAGTTATTTAATGTAGATTATTGGCTGTGTTGCTATAATAATCTTATTATAATTTTTATTATAGGTTATTTTATAAATTGTTTTTTTTGTTATTGATTGAGTAGTTTGTAAGTTGTTTAATTAATAATTCTAGTAGTTGAATTAAAAGTTATTTTGGTTAGTTACTTTATTAGTTATTAAAGGGTTACTATGTTAGCTTGTAATGAAAATTGTTGAATTAGTTGTTTTGCTATCTGTTTAAAAACTAGATATTTATTATTTTATTATCTATTTTATTTATTGTTATTTTAGCTGCTTTGTTTGCTATTATGTTAACTATTGTGTGTATTGCTTGGGTAGTTATTATACTTTACTATTTTATAAATTGTTTGTGTGCTATTCTAGTAACTACTGTATTAGTTATTTTGTGAGTTATTTATATTTTGTTTTAATAGCTATTGTATTAGCTATTTTGTAAGCTATTTTTATATATTATTATAGTAGTTACTATGCTTGCTGCTTTATTAACTGTTATATTTACTGCTTTACTAGCTATTTAAGTAATTACTATATTTTACTACTTTGTAAGTTATTTGTATATTATTCTAGTAGCTACTATATTAGCTGTTTTGTAAATTACTTATACTCTATTTTAGTAACTATTATATAAGGCTAAATTATTTAAGAATATATTTTTAGATATATAGTTAATATTAAAGTAGTTTATAACTTATAAACTTTTCTTAGATATATATTTATTTTATTTAGTAGCTAGTATATAATATAATGTGGTAATTTGTTTAAAATTTATATATTTTTTTTTTTTTTTTGGTTTTGCTATATTAGAGTATTTATTTTAAGCTGTATTAAATACTTAAACTATAGGGTAAGTTTATAGAGTAAATAAGAAGTTTATAGAATATATTAAATTATAGAATAGCTTATTTTATAGAATAAAAGAGAAGGAGATAGTAATTTAATTTATAAATAAATATTAATGTGTCTCCTTCTTTCTTTTTTTTTTATATTATATATATATATGTTTTTTTATCTCTTTTGTATTACCTACTTTATAATTTATTTTAACATCTATAATATTTCTATTTTTATGATCTGCTTTATATAGTTATACTCTTTTTTTTTTATTTTTTACCTTTTGTTTTTTGTTTTTTATGATAATATTTATTGTTTTTAATAGTATAGTTTTCTCTACTCTTTTTCTAACTAAATTAATTGCTGTGTAGATTGATATAGTTTATAATACTAAGAACAAGAAAACCACCATAAATTAAATATATATAGATTCTATAACTTATGTTATTATTTTACCCTGTAGTTACTATCTTGGCTTAAGTCTTTTTTATATTTGTTATATAAATCTGAATTCCTTTTTTAGTATCTATTTAAATTATATTTATAATAACTATAAGATTATCTATAAGTTTAGAAATAAATTAATTTATAAAGTATTTTATTAATTATTTTATTAATTTTTTGATTTATAGATTGCCTAGCCAATTATAGATTCCATTTTATAATCCCCTAATTAATCATAGACCTATAGATTAATTTTAATTATATAATTCCTAGCCTAATACTAATTAATTTATAAAATCTTTTAGTTAATCCCTCTATTATTATTTTCCTGGATATTTTTCTAAACCATACTGCAGTTTTATCTATATATATACTATTTAGTATTATTTATTCTATCTTTACCTTCTATAATTCTATTATTACTATCTTCTATTATTATTAACAGTTCTTTGCTTGCTCTTCTAATTAGTTTATATTATTTAATCTATACTATTTAAAATATAATATAAAATATTAATACTAAGCTGTAGAGACAGGCTCTTCGCTTGAACCGCCTAAATCACATGTATGATGTGTTTCACAAGTTTGCTCAGGAGTGGTAGCGTAAGTATTTGACTTTCGCTATCTAGGCCAGGAGGGTGCTCATGGGCCACTGCCTTGAGCTGTGGTTTGTCTTTCACAGTCTGTTAACTGCTTGGTTGCCTCTACCAAAAAGGAGGGTAGGCTTGGGACTCTTTTTTTTTATCTATTTACAAGTTATACTTTAGTTTGTAAAGAATTTTGGGTGCTTTGTATATGTTATGTTATGTAGGTCGAGATCTTATGCATATATCAGTATATATTATAATAATGTCTGTAGATTGCATGGCAGAGTATCAGAAAATAATTAGATGGTAGTCTGCAGACTATGTGATTGTATAGTTATTTAGAGTGTTTTATTACTAATTAGTAGCTGAGTATTCTATAGTTTGTATGTTGTTGTATATTGAATTGTATGTTAATTATGATCTGGATTGTTATTTAATCTAATATTTTAATTTAATTTAGAATAAATTATAAAATAGTTATTTAATATAGATTGTTGGTTGTGTTGTTATAGTAATTTTATTATAGTTTTTATTATAAATTGTTTTATAGATTGTTCTTTTTGTTATTGATTGAGTAGTCTATAAATTATTTAATTAGTAGTTTTAATAACTAAGTTAGAAGTTGTTTTAGTTAGTTGTTTTGTTAGTTGCTACTATATTAGTTTGTAATGGGAGTTGTTGAGTTAGTTGTTTTACTATTTGCTTAAGAGTTGGATATTTATTATTCTATTATTTGTTTTATTTATTATTACTTTAGCTACTTTGTTTGTTGCTATGCTAGTTGCTATGTGTGTTGCTTGAGTAATTATTATACTTTACTATTTTGTAAGTTGTTTGTGTGCTGTTTTAGTAGTTATTGTACTAGCTACTTTATAAACTGCTTGTGTTTTATTTTGGCAGCTACTATGCTAGCTGTTTTATAAACTATTTTTGTGTGCTATTATAGTAACTATTATGTTTATTGTTTTGTTAGTTGTTATGTTTGCTGTTTTGCTTGGGTAATTACTATGTTTTACTGTTTTGTGAGCTATTTGTGTGCTACTTTAATAGTTGCTGTGTTGGCTGTTTTATAAACTATTTATATTCTACTTTGGTAGTTATTATGTAGGGTTGAATTATTTAGAAATATATTTTTGGGTATATAGTTAATACTAAAATAGTTTATAGTTTATAGGTTTTTTCTAGATATGTATTTGTTTTGTTTGGTAATTGGTGTGTAGTATGGTGTGGTAATTTATTTAAAACTTATATATTTTTTTTGTTCTCTAATTTTACTATACTAGAGTACTTATTTTAAACTGTACTGAACACTTAAACTATAAAGTAAGTTTATAAAATAAATAAAAGCTTACAGAACATATTAAATCACAAAATAACTTATTTTATAAATAGTAGAGTAAGAGAAAAAAAGATAATAATTTAATTTATAGATAGATATTAATGTGTCTTCTCTTTTTCTCTTTTTTCTATATTATATATATATGTTTTTTTATCTCTCTTATATTATCTACTTTATAATCTATCTTAATATCTACAATACTTCTACTTTTATAACCTATTTTATATAGTTATACTCTTTCTCCTCTCATCTTCTATCTTTTATCTTCTACCTTTTATAACAATATCTATTACTCTTAATAATACAGTCTTCCTTATTCTTCTTTTAACTAAATTAACTACTATACAAATTAATATAATTTACAATACTAAAAATAAAAAAACTATTATAAACTAAATATATATAAATTCTATAACTTATATTATTATTTTATTCTATAATTACTATCCTAGCTTAAACCCCCCTTATATTTATTATATAAATCCAAATTCCTTTTCTGGTACTTATTTAGATTATATCTATAATAATTATAAAACTACTTATAAATTCAAAAGTAAATTAACTTATAGAATACTTTACTAATTATTTTACTAATCTTTTAATTTATAAATCATTTAATTAATTATAGATTTTATTTTATAATCCCCCAATTAATCATAAACCTATAAACCAACCTTAACTATATAATTCCCAATTTAGTACTAATTAATCTATAAAATCTTTTACTTAATCTTCCTATTATTATTTTTCTAAATATCTTCTTAAATTATACTATAATTCTACTTATATATATACCACCTACCACCTTAGTACTATTTATTCTACCTTCACTTTCTATAATTCCACTACCACTACTTTCTATTATTATTAATAGTTTTTTATTTACTCTTCTAATCAATTTATATTATTTAATCCATACTATTTAAAATATAGTATAAAATATTAATACTAAACTATAGAAATAGACTTCTTATTTAAACCACGTAAATTGTATATATAATATATTTTATAAATTCACTTAAAAGTAGCAGTATAAATATTTAATTTATTTTTTCAACTTATAAAATATCTTAATATTTAGATAATAAATTTATTAATTTACTTTTATTATTTAAACTAAAAAAATATTTATAAACTACTATCTTAAACTATAATTTATCTTTTATAATTTATTAACTATTTAATCACCTCTACTAAAGAGGAGGGTAGGCTTAAGACTCTTTTTTTTTTTATTTATTTACAAATTATATTTTAGTTTGTAAAAGATTTTAGGTACTTTATATAGTTTATATTATTTTTATTGTATAATATTGATTTAAGCTATATTCTCCTCTTTATAAATAGCTTATTTAATATATAATATTATTATTTAGCTAAATAGCCTTTTATATATTTCTATTATTTTACTTTATTTTTTAATTTCTAGAGAATCTGAAAAATGCTTTACTTTAGTAGATTACTATTTTAAACCATTTTATAGATAAAAAGAGTATTTAATATAAGATTTATCTTATAATTTGATTTATAGTTTAAGATATATTATTAAATATTAAGATTTATTCTTTAGATCTTATAGTTGAGGTATAAGTCTAGTAAAATAATATATATATTATAAAATAACTTAAAAAATATTCTAATAAAAATATCTACTATTATTTAGTTTATAAAAAGATAGATTATATTAAGTTCTTTGTTGTTAAACTTTTTTCTAATTTAAAAATATTATATATTAAAGTGCTTTATATACTATTAATTATCTAGATCCTTACTTATTTTAATAACTTCTTAATTATTATAAAATAGAGAAATTATTAAAAAAGATATTAGCTATTTTTCTATATTTTATACTTTATAATTTAGGCTAGTAAATAGCTATAGTTTAGTTAGTAGTTTATATAGCTATATAACTTTTTTTTTTATATGATTAATGGCTATAATTTTTGTTTTTATGTTTAATTTTGTTATAGTGATTTATAGTTTACTTAACCAGAAGATAGCTATATTTTTTATATAGAATATATAGCTTAATATAAATTTTTTTATTATGATTTTATTTACTATATTCTGTGTTTAGTTAGTATTTGTGAATTTTTTTAAATTATAGCTTATTCTACTATATATAGCTATTATTTATCTTGTGCTAGTAAGGTATTTATATATATAATTTATGATTTTCTACTATTTTTATATAAAATAGTTTATAAATTGGCTGAATTTTATATATAAGTATGCTAGATTTGGCTTTATATATTAAGCTAGATATACAAAGCTACCTAACTAGTATATTTTAATATAAAAAGATATTTTTAATAAAGAAATAGTTATTTTATTGTTTTATCTACAGACTAGCTGATATTGATATAGGTATTATTTTATAATTTATATAATTAAATTTATTTAGAATCTTGTCTGTGTACTTAGTTTGATTTATAGAAAGAGAGCAACTTAATTTATCTTTTATGATTTATATCCCAAAAAATTTCTTAGCTTTTTTTAGATCTATAACTATATATATTGCTATGATAGTTTACTTTACTATTTAAATAATCTCTATATTTTTTAAGAATAGTAATATATTATTTATATAAACTCCTATTAAAATATTAATTAATATAAAAAGATATTTATCTATATTTAATTGTTAAAGCTTAATTAAAAAAGTAATATTAAGTAGTTTATTCTTTAAATCTTTATTTTATAGATTAGAAACTTATTTCAAACCATAGAATAATTTCTAAAAATATAAAACAATTATATTTTGATTTTTTGTTTAAATCTTAGAAGCAGTTTTATATATATATATTCTTTTTTAAATAATTTAGCATTAAGAAAAACAATTTTAATATCTATTTAATAAATCTCCAGATCTAGAATAACAGCTATAGCCAGCAGAATACATATTATTCTTAAATTAATAATAAATACATAAATCTCTATAAAATAAATCCCATATTACTGTTCATATCTCTTAATAATTAATTATACTTTATATTATAAGCTACTTTCTATAATTATTTTATATTTAAATATTTATTTAACTTCTATTACTTTAGTTTCTTTTGGGATTTAATTTATAATTTCTTATATAAATTTCTATTTTAAAAATTATAATTCACTTTATACTAGTAGTTATTTTTTTTTATCAAATAATTCAAAAACCTGCTTAAAGGTTTAAAATTTAATTAGAATATAGATTTTCTTATTTTTTATTTTATAATCTAAAGCCTTTATTATAGCTGTTTTTACATATTATAAGGTTTTTGTAGATTGTCTGTGGCTGGAATTTTTTTTTTTTATTATAGATTGTATATTAAGATCTATCTATATTTAGATTTTTTAATAAAATTATTAATTTTCTAGAATTCTCTATTATATAGTTTAATTAATAAAATCTCTTAATCTTCCTTATTAGACTTAAAGAGTATTTTTTAAACTACTACTAGTTATAGATTGTTTTATAGTTATTTTTTTAATTCTAGTTAAAGTAATATATTATTTATTACTTTATATACCAATAATTTTTTTTATATAAAAAAATACTTTGTAAAGTTCTTTTTTGTAGGGAAGGAGTTTTTTATTGTTTTAGTATTATAAATTATGTAGATTATATTTTAAATTATATTTTATATTCTAAATTGCTTTGTGGTTTGTATATATTTAATGAAGATGTTTTTCTAAGTTTTTGATTATGTAGCTTGTTTGACTCTTTACTGTTTAGATAGTATTGTATATATATAATAACCAAATAGTAGTAGGTTGTATATTAGAGTACTTCTATAAAACAATTTATAAAATGTTTTAAAATATATATCATTTTCTATCCTAGGAATAGTTAATATAGTTAATTTAATTTACTTATTTTTTAAAAAATTTTGGGTAGATATTCTTCTTGTTAAAAATAATTTGTTATATAGATATATTACTATTTAGCTGACTTTAGTCTAGAATATTTTAGAAAGTTTTAAATTAATTAGTATAATAGATATTTTATAACGTCAATGATAAGCGGCCGGCACAGACAAGCGAGCGGCACAGCTCCCCACCCTACCCTAATAAAAAGTCCAGCTATGTCACCACTACTAAATGGTTTTCTACTTTGGGGGTGGGAAACCATTTACTTAGATTCTGAAGATGTTTGCTGGTAGGTTTGAATATTATGCCTGGTCTTGCTACAGTTGTTATAGTGGTGTGTATGTGTGATGCTACCCTCTGGCTGGGGGGTATGCTGGTGTTTTGGAGGGGTTGGCTGTCTAACTACTTTGTTTATAGCGTTGTTGTTTAGGATTTTGTTAGTTTGGTGTATAGTCAGTGTGCCTTTATGCTGTATATGCTGTTTTTTTAGCTGCTGGTGTTTACTTAGTAGCTTATTTGTGGAGTGAAGTGTTGTGTTCTCTGTGTGTATAAGTGCTATTTGGTGTATTATTGTTTGTGTTTTTTTAGATAGCTGGTTTATAGCTGCTAGTAATGATGTAGGAGAGTTATTCTGGTGCTGGGTAATCTGGTTTTTGATTAGGCTTGTTTGTAGGCTAGTTTCTAATGGATTTAATGGTGTTTTTGTAGTTTAGGTAGCTGCTGTATTTGTGGTACCTGGGTGTGAATTTACTGGAGTGGCTGTTGGTAACTGTATATTTAGCTTTGATAGAATTTTGTTAGGATTATAAGGTATAATGCTAGTTTTAGTAAAGCTGCTGTGTATATTTTTAGGTGTTATTGTAGTAGTAAATGTCTTGTGAAATCTGGAGAGGAATTCCAGCTTAGAGATATGGTTGATATGTGTGTGTATTAAAGTTTCTATTTTATAGTTGTATATCTGTTTTAATGGTCTAAAGCAGCTAATATCTAATGGCTGAAGGATATGTGAAGAGTGTGGTGGTATGTAGATAGTAATAATTTTTTGTTTTTGGTAGTATAGTTTAAAGGCTGCTGAGTAGTAACTTTTGTGGCTGTTTAGGATTAATAGTTGGTAGTTTGAAAAGTAGTGTTGTGTTGTAAATTTGTTGAAGTGTTTTAGTTATTTGAGAGTTAGCTTATTTGTTGTCTAGCTGTTGTTAGAAAGTGTGATTATCTAATTTTTTAGTAGGTTAGTTTTTGTATACTAGTTTGCTAGATGGTACTTTTTAGTGAGGATAATAAACAATGGTATTGTATATTTTTCTACACCTATCCCCTGGATAATTGTTACCCATTCACAACTCCCAGACTACACAAGCTTTACTTTATTGTGTGTTTTGGTGCCTATTACCACAGTAATTATAAATATCATACCCATTACAAAACCAGTCTCATCAAAGTTATAGATATCATTGTCCACGATACCATACTTAACCTTTACCACCTCTATCAACTAAAACCACTTGCTTATAAACACCAGATCTTCACATTTCACTCGCTAATAATCATACTTCCTAAAAAGACACATTTATAACTCTGGGCAGCATCTAACAAAATTACCAGCTTATCTCTTACCAACGCATCAAGTGTTATTATTATCACACATCAACAACAGCTGGTTGGCCATATCCTCCACATTAAACAACCTAGGATAAAAAAACTGCACAAATAACTTAAATATATACTAAATAATAATATTTTTTTTAGCTATATAAAATTCCATGACTTCAGGGCACTTTCACTATATAAAAAGCAGCCACTACAACAATATACTAAGATTCTATATAAAACATCATATAACTTAGCAACTACCCAAATACTTAAAATTTCATCCTTTTTTAATACCTCAATAGCTAAAGTAATACAAGATTCAACTATAATAACAGCCATTATTATAATTATAATGGTATATAATATCAAAGGTAACTTATCAGAGGTACCTCAAGAAGTATGCCGGTCACTTGTCTGTGCCAGCCGCTTATCATTGACGTTAGTTGATTATTCTAATTATTTATTTTATAGTTTTATTTTGTTTTGAATAATAGGGTGTATTATTTTTAATTTTTATATTTTTTACTTTATAGATTGTTTAAATTTTTACTAAAACCAGTTTTCTGGTATTGTCAAAACAAATTTTGTATACTTTAAAATATAGATAGCTATTCTTTTACCTTTTAATGAATATTTTAAATAGTAAATTAAAGTATTTTTTATTTTTTGTAAAAATAATCTATATAAAATTTATTCTATTATATATAAAGTAAATTATATATTAAAAGAGTTGCAAGATCCCATTAATAGGATCTACATAACATTTATAGAGTGAGGATACTTCCTATAATCTACTAAAATTAATATATATTAATTCTAGTAGTTTTTTAACTTACTAAGTAAATTATACTTTATTATATATCATTATAACTTTTCTAAATATATATACTTTATAATTTAGTTTATTAACTTTTAATTTAATATCCAATTACTTCAGAACTTATTTTATAATATACTAATTAAGATATCCTAGTTTTTTATACTATTTAGCCAAATTACTCTCTTTCTATAGATTATTAGATTTTATAATTACTATGTTGTTAAAAAAAAACAATATAAAAGTAGCAATAAATTAATCTAAAAATTAAACTAGATTATTAGTTATATTTAAAATCTTCTTAATAATATATAAATTATATATTATATCTTACTTTATTATTCTAATTAGACTACCATCTATAATTAGTAGTTTATAACCTTCCTTAAAAACATTATACTTACTATCTACATCTAACAGATTATTAATTAAAAAAAGATTTATTTCTATTTCTAAAACATATAAAACATTTTAAATTATAATTTAAGCTTACTACATATCAATTAAAACTATATCTATCCTTTATATTACAATCCTAAAGTTGTTATTTAAAGTAATATATTTTTTCTACTTTATTAGTTTTAGATTGTTAAATCTTTTTTTTAAAAATAAAATATAGTCTATTACTACTGAATTAATATACTATTTAATTTATAGATTATTTTACAAACTAGCCTTTTAATTAACTTTATAGATTCTTAGAAGATAATCTAAAAACTAATATATTAACTTTTCAAACTAAACTATAATCTGCTTTTTATTTTTATTTATAAAGCCTTTCTCTAAAAAGAGTTTCTAATAACTTTTAATATTATAGATTAATAAATTATAATACTTATACTATTATTTCTCCTACTTTAATCTCTCAAGTTCTTTTTTAACTTTTTTTTCATAAACTACTTTACAGTACCCAGGTTACTTTTTATTTTCTATTTTATAGCTTATTCTACTACTACAGCATAGGCTTATAAACTACTCTAAATAATTATAGATTAATTCACATAAAAAAAACAATTATTATAGTTTAATAAGAACCTTAAATCAATTATATCCTATTTATTCTTGTTTATAAACAAAACAACTTCTATAATTAAACAATAATTATCATATATAAATTAACTCTTATCTTTTATATAATTCATTTTAAAAATCTCTATATAACAAATCACTTCCTCACACTTTAATTTATAAAAAACAGTAAAAATATAATACAAAAGATCTTCATCACTAAATCTAAACTATAAATCAATCAAGAATCTTTCATTTGATAATATTTTAACTTTAAAAAAGTAAAAAGTTACAATCTAATATACAAATTTCTTTATATTTACACACACATTCTACAATTTACCCTACAAAACTATAATTACTAAATAAACAAATAATTAAAATTTTTCTTCTAAATACTTCATCATTTTCTAAGAAGTATCCTTATTATAAATAAAAATCTTTATTTATTTTACAACATATTATTTAATAAACTTTTTTATAAAGGATTCTACAATCTCAAAACATACAATCTTATTTTTTAATACAGAATAAATTACAAACTATTCTATATTTTAAAAAACAACCTATAATTCTTACCCTAACAACAAGACCACTATATCTACCAATAAACTACCTCCCTAACTTACATTAATTTATAACCTAATTCTAGTAACTACATTTAATTTAATAAATTACCCTACAGACTAAAATCCAAAAACTTCAAATTACAAAATAAATTATAAAATAATATTATTAATAACACCTAACTTTCTATAATAAAAAAATTTAATAAAATTAAAGAAACAATATTCATTTTAAATATATATTCTTAGTCTATTACAGATCTTAATCTTCCAAATAATATAATTTACTCCATTATTCTACAGTTATAGAATCTTCATATAAAAAGAACTTTCATTACTTTAAAATACCATTTAATAATTCAGATTACAATTTAATATATAAATTAAAATATATATTATAGAAATAAAAATAAACCAGTTCAACACATTATATTCTACAATTTACCAACCACAACTAGTACAATAATCACCATAAACAATAAATTACACTATAAATTACTTCTTAAAATTAAAAAACTAATACTAATAACATATTATATTATATAAATGAAAATCTCATACATATGTCAATATATATTACAATAATATCTATAGATTACATAACAAAGCACCAAAAAACAATTAAACAACAGTCTACAGACCACATAACTACATAACCACTCAAAATACTCTGCCACTAGCTAGTGGCTAAGTATTTCACAATCTACATACTACTATATATTGAACTGTATGTTAATCATAACCTGGATTGCTATTTAATCTAACAGTATAGTTTATATTATTTTTATTATATAATATTAATTTAAGTTGTGTTCTCCCCTTTTATAAACAGCTTACTTAGTGTGTAATATTATCACCCAGTTAAGTAGTCTTTTGTATGTTTCTATTATTTTGTTTTACTTTTTGGTTTCTAAAAAGCCTGAAAGATACTCTATTTTAATAGATTACTATTTTGAACTATTTTATAAACAGAGGAAGTATCTAATATAGAATTTATCTTATAATTTGGTTTATAGTTTAAAATGTACTATTGAATGTTAAAATCTGTTTTCTAGATCTTGTAGTTGAGGTATAAGCCTAGTAAAGTAATATATATATCATAAAACAATTTAAAGAATATCTTAATAAAAATATCTACTGTTATTTAACCTATAGAAAAGTAGATTATATTAAGTTCCTTATTATTAAATTTTTTTCTGATCCAAAAGTATTATATATTAAAATATTTTATATATTATTGATTACCTGGGTTTTTACTTGTCTTGATAATTCCTTGGTTATCATAAAATAGAAAAATTGTTAGAAGAGGTATTAACTATCCTTTTATATCCTATACTTTATAATTTGGGCTGATAAATAGTTATAATTTAGTTAGTAGTTTGTATAGCTATATAACCTCTTTTCTTGTATGATTAGTGGCTATGATTTCTGCTTCTATATTTGATTTTGCTATGGTGGCCTGCAGCTTGCTTAACCAGAAGATAACTATGTCTTCTATGTAGAATGTGTAGCCTGATATGGATCTTCTTGCTGTAATTTCATCTGTTTGTGCCAGCAAGGTATCTGTATATATGGTTTATGGCTTTCTACTGTCCTTGTACAAGATAGTTTGCAAATTGGCTGAGCTTTATGTATGAATATGCTAGGTCTGACCTTATATATTAAGCTAAGTATGCAAAGCTACTTAATATACTTTAATATAGAAAGATATTTTTAGTAAGGAAGTAGTTATTTTATTATTTTATTTATAAGCTAATTAATATTAGTGTAAATATTGTTTTATAATTTATATAACTAAATTTGTTTAAAATCTTGTTTATATATTTGGTCTGATTTATAAAAAAAAAGTAGTTTAATTTATTTTTGGTGATTTATATTTTAAAAAACTTCTCGGCTTTTCTTAGATTTGTAACTATATATATTATTATAATAGTTTGTTTTATTATTTAAATAATTTTTGTATTCCTTGAGAATAATAATATGTTGTTTATATAGATTTCTATTAAAATGTTAGTTGATATAAAAAGGTATTTATCTATATTTAACTGTTGGAGTTTGATTAGGAAAGTAGTATTGAGTAGTTTATTCTTTAAATCTTTATTCCATAAGTTAGAAATTTGTTTTAAATTATAGAATAACTTATAAAAATATAAAATAATTATATTTTAATTTTTTATTAGTTGTTTAAATTTTAGAAGTAGTTTTATATATATATATTTCTTTTTAAATAATTTAGTATTAAGGAAGGTAATTTTAATGTTTATTTAATAGATTTTTAGGTCTAGGATAGTGGTTATAATTAGTAAAGTATATATTATTTTTAAATTAATAATAAATGTAACGTCAACGATAAGCGGCCGGCACAGACAAGCGACCGGCACACCTCTCGAGGCACCCCTAACAAGCTATCTTCGATATCATACAACCACAACAATAGCTACTACTACAACTAAATCTTGTATTACTTTAACTATCAAAACATTAAAAAAGGATAAAACTTTAAGCATTCAGACAGCTACTAAACTATACAACATCCCATATAAAACCTTAGCATACCATTACAGTAACCACCCTTCACACAGCAAAAGCACCCCGAAATCACAAAACCTTACACAGCTAGAAGAAGATATTATTATTCAGTATATACTCAAACTATCTACACAGTCTTTTCATCCTAGATTATCTAATATAAAAAATATGGCCAACCAGCTACTATCAACACATAGTAGCAATAGCATTCAACACGTCAGTAAGAAATAGGCCAACAACTTCGTTAAACACCGCCCAGAACTACAAACACATCTCTCTAGAAAATACAATTACCAGCAAACAAAATACAAAGATCCGGTACTTATAAACAAGTAGTTTCAGCTAATAGAGACAGTAAAAGCTAAGTACAGCATCACAGATAACAACACCTATAATTTTGACAAGACTAGCTTTGCAATAGACATAATATCTACAACCACCATAGTAACAGGCACCAAAACACACAATAAAGCAAAACTTACACAGCCTAGGAGCCGCAAATAGACAACAATTATTCAGGAGATAAATACAGAAGAGTATACAGTACCACCATTTATTATCCTCACCAGAAAACACCATCTAGCAAGCTAGTATACAAGAACTAGCCTACCAAAAGACTAGGTAATCACACTCTCTAACAACAGCTGGACGACAAATAAGCTAGCTCTCAAATAGCTAAAGCACTTTAATAAATTTACAACACCACACTACTTTTCAGACTACCAGCTATTAGTCCTAGACAGCCACAAAAGCCACCACTCAACAGCCTTCAAGCTATACTACCAGGAACAAAAAATTATTACTATCTGCATACCACCACACTCTTCACATATCCTTCAGCCATTAGATATTGGCTGCTTCAGGCCATTAAAACAGATATACAACCATAAAGTAGAGACTTTAATACACACACACATCAGCCATATCTCTAAGCTAGAGTTTCTCTCCAGGTTTCACAAGACATTTACTACTGCAATAACACCTAGAAACATACACAGCAGCTTTACTAGAGCTAGCATTATACCTTATAATCCTAACAAAGTTCTATCAAAGCTAGATATACAGTTACCAGCAGCCACTCCAGTAAATTCACACCCAGATACCACGAATACAGCAACTACCTGGACTACAAAAACACCATTAAATCCATCAGAAGCTAGCCTACAAGCAGGCCTAATCAAAAACCAAATTATCCAGTACCAGAATAGCTCTCCTACATCATTACTAGCAGCTATAGACCAACTATCTAAAAGGACGCAGACAATAATACACCAAATAGCACTTATACACACAAAAAACACAACGCTTCACTCCACAAATAAGTTGCTAAGTAAGCACCAGCAGCTAAAAAGACAGCATATACAACATAAGGGCACGCTTACTATACACCAGACTAACAGAATCCTGGACAACAACACTATAAACAAAATAGTTAGGCAGCCAGCCCCTCCAAAGCGCCAGCGTACCCCCCAACCAAAGGACAACATCACACATACACACCACTATAGCAACTATAGCGAAACCAGGCATAATATTCGAACCTACCAACAAGCATCTTCAGAATCTAAATAAATAGTTTCCCACCCCCAGGGCGGGAAACCAAGTGCCAGTAATAACATAGCTGGATTTTTTATTAAGATAGGGTGGGGAGGTGTGCCGCTTGCTTGTCTGTACCGGCCACTTATCGTTGACGTTATAAGTTTTTATAAAATAAATCTTATATTATTATTTATATTTTTTAATAATTAGTTGTGTTTTATATTATAAGTTATCTTTTATAATTATTTTGTATTTAAATATTTATTTAACTTTTATTACTTTAGTTTTTTTTAAGATTTAATTTAAGATTTTTTATATGAGTTTTTATTTTAGGGATTATAATTTACTTTGTATTGTTAGTAACTATTTTTTTCTATTAAGTAGTTTAAGGATCTGCTTAAAAGTCTAAAATATAATTAAAATATAGATTTTTTTATTTTTTGTTTTGTAATTTAAAATTTTTACTATAGTTATTCTTATATATTATAAGATTTTTGTAGATTATTTGTGGCTGGAATTTATTTTCTTGTTATAGATTATGTATTAAGATCTATTTATATTTAGGTTTCTTAGTAGAACTATTGGTTTTCTAGAGTTTTTTATTATATTAGTCTATAATTTAGTTGATGGGATTTTTTGATTTTTTTTGTTGGGTTTAGAGGGTACCTCTTGGGTTATTGCTAGCTGTAGACTGTTTTATAGTTACTTTTTTAGTTTTAATTAAGATAATATATTATTTATTATTCTATATGCTAGTAGTTTTTTTTATGTGGGGAAGTATTTTGTAAAGTTCTTTTTTGTAGAGAAGAAGTTTTTTATTATTTTGGTATTGTGAATTATATAGATTGTATTTTAAGCTATGTTTTATATTTTAAATTGTTTTGTGGTTTGTATATATCTAATAAAGATGTTTTTCTAAGTTTTTGGTTGTGTAGCTTATTTAGTTTTTTGCTGTTTGGATAATATTATATATATATAATAATTAAATAGTAGTAGGTTATATATTAAAATATTTCTATAAAATAATTTATAAAATATTTTAAAATATATATTATTTTCTATCCTGGGGGTAATTAATATAGTTGATTTAATTTGCTTGTTTTTTTGGAGATTTTAGATAGGTGTTTTTTTTGTTGAAAATAACTTATTATATAGATATACTGTTGTTTAGCTAGTTTTAATCTAGAATATTTTAGGGAATTTTAAATTAATTAATATGGTGGATGTTTTATAACTAATTATTTTAATTATTTATTTTATAGTTTTATTTTATTCTAAGTAATAAAATATATTATTTTTAATTTTTATATTTTTTGTTTTATAAATTATTTAGATTTTTATTAAAACTAGTTCTCTAATATTGTTAAAATAAATTCTATATATTTTAAAGTATAGATAGTTATTTTTTTATTTTTTGATAAATATTTTAAATAGTAGATTAAAGTATTTTTTATTTTTTATAAAGATAATTTATGTGAAGTTTGTTTTATTATATATAAAATAAATTATATATTGAGAGAGTTATAAAATTTTATTAATAGGATTTATATAATATTTATAAAGTAAGGGTATTTTTTATAGTTTATTAAAATTAATGTGTATTAATTTTAGTAGTTTTTTTAGCTTGTTAGGTAAATTATATTTTATTATATATTATTATAACTTTTTTAAATATATATGTTTTATAGTTTAGTTTGTTAATTTTTAGTTTAATATCTAGTTATTTTAGGATTTATTTTATAGTGTGTTAATTAAAATATTCTAGTTTTCTATATTATTTAATTAAATTGTTTTTCTTTTGTGGATTATTAGATTTTGTAATTGCTATATTATTAAAAAAAAGTAATATAAAAGTAGTAATAAATTGATTTACAAATTAAATTAGATTATTAATTATATTTAAAACTTTTTTAATAATATATAAATTATATATTATATTTTATTTTATTATTTTAATTAAATTATTATCTATAATTAGTAATTTATAATTTTTTTAAAAATATTATATTTATTATTTATATTTAGTAAATTATTAGTTAAGAAGAGATTTATTTCTATTTCTAGAGTATATAAAATATTTTAAATTATAATCTAGGTTTATTATATATTAATTAAGACTATGTTTATTTTTTGTATTATAATCCTGGAATTATTACTTAAAATAATAACGTGTACGATAAGCGACCGGGTCAGACAAGCGACCGGGTCACCCTCCTGGTCAAACACCCCACCAAAAACCCTTTCATTAATATTGTAGTCAATATCTATTAGAAAATTATAAAAAAAAATATTTTAAATAAATATAGATTAAGATAATCTAATATTATTTTTTTTAATTTTTTAAACCTAATATTAAATTAATAATAATTATTTTAATTTTTAAAAAACAACACATTTTTTTAGGTGTTTGACTGTAAATATCTCTATAATTTATTAATAAAAATCTCTAAAAATGTAATATATAATAGATATCTGTATAATCTAGGTTTATACCGAGCCATTACTTAATATATTAAAAATTAAGGTCTAGAAAGTCTGCTAAAGTCGGTACAACACATCCAACTATTTTCAATAAAATTATATATAAAAATATAATAAAAAAATCTAAAAAAAATTAATTTTAATTTTAATATATTAAAAATTAATTATTATATTTTTTTAATTTTTTTTATATAATATTGAATTTATTCTTAATTTTTTAATTTTTATTATACAAAATTTTTAAAATTTATAAAAAATTGAATTTTTAATAAAAAAAATTTAAAAAATTATAAAATTATAATTTAATCTTATTTAATTTAATATTAATTTTTTAAAATTTTTTTATATATAATTATTAAGAAAAATAGCTAGAGTGTTGTGCCTGTGTTGTACCGACTTTAGCAGACTTTCTAGACCTTAATTTTTAATATATTAAGTAATGGCTCGGTATAAACCTAGATTATACAGATATCTATTATATATTACATTTTTAGAGATTTTTATTAATAAATTATAGAGATATTTACAGTCAAACACCTAAAAAAATGTGTTGTTTTTTAAAAAATTAAAATAATTATTATTAATTTAATATTAGGTTTAAAAAATTAAAAAAAATAATATTAGATTATTTTAATCTATATTTATTTAAAATATTTTTTTTTATAATTTTCTAATAGATATTGACTACAATATTAATGAAAGGGTTTTTGGTGGGGTGTTTGACCAGGAGGGTGACCCGGTCGCTTGTCTGACCCGGTCGCTTATCGTACACGTTATCTATAGTTAGTAGTTTATAGCTTTTTTTAAAGATATTATATTTACTATCTATATCTAATAGATTATTAGTTAAAAAGAGATTTATTCCTATCTTTAAAATATATAGGATATTTTAAATTATAATCTGGATTTATTGTATATTAATTAAGATTATATTTATCCTTTATATTATAACCCTAGAATTGTTACTTAGAATAATGTACTTCTTCTATTCTACTAGCTTCAGATTATTAAATCTTTTTTTTTAAAATGAGATATAGTTTATTACTACTAAATTAATATACTATTTAATTTATAGATTACTCTATAAACTAACCTTTTGGCTGGCCTTGTAAACCCTTAAAAGATAACCTAGAAACTAATATATTAATTTTTTAAACTAAACTGCAGTTTGTTTCTTATCTTTATTTATAGGGCTTTTTTTTAAAAAGAGTTTCTAATAATCCTTGATATTATAAATTAATAAATCATAATATTTATACCATTATTTCTTCTGTTTGCTTTAATCTTTTAAATTTTTTTGGATTTTTTTTTTATAAGCTGTTTTATAGTGCCTAGGTTGCCCTTTATTTTCTATTTTACAACTTATTTTGCTGCTGTAGTGTAGGCTTGTAAGCTGCTCTGGGCAGTTATAGATTAATTTATATAAGGGAAGTAATTATTATAATTTAATGAAAACCTTAAATTAATTATATTTTGTTTATTTTTGTTTATAAGTAGGATGGCTTCTATAGTTAAGTAGTAATTATTATATGTGAATTAGCTTTTATTTTTTATATAATTTATTTTAAAGATCTTTGTATAGTGAATTATTTCCTCACACTTTGATTTATAAAAGGTAGTAAAAGTGTAATGTAGAAGGTCTTTATTACTAAATCTAGACTGTAGATTAATTAAGAATCTTTTATTTTGTAATATTTTAACTTTAAAAAAATAAAAGATTATAATCTAATATATAGATTTCCTTATATTTATATATATATATTCTATAGTTTATTTTGTAGGATTGTGATTACTAAATAAATAAATAATTAAAATTTTTCTTCTAGATACTTTATCATTTTCTAGAAAGTATTTTTATTATAAATAAGAATTTTTATTTGTTTTGTAATATACTATTTAATAAATTCTTTTATAAAAGATTCTACAATCTTAAAACATATAATCTCATCTTTTGATGTAGGATGGGCTACAGACTGTTCTATATTTTGAGGAGTAGCCTATAATTCTTATCCTAACAGTAAGACTATTATATCTACCAATAAACTGTTTTTTTGATTTGTATTGATTTATAACCTAGTTCTAGCAGCTATATTTGATTTAACAAATTACCCTACAGGCTAAGATCTAGGAACTTCAAATTATAAAGTAGATTATAAAGCAGTATTATTAACAACACCTAGCTTCCTATAATAAAAAGATTCAATAAAGTTAGAGAAATAATATTTATTTTAAGTATATACTCTTAGTCTATTATAGATCTTAATTTTCCAAATAATATAATTTGTTTTATTATTCTACAGTTACAAAATCCCTATATAAAAAGAGCTTTTATTATTTTAAGATACTATTTAGTAATTTAGATTACAATTTAACACATAGATTAAAATATATACCACAGAAATAAAAGTAAGCTAATTCAACATATTATATTCTACAATTTATTAACCACAACTAATATAATAGTCACCATAAACAATAGATTATATTATAGATTATTTTTTAAAATTAAAAAATTAGTACTAATAACATATTATATTATATAAATCAAAATCTCATACATATATCAGTATATATTACAATAATGTTTGTAGATTATATAACAAAATACCAAGAAACAATTAGACAACAGTCTGCAGACCACATAATTGTATAGCCACTCAGAGTACTCTGCCACTAGCTAGTGGCTGAGTATTTCACAGTCTGTATGCTGCTGTATATTGAACTGCATGCTAATCATGACCTGGATTGCTATTTAATCTAACATATTTATCTTCCTTTATTAAAAACCCATATAGTAGTAACTAAGAGTCAGGGACTTTAGAGTGAAGTGCATTCGACCCAGTTTTGGGCCGAAGTGTAACAATTATATATAAGTTGAAAATAATAAAATAAAATAAAAATAGGATAATTTATAAGTATATAAAAAAATTTTAAATTAAAATTTGAATTATTTATATATTATATATAAAAAAAATAAAAAAATATAAAAAACATAAGGATATAAGATGAGGGGTAATAGAAATAATATATATATTAAAAGGTGTAATAAATAAATTTAGAAGATTTTTAAATTTTAGCTATAGTTAGGATCTTATAAAATTATTCTTTTTTTAAAAAAAATTATAACAATATTATAAAATTAAAATAAAATAATTTAAACAAATAATAATATTTAAAAAATATTCTAGATATATTTTAAAATTTTTATTAAATTTTAAATAAAAGGGAAGTGTTAGTTTAAGATTTAAGTTTATAATTAATTAATTAATTAATAAGATATAAAAAAAAGAAATAAATATAATTTAAAAAGAAATTTATCTTTATAGTTTAATATATAACTAAATTACTTAAGATTTATTTAAGTTAAATAAATTATTTAATTTAACTTTTTAAATATATAATAAATTATAAATAATTAATATTATTAAATAAAATTAATAAAATTAGATTTTTAATGGTTAAGATTGATGACAATTAAACAGAATCTTTATTTTGTATATTTATTAATAAACTATATATATTTAGCTAGGCTTGGCATTCCGGCCAGCCATATCCGGCCCACACCACCACATATACTAACTTCTTTTTTTATTGGAGATAATATTATATAACCTGGGTTTTGGTATTGGTATGTATGTATCTACTCTTTTCTGGATCTGGATAGTTAGCATGACCATCATCAATACAACATCATCATCACCATGAACTATAGATTCACCGGCACCTAAGTTAAACAAATTATTTAATCTAACCTTTTAAATATACAACAGATTGCAACTTGAAGCAATTGATATTACTAAATAAAATCTATAAAGTTAGATTCTAATAATTAATCTTAATAATAATAGAGAAGAATCTCCATCCTGTGCATTTACTAGTAAACTACATACAGACAGCCAGGCTTGGCGTTCCAGCCAGCCACATCCGGTCCGCAACTCCACAAATGACATGACAACTACATTAATTCAAGATTATCTTACAATATGATCTAAAACAACTCAAAAAACAGCCTAACCCATGGTAACTAAGGGTCTATATAGATGGGGTATTCGAAATAAGTGATTTCCTAAGCAAAGATAGGTCCCCTCCCAGCCCCCTTCAGCCCCCGGCCCGTACACTCTCATACCCCCCATGTGTGCATGTACGTAGGCACAATCCATACAGGGCTCCAGCACAAGAATGCGTCTGCTTGCTAGTCTCTAGGGAATCCAACCATAACCGGATAAGGACAATTTAGAGGGACCAGCTGATAAAATTTTCCCGCAAATCCTCTTCTGCGGTCTCTGTAGGATGCCAGCTATGCGACATGCTTGATGCAACAGATGTAGTCCTTTCTTGGTGCAAGCTCTCGTGGTTCATCGAGGAATGTGGGGAGACGGAATCTACAATACTTAGGTTCCTACTCGAGAGAGTTGGCCGTCCAGCTGACAAAATCCCCTTCGAGCCATTTGCCCTCGATGTAGATTGAGTACTTGAACGCGCATTTAATACAACCGACGAGTTGACTGGAGAGATATCCGTTGGATGCCGTTCCAAGATGTGAAAGCTTCGCGCCCGTTTCCAATGAGAGTCGACTTGAGGCCAGCTACTAAATCTATGCGCTGAAGAGCGGTGATTTGATGTATTGCCCCCATGGTCATTGGCGACATTCGTGGACTGGGTGGACTCTGTGCCTGCCAGTTGACCCCGATCTCTATCCCCGGCCCAGCCACTTCCGCCAGAGAAGATATCTTCTATACAATCGACGGCGTTCAGCTCACCAGTTTGAAGTTGCCAGGAAGCGGCGAGAGATTTTCGATATATGTCCTGGATGCGATCCCTTTCTCGGGAGTGGGCGGATATATTAGATATCTCAGTGCCATATGCAGGATTTGCAGCAGCTGGAGTTGAAGTTGCTTCAACAGAATCCGAAATCAGTTGTTCGCCCATAGCGATTCCAGCGATTCCCGAAAAAACTTGCGCGGGCCTAAGATCTGGTCTAGTCAAAACGTTAGGAGGTGCTAAATAGATAACACTTGGAAAGCTGGGAGCATACACTTTAAAACTCGTCTCGCCGGATATTTGCTTTAGCTCCGTGGCTATTTGAACAGTAGAATTAATCTTACTGGCTTGCATTAGATACCTCCTATTCTCCCGCTCGCGGCCAACATATTCTGCAAGATTCAATTCCAGTGTTCCAAGGACTATTCTTTCTCTCCCGCTGTACTCTTGGATTATTTCGAGGTCGAGATAGATTGGCGAAAGCATCCCAGCACGGTCCACGGTCATTTTGACCACTAGTTCCTTTATATAACCCCAGGAAACTCGATGTTCTTTGATAGGGATTTTGCTTGTTCGTCCTCTTGACTCTGCAAGAGGAGAATCACGGATATGCCATTTGACATATGCCAAGCCACTGACGAGAGGGACGTTATTCAGGTCATTGATTTGGAGTTTGAGGTTGAAGCGCGGCTAAAAGTGTGTATCAGAGCCGGATCGATCATATTAAGGCTGGGGTCTGGCTTACTCGGCGGGATTTGGGAACTTGAAGTGATCACGGGGGTTCAGTTATCGATCTTGATGGCGGTAGAGTTGCTCATTCGCATTGCTAAACTCACCTACAAACGAGTGCATGCTGCTGGTTGTATTGGGGTGTGATGTATAATATAGATGTGCTCGGGTGGCGGCAAAGGCCGTTGCATTCGTTTCTTCATATGAGAGAATACCTGGCCTCTTACCTGTATGTATGGGTGTGTTCAAGGATATAGTGAGATCAATCCGGCAACATTACCCCGATAGTATGTGCGATTAAGTAGTACTTCAAACCGCGTTTGAGTTGCTCCTGTCAACAAATACCGTTATTTGAGTACTTATATAGGTACATGCTTGCCTAAGTAAGTCTTGATTAAGCGAGCTGTAAATTCAAGACTCGCGCTTATCATAATCCAGAAGATTACCTACTGTAGTAGGTACTCGGGTGCAAAACCTCTCGTCTACAAGCCCGAATATACCATGCGCATTCTTACAACTTGGATACGGCCTGTCTACCCAGTTACAGCTGCTATAATCTGAGCGCATCCAGAGCGCGTCCAGTAACACTTAAGTAGCACATCTATACTTCCGGATCCATTTCGAGCTTTTACGAAGTAGTACTGATCCACTCGGTTTCATCATGATTGGCCGGAATCACAAGATCAAAAAGAAGCCAGCCGCGATAGAGGTCTCAAAACAGCAGCAGACGGGAACTCTCAAAGTTTCTGCTGTATACAATGCCCAAATATTTGACTCCGGCCGAGCTACTCGCTCACCCTGGTATGAAAGATGTCATCGAACCTTTCATGCCAAGTCAGGCTGGGTTTGCAGAGGTTGCTCGTGGGAGGGGTGGTCCAATAAAGGTTCAAGAATCCAAAAGAAACCCCAGGAGAAATCAGGGGCATCGAGTCACCTAGCCCATAAATGGTTATACTGATTGCTTTTTATATTAGATAAATTATGAAGTACATGGCACCGGCCCGATCTGCCTGGTCTTTGTCATGGGCCTTCGAGCGCCTTTAATAGCCTGGCAGAGGCAAATTCGTTATTTCGGACACGAGAACGGAGACAGGTTCTCAATGCTGGTATTCGACAACCGGGGTGTCGGAAATTCAGATAAACCCCTGATGAGGTACACTACAAGTGAGATGGCTGAAGATGTCATGGTCTGCAAGCCCCTTCAAGGTCTATATCTATGTCGAGCTAAGCAGGTATATAGGAGCTCGTGACCCATATTGGCTGGACAAACTCGAAGCAGCTTCATATAATCGGCGTTTCCATGGGAGGGATGATTGCGCAAGAGATAACTTACAAGTATCCGCAAAGGGTGGCTTCCGTCGTCTTTCAATCAACAGCTGCTGCAATAAAATCAGAAGTGGTAGGGCACCTGGTCTCGGAAACCAAAGCCTCCCATGTTAAACGGCACTCATCGAAAGCCGGCCTCCCATTTTCCAGCATATAGTGCGGCTAATTTTCCGGAATAGTCCTTTTTCGAAAATATCAAGCGGAGGGTTGCCTTGATAAAACCAAAATCCCTCGAAGAACGCCTCCAGGCCTCTCGCGAGCTTCTTTTCGGGCAGAAATACATCAATAGTCCCGATGCTCTGGGCATTTTCCCGACAAATGCAGATCGGTTTAACGCCGAGGAAATTTGGAAAACTGAAAATGTTAACCAGCCGCCGTTTCTCGCATTCTTGTGCCAACTGGTTGCGGCGGGGTGGCACTCATGCAGCTCCGAAAGACTGAAGCATATCGCCGAAAATATTGATTATATCCTCGTGATATACGGTTTGCAGGACAAAATGATTGAACCGTAGGAGTCCTACCCTTCTCTTGCTCATTGTAGGGGACGAGTGGATACTGAAGACGTATTAGGTCACATTCGAAATACTTGAAGGAAAAATTGGGTCCCAGGGCTCGCGAAGTCGTGTTTGAGGATGCCGGCCATGTCATCAGTACGGAATATGTACGCGAGTATAATAGAATGGTGAGGGAATTTGTCGAAGAAGCTGCTGGCCATGTGAAGGATACACAGCAAGGCTAGTTATTATTTTCTAATCAGACGCGCAAAAACATTGCTATATGAGTACATTCCTTTAGAAGATATCCAAGAGGGGAGTGTGGTTGAGTGTGTAAAGCTCTTTGTGTTTCGAGTTCTTCCCGACAACGAAAGTGGCAGTATCCGCGGCTGTTCTGGTCGCCAAGTTGGAGATGAAAATGCGTCTGATTCGGAGACCAGGTGATTCCGTGAGCCCATCCTAGGATGTCGTTTTATCCAAAAACTCTTTCGCTTCATTGATTTTGCTAGCCAGGTATGGGCTTCCTCCACGGTCCGGATGATTGAGAAGCATTAGCTGGCGATGGTTTTTACGGACATTTGCTTTGGTCAAATTCCTCTCGCTGTTTGGGATTACTCAAAAATTCAGCATCGCGTATGATATATCGGGTAGTAGAGGTGTACAACCCCATACTGAGTGCATAGTTCAGTACTAAGTCAGGTACTTAATGACTTACCTGAGAGAAAGAATCAGAGATGCCTCTCGACGGTTCATCCTCGAGTCGAATCCACCCTTGTAAAATTGCTTCCCAAATCCGGATGTCGCACCAGGGATGGCCTTATATTTCCGTAGAGCTTGAAGACTGGGTGCGTAAAGAGGTTAGCAGGGTATTCTGAAGGCAAATGCTGTGAAAGATATCATGATGGAGAGCTTACCCAACCCGCCCCTAGAAGCGGCAAGAAACTGGTTGTCAGAAGACCGTCATGAAAGATAGAGAATATAACTTACCATGAAGGCGGCGGCGGCGACACCCACGCCGACTAGAACCACATTCATTGAAATGTTCCGATGCCGTGATGCATGGTTAAAGATATGAAACGAAGCGATTGGTAGGAGTTTTTAGGCTGCATCCCGCCAAGCGCACTCTTGGCACAGTTGACTGTTATTTCCGACAACAATGCTGACTAATCATGGACACTGAGTGAAGAAGGAAAAGGAAATGGGGTAAGATTGTTCATTCTTCAACCATCTATTTACAAAAGCGCTACTTATCTACTTCCCAAGGACCTATTTTGACCAACTTTTGATATCACTAATGGGTACTGAACATGTACCTTTGTACAAGCTTCTCGTACTTCAAAGTCAACGCTCCCTCAAGTTCTTTATATCCAGTTCCTGACCGGCAGATTGCGTAATGAAGAGCCGAAACCTACAAAATACCCCAAATGAACTTTCCAAACAACCCACCGAAACAGTTTACTGCATCTGTCGGAGACCGGATACTGGCAAATGGATGATTGGATGCGATGGATGTGACGACTGGTTCCACGGCGAATGTGTTCAGCTTCGGCCGGCTGATGAGGATCTTGTAGACCAATATTATTGTGAACAAACCCTCTGCATCCAGCCCGTTTGTTATAATTGGGAGCTACACTAACGTTGGATTACCGCCCCCCGCCGTACTCTATGTTAGGCCCGAATTGCCAGAGCAAAGGTTTTGGTACCACTACATGGAAACGCAAATGCAGACTACCCTCGTGTCAAAGCCCCGCAGCGGTGACCGGCGATCCTCCATCAAAATACTGTTCTCCCGAGCACGGACTTGAATTCTTCCGATCAAAGCAACACTTGACAGAATACAGTACAAAAGAACTCGCTGCAGTTCTAAGTACAGTTGATGATGCATCCAGCTTTCGCAGCTTAGGGGACAGTGTGTCCGTACCTCGAAGTACTGCTGAACGCGCTAGAGTTGAAGCTTCGCTGTATGAAGATGGAGAGAAACTGGCCCCCATGAAAATAGCAATCAAACGCCAGCAGACTCGCCTCGGCACTCGCTCCCAGTTCATCAGCATGGCCAAGGATCGTCAGAAGCGCGTCGCGGATGAATTACGTGGCGAGATCGACCAGTCATCCAAGGGTATTAAGGAATTATGCGGCTTTGATATCCGTCTCGCGATGGATGATGACGAGTTTGCAGATTGGTGTGAGAGTGAGGAGGGGCATGCCGTGTTCTCTCGCGGGGAGATCAGTGGCCGTGATGGTCTTTGCATGAGGAAAAAGTGCGAGAAACATAAATACTGGCTGAGAATAGCAATGGAGGACATCGAGTTGGAGGAACGGCTGGTCAATGAGGGTGCCACTATGGTACTCGCAGAAGAAAACGGACAGAGGGAGAGGCAAGACGTCAAGTCGTTGATGGAATCTCAGCGTCTGAAATAGCAGGGATAGCTGAATCATTCGGCGGCAGTCCAAGGTGCTTCTGTGCAGAGTAGTGCATTACTCGCTCAGTGTTTGTGTTGACAAACGTTATTGCGCGCAACCTTGGAATCCACCTCCAACCACAAACCCCGAAAAATCTTTTGCCGACATCTTGTCTTGGCACCAACCCAAACCATTTCATCTTCCATCGCAGCATCGCCCGAATCACGTTTTCCTAGTGTACCGGAACCGCGGGAGGATGAGGTATGTAAAGCGGATAACCCACCTCTCCTTTTTTATTCAAGATACTAAAAATAGTACAGGATCGAAACTTGTTACTTCTGCTCTCATCCGGTGTATCCTTCCAAGGGTATTACCTTCGTGCGCAATGATGCCAAAGCGTTCCGCTTCTGCCGGTCGAAATGCCACAAGAACTTCAAAATGAAGCGAAATCCACGAAAAGTAAGAGATGACCCTGCTGTTGTCACACTTCGTTGCATATCCGGTGTTCTGGCGCCCGGTTCTGACCTTTGCGGATCGTGTAGCTGAAATGGACGAAACCTTTTCGTAAATCCGCAAATAAAGAAATGGTGCTGGACTCGACTCTTTCCTTCTCTGCTCGACGCAATGTCCCCACACGTTATTCCCGGGAATTGATAGCCACCACTTTGAAAACGATGCAACGAGTTTCCGAAATACAGACGAAGAGGGAAAGAGCTTTCTATAGGCGTAGGATGGCCGGGAACACAGCGACACGCCGTGAATCCGACCGGAAGCTTGTGCAGGAAAACCAACACATGCTTCCAGAAGTCAGGGCTAAGCTCTCGCAGGCAGAAATCGTGCTTGAGGATGGGAATGACATCGAAGAGACCTTGAACGAAACGCCGTATGCTATATCTCTATCAGCGAAATCTGGAGTTCAACGTAAACAGCAACAGACCAGGACACTCGATACTATGGAGCTCGAATAGCACCTACAACGCTAAAATAGAGAATCAGCCGGTTAACAAAGATGAAATGGCCAAAGTGACGTCATTTCACCACCTACGAGTTCTCGTTTTCCAGATGGTGGATCTTGTACGATAAGTGATATAAGGGCATAGAGGAGTTGGTGGTCTGCTTGTTTTGGGACTCTGTCCTCCCGACTTCCGTGTGTGTCTACATCCACCTCAAAATGGTAGCCACAATTAGAGAAACAGTTTGCATGTACTGGACACGCATTCTCTCGTAGCAATGGGCCCTTTATACCGAGAGCTCGACCACCCAATGGGTAGACCCGTCAATATGGTGGATCCACAATACTACATACAGATTTTGCAATCAAGTAAGAACCAGGTTCTCAACTTGCAGCTAAAAGTCCGAACCTGTATCAATAGAACAAGATGACACAAACATCGATAGTAGAGTCTCGAGTATAGAATTGCCGAGGCATGGCAGGATAAAGCAGCTGAACCGTGAATCTATCAGAGTGCGATTCAGACGATCCTTGGTTAAGGAAGTGCATATAACGGAACGGCAAGGTCAACGCGTGGCGAAATTGCGTTAAGCGAACAAGAGAGATAGTAGACTCCGCGAATTTGGGCCGATGGCCCGTATAACAATATAAAAAAGCTGCAAACGCTAATCCTCGGCTCGATACAACGCCTATCGACAACATCGTCATTCACCAACGTTCCGCCTACTACCTCGGAATTTGCTGGCGGTATCATCCGAATAGTTAGCTGGAAGCCGGCGAAAGCTAGCCTCGCTCTATACATCCTCGACGATGCTTCCGTCGATACGAACACTCAACCATGCCGCCCGGATCCGACTTGCTCCCTCGCACCTCCTACACAAAGACCACCATCGCATCTACCTAGTTTCTAACCTACGTGGAAATGGCTGGCGGGGTTTCCGCGAATACAGCTCGTCAAATCCGCAACCAAACAGTCCTCCTCGTGGGCCCGAAGAGAAGAATAGACACGAACAGCACTCCAAGGACCCCAAAGACCAGCCGTCATCAGAGAAGAAGCAAGTCTCCGATAGTCAGCCGCAGGGCACAAAAGAGGGGTTTACTGGTGATGAAAATCCATCGCGGCAGCAGCAACCGCGAGACACACAAGCAGGAAGACCAGAGCCCCATAAGACCAAGTCTTCAACGTCTTCGGATGGGGATCAAAATCGTGCTGAGGACAACAATGGCTTTCGGATGGGAGGATTTCCTGGTGGTAGCGGAGGGGGGAAAAGAGTGGATTTCAAGATGGATCTGCCCTCTTTGCTAACATCAGCTATCATATCATATCTTCTCTACAGGACCGTTTTCCCCGGAGAAAATAGCAGAGAAATCACCTGGCAGGAATTTCGCACAACTTTCTTCGATAAAGGCCTCGTCGAAAAGCTGACTGTCGTTAACCGCCAGAGAGTCAAGGTCAGCTTGCACAAAGAAGCCACCTCACGAGTGTATCCCGATTCGAATGCTGCAGGTGGTGGTCTGGTATATTATTTTAGTATTGGCTCGATAGAAGCCTTTGAGAAGAGACTGGACGATGCACAGCGAGAACTCGGCATCCCAAGCTCTGAGCGCATCCCAGTTGCGTATACCGACGAAATATCATGGTTGGGGACGTTTTTGTCGTTCGGTCCTACTCTATTCCTACTTGGTTCTATATTTTGGTTCTCCCGACGAGCTTCTAGTGGCGGCTCGCAGAGCGGTATCTTCGGCATCGGAAAGAGTAGAGCTAAACTCTTCAACCACGAAACAGATATCAAAACAAAGTTCAAAGATGTCGCAGGCATGGACGAAGCGAAGGAGGAGATCATGGAATTTGTAAAGTTCTTGCAAGAGCCTGGAGTCTACAAAAAGTTGGGAGCAAAGATTCCCCGCGGCGCGATTCTCTCTGGCCCGCCAGGCACCGGGAAGACGCTGCTCGCGAAAGCAACGGCAGGGGAAGCACAAGTGCCTTTCTTCAGTGTCAGTGGCTCGGAATTTGTTGAAATGTTCGTGGGAGTGGGGCCCTCACGCGTCCGAGACTTGTTTGCGAAGGCAAGGAAGAATGCGCCCTGTATCATCTTCGTTGATGAAATAGATGCCATTGGCAAATCAAGGGCCAAATCTAATTTTGGGGGCGGCAATGACGAAAGAGAGAGCACCCTAAATCAACTTTTAACGGAGATGGATGGGTTCAATACGTCGGAGCAGGTGGTCGTACTTGCTGGAACGAACAGACCTGATGTCCTAGACAAGGCCTTGATGCGTCCAGGCAGATTTGATCGACATATTGCCATAGATCGACCGACTATGGAAGGAAGGAAACAAATTTTTTTGGTCCACCTCAAACGGATCGTTACTTTGGAGAATCTGGACGAGCTTGCTGGAAAGCTGTCTGCTTTGACGCCAGGCTTTTCAGGCGCGGACATCGCGAATTGTGTAAACGAAGCCGCTCTGATAGGTAAGCACGACACGCACTTGTCGTCCAAAAAAATTGACGGACACTCATCGATTAGCAGCTGCTAGGAAGGTTGCAGACTCTGTGGCCTTGACCCACTTTGAGCAAGCCATTGAACGGGTGATTGGTGGTTTGGAGAAAAAGTCTCTCGTTTTATCGCCAGACGAAAAGAGAACGGTAGCATATCACGAAGTACGTCTATATTTTCGTTCCTCGGATATTATAACGTCATGACCCTCTGTTGAATTATCCTAATCTATCATCTCAGGCAGGACATGCGGTTTGTGGATGGTATATGGAACATGCCGATCCACTATTGAAGGTATCTATTATACCTCGAGGCCAAGGGGCTTTGGGTTACGCTCAATATCTCCCTCCGGGTGATTCAGTAAGTGGCGCATAATGCTATCGCTGTAGGAGCTCTGTGATCCGAGAAACCACGATGCTAACAATCGGTTGTAGTACCTCATGAATGTCTCTCAGTTGATGGATCGCATGGCTATGACACTGGGCGGTCGTGTATCTGAAGAACTCCATTTCGACACCGTTACAAGTGGTGCAAGTGACGATTTTAACAAAGTTACGAGGATGGCGACCGCAATGGTAACGAAATGGGGAATGTCGAAGGACGTTGGTTATCTATATTTCGAGGAAGACCCGAACCAGCTACACAAACCATTTTCCGAAGAGACAGCTCGGAAGATTGACTCGGAGGTCCGACGACTTGTTGATCAGGCGTATGAGCAATGTCGCGCTCTTCTTATCGAGAAGAAACGAGAGATCGGTCTGGTTGCCGAAGAGTTATTATCAAAGGTCAGTGGATCACGGGCTTTAGTCTGGCGTGTGTATCATCAGCCTAACAATTCGTGTATACAGGAAGTACTTGGTCGTGACGATATGATTCGTCTCCTGGGCAAGAGGCCATTCGAGGAACGAGACAAACAGTTTGAGAAGTATTTCCAAGGGAAAGAAATGAGCGCACCACCGCCTCCAGCTTCTGAAATGCCCCCAGTACCAGAACCGCGCCCTCTCTCAACCTAGTGTGCCATACACCAGAGCTCGGAGAGCAGAAACTTTCCACCAATCTCTGTAAGTATCACGTGAGTGATTGTGAAATATCTCGTCCTCATAAATATGTATATATGTCATTCACATATCCGCTTCGATCAAGAGGGTAGAGCCTATCTTGATAGTGTACATTATTAACGCAGGAGTGCTCGCCGCCTGTACATAAATATTAATTTGGCATACCGTAGAATAAATTCTCAATCTTCTTTGACGCCCCCATCTGGGAAGTAAAACCCGCCTTCTTTTATAGTTACAATCCTGGGTAAAAACATGCTAACGTTCTTCTGATATATTTTATAATCGCCGTACTTATTTGCAGTTATCCGCTCTGTGAGCCAAGTGGATCCCTGAAGAACGATAGTTAGATCAAATTGCTGTACTAGCGGTGAGAGTAGAGTGTACCTGAAACAGTAACAAATAGGAGAGGGCGCCTATGCCAGTCCAGTTGTACACACTATCGGTGCCTGTAACACTTAGTAAGGTGACTTATACTGTGTCGAGCAACATCACAAGGCAGGTTTCTCTGCTTACCGAATGCAGACCATTGGTACAAAAGAACCCAAAACAATTGCTCACCAGCGAAATTAGGATGCTAACACAGGTGAATCCATTTAGTTGTTTTGTAGAATGACGCAGTGTTTGCGAGAGATTGTTTCGTCAACCTACTCGAGAGAATGCCCAGAGGCCTGAGTATAGGAAGCCGCGGTCAAGTTCGGCTTTATCCCAGCCTGGAGCGACACGCCCAGAGCTCTTATAGTGAGCCTTAGCTTGCTGAAAGTCTGACCGTGGTCGTGGTGTTAGTTGTCGATGATGGGGGGTAATGTAAGGATGCATGACCGTAGCTTACTCCATTGTTGCTGATCAGCAAAGAACTCGAGGATGACCGCAAGCATCATCCCCCGAGAGAACACCGTGTCTACTGTCGCGATGTTCTCCGAGCCACTCTCTGGAAAATTTTTGGCCAAAATCAAAAAGACATAGACAGGGCTGGTGATTGCGAGAAGAATGAAGTTTTGAATGAAGCTGATAAAGGTGACGTTCAAGACAAAGAATGCGGGCTTTCCAATGGCGCCCTGAACAACTTCCCAACGGTAATCCTCGGAAGACCACCGATAGCCGCCTTTTCTCCAATAGTTATATGTTAGCCGAACACTCCAGATCACGACGACGACGGCTACGGTGTCTACTCGGTCGGAGGGCAGGCCGTTGATACGCGCCCAGTAAGAGTAATGGAGTACATAGGCGGCGGGGATTAGACTCCATAATCGATCGATTTGACTGAAATTCCGGGTGACTTCCGATAATACCAGAGCAATAGCAGATAGAAGCAGCGAGCCCAACAAGGCAGTCCCTAGGGGATCCGTGTCTTTGTAGAATGTTGAGAATTCTGCCCTTCCATTGATGACTTGTTGTAAACCATGAACAGCTGTTCGCACTAACCCGGAAATATCTGGGGGTGACTGCGGCACCTCGTTTAACTGTTGAAATATGGGGAGCGATGCCATCTCGGAGAGAGATCAATTGAGTAGGCCGGTGGATTGTGGTCAGCGTCAAGTGTATAGAAAGTAGGTACCTAGAGGTACTTAGGTGCCTAGGTCGCCGGCAGCTCGTGTTGTTAGTGTGGTGGGGCTAGGGAACACCGGATGGTGGCAGGTGGGTAACCGCAGTCGTTAGCTGTCTTGGCGAGGGAGTCTGCAAGGATGACGTAGTAGCAGGTTTGCCTCCTGGGTTTTGTCACCTCTGTGTTCTTTAGCTGACCACGATTAAGCTTCAAAGCTCCCACTCAGTAAGTACTTAGGTAACATGGACGCAGCGAGCTTTTCTCTTCGAAGACCAGAGGTTAGCTGTTTGCGATTTCAACTTCTGATTTAACGCGTTTCGATATCCACAATACTCGTCGATATGTCGTATCCTGTCTACGTGCTCTTCTCGGCTCCAGAGGTCAAGTTGGCACCGTAAGCTGCTCCATGTAACTACGGCTGCAAGCCCCTCCAGATCAGTAACCTCCTTTACCTCGCCTTTTCGGATGCTGCGGCTACTAAACGGGCTATCTCACTCGTCACATCTGAGGTGCGGATGCCCTGACATCCTTGTAACGCCGCTCCATTCTTACCTAAGGTTTGCCATACCTAGCATCTTCGTCAAGGCCATCCCTTCTCAATACACGACCTGATTCAGAGAGCTATCGAAACTGTCAAAGTCACAAGGATATATTGAGATTATGCGATGGAATACCCAAACGGAAGTACGAATGCCACGGTGACGACTGCTGTCAGCCACAGCGACGCTTATTCGGATGCAAACGATGGCCTACGATATCGGCAGTCCAAAGCATACCTCAAGCCGGATATACCGGTCTTGTTGGACGATGATGCCCTCTCTAGTGGTCGCTCTACACCGCTACCGCAAGATGCGCCACCATCCATGAAATCGATACACCACGCGAAGAAACAAAAGCGTCGAAAGCTATTCCCTACTGTGAATTACGAGGAAAGGGTCAGCCATTTCGACCCGCAGTCGCAGCACAGGGACTTTCGAGGCTTTTTTACGCTCTTCTGGGTGGGGCTCTTCATCATGGTGTTGACAACGGGAGCAAGGAATGTCAAGGAAACTGGTCGCGTCTTTCGAACGTCGATATTTTCGCTCTTCACGGAAGACTTGCAGGTGCTTGCGCTATCTGATCTGCTCATGGTCGCCAGCACCTCGCTCACACTGCCTCTCCATCTGAATTGGAGGAAACGGCCTTTCAATGTGGGCTGGGGTAATGGCGGGTATGTCTGCCAGTATATTCTACAACTGGTCTGGCTTGCGATGTGGGTTTTCTGGCCTTTTGCGCGTGGCTGGGTTTGGTATGTAATCCCACGAAGCAATAATCGTATGATCAGGTTTACGCAACTCATCTAACATTGATTCCTTATAGGACGCACCAGGTCTTCTTCACTCTACACACGCTTGTCCTTCTGATGAAAATGCATTCGTATGCCTTTTATAATGGACATCTTTGCGAGACCGAGAGGAAGTTGCACCAGCTAGATAAGAACACGCTCAGCACGGAGTCAAAAGCGGATACTGCTCTTCGCGAAGTGCTGGCATATGAACTGACCTCGCCCACAGGAATGACTCAGTACCCCAAAAATCTGACCTGGTCCAACTATGTTGACTATCTTTTGTGTCCTACGCTGTGCTATGAAATCGAATATCCACGCACGCCCAAGGTACGATGGGGGATTGTAGCTGAAAAAGCAGCCGCCGTTTTTGGGTGTGTGTTTCTTCTCACCCTTACCTCAGAAGAATTTATCGCACCAGTGGTAGGTACCCCGACCCGCAGAGAAAGGCTAGGATTACTGCTGATCGAGCGACTAGATGAGAGATGCTTCCGCCCGGCTGCAGCAACAACACACGGTATCCGATGCCTTGCTTGTTCTCGGAGAGAGCATCAACCTCCTTCTTTTTCCTTTCATGGTTTCGTTTCTGCTCGTCTTCCTTGTGATATTCGAGTATGTTCTTGGGGCTTTTGCTGAAATCACACGCTTCGCTGATCGGCGATTTTACTCGTACGTGCTTCCAGAGCATCCAAGCAATATCAATCGGAGGGGAGTTCTGATGAGGCCCTCCTGGTCTCCCTATTTACTACAGTGATTGGTGGAATTCGTGCAACTGGCTCGAATTTTCGCGGGAGTGGAATATACCCGTTCATCATTGGTTCAAACGACACGTGTACGGCGCATCTCGTGAGCATGTGTCGAGGACAATAGCAACGTTTATCACGTTTTTGATATCGTCCATACTCCACGAATTGGTTTTGTTCTGCCTGGTGAAAAAGATCCGGGGTTACGGCTTCTTCTGCCAAATGCTTCAGCTACCGATTGTGATGCTCCAGAGTCTTCCTTGGCTCAGCCGGCAGAGGACGATGCTCAACTGCTTTTTTTGGATCAGCATGATCTTGGGATTGAGTATGGTGGGTCGAATATACCTAATTTACGCTGTGGTCGAGGACAATGTTGACATGGTCTTAAATATTCTAGAATTGCGCTCTATACGTGCTTTTCTAATGGGCTCTGAGGCTTTGGATTATCGCTCCGGTGGCGGTTCTTCGGTATATTCATCTACTTATCTCATCGAATTGCGGACTCGGGTGGCGCAGTGACATTGTGATCCATCTTGCTGAAACGCCTGGTGCTTTGAGATGTCATGTGTGCAGTTGCGTTTCCTATGATGGAGGTACATCTCAACGGCGCCTGGCATAACATCCAACAGGCTGGATACGAGACCACCAGCACCTGGCCAATATCTATTTATCGGCATCATCTAATGGTTCTACATCGAAACCGGCCAGCTTCCCGGAAAACACAAACTTCCAACGGCGCCAAGCCCCCAGTTTCGACAAAGGCTTTGCTGGTGTCGAGACTGCCAAGCCACAGAGGGCGGCTTTGGTTCTTGATATTACAACACGCTGTATCCGGCTCGAACCCTGGCCATGTACAGTACATTTATCGCACACGTGCATGCACGCTATATACTTACGTGAGTACGTAAATAAGTATATACTCAACCTGACGTATGTACCCAAGTAAGTATTTAATTACTTGATTACTTATTGATTGCTTGGGCACGGAGGGCTCTCCGGCGTCCTTTGTATGCTGTGTATAGGCGGCTCCCCTGATTCATCGCCGCTGCGGTGGCGACTTGACATGACCTAACAATAGAATACTTGGTGAACAATGTCAAGAACGATGCACGGATTTGTGGTTGCATAAAGTTCCAGAAAACCGAATCGATTTGCCGTTTCAATCTTGTCCGCTCTTCTTAGGCTTTGAACAGCAGTGGGCGACATGTTTTTGCAAGATGGTGACCTCAACAAGGAGCCGCATTACTCGAGTGGATTTCTTCTATTATAGAACGCACAGGGTGCTGCTCGAGTATCAGGAGCAAGGGACTTGGTTCAATGCATGCACGTCTCGTGCAGCGGTTTGTCCGTCTGAGGAGTCTGCGAGGTACCAGGGCCTCGCATCGGCTGGGTGATGGGTGTTTTGTGATTCCCGGCTGCATGCCCTGCCTGACCGGCTGCATGCATAACACACACACACACCGAACAACTTTTGATGGACGTGGTCTGTTGAACCGGACAAACAAGGATTTGGGGGGGAAGGGGCGATCGTGACGACGATAGCGGCGGTGGTGACCGCTGCGGGCGATTAATTGGGGATGATGGTGAGGCTTAATTGGATGACGATGGTTGTGATTGACCTAGCTTGGGGAGCAGCTTGCGCCCGCCTGCAGAGGGCAAGCAAGCACTTGGGAGGGAGCCTTGACCAGCCCCCGCTTGTTCTTGAAGACCGACTTTCTGAGGACCTTTTTTTTTATCGAGATCGCAGAACCAGCGAGTCTGACCAGGCGAGTGCTTCTCCGTGTATACGTACTGCATGCGTGCTGGCAGGGACGGGTGCTTCGATCCAGCGCGCGAGCCTCCTTTTCGGACGGTTCTGGGCGTGAAGTCAACGGGAACCAACCATCGCAGGAACAGGGACTCCCTCTCGCTCTCGCACTCCTGTCCCACCCCCCCGGTCTCCTGTCCCACCTCCTCCTCCCTCCTCCTCCTCCTCCTCTCTCCCTTTTTTCTGGGGGGCTATATCCCTTCCTGCCTTCCAGTCAGTTGCGCTTCACTCGCCTCCCTCTCGCCTCCTCGCTCCCTCACTCGCTCTGCTGTCTCTCGTGTCTGTCTTGCCTCACCGCGGCCCGTAACTGGGTCCTCGCTGCTGCTGCTGATAATCGCTATCGCTGCCGTCGCCGTCGTCGCCATCGTATTGTTTCGCAATTGCTGTCGTCGCTGTCCTGATTTACCTAGATGCGACTGCCCTGTAGCCGTGCGTACTCTTGGCCGCCCGTCCCATCGCCGGTTCTACCAAGTGCTGCCCGCCTCCTTAGTCCCTGGAGCTAAAAGTTCAAGCAGGTCCCAAGCAGTAAGTCCTCGCTGGCCGGGTCTCCAGGTGCATTTCCGGGACTTATATAACTCCTGGTTATACAACTGCCATTCCCGAGTCTATCGCCTTGCGCTTCCATCGGCCTAGGAGAAAAGAAAGAAAAAACTACCAAGCCGGCGGGCCTCCCTACCTCATATCCGGCAAACCAGCTCCATTTTCTACAATCGTACGCGCCCGTCCTTCCCCATCCCGCATTCCCGCTCGATTTTGCATTGCCCTCGGAAACTTTCTCTTCGTTCTCCCATCTCCGCAAACAGATCTGTTTGATTTCCAGCGAGCGCGAGGCAAATCGGTCCTCGACTGGTTACTGCTGCTGCTGCTGCTGCTGCTGCTGCTGCTCTGCTTGTTTTAATTATTGCCAATCCGCTGCACTGCTCCGGCCCGATCATTCTGACCTGACGAAGAATAGTCGCCGTCACCGCTCGTCTAGCCGACCAACCAGCCGTCCTACTTATCTCTCGTCTAGCCGCGATCAAACACACCCTCGTTGGCCTCGAAACCAGACCCTTCATCTCTCCTACCGAACGCGAACACGAACACCGACACGGGCGCGGACCGGGACATCGATAGCAGAAGCTGAATTCACGCTCCTTTTTGCGTCTGCCTCCCTTCGCTCACGCCTCCGACCACCCTTCGTTTCACGCGTTCCAGTATCATTCGTCACGATAACATGTCAATCGCTCAGCCTCCAATAGGTGCGATATTCCTTCCCGTCTCCCCCGCGCCGCCCAGTCTGCACACACAACTTTCGGCGGTGCTATCTACTCCCTCGCGCCCGGTCCTGCGTCTGCAGCGTCGCCCAATGGAAGGCGCGGTCAGAAGCAGGGCAAGGGAGGCACAAGATACAGAACCAAGAACCAAATAACTCCCGACATAGGAGAGCTACGGGCAATGGACGCTTCCTTGAGATCACCAGTTCTAACATAATTCTATCGAGCCGTCTGCCTAGATCGGAGACCGTCTCCGGCTTTTGCTCCGACCAACCCCTTTGCTTCAAATAACCCATTCCGAAACCGAGTGTCTGCCTCATCGCCAGATCTACCTTCTCCATCGATCCGCCAATCGAAAAATCCGTTTCTAGACGTCTTTGCCGACGACGATCATGACATATTCGGCTCCGAAGGGGACGGTCGCTCTGCGGCAGCAGCGCCCCTTCCGTCGCAGCAGCAGGCCCCTACCACGGAGACAGAGAATTTACTGGTATGTGTCCATGCGGATATAGGAGACCTCCCTTTGTTGTCGCGACTGGATAAATCAATTGAAAAAGAGAAAGACGGAAGAAGAAGAAGAAGAAGAAGAAGAAGAAGAAGAAGAAGAAGAAGAAGAAGCATGACAACAGAAATGATTCTTATTGCGAGCTGGCTCTGACTGCTGTCTTCACACTTTGTCCATCTAGATAAACCTTTCAATCGAAGACACGGAAAAACCGCCACCACCACGCCGGCCGAGCCCTGGTGTAAATCCCGAGAACAAATCCCGCGGGCCTCAACAACGGTCGACAAACGGGCCTCCCCGACCGAGCCGTGGCCCTCCCCCGCCACCATTTCACTCTCACAAGGGTTCGGTAGAGTCGTCCTCAAAGCCGGTCTCAAGCAAAGGTAATCCACCACAGAAGCGAAAAGAGGAAGGAAAAGTTGGATCCGGCAGACAACGAAGCAACTCGGAATCATCCGCCATGGACGTCATAGATAGAGAACGGGAACGAGAAAGAGAGAGACGAAAAGAGAAGAGCAAGCGCGAGGGCGATGAAAAGAACAAGGACGAGAAATCCAAAAAATCATCTGATCGAAGGAAGAGAGCCGGCGCTCCCCTCGACATTATCGACAAGCTTGATGTTACAGGCATTTATGGCGGTGGCTGTCAGTTCCCGATCCAAAACTCCATCATTTTTTGTTTGCTTCTGACTGTTTCATTATAGTGTTCCACCACGACGGTCCCTTTGATGCCTGCAATCCACACCGGAACAAGAACAAAAACCGAGCGCCTATGCAAGCCTTCCCAGAAGGCTCTAAAAACAATGTTCTTGGTGGATTTGATTTCGACATCAAGACCAACGACCATAGCCATTTGTTTGGGAACAGGGATCCGGAAGCCTACCTGGATTTTGCTGCGGGGAGAAGAGGATCCGCTGCCGATGATGTTTACGACGCTACAAGGCCGAGCTCGAAGCGGACACAATCATTTGACCCAATCAATCGCCCAATGATACACGGTGATGAGTCTCTAGGACTTGGTACCTCGACTTTCTTGGAAGGCACACCAGCGACCAAGAAAGCCATTGAGAAAGCACAGGCAGAGGAAGATATTATGCGACCAACTACATCAACAGGCTATAAGGACAGCGGCGGACTGCAGCGAAAAAAATCACTAGCTCAGAAATTCCGCGGTATCGGATCCCAGAAACCAACCTCCGGTGATGCAATAGACAAGGTCGCCCCCGGATTCGACAGACGCCATAAGCCAACGAAATCGAATTCTCCTACAAACGACGGGTACCCAGAAAGACCATTTACACCAACATCTCCGCCTCGAGGTCCACCGCCTGTCAATCGGTCTACAAAAGCGACTGTTTCACAGGCTCGAGACGATGACTATGATTCAGCGTGGGACAAGAAGGGAGAAAGTATCCAAATTGCAGAAGATGAAAGGCGTACGAACAGGGATCGAGCGCCTTCCCATCCGGGGTTAGGGAGAACCACGTCTGATAATAAGATCTACGCGAGCAGCAATCCTGGGACGGTCGACCAATCTGGCAACAATGGCATCTTGAAGAGGGTCAAGAGCATCTCAAAGGGGAAGAGAAGAGATGCCTCATGAAGTGGACTGCGCCTGCTTTTGGCTGCGCGCAACTCTGTATTTTGTGTCATGCTCCAAATCATTCTCATGTTCGAACAGAGCGCTAGATTCCCCTACGCATAACCCGCCTACTTTTCCGTTGTTACGAGGGCCAAGGTTATGTCGCTTTCTCGCTTTCCGTTTCTCTGCTTTATCTTCTCCTCTATTTCTACGACCCGCCCACCTTTGCTTCTGGAGATGGATTCTTGAAAAGGAGGGGGACCGTGTTTTGTGCTTATCGGGAATCCTTTCCCCTGTTCTCTTTGATGTTATTCTTTCGTTGTTTTTGCCCTGACTGTAATCCTCTTTACACTGCCTTATGTTTTCAGTTTTGATCAACATGAATTCTTTAATATCGCTATCATTACGTGGACCGTGTGTCAATCGAGTATCTTCCAGTCTCATCGTTTTTTTCTTTCTCTTTCTTTTTTGCTTGCTTACTACTTTATGCAGCACCGTTTTCACCAGAAGTGCACCACAGCGAGGTTACAAGCTCCATTTCTTCCGAGCCCTGGCGAATGAATTTGCGTTGACCATGAGGCGAGTGCATTGAAACAATGCAAGCCATTTTGCTATGATCGTGGATGTATATGCTCAGTAACCATCGAGCTTTTGTCTTCCATATCCCAGTTATATACCGACTTTAGAATAATATGACGCAATGGTCGCAGAGGCGCTCTTGCCCCCCAGCCCGTTATAGGTCCGGCAAGTGATTACACTTTTTCGGATTTGCTTTGAGTTGGTGACGACTTCTCTCGTCCTGGGGTTGTAACTTTGTGTTGCCGCATAGGACAATTTTAGCCTGTGGAAAAGTTTAGTTTGTGAGCAGCCCACAAACCCACACACCCACAAACACATCTGTCCCAAAAATCCCAACCACATTTGTCTAACCTCCACCTCATCACCAGCCCACCTTTACCGACCCGGCCGCCTTAGCCCGTCCACATCTTCTCTCCCTTATATTTTGCGGAACATTACGTTATTAAGCCTCACCTCGGCGTGAGCGGTACTTTTTTTCGCAATGGCTGCCATCGCTTCTAAAGTAAGTCAACAGAACTCGATCCGGGGCGGTCTAAACCCTAGTCCGTGCGAGGTTTTTTTTTTGTATCTTACCCACGGTGAGGAGAGAGAGATTGAAAGAGAGAAAACTGCCACGTGGAAAACGAGAAAGAATGAAGAAGGGGGTATGCCGAAGATGCGATAGAGAAATCAATTCCGAGAAAGCAAGCCGGATGAGGGGATGTAGCAGGTGAGATAAGAGAAGGGGACCTACGGGCAGATGAGGTGGGGTTTGAAAATTGGAAACCAGTGATATGGCAGAATCTCGACGAATCTCGCAGAAGTCCTGGAAATCATACTGCTTGCTCTTGGGGGCTTTCCCCCCTCAATATGTATCAATGCGGATGATACTTATGCCTAGAAGATATCCATGCTAACATTGTCATCGCTTTCCATTAGAATTTGTTCGATCTCCTTGGTACAAAACCTCATTTCGCTACTCTGATCAACCGATGACGAAATTTGCAAGTCTTCTGATATTTTGCCATTTGTGTGGGGAACAGGGAACGATATCGAGGACGAAAACGAGACCCCGAAGGCGCCACTCAAGGAGATCGTTAAAAAGACGACATCATCCAAGAAGGTTGACACTGCCACTCCGCAAGCTGCCACATCTTATGATTCCGGACGCAGCGGAGCTGGTCGACGCCCTCGTGGAGAGGGAAACGATGCGGGTTTGTTCCTCACCCCTATCCTTCCGGGATCTTTTTCTACCTATACTACTATGTTACTTCTCCCGCTACGGTATTTCAGCTCTTACTAAGGTTGATTTAGCATTCCGAGATCGAGGAAACGGTCGAGAGAACAATCGGTCGCGACCAACGGATGAGACCGGTGGCTTGAGAGAACGTGGGGACCGGACCTCTCGCGGCCGTGGGCCGAGAGGAGGCCGAGGCCGCCAATATGATCGGCACAGTGCCACTGACCGAGTGTAAGCTTTCTTCTGGCCCTCCCTTCCCAAGATTCTATGCAATATGTTCTTTCCTGGCAGCCCTTCCTGGATTCATGACTACCCAGACGGCTGGCTCACTATCAGCGATACGTAGCGATACCGACAAGCAAGTATCTCAGGGTTGGGGTAGCAACAAGGGTAACAGCGAGTGGAACGATGAACAAGCTGGGGAGACGATTGCCCAGGCTGAGGTTACTGATGACACAGCTGCCCCTGCTGCTGCGGATGGAGAAGGCCAAGCAGAAGCTGCCGATGCTACCGAGCCGGCTCCAGAGCCTGAGGAAGACAAGACCAAATCGTTCGCACAGTACATGCAAGAGCAGGAATCTCGTGCACCAGTCGAAGAACTCCCAGAGGCTCGACGTGCAAACGAGGGTGCCCGCGACAACAAGAAATGGGCAACCGCCAAGGAACTTGTCAAGGAGGAAGACGAGGAATACTTCTCCGGCGGAAAGTATAAGTCAAAGAACCAGAAGCAACGGAAGGAAAAGAACGTCGTCGAAATCGACCACGGGTTCGTCGACCCAAGATCTGTCAGGCGAAGCAGCGGCGACAGAGGCGGCCGTGGGGGTCGCGGGGGCATGCGTGGTGACCGCCCACCCCGTGGTGGTCGGGGAGAGTATCGTGGCGGCCGCGGGGGAGCCAGAGGGGGGTTCAACGTTTCTGACGAATCCGCCTTCCCATCCTTAGGGGGCAAATAATTCAATGCCGCTGAGCTGAGACGGGGTTTCTCGGGCCTGTTCCAATATGTTTCTTTTTTCCTCGATCAACCTGTCTTCCCTGCTTGTACCCGGTCCCAGATGATGATGATGCAGATAGCAGGCGATTTTCATATCGTCCAGGTGTATCCCCAAACCAAAAAGCTCAATGTCCGTCTTGTCGTCCACCTTCCCTTTCGTTGTTGGTTTCATACTATTATATTTTATTTTAGTCTTTTCGTCTCGTGCGTCTCTCTATAGCATCGCTGGTCAAAACGGGAACGTCTCTTTTCTTTCTGAGTTTTCTTCGGGTCGGGAAAGAGCATTGAGATGTGCCGTCGCCTGTGCCCAGTGAAATCGATGCTGGTCCAATCAGACGAGGAAGAAGGATAAAAAGAAGAAGCTCATAAACACGACCCAAGCTGCCTCTAAACTAGTACTTGTGAACTCCCACCAGAGGGGCGTCGTGACACTCGCTGAATACCTACTTAGGTAGCATGTACATGCCTGCCTGCCGACTACCACTTTCTCCCCGAAGGATCCACACAGGATGCCTCCGCCGGTTCCCATCCATTAAGCGTGACATCCGTTGGCTGTTGCGTTGCCGCCAGGTGTCTGGCCGTCCGTCGGTATTGTAGCTAACGCCCTCGCTGACCTGAAGAGGTACTACTTGGTCAGTCTTGCAAATCCGCCAACTGCTTACCTCAGCGTCCGCCTTGTAAGGGAATTTCAACCCCCCCCGCCTTAAGTTTTACATGAGGTATTCATCTTCCTCCAGCTATCGATATCAACATCACAGGTCCCAGGCTTCCCCAAACGACTTCTCCTCGTTCTCGGCCCAACCGATAGAATTGGCCTTGGAGACTATCTCTCACAAGGCTCGGCATACTCTTGGCTACAAAACCCGTCAGTTTCGATGGGTGTGAACCCTCGAACCACCGAGGCTACTTCTTCATAACCTCTCACGTCCGTCAGTACCCTCGCCGCCCTCGACTATTTACAATTAACGCGCGCACGCACACGACACGTCCACGTATCCACAAAACATCCGCAACGACCACGGCAGCGATAACAGTTTACGAGCAGTGACAGAGACGGTTGACAACAAGCGTGTTTCCGCTCCTCTCGCCTGCCGATAATCAACGAATCCAAGTCCAACGCGGATCCTTCACCGAGTCCTGTTCCACTCTTGCCTCCTCAACTTTCGGGGAGGAACACTCGGGACCTCTCCTGTTCGCTCTCCTCCCAAGACACTACGCCTGATAACTCGACTCGACTCCTCTCCCTCCATGGCTTCCCCCAAGGCTCACCCTACACGTGATCCGACCCGGTACGACTACTCTAGCAGCACTGGAAGCCCGGAGCGGAATATGCAAGACGAGCTGGAAAATGATTTCTTCCAACAATCTGCTAACGATAGCTCCACATCCATTGTCGATGACAGCAAGGACACCGAGGACGAAGAGCTCAAACAGTTCGAAGACATGGCCGTATCCAGAACCGCTTATCTCCCCCCAGAACTCCTTTTCGCCATATTTGGCCGCCTCACATCGCCACAAGACCTCCAATCCTGCGTCTTCGTCTGCAAATCCTGGGCTAGATGTGCCGTCGAGTTATTGTGGATTCGACCTTACATCTCAAAGTTTAAGAGCCTTGAAAGTCTGGCCAAAACGATACAGATGGAACGACCCAGCTTCCCCTACGCCTCCTTGATCAAGCGGTTGAATTTAACCACATTGGTCGAAACTCTCAATGATGGGACTGTCCTGGCTTTGTCCGCCTGCAACAGGCTCGAACGCTTGACGTTGACGAATTGCTCCCACGTTACCGACACCAGCATCATGCCCGTCTTAGAAAACAATCCGAGGCTGCTCGCCTTAGATCTGTCGGGTCTCGTTGATGTCACGGACCTTTCTATGGCGGTCATATCAAAAAACTGCAAAAAGCTCCAGGGACTCAACATAACCAATTGCAAGAAAACAACAGATGCCTCGATGGTAGCAGTCGCAGCGAATTGCACACATCTCAAACGGGTTAGCATTGTTACATTGATTCACACCCAACAGTAGACCTTAGTATGCTGACATGATGTTCACAGCTCAAACTGAACGAGTGCGACCAAATCACAAACGAGACCATCATGGCGTTTACGAAATACTGTCCCAATCTTCTCGAGCTCGATTTGCATAAGGTCAACAAGATCACAAACCAAGCGGTCCTGGACATTTTCTGGAAGCTTTCGCACTTGAGAGAATTACGCCTCGGCCACTGCGAGCTCCTTACAGACGCCGCCTTCACTGGTATTCCACCGAGACCATACGAAAGTTTACGCATATTGGATCTTACGAACTGCGACAAGCTCACAGACGATAGTGTCGAACATATCGTTGAGATGGCACCTCGACTGCGCAATCTGGTTCTCGCGAAATGCCGACTGATCACCGATCGGGCCGTTGGTGCGATCGTAAAGCTGACCAAGAATTTACACTACTTGCATCTCGGGCACTGCACTCAGCTGACTGATCAAGCTATTATCAACTTGATTCGGGCGTGCAATAGAATCAGATACATCGATTTGGCCTGCTGCCAAAGATTGAGCGATCGCAGTATTACTCAACTTGCCACGCTGCCCAAGCTTAGAAGAATTGGTCTCGTCAAGTGCAGTAACATTACCGATAGATCGTTGATGGCGCTGGTTCACTCGAACAGATCCCACCCTTGCGCCCTGGAGAGAGTTCATCTCTCATATTGTACAAATCTTACCGTTAGCGTGAGTATTCTCTGTCGACCATCCATTTTGCAAGGGTGGAATCCATATTCTAACGCCTACGAAAACGTCTAGGGGATTCACGAACTCATAAACTCATGCACTAAATTAACCCACTTGAGCTTGACTGGAGTCGTGTGTTTCCTACGAAAGGATCTCACTCGCTTCTGTCGCCCTCCTCCGGCGGGTAGGCTCGCCTTTTCCGCGCCTTTATGATAGCATCCGGACGCTGACTTTCTCATTTTTTACAGAATTCAACGAACATCAGCGCGCGGTATTCTGCGTGTTCAGTGGCCCAGGCGTTATCAAGCTGAGGAACCATCTAAATCACCTCTCTCATACCACTGGCACTCTTGCTCCCGACCAAGCCTACTACGACGATAGAGAAGAACAGGAAACTGGTCTTGTAGACGAAGAAGACGAAGAAGATGAAGAAGAAGAGATTCAAGAAGAATAAGGTGTTCGGCAGGACCTTTGGGAGAGAACAAATTTCGTCTATTTGAAGCTTCCTCCCTCTCCCTCACATCACAAATCTTGATTTTTCAGTTTTCATTATAGTGACAGGGATGGACTGGATGTTGTTTTCCTTTGAAGCAATTTTTCCCCTTTTATTGCCAGCGGTATCATGTTTATTGTCCTGGAAATCTTGCGAGAATGCTTTTTAATCACTACTGCCTGCTGGCATATTTTAGAGGGTGCCCAATCCAACGGCGCCCACAAAGTGGGGGGTGCTCTGTCGCTATCCCCCAACCTTGTTACGATACGTTGAGCTCATCTAAGTAGATATTCGAGTAATTGCCTACCTAGGTCAGTGCTCTCTTAATCACCCAGGAGCCCCTTAGATTATCCGCCTGCTGTGTAAAGTCTAGAAAAGTCTAGCATGCTTGTGTGTGTTGAAGTCCAATACAGCCGTTCGGATTTGTGTTGAGGCTGTCGAACTCGATAGCTGATTCGGCGGAATCCTCGCTGGAAGCTCACCAAGCCAGCTGACCATCCTCCGCTTATCCAAAGTGTCCATCTCTCAAAACACGAATCCCGACTGGTGTTGCTCGTCCCCACGCGTCACGCTCGATCCCGGACCGCCCATCGTAGCATCGGGAGGAGAGTCGTCTGCCCTTGTCAAAACCCCCGCGAGCAGCATATTGGCCTAACGGGATAATTTGGCGGCCTATTGTGCGAAGGACCTTTCGAAAACTCCCCATCCTGGGACCTTGAGACGAGTTTAAAGGAGGAGGAACCATCCAAGAGGCCGTGCTTCCGATAATCGAAAAGAGCCTCGGGGCGACAAAGCAAGCACCGGTCTGCCTGCCATCGGTCCGGATTGACTCACGCTGGCAGCATGGCGTTCAACTTTTCGCAGAGTTCACGTACGCTCCTTGGTTTCACCATATTGTTGAGCTGCAGCTGACCGCTCAATAGTGAAGCAGTTCATAAGAGCTGTGCGTGCATCAAAAACAATTGCGGACGAGAGAGCTGTGATCCAGAAGGAGAGCGCCGCAATAAGAGCATCGTTTAGAGAAGAGTCGGCGGACTCTTCCATCCGGTATACCATTCCCGAAGGACCCGCGAAATCGTGCGGTGGAGCACTCTGCTGATGCTGCGTTCTTGATGGCTCAGGCGCAATAATGTTGCGAAACTGCTCTATTTGTTCACCTTGGGAGAGAGGACTCATTTCGGACAGATTGAGTGTCTCAAGCTTCTTGCCTCTCCTCGATTTGCGGACAAGCGGCTGGGCTACCTAGGCACGATGTTATTGCTGGATGAAAACCAGGAAGTCTTGACATTGGTAACGAATTCTCTCAAGAAGTACGCCGACCGGGCCCTTGCTCTCAGCTAGATATTGATCTATACTGATTCTCGGTTCAATGTGTAGTGACTTAAACCATAGCAATCAGTACGTCGTGGGATTGGCGCTATGTACTCTGGGAAATATAGCTTCCACGGAGATGGCTCGGGACCTGTTCCAAGAAATCGAGAGCCTGCTATCGACAGCCAATCCGTACATTCGGAAAAAGGCGGCCTTGTGCGCGATGCGCATTATTCGAAAGGTCCCGGATCTTCAGGAACACTTTATCGAGAAGACAAAGCTGCTGCTACAGGATCGAAATCACGGTGTCCTCCTTTGCGGTCTGACATTAATAATCGACCTCTGCATTCACGACCCTGATCTCGTGGACGACTTCAAACAATACACCCCCATCTTGGTGAAGCAACTCAAAGCCTTGACAACGGCAGGCTATGCACCCGAGCACGATGTGACCGGGATAACGGACCCATTTCTTCAAGTTAAAATACTACAGCTTCTACGCGTTTTGGGGAGAGGAGATTCCGGAGTCGGTGAACAAATCAACGACATATTGGCCCAGGTAGCGACAAATACAGACTCCTCGAAGAATGTGGGAAATTCTATTCTCTACGAAGCCGTCCTCACCATCTTGGATATCGAAGCGGATAGTGGGTTGCGCGTGCTGGGAATAAATATCCTTGGAAAATTCCTCAGCAACAAAGATAACAACATCCGTTATGTCGCCCTCAACACGCTGATAAAGGTCGTGAACCTTGAGCCTAATGCTGTCCAGAGGCATCGGAATACAATCCTAGATTGCCTAAGGGACCCCGACATATCGATCAGGAGAAGGGCGCTGGACCTGTCGTTTACCCTAATCAACGATAGCAATATCCGAGTGCTAGTTCGCGAACTACTTGCGTTCCTAGAAGTGGCCAATAACGAATTCAAGCCGGCTATGACGACGCAAATATGCATTGCGGCGGAAAAATTTGCCCCCAACAAACGCTGGCATATTGATACCGTCCTGAGGGTATTGAAATTGGTTCGTGAAGCCCTTCCCTTCCTTTATCCTATCGACCCAGCTTTAATTTAATGTCAACCGTTACAGGCCGGAAATTTTGTCAAAGAGCAAATTCTCTCCAGCTTCATCAGATTAATCGCCACTAGCACTGTCGATCTACAGACATATTCTGCACAGAAGCTATATTCAGCCCTTCGGACGGACATCACCCAAGAGGCTCTGACTTTGGCAGGCGCGTGGGTAATTGGAGAATACGGTGACCTGCTGCTGAAGGGTGGTGCCTATGAGGAAGATGAAACAGTGCAAGAAGTCAAGGAATCCGATATCGTTGACCTGCTGACAAGCATTCTCGACTCTGCCTACGTAAACAACGTTATACATGAGTACATCATGACGAGCTTGATGAAGCTTACCACACGAATAAGCGATCCGAGCCAAGTTGAAAGGGTCCGACGTGTTTTGACAGCGAGTTCGGACAGTTTGGACGTAGAGATTCAGCAGCGAAGTGTCGAGTATGGCAACCTTTTCGGACACGATGGAGTACGACGTGGAGTCTTAGAGAAAATGCCTCCTCCAGAAGCCCGAGCTGAGGATAGAGTACTTACCGATGGTGCTCCCTCTGGCAAAAAGACCAAGATCAAGACGCCGGCCCCAAAGCCGAAATCAGGTGCCGACGATTTGCTCGATCTTCTCAACGACGAAACTCCTGCCAACCCTCCTCCATCCCAAGCAAATGGACATGCCGATATCCTCGATTTGTTCTCTCCCACGACATCTCCTCAACCACCGCAATCGCAACCAGCTGCTTCCTCCGTGAGTAACATCATGGAGTTGTTCGGTCCGGGTTCATCCAATATCTCTATTCCAACTCATTCCGCCCCTACGTCCAGCAGCCTCCTGGGCGACCTCGGATCAACCCCCTCGCAGGCCCCTGCGCCTTTGTCAGGGCCAACCGCTCATCCCGCGTACAACAAGAACAATCTGGTTTTAACCCTTAGTCTACAACGAAACTCTGAAGGGATCGTCGCAATCCTTGCTCGTTTTCAGAACTTGAGTCTTACGGACTCTATGCACGGCATATCGTTACAAGCAGCTGTTCCGAAGAGCCAAAAGTTGCAACTAATGCCGATTAGCAGCACGGAGCTACCGGCTCAGGAAGAGGCAACACAGCAAATGAGAGTTCAAGGCAGCCAGAAGGTGAGGATGAAATTGGTCAACGCTTTGTTTCTTCGCTCTAGCTAACTCTATCGTAGCCACCTCTTCGGTTACGGTTGCGCATAGCTTATTCGATAGGTGGAAATAACATCACGGAACAGGTGGATTGGTCGGAACCAGTTTGAACCTGAACAATTACTGAAACCGTTGGGATCTGGACCTTTTTGCTTCAAGGACTACGCGGTATTGAACTGCGCAGATACACTGGCGGTCTGGCGAGGTATTTAATTGGTTCGAATCAAAATCAGACAACATCCATCATCTAGTACCCTTTACTGCCTTCTTGTAGCTATTTTATACACCTCTGAAGATATAAACGACGTCTGCCGGTGTTGATAGGCTTTTTTGATACTCTATGTATTGCATAACACGATTCGTGAGAGACCTTTCTGGCGGATAACCACTTACTCGTAGTTGTGGCAAGATTTCGAGTGTTGCAAATAGCAAAGTTGCCAACACTATATTACCACCATGAGCCCGAACATACATCCTTCACTGCTTGGTTACATCTACTCAACTGTGGTGCAAGCATCGAGCTCCGCAAGCTTTCTGGACCATCATGTCCTCAAAGATTCTCTGTGTCGCCGAGAAGTCATCTGTTGCGAAGGCTGTCGCAGGTCATCTTAGTGGAGGCAGATTCACCACGGTATGTTGCAGACGCGTGCGCGTGCGTGGATGCGAAGCGAAGGATCCATGCCGCTGACTATTGAGAACAGAGAAACACTAGTAACAAGTATATCAAAAATTACGACTTTGACTACAGGTTCTCGCAATGGGATTCTTGCCACGTGACTATGACCGCTGTCCAAGGTCATACGGAGGAACTCGACTTCACCGACCGGTACCGTAAATGGTCTGATTGCGACCCCTTCGAGTTATTCGATGCTCCAATCAACAAGACTATAGACAAGGCATGATATTAACTACAAACCCACACATATACACACAAGTAGAGAAAGAGTACTGTACGAAGACTAACACGTGAAATAGTCGAAGCAAAGCATTGCCGACAACATACAACGGGAAGCACGAAGCGCGAAGATCTTATTTATATGGACCGATTGCGATAGAGAAGGAGAGTATATTGGAACGGAGGTCCGATCTTTCGCTCGACGTGGCAATGCTTCCATTGAAATCAGGAGAGCCCAGTTCAGCAATATCGAGAGGACGTAAGACACTGAAACCACACCCAGAACCGAGAGCTGGTGGCATTAGACGGAGCGCTAAAAATCCGGCGTTGATATGCCATTAGACATGTCATCCGGGCAGCAAATAACCCTAAAGATCTTGACGAGAGGCAGGCTCTGGCTGTCGCAGCTCGCATGGAGCTTGACTTGAGGATTGGGGCAGCACTTACAAGATTTCAGAGTCTGAAACTCCAAGGTCGCTACGGACTACCCCCTGACGCTCTGATTAGCTATGGTAAGTTGCGCATTGCATTTCCTGGAAGGACAGTCGCACAGATGCTCTAACTATCGACAGGGTCATGCCAGTTCCCGACCCTCGGGTTCGTCGTTGATCGCTACATGCGGGTCAAGAATTTCGTGCCCGAGACGTTCTGGTATCTTAAACTTACGCATTCCCGGGACGAGATTACAACCACCTTCAACTGGGACAGATCACGATTGTTTGATCGAATGACGGTAGTCTTACTATTTGAGAGTTGTCTGGCTAGCCAAGGGGCTCTCGTCAAAAGTGTGGCGAGAAAGCCAGCTAGAAAATAGTACGATGGCCATTGATACTGGTGATTCTTTATACACAGCTGTGTTAATGAGACTGTAGTAAACCGCTCCCTTTGACGACAGTAGAGCTACAGAAACAAGGTAGCAGGTTTCTTGGCATGAACTCACAAAGAGTCATGAAGGTATGTGTGAACTCCAAGCTGTCTAAACAGATGCCCACTTTTCTAAGTACAGATGAGAGTAATAGGCTGCTGAAGGCTTGTACACTTCTGGTTTCATAAGCTACCCTCGGACGGAAACCGATCAATACGATCACAATATCGATCTCCAAGCTTTGATTGGGAAGCAGAAGGATGACACCGCTGGGTGGGGCTGGGGCACCTATGCCGGAAAGTAAGTGAAACTCGTGCGATATATCATAATTTCATCGATCGGGCTTAAAGATTTCCAATGTTTGGTGCTTCAGTCTCTTGAACGGGGAATTCGAGCAACCGAGACGGGGAAAGCACAACGACAAGGCACACCCCCCCATCCATCCCGTAGCCTATGCAGCAGCTTCCGCGCTGCATGATGGAGACCAAAGAAAGGTCTACGAGTTTGTTGTCCGGCACTTCCTGGCCTGTTGCTCCAAAGACGCCCTCGGCGAAACCACAACGGTTAGCCTTGACTATGGCAACGAGGGGTTTCATGCATCTGGGTTGACAGTGATAGAGCGAAACTATCTTGAAGTATACCCATGGGACCGGTGGGAATCCTCGCAAATGCTGCCGCAATATCGAGAAGGTGAAAGGTTCGTGCCGGGTGAAGTAACTATGAACGATGGCAAGACGACAGCGCCAGGCTTTCTCACAGAGCCGGAGCTCATAGCTCTCATGGATGCCAATGGTATTGGCACTGATGCAACAATGGCGGAGCATATCGAGAAAATACAAGTCCGGGAGTATGTCTTCAGCGTGGCCAAAAACTCCTCAACTGGGGCCGGGGCTGGGAGAGGCACCGGAAGAGGGAGGGGGCGAGGGAGAGGGGCTAGAGCTGCTTCTGGGAGCACGCGTGGGGGTGGGAGCGCAGGCGGTAGCAGTGGCAGCAGCAGTGGTGGCAACCGCGTTTTTGTGCCCAGCAACCTTGGGGTAGCGTTGGTCGAGGCTTACGATCTCATCGCCTCTGACATGAGCTTAAGCAAGCCGTTTCTGAGAAAAGAGGTAAGCACTGACGTTTTCTCACCCTACAAAATAGGTGGTGGCCCCTAACAGGATATCTACAGATGGAGGTGAATATGAAGAAAATCTGCAACGGGGAGCTTCCCAAAGAACATGTTGTTCATCAAAGTTTAGATCAATATCGTGAGGTTTACGCCAAGGTGAGCCAGCGGCTTGAGATGTTCAGGCAGGTAAGAGCCCCTGCATCACCTACCCAAAAGCAGTTACTACTTGTGGACTGATCGTTTTTCCCTTCAGGTCTGTTCTCGATATATTTCAAACCAGCAATAACTCCATAGGAAGACACGACGGCAGGACATCAGAGCGTAATAATAAGCATAATGAATGAATGTCATAACCGCAACGAAAGCTAGTGGCACCAACGCCCCAATCTAGGTCATCATTCACTTCATAGAAGCGATGAAGCTGTCCAAGTTCAATTCATCGTACTGGTTCTCGTCCCACAGTTCGCCAATGTCATCCAAGATGCCCTTCGTACCCTTCTTAATCGGGTTTCCGTCGATATCCATAACCTCATCTCCATCCCTATTGTCCTTCTTATCACCAGTGTCCAAATCGCCAAAATTGAACAAATCAAGTAGTTGGTCGGTTTCCATTGTCGCCAAGCCTGCATTTTGTTGATTTACGACCGTTGAGGCGACATCTAGTTTGAAGCGTTGCAGACTGGAGAGAAAATATTCTTGTTAGCTTGATAATTTCCAGATACCGAATAGACTTGAATCAATGATACATACTTCATTATTTTCTCCTCCAATGTTCCACGTGTAATCAAGCGGTAGACGTTCACTACCTTTTTCTGTCCGATACGATGCGCGCGATCCATGGCTTGCATATCCTTCTGGGGATTCCAATCGTGCTCTACAAAGATAACGGTGTCTGCACCTGTTAAGTTCAGACCAAGACCTCCAACATGAGTTGTAAGCAACAGCACGTCGATAGAAGGGTCACTATTGAACTTTGTAACCATATCCTGTCTGTATCTTGGGTCGGTGGCACCGTCCATCCGCAGGTACGAAACTGTCGGGAGCAACTTCTTGAGGACGTCGCTTTCGACGATATCAAGCATTTCCTTCAACTGACAGAATATCAACGCCCGGTGCTGACTGATAGCATTCGATGCAACGGCAAGGTCGTCGTCTTTGGCCGAAGCGGTAGCCCCTATGCCGCAGTCTAATAGGAGGTCTCGCAATGCCGCAAGTTTTGGAGCATGGACGGCATCGCGTATCGAGGTATTGTCTTGAGCCAGCTGCTTCTGGACGACCGCGTATTTGGGGTGCTTCTCGTTCAGAACGAGCGCGGGCGAATTGCAAAGCTTGCGCATGTATTGCAAAGCTTGGAAGATGTGCTGCTTTGCCTCTTTGCCGCCACCAGCAGAAGAGGGTAGATCTTTGCCCTGCTTCTTCGAGAACTCCTGATACAGTTGTTTTTGTAGCTCGCTCAGCTCGCAGTAGTAGTTTTGGATGATCTTGGGAGGTAGATCGTCTAGGACCTCTTCCTTCAGGCGTCGAAGGACGAATGGGAGGACCTGCTTGTGAAGAGCCTCGATCGCCAATGCCCCGGCCTCTTGCTCTTTCGACGAGCTCTTGCTGTTGCGACTGTTAGCGATGGGCTTGGCAAAGCGGTCCATGAAGACCTTTTCCGTTCCGAGAAACCCAGGCATCAGGAAATCGAATAACGACCAGAGTTCCAACACGTTATTCTGTATTGGTGTGCCGGATAGAATTAGCCTGTGATTGGCCCGTATCTTCTTCACGGCTTGGCTGAGCTTTGCTTTAGAGTTTTTGATGATATGGCCTTCATCGAGAACGCAGTAATTCCAGTCGCATTTCATCACATGTTCAAGATCGTTTCTGCATATGTCATAGGATGTTATAACAATGTCCGTGCTGCCGAGCAGATGCCTCAGTTCTTGCCGTTCGCTGGGATTGCCAACGTAGACTAACGAGGTGAGGAATGGTGCGTATTGTTTGATTTCCTGTTGCCAATGACCTGAAAGTGTTGACGGGCAGACAATCAAGGATGGGATTTGTCGTGATTCTGGGCTTTGCGTCTTGCTGTATTCTTCCGCGCGCAGATGGTGATCACTCGCGACAATACATATTGTTTGGAGCGTCTTGCCGAGACCCATATCTAAAGAACAGAATACCCATAAGCCAAGGGGCAGATTATTTCATTCGAGGGGGAATACGTACCATCGCAAAGAATGCCGTGAAGATGATATTTGTTGAGGAAGGCCAGCCAATTGACACCTTCTTGTTGGTAAGACCGGAGCTCGGCCTGGATCGCTACAGGAAGATCAAACGGCTCAACTTTGTGGACATCGAGCATTTGTGCAATGAACTTTCTTTCTTTGTCACGACCCCGTAGCAATTCCTCGGGGAAGCCCGGCGGATCGGGTATGCCGGCTTCCAGCGGTACGAGCTTGATAAGAGTCGCGAAAGCCGTGGTTGCTAGACGCCGAATATCATTGTCTGAGTCACTCATTCGTCCGAGGACGGGCACGATGAGGAAGATCACGAATGGCAAGATGTCCGTCTCCATAGCTGATATCAAATGGTAGATGAGTTCGATGACACCTTGTCTCGTTCTAACCTCCAGGCCGTTCGATATCGATGGCAGGATGTCCGTCACCATGGTCTTCATCCCTTCGATTGTGATGATGCTGCAAATAGTCGCGAAACATTTCGCTGCCGCATACCGGAGGACCGAGTATTGTGACTTTAGTGCCTTTATGATGTATGGGAATAACGAAATGATATGGGAGTGGAGTTCGGGGTGGAACTTCGGTAGCAAAGCACGAATGGTGGACAGCCCGTCGACAATTTCCTGGCCAAGAAGACTGTCCTTGTCCAGAATCGTAGCGGGAAGCTCGTCTTCTCTGAAGGCGGTGATGAGCGACTGTTCCATCGACTCGAGTAGGCGAGGCACCTTGACGAAGAGATCCTTGCCGAAGGCCTGGGCGAAATGGTCGAGGGCTTCCTTGGCTCCGCGGCGCTTGATTCTTGCGAGTTTCGACTCCCTTTCAAACTTCGTGGGGTCAGCATGATCCTTTCTGTCCTCCTCTTTGTTAAGGGACAGGATGGAAAGCTCAAGGCTTTGGTTGATGTGGAACTCAGGTGTCTCGGAGGTGTCAACCACCAGGAACGAGCAGAGATTCTTCGTTAATTTTTCGGCGACACCTGCTCGTCCTCGCTGTGAGCACAAATCGACAAGCACAGCGACAGAATGAGCTGATCTCCTCTGTAAATCGATATTCTCCTCAGCTTTGACACTGTCCATGACCCCACGGATCACAGGGTTGAGTTTCTTGGGGAGGATCTGTGCTGCAATCATGGCGCCCGATGCGGCAGAAACGATGCGAATGTCCCGGACTTCCTTGGCACTTTGGGCATCTTCGATTGCCTGAACGGCCTGGTTTCTCGCATCGGTTAACGCATCCGTGGCCAAGATTCGTTGAGCGGAGGGCATGAGCTTCTTGAGGCGATTGAAGTCCTCCTCGACAACTCGCTCCGCATGAGCCAGGCTGAATGACTCCGGACCAGCATCTGACTCTCCTTGGACAACAACAGCCAGGGTAGGCGCCTTGCTTGGGTTGACCTTGCCAGTGCTGATAAATGTATTCAGCAAGTTGTGACACTGGGATCGCACGATCTTCATGTATGGCACGATATCCCTGTATGTGGACGGTCGCTCGGAGTTGAGGAGAGTTTCGATTTCCCGGATATAGAGCTCCTTTAGTGGATTGTCGGAAAGAGCTTGTTTGCAGTATTCCTCGATGACAATGGCAGCCACAAGTTGGGTTGACGAATAGGGCGACCTCAGATAATTTATCAGGGTCGAGGAAAACACCTCTATGATCGTCTCCGGAGGCCAAACGCTCATTGCTTTACCGAGCGCCTTCGCACCCGAGATTTTTGTCTTCATCATGATATCGTAACCGACCAAGTCGACGTCGCCCTGCATGATATGGCCGTCCAGGTTGTGCGACCCAATCTGGGCGGGGGGCAAATCCTCGAACTTTGTGCTCTTTTTCCGCCCACGACCTCTCCCAGACCCCTGTTTTTCTTCGGCAGCAGGCTCTGGCCTTGCCGCGGGGCGCATCGTCTGAAGGAATGTCTGTCCTGAGGGCTTGATGAACAGAGACATGTCCATCGGGTACGGGTTACGCGATATTCCAATTGGCGTCATCAGCAATGTCACCAGAGGGTCAACGTGAGGCCGGAATTGAGAGCTGAATGCGTATGGATCCTCGTTTGCGTATTCTTGAACGACTGTAAGCCATAAGCTCAACGACAGTTCCAGAACAGCTTCATTCCGTTCGACGAGTAGATTCTGGAAGATGAGGCGTAGCGCTCTCCCGTCCACCCAGCCCCTGCTACCAGACCCTTGAATTCCGAGAAACGTGAGTAAAGCACGAAGCACAGCGCTTCTCACACTTGTGATTGTGTGACGCAAGAACGGGAAGAGTCGGGGAACCAAGAGCGAGAAAGATTGCCTGTGGCCTAAAATTAGCGAGCTGTATTCTTATATTGTAATTGTCGTAGCGTTGTCTCGTCATCGAGGTCTTTGATGAACGAAGAGTGGGTGTACTTACGAAGGATCCGTCTCCGCCTTGACTCTCATAATCTCCAGGACTTGCGGGAAAGAGCACAGTTTTGCAAGTAGATCCATCACATGGCCCGTCGATGCTGTCAAATCGTCCTTAAGATGTGACAGGCATTCCCAAACAACGCTTGTGAGGTCATCTACAGCATGTGGCCGCAGGGAAACAAATTCAGCTGCTATGGGAAGCATGGTCGCTGCGCTCTCGGCTCTGACATCGTCGTCGTAATCCCGAAGGCCTTTCATTACCGCCGAGACTACGCCGTCAAGGATGTCGGGCTCTTCCACGAACAGGTCACTTCGGACAACAACGAGATATTTCAAGCCTAGCATACCCCCGTGGCATATCTCCCATACTGTCTGCGTCATGTCAAGATCATCCTGCATTACTATCCGCCTGAGGATCTTGTACACTTCGTAGACTGAACTTTGGGGGATATGCTTCAAAAGAGCGCCGAGTGCTTGAGAGGCAGCCTCTCGGACCGGGGCGACAACCTAGCCAAGCATTAGTACCAACGCGAAAAAGAGTATGTATAGAGAAGGCGGCTTACGTTGTCAGCAGCATAGTCACTAAACCTATCGAGAACGAAAATGCAACAGAGGCGACAGGCAATGTTGTCCAGCCAGCGTTTGTTCGCCGCATTGTTCTCTTTCCTCGATTTGCCTTTGACACGACCTGCCCCAGGACCGTGGTACCGTATCAGGTCACGAAGGGCCATCGCCGCTCCGTGACGTACTATCCAGGAAGGATCGAAGAGGTCGACGAGCAAAATATCAGCCAGGCGTTCCAGCGGCCAGACGGTGTCGTCCGCTTCTACCTGAACTGTGGAGGAAGGGGGTAGCGCTGGGCCCTTGTGCTGGACGACAATCTTCCCATCGTCCGGCGCGTTCTGGGTTTCGAGGCTGAAATAGTCCACCGCTCCATCTTTTCCTTCGGCACCCTGCTCTTGCTTGACGGGATGAGGTGTGGGGTCATCTGCCAAGAGTTGGGGATCAGAGCTGGGACGTCTGTAAGCCGGCGTAGAAAGATCAACAACTCTGACCTTGTTCGCGTGGCTTTTCGCGTTCTGCTTGGCTTTCCGTTTCATCATGTTCTGCTGCCGTTTACTGAGCGCGGATTCCTCACCGTTGCCATTGCTCTGCGGTCCGGCCGACAGAGGCGGCTGATCGCGCGGCGACATGGCAGAATGCACGATGGGCGAAAAGACGCCCCCTGCTTTTAGCGACGGGTTTGACACGTTGGTGTCGATGCGAGGGGTCGGCGGAAGTGCATGCGCACCACCGGTTGCGAAGTCTTTCTCTTCAACCAGATCATCATCGAGATATTCGCTAGCCATGCCGAGGGTGTTGCGTACGTTCTGCTTCTGACGTTGTAGTCTTTCGGCGGGATCCAGATCGGCTAGGGAGTAGTCGTACTCTTTCCCCAGACTACCGAGGAGCTTTGTGCCGTTTTTGATGACGGATTTGATATCAAAGGTCTGAAAGTCGAGGTAGTCTTTGTCCGCGCCGACGAGGCTGAGAGCATTTTTGCCGTCCTCGGTTTTGATGTGATTATTGTGATTATTAATATTACTATTATCGTCGTCGTCTTTAAGTTCCTCCTGTTTTACGTCGGATTCGGAAAGAGATTGAGGGTATAGCTTGTCGGGGTTCCAGACGTCCGCATGTTCGAGGATTCCTCCAACAGCCTTGGATGCGGCCATGCGTGTGTCCCATTTTTTGGAGCGGAGATAGGGGAGAACCCGTCCGAGGAGGTTGAAGACCTCTTCGGGATGGCTCTTCTGGACATCTGCGAGCTGCGAGGCGGCGGTGTTTCTGACGAGGGGGGTGGACCCCGTTTCGAGCAGGCTGGTACCGGCGATTGGTCGTTAGCAGCTGGACGGTCAAAGATGGAATGATGGAGGACGGCGGCGGGCTTACGTGACAAGTCTGTCCAGACGCGACATGATGTTCTGCAGGAAACAGTTCTACGGGACGTCAAGACATAGAACTAGCGGGAGCGGTGGTTGCCGTGATATTCGCTGGCGAAGCTGCTGGGAGGATATGTAGAAGAAGAAGGGCACTGCGGTACTGGAATTCGCATGATCAGCATCAGCACCAGCATCAGCATTGAGGGCGCTCGCTCGGGGCCGGATGGACGAATGCACGAATCAATTCGGAGCGCGCGATTAGGTGGGTGTCAGCTGTTGGAGCTCGGGTAGCGATGGCATGCACATTTCTTTCCCTTCCTTCCTTCCTTCCTTTCTTTCTTTCTTCTGACTTCTTTCTTTTCTTTCTGTCCGTCCGTGTTTCTTTCTTGGGGACGTTCTTTCTGCGGTTCTCTCGTCTTGGTCTTGTGGGTACGTGGTACTATCGCGATGTCACGGACGGGCCAAGCAGCAGCTACCTTTGATGTGTTGCGGATGAGGTTGGAATGTGTTGCAGCAAACGGCCGGCCGGCGCGGTGGGACAAACGCACGAAACGGGAAAGCGGGCAAACGCTGTTTGCCTGGCTGGCTGGCTGCTGGCTGGCCGGAAGTGGCGAGCGGAGGGGACTGGCTGGCGGGAGGGAGAGAAATGGGTGACCGTCGGTCTTTTGTCTTCTGGGGGGCCGGGCCTTTAACTATCAAACATACGCCTATTTTATACCACCCCGTTTGACACCCGCTGGCCAGGGGATCACCCCACCGCGTCCAATCACCGCCCGGCTGCCTTTTCGTGGTGACCCTTCATTTTGATTTTTCCCCCCAACTTCCGCGCCGCACACACCTCCCCCCAATATAACGCGTGTCCAAAGCAGACCGTGTCGGACCGTGCGTAGACGTCAGCACTCGCCCCCGTACGGAGCACCACCGGTATAGATGGTATGTGCATTTGGGTGGGTGTTTCCGCGTGAGTGTTTGCTCAAGCAGCCCGCATGCCGTATAGAAGATGCTCAACTATGTAGATAGATCCTCCCGCCGTCGTCGAGGAAAGGAGGAGGATCCAGGCAGGAAGGCTGCGGCAAACTGGGTGAGAGGGCGGTGGAGCCACACGCGTCGTCGCGGGCGCACGTTTTAATTTCAGCGGCTGGCAAGATGACTCCATCGCATCACCGTGCATCGCACTAGGCAGATCGATGCGATTAGATAAGCTCCTTCCTTATCCGATCCATCTTATCTGATCCATCAATTTGTGTTGTCGTCTGTGTTGGACCCCCAGCGAACCTCCTCCTGCTCTCGGGGCTCCATCAGGCCGAGTGGACCGACCAGATGCAGCCCGGTACCGAATACCTCGACCGTAGGCAAAACTCCCGCTCGTCTGCAAGTACAAATACATCTCGTCATCTGCAAGCCGATGTCAGCGAGTTTCGGGTAACCAGAGAGAAACCCGCCTGCCCATCTCTGTCTGTCCGTCTGTCTGTACAGCGTGTACATGGGCCGGGGCCGGACTGGGCCGGACTGGGCCAGGGGGATACGACTCAGCTGTTTGGACCATCGACACCTCAGCTGCTGCTGCAGGAAATATTCCTCTCACCACCACCACCAAATCTCACCCGCATAGCACCAGAACGTATCGTATCGCAATATCCTGAATACCCGGTGGAGGCCTGCTGCATCCCCCTCCCCTTCCGCCCGTCACATGACTGTCCGCTAGCTTCTCTCTTCAAATTTCGTCGGCAGAGCCCAGGCGACAGGCAGGGAGCTAGTAGCTGGCAGGTGTCATCGCTGACGGTCTAGCATCAAAACCGCCAGCAAACCCGTCCTCCATCTATCAATCCATCTCATCCTCATCTCCCTCTCCAGCCAGAGGCCAGCATCGCTCCCATTCAGCTCGTCTCCCACCATCTCCACCGGCCAACGATGGCTTCGAGCTACAACCATGTTTCGCAGTCGCAATCCGCCCAGTTCAACTCCAGTCCAGCTTACCCACAATCCCAATCCCAACACTATGCCTCTCCGCCTGGCCAGCCATCCACACAGCAACCGGGCCACTACCCATCGCAATCTTACCCTCCGAAACAGAATTCTGCGCCTCCGGGTACATTTCAGCCCGGCACGAAGATCAGGGTTGGCTCGCATTCCTGCGTGGTCGAAAGATATCTCTCCGAAGGTGCGTGGCCCGTTCATTTCATCTCCGGAAGGGATATATCAAGTCCCCGTAGCCCAGCTCCGCTGACATCCTGGCCCTGTGAATACAGGAGGTTTTGCCCACGTATACGTCGTCAAGATCGATCAAATCGTCGATGGCACCGATATCGCTGTTCTCAAGCGCGTCGCCGTCCCGGATAAGGAGGCCCTGGCGAATATGCGCACCGAAGTAGATACAATGGTAGATATCCCACCGATATCTTATCCCGTGCATCTATCAGCTATACCGAGAATCACAATCACTGACGATTGGGTATATATCTATTAACGGACCAGAAAAGGCTCAAAGGACATAGGCATATCGTAAAATATATCGACTCGCACGCGTCGCACCTCAAAGCTGGTGGCTATGAGGTTTTCCTTCTAATGGAGTACTGCGCAGGTTAGCAATTCAGCTACTACGCCTAATTTCCACTTAGGCCCGCCGTCTCAATCCCAGAGCTGACTCGGTTCTTGACTACGTTCATAGGCGGCGGTCTGATCGATTTCATGAACACACGGCTGCAACATCGACTCACGGAACCAGAGATTTTAAAAATATTTAGCGATGCCGCCGAGGGCGTGGCTTGCATGCATTACCTCCAGCCGCCCTTGTTACACCGAGACCTAAAGATCGAAAACATCCTGATAACGCCGGAGCCTCGAACATACAAGCTTTGCGACTTCGGCTCTTCGGCCGAGCCAAGACCTGCAGGAACGTCTGTGGCTGAGTGCCGACTGATCGAAGAAGACATCCAGAAGCACACAACCCTGCAGTATCGATCTCCCGAGATGATTGATGTCTTCCGCGGTCAACCAATCGATGAGAAGTCCGACATCTGGGCTCTTGGGGTCCTGCTCTACAAGTTGTGTTATTACACAACGCCATTTGAGGACCAAGGACAACTTGCGATATTGAACGCTTCATATAAATACCCCCCGTATCCACAGTTTTCCTCTCAAGTTAAGGGCTTAATCGGTGAGCACCCGGAAATCACGGCTCTGTACTGGCATTGAGCAACGGTAGAACTGATTGTTATCTAGGATCTATGCTCCAGGAGGACCCTCGGAAGCGCCCAAATATATATGACATTGTCAGTACCGTGTGCAGATTGCGAGGGAAAGAAACCCCGATACGAAATGTACGGAAAACACGCTACCTCGTGACCTGTTCGACTAGTCCAAGCCCAGATCGCTAACTGTTATGTATCACAGATATACAATAATGCGACAAATCGGAACAAATCGCCATTGCCATCACCCACTCCTCCTCCTGTCATAGCACATCCCAGTGCTGCCCTAGTGAAACAGGCTCCTACAGCAGCCCCAAAAGCTGAGCTACCCCAAATCACACAGATGCGAAGAGGGCGGCCTCCGAAATCAGACCATGAGACCCCGAGGCAAAACGCAACATCAACATCTCGAGAACCCACTGCCAAAGTAACGAATGATCCGTTCGCAGCGCTGGATACGTCGACGAACGTTGACGATATATCTGCGAGATTCCCCCCGGTTGAGCAATTTTCCTTGCTCCACGACCAAGGTGCGAGGTTCGACTTTGGCTCGTCGCAACCGGAAAGCCCGACGGTCACGAAAACCGATCTGAGCACGAGGGTTATGCAGAAACTGGCAGATCAGGCATTTGATGATATGCCCCCTCTTGCTTCGTCGGTATCGCAACCTACACCAGTTGACCCGAAACAATCACCCTCCAGCCTTTCTCTCCCGGAGGCCAGGAAGATTAGGACAGGCACAGTAGATAAAGCTTCATCCAGACCGATCATGATATCGCAGGGGACCATGACCAGCCCATCTCCGAGCCCCTCACCCCTATCGAGAAGCGTAACCAGTGACAGGCTCCAGCCAAAATTGTCGAGCCAGTACGCTCAGAGCATCTCGGCGACCAATACGGCGAATAGCAATTCGGTCAGGCCATCGGTGGGCGAGCACAGATCGTCGTCCACTTCCCCTTATAGTCCTGCCAATCTCTCTCGGAGGTCATTCGAGCCACCCCGGCCAGTTTCGACGATAGGATCAAGACCGGCCCCGGCGGGGAAACCGCGGCCGAAAAGCACACACATAGAGTCAAATCTCGACTTTCTCCGGGACTTGGATTCCTCATCGAGATCCAGATATGCCTATCCGCCCCCGTCACAGAAACTTGAAGATAATAACACCGGTCGGTCCACTTCGTCGGCGGTGTCGGATCATATCGAGTCAAGCGTAGACTTCTTACGGGTCCTACAGCTGGAATCAGATGCTTCAAAGAATACCAAGGTCGACAAGCGTGTACCAAACTCGAATACTTCTGGGTCCAAACATAAGAAAGCCCCGTCTATCACGATTGCGAACCCCAAAAACATATTCAGCGGCCGGCTCGGGGAGGCATTCAGACGATTTGAGGCCGGAGGCAACGAGCCTAGGAAGAGCGGGAGGTCGCCGGGTTCCCAGGCGACAGAATTTCCCTTACAGGATCCGGTGGAGCAACAAGACTCCAATTTGCAAGTCAGCAGCTCTGAAATACCGGCGGAGATTCGAAGGGAGATGGAAAAACGGCAACTCCAGGAAGAGGAGCGTCGAGTTGAGGCTGCTGCTGCTGCGTACAAGCAGTCGATTGCTGAGAAGGGCGCCGGCGGACGGCCATCCCGGTCCAACGCCAGCACCATACAGCGAAAGGTGCAGGCATTGCTTAGCGAGGAAGACAGGAGTTCCGTACCCCGCACTGCAGAAGGGTACGGCCGTTACACAGACAGTGTCACATCGAAGCCCCATGAAGCGCTAGAGAAGCAGCTCCAGAATCTGTCAATGACCGATTCGGCTTCTGGTAATGAGCTCCGCCCGAAGACATTTCCCGAGCCAGCTGCCGTGAATTCCCTCAAGAACCCGTACCCTCGAACTGGAGCAGAGCCCCAGCCCAGCTTGAATTCGACGATCCTCTCCAAGCAAGCAACCCCGGGGTCAGCTGCGGGCCCGGCTGCCCGACAGCAGCCACCGCGACCGGGTCCCAAACCGGAGAAGCTGAGAAAGCTTGTTCCCACGGAGCCACGGTTGCAGCAGCTACCCCAGGACTCCGACCATCGCCTGATGCACTCCGATATCAAGGCATCACCGGTGCAAGAGATATCCCCACCGAGCTTTGATGGGCATGACGACGAGCTCCTCGAGTTCCGAAAGCGATACCCGAGTCTCTCCGGGCCGGAATTCGAGGCAGCTGGTGCTTATGCCAGACGGTGAGCGGCCGATCGTTGAAACTGGCCAGGCCATCTACGTCTCTGTTCTCGGAATGGCGCAGCCGTTTTGGAGAATGACGGTTTTCCCCACATTCCCCTCATCAGCAACCTCCGCATCTTAGTGCTCGGATGTCTCTGTCTGCCTGTTTTTGCATGGGTGAGACAGCGATTAGCATATACGTTTATCGATTTTGTATTCTGATATCATTGTTGTGTATCCATTGCGAGACCGCATGGCATCCAGTTCCTGTTGATTCCTCCTTCTTTGCTAGACTACACGTACGGATAGAGCCTTGTTTCCTTCAATTGCGCGATTGAGATGTGTACCTTTTTGTGTGACGGACAGCGTGCGACAGCGATGGACGAGCGAGAGAGCTTGAGAGCAGAGCATGAACGATTGCGCGGTGTTCGAAAATAGAAATCTTGGATTGCATTTCCTGTCGTTTACGTTTTCCTTGCGTAATAAGTTGCTGTCTGAATGGTCAGCGAGCAGGGCTGGATGAAAATTTGCACTGGCGATCCGCACCGGGACCTGCTTCGCTGCTCGCTCCCGTTTCCGCCCGACGGCGGCGAAAGAGACGAGCGGCCGCACAGGTCGATATATTACCTAAGGGCTGAGGTGGAGCCGTGCCGTGCGAGATTATTCGTGCTCCCAGCATCGAATACGAGTCTGACGCTGCCAATAATACCACACGAACAACACGCGGGGCCTGCGCCCGGCGGCTGGCCTCGGTTAGCCGGCCGGGCACAGGAGACGGACGCCCCCGAACTACAAACTAGCCCGGCATCAGAAAGGGGCCCCTCGCGCCAGCGAGCGAGATTGGGATAGGCAGGAGCTTTGACCGCTCGTGACTAAAAACTCTGGCAATCCAATCGAGCCCGTCAGGTGGCCTGCGAAACCGCTATTTTCAAACTCTCGAGCCCGGACGGGGTGAGTTCCCCAACAGCCGGCCTGCGCGTGACCGTCGCCGGAAACAAAAGCTTCGATTTCGAAACATCAGCGCCGGCCGTTGGCGATGGGCCTTGCTCACTTTCGCTCTCGCGGAGCGCACCTGCACCGCACCTGCTGAGCCGGGCGTAGCTGCCGGACACGCCGTCCGTCAGCGAACGAAAACGAAAATTCTGGAGCGCAATGCCTTGCTTGCTTGCCCCACCTTTTCTATTTATTTTTTTTCAGCTCCTTGCCTCAATCTATTTCGTGTGCGCGCTGTAACCGGGGAACCCGCTAGCCCTACCATGGCGTCGCCAGCATGGCAAAACGGCAGCGGACGTCTTGTCCGTCTGGAGGGTTGTCCTTAGTACAGGTACTCGCGCTCTTAATGCAGACGTCTATGTCGATCCACCCCATCGACCAGTCTCCGTCGAGACAAGCACGCAGCTCCAAGCAGAGGCGCATGGCGAATCACCTGAGCTTGGGCGCCTGAGCACACCGTCCGCCCGCCTGGGACGCAAGCTCGCTCGCCAGCCGGCCAACCATCTCGCTGCGGTTGCGGACTGGAGCTGTCTAATAGGTGAGGCCAAATATTGCATTATGCACCCCGGATTTTGCGCTTTCTTTTTCCTCCCCGGATGGTTGGGTCGCAGCCGTTTCCCCCCTCCCAACCATCCGTTGAGTGGCCACTTGATCCTTGAAGCTTCTTTTTCGACCGCATGTACAAGTACGGCACTCGTGTCGGGCTGGCTAGCTGTCTGGCTGTCCGTCTAGACCGTTTTGTCGTTAGCCGGACGGTTCGACAGCGCCGTGTGTTTGTTCCTCGTGAGGGATATACTCGGCACAGCAGTCGGGAAGGCAGCTGCTGGCCTTCGACGAAACGAAGAGACAAGAGGGCATGGCACGGCAGATAGGCAGGCCACATGCGCAGGCAGCGACTGCTGCTGTCGCATACACGCGCCTCCGGAGCAGCATCGTGACGTTGACGTCCGCATCCGTCTATATATACACACACGAGAATGCGAATGCGAATGCGAGTGTTTTGCGTGGTCTGCGTGGCCTGCGTGGTTTGCGGGCTTGCGTGCAGGCGGCCGGCGCCCGACGTCCTGCCAACACATTGCGGGGAAGCCGCCAGCCAAACGGGCGGCGAGGAACTCTTCCGGCATGCCCACAATTCCCACTCCGCTCTCCACTTTTTTCCTGCCTGCCACACACCACCTCGCGCAAACAGGCAAGAACTTTCTCTCCTCCTCCATCATCCGCATGCACGAAAAAAAACAAAAAAAGAAAGAAACGAACGAAGGGGAATGGAAGGAATGCCCCACCGCCAAATGGGAATTATCCATTCAGACGAGCTCGCATATCGAATCATGCATCTAACCGTATCCTAATCTCCATTGTCCGCACCTGTCCAAACAGCCAGCCTGCTGCTGCCCAACTTGCATTGTTCTCTCTCCCTTCCAATTCAAGCTCTCCGCCTGCACCTGGCCGCGACCCATGAGCCCGTGTCCACCTCAAGCTCAAGCTTGCGCTCACGCTCTCCGCTAGCGACATTTCGTCGTATTTCCGTGACATCTGCATTGGCTGCATGGCCAGGTCCATTTGTACCTGTACTTGCACACCTACACACTCACACTCACACACACACTACACACACTACACGCACACATTCACACGCACACACGCACACACGCATTCATACACACACACCTGTCCTGCTACTGCTGCGCCGGCTCGCGGGATCACTCCCGTCGTCGTCAACCTTGAAAAACGGGAGCGGGGAGCTCAGAACTCTCCACATTTCGTTCATTCGCTGGGGTAATGGAGAAAAAATTTTCATTTCCTGGTTCATGGGTGGCTGAAGTAGATTGATGGATCGTGACTCGATTGATCGTACTAGCAAAAGTACATACAATACAATCTCCATCCGCCGCCCAGCATTTTCTGTCTGGTCTGCGTCTGGCCTCTGTCCGACCCGGCGAAAAATCGCACTTTTTGGGTTTTTAGGGTAGCCCCGGGTATGGCGAGACGAAAAGCAAAGAACACAAAAGAAAAAGAGGGGAAAAAAGAATACACTCGACATGCTCGGAGACATAACGCACGCACACACAACAAGGCTGAGTGAGGAGATGAAACGAAAAGAAAAACGTCGTAAGGAAAGTGGAGAAGAAGAAAAAATAACCCGCATCCCAAGTTCGCCTGAAATGTGCCAGTGGTGGTGCCGTGCAACCATGCGAAAGCAGAAAATGCGACTAGGTCATGCAGAAGCTAGAAAGAAATGAAACAGCAGCACAGACTCCAACAAAAACCTGCGTTTTCAAAGCTCAAGTGATGATCAAAAGTGGAAAAAAAGGAGGCGTATCTAGAAGAAATGAAAAAAATGATTTTTTAGTCCAGGCTCCAAAGCATTTCCACGCCGTACTATGCATGGTAGGTCGTATAACGATGCTGTCCCTGGGGGTGATGGATATGAGAATAATATACAACAAAAAAAAAAAAAATACTTGATTCTCCAGCCGGAAAAGAGAAAGCAACAACAAAAACTACCGATTCAAAAGCAAACCGAAAACATAAACTTTTTTGTCTTTCTGGTAATGGGGTACTAGTCGTCATAGCTGAAACATCAAAACGTGCGGCGAAAGCTGCTGTGGGTATAATATGTACTAGCGAAGATGCGAATGCGAATGCGAATTCATAGATGGACTGATGGATGTTCTGTACAAATGTTGCGGCATTAAACATTGGCGGTGCTGGTGGGTGTTTTTTTGTTCGGCAGGAAAATTCAAGTCGTGATCAAGTATCGATATGTCGTCATCTGCTATTGGCAAAAAGCTTGCAGGAAGTGCGTCGCTTCCAGAAAGATAGTGTGATATTCATCGGGGTGGTGGAATTATCGTTCGTTCATCTCATGCTGCTTGTTGGGAAGCTCGTAAACGGGTTTGGGAACTGCAGCGGGCCCATCATGTACGGGTCCGAGAACAAGTCGACGGTCCACGATCCAGTGCTGTAGTACTGCTGCAGCATGCTCTCGTTCGTCGTTGCCACGTTGGGCATCTTGGCTGACCCGCCACCCGCCACTGCTGGCGAGGATAGCGCTGGGAGCTGATGTGCTTGTTGGCCGTTTGTCGTCAATGGTGGTGCGCCCCGGCCCATGGGGAATTCCGAGTTTGGGAGTGGGACCAGCACATCGTGTCCGTCCACCTCCTCTTCTTCGCCCTCATTGTCGTCGTACATTTCCGCATCGTACTCCTGGTCTACCACGAAGAAAAAAAAATACACGGTCAACTCAATTCATTCTTCGTGAGGACTCATAAGTATATAGATCGACTACCATGTAGATAGGTTTATAGGCATACCTAGTTTGTCCATGTGGGCCTGATACTGCTGCGGGTACAGCGTGGCCAAAGACGCCAGATCTGGCGCATGCGAGAACCGCCGTGGGGCCGACGGCGATGGCCGAGCGAGGAACGTGTGGCTCGAGCCCCCCGTCGCAGGAGATGGCTCGGATGCCACGGGCGAGGTCATCTCGACCGAAACCGCCGGAGAGGTGACCTTCCCGGTCGGCGAATGCACCATGCTCGATGGCTTCTGGAAGAAGGACGACTCGGACAGCCTCCTCATCTTTTTAAACCCACCTGCTCCACCCAGCCCCAGCGGCGAGCCTGAATGCGAGCTGTGGAACTGGTGGTGCGGCGGCGCTCGCCCGAGCAGCCGTTGGTGCAAAGCCCGCTGGACGTGCGGCGGGTGAGGCGGTAGCGACGGGATCGGACCCGCGGGAACTGCGTCGTTATCTGCAAAAGCTTTGAGTTCGGCATGAACGTCGATGCGTTTTTCAAGCAAAATCCTTTCCAAGAGAGAGTTCTTGTACCGTAACATCAGCACCTCGTCGGCCGCGCTGCGAGACGACTGCTGCAGCGAGGCGAGTGCCTCCTCCTGTTGCTTGATCGTGGCCTCGAGATGCTTTATGTACTCGGTCCGCCGCTCCCGAAAGGCTGCCGACGGCGAGAAAGACTCGTTAGCCTCAATCCTTACATTTTCCATCGATGCCCCCTTCGCGTATGAGACAGAACCAATGTAAACGGATGCCAAAACAACCAACAATGAGAAGATGGCCGGCATGTTTTGCTCAGAACTGTTCAACAGCATCCGCACCTCGGACTTCACACGATGGTAAATGCATGGGCGCTCTTACCCGCTTGCGCTGCTCTGTTCCTCATCTTCCGCTCCTCCTGCGTCGCATACACAGGCTTCCGCCCCCCCTTCCGCTTCTGTGCTGCGGCTGCGTCGGGGACCGCATTTCCCTCCGGCGACGACATTGACGACGACGGGGAAACCGGTGACTCCTTGACTGCGGCTGCCATGTTTTCTTCTTGTTCTTCTTGCTCTTCTAAGAATGAAAGAAACAAACGATTTCTTTCAGAAAGAAGTATCTTCGGACAAAGAAATAAAGGTCCTCCTCTTCCAATTAATGCAAGGCTTTGAAATAGAGTTGGAGTTCTCGGACCTCTCGGGGGGAACCCTCAGGCTCTAAAGCCTTGAAACTGTGCTGCACTGCAAACCAGAGGATACAAGAGCGGACAGAAAGCCGCTGCGAACAACCACGGTGTGCAAAAAACTGGCCTATGAGAGTTTCGGAAAGCTATCGTCAATACCGGCGTGATCAAAGGATGGAGTCGCGTAGCAGGAACGGGGGCGGAAAGAAGCTGCGAAGACTTTTAAGGCAGGGAAAGTGAGTTGGACATGGAGTAGAAATGAAGTCGAGTCAGGTTTGGGCCTGGTTTGGTAGGTAATGGCAGGCAGGCACCGTGTCTTCTTCACTTGACTATATTAAGTCCTGCACACTCAGGACTAAAAAGGAGGAAGAGTGAGAGAGAGAGAGAGAGAGAGAGAGAGAGAGAGAGAGAGAGAGAGAGAGAGGAGGAGGAGGAGGAACATTCGCCTGGTACTTTCGTTCCGCAGGAATGATCCTACCTAAGCCATGCGAGGCGGAGGAGTGCAGTTGAAACGCAGACATGTTACTTTCGCAAGAGAATCATAACAATGACTTGCATGGGAAGGCAAATGTTACACCTTTGTGCTTTCACTTTTTTTCTTTCCATGCTATGTGTGTATAAAAGAATGTATTCCTTATAAAGAAGTTTTCCTCTTACCTGATGCTAATAAAGTTGGATTGTAATGTATAGCTGGGAATTACTCTTGTGGTGTATTTTTCTAATTTTTAGGGAGAAAGGATCCGTGTGCAGACTCTCCGTTTCCAGAGTGGCGTGCGCGGTATCAGGCAGAAGCTTGCGTCTTCAAGCTTTGGATATTCCAGAACACTGGTGCGCGGGCCTGGAAGCAGCGGCGACAGGCGAAATGGATGTGCCCGCGCGGTTGACTCTATCACAGGTAGTTCAGAAGATGCAGGTACCGGATAACCCTTGAGGAGGCTCAAGAGATAGGCGACGGCGGGCACCGAAGATAGGCGAAAAATAAATGTATCAGAATGGTCAAATAAAAATAAGAATCAATGATAAAGACTATAGTAATCAGCGAGGTCGAGATAGCGATCAAGAGTCCGTATAATTTTGGAGTGTAATGGAAACGGCGATGTGGGATAAAAAGCTGGGGAACTGCGTGAAGATAAGGGAGGCCTGTTAGCAAACCATTTGTAATTAGCAGAATCGCCTCAGCCGAGTGACAACTGCAGCTGGCACCTGGGCCGGAGTCAGGCAAACAGAAAAGATTTTGCTCTGACCCGAAAGAAGCTCGCTCCTGTTAGCTAGGCTTGCTTGACGGGTTGGAGTCGTTCGGCTGGTCATCGAGCCTGGTCACTCCCACTTTCTTTCCCCTTGTTTCTTGCCTCGACGCTGCTTTTGGCGTGTTATTTCTTCTGGGGGTGGATGGATGTGACTGCGCTAGCAAGCGTCGGGTCCGTTAGGAACGAGATGAAAAAGGCCCATCCATTGACAAGCAGCTTAGCTGGCAGCATGGAGGAGTAGCAGTGAAGCAGGAGCAGGAGCAGCCCGGAAGCATGGCATGGCATGGCAGCATGGCAGCTCTGTGCTCGTGCTGAGCCTGCCTACTGGCTGGGTGTTTTTTCTAGCTCGACAGCCCGTAGCCATGGGCGGCCCCCGGCCCACCATGCGAGAAGAGCTCTCGCCTGCCGAAGGACATCTTAACTCTCCACTCGTTGAGACTTTTTTTCTTTTCGTCTTTTTTTTCGTGCACACGCAAGAGGCAGGAAAAATCTCGTCAAGTGATTTCTGGACGGTTGACGAAAGAGGTTAACCAGTGGCCCAAGCCGTTCTCGCTTGGTGCGATCCTTCCAACCTCCAGGTGACATTGACCTTGTGGATTTGGCCTGTCTCGGCGACTTTCTATTCACGATTTATTCTCTCGCTCATTGTAAGTGCTACCGCTACAACGCTACGGCTGGCTACCTACCCTTGGTCCTTGGTCCACCGGCGGCGGCGTCGGCGGGCGTCGGCGGGCTGAGCCAGTGAAGCGAGTGGAGAATTCTGCGAGTGAGGGAGATGAGCGGCCGTATATTGGCAGCGAATGAACCTATCCCCGCCCTCAAGACCGCTTGGTGTTTCTGTTCGAAATGCACGAGAGTCTGAGCGGGCCCAAATGTTGGGATGCTTGGATTCCCGGAAAACGAAAAGGGTTTTGCGGCGCGCGGTAACCCTTCCAGCCGGATCTCGTCATCCAGCCTGCTTTGAGGGCCCATCGGTGCAGCACTTTCATTTCATGAACGGCGTTCAGATGCTGCTTCCAAGACTTTTAAGACGCCGTCCAAAAGATGTTGAACGGGAAAATTTTGCCGTAGCAGGCAAGGCGTAGTTTGGGGCGACCCACTACGGGAAGACCAACCTGGTCCCAAGAGAATTGCTTTTTCGGCGGAACGAGGAGAAGAACGAGCAGAAGGCTGCTATTCGTTTCGCTCACTCGTTCTTTTCGGTTCTTCCTCGTCGTCGTCGTCACGTCGCGTCGCTGGAGAACATTCGCGCATCGGGCGATCCATTTGATTGCCTTCCCCCCCAGCGGTAGCTTGGGCAAACCGCGCACAGGGCCGCCGGGGGTGGGCAATGAGATGCACGATATCGTTTTCTTGGATCCGGGGCCCCGGAGCAGCCAAGCCAAGAAGGCGGTGAGCGATCCAGCGGCCAGCATGATACGGTGCTATGTAATGTACGAAAGTATGGACGTGCACATGGACTCGCCCAGCAGCAGTGGCTCAGTGCACGCTAGCTGTTGTGCCCTTAGCTCGAGTCTCAGCCTGTCTGGCGAGAGAAGTTGATCTTTCTGGGCCGGTCGATGCTTTTGGACGACAGACGACGACGACTCGCATAGTCTCGCATGGTGGCAGCAGCAGCTAGCGGATCGCCAGACGGATAACGCCCCTCGCGGTGATTCAGACAGCGATTCGATTGCCCCTTTTGCGACCAGATGGGAGGTTTGATCTGGACTGCGAGCTGCGTGTGGTTCAGGATGGCTGGGCTTGGGAGTCCACCAAGCGAGAGGCTGCCTGTTTTTCGGACATGTCCGAGATTCGGCACCAGAGCCCTGTCGCAACCGGACTCGCTGTCTCCCCGCAGAAAGAAGGTTAGGTTTCAGCCAGCTCGCCAGAAGACAGACAAGTTATTCAGACATCAGTGTCAGTCAATCGGTATGCACATACTTTCGAGCTGTGCTTGCTTGCATGCAGAGGGGTGGTCTGGAAGGCACATCCGTGAGACCACCTTTTTTTTTCTTCTGGTCGCTTGTTTGCTTCGTTTGATTCGATCGGATCGGGATCACATGGAGGGACGAAGAAATCCGGATGGTGATGGTGGTGGAAGGGGTGGTGGATGGGTGGATGCGAGGGATGGCGAATGAGCACGCAGCACGGCGGCCTGCAGCCAGCAGCAAAAGGCGCATGTTTTCTTCTTTTCCCCGCAAAAAAGCCAAGCCCGCCCGAAAAAAAGAAACGCCGACAACGCAGCAACACATCAACGCAGCCGCCGTTTGGTGGCACTCGAGACGAGCGCTCAGCTGCGGCCATGATGCCATAATCACCATGGGCCGCCGTCTATATCGATACATCGTCGCTTCGCCCTTCGTCATCATCGCCGTCTCACTCTCCCTCACGACCACGGTTGGGCCCGGCCACCACGTCATCGCCGCTCCACCCTCGCTGCCTCGCCTCCTGTTACCGGCGTACGTTCCCATCCAGGCTGACAGCGTCCTGCTGAGTTAGTCCGGTCCATCGGTGCTAATCGTGCTACCAAGTCCTTAGTGTCTGTATCGTACGTCGTGCGTCGACAATGCGCTGCCGGACGCAGCTTTCCTTCCCCCAACGGCCCGACGCCAGATGTGAATTCGTCCCCCTCCTGCGACCGACCTGCGACCTGCGAGATGCAATTCAGCGGCTCCCAAAAGAGCACGCGGCGCCCGGCGCGACGGATGATTGGTGATCGGACCAGCGATGGCCGCTTGTCGAAACTGGCCCGTTTACTCCCTCGTATATATTTCCTTCTATGGCGCAATGGCCGGCCAGAATTCCGTCGGGCGCCATCCGGAGATCCGGAGATGCAGTCGCCCATTCATCTGCACTGGACACTTCTCCCTCTTTCGCATCGTCCAAGGCCAAATTCCAAGCACGTCTACTCCTAGCGTCACACCCTACCACCATCCTGCAAGGCTGCCTTGGCTGGAGGACCTCCTCCCCTTCTGAAGTTTTTTTCCTGCCTTCTTGATACTGGTCAGGGGAGCCATCCCGATCCCGGCGTCGCAAGCGATTGGTTACATCCGTTAATTGACATGGAGCACAATAATCCAAGCGTCGAAACCCAGCAGGTATGGAAGCCAAGAAGCAAACCTCTTTGGACAATTACACTTGTTGAGCTGCATCCGCCGCATCCCAGTGGCCTTAAGTGGAGGGGGAGGGGCCATTCATTTGCTTGACCCAAGCAAGCACGCCTTTTCACTCCCTTTGCATCTCCGCGGCGCGGCTATTTCTGACCCACTCTTTAACCACCCCGGCTGACCGTCTGGAGAGTCTAAAAAAAATGCTAATGATCAACGGCTTACATAGACCGCAGAGTCCTTGGCCAGCAATGCAACCAGTGACGAAGCAGCCTCGGCCATATCTGTTCGCGCACAGCCAAGCAAGAAGCTACCGCGTCCATCCTGGAGGCCCATGACCTTTGTCCGCCCCAGCCTGCCTCAAGATTTGCTGCGGAACCCTGTCATTTCGTCAACGGCACTCAAAGCGGATGTCTTTATAACCTCGCCGTTTCATATTGCCGGTGGCTGCGTTGCTGGCAAACTGAACATTTCCATCAACCCATCCGACAGCGGCGACGTCCAGCTAGGCAGAGTCGCAGTTGACTTGATAGGCGTCGAAGGTAATAGTTAATCTGGCCGTAGCATCCGCCCGTCCGACCGACCGCTCGCTTCCCATGCCTCCATGCCATGCCGACCTTTTCTGATTGCGTCCTCTAGAACTTTCTTGGTCGAATCGTCGCATTCTTCTTTCCTTGGCTCTCGAGTTCGTCGACGACAACCATCCGCCTCCGCCCAGCATTTTACGCCAGCAGGATCAGAATTCCGGCCCTTTTTGGTCCGTCCAGCCAGGTGACGAGGTTTTCCCATTTAGCGTTGACTTGCCGCTTGATGTTGGACCTGGGACGTTCAGCTCGGCGACCGCCCGTATTCGATATGTCATATACGGGTAAACACCCTGCGCTCCCCCTATTCCTTTTTCTTTTCCTCCCATTCCTACACAGGTGACGAAGCAAAAAGCTTATGCATGGTGCTGTAGCACGATCCTCTTCAAAATCGGAAATGTAAAGTATCTAGTCCGCTGTTGTCGGGATGTTGCCATCACGCCTTCTATTGGCGAAATGCGCAGGACACGCTCGGATTTCGATCATGAGATCAAGGTCTCTGAGGAGCGGACCTTCATGCCGGAGAAGGAGGGTTCTCTGAACCTCACCGCCAGCATCAGCCGCCCGTACTGGTTTAGCGGCGGGTCGGTCTTCATCGACGTCTCGATCGAGAACGGGTCCCTGTACCACATTGGGAAGATTCGCGTCAAGCTGGTAAGCTTCGCTGGCAGCGGTGACCTGGCCGAGCAATAGTGAATGCAATCTGCATTCGGGTGGTGTGCGTATACTGACCACAGCTCCACGTGTATGTATGTTTCAGATTCGGCACATCAGCGTTTACAAGGTCCCTAAATCCACGGACGGAGAGCCTGGGTCTAGCGACCCAGCTTTCACCCTGAAGAAGACAATGGCCCGATCGGAGCTCAACACCGGCAGCCGTTGGACCGGACTAAAGATGGACAAGCAGGCGTCGGTTACATGCGAGATCGAGATTCCGAAAGGCCAACTGACCATCCCGTTGGGTACGTTTTTTCTTTCTTTCCTTTTTTTTTTGGTTCTCTCTTGAAGATAGGCTGGCGAACAACTAACATACGATGAAGGCACGTTCTTCGAGGTGCAGTATTTCGTGGTGGTGACAACTGGTCCTAAGCTAGAGTTAGACTTCCAACAACATTCCCTTCGTCTAAATAGACCCCATTCACTAACAACGTCAAATATAGCCCGCGCAATAGAGTTCACGCTGTCCTCCCGATCCACATCTTGCATACGGTAAGAATTCCCTGGTGTTGTTGATGGGTTTGTTTCTCTCGTTGATGAGCTCCTATGTAGCATGCGATCCACGAAGCACTCCTGTCCGGCATCGGAAACAAGCCTAGCTTCTCCAGCTTCTCGGTCGTCCGCCGCTCGCTCCCGAACGAACGCCCTTCAACTTCAACCACAGGCACCGCCATCCGCCGACGCCACACCGAGTCCGACCTTTCCCACGTTGAGCCGGTTTCCGTGAACGATGAAACCCGAAGCAGCGACCACGTGACGTCGGGCACAGCGACTCCGCCCAGGGTGATGCCGGAAAGTCAGGCGGCCAGTTTCCAGGGTGACTCGGCAACATCGGCGCCGACCAGCAGCACGCAGCTCGGCTCCCTCGGCTCGTACATGTCATCGGTCCGAAGCTATTTTACGAAAGCTTAGATGGTGACCGAGAGACGGATAGAATTACTAGATTGTTATGCATTGGAAGGCGTTGTTATAGATGGGATAGCTGGAGTTTCGGCATTCGGGCTTCATTCGTTTTCAGGTTGGAGCTGTGGCGTTTGTTGGAGACGAGAGAGTCAATTACGGCGGCCGGCCTTCGCACTTTCTTTATCTTATATCCTAGGGCCGTCCCTTTCCTTCCTTTTGATCGTGATTCGTCAGGACCATCGGCGAGTCGGTCGTTCGATAGGAGAAAGGCCAGCATGACTGGGCGTCTGATCAGGTGTGGATAACACCAAAATGCAGACGTCGCTGACCGATGAACCTATTATCGCAGGGCTCCTGGCGTAAAGTCCAAGTATCCAATTCTGATTATATGAGATCGGAGTCCGCCTGGCGGTTTTATATGCCGGGCAGGTAAGTCGTAGGGTAAAATCTCTAGAAAATGCGTAGCGGGGTGGGAATCCACCTGCTATATAAATACTCGAGCGGGAGGATGGAGCGACTAGAGTACACCCCGTCCAATTTTCTCAGGTTCCGACCTCGATCTGATCTGCAATCATGCAGTTGGGGTAGGAGCATCCCTCCCGCCGCCGCTGATGCTCATCCTGACACCGTTGACGGGCCCGGAGCTCCCACCTGCTGCACCGGCACCCGCCCCGGAGGACGACAAGGCGGCGGCGGCGCCAGATCCAGATCCAGCACCAGCGCTACCCCCGGCTGCCACGTCGTCGGGACCGGCGGTTATGGCCGGTAGCTTGGCGACATTGCGGCGACCGCCGGTGTTCTCGAGGACCTCGTCGACGTTCTGCCGCAGCTCGGGGAAGGTGGTGTTTATGTGCTCGGCGAGGATGTCACGGAAGTCCATGAAGGCCCGCTGCTTGCCGTTCAGGTACTGGTTTTGCTTGATGGCCAGCTCGACGAACTCGCGAGTGTAGATGTCTGGATTGCGGCCGTGCTCGACATAGCTAGCGTCCGCATCGATCGATCGATCAGCCGTTGGTCTCATAGAACAGATGATGGAAGATATCGTGTGCATACCCTATGACCTCCCGCGGGATGGAGAAGTCTTCGACGGCCTCGGCGGCGACCTGCAGGTGGTCAAACTTGGCGACGAGGTCTTTGACCTGGGTGATGATGATGTCGGCCGGGTTGGGGCTGTCATTGCGGTAGGTCGCGACGGATAGTTCGTAGAGGGCCTGGATGACGGCGCGCAGGTCGGAGTCGACCTTGTCGATGGGGGCGGCGGACATTGTGGCTGTGGAAGGGGGGGAGGGACGCTGAGGGGGGGCAACTGGTGATGGAGAGGGAAGGAGGAGGAGTGTTGGAGGACGTCGAAGGGCGGTCTTGGCGATGCTCGGAGATTTGGTCGGGACTGCGAGGAGAGGCTGTCGTCGACGGAGGCTGTGCTTCAGCCGCGGGCCTCCCTCCTCTCCACCAGCCTTCCGCTTCTATCGATGGATGCGAGTTAGTCTGGAAGCCGGACGGGCGTGAGCTTACGATTCGAATACGAGCTGTTGTACTTGTGCAGACGGTGTCGTGCGTGCTTATATAACCGCGGTTGGCAGAGTTGGCGGACGTCTGGCCGCCTGATCGCGGTCGGCCCCTGAACATCATCCCTCTCCGTCCTTTGACCCGCTGCAAACTCCACCATCACCACCGTCGCCGCCAGCCTCACCTCCGACAGCACCACCGTTCCCACCGCCGAGGCCTGCAGCTAGCGTGTCGAGTGCACTCGGCGGGCTTGGCAGCAATGTCGAGCGGCACCGTCACGCCGCCCACCGGCAGAGGGCGTAAGCTCTCCGCAAGCTGGTCCCTGGCCCGCGCCCGCTTTTCCCAGCGCTACCGTTCGAGGTATGGCGTACTCCTCCGTTGACATCATTCCATCCCCCAATCCATCCATCCATCCATCCATCCATCCATCCATCCATCCGTCAATTCATCATCCATCCAACAATTCATCATCAACTTATCCACCAATCCATCCGCCAATTCATCGATCCCAATGCTAAAGTTCTTTTTCAGGAACCGGGCCACCGACGCCCCGCCGGCTTCGACGCCCTTCGACCGCCTGCCCGTCGAGCTGGTCGCCCAGATCTTTGCGCAGGTCCACGTCTCCGACCTCGTCTCCCTCCAATGCACCTCGCGCGCCTTCAACGACGTCATCGACGCCAACGGGGCCCTCATCGCCCGCCAGTACATCCGCGTCCACTCCCTCGCCACGCTTTCCCGCCTCTTCCCACCCTACATCAACCCGGCCACGAACCGTCCCCGCCATGACCTCCGCTACCTTCTCACCCTCACCCGCAACGAGCAGACCTGCCGCGAACTCGCCGGCTACCTCACCGAGCGAATCCTCGAGCGCTGCTTCAACATGCCCATCCAGCGCCTCAAGCCCAAAACCCGCACCGTCATCGAAACCTGCCTCGCCGAGGAGCTCACCCAGCGCCTGATCTACGTCCTCTACTTCCTCACCGAGTACGCCATCCGCCGCACCCAGACCATCGAAATGCTCGCCACCCACCGCTCCCTCGTCTCATCCCTCCCCCGCTCCAGCAACAACTCCCCTCGCCCGCCGACCCCGACCCGCTCGGAGCTCTTCCGTGCCTTCCAGGTCTCCATCATCGCCTCGCTGCCGGATAATACCCTCATCGAGACCCACCACACCATGCACCTGCTCGTCAAGCACATGCGGCTGTCCACCTGCCCCGCACCTCCGCACCAAAAGAACGACCCTTGGATCTCCATGCTGCTGCACAAGTCCGGTCTGCAGCGTATCACTGAGTTTTTCGCCGCTGACATGCCCTACGCCAGCCACTCGACCCGCAAGGCCTTTGCCCGCGCCATGCAGCGCGACTTTGACGAGCTGGAGGCCATGAACCAGGCGGTCAGTCCCAGCGAGGCGTCGGATCGTAACGGCAATACGCCCCCCACGGACCTGGAGCGAGATGTGCCGCCTCCGATCCGCGAGATTTGGTTCGACGCCGCACACGAGGTGCTGCGGAAGCGCGAGCTGGAGCTGCATGAGAAGGAGGGGCTGGCGGTGGGCATGTTTGGCGGCCTCGTTGTCGACGATCTCACGTGCACCGGGTGCATTGGCAGGCGATAACACCCAGCAAGACCATCTATCAAACGAGATTTATATCAGTTATTATGGAAATTTTTCGGTTGAATATCGTTTCGAGTTTCTTGCAATATTGGATTTTTCAAGCTGTTTCATTCGCAGAGTGGAGCGAACGAGTGGTAAACATATAAAAGTTGGAATGGGCAGAATTTGGTTCAGTGTTCTCCGGAATCACGTCGGAGTATATACAGACGGGACGCATACATGGATATGGATACATATATGGGTATGGAAAGGGATATATATATTGAGGTGGATATTGCGACAGCGATTTGGGAGACATCTTGTGTGTTCAGCGGGCGTTTGGATGTTGTATGTTTGATTGATAGTTTTGAGTCGATACCAGCGAGTGATCTCTACATGAGTACATCTGCGCATGCATTTTGACTGCGCTTTCTTTTCCTCGTTTTACTTCTAGCGCTTGTTATCAAGGCTACTATCGTTCTACAAGCTAGCAAGCATCTGTGTTCACAGTACATGAATTACTTACCAGCGCGCAGTCACGATATGCCACTCTAGCATCAGCACAAGCATTGGTCAATTATCATAGACTCACATGTGACCCGTTGCATCTATATCGTCCGACGAGAGAGATCAAAAAATCCGATATATAGTGTACTGCCGATAGCACAGATACGCCATCTATCTATCCCCCCCTACTACATACAAATATATGTGACAAGACGATCAATATAATCCCCCCACGCCTGGCCATCGCTGGACGAACTCAACTCTCAACATGGAATCTCAAAGAAAAAAAAATGAAAAAGAAAAAAATACAGACAAAACAGCCCGAAATAAACGTGATAACATCCCAACTAACTGTCAATCTGCCCACGCTGCAATGCACGAATGCATACATACCGCACATACAATACAAAACATGGTACCCGTATATCTATCTCTTACATATGCTCAATCGGGTCCTCCGGCAGCAGCTCTTCCCGAGCCTCCGCCGGCCGCGGCGGCAGACACGCGCGCATCGGCGGCTGCACAATCTCGTTGAACAAAAAGGTTCCGTACACGAGCAACCCGAAGCCGAGCAGCTGCAGGGGCAAGAACCTCTCCCATCCGAGCGCCAACGAGACGATCCAGATGAAGAGCGTACGGCACGTGTCGATTGTCGACCGCGAGGTCGCACTGACGGACCGCGTCACCGAGATGCCGAAGAAGTTGAATGCACTACATCACCATCGTCAGCATATTCCCTTCCCACCAGCTCGAGAAGTCTATGAAAAACTGCGGGGATAGGGAAAATGGAACTCACCCGATAGAAATCATGATCAATACGCTGCTGAAAAGCACGTATCCAACGCCCATCTCCCGCAGGCCTTCCGCGGCGTCAAAGTACCCGCCGCGCCCAGCCTCCGTCACGCCGACAGTGTAATGCAGCACCACCATTCCGATAGACGTAACGCTGAACCCAAAGATACCCTCCCATCCGACAACCTGCAGCGGCTCCATCGCGTACGCCTCGAGGATGTACTCCTCCAGCACGAACTGCGTCGCCGTGAACACCTGCGCACCCGCGATGAGCAGCACGCCGACAATCGACCGCACGACGACGTCCTGTGCCGCGTCACCCGCATTGATTTCATGCTGCTCTGGCTTCTTGAACACCGCGCCAGCGAGCCCGACGACCGCAACACCAACGACAACGATGAAGAGTGCGAGCCAGTGGAAGAGGTACAGGTGGCGCTTGAGGAACAGCACGCTGAACAGGCCGACGAAGAGCACCAGCGCGCCACGCGTCATTTGATACACTACCGCACCAGTCAGCATTCCCGCGTTATTTATCGATAGAACAGAAGATACCCACCGCTTGCCGCGACGAACAGCAGTCCAACATTCATCAACGTCGTCCCGCAGATATCGCAAACTAAACCCCACAGTCAGCCCTTCCATCCAGACACGACCAAAATCACATGCAAACGGATACTACTAACCCGCCGGTAACGCTAGCAGCAGAACCTTCCGCCCGCTCAACATCGGCCGGTCGGTCGCCGCCGTCAACGCCTTCAACACAGGACTGCTCGGCGCATCCGCCGGATCCTCCTCTTCCTCAAGCGGGTCCGGCGCGAGCGGCTGGTATCCCGCGTTGCTCGCGCGCCGGCGCTGCTGCAGCCGCAGATACAGGCCGTGCAGGGCGATGACGAGCCAGCAGCCCATTTCACCGATGAACATCTGCAGCGTCTGGATGACGGGCTGCTCGAAGAGCTGGCGCTTGGCGGGGTCCGGGTCCGTGCAGTTGCGGACGCACTGCTGGTCCTGCCATTTCGTGAGGAGGGTGTTGGAGCAGCCGGTTAGCAGCATGCCGGCCCTGCACAGATAACGGTATACACGTTAGCGTAAACTCCCGAGAAGTATGAGCGGTCTTGAGGGAACTGGAGTGGTGACGCACACGAGGACCAGGATGAGCGGCTTGGACGCCATGCTGCGATCGATGCTGCGCTCGCGGAAGCCGTTTGTCTGTTCGTGCGTCTGTTCGTTCGACTGCCCGTCTGTCTATCTGTCCGTCTATCTGCCCGTCTATCTGCCCGTCTATCTATCAAGCGGAGGGAGAGCCGGAAGTTATTACGAGCGGAGGAGAGAGAGTGTCGTCGGAGAGAAGCGAGGGAGGTGACGAGGGAATTCGGTCCAGCTGGCGAGGACGGGCGCGGAATGGGAAGCGACCAGGGGCCAGCCAACCAGCCAGCCACACGTGATTACCTAATCCTCAGCGTTTGTCCCGATTGGGCGCCCGGCTGACCGCGGCGAGTGACCGGCGCCTGCGCGACCAATCGTCTGCTGAGCTCTGTCTCGGCCTGCGGAGCCTGCCTCTGTGCGCCGTTGGTCGCTCGGGCCTCCGTTGCAGAAACATGTCTTCACTCGTCTCACATGTGTGAATATACGGCGTGCGTGGGAGAGTTCTGTGTCTTGCGGAGGAGGAACTCGAGTATCGCAACATTGCCAGCCAACTCCAACGGACGAAACAAGCCACCCAGAGACTAAAACCAACTATCCAAATGCAGGCCGTGACCGCTATCAGGTCAAATCAATCGATCGATCGTAATCAGACTGTCCCAAACCCTTATCAAAAGCGCAAAGTAAATACAGATCTTGCTGTCCTCATGTCCACAAACACCAGATTTTGAAGGAAAACGAAAAAAAAACAAGAGAGTCTCCAAGGCGAGATAGTAGTAAAACTCCACTCCAATAGATGCATGTTATCCCACTCTACATGATTGCACATCCGCCCGTTCGCCGCCGGCGCCGGCCATCATGGTTTTCATCCAAATCCAGTAGCGCTGCCTCCCGCGCCCGACGTCGCCGTCGTCGACTGCTCTGCGAGCTGTCCTCGTTCGACGTCATGTGCTCCGACCACCGCTCCTCCAGCCACTTGGCGCTCGCACAGTCGCCCCGCATCACCAGCTTCAAATGCTGGTCCGCCGTCTGCTGCCAGCCGTAGTAGCACTTGAGCTGTATCACCTCGCGGCAGATACCAATGCTGCTGCTAACACCATCTTTGCTGCCATCGGTCAATTTTTTGTCCAGCGAACGCGTGCTGTTCGCCGCCAGCACCGCGTGGATGCCCGTCCAGTTCACGTTCACGCAGTCAAAGCAGACTAGTCGCAGCCCGATCCGCGGCTTGCGCGACCTGATAGCGCTGCCGCGCTGTCGTACCGCCGCCGCCGCCTCCACTAGGAACGTATCCGTGATTCGAGCTGCACGGGAAAAAACCACACCAATTAGCCTAGCTGTCGCGTGAAATCGTAAAGCACATGTTATCATATAAGGGTAATACGCACTGTTATCGAGCTCGATGTTGCGCAGCGCTGTGCACGCTTTGACCACCGGCACCATCCCCTCGTCCGATACGCTCTCGCAGAACGACAGCTGCAGATGCCGCAGCACGCCTGCGCACGGCGCCTTCGCCAGCTCCACCAGCGCGTCGTTCGTAACGTTCCCACACTCCTCCAGATCCAGATGGCTCAGCTTCGGCACCGTCGGCAGCAGATCCGTCAGTCCCTCATCCGTCAGCTCGGCCACATGCGCCAGCTCCAGGCCTTCCAGCTCAGGCACGTTGTGCGCCAGATGCCGCAGTGCGAGGTCCGTCAGCCCGCGACACTTGCTCACGTTCAGATGGCGCAGGCGGCGCGCAGGTGCCGTCGTCCGGTCCGTCAGCGGGTCGATATCCGCCTCGATCCCCTCGACGAGGATCCGAATGCTCTCGTCCGTCAAGCTATCGCAGCCGGACAGCAGTAGCCGCTCGAGCGTGTTCGCGCGGAAGATCGCCTCCAGCGTCCCTTCATCGTTGATGCCCAGACACTCTGCGGCGCGCAGGTCCGTCAGGCGGGTGCAGGCCTCGACGATCTTGCGCACGCCGCGGGCGTCCATGTTTGTGCAGAAGGACACGTCCAGCGTCGTCAGCAGCGGACACGAGTCGGCGATGTGCTTGCAGGTGAAGTTGGAGACGGCCTCCAGGCCGGACAGGTTGAGCTGCACCAGGCTGTGGTTGTTGGTGATCAGCCGGTGCACCGTCGGGCGGGAGAGGGAGCAGCCTTCCAGCGAGGCCGAGACCAGGTTGTTGCATGTCTTCGTGATGGCGTGGAATTCATTCTGCAGCTGCACGCAGCCTCTGCATCGTAGACGTACCGCATTAGCATGTTTATATACGATATCGGTGGAATGCGCGCATACCTCAGATTTAGATAGCGGATAAAGGGCCCGCTGAGGCCAATCAGCCGGGTCAGCTGGTGCGCCGGGATCTCCTTGTAGAACGTCCCCGTGTCCAGCACGCTCCACAGCTGCCCGTCAAAGCACAGCCGCCCCAGCGTCTTGTTCACCTGGATATAAAATACGTCATCAGCCCCGCCCAGGACATCGACCGAATGTAAAGATAGATATGTATAAACTCACCATTGAGCATCGCACGAGCTCTTTCGGCTCGAGGTAGCTCAGCACCTGCAGACAAATCTCCCCCGGCAGCGCCTCCAGAAAGTTCCGATTGACGATCCTCGGCGCCATCGCATGCACCGTCACCGTCCGCGGCACCGCTGCCGTCGTCGTCATCGCATTCCTCACCACCACATCCTTCCCCGCAACCCTCACGGCGGCCGTCGAGCCGGCAGAGGAAGCCCCCGCTACTCGCAGGGATATACACGAAACCGAGTTCCGCGCCGCATACTCGGCACCCAGCTCGGCCAGCTGCGGCGACGACGACGACGCCCGGCCCATGCGATTGAGCAGCAGTCGTCGCCGTCTGCTGCGCCGCTTGACGACGGGCGCATCGTTCAGCGCGACCGGCGGGGCGGAGGACATGCTTGCAGCGTAGCTCTTCGTCGGCCGTGGATAATTCAAATCCGAGTCTAGATTCCGTCGTAATATAATACCAATCGAGAGGTGCAGTAGAGCGAATGCTGTTCGTCGGGTCGGCTTGGCTAGCTGTGTTGCATGCCCAGAGCAGCCGACGGTGCGCCCAGCCGAATATCAAGAAATCGGTGGAGGGTACCCAGATGTCCAGGTGTTCCAGAGGCGATTGCAGATGATTATCTCGAGACGGGCGGAGTATTGTGTACCGGCAACCCCAAGCGATTGGAATTTAAACTCTTGCGGCGAGCGGGAATTGAGTTTTCCGCCGTCAGTCCGTCACCGTCTTCGCGGTCGATCAGAAGAGAAGGGAGGCGTCGTGCAGAGCTGCAGAGGCCAGGAGTCGAGTCGGCAGGAGGCCCGCCGTATTTATCGGCTGCTACGTTTGCTTGTTTCAACCGCAGTCGGGGCCTGAGAAGCGGGGCACCGGACCCAATAGCGCTATAGCGTACGATCCCAGCAGCAGCTCCTCGCTCTTATGCCCGGATCGAAGTTGAACCAGCGTGGGGAGGTCGCTCGTGCTATGTCCGTGTAGATGGCGAGTCGTGTGCGGCGGGCAGGTTAATTTTGGGGGACCGATTAGAATTATAAATTACGTCGTGCCGGGCGGCGATGGGATTGTATTCTGAACACAAGTCACCTTTTGCAACGGAATCGAGTTTAACTGCCGCCCTGCATGAGAGGCTAAAAGGACGTCGACGACAGCAAGCTAAACCGGCCTGCCTGCCAGCCTGCAGGAAGGAGCCAGCGGCTGTATTATATAATATTACCCTCACGCCATCGACAGCCGACCGCACGTTCGCATTCAGCCATCTGGAGAGACGTCCAGGCCGACGTCGACGACGAGCTAACCCGGCGTGATGCAGATGCAGATGCAGCTGGGCCAGCCCCACTCGACGTCCGATAACAAGAATTATATCTAGACAGTCAGAACATTCTTCCCATCGATTCGAGAGCTCAGAAGGTCGCGGGCACAAGATGCGACTCGGACGGGAAGGGCAAGATAAGCTGAGCGTCCACCGGACTGACTTGGCTGCATGACCCGCCGGACGAGCGAGTGCCGGTGGCCATGTGCCCTCCTTCTCCTTCTCTAGTTCGCATCGGGCCAGGCTCCTGTTCCGAACGATCGAGCGGACGACTAGCGACCTCGAACCTGATCAAATCGCTCGCCCTGTCTCACCCAGCCGGCTCTGCCGGTATGCAGTCATTGCATCGCATCGCCAGCTACCGGGCCCTGTGGGTACCATCGCGATCATGCCCAAATCGAATCCACGCTCGGAGATAGGTACCGCAAGTACATGTACATACTGTCCATGCAGTTTGCACAGTCCGAGAGACCAAACTCCTCGAGCGTAACGCCGTCTGCAATATAGCAATATATTATGCATGCGTCCGATTCGATTCTTCAACCAACTGCTGGCTACCAGGACCTGCCCAAAGCGAACTGCTGGAAGAGGACCCCACGCGAGCTCGTGAAAGATCAGACGAAATCCGCTTGTGACCTTTTGCCAACTTGACTGCGACCCTCCTTCGCAGCAGCGATGGGCGACCAGTATAAATAGCACTAGATACCTGTTCTTGGCCCATGCCTCTTTCAAATTATTTGCGGCGCTGCTAAGGATTGTATTGTATCCGATCGCAGGAGCTGCTCGGGGAGGTGAGGGGTAGTGGGCAGCTGAGCTCCTCTAGCTCTGCAGCGTCGGCCTGCAACCTTGACTATTGCATTATTACACTCGTCTGTAACGTAGGCCTGCCTGTCTCATATCATTCACACCTGTCCGACGCTCGATAGCGACGCCGCTGATGCCCGAATCCGAATGAAGAGACGGGATGCCAGACAGGGCTGCAGCCAGTCCGGCATAGCTCAACATTCGCCAGGATACCTGGATCGGACAATGTATAATGTAGACAGATGCATTGCTGTGGTTCGCGTTTGCCTCGTTTTGACGTTTACCTCCGCGATGCCGTTTGATTTTAACGCTGTACACTGCATCCGCTGAATCCGGCATCTATCTTGCGCGGTATCTGCTCCCTGGCGTAATATAATGCCGTCAATGACGTCCGTTACATGCATCCGGACATGATTGTTGTGTCCGTCGTATCGAATCGCGCGCGACGTCCAACCCGCCGGCATCGGACGACAAGTTCGCGAAAGAACCCGTCTGTGGAACGGCCAGCTCACCGCCGTAGCGAAGAGCCCGATTAGAATGAATTTGGATAAATCGATACGCTATCGATACCGTGATATGATAAGGATGCGATTAGCTCGGTGGTCGAGTTTGGGCTTGTGACACCGTCCGGCTTACTAACCAAATGCGCCTGTCATGCGCCAGCTTCCACCAACCACCACCCGTCCGTCTCCACCGCCTCCACCACCACCATCGCCAGGACAATCAGACACACGTCGCCAGACACGGTCGTCCGACGATGAGGAACGACACGTCGCGGCGCCCTCTCCAGATGACACCCGGCACATAAATACCCTCACCACCCAATCCCACACCGCTGTGCGTGCGTCCCATCCCATCCACCGGATCGTATCATATCAATCATGACCGCTAACAGGAAGGCAGCACGTCCGTACTTTAGGATGCCACCCTTCGCCCGGCGCGCTGCCATCGCCCCCACCTCCGACTCGGACGACCGCGCCCTTGCCGCGCTCACAAAACGCGTTCTGTGCGCCCAGGCACCCCCCGGCAAGACCATCGAAGAGGTCCTGCCCGCGCTCAGCAGCTCGCCAAAGGTTGACCTGCAGCTCTACGGGTTCATCTCCATAATCATCCGGTCAGCCATATCCCGTTCATGCTACATTAACCTTACCGTCTACCTACCTATTAAGCTTAAGCTATCATGGACCAGCTGTTAATATATGTATTGTATGTGGGTGTAGGGACTTTGTGCAGTCGTGGTACCAGCGGATCACCCCGGACCCCGAGTTCATCGATGAGATACTCCTCGTCATTGCGCATTGCACGCTGTCGCTAGAGCAGCGGATCCGGCAGGTACATAAATACATGCACACACTTCATCTCACTCGAGAATGCTTGACCTGGACGGTGTAACTGATATATTGAACTTTTGTCTTACAGTTGGACTTTGAAACACTACTGTTGGAGGAAGTGCCGACGCTCTTGGACAACCATGTCAAAGGTATCATCCTAGAATATGTCTTGCATCACTTAAAACAATACACCCATAGTGTTCATAGCTGATAATCGTTGGCTTTAGATTACCGCGTCGCGCTGGAGCGCCAGTCCACCGCCCTCTTCCCGTATGCTACCGTCAACGACATTTTCCACAGCATGCAGCCCCACCCGGCCCTCCTGTCCTCCCCGGAGAGCGAGCGTCTCTACCTGAAGATGATGGGTTCCGGTGTCCTGGCCGCTCTGCTCCCCCCGGAGGACCTGCAGTCGGACTGCGAGCGGCTGCTCGTCCGCGAGATCCTTTCCAACATGGTGCTCTGGAATGTCGTCGACCGGCTCAGCGAGCCGTTCATGATCTTTGAACTCATCACAAAGGTCATCACGACGCTCACAGCCCCGGACAAGATCAAGGCAGCGAACGTCAACCACGCCAAGAGCACTGAGCTTATGGCTTTCCTCCAAAGCGAGCCGCCCAAGCCTGCCAGGCGGCCGGACGAGCCGCTGATGCAATCATTGTCCGCCTCCGCCTTCGTCTTCCTCGAGCACGCCTACAACTTTGTCGCTAAGACCGCCATAGTGGCCAAGCATGCCTCCACCTCCCTCATATCGCTGTGGAAAGAGCCGCCGCGCGAACCCCCCAAGCGGCGAAAGCCGATCCTCAAGCTGTCGATATGGAAGACGCTGGTCACGCTGTTCTCCCTTGACAAGCGGCAACCCTGGTTGGTCGGCTCGCTGCAGTTGGCGTCCAAGCCGCTGGCCGATAAGTCGCCCGGTTCCCTATTCGATAAGTAAGCCGCATTTTGCCCCTCGGCGCCAACCAACCAACCAACCACGCATAGATCGCCTAGCTGACATCCACAATCATGTAGCTATCTCTCCCATGTTTTCCAACAGGCGGTGATAAACGAGCGCGTGCTCATCAAGATCCTCACCGTCTCACGCAACGCCCTCTTCCCGAATGGCAGCCTCGCTCCGCCGCGCACCTACCCGACAGAGGACGAAAAAGTCCTCATCCAAAAGCAGGCTGAGCTCGCGATCTGGAACGCGGTGCCCGACATCGTCAAGCGGCTCTACCTCCCCGCGAGCAAGGACGAGCAGCTGCGCGAGATTGGCGAGAGCCTGGCGTTCCTGCGCTCGCGCAGCTGCAACAAGCATCTGATATACCGACTGCTGGACCTGTTGGTGTCAAGGCTTGTCCCCGAGATGTTGGAGCCATGATCGGATCCATGGCGCGGGATCTCCCGTTTGATTCGAAGCGGTTGTTTGCGAAGGGGGGGTTATTGTTATCGTTCTGTTAATGCACGTGTACGGGAGCGGCGCCCAGCCGCATTTATTTGACACGACCAGCCCGGTCCAGTTCCCCATGTTCCCAGCATCACTGCATGAAGCACATCCTTTTTTTTTTTTTTCTATCACAACGGGCAACAGCAATCAGCCGATCACATGTACACTATCCCATACACACATACACGACTAATCTGAGCGTCGGGCGAACGCCAGCCCAGCGAGATCACATTTGCAGGCTCTGCAATGGCGCAAGAAAACGGCGGACCAACCGGGATGCTGTGTGATAGTGCCGGCGGCGTGCATTGGTCAACACGTTGATGTGTTGGCAGCTGCAGCCTGCGATTTTAGCACCCTCGCGATATTGCATCCATTCCTATATCAAACATCCACTGCGGGGCCTTTGCCAGATCCACCCACAGCTGCACCCTGGCCGCAGCGGCGCCATGTCTGTATGTCCTTGTCCAGATGTACTTTTTTTTCATCATCCCCAGCTGCATGGGGGGAGCCGTCCCCACTAGCTTGGCTGAGGGAGCCTCGAAGACACCCTTAACTCTCGACTACTTGTGTGTTTCAGCGTCGACGAGCCGGCGATGCACGCGGAACTGCTCCGATGCAGCTGCCGGCCGAGCTATGGTCCGCGATTCGCAGGGCCCTCCAACCGGCCAGCGAACGGACCAAAAACCCGCGTCCCGAGGCTAATGTACCCGATACAAGTGCGTACATCCATCGACAAGAATCCGCCCGTCCACCCACCGGCCTCGAACCGAATCGATAGACGCTGCATGCCTCGACTCGATATCCGAGAGCGAGAGACATGCATGCATGAACACTGATACAGACCAAAAAAAAAAAAAGGACCACGCCAGATTCGCATGGAAGAAGCAGATGCTCAAGCCCAACTGATCCTGCCGAACTATCTCCGAATCGACGCTGGCACATGACTGCGGCGTTGGCAGCGTCTCTTTTTCCAAAACCCTCTCACGCACAAATAAAGAACCCTTTTAATGCTGAAAACCCCACATGCAGGCTATAGAATCACTTCCTATAGCGCGGGCAAAGTCAATTCCACGTAAGAGATGTGCGAGGATGGATGGCATTTCCAGTCAGCCAGCGGCAAAGCAAAGGGTATGTACACACCTGTACACCCGCATTGTCGCCCACGCATAAACCCGCCAGCGCGATGCTGTCCGTACCAAGACAAGCAAGCACACGACAATACTTACATACATCCGCAGGCCGTTGCATCCAAGCGACGAAATTTCAAAGTGCGGTCGCGAGGCTAGCTAAAATGCAAACTAGCCGGGGGGTGCTAGCTCGCTGAATCTAGTCGAGGTACGTTACCAGCTAGCTAGCTGTTAGCTATAGCTTCCGACACTAAGGACCAGGTGTGCCTGGCTAGCAACAGCCAGCAATGCGCTAAATTGAGACTCAAACTCAAACTCGACCCGATTGATTGATTGATTGATTGAATTGTAATATTTTGTTAGCTTGTACATACAACGTACACCTACTAGAGTACAGGCCATTCATACTTCTTTCCAATAGGACTCATCCTGGTTTTTCTTCCATTCCTTCCGTCGTCCCCTCCCCGGCCTTCAGCATGCGCTGGAATGCAGATAGATGCACAATATACAAACGTACGAACACAAACAAAAAAAAAATAAGACACTCAAATGAAACAAACGTAAAAGCAGATATTACAATGCAGTAGACAGACAGACAGATAGCAATCGCAGTAGTGTATACTTACTTACTCGGACACCCTGAAAATATAGCTATAATCGAAGCAGCAGTAGAAAAAAACAAGCAACGCATACACGAATCGATGAGACCAGTGCAGCGGAGCCTTAACCAGTGCAACCGAAAGGGATATAAGAAAACGAAGAAAGAATTGTCAGTTGATAGATGCAGCAAAAAATGTAACAGGAGGGCTTTTCAGAAGACCAATCTATGCAGGACGCAGTAACAGCAGGACGTACTAACAGAAATTCGCAGCGGCCGTAACAAGTAGAGAGGTGATGATTAAAGAGAAAATGAAAATCAACTGATGACGCCAGAAGATGGATGGATAACAGACACGCAATATTAAAAGGAAATAAAAAGTAGCACAAGACAAAACAAAGAAATAACATGACTAACAACAGTATAAAGAACCGCACATGTGTTTTTTTCGGCCGTACATCAGTAACAGAGTATAGAAAAAGTAAATGCTGGGATGAAAACTCCAACCGTCCGCTCATCGCTAACGCCATGATGCCACCTCTAAGAAACGTTCGGAATATATAGTAAGTAGATCAATGAAACTGCTCCAACAGCGACAATGTAAATGAAACGGAGAGAAAAAGTAAAAGTAAAGAGATCAACGACGACCTGTTGGCCAGTCAGAGTATAATAACAGTCTGATGGATCGAAGCGAAGCGAGGAACAGTAGGAGTAGCAGTGTAGCTAGCAGTGTAGCAGTATAGTGGAGTTGCATGCATGCGGTGTAAATGTATAGCGTACGTCGACGTCGACTTTTGTACCTCGCAAACCGATGTATGAGTGTATCTGCCGGAGCTCGAAATATAGCCGGCCGGTGTAAGCGTATATTAAAAGGTTGTAAAAGCGGAACAGATTCGCATATTGGCCCTCCTATGGCAGAAATATGTGAGTGGTGTGGTCAACCCGTTGGTTGTGGCTGTAGTTGGTCCCGCGTCTCCGGAGATAAAAAAAAGAAGCCAAACAAAGGAAATTCGTAAAAAGGTCCGGTCGTATGCAATGTTGCTAGCTAGTTGCACGAGGCCGTCGCGGTGCCCTCGCGAATCATTCCGGACGGACTGGCCACGAAAGACGGCGGCGAAGAGTCCGTCTGCATCGCAGACTCCGCGCTGCTCCCGATCCGGTCCATCAGCTTCTCCACCGTCGCAAAGTCCGTCGGCTCCGTCGTCGGGTTCTGCTTCAGAAACGTCATGACAACCTCCAGCGCGCGCGTCGCCTCCTCCTGCGACGGCACCGTCAGGCTCCGGCCTCGTGCGATGTGGAACGCAGCCGCAGCCGCCGCAGCCGCCGCATTACCCCCCGCCGCACCACCGCCACCACCGCCGTTGCTCTGCTCGTGCAGCGCGTCCGCCGTCTCCTCTGGGATCGTTGTGTTTGCAAGATTAGTACCCATCAGATGGATCGGATGCATCTGTTTGGGCGACAGCGACTCGGACGCCGACGGTGGTGGCGAGATGTACACGCTCTCCAACAGACCGGACGGGATCGTGTGCGACCGCGGCCGGCTCTGCTGCTGGATCGGAGGCAGCTGCCCCGCGGGGAACAGCAGCTGGTCCGTCGGTGGGAAAAACGGCGAAATCGGCGTCGTCAGCCCCGGCGAGATGACCACGGGCGTCTCGAAGCCCGACGACATGCTGCCGTGGCGGTACTCGGCCTCCCCGCGGGCGTGGGAGTCCTGCGAGGACGAGTTCAAGCTGCCCTCGCGCGAGAAGGAGCTGTGCCGGCTGTGCAGCGGCGTCGTCAGCTGGGACCTGATGCGGTCCATGTCCTGGACGATGTCCCCGTCGGACAGCGTTGTCAGGTCGTTCTTGAGCTTGAACTTGTCGAGGTTCAGCTTGAACTGGCCGTCGTTGACGCCGCAGCTCTGCGCGAAAAAGTTGGCCTTCTCGCGGATCATCTCGTCGGTGAGCATCCGGCCTTTCTTCTTCTCGTTCTTCGCCCAGTTCGCCAGCGCCCGGTCGAAGTCTGGACACTTGCCTTTCGGCCTCTTGGCCGTCTGCTTGGGCCCGTCATCCGGGTACAGATACTTTTCTCTCTGGCGGAGAACCTTTGAAACCGTGCTGCAGTGCGTATAACATTATCTTTTAGTACTGATTTCTTTTCCCTGTATGCATTATATATCATCCGGTCGAGTTTCATCTCACCTTCGTTCAACACCAAACATAGCTGTCCGGTCAAGCTCGTCAGCCTCGTGCACGGAAAGAAAGAGGAATCAAAGATTATCAACATACCTCCAATCTCCGTCTGCTTGACGTGCGGATGCTGCTCGTGATACAGACACATCCGCCGCCTGTCAGCGTCCGTCAGCGTCCGACGCGAGCTGCCCGTTCCATGATTCGATGCTCCCGACGTCCGCCTGCTCGGTGCCGTCGACGTGACCGACGGAATCGTAATCGCAGTGATGGGTTCCAGCACCTGCGCACCGGACGCTACGGGCCAGTGCGTGAAGGTACTGTAGAAGCTGTGCCCGCCTGCTCCCCCTCCCGGCAGCCGGTACGGCGGCTCGACGGGCAGCTGCGGAGTCGTGTCCACAAACCCGTACATGCCAAATTCGCTTGGTGGAGCTGTCGGTTGACCGCAGTCCGCCTGCCCCAATCCGACCCATTGCCCGCCCATGGCGGTGTATTCACCCTCACTGCCTGCCGCCTGGTGATCATGGCGGTCGTCCATCCTGAAAAGAAGCTGCCGCTGCTCGGTTCCTCCGTCGTTTGATAATATTCTTCGTGCAAAACAAGAAAAAAGGACCGTTTCAATTGTGTGTTTAGTCAGATAAACGAGGATATCGCGGATGTTGCTGTTGCTGCTGTTGCTGCTGATGCTGGCAAAAAATGTGCGTATGGTATATTATGGATAGTGGGATGCTAAGCAGGTGATCACGGAAGAAAAGAAGAAGCGATATTACTAAGTATCTTGTGCAGAAAGTTGACAGTTGACAGGTCGAAAGGGAGGAAGAATGCGAGAAACGAGAGTATGAATGGGATGGAGGGCTGTCCCTCTTTTCTTTTGCCTTCCTTTCCTCTTGTCCCAAAGAAAAGAAGGAAACGGGGAGGAAAGACGACTTTACGGACGAGGACAGCAGAACGCAGGTTGACTGGGAAAGAAGAAAGTGATTGACCGAGAAGATCAGATCAAAGAAAAAGTAAACGAATCCCAAGAAGTTTGGGGGGTCGTTAGCTTGAAAGACGAAAGCCTCCTAACAAGGGAACCATTCCCAGACATTCGTATTAGCTAGGCTTTGTACCCAAGAAACAGCATATCAGAAAATAAAAGAAAAGAAAAAAAGTCCCAGAGCTTTAATAACTTTGCCGTCTGGATTTTTTTCCCAGTCCTCACTTGAACGTGTTCGGCAACGGGTAGCTAGCAGGGATGTATGTGGTGGTGGGTGAGGTGGAGGTCAAGTCGGATCACTAAGGAAGGGAAAGGAAACGAAAGGAAAGGACCGTCCCCTTTCCATACCTCACCCATCCCCTGTGAGGAAGCCGAATACGTCTATCCCCAAAACCTCTCCGCTGTTCAGCCGGGTCAGAATAGCGTCGCGTCGACCGGAGAAATCCTCGTATTGTTGCATGAGTCGCATTTCAGTTGTACGACGACTGCGAACCAAGCGAAGAGAAGCTTGCTCTGGTAGTCGCTTCTTTGTGTCTTTTTTTTCTTTCCCTTTCTCTGTTTTTTGTTTTTTGCGAGGGCGAAGGCGCAGGCGGGGGGCGCCCGTCTTAACCGGTGTCATGAAGCCTTCTTCCTTCAAGTCCATCATTTCATTTCGTTTCGTTTCCTCTCACTCTCTCATATTCTCTCTGGAAAGCGAAAAGGCACAGGGTCTCTCTCACTCCCACTCTCTTCACTGGCCTCGCAGCCTTGCGGCGTTGGGGTTGGCCCAACTCGAGAACGATACCCATGGCCATCTGTCTGAACCGAAGAACCCTGGTCCATTTAGGTTGCAGGGATCTGTTTCCGCGTCCTAAATTATGGCCCAGCCAGCCAGCTCCCCTGGCGGATTTATGTGGGAAGGATAACAGTTGGCTTTGTCTTGACCATAACTCCATAACGGGACTTGATGCGCTGTATATCCGTCTGGATGTGTGCGTATGTACAAGTTACATGTACACAAAGACACATACATTTTGAGCCGTACGTCGGTGCGCTCGATGCGTGTGCATATCTGGTATGCACTTTTCACTTCTATACGCACTCTGGCGAGCCTTCTCGTCCGTTCGCTCGCTCGCTCGCTCGCTCGTTCCGCAGTCGCCTGAAGCCGGACGGCCACCGTCTTTTGAGTTCGCGGTGCTGCTTATCTGAAGCCCTCGGTGGGGTCCTCGCTCCCTCAGCTGGCCATCTTATTTTTCGGGGTTTGGTATCACTTCCACCCCAAATTTCTGGATACCGGCTGCGCTCCCGATACCCATGAGGGTGGTTGTCCTTAAGATTACTCGGAGATCAGACCCAAATTTCCTTTGTGCTGGGATTATCATTGGCCCACCGGGAATCCGGGACACTTCCACTGCCATCATGATGTTGTCATTGGTTTCCAGCTGGGACTTTTCTCGTCAGATGAAGATGAACTTCTCGCGAAGCATCAGATCTCCAGGAAGCGATCCCCTGGACCCATTCGCTGGTTTGGGCGCTCGGACAGGTCGCGCGATTATGCACCGGGGCACCGCTGCCTCGTTCTTTTCTTCAGATTTTCGCTGCGGTAGCGAGGGATCGGTGCGCTGAGAGCCCCGGCTGCTGGGCTGGCTTTCTTCCCACCCAGCACGGCTGTACCGACCTGGAGGTGTGGGCGCAACAGATGGTGTTCGGAAATTTCATGGCCAATAGGAACCGAGGGATTGGGTGAACCCAGCTTCTGATGCGAAGTCCCTATCGGCAATCTAGCGTTCGCGAAACCTGGGAATTTTCCTGTTCCCGTTCAGGCAATTTCTGGGATCCGCTGTGGTGAACAATGCATGAGCGAAGGCAAGGCAATCAGCCAGACACGCGAAAGCACAAAGTTCAGCAAACCCCGGCAGGTGCAATATCAAGGAAGAAGAAAAATAACAATAAGAAAGGATAAAATAAAACTCGACGTCGACGATAAATTGAACGACGACAACGACCGGCGCGCTGGGACTGCGGAACGCAATGCACCTCGCGGAGACAGGCTGGTGTTCCACAGCATCAGCAGCGGCCAGCAGCCCACCTGCCTCCTCAACTTATTCAATTCAACCGAAATCTCGCAGTCGTCCCTAGACTATTTTTAGCCAAAGTGCAGCATAAATCCGTTTGCTATTCCTTCTCTCAATCTTCTTCTCGCCGGGGATCGCTGTGCGCCCTCTCAACAAATAATCCACCCACCTGACCAGGACGTGTGAGAGGCGAGGGCGAAACAGCTGAAACCCAAACCGTGGTTTGGAAGATAAAAGTCTCATTTCGTCCAAAATCTCTCGCTCGCTCGCCGCCGCAGAAAAGTGTAAAAAATGGGATCAAGATCAAGAAAAAAGGTTTCCGCCCAAATTGGGAAATTTTCCAGTTTTCGCTCTTTCGGCAACATGTTCCCAGAAGGCCCCGATAATGACCCGACTTCGGAATGGTCTCAAACCCTGGCGTCTTGGACATGAGGCCACACAACGGTCTGCTGGGAGCATTTCGCAGACTTGTTAATCGGACGATAAAGCTCCGAGTAATGCCCCTTTCAGCAGCGAATTGCCTGCGCCATGCGTCGCCAGCAGCCAGCGGAAGCGATGTTCGCTTGTGCTGTCATTGTCGGAACGTTAACCGTGGATCCAATACATTCATGGCAACGGTGCGAAGGCCAGCAAATGTCTCCGAAGATTGTAGATAATGGCATCTCGTCCACCTGAGGGTGGTCGAGAGTATTTGAGAGTGATTCCCCGGTCACCGTCAATTGCGCCTTCTCTCATCAAATAAGAATCCTGAAAAATCGTCGGGAAAATACAAGCCGAAATAGTCACCTACCTCGTACCAGAAGTATCCGATTCTGTCCATCGTGTGCTACAACAAGCAGCAGCCGTAATGTCGCCCATCGCGCTTCAGACCGCCCAGGCCGTGGCAGACTACCACCCAGCCCACCAGCTGGACCTCGCCCGGCCCGTACCTCCTCGCAGCGGCACCCTCGACGGGCTGATCGGTAGCCTCCGCGACACGCTAGGCACAAACCCCGAGCTGCGATTCGAGGACGTGGACGTGGATCGACTGCAGGCCCTGATGCGGGCGTACCCAGCGTCATTGCGGGCGGAATGGGAGCGGTTCGCGTTCATCGACCTGAGCCGGAACTACACGCGGAATCTGGTCGACAACCTGCACGGGAACGCCAACTTGGTATGCCATGCAACCCCCCTTGCCTTCTCTTCCCTTCGCGCGGGCTCCCCATCGAGAGGGTGTCGTGTGTGTCTTGTCGTGGCATCGGCATTTTTCGAGATTTCTGCCTGTCGTCTGCTTGCTTGTTTTCCCGCTGGCGATTGGCGGGCGGGAAATGTGTTGCGGCGACGTTGGGCCCAGACTGCAACGCATTTAATACCACACGCCCTTGCGTCGGCTTCCTCCACCCGGGCTGCCATCGCCAAAAATGCCAGGCCTCTGCATTCCATCCCTCACTCCCTCCCTCCCATTCGCCCGTCCAATCGACTGTCTTCCCTGTTCCCGGGGCTAACTGCTTTCCGTCGCTGCTCCTGCGTCTAGATTCTGATGACCTGGACCCCGAACAAGTCCTCCCTGATCCACGACCACACCAGCGCCCACTGCGTCATGCGCATCCTCCAGGGCCACATCATCGAGACCCGCTACGAGTGGCCGACGCCGGGCGTCGAAGAGCCCCTGCGTATCAAGGAGGTCCGCCACTACTACGCCGGGGACGTCGCCTACATTAACGACGATGTAAGTTTTCCATCTATCCTTCCCTCCCCTCATGCGCGTTCCCATTGGTACATGTCCATGCATCTACATCCACATATGTCAAGTACATGTACAAAAACGGTCCGTCCGTCCGTCCGTTAGTCAGTTGGTATGTACGTGCGGTGTCTATCTACGCTAGGTGCTAACTTGCCGTCTGTGGGATGCAGCTCGGAATCCACAAGGTCGAGAACGGCGACGCGGACAGCGTCGCGGTGAGCCTGCACCTCTACACGCCTCCTTACATTGAGAAAAGTGAGTTCCTCAGCCCGCATATCCCTGCCCGTCCTTACCCAGCTCGCATACTTCGCACCTCCCCTCCATCCATCCACACATGCATGCATACCTTCGTCCATGCATACATCTGGGGTACATGTACCTCCCATATCAAATAGCATGCATGGTACTAATCAATCAACCACTATCGCCAGACGGCTGCAACACATTCAACGCCGCGACGGGCAAGTCCTGCCATATCAACCTGGCCGACTACTACAGCAGAGACGGGCAGAAGACCTGCTCCTCCAAGTCCTGATCTCAGCCGCGGTAGCCGGCCGATTGTTGCCGCATCAGCTAGCGGGTTGACCTCTTTTATGCGTCCTTTCATTCTTCACGACGTTACGTAGTTCTGCAGTATTAGCGTTGCTTTTCTGCCTTATTTTTTTCCCGCATATTACCATTGATACCAAGTTGCGGCATCTCCGCTCGAGATGGTCTATGAACTGTGTACACACATACTATATTGTAGCATAGATGTAGCTATAACAAATATACTCAATTACCCATCGCACTCAGAAATCGACGTGACAAGGAGAGTACTGTACTCCGGACACCAATCATGTACGGCAACTCAGCTGCAATCCGCAATATACCACACAGGCAGGTCTGGCCTCGGGACTACCATACGTAACCACCGCGCAACCGGTCGTGTCAGATGCGGTGCTGGTCCACCAAGCCAGCCGCCCAGGCACCAGCCGATGCTGCAATCCCGAACTTTAATTAACCCGCGAATCACTTGCTTCGGAACACCCCGCAGAGGCCTAGAACGAAACGATCCAGTCAACCAACCCATTCCACAGCTCCAAAGTTAAGAATAGCCTCTCAGCCCTCTTCAGCCTCCTGCAAAAGAACAACCACGAACGACTAGGATGGGGGGGAAAACCTACACTCGCACTCCGGCACCGGGCACAGCGTATGTTTTGAAAACCACTCCTTCGCATGCCCTGCATGGCTTCCATGGTTGCAAATCAAGCAGAAGTTGAACCACTTGTCGTACGCCTCGTCCGCCTGCTCGCTGCGGATCACCCGCGTGTTCGGCGTCCCGAGGTACAGCAGGCAGATCGCGCAGCGCGGCAGCGGCTTGCGGCAGTTCGGACACACGATTGCCTTTTGCGAGAAATTCGCCTGCGTGGATGCCGTCACTGGAATCGTCACCTGCTGGCCGTCCTTGAACCGCGTGCTCGGTATCTCGGACCGGTGCGCCACTTTCTGTCATATCACATTAGCGTGGTCCGTGTAGGTTGATGTGCGGGTGTGCACTTACTCTGTCGCAAAAGTTGCAGCGGACGTAGATCTGCCGCGGTAGCGGCTCGATCAGCACGCCGCCCTTCCGTGTCGTCGAGATCTCGCGCCGCTTGATGTCAAAGTTCGCGCGGATCTGCCAGAACTTCCAGCGGTCCAGCAAATCACGGTAGCTACACGTATACCAACTTAGCAATCCACATAATCTCCGGTATCCGTGAGAGAGAAAGGCTCACCTTTCCACCCATAGCTCCACCCGGTGGTCGGTAAGGTACCGCGGCACCGCGAACGACGCCACCAGCGCCGCGGTCTGGACGTCACCGGTCTTGTTCACGTAGATTTGTAGTAAATCGACGGCTTTCTCCGTCACACCCGTGAGCAGCACGCCCTCCGGCTCGCCGTCGCGGATGACCATTGCCGTAAACTCGTCAATATACGTGCCGAGCTGTGCACACAGTTAGTAATCGTATGATATGTAAAAGGCGGATGTCAGTACCTCCTCGTCCTCGAGAAACCGCAGGGCGATGCCAAGCCGCTCCCGTATCGGCAGCCCAGTCGACCCGTCCAGCACGTCCTGCCAGTCGCCGTTGCTCACAAACGCAAAGATCGCACGACTGTACGGATCGTCCATATGCGTCGCCATCTCCCGACACAGGTCTTTCCAGATCGTGTTTTCAGCGATCCCGCCTTTCTCCCCCGCCGCGCGGTGCGAGTTGTACCCGGCCACCGCCGTCGACATGAGCTTCATCTCCGTCTTGCCCATCGCGAGCGCCTTGATGCACCGCTCGATGTTACCGTGGAAGAGCGCCCATCCGGCTGCCTTTTCGAATTGGCCCTTCTTCTCAAACTTGACGAGCTCGGCTTCCAGCTCCGCGTCTGTATTGAAGTCCCACCCGCACATCGCGAGGCCGAGGATGCGCTGCTCGGGGTACTTTGTCTCGCCGGCGAATTTGAATCGCCCCTTGCGTTTATTCGAGTCGTTTATGCGCTTCAGCGCGAGCGCGAAGGCCTTCTCGTCGACCGTCGCCGTGGGGTCCAGTCGCGATGGCGGCAGCGTGGGACGCCAGATACCCAGCACGCCGAGGTACGACAGGTCGAGTCCGTTCGAGCACATGCCGCCGTCGTCCGCACACTCCATCGCGCCGTCGAGCCAGCGCCACATCTCCGCCAGCTCGTCCTCCGCTTTCGTTTTCATCACCAGCCGCTCGTTCTTCGCGCACTGTAGATAAATGTATATTAGCCTTGCATCGTCAATTACATCGGAACGACGTAGTAGCTCACATCAAACTGGTAGCCCTGCTCGGCGCGCCGGCGCATCGTGACCGAGATATCGATGCGCAGCGTGTCCCGGGGATCGAACATAAAGTCCTCCGGGTTGATAACGGACTCCTTCCGCAGCGCGGCCCGCACCCGACTCGGCGGTGGGGGGTTATCCGGCGTGCTCGACGCCGACTCCTCCTCGTCGTCATTGTACCCGGCATGGTCGTCCCCCATCGTCAGCGTGTGGTTCGGCTCCGCTACATTGATCACTTTTGTCGACGGCGCGTTCAGCACCGTCACGTTGTGGTCGTCCGTCATGGCAAAGTTGTTCCGCGCGCCGAATGCCGCGGTAGTTGGGTTCGTCGGGACGGCGTATGCTGTTATCGAGCCGCTCCTCGTGAGGCTGATCACGCGTAGATCGGGCTCTCCGCTGCCGTCCGAGATCCAGTCGAACGACGTCATCATGCTCTCGTACCGCTGCGGCCGCTTGAACGGGGCTATCCACGCCGGTCAGCGTCGACACAACTCTCTCCAACCGTTGATATACGTACTTTCCGAAACTTTGCCCACGAACAGCGACTCTCCCACCGCCTTGTCCTCCATCTTTGGCGGCTCCTTGAACCTCGCCACGGCCGCGACACCACCGATCCCCTCCGTCGACGCAGGCATGGACACCTGCGTGCCCAGCTGGTACAAATTCAACACCCCATTCGTCCCCAGTACGCCGAACGAACCCGAATTCTCCCGCGCATACCGCAGACTGTGTATCGTGAGCGCCGAATGCGCACGACCCATACCGTATTCGTCGTGAATCTTCGCAAAATTCAGCGCGGGATCCTGCATCCCGCGCCCCGCGAACCGCCGGTCCCAAATCGCCATATACCCGTCCTCCGAGCACGACGAAAAGTAATTCTGGTGCCGGTCAATCGTAATCCCGTGCACCAGCCGCGTGGGGAAATTCAGCGCCGGCGGGCCAGAGCTATCCCGCAGGTCGAACGCGCGGAGGAACCGCTGCCCGACGCCCGCGAGGAGCACCTGCGGCTGGTCGACGAAGAACTGGATTGCGGAAATCATCTCGGACGGCGCGAGCTGCTTCATCGGCTGGCGGGCCGGGGTGGCGCCGCGGACGGACGACGGCGTGCCGACGGTCGAGGCGTGCCATTGCGAGTTGACGTCCCAGATGTTGAGGCAGAAGTCGTTGCGGACCTTGTCGAGGCCGATGGCGAGGACGCCGGCGCGCGAGAAGGCGACGGAGTTGCACCCGCGCTGGTGCTTGACGGGGAGCGAGATGGAGTTATCTTCGTTTTCCGAGCTGCGCATGCGCAGGATGAGGGCCTCGCCGCCGGACTTGCCCACAGCCACGAGGTCTATACCAATTAGCACATGTCATACCTACGTACTAGAGATATTGCTTACCCGGTTCCAGCGGCGACCAGTCGAAGCACTAGACGCTGTCAGCTGTATCCTCCTAATCATCTGCCGCACGAATCTAGACACACCTTGATATGCGGAATCTTCTCCTTCTTGAAGACAAGTTCATGATTAATCCCCTCCGGCTTCCTTCGCTGCGCATCGTCAGCACCAGCCAAGAATAACCCACACCGACGGACAACCTACGTTGAAATCCTTAACCGTGTACAAGCTCACGTGCGTCTCCTTCGCGCTGATGGTCATGAACTGCTGCCCCGCAGTATCCGAGTGCGGCGACCACCGGATGAAGTCCGAGACCGTATTCATCTTTACCGCACTCTATCCTTCGCGTTCTCTGTAGTGTTTACGCTGCTTCCTTTACAGCTTGTATGTGATATAATTCAAACGCATGGCGCGCAGGCCGACTAGTCAAGAGGGGGCATCTGCGCCATATTTGGTGTATGATTGATGGTATGCTGTGGTGATACTGAATATTATATCAAGCGCATCGGTTGCAGCGCGATATATGCCTCGCTCGCGAGATAGTTGAGCTGCGCGGATAAGCGTATGTACTATATTAGCATCCACGCGACCGACGAGCTCGCCGGCTAGGGTAAGCTTCACACTCACTGGTAAGATCACGCCGACGGCCGGGCGCTGTCACGTTGGTGGCGGAGATGCGACTTATCCGAGCTACGCGATGCGGCGGATGCTGCCTGAAGCTGCCTTCCTTGCCTGTCTGCTTCCCTGCAGACAGACAGCCGTCCCGCCGTCCGCCTCGGCGCAGGAACGCATTTTCTCCCGCGCTCCGTCGCCAAAAACCTTCCCACAACATCTCAACCTCAACTTCACAATATCACCACTCTTATAAAATACAGACAAAATGTCGACAGTCCACCCGTCCCGCGCGCCCAACATCCTGTCGGCGCCCGCGCGCAAACGCAAGAAGCACAAGCACAAGCCCGCGCCGGCCTCCACATCGCTCACTCGCGCCCAGCTCCGCAAGAAAATCCGCGACACAACCCGCCTCCTGCAATCGTCAACCTCAAAGCTCTCCGCCACCTCCCGCAGCGAGCACGAGCGCGCACTCGCCGCATACGAACACGAACTCGCGTCCCAGCAGACGTCGTCGAAGTCCGCCGCCCTCGCGAAACGCTACCACATGGTCCGCTTCTTCGAGCGGCAGAAGGCCACGCGCGCGCTCAACCGTCTCCAGCGCCAACTGGACGCCCTGCTCTCACACACCCCCACCACCACCAACTCCACCACCGGCAAACGGAAACGCCCCACAAGTGACGAAGACGACGACGAGGACGACAACGACGAAGTGAAAGACAGCAGCGATCTCTCCGAAGAGACGCTCCGCCAGCGCATCGACGACGCAAAAGTAGACCTAGCCTACATCTCCCACTTCCCCCCACTGGAAAAATACATCTCCCTCTACCGTCCCGGCGACTCAACCCGCACAAACGACAAGCGCGCCCGCATCCGCGCCGACATTGCCGCCCGCCTTGCCGACGGCACCCTCGACGCCCTCCCCGCTGCTACCCCCGCCGCCGCCGTCGACAAGAAAGCCTCAACCAAGAAGGCCGGTACAAAACGTAAAGACGCAGAAGCGGAGGACGGGGGCGACAGCGACGGCGGGTTCTTCGAGTTTTAGCCATCTAGCCATCTATATCGGCCATTTGCTTAGCATATACATGTACTATAGGCGTCACGGGGCATAGCATGTTGTGATCATTTAGGGTCAGTGAGGACCCGGCAAAAGTTAGCGGCAGTTCGTCCAATATCAATTATCATACACACCCATAATACTGAATCCGCTTGGAATTTAATGACATGCAACCATGGTTCTCACCGCCGTTCGTACACATGGTAATGATAATATAGTATAATACTTCGAATATATCAGTCAAGCGATAAGTAATTATATACACCATACATGCCATCCATCCTCGTATAACGCCACAGCATCATGCATGCACCACCACCTGTCTACAGCTCCTCGCCGCGCTCTCCACCATCCTCAAAGTAGTTACATGAATACCGGAAGCAACGCAGTTAGACAAATATAAAAAGAAAGCAATAGAGCTATACTACAAATCCTGCACGTAACTCCTAATATACATACAAACACCCTTCACAAAAACAAACATACAGCAAAAGCATACTAAAAAAAGTTCATGCCATCCCAGTTCAGCGAGCTCGGGTTCCCCTCGTCGCCGAGCCCTAACCCGCCGTTATTCCCATTACTGTTCAGAAACCCCAAATTCGCCCAATCCCATTCGAACGTCTGGTTCAAATTCCACAGACTCTGCGGGACGAACGGGCTCGCAAAGCTCTCTTGAAAGCTCTTCGTCAGCGGACTCATCTCCTCGCCTTCGGACGCGTTCGTCTGCGCCGCCGGCGTGTTGTACGCGAACGTGAAGGCGTCCAGTTCGACGGGCAGCGTCTCGGAGGGCGTTGTGTCGAAGGGTGTTTCGGCGGGCGTGTGCAGGATGCCCGGCGAGATGATCGAGGAGTTTGGCGTGCGCGTGACGGACGGCGCGGCCGGCGACCAGTTCATCTGTTCCTGTTCGTCCTCGTCGGGGACCTACCACCCATCACCATTAGCATCCTCTTCCTATAAATTTCAAACACGTATACCGAGCGGGGAGACATACCTCGAGTAGGGTCCCGGGAACGCCATTCTCCTTCTTCAGCTTGGTCCCGCCGCCGCCGCCGGCCTTCTTCCGCTTCCGCCGCATGAGCGCCTGCTTCTCCGCGCGCTCGATCGCCGCGCGGGCCAGCCGGTCGAATTCCTCGGTGATGTATATCAGCTTCTCGAACCCGCAGCGCGTGCGCTCCTCCTCGTCGATGCGCGTAAGGAACTGCACGACGACGCCCATGAGCTTCAGGTCTGTCTTTGCGTTCGCGTCCTGCGGGTTTTGTAAGATGTTGGCGAACAGCGTGATCAGGGCCGTGACCGGGTAGTAGAACACCAGCCTGCAAAGTCAGCACAAACAAAATACATATGTGGATATATGCGGATGGATACGCACCAAATGCAGTTGATGTCGTCCTGGTCAATGTATTTGAGCAGGTGGATCGATGAGCGCGCGGCCGACACGCTCAGCGCGGCCGAGCTGAAGACGCGCGGGTTCAGCGGCCGCGTGCTCAGCCCGGACACAGCGTACTGCGCCAGCCGGTTCGTCCAATAACTATGCGCGATGCTCTACCCATATAATTAGTCGCGAATCTTAAATAAAGAGAGGTAAAGTCGGCTCACCATCCGGTGTATTGTCGCCAGGCAATTAAAGTAGCTAAAGTGCATCAGCATCAGCGACAGCGTGTGGATCTGGTACGCCTCGGAGATCTCATGCTCCGGCCGGAAGTCCAGCGGAATCGAGTCCCGCCACTCCTCCAGCTCGCGGTCCAAATCCCCAATCGTGTTCAGCAGCTCGCCGTCGCTCTGCTTCGCCGCCCGCGCCGAGTACAGCTGCATGTACACGCGGCTCTGGATCTGCGCGAACCGGCACCCCCGCCGAAAGATGTTGACCTTGCCCCGGCCGCCCGTCAGCTCGATCATGCCCAGGCCGTCGAAGGATTCCTCCTCCGGCAGCTCGACGTTGACGTCGTCGTCGTTGATGATGCTGGGCCGGCCGCTGCGCAGGGCGATGTCCTTGTCGATGATGTACGCGACCCAGAAGACGCGCTTGCGGTGCTCCGCCTCCTCGCGGCCGAAGCCAAAGGCGTCCGCGCGGCGGTGCAGCCCGACGCTGAAGGCGACGCGGACGGCCGCGGCGATAATGTTGTACAGCGGCTGCGGGTTCGCCGTGCCTTGTAAAAATACAGCCTAAAAACCACCATTAACACCAATTCCATCTATCTAGCATCCGGCGGGTGGGGGGGCTCACCATCGCGAGCAGCGCCTGAATCGACATGATGTCGGTATTCTGCAGCGTGAGCACGGGGTACAGACACATCGCGTTCTGGAAATACTTCCACCCGCGGGAATCCTCGTCCGGCGACGTCTTGCCGAGCACGTGCCCGCGTATCCGGCTGCCCATCGCGAGCACCATGTTGAGCGATGCGTACCACCCGGTGCCCTGCGGCGGGTTGTCCGAGTACTGCTCCTCGAGCAGGCTCTCGAACGTCTGCTGGTGGTAGAGCGGGAAGAGCTGGTTCACGATCCTAAAGTACTCTGGTTAAGTGAGTCCCCCACCCACAACAGAAAGAATGGACGGACGGACGAAAGGAACATACCCTGCGCGTAGGAGACGGCCTCGGCCTTTGACGGCAGCGGGTTGCGCGTCTTGGTCGCAAAGACGGCGTCCCACACGTCCGGCCGCCAGTGCTCGAACTTGTGGTCCGACTGGATCAGCTTGACGAGCATCTTCTGGAACGCCTTATCCCCCGTCTTGCTGTTCACCCACTGGATCCCCTTTGGAGAAAATATAGAAAAACCGGAGGAACTCCCGATGAAGCGCGTCTCGCCGCGCGAGTTGGTGACCAGGCTGGACATCTTGTCCGTCAGAGATTCGGACTCGTCGTCCTCGCGCGTGTCGTCGCTGGGACTGCTGCCGTACGCCATGCAGCCGCTGTTCGGCGTGCCGTTCGCGGACACGGGCCGCGAGAAGAGCATGTTGCCGGGGGAGTTGCCCGCCGCGCGCTGGGCTTCGAGCTTGCGCTCGAGCGTGCCGAGGTCGGTGCGGGCGTCGAATTCGGGCAGGATGCCGGAGAGCTTGAGCAGGGACTCCATGCGGCCGAGGCGGTTCTCGAGGCCCTCGATGTACTTGGCGCCCTTGGGCGGCTGGCGCTTCTTCTCGACGAGGGTGAAGATGCACTCGGTGTGGTAGTTTTGGCAGTGGCCGCACGCGGGCGTCTTGCCGTCGCATTTTATCTGCCCATCCCTATATCAGCATCGTTCCCCGTATATATAGAACAACGGTGAGGCGGACCTTCTTCTTGCGACACTGGTCGCAGGCCCGCGCGATGCGCCGCCGCTTCGAGTCGCCAGCATCGGAGCCGTGGCGCGTCGGCGTGCCGTCCTCATCGGGCTCGAACGAGATGGCGTCGACTGCAGCGGCAGCAGCGGCGGCGGCGGCGGCGGCAGCAGCAGCAGCAGAGGCGGCTTCTTTCTGTGCCTGGCGGTGCAGCTGCTGGGCCTGGTATTCTGTGGCGGACAATTGGACGCTGCTGCCGCCGCGGGCAGCGGGCGCGGGCGAGGCCGCAGAGCTCGGCTGCGCCATCGTGACGGTCGTAACGTATCAGGGTATCGATAGACGGATGATATAGCTGGACGGGAGAAAAGCATGCACGCACACGTTAGTCAGTCGTGAATACTCGGATGCGAGTAAGGATGTAAGTAGGAGGTAAACGCGGAACGGGCAGGTTTGTAAGCAGATGCGTAAGGAAGTAAGTACCTACTTACAGACAGGGGAGAAGGAGAGAGAAGCCCGGACGGGGCGATAGCCGGTGCTCGAGCAGCGGATCCGCTCGTTTCCGCCGCGCCAGGAGTGGCGGTCTGTTCGAGGCTGCACGGGGCCCGCGGGGGACGACACGAGACGAGACGAGACAAGCCACGAGGCGATAATATAGATAGCGACCTATATCCGGCAGGCTATCGAAAGAGAATACTTATACAATGTATCAAGAGAAATCCGCAGCGCGATGCAAGGAGAACTGCGAAAAGGTCGAATCGAACGAATGCAGCTAAACGCTAAACTCCGGAGCGGAATCCGAATGCAAACCCTGGCGGAGGGGGCGGGGACCAGGCGCCGGCCGGGGTGTCCCTCTCCATCCACTTCGGTATCGAGATCACGGCGTTATACGACAGGTATCCCTCCGACGGCGATGTGCAAGTATGCCGTAAGTAAAGTAGTGAATGTATGCGGCGACGCGGGAGTATAAGTAGAGCCATCGGTATACACCTTATGTAATCCGTTAGTAAGAAGAGCGACGGTGTACGGGCTGGATGCGGCCTGCTAAACGATGGGCGGAAACATCGACGGAGGGAAGGTCTCGGCGTCGGAGCTCATTTTGGGCCCGACCACATGTCCCTCGGCTCCGCGGCCCCGAGAAAATACCACACTCCACCATCACCATATCATTACAATCGCGTATACGCTCTGTTTTGTGAATAAAGACCACGCTGGCTAGAATACATACCCACCGTGCCTGCAGTATAATGGATATTATCAAAGGATAATAGGATTGTCCAATGGTGCTGTGAGGGGTCAGTCCGGCCCCACCTCGCCGGCTGCCCGACGCCGGCCGACAGAGCGACACTTCGAATACTAATTCTCCTGCCGCCGGCTGACTGACTCACTCAGCATGCAAGCCACGGACTAACTTAAAAAACGCACGCCAAGCATTGAGGATCCTGGAACTAGGTAGTTGAGGATATCAATTCCGATGATTCAGTATGACTCGTGATATACCAATCCCATTACTAGCCCGTAACAATGCATGCACCGAACACAAACAATACAACAATACAAGACAACGCGACAGGCATTGCTAAAGAAGAACAAGAGAAATCCATCATGCACATGTACATGCCCATTACCGAATAAAAAACTAGCAAACTAGCCCCCGCAGTATACCCGGGGACGAAGAGGAACGAAAGAAAAGACTATCGTACAAGAAGACTTGAAAACAAAACCACAAATCCCACCCCAAATACTAGGTGAACGGGCTACGCCCCCATCTCGGCATCAATCTCCTCGCCGTCGCTCTGCGTCTCCGCGTCCGACGTCTCCACACCCTCCGTCTGCGTCGCCGAACTCTGGTACCGCCGCGCCAACGGCTTCCACACCTCCGTACTACTACTCCCATCCCCGCCACCGCTCGACGACAGACTCGCCTCGCGCTCGTGCCGCCGCTGGAAGGCAGTGATATGCCACTCCCGCTCCGGCACCGGCATCGAACTCGACACCAGCACCGCCACCGTCCCCGAGCCCGACCCGGGACTGCCGGCGCTCATCGTCTGCGGCGACGGCGGGCTGCGCTTGCTCAGCAGCTCGCCCGGCGCGTTCTTCAGCTCTTCGAGGGATTTGAACGGGTCCCAGTGCTGCTGGTCGGGGATGCCCTTCGCGCTGGGGAATTTACTCTCGTCGTCCATCGCGCTGCTGCGGTACCCGCGCCGCATGGCCTTGAACGGCGTTGGCGTCACCGAGATCTCCGGCGGGAGTATCGCTAGCGCGGTGCGGAAGGCCGGATTGGGGGTTACGTCGCCCTTTTTGCCCGAGGGGGCGCCGGAGCGGCCCTTTGTGAAGGTTGCGACGTACTCTTCGATTGCGGGGATGCTGTCCCACGCGTTGCTGCGGCTGTAGCTGTCGAAGCCGAGCATTCCCGTCGCCGCGTCCACGTCCATTTCCGCCTCCTCCGTCTCGAACTCGTCGTCTACGGTTTCTAACTCCGTCTCTTCCAATGGAGTAGGCGCCGGTTCAGGCTTGGGCTTGGGCTCGTCGGCGAAGACGCGCGTGGGCTTCGGCACGGCGCGCTGCTCCCACGGGAATATCGGCGCGGGTCGCGACTGCTGCGCGTACTGCGCCGGCGGCACGAACAGCGCGGTGTCCTGCGCGGCTGTGCCCCACGTATTCTCGTACGCTTGCACGGGCCAATTGCTCGCCTCGGGCTTCGAGTCCGGCGGGGGTGAGAACCGGCCCGCGTCCCACGGCTGCAGCGGCGGCTCGAACGGCGGCAGCGGCAGGCCGTTCTCCAGACGGTGAGGGATCTCCTCGGGGTACCGCCGTCCGTCGTGCCAGTGCGCGTTATGGTGGTGCACCGGCTGCGGCGAGTGCACGTGGTGTTGCTGGTGGTGGTGGTGCTGCGTCTGCGAGTAGGCATCGTACGGCATCTCGCGGGGCACATACGGCACGTGTTCCTTGGGTAGGAACACCGGCGGCGGCGCCGTATCATGGTGATGGTGGTGATGTGTCTGTTGTTCAATATGGTGATGGTGGTGGTCGTGTCGTTTGGGACTCGGCGGCCGCCAGGCGACGTGCTGTTGTCTGTCGTCCCAGGCGCCGTGCTCCCGTCGAAAGTCAGGATCGTACTCCGTCGGCCGGCCGGTGCGCGCGCGCTGCCCCCAGCCCGCCGCGGGATCCTGCTCGCTCAGCGGCCGGTAGTGCGCGTCCCACGCCGCCCACCATCGCCCGAGCATCTCGCCGTACGCTGAGCTGTCGCCGTTCCCGCGGCCGACGACCCACGGCTTGTTCGCGCCGATGAAGTGCGCCACCACGATATTCGCCCGATAATGCTGGTACGCCGGCACGTACCTACCCATCATTAGCATCCATCGTAAGTAGGGAGTTGTGGGTGTACTTACTGGTAATGAGCGGACGGCGTGACGTTGTAGACGAACGACAGGCGGTGCCACCGCTGAAAATACTGGTTGAGCAACCCCTGGTCCGCCCCGTCGAACGAGACGCCGCGGCCCGCCAGGTTCTGCAGCGCGTAGAACGTGCCCAAATCCGGCTTGACCACCATCACTCCCTAGAACCAGTTAGCCGAGTATAAGTATAATCAAGTAAGTAGAATGGGGTACCCACGCTGTTAAAGCAGTCCGGCCAGCCGATATCAGGACACGCCTATAAAGTTAGCCTAACCCATATCACACAGTACAGAGACAACGTACAGCAATGCGCTCGGTGGTGGCGAACAGCTCCTCCGGCGCCCGCAGCGCGACGGCGTCAGCGTCGAGGTAGACGATTCGCGAAAACTGCGTCTGGCGCCACAGATGTATCTTTGTAAACGCGGACGACAGGTCCATGCGGCCCATCAGCGCCAGGTTGCCGTGCGCGCGGTTGACGATCCGGTCGACGGGTATCACATAATCGTACAGTCTCTACCCATCAATCAGCATTGGTCGCTATTGTATCTGAGGAGAATTGGAGGGGACGTACGTGCAGTTCGGCCATGGTGGCAGCGCTGAGGGAGTCCGCTGTCGCGAGCACGGCCAGCTTGCGCGTGGCCCCGCCATCCCGCAGCGAGTGCGCCAGCACCTGCGCGCCTTTACCACCTCTCCGTCAGCATTTCAACCGATATATAATGTATACGGGGCATCGTACCGGGCAGGTAGCCGTCCGTCAGCAGCATCTACACAACCACATCATTAGCTTGTCGCACAATCAATTGGGTGGACGGTATATGTACATACCGTGCAATACACCTCCTCCCCCTCCATCTTGTCTACTGCGTTGCAGCTGTCGCAATTCCTTCAAATTGTATCGTGGGTGTAAACGTAGAGATCGTGCGTGACGTAGACGCTGTGACGGTATAAAAAGTCTAAATGAGCGAAAACAAAGTCGTCGAGTCGGGTCGTCGAAAAACAAGAAAACGGGTATAGCAGCGCTGCTATAGTGTATACTGCAGGCAACGCGCTGTCGAAACGAGCGACGGGAGCCGTACGGAAGCGTGATAGCGGCGGTGAATGATTGGGCGGGCGGCCAACGGTCGATTCGCAAGTGGCGCTGATTCGTTCGTTCGGATTCGCAGCAGGCTATCCTCGAAGAGACGACAGCGTTAGCCGAGTGGCAGTTAACGTTAGAGGGCCGTTTCCAACGAGCGATGACATGTCGACACGATCGAATGCAATACACGCAGGTAACAGCAGCGGTAATGTACAAAGGTACGGACGGACGGACGGTACGAGGTATGCGAGCACAAGTAAAGTGGTGGGAGGAGCGGATGGGAAAGAAAAACCCGTTGGAATGGCCATGGCATTGCAGTCGCACTCCGATCGCCAAAACAAGCCGGCTGCCCGCGCAAGGTTCCTCTCACTCGCTCGCAGACCAACATCAACATCATTCCCAACATCCATCCATTTCATTACATTATACGATCCTGTAATGCAATGTGTATGCCGTCCGTCCGCTGTCTGGGCTGGGCACGGTTGCGCAGTGTGCACCGCACCGTGCGAGGTACTATAATGTAGGTACGGACAGACAATTGAAACTCACCGGAGAGACTGTGGCGGGCTAGGAACAAGCTAGCGACGCAATTTGCTCGACCGGGATCAGTACGAGCCGTCCGTATGCCAATAATCCCGCACCACAATCGTGTCGAGTCCGTATCGTTGAGCGATATGATAGCTGGAGGAGGGATCGTGAGAATCAATTAGTCGTAACGAACAATGTCGACAATAACACACCGTCAGAGCAGAAAAGAAACGAAAGAAACGAATACAGAAACAAAATTCAAAAGGGAAACGAAAAATAAAAAACTCGACCGTGCGGGCGATGCGGTAAAATAACATCAATGAACCTCAAACACGACATGCACCAAGCGCTCCCCATCACGGAATGCACCAGCACACAGGAGACAAAATATCAAATATCCAAGCTGTATTACCATATGCATGCTAGCACTAGCACGGTGGAAGGAAAGAAAAATATCAATGCGCGCGGCAGAGAACATAACATGACATGACAACCACCGTCGCAACATCATGCGCCGTGCACGCACGCACTCACATTGCACAGAATATAAAAGTATGCGCCCGTCAATGAAGCTTAACGGTACGTGCCAAGCTGCCCGTGCAGTCCGCGCTGTGGCGGTCCCGGATTCCGCCCGTCGCGTACCATTCCACCCCTCTCCTTTCCTCCCAATTCACTCCTTAGCCCTCAAGCCCTCCCTCACTGATGTCGTGCTGTCGTGCTGGATTGGACGGTGGGATTGGATGGACCCCCACGAGGATAATATTGGGGGAATTGCAGAGATTGATATTATGGCGTTACGTCGTTCCGCGCTCCACCGCACGGAATCGAACAAACAGACCCTCGAAGAATTTTCCGACTCGACGAGCGGAGGGATGCGAAATAATCAATACTCGAGTCGAATTCCAGGTATATAAAGTGTCGTATGTACAGGGTGTCGCAAGGAGGCAATTCCGAGCAAGACGTCCGAGTCGAGGGCGAGCTAATATAATAGAATTCACCCTGCCGAGTCTCCTCAATACCCACCACGACGAGCGTGCCCCGCAGTTTGTTCGCTGTCTACCACGTTTGTCATGACGTCGGCACCGCAGGCACCGCTGACATGTCCCACATGTCCCGCTACGTCGACCCCTCCTCTACTGCTGTCTTCCCCGCCGTCTATCTAGCTTGCGTTTGATTGGCGATATATACTCGTACGTACAGTAGACGAAGTCAGACAGCGCTGAAAACCTCGCCATTCGATTTGAATTCCGTCATTTAAATGTAACGCTGGAGATATTTATATTTATACTGAGATGTGCGGATGAATGAAGGGGTGCAGAGCCGCAGCGTGTGCATTTCGAACGGTATTGCATTCCTCGCTACCTATACCTGCGGTTGGAATGTCTGTTACAATTGTGGAAAACCACACGCGCAACGCAGAGTATCGATATCGACACGCATCCGCAGGTTCCAGTCTCGACACCGGCGCAACTTCGCTGTGAGTAGCCATATATAACAATATTACCCGGCTGGCGATGATTGAGTGTGTCGATGGCGATACGATGCTATCGCGGTGGTTGACTCTACTATACATAAATAATTACCCCGATGATGCGTATGACATAGATACCCTCGACATTGACTGCGCGATCGTGAAACAGCATCCTATTCGATTGAGACTTTGATTCGGCGAGATAGCATGCCTTTACCTGTACTGTACGATGCATCCAATCTCGTGGAATCAAATGTGGTATACAGTGTAGTACAATCGCGTGGCGCACGGTTCTATCCCACGTGGCCGTCGCCGTGCAGGCGAAGCTGAAGCATATAGCAGAGTCGGACGACGAACGCCCGTTACGAGTATTCGTGTATATGATTACAGCATCCACGGGTCTGTGAGTGATTATCTCCACTGTTACCGCACGACTGTCGACGGCACCGGTCTCCACGAGAGACTTTGACAATACCGTTTAGCGTGGGAGCCGTTTGGATGACGTCCGTTGTGGCTGTGTAATTCCGCTATGACAGTGCAATTCTGCTGTGATAGTGTAAGTAAGTAGCTTCTCTGAAGCCTCGAGGTATTAGACGCCCACGCGGCGGGAATCAAGCACCCACCCGCTGGCTAACACCAGTGCACGCTAGACAGACAGCACTCGAAACCGTACGTGTCGATATAAAGTACAGTGGACAGCAAGATTGTACCGCTCCGGCGCATGCTGAGCGAAGATCTTAAGACAGAGACCTCGCCGATTGATAGGTGCGCTCTGAATGTTATATCAGCGCGAGAAGCGGCGTATACCCGTATTTGCTAACGGACGTATACCCACTACCATCGTATATATTACGTTCGCTCGACCGGTGCTCGTACACATATGCTCCATCGTCGCCGACGGGAGCTTGATAACCCCACCGACGGCAGATTCCACTTTTTCTAAAAGACAAAATCTAGTTATCGTTATGTATATATTTGCTTCCTGCTGGTCCGGCTGCGTCAACTCTATGTGGCCTGCTGTATTAGATACAGCGAGACTGGTCCGGTTGCATGCGGTACCGCTGTGGCCTCCTCTCAAAACGGTAGTGATGTCGATATTAATTACACCGCATATCGACCTAGCACTCGCATAACTATAATATAGCACTAGCGACCCGAATCTACAAGTCCTAACGATAGCCAATCCGACCACTCCGCGATGCATTTTATTCTATAATCTATATGCTACGGATATATATGCTACTGATTCAACGGCGACACTTTATCCGCCCTTCCAATCGCCTCAACCATCACCTCCCAAAACCTCGCAACGTCAACACTCGTCCCAACTTTAACCCGCACCCCCCCTTCCTTCTCCTCATCACCGATGACCTTCCGCCCCGTATGCGCATTCCGACTCGCCTGTCCCACACCCTTCAACAGCGTGCGCCCCATTTCCTGTCCGGCGAGCACAACCTCCACACTCCCCTCCGTCCAGGAAAATCCCAACCCTAGTTCTTCGTCCAGTATCGCTGCAACGGCGAGGGGATCGTGCAGCGGCGGGCCGTCCGTCATGCCGAAGACGCGGGCGTACGTTGCCGCGAAAAACATGAGCAGGTCGTGCAGCATTGTGCGGAAGGGTGTGGGCGTGTCTGTTAGCAGGGTGGAGCGGACGGTGGGCGTGGCGGGGACGGTGTGGGTTAGATCTAGCGGTATCAGTTTGATTTTGCCGTCGAGGGCGGGTAGCGTGAAGATTGAGGATGCCGATTCCGGGTCGCACTGCATTATACAGCGTTAGCTGTCCCACTTCCCTACCTTCTTCTACATATTGTATTTACTTCTACCCACTCACTCATACACATACATCCCTCTCCCTCTCCCTCTCTCTATAGACATATATCTATAGAAAGAGAGCTATATACATATATGGAGAGGGAGGGATGCGTGTATATGTGTAGAAGGGAGGAGAGGGTGTATGAGAGGGACATACGTAAATGTTAAACTCAGACACAGGAGTGATATTCCCAACAGCGAATCCACCCCCCATAATAGATAGACAGCGAATATGCCCCGCCGTCTCCGGGAACGTCGCGAACAGCAGCGCCGCATTCGTCATTGTCCCTGTGACCACTAGCGCCGTCGTGCCCTTTGCCGTCGCCATGATGGCATCGCGCATCGCTTCCGGGGCTGGTTTCACTTGTGCTGTTGATATCGGCGTGGGGAGGAGGTCCGTGCCGTCGATTCCCGTTTTTCCTTCCCTCGTATATATGTCAGCTGTCCGTCTACACGTACACATACACGTATACGTATATACACGACGTATACACCGACGTATATACGCAGATGTATACACGACGTATACGTATATACCCAATAGGCAGGTAGGCAGGTAGGCAGGTAGGCAGGTAGGTAGGTAGGTAGGTAGGAGGTGGAAAGCTTGTAGGTATATGGGGGATACCGTGAATGTCAGGCGCATGGACAGCCGGCCGCATAAACGGCTTCTGCGCGCCGGGGAATACAGGCACATCAGCACACCCGTACGCCGTCAGCAGCGACAGCGCATTATTCGTGACTTTTGCGAGAGAGGAGTTGCCGTGGACGGTGCTGATGCCGAGCAGATTGAAGCGCGGATGCGTCGCCGCTAACAATATCGCGAATGCGTCGTCGTGGCCTATTTCACCATTTCATTAGTATTTTATTATTGCAGTGGAGGGTAAGAGTGAGAGTGTGAGTGATGGGTGGGTTTATTACCTGGATCGCAGTCCAGCCAGATTGGTATCCTGTCGTCGGCCATCGTAGTTTACAAGGTGTAATAGTATAAAAGGTGGGTGTGTTTATATCGTCGGTACGTCAATGGAGCTAGTATAGTATGGTATGGCGGGGCAGCTCGGCAAGTCTCCGCGCCACTCGCTAACACACGACACAACCAATACACCAATCATCACGGACAGAGATGTAGGATGTGATGTGGCGCATCGGCACCGCGACACCGGACGAGAAGGCCCTCCGGCGGTCCGCGCTCGACTTCTTCGGCCTCTTTACACTCTTTACCACCGTGTTTGCGGCCGTGGTGGTATGTGTGTGCACGGCGGCGTATCGGGCGGCGTTCACGGATGGCGGGCGGAGGGTATACCTCGCCGACTGGTGGCTCAGCCAACGGGTGTGGACACTCTCACGACGGCGGTGGGTGTTCAGTTTTATATTCATCGTTATTACGGCGATTCTGGTCACCCTCGGCACCGGCGATGGTAGTCCCCCCACTCTAATATATACATATGGATGCTAATTATATTGTGGCAGACTACTTCCACCTCACGAAGCGGCTGTCGCATACGGCGGCGGCGCTGCTGCCCGCACAATACGCCCTCTCCTCCCGCTTCCTCCTCCAGCGGGCGAGTACCTTAACCTTCCGCACGCACGAGACGCTCAACGCCGTTCATCGATTTTTGGGCCGTGCGATATACGCGCTACTTTCCCTGCACGCGGGGCTGTATTTATACTATATCGCGCGGTATAAGCCTGGGAGATTGCTGTATATGGACGCGGTGTTCGGGCTGCTGGGGTACGGTGTTATGAGCGCGGTGTTCATCACCAGTCTCCCGGTCTTCCGACGGCGGTATTACACCCGCTTTCAGAACGCGCACCAGGTGCTTACTATCCTCGTGCTGCCGGTGGCGTGGTTCCACGTGCCGTATGTCAGACGGTACGTGTTCGTCGCCGGGTGCATCGTCGTCGGCGAGCGGGTCGGTCGGTACCTATCCACCATCTCTACGACTCTACGCGCAAGGTACGTTTCTCCAACGGCGTTGGAGTTACAAATAGATGGCGGGGAGATGGTGAGTGCGGGGGAGCATTATTATGTGTACGCGGGCGGTGGACGCGGCAATCCGTTCACAGCGGTGAATACGCGGTTCCTCGTCCGGGTGCGGGGTACCGTTACGAGGGCGCTGGCGGCGGCGGAGGGGAGCATACCCGCGAAACTGGAAGGGCCGTACGGTATTGCTGGTGTGTTTCCAACGACGTTCGACGGATATCTGTTCATCGCGGGGGGTGTCGGGGTTACGACTACGATTGCTGTGCTCAGGAGTCTAGTACACCGGACGGAGCGAGAAGAAGGGATGGGGAGGAGGGTGCGGTTCGTGTGGGCGGTGCGCGGGGTGGAGGAGGCGGCGTGGCCGGTGGACGAGCTGAAGACCATTACGCGGGTCAAGCCGTCGGTGGACATCTACGTTACGGGTCACACTACCAATATGGACGACGGCGTGGAGATGGACGAGATGGGAGCCGCGCACGATCATTTACTTGAGGAAGAGAGAGGGGGGGATGTGCGGACGGTGGAAGAACTGCGGCGGTTATACGCGCGGACACCGGCGTGTATTAAACGTGGGAGACCGGACGTCGGAGGGGTGGCGGGGGAGTTTTGCAGGAGTGGCGGGAGGGTGGCGGTGGTGGTGTGCGGGCCGGAGGGGATGGCGGGGGACGTCAGGCGGGGGATATACGCCCGGGGCGGCCATTTGCATTCGCTCGTCTGGCTGTGGGAGGAGTCCTTCTCCTTATAATATATCGTCTGCTGTATACTTCTTTGATTAAGCACCAAGCCAGGAAGTATTAAGTAAGTACTTAGTGGATATTGATTGTTTATTCCGGCGTAGATGTTTTAAATTATAATTATACGGGACCAGTCAAGAGAGCTGGTGATGTTGAATGATTATCTCCAGCCAATGGCAGCGAGAAGATTGGGCAAGGCAGACTGGAGTCCTCGCCTGGCGCTTGCCCGAAGCGGATTATGATATTATACTAGCTCGCCAAGTAACTTTGACGAACCCAGCTGCAATACCATCATCTGCACATTCGTCTCGGGGACGCTGACCCTCCGAGGCTTGGATATGGGATCTTGTAGGACGGGATACCGTGCGACGGTAATATATAGACACAGCTCTCCACCCGCCCGTCATAGTACACCTGTCCGGGGAGTGCACGTAGGATACCTGTAGGTATACGTAGGATGGAGTGAGGATGAAGTGTGAGGTGAAGTGTGAAGTGGTGAGGGACCCCTGCACCTTTGTTTCCGGTGGTTGCTTCTTCTCCGCTGTTTCATGTGCCCGAATCCACCTGCCCGAGGACAAAAAGGCTAGCTGGCGTGTTTGCTTTTCCGTCTTGAAGTTAGGATGTGAGAAGTGATTGTGACTGTCCGGCGACGTCGTTCTTGCTGTCCGTCGCCTGCAAGCTATCCGCCCGACGCCCGGCGGAGAGCCTCCAGCCTCTCCCTCTCCCCTCATTCCTTCCTACACTCCTAACGACTACCTTCTTATTCACTTGCTCGGTATCGTCAGATCGATGAGAGAGAGCGTGTGGTAGACGGATCCTGTGGGACTGGCGATGCATGGGTAGGACCCCCGTCGACGCCGTCCGCGTTAGATTGCCTGCATTCCTGCGCCCGTTCCGCCCGCCGAGGCCCAATTCACGACCCGACTCCACCTCGATCCTTCCTCCATCCTCCCCTCGACCATCGTCAGCCTTCTCTCTTCCTTCTTCTTCTCCGCCTTCTTCTTCTCTCTTTCTTCCGTCCTTCTCTCCTTCCTTCCTTCTACCCACCGAGTACTGCCGTCGAGTAGTTTATCGAATACCGTCGAGTATTAATCTATTGTAGCCGCCCGCGTCACCCCGAGATACACCGAAATACACGCCTATCCACCGAGCGACAACCGAGAGATACAGCTGGACAGGACGGACGACAGACGCGATGAACCAGCAGCCGCTCGGCGGCCCGATGATGGCCGCCGCCGCGGGCCTCGGCGTCAGCAATGCCGTCACCGCCGTCCTCAACAAGTTCCGCAGCCTGCCCCAGCCCTCCGTCGGCTGGCAGGCCGAGATCCCCGTCATGGACCGCTGGAAGATCGTGTCCCAGATGTATTCCCCATTACCACAACTGCCTCTACATTATATATCGAGATGCTGACTGTGTGTCTGTGTGCAGGGCCAGCTCTCTGCGCCTCGTGCGCGCCGACCTCGATGCCCCGCGCGCCATCAAGATGGCCGAGGCCTTTGAAGAGCAAACCTTCAACACCGCCTCCTCGAAAGTATGTTATAAACCCCTCAACTTCACGCGGAAACGAGAGCAACGGACGAGAGAGCGGACGAGCGCGGCTAACACGTCACAGGAGGAGTACATCGGCGCGTGCGGCGCCAAGATGAAGCAGATCCAGGAGACCCGCATGCAGAAGCACGACGAGCAGCAGCAGCAGCAGCAGTTCCTCCCGCGGCCCGCCAACCCAATGCAGGCCCAGCACCAGCTGCTCCTCCAGCAGGCTGCCCGCGCGAACATGCCCATGGCCAACCTCGCCGCCGGCCAGCGACCTCCCCAGCCGTCGCAGGCCCAGCAGGCCGCCGCTCAACAGCAGGCCGCCGCCCAACAACAAGCCCAGCAGCAGGCCGCCGCCGGGGGCATGATGGGCATGATGCCTCAGAACATCAACATGGCCGCCGCCATGGCCGCAAACCAGTCCCTGCAGCACCAGATGGCCATGGCCGCCGCTCAGCAGCCCGGCCTCGCCCCGCAGGCCCAGCAGCTCCCGCCCAACCACATGCTGCACCAGTACCGCGGCATGTCCCGCGACCAGGCCGTCGACCAGCTCGCAAAGACCATGATGGCCCAGGCCCAGCCGCAGCACATGCACACAATCATGTCCCAGCTCGGCGCCCTCACCGAGGAGCAGAAGGCCCAGTGCGAGCGCCTCAAGATCTCCCCCATCGAGCTCTTCTTCCGCAATGCCGCCTCCAAAAAACTCCTCCACTCACCCATGGTCGGTGCCGGCCCCGGCCAGCCCGGTCCCGCCGGCGCCACCCCGCAGCTCACCGCCCAGCAGATCCAGCAGCAGCAGATCCAGGGCCGCCAGCAGCAGATCCAGCAGCAGCAGCAGCGCCTCATGGCCGCCCAGGCCCAGGCGGGTCTCGGCCGCGGCCAGAACCTCGGCCAGCCCCAGCAGCCGTTCGACAACAAGCTCTTCATGAACGACGTCCAGAACTTCCTCACCCAGCAACAGCAGCAGGCCGCCGCGCAGCAGCAGCAATCCCCGGATAAGGGCGCCCCTCGTCCGGGTATGCCAAACGTCACCATGCCCCCCGGCTCCGTCCCGCCGGGAGGCGCCTCGCAGCTCGCCCAGGCCCAACAGCAGCAGGCCCACCAGCAGCAGCTCTTCCAGCTGCAACAGCGCCAGGCTCAGCAGGCCGCCCAGCAGCGTCAGGCGCAGGCCCAGCAGCAGGCCCTCCTCGGCCAGCACGCCTCCCCGCAGATGAACCTCCTCAACCAGTCCCACCTGCCCGGCGGCGCGCCCAACCCGCAGGCCGCGCAGGCCCTCCAGGCCCAGTCCCAGCTCAACCAGGCCAAGCTGCTCGAAATGCAGGCCCGCCAGAACCTCCAGCAGCAGCACCAAGCCGCCGCTGCCGCCGCCGGCGCCGGCATGTCCCGTCCGCCGGGCAACTTTAACATCCCGCCGGGCTTCCCCATCGGCAACTTCAAGAACCTCGCCCCGGAGCAGCTGCAGCAGCTCATCCATAACTGGAACCAGTCCAAGCAGCAGCACGCCGCCCAGCAGCAGGCCCTCGCCCAGCAGCAGGGGCAGAACAGCGTCCTCCAGCAGCAGCAGCAGCAGCAGCAGCAGCAGGCCGCCCACGACGCCCAGAACCGTCTGCGGGCGGGCAAGCCCGGTCTCGGCCTCACCACCCCCGCGCAGCAGATCGTCGCCGCCCAGAACGCCCTCCTGCAGCAGATGCCGGGCCAGCCGCTCAACCAGCAGATGAACGCCGACCTCGCGCACAAGGTCCAGCAGGCCCAGCAGCAGAGACTGCTCAGCCTGCAGCTCCAGCAGCAGGGCCAGCTGGCCAAGCAGCTCGCCGCCCAGTCCGTCAAGCAGCCGCAGCAGCCGCAGCAACAGCAGCAACCCCAACAGCCGCAGCAGCCCGCTCAGAGAATCCCGCCCGCCGCCACCCCGCAGCAGCAGCCACAACAGCCGCCGCAACAGCCGCAACAGCCGCCGCAGCCGCAACAACCTCCACAAATAGCCGCCCAGCAGCAACCGGGCCAGCAACCAGGCCAGCAGCAGCCCGGCCAGCAGCGCCCGCTCCCGCTGATCCCCGACGTGCCCTTCCCGCCGCAATTCGACAACATCAAGCCCCCGGTCAACGCCATCGCCTTCCTCAAGCGCAACATCTCCAATGAGGCGCCCGATCTGCCGAGCTGGGGGGCCTACAAAGAATGGGCGAAGCGCAAGTCCCCCGACGTCGCCGGCAAGGTGAGACCCGATCCCCATTGTTGATCCTATGTACCGATCCCCTCTGTATCCTATGTACATCGGCTAACCGTCGCAGGTCCGCCAACTGCACTACCTGCACCTCCGCGACATGGCCGGCAAGGCGCCCGGAGGCCTGCCCGGCTTTCAAGAGTTCGCCACCCGCCTCGCCGCTCTCCGACAGGCTCAATCTCAAGCTCAGGCTCACATGGCCCCTCAGCAGGCGCAGGCCCAAGCACAAGCACAAGCGCAAGCTCAGGCGCAGGCCCAAGCTCAAGCGCAGGCGCAGGCGCTCCAGCAGCAGCAGCAACAGCAACAACAGCAGCAGCAGCAAATGTCGCCGCCGAAGCCTGTCAAGCAGCAGCCCACGCCCAGCCAGACGCAGGCGCCGACGCCAAAGATGGCACAACAGTCCGTTGACGCGAACCGCGCGAACGCTGCCGCCGCCCAGCAGCAAGCCAACCTACGCGGACTCAAGCGGTCCGCCCAGGCCGAGGAAGCCCCCGCGCAGCAGCCCGCCACCGAACAGCCGCAGCCCGCGCAGCCCACGCAATCCAAGCTGGGAGACTGGACGACGTTCCTGCAGCGGCTGATGATGATGCCGCACGAGACGCAGCAGCAGATCCTGCAGCAGCCGCAGTTCCAAAAACTGCCGCCGGAGCGCCGCGCCGAACTGAACAAGGCGATCCAGATGGGCCGCGCCAAGCAGCAGCAACAGCAACAGCAGCAGGCCGCCCAGCGGTCCGCCGTCCTCCAAGCTCAAGCTCAAGCGCAGGCGCAGGCCCAACAGACGCGTGCTCAGCAGGTGCAGCAGGTGCAGCAGCAGCAGGCGCAGCCTCCAGCCCAACCTCAACCTCCCGCCGCGCAAAAACAAGCCGAACCCGCTCGACCGCCCACGGCGCAAGGCCTGGCCGCGCCACCGCTACCGCAGGCAGCTCCCGCCGAGCCTCAGGGCCTGGCCGCGCCGCTCGACCCGAGCCGCAACATCCTCAAGAACAAGGAGCAAGTCCAGCAGATCCGCCAGGAGGAAACCTCCAAGGCCCTCGCGCGCCCCGTCATCCCGATGTCCGAACAAGTCAAGGCCGTGATGAAGCAGGAAATCAAAGAGTCCAGCGTCACGCTCCTCCGCATGGAGCAGTGGATCCCCATGTTTTTGATGCTGCTCCCCTCGGAGAAGATTGTGCGGGACCTCTTCCAGACGCGCGCCATCCTCGCCACCCAGTTCGAGGACTCGGGCTTCCAGACGCCCCGGGACAGCTTCACCGTCACGCCGGAGGACCTGCGCGCGGCGAAGGAGCAGATCAACCGCTACTTCAACTACGTCAAGACGCAGGTGCCCAAGATCAACGAGCAGCGGATGAAGCAGGGCCAGCAGCCGATTCCCATGCAGATGCCGATGCAGATGCAGAAGCAGCTCCAGCTCGCCCAGCAGCAGAACGCCGCCGCCGCGAAAGCCCGCGCGCAGCAGCAACAACAACAGCAGCAACAACAGCAGCAGCAGCAACTTCAACAACCACCGCAAGCATCGCAACTCGAACACGGCGCCCCAGCTCCGCAGCAGCTCCTCCAAGAACAGCACCTCCAGCAGCAGAAGCCGCAGCCGCCGAAAGACCTGTCCCTCCAGATCCAGGACTCCGCGAAGGCAAGCATGTCGCAGGCCCCGCAGCCGCCCACCGTCAAGCCCGGCGCACCCGCCGCCCCCACCCCGCCGATCCCGACCGCCGCCTCCTTCCCGCTGCACATCCCGCCGCGCAAGAAGCAGAAGGGCGCCGAGTCCCCCTCGATCTCCAAGGCGCCCAAGCCGGACCTCAAAACCGCCGCAGCGAAACCGGAAACCCCGAAACCCGCACCCGGCGCCACGACCCCATCCAAGGGCACCCTCCCGGCAGAGTACACGCACCGCTGCATTGTCAAGACGTGCGAGTACCACACGAAGGGCTTCGCGAACCAAGCCGACCTCCTCCGCCACCTCCAGGAAGACTACAAGGACCACATCCACGGCAAGGCGATAAACGACGCCCAGGCCCTGCGCGAGCGGCAGGAGCGCATGATCGAAGAGCGCAACAAGACAATCGTCAACCCGCTCGAGTACACGCTCAGCAGCGTCGCCGACGCCCTAGGCCTCAACCGCGACGGCACGCGCAAAGTCAAGGAAGAGAAACCCGACGACGCAAAAGACAAGGACAACGCCAAGGATACCCCCGCCGTCAGCACGCCCGCGGCTAAACCACCCTCCAAAACCTCCACACCCGTCGCCAAGACGTCGAAATCACAACCGCAAGCTACTCCCAAAGAATCCGCGGACAAGAGCACCGGCCTCCCCACGCCGCCGGGCTGGGACGATATGATCATTTCGCCGACGGTCATCCAGCAGGCGTTCGAGGGCCTCGAGGAGATAACAGACCTGGTAATCGACAGCGTGGACGTCAGCATGATTCTCACCCCCGACGATTCCGACGACCTGCTCGATGGGTCGGAAGTCTCTAATCTCGGCGGCGCGGCAATGACGGACGACGAGATGCGGGATTTCGAATCGTGGAATCCGTTTGGGATTCGGAATTCTGGACCGGGCGGGTTCGTTGAGGATATCGACTGGGAGTTTGTGGAGGTGCCCGGTGTTGCGGGTGTTGGCGACGGCGGTGGGAGTGGGAGTCCGCTTGCCGGGTGGGATAGCGGGCTTTTCGGGATTCGATCTGCGTGATTTGCATTTTTGGTATAGTATGGTCGGCGTTTGTAGGTTGGACGGTTGGTTGGTATTATTTGGTAAATGTGTTTGGTTTGGTATGTGAATTGAGCGTTTGTAGCGTTTGTATTATTATATTTGGAAGTGTCGATGATTGAATAGAAGGTAACATATTGGTCTCGTGCCTATAACGGTTATAAATTGGAATATCTATATTCCGTGTCGATTTGATATTACGTGACTATCTACGAAGTACTACACATCCGAATTGTCTGCTTTCTACGATGCGGCGCTTCACAGTTACTAGATTACTGCTTCTGGTCTTGTAAACGAAATCGGGCCTACGGGCTGTTGTTGTTGCAACGTCACACAACGCGGTCTGCTGTTGTCGTTTGGTTGTGGTTATAATGTGGTCAACGAACGATAGCAGCGGATACTATTCTACTCCGGTGCAGGTGGAGTTCGATAGATGGCGAGCATGCTGGCTATTAAGGTGCTGCGCATATTACCATAGCTAGACTAGGTGGACGGGTTCGTCTTCTTAGTCTCGGGATTGAGGGCCCAGGTGCACAGCTGGCGGTATATGCTGTTGTCGACGACTGATGATAAGTTGGATATGCCACGCAATTCTATAGGGCGTAATCAAAATCTATGTCCGCGAGGGCAACCTACTCTACAACGTTTTTGAATCGATATTATTCTTGAGGAATTAATACTGCAAGTGATGGCAGCAGGGAGTGGGTCGCTACGTATAATCGGGGTAGTGTTGATTACCTGCAGTTTTACCAGCCGAGCGCTGGTCTGTTTCTACGTTATTATTCTACGAAGCGGTCATGAACGAGGAGTCAACGAAGGAAAACGGCAGCTTTGTAGGCTGCCTCTGCTAATTATTACGGGAAAAACGAATGAAAAAAAGAATGAAGGACGAATGATAAAAAACGAATGACAAAATAACGAATGACAAAGAACGAAGGACAAAAACGAAGGACAAAAAACCAACAGAAGAAAAAAACGAATGAAACATCGAAGGAACAAAAAAGCGAAGGACAGAAAACGAATGAAACAAAAAAAAGATGACAAAAAAAAGAATGACAAAAAAAAAAGAATGACAAAAGAACGACAAAAGAACGACTGAAGGGAAAAAAAGCGAATGAAAAAGGAAACGAATGAAAAAAGAGAACAATAGAAGGAAAAGCATAACTAAGGAACCCCCCCCCTCCCTTTTCTTTTGTGTTCAAAGTTCGAGCCTCCTTTTCTTGGGCGGGGCAGCCGGTGCGCAAAATGAGACACTTTCGGTGTCTCCGGGGGCCCGTTTCCCACCCTGCATTGTGGCAGACGGTGGGGGGGCGGCGGGCGGCGGGAGCTTTGGGGGCGATGTTTTCGAGGTGCTGGGCGGCGTGGCGATGGCCGCAGTTGTCGTTGTGGGGCCTGGCGATAGCTTTTCGACCGCAGGGAACCCCTTCTAGGGGTTCCGAAGGGAGGCAACGCTACCTCCGATTGGCTCCTCTTCTCCTGAATTGATATATTCCTCGCAGGACCGGCCGTATTCTCTCATAAAAATCTTCTGGCCGGTGGGGTTTTTGGTCTTGGTTAAGAAATGGGCCACCGCCCTGCTCGTGCCCCAGTGAGCTGAGGCATTGCAATCTGAGGAGGTTCTATTCTTTTTCTTTTTGTTTCCGTGGTGGGGAAGCTGAAGGAGACCCTCTCAAGGTCTACTTTGCCCCGCTTACGCCCTCCCTCCCCCTTCGCCTCCCGGCTTTCCGTAGCCGGTGGATGAGGCTGTGGCGAAGAGGGATGTAGTGTGGTGGTGGTAGTGGTGAGTGTGGCTGTGGGAGGTAGTGATTGGGGTTTTTCGATCTCGGGGAACCCTTTCTACGGGTTGTCGAGGTGAACATCCCCGCCACCTATCGGCTCCTCTTTTGCTGAGCTAATGTAGGATTCGCAGGACTCTTTGTACTGCTTTTCGAAAATTTTCTGGCCGGTTTTATTGCCACTTTGGATTAAGAAATGAGCTGCCGCTTGACTCGTACTCTGATGAGCCGAGACATTCTGATCGTTGAACGGTACCACCGCCGATTGGCTCCTCTTTCTTCGAGAGGATGTAGTCCTCGTAGGACTGTCCGTACTCCCTCATGAAAATCTTCTGGCCGGCTTGGTTCTTACTTTGAAGTAAGAAGTGAGCTGCCGCTCGGCTCGTGCTCCGGTGGGCCGAGGCGTTTCTGTCCGAAGATGTGCTACTCAAGTTAGCTCTCGAACTGCATTATCTCTCCGTAGAGTTAGGGTAGAATACACACCCAAAAAACGCCATTACTTGGAACGAGTTCAGGCCAAACCGCTGGCCCAAGTCGGCCCCGTTTCTAGTCACAAACGCATCCCGGGATATATTTTTGGGATCCCACCCCCGCAGCCTCAGAATGTGATCTGCGAAAGATGATAGTACAATGGGACTGATGACCTCCTCTAGCGTTTGTAAGTTTGCTCGACTGTTTTCAAGCGACTCTCGGTCTTCAGGGCTTGCTGCTCCACCGTTTCCAATTGATGCTTGGTCTTCAGGGCTTGCTGCTGCACCGTTTCCAATTGACGTTCCGTCTTCAAGGCTTGTTCGTCTCTGACGGAGAACTTAGTGTTGTAATCGGCCTCAGCCTTAGAGAACTTGGCCTGGTAATCGGCCTTAACCTCGTCTAGACGGGAGTTGAACTCATCGGCGAGGGCTGTGATATCTTTTTGTTGGGCGGGAGTCGACATTCTGATACAGGGTTAAGTTAAGAATGCTGGAGATGTCAGTTCGACTAACTTTACGAAGGCAGGTTGCTATAACGGGGGAGGACAGGGGATGAAGGGCTGATGGCAGTAGAGGGAAGTACCAAGTGAACAGCGATGAGGCAGTTGTCAACTAACAGCCGAATATCGACGGTGAGCAGGTGGACACGAGGCGGCAGTTGAAATCTAGCGGTGGTAACTAGAGATGATAGCTGGACGAGAGAAAGAGAGCAAGACTGGGTAGAAGGGACGAGGATCGATGAAGGTAGACGAAGATGTAAAGCAGTCGAGAAGGCTTGATGCTTTCGTCGTTAGAGGTGTAGATAGCAGAAGGGCCGTGATGCGTGAAGACAAAGTTTGCGGGAAGATGAAGGTGGCCAGTGGTGAACTTGCTCAGAGGTTCGGACGGACAAGAGAGTTGAATTCGAGCAAAGGCTAGCTCGGCTAGCGTTCACTCGAATGGACGCTTCTTTCCTCTTCTGGAACGCTGGGAATTCTAGAAGCTGCTACTTTGATGGATCGCGCCGTATACTGGGTACATGCAACGGATGTTTTGCAAATACTTCAAGCTGTTGCTCTACGTGTCCGCTGCGTTTCAATCTATACGCCTGATTATCTCGCGTAAATATCTGGAGTTGGCGTTAATTTGGACAGTTATGGAGGATCAATATGGAGGATCGTTAGGAGCACTTTGTATAAAACGGGATTACCGTTACCTGGGATAGTCGATCTAGCTTGGCGAGGAAGAGCATCACCATCATGTCTGCCATCGATTTCTCAGTCGAAACTCAAATCCGGGATGTCTAGAAGCATACGTTATATCCAAATATATTCGGAAACCACGAAAGCATAGTATATGCCACCGGCTGGAGGGCGGTGGCAGGGCTGACATCAACCATCGAATTTTATGATGATAACAAAGAGAGACGTTAAAACCCAGCTCCGGGGGTCGCTCACTTGTCCACACTCGATTATCGAGAACTATTGGCGCCTATGGCATATAGCTGGCACAAGACATCGGCTGGAGTCGCAAACCCGCGCCTGCCTACCTTTAAATCTTGGGAAACTAGCTATGAAGTTTTGAAGGTTGTCAATCGGGCTGGAGAAAGCCGACCAAGAGCCTGCACTTGGCCACAATGCTTGCTAAGTGATGCCCTGGGCCCGGGTGGATGTCATGCATCCAACGGATAGGATCCAGCGTCGTATCATCTCAGTCTCCATCCATATGAGGTTGATTGCTAGACTGCAAGGAGTGTCTTTGTTAAACTTACGTAATAATCTATACTATATAATTACTTACTATAGATAGAGAGCAATGGGGGCGGGCACTTGGTCAAAATATATATCATTTTGGATCTAGAAGCTTTTGGAAAATATTGGATAGTTAACAATAAATATTAATATAGCTACAAAAAGAAAAAGGAAAGATACAGGCAGAGGTGTAGATGGAGGTACAAGCAGGAAAGGCAGAGCTACAGGTATAGCTACAGGTACAGGTACAGGTACGACTATAAGCACAGACACAGGTACAGATGTAGACGTAGAGATGTCTTGCGGTTGGCGCTCTTATATGGGGTAGATAATGAGCATATATATAAAAGCACAGACTACAAGGCATCTCTGTGGGATATTTGAACTTATTGTATTTTATCTATGTACCTCTGGATATCTCGTTTGCCCTCCAGCCCTGCAGACCTAGAATGTGGTCTGAGAATGAGGATAACACAATGGACTTTAGGACCCCTTCTAACGCCTCGATGTTTTGTTGGAGAGTTTCCAACTTTTTTTCGAAGTTATTTTCCAATTCCGCCAGTTTCTGTTCGAAACCGGCTTCTTTAATTTCGAAACCGGCTTGAAGCTCCCGAATCTGAGCTTTGAGCTTGTGTCTAAGCGCCTCGAGGTCGGTTTGCGGTATCTTGGGGTCTGACATCCTGGCGGCAGGCTTCGAAAGTTGGAGATATCAGTCCAACTGGATCTATTATGCGAAGTGTCCTTAATACTGTGAGAAAGAATCTTTGCGGTGTGGGGTCCGATATTCTGCTGCACAGGATAGGTCAGCTTTAGAAACAATCTAGCTAGCAGTAGAATATATTACATACCTAAGGAGTGCTATTACTTGGAATGAGTTGAGGCCAAACTGCTGGCGTAAGCCAGCTTTATATATATCCATTGATATACTCTTGAGATTTCACCCAAGTGATTGTAAAACATGGTCTGAAAACGAGGATACTGCAATCGGGGTAATAACCCCTTCTATGACTTCGAAATTTTTGTGAAGAGCATCAAATTTGTTGTTGAGTTCCGTAATCCTCGCCTCGAGGCTGGTTGCTGCTTTTTGGGACTGAGTTTTGAGACTATTGATATGAGCTTTGAGCTCATTTACAGCAACTTCTAAATCCTCTTTGGTTGTAAGGTCCGCTATTTTCGTACAGAGTCGGTTATAGACGCATCCCTTGATATATTTTTGGGATTCCACCCATGTGATTGCAAGATATAATCGGGGAACGAGGATAAAGCGAGGGGGTTAATGGCCTCTTTGAATCCTTCAAGTTGTTTTGCATTGTGTTTTTATTGATTGCGGGTTTTTGGGATTTCGTTATCTTTGGTGGCGAACTTTGTCTCATAATCCGTGCTGGTATCATTGAGACGAGCCTGTTCCTTGTCGAGGCGGGCCTGGAATTCGTCCGCAAAGCTCTTTAGGTCGCTCTGCATGTATGTCGACATTTTCTTTTCGGGGTCAACTTGAGGCAGCGATCGAAGGTCTCAGCTGGGGCTGGACGAGAGAAAGAGAGCGAGACTGGGCAGAAGGAACGAGGATCGGAGAAGGTGGACGAAGATGTGAAGCGGCCGAGAAGGCTTGATGCTCGCGTCGTAAGGGCGGTGATGTGTGGGGACAAGGTCGGTGGGAAGATTATGGTGGGAAGAGGTGAACTTGCTCGTGAGGTTTAGACGGACGGTACTCACACTCAAATGGGCGCTTTGCTCCGTCCCTGGAAAGCCGGGGGGCTTCTGGATGCCGCCACTCTGTTGGATGATTTGGTTGGCAATATAAGAGTGACCAAGGGGAGAGGTGGAGGAGGATGTAAGAGGGATGGACTTTTCGGAAAGAAATGGGCTACTCGTAGGCTATATAAAAGGTTTCAACTCTATTTATCCTCTCAATTTTCCTCCGATATTCCTCCAATCTTCTTTGCATCGGCAGCAACGGATTTGAAGTTTGCCAATCGGGCTGAAGAAGGCCGACCGGGAGTTTGCACTTGGCCACAATGCCTGTTACGCGATGCCCTAGGCCCGGGTGGACGTCATGCATCCAACGGATCCAGCGTCGTATCATCTCAGTCTCCATCTATATGAGTTTGATTATACTATATGGCGCGCAAAAGTGGTCAGAAGCATCAACGTTGTTTTGCACACATATATATATTGTTTTGCACACACACATATATATTCTGGCACTTTGGCAGCCAAGCTAGCCAGGGCCGGGCCAGCCAGGTGCCAGCGAATACACCCTAAAGCAGCACCAAAACATGTTGTATATCTTTGAAAATTTACAGATAACTTAAATAGATACAGTAGAGAGCTTTATAAAATTCTTAGCTATTTTTAGTTGGTTTTTCTGCTGTAGTTGTGAGATTTATTTGTTGATGCCTAGTATAGAGGCTTTTATTAGGGCAACAATATGCTGGGTACTGAGTGTAGGCCTTAGTAGGACACTAGCAAGGGCTTTGGTAAGGCCCTACTTAGTGTCCTAGTGCCCCAGCAGCTAGTGCCCAGCAGCTAGTGTGTCCTAGTAGTTGGTGTTTAAGTAGCCAGCAGCTATGTTTTATAAATCCCACAACTACAACAGAAAAACTAGTTAAAAACAGCTAAAATTTTTACAAAAATATTTATAATAACTATTCTAGTTACTTGTAAAATTTCAGCGGTATACAACTTATTTTAGCACTGCTTTAGGATATATTCACTAGCACCTGGCTAGCCAGGTTCTAGCTGGGGTCTGGCTTGTCTAGCTGCCAAAATACAAAAAACAGAATATTGTATATACAAAACAATATATGTGTGTGTGCAAAACAATATATATATATGTGCAAAACAATATATAAATGTGTGTTTCACACACACATTGATGCTTCTGACCACTTTTGCGCGTAATAATACTACAAGCGGCCAGGTACACAACCCTGGCATCTGGCAAGAGTTACATACCAGAACAATTCACGTTGTCGATAGATAGGCTGATCAATGGGAAACTATACGGCACAGCTTAAATTGTTTGTATATTGAGAACATGTTAATTAATTAACATTGGAATTGGCGATAGAACATACAGAAATCATCGATATATTTTTACAACCAACTGACTCTCACTTCGAATCTGCCGGTATCTCCTGTGACCCATTGAGACTCAGACATAAAGAGAATAGGAGCAAAGAGACAATCTCCAAATCCAATCCTGTCGTCATCGCTGGTCTCATCCTTATCCCATAAGTCTAGAGATATCTTGAGTTTCGCCTTCATCGGTACGGCAAAGACGGATCTCTGTAGAGGGACCTCTTCATTTGCATTCAGTTTGATATTATTAGAAGCGGACTTCTCAAAGAGAGTGAATGAATACGTCTGACCGAGGTTGGAGAAGCTAGCAACTATTGTCCCATAGACATTGTCGAATAAAAGATCATCGCCCTCCACCATCCTAACATCGATTTGAGCTTCTGCGGCGTCGCCCATAATCATGAATTTCACATCTGCCCAACGATCGGTGCCGTTAACCCTGATACTCTGTGGCTTTTCGTACATGTACCCAGCTCCATTTAAATTTGTATTAGGATCCAGTTCAATCGTACCCTTGGCCACCATTGGGCGACTGAGCAATACAGCATGCCCAATGTCAACATCGATGGTGAAACGGTCCTCGGCGGATATAGCGTAAGGAGGATAATTGAGGGGAAGTTCGGCATTACTTGACATGGTTATAGGAGGGCCTACAGGTCGGTTGTAGATGAAGTAGGAACCCGTGCAATCCGTTACTTTGATGGTGCCGAAAACGTAGAGGAGACCTCCCCGGGGGTCTGAGATCGAGACCGAAAATATCTGGACCAACTGTCGGCCAAGGGGAATCCAACCCCTTGCCGGCATCCCGACAGTGCCTTGTCCTTGTCGCTTCACCTCCATTGATTGTTTGGCGTGCCGTCGATGCTTGCCGCTGCCGCTGGGACCTGGTTGATTTGATTTGTCCTCCAAGAACTTCAAAGGGTCGGATCGCAATACAACAGCGATGTATAAAAGTAGATGTTCTAGAGTCGCCGAATTGTCGCCCAGGATTTGTCGGATGCGGACCCGCGAGTCTCCTGTGTCTGAGTTCGCGTCGACATGCAGAAGAGCGGCGGACATTGCGCTCCATTGGTTCTGGCGAGACACCATGTCAGCCGGTGGAAGTGCTCCCTCATCGCCCCCCCAATGTGTGGTGATGTGCGTGAGCAGGTCGCGGAATCTCGTGCCTTCAGCCAGCATTTGTGCGAGGACGAGGTACGCGCGGGCGTGATTCTGGGGTGGAGCTGCAGGATTAAGCAGGCTCTTGACTGCAGCAATAAGCGGCATCCGACCGAGTTTTGTGTTTCGCCTTGATTGTTTTCCATAGCGTTCGATATCGTTGTACGTCTCACCAAAAGGCACATATGTGGTTCCAGGACTGAAAGGAGGGCGACAGGCTACATCTTTTGTCTTGCCTGTTTTTTTATTGACGTCCTGTACCGTCAAGGGCCGGAATTCTACCCAATTTTGGCTGGTCTCGATTCGGTGGCCTAGGATATAGAGACTGGTGCTGTCGAATCTCAGCCGCAATCTTCTACGTATAGACCCAGTATCTGCTACCTCCAGAACTATATCGAAAAATCGAGTGGGTCTAGCCTGGACTACAGGTAGGACTGGCCTGTCATGAGAAAGAAGCCTGTACGAGGTACCGGAAGATGTCGTGGCTCTGTCCGCTAGTCGAGTTCGCAGATTCTCGATAAAGGTTCTGAACTGGGCGGCTGTGGTGGTGGCAGTAATCACGAAAAGAACGGCAAAATCCACACGATCCGGGTTTGGAGCATCAGCGGCGTACACCAGACCTGCGACCAGTGCACAAAGCGCGAAACATCTTGCCCAGTGCATATCTCGATATGTTACAAAAAAAATGGAGCCACTGCGAATACGCCTGAGTGGCAAGGGTAATCAAAAATCGGAAGGATGAATACAAGCAGGCATGGACAAAAGCTGGTCCTGGAGAAAATTGAATACAGGAGGAGCCAAGAGGCCAATGAGCCGAATCTTAGTAATTTAATAAAGGCTCCTCAGCGTGAACAGCCTGTACAGCCGTGTGGGTTGATTTAGGCTGCGAGATCGTATCGATCGATGGATGGGTTTATCTCGTATGAGGTGCCGACCTACGGGCTTTAAATACTGGACTCGGGACTTTGTACCTCCTACCTCGTACCATACTGAAAAAGAAAAAGAAGAGCATAAAAGTAATTGTCGTAGCAAGAATTATTTTTGGATGAGAAATTTCCCTGTCCGGTCCTCCAGCTCCCTCTGGCGTTGGACCCAAGTTGAAAAAGCATGTTCCGCCACACGCTGTAGCCTCTGGGCACCTCTACATATAAACCTCTTAAAATAATATCACAGCTCGCAATTACTTTGTCAAATGGCTTGCTGGCTCCACTTCAGGTCGAGGGTTATTTCCGAGGCTAGCATGCTCATGCCATAGTACCAGACTGCTTATCAAGATATCTGACCTTCGTGATATTCGAACTGAGAATATTATCGGCGTTGTATCTCACCGCATCGCGAAAAGGCACCGATATCAGACCGTATATGGTAGGATTCCATTTATAAACCGTTGCATCGTATATAATACATATAGCAAGATTTTATATGACAGTGCTTAAGACGAAGCCTTCCATATGACATTCGCGTACCGATAGATAACTCCCCAAAATTAAGACATACAGACGGAAGCCTAAATAAACTTCCCGTTACGTAACGTACCCGTTCGGGCCGCTTGCACAAATGTCTGCAAGAAAAGCGGCTAGATTACTTTTAGGTGGATATGGCGCTAATGATCTTCCGAGGCTTGCACTGATGCCTATAACGGTCATTGATATAAAGTTATGTTATTACTCAAAGGTATTTTGTTATGTCCGACGTATATACTTGTGTGGTGTTGTCCCTGGTTGGATTCGTACAACCTGCCTAGCAAGGGATAGAGAAAGAGGCTTGGAGGTGTCGGCCATCTGAAACATTGGTTTGCGCATGCACATGGGTATTTGCCGTGTTGATCCTATATCCAGCTGCATCAAGCGGCATGCAGGGCTACAGTATCGTTATCGCATATGACCGGAGGGCATCACGCGTATGGCGCGCAAAAATCGTGCATCCACATCTATCTTTTCCTGGCATCTAGGTATGATTTTTCTAGGTCGTCTGGAGAAACAAGGCATGACAGAGGCGTAAAGAAAACGCACATTGGTGTTGTGCTGATCTATCATACTTAACCACTTTGGCGTCAATATAAAGCCGACAGCCATAAAGATTGAGAAAGTAGAAAGCAATTGCTAGCAATATGCATTTATTCTCATTATCAGGTATCTTTTGTAAAAAAAAAAAATATCTAAAAAGCAATTAATTATCACAAACCTTTTCCCACATACAAATAATCCTTGTAACTGCCCCTGTAAGCCACATTCCTGCGGGAGGCTAAATCTTGATTTTCCGTTGCTTTGATGTAAGGCACTTTAAGGGTATTCGATGCCTATTTGTATGGTGATATATCGCTTGTTTCTCACTCTTTCTGGCTGTTGACGGATAAGAGCTCCGGATGCTACTGGTATCGGGTATCAGTGAGCTCCACGCACTCAAGCGAATCGTCACGCCTCGCGACGATTCCTGCCGTATCTGAAATCCCACGGACTTTAATTATGAGAACTGCCTGCGTTCTCGCCTGGAAGAGATCCATCTGGAGTCGTCTCTATAAGCACCCATATAAGAACGTCCAGCGCACGGACATCCATCGAGACCTGGGTTGGGGCTAAGATATATGTAAAGCTCCAGAGTTATATATAGCGGCTTCGTGCAGAGCTTCCGAGCCCCAGCATCTGTCTCCGTTAACACTGTGCGAATCACATTGTCGGTGAGAGTGTCCGTGATATATGATTTATGAATAGGTAGGTGTATAGATTTCATTCAAGGAACGATTCGAAGAGCTCTATGTCATTGAATTCAGGCTTGAATTTTTTGCCGATACATCAAACAGTGTCTAGTTATTAGACGGCTAATCATTGTCGCCGAAGTTACCCCTAGCTTCGATCATATAGTTGCCGTTCAATGCCACGGCCCGGCCAAATTGCCGGTGGTTAAATGGTGAAGTTCACCTTTACCTACCAGGCTAGCAGGGATTACGATATACTGTGTGCGATTAGATATACAGTGTCAAACTAAGTATACTTCTTTTGTCCGCTTTTGTCCGTCATAGCTTTTATTGGATTTTTACATTCATGGGAGAATCATGACAATGACTGCTCTGCGACTTTGAGTCTGGGATATTTTTCAGGACCATGGCTTGAAAGGAAACATTGGTATCGTGAATGCGTAATCAACATTTTAGGCTGGATGGGAGCATCGCTTTCACTGCCTATATACCTTTACTAGGTGTTACGCTTCTAGAGAATAGGAAAACTTTGCGATAAATCATAAAGCACAGGGTAGAGTAGCACCCACTCCATATTGAGTGCTAGAAATTAAAATATATATTGGCAAGGAATCTCAAGTATTGATATATAGGGTAACAGTACACAGCAGCCAGCGACGGGGAAATTGCGTCCTTTCCTGAAGTGATCAAAATTCTCCTCTGGATATTGGAATGTCATATAGCCCGGCCAGAGGTCGCCGGCTGTGTCAAGCCTGAAGAGTATCTTGTGAATTGTGACCGTATCTGCATCTATACCAGGCAACAGCTCTTAATCAGTACTAAACATGCCAAGGCGGAGCGAGCAACGGAAGCGAGCGGAGCAGACAGCATACGTGAGAGAGGGGCGGAGTGAGTATATGGATTCGCGGTGGTTTTCGTTTCGTCCACTCTTGGGTCGTAACGCAATGGTGTCCGGCAATCCTTTTGTGACAGATATCGGGGGACAGTAAAATTTATTCGGGGACAGAGTCAACTTCGCCCATGCTATTCTAGGGAAGTATTTGGTATGTAAAAACATTGCCTGCGCATGCGCGCTCACGCTCGCTCCAACATTATCGTCGAAGAACGAGTCATAGGCACACCGCGATGAGGCGTCCCCGCTTACTCCGGATATGGGAGGCTCAGCGAACGGCGCCGGGACAGGGCCTGCCATTAAATCCTGTAGCCTGGCGTAGGTATGGGGACTCCCATTCAATCCCTGCCCCATACGGAGGTAGGCGAACATGCCCAGGAACGTGTTGAAGACCGTTTTATACACGTGGGACGGATATCGAAAGCACCTTCGCTCGACTTTGCCGTCTTCAGTTATGAAGTATCGCCAGCTTCTGCTCGAACATATTGGTATTCTGGTTCATCGACTAGATATGATAATTGAGATATATCGCAGTGGTATCAATGCTATTTCAAGTCGTTAGTGATGCCAACTACTATAAGACGTCGACAGACCTACCAGTAACTATCCGTAGCAGGATCATTGAGGTCTGGCAGACCTAGGTGTGCTCTGGAATCGCATCTCTACCGTTTTCGTGATGGAAATTGGAGCCGATGTGATATATGGGTCCGGTTGGTCCGGCGAGCCCAGGGGCCGTGGAGCAAAGGTTGGCGCATACCGCGATGCGGGATGTCTTTAACAATGGCGAGGCCCCGGTCTTCGATGCCTCTGATTTAGTCGTGTCCAGCGGATAGCATCTATGTTTTCGAATACAGGTAGCAGAGGTCGCCAAAGTGCCGTCGGGTTGGCACGGAACACGACATTGTCTCCATGGCTGGTACATGCTAAACGCCCCAATTTGCAACGGGACGGCGATGATGTATTGCAGGAAAAGAGACTGGATGCTTGGTTGATGGATTGGCCCTCAGTCGTATCGATGTTATCAAGGGTCGACCGTCAGAGGTTTGTTCGATGCTGGTCTGTGACCGTATATTGAACTTGTCTTGAGCTGTTTCATTTGTCCACCATTCGACCGTATCGAGCTAGGAAACACTCCATCATCGGAGTGTTTACATCGTAAGGATGTCAGAGGTAGCTCATGCGCTATGAGGCTGTCAGGAGTGCATCTTGCGCGTTAGAGGAAGAATATTGATAATATTTGGTGGATGAAAAGGTATTTTGGGATCTCGAGAATCATGCGTCAAAATCTAGCGCCGTGCACGTCTTGTTCCGGCGTGACAGACGACGGACGCACCTTCAAAGGACGGAGTATCGTTCGAAGGATTCCTTTGAGGGCGAGGAAAAGGATGGCGGAGAATGAGCGATGATGGAGAATGGAGCTGCTTTGAGGTCGCGTGGCTTGCACCAGAGGATGAAAAGAGATGGAGACGGCCGTCGGGGGGAGTGGGTGCTGCCGCCCTTTTATACTCTCAGAAAACCGTGTGTTACGTAATATCGTCGATATTGGCGATTGTGAAGATGATTTGGATCGCTATATTCCTGTTGATCCTCCGTTATTATTGCGTTCATATATCGGCAGCTGATAATTACTTAGCATAGGTATATACCTATATTTATAATATTGTTATGTTTCATGCCAGAGAACGATATACGGCCCTGCAGCGCATCATATTTTCTGTATATTTCTAGATTCTGCAGACATGTCTCCCGAGAGCCTGGTCTGCGGGAATGCTAGCCGGACCTACTAAGTAAAAATACCTAGACATCCTGACGGCTAGCAGCTGTAATATATTGTTTGAAAACGAGCTGGCGAGAGCGTTGGTCTTGTGGATAGAGAACGAAACATGGTTGGTATGGTCATGATTATGGTAAGAACGAGATGGTACCTCTAGATATATTATATTAGAGCTCGTAGGTACGTAGACTCAAAGATTCATTATCATACATCAAAGTTGCTTATGATACGGTCACATTTGGTACGATGCGGGTAATGGAGGGCCACATATATACAGTTCCATTCCAGAAGTAACAAGATCTATCTACATAAGACGTCGCTTGTGTAGCAACGTTTGTCAAGTCCTGGAATGAATGTGGACCATTCGCGAATTTGGATCGTAGAATGTTCTGGACCGAGCCTGCCGATGGAGCTGTGTCCGTTGAAGCCGGTGCTGCGTGACGTCGACGTGACAGCCAAACTAGTCGTCAAACTTTGGCATGATACTAGTTGTCATCGTCGTCGCTGTCATCGTTCGGGATGCGGTCGTTGTAGTAGCGGTCGATGGCCGCTAAACCCGCATCACCCAGCACTTCGAGCGGGAAAGTCTCCCTCGCCCACTCTTCGAGCCTTTCTCGGAACGCAACATCTTGCTCTCCGTTATCGGTGGCTGCATCTTCCTCCTCGTCATCCGAGGAGGGTGGTGTGAGGATCTGCCCCTCCAGCCCTTTTGTGGAACTCTCACTCGTGTCAGAGTCACATTCATCCTCCAGGCTCAACGAGCCCTCCGTCATCGGCGATGGCACAACTTCCTCCTCCGCCTTCCCTTCCGCCTGGATCTTCCGCGCATCGGGTGTGACCGAAAGGCCCGCTGCTGCGGTAGTCCGCCAGATCGAGGCGTGCCACCACAGGAGCAGCTTCGACGGCAGCGGCAGTCCATCCTCCGCGGAAATGCGAATGATCTCACCGTGTCTAAAGCGGCGGGGTCGCCCGTCGTCCTTTATGGTCATGCATGGCATGCTTTCCGCGGGTGTCCAGAGTGCCATCCAGACGTCGCGATACCGGGAGTCTGCCTCGTCACCCCAGGGTATCACGGAAAACCGCCCGGTTTCAAAGTAGACACACAGCCCAGACGTCAAGAAGAGTCTGTTGCCGGCCGTGTGCAGACACTCGTAGAGCTCCTCGAGCAAGGCATCGCGAAGCTCCTCGCCGAGGAAGATTGCAAGAAACCGCCACGTTGCCGCGGTGTCGATTACCAGCCCCGTGTACGGGAAGATATGCGCCGTTGTGCGGGGAACTTTGTCGAAACCAAAGCCCGAGAGCTCGCAGTAGTATGGCGAGCGTGTCATACCAACGCCATCGACAGGCATTTGGGTTTTCTCGATGAGTTCGTCGAGATCGGGCAGTGGTTTCTTGATCGATAGCGCATAGACGACACGTGATCCTACAACGTTGAATCCGTCAACTCGTTTGAACTTATCTACACAAAAGGATGTAGGGGACAGGTATATCCGGATGCTTACCTGGAGAAGGCGAGTTGAGTGTGTCGTTTTCAGGGCGATCCTCCTCATTAAGAGGCGCCATGAGCGGGCGTAATCCCACCATCCCGCGTCGACTGACCTCCCACAGGTCAAGCAGCAACGCCTCGTCGAACTCCGGGAACTTGTCAAGCAGTTCCCCGTTCGGCGTGTACGTTAGCACCGCACGGATGACGGCCTGCTGCTCCAGCGTGATGTGCCAGCTGTTGTCGAGATGGCGGAGACTGTCCATGTATTCGTCCGCCTGCCGCTCGCGGGCTGGCTGGAAGGGCTCGATGGGGCAGAAGGGGTGGTTGGAGATGCCGTTCATTTTGCAAGTTGATTCAAGGTGTATAGCTGTATAGCGCTATGTAAATGTATGAAATCTGTGTATGGATGAATATTTATGAAATTTGTTTCTAAGTATTAGGCAAGCATGTATTGTGCGAAGGGCTGTGGTTTTAAATACAGGATGCTGAAGTGGATACTGTGTAAACCTCGCAGTATCGTTCTCAATTTTTCACATACGGTGGCTCCACGGTGTCGGTACACATTTTGTCCAGCATTATAAACTGGCAAGCAGGTCTGGCCTCGAGCCTAGTATATTGGACCTCCCGCAAATACGAGAGCGTTTATTGTTGGAGTCACCGTTTTCGCTCCGATGTCGAGACTAGTTTCCGTTGTCGAGTGTTGCATTTACACAAAGGGCAAGCCGGACACGCTCACGTCGCACAACCAACGAACACAGCTCGTATGCGGCAACTGTCATAAATTTCAGAAACGTCGGTAAAGTGCTAACAATTTCAGCTTCTCGTGAGTCTAAAGATGCGGGTGGGCCAAAGGTGCTTGAGATTCCTCCAGCTATCTGCCTTGTGAAATAGTAGAGAAAATATGAGCAAATATCCCGGCTTAGTGGATAGATTCAGAGTCGGAGCGAAGCACCACACGTAGTACTGTATTTGATCGAGCGATTATGTATTTTCTTCGCCGCCGCAGTTTGGTTTATGAGAGAACCATATTTTCTACAGAATGAAAACATTCTAGTTAAATATTCCATTTAAATAAAGTGTGCGTGTGGCGGGGGTGCTGCCGCCTTTTTCCCCCCATTTAGCTAGCATAACTACTCACTTTATCCATTATTGTCTAGTGAGGAATGAGCCCGTACAATAACATGATAGAAAGCTTGGTTTTACGACTTAGTGGAGGTGAACGTACTTGAAACAGATTTCCATCGCCCTGGCCTGTTCGGTAGCCCCTATAACTTAGCATATGAATGTTGACAACGTATCTAGTGACCGTGCTTGTTTCATGAGACCAGCTTGAGATGCGCCTGTCGGCTATAAATAAAGATGGAACCAAGATGAACACAGAAGGCAATTATACCGGGACGAATATAGTAGTAGTAGAAGTATTCCAAAATGAATTGATGCGTGAATGGCCCGCGGGCTGTGCCTATAAACCAATAAACACAAGTATATTATTGTTTTCCGTCTATGCTTCAAAGTGAGCATAGAGGCAGCCCTATTACCTCTGATTTCATGAATCTAGTCTTACGATCTTGTCTCGCGAGCCAGACTGCCGTACGCCGTCGCAGTTTGGTTTACGAGACAACTTACGATCTTTGAAAATGGGCCAGAGTATGATTCTCTTTGTATTTAAGGATACATCTCTGTCTATGTAGAGCCAAACCAATCACACTCAGATACAAAGCGTGGCCGTACCGACAGGGCGTCATTTATTGTTTATATTTTTCCAACATTCCTTGTCAACTTGTTCGTCTTGGAATAGCCTCCCAATGAGATTTGTGAGATTCTATACGGACGGAGCCCAGCCTGAGTCTTGACATGTGGAACCCTGGGGATGTGGAGATAAGTTTCTTTTGGTTTTAGGCATGTAAGCCATTCCTCATCGCATCCCATCAAAGGTCTTTCAGCCGCGCTGCATTATAGGCTTCTACCGGACGGGTAGCGAAGTTACGTCGCGGGGCTGAAGGGTGACACCCGTAAAGGCGAATGCCATATCGTCGTTGCTTATCTGATAGGTGCCCACCAGCCCTTGAAATAATGCTTTTTCATAATTTTTATTTGTTCCATCCACTATCTCGTCCGAGACCGATGGAATGAGCGAGGGTAGAATGATTGGGGGTGGTGTTTTCAGAAACTGCAGAGGAGATACTCGGATGATTCAGAGGAGATGTACGATTGATGCCCTCTGTTGCCCTGGATGGTATGCTTCGAAGCTATATTTTATATCGATGCGGTCGAGCAACGCTTCGGCGTCCCTCGTCGCCCAACTCTTCCGCTTGGTGAAGTTGTACACTCTGGCTTGTAGGACAAAATTCGGCGTCGACTGTTTCGACAGTAAGCTTCAGATCATATACTCGCTGTTGTGTCCCATTCTCGCATCTCACGAACGTAAGTGATGCTGGCATTTCGCATGCAGCTCGCATTTCTCTATTTGGAGTACACGGTTGCGAAGCATACCCAGGGCGTTGAGGTTTGGTCCATACTGTCGTGGATCGCTCGCCTAACTCATCTGTCATTGGCTGAATAGCCGTATGCGAAGAACCCGACGGTGATATGATTCAGCCTCTAGGACAATGGGAATCAGCCAATCAATATTATAACACAAAATTAGTCAGAATTTATAGCTGAGTACTTACTTAAGTACTTAAGTAGAAAGTTATATCAACCTACCCATAGCCCCCCTGTTCCAAACCGAAATTGGAGGATTTTGTCTATCGTCCATTTTCCAACGTCCTGAAAATAGTGTCAGTAACCGGCTGGGTGGCTTTGGCAACCTCAAACTGAATCTGGCAAATCTAATTTGCAAGACATCTTCAACTTGTCTCGATCTTATTGTCCATCGTTGAAAGACCCCCACTTCATGGTTCGAGAACACTCATAGTTTGGAAGACAGTTTAGAACAGTCTAATAGAAGACCGGCTTTTCATAGATGGATAGATCAGCTTCGAAAGAATCGGCCCCAAGGACAGACCGGCCCATATCAGCACGTCCTATCAATGCTTCTACTGTAGCTCCCCTAGGCATGCGAACGGTTCGCGAAGGCTTGCCTCTCCCCTAGCCTCGAAGCCAGGCGCTATAGATCCCTTTGGCAAGGGCGAAACAACCGGCGCACGGACGATCAGCAGGGAGGTTCGACAACAATCGCGCTGCATTCTCGACCACCGAGTAAGCGGCATCCCGGGAAATGTCTCTGGCGACCGTCATCCCTGGGTTGGTTAGGCGTATGGTCTCCCGCGTCTCTTCCGCTGCTGGTTGCTCGTCAGCGGCGGGCGCCAGCAGCGCCCATTCGGCATACGAAATCCTCTCCCCATCAACCGGAAGTCGTAATCTGGTCCCCTGCTTATCGCGTCGGGACCCATACAAGTCGTGTTAGACATTCTGAGCCGCACTAGTCGAGTTTTCCCAGCCATGTTTGGTCCAGCAATTGGCATGACGTATACCCGTGGTGACGAACATACCGCGTATTCACGACGAGCGTGAAGTGAATATCGAGCTTGTCCTATGACTTGCGTACTGCCGGCCGCTGCGTACATTCTTTGCGCATAAGTTATACGAGAATCTGGATTAGCCTATCTATAAGGCCTGTCGTCTGCGGGTGGCGTGACGGACCGAACAATTGTCTGACTCCAGATAGGTTACAGAATGCCGGCAAAAGCCCCTCGCTGAAATGCGACCCATTGTCTGATATCACGGCCAGCGGGAGCCCAAAATACCTTGCAATGGTCGCCTGGTCTTTTATATTGGCTGCAGAAGCTTTAGATGCATGCGTGAACGTCCTCGATCTTATTCATGCGCAACAGCCCCAGCTTTTTATCGAAGTAAGCGATTAATATCTTGCCAGTCGAATTTGAGGTTCCCCATTCGAGAGAAAAGTTCCTTATCGGCCAATATGAAATCTCTCTCCAGGCAGCGGATCCAGTGTTGCACAGCGTCCGGGCAGCTTGGTTTCCAAACAGCGCCTCAGGGCGCACCCGGCGCCCATCCGAGTTCTGGGTCGACGTCTTCCCCGATCCACCAAGCTCGTGGTTTCTTGTCCTTCTCTGGGATGAAACAAGCAGAAGTATGATCAGACGGCAAGTCGGCGTGGTCGTATTGTAACAACGTATTGGAGGCAGAGTATTGAGTCCTCTTCAACGAAGGGGAACCACGGCAGCATTGAGTGTTAATGTTGTATATATTCTGGAGACTGATAAGAAGATCATAAATGGCGAGGGTCAGAGAGTTTATCTGCTCCTGAATGCTGAGGCGCCGTTCCTTGCCACTTTGTGTAGCTTTCATCGGAGAGGCACGCTGCACTAATGATGCGCCATATAGTTGCATGCTAGAGCAGAAACGTAACCGAGGCCGTTGCATCAGGCGTCAATAGGCATTAGAAGTCGATATGCGAATGACCTCGCTGTGGACTATGCATCGAGCAATTCCAAGGACGAGGACATAGCTATGGCCCAAGCCTCTGAGAGAGTACATGTACATTGTTTCTCTGGTCTTTCCAGCCTAGAATGTTGGTATGCAATCGGAAGGGCTCGGTAGCGCTAGCTTCCCGTCAAGTCAATGGCGTCCGATTGCTTGGGGGTACTAGAGAAGGGGCGTTTGGATAATCTCCCTGTATCAAAGACCGCGTGTAAATCTGCAGTTATTGTCATTCTATTTCTGCAAGTATGTAGGCAGTTCCAAACTTCATTCGACATCGCGGTTTGATTGTCCAAGAAGACAGCTATGGATCTTTAGAATATGGCACTCTATCCTTCGGAAGCGGCGGAGAAGGGAGAAAATCTCTCTGCACCGAACGATGCTGTAAGCCTGCAGTCGTCGTGATTCTATTACTGCAATCATGAACTGGCTTGTGAAATTCTTCTATAAACGTGTCCTAAGAAGACTACCAGGAATCTCCAGATGGGTGGCGCCCTTTGTTTTTGCGGGAAGCCATAGTAATCCATTACCTTCCAAAGGAAGGTCTCGTAGAAGGGGTAGTATATGGTCGTTTTGAACGATTTGACGTTACGGTTCAGCTTAAACGATCTACCAAGTGTGGAAAGATCGTTCGTCGTCTTAAGGATTTCAATCTGTCGCGAATTGCTCCAAATGGTAAAGCGCATCAGGCCCCGGGGGCCGCTAGCGGTATCATTGCTGTTAGAGGTGCTGGCCATCTTTCGAAATGCAGGAAGAGTTGTTTTATTGGTAGATGCTTCGGTCTCAGGCGGGTTATTGGCGTCACGGTTTGTGTTACTGATCTTTTGGGCGATCCCAGCAGCAACTTCCGGCTTCAGTCCCTCATGGAGCCGTGCTGCGCTTTTTCAGTGTTTCTATCTGCAGTCATGAATCGACTTGCGAAACTTTTCTGTAAACGTGTCCTAAGAAGACTGCTAAGAATCTCTAGGTGAGTGGTGCTCTTTGTTGGGCACATTACGGAAACAAATGCGCCGTTTCGCGAAGTTCGTTCCACATGTGGGAGCTCATGCTAGTGCTCGCACATCGGTTTGTCTGTCGTTCTAAAGCGAGAATGCTGTATGCTGGTTTGCGAGCTTGCTCAGGAAGACTCTTGAGACCGGGTGTAATGCGAGTGAGGCAGGAAGACTATTTCTGTTGCACGCAGGGAAATCTTCAGCGGCCATGAGCGCTTTCGTCTTCATGTCAGCCATAAGCTCGGAAGCCCGCCCTAGAAAACACGAGCCCTTAGCTCTTTGTCGATGTAACGTTTGCTCTCATCGGTTACGCCCATAAGCTCGTCTGCGTGTTTCCTGCTTCGAGAGCGCGACATGCCAAAAACTTTTGTTCATATTCGTACTTATAGAGCGTGGTTGGTTCGAAACCCGCTTTTCACTTGAACGCGGTTGCGTTAAAGACTTGACTGCGGTGTTGTAACCGTGGATAGAGCTGGGATGGTTAACATTCCGCGATAGCTGGAGACCAGTGTTAATAGATCAGCTTCTAGTCTGTTGAATGCATTTTAGATGTATTATCGGATACTAACCTAAGTAACTTGAATCTGGGTTGGAACATGTTCTTCGAGTGCGTAGATGTCCTAGAATTGACCTGTGTCTTTACATCGGTTCTTCTTCCAGTGCGGGACTGAAGGAGTTGGACGTTGTATTATACACATGCTTCAGTTTCATCCGCGTGCTTCTGGCCGCAGCTGCCTTCCAGAAGCGTGTGGACGTTTCCCAGCCCAACCAGTCGATTATGGACTCAGGCGCTGGATGGGATGGTTGTCCTTGACGGTCGCCTTTTTCATCGACACGTGGTCATGGTCGTTCGCGGCTTCGAAGGCAGTACTGGTCTGCTGGAAATCGCAGATACGTGCTGCTCAGGTTTTCTAGAAGTAATGATCTTGTTCTCCATTCGCGATGGAAGGTTTCAGGGCTGCCATTTCCTTATTCCTTAGTTTCTAGCGGTTTGCATGGCTTGGCGTCTTTCCGTGGTGCCTGGTGGAACGTTCGTAAGGCGGTAATTAGATCGAGGCGGCTTGACTTGTGCCGGTGCGCGATGCTGCATCCCGCCCCAACTTCGCAGATTTTTAAGGCCGCTATAGTAGTGGCCAAACGCACAAATTTGCGCGTAGCTGGATTGGTTATGTTACGGTGCTGGTGATTGGATGTAAGTTTGATTGTCTCTCCATGGCGTGAGCGCCGTAAGCCGGTTTGCCGGTTTGCTGGAGGATATTCTTTAGATCTGTGCTGCAACCTTGACAATAGAGCTGGGATGGTTGAAATTCCGTGATAGCTAAAAGCAGCGTTCAGACGCGTTAGCTTCTAGCTTAGCGAACATGTCTTGGATTCATTATCGAATATTACCTGGAACAGCTTGGGTCTGGGGTCCATGGTATCTTCGAGCTTGTGTTCGTCCTCGGGATCGTGCTGCGTCTTTGCTGCTGTTTTTCTTCTGGGACTGGCAGATCTTGAGACATTTTTGGAGGCTGGTCGACTTGTATCGATATGCTTCGCTGCATCCCAGCTTCTGAGGGTTTCAAGGTCACCATTGAGGATCTGTTGCGATTGAACGTTTGGCGTACTTGAAGCTGGGGAATTCATTTAATAGATTGTCGTTCGAGGTGTACGACAAGACAGCACATGGCATGATGCTCTGGTGTCGAAAAGTCAATGTTGTCAAGATATCATATATACTCTGCTGGAACGGTTGCCACCAGCGGGAGTTTGGTTGTGAGACATCCAGTATTGAGTAGTGAAGGTGGTAGGACGACGGCATGCGGCATTAGTATGATGCTGGCATGTCACCGACAGCGGGCGGTGGCCATCTTTGCTAGACTGTGATTAGGACTTGTGATCGAATGTACGCCTTCACCATCCGAACGTGACGACTGGAACAGTGGCTGATACGTTCCAGCAGGCTCGTCGATAACAGGGGGATTTGGTGGAGCGAGATGGGCGGTAATTGCTGACGGTCTCGCGCCTGCCCATTGCGTTTGCTTTATTGCGCTTGATCATCGCTTCTATGTTTGGTGGTGTTCGGTGGTATATCCTCCATCCCACGGTTGGGTCATTTTCTTGATGCCGAAGAAAAGAGCGTTGGCAGGAACATCGAAGTCTAATCTCGGTTCTAATGGATGTTAGTCGGTGCCAGCGGAAACGAGGAGGTTCAATCTTACCGATGTGTGATGCCAGATCTAGGAATCCTCTATGTTTGATGCCACGATACATAGTTGCTAGATTTTGAATCCTTGCGCATGGTTGAAGTTTGGGACATCGTTCAATAGATTGTCGTTCGTCGTGTACGCTAGGACAGCACAGATTGGCAAAACGCTCCCGCATTAAAAAATGGATACCATCCAAGATGCTGCCGACGCCCATGCACCCACCAGAGAGTCGGCCGGTCACGGTTGGGTACAAACGGGTTTGTCGAGGCATCCGTCGTTGAGTAGTGACAGTAGTGAAGGCAGCGAGGCGAAGGTGTACGGCATTCGTATGATACTGGCATGTAACCGACAGCGAAGAATGACAATCCTTTTGCCAGCCCGCGATCAAGGATTTGCGAGCTGGCGCATGCATTCAGTCTCTCACATTTCCTTTTGACGTGCCTCTTATATTTTTGAGGCCACGAAATAGCTGCCAGAATTCGAATGCTTGTGTCTGGTTGAAGTTTGGGAATTCGTTCAACATTGAATAGTCGTCGTTTGAGGTGTACGTTAGTAGTCTCGTGGCCGACGAATTGCCAGTCTCAGGGCGGTGCAATCCGCGATGACTTTTTCCAAGGCAGCGTCTAGGAGCAACGGCCTTGATCGCGAATCCGGCCTCTTCTGATAGGTTTTCGTTCGGTCCGGAGGAAGGTTGTCCGGGGTCGCTCTGTTTGGGTTTGTATCCAAACGGAGCTTTTTCGTGCAACCCCCCCTCCAATATAAATTCGGTTGAAGAGACATCCATCAGGTAGTGAGAGAGTGAAAGCTGCGAGGCGAAGGTATACGCCATTCGGTACGAAATTGGCATGTTCCCGACAGCGAAGAATGGCTATCTCATCGCTAGACCGTGGTGCAGGGTTTGGCTTATGTCCGCCTTCACTATTTGAACGTGCCGCTCCAATTTCCGACCAGGATGTATAGCTGCTGAATCGAAGGTTTGGGCGTACTCAATTTTGAGAGCTAGGCAAGAGATTGTCATTTGCCATGGTTGTTGCACGACGTGTATGACCACATGATGTTCCGGTGTCAAGAAATCAATGTCATCGAGATGATGCAAGCATCGTAGATACTCACATAGACACCATGGGTGCCGGATTTATTGTGTGAGACATCCATCGTTGAGTAGTGTATGTTGCAAGATAGATGGATGAAATTCGGTATGGTGCTCGATTATGGGTCTGCTGAGATATCTGGATGGGGAGCAGAGGAACCCTCTTGAAAATCTGCTGATAACAACGCTCGCTAACGTGGATGTGGAGAATATATGTAGCTTCAGCGCTGAGCTTGTGCATATGATCTTATGAAGTTGGGTTTGGTTGGATGGAAGGTATGAATTTGGATAGGTCGTCGTTCGAGGTGTACGTTAGATGGCGCGTAAGTCTCTCCTGTTGTCCAGCGCGAGGAGTCGATGTTGTTGAGATTCTGCGAACATCGTGTATTCACGCAGACGACCGTGGGTGCCGGATGTATTTGTTGAGACATCCATCGTGAGTAGTAAGATTGCATCTGGAAGGGGTGATTGTACCAAGTAAACCAAGTCTCAAAGCAGTACTGGCACTGGCCATCTGTCGGTTCTATCTTTACGTCGAAAGACCGGTCTGGATTCCGTCGTAAGAGTCTTTTTTGGGGGCTCTCCGGTTTGAACTCCGTGATGGTGTGTATATTTTCGAACGGTGTCTTCGTGTAGGTCTCCTTCGATGACGAATTCAATTCCGTCGTCTGAGGGATGTGTGAAGATGGTATAGTTGCTGCTTGACTGCTGTGATGAGATATTAGATGGAGAGTAGAGATGTAGTAACGCTGGTTGGGGATGGAGGGTCTTGGTTGTAGATGATGTGAGAACGCGTTGGAAGGTTGGATTCACACGAAAGGTTAGCGCTGAGTGGTTCCCAGAAGCGGCAGACGCCAAATTTGACAAACAGAAAGACCCAGACGACAGCTGATTCAATGTGCACTGGATCAAATTGTCGCCCTGAAGACACTAGCATACGACGGACGCTTTTTTACCAATTATTCTGGTCGATTTGTACCGATGACTGCTCGGGTACACGCTTATATATCAAGTAACACCGCCTAACGCGTCGTGATGTGAATACCCAGGTAAAAGTACGGGATCCTAGGTTATTTATCACGAGCCCACATGTGCACATACGAATCTATATTCAACTGCTGTTCTTGGGTCGTAGTGTGATGCTGATGTGGGTCGTTTACTGGTCTCGCCCGTAATTTACAAATTGCTGATTCTCTCGTCGTTGTAGCGTATTCCCCGTATATTATCATGTATCGCACAGCCTGCTACAATTTGTGAGCGGAACTACAGTCGTGTCGTTGACGGGGCCAGTAGCTACGTGTAACATCCAGCTCTTCATCGAACTCAGCGTCGAGGCGTCTGCAGCGTCTAAGTCGAAACGAGCGATGAAAGCACGAAAAAACAGAAATGAAGTAAAGAATTAATTAATGAATATACACGAAAGTAGTATAATCCCGACCGGTCCATCACCAGCCGCACCATCTCCATCTCGTGAATTTTCCATTTTATTTTTACTTTTTTTTAATTCGTTGTCGTAAGGAAGGCGGGAAGGAGAAGATTAACGGGTCTGGAAGTAGTCGAGCAGGATGCTGCGTTCGGTGGACTCCTCGCCCCAGTCGCGGACGACGACGCAGGAGCAGTTGACGACCTTGCGCGGGTTGCCTTCGCGGTCGAGGGTGCCTGTACACATTACCCTGTTAGTTCCGTACTTCTTGTGGTGTAGCGGTGTAGGTTTTGGGGTGTGGTGGTTTTGGGATGTTTCGGGTTAGTGCTGTGGTATTTTGCCCACGCACACATTTACGCCCGAAATAAATATTCCACATTCAACATGCATTTTAAAAAAATGCAGACGAAAAAAAAAGTGCGTAGAGGTGGGGAAAGAGGGAGAGATGGTAATATACATACAGAGACCGGCCCACTCGCCGAGCTTCTTGCCGTCGCCAACCTTGATCAACGGAATCTTATGCTCCGCGCACAGCGCCTCGACCAGCTTCTTGTAGGCCTCCTCCTCGCAGTTCTCGTTCAGGACGCACATGTGCGCCTGGCGGCGGTCGAGCGCCTTGCTGGCCTCGCGCAGGCCGCGGGCGAGGCCGTCGTGGATGAGGGCGTGGCGGAGGACGCCCTTGAGTGCGTCTTCGACGGACATGGCACCTTTGGCGGTGGTGGAGTCGGCGGCGACTTCGATTTCGTCGGCGGCCTCGACGGCGGGGACATCTTCTCCGTCCGACTTTTTTTTCATGTTAGCATCGTGGTTGATTACATGGTATCATGGTGGAATGGTGGGGTATTCCATTTGGTGATTGTGGGGATGCGATGGAATGTATTGATGATAATGGATTATGGGGGAATTGGGGGAAGTACCATCTTTGCGGTGGTTTATAGAATGTAGAGAGCGATGTCAAGAGTTCCTTAAAGGCTGTCCCCGGGGGTCGGTTGTGAACGATGGTGAACGATGGTTGTTGTTGAGGATGTGTACGTAGCGGTGGCAGAGATTTTGTGTTTTTGCGGGCGCGGGAAGTGTGGTGGGTCTTGTTCACGTGACGGCTGCCACAACGCAGCGAAGGGCTCTCAGCCCTAAGGCTACTTAATCCGCGCATCGCAGCGGACTATCATCAGGACGGTATTCAATTACAAAGTTATGCAAAGTTACAGCGTGAAGGGCAAATATATACGTTGACGCGGATGATATGCTAGATATGGCTAGTATGTACAGTGGCTGGTTAATATACGAACGGGACGAGGCGGGCGCGGCCGGCGATGGCCCGCTCGCCAAACTTGCCGGCGTACCACTGCCGCGTGATGGCGGCGCCGAAGGACAAGTTGACGACGACAAAGACGGCGACGTGGGCGAGGGTGCCGTTGAGCCAGCGGTCGCGCGGGGCGGCGAGGACGGCGAGGGAGGCGTAGACGACGCACTCGGCGAGGTAGTGCGGGGAGAGCGTGTGCGTGAACAGCGGGTGGGTTGGCAGCGAGTACTTTTTGAGGGAGGCGAGGTGGGCGTGGGCGTCGTGCTGGACGCCCTGGGCGAGGAAGAAGACGGGAAGGGCGAGGAGGGTGTTGAGACGGGGCACGCGCAGGTACGTCGACGGGTGGGCCATCGGCAGGTTGTCGTTCACCGCCAGCGTTCCTATATGCATCCTGGGTGAGTTTTGTATTCATCGGCTGGTGGAGGGGATGGTGGACGTACGGACACCTTCGCACCAGATGGCGGGGCCCATGACGGCGTAGTGGGCGATGCCGGCGAGGTAGATGAGGATGCCCATGGAGGAGGCCCCGGGTTTCTGGACGCACCACGACTCGTAGAGCCGGCGGCCGGCCTGCATGCCCATGCAGATGATGCACAGGAGGATGGTCTCGAGGCTCTGCTCGCCGGGCGGCCCTTCGACGACCCGGGGCGGTCCATCACTGCCTACATCCTGCTTTACACCGTCTCCATCGTCGTGCACGGTGAGGTCGAGCACCCGGCGGAGGACCGAGCCGGCAGAGAATATCTGGAGCGCCCAGAAGAGCTGGACGGCGAGAGCGAGGGCGTAGAAGTGGGCGAACCAGGCGTGGGGCACGCGCAGGCGGGCGAGCAGGGCTACGGGGGACAGGCCGGCGGGGGCCTCGGGGGCCGCGCTCTTGCCGTACGCGTACAGCCGGCGGGCGAAGACATTCAGCCCGACTGTCTGTAAACGCTCAGTTAGCATGTCAATACGAATGGATATCGGGGGGAGAGAGACGGACGACGAGGACGGCGTTGAGGTAGAAGAGGCGGACGGCTGACGGCAGATCGAGGAGCATGATCCGGACATCGTGAGATTGCCGGATGGTGATATCTGGAGTAGTCTTATTATTATGGCGGGACTCAGACTGCGCAGGGCCTACGCGTACACTTGAGCCCGGGGACGCAACAACAACAAAGACGCCTGATTCTCGACGCCCGGATCTGGCTTCTTCGCAGGGTGCAAGAATCCGCCGTCGACGCCATCGTGAGCACCTCGCCCGTACATTCGGACCCCCCTCACCGGCTTCAATACGATACTACTATTATAACATCCCTTGTTCTGCCTGTCGTGGAGCGAGGACGCCGCCAAGGCTGCTGCTGCTGCTGTTTTCCTCGCCCGTTGGATTTTCTCCCTTTCCGCCCTTCTCTTCTTCTTTTCTTCTTCCTCCTCCTCTTCTCCTCTGCCCTCCCTCTCCCTCCCTCTCCCTCTCCTGCCATCCCCTTCGCCGCTCCGACGCTCCGCCATCTCGACCATCGCCAGCCTCATCACACTCCCAATCGAGAGCCCCGGCCAGGCACCGCCCTCCCATTCGACGACGCCCCGTCAAATCCGCCGCTGATTGATGCCGCACGCTGCGGCCCAACGCATCCGGCCACGCTGACCGCCCGACCGACGTCCCTTCTTCGTCTTCTTCGTCTTCGCCACGTCCAAAACACCATCACCACCATCTCCATCTCGACGACCGCCACGACCGCCACGACCGCCCGCCATCGACCCCGTCACGACCGGCCGGCGACCTCGCCCCTCTTACCCATCGTGTCCCCCGATTGGCCGTCCTCTCTGCTGTCTCTGCGACGGGCTGGCCGGCGGGAGCACCACTATGCCGCCGGCACGAAGCGGGCCCCGGAACTCATTCGCTGCTACATGACATGACTTCCTCCGTCTCCCTCCCCGTCCCCCTATCCTCGTCGTCGTCATCTTCCGCCGTCAACGGCATCTCCACAAACCCGGCCTCGAATAGCACTTCTGCTGCTGCCGCTGCCGGCTCCGCTCCTCCCGAAAACACCACCACCACCACCACCCACCCGGACAGCGACTCCGAGGCCGAGACCATCGTCCTCCTGCGCAGCAGCAGAGGCCGCAGCAGAGGCTCTCGCATCCCATACGACGACTCGCCCGACGACGACCGCCGCTCCCGGAAACCCAACGGCGACTCCAGAGACTCCAGGGACTCCAAGGATGCCCGCGACTCAAACTCAAACTCCAGACCCTCCGTCGACGACGCCTACTCGTCCGACCTCAGCTCCGCCCCTTCCTCCCGTGCCCCGTCCTCCAAACGGCCTTTACCAAAAGACCTGCCCCGGAAACGCACCGCTTCCCCCTCCAGACTCACCCACTCGCCTCCCCGACGCAAGATCCAGAAACTCCACGCCGACGACGCCCAGAAACGCCGCTCGCTCAAGCGCAAGGCCCGCGACGACTCCATCGATCGTCCCGCGGCCCTCGACTCCAGCGACGACGATGCCGACGATCGCCGTCGCTCCCCGCGTGGAATCCGCATAAAATCCTCCCCTCCCATGTCCCCCCCTCCCTTGCCCTCCAATGGCAAATCCCACCACTCCACGAGGGACTCCCACACCTCGACCGCATCGTCCGCCTCCTCTCGCCCGGGTCACGCCCGGAAAAAGAGCGTCCCCCATTCCGTCGCCGCCAACAAGTCCGCTGCCGCTGCTGCCGCCTCCGGTAGTACTCCCAAACCCGTCCACAAGGCGAAACGATCCGGCGGTCGGCCCGCTCCCCTCCATCTCACCAACGACCACTCCGACGCTGACGTCAAGTCGACCTCCTCGTCGAGATCAAACTCCCCCGGTCTTGTCAACAATGGCAACATGAGAAGCAGCAGCAACAGCCGCAGGAGACGCCCCTCGTTTTCCGGCCTGGCTTCCGCCGCATCTCCCGCCCGTCTGATCGGTCCCGGCCACAAGATGAAGCGCGACAAGACCGGCCGTAACCAGCTGCACAAAATCTGCTCCAAGGGCGGTCTCGAAGAAGCGAAAGCCTGCCTCGAGGCCGAACCCGACTTGCTCAACGACGCGGACAACGCTGGCTACTTGCCCCTCCACGCCGCCGCTCTCGCGGGCCACAACGATATCGTCGGCTGGCTCATCGACGAAGGTGCGATGGTCGACAAGCCGGCCGAGGACCTCTCGACGCCCCTGTTGGATGCCGTCGAAAACATGCACATCCAAGTCGTCAACACCCTGCTCGAGCACGGTGCCGACCCCCGACACCGCAACAAGGCCGGCCAGTCCTCCGTCGACCTGGCCTCGACCATCCGCCAGCAGAGCGACGACGCCGAGGAGGAATCCAAAATGGGCCTCATCGAAGACGCCCTCCGAGCCGCGCTCGTCAAGTTGCGTAACAAGAAGCGAGCGGATGATGAGGCCCGCAAAATTGCTGCCACGGAAAGCAGCTCTTCCCGCGCCGCCTCGGTTGCCAGCCCCAGCCATCTCTCCCCGCCACCGCAATCAAATCAAATCTCAACCAGCAGCAGTCGACGGCGAACCGGCCGCGGCGAACCAACCAGGAACGAATTCTTGTGGCTCGACGCCGGTAAGGGCGGCCAGGCGAAACTCAAACAGGCCTCCAGAGACGGTGATATGGAAATGGCCGGCAAACTCCTCGAGAGCGGCATTTTCCCCGACCCGGAATCCATGATGCTCGCCGCCCGAGGTGGCCATCTCGACGTCCTCAACCTGCTGGTAGCCTTTGGCGGCGACTGCGACCCGGATCCGAAGGCCGTCGTCCGCCAGCACACGAAAGACAAAAGCCAGTTTCCTCTTGTCGCCGGCGAGGAGACTCCGCTGCTTGCAACCATCGGTCGTAACAATATCGAAGTTCTCAAGCTGCTTCTCAAAAGCGACACCATGAAGGAGCCCAGACGTCTCGACAGCAGGGGCCGGTCCTACGCCGAAATCGCCCGCCAGCGAGCCGGCGAAAACTGGGAAGAGGAGGTCAGAATGCTGCAAAAGGTCTGGGACGACGCCGGCCCGCAAAAGTCGAAAAAATCGTCCCGGGAGCGGCCCGATTCCTCGCCCGTGACGACCAGAAAAGACCGTGAAAAGGAGAAGGAGCGGAAGACCGAGAGGAGGGAAGTAAAGGCGGAAGAAATAAAAAAACCGAAACGCCTGCGCCGGCGGTCCGCCTCCCCGGCGGCCTCCTCCGCGGTCGACGACACGGCGCCGTCCGAGCGTGAACGCGATATCTCACCTGCGATTGCCAGGTCGAAGCTCAAGGATCTCGACAAGCAGAAACGCAGGGACCGGGCGGTCGAGTCGGACTACTCTGCGATCAGCGATAGCAACGCCACCGTCGACGGCAGCAAGACCACGACCAAGAAGCGGCGGCTTGTGCTGGGCAAAGACCTGGCCGTAAAAACGGAGAAGGAACGGCCCAAAGACGAGAAACCGCAGTCTTCGCTGAGGAAACGGTCCGACGACGCGGATCCCGCCGAACAAACCCGAAAGGACAAGAAGGAGAAGAAGAAGCCACTGCCGGAAGACGAGGACGTGGAAATGGCGGATGCGCCAAAAAGCAAGAAGAAGATTGTCGATTCCGAGCGGAATATCAGGCGGGATCGATCGCTCGATAAACGCCACCGCGAAGGCAGCTCCAGCTCCGCTCGCCCCACCGCCAACGACCACACCCCCGACGCCGACGTGCTGACCCGCCGACGCAAGCGACTCGAGGACGAAGCCGACCAGAAAGGCAAGTCGAAAGATGCCGAGGCGGAACGCCCCGCGAAATCGAAGGAGGAACGCCTGGCGGAGCGCGAGAGCCGCCGCATCGAGGCCACCAAGTCGAAAGCCCGGTCCGAAAAGACGGACAAGACGCCCTCCAACGACGTCACCAAAGATTCTGAGGAGGCGGCGGCCGCTGCCCTCGAGCAGCGCAAGCGAGAGAAGAAGAAGCGTCGCGAGGAAGCCCTGCGAGAAACCGCCGCAAAAGAAGACACGCCGGTCAAGCGCGCAAAAGAACGTGACACGGTAGCCTCGGATATTGACAAAAAGCCTCGCTCGGAGAAGGACAGATCCGCCCAAAACAAAGACAAAGAAAAGGAGAAGGAGAAAGACAAAGATGCGATGGACATCGACATGGACGTGCCGCTTGTCAAGCGCAAAAAGTACGCCACCGACGCCGACAGCACGACCGACGAGCCGTCCAAGGCCAGGAAACGCAAGTCCAACGGCGCCAGTCCCGCCCCCACAGACGGATCCCGACACAGCGAACTCGCCAACGGCAGAGGCAACCGCGGAACGCCCAGCACGCGCGACGAGGTGAAGAAGACGGAACCCAACGACGACGCCATGCTCACGGAGGAGCGCGAGCGCGAGCTCGAACGCCAGCGGCTCGAGAAGGAGAAGGAGCAGCGGGAACAAGAACGCAAGGAGCAGGAGCGTAAAGAGCAGGAGCGCAAGAAGCAGGAGGCCGCCGCCGCCGCCAAAGCTTTGGAGGAGAAACGCCGCGAGCAAGAACGCCTCGAACAGCAACGCCGTGAGCAAGAACGACTCGAGCAGCAACGCCGCGAGCAGGAACGCCTCGAGCAAGAACGCTTGGAGAAGCAGCGGCTCGAGCAGGAACGGCTCGAGAAGGAGCGAATCGAGGCTGCCATCCGCGCGAAACTCGAGGAGGAGGAGCGACGCAAGCGGCTGGAGGCTCTGCGGGCTGTGGAAAAAACGCTCACCGAGACCTCGCTCTCGCAGCGCGACGCTGCCCACCGGCAGTCCCTAACGCTGCACGCGGAGAACTACGCCCGATTCGACGAGCTGCGCCGCATCGAGCGCCTGCCGTACGTCTACCGCTGCGCGACGCTGGCGGAGGACAAGGAGGCGTTTGCGCGGTCCATTTGGGACGACTTTCGCGGCCTCATGCCGCTGTACGTTCTGGAGAGCAGCGAGAGCTGGGTCTCGAACGCGCAGGCCTGCCTGATCCTTGGCTTCCCCCACGACCTCGCCCTGCAGAAGTGTACGTCCCCTTTCCGTTTATCATCATTCATCTTGACGAAGCTAACTTTTTGTAGATTGCGGGATTGAGAGACGGCCTGTGACAGCCGCCGTGAAGGAGTCCCTCAAGAACAACATGCACCCTGTCTTTGCGTCGTTCGGCCTGCCGCGACCGCTCGACTTTGACGTGGAGGCGGAGTGGGAGCGGCAGGAGATCGAACGCTCTAAATTCCTCGCCCTGGACACCGTCTTTCTGCTGAAGGTCAGTTTCCCATACCAAATATTATCTTGTACCCTGCTGACGGTTTTAGGTCTCCGACTTGTATGCGATCCTGCACTCCGACGACCGCTACCGGTTCATTCTCGACAAGCACACGCGGGGCGGGAAGCTTCCGACCGCCATTCTCGCCGTGGACGACTAGGACAGTCCGCGCGACGGCGTCGCCCCTGCGACTGCGACTTTGCGTCGCTCTACCAACTTACCCTGGCCTCTGCTTTGTACCGATGCTATACCCACCCGTGTTGTTTCGATGTGTCATGAATGTTGCGGATGGATGGATGGATGGGCGTGCTGCACCTGTATTGCTGTTGGCGGTTATTTACGGCGTTATCATCATTATCATTACTATTATCATTCATCGTATACTAGTACTGGGATTATTCTCCTTGTGTGTTCTTTCATTATTCATTGTTTTTTTTTTTGTGTACTGCGTTTGGTTTTGCGGTTTTTGCGGCTTGGCTTGGCTGTTCGTTCATTTTCATTTTCATTATCATTATCATTCGGGATACATGTTTTAGTAGCTTAGGTTTCTTTTTTTTATCTGGATGTGCATGCATGGTTTATGCTTGTACGTCGTCACATTCCGCTTTTTTATATTTCCGAGGGGGTGATCGATGGGGTAGAGGTGGACGGCTGCGCTGCGGCGTTGTGCTTTGCGTGTAGATGGATGCAATACAGGTTGTGACGAACATTGATGCGATGTATAAGCTTATATTGTAGCTGTCGTACGTGCACTCGCCGGCTGCAGAGTTAGCTATTAACGTGACGCGTACACAGAAACGGACAGTGAGGGTCGAATGGAATGAATGAATGAATGTAAGTTATATGTAAGTAGGTATACATCGTACAGCGTGTTACGTAATTTAAGCACCTAGGTGTAGATAAATTTAAGAGATCCTCCGGTCCCGTGATGTTGGGTGTATGTATGCAGTGTATGTATGGTATGCCGGTGTACCGTCTCCGTCTGTCCGTCCGTCGTCCGTCCCTCCCGCTGCGCCGCGGACTCACGTTACCTTGCTCACGTTACCTTCCTTATTTAGTCGACTACATCGGTCGTCGTCGCAGTCGACTCGTTTCACTTTGCTTCATTTTGCTTCACTTCCCGTTTTGTTTGCGGTAGCGGTCGTCTGGTTGTGGATATTTGGAATATAATGAGACTCGAGGTGGGCAAATTGTATATATGTGGGTGGTACGCTACGGCCCGAATAGTCCGCCGGAGCTGCTATCCTCTCCGCCGAATAAATCGCCGCGACTACCGCGCTTCTTCCCTTCTCTAGCGGTCTTTGGGGTGGTAGTGGTAGTAACGGCACCGGGACTCCCGATGAAGGAGCCGCGGTTGCGGTCTAGCGTGTCGTCGCCGAGCATCCATGCGAAATCCGACTGTGCCAGCGAGCGGCGGGGCTTTACTTCCTCTCCCACCCCCAGTCCCGGCGACGGCAACGGCGATGTTGACAGCGGGTCTATCGGGGGCGGTGATGCTACTTTCGGTGTACCTGTAACGGCTGGGGGTGTCTTTGATATTGTAGGTGGAGGCGGAAGTGGAGGTTTCGATCTGACGGGGCTAGTTGGTGAGGGTGCGGTGACGAGTATCGCTGCGGCGACGTCTGCGTCCGGTGGCACTATCGCTTCTCCATGCCCTCCCGCGCTGAAATACGTTGGGAACGGCGGGGGTTTACTCACGCCTCCTACCGGTGAGACGAGCGGCGGGACGACAGACACCTTCACCGGCGGCGATGGAGGCGGCGGTTCGGTCGCGGCGGGGACGTCGGGTACCTCTGTTAACCAGCGTCTGTCCAGCGGGGTCTTCGAATCCAGCAGGCAGTTCCGCACGTACTTTACCCTCTCGACCGCGTCGCGGTCAGCCGTAGCATCACGTTCAAACGCCTTGATGCTTTCCTCGAGGATGGCGCCGAGGACGGTCTGTCGTTCCATGCTGTCCGTCCACCGTTTTAGTAAGTCGCGCTGCTGCTCGCCGACGCCCGCTGACACGCGCTTGACTTCGCCCATCGCCTCGCGCAGCGCCTTGTTCACGCCCCACCGCTCGCTGCGGTCGCGCATGCGCGATGCCACATCGTGCATTAGCGATTCTATATTGTTGAGGTGGAGACTCGTGACGGCGGTCAATCCCGGCGAGCGTGGTGATAACGACGGGGACAGCGACGGCGACCGCGAGGCTGGTGTTTGCGGGAGCGGTGTCGGTGCGCGGACGTACACGCCGTCGTAGGGCGTTGGTGGACGGCCGGTGTGCTGGGTTATCAGCCGGGATGCGGTGGCGGGCGACAGGTCGTCGCGGAGGTGGATTGCGTCTTTGAGGAGCGTGAGCGGCGGTCTGGCCGTCGGGGCCTCGCGGAGGAGAATCGTCAGCGCGGTGGGATAGTCTGATTCTAGCACTGTATATATGATATATTAGCGGTGAAGACAGGAAGGAGGGGTAAGGGGACGCACGCTTCCACCGGATGCGCAGCAGCATGGCGACGCAGACGTAGTCGACGATTTGCAGCGTCGGGTCCTCGACGAAGATGCCGTCCCACAGTCCCAGCGTCTCGTCGAAGGAGAACTCGCGGCCAAACATCAGCCGGATCCAGCGACTACCCCGTTAGCACCGCCCTCCATCAAGATATAACGGGCGATACTTACATGAGGAATATCTGCGGCAGCACGCCCAGCCGGTCGAGGTGGATGGCGAGCTCCGGGTCCACCACCCCGAGCAACCCCTCGTGAATGTACTCGCTTTTCCGCACGATGGGGCTCCCCGCGGAGACCGCCCCGGCGGTCTTGTCGTCGCCGTGCCCGGTCTCGTACCACGACTTGGCGAACAGCATGATTTTCTGGAAGATGGCAAACGTGTCGTGCTCAACGTACTTCCCGTCCAGAAGCTCCGTCATCACCTCCCCTTGTTCATCCAGCGACACGTCCGGCGACGCCTCGAGCGCGTCCGCGTGCATGACCCAGTAGATTGGCGCGGCGAGCTCGTGCATGCCCTGACGGTACGATACGTCCGGATGCAGCCGGCTCCACACGAAGAGCACGTTCGACAGCGTGCTCTGCACGTCCGCGGAGCGGAAGAAGGCATTGTCCGGGTACGTTCTGTCGATATCCTTTTGAATCTCGTCGCGCAGCTGCTCGTCCGCGCGGAGAGACGTCCACGGGCTCTAGTCACCGTTCGTTAGATGGGGCGGTCACGGCGACGGAGGGGGGATGGACGGTACCGACTCGTCGTCTGCCAGCGGGTCGGATCCGGCAAAGCGCTCGCGGTCCTGCTCGCTGGTCAGCGGGCGGAGGAGCTGGACGCGGTGGTCATCGTACGCGGCGCGCTCCTTGCGCACGGCGGCGAGGACCGTCGTCAGGTCGAGCTTGTGGCACAACAGCAGGCTCTACAAACTGTTAGACATGTTGCGGTAGTGTATATTGAGGGCGCGAACCTTCCAGAGCAGCGAGCGGAGGGCGTCGTGGCCGAGGCCGCGGGCAATGTTGATGTCGGCGAGGGAGGCGGCCTGCAGGGCCTCGAAGGACGAGATGGACCTGAGGTACGCCGTCCACTGCTCTCTGCGGGGTCGACGTCAGCGTGGCTCTCCAACTATCACGGAAGATGCGTACCTGGCCTGGCGGAGGTCCTTCATGGCCGGCGATGTGGGCTCAAGGGCGGTGGGCGGTCGTCATGGCCGGTGGCCGGGTGCTTTATACGGGCGATGGGATGGGATGAGGTTGAGCGCCTGACCGCGGGCACATGTCCCGAAGACAGCCCCGCACCAGCCGCATCCGCCCGCCCCGCCGCATCTCGCCAGCCAATCGAATCGCCGCCGTCGACAGGGACGCCCAGCCGGCGATGCATCGATCGAGTGCCCGAACGAGGCCGGAAGACGTCAATCGCGCTGCTGTGGCCAGAACCGGCGGCCCGCAGTACGTAGTGCTCCACCATCGCCGCCACTCCAACGACATCATGTGAAGCCAACCGCCGGACATCGTCCCCCACCACCACACGCTGAACATTGATCTTGACATACTAGTATCTGACACCTCAAGATGGGGATCGCGTCGTTTGCAAGCCAGGTCTTCGTCGCCCTCGCCGGCGTCGGCGTTCTTGGTCTCTTCGTGCTGGGCGCCGCCACCGAGGGGGCCTTCATCAAGCCCGTTCCCAAGAAGAAGAAAGACGCCCGACTGCAGGGTTCGTCTTGTCCATACTCCGCTGATCATCTCACGATAGCTAACGCTTCTGTGCAGCCCGGAATGAACTGTGGGATCTGTCGGCGCAGCCGCTGCCCGGCTTCCAGCATCGTTTCTACCAGGCCGCCGATGGCGTCAACCTGCATTACGTCGAGGGTGGCGATACCTCGCCCGACTCGCCGCTCGTCGTCTTCATCCACGGCTTCCCAGACGTATGCCCCACCACACTGATACCCCACTTCGCCAGCTAATATAATTGCAGTCATGGTTCATATGGCACCACCAGCTCTCGTCGCCGTCCATCCAGCAGAAGGCGCACCTCGTCGCCGTCGACATGCCCGGCTACGGCGGCTCGGACGTCCATCCGAAGGCCACTTCAACGGCAGTGCTGTCCTCCCTCGCCAGCTTCATCATCGCACAGAAGGACTCGAAGGCCAGCGACCGCTGCATCCTCGTCACGCACGACTGGGGCAGCGTCGTCGGCTTCAGGCTCGCAGCTGAAGTCGGCTTCCTCTTCGAACGCTGCATCATCCTGAACGCCGTGCACGTACGTCCACCTCCCAAACCCACATCCTCTCTAACACCCCATCTAACCCTCCGCAGCCTTCTCTCGTCATCGAAAACGCCACGCGGGCAACATCCAGCGCGGGACGCATCCTACGCACATACGTCGGCGACCCGACCAACACCGCCCTCCTCCGCTCCGCCTTCCGCACGCTCAGGCCATTACTCACGCAGGTGCGCTCCTCCTACTACGTCTCGACCTTCCTGCTGCCCCTCCCGCTCGCCCGCCAGGTGTTCAAAATGGGCGACTTCTGGTTCCTCCGCGTCGCCCGCCGCATGGCCCGCTTCCCGAACGAGGAAAGCTACCTCGCCAGCTCGCTCGGCCCGTCCAAGGCCTCCGCCGACGGCTACCCGGCTTCCATCCTCGCGCGACAAGACGTCAACCGCCGCGCGGATGGCATGATCGCATACTACCGCGACAACCTGGCCTTCGGGCGCTGGGACAAGCCGGAGCACATCCAGCTGCTGTGCGCGGCAGCGGAGACGACCAGCGGCTTCACGGAGCTCGTGCCGCGCAAGGAAGGCAGCTTCGGGTGTCCCGTGACGATTGTGTACGGCGGGCGCGACGGGGCGTTCCATCGGCGGTTCTGCTACGAGGGCTTGGAGGAGTACTTGCTCCGGGGTAAGGGGAAGAGCGCGAGCTATCTGGTGTGTTTTCCGCGGGCGGGGCACTGGCCGATGGTTGCGAGTCCCGGGCGGGAGAGCGTGGATATGCTGATCGAGGGCGCGCTGGACGCCGTCGATAGCGAGGAGCTGAAGGGGCTGGTCGACCGGGTGGACAAGGATGTCATTTTCGAGATTGAAAAGTGAGAGATTGTTGACGAGAATAGTTTGACTTTCACGAACGTTGTTTTACCAAATGTACCGTCCCGGCGCAAGCTTCCCGGGATGAACCCGGGGAACGTTCCGGGCGGCGTTAAGAACTCGTGTAACAATGGACAAATGCGATTCTGCAACACAGCGACGACACAAACTTTGGTCGCGTGCGTTCGTAAGACAGCCTTGTCAGGCACCTCCACGGATGACTTGCACATATCTCCGTAGCTGAGGGGCCTTATCGCGGATCCTTACAGATATGCCCGATGCAAGCGTAGACATCACTACAAAGAGGGGAATCTTACTCTGTGCCCAATCCCGGTCTCGTTTGCATCCGCATTTCTTAGTCGTAAGCGACGACAACCCTGCAAAGCGGGGTCAACCAAATATATCCCCAGTAAACCTCGAGACTGTCCAACATTTCAAAACTGGCTGCATATCTGAGCTTGTGATGTGATACTTGCATATTGCCGTGCATCTCTCCAACAAGCTTACTAATTATCCACCGTATGAGGATCCTGAGCTTTATCAGCCGCATGCACGGTGTCGCTACCTGCTGACAATTCAGTAATTAAAGATTACTCTCCTCGACTATCGTGACCTGTTTCCCGCGCTTCAGGCGACTCGGCGCCAAGATTGATCAGATAGCACGGAAATTTTCAGTTACATCTCAAATGGATCCTGCGATTCATACTACTACCCCGCGTTATTATAAATATCGATCATGAAGGCACATCGATGACTTGCCAGGCGGCATCTTGCGTTTGCCGCGGGCACTGGAATACCTAGTATTCATATAATACGGACTGTTCGTTATATGGAATCGCGGGTCCGAAGATTTGAACAATGGATCCCGGCGACATCAATGTCATGTGGGAGCGGGCGCTGGCGGAGTACGAAGCTACAACGAAGGAGAGCGTCAAAGACGAGACGAGCAAGACAGTCCTAAACCGGATCGTAACCTTCTGGAACATCGAGCGGCCGTCCAAGCCTTCCGATGAGCCATCTAAAGTCTCCAACGACCCGTTGACAACCGCGGCAGCCGACACGGACAAGAGCCTCGCCGCCTTCCTCATGTCGCACACCGGCACGTTCAACAAGGCGCGCAAAAATGGCACATGGAACGCCATCGGGCATTTCCTCGCCCAATACACCAATACCGCCAAAGACCTCGTCTCGATCGCCGGCACAGGCGGCAGCCTCGCCTTCCCACCCGCCGCCGTCATCGTCCTCGTCACCACGCATGCCGCTGGCGCCATCGCCGAGGTCACCAAGGAACTCGATGCGATCGAGCAGCTGTTCGAAGTCATGACCTCCTTCAGCAGACGGGTAAACCTGCTCAGGGACAAGGTACCCCCCGAGCCAGCCTACCAGGCCATGGTGATCGATGTCTTCCGCAACATGCTCGCCTTCTGCGGGGATGTCGGCCGGCGCGCGCGCGAGGGACTGGGTAAAGTCGGCGCGTTCTTCAAGGCGCTCGTCCGCGGCGGCGATCCCATGGTAAAGGCCGCGTGCGACAACGTCCTCACGAGCATCCACAGACTCGACTCTGCGACCATCTTCCAGACGCTCGCGAACACCGTCGACATGAACATGAAGATCACAAGCCTTCACGCCATGACGCAAAGCTCCTTCGAGGGGTTGCACGCCGACTTTTCCGGCCTCCGCGGGGAGCTAGCGCAGAATCTGCTGAGTCGAGACCGGGAGGACGACCGCGTGAAACGCGTGGACCAGAACACCACCGTCATGCTCGAGCTGCTGCTCGGCAGCAAAGGCGCATCGACAGTCGACACCAAGTCGCAGAAGTTCCGGTCGCTGGAAATCGTAACGAAGAGTCTGTCCACCGGCGCCGAGAAGCACGTCGTCCGCCGGCTGATGGAGCTGGAGCAGACGCGCGTCGCCGGCATCTTCGACTGGATATCGAACGAGCCCGCGTACGACGATCTGCGGCGGGGCCAGCAGAACGTCCTCTGCGTCAGCGGCGACAGCGGGATGGGAAAAAGCTTCCTCGCGTACCAAATATACTCCGGCCTGCGAGCCAAGTTCGAGGCGGAGCATGCTCCCGTCGCCGTCGCGTATTTTGCGTTCGACAGCAGCGTGAGGGAGCTGCGCACGATGGAGAGCATGCTCAAGTTCTGCTCGGTGCAGGTTGCGCAGCAGAGCGACGAGTACCAAGGGTATCTCCGGGAGCTGATTTCGCTCAAGACACCGATCGAGGATGACTGCTGGTTCTATCTGTTCGATCCGGGCTTGAAGAAGTTGAAGGCGGAGATGAAGGTGTTCATCATCGTCGACGGGGTGGACGAGCTGGATGAGTTTCAGAGGTGGGAATTCGACGAAATTGTGCAGTACCTGCGGCACCGGGATTCATCGCGGTCCAACTTGCAGCCTCATCTCGTTCTCGTGGGGTCTTTGGGAAGCTGGCTGCCGAACATCCCCAAGGGCCAGTTCCTTCTGTTGGATAAGGAGAGGCTTCGCAAGCATGGTGATCTGAGATTGCTAGCGGAAGCCAGGCTCGACAGCCCGCGCTTCCCAAAGTTAACCCGGCTGAGACCCGGCCTCCGACACCAGATTGTCAAAACAATCGAGAACAACGCTGATAGTAAGTATCAGCCGTCCGAAAGGTCCACAAAGATCTAGCTAACCGTGGAAGCCTTCCTCTACATCGACCATATGCTGCGCCGGCTGAACGCCATCGGCAGCGTCTTCCTGATCCGAAAGCAGATCGAGCGCCCGCCGCACAGCACGGACGAGATATACAAATGGCTCCTCGAAGAATGCGCGCGAGCCCACACGCTCAAGGAGCAGGAGATGCTAGGATACCTGTTCACCTGGCTGGCGTACTCGAAGACGCCGTTGAGTCTGGACGCTGCACAGCGGTTGCTCAACATCGTGGCGAAGCTAGTGTCGTCGGATACGATCATCAATATCGAGGAGGAAGCGAGGGGCCGTGTGTCCAAGTATTACCCTCACTAACAATACCTTGTATTGGAAAATCCACTGACGATATAATATACAGAATACTCGCCATTTTGGACGCCGACGCCGAGAGGCCCGACGCTCCGGACGCCGGTGAGGAAGCCGACGACCACGAATGCAGTTACAAGAAAGAAAGCACACACGGCAGCCACGACGAGCACGAGGAAGCCTTCATCGGATTCCAAGAGACCTCTCTCCTGGAGTACTTCCGGGGGAATGCCAGCGAATCCAGCAAGCCTCTCCGTCCGTCCAAATCAGCAGCCAGACTCATGCTCTTCAAAATGTCGGTTGCCGTTCTCACCGAGCCAGCTGCGTACGGCGCAGACGACGCAGATTCTAGCAAGAAAGAGCTGCCGCCTCATGCGAGTCTGGCCCGCGAGACCAGGCCGCCGCAACTTCGGGGTTTCGCCGCAAAGTCCTGGCGTACAACACTGAACGAGATAGCGGACGAGTGGGCTCAACTAGACGACGATAGCATAAACCGCACGGATCTGGAGTCCGTTGTTCTAAAGCTGTCCGATCTGCTAGACGGCGAGAACGACGGCATCATGATACTGCAAGATGCCAACCCGATCACCCACCCAAACGTTGAAATCCTAGAGAATATCAACATCCTGGCACCGACACAGGACGGCCAGCGGGAGCTGCTGGCGAAAATGGAAGCGCTGGCAGTCCGCGCGCGGTCTCTCGGTCTCGACGAGTCCAAAGGACGGTGGTTCGAGAAACAACCTGACACCGAAACGCCCGTCACCATATCCACGTCGATAACCGCATCTCTCGCCAAACGACACATCAAGAACTGGCTGAAGGCTCAAACTGGCGATGAAGCGTATCTCTCGTCCAGATTTGCAGTTCAAGCGTTATATTCTCTCCCGAAAGATCAATTCTCCATCCTGCTCAAGGGGACCACACTCCTTGACGACGGCGTCCACGATCCGAAGAGACCTTCCTGCGAGTTTCTCGAGGAGATTGTGAAATTCGGGGGCGGCGGCCTGGACCCCCGCGCGTACGGCAAGATATCCATGGCCCTATATGCAACCTCGGTCGGTTCGATCGCTCACGGAGACGTGAACGCAGCCCTCAAGGGAATCGAAATCGCAAAAGCTAGTGGCGACGAGACCGCGTTCGCCGGCGACATGTTCATGCTCAACTACCGGGTCGGTAGATCCTGGTTCGAGTCTCTCAACGTTCAGCTCTTCGACAAGGTGGTCGCGGATAACTACCTGACGCACCTCGACCGCGTCCGACGGTGGTTCGTCAAAGCCGTGGAAGCTGCATCCACCATCCCCAAGGACTCCAAAGACTATCCCGAGCTCAAGCCAACCATAAATGTAGCGTACCAGATGCTGGCACTCGTCCAATGTCACTTCACGGAACACTTCGACGATGTGCTGGGCACCATGCGGCTGGCGGAGGAGACAGCCGCACCCGACACCTGGCGCCGCTACTTCAACCAGCTCGTCGAGGCCTTTGGCTCGGCGAAGAAATGGTCCGAGATCATCGAACTGACAGAGATCATTGACAACCCTCTCGCGGAAGACTTCCGCAAACCGCTGACGTACACCTACATCAACCGTGCAGCGAAAGCGTGCAAGCGCGAGGACCACGTCCGCGAGCTCTACCACAAGGCCGCCTGCAGACCGGACCCCCAGGGGGCGGAAGTCCCCGCGACGCTCCTACGATGGTCGCTATTCGAGCGCTTCGTCCGCGCGGATACCGCCGCCGCCAAAACGCAGCTCTACAAACTGCTAAACTCGCAGTGCAGAACCGGCTACCTCCGATCCGCCGCCCGACAGCTCGTCGACATCGTCCTCGAGGACTTCCGCCTCGCGACAACCTACGACGGCAAGGAAGCAGCCCTCACCGAGATGGAGAAGATTGTCGAAAAGGTAAAACAGCGCCACGGCTTCGAGTTCCGTCCCGAGCTCTCGGTAATCCCACTGCCGCTCGCCACCATGCGCCGAAAACTAGGCCCCACACGAGCCTTCCACAGCGCCCTCAACGCCTCCTTCGACGCCTGCATAGAAGCACTGCAAGACGACTCGCCCACCAACGACGCGGACAGCCTCCTCGTACTAGCCAGGCTCCTAACCTTCCTCTCCGACGACCGCGAGGACGCGCGGACAGCGATGACCTGCCGCTTCTACAACGTCACGCGGGTCAGCGCGCTTGACGGCGACGAATTCAATCCAGGGATGTCGTGCGACGTCTGCAGGAAAAGCATCACCCGCGTCGACGCGACGGATAAAGTGTACACGTGCGTAACGTGTTCGGACATCGACCTGTGCGCGGCGTGTTACGCGGCGATTACCACCGGCGAGAGCGAGAAGGATGAGAGCTACGTGCCGGTTTGTCCCGGCGGTCATGAGTATCTGGGGTATCCGGCTGACGACTGGGAGGGCGTGACGGGTGGTGTCTTGATGCGTGGCGGGAAGGGGGTGCCGTTTGCGGAGTGGCGGGACGGGCTGCAGGAGAAGTGGAAGGCGGACTGGGAGAAGTACTGCAGGACGCAGTTGCAGCCGTAGGTGCGTCGGTGGAGAACTCTTCTTTGGATCGAGTCATATCCATCCGAAGATTTGTGTGAGCTGGATTGTATCAGATCTATCGCTTGGTGCTGAGTACACAGAAATGAGTATTGTGATAGAGCTGTCTCAGAGTATATCCATCTGTAGCTAATCTGTGATGAGAATACCATGACTATACGATTGAGCATCCGGGCGTGAGGCTGTTCGATGTATGCATCCTTGTCACGAAGTCGTCACGAACCCAGCTGTTGGAATATCGCAAGAAGAGTGTTGAGGGCGGATGTTCTTCCCGGGGCCATTCGCCGCCCGGGATAGCTTCCGGGGACTGTCTCGGGAGCGCTCCGGGCGGAACCCGGGCCGCAGCTGCCCCTGACAGCCAGCCCCTGCGTCCCTGCGCCGCAGCCCGATCTAATGCAAGGTGTCAACATCCTCCATGACATCCAGCATCCCCACCACGATCATCCACTTCTCCAGACCAATCTCCCATCACCAGTACCAGACACCACCTATATACAAAGCACACCCACAATTGCAGCCATGGCGCGCGGAAAACAGCCGAACCCGCGGCAGCTCAGCACCGAAGACATCGCCCTCCACACCGCTGAGACGCACGCGCTGCGCTCGCCGACAAAGTCCTCGCCGTCGTCCCCCATCAATGGCGTCGCCGACCAGCCCAAGCCGCGGCAGCGCCGGCGGTCGTCCGTCTCCGAGGGCATCTCAAACCATCCGACCGTCGTCGAGCTGGTGATCTGTGTCGCCGGCATCTACATTTCCTTGTACGGCTCCTTGTTCACCTACCGTATACCCGTCGTACTTGCTAATGGAATCCGTGCAGCCTGACGTGGGCGCTCCTCCAGGAACGCATCACGACGACCCCCTACGGCCCGAACAAGCGCCGCTTCAAATTCCACCTCGTCCTGCTGACCGTCCAGTCCGTCTTCGCCTCGGCCATCGGATACCTCTACGTCCTGTACACCGCGCGACAGCACCCGACGCTCCCCCGGATGCCCATCTTCCCCACGCGGACAATCGCCGGCTTCTACCTCCTCATCGCCGTCACCTCGTCCCTCGCCGCGCCGTTCGGATACGCCGCTCTCTCGCACATCGATTATATCACCTTCATCCTCGCGAAGAGCTGCAAGCTGCTCCCTGTCATGCTGCTGCATCTGACGCTCTACCAGCGGCGGTATCCCGTGTATAAATATGTCGTCGTGCTGCTCGTCACGGCCGGCGTCGCGGTGTTCACGCTGCATAATGGCGCGGCGGGCGCGAAGAAGCATAAGGGCGGGGAATCGAGTAGCCTTTACGGGTTGCTGTTGCTGGGGATCAATCTGCTGCTGGACGGCGTGACGAATAGCACGCAGGATCACATGTTCGCCACGTCTGGCGGGCTGGTGACGGGGCCGCAGATGCAGTGTGGGTTGAACTTGGTGAGCAGCGTGCTGACGGCGGGGTGGCTGGTCGTGAATCCGTGGAGCACCGAGCTGGTTGATGCTGTTGGGTTCATGCGGGAGAATCCCGGCGTGGCGGGCGATGTTGTTGGTTTCGCGCTGTGCGGGGCCATCGGGCAGGTTTTCATCTGTGAGTCTCTTTCTCTCACTACCCTTTGCCTTCCTGCATCGATCGGGGGGATGATTCAAATGCTAATGGTATATAGTTTATACGTTGTCGCGCTTCGGCTCGCTGACGCTGGTGACGGTGACGGTGACGCGCAAGATGTTCAGCATGATCTTGTCGGTCGTGGCCTTCGGGCACCGGCTGAGCCCGATGCAATGGCTGGGCGTCGGGCTGGTGTTTGGCGGGATCGGCGGCGAAGCGGAGATGAAGCGGCGCGAGAAGAAGGCCAAGATGGCGAAGAAGAAGGATTGATGCGGTGCGTGTGGTGGTCGGGTGATGGCTTATTTGGCGGGTTTGTGGTGCTGTGGTGTTAATTTTGTGTAACGCTTTGGTTTTTGGATGCGGTGCTGTGTACGATAGTTCGTAGATTCGATAGAATATAGATGTCACGTTCCGCACTGATTGGTACACGCTGGCTGTAGAAACTCCGTGGCTGGATTCCTTACAGACTGCGAGTTGACCAAACACAGGCTGCACGTGCAGGAGCACGAACACGCTGTAAAACTATGGTTCAAGTTGCGTTTCGACTGATTATGCTGGTATCATAATGTTACATACTAGCTCCCGCCGCAGTATACCCGTAGTTTGAGCGTGTGTATCCCATTAATAGTGGTGTCACACACCGGCAGCCACTCGTCTAGCCATTTAGCGGAATATATAATTCGTCCTACAGACCTGTACGACATCGAACTCTGTGAGTCTACCGCTGTATATGATACTTCATATATTATTCCGTCTTGTCCGCCCACCTCGATCCATGGCAGCTACATTCCACTCACGCAGAGAACGAAATTCAGCTGACAGATATCAACATGGCCAAGATTGTATCATCACCGCCGCTTCGCGCCAAACACCCACCCCGCATCCCGCACCTTGATCACATCCCGACACGTCAAGCTAACCCGCACCTCCGTCCTCGGCAGCACACCACCTGCAGCTTCGACCTTCTCCCTCGTTGCCGGCCTGAGCAGCTGCCAATTTGCGATTGTTGCAGCCGTGAGGTTTTCGTCGACGGTAACCGGCGCGATGCCGTGGAGGTGGGAGGTGTATAGATCCGACGTCGTGATAAGTAGACTCAGCGGCTCTTGCAAGATTCTGTACCCCTTATCCCCGTTCTCCGTGCTATCGGTATTGACGTTGTCGGTGTGTGTTCCCGTAGAGGTACCGGGGGATGTCGAAGTTGAAACGTTGGAGTGGCTGTTTTCGTGTGTCGTGGTACCTTTCGGCGAAACTTCCAACACGATGTGGCTGCCCAGTGACACGGTACACACGACGGGGAAATAGGCCGCGCCATCCTCGTGCGGTGAGATGCCGGTGCCCGGTGGATATTCGTTGATGAGAACGTGGTTCGGCGCGCCGTGCGGTGAGGATGTGAAGATTCCTCGAGTCGCGCTCGTACGTCCGCTGGATCCGGTGGGACCGTCTGGTGTATCGTTCTCATGTGGCTGCGTATCCGTACCGCGAATGGCATCTACGGATACCTCTGCAGCTGCATCCGCGAACGAAAGCTCGAGCAGTCGACTGATCACAGGTGCTAAGAACGCCGGTAGCGGCTTCGCGGTGAGCAGGTGTCCGGCGGGCGTTAGCGGTGCTGGATGCGGCTGTAGGCGGCGGTGGGTTAGTGTCGTCCATGGCTGTTTGGCGATGGCGGCAAGGAGGGCGGTCGATTCGGCGGGTGTTAGGAAGTCTAGACGTTTGAATATGTTAGTTAGCAATGATACTCTGAACAGACCATCTCGAAGCTGGGTGCTTCTAATATCATTGATCATTCATTCATTTCTGGAAATATCTGCACCGTGTGTATTGGCGCTTGAAGACACGATGAACCAGGGTACTGGTGCATGCGCATGTGCGGGCTATAGAACGCCATCAAATCCGTACCCAAGAAGCCGTCCATTTTTAAATATTATCGTACGTCTCGCGTAAAGCCCCATGATATTCTTGTTGAATTCTACCTCTATGCAGCTGGAGATATCTAGGATACCCCACCACCACGACGAGCAACCTGAACGCGACCAAGACAGTGCATTCGATAAAATAAACGGCTCACCAGGAATGTAGTATGCGGCCTCCGGCATCCCCGCGATCCGATACTCCTCCAGCGGCTGAAACTCCGGCCGCGAACCACTTGCGTTGGCCATGTTGCAATCGCGCTTTCGGCTTTACGACACCTCGACAGCTTTTGCTGTAACTTTCCCCTCCGTGGCGTTCACACGACCGTCGGTATCAGTGGTGCTCAGGTAGAATCCAGTCGCGTCGTGTTTATCCTTGCGATTATACCTGCTTACTAGTAGGTATCTGGTTAAATGGGCTGATCGAATTTTGTGGTGGGAGGGAGTTTATGGATGTTGAATTCCAGGCAGCGTTTGTATACGCCACGTATCTTGGGTGTGAGCTATATTCTATGAGTCCGATTGCCAATGTTCTGGACGATTCTCCACGCTAATTGTATGATATACATGGCCCATGCTTAATAATAAGGGAATGCGCTCATCTACATGGCGATAGCTTGGGCAAAAGCCGTCTACAATAGGTCGTCAACGTATACTTGTGATCGGATAACTAAGCGTCGTGGCACTTTTATTGATTCTGCTCATGCACAATGCTATGATCTATTAGATGTGATAAATTACTGAAAATGCTATATCTACACCGTTCTCATAAGAAGACCTCAATGTTGATTTCCAGCGTGCTGACAGGGTACCTACGATCGTCATCGTTAGCCGCAGTCACATCGCACGCGCAGGACACGAGAACTTACGCTATGTCAAACGACTTCAGTACCGACGGATGCAGCCTACACATACATCGTCAGCAGTGTCAATAGAGAACGGATGGGTTGACTTACACTCCGAAGCTGCCGATGGACGTCGTCTTCCCTTTCTTGCGGTACCATATCTCTGCTTGCCGGCCGGGGAAGTACGTCTCGCTCTTAAGCTCTTCGATCCAGTACCCGTCCTTGCCGCCCTCGCGGTCCACAAACGCCGCTGGCAGCATCGACATGACGCGGTCCAGCAGCCCGTGCACGACTTCGAACCCGCTCGTCTTGCCGCACCACGCCGCTGCCATGTGTCGCTCGTTGCGCGTTTTGCGCTCCTTGGTCTCGTCTTGGAATGCCACGTCCGCGACCTCGAAGACGCGGATGGGGAGCGCGTGCCTGCGGTTCTCCCGGATCGTCTTGAGGATGCCGCCGAGCAATGTCGTGCGCACGATCTGGTATTCCAGCGACTTTGGGTTGGCTAGCCGTATGGACGTCAGGTCGTCCTCGCGGTTCAGCCAGAGGTAGTTCTCATGGTGCGAGCAGAGGATCAGCGGCATGACTTCGCTCCAGCCGGCCATCGCGCACTCGAGCCGTAGGATGTCCGTCAGCTTGTTGATGGGCAGCGGCTTCGCGATCGTCGCCGATTTGCCCGGGAAGGTCTTCTCCAGGTTGTTGAAGCCGTACGCGATCGCGACGTCCTCCATGATGTCGCACTGGTGGAGCACGTCCGCGCGGTTGACGGGCACGTCCACGTCCAGCAGATCCTTGTCCGTCGCGGAGGGCCGCGCGATGTATGACATGCGCTTGAGGTAGGCGCACATCTGGTCGGCGGTCAGAGAGAGGCCGGTGCAGGCGTTGATGTAAGAAACCTCGGCGGTCGTGCTGCGGGGTGTCATGTCGGGGACCTCGCGGGATTCGTGGTTATGCGGGGAGATGATCTTGATCGGTTCGACGCTGTCACGGTACGTTAGATATAGCAAAACGATATATCGAGGGGTGGTCGTACGTGAAGGGCTCGTCGCAGTAGCCGGAGAACATGGCGACGAGGATGTGGCAGACAATCTCGGCCTTGGTCTTGTCGGTGGCGGTGATCTCGACGAAGACGTTGCGCGTGTCCAGCGTGATCTTGGACAGCTCGCTGTTGATGATGGGCGGCAGCGAGCACACATTGCGCGCGGAGTCCAGCACGACCGGGTAGACGGGCGAATTGCGGATGATCGGCAGGAACTTGGCCAGGTGGCGGCCCGACTCGTCTGTCTACGCAACTTAGCTCAGCTTCGACGAGGATTAGAGAGGGAAGAACATACATCGTAGTGCTCAAAGAGCTCGTTGGCGTTCATCTCTTTCGTCTGGTTGAGAGCGACGAATTTGATGTCCTGCGGCGGGAGCGCCTCGTACGTGAAGGGGCCCTTGACCTTGTCTAGGTCGTGCGTGCCCATGGACACCAGCGTGCGCTGGCGACAGAGGTTTTGATGCAGCTTGTCCTGCAGGGAGATGAAGGAGTCATAGCGGGCCTGGTTGAACTTGATGCCGCGCAGGACTGCGCCGGAGATGTACTGTCGGACGGGTAGCGTGGACTCGTTGACGGTTATCGTCTGCATCTCGCCATCTTCGGGGGCGACGACACGGTAGTTGGGTACGTCCTCGCGGCCGAGGAAGACGTTGAGCATCTTGGAGATCCCCTCGATGCACAGCATGTCGTACCTGTATCGAAGTTAGCCTCGCCGATCTGCTAAAGGAACGTATCGAGAGGGGCCGTACCTGTTGGCGGGGATCTCGATCTTGAGCTCCGGCGGGCGGACTGTGCCGTCCTTCTCCCGGCGATCGTTGTCGGTGGTCTGTCATCCGGTCAGCACTCGGAGTGTCGTATCGTGTAGCTTGGGGATATCGTACGTCTTCATCGAGCTCGATGCCTGCGGGACGGTTAGCAGGCTGTTGTACCAGCAATGGCGCGGCGGGACCAGGACGCACCAAACTCGAAGCATAGCTCGTCGAACTCGTGGGTGGTATACTCCCGGCCGAGGGAGGCGAAGAGGTCGGCCTTGTTGACCGTTATCGTCGGCATCGTGGTCTGCTCGATTGCGTAGTGAAATATTTAGTGATGAGAAGGAATGTGGCAGAAGCTTGAAGTATCGATAGCTGAGTCAGACAACGAGCGTGGAGGGGTTAATCGCTAGAGACCCCGCCGAATTTTCACGTCTCCGCCCGCGATGCATCGACGGGCAATTGAGACGCAGCCCGGTGAAGTGACGATGCTCGAGAAGTAAGGCTTCACGGCCGCCGTCGATAAGACGGACGAGGCCGCCTCGGACATCGTGGCGGGCTGGCTACGAGGCACGGGCGGGCGGATCGAGTGTAGAGGCGCGAGTCCCACAAGTAAATTACGCTGCAGCAGCACAGAGCTGGCTAGCTTCATCATCCCATCATCCTCCGTCCACCACCATCTCAACATCGCAGTCTCGCCCCAGCACCCGGCCTCCGAGCTCGTCGTCGTGCTCTCGAAGCCATCGCCATTGACGTCGTGTCCGCTGTGCTGCTGCTGCTGCTGCCGCTCGCCAGGTTCTGCTCATAACCGCCGAGCGAACAAGAACGCCCTCGTCCCCTCAACCTGCTGAAAGCACTTCACCGCCTGGCGTCACGAGCCTCCTCTCCGCCATCGAATCCATCACCACCTGCCCGCCAAACCGCCTGTCCGCCCCGCAGCTCAAGCTTCATCGCCATCTCCGAGCTGCCCTGCTGCCCGCTTCCAGGAATCACCCCTGCTTGTACGTATGCCGCTGCTGCTGCCGCTCCTCTGCTACTGCTCCGTCGATGTCTCAGCCCACCAGAGCTTGCTGTGGCTTCACGTCTCTCCTCTCCCTGCCACCTGAGCTTGCCGGCCGGTCCATCAGCCACCTGCCGACCCCTCAACTGTGGCTGGCGCGCTTCTCCCGGACGGGGCTCTCGGTCCTGGCGATACTTCACCTGGACATCGCATTCAGGCCCAGCTAGCTAACTCGCATCCTCGAACCGACCGCTAGACACGATTCAAACCACCACCACCGTCCCCACCGTGTAACTGGCAGCACGAGAGCACCCAGCCATGGATATCCAGGCCACCAGCGACGAGCTGTACCCCATCGCGGTTTTGATGGATGAATTGAAGGTCGGCCTGCCCTGACGCAATACTGTTTTTGTGGTGGGGACCCTGCTGCTCACAATCCAATCCCTTTTGCTGCAGCATGACGACGTCTTGCTCCGACTGAACGCCATTCGCCGATTATCCACCATCGCTCTCGCGCTGGGGCCCGAACGAACACGAGACGAACTGATCCCGTTCCTGGATGGTATTTTCAACCTCTTATACCCCTGCTTCAGCGAAAATCAAGCAACTGATCCGATGCGTCTCTGCAGAATCTGTGGAGGATGAGGACGAGGTGTTGACCGCCCTGAGTGATGAGCTTGGAGGATTTGTGGAATATGTTGGAGGCCCGGAGTTTGGTCATGTTCTACTCTCTCCTCTAGAAAACCTTGCCGCTATTGAAGAGCCTCTTGTTCGTGACAAGGTCGGAGCGCTCCCCTTTTCATACCCGGCTGAGTTCACAACGCTGACCGATTGCAGGCCGTCGAGTCCCTGAATCGCATCTGCAGCGAGCTCTCACAAGAGCAGGTCGAAACCTACTTTATCCCCCTCATCATCCGTCTTTCGAAGGCAGACTGGTTCACCTCGAAGATTTCCGCCACGGGTCTTTATTGCACCGCCTACGAGAAGGCCACCTCGCCATCCCAGGAGAGTCTCCGCGCCCACTTTGGACAGCTCGTTCACGATGATACGCCGATGGTCAGAAGAGCTGCCGCCACGGCCCTAGCCAAGTTTGCGAAGCACATGTCCGCCGAGGTTGTGATTGCAGAGATGCTCCCGCTCTTCCAACACCTTGCACAAGACGACCAAGACAGCGTGCGCCTCCTTACGGTGGAGATTCTCATCAGCGTGGCCGAAGTTATCCCGCAAGACCAGCAGGCCAGTCTGCTCACGACCTTGAGGAGCCTCATCGGCGATAAGAGCTGGCGGGTCAGATATATGGTCGCTGACCGCTTCGAAAAGCTTGCCAAGGCTGTTGGCGACGAGGTCGTCAGGCGAGACCTGGTACCTGCGTTTGTCAAGCTCCTCAAGGATACCGAAGCGGAAGTCCGTACCGCCATTGCTGGACAGATACCTGGTATGCCGCTCACGCATCTTCGTACCTGCCGGCCCACCGCTAACAATTTCTAGGGTTCTGCGGGCTGCTCGACCGGGAGACGCTGTTGAACGAGATCATGACTAGTGTTGAGGATCTCGTGTCCGACGCCTCGCAGCACGTCAGAGCTGCTCTGGGGACCCAGATCAGCGGCCTTGCCCCGATCCTCGGAAAGGAAGAGTATGTCTCCCAGGAACTTCAAAGCGAACACCGGCTAACTTGCTTAGGACTATCGCGCATTTACTGCCAATGTTCCTGCAGATGCTCAAGGACGAATTCCCAGACGTCCGGCTGCACATAATATCGAAGCTGGAGCTCGTTAATGATGGTAAGTTTCCCAACCGCATTGACTAAAATTCTCCGCTAATGGAGCCAGTCATCGGCATCGAGCTGCTCTCGCAGTCCCTCCTGCCCGCCATCGTCCAGCTCGCCGAAGACAAGCAGTGGCGCGTTCGTCTTGCCATCATTGAGTACATCCCCCTCCTAGCCTCTCAGCTGGGCCAAGAGTTCTTCGACGAGAAGCTCGGAGGCCTCTGTATGGGCTGGCTGGGTGATGCGGTCTTTTCTATTCGGGAGGCGGCCACGCTCAACTTGAAGAAGCTCACAGAGGTATTTGGCGTCGACTGGGCCAAGGGTACGATAATACCCAAGGTCATGAGCATGGGCACGCACCCCAACTACCTCTACCGAATGACCACGTGCTTTGCCATCAGCGTAGGTTGCCCTCTAACTCCTCCGTATCAAAGTCCTGACACTAATTTTGGTAGACTCTCGCACCTGTCGTCTCGTTGGAGGTCATCCAGGAGAACATCCTGCCGGTCATCGGTCAGCTTGTCGAGGACCCGATTCCCAACATCCGCTTCAACGTTGCCAAGTCGTACGGAGCCCTGCTCGACGTCCTTCGAAGCCTCCCCGCTGACGGCAGCCCGCTGGCCAACGGCGAGATCGCACTGCTCGGCACGGAACCGTCGCCAGCGGCGCTAGAGGTCATTCAGAAGGACATCATGCCGGCTCTAGAGAAGCTGCAGGCAGATGAGGACATTGACGTCAGATACTTTTCGAGTCAGGCAGCCGGCAAGCTACCGGATGCCATGCACACCAGTCCATAGAAAGGATGATGAAACGAAAAGCAAAAAACCAACCTCACGAAATAATAAAAAAAAAAAAGACAGCCCCAAATCGACGAATCTCATCTTCTCCTGTTGCCTTTCTCCCACTACTGTTCTTTAGAAGCTTTATTATTTCCATTTCCATGTACTGTCCTCCAACGACCTCGACCTCCCTCATAACCTACTTTTGCTACTACTACTACATACCTTCGCCTCCCGCCTTGTGGATAGCGTTACCGCGGAGAGATTAGTATTATACTATAGTGTGCTTAGCTAGATGCCTGGATATAGCTTTACGAATGAGACGCGGATTAGCCCACCGGGGTCCGATATCGCCATTTAGATTTCTAGATTCCGTTTGGGCTGTCGTGGTGGGGCGAAGCGAACAAAGAAGGACGTCGGCGCCAACACGCGACTCTCTTCTTTCACAGACGCCAACCTCACGCGTCCTTCACCCACCATCACAATGTCATACAACTGCATAGCCAACAATCACGACTATTCTTCCGGCATCCCCGATAGTCGCGAACCTCCTCGCCACTGTGGTCAGTAAGGTATAAATATTGAAACTGCATTCAACCTCAACATAGCTACTTAGGCAACATCCCACCTCACCATGGTCCGCACTAAGCAGCCGATTACGCGCAGGCGGCCACGACAGGTACGTAAATCCCACAACCGCCATTCTCAATCCAGCTACCTTCACAAATGAGCACAAACTAACCTACCTCATCTGCCGTTCAGTCGCAGCGAGAACCAACCCGCGAACCAATCCCGGACGAAGAAGAGGAAGACGAAGAACAAGAGGAAGAAGAGGAGGAAGAACAGACACCCGCACCTGTCCGCCGCCGAGCAACCGCCGCTGCCACACCCGCCACCGCCCGCGACAAAGGCAAAGGCAAGGCCGTGCAACGATACCCTCCAGATGAACCGTCGTCCACCAGCCGCGGCAGACGACAGCTGCCACCGCCCGACGATGACGAAACGGACCTGCAAGCCCGCAAACACGGACGACGCCGTCGCCAGCGCGACGACGATGAAGACGAGGAAGACGAAGAGCAGGAGGAGGAAGAGCGGGCTGAGGATAGTGCTGTGGAGGGGAGGAGGGGGCTGGACCCCGTTAGCAGGCTTGTGAGGCTTGCGTTGGCGCAGGAGTACCAGAAGAAGCCGATTCGGAGGCAGGATATCACTGAAAAGGGTGTGTATCTCCATCATTCCCTGTCGTATTCGCCATTGTCTTGCCTGCTTGTTCAATATACCTGGTTGAGAAGGACAGTACATTTATGGCGCTGACACTTGCTTCCAGCTCTCGGCGCGCAGTACAAGGGCGACTTTCGACAAGTCTTCGACGAAGCCCAAGCGGCACTCAAGCTCGTCTTCGGCTTCTCCATGGTCGAACTCCCCGCCACGACCGAAAAAGTCTCCCTCGCCCAACAACGCCGACTAGCTGCCGCGGAAGCCCAGCGCGGCGCAGGAGGCAGCGGCGGCGCCAACGAAGCCAAAGCCGCCAAGAAGAAAGACGCAACCGGCAGCAAATCCTGGCAACTCGTCTCCGTGCTTCCCGAGAAATTCCGCATCCCAGACCTCCTCGCCCCGCAGCTGCCGGACGACCAGACGGTCCTCGGCCTCGGCAGCGCCATCGTCGCCATCGTCTACCTGTCCAACCGCTCGCTCGGGGAGAACCTGCTGCGGCGCCACCTGCGCAAATTCGGCATCGACGAGCGCGTCGCCGTCGAGGGCAACCGCGAGACGGGCCGCGTGGAGAATATCCTCGCGAAGCTCGTGAGGGATGGGTATCTTGTCAAGTTGCGGGATGAGATTGTGCCGGGGCAGGAGCAGACGTTCACGTATGTGATTGGCCCGCGTGGGAAGCTGGAGATGGGGCGCGACGGGGTGTTAGAGTATGTTAGGCGTGTGTACGAGGGTGTGGATGGCGAGGTTGAGGATAATTTCGAGCGAAAGGTGAATCGTGCGATAGGGAAGGAAGACGGCGCGGACCAGGAGAAGCAACAGGGTGGTGAAGGCGACGGCGAGGCAGAGGAGGGAAGAGGCGGCGGTAGAGCGGGGAGAGGACGGGGCGGTGGAAGGGGCGGTGGAAGGGGCGGTAACCGCGGCGGGCGTCGACGTCGGCGTGATGACAGCGATGAAGATGAAGAGGACGAATACGGGAGCGACTGATACACTCGCTCTTAGCTTTACATGAATCTTATATGTTCTTGGGATGGAGGGAGGCTATATTGTTATATACGGCTGCGGATAAGGCGTGATGGGGTTTACGGCGCGATGCAAGGCGTTTATTTGTACACTACCGCATTCACAGAACGGAAAGAGATATGATATCCAACAGTTGATTTGACGATACTCCATAAGGCGTAACTGAATATCCTAGCATATTGGAAAGCACGTGCACACGATTAGCTGTACGATGGGGCTTCTATTTCTCGTATAGACACGGAGTGTTTTTAGAGCTCTGGCATTGTCCCTATGTGGGTCCAGCTTAATTCTGGTTCACGAGACAAGATTGGCAGTCTAGAGTCTACGACTTAACTCCACATGCTACGACTGCATTGATCGATGCCCCCCATATGTGTGCAAATAATAAACTAATTAAAACGTATGAAACTGGCTTCGCTATCCGATAGAGTAGCTATATTATCTGCATTACCATTCTATATCAAGTTTGGCCCGTATAGTTGGATAATATGTGAAAGTGTTCTCTAGGGCTCGCTACGTATAACCAGCCCTGAAGTCAGATTCCACAATATAAAATAACGCACAAGCAAGCGCTAGCGCATGGAGATAGTCTTGTGAGTCTATATTTCCGACTAGGATATTGACATCCAAAGCCGCGAGATATAGGCAGCTCTATCCCTTAAGGCCTAAAGTCGATTTCCTATATTCGCAGTGCCCGTTCATGGGCACAAAGGCAAGGCGTACAAAAAAACTCAAAAACAACTCATTTCGGCCAGCTCACCACTTATCTTGGATCCGAGACAGTTCACTACAGCCACCCACCAAAAACCAAATTACTTCACCATCGTTGTCCTCAGCTTCTACTAGTCTTTACAGCAACTGATCTAGCTCTACATCAGCCTCGCATCCTATTCAACTAGCCTCACATACGATTTAATACCGCTTATACGCCCGGCATCCCCTCGTCTAATCACCAACGTCATCGAGCTCCGACGCTCTGCTCTTCCTTCGCTCGCTCTACGGCCTGCGATTTCCACGCGATTGGGACCCGCCTAGCTCCAATCTATCAGCACGCTCAGTCGGCGAGCACGGCGCGACAGGACAGACGACATGGGCCAGCAGAGCTCTCGCCATGTTCGCTTCGAACCAGAAGATGATCCCAAAGTCCTTCAGGATCTTGAGTTCTGGATGCGTGATGCCTATGGCCTTCGTGAAAATGAACTCAGAGCCCTTTCTATCGACCCGAGCGATCCGATGAGTTTGGAGAATGAACTGAAAAGATGGGACATGGCTGGGAGTAGGTCTTCTTTCCTATCTCGTCAATATTTCGAAGTACTGGTGTTTCAACAAAAAGCGGCTGTGCTCAGAAATGGCTTACGGACTAAATGTCGCGCATATCATAGTTATCATCTTTTCTCGCCGCATACCCCAATGGAAGGATACATTTTACATCGTCGGTGAGGACGATATCGATACCTCTATCGTGAAGGAAGGTTATACGTATTCTCCTATATACCCAAAGCATTATAAAGGTCTTGTCCCTTACTATATTGGGGGCAAGAATCTCGAATGGGGGGAGTTTCTGCGACCTGCCAGGAAAGCGAATGTCGACCAACATCAAACACTGGATAGTACCTCCTGATCGGCATCGGTGGTTATCCGATCAAACATATATCAGAGTGGCAAGTCAATATAACCGACATATTTCTTATAAGACCGTCGCCAAACAGTCTCCCGCCGTCCAGCAACTCGATATTCCTGTCATCATAAGCACTTGGAAGAATCGACGTAAGAAGTCTAGGACACACCTCGCCCAGAACACCAGTGACACCGCGTCGGTCTCGCAAGAGACAGTATTACCAGCCCCATCCACGCTACCGCCGTTGCCGCCAGACAGTCGACAGAAGTGCTTCAAGCAGTGGCAGGCTATGTCTTCTTTCCGATATCTCGGACAACAGATTTCGGCCACCTATGGATATCGCGGCTACCACCGGCCAGCCGGTCCACAGGAGAGCCTCAAGCAGTGGCAGAGGAGGGTCCCCTCCTGAAATTTTCAACACCACGCCTATCTCAGGCGTCGACGTCGCCGCCAGCGAGTCCCAGAGAGAGACTTTCACCACCAACAGACGACACACTCTTCCCAACATTACCGACGGTCGTGTACATTTGCCCGCTGTTCAAATGGCAAGCGGAGCCGGTGAGGATGAGAGATAATATTGAGCGCAGAGGCGAGACGGCAATCAGGATGTCGGACGAGCGATGGGTTGAATTGATCACAACCATAATTAAATTCCTGACACAACCTGGCGGTTTCGGTTTCCGGTGATATCAAAGATATCCATAATGGTAAGTGCAGCCACGTCCTTTCAGAACGGAAAGATCTTCAAACAAGCGTAGTGGAACTTTCTCCAACGGTTGTCTCGCGGCCTAGGCGCTTTGCGACTAAGTCTGCAATCAATCTGGTTCTTGAATGATACCTGGAGACACTGTTCCTACAAGCTGCCAGAACGCACAAAGCTTATTTTATTTTTGATTTTCATTTCCAATAATGTTTCGTGGGCCGGACGGCGAGGCTATCTTGGGTTCAAGTCCGCTGGTACCAAGGAATATACGAGACCAGAAGACACTAACATTTCTTAAAATGGTAGATCCAGAATGCAAACCGGACGCGAGATAACACCCGACAAGTGGATTGGGCTGTCGGCTCCGACATCGGTAATCTGTGTTACACTATCGAAAACACACTCCCCGGGGAATGGAGTGAATACGGGGGCCGGGGAAGGCATGGTTATATTTTCGTTCGGCTTAAAATTCACCCACGAGTGATGTCTGCGCTCGAGTTCCTTGAGCTTGTTTGCAAGTTCACTAGCCTCTTCGTGGTTGCCTCCACGGCAGTAGGAAAATCAAGCTGGTGGAGCTTGTTTAGCTTTGTTTCCTCGGAGTTGTTGCTGTGGCTGACGCGGACCACGGAGGTCTAAACTTATATAATTCCCTGGACTTGTTTTAACCAAGGAATAGCTTAGGACTCTAAGAGGTCTCCTAAGCGTGGGTGATCTCTAGGTCCTAGATGTTTATATTAAGCTGTTATTGCTGTGAAAGTGTGACCATGAGGAGGTTGAGGCAGTTATCTCTTCTACGAGAGTCCTCGCCGCCCAGGGGAAGGCAATATTCAAGCTCTTCCATGTTGGAACAAACCAATACAAAAGCCGACACGGCCATTTCATATGTTGAGGAAGCTATTGATCTCTCTAAGGATAACCCGAGGCTATCATGGTGTTGCACACTTTACAATTAGTGTTTAGAATGGGAGACCGTCCGGGCTTGCCCAGTAAAGCTGTGGAGCCTGAACCCGAGTATGATGTTTGCGGCATTGTAAGCAAAAATTTACACGCCTGAGTGAAATGCATAAGGGACGAGAGAACAGGTCCAGGGGATGAGTTTATGGTATATCTCTGAATGTAATAGTGCTAGAGGCTGGGGATGGGGTGGACTGAGGTGGTTACGGCTTCGAGGCTACTACGATACGCCATCGGAGTGCCAAAGCAGTGCATTAAGTACCACGGTACTAGGTAGGATCTTACTTACCTATAATGATATTATCAGCAGTTTCATCAGTTATAGTTAGGTAGCTAATATATCAACGAATCAACTTAGGTAGTCGAGTCGATTACAGTCAGACATATTGCATTCGGGATACATGCAGCACTTCAATTTAGCACGCAGCGCGGAACGCTACCGTTGACTCGATCAATCGTGCAAAATCATCTGACAAATATACACTGGATTATATATACACTTTTACAGCCCGTATATAGAATGTCGTATTTAAAGCTCTAAAGCTTCAATTTCGCGCCCCACCAAGAGGACTAGATATAATGGATATACCCCCACCCGAACATCCAAACATCCCACCGACAGCAGCCAATAAAACATCACGAAGAATATCTAGAGCAGAGAAGATATACAATTAAGATTGCCAACAAGAATAGAGTAAACCGAATACTAGAAGGGTTATAAGGGATATATATAATTAATACAGACGGCAGAATCGAATCGAAACCACACACATACGCACGCTTTTACTCTGCCCGCTGACAGCTAGCTAACTCGCCGTGCATTGCATCATTCCAAAAATATATGCATGCATGCCTTTGAGACAACGACGCTGACTGACTGACTGACTTATAAACTGACTGCTACAGATTGGGGGGAATTTTTTCAACAACGAAAGAATGAACGGAAGACTGGATATTGCAACAAGCAAATCTGCAAATCTGCAAATGTGGGAAACGAAAGACGGACGAACGAACGAACAGAAAGAACGAAAGGAAGGACGAATGAATGGTACACAAAACGTCCACAAAGAAGACTCGTCATGCTAAATGGAGTATACTCGAAAACAAGTGCCGCCGCCTCAGCTCCATCTCCTACCGCCTCGAACAAAAGAAATACTTCAAAACAAATGGAACTAGAATGGTAGGCTGCATGTGGGTGATGGTGATAGTGATGTGTGAGGGTTGATTTAATATGGTGGGCGGAAACCACCGGAGCTCAGCGTGCTACTGCTGCGTGGTCGGGTGGTGCTGCTGCCGCCAATCGGCCCGGTTCCCTTCCCCTTTACGCTGCCAATACCGCTCAGCAGACTCTTCACATCGATCGCCCCGCCCGGGCGTCCGCTGCCGTGCTGAAGCCGCACGACACCGGGCGTCGGGCTGTTCGCAGTGCTGCTGAGGACGCTGCTGGCGGGGGTTGCAACATTGCTCCGGTTGATGGTGCCGGGGTTGCTGTTCACGTTGAGACTGCGGCCGACATTGCCGCTGCCGCTTGCTGCTGCTGCCACAGCGAGGGTCGGGCTGGCAGGTGGTTCGGGCGTCCGCCGGAGCTCAGGGTGGACGTGAGCCTGTGGTGGGGAGTACTTTGCCGTTGTGCCGCTTTCCCACCATGCTTTCTGTGGGGTCGACTCTGCGGATATCGGCAGTTCGATCTGTGGTGCTCCCGTGGGGCTTGTCGTGATAGTCATCTCCTTCCCCGGGGCGCTGCTGTTAGGATTCGCACTTGCATTCGGGTTTGAATTTTGGTTGGCGTTGCTGCTCGACGCTGCCGCCTCGTCCCAGAAGGAGAAGCTTGCGAGGCCGTCGTCTTGCTTTGAGTTCGCGGATGTGCTGCCATTTTCCGCACTAGGTGTGACCGGGTACTCGCCGGGGATGTGCAGATGGGCGTTAAACACGCCGGGCAAGGGCGGGACCGGGGGCTTGTCGTCTTCAACATCGGAGCCGGGAAGTGGGCTGGTTCCCTTTCGGTCCGAGTTGCGGCTGCGGACGCTGCCTTTCCGCTTTGTGCCGGTGAAGAGGGGGCTTTCATTACGCCCGCGCATGCTCATGTCGTCTGACGAGCTGCCGACGTAGCTGCCAATGTCCATCATGCTGTCGCTGCTGTCGCTTCCGCCGCTGCCAACGCTACGTCGCTTGGCGTGTCCGTTCTGGGTCAAAGGCCGGCTGGTGGATGGCCGCGAGGCACCAGTGAGGACAAGCTTGAGCTCGTTAGCGCGAAGGGTGCTTTCGCGACTGCTGCTTGTCCGTGTCGCAGAGATGTTGGTGTTCGAGCGGTTGGTTCGTCCGAATCGCTCTTCTTGTCCGAGCTTGAATTTGTCGAGGTTGCCAGTATTCGGCCGGCTTGCTGGTCGGCTTGAGCTTCGGTAAACGGTATCCTTTTCGCCCCTGGTATGCGTGCTACGCCTGTCGCCGTTGACTGTCAAGAAGCTTCGGATCGTTCCGCCTGCTGCCGTCCCACCGACCAGGCTGACCCCAACTTTGCTCTCCGCCAGACTAGTCTGCCTGCTGCCGTGGGCTTCGATACCCGCTATCACGTTGTCTTTGCTCCAGTGGGCGCCTTCGGCAAAGATTTCCTTCAGCTTTGGCGGGAAGTCTGTCTCGCTTTCCGCGCTGACTGCATGCATCACCAACTCCGCGACCTCGGTGTAATCCTCGCGAGGTAGCAGTACGCCTTCCGTGACGTTGTCGGGATAACGATGCCTCTCATCAAACACGTCGACGACCTGGTCTTCTTCACGGGGAACCTTGAGCGGTATGAACCATTTGCTCGCAGTTTGCCGTTCAATGATCAGGTTAAGAGTCTCCTGCCGCATTGGCTCGATGCCCCATGTGTCGCACACCGAGTACAGATATGCGAGGACGAGACTCTTGATGGCAATCTTCTCCTTCGCCGTCTCCAAGCTGCCGCCTTCCTCGTCCAACCGGTAGATCATCGGCAGGCCGGAGAGGACGGCGGGTAATCCGAGCTTCCTGACCGAAAGATCAAGCAGCTTGTATAACCCCACGATGTCAACCGCCCGTTCTGCATGGGCAAGCGCTGTCTCAAAAGCTGCCACATGCAGCAGTTTAATGAAGGAGCTGTTGATAAGCTTCGACGCTCGATGCGTCAGGTTCAGGCTGTTGACCTCGATTAAAGCCGTCGCAATGTCGCTGGTGGCGTTGGGGCGGTCGATCTCAACAGAGAGGTACGTGGCAAAGCCATCGATATATGCTTTTCGGACACCCTTTTCTTCTTCTCGAAGCAACCAATGGGTTCCCTCCCATACGCTCAAGGGTACCGTGTTCCGTCCAATAGACTGATGAGAAGTCCGCTGATTCGCTATAGTCAAAAGGTCGCGCAGGGATTTAAGCGCCACGGCGCGTGCTGTTTCAAAGCTGAAAAAGTCGTCAACATGTGGCTGCTCGCTGACGCCAGATACAGCGCCGGCCACTGCCGGGTCGGTGGTGGGAGGCGCCGAAGGAGATGGCTTCAATCTGAGGAGCAGCTCAGAGGCGATATCGGCGATCTGGTCTGTGTAGTATATATGCGTAGCGAGATTGGCTATGCACTTGCGTAGCTTGTTGAGAAGGTCCTTTCGGGTTGCAGATGGGTTCTTGACGACTTCAGTAATGGTGGCGGTGACGGCAAAGATCGCTGCGGTTGTAAGGGATGAGGTTGTGTTGGCGCTAACGGCTGTCGCTGGCTTTTCTGTCACGACCTTGGGAGAACTCGGTGGAGACGGCTTTGTCTCGAGTTGCAACAACTGGAGTATTTTGGCGACGATAGCCACCAGCACGTCCATAACGCTCAGTCCAACGAGGTTGACCGTCGACGAGAGCAGCCACGAAATGAGTTGCGTGTAGATGAGCTGCTTGTGCAATTCGGCCTCTTCCATGGGGCAGGCTACGAGAGTTTCCAGAATCACGACAAGGATAAGGAAACGCGATTGCGTAGGGGCCCATCGTGCAACAAGCTCGATGGTTCTGGTCATCCAGCTTTCCGCCACATTCGGTTTCGATGCCATATAGCTCAGGAGTACCTGCGTGGCAAAGCGGAGCTGTGCTGGATTGTTGAGTTCGAATATGCCCTTCAGGCTCTGTAACGCCAGGAATTCGATATCCTGTTGCTCGAGCTTATCGGCGTCAGCGGCCGTGTTGGCCATGGCGCCGTCGATAGTACCGATGGATGTCCTCGGGATGCCACCAGGAGGGTGACTCTTCTCCTCGTTCGTAGGGACAAGTGTGATTCGGTGCTGCAGTTCGTCGAGATGCTCGTCGTCTTCCGTGTACACATTCTGGAGGATGACGGGTAACACTATCGCGAGCTGCTGCTTGGCGCTCGCGGACGATAGGGCTTCCGAAGAGCAGACGCTTCGGATGGCCTTGAGCCCCGCGGATCTCCATCTGAGTTCTTGACCGGCGGCGGGATGAGACGCAAGATCGGCGTATAGTCGCACAACGTCCTCGAATAATCGCACATAAGGCTGATCGGAGGCAAAGTTGGCGCCATCGTGGTGTGAGCAGAATGCCTCCCAACAGGCCAGAGTTTCCTCAATCAGCGCAATGTCCTTCGAGCCGATGACGGTTTTGAGGATGGTGAGAATGCTCCATGCGTATAGGTTGAGGTCCCGAGGGCATTTCTCGATGAGAGAGCGGCAGATTTCCAGGGTCACCTGGACGTTCCTGGAGAAATTGTCAGCGAGTAGGTCACTTTCCCAACAGAATATTCGGCGCATACCCTGTCCGCTTTTTGTAGACGTCGCGGGACGCTCGACGCTCGAGGAAGGCGCCGACTTTCTGCAGTTTGCTGCGGCGAGTGGAGACATAGTATAGGAGATAGGAGAGTTCGGATGTGTTCGGCTTGATTTCGACGACGTTCTTCTGGAATTTGGGATAGGTCTTGAGGATAAGGATTTGGTGTTTCGGGCGACACATGTTGGGAACGGGAACATCTATGTACGCCGACATCCCGACGTTGGAGAGGAAGAGAATGAGGGCGGAGAAGGCGGTGTCGAGGCGGGAGTGGCAGAACAGCGATTCCTATCGCCGCCTAAGACTCGCCATGGACGATGACCGGCGATGATACGCGTTGGAGGCCGCCTATAGATGCGATTTGATGACGAAAGATGAGTACTCGAGGGAGGGAGTGAGGAATGGGGGAAGCGATGTTTGTCCGTCCGGATGACGTCCCACACCGTGGGCGGGCAGCTAGTAGTGCGCGGACAGGCAATTGGAGAGGGCGGGGTCGTGCACGTTATGCAGCGGTCGACGGGTCCGATGGACGATGGTGATGACGATGGTCGAGGGGGGGCAGAGGGAGCGGAGACACGCAATTCTGGTGGAGATGAAGGTCGGGCGAAGGTGGATGGTGGATGGTGGAGGGATGGATGAGGGATGAGGCTGAACGGATGTGGTGGCCGTTTAATTAGAGAAACCCGCCAGCCAGTAACGGACACTTTGACAGCAGCCACCCAGCCAGCACACACAAAACACCGCCATGACAGCAACAATGCTACGATGCGGAGAACTCCAACCAATGCCCAGCACGACGGAAAAGAACGGACGAACGGGGCCATTCGCCCCTCGCAGACAGGCAGCAGCAGCTTAGCTCGCTGACTGTGCTGGCCGGCCTCCTCCCCCCGACCTGCAGTAGCTCTTCTGACCTGACACGCACGGCGGCCTGCGAGTCGAGTCGAGTCAGCGTGGACACGGCGTACTCACGGCGAGGAGTGGGGCTCTGGAAGGAAGCCCCCGGCCGATCCAATTGCAATCTCGAGTCTGGCCCGCCATTTGCCTGCCAGTGAAGCTGCCGTCTGGAATCGCAATCCCAGGCCGCGGCAGGATGCTTGGTACGACACATTCGCACCTCTCAGGGGTGGCAAGCACGCAAGCAATGGCATCTCACCAGCAGCATCAGCACCACCTGGACCCGCCTGTCGGCCTGGCAGCGCATCCAGCTCCCCGTTCCGGGAGCAGCCGGATAGCCTGCTGATATCCTGCTGCGGGCCCTGTATTGCCTGAATCGGCTCGTTTGCCGCATTCCCTTGCAGCTGTGGTATTTTCCAGTCCAACTCGGCCGTCGCGAACATTCCCAGAAGCGGTTCTGGCTGCATGTCCGCCCGAGCTTGTGTGGCCACCGATCCGTATTCAGGTGGGTGCATATTATGCAATGCGTGCACGGGATCGTGTAAGTACGGGAGCTCGTGGTCGCACATGCACGGCATATCTATCTCCAATAAAGCGCCGATATACATGCAGAACAATTGGATGCTTCCAGGGCTCGTTAATATATCTGACGCCCGTTACCGGCCATCTTCCTCTTATCGTTCACATGTTGCATATGGTCATTCAGACGCTTCCAGTTTATATACGTCCTCCTATCCAGCAAACCCGCATGGCGTTGCCAGAATTCCCTGACAAAATCAATGGCCCCCGGCGTGTCCCTCCACAACGGATAATAGACCATCAGCGCCTCACGCGGTGAATCCTCATCGATAAACATCCGCCCCAGCCTTTCCACTGGAGAAGTGCTAAAATTGTCGTCTGGCATGCTTCGATTTTTGACTTTTAACCGGCTCAGCAGACCTCTCGTCAAACGCTTCACCATGGAGCCAGCGTTGGCTGCTTCCTCTGCCCTTTTGCGCGCATCAAGGGCCAGCAGGCACCTCCAAAACGCCTGATAACTATGGCACGTCGCCATGAGGAAATATTCCCGGTGTTCCTTCAGCTGCTCGATAAGGTCACCGTTATCTCTTCTTGATAAGTTCTTCCGCGCGCTTATTATCTCCGTCTGCAGAATATGACTGCGGATAACGTCGACGACATCGTAGTTGAGCCTGGCGACAAAGAAGTTCTCGAATCTATTGAATAGTTGTAGGTCTTCCAGATCTCTGATCCACCAATGCAGCAGAAGAATCCACACAGCCATGCGACGCGTGCCTGGCGGCGTTTCCAGCGATACGACTCCCTTCACGTCCTCCCAGATGTCGTAGCGAGGCTTTTCCACCTCGAGGAGGCTCGCTTGGACGGATAACACCTCCAACAGAGAGCCATGTCTGACGCCGTAATTACTCGCATCCAAGCGCTCGATACGGGTGTAGTCGTAAGCGAGCTGCTCCTTCCCCAGGCGCAGGAGCGCTGCGGCCGTGCAGGAGAAGAATTTCCGGCTGCGGGCAGTGAGTCGGTTGAGTGCAATGGCTTTCTGGAAGGCGAGATCGAGTGACGGCTCTGTGTTCATCTCGCAAAGCAGTTTGATCAAGGCTTTGTGAACAAAGACATTGCAGTTCTCGTAGTCCAGACAGCAGTCCTTTATGAGGACGCCGTCTGGATCGAAGAACTTTCTGATGCGACTCTCCAGATTGGTGGGCACGGCTCTGGTAATGGCAATGTCGGTGCCGAGCTCGCAAAGCGGTATCATGCGATCTACGGCTTCCCGGATCTTGTCGCACTCTGAGAAGTGGCGGCTTGCGTCGAGCGACTTGTGATCCTCGCCGCAATACTGGACCGCCGAACATAACCGGCAGGTGACGAGGTTGGATCTGGTGCGGCAGACATAGCAGCCTGATATCGGGGGCTTTATTATGGCCATCGTTGTAATCGAGCAAACATAATGATGCTATCGTGACTTCGCCTCTAGTTGCACCGGTTGGTTTATAAGTGAACCGGTATTATACCACAGCATTCGACGTGCGTAAGAAGATATCGGTAGCAACGATCAGACTGCCTTCAAGCCCCTTTCTGAAGACACATATGATTAGACTAGAATTACATAACGCGATGTCGTCGCCGGTGCGCTTTTGTCGGCTGTTGGCAGTCATGTCAGCTCGCCAAGCCGCGCTCGCGTCGACTGCCGTTTTGGGTCGTCGTCGAATTTTTGACCGGCTTGTGCGACATCAAATTGCAACCTCTACTCCTCGACTCTTGCCATCGCCAACCGCAATCGCGTTACGTCCACTCGCACCGACGTCGAATCCGGCCATTGAGGCAGCGAATTGCCGGCCGCGACCGAATCGCCGTGCCAATCCGACGGGTAGGAGCCTGCGCATGCCTGCTGCAGATGCTGCCTTGAACCCGGCTCGTTATGCCCCTCCGCTGTCCCGCTGGAGCAGCCCGCGTCGCTCCTTCGCTCCTCGCGTCCGCATACACACCGTTGCTGTCGCCTCGCTGGATCCCGCCGCGGATATGCACCTCCTGCCGAGCCCGCCGGTCGCTTCGCAAACTGTCAACATGGCCGGTTCGCCGACGGCCGACCCCGCTACGATACCAGCTGCTCACCGATAACCTGCGGCCGCACCCGCACTCCCCTCCTCCTCGCCATGCGTATCTGCTGCCGTCGCTGTCGGCGGCATCTTACGCCTCGGATCGCCACTTCAACTATACTTCTATCCGTGATAAGGGCAAGCTACCTTCCCGCCGGCTCGTCATCCTGTCGATGCTCACGCCGAAACGCCGTCTTGTACTCAGTGATGTAGAGGTTGACAAAAACGATGTCGCCAATCTCACACAGTCCCTGCAGACGTTTGAGTACCAGACCCAGGAGGAGGAGATCACGGATGAGATCCTGCTGTTCAAGCCGGAGGAACTGCGGGTGTCGAGGTCGCGGTTCATGCAACTTTACAAGGAGCTGAATCAGGCGTTTCTAGGGACGCAGATCAAAGAGTATCTTGCGACGACGGAAGTAGACTTTGCAGGAGGGCTTCAGAAGCTGCGAAAGAAGGATGCGCTGAATCTAGTGCTGAGGGAGGTGTGGAAGGTGGAGGTCGCCGAAGAAATCGCCGCCGAAATGGACGTTATTCGGGAGAAGGAGCTGAAGTTCCGGCGGATGGACCTGTTCTTCATGATGGCCGAAGGTATATTACCAGTTATCACTTGCTGTGAGATTTAAATGCTGACTCTTTGCAGGTGGAGAAATGCTGCAGAAGCTGGCCAGCGAAAACCGCACTCGCATTATCCTCAATTCGCAGAACAACACCCTCCTCCTGAGAGGCTCTAAGCGCGCGATCGAGACAATCGAACGGACTCTCAAGACGCTACCCGACCTGATCCTCGACAGAGAAGTTGACCTATCGCCGCTGATGAGAGTGGGCCATGTGAACGAAAACTACATTACCGCCATCTCGCGGCTGACCGCTACTTTCCTCGAACTCAACGACAACAAAGTACGTTGTAAATTCCAACACGTATAAAACCATGATACTAACGTTCGACAGATAACCCTCCACAGCGTAAACAACTATGGCTCGTCGAACATTGAGGACGCCCAGCGGCTTGTCTTCAACTCGGTGGACCTGCATCTCCGCCAAACCTACAGTCTCCTCGGTGAAACCAAGCCGACGGAATCGCTCATGGGCGGCCTTTATCCCGTCTCGGAAGACCAGGCCCTCCCATGGCTATATCGCGGCCGGAACTGGTCCCGCTGGCGAAGCATCCGCCCACCAAACTCTTGGCGTGAATCCCGAGCGGCCGACGAGCTGACTCTCGAAGAGGAAGAATTGTCCCTCTCGAAGCCCCTCTCGCTGGAGGATGCAGCCCACGGCTCCAATATAAATTATTCCGACCTACGCAGCTTCCTCGACTCGCCACCCATCTCTTCTGCGACCCCAATTCCACCCACAACCATCCCTGAGGACGCAGAGACGTCCACTACATACCACGCTGTCCTCGGACAGGTCCTGCACTCTTCTCCTAACCTGCCCTCCATCCGTGAACCACAATCGCTCAGCGCAGTCCTCTCCGCCGACCCCTCCCACGTCCTCTGCCACTCCGTACCCCGCACCGTTGATTTCCTGTCAACACTCAACCCCGTCACACTTCGCTACGACTTTAAGATCCTCCTAAAGTTCAGTCCATCGCCCTGGCTCAACCCCGCGAACTTTGAGCTGCTCCCACCCGTCGAGATGGAGTTACATATCAACCCGGAGATCAACGAGGTGCTCAGCCTGAAAATCGGCGCAATAGAAAGCCACAACATCGTCGATATCCTCATGCCGCGGAACGCAAGCGACGTGCGCTTCGTCCGCCGGCGGCTCGTCCGCATCGAGAGCAAGACGCCGGACGTCGAGCGCTACCTCAAATCTGCAGACCTTGATGTGCTCGGCGAGGAGCGCCTGCGCGCAGGCGAAGAACTGGTCCTGAACGTGCCGAAATGGATGTTGAAGAACACCGCGCGGGATGAAACATGGGCGCTAGACGAAGACGGCAACGTCGTCGACGAGGCTGTCACACCTGCGAATCCACCCGCGTCCGAATCGCAGCTGGAATACGCTGAAGAACCCGTCGATGAGGCCGCTGAAACCGTCCCCGTCACATACTACTTTACCGGGCTGGAGACCCGCTCTTCCACCATCTTTGATTTTGACGGCGCCCCGCTAATCTACACCAAAGTCGAAGCCGGCGCGTCCGGCGGCAGCTACGACGAGGTGATACTGGAATGCACCCCGGACACAATCGAGTACTTGACCCCGCTGGAGGAGCAGCGGCTGGGCCGCGAGGACGAGTTTGACGACCGCGAGTGGGATGAGAAGATGCAGCAGTGGAGTACGGAGGAGGAGAGCAAGATCCGAAAGGCGGCGGACGAGCGCGTGGCCGACACTGGCCTGGACTTTTTGACGGGCGGGGAGCCTGTGGAGGCTGCCGGTGAGCCTTCCGCCATCGCGGATCCTGAAGCGGAATCTACACCTGTCGGTGAATCATCCGTAACTGCAGAATTGGAAGCGGAAGATGCACCAACTGCGACAGAGGTAGAAGCAACAGCCGACGTCACAGTAGACGCAGAAGCAGCACCGTCATCAGAAGCTACAGTCACCGACGACGACGACGCACGCATGCAGGCCGAACTCGAAGCCCTCGTGAGTTCTGCAACGGCAGAGTCGGCAGAGCCATCAGAGCTCGAAGCATCCGAAGACGACGCATCCGCCGGCTATATCTCGGATGCAGTCTTCCACCGCTTCGTCAAGACCGCACGCAAGCTCGTAGAAGCCGTAGAGAAGACGCACGCGAGCGGGAAGAAACGGCTGCTGTAGCGGTGCCCGTAAACCCGTTGATTCCCGGCACGTTCTGTATATATATGTATCATAGTTTGTAGTGAGTGCATGAGCTTATTAGACTAGGGCATCCAGGATTGAGATGAGGGTGCCCAGTTGGCTATTCTTTCCACGCATGCATGCATTGCTCTGGTGTCTTCTGCGTTTTAAATTTCGTATTGTATATATACTAAATATTATCTTTTCAAACCACCCGATTCCTTAAGTTGATACAATCGTCTTATGTCATTTTATCTCAGTGGCCGCGATCTGTTCTACAAAACGCCATAACACGCAGTCTCTGCCATGTGTTAATTTGGTGTGCGGAATTATATATTCTCAAAGTACGACTCGGCGAGGTACACCATGAATATGAACGACCAAGATAGAATAAGCGTAACTTTTTAACAATAAGATACACTTACAAGTAGATAAATAAATCTAACTGACGCCGAACTAGTGCTACGAATATATCAAAAGTTCCGAAAACTACCCACCAGACAAATAGCAGCAGTCTCTAATATAAACTAAATATAAACTCCACGACAGCCCAAACCTGCCAACCCGTGCACCCAGCCGCTAGCTATGCAATCCCATTGCAACCGACAAATACAACACCCATAAAGAAACTTAATCGCTATCCTCGTTGAAAAAGTTACCCGTCATCCATCGCGGCCGCGTGCTGCTCCCTGCACCACCCCTCGGCGACGGCGCATCGTCACCGCCCATCCACCGCGGTTTCTTGAACGCTTCGCCGATATCGTTCATCCACTTTGGTCGTCCACCCTCGCCGGCGTCGGTCGCGGTATCAATCGTGTTCTTGACACGGTGGAAAAACGCACCAATCGCCGACTCCTCTTCTGGCTCTGCCTCGTCGTCGGTATCATCGATCCGCCGGTTCGCTGGCCGCGAAGGTGCCACCCGTCCTGCCGTCGACGGTGACGGCTGGCTCGGCCGCGGCGAGGCGCTGCGCGTGAAGAGGTTTGTAGGCGATAGATAGCTTGACGATAGATTCGTGTCTTCGCTATCTCCGAGGAGTCCGCTGCTGCTTTCCGTGCCCGTACCCGGGAACCGCGCGGCGCTCCGCCATCGCTGCGGTTGGCTACCCCCGGGACTGGCACCGCCGACATCGCCAATCTCTCGCTCGATCAAGTCGCGGCCATACCGCCATCCACCACCTAGCGCTATTTCATCCTCCTCGTCTTCGAGCATGTCTCCACCGAACCCAAACCAGCCCTTCACGCGTCCGTAGAACCCGAACAGCGTGAGACCAACCGGTATCAGCACGAGCACGGGAAACCAGTCGGAGAACCCCTTCCCAAGCCCCTTGAGGTTGATAGACTTGCCGAAGAAGTCGTAAAACACGCTCTCCCGCACAATCACACCCGGGAGAAAGTTTGTAAAATTGTAGCTCAGCGGGACAGTCAACCTGCAGGCATAGCTGGCGTAGAAACACGCGGAGCTACCGCTTGTCCGACGGCGGACCAGCGCGTAGCCGCCCCACACTTTTACAGTGCGCATGGTACTGTACGCGGCGATACACATGTAGGTAATCCATGCCGCGGCAATGCACTGGCCGGCGAAGCCGATGCTGCCCTTAGGCGAGTTGGGGTGGTGGACGATGCTGTAGCCGACGATGGACAGCTTGGAGAGCGCCGGGTGGACGTTGATGATCTCGCTCCAGACGATGCAGACGGAGGCGGCGACGAGCAGGATCGAGAGGATTCGGCGGAGTTGAGGGATGACGTATGTATGGAGCAGGTACCGGCCGTAAGGTGAGATCATAGGGAGGGACTGGAGGAAGCGCGGGGTGATGCTGTGGGGGTTGGGGCGGAAGGAGAGGCGTCTGGACGCTGCGGAGTCGAGGACTGCTTGGGTGTTCGCGACGGACCGCACGAGGGAGTCCCATTCGGCGGAGTAGCGGGCGCGCTGGTTAGCTGCAAAGCGCAACTTGCGGGTGAGTGCTGCAAGGTACTGTTCGGTTATGACGCTGGGTATCGGTGAGCGCGAGCGTGACCGCTCCTGACGGGAGGATGCGGGTTGAGGGGCGTTGGACTCGGGTAGCTGGAGGTTGTCGGCGAGCTCTTCGATCCATTCGCGGAATTCTGGGGCGGTGGTGCTAGTGGTAGCACGCTTGCGGATCGCAAGGACTTCCTTTTCGAGATCCTCAAGCTTTTCAGTCGCCTTCGCGAGGCTTTCGTAGATCTTGGGGGCTTTGGTCTGCAGTCGGCGAAGGCGGGCCGCAACGGTGCTGTCCCGCCATAGATTGCGGGGGATGGCGACGAGGCCGTGGCCCATCAGAAAGACGGCAAAGGTAAGGGTGTAGAAGTAGGAGGCCGCGATGACGAGTGACTTGATGGCGTTCGGGTTGAAGCCGTTGGTTGCGATGAGGTAGATTAGGCCAAAGATGCCGATGGTCAGGACGATGATTTGATAACGGATGTTCTCGCGGACAGCTTCAGACAGCCGCTTGCGCGGGTCGCGGTGGCCGGACGCATGATACGACTGTAGGATTGGAAGAATGGCCCTATTCCACGCCGACAAGTTAGCTAAGCCCCGTAGTAGTCGTTCACTCGTTCGATACGCACCAGGTAAGGACGAAGCTCAGCCAGTAGGCGATCCGCCACGCGACGAGCAGTACGCGGTCCGGCAGCACGACACCGCGGTTTCCGCTGCTGCCATCGATGCCGCTATTACTGGCAAGGTCGATGGGGACAAGCACGATGATCGAGCAAGGGATGACGAGGGCGAGGAAGACGGGCACGAGCAGGTACTGCGGCGTCGTGCGGAGGGGCAGGAAGAAGCGGATGAGCAGGAGGACGAAGATGTCTATGGTGACAAAGGCGACTGCCGACAGGACGCTGGAGCCGACCGCCATGGCGCGTGCTAGTCGGAGCTCATGTACGTACGGGGTGGTGGCGTCGTGATGGAGGTGTCGAATCGGAAGACGGGATCGATCGCGGTGATGTCCCCTGACACCTTTACATTCCTTGGAGTAGCACAAGCCGAGTTGACGGAGGCCAAGCATAAGCCTCATCACGCGGCGATAATTAGGTGGCTTTCGGAGATAGCACACGGAGTTAATGCGCCCCACGCGGACTTGCAACCCGCGATGCTCAACTTCATCCCACCTCGACAACCGCCAATGCAATGCTGGTCAACCGCATCTCCGAGCAGTCGGCCTCGGACGCCGCCGACAATGACATCGACATCTTCGAGTCCGCGCTGACAACTATCTTCAATGACGTGCGCAACCAGCACGGGGAGCCCGGGCAGCAGGTCGCCTATACCTCGCCGAAATACGGCAAGATCATGCTGCGGCTAGCAGATGTCGCGAAGGAGCAGACAAGCCTGTTTTCGCACCATTTGTGGAATGCCGGTGTCGAGGTCGCCGCGATGATTGAGAGCGGTGAGATTGAAATGGCCGGCCAATCGGTCATCGAGTTAGGAGCGGGTATGCATCTTTTCCTTACACCAATATGCAGCTAGCAGGCAGTCACACTAAAGTTTATCGTATCTCCACAGGAGCCGCACTTCCTAGCTTGATATCAGCTCGAGCAGGCGCCGAAACTGTCAGTACTCCCACGCTGCCCGTTGGAGACCCGGACTGATGCCAATCAGTGACATCGCAGGTCGTGATCACGGACTACCCGGCCCCAGAGATCCTTGCAAACATCACCGCGAACGTCGCCCTAAACGCTACTCTCCTGGCCACATCATGCACCCCAAAAATCCACGGCCATACCTGGGGTATGCTCTCTGAGCCTGTCGCGCAGAAGTTTCCACATGCTTTTACCAGAGTCATCGCCGCGGACACCCTCTGGATGGACTGGGAGCACGAGAACCTCGTTGCCAGTATCCGACACTTCCTCGCCGATGACCCCGCCGCGCGGGCGATCGTAGTCGCAGGCCTGCATACCGGCCGCCGGAAAGTCGCAAGTTTCTGGGATATCGCAGTGAAGGAAGGGCTCGCGATCGAAAGCATCAAGGAGCGGGATGTTGACAGTGTCGAGCGAGTGTACCTCCCTGACCGCGGCGTTGAGGACGACAGCGAGCGCAAGCGCTGGCTCATCATCGGCATCCTCAGGCGAACAGCCTGAACAATACAATACAATACAATACACCACCCGTTATAATATACAAGCCGTCCAGCGAGATGTAAATATTGTATCATGTTGTGTCACCGCGTCCTCGTGAACGCAACAGTGCAAACTGCACTCCCTTTCTTCCCGCCAAATGTAAACTCCGGATATCTCACTCGTCCACTGACCTCCAGCCCACCCCCCGCTGTGACCTTTCCCACCAGCTCCTCCTCCGTCCAATTGCAGCTTGTAATCAGCAGCACTCCACCTTTCTTAACCCACCTCGCCACCTTTTCCGGATAGACCTCGTACACTCGCCGTCCATCATCCAGCCGTTCATCGCTCAGCGATATCGCATCGAACGTGCCCTTGTCCAATACGACGTCGAAACCACCCTCGTCCGCGACTCTCTCACTGAAGAACCCCAGCTCTGGTGTCTCCTTGATCACATCTAGCCGTAGGAACCGCACATCCTCAGCGCCAGGCGTCTGTGCAGCAATATTCCGTGCCAATTCCACCGACTTGTCACTGTAATCCACACCGACCATCCCATCGGCTACAAACTCGTCATCTTCAAGCAGCGAGAACAACAAATGCCCGTTCCCCGTGCCAACATCCAGAAACGTCGAGGTGGCTGGCAGCGACAGCGTGTCGGTGAGGTACCGGCATATCCGCGTCTCGCAGTCCGCGTCCGAGAACCAGACGGTGCCGATATCGGACGGGTTGGCGGCGTGGTTTGTTAGCTCGAGGGTGTATAGGTCGTCCCAGCTGTAGCAGAACCGCTGTTAGCTAGAAGAGATGGAGGCACGGTGTACGGATGGGTCCGTACTGAGATTTCGTGCCGAGGACGCTCGGGTCCAGGTGGGCGTCCTCCGACATGCTGCGAGGTGGATCAAATGTGTGTGAAATACTTTGCAACTTGTGTTGGAAGGTTTGGCTTTATGCGCTGAGACCCCAACATCCGGGGCTGTACTCGCCTATTTCCACGCCAGCGTCCTCGAGACTATTTCCACGCTAGTCGGCACGATTCCATTTGATACTAGGCTACGGTTAGTATCTAAGGTTTCAGATAGTCGTGTCGACGGCGCCGACCCTCAGGCCCTATTCCCAGCTGCGGCTATGCTTTTTCGATATCCAAGCGCAGAACAATGCTTGCAGCTGGTGGAAATGCACAGCACCAGCAAGTTTGATCAATTCAATGGCAATGCAATGCACACTGCATGCGGGGCAGTCTGCAGTCTGGTGTTATGACAGGATCGCTGGCGAGCTGATTTTAATTTTGCTATTCACATTGTCAGCGATCACATCCAACCGTGGTCAACTGATATATATCTGCAAGTTAGTTTCAAAATATCCTTTCCTGTTGCATATTGCTGCGTCGCGGCGGCGGGGAATCAATACTAATTGCTAACATGATAGTCAACTAGTATTAAGTTTCACATCCGCCTCTTCCCTCCCGACGTTGGGAAGCCTCCCGTCTCGATGCAAACGTTCCTCGTGCTGCCCATACGCTTATGCTTGTTGCGAAATGGCCGCTCGCAAGCTTGTCACCCGCCTGAGACAGCGCTGGTGTATAGTGCAGTTGGCAGCGCTACATCCAACCTGGCCTAATTCAGATACCTACAGTGCCCATCATTCTGCAGACTCACGATTAAGGTATACGTCTACTACCATTGAGATAGAAGTACACTCTAATTTACATAGAGAGAACGATTGAGAAGTAAGAAATATGATTTGGAAGAATGAAACAGAAAGAGTGCAATTGTGGAAAAGTTTTTGACATGAATTTGTAGATCGCGCGCGCACCACGGGATCATGCTAAGAGTTCCCTCCTCCACTCGACCCCGATACATTTACCGTGCGAGTAACGCTTGTCGTCCTTGTCGCCTTTGTTGTTTCTGTTACTGTGACAGTAGCCTTTACAGCTTCATAATTAATGTCCACCCTTTCGGTAGCCGTAGAGTTCTTGCTTTTGTCAGGGACGTTAGAACATTTCAAAGACCTTTTTTGACTTCCTATCACATGGCAGCTACCGTCAGCGGCTTGAGAGTGTCCGCGTATTCCCGTCCATATAATCTTGGGACCATGCGGAACTCGTGGATAGGCGTTGGCGTAAAGCTTATTGATTATCTGCTGTGACGGGACAAAATCCAAATATTGCGACCAATGAGTCGCTAGAATGCCACTGACGGATGCAACACCTATACAGAGCGTAGATTGCCAATTTTATCAGCGGACCAGGGCCTCAGGCCAACATATCAGTCTGGTGTTGATTTGCGAACCGGTACCAGCCTCAATTCAAGATAGCTTACCATAATCTATCCCGCTCTCTGGAAAGTACGCCCAAACGCCATTACGCTGGAGGTGGACCTGTGCCCTGCGGTCCTCTGATATCCCAAACAATGGAAAAGTATAGACTTCCGCATTGGCATAGACATGAACATATGGCGCAGCAGACCATGCTCCTATTCTACTCTTTTCGTTCGCGTGGCCAACAACCACGAGGTTCGGTATAGTGCCACCATCTTTCGCAGGCCAGTTCATAATTGGCCAACCCTATTAATTATCAATATGTAGAGGTATCAGCAAACTATATGTCAGCAGTTTAAGTACTTAAGTGATACTAGTCTTGGACCTAGACTGCATATATATATGTCTGGCAATATAATACGATCGTATACGAGACCAACTGCCGATCAAACGCATGCAATCAATCTTGAGACCTAAGATCACTAGATCATAAATGTGGCCTGGTCCACCTTCCAGACTCCCAAATGCCGACCCGCTACTTGGTACTTTGGGCGCACAAATCGGACTCCATGTGATCCGATTCCAAGGAGATCAAGCTCACGGCAAATTAAAACTTACCCTATTCCCATTACCAGTTCCAGTAACAAGGATCACGTTGTCGCGAAAGTCAGCGAACTTCTTCAAGACCATACTTGCGATCCTTGAATATGCGTCGATGTACTTTTTTTCAGTGAGAGTTAGCTCAGTATACATATCTAGCTCGTCCGCTATTCTGTGAAAAGCCATAACATCACTGGGGATGTTGACAATGGCTTTGTAAGTTGAATTCCTTTCAATCCCTGTCTTCACATTTTCGAACGTTTTCATGAGAACGTCGACCAAATAAATGGGCGAAGTTCTGCCCAAATAATCGTAGATCACTCCGATGTAAACATTGGCCTTTCGGGCATAACCATTACGCCGACCTAAAATAAAACTCTTAGCAATGTCCGCCAACACTTCAAGCGTTAGTTGCTCGGTGATTAGACGACCTGTTATTTTCGCGATAACTTTGGTTCCAACATAATTCTCGTGAACATCACCCATTCTCCATAAGGAGTCCACACGCAACTTCTTTATCATAGTTCCGCCGGCGAAAAACCACCCCTTTATTCGGCGCCTTTCGAAAGCCTGGTTGAATTCCCTGGACAAGTGCGCAGAGGAGGCTAGCCCAGAGTCCAGCACCCAGATATCGACGCCTTCACCTTCGGTCCCGGGGTACCAGTATACCTCTTCCTCCTTCCAGTCATCGAAGTTGGCATCCGGGGGCTTCGAATGATATATGAAATCTTCGAAAGCCGCCATCCCGTTCCCAGGATAAGTTATAGCAGCCGTGTTCTGCCTTAAACTTCCCACGGTAACGCTGTCGACAGGGCGAAGTTGTGTGTTTGCGTTTTTATCTCTCCCTGAGAACGCTTCCCATTCTTCTGGGGCCATTTTGTTGTGAAAAAGATCGTCTTCAGCGTTGATGAATCCCCATGTCTCGAGCTGTACTCTGTTAGAAATGGCATTTTGAAGTCATTGGGCTCTGGTTTGGAAGCATGCTCACATAGTCGCTGACACCGATCCTTACCCGCTCGTTGTCCATGGTGACGAAATCCCTCAATATTACTTTTGCAACTTTATGATATTTGGCTCGAACCAAGATCCACGGTACACCAAAGGTCTCGATTTCGGGAACGTACATTCCCTCTCCTGGGTCGCCACCAGCGTCTGCGTTTTTTGGGGGATCCAAGATGGACGCGAAGAGGACCCTAATCTCATTGATTACCCGACGGTCTGTCCAGTGTTCATGTTTGAGGATTACCACAACATTAATTAGTTTATCCTCACTCCAGTTTTCCTCGACTTCAGCATTCCAGCCTAGTATTCCACCAAGCAAACTGCTCGCGCTTCCCGGACTTGCCGCGTCGGTCATGTCGTCATCGTCGTCGCTCCCGCCTGCCGGAAAAGCCAGTGAAGCCGGGATAAATATCAACAGAAAGACTAAGCTTGCCAAAGCCCGCTCCAATTTCATTTTTCTAAAAGTGGGCTGGAGCCTTGACGGTGTTTCGTAGAAGAGCTAATGATGCTTTAGTATCTTACTCGAGTCGATAGAACGAAATCTTAGTTACGGGATGGAATATTAAACAAAGAGTATGAAACCTTTAAATATAAGGATCCATATAGATGCTATAGCTCAGTATAATTATATTCCAAGGACTAGACAGCTGATTATATATCCAGCGAGAACGGCTTAGTATGTTAGATAGTTATGATCCTGTTCTCGCCTTCCTCATCCTCTATAATGCAATTTACATTCGTCGATGGGTGGAAATTGTTGGGTGGCTATGCGTAGGGGGAGCTGTGCGAATGCATAGGGTAGTATCGCTGAGAGTTGGGGTTTGAGATATCTTGTTTAGGACATGTTACCTTTGTATAATGATAATCTTCAGAGTTGGAGAGTGTTATGAATGCTCATAGAGTTGCACATAACATCATAAATACCACCATATATGTTAATTAGTACCGTAGTGTATTCTGGGAGATTTATATAATTGATACGTCTTGCCATTCAGATACATTCAAGGTGGAAATATACATATATGCATGGGACTGTCCTCGCAAGCCAAACTCTCTGGCGGCGCTGTGGATGGAACTCAAACATTTCAAAAGCAATGCGGTGCCCATTCTTACTAGATCTCGAGCTCGGGGGCTGCAAGGGACGTTTACATAATCACTAGAATTGAGGGGGGCCCTCCAACCATTCACCTAGCAGGATATTATGTAGTGTCTGGGCACAGGCGGGTACTGGAATACCTATTAGGACAATATACTTTTGTATAAAAGCGCAGTCCACACAGCCTACCCAGACGTCACGGTAGCGTGTGCTGCATGGACAATATGCACAGCGCGCAATATATATAATATACGCACCTGAATGTATAAAATCATAATGTTATCTTTATTCTGTTGGGTAGTACAGAAGGAGGCTTTGTATGTTACTTCCTGGGTAGCTAGTTGCAAAATCAAGTTGCAATTTACAATCAAATACAGTTTCCAACAACGGGAACTAGCATTTGCCGTTCAAGATATATTCCCACCGCAAGACTCCTTCGATCAGTGATATAATTTAGCTTAGCTGATATTTTCTTGGTTTTTCGTCAGCGTCTCTGAAACCACTTTATTGCTTGCCACCAAATGCATTGCTTGATCCAAATAAATCATCGGGATCGTGTAAATTTCTAGCCTCGGTTCTAGGCGAAAAGCAAGTTCTGCCTCTACAAGATATCGTGCAAAATCCTCTCGCAACGGAAAACAATAAAACTCAGGAAGCAGTAAAGACGCCAATTAATCAAATGGCCCATCATACGTGTCCATCATATCATAAGTCACCGTCACTGCATCTCGACGTCGGTGCTGCTTTCCCCTCCGCGTCGCGCCATCTTCGTCTCCAACTTCCACCGCTTCCGCTGCTCCCTTTCCTCCTTCTTAGCCTGCTTCTCCTCCTGTTTCACTCGCTTCTTCTCCGCCTTGAGTGCCTTTTTCTCCTTGCGCGATAGCCGTGGAAACTCGCTGTCCGGCCCGACGAGGAAGCGGCCCGGGTGAAATATGTTCCACGTTAGACATGCCATGAACATTGGGGTCGCCTCGAGGACGTAGAAGAAGACCTCGTGCGTGGTCAAATTATTATTAAACTCGCCGCCGGAAAACTCGACCAGCCTGAAGATAATCCGAATCTAAAAGTTAAAAAATCACATCGTTAGCTCCTTTCGGGCGTTATAATGGGAGGCTGTGTATGTTATATGTGTACGTACCACAATCGCGAGCAGTGTAAAGTACAGCACGGCGAGCAAGTGCCGCCAGTTCGTCTCCCGTTCAACGCCTACGCCACGCACCCGCTCCATCACAGCCTTCATCCGGAATCGCCATGCGACGGCCGAGAAGACTAGGATCCAGAACAGCTGGAAGCCGATGCCGCCCATGTAGATGTGTAGGCCGTTCTTCTGGGCGCGGGCTGCGTCGTCCTTATCCTTTTGCGAAGCGTTAGGGTCATCGTTGCGGGCGGAGGCCATAGAGGCACCGACGAGCTGGACCAGGAAGGCGCTACATGCACACACTACTGTTAGCATGCGGTCCACTTATACTTACTATTTTCACAAATACAACAACAAGATATCGTTTGTCGGATAGTGAACGGATTGTGTCGAGTTAAAGTACGGTACTCACATAATGTCCAACCAGACGAAGATGACAGTCAACCGCGTCGCGGAGACACCAAACACCCGCTTTGCTTCCAGATAATACCATACCATCCGACCAAGCACCATATACGCAAACGCATTTACCAGCAGCGGCGACAAATAAATCAGAATCTGCGACGGAATCCCTAGTCCATCTGACAAGGGATTCTGCGTCGCCGCGCTACGCAGACCGAATGCGACGGCTTCCCATGTTGCGCCCAGGATGATGACCCAGCACAGGCGCAGCTTGCGGTGATAGAAAGCTTGGAAGATGTGGGTGAGTGCTGAGAGGCCGAAGAGGGCGGCAAAGAGGGCGGCGGCGGGGAGCGACGGGCAGTAGAGAAATGTGGACGTTGAGTCCGGGCTTTGGAAGTCTAGATTTTCGAATTTCTAGTTAGTTATGCTGTGGGGGTGTATGCATATGTTTGAGGATTGCTGACCGTAGCTTGCGCAGTTGAATCCCATTGTGACTCACGGGCCGGACGCTGTAGACCCCAGTGTTTCTTTGGTGAAAAAGAAGGAACAGGAGATAAACTAATCGTTGGTCGTATACGCGTACAGCTGTAGAAAATATAAATGATAATGTATAACGAATCAATGCTCCAGGGACAATATAGTGGTTATAGGGAGACGGTTATTAGATTACGCGTCTCGAGCTTGACAGTAGTGACGGTACGCCGAAACGCCAGCAAAGCTGCAGCACCACCGCGAGAAGAAGCGAAGTCGACGATGTCTGGTGTGGTATCGATACCCTTTCGACTTCGAGTCCATGAGAGTAAGTTGTATCAACAGTAGGAAATATCACAGTTATATAGATATCGCAACGTCCTGAAAATAGATGTGTATACAAGCAACCAATATAATGAACAAGGTAGTCGATTGCAGTATCAGATATATCGTCAAGAGGATATATATTTGGTGGCTGCTATCCATACGCCAGGATATCCCGGTGTCTTGGGTAAAGCTTAGCAAGCAGATATCCGCCAACCACAAGGCGAAATGACAAGATTGAGCTTAACGTTGCTCATTGCAGTGTGGTTAAATCCAAGCCCTGTCATTGACGGCGGACTCGTTCCCAAATGCAACAGGTATCACAAGCCCAGCGACCAATCTAGGGTGCAGGCCACGCAGTGTCTACATTACGTATGTTCAGTCTCCAGCCCAACTGGCCCCGTTCCATGTATAGGCTGCGGACGTGGCCCGGAGCCGCAAGAAAAATAATACACGCCGGCCGTGCTTAATTCCAGCGAGTATACCCGGGCCGCATCCTACGGCCGAGTTGTCGTCCTAACACCGGCCGCGTTACATAACGCAGTCAACGTGAAGGCTGTCGAGCACCGCCGCGGATTACGTTCCCATGCGCCCGTGCACATCCAGCCCGCATACAAGCACATCGCCAAGCCAAATACACTCTCAGCCAAACTGCCTTGAAACACTTCCCACAATCTTATATCTCCGTGCATTTAATTTCGTGGGGTGGTTGTGAAGTGCTGTCCGCGTCAGAGGCTGACTAACGCGTGATAAATATGGAAACACTCCGCCCGCCAAGCGACGCAACACAACTGCCGAGCCTCCAATTGCCGCTATACATCCACGTCTGTGATGCTTGAGATGGCCTTCATACAGTTTGGACGGATATATTTGCTGTATTTGAGTGTCGTGCGTACGTAACCAGCATTTTCGATAAGAGTATAACGTTATACCGGCGTGCGCATGCGTGTGCTCAATTGCATGATATATGATATTGAGTCGACTGGGATTGGATAGGGCGCAGGTCTTCGGACACCGCGGAGCGCGCGTCGGAGATCATACCGCATCGGTGCGCGGCAGCAGCCGATATTTCGCGAAAAGCTGCCTAGATAACGAGGCTAGATAAGTGTACTAACGGCACGGCTACCTCGCTCACATAATGCCTTACTGTACAACAATGGTCAGCCTCAACTTACCTAGTCACGCGGCGCAAAGATGCTTGGGAGCGGTAGCCAGGATATGTTAAGTCTATTTAAGATAACCTCCCTGGCCATGATCATGACAAAACATATCAGCGATAACTACAGTGATGACATGTGTTTATCTAGATTCTCAGACATCACTTTGTTAGTGGATTGCGCATCCGTGCAGTATGTTGCATTTTTTGTGTTGTCTGACCCGCCGTAGACATTTCGAATTCATCCCTTGTGAGAAATAATATCTCGCTCAAAGAACGTATGGCGCCTAGAGTTCAGATGCGAAATCTCTCAAAATAAGACAGGCTTAGACGTTTTGAGTATGCCGCCCACGAGACAGTATGGGCATGTGTCAGCCTTATCGCACCATTATAATTAAGCATACATATCCTTGTCGCGATAACTATCGATTAGACTCTCGTCGGCCAGCCACGTGCAGGATTTGGGTCGACCTCTAATCAGCAAGTCGCTGCAGGCATTGTAATTACAGAGGTGATGAAGCGGACATCGACTATGAGCACCCGGGTGCTGCTGCTGTCGGCGGCGCTCGTAGGCTCGGCGCATGGCGTTATCGTCAAGGCGCGGCACTATGACACCAAACTCGGTACCACATATGATCTGAACGGTAAGCATGCATTCACAAAGATTACGGTGGTATTTCAGCAGCGCTATATGCATCGATATGATACTCTCAAGCGCACGGCTAAAACGACGGTTAACATGTCTTCTGTACAGTCTGCCGCCCACTCCGCGCCAACAGGATCGTACTCTTACAGGAGATTTGCGACGAGTCGGACTCTATGCCTGGCTGGCGGCCCCGCGTCTACGATCTGGACGAAGTCAGCTCTCCTGTATCTGTCCTACAGCTGTTCGGCCCGCCGTTTGGACCTGTCACGAACAACGCATACGAGGAGCCGCGGACCTTTGCGGCCTGGGGAGGCAGTCTGATGTACAATGATGATCCGTGGAAGCCGGTGATGTTCCGGACGGGAGCCGACTCGGATTTGGGATATAACTGGCGGTTACCGTAAGTAAATTTCCCTTTCTCTCATTAGCGGTTGCTCTGTGTTCTCTCAATTCCATAGTGATAAGCTGTATATCTCTGGTAATAAGCTAATAACGTGATATATGTAGGTTCGAGGTCGAGCGCGACGGCAGAACTATCATAACCACTGAGACCGATCTGACCGTTGGGGATATCCTCGACCCAATCAAGGCCGAAGACGATACCAACCTCAGCATGCTCAACTTCTCAAAGCTAGTTTGTACGTCTGATCTCCGCCAACCATACCCCTAATTCCAGTGTACAATGATCATTGATGTGGATTGACTGCAGCCTGCGATACCCCATCCGGCCGTGTTCTCCGCCGTGATGTCCCCGACAGGCGAATCCTGCCTGCTGCCCAATCCAAACGCTACTCGGACGCGAATTGCCTCGCCGTCGACCTCTATATCGCCGACCTCGGCTACGTTGATACTGAGGACCCGACCAACGTCCCACCTCCCGTCCAGCCACTCGATGAAATCAGCATCGACTCCGCCGACCAGATCGGCGACGTCAACTTGAACGACCTCTCGACCGACTCATCCGACATCGAAGTCGATCTGGAGCTCGATAGGCTGCTGCAGGGCATTGAGAATTACCAGCGTGTCGCCGACGACGACCCGGTGTGGGACCTCCTGCGCGAGATAGAGCAAGATGGCGGCACGATGGACGATGTTATGCTTGACAACGACCTGGTGGATCAGGAGTTCCAGTTTCTGGTTAATAATCCGGGTTTATCAGCGGAGGATGCTTTGGCAGGGCAGCTGGCGGCTGAACGTGTGCAGTCACAGACTGATTTGGAGGCGTTGCAGGCGATGCTGGCAGAGCTAACTGCTTGAATTCCTAGATGGATAGCTTAGCTTGGATTCGTATATACTGTTAAGCGGCTTTTGTGATTGGTGGAAATTTGGGAAATGGAGGTCGCGTCTGTCGGTTCGCTAGATCGCCCGGAGAGATTCGATATTCGATAAAATATATATCGGCAAGAACCTTTGACGAATAGTTGGACCTTCGCAATTCCTTTTCCACTGCCAAGTTTCTAGCGTCGCGTCGTATATATAGTAGATATCGGAAAGACATCCGGACTCGACCGATAGAACTGAAAATGGTGTAACAACAAGTCCATCCGACTTATCCGTGATAAGACATCGTAGAATGTGATACCTGGAAACTATATTATCAGGTTTTTAATATAGAATTACTCTACATGTATATATACAGTAATTGAATTCGTATGATGGAGAGCTCAGGTCGATTTCCACAGGTGCAGCATGCAGGAATGCCATGCGACAACGTCGGTTCCGTTGCATCGGCGATCAACATGGGATGGACTAAGGCACAAAGCGGGGCCTATATGCAGGGGTGCTCGAAGCTTAGGACCATAAACGTGGCAGACACGTCGACACGGGTCCTGGTCTGAATGTTGTTGAACGGATGCCGACAATGCGTTGCTGGTATCAAAATACCACGCACTGGCTCTCTCGCCCGGAATAGTAAACAATTGCAACTTGCCGACGGCAGCAAACGTAACTTGCATCGCGACTTCATCCGGATAAGAGGTTGACCTGCCTATCTACGGATAAATTGCGATGTCCGCCCGACTTCATTCCACCGTCGCAATGCATCTAATTAAGCTTCCTTGCTGGCGTGCCTTGGCGTCAACATCTGAATTTGACTCCGGCCATGCATCGCATTGCATCGCGGATCCCTGGCCTGCTTCCACGCGACTTGGCGCTGTCAACTGGCACGCAATGACCTTACATACTGACAACAGGTAAGAGACGCGTCCAATATCGGTCGCCCGTCCACGGCGCCTGCTGTCGGCAGTAGTCTGGCCTTATCAGTCGCGGATCCACATCGATTGACGTTAGGTAGGCTGGCATCCCACGTTTCTTCCGGCTTCCAGCCTCTATGCAAGGCCCACGAACCAGAGAATAAGAACAGGCTGACGGAGCGTATCATTCAGCGTGCATGCATGCCTCCACTGTACGCCCGAGACATTTCCAGACCCACCGCATGGAAAATTAATGGAACACCCGGAACTGTAATTCCTACAGCACTGCCGACGTCCCTTATCAAAAGGGCATTCCGAAAACAGATGGTTGCGCTCGCTTGTTGCAGAAATCGGAAGCTGGCGAGCCGGCTGGGTAGCTTCAATCTTCTGTCTCCGTCGTGGGGACCAGGGACTCTTGGCCGTGAACATGGGGGTCAACATGCAATATACGAGGCCAGAGGGCAAAAGCCGCACACATACCCCGCCAATGTAACGGACGTGCAGTTGCTGCACGCATCGCAGCGATGTTCCGGGTTATCGCCAGGCGAACGCGAACGAACATTCGTCCAGTATTTCGATTTCGACATCATAGCTGAACCCAATGAATGCCAACGAAGCTATGGTAGTACAATATGCGTTGGATCCACTGGGGCTATGTCCGTCGTAATTGATAGTGATGTTGCCTTACGCGGCAGATGTCCTTGCTGGAGACATGGACGCCACGCACGAAATAGCTGAATCCTCGGCGATCCTATCGTCTCAAGGACCTTCCGTGACGAGCTACGACATGACAGTTGCCATTCCAAGTGCTCCGCATCACCAACCGAGGAGCCGCAGCAAGGCTATCGGGATCTTATAAAAGAGTTGGATTCGAAGCTCATTGCCGTTGTGGATTCGTGCCCCAAACTCGGTTCTCTCGTTATACAGCAATCGGCGGTCGAATATGCTCTTTTCAAAGTCACTTAGCCTTGCGGCGCTTGTCTCACAAGCATTTGGCGGCGTCAATGCAGCGCCGGCAGATACCACTCATGATGCTCGAGCCGCCACACATATTTGTGAGCCTGATTACTTTTTTCAACAATTTACGGAAGGAGTTTGTCTCGTAAACCAGACGCCGTCCCTTCGCTTGCGTAAGGACAGCGGGCTGGCTTCGAGAAGACAGGGAGGAAGCGTATGTGCTAACATCACAGTGCTATAGGTAAAATATCGCCAGACGAAATCCCGGACCTGATTGATATCACGATAGACCACATCACAACGTACCTTTACGACGGCTGCTTCACATCTGTCCAGTTAACTAAGGCGTACCTTGCACGAATCAGCGAAGTCAACTCGACACTCCATGCCGTCCTCGAGCTCAACCCTGATGCTCTGGCAATCGCCGCATCGCTCGACGCGGAGCGCGCAAAAGGCAAGATACGGGGGCCGCTCCATGGCGTGCCAATCCTTATCAAGGATAACATTGCGACTTTGGATAAGATGAACAATACCGCTGGCTCGTACGCCCTGCTTGGCGCTGTCGTACCCCGTGACAGCACCGTTGCTGCGAAACTCCGGGACGCCGGTGTGATTATTCTCGGTAAGGCTGGCATGTCTCAATGGGCCAACTACCGTTCCTCCAACAGCTCTTCCGGTTGGAGCTCTCGCCATGGCCAGATCACCAATGCATACTACCCAAATCTTGACCCGAGCGGCAGCAGCAGTGGGAGCGGTGTCGCAGCAAGCATCGGCCTCTCCCTTGCCGCTCTCGGCTCCGAAACATCTGGCTCGATTGTCAGCCCGTCCCAGCGGAACAATCTCGTAGGCATCAAGCCTACCGTCGGCCTGACCTCCCGCTACCTCGTTATCCCTATCAGTGAGCACCAGGACACCGTCGGCCCGATGGCGCGCACGGTCAAGGACGCCGCATACCTTCTCACTGCCATCGCTGGAAAGGACCCTCACGACAACTACACGTCTGAGATCCCCTTCGACACGATCCCAGAATACTGGCGCAACCTCAAGCGTTCCTCCTTCCAAGGCGCGAAGATTGGCATTCCCCGTATCGCCATCACTCCCTCGTCCAACAACGGTCCCGTCCTCGCAGCTTTCAATCAGTCTATTGAAGTCATCAAAAAGCTCGGCGCGACCATCTACGAGAACGCCAACTTCCCTGCATACGACGAGTATCTCCGCTCTGACAACTCCTCTATTCTCATTGACCTCGACTTCAAAACCAACCTTAAGCAGTACTTTGACCAGCTCGTTGTAAACCCCAACAATCTCCACTCGCTCAAAGATCTCATCAATTTCACTATGACCGACCCACGCGAAGCCTACCCGGATCGCAATCTCGACACTTGGATCTCCGCCAACAACCAGTCTTGCGAGGATAACTCCTGCGCGCTCGCCTGGAATGCGTACCAAGCCAACGTTTACCTCGGTGGCGTCGGTGGAATTCTCGGCGCGCTGGAAAGCAAAGGTGGTAAAGGCGGTCTTGACGCACTCATTATGCCATCGGCCTTTGCGTCTGATATTGCAGCGATCGCGGGCTACCCAGTCGTGACGGTGCCGATGGGTTTCTACCCAGCGTCGACACGGCCGCCGAAACCCAACTCGCGCGGACTGGTCAACAGGGCACCGAATCAGCCTTTCGGGCTGTCGTTCCTGGGTCGGCGGTTTGATGAGCAGAAGTTGATTAATCTCGCGTTTGCATATGAGCAGAAGACGAACGTGCGCAAGGAGGGCCCGCAGCCGTACATTATTCCCAATGCGCAGATCAAAGATTACCTGTGATTCAATTGAGGTCAATTTAATATGAGGAATGTAAAGTAGCGAGTTTTTATATGGATAGAGCGCCGGATATGATTTGATTTTGCAATGTCACGACCAGTCTCATGCATACAAAGTACCACAAGTACACATAACGTTATCGGCATCGAAACAGACCGTAACTGTGAAGTCGGCATAAACCTACAATCCGTAATGCTCACTGTGCTATATAAAGTGGAATTAAATATCGAAAGTACCTCTTTTCGGACTACATGTTTGCATTACATCATTCTCGGGATGCGTACAAGGTCACCCCACCGTCGAGACTGTACGGCCAGTATAAATTCACCTGCATGCTTGCATGCAACAAGAAGTTCAGCTGAACTCGGCAGCACATCAATTGAGTGCCTGAATTTCACACCTCCGAAATACATCTTTCACCAATGCAATGTGGCTAAACACCATCCCACTGCCGCCGGAGCTCGTCGACGAGATGCTGACTTATTGCAGCTTCCGCGAGCTCTGGGCACTCGCACAGACGTCGCGAGATTCATATACTGCTTGTTTTCGACGGCTGGCGATTAAGCACCGCTTTCCACTGACGCTGCCGCATGCCGTTACCTCGGGGTTGCTGGAGCAGCATAAGGTCAATGGAATATATGATCGGATCAGGTAGGCAATTAGATAGGATACTTTTCCCTACTCTCATTGAACTCATATAGTACTAGCTAGATAGTATTGCTGCTTTATAGTCCTAGGCGAGTGCTAATATCGCAATAGTGCTGTCACAGTAGATATCTCGAAGGACGCCTGGTCGAAACATGAAGACGCCATCCAGAAAGACTACCTGACCCCACTTGCTGACCTATTTCTATCCCGCCATTTGCGGGGTCAAAAGACGCTACTTCAAATCTACACCTACGGTGAGAATGACTGCGAAATTCTCGGCCTTCTTGAAATCGTCCGCCTTGCCTTCACCATGGCCCCGGACACCATTGACGGCTTCGCCATCCGCCTCTCTGTTGCCGAGGAAGACGAAAAGGACCTGCGCACCCGTACTCGCAGTTTAACGCACATTCTTCGCCGCTCAGTCTTCAACGGCAGACGGAGATTGCTCTCTATCACCCTCCTCTCCGTCGAGACTTGCGCGCTGCACGCCCGTGCAGTCTCCGACATTCTCCTCGAGATGGCAGGCGGCCTCGTTGCAGAAACGATCTACAGCGAAATACCACTCGAGACGCTCCGGCTGGCCATTCGATGGAAAGACGAGGACGTCGGCTTCGTTGACCGGCCGGATATGGTTCGGTTTCCCAACATCGTCCCGTCGACGCTTAAGAAACTGCACTATGAGGATAAACACTGGGCAGGCTTGGCCGCGGACGCGAGTATCGAGACGTTCCAGGCTATCTGGCCGAATCTCGAGGAGATCCGGATTGATCTGGGGCTTGAGCGGCTTATCTACTGTGAGTGGCATCTTGTCTCGATTATCTTGCAGGCCCGCCGCGGGCTCTGTTGCATGATTCTGTGCCCGGAGATTTGGACCAATGAGTTCTTCGACGACTAGGGCGCTTTAACGCGTCACAGGGGGGACTTTAGGGCGTCTTCTCGCGGTTGGGTGGCTTACCCACGCGGCTGCAATATTTCAGCACGACTGCTTCTTGCATGTTGGATTTCGGATGCGATATCTGGAATCGCCAACGTCATAGACTGGACATATCAATTTAAATTTTGCCTGTCGCATTTTTGTCTCGCTGTCATACAGAGGCTTATACGCCAGTAATTGTACCTTCAGAATGTCTACCACTGCACGTGTATCGCAGCTGGCAAGTCCTAAGCGGGCGAGTTCAGACCTTTGTATCCGTAGATTTTTAGTGTTGCAGCTTGTAGATAGACCACCAGAGGATTAGCTCGGCGTAGTATAAGCAAGAACATGTCTGACGTCAACTCTAGAATACCTTGTACGTCTGTGCACGCGCACGAACATCTTATCTGATACGAATACGGGGCTCCGGGCGCAGTCCGAGCGTTCTGCTCCGTCCATTTTCAGGCATCCTCTCGGCAAAGAGCGCCAGCCTTGAACTGTGACCCCTTGTTCTCGCTCGTTGTGTGACACCAGCATCACCATCACGTTGACATTGTTCTGGATTTCCGATCCTTTACTCATCTACATTTTCTCCTGCGGTCACAATACGTTTATAAATTCTGTAAAAATGTCGTGGGGCAATACGATACCCCTTCCACCAGAGCTTGTTGGCGAGACGCTCTGGCACTGCGGCCCGTGCGAACTGATTGCACTTGCGCAGACGTCGCGCGATTCATATATCGCATGCATGCGCGTGTTGATTTTGAAGTACCACTTCCCGCTCAGTTTGCCGCACATTATCAAGACACCAAGGACACTAGAACTACTAAGGGAATCGGGGGTATACTATCTGTTCGAGTAAGTCCCTAGCCATTTCCTGCTGTAATAGGGTCGTCGAGTAAAAGGATGAGTATCGCGTTGTAAGAGGTCTGACGTTCGTGTAATCAACCACGACAGCACCGTCTCAATAGACGTCACGAAGGATGTCTGGCATAGCAATACGGGCGAATATTTTAGCACGTACACCACACCTTACAACGAGTTTATATCCTCTCGACCAGAGGGCAAAGGACTCGGACTACGGTTCTGCACGAGTGGCGGCGGTGGCTGCGACTTGGTCGCACTCTCAACCGTGTTTTCTTGCGTGGTCCCAGAGACATGTAACCGTTTCAGCAGCTTCGCGTTCTGCCTTACCGTCGACGATGAAAACCAGGATGACCTGGAAAATAGTCTGGTTCCTATGGAAAGGATGTTCGTGGCTGAACGTGAGCGGCAGATGTCCCAAAACATCGTTCAGCTGCCAGTCGAGTCGCTTGACCTGAGGATCCGAGCGCTGAGCGCTACTTGGGTCACCCAGTTTTTCCTCGATTTGGGCATCAGCCTGGCATTCATCGGTCACCAAAGTTTCCTGCAGGATGTCAAGGTTGTAGTTGATTGGAAAGATATTGAAAACGATCCCGTCCGAAGAAGTTGGGAGTATATGGAGTTCGATCGGATGCAGGCATCAGATCTCAAGAGACTATACCTCGAGGATAAGAGATGCCCGCCAGTGACGGTTTATCTGAATGCGTTCAGCTTTCTGTTCCCAAACTTGGAGGAGCTTTATATCGACGGCGGGCTTGCGCAAAAAATGGTAGGATAGGCAGATTGATCCCTTATTTTTGAGTTCCTGCTAACGAACCGATTCTTGAACCGGAAAATGCGATAGAAGGACTACACCCGACTGAAGGCTTTCCCATGTCTACGGAAAATCTCGATGCCTTTTCCGTACGGCGATCCCAGAGTTGCGCCCCAGCGTGATGATATACTTGGCCCATTTGGCTTCGACGTTCCCTGCTGTATGAGAGAAGAATTCTGGGAGCTCGTTCAAGAACTCGTAAGTATGTACTGTTTCTCCCGGCCAGAGGAGCTGGTGTTTCATTTTCTGCGGAATGATGCTCGAACAACGAACACAACAAGGATCTCACTCAAGTGGCTTGATCACGAACAAGAAGCTATTATGCGCGAACAGTTATGTGGGGAAGAAAATGAAGAGGAGAATGTCGAGGAGGAGAATTATGAGGAGGAGTTTTACCAGGAAGAGGATGAGAATGACGATGGTGATAATGATGAAGATTCTGAACAAGAAGATGAAGACTTGGAAGATGAAGCACCAGCCTCCTGGTCGTCAGTTTCAGCCTCATCAATGAAGAATCTTGGCGATAAACCGACCCACCCGGCTGATCTGGCTGCGATAACCAGTCTACTCTTAGCTCCTGGTCCGGAGCCCGGAACTAATACACTACGCGAAGGGCCTCACAAGCTCGCTTGGATGTATCTGCTGCCATGGTTGCAGGAATTGGTCGGTTCTCAGGCACTGAGCGACGAGCTACAGTTGGCCTACGAATTGGATTGGAATCAACCGGGTAGCCGCTGCTGTGAATCTTGACCTGCAAGCTTCGCAGCTAGTCTCGAGGCTACTTCGAGCTTCGCAGCCAAAGGAAGGCGTCTGGCTTGCGAGCCAAACCCGCAAGCGCTATAGTGCGCCCAGCATTAAATTCCGTTGCAATGCAATATTTTTCTACTCCATTGAGAGTAATATATGCCCAGAGTGTCATCTTTGTAGTCTAATCAATGATGTATCTGACTGCTGAATACGTCAAAGATTAAGCGCTTGAATAAATACTGTGAAGTGTCATCATTTGTCTTTTGTAGTCGGCCAAATATCGACCAGCTGAACCCCATCCTGTCAAAATGTTAGTTAATGCTACGCAATCTCCTACCGATAGAGTCACAGACCTTGATCGAGAATGCCCCCCATTGTTGTGCGCCGTTGCCGTATCGCTGGCTGAGAACCTCAACCACAAACGTTTCTGGTCCAATGCTTCGTCGTTTACGATTTTCACGCTGACTGGTATACCGCGATACCATAATGCTCATGTCGACGCCGTCGTCGAGAGTACGGACGAGCCGGTCTATGGGCTTTATGCCAGCGAATATACTGATATCTCGGGCATAGACGTCCCTCTGCTCTTTGCCCTTCGTATACTGGGCAACTGGGCTCGAGAGAAGCTGGGAGTGTTAGAATCGTTCGATAATAATCTCAGCGTCAGGCAAGCTTACCAGAATCGCCATTTCTCGGTCCTGAGCTAGTGATCTCAGCTTTCTTGAGAGCTGCATCAGGGCTACATGTGCTGTAACTTCGTTTGTGTCCAGCAGTTCTTCCACTGGCCGCGAGATGCTATCAATGACTAACAAGCCAGCTCTCTTGCTCTCTTCTTGTTTCGCAGGGGGTGGAGTAGTAGCGTTATCTGCCTCTAATGGTGTATGCTCTTCTGCATCATTTTGCTGCCCCGTCGTGTTCTCGCTCTCTTCCTTCAGCCTCTCCTTGCGTAAACCGGGGTCATCCTTCAGCCCCGGTGGCAGCGGCCAGAGTATCTCCTCATCAGAGTCCGCTAGCGAGTCTGGGATGACACTCCGCACTTCACCTTCAGACGAACTTTCTACATCGCCGGCTGCAGGCGGCCGCTCTTCAGTCTCATGTACCACGCTGACCTCTTCCCTACTGATATTTCCATCCTCAGCTACCTCTGTCTGTATCCCCACAGCGACCTCATCGATAGCCTCGACAACGCCGTCGAAATCAAAGGCGCGCATATACTGCACGCGGTCCAACAGCTGTGCAGCCCTCTCGCGCACCTTCGCCGTTTCTCCCTCCTGCGCCTGCGTTGCAGTCTGTTGCAATATTATTCTGCGCATCAACACTTGCAGCAGTGTAACCGGAGAAAAGGCGCCCGTCGCGTCGACGTAGGCGGCCTGTGCGCCTTCATCAGTGACGGCGAGCAGGTACGATGCTACGATGTGGTATGCGAGCTAAAATCTCCACCCATTAGCATAACTCTGCATATTCATCTTGCATTTCTGGTCAGCGCTGCGTTATGGAGTAGCTACCAGAGTCCCGTAGGTGCCAGCGTCGCACTGTAGTGACGTAATACGGCCATACTGCACGCCGCCTATCGCGGCATCAACGGACGGCGAGGATGTCTGCAGTGGCGGGCGTGGTGGACGAGCAGCAGCGAGCCGAGCTTGCGAGAGCAGGTCCGATGCTGAGACCGGCAGCGGCGCGTTTGTCATACCGGGCGCCGAGAGCAAAGCTGTGGTTTGTCGTGGTCTCTGGATGGTGCCATGGTGGATGTCTGTAGATGTCGATGGAATGTTCCTGTCAACGCTGAGCCGGCGCAGCTATAAAAGGCTTTCTTCACTTGCAACTTAACATCTTCACCTTCTTTCTCCTCCTTCCTTCACCTCACTTTATCAAAACATGACAGTCCCCCAGATCTAGGCAAATGCCGATCAGAGGTAGTGTCTACTTAAACTTTGGACACTGATATATTCCAATCGTGCGAGGAACCCATATATACCTACTTATATCTTATAATGCATGCAACAGCAGTAGCATCTCTCAAATTGCGAAGAGACACTCAAGTCCTCTTATAATGTACATCATAGACCCGTTGAGAAGACTGCGTCATGAGAAATTTACAGGCCATCCAGAAATGTCTGTTACGATAATCTAAACCAAATGATTTCGATAACACCGAAAACCATCCTTAGCATAGCATGATTTTGATATGGCTATGTTCGTGATATTCCTACATATCATGATATTCGTATTGGTCCTATGACGAGCCGTCTTTCATATCAAAAGCGCAATGACAGCATCCCCGAGGAATATGAGGATAACAATCTACAAAACTCCTCCAGCAGAATACACAAAATGATAACGATAGGCCGAAAACGGTAAGTCTAGCCCCAGGAGTTGGCTCATTTCATATATATACCAATCGCCCAGATATCGAAACAGGCAGATATTACAAAAGTCAGTCAGAGAGTAATAGTTCACCTGCTCGGGCAGCCGATCAGGTGAACAAAGAAAGCTTCGCAATATACTATAGCAGAGTTGAGATCGGTTGATCAAGATTCTCCCTTTCCTACTCTCTTCATACAAACATGCGACATATAAACTGGATTTGGCTTCCATCTGACGAAAGGCGCACGAAAGGGAGATTACTGCCCTATGATCAAAGACACGCGGACTAGTATATGAGAAGATCACATGTCACGAGAGATATCTGTTAGATCCAGATCCTAGAACACTGTGATGCTCAATTGAATCTGAGTTTGACTCATGGGAAGTGAATTCAATATAAGGCTGTGATACTGATATCCGCAGGCACTTTTGGTCCTACCTCGACCGAAGATGTTCTCCTAAACCAATAAATTCGAAGTTCAGATCTGAACAGGCAAGGACTACTGTCTGTACAATGATGAACACCGCAAGCAGACCTTAAGATTCTTATATCATGGGTATAATTCAACCGAGAAGAGCCAGTAGCGCCGTTCGATATCCACTCTCTACGCGCAGGGAAATGCGGTATTTTTTTATCTACTACACAACTACATGGACACGAAGATGGAACGTCTCCGCGAGCATTATATATCACAATAGACCTGGTGTTATATTGCCTACCACCACTGCAATTATATCAATGGCACTTCATAGGCGAATGTATATAGCTTGATATATTTCCAAGTGTGAGTCGACATATATATGAAGCAGGGACACGCAGTTGCTGTACCTATGCGTCTTACATCTAAGCATGATACTTCTGGGGAACCAATGGAGGCAAGGGCATGCATTCATTGTCTGCTTGACGTTGCAACCTTTCCAACAAATGGACGAAGAAATGATGGTCGTTCTACTGAGATATGGATACAAACTAGCCTGATGTCAATCCCAGGAATCTCTACAACGGCAGTCGCATGGTCACTAATCGTCCAGCTTTGTCTCGTTTGGGACCGAATCGAATGCGCACCGCCAACGCATGCTTCCTGCAGCTGTAAGATGATCTGTGAAGTAGTTTCCAACAATATTGCCCGTCACCAAAAAGTTGCATCTACCACTGAACGGACAACAGTCACGATATTGGCAATGATTCCACGGACAGATGAGCCAAGTTATTAGCCTTTGTATCAATATATATATGCAATAAATACTCGATGGTGCAATTGCGCATTAGCTGGAACAATGCGGCCAATGTTGCGCAACCCTGGTCTCGTAAACCAAACCCTTCCTTGCCACAAGGCGCAACCCATACCACTACGACAAATGCATGATCCCAGACCATCTCACAACATTATGACTTTAATAAAGGAACTAGTGGTAGTCGCGGGGCACACAGCAGCTGGATCAGAGTTAGTCTTATACCATAGACAAGCTAGGAATACGCATCTATGACTTCAAGCTTCTCCAGCTGGTTGGCTGATTAACAAGAAAAATTTCTATAAATTTAGTGGTCCGACTCTGAAACGAGAGAATATTTTACGGAGCAAAGTCCGATCTTCACTCTTAATCTCAACTTAGTCTATGGAAAGTGGCATCAGAATCAATCTTATGATCCTATGCTCTACGTTGGGGTTAGGCAGAGTGAACGAGTGCAAACTTATAAAACATTATTATCAAGTCACTAGCTCCAAGAGAGTGGTGTATGAGTTGAACCGCTAGTAAATTCGCAATCCTTCCTGGTCTGGGAAACGATGATTTCAACAATCCAGATACACATGGATCCAGTCCTTCAAACCTCAGGAAGAATGCTATAAAGTCTCTACCTTAACTGTGAAAGCCTGAATGTATATGAATGCTGTCTATAGATTTTCTTGGCAACATATAATAATAAATTAAGAAGGCAACATTTTCATACTGAAATTCATATGTCTATACAGGCTGTAGATTTTGCCAAGCTTTAGGACCCTTGACAAAGGTGAGAGCAGGAAATCAATAAAGTAGAAATTTGAACTATGCTTTTACCTTTAAAACCTGGGCTTCAGAGGCGCCTTACTCGACAATATCCTAGAGCATTGACATGACCGTTTGCGAGAACTATATATTTTCACAAGCCTGGCCTCCAGACTATTCCCCCTTACCTAGTACGAAAGCACACGCTGCATCGATAATACATCAATGTTTGAAGAACGATACCTCCTGCTTTCAGCTTCACTATATCGCATGACTAGATACCAGTAAGCTGACAATAGTCGAGAATAACGAATGATACAAAATTTCGAAGGAGACAATTTGCCATTCGCATGCAAGTCCGTGCTATATGTCCAGGGCATGATCGAGCCCTTGGGTTCTTTCACAATTTCGATGCAGCGGTGGACCAGACTGGAGCATGGTGATGGATATCGTTTAATCCAAGACGCCTACTTGAGCATGGTATTCATTAGGTACATAATGCTTATTCATACAGAATGACTTCGCTGATAGTATCACTATCCACACACTTTCGGATTCTGACCGAGGTTTCGCCAGGATTTTAGATCCCCCCTGAGTCCGAGATAATGACGCCCTCTCCTACATGCCAACGAGTCCATGATACTAATGACCCTACCATTCCAATTTGGTATTGGTCACGACGAAGAAGATTATAATGATGATGAACATCGGAATAATATTCAACCCCGGGACCCATATCTCAATATTGATCAAATATGACTAAGAAATCAGCTAGCCAGTGAGAATAGAGTTTCTAGCGATGCTAGACCTACTAAAACTGACAGGATATATGCGGACTTCGGTTCTCTTATAATAATAGTGGCAGCCTTTTTGTCCATCAAAACCCTGATAAGTGACATGCCAGCCTGATTACACATTATGGCATACGACAAAGCACCGCCCAAATCATGATAAAACGCAAATACATATTTCTCGCAGTTGACAAAGTATTTTGTATCACACCCACTGCTGGAAAAGCGATATACTTCCGAGGTATGAATATCCTCAAACAAGTTACGGTACTGGGGACGAAATCCCCAGAAACCCAATCCAAAATGTCTTGTAACTGAAAACCCGAAGTATTCGAAGTTCAAGTGTTCATATCATCGACCGCCCATACGCACTGTGCGGATATCTCTCTATAGATCTAATCTAATGGTACCAACCATATCGCTCATCGATTCACCGACCTTTATATGACCGAGAGTCATCCTGATAGGTTATGAGCTATGCATTATTTTACTCCCTCGAGCCTCCGCTCGTCTCTATCCCACCTCTTCAGCATTAATGGGGTTTCCGTTGACAGCACATCGTGTTCATGACCGTCCTTTTCTTCTTATAATTCTTCTCACGGCTACCAGAGGCTACAACATGTCGACGCCAAAGAAAAAAAAAGGCATTCTCGTATAATGTCCGCGAAACACTTTCACGAAGCCTGTCCCAGGACCGAAACATGACTCAAAGCACACACGCTTCTAATAGTCGACTATCGTCGGAGAGTCATAACATCACGACATGTTGCATACTGCACGTACCATATCTTCCGCCCAATAGCACCACCCCCGTATATACGACGGTCATACGTACATACATTCGCACGTCGAATCCAATCTCCTCGCTTGGAATGTTCGAATCTTAGACAGGTGTCGCTTTACAGGATATATGATCGAGAAACAACTGCCACGATATGAGCGTTGACACTAGAACCTTCGACTACATTGTCCTCAGTTGATCAGGGACGTGATCGCACACAAATCACTGTCTATCACCACGATAACTCGAATCATCACACCACCATGCAAGATAATCCTATCAATCTACCACGTATCAACTCAGCTGAACAATCCTTTCCCCATGTTCTCCTATGCACAGCACAGCATCGCGATAGCGAAGCCGATAATCAGAAGTGCTATATATCCGGTCACCGTATAGTCGAGGCGAACCAGGGTCTACAGTGACACATGCACTTTATTTACTTGCTGAGGTATATCAGCCAGCTGAGACGACAATCCAAATGATTATCAAAGAAGCATGTTTTGTCTCATGGATCAAAAGCGGCGGAAACTGAATTTTCGCGCGTCCTGACATTTGTGGACAACATTTCTCAAAGTCATCATAGGCAAAGCGTATATGATCCAGGATACCATTATGGATCTTACACACCCCTCGATGCTACCAGTCTATTGGCCTCCAGCCTTTGCATAAGGACTTTGGCATTAATCCGACAAAGGACGACGAAAGCAACCCGGAATTCAGTCATTACTACTCACCCTAAGCTCTCTATGGCTTACCCAACCCACGAATACAAGCCATGAAATTACGAACCTGGGATTCGAATCCTTCATTTTTGCGTCGGCGAAATGTCTTATATTTGATAAAACTAAAGAGATCCTCCAAGAAACCAAGGTAATGTATACAATGTGCATGGGGTCCGGAACCCATCAAATGTAATACTACGTTGCTCTAGAATTTGCAATGATTGATGAAGCCGGCCAATATCTATCGAGAGATATCCCTTCGACGTTGTTCCTATCCCCAACAGCTAGCGGGAGACGGGCTTGCAACGTCGGATGACGGACACTTGGAATATATGCAATGGAATCATCTCCAGGGCCAACACTTACGGTATCTTCGATAAGAGACTGCTCGCGATATATCCGGAGATCCAACCAATGGTTGCAGAAAACAGTATCCCAGAATTGGGTCCATTCAGACGTTCGAAGCATCACATCCAGTTTCACACATAAGTCTTTAGTCTCGGGGCCAGCCGCCGGCTCACAGTTGTCTGGCCTCGAGTCTTTATGAATTCAGCATTATACACAACCACATCATATCACCTCCCAGAATTATCCTATCGTCAAAACGGGCACCGCTAACGGCACAAGTGCACGGCAAAGACCACCCACGTGGAGAGACTACACACCGATCAATACGACGGAGCAGATGAATGACATCCTCAAAGTTCATTGAAGCATGCAGTAATGACTACGACAATACTTTATCATGCGGCATCACTAGCACGAGTCTCGGAACGACCAGGCATGGCAGACAGTACCCGATTTCTATGTTCTGCAACCCATTACATGGACACAGCACCCGTCCCATCTGGAGATTTCTCGCGATCTTATGTCCAAAGATCCAATACCAACAAGCGATATCATGATAAATAATACATTAGCTAGTGCTAGGATCAACTCCGGCACATGTCTACCGTACAGATCTCAATTGTGTCCCGGCATGAGTCTCTCTCACGCTCTCAGCGCGCGACTGCTACACTATCATTATGACGCCTCAAATATATTTATACGCTTCCACGACGGTTCTCCATCACACGCTCTCTTCGAAGGAAACATTGCGCATCAGTATCCAGTTCAAAGCGAACGTCTTAAGTCAATTATGAAGCTATGGCTCTCTCAAATGGAGGGAGAGATGGAGTCAGTCTGCGGATATCTCCGAGAACCATGTGGAGTACAATCGATGAGACCGTGCAGCACCTTCATGCTACACAAGCGCTTCACCCATCCAGATTATGATACGACTTCAAATCGTTCCGACTACATGGCTGAACGATATATCCGAGTCTTGTGGATGTATTCTCTCGTGCATAGCGAGGAATCATGCTGGTAAATATGGAAAGTCTATCGATATATCCAAAAAAAACAGTATAACCACATCGAAGCGAGCACATATCGACTACGCGCTACGAGGAATCCAACCCAGATGGTGTGAAAAAGTTCATGCGGGACGATAGCATTCATCAACGGGATTTTCCAACGCCCGTTTCCCTCACCTCCAGCAACATACAACGTATGAGATATCACGATATACCATACCTCGATACAATTTCGAGATGAATGCAGAACAGGCGAGCTCTTGTCTTGGGTACAGCCCAGCAGCTGGTGTCTGGAATACATGAACTGGTCTGACTCGCTATGTAGACTGAATTCTCTGATGCCAGAACATGAACACCTCTTCTTGGCCGACATTTTCTGACGTCACGCCCTCAACCCAATTTCTCACATCCATGATCGCGCCTCTACTTTGCACCTTTCCGCCTGACATCGCCCACACTATTTCTCAATTTCACCAATTTTTACAACAAGCTCTACAGCTTTGGCCATAAGCAATAGCCTGAGCATTGATTACGAAACTGCTCCCTGAACACCCCCATTACACGCGAGCCCAGAATACACATGCCAGAATCGTATTGTTCATCTGTTCATGGCTGTGGCAGGAACTGCGAGTCTGACATGCGACCATACTATACATTGTGAACGTCATCCACCGCACGTACCTCGAATTTGAACGTTCTACAGACATGCCTGCAAACGACGCTCAAAGCGTGTTTATGACCTACCGTCAGGACTATCGATTCAACAAAGAAGTCACGAAAGAAAGGATGGCTCTCTATTAATATATCAGCTAGGTGACCTCTTTTGAAGTGATCTCAGGTTTCACGGCATATCATAGGCCTCCAGACTCGGTAGTACCCAACAACGGATGAGAAGACAGAGAATGCATCTGACAGATATCTGTCACCGATGATTCAACCCGAACGATGAAGAGATTGAATACTCCATGGATTACGCCGGCCAATTGGCACATTGCATCACGTTGATAGACGGTTTCATGTCCAGCTGCTGGAATCAGCGCGCTGCAGCTGCATGTTGTACACAAGCATGACGCGTAGAATTCGAAAGTCCAACTTCCGACGAATACCACAAGATTGAATGAGCTAGCTACACCCAAATCGAATTTTAGCGCGAGGGTCGATTGCAGAACCTACCGCAGGCGCTTTTAACATGCCTCAGGAGCAGAAAGTAATCGAAACTTCATGCTTTTGCTGTAGGATGGTTGTCGAATTGATCAAAGGTACTAATGCGTACAAATAGGATCATTACATGACTCGACAAGTTCTAAGCCCTCTTACATGTCTGTCGTTTACTTTTCGAGCCTCAGCATAATACACTGAGATATCTTCCAAGGACTCATGCTCACTGCAGTACGGAGCTCCCCTATGCAGATATAAAAATCCTATTGGTTCCCATATTTTCCGACGTCGGCGTATGCATCAAAGCCGGTGAGCAGCAAAGTCACGTCCATTGCAACGCTTTCTTCACTGTTCATTTCAGTCTCATGCATTTTGTTATCACACACGACTTCGATGCTATTCGAACTTTTTTTCAGTTCAAGCATCTCAGCTCGATGTAGTCAACGTCAACTGGGCATGGGAATGAAAGAAGCAATAAGCTTAACAAAGGTCCAAAGGAAACCAGGCCCAGACAGAGGAAGAGTGATGCTATTTCCGTTATACACAGGAGTCCACAAGAGCATGTCAAATATTTCATAAGACCACACCCAAACAACCACCGAGCTACCGCAGTCATAAGATTCATACTAAATGTTACTGCAGAACTGATACTTCAATCAAACAAAACAATGTGATATCTTATGTACATATTGGTATCTTGTCTAACCACCGAACGAGCCATCGGACCTTGAATAAGTCAACAGATCATACGATCATGGGGAAGTTTCCTCTAGAAATCGAAACACAGATCAAACCACGCGAGATGAATGCTATCATTATATATTCCATGGATCCACATGTTCAAGCATCCTACTAGCTAGAAGCAACAATGCGGCCTATCCTGGACCAAGCCGCTACAAAACCATAGTCTCATCCCACCGCTCCTATGACACACCAAGCGGCGTTATGTTTGCCTACATCCAGATACATCTTCAACCACCAACCAAATATACTATGGATTCATCAAATTCGAAATCATAGAAGCCTGTCGTGCACTGAAACTCTACCAAGACGGAAAACTAATCTATCATGACATGGAATTACAGCCACAATCCACATGAAAATGCACGAAGCAAACCGAGTTGGCGCTCAATAACATGATCGGCCCATAAATCCGTCAACTGCAGACCGATCTTTGGCTCAGCAGCATAGCACGTTGCGATACTACGACGAATGACGATATTATAGGAAATGTATCTTGTCAGACAGAGTGGACAGGGGTGATATGATTGATCCTCGGATGTACACGAGTATATCCTCATGCCAAATGGAACTTCTCTCTACAATATCCAACCACCATGTCATCGAAGAAAAGCTAGAGCAGGCTCCGTATGGAACTTGAATAAGTTGCGGCCAGATGTCACTACCTATATCGCAATCATTCTCATCTTAGAAAAATGCAAAGCAGCGCTAGTAACCCTCCAGAAACCAAGGTCATATCAAAACTGCGCATGTAAATAACACGAAGACAGCGACTCTAAACAACATGCACTGGATTATCGCATCTTCAGAAATTCGTCGACCAAATGAACGCTTTCGATGACCAAGTAGATACCTTCGACCAATATCCGGCCTGAAACCCCCACAAGCAAACAACCATCTACGTACTTTGCCTTGAACGTGTATTCTTAAGCTGGTTCGCGCAATCGACAACATCTACTCGAACAAGGAAGAAGGTCATGTTTTGCCATGGTACAAGTAATGGACGTCGATACGCGATTCGGGCTCCCCTCTCCCTGTCCATCGCTATCACTCGCAAATATACATGTAATTAAGATGTGTACCATGATGTGCCAATTGGGGTCAGTATCTATCCAAGTCGCTAGCGCTTCGATCCGCCACGAGAAGCTTCCGGAAATAGATGGTTGCTCCCTCAAATTTCCACCCTTGGGTAAAAGCCCTAGTCGTCCCTCCTTACAGCCTGTGATCGATATTTTTCCCTTTCCCTTCACCTTCCTTCTGATGAGACTACGTTATTCTTCCTATTTATACCAGCGCGACTCAACTCTCGAACTTCACTCACTCTTTTCACCTCTCCTACTAAAAGTTTGTCCGCCCAACATCATCGTTCAGACATATATGACGTACCAGAGCACCGGTGGTCACTATGTATTATGCAGCTTCATTACGCCTTGACTGCACAACTTTCGATCAAGCTTTACATACATGTCAGCGAGCTACACCACTAAACCAACCTACGGCCTATGAAATCATGAATAACTGACTGCGGCTCAGTCACATTGCATTCAACTTCTATGAGCTTCAAAGAACCACGGGAAGACAGGATGGTAGTTTTAACTTTCGGAGGCCCAGCTACTTCCTTCATATCGACCAGACACCATGGCCACAGCTACAAATCTCGCCGTGGTCATTCATATGATTGATGACATCGCTTCGCTTGAGAATCCCGCGATCCCTGCGACTTCCCCCCTCAACGATAAGATCAGCAGAATGGAAGGCTGTCGTCTCCTACCGGCAAATTTCGGTAATATAATGTTCAGAGACGACATGACCCAGGCGTACACGTACGAAGGGAACGAACGAGCGACGTCGACCCTGGAGTACCTCAAAGATTCGGCTGACTGGATCATGGTGGACTTTTATACCATGAAATCACGCAAGCTGGCATACGCCCTAGGGCCAGATGGCTTCCTACACTTCCTGAAGAATACGCGAAAACTGCCCGGGTGTATACCCTTAGCAGTCACTCGTTACTCATACTCCATATCCTCGGTCGAACGTTCTTATGACGATATACAGAGTGCAGAGCCATATCACGCATCGATGGACGCACATGTCCTGGGCAGTCAACTGAAGTCAGCTATCCAAAGGAACAGATAAAGCCCACAAGCCATCGATGAACATGACTTTGTCGCATGTCGGCTCATGAGCTATGCCCGTCCCCCGACTCTCAGTCCCACAAACGGCCTATGGAGCCAATAATTGTGGATTTCGAGGGGCCGAATTTGCGAAGTCGATGGAATTGAAGACGAGACAGAAGCCATCAAGGAAATAGAGAGGCAAAGCAGTCATATAACAACACTCTGGACAAGTATCGACATGACCGTATATCTCTCGCCAAACCTGCAAATATGCATTACTTTGCCTTTCAATTTCACACTTACAACCGACCAGCCCTCGCGCTCTGGAAAATTATACACCCTGGCCTGCAGGCAAAGCTTGAAGTCTGTTGTTCTGACAGAGTAGGGGCAAACACCTCCCAGCCTGACACACATGGGGCGGACAGCAATGCCGCCGACGATAACCTACGTTACAATCATGACTTATTCCTCAAATTTACACCTGGAAGAATCTCAACACACGACCCAATATGAATTATCCACTTCCCCGGCATCAATTAGCACCAGAATGTCATACTGTGTGACATCATTATGAATGGACGTTCGCACTGCATTAATTCGCATGGCTTGAAGCTCTGATAATGAACACATCGTCAGGGCAAAGACGGAAGCCCCAAACCCCTTTCGACAGACCGATGCATTCAGCATTCATCATACTACAAATCAAACAACAAACCTAGGATGCAAGGACAGCAGTGAGGAGTGAGCTTGATCGTCAACAAGCTTATGTGCCAATCAAAAAAAAAATGCACAATTGCGACGGTCGACAGTTTCCAAGGCCAGGAAATGTCCATTATTACATTTGACCCAGCTCTTCAACATGCAACACTGAAGACACATGATGAGGATGAGGAAGAGGAGGATACTTTCAAACCCAAGGTTACGCCAGCCAAGCCATGTGGGTGTCCGTTAGGCTTGAATGTCCTGATGAATAAATTCGAACACGCTCATCTCTCAGAAAAGCGTATGAAACATTACAGTATCAACTCACGAGACTGAAAACCAGATGGCTTTCCTCTGGCTGGCTCATTCCAGCTGAGACTCATGATCTTTGGATGCAACATCAGAGACTCCCAACGATGCAAAAGAAGTCATTACACTCACAGACGGCAATATATATGCACATAGCCCGACTACATGTTCAATCCCGGCCTGTGGCAGATGCGATGTTTCTGCACACAGTCAGCAAGATAACAAAAGTTTTCATGTTCCTTGCCCCACTTCTTGATTCGAAATGGCGATGCCGGTCAAATGGTCAAAAATTTCCAGATGGTGAGCCGACCCTGTCTTCCAAGCAGTCGTAATCGTCTAACCGATCATGCACAGCACGAATTACGCAAAACACCATCGATATACCGATCGAAAGCAAATAATTCACGTCAAACTATACTACTCGCATGAACATAGTTACGAGCTCGCAATCCCACAAAGTACGCATAGTCTGCGGACAGGTCCTAGCGTCATGAATAACCACACGGCACAGAAACCGGTGATGGCTCTAAAGCGTACATCTCATATGGTACCTGGTACCCTCTGCCCCTGAGGTCCAGCTATGGCTCGAAAGAGAAGCGAGAGCTACTGTATAGCAAATGCTCAAGATGCGCCATGCTTTCTGTGTACTGGCAATAACTTCCAACAAGACCTAGCGATTATGAACTTACTCTATCACCAGATAGGAGATCTTCTGCATAATGCTCGCTTATGGACCCTTCACTCAGTCCAGACTCCCACGGCATCAACTCCTAGCCTATGCGATGTATCTTACAAACTTAGCCTATAATACCGATACAACTACCACGATAACAACTCAACGATCAGGCTATCTGGGTTCTCAATTTGCACTTCCTAGATTCATTAATATCATGAAGCAACTTACCACCAGCCACAAGGACTCGCCCAACTGATCAATGACCGCCAACCAAGACGTGGCCTAAATCTCGAAGGATGTTGACCTATACACGCGCGTAGTAACTTTTTCATGCCCCAAAGTATATGGATATAGAGACAAGCGATGTGCTCGGATACCATTATATATGCTCTCGTCAGCCGGATCTACACACTTGCCGCAATTACGACTCGTATGCTTCCACCGGCGATCACGAGCGGTTGTCTACATGGGGCCGGACCCTCGCGCTAAGTTGCAAACAAGCCTGAACTACTGCTTTCCCATAGAGGCAGATGATTCTGCAAAGGCCTTGTCGCCAGCTTAATACATACAGAGAAGTTACAACCAACCGACGAGCGAAGGTCGAAGACAGCCAGCGATCAGACATGCCTTCATGGCTCTGTTCATCAAGCTCTTCAACTTCCACCGATCCATATCCCAGGAGCACTTGAAAACGATGCCAGCACGGGCTCATCAACGCCGCAAGTGTATCATCTTTTGTCCTACTTTAGCAGGTTTACGATTCTATGATTTAGCAAAGCAAATGTCTGACGACCAACCCGTTTACCGTTCCTGCATTCGATAGACAAAAAGGCCAACATCGGATGATTAAAGAAAGCTGAAGTCCCCAAATATATATCCGTCAGGATTTATGCAACACAACCATTGTTGGGTAATTGACTCAGTCACACTACGTGCTCAGTCAACTGAGCAATTATGATTATTCGACAGAATAGTCAGTATACTACGATACACAACGAAGGGCTGATGTGCTGGGCGCTCACGATCTCCGATAGACTTCACGATGAGAACAAGAATAAGCGCCAAATACCAATCTAAATTAACGACAACAAAGCCAAGCTCATGACCACCTCCAGCTTCGACAAGATCTGAACTGTTCCAGCGACATGAACAGAACTATAGCTCCTACAGTTCACCGACTGGACTATACTATAGCCTATTCGATCGCCGAGATATCACCTCCAACCAGCAGCTCGAAATTAGCCGATGAGAAGATACCTGAATATCACTGAAGGAAATCTGCGCGCTGGATGACTAAACAGAGGTACTATCAAAAACCCGTTATGTCCAAAGTACCTGGAAAAACAGACGGAATATCAGATGCATCATAGAGCCCACGAGAACCAAGCCCAACAGCGCTTGACCTGAAGACAACATCGATGAGAATTTTCCAAGTTTTAACATAAAGCTTTCCTCCAGAGGGGTTCGCAAGAACGAAGCACCGAATTCACACCAATCATCGATTCTATGCTTCCAAGCAAGCTCGGCGATCCTTTTACGATTCTGTAAAGACCGAGGCCTTCTCACCAACGCATATGACATACAGGTGATTCGGCTACACCATTGATGAGCCAACCCGAATTAGTTGGCGATCCAATGCAGCTACATGAGTCAACTTCAACAGACCTTAAAAACGTCAATTTGCAAATGAAACGCGGATATCGACATGGAAATGCCATATAAAAGTCCAAATACTCCCGGACTCGATATCGTAGCTAGAGCCGCCATGAACAATCGGCGCGTGCTCTGCACACGAAAATTCAACTCGAAAGCTATGTCCTACCAGCGGAACAGAGCAATTTTTCAAACAAGCTAAGCTATGTCGACAAACAAACATCATCTCTGAGACACATGTCTGCCAGAACTACAACCAGCTATCCCGAGCCTTCGATGGCATTACAATCGAGATATAACATCGAGCACTCTATCCAGGCCTATGCGAAGAAAAGCTGCCTTGTCGATACCGATTTCTTTAATGCTCTCATGAAGCAGAACGCCATGCTTCCGACTATATTATATCATATCAACCCTCTGCGCTGGACATCAAGAATAGCGAAGATGGATATATGAACGAACTGTTGCAAATGCGGCTATCATACCCCAGTCGCTCTGATGCGTCCTGGCCTACAGCGAGCAGGTATACCAATTCTACGTGGATGAATTTCTCACCACGGTCAAAGCCAGCACACCCAAGCATGTCGACAGTCATATTCCACTTGCCACGTTCGAAGTACTCAATGAGCTTGTCGATGTTTCGATAGCATATGATGGCAAGACAGCTACTGGAAACTACCAAGTTGTGGCAGCATGGTATCAGGAATATTGCAGCAAGCAAAATATTGAAGTGGCTGGTGTATCTTTTCACGTGAGATTATACGTAGTTCCCTATGCGACTATGTATTGCCTACTGTTGATTGTGCTTTCCAGCGCGAGCGTAGAATTACGAGCCGAAAGCCGCTATTCCTCCAACTCATACAGATGGTTTCAACCGGGATGCATTACTCGAATACGAGCGTGCGGGATGAAACGTTATCTCGGAGAGGTATGAAGGAAGCAATGTGATTCTTCATTTGGGCCTTTATGCTGGATTTATATCTGCTTAGATAGAATAGCCACCAGTTAGTCAATTAAATTATATTATTATGTCGCGATCCATCTGGCGCCTCTTCGCCGTCGACGTGTAGCTGGTCCTTATATATCCATACACAGGAGCGTGAATCCTTTGATGTGAACTTGATTCTAGTTGCAAATATCTGCGGATAGGCAGTACTCCAAAGTCATCTAACGCCGCGAATGCACCTGCTAAGATCTCACACAAAACGTAAACCACCCAGCCAGCCGTATCTCATCTTCGCGCATCGATATTCGCCGGCTTCGCACCGAGCACCCAGCCCAGCCCGCTCGCCAGGCCGCTCGTCACCATCCCACTGATCACATCCCGCTTGCGCACGCGCTCCCCGTTCTCCCCTCTCTCCCACTCCCCGCTCTCCCTGCCGCTGCCCTCTTCGTCCGCCATCTCCCTCGTAGTATTCCCTGCACCACCATGTAATGGGAATGCCGTCGACCCCAGCGTCCGCGCGAGACTTCCCGCGCTGGAGGCGACACCCAACAGGCTCATCGGGCCTTTACTCAGTATCTCGCCACCGGGAATTGGAAGGCTGCTCGTCCAATGGAGTTTACCCGCATGCACGCGCTCCTCCGCCGCCTCGCGCGCCAGCAGCTCGTCCAGCTCCTCCTCGCAGCCGCGCCAGCTGCGCAGCACGTCGCCCATCGCCTCAGCCGGACATATCACCAGCGCCTGCGACAGCAGTTCCATCCGCTTCTGCACACGCTCGATCGCAACGTGCGTGTCGACACCCGCGCCGTCTTCGTCGCCTAGCATCCCCGGCGAACGGTACCGGCCCGCCTGCAGCGCTGCCTGCCACGCTGTATCCGCACCGAAGCTCCGCCCAGCATCCAGACTCGCGCCGCTCTTCTTCGCCGCGCGCGTCTTCTGGTGGTGCGGGACGAGTTTATTCACGACGTAGCTGAACGCCGTTTCAAAGTCGTCTTCGGCGAGTGCTGCTTCCACGCACATCCCCGTGACCCGGCTCTTCAAGCCTGCGACGTCAACCTCTCCGCTGTCGTCGCGGCTGACGCCGTACACGAGGTCCGCGGTGACTTTTACAAGCGAGTCAAGCTGCAGGTACGCTTTCGGGTTCGCTTGCAGGACGCGCGAGATCAGCTCTGGCGGGTCGGGGTATAGGCGGATCTGGACTGGCGTGACAGGCTTGCCGGGCGTTAGGGTGAGGCTGTACTCTGACAGCGCGTGCGTGGCGGAGATGAGCGCGGCGAGGCGGCGGAGGGGAAGTGCTGTAGATACTGAGGGGTAGAGGACCGCTAGACTGTGGTGAGTTAGCAGGATGTACAGTTGAAGAAGAGTAGTGGCACATACGCATTCGAGGCGTTCTTCATGCCTCCGCGAGTGCGGTTGCCGTTTGTCGAGCGGTCGTAAAAGTCGAGGACGGCATTGACGACGGCCTTTTCCACGACGGGGGCAGGCAGCGGCAGGCTCCTCGTCTTGATATATGTCGCTGTGGCGGCGCCAAATTCTGCGTAGCGTCAGTAGAGGAATCGATAGAGAGCGGACAAGATGGATATCAGGCTGGAGAACTTACTCCCGCCCCTCAGCATATCCCGTAGTATCTCCCCTTCCACATCCTCAGCGCTCATCCTTCCGAGCACTCCACACTCCCTCAACCACACACACGCCCTCCTCACCTCGCCATACCCGGCGTCATTCCTCGGCCTCCCCAGTCCTCGTCTCAGCAATCCAGCCTGATCCTCCCTGCTCCCCGAAAACCGCATCCTCACAACCTCCCGCACCGTCATCCGCACCGGCAACAGCGCCAGCATGCGCACCGCGAGCACCATATCCCCCAACAGCCGCAGTGCCGCAGCCGTCGGCTCAATGATCTCCCCCTCGACCCCATCCGCATCCCTCATGCTGCCGCCGGCCGCTAAAAACCGCTCCACCAGCGCATCAACATCGCTGTTGTCCACATTCGCCAGCTCGACCCCCTGCCGTCCGGCCACTCGATGCACGACATCCTGCAGCTGTTGCACCGTCTCTTCATCCGTACTACGACAGACATAGCATGCCGTGACCGCACACCGCGCATACGCCTTCTTGATCTCCTCGTCCCCTTCCCAGTCGCGGACCACCCGCCAGACGGTGCCAAAGTCGTCGACAGCATGGTCGAGCAGCCATGCGAACATGTGGTTCCACCCGTCCGCGCCGTCGCGGTAGCGAAGATAGTCGCTGAGGACCGCGAGGCCTTCGAGGAGGGTCTGTTCACCGCCCGCAGCAACATCAAGGAGTTGTCGGACAGCGGTGCGGGGTGGTAGCGCCTCGAATTCATCAAGCGTAATGCTAACGCCCGTCGCAGCGGGTTCGCTGAATGTGATGCTGTTTCCAGGGCTGTAAGAAGCGGAGGAATAGGAGGAGCTCCCGAATGCGCCGGGAATGTACAGCGAGGACGAAGGCGTGGAGAAGGACCCAGGCGTAATGTATGAAGACTGCGCGGCCGGCGAGGTGAACACCAGCCAGCGAAGTACGGCGACAGTGCCGACGTACCAGGCGTAGATGCTCGGCGATGTCTCGAGGAATTGCGCGACGAGGCTGTCGGTGAGGTTCAGCGCGCCGGTCTCGCGGTCGATTGCGCGAGCGCGAGCGTAGACCCAGGGCGTTAGAATATCTTCACCGCTGTCCGTAGATACTTCTGTACAAGTATTAGCATGTGTCCGACACAGACGAGCACCGAGATAAAGAGTAAATGAGAGACAGTACTCACTACCAGAATACCATCCCTCCGGGACGCCAATCCCCTCAAGCGTCAACCTCGCAGACACCTCACTCACCCCCTCCACGAACCCCACGTCCACCCCACCCTCGCCGACATCCCCAGCCTCACCGGTCCCATTCCCGCCGCCACCTATCCTACCATCAACAAGATCCTTCACGAACTGCACATATTCTTCCACAGCGACGCTCTCCGGCAGAAACCGCAGTAGTACATCCAGCACCACGCGCGGTCGCAGCACCGTCCTCTGCAGCTGTACCAGTCGTCGGAGGGCGGGAACGTCAGACTGCGAAGTCACATGCACCGCCAGCAGCACCGCTCGCGCGGGAGATAGAGACGCCATGGTTGAGTCGAGTGTGATATCGTAGCGGTAGCCGGTGCCGCGTTTGTGCTGGCGAGTCACGTTGTGATGTGTAGATTCGCCGTGCGGTGGCTATGGAGGTGTATGGACGGGTACATAGACGGAGATACGGTGGATGTAAGGATATGTTGATTGATACCGCCGGGTGATAGTAGACAGTCGGGGTGTTTGTTTGCTGTGGTTGTGATGTAATGTCGGCGAGAACGCATATACCTGGTACATTGTTAGCAAGCAGTCAAGTTGGCATTGCCTCGAGGTGGCAGCAAGCGCCGTCGGCGCCTAGCATTCTATCACCGGAGAGACAAATACCTTGTCCAGCACGTCTACGAGCGAACCGTCCGACCTTCCGTCATTATTCGGGGTATGGTATGCGGTCTACTGCTTCAGCAAGAAAGGCGGATGTCGACAGCGTTTGTCTCGTCTGTCGTCGGGTCGCTTAGAGGCCACTTCCCACCCAGCGTTTGGGAAACATGGCGATCACGTGGCCGACAAGAAGACACTGTTTCCTCCCAAAACCCTCTACTCTACTCCTCATGCGAGCAGATTAAGGTTACCTCCTCGAGGGGAATTAGCATTCTTACTCTCTACAGTGTACAACTACGTGGTTTCATAACTACGTGATTTCACAGTGGGGGTGTTGCAGTCTACGGCTACATCTACGGGGACCAGGTGTTCATGCTAAGTCTGGGTATTTTCATTACGGAGGTGTACATGAAAATATGCGGAGGGGTAGGAGGTAGGAGGAAGGGTCGGTCGGTCGATCAGCGAAAGTATTCCATCAGTCGTACGTAAGTCTATTCGTGAACAAACCCATGGAACTTTTCAACCTGCGAGAGAGCGAGAGAGAGAGAGAGAGATGCGACAAAGGAAACGTCGTATATAGGTTTTTTCATCGTGAGAACCCATAACTATCAACATGAAAAAAGAAAAAAAGACCAGCAAGACGTAAATTCAGGCAACATGAGTACTTTTATTTGGGTCATGTTGGAGAATCTATTTCTTGGCAGCCTTGACGGCGGACTTGGTGACCTTACCGGCACCACCCTTGTCGGACTGTGGAACGAACAAAAGTTAGTCACGTTATCGGAGGGTGAAAGAGGGCGATGGAATGTATGCTTACCTTGACGACCGACTTGATGACACCGACGGCGACGGTCTGACGCATGTCACGGACGGCGAAACGACCAAGAGGGGGGTACTCAGTGAAGGCCTCGACGCACATGGGCTTGGACGGAATCATCTTGACGATGGCAGCATCACCAGACTTGATGAACTTGGGGCTGTTCTCAACCGACTTGCCGGTACGGCGGTCGATCTTCTCGAGGAGTTCGGAGAACTTGCAGGCAATGTGGGCAGTGTGGCAATCCAAGACGGGGGCGTAGCCGGCACCGACCTGACCGGGGTGGTTAAGGACGATGACCTGGGCGTTGAAGGACTCGGCACCCTTGGGGGGGTCGTTCTTGGAGTCACCGCAGACGTTTCCACGGCGGATTTCCTTGACCGAGACGTTCTTCACGTTGAAACCAACGTTGTCTCCGGGGACACCCTCGGTGAGCTGCTCGTGATGCATCTCGACGGACTTGACTTCAGTGGTGACACCAGCGGGGGCGAAGGTGACGACCATACCGGCCTTGATAACACCAGTCTCGACACGGCCGACGGGGACAGTGCCGATACCGCCAATCTTGTACACGTCCTGGAGGGGAAGACGGAGGGGCTTGTCGGAGGGACGGACGGGAGGCTCGATGGCGTCGATGGCCTCGAGGAGGGTCTTGCCGGAGCTCTTGCCAGCCTTGGTCTCCTTCTCCCATCCCTTGTACCAAGGGCAGTTGGTAGAGACATCGATCATGTTGTCGCCGTTGAAGCCCGAGATGGGGACGAAAGGAACACCCTTGGGGTTGTAGCCGACTGTTGAGAGCACGTTAGCGGGAATTCTACAGCAAGACGGAGGAGAGAGTGCATGTGCCTACCCTTCTTGATGAAGTTGGAGACTTCCTTGACGATTTCGTTGTAACGATCCTGGGCCCAGTTGGCAGCGTCCATCTTGTTGAGGGCAACGATGAGCTGCTTGACACCGAGGGTGAAGGCCAAGAGAGCGTGTTCACGGGTCTGGCCATCCTTGGAGATACCGGCTTCGAATTCACCAGTACCGGAGGCAATGATCAAGATGGCGCAGTCGGCCTGCGAGGTACCCGTGATCATGTTCTTGATGAAGTCACGATGGCCAGGGGCATCTACATTTTATCTCAGGCGTTAGCTGTCGTTGTCCCAACGGGCTGTCCGTACACGCGAAGCTTGCTCGCTTATCGGCGGCCATGATAAGGTTAGGTGGGGCGCCCAAATGTGTTGAGCTAAAATTTTGTTCTGGCCCCGCACAAAAAAAGTGCTCTGACGCAGAAAAAAAAAACACGAGGAGCCCCACCATCACCGTGATCACGAGCACCCATGAAGCCATAGCTCAGGAGCGGACGAGGGGAGAAGAGTAAATGAACTCACCGATGACGGTCACGTAGTACTTGGGAGTCTCGAACTTCCAGAGAGCGATATCAATGGTGATACCACGCTCACGCTCAGCCTTGAGCTTGTCCAAAACCCAGGCGTACTTGAAGGAGCCCTTGCCCATTTCGGCGGCTTCCTTCTCGAACTTCTCGATAGTACGCTTGTCGATACCACCGCACTTGTAGATCAAGTGGCCGGTGGTTGTGGACTTGCCACTGCTCAGAGTCAGCGTCGTCCCCACACACAGGAAGCAGAGGTAGAGAAGGAGGGGAGGAGGGGAGAAGAGGGGAGCCTACCTGTCGACGTGGCCGATGACGACGACATTGATATGAGTCTTTTCCTTACTGCAGAAGCCGTTAGCATCATCGTCGAGCTGGTCGAGCGGGTTCTCTCACCGCCGTCATCGCGAGAGCAGCTCCCAGACGGCTCTGACGGTGAGGGGAAGTGGGAGAGAGAGGAAGAGATATATACCCCATGGCGGCTGATTGGAACTCGTGAAAGAGTTATAAGAAGGCGGTATAGAACGTGTATAGAAGAAGAAGGGGAGCAAGCAGATGAACGTTGTGGTAGACTTTGTTCGGTATGCTTTAGACAAGGAGAAAAGAAAAAGAAGAAGGGAAAAGAGGAGAAGGAGAAAAGGTTGCTGTGGCCGCTGCTATTTAAATTTATTCCCCTCCCAAAAAAATTTTTGCTGTCCACACAAAATCTTATTTTGCGGCCAATCCCAGCAGCCAAACCGGCCACCAAGCAAGATTCCGACTTTGACTTACCTTCTTGCTGCCTCAAGACAGCTAGACGAGCTGCTCCTCCATGACTCCCTTGCTCCCCGCCGCTTTTGCCAGCCGGGGTGCAAAATTTTAATGCCATTGTGGCACTAGCTGCCCGCTTTCTTTTTCCGTAGCGGGGCTCGACGCCAGCTTGGAGCTCGAGAGCAGCTTCACCTCATCTGGTCCGATCTAGCATCTCCGACTGTATCTCTATGGATTCAATCGCTGACCTCCAGTCTCTCGATACAGCGGTTATGTCTCAGGACGTCTATCTCCAGACCCCGGCGATGCTAAGCACTGCTATCCGACGAGCAAGCACTTATATACCTCAGCCGTGAGACAGACAGCTAGCTGGCAGCTCGATCGAGCTCCCAGCTGCAGTGATATGCCCCAGCGAACGCCATCCAATCCGGCATGTCCAAGCCCCAAGCAAATGCTGAGATACCCTCTGGCTAGCAGACCGACATGTCATGCAGTTCGAGAGAGCTAGCTAGCTAGCGTCGACGTGCATGCATGCTGCAAAGATGCTTGGCTGCAGCATGTAACCACAGATTGTCAATTGCCATGGAGCACTGAATCAACCTCTCCAGCTCCCTCGTGCTCACCGCCTCGTTCCTCCCATCATCACCACGATCGATCAGACGAGCCGGTTTGATCCCGCGAAACGGACCTATACAGTGCATGCCAATGGACGACTGGATGCCGCTCGCACGGCTTTACCGCTGCTCGTACAGACCCGTAAATACGGCGATGGTGGGGCAGCGTTTGACCCCGCCTCTCGTGTACGGCCATCTGTTCCTTCCGTTGCAGGGTTTGCTTCCAACATCCAACAACGCGCCCAACATTTATCCCTCCATGCGAACACACGCCCCTATGTTGATAACGCTGATGAAGACCGACTGGCGAAGATGCTTACACCAAGGCTGCGTGACTGATCCAATTTATTCATCGTGAAGTCTGCTCGCTGCTGTCTCAAATATTCGTCGCACAGTTCTCGATAGCTCAAAGTAAATCTGCACCTGGGTTTCCATCCGATCCAGAATCCGTCCGGCATGACTCACAACTTCCTTTAAACACAGATCCGCTTTCCAGCGGCTAATCCCATGGCTGACGGCCCAGCAGGCAAGGGTGTAATCCATCCGCTGCACACGGCGGTAAGCCAATATCTCATACCGTATCAAGCGTACTTGACAGCCCAGGAACAATTAGGTATCCTTCTAGAGCGTCGCCAGATACCCCTTAAGACCCGTCCCTCCTAAGCGCCCAGCCCTCAGGCTCCTTTCCCAATGTCGCCGATAATGACAATGACGTCAAATTACATCACCCGCACTAATATCAACCGAAAACATTGTATTTCATAAGACTTCACGTAGGACATTGCTCTCTTCGCCCAAGCCTAGAAATATTGAAGACAGACGCTCATGCGCATGTTGAATACGGAACGTTATTCCCCTCCATAGGAGATATTGAAGATGCCGTATATGCACACCACTGTAAACACTCAAACCCCAGGGCGTTCCAGTTGGTTCCATCTCCATAAGGACGCCGTAAACGATCTCGTGCCACTATATGCGGCTTTAAACATCCTATATAACTCCGCCTGCTCCATCGATCGCTCAGGGCGGCTCTATTCTCGATACATAAACGCCGTCGAGACACAAAGCACGTTCCGAAGGCAAGAAATTTACAAGCCTTATCGACACGGAAAGGGCATTTCAACACTCACGAGGCATATGGGTGTGGCCAGGCTGCGGAAAGCCATCTTGTTGCAATCCGCCTCGATCCACGGTCCGCAGCACCATGATAACGGCAGCCTCGAATATTCAGGGGACGCCTTAGCCATCGTATGATTCATCAGGCTGCTCAAGTCAAACTCAAAACTAACAGGAAACAGTATAGGTACTGGCAGGTCGGGTGCGATACCAGGTATGGAAATATAACTTGAATTACAAGAGAGCTTCTTCAATCTTCGAAATATCTGTACGGAATGAGAATAAGAACAAATAATATAGACCAATGTCAAGTATAATACCACCTCAAGTCCCAGCTACTAATGCAGCATCATGTGGCATCCATCTCAGTTTGCCCCAAGATCGAAATACCCAAGGTAGAATAGTCAAGCGTAAGCGGATGCGCCCAGCATAACACCAAACTCCGCGATACCGCAATATCAACAACAGCCACGCGCGCCCTATGGGCAAGTATCTAGTCATACCCCCAAGAGTCCATACGATCCCATCGTCGAGAACCCACTGCACACTCAACAAGACACCACGAAGTGCCTGTCAGCCCGCCCTTACATTGACGCATGCATACGCACAAAAGCTCCAGCGCGTCTGGTTCGAAACGAGGCCGTTATACATACTGTGCACCTCGACCGTATCGCCACAGCTCGCCAGCGACAGCACTAACACCACACCGGCACCATAGATACACAATATCTCAATACTTGAAGTTATACCATGAGCCACGCCGCAGCAAGGTCGAAATAGACGCAGCAATCCAACACCACGTTGGATATTGCACCGGCATGCGTTGTGCCGGCCATAGGACCGAACATTAAAACAGCCCATGACAGATGTTTTACTATCGAATTGATCTATAGATCTTGCCTGGCGTGCGCCTGCACTTCGTGCGATCTGGTTTACGAGACCAATAGATCTATAAAAAACATTTCGATATCTATTCTTACACTAGAAGACTGCACGGTAGCACTTAACCCGACTGCGCCGTATACTTATAGGTAACAGGTATATATTATATATATATTGGATTCAGATATTGTAGAGTGCCTTGAAACCAGTCGACGTTTTTATAAATGTCTACTAACTACCTAATATAAAGGTGCTGACCGTAAGGTGTTTCCATATCTATATTTGTTGCTAGTGCTCTGTCCGTAACTCTGCCTGTATTTTTGCTTGTATCTGTAGTTATATCAATACATACTGCGACTGAGTATTTGAGGAGTTTCTGGAACTAAATAATGTGTATATTTGGTGTATGCCCGCTGCGTGACGTATTTTTAGTAAGTAAATTAATTAAGTAAAGTAAGTTTAACAAGAAGCCTCCTTACATGTATACAGTCGGGCATAGTTGCATAAGCATATGACACCCCTTCCGCCGATGCAATCTGTAAGTTCAACCGTCATAGCACCCAGCACGATGTATCCGCGTGCAGATATTCGATCGATGTATTCGAATATTCGTCAAATCTTCTAATTACTTATCCTACGATCACCGTATGCATAGCGTTTCCTCGCAGGATTCCTAGACACAAAACCATTAACCGTCATATCCCCGTACGTGTATACTTACATATACAATTAGCCAGCTATAGCGCCCACAGGAAGGGAGCTCACCCAATGCTATGACGCCTGAGTAATAGGTAGATAACGTAACTTCGAGGAACCCGATTGAACAAACACATTTATCCTCTCCACAATGACGTACACTGGAATGCTTGGTCCGCCGCGAGGGGACAACCCTACGTGTGTCGACGTGTCCAGCTTCTGGTTCACGAGACAAGGACAACCGCCCCATGCAGAGATACATTACGAGCCCATTGGTCGTGCGATCCTTTTTCAATCGACATCCGAAAGCCAAGAAATGTGGATACCCACGTAGAGTTAAAGAATCTGGTTAGATACCTAATTTATAATCAGCGCGATACGTACGTATACGCCAACCAGCGTGATGACAATATATATCGATAGCGTCTTTGACACCTTTTCGACCATTCCTCTCAATTTCTTGTTCCAAACAAAATGACTACTATAGCTGATCAATGAATAGCTAGACGGTTAACATACCTCACACCCATGAGGCCGACAATCTACAACAATAGAACGTCGTACCCACGACGCGAATTAGATCCTGAACCAGGCGCAATCATACTACTACTATGTATATATATCTATACACGACTACATACATGTCCCCCACGACAGGCAGGCAGCGCACCTCGCCGCCGCAACGCTAGTTACCTCCTTCCTCAATAGCATCACGCTGGAAAAACATCCACCTTCTCTTCCTCTAACCCCCTCGAATAAGCCATATCCTCCTGGCAACGCTTGCAAAACAAAAGAAACGGGCGGCACGCCCTCCCTCCGCAAGACACAAAGGAAACAGTGCTAGCTAGTGGTATATAGTAATAGTAGATGAGATGAATAAATAAAGAAAAAGGAGATAAAAATCGCCATCAATCGCCACAGCCAAGTATTACGCACATCTAAGGAACGACGCGAAACGGAATATCCAAAATATACACATGAATATATAGAATAGAAAGAGTAAAGGAAACATAAAAGTAAAAACTTGGACGGCAAAGGAGACAGTGAGCAGACATGCAACGAGCCCTGCGCGAGTAGCGAGTAATAGGATATAAGAGAGAAGCTTTTATGAAAAAAAGCGCAGCTGCAGTGATATCAAGACCCCAACCAACCAAAATACTCAGACAAGCTTCGAAACAAAATGAAATAGATACCAATGTCAAGATGTGGCAAAGGAGATTCGTATACAACCATAAATTAGATTAAGCACTTGCTTTCTTCTTCACTACCTCCGTGTAGTGTTCAATATTCGGTCTCGACCTAACCCCAATCCGGTGTCTACTCGCCCGTTGTACCCGCTTCCTAGCAGATTCGGCCGCGCACGAATGCTACCCACGCGGCTACTCACGCTCGCCGTCCGACTGCGCCCCTGCACGATGCTGCCGCCGCCATTGCCCCCAGTCACGCTCATCGGTGGAGAGTACGACATGTCCTGCTCAACGGGACCTTGCACACCAGCAGCGCGGAGGTATTCGGTTCGCCGTCGGCTAATGTCGATGGGTTGGGAGGCGCTACCGATTCCCGTGCCGGTTGTAATGGCTGTGCCGATGTTGGGATCAACGACGCCGCGCTCACGGTCAAGGTAAGACCGCCGCTGTGGCGCGGCGCTGAGACCGGTGGACTGCGGGGTTACCGTTGTGGCCGTGCTGAAGTTTCTGCGGTGCTGCAGCGCGCTGGCAGAGAGGAGACCCGCGTTGAAGTCTTGACCGTTGGCCTGCATTTGCTGTGCGCGCTGCTCGCGTAGGGTGAGTGTTCGCTGGAGAGGGGTCGATTCGTAGGCCTGGGAGGGGTATGTAGCGCGCATGGGGGAAAGTTGCGGCTGCATGCCGTTGATGTTGGACGCACGCGAGGGCGACCGGATCGAGAGACCAGGCGGCATCTCGAGTTCCTCCTCGGGCTCCTGCATGCTGTTGCGCTGAGTGCGCAGCGACATGGAGTTGCGGTGGGAGAGGCGGTTTGAACCAGGTTGGGGCGACGGCGACGCTTCCTGGCGGGATATATACTGCGGCGACGGCGCGCCAAGCAGACTAGCGCGACGAGCCTCAAACCGCGCGTGCGCTCGCGCGGCAGAGTTGGGTGTGACGGTGGCCTCGCGGTCAATTTTGTGGCCGATGGCGCTAGGGCTGCGGTAATCGAATGCTGTTACCGCCCGCTCAATGGGGTCTTCGGCACGGGTGGGGAACGATGGCGGTGGCAACTGCTGCTGCTGGATCTGTGGTGTCTGGATTTGCGGCTGCTGGGGAACAGCCACCGCGGTCTGCATCTGCGGGTCGACTGGCGGCTCGAAGGGCATCCTCCCATCCGCAAGCGCGATGCAGAGCTCAGTCAGGCTGCGACATACGTTATCGACTTTTCGCCGTATCTGCCGGTCTGTGATCAGCTGCTTCTCGGGGCTGTTGAGCGCCGCGTTGATCGACATTGTCGACTGACCCGTGCTACCCACGGCTTCGGCCAGATTCAACGTGTCGTTCGCCAGCGCATCGAGCGCCTTGATAATGTGCTCGGGTAGTACCGTTTTTGTCTTTGCCAAGGCTGCATACAGCACCGGATGGATTGTTGGCGGCGGGCCATTCGCCGACGCCACCACCATCGGCGCAGCAGTAGCGGCACCAGAATTGCTAGAAGCAGCCGGCGGCACTTCAGCAATTTGCTGATTCTGGTGCCGAGGCGAGCTCGACACCGTCGTGGCGGCTGTGGTTCCTGTTCGCGGCCGTTCACCGGATGAGTTTGATATTCCCGAGCCGATGCCGCTCAACGAAGACGACGCGGGAGGCAAAGTACCCGTTAATTCTAGTCTCTTAATCCTCATCTTGAGCTCGTCCAGCTCGTCCCACACCGTCCCCGACGAAATTGTAGACTGTAGGTCATCGTTAATGCCTAGTCTCGCCTGCGCGGCGTTCTGCGCCCTGTCGCTCTCGATCAGCGTGCTGATTGGACTGCGTAGTACACTGGTGGTCTGCGCGCGGGGTAGCAAAGATGCTTCGCTAGGTATAACATTCGCCCGTACTCCAGACGTCCGGGGGGCCTCAGAGATGCTTCGCGCGTGGCCGTTCTGCGCTTCTCGTTGTCTTCGGAGGAAAGATGATCGGTGGCCGAGGGAGTGGTCGGTGTCCGGGATGCTGGGCTCGCCAGGTGTATGGTAAGATGGCCCTTGTGACAGCTCAACGCCTCCGAACGAGTCGTCGGAAACGGTTGTCGACGCGGTGCTCCTTTGCGGTCGAGAGGAAGAGGTATATTCATTAGCAAGCCCGGACGTTCGCCCGCTGTTCACAGAGTACTGGAGCATCCGGGAACGTCGTCGTTCTTGTCGCGCCTGAGCATCGAGAAGAGCCTGGCTCCGCGGTGTGCTCGAGCGCGCAAGATTTAGAAACGGGTCTTCGACGGTCTGCGATCCGGGCGTCCTCACTGTCGCCGGTTCCGGTGAGCTCGTGAAGCTGGGCGCTTGGTCCTGTACAACACGCTGGAGATCCTTGATTGTCGGCTCGTCGTCTTCAACCGTAGCATGGTATTGACTCGATAATCCATTGTTCAAAACGCCTCCATTTGTGCGCGCAAACTGGTCCGATTCATAGGTGGTCATGATGTCTGTCCTGGCCGGTGGTGCCAGGTACTGGTCATCAATCTCAATTGAGACTGATGCCGTGCTGCTCTCTTCTAACGGGGGAGGATACTTGAAGTCCTCAACCTCGTCTTCTACAGAAGGTCGCGGAGGAGGTGGCTGCGGAGCCGGAGGAGGGGGAGGAATGGATGGTGGTGGAGGGACGGTAGCGGTTGGAGGAAGTTGTCTGTATGCGAGTGAAGGCGGTGGTGCATCGACGGTCGCTATACCATTTGAGCTGAAGCGAGCGGGAGCCCTGGCTCTTCGAGGCGGTTGAGACAATTGGATGGTCGCGTTCTTGTCTAATTCTGCTTGTATATGCGGAGGGATACCGGCTGAGGTTGCCTCCGGGGGAGCGGGAGCGGAAGGAAGGGACACAGAAGAAGACGAAGGCAAGGACGAAGGGACAGGGACAGCAGTCGGAAGCACGGTCGGTGGTAGCGGCGGGGAAATAGGACTGGTGCTGATGTTACGACTAGGAGTTGGCGTAGCCGAGTCGGCGGCGGTAGCAGGAGCAGCGGCAGCGGTAGTACTTCGGCGGGTGGGTTTAGAAACAGAGGTTGCAGAAGTTTTCGTTAGAGGTGACACAACTGGCGTAGCAACTGCCGTTGCGGTTCGTGACGCCCGGGATTGGCCGAGAGCGGAAGATCTCGACACAGAATCCGGTCCTCTGCGAGTCGTTACCTTAGGCTCGTCACTTGACCGTCTCGAGTGCCTTGCAGCGCCGTGCGATGACGAGGATGAAGAGTCTGGTAAGGGGTGGGCGGAAGACCTAGCCCTGGTAATGAGGTCTGCAGAACCGGCAGAATGCCTCTTGCTTGGAGCGGCGGAAGGTGTGAAGGCCGAAACGATGTTGGTGGAGCTGGAAGCGGAATTGCCTGGGCTCAAAGGAGAAACGGGACCTGATTGAGATGTGGTTGAGGAATGCCGCTTGGAGGAGGTAAGCCGTCGCCGCGCGGACTGGGACTGGGGCTGGGCCTGCGCAGACTGGGACTGGTTGGTGGCGCTGGTTGTCGCAGAGGAGGTCGATGTGGCCGAGGTGGCCGAGTTCTTCGAGAGCAACCGGTGCTGGGGGGTCGTGAGGAAAGAAGACGTCGTCGCTGTCGTAGCCGCTGTCGTCGGAGTCGTGGTGTGTGTCGTTGCCGCCGCTGTGGAGGTTGTCGGTTGGGCGGAGGAAGAGGTTGAGAAGGGTCTGTTGGTATTATTTCGGGTGGCTGTCACACCGCTGTTGGCGCTATAGTGGAAGGGAGTGCTGTTTGACCGCTGATGGCCATAGCCTGGTCCTCCTCCTGCTCCTCCCCGTTTCCCTGCAACCGCTGCCATGTTTCTTTCTTCTTTCGATTTTATTCCCTCCTGTTATTATAGTATTGTTTGACAGAAAGTTAGTTGATGACGGGCGGGCCTTTCCATTATCCCACCTCACCGACGGGCTACATGAACCTATGTAGCAAGCGGGCCTCTTCTTTCACGCTAGAAAGACACTTTAATATCCCAGCTGGCACACGAAGCGTGTCCGAATCGTGCGATTCAGGGATCTTTTGACTGGATGACTTCTCGCGCGAAACGGCCATGCAGGAGGTTTCTTCCTGTGCACGTTAGGGGTAAAAAGTCGGAGTTTTCTGGGGCGCGACCACAACAACAATAATTGTCCGTCAGCCCGTAGCCGTTAGGAAGCGGTTGTCAGAAACGCGACTATTGGGTGGGAATCTGACAACTCTGTCCTTACTTACCTTAAAGAGGGCACCTTCCTGCCTATGAAGGTAGAAAAGGGAGGCGAGGAGGCAGGCAAGGAGAGAGTCGAACACGCAACTGCTGTTCGCGAAGACTGCGAGAAATGTTGCGAATTCAGAAATTCAAGACCTCACGACTGGACGTTGCTGTTGTTCCTAGTCCTCTCTCTTTCTCATTTTGTGCCTGAATTGAATAGAGAGCCGCCTCGACTTTTTTTTGTGGTCCGACTTGCTGGATAGCCGAAATTTCGATGTTTTGCTAGTGAACCACCCCGGACGCTGTTGTTCTGGAATAATGCGTAGCAAACTGCTTGACTTGTTCTCCTTCCCAATCTATCCGTGAATTCGACCCCCAGGGATTTGGTTGGTCGACTGTTGATTGATGGCGGATATTCTACAGCGATCAATCAACCCGTGATGGACAATTTCCAATCCTCGTCGTCCAGCGTTAAATTGTCCGGTAGAAAGCAGCCGGCAAGGATGTCGTTCGCGAGAGTCCCGGTCCAGTTCAGGAGCGTGAGGTGTATCGTTGTCCTTGGCGTGGGTATGATCCCCAACGAATCCGGCCGCCAGCAAGCACCGAAGCTCGAAATGCGTCTATCCTAGCTCGAAGACCCAAGGTGACGTCCCCGGCGAATATTACCGATTCAGCCCAAGATGACGGTCCGCGTAGACGTAATGGTCACCCGACCAAGGTTCTGGGCCTTCGTCGCTAAGGCAGAACCCTCTGTAAGCGGGCAGGAGATCCAGCAGGGGCCGGTCCTGGGAACAGTAGTACCAGTAGGACAGGCGTCGAGGCAGTCGTCGGAGGGAGACCGTTCGATGGTTGAAGGCCGGTGACAGGGTATCTGGGAAGAGAGAAGGTTCTCGGCGAGGCAAGCCCTCGCAAGCAATGAATGGCTCTCTCGTGCAGCCACTGCTGCGCTTTGCTTGAGTTACCCGCTGGCCGTTGTCCAAGACTTAGGTATCAGTCCCGATAAGCTGCAGGGCCTCTCCGCGGGTGCGTGGTATTATCGAGGCTAGATCCGGCGGCGAGATTTTTCTGGAAAGCAGCAGCTCATCGCGGAGCAGCAGCAGCAGTGTTCGTCCGCTGCAGGGGAGTGAAATGATAATGATGATGTATGATGGCAGAGAACGCGCAAATAAGGGCACAGGTTCCTCTCTCGGGCCAGGTAGCCATCCATGGCATCCGGCCATTCGACATCGTCTAGCTCTCAAAGCAGCAAGCAAGGCGCCAGGCCCTCGCTTAGGCCAAGCTTGAGAGAGATCGCCAATCAGACCAGGCCGGCCGTCTTGCCGTTGCTTGTAGCGGTTGGCTGACGGCCATTGGCCATGCGGTTGGCAGCTTTGATGCTTCAATGCCTCCTGTGGAACTAACTCAACAAAGCCCTTAGCAATGATCGAGATACTTCGGGTCCAAGAAGGGGTTACGTACGGATCAGGGAGGTCATCGGAACAACGCCCACCGACGGTGCAGAGGGGATGCAGGCCGAGGCGCCGGCGTGATGAGCTTGCAGGATGATGCATGATTAAAATGCGCGGTGATATAGCCGGCGGGGGGGAGGAGGGTTGGGTGGCTGTAGCTATCGATAGCTCCAGCTCCAGCTAACGTCGTCGACAACACACACTGGATGAAGTGACGTTGGAAGGCCACTCTGCCGTGCCATCCGCCCGCTGCTTTACGAGCTGATTTCGTAGTTGTATGCTGGCGCTAATAACTACACTTGTTCTGATTGTAATTCTCGCGTGGACAGATATAGATACATGTTGGCGTGTTGCATCCACCAATCTCTGTCGGCTGCGGTACCACCTATCTATCATGGACCCACTGCAAGCTCTGTAGCTCTAATATGCCAGATTCGCAACCGACGGTATAAATTCAAGCTGCGATGTGTTCTAATTAAACAGTTTCAAAGCCTTTGTTCACAATGTCGTTATCGATTGAAAGTATACCGGTATTGGCCAAGCAGCAGTTAACAGTTACTGCGCAGAATCCTACGACTTAATATATTCGCTAATATCAGTTCCCAGGGCATCTATACGCCACTCAAATTATATTAAGGTACCGATAGTGGTCTATACATCACATTTCATCCAATCTGCGCAATCGTATTAGAGCTATACACCCACCAAAAATAACTTCCCCAACATTTACAACAAAACCAATACTAATTTCATATTAATTTACCAATATTCTCATATTTCCATATACAGCTCTATAAACCGGGTCGTGGATATTAAACCATCTTCCTCCCAGCCACTCCATAATTATGCGCACTCGCTTCATTCCAGCTTTGGAGAACACAAGAAACCGCCACAAAATGCCGCAAGCAGGGCATGGTAATGGCAGCCAGTCTCAACACCAGCAAAGCCTGGCAACGCTGCAAACTAGTCTAGGGTCGAGACTGAATGGCAGCATGGATTTTGAATACTAAAATCAGCAACGCAAAACGAATGCTCCATCGCGAGTCTATGTAAATTTTCTATACGATCTTCAATGCAACAGAGCCGACGCTAGGAAACATTTAGCGATTTTCCAAAATCGGCAGAAGATGGATGGCTGTCGACGGTGCAGTGTACGGGTGCAGCTGCTAGATTCAGCGACGTCACGGCATGTCTGCATGCAGATTAGTGTAACGACGCCACATCCTGCGCGTTGTCCGAATACTGTATATTCACTTCAGTCTTTAGATGCATATATATACATAGACACCTTCGGGATATACCGTGGGATACATGGAAGAATTTTATTTCCCATGTAGAGTTCGTGGATCTGATGAATCATGCGTATCGCCTGACCGGAAAAATTTTAATCGATACGAGCTGCAAGCAAGATTTCTTCGGAAGCTGGTAGGCGTCTACGATATGGATGCCTGTCGAGGCTGAGTCGTCGCTAACTGGTTACTGGTTGTACCAACAGGCCTAGGTATACCTGTACACCGTCTACCTCGGCTTCGGTCAACATCGTCAAACCCCGGCCGCATATACCCGTGGAAAAATTTGCAAGTCGTACAAACGTGCCGCGTATACGTTACATGTACGGTAAGCGGATATACGCGTACGTAACTCGGACCGTCGCACATCCTAAAAGCACTTTTACCTTTTACATTTGTGTGGATCCAGGTGCATTTTTTTTCTAAATGCGTACATATATTGGTAGAATTCTGCGACCGAACTGCTTCACATGCCGGCATTACCGAAAAGTTTTTAAGAGATTTCGGCATGATCCTGATATCTACCGACGCAGTGCATCAAGCTTTAGGAATGTATGTACGGGTCCTTGGTTGTTTATGGCACTTGGCGAACACGTACGTATTCCAGCGAAACGTGCATTGCGTGTACGCATATGTCTGCCTATCGAACCGACCGATGGGCAGGTCCTGTAATGTAACGCCGGATGTTCTCGACCTCGGGATATCCCACAAAGTCCATGTATGCCATCTGAATTGATATAGTGTTCGCAGTTGTATAACTGCTTCCTTGCAGTGTAGTCTTAATATAATATAAATCATGCGACATGCATGACTTCACACGTCAAGATTTTAAAAATGCCCCACCAGCTCTGCGGTCAGATCTCGATGTGTCAAAATCAGGGGCATCCCGAAGCTGCAGGTACCCAGCGAGAATGCATGGATGGCATGCCTATTCTGTATAGAGTTTCGCAGGATCCAACATTTGTGTATCAAGATTCCAGGCAGTTATGGTTGTGAACGGAATATCTATAGCATCGTTACAGCTTGCGTCTTGTGTATGTAGCTGCGGGATGCCCAGCATGCATAGTACAGTGTGGTGCCGATGCTATATGCTCGCTGAGATATAGGATGTCTAAAAGTATACGTGGACTGAGACCACGGGATATCGATAGTCCGTCTCGTCACCAGTATCGATACGACGCCAGGCCGCTCGCGGCTCTTTTGCTTCAAGGCCTGTTTGGCTCAATTACCTTCAAACATATGGCGTTTGGCCCACCCTTGTCGCCACACAATCATCACATCATGGTCGCTGGCATTATCGCAGCAGCGTGATACGCCAGCTGCGGATATTGCATGCGAGATGCATACAGGTATTCGGAACAGGTACAGGACAGGCACGGGCATGTGCGTCGCGACTTTGGCAAATGCTCTTTTTGCTGTCGTGTCGTAATTTCCCGTGCCGTGGTCCCTTCGTCAATCTTAATGTGGTTTCTGAAACCTGCCACCGACAAGGGCCCTTCCGCGGCATGCTTAAGTTGCCAAATATTCCAACACGCCTTGAGCCGAGATCTGAAAATCGGGGTTACAGACACGGAAGAACCCTTGATCTACTTTAAAAATGTATCAGACAAGCAGCCTCCGGATTGCGGTGAACATGAACATGCATCGGAACCATGCGCTGGCAGGCTGGCCCGCCAGCCGCGGTGTGGAAGGAAGGAAGAGAGCGAGATTCTAGACTGGGGACGCTGACCCTGCGATGTCCAAATTTCGACATTCGATATTCGCTTAGTTTTGCCGGATCAAAATATTTGCGGGCTGGGGTGCAGAGGCGAGAGCAAGCAGCTATCATATCATCTCAATCGCTGTCAACTCTCGTTGGTTCGACGTATGCACCCACACGCCGCTTTGGACTTGTTTGGTCATCGGAGGTCACACGCTATCAGCATTCCCGCCCGCCAAATATAACACAACATGCACAATTTCGAACACAAGCCGTTGTTAGGATTTAGGTGGGATTGCCTCGGTCGTGGCTCTCAGCTCGCTTGAGCCGGCGAGACAGACGGACATGTCGCCGCAGTGCATACTGACTCGCTTGGAAGGAATGAATGAATGCAGGTGGAGGGGAACCTGCTGGTAGAGAGGGGGAAAAGAGAACGAGAGACGTTGCACCAACATGCAGGCCGGTTGGCAGGCTGAATGTCGAAGAACAAGAATGACAAATGTAGTTGCTTTCTTGTTTCCTTTTTCGATAGCGAGGGCCCCGGGTGCGATGGTGCACGATTTGTCCCTTCGCGCTGGCCAGTCATTCCAATTTCCCATATCCCTGGGAATGGGTCAGGTCACCTTGTTCAAACCCGCCCAATTTCCCCTGGACGAAGGAACGGCAGCAGGTGGTCTTCCGGCGGGAACGAGGAGCCCACGAACGAGAAAGAACACCCTGCGAAGCCATCGAAGCAAGCGCCGTTCTGGGCGTCACGACACCGGGTGTTGGTTTGTTGCTCCAAGCTTGCCATTTCCGTCCCTGCTTGCGATGGGATCGATGGCAAAAGGAGCGTTTGAAGGGAAACAAAAAAGCAAGACGCTGGGAAACAAACAGATATTTTTTCGCTGGTGGTCCCCACAAAAGCCCCTGATCAAGGGGGTCCAAGTGAGCAGGACTAGGCCCAATCAAGGGCCTGAAACATGCACCGATCAAGGATTGAAAGGGCTGGTGCAGGCGACTAGGCTTGTTGAGGCTAAGCTGCGATTCGATTCGAGAAAAGATGTCGAAAGCACAAAGAATGTGAAGAGGGTGTGCGACAGGTGGGTCTATTTTTAGATATGTCTAGCTTTCGATTCTGGTGTGTGCCCAGTGAAAAAGAAAGTTAACGTGACTTTAGCGGGCGTCATTTGGAGGACTTGCAGACAAGACAGGACATCGTTTCGTGGAAGACCGAGAAGGTTTCTGCCGGTGAATTTTTTTTTCGCTCCTCCTCTTCACCGGAGTGGTGGCAAGACCATGCCAGGGCCGGATGATAGTGGACGATGGGAGCAAAAACCACCGCCGACGACTTTTTTCTCCCACGCCATCACTTGGCCGTCAAGAGCCAGCCTAACTATGCCTGTCCGTTGTGATTGCATTATGAGTGATCGATTGATTGTCCATAGGCCCGCCCATTGCATTGGGGTATATAGCTCCCTGCCGCTATGCAGCTTGCATGCAGCGAAAATGCAAGATGTCACTGGTGAAAAGCAAAAGCGGGTTGGTGAGGGGGTTAAGGCCAAGTGCTTCGTGATGAAACGAGCAAGAGCTGCTCCCGGCGGGCCTCCTGCTGCATGCCAGCACAGATGCTCTGACAGATGACGCTGCTGCTGCTGATGATGCCGTTTTACCCTTCGACAATCCGGCCGATTCTTGCTGTCTCCGAGCCCGTTCTCCCGCCGGACACGGAGGCAGGAATGCGAGAATAACACAGTACGAGCGGTGCACCCACACACATGTACGGATACATGTATGGGGAGTATCGCTAGCTATCTAGCTCGAGCCCCGTAGCTGGCACAGACGGCAGCGATGGACCCGGCTGGAGGGAGCAATCCAGCCCAGCCGTGCTCATGTTTGTAGCCTTGTTGGGTGAACCATGGGCGCTGTGAGATTGTCTCTCACCTCGCCCGCCCACGCTGGCAGAAAGAGGGAAGTCGGTTGGTTTCAAACATTCCCGCTTGCTCGTCGCGGCGCGATCTGGATGGAAGGCAGGAAGGAAGCCCGTCGCTTGAGGCCGTGAGCGAGGACCGCAGCCCGTGTAGCCCTACCCAAGTCCACCGTCAGTCGAGCATCCGGACGAGCTAGTGCGATGCACCCACCGACGAGACCGACAGACCGACGGCTGGGTTGCGGGCGATCGAGAACTCGCCATCACGTCCGCCGGCACGTCTTCTCGGGCGATGGGAGCGCATGAACTGACCTGTTACGTTACGTTATGTCACTTGGAGGTCCTGTACTCGGTACTTCGCTTTGGTGTGAGAGGGGCAGTGGCCAGTGCTGTCAGTGGTCAAGGCATTGGTTGGAGTATGGTCGGCCATCCCCCACAGTCGAATAACAAGCCCGCCGGCCTAATCAAACGGCAACCTCCTCGTAGTCCTTTCCAACCCAACCCAACCCACCTCACACCTACCTCACTCTCCAGCCCACACGACATCATCACCACCATCGCCTTTATCGCCCATCCTCCCTCCGCTCCCTCCTCTTCCCACTCCCGCTGCCACTCTTGCTACTCCTCCTCCAGCCGGTCGTCGACATCGCCAAGCGCCATTTTTGCCAGCTTGCCTGCCTGCTCGCCCTGCACGAGTCGACCCGCAATTCCCTTCTGCACACCGGCTGTTCTCTCTTCCCGCTCTGCTTGCCGTTTCCTCCCACAAACATCCATCCTGGTTACACCGGAGTCGTCTCTTGACACGTTAATTCCGCCAACCGGTCAACCTTCCGTCAGCATCTTCCGATCCATTTTCGACGGCAGGCCAGTTAGAGAGCAGGCGGACCACGTCGGGAGAAAGCAGGCGCTGCTGTTTCTTTGCAATTGTTAGGTTCAGGAGGGCTAGTGATCACGGAATTCTGAATTCGGGCTGTCTACGGACGAATTGGCAAAAACTGCCGCCGTTTTAAATTGTTGGTACGACGCTTTGCGGTTCTTTGGCGGGCCGACAGGATCTTTTTGTTCCCAGAGAAGGAATAAAAAGAGCAAACACGGAGTCGGCGTCAATCACGACTGTTCCTTTATCCTCGACCGCTTTATCGCTTGCTTCCGTCCCTCTCTCTCGATCTCTCTCTGGCGCTCTCTTTTAGCATCGGAGTAGACGTATTTTGCCTGAGCTGTTGACTGCTGGCCCATCAACGAGATTGCATTCCTTTACATTCGCAAGCGACAGGCATATACATATACCATCCGCACGACATACCACGGCTCTCCAACGTCCGCTCGGCAGCCACGTCTCGACCAACCTAGTTTAACTTCTTGGTGGAAAGCACAGGCTTGGTCCCAGAACTTGCGGCATCGCGAGTTTCAAGCATCAAACCAGAGTCTGGATCCGCGAATCAAAGGAAGTGGCTTGGGGGAACAATACATCGACATCCACATTTAGAACAGTGGATACGCTTGATTGATCACGACTGCAGCTGGTCCCTTGCAGCAAAGCTACCGGCAACAGCGACTTCGTTTCGACTCCGTCCTTTTTATAGCTCACCGTCTGGTAATTTTTTGGTCGGTTCCAACGTACATCGCCGGCAAATTTAGCAAGCTGCGGGTCATTCGGGCGAGGTCAACTGGGCCGAACTCGAGATAACGGCGACGACAGCTGCAACACATTCCGCCCGGCCACCCGGCGCGATCTTCTCCTCGCGAGCTCCAAGTTTAGAAACCCACGCGGTCTAGCTTTCCCTTTGCCGGCGCACAGACTTTCAGGGCATTTTGAAAACAGAGTAAGTTAGAAGCCGTCCTTGCGAATTTCGCATCGCTGCATGTCTTCATCCCGACGAGTCGCTGCTGGCATTCTGCACCGTCTGCCCTTCGAGTATTGAGTAGCATATTTCCCCAGAATATTCTTCGAACCTCGTCTAGAATCGGCGCAGCTGGAAGAGACTAACCCGGGCCACCATCTTACTTTATCGTTAGGGCCGGGGCGTACGTACCTGTTTGCGGCGTGTCCGTCTTGTTTTCTTTTCCTCGACTTCTTTCAGCCAGCAATTTCACAGCATTTCACAGAAAATTTCTTCGTCTCTGCGACACCCGGCTTATATACACAGGTCCGTTTTTTGTGTGGGCAGCCGTCAGAGGTGAGTTTTCTTTGCCGCCGACCAATAAACTCGCCGCCGCTTTTGATTGGTTCTATTTTCGGGGTGTGGGCTCCCAAATTACCACTGCACCTTGCGGAGGCTTTGTGGATTGGGGTCAGTGCTTGCGCCAATCCGAGGCCTCGCTTTTATTGGGACAGACCAGGCTGAGGGGTGGCTTAGAGAATTTGGTTTGGTTCAGTCCTGACTCTGCTCCTTTCCCTTCCAGATCCGCACGTACGGAACTACGGAAAGGAATAAAGAACAGAAACGTCGCAGTCATCAGCTGAAAGCAAAGAACCGGCCTTTCCCATTGCTGTTGACGGCGTCGTCCTTGTCGTCCTTTTTATCCTTGAAGAAACAAACCTGCGAAGCCTAAGCCGCAGCTGCCCTTTGCAACACCAGCGCCGCCACCCCACGGCAAACATTTGGTGTGTGAAAGGCAGCCAAGATTTGATGCAGTGGCGGACTTCGGATTTGCACAGATTTGAGTTACCGCTTACCCTGCCTGGGCTCTCGGGGTTTCAGCAAATCAAATACCGCGGCGGGCGCTGTCACTAAGCGTCTCGCTTTCACCCTGGTTTCCCTTTACGACGTCTTGGGGGCTAAACAGGTACATATTCCTAAAATAACCCACCGCAAAGAGGTTCCTCGCCAGGCAAATCGTCAGCAAACCGGTACTTCTTGCCCTCAACACTTGCACAGTCTCGATCCTTTTTTTCCTTAGCTGTCGATTTCGTGCACCCTGAGCTTGTTCCGTTATAGATATTTGCCGTCGTTGTCATTCAGCCCATTACTCTATCTATTACCACGCCAGCAATTAACCTTACACCCCGGGAGCAATAGCACAGGACTACGCAATCTCAATCACTTTTTATTATTTTTATCCCATTTACATACACCCTAGACGAGTTACAAATTGTACCTCTTGCGCAGAACTCCTACCGCAGGGTTACATCCTCACTCTTATAATCCACTACGCAACATATCTCTCCCAGAGTCATCAAGCACGGCGGGGGGCATGACCTGTCACTAAGGTAAACGCCTGGCTACCCTCTTCGTCTCCCTGCATGCATAGAGCGTACCATAATTTCCACCCCTCTAATTTCCCTTTTCCCTCTTGTGACCATAATCTTCTTTTTTTGTGGTAGCCGGAAACCTGTCTTTGTCCGATCTGGCCGTCTTGTTCGAGCTCCGAAACCTGAGCTTCACTTACCACTAAGATGGACGACCTGCTGATATCCCGATCGAGAGCTAACGCTTCCATCCGACGACGCAGATTCTGCTTAGCTTCTATATCATCACCATTGAGTCCGATTCACGAAGTATCGCATGCATCTGAACTTTTGCCGTCCCAACGAGTCCGAAAATACATAGAACGCTCACGTTTGCGACGGAATTTTAAACATCAACAAATCCTAACCCGGAGAAAGAGACAAGACTCACTGCCAGAAGTACCATCGTCACTGTATCTGACTGCAGAAAAGACGTACGATCTTGCACGGGTCTTGAGTATGGATGTCGAAATGACAGGAGGGGAGACGTTGGGCGGTATAGGCTTCAACAGCTTGACGAAATCGTTTGTACCTTCGCCAGGCCATCTACATCCTCGACACCAGAAGCACGACAGCTTATCCTCAACCTCAGCAACATCCTCGACAAACTCATCTCCTACAACCACAGTGTCGACTGTAGAATCTTCGTCATCGACGGACGAGAAATCTCCCGCATCTTCACCCGACTCGCCTCGGGAAGTCATCCCGTTGGGAGTCTTCTCAAAATCTGCCTCAAACTCTAATTCTCTCACACCCATGGCGGGCTCACCTAACCACCTCCACCGATCATTGTCGCCGATGAAAAAGGCCCGAAATACCAAGAACCTCTCATTAAATATGTCGGGTAACTCGAGTAGGCCGGGCACGGCCTCATCCTTCCAGAGCAACTCAAGCTTGAATGATAACAATCGATCCTCTTCCGCCCCGTCGTCTCCTGGATTCATACTCCCCAGCACGATGCCCCGAAGACGACCGAGCAATCTTGGGCTTACGATAAAGCTGCCGGGCCCAGAGAAGTCGATACAAAAGTCGAACCGGCCGAGCCTGCGCCATCATGTATCCTCGCCATCGCTATTCACACCTGGAGGGCAAGCCAAGACACTATCGGGTAGGCCGTCCAGGTTATTCACACCTCCGAACCACTTCTCACCCGTAGAAACAGTTTCCTCGCAATCGTTTTCGTCGCAGCAGGCACCATCGAGCCCGATCGAAGCCCCCGGACCGATCATTGAGATGGATGAAGAAGACGTCGCGATGATGGAGAACGACGGAGAAGGGCCCAAATCGCCAGCTTACCCCAATGGACCCGTCTGCATCTACGAACCTAACATCTATCTCTTCTCGGAGCCGAACGCGGATATGGCGCGGAATTTCGACGTTGTGATCAACGTTGCGCGAGAGGTAGTAAACCCTATCAAGAAGGAAAAGGAAGCCCGTGAGAAGATGCTCTCACCGGCACTAGCAACCGCCTCGACGACCGATAGCTTCATGACGGCCTTCGAGTCCCCACAAGGATCATCGTCACGGGTAGCGACGCCCAAACCAGAGGACACGAGAAAAGACCCCGAATACATCCACATGCCTTGGGACCATAACACACCCATTGTGGGCGACTTGCCCAAGCTCGTCGAGCTGATACGACAGAAAACCGCAGAAGGGAAAAAGGTGTTGGTGCACTGCCAGTGCGGCGTTAGCAGATCAGCTAGTCTGATTATCGCTTATGGGCTCTTTATGAACCCGCGGCAAACCGTGCAGGAGGCTTATGATTTTGTGAAGCAGCGCAGCAAGTGGATTGGTCCTAACATGAGCCTCATCTACCAACTCTCCGACTGGAGGGCGAAGCTGACTGCGCAGAGCAATGGTGGACGGGCTGGCAAGGGTTCCATGCGCGGAGGAGCCAATGGTATGTCTCGACCAAAACTAGGACATCCTTCCCGCTCCGCCAACAGTTCAGACCCTACGCCATATACTCCTGGGATCGACGAGCCAATGACCGCCCCGCTACCGTATATTTCCGGCCAGGTTGCTCCGCAGCCGCCATCGCCCGATTCGAGGGATTTTCCCAGGCAGATGAACATCCAGACGAGAAACTCGGATGGTGGTATAATAACAGGCATAGAACCTGGTCCGATGTCCGCACCTCCCGGGATGATCAATATTCCGGGCACCGTGTCGGTAACGAATCACGGCGCGGGATGGGGCTCCGGTGACGCGGGTACGGGCTATGTACCACCACCGCTGCCGCCATCTGCAGCCTATCCGCTGGAACAGGAGAGCGATGTCGTTGGCGACCTTGTCGGCTTCCCGGCCCGGAGAGGTAGCGATCACGCTGACCTGCCGCCGCCTACGCCGTCTTTCGCACCAAAGGGCGGCATGATCTTTGAGAAGCGTCAGCTCCGGAATAGGAATCGGAAGCTGCTGCAGTCTCTCCGCGCGGAAGAAGGCAACGGTAGCAACGGGAACAACATGCCTCCTCCTCCTACAGCATCTAATAACAATCTAATGCCGGTACCCACCTCCCATCCTACGCCCTCTCCACCTCGCCGGTCCCATTCTCCGCAGCCCTCGATTAAGGCTATCCTCCCCAAGTCGTCTGGCATTGCTGCTCTACGCGCCAAAAAGACCAAGTCGGAGCTCACCCGCGCGATCAGCGACCAGTCCGGTGTAGCGCGTCGAGCAGCAGAATCCGCAGCGCGGCCGAATCCGGACTTCCACCGGCGTTTCCCGAGCATAATGTCGAGCATCGACGACCCGCCACCAACGCCATCTTTCACACAGCCGCCGAGCACGTTCGGCTTCCCGCTACGCAGCCCGACCATAAGCCATAAGCCGCACTCGGACTCGCATCTCCTGATGCGCAGCCGCAACGGCGGTCTCTCCGCCAGCTTTCCAGGCCCGACGCCGCTGTCGGCAAACGAAATCGCCAGCCCGATAGACGCGCATATGACGGATAGCGACGCGTTGGACGGAATCGATCTGTTCAGCGATCCGCGTAGCCCTGTGAACCAGCATGACACATTACCCACCATCCGCAGCATTTTCGATGTTTTATAGCCAGCCACCCCAAAAGAAAGATACCACTGTTTCATTTTCTTTCTCTTACTTACTCTATTCCCTTGGGTATTTTCTTTATTTCCTTTGTACTACTGGACAAAACATAAAAATGGGGTTTGTGGTTTCGTTTTTTGGGTTACATTTTGTGCTTTCGTTCTCACTCACTTTCGCTGTGAATATTGTTGGGGGCAGCATGGATGCGTGCCTTACGAGCTTTGAGTCTCCAGCATCTTTGCCATCTACAGTTTATCTATCTACGGACCGCCGGACGCTCGTTCGATGAATTTATCTATCACAGTCAGGTTATAGCCGACTTATTGACCGATTATTTCTTTCATTTATGTTCACTTCATTTGTCATCATGCATGTTTGGCTTGCGTTTCATTTGCGGTACATTGCATTGCTTGGATAGTGTTTTGCCGCCCTGCAGCTTTTATTCGCTGTGTCTGCCATTTTACTCTGACTATCTGTCGACAGGTTATCTGTCTGTCCATCTATCTGACTCATTTGTGACAGTATTGCGTCGTCTTATTAGCGTAGTCATCGATTTTTTTTCGTTCCGTAAAACAAAATTTTGAGTTTCTTCCTCAGTTTCTGGTTATCATCATATGCATGCATGTTTCTGATGGAATTGATAAGATATGGCGGCCTCGAGGTATGGCAGGCAGGCCGGCAGGCGGGACGCACGCACGCACGCATCGATTGACATTCTTAAGCTTGTCTATCTTGTGTGTCTTGTGCAAGTAGACGACGGCTTGGGATTGTGGATGCACGGATTGGTTTTGATGCCATGTTATAGCATAGCATATCAAATCATACATCTTACCGTACGTGTGGACGGTGCATTGGTGACTTGATCCATGGAATAAACTACAACATGCGTCTATCGACACTACTAGAACTTCTGGTTTTTGGTGCTTATCGGCCTCTATCTAAATGCATGTGCACGTGGCTTAATTAAAATAATCGACATACTGATCGTGATACTGTAAGAATCCAAGATCGATATACAGATACAGCTCTTGTTGTTCCTGGAATGCCGATACCATTGAAATGGCGATTCATTGACAATCGATTATATCGAGCAGATTGATGCAGATATGCATGTATGTCGATATGACATATCTATATATAGCTGAGACCGGACGACGCTGTCTGTCTGCCTACGCGACGGCTAGCTAGCACTCATTTTCTCAGCAACAAGACAAGGCTGATAGCACGTTAATTAACTGCGGCTACGTTACATGTAAATATTATGTCTTGGTATTTGTCCTGGTAAGCTAGCTAACTACGTCACAACCGCAGGTCCAGGGCTGCGCAGATATACACATTCGGTATACAGCGGCAACGTGAAGGCTGTGTGCAAGGCTGCAGCTCGCACGAGGATGCCTAAGCAATGTTGGATCACATTGTATATATATATGCATATTATACACAACTATGACTTGGGGTAAGTGTTTGTCTACGAGATCAGAATAATCATGATCGAGATCCGGCGCATCAATCTGGCTGGGCTTGTAATTACGTGCGTCATGTATTGTATAGGCATATAGCTGACAGCGGATCTACCCCGAATTGAGACCGGCGAAACATACTAGCTTCCTAAGGCCCAAGACAGCCAGAGATTTCTACACCGCGTCAGAATTTAAGCTGAAGTCATTATAGCGCGAAACAATATAGTTGTCAGGTGTATGCATCGACTTCTGCGGGAGCCTAGCCGTGTGGGGATGAATGAGGCTTAAGGCGTAAGCGGAGGAATAAGATTATGCTGGCAATGCACATATGTGCATAACTGGGCCCGGGATTAGCGGATCTAAGGCTGCGCTCGGGAAATAGATTTTCCTGAATATACATATCAAGGCTGTTAGTGTGGGGGAGCGCCGGAGCGTGGGGATGTAGTGCATTGCATGTATCTGTAGTACTATAGTGGGCATTCGTCTCGTAATTGCATGATCTGCTGCGCTGTCGGCTGTACCCTGGCTTAGCTTGGAGAGCAAGCATGTTCGTGACGTTGACTCTGTTCGTCGATAGATGTGTGTGCTATGTCATTGGGGTGGGAATTTGTATTTCTTGATTTCCTGAGTATTTTTCGAGTAGTACTGAGATTATATTCTGTCATTGTATAAATCCTATTGTTCGAGAACTCATGCGTGCAGATGCGCAGAGCCTAGAGATATATATTATTGTGCTCATAAGGGGCTGCTCCTTTGATATTTTGGAACTACCTAGCTAATCCTCGCTGACACGGATTCCGGCTAGTGGCGTTAACTCTTCATGAAATTTCTTAGACCGGGAGCAACTGGATAGGCACGTAAATAAAGGATTGTGCTACCTAGTACTGATATATCGACTTCGAATTGAGCCGCACGAAACAAAGTTCGATGTGGTCGCGGGGACGCGTCTCGAAGGCCCATACTGGCTACTGGCCTTGCTTCTGGATTAGGTCCGATCATATCAGACGAGGTGTGGGAATTCATGACCAGGGTCTCTGCATCTAGAATATCATGAATCGAGTCTACAGACCCATGCGTTCAAGATTCGTGGAGCCTTGACTTGCAATTGGCGTGGCCGCGAGGTGGGTGCTTCAACTGAGCTGGCCATGATATTCCATTGGACTATTTCTGGCGGTTGATCCGGTGCGGGGGTCCATGATGATGCAGTGCCCTGGGCCAGACCCGCGACATCAAGCGTTAGCTACACGGTATCCTTAGGAAGCACTCACCTATGATACAATATGCCAATCCGATCCCAGCACCAAGTGACTGTGAACGAGAAACCAGAGCGCTCGAGCATGCGCATATATGCTTCTTTGGCAATTGGGCATGCGCATGTGTGCTGTCGATTGTGCAGCTGCAGTAGACAGTCTGCATGCGAGGAAGCTTAACGGGCGTGCAGGATGCAGCCGACGTCGGCGCTGGTGGCATTGGTTGTGGGGAGCTTGAAGCTTGAGCGTCTGCGTGCCGCGTCGCTGGGACGTCTGTCCTCGGCTCGATTGCCATAATGTGAAGTGGAGGTTGAGCGAAAGTATGCGTCGCTACGTAGGGTATACCGTTGAGAATATGCCTGCAGGGATGGTACCGTGGGGTTAATTGTTCATCCGGCGTATGTATGTGCGCTTGTAAATTCCGCCGTCCCGTCAAATATCGTATCTGATGATTAATTTGCAAGGCTGAGGTGCAAGACGGCGAAAGACGTCAGCACACGTTGACGGACGAAAGAGGCGATAGTTTGTTCCACCGAATGCTGCGCTGTCATTGGAGGAGATTCGATCCATCGGCGCAAGTACCATCCTGTGCCTGTGCATGCTTCGTGATCAACCAGCAGTGCATTGCATGACATGGCATGGCGCCGCAGGAGGGTTGCATTTGGATTTGGGGCGAGTATAGATGTTCTGTATGTCCTGACATGACAGACCGTGATACCCGGAACGAAACAGATTGGATCCGACAGGATGCATCTGGATGCATACATATCACCCGTGAGTGGTGCGTAAGTACATTTGATCGTATATCGAGCTAAAAATTTAGAGAATCCTACTTGTTAGATAGTTGACTTGGGTGTTTGCGCGAGACGTTGACATTGGCTGGATATTTGTTAAGAGCTGTGGCCATACATATATATGATCACTGAAGAAACCCAGGATACGTATATATGCATGTACTTTTTTTTGTTGATATTAGTTCATTTACGATATTCTCGATAGTACTGAATTCCGTATGGATATTTAAGCTATCTATAGATCTAGATGTATCTTGGAATATATGTAGCTCGCGCAAGATAGCATAGGTATATATATAAGTTTTGCCCGTCCGCAATACAGCTATATAGCAATAAGTACGGTTCCGATTGATTTCACCTTTTGAGGCAAAATAATTTTCCGGAATATATACCTGCCGGTCTGCTTGGAAATTATCACCTGGTTGACCTCTACCCGGAAATAAATCTTAAAATGGATCTCATCACCTAGCCCTAATCAATCGTCCCGATCCCCAGTGCTTATACGAGGAGCCTTCCCACCGTGCATAATACACACCGGCCCATTGATTCTGTGCGCGCACGAATGCGACCACACTCAACTCGACTTCTCGGTAGATGCAACATGCACCCCCAAAGGATCCGGATCCAGTCACCGTCAAATCGCCTCTGTACCACCTGACGTACGACAGGCAATGCCGTCCCTTCCTTCCTTCTCGGGCCACCTCACGGCCCACGGCCGACGGCAGGCAAAGGCAGGCATGAGGCGGACGGGGCAGGCATGTCCGCCCATGCATGCAGGCATATGCAGCTGCTATGCGTGATTGCACTGTATGAGCAGCTCCATAGCTCCTAAGACCTGGACGTGGGTGGAAACTTTCACGAAAGGTCTGGAGAAACTGGAAGTGTATGGTCTGTACCGTTACCTCTAAGATTTTGCTGTTGTCAATTGTGTACTACGGTGCGGTGAAAAGTCCACCGCGGCGTGAATCTAGATTTGGGTAATTTTTGAAGAAGATTGTGATCCCGCAGATGCGACGCCGCTTATCTAATGCTCAGATATCCCATTCGCATTCGTTATTAATCGTTACCTGGCGGGCGTATTTCAACGTCGAAGGTTGATGACGATGCCTCTAGAGGTAACGGTACACAGCCCAAGATGATATCCATCCATTCAAACATGGATGCATGGCCTGCAGGTGAGTGGAATGCAGAGGCGGCTGGACCCCCACGGACAGAGTTGAAAAGCAGCAAGGAAGGATGACGGCGAGTACAGCGAGGCGAGCGTCCATTGGCTCGCGGACGCAGGTGCATGCATACAGCTACAGGGTGTGTCTGCCCATGCCATGTCGTCTGGAGAATAATTAGTAGATTCTATGTCGTTCTGCATGGTTTTTTTTCTCCTGCTGCGGTTTGCGGTGCCGTTTAATTGGCGGTTTGCGTGAACCCCACCTTCCGAAGCGGATGATGTGCTGGGGGACGTATGTACTCCGTATGTAGTGATTGCCCCTCGCTTTACGCCTCACATTTTTTAAATTTTATTTTTGTCATGGATAGCGTCAGGCTCATATTTTGGATTCCCCGGAAGTGAAGAGTGTCTGTATCTACTGGGTTGATATCACATTGTGATGTAATATTGACAGAATAACAGCGTGGGGAGAAAAGGAAAGCTAGTAGATTCAAGGCGTCGTGAAATTGTCGTTATTTGAGAGCAGCGTAAGTGAATTTAGCATGTATGTATGTCTGTATGATGAATGCAGTCACTCGATCCCTCGCTTGCAATGACAGTAAAGGCAGCTCAAGTAACAGGAATTGTATCATGGTCTATAGTAACCCCCACAGCGCGAGCAGAAACAGGAAAGACACAAGCGGAACGTAACCCCAGAAAGCAGATGCAGTAAGCCAGCCGGCCAGACTGGAATGGGATAGAAGGAAAAAAGAAAAGAAAGAAAACGAAAGGAGATGTATGGTCGAGTACACACAGACGATCTAGTTGTTATGGATGTATGGATGGATGTTCTGGTCCTTCGCAATCATCGGAACGAACGCGAGAGAAAGAGCTAGGGAAACAAAGATCACCGTGAAACATGCAATGGCGCTGCTCTATTCATAGCAAACAGGAATACCGTACCGTCCGTCAGTAACCGATTGGAGGGAGAAGAAACATATCGCAATGCAGAGCTCGGGGCGAAAAGTATAAGTATGTAGATATGAAGAATACATAGAAGAATACATATTTTTGTTTTTCGTTTCGTCCGTTTGTAGCTATGCTAACCTGCATGCGCGCATGATTCGTGCGTGGCCGTCGAGAGATGTACATGTGTGCATGATGCCATCTGGAGCGGGCACGCACGCACACACCCACGAAGGCGAAAAGAAAGAAATAAAGCAAGGGAAAAGAATTTAGATCCATGCGGCGGAAAAAGAAAGGGCGTGATGATTACATTCGGCATTGCACCTGCGTAGCGGACGGAGCTCAAAGCAAACGATGTGATTCGATGAAGGGGGAGGACGGGGAAAAAAAAGGAAGAAAAATCGTGCTATTCGTGACGAGATACTTGAAGATACGAAGGTGGAAAGAATAAGAGGAAGGAAAAAATTTTTACCATTCGCGCACGGATCCGTCAGGGCCGTAGAACTCGAGGGCACGCCATGCACGGCAGTCTTTCGACACCCTGCGCACCTCCGCCTCGTCCACTTCGATGCCCAACCCCACGCCCGTGGGGACCTGGACATAGCCATCCTTGACATCGAACACCTTGGGATTCTTTAGGTAGTTCAAGAGGTCGTATGTGCTCTTATGCATGCTGTTGTAGTGGATGCCGAGGGACATCTCCTGGATGACAAAGTTGGGGCAGGCGGCATCGATCTGGAATGCTGCGGCGAGGGCGATGGGGCCAAGGGGACAGTGCGGGGCGACGCCGACGTCGTAGGCCTCGCACATGGCGGCGATGCGCCGTGCCTCGCTGATCCCGCCGCAGTGGCTGACGTCCGGCTGGAGGATGTCGATGGCGGATGCTTCGAGGAACGGCTTGACGTCCCAGCGGTGGTAGAGACGCTCCCCGAGCGCAATGGGGATGCTCGTCTGGTTGGAGAAGTGCTTGATGCCTTCAATGTGTTCGCTAAGGAGAGGCTCTTCGATAAATAGCGGCTGGTGAGGTTCAAGTAGTTTGGCCAGCTGCTTGGCCATTGGTTTATGGACACGGCCGTGGAAGTCCAGGCCAACATCCAGGCCGAGTTTCTTGACGGCTTCAAGGCGCTTGACCGAGGACTGTAGCGCAGCAGGGGAGTCCAACCAGCCGAGGTCCTCGGTGGCGTTCATCTTGATGGTCTTGAAGCCTTGTGCAATACGAGATTTCCTATCGAACCGTCACCAATCTCATGTCAGTACGGCTTCGGCAGGTTGTTTCTCGTAAGACGTACCCTTGAGCTTCTACGTCGGATGGGCGGTCTCCTCCAATCCACGCGTAGACCAAGCATTTGTCTCGAACTTTCCCACCAAGAAGTTGATATACGGGTACACCGAGCTTGCGGCCTACGAGCGAGAGGGTTATAACGTTAGAATCCAATATTATGTGAAAATTGTTTGCGTCCAGTCCTAACCTTTGAGATCCCAGAGTGCGATATCTAATCCGGCAAGGGCACTCATGAAGACGGCGCCACCGCGGTAGAAGCCGAGTCGCCAGGCGGTCTGCCAGATATGCTCGATTTGACTGCGGAATTGACAAAATGTTCAGTCAATGGGTGCAAGAAACCATCGGGGGAGTGGTGCACTTACTCCGGGTCGTGCCCAACAAAACGGATCTTCAGTTCCTCAAGTGCACCTTCAACAGCCTCGGTATGTCCTTCGAGGGTAGCTTCGCCCCAACCGTATTGACCGTCGTCAGAGCTGACTTTTACGAAGAGCCAACGCGGGAGGACACGAAAGTACTCTATCGAGGTGATCTTAGGCATTGTGAACGTGGTGCGGAGGACTGTTGGAAAATATGGTGGATGGTGCGGAGAGAAGCGGGTGAAGTTGTGCTGGATGGTTTGACGTGCTCGGCCGGGCCGTTTGCTAGATATATATCACACTATCTGGTGGAGTCGAACGGACAATTGCCTGACCAACAGTGAAGCTTATGACGACAAGAAAGGATGCAGTAGGAAAAGAGGGCGAGTTGCGCGCTGGCGGGCGTGGTTTTATAGCTGCCGGCGTGGTTGAGCAAGGGAGAAATAAATCCAGAAGCAGCGTGGATGTAGCTGTGTATGGGGACGACGGAAAATCCAGGCAGGCAACGTTGGTGGTTTTAAATGCGGGTGTCCCTCACGCACGCCAGGCTGTGCTTTCGCAGCGGCGGAACCAAGTCCGCATACTTGTTTAAATGCACTCGCGCGAACGCCGGTCTCCGGGCAGACGCTGCGCATGTCCGGGCAGCAGGAGGACGACATGGTAGGGAGGGTGACATGCCGTATCAGCGGGAGATGAAGGAAACGGAGGTACTGGCTGGACGTACGGCACATGCTCGTGCGTCACCGGGGCGGCCGGACTGGCGACATGACATTGCATGCTGCTTTTTCCCGCTACAGCCCTGCTGGGGCTACGTTGGATCTCTCTGGCGGCTGTAGCTGGTTGCTTTTCATCTGAACGTACGGCGAAACGACCGGAGGAAGCATGTAAGGTTTCAGGTTCCATTGGGTGACAGTGACTTACGACCCGAGTGAATTCTCGAAGGATGCCTGCGCGTAATTGCAACGGCCAGGGTTTTTATTTTAGCTCCTGTTCCAACAATCGGAAAAACCAGCCAATTGCTCGAAACGGCCTAGAGGGGGGCATTTATGCCGGAGGATAAAGCTCTTTTGCGTCATGGAGAGACGAATGCTGGCACCTGTTGAGATCTATGCGGGCTGCAGCTTACCATTGGGTGGTGGGAGCACGGAATCTCGTATGCACCTGTATCCCAATTGGTTTTCGTTTTGTCAAAGCTTGGAGCGCTAGCTGGATGTAGCTGGCCGGCTTGCTGGTTTGTGTCCTTAGTCTGAGATCCTGGCCCTTGATCCGAATGAGACGTTACTACATGTTCAACCGTGTTCTACTATCTTGTGCGAGATCCTTCTTCCCTTTTTTCTCCCTCCTTCATAACAAGCTTGCGAGGATGGACAGCGCTGACTGGATATTGGCTAAAAGAGATAGAGAGCTAGTGAATTTCAAAATTCAAGCAGGCCAGCCAGCATCGGAGCTAATCAGGTGGGTCTCTCCCAACGCATGCAGAAGGGACCCATAGCTGATGCCAGCATATCCATATCTTCTGATATGTCAGTTAATATTTCTGCTTAGCGAGTGAGCGAACGGGTCGCTATCCAGGCTTGCGAACTGATCGACAAGATTTGGAGGGAGCGCGCATGGAAAGTTCATGCAGCAGCAGCAACCATCCTTTGCATTTTCGGGGCCCTAAGCCGGCGGGATGGCCAGATGGATGGACATGAGCAGTTGCTCGACGTCAGTGCCACAGGGCAGGCTGGGCGACCCGCAGCGAAGAACAAGAAAGAATGTTCGCTGGCTGGCCAGCTACAGAAGCGAAAACGATCTGCCATGTGGCGGGGTCCGAACAGGGATAGGAGACCGGCAGTAACGAGTCCTTGGGTCAGGAAAAAAGGAACCTCACCTGTATATGCAACGTCGCGATAGATGGTGTTGTGGAAAAGATAAATCCGCAGGCGGGCAGACCGTTGCTGCTGTCGACGATAGGACCGAAACAGCCTCCTGCCGGATGCGAGAAAAGCTCGCATGGTGATAGCGGTCGCCACACGCCAGTCGTGGAATGCGGATGGGTATTTTCCTGCTGCATGCGGGAATGACTTGGAAGAGGGACTTTGCTGCTTTGCTTTCGCCAACCTATAGTAAGAGCCGCTAGTGAAGACTTCGCGATAAGAATCTGTTTCTTTCGGGATTAGACCTGGAGGTGCTTTAGCTCCATGCAGGCGGCGTCTGTTTTGGGGCTTCGAGTCGGACGAGCCAGTTGGTAGCAGCAGTCGTACAGGTTAAAACGAAACAAAAGCCAGGAGAGCTTTTTTCTTCTTCTGATTTTATGCTCGGTTCTCGCAGGTGGTGTGAGGCTAGGCTAGGCTTCATCCGGCCCGTTTGATTGGGAGCTTGTCGCAGCAAACCTTGAACGCTGCAGGCAGAGCCAGCTACTCGACTAGCTCACAAAGTATGAAGAAAATACGGTACTGTTATGTGAGAAGGATGTCACTTGGATGTCTGCTTTTAGCCTCCGTTCGGGATGTCCAATCGGTGATTGTCCAGCAATGGCTAACGGAGGTCCCTGCGCGCTGTCCTATCATGTGATAGTGAAGAAAGTAGGGCTTTCCAGTGAACTGGACACATATGAGTGGGTAGCCCTCTCCAGCCGATGAAGGGTATGTTGCAGTGACCGGCCGGCCCGACGGCGGGACGCTGTAAAAGGTGTCTTCTGTATGTATGCATGCGTCCGGCGTTCGTACCGGGTCGAGGCCTGACCGTTTCCCATGAAGCTTGGGTGTTTCTCGTCATGGATCTTAGCCGGTCACACCATGGAGCCGGAGCTCCAGCTGCAGGCAGGAGCCAGGCAAGCAGGCATACCGGAGCCGAGTCAAGCCACCGGCTTTTTTTTGACTCAACGTTATCACCCGCCGTGCGTCCCTGCTCCGTAGGTGCTATGGACGCTACCTGCTCGAGTGTGGAGTGGGTCCGTGCATGCAGTCCGAAGGTCTCGTCTTGGCCGGACGCTTGGTGCATCCAAGATATCCGCGGAGCAGTACTTCGTGCTTGCGAGCTGTGACCAACGGCGGGAGTGCGAGGCTTCTTTCTATCGATGATGCTTCTTGCGGTTGTGGATTGGACATCCCTTGGTCAGCAGGCGAGCTCAATCGGCCACGAGGGATAAGCGTGGAACTCACCTAGCTGCCTCTGCACCAATCCGGTATCGCCGTCGTCCGCGTGTTGCCATGAGATTCGCCACGAGGTCAGCGGAGGCAGCCCAAGCCGGTGTACCAGGCGACGGAGCAAGTTGGAGATGTCGTGGATGTATCGTCGGCCGTCGAGGGAGAGATCGCGATTAAAGGTCGACTGCCGGTTGCGGCTAGCCCGGTGGCCAAAACTGCCCGAAGCGGCGTGGCGCGGCGTCTCCGCACGCTTTTCGCTGCTGCGAGGCCCAGCCGGCAAATCAAGTGACAGCAGCCCGCCACTGCGAGCAAACGTCGCTGCAGCAAATCATCATCAACCTCCACCAGGAAAAACCTCTCCAGGCCCCCCCAGTCGCAGTCATCCGCGCTCTCGCCCGTCGTCGCCTGCAGTTATCACTCGGCCTCGTTGCTCTGTCGCCTGTCGCCTGCTTTCCGGTCGCCTTCTCGAGCCCGTCCGCTGCCTGCAATCTGCGATCGATCAGACCCGACCGTTCCGCTTCCAGCTCGCATCCTTCCCCAATCGTCCGTCCCGAGTCCGGCGTGGGAAAGCATCCGCTGAGCCTCTGCCAGGTCGCTTCAGCGCTGCTGACAGCTGACGAAGACCCAACCGGCGACGATATAAAACCCGGCGCCGCTCCGACAAAGCACAGTCAGTCTGCTGCATCCTGCAGGACTGCGCTGCAACCGTACCGTCCGTTCCATGCCTCCTGCAAATACGCCGATCGTAAGTCTCCATAGACGACCTGGATATCCCTCGTTCTGCCTCCCTCCGAGCGACGACGACGACCCGTGGCTGCTGCTGCTGCTGCTGCTTGCTCCTGCCTGCTCGCCTCTGCGGCTGGACGTGCTAGTAATCTGATAATACGGCGGCGTGGTGGGGGTTAAACCGTGAAGGAATGCTGCATGGCATGCTTCCACGCACAGCAGTGTTTCTTCCATGCATGCGCTATCGTCGAGATAGTAGCGGGAGATAACGGTTCCCGCCATGCTGCATCCCATCCTGCGCAAATGAAATACCTCTCCCCGACATGATTCGACACTGATCCTAGAAAACGGGAAGGCGAAAATTCTGTTCTAGGCATGGATGCAATGGACTGACATGTTTGGTGCGCTGGCTTTGCAGGAACTCCCTCCTATAACCGCTTATCTGGACCTGCTGGAACCCTCTGTCGCCCAGCCCCATCACCAGGCCGAGGGCCAGCTCTCTCCTCCTCCTCCATTGACACAGCATGCGAACATGCAGCCCACATCGGTGACCGCTCCTTCTGAGGCGCGCCTCATTCGCTCGAGGCGTGATTCGCTGCCAGCCAGATCACGAGCGGGGCGTACCCCTCCCCCGTCGTCGATAATTAGCGCAATTCCTCCGATGAACATTGTCGACCTGGATGAAGCACACACCATTGAGAGTGCTGTTGATCTGGCGCAGCGGGCCTTGGAGGAAGCCACCAGCTTTGCTCGCCATTCCGCCAATCGCAGAAGCCGGGAACGGCAGCGATATCAGGAAAGTTCGCCACCCTTATCGAGACGGTCAATAGACGAGCGAAACAGCGCTGGCGCCACCAGCAGCAACACCAGCGCCAATGCATACGGATCTCGGCCCACGGTTCTCAGACCCGGCGACCGACAGTCGCTTTATGGATGGGCCCCGCAGAGCACACAATCCGCATCCCAAGAAGGCACGAGTTCGCAGGCGGCCCAGGGAAACACCACGTCATCTGCTTCTTCGTCATTCGAGGCCCTGCTTCGGCGAGACATTTTACCTCCCCGGGCTCCGAGCCCGCCCCGCACAAGGCAGGCGCAGGCGAGTCCCGCCAATGCAGCTCCAGGTTCCACACCTCCACCACCTCGACCTCTCCGTCAATTCACACTACTCGGGAATTCTGGCTCTGAACGTCCAACCACACAATCCACCGGCTCGTACGTCTCTCAGTTGCCGCCAAGACGATGGCAGGAGTGGTTGGACGCCATGAACGGTTACGAAGACGACCGAGATGCAACGCCATCCACGCAACCGCCGCTTCAGTCCCAGCGAGCGACGCCTGCCGCCGCCGCCGCCAGCCGCGCCCGCCAGGCCAGTAACGCCTATCTGCGAGAAACAAGGGCTCGGAAGCAGCCCATCGAAGAGGCCATCAAATATCTGACACGGATCCAGGACAAGGGTTTCCATTGGACGATAGACGAGGCGGAAGGGCTGATATCTTGCATATACGGGAACAAAGTCCCGGAGAACTGTCTGGACTTCATCACAGACACCAACACACTTAACGTCGCACCAACCTCTTGGCTGACCGCCGGGAGCATCTACACCGGCGCTCAATACGCAACCCAGCAGAAACCACCCCCGAGCGCCGGCTTCCGCACAACTCAGTTCTCGTCGCCTGATCCTCGCGCGAGCGCCACCTCCGCCGACCCGCCGGTCGCTTCCTCTTCCGCCGCGGCCGATAGAAAGGACGTCGAGGAGCACTGGAATGTCACCGTCGTGATCCAGGAAGTCGACCATGCACGTAACCGTATCTCCGGCTCGATGCGAGCTTACGACGTCCCTGACTGGCAGTCAGCGACGGGTACCAGCAGCATCAACACATTCTGGGAAGGCGAGATCATCGACTTTCACACGAACGGGCTGGAGACGCTCAACCTACCGAGCAACCCGCGCATTGACGGCAATTATTGGAAAAAGCTGGACCCCTTTGTTGGGTTCAGTGACGCAGAACTAGCACAGAAATTAACCAGCCGGGAGTTTCTCGAAGATCTCGCGGAGAATTACGTTCTGATGCGGTGGAAAGGTGCGTTACAGCATCCGGCTGACACAATCACGCTTCAATGCTAACCGCTTTATAGAGAAATGTTTCGTGGAACCGTCATCGCAGGAGTCGGGCCTCACGATCACTGGCTTCTACTTTGTCAGCCTGGCTAGGCGAACGGGGCATATCGAAGGATACTATTACGATCCCCATAGTGCTCCATACCAGCGGCTCGAACTGACGCCCAGGCCGCTGCGCTACTTCCCCTCCTACACCTTCAGATGAGACCAACTCCCAGCTTTGCTACCGCTATGTTCAGCTTTGCGAATTTCTTACGGCGATATTCACGGCGAAATAATTTTTTCTCTCTTTCCCGATCGCTTTAACACACTCGAGGTGTGTATACCTGTTCTTTACCCTCATTGGCTGACCGCCCTTTCGATCTCGATTATTTTCTGCCGATAAAAGCGACGCTATGCGATCCGTTACGTTTTCTCCGTTCGTCCGACGCGGCGGTGTCTAAATTTACGTTTTTGCTGCAACGCGCATGCCATGCGTTATGTCTTACGCTTAGGTTTTTGTCCTTTCGCGAGTTACTCGTTTCTTACCTTTCCACAGACGGCCGTTTACCCGAGCTGCGTTTTTCGAGGCAAGCTTTGGATGGCTGGTGTGGCGTGCGGGGAAGGGCTTAGTGATGCTGATGCACGCTGACGTATTTCTCTGTTGACGATGTTGGATGGGGTCTGCTTTTGTTGCAATGCCTGTCCGCTCCCTTGTTTTTTCTTCTTTTTTTCTTCTCTTTTCTATATACAAGCGGGGTACCGGGCACCGCTGCGATACTTGTGGTGATGGGTGGACGGATGGCGCTGATTTTATTTTTTTACCTTGTCAGTTGCTTGTGCGACATTTATGGTGGCGGCAGCGTCGTCGTCGTCGTGTGCGGACGTACGTACATTGGCAGGCTACGAATGGACATGTTGAAGATACGGTCTATATCTGTTTCCGGTGTACGTTTGGGATGGATATACTATCCGCGGATTGAAGAGCCGACGCGTGACAGCCGTGCGAGACACGACGGCGCCGGCGAGGGGCATGATCTAACGCGTTGCTAAAGAATTTACTGCCTGGGGGGTTAGCCTGGCCTGGCGTATCGATTGATGGCGGCTGGCCAGCTATGTTGGGTGCACGCATGCATGGTGCAGTGGATATACTATTGCAATGACAGTTATGATATCTACGATTGTCGGGAGATTGCATGTATGGTACAGTATCAGCGGCTGGCGTTGAGAGGCGTTCTGCGTGTGTATCTACGTGTTTAGTCAATGCAGTTTAGGACTCGTACTTAGATTTGCAATAGATATGAGCTTGAACGCTGTACTAATATAATTGCCGGGACGCGACTAGACTGGCCTGTTGTCCTGTAATATAGGTTGTATGTTCGTGTGGTAGATTTATATTACATGCACTGTCGCTTCGTGAATTTCAACGAGACGGGCCCCGGACAGGGCTGCTGGATACCACCGGATTTCGTTTTCAAAGCTGCTATGAGTACCTACGTATACCGATAAAATGGAAGTATGCTGGTCTTAAGATCTTGTGTACACACTTGTCCTAGGATCCTGGGCCCCGTGTATCTTCATGGGGAATCCTGTCGCTGTCGTTATACAGCGGTAAGGTAAGCATGTACCAGGGTATTCCGTGGAGGTTTGGTTGCGTCATCTACTAGATGCTCGCTCGGGTTTCCACCTAGCCTGTCACTGTACTCGGTGAATAGGAGGTACTGACTTGTCAGTGAACTAGCTGGGCTCTATTGATATAAATGCCGGCGATATATAAGTAGATTGTGAAGTGGTCGGGCGCCTTGTCTAGCCCGGTGGCCGGTCCTTATAATATACGTCCTGACTGGATCTCCCGGGTTTGCATTGCCCGGGATGTGATATATAACATACATGTACCTTGGGCCGGCGCCATACATGCATAGATCTGCTGTGTACGCTTGCTGACGCTCATGTTGTGAAACTCCGGAGTCATTGTCGGCGCGGGTGAGTTAGCTTGCAGTGGCTCGTCGCGTCGGTGGGTGGGTGCGGCATTTATATGATTACACAAGCATGACAATTGTTGCGCACGGGCGGTCTATTGACTCTAGACAATCGATTCGAGTTCCTAGATTTGTCTGCGTGTATCCATACACGTAGCTTGAGGAAGTAACGTTTATGGGCGAGGAATGTATTCGTGTAGTAACGTCAGCTAGGCGTGCTGTTGCTCGGACGCCTTTTGTAAATTTCCGTTGGGTATAAGTTTGCCTAGCCTGCTCTTTGCTGATATATCGGCCCTGGTTTGTAACGGGATACGCGTAGGCATGTTTAGTCTCGAGGACGCTGAGGCATGTTAATTAGTGATCGAGCTACGCGTAAGCCTAGCGTCGGATTATCAACGCCGAATGTGTGCGACTTATAAGCTTAAGTTTGTCTCAGGTTGCCTCGAGATTGAGTGCGAATAGGTGAGCTCCTGCACAGTGTACGGAAGGATGTACATGTACTAATATCATGTTGGGAAATTGCAAATCGTTTAACGGATATGATACACGCTGGAAACCTCTCGCTCGCTCGCCAATGATACCGAGATATAAACGTGCATGCAAATATAGAAACTACGAGCTATACAGATAAAGTAAAATACCACTCGCCAACCACGCTAACTCCGTCCGTCGTGTCGAGGCGGATGAGTAAGTGATGACTAAGTTCACGGTAAATAATGCTAACCCAAGCTATCGCTACAACTTGACGTCTTTCGCGCAGGCGTCCCACCAGTTCTTGCAACTGCGGTGCCCCCAGCCCGGCGTCCACCGCGGCTTGCCCGTGATATCGGTGTCGTCGCTGAGCACGCCGTCATCCTCCTTTAGCTTCGGAATCTTGTCCAGCGGGGAGAGGCCGCACAGCCAGCAGAACTCGTCCTTCCCAGCCGGACTGCTGCCGGGTTTGCGTTTGCTGGCGACAGCAGCGGCGGGGGGTGAGGCCGACAGCGGCATGTCGAGGGAGAGGTCGGGGACTTGGAGGCCCATGCCGCGGACGACGGCACGCAGACTGCCGACGAGATCGGCGTATTCGCGGACGCACTCGGCAATCTCGCGGTCGTCTTTCGCGAGGCTGGTTTTCGACGGGCGGGAGAGCGAGGTGCTGCTGTTTGGTGATTTGTACGGACGGCGTGCGCGGACGCGCTTCGAGGCGATGAGGCGGCCGGCGACGTGGGCTGTGAGGAGGAGACTGGTGAAGTAGCTTTTCACGCGGGTGTTGGTGGACAGCAGCCGCTGCTTGGCCGGGTAGGAGAGCGGTTTGAGGCGGGTCAGGAATGGGAGCGGAGAGAGCAGATGCGTGGTGAGTAGGGGGAGGAGGGCGTGGAGTGGCGGCGGCGGCTGGGAGGGATGTAGGTGGTTCGGATTTGTGAGGTTCGAAGAGAGGGAGAAGGCGGGCTGCTGCGGCGGCGGAGTTGGGATGCGGGGAGTGTAGATGAATTGGCCAAAGTCATCGGTGTCCGTTGAAGGATTGATGGGGTTGGAAGGTTGTGGAGACTGCGGGCCGGCGAGGGAAGCTAGATCTGCGGAAGGAAGTGGAGGAGGTGCGGATGGTTTGGGAGGCGGTGATGAGGATAGATTGGTGAAGGGACCGAAGGTCGGATTGGCCGAGGGGAGCGGCTCTTCCGCAAAGTCGCCAAAGTCGTCGTCGTCATCATCATTAACGGCGTTCTGCTGCGGCGAGGTAGTGAAGAGGGTGGTGCTCGATGGTTCGGGCGTGGAAGATTTGAATGCCAGGCCCGATATTATGGCCTCGGAGCTGGCGGCCTGCATCGGCGGCCGGGGCGCCATGAGGCCGGATTGCATGCCGCCTGGCATCCCAGATTGCAGCCCTGTTGGTACATGTTGGGCCGGCTGATACGACGGCGCGCTGGCAGGCTTCGCGTCGAATAAGCCGAGCAGGTCGCTGAAGTTCTGCGACTTTGGACGCGCGCCCGGCGTCGAGGCGGTGACGGGGAAAGCGGGCGCGGGCGCGAATGCGTTGTTGGACGTTGGAGTCGCGTTCTGGAAGTCGCCAAAGTCGCCAAACAGGTCGCGCGACATGGCGGCAGGTCCGGCGGGGAGGATCGGATCTTGCAGATGGATGCCGTGCAGGCGCCTGCTGTTATATCAAGGATCGAGTATAGCAGCAGCAGCAGTGGCAGCAGGCGGGCAGCCGCGATGGCTGGCTGAACGGACAGACGGGCCTTGGTGGCACTTCTGCAGCCCCCTGGATGACGCCTCAGCCGTTTGATCGAGGCACAACTTGACACGGCCGTGTCTTGCAGGCTGGCTGACGGCCGTGGGGGCTATCGAGTCAAGGCAGAGGTCAGCCTCAGCGCGCCACAACCAGTCTGATGCCGTCAGAAATGCTGCTTGGGTTAGTCAGGTCGCAGCAGCGGTGCGATTCGCTGACTGCTGTTTCTGACGGGAGCGGATTTCTGTCATCCGATTGCTGCATTCACGTGTAGGCTCGATACCTCTCCGGATTCGACACTCTGACATGGGCTGGGGGAGCTGAGTTGGCCACACGGCTTTCATCCGAAGGCGCTGCTGGCAGCAGGCACCCTGGCAGGGACCCTGGGATCCTGATGCTGGGTCAACGGAAATTCCAACGTGGCGAAGAGAGAGCTCGAGCTCGCCGCTGTCAAGCAGGACGAAATGCAATAATGCGCAGTTTGGGGTTTGCAACGTTTGGGTTCGGCTTCAATGGATCAGAGGAATTAACTTTGGGCCCGCCCGCATGCTTCTGGCCGCGATCCAAAGGCTGCAGGTGTCAAAGGGCCGTTGTCTCTGGCTGCATCCGGAGAATCCATCCACCATCGGGGTGATTCCAGCAGTGGGCCTGTTGGGGCCAAGGGAACGCTTCGTCGGTCTCGTTGTCGGACCTTGTCGGCGAGTCAACGCTACCGGCAGGCCTGGAATGCAAGCGCTGGCAGAATTTTTCCTACCAGGAATCCGATCTGGAATTTCGACGTTGCTGGGCGCATGTGAATGTCAACGAGTCTTGGACGATGCCAGAGCGTATCTACACAGGACGGTGCGGTATCTCAGCACGTCTGTATCTTGTGATAGTGGCCGTCCCCAGTTAGCCACGACTGCCCCAATCAATCAAGCATGCAATCCGGAGCGTAGCACTAGTTGGAAGCGGTGTAGCCAAGGGTACGTACCTGTACAGCACTTGTAGAGTCGCGGTGGGGCCTGTCCGGTTGGTGGATCGAGGAGGTGGAGGTCGTCGAGGGAGGAGTGCACGTTGTTTGGTGGTGTTGAGGTGGGCCAACGGCCAGCTGCCCTACGTCAGTCCGTCGGCCGCCTGGCAAACTCGGCCTCAAACATCCGCAAACCTCTCTTCCTCCTCCGTCGCCAGTCATCAAATTCATCTCCCATCGCCGTCCTCCGTCGAGGACGAACTGGAGCACGCTGCGTTCATTCTTTCGCACTCACCATCGTTCGGAGGCCGCATCGCTCTCCATATCCTCTCCACTTCGAAGCATCTCTTCTGGCGGTCGCCGCTCGTCGTCAAACACCACACTCCGCAAGCTACCCCGGACCACACGGCCTCCCACCGACAGCCCTCCGCGATCTCCTCGACGGACCCCGCGAGGCCTCGTCCCTTTCGCCAGTATAGGACCGCCCGCCCAGGTACCTACATACCTCACATCTACTTAGATATCTAACTATCGCTCTGCCTCTCGCCGCTCTTAGCAGCATGGTCCACGCAGACGGCAGCCAGCATGGTAAGCGGACGCTGCCTGTTTGCATACGGCACCCACACTATCCCTCCCGCTTGTTCATGGAGCTCCCCACAGAACGCACCCGACGACCACCGCTTCATGCACAGCAAGCGGGTCAGATGATGGCTCTCGGGCGTCCCATTGACCGTTCTTAAGCTAGCTTGTGATATTTTTTTCTTCTCGCGGACTGCTTCTTTAATCATATCTCTCCGTCCAGGATATGCTAAATGCCAGACTTCCTTGCGGGCTGACGAACGAGAAAAAAATAAATTTAAGCTTAAGCTAAGCTAACATGGGGCTTTTCCTCAATGCTGCAGGGACCGATTCGTCTCCTTCCTCCTCTTCCTCGCCGTCTGTCCGAACAACGACATATCCCGTTCACAAGAGCACCAGCCTCATAAACCTGCCGTCCGCCGCCAATCCCTACCATCCGCCCAGGATACGGTTTTCCATCGACACAGACTCCAGCGATGTTCTGACCAGGTACGTAGCGGCCGCTGGGCTTTTTACCGCCAACGCAATATCTCTGCAGCAAACTTACACATCGTCTGTGTCTTTTTATAGGAGCCCGGTTCTAGGTGATGCTGATCATATATATTCCTCGGGACTGCGACGAATACGACAGCAAATACCTTCCAGCCCTATCCACGCCTCCCACTCGTATTCTCTTCCCGGCTCCAGGGTCGGCTCGCTCTCGATGTCCGTGTCGCCAACCTTGGGTGCCTGCGAGGACCTGGTCCGCTTCCCCACGGAGTCCCTGCATTCGTTCTCATTCGCACATCAGTCCGAAGATGCTATACATAGCCGCCAGAATATATTGAAGCGGGGCATCGAGTTCATGAGGGACCGTCTGGGCTGGGCCGGCAGCAATGCCATGATTGCTACGGCTCAGGCCAAAGTGGACGGCGACGAGGAAATGCTCAGGATGATGGAGCTGCTTCAGAAAGCAAATCTCCTTGCCGGCCCGGAAGCCAAAGATTTGCTAAGCACCCCGATGACCGGGCCGGCCACAACCAGCACAGATGCCAACCCATTCGACAAGAACTTCCAGGCTCGGAACCAAGCCCCTACCGCTTCCGTTCCGTCCTCCCCTTTATCCCCGCCCCAGATCGATGACCAGGTCCCGATGACGGATGAGCCGGGCCAGGTCGAGCCATCGGATAGCTCGTTCGACTCGCTGTCTCCGTCTCGCAGCACGACCAACGAATCCGCCTCAACAGCCAAGACATCACCGCCTCCAACTCGCAGACCCAGCCTGAAGCGCACCTACACCGACACATCGCCTCTCAGCTTACAGACAAAGCTTCTAGAAGCTCTAGCGCAGCCATATCTCATTGGCGAGATCCCTGTATCGGCGGTCGGACAAACTCCCACCGTAGGGCGGGGAAGTATCGCCGGATCGACAGTACATAATCACAGCAATCGGTATGCGCCCGCATCCCAGGCCATATTTACGACAACGTCGAGTTACCCGTGGACCATCTTGGCTGCAAACGATCTGGCGTGCTTGGTATTCGGTGTGACAAAGGCGGAGGTACGCAAGATCAGCATCTTGGAGGTGGTGAAAGAGGAGCGGAGAGATTGGCTTTCGGAGAAGCTGAAGGGCCCGGACGCATATGGCCAATATGGCCGACAATCTTCGCCCCCTCGAATGAATTCGCTGCAGCGCGCTCTCTCGAAGCCGAGGTCCTCGCCTCGGAAGTCTAGGACGGAGGAACTCCACAATATCGGCCGCGACCCGTCGACGAGGAATATGTCGAACTCGCATCATAACAAGAATAAGTCTAGGGGAGTTATTCTGTGTGGTGATGTGGTTCCAATTCAAAAACGGAACGGGAAGGTCGGAGCCGCCAGTCTTTGGGTCAAGGAAAAGAGAACGGGTCTGATTTGGGTTCTGGAGGAAATCAACGAGGATGTCGCGTATCTCAACGTCGATGAGAACTCTGGTTGTTGCACCGGAGCGAGCGGGGAGCCGGAGAAGATTTTTGGGGAGCGGCCTCTAAGCGCTGGCTATCCGATGCCCCAGTTGATACCGGGACTGCCGAAATTCGATGATGGTCGGATTGACTTTGGACAGCTGAGCGAGAACGGCCAGTACACCGCTGAGCATACGTCTGGCAGTTCGATACCATGCATAGTTGACTACCGGCCATCGGAGCATCAGTTCAAAGTTTCAAGCTTCCCACACATCGCGGGAATTCTCGTCCTCTCCGCTTCGTCGCTGGTCATCCAAAGCTCGAACAGCGTCTTCTCGTCCGCCCTATTCGGGCAATCAAAGCCGGCAGGCCTGCATGTCAACGAACTGCTTCCAGGTTTCGATCGGTGGCTTAAATTCCTGGAAACGGAAGACAAGACCCAGCTGGTGGACGGGACAGTGATCCCAGAACACTCGTTTAGGAGAGCTAGGGCGATCCTTGCTCTTAGAGATGGCACGGAGAACGCAGCCGCCGCCTTCTTCAGGCCGACAGGGTTGCCTGCCAAGCATCGCGATGGCGGCGAATTGAAAGTGGACTTGCAGATGAGAGTGGTGACTTCGGAATCGGACGTCGCAGTGCTGGATCCTGAAGGCTCGGACCAGCCTGTCGATATGTCCGAGCTCGTCTACGCGCTCTGGGTGACGTACTCTAGGAACCACGCAATCACCGAGGAGCAGATCGATCCCGCTACGGGCCTCCATCGTATTCCGCCGCAGTCACCGCTGCATCAGCCGTCGCCGGGGCAGCCCGGCACGCCGATACCGCAGCGAATAGACAGCGCGCTGGAGATTGAGAAGCCCCCGAAAGCACCCGCCATAACGAAGCAGCTGGAGCGAGTTCTTGCCGAAGAGAACATCAAGAAACCGACCCCGACGTCTCCGAAGAAGGAGGCGGTGGAACACTCCCAGCTGGATGGCCAGAAGAAGACCGTGAAGGACTTTGTCATACTCGAGGACATGGGCCAGGGCGCATACGGGCAAGTCAAGCTGGCGAAATACCGAAAGAACCAGAACAAGAAAGTGGTTCTGAAGTACGTCACGAAAGCGCGAATCCTGGTCGACACGTGGACGCGGGACCGGCAGCTGGGCACGGTGCCGCTGGAAATCCACGTCCTCAACTACCTGCGCCGGGAAGACCTGCGGCATCCGTGCATCGTCGAGATGGAGGATTTCTTCGAAGACGACATCAACTACTACATCGAGATGAAGCCGCACGGGCTCCCCGGCATGGATCTGTACGACTACATTGAGCTCAAGGTCACGATGGACGAGGCGGAGTGTCGGAGCATCTTCACGCAGGTAGCGCAGGCGCTGCTGCACTTGCACACGAAGGCGCTGGTGGTGCACCGGGACGTGAAGGACGAAAACGTCGTGCTCGACGGCGAAGGGCGGATCAAGCTGATTGATTTCGGGAGCGCGGCGTACATTAAGAACGGCCCGTTCGACGTCTTTGTCGGGACAATTGGTGAGTCCTTTTTTCTTTCACATGGAATGTCTACGTTCATACGCTGACAAGCTGCAGATTACGCTTCGCCGGAAGTTCTGAAGGGCAAATCGTACAGAGGGAAAGAGCAGGATATCTGGGCCCTGGGAGTTCTCCTGTATACCATCATATACAAGGAGAACCCGTTCTACAATGTAAGCTTACCAGCTCCCCATGTTTTGCAATGATCTCCGCTAACGCGCCGGGCAGATTGACGAGATTATGGACCGCGAAATCCGCATCCCCTGGAGCATCAGCGATGACAGCATCGACCTGATCGAGGGCATGCTGAACCGCGACGTGGAGAAGCGGCTTACGATCACCCAGGTGCTAGAGCACCCGTGGTGCGTGTCGCAGCAGAACGCGCCGCTGCCGTCGCCTCTTCCGCTGGACGACACGAGCGCGCAGAGCCAAGCGGCCGCGCAGAAGGGTTAGTACCGGCTGCGGGGTTGATTGTTGGTCTCGCGTGCTGCGGTTCTTCTCCTTGTCGTCGTCTTTTTGTTCTGTGGGTGGGTTCCATGGGTGGTTTTTTTCCCTGGGATTTCGAGCGTGCGGAGTGTGAGGGGGTGTTCTGCTTTGTTTGGTATTGGTTCAATTTAGATATCCGGGCGGCCGGGGAGGGCATTGCATAGTTTTATTCACTTTCGCTCTCCTTCCTTTCTTTCTTTCTTTTTTCTGGCATCCCTCTCGTTTCTTGACGTTACACTTGCGGGGAGATGCGTTGCGGCGGCGTCGACTGCCAGCCTACTTTCGATTATCTCACTCGCTTGGAAGGTCGTACATACGACGAGAGGTATGGCCAGTGCTACGATGGACGTACGGACGCGGCTAGACGGTAGGCAGTAGGTAAGACCTACGCGACGATGGGAATGATCTTGCGCTCGAGTATGTTTTGCGCACTCATATATCTGCTGTTTTTTTTTTTGGTACGCCTAGTTTAGAGGATACGATGCGATTTGAGCTTGCATGACAAGGTGTGTATGTATGTCATGTCTGTATAGATGGTCAGATAGACGGCTGTGGATTGTGGTCGTGGGGTATGGTGGCGGGGGTGGTGGTGGGGTTTGCAGATTGTATGTACAGTGGGTGTCCTGGCGGTTGGCTGGCGTATGAATTGTAATTTACCTTTATACGATAGGATGTTTATACATATTACTTGTACGAAGTATGGATTGTAGATTGAGGATACTTTGCGGCTGTGATGAATAGATCGAGTTTTGGAAGCCTGGGGCATATATGTCATGCATGTTATTGGTGAGGTCCGCTGGATTCGATGTCATAGCAGGTGCAGGGGTATCTAAGTACCTACTGTGTGAGGCTTCTGGGTGTTATCCGTATCCGAAAACAGATCCATGGACGATGCCTCTGGACTTGCGCGAATAGGTACCTAGTCAAGCGAGGTGGTTCTGCGTTGCGTGTTGTTGGCGCTGGAGCCCTAAGGGCACGTGAGCGCTGGACCCGGAAAAAGCAGTCCCCTGCTCGAAAAAGGCCGGCGGCCGAAAATGTGCACGGCGAACAAACCTGACATATCGGCTCGGTTCAACGACAGCCCTTCGACACCAATCTCGACCCAACCCATCGACATCGACAATTACGACCCGACACGACACGACAACCGCCTGCCTGCACCTCTTACAACCATATTCAACATGTCGACATTTGAAGAAGTCGTACGTCTCCCCGATAGACACAGATACACCAACAGACAGCTTTCGGATGCGTGTTGTTTGGTGGTAGTAGTTCGAGATGGGATTTGTGCTGATGTGGTGGGATTTCTAGGTCGTCATTGACGGCAAGGGACACTTGCTCGGCCGGCTGGCGTCTGTTGTCGCCAAGCAGCTGCTGAACGGGCAGAAGGTCGTGGTGGTCCGGTGTGAGGATCTCAATATCTCCGGGGAGTTTTTCCGGGCGAAGCGTGCGTACCATACCTCTTTTTCGAAACTACGACGGCAGCGGCGAGATGCGGCTGGTAGTGTGGTCTGGATGGCTTCGACTCGATCGATACACACTACCCAGCTGCCGACAGCCAGCTACGTATACGAAAAGAAGTCGAAGCTAACGGGTATAATATACAACAGTCAAGTACCACGCCTACCTCCGCAAGGCAACCCGGTACAACAAGACGCACGGCCCCTTCCACTTCCGCGCCCCCTCGCGCATCTTCTACAAGGCCGTCCGCGGCATGATCCCGCACAAGACCGCCCGCGGCACCGCCGCGATGGAGCGCCTCAAGGTCTTCGAGGGCGTGCCGCCGCCGTACGACAAGAAGAAGCGGATGGTCGTCCCCCAGGCGCTGCGCGTGCTGCGGCTGCGGCCCGGACGGAAGTACTGCACCGTTGGACGGTTGAGCAAGGAGGTTGGCTGGAAGTACGCGGACGTCGTCAGCAAGTACGTATACTATCTATATTTCTCGTGCTATAATTGGTGATGCTATATGGGTGTTATGGGGATGTCATGCTAACGGTGTGGTCGGTGTAGGTTGGAGGAACGCCGGAAAGTCAAGAGTGCAGCGTACTATGCGCGCAAGAAGGCGCAGCTGAAGCTGGTCTCGGAAGCGGAGAAGAACACGACGACGAACGCGGACGAGCAGCTGGCTTCGTACGGATACTAGGCGCCCTGTTTCTTCCTTGCTTTTCTAGCTTTTGTATCATCCCTTTTTTTTTACACTTTTATATCTCCTTTTTGATTGACTACACTGCCGCATGGATGGATGGACGGACGGATGGATGGATGGATCTTTTTCTCTTTTTATAATTTTGTCATCGATATGACTGGATGACGCGCATGGCCGACTGTACATTCCACCTTACTTGCTCACTGCTTCCGCCCTCCTCCCTCCCATCATATCGCCTTACGCCCATGCATACATACTACATACGCTACCTCTCACTCTCCTACTGTTCTATACATATATACGATACAGGATTCCGTCCGTCCGTCCGTCCGTCCATCTGTCGTGCGTCGACTGGTTCTCTCTGTCTATCCGTCCGTCTGGCTTGCAATGCTGCTTTCGTTGTCTGGCTGTCTAATATACACTTTCTGGGTGAATCGGCGTATTATTCGCCTGTTATATTCCTGCATCTGGACGTTTACGTACATAAGACGAGCGGTGTGGTAGAATCGACGGTATAAAGACTGTAAGCTGGAGCGCTGTGACAGAGGTATGCCGTGCATTATTGAGATCTTTAAGGATATATCGACACTTGGTGGTGTCTGTTAGTAGTATGGTATTCTGCCCCTGGTGACGTCCTCGAGACTAAGGTAATATAATGCCGCGGCTTGTTTCGTTGTTAGCATGCTGTTGCCAAACTCGCGAGTAGTCTCGAATACCCTGGAACTACCTCGCGAGTCCACGTTTGTGCTTTTGGTGAGACTACGATATAATTATAAGTACTGATAGGTACAAGTAGACAGTAGACAAACTCGACACGTGTATGATACACGTATTGCGATTCTGGATATACGTATGGTACCATGAAGACAGGACAGATGCAGTAGGTATACGTAGTACACAGCTGCACAGGATGTCTACGGTACGAACCCACGGCTGGAACACTTGCGCTTGTTCGCGCTCGTTTTCAGGTACGCTGTCCTGTGCATGTACACGGTGATAGTTATGAGCATCTACGATACCTTCTCTTGAACAGCAGAGATCTGAGCTAGAGGTCGCAGCTTGTAACGAGCTAGCTGCCGCTGGCGGTGTCGGCGTCTTGGTATCGTGTTATTTTGGGCGCACTCAACGCACAAGCGCTAGCCGGGTCTTGAACTTGAACTTTATATATTTATAATCGATCACAGTCACTGCTGCTTTGCTTCATTACATTTCATCATTATTCTTTTATCACTGTTGTTTAAATACGTGCGATCTTGCTTTACCCGCCTCCCGCATCTACACTATACTTTCTTCCGCAGCGATGCCATGTCGCTCGTACGCCCACCCTTCGCTTTCTGGGATGGCGAACGGCTACCCCTCAAGGCCATCGGCGAGATCGTGATCAAGCACCCATTCTACCATGCCGACGGAGATGGATACTTCCTCATGCTCCCCGCCTGCGATCCGGCGACCGCAGACCAACACGGGCGTCCTCAAATGGCGTCTACCGCTGCTGTTCCATCTAGGACTCGTGAGAAGCCATGGGGTATCCACCGGGGTACCGCCACGCTTGGATGTGCGATATTGGCTGGGAATAAGTACGGTGTTCTATCGCCGACGGTCTTGACGGGCGAAGATGAGCTGAGGGGTATGATTGAGGCTGCAAAGGACGCTTATGACGAGGTCTTGTGCGGTCGATGTTACTACTACTATACTTGTTAGTATCATTCGCAGTATCGGCTGGCGTGGGTTGTTGAGGCTGATGTTACAGACGACTATTTTGAGAACCGGCGGTATGAGATTATCACGAGATTCGACGATTGGACATTGCCGAAGGCGAAGACGTTGAGTGAGGATCCGTATTGGCGTGTCTGGAGTGACGTTTGGGTAAGCTAGCCACACCCTTCAGCGCTGTATATACCATATATCAGTGGCTAACGTTGTTATATTTAAGAACTCGATGAGTGCGGATGAGGAAGACGGTGCCGTCTTCGAACCTTCTTTCCCTAGCGTCTGCATATTATGGCGTGATGGAACCTGCCGGATCACGGGTCGTCGCGATCCGCTTATCTGCACTCATGTGGTGCCCGCGGAAGAGACTTCGTTTGTGAGATGATATTCAGATGCGTGCTTGAGCTTGAGGACCGGCTAACTGTCGTGATAGTGGGAGGCAAATCGGCTGTCCACGAAATTACAACTGTGGGACGGCACCACTGCCGGCGCTGACCCGGCCAGCGTCCCCGGGAATCTTATATCTCTTCGAAATGATGTTCACTACGTCTTCAATCTAGGCCACTTCTGCCTAACCGTAAAGGTATCCAGCGTTAATTTCTATCGTGGTATTGATAGGAATCATCAGAGCTAATCGACGTGGTATGATATAGGAAGGACAATTTTTTGTGGGATTTCTCAACGGCTATTCGAGTACGGACACTCTCCGCAGTACACACAATCGCCCGCTGCGGAATCCGTGGACGGTGAACATCTGGTGCCTGATAGCTCGACTCGGCTGGACGTTCATCAAAACCCTGAACCCAGGGTTCCTCAAGGAGCAACAAAAGCATCATGAAAGCAGCACTGCCAGCAGTAAAAGAGTTGGGAAGTCCAGTCACGAAAACTCGACTCGAGGTCATAAGCGAAAAAGGGGTCCGAAGAAACCCAGGCCGGGACAGCGGAAGAGTGAGAGACTCCAAAAACTCGCGAAGGACGAACAAGAGTTAAGTAAGCTACGGAGTCTCGGGGAGTGCGTCAAAGAGGACTTCCCGCCGGGATTCTTCGACCTGGATGAGGATACGCCCCGCCCGGCGCTTACACGGGTGCAACGGATGGAGGCGAACAATGTTCAGGTCTATCCTGGGTGCGAGAAGACGGAACTGCTCAAGCGCCGGTATAAGAAAGAGCACCCGGAGGTATCGAGCGTGCGCAACGAGGGGCCGTGGGCAGAGTTTGACAGCGGCGATGAGGAATATGGCCGGTAGAGTGTATTTCTATAGGGCGTTCGCGGGGCCTGTATAGCGCTGCGGTTTTGGATAGTACAGTGATACTGGGTGGCATTTTAGCTGTGAAATGGAGTTCTATTCGTGGGTATCTTCTATGTAAGCAAGTACTTTTAGATCGCTAAACAGATAATGCCGATACGCGCGTCCGTATAATACAGCCGGAGTCCTGGAATTTCGTCGTGTGGTTATATCGGTATGGTATCGAGCTTCAGTTTTCCCGCCACTTGTGCCCGCACTTCATACACTATTCCCAACAAGCGTCAGTCCATCTCCCTCCCATACAACCACATCGGTAAAGGCCAGCCGACACCAACCTTGTAGAACGTGGTCATCGGCTCGTCGGCGCTGCGGATCTGGACCATGTAAAAGTACGCCCGGTCGCCACCGCAGCCTTCGTCCGGACACTGCGCGGGCGTGTTATCGACGTTGTCCCAGCTGCCTTCGCCGCCGAGGATGTCGTCGACCTCCTTGCGGCGGATGTGGCGGCGCTCGTAGACGCGGACGGTCAGCGGGTAGGTGTAGGGGCATGTCGGGCAGGTTAGCGCGTTGAGCCCCGACATTGGCTGGCGGGTGACGGTCAGGGAGTTGGAGCAGGTTGGGCAGAAGAGGAGCATCGCGATGGCGATGACGCGTCCGTCGGTGGCGGCGGAGGGCGGTGGGATGCGATGAGAGCGGGAAGGAGGTGAATGGTGAGTGGTAGTGAAGTTTTAGTTTTGGCTGCGGTGACAAATTTAGGTGAAACGGGGCTGGGCAGCGAGGCCCCCGCGTTTGGACAGCTCGCCAGCGTGCGTGCGTGCGTGGTGGCAGCATGAACGAGCGAGTGAGAATACCACGCCCGCGGATAAGCCGCATGACATATTTTTGGACGGCAGCCCGAGGATTCTGTTTCTGCCCCTGACAGCAGGAACTTTCAATCTCCATCTTCATCTCATCTTCGCTTCCATTCTCCGGCGCGTGTCGTTATCCTCGTCATCCTTCGTTGACGTTCACGTTCCGCCTGTTCCATCCGTCTGTCGAGGGTTAGCTTTGTCGAATTAGATCCCTCCAGCATACATCCCACCTACCCCTCCACGACCGCCAACATGTCGAAGGACCCCAAGGCGCCCGAAGAGCCGCAGGACGATGTACGTCCCCATACCCTCCGTACCCTCATAATCTACAATAGAAGCTCGCACTGACAGAAAACGACAGCAAGGCGCAACCCCGAAAGAACTCCTCCTCGAAGCCTGCCGCCGCAACAACCTCGAGCTGCTGCACGAAGTGCTAGAAGGGCCAGCCTGCACCCCCGACTTCCTCAACGAGTCCCGCAACAGCCTCGGCGAGACGGCGCTGCACATCGCCGTCAACTACGGCAATTACGAAATCCTCGACACCCTGCTCGACCAGGAAGGGCTGGAAGTCGACCCGGAGACCGTGCGGGACGCTGACACGCCGCTGCATTTCGCCGCGCGGTATACCGTTACGGATGGCGAGGTTGGCGCGCACATGGTCGACCTGCTCGTCGACGCCGGCGCCGACCCCAGGTACATTCCCCACATCACACCAATATTTACATCTATACTACACACCGTTTGGAGGGTTTGGGGTGAGGGCTAATGTTGGTGTAGGTTAAAAAACCGCGGGTTGCAAAAGCCGATGGATCTAGTCGATCCAGCGTGTCCGGACGTGCGCAAGGCCCTGGAGAATGCGGAGCTCACGATTATAGTACAGGCCGACCTCGCACGGGAGGCCGCCGCGCTGCACGCGGACGCCAACGACGGCGACGAAGCGGGCAGCGGGCCGGCCAGCGATAGCGAGTAGTGGGCGTATCCGCTGGACGATAGTGTAGGGGAGTAGGCGGTGGTGGTGATGTCGGTGGTGTTGGATAGCGTGCGTGCGTGCGTGCTTTTGACGATTTGCGTAGCTACCTATAGATGAATGCAGTGCTGTGCGGTACCTGGCGGTCGACTGAGCTGTGCTTGGTCGCTGCGTTACTTGCATACATACCATATACGATGATAGCTTGCAGGGTTCATTCGTAGAAGCCACGTAACGGAGTTAGATATCTATTCGAGCTGTGCGTGCTATGCCCGCGAGCGATAGACTGTAGGATACGCTCGGGACGCGTACGGCATCGATTTTGGATATCGTTCGATCTCGGCCGCGTCAACTGGCTGTACGTAGATCTGGTACGCGTGTACATCAGTCTTCACGGATATGATTGGATAGAGTTATAAATAACAATCTCAGATTTCAAGTCGGTTGGCTGGCTGGAAGATGCGCTGCCGGTTTAGGCATCGACCGACTGAATTTGATGTTTCGGTAGAGCTTGAGCTTGCTGTCTTCTGATTCTATCCCAGCTCTCTTCAAGTAGTATCTTGGAGGAACCATACGTTCGTGAGGCTGTACGAGTGAGGTAGGTGGGGATGATAGATTACTAGCTACATTGCCTCAGTGTCTGTCGTGGGAATTTAACAGTGTGAACCTCAGATTCGCTCCCGTCCCGGTTTTAACGAGTCGAACTCATTGCAAACATATAACAGGTGGCTTTCGTCTTACGGGTAGATCATTCTTGATCCAGGTGGTACTAGATAGATGGCTCTAGGACTTGTGCGGCTTATGATAATATGTTATGATCACGTTGCTCGAAGAAAGGAGTATGGAGTTTAGGTTGCTTGAAGTCGGTCCGTGATATATGCTGTCGTGCAACGGAATGGCTTTTGGTAGCGATAGGACGTAGTACCACAGACGTTATATATTTGTCTATCGCAGTATAATATGCGTGTCTGAATGAGGATGTCTGGGATGATGATGCCACTTGCATCTACAAACGTATCCGGTAGTATTAAGCCCGAGCTCTGGTATATAGGCCTGCTGTTAATTAAATTTCGAAGGCTGTGACCGGCAAAGTTATCGCGGCGTATATCGCTCAAAGACTAGTCGACTAGCAAGTGCCGCGCAAGCTACATAGAATTCGAAACCAGCTTGATAATATAATTACTGGGGACTTGTATAGCTGATTTAATGGATCAAATATTCTACGTTATTTACATGAAATTCAAATCATAGGTCTGTTTGCCTACGAAGCGATTCTTTACCTGTCCGCTATCGTATTTCAGCAGTTCTAGTTTATTGTCCAGTCATTACCGTCCTGCGTATATGGGCGCCACTCCGCAACACAGCGCTTCTGTAATGCAACAGCCCGACGAGCTTCGACGTTTCTGTAAACGGGATGGTGGAGCAACGAACGTACGGCTCGTGGAATATGGTTGGATGTCTTTGGATTATCCTCGCAAAGGTCTTTAAAATTAGATGCCTCTGCAAACTTGGCTGCTCGTGAGTGCGTTTAAATAGGGCACATTAGAGTCGTCGTAGATGCGCAAGATGACATCTGCTGCAGCGGCTAGAATGGTATCTACGGCAGCTGCGACCGCTTTGGCCCCAACAGTCTGCTGACTGAACGAGAATTAAAATCGCTTATAAAATAATAGGGCCAGCGCAGCCGTTCGATGAGGCAGATTATACGCGTGTAAAACGTGGTTGCAACGCGGGTAATGTTGCATTTCTCCGCAGCGTCGAGAGCAGATCTGAGGGGGATTCCACGATGATCAGCCGTGCCTCCACGATCTTCGATGCCAAAATCTGTCAATATTGCCAAAATGAGAGCATATTTCCCGCCCGGTGTCTACTTGCAAAGTGTGGCCTTCAGGCCCCACAAGGTATAAATATGCCCTTCCTCCCCTGAATTGCGCTTTTACTCTCTCCCACATACATCCTCCAAGCTCTCTGCTGTCTTTTCAGCTTTTTTTGGCTCCCACTTTCACCCTCGAGCAAAGCCATCTCGTCACCCGACTGATAGATGCTCGCAGCAAACATGGCGAACCCATTCCCTCGTTCCGCTAAAGGCCGCGGCTTTGCCTACCTCCTCCTTTTCGTTGAGCTTGTTCTCGTCCTCCTGCTCTTCTGGTCGCAGATGACGGTGCTCATCGCCGCTCACCACTCTTGGGGGGTCGTGGCGTGCAACCTTACCCGCGATAGTCAACGTTGGGCTGACGGCGCCTTGAATTTGGCGGCGTCCGACCGGACTTGATGTCGGAGCTGGGTCCGACGTTGCAGCACTGGTGAAATCGATCCAGGATTTCACCGAGCTTTGGGTTCTGGGTGATCTTGGGGCCCAGATGAATGGGATCGTGGCGCAACTGGACGGACTGGAGAAACCAAAGTCCGTGCAGGCCAAGCTGCACAGTTACACCCCTAGTTTCGACACACCGGGCGACATCCACACCTCGGCTCCAACGACTCCTGCCTCTTCGTCGGCATGGATGGACAACATCCTGATGGAGGCATTCCCCGGAAAGTTCGTGCCGCAAACACCTCGCGCGTATACCCGCGGCCGGCGATGTCCCGTCCCGGCTCTGTTCCATGGCCCAGGGCCTACGGATACACGAAAATGTACGTCCGGGCGCCGTGCCCTACAACAAGTCGAACATCGAGAGGGACAAGATCGATCTGATCGTTTTCCTTGGGGAACGGGGTCCCTCAGTCTGGCGGGGCGGGTTTCGGCTGTCAGCTACACGTCTTCCGAGATTTCAGACGATTTGGCGGTCCCAGGGTACGATCCTTGGAGGGTGCAGAGAAGCAATAGAACGCTTGAGAAACCATACAAATCGAGCTACGCAATCCTTGGGGGGATTCAGCCCTACACCTTCTCTGGGCTTTGCGTAACAAGGTGAGATTATTCCTCTGCTCTGATACAGACCCATAAATAGAGGCCGCGTTGCTAACTTGACTTTGTAGAAACGCCATTATTAAGGTCCTGCAGTTGGGGTTTGATCGGGAACGTGTATGTTAATCATAGTAGGATCCAGTGGCGTCATTGTTTGCTTATATTCTAAAGCGAATCGATATCAGCATACTGTTTCGCTCAAAGAAGCGTAATCACATATAAGTCTACAGACACTCTTCGTTGCCTTATCGTTATACTTTTCGTAAATTCAAGGATATTGCGCTTGAGACTCTGAGTATGTACCCTGCACTAACCTAGTAGGTCTGCGAAGGAGATGATATGATTGTCCGATCTATGAGTGCTTCCGATTGTATCCTCAATTTCCAAGCTGTCTGCTGCGGGAGATCGCCCGAGAGGAGTGAGTATCTTTGAACCTATGCTTAGAAATCGTGCATGCATATCAAAATTTGTACATACATGTTATTCTCGCGACGTATTGATAGAGAAATTCGGGCACGAGTGGAAAATTATCCCGATCGTAACGTTATACAATGCACCGCATGAATGCGTTGATATCGGTAGCACTATTAATAGGCGTGACCAGGCGGTCACTGGGCACTGGCCGGTGCGGGCATTTCTATCGTATACACTTAAACTTACTACGCAGCCTGATATCAGCTCGAAATATCGATATCGCGCCGCCGACTATTAGAGCGAGCTAGGCTAACTGTGAGGAAACCTCCGTCCTGTTCTCGAGTATTGGTAAGCGGCTCGCCTATCTCCAAGTTGGATGCAAGATCTTCGGCCGGGCCGAGATTCGACCGCTGTGACGTCGCGTCCATTTGGGCGTCGGATCGACATGGACCCCGCACTTCAGCGATGTACAAATTAGGAAGCTTGGGAAGCTTAACTTGACGTCTGGGGAGCGACGGGTATAAAGGCTGGTCCTTCGCTGCTGAGCTTGAAATTGAAGGAGGTATTGTCGATGCGGAGCAGAATCCAACAGATATCAACGCACTTGACAGCATTGGAGCAGTCGGACACCATGAGCTCGCAGCCGGAATTGACGCTTTACACGAGCCAGGCGCCCAACGGGTAAGTCGCGTATCCCACCGACATGGAACAAACCAACCCACCGCAAGGTATCTACAACTTTTCATTGCTAATGCTGGTGGTGGTGCAGCGTCAAGGTCTCCATCGCCTTGGAGCTGCTGGGCCTCCCGTACAAAACCCACCCGATAGCTCTACCAAAACTCGAGCAAAAAGAACCATGGTTCCTCGAAATCAACCCGAACGGCCGCATCCCCGCCCTCACGGACCACAACCCGCCCTCCTCCTCCGACGGCAAACCCCTCCACATAATGGAATCCGGCGCGATCCTCCTCTACCTCGCCGAAACGTACGACGCGCACCACAAAATCAGCTTTCCCAAAACCTCCCGCGAGCACTGGGAGATGGTGCAGTGGGTGCTCTGGCAGAACGCGGGGTTAGGGCCAATGCAAGGACAAGCCGGCCATTTCGTGCGCTACGCGCCGGAGAAAATACAGTACGGCGTGGACCGATACGTGACCGAGGGGCGGCGGCTCTACGGGGTCCTCGACAGGCGATTGCAGGAGCAGGAAGGGCGGGGGAGCGGATATATCGTCGGCGATCATATTAGCGTTGCGGATATAACGTGCTTCGGGTGGGCGGTTATCGCTGAGTGGGCGGGCATCGAGCTGGATGAGTTCCCGAATGTGCAGAAGTGGATTAAGAGGATGGAAGCGGTGGAAGCGGTCGAAAAGGGGAGGAACGTGCCGGAGCCGAGTGGGTTGAGGCAGATTATGGGTGATAAGGAGAAGATGGACGCGTACGCCGCCAAGAGTAGCGCGTGGATATTGAAAGGTATGTCTTGGATTGGTGTTATGGATGAGTGCTGGTCTTGCTGATACGTTTGTGTAGGGATGAAGAATGATGCGAAAAAGTAGGTTTGGAGGGTAGTCAAGCTGTGCTTTCAGGAGGTTATGGGCTGGCCTTTAAGCCTTGGTCTTCCAGATAGTAATGCATTAATGCGTGACTTGGACGTAGCCCGCGGACGGGTGCGCGAATCCACTCTATCTTAGGTTGTCTCGTAAAATAGGGACTCCATTCTCCAGGGCTTCACGCAAGTAAGAGTGTACTCGGCTACGCAATGATAAAGTGCACGTGTACCTTTGATGAGAGAGCAATGAATCGATAGTAAACCACTCTGGTACTAAGCTAATTACCCCAGTTGAATAATAAAAAGAAAAAAAAAGCTAGAAGCCCATTGGAAAGTCGCGAAATGCGTATAAACTCATGACACAGATAAGAAATGCAGAGGACGCATGACAGGGGAGGGTATCGAAACTGAAAAGACTAACGCAACATGACCCGAGAATCGATACGCAAAGCCCGGGTAAAGAAACCGTAAACCATGATTTAACAAAGAAAAGCTTGACTATGCCGTGCGCCGAAAATCATCTCGAATAACTTCTAGCACTAGACGAATGCGTTAATCCAACTGCTGGGATCGCCGTCCTCTCTGAGGATGGAGGCTTCGGGGTATCTCCTGTAGAAATCAGCCGGCGTCGTGAGTTCGACCGAGATCGTAGTTTCCTTCTCGTTATGGTGCATCCTTGTTTGGAAGACGTGGAACGATTTCCTCATATCGAGAGGGAGAGGTAGTTTCGGGTGAATTATGACCGCTCGAAGGTTCAGTTCCGACTTTGTGAGTGAGAACATTTGCTGTACGGCGTACTTGAAAATCGCTAGCCGGGACTTATCCACGGTAGGCTGAAGGTCTGAGTGTTGTACAAGGCTTAGAAACTTGAGGGACGGTGGGATCTCGAGCTCTGGCTATATATCAGGCCTCGGAGTTAGCATTTGATCAATCGGTAGTGTTGGTAGGGATATATGTGAAGCATCGGGGTAAACTTACCAGGTACTTGCAATGGAAGGTCAGCTCCTCCAACGCGGTCCAAGATTTGAAACTGATCTCAACTGGGTAATCCGTCTCTTTTGCGAACCAATTGGGCGGCCCAGGAGATAGCAGAACCAGGCGCTTCATGGTGTCCTGATGCTTGCTGAGGCAGTCGGGGGAAACTCCGTTATGAATCATCATCGAAACGTAGAGTCCCTCGAGAGGTGGAAGCTTCCTCAGGGCGTCGGCCAGGTAGTGCCAATCAACTTCGTGTTCTATGATCTGTAGGCATCTCAAGTTAACGAGGTTCGTAGTGACTGCCGAGAGTAGTTTATGGGCTCCACGACAGAAGACTAGACTTAGAGTTTCCAAGGTGCACAACTGCAGGAAATTGAGGTTGATAGTCCTATCGAGTTGAGGGAACATCTCGAGTTGGAAAGTCTTGAGGCTGAGCTTTATTTCCGTTTGGTCCTCCCGAAATGCAGGGCAGGTGAATGCGAAAGCCTGGTACCATACCGTTGCGGGTTTTAAATAGCGGCTCCAAGCTGCCATGGGACGGTCCCGGAGCTCAACAACCCAGTCGACAACCCGTATACGTAAATGCCGGAGTGTGCTCGAGTTGAGATGGGCGAGGTCCCAAATGATATTTGTATCGACCAAATAATTACGAGTCCACCTGCTCTGTTGCCCGCAAATCTTGAAAGAGAAATCCTCGAGGTCTCTCAGGTTCATCATGCTGTACAGTTTGGGCGTACGCGCAGAATTGGACAACACTAAAGGATTGAAAAAGCCAAGTACGAAGCCGTCCCATCTGTTCGCTGTCACCGGCAGGACAAGTTTCTTTATCTGTGGGAATTGTTTGATGATATCGAACTTAGAGTGGTATTTGTCGGCGCCGCCGAAGACATTATGGCGATCAAAGCTGTTGGTTTGCATGGGGGATTATTAGGAGACCGTCTTGTGATCAGAATACAGTATGGAAGGAACGCATACCTGAGAGATTGGACGTTTTCGAATGGAAAGTTGCCGTGCTTGTTGAGGGTCTTTTGGAAATCTATGATTAGGTTTCTGGGCCGATAACCGCGGCGTTTCGTCGGATCGAGTTTGTACTTTCTGAAGGTGATAGACTCGGGTGCGTGTAGTTTTGCGCGTAGAGCTTCCGGGAGCAGACTCGCGGAGAATGGTTTCCAATTGATCCCGTTCGCGTCCGATTGGATGTTCATCACACGATGGCGGTATTGGGCGGCGATTAGAAAGAGCTCGCGGCATGAGAGACTCACGGCGTCGAGGTACGAAGGGTAGATTGCCAACTGATGAACGTACGATCAGCATCCCGTCGTCTACTGCGTGAAGTTTGAAGGGTTACAGTAGGCGGTTGTAGACTTACGTAGCTGCATATCATCAAGAGAATCTCCGCAGGGAGGCTAAGCAGCCCGGGATTGGTAGAAGGCATGGCCGCTGTGGTATCGATGACGAAAGCAGTGGGGGGAGTATGTAGAAGAATGGTCGATTTGGATAGATCTATAGGGGGTACGTGCTGGGAATAAACTTTGTCGGGTGTCGCGTCCCGGTGATAAATTTAAGTTTAGGGTTCTGGCGTGACTGCATCGTTTGAAGATAAGCTTTGTTAAAAGAATCGACAGAACATTGTGGAAAGAAACAAACATTTTTAGAGTCTTCGAAAACTGGACCCAACCTGCCTGCGCCGGGACTATTTTAGCCTTTACAAAGATAGTTGTAAAACTATTAGACTTGCTTATCAACAATAGAGGCGTATCACATGTTCTTTGAATGTCTATATCGGCATCTCCACAATTTACATCCCAGCCAGTTTTCGAAAGGCCATTGCTGCGGAGATATTGTGGGTAAAGCAGATTGGGAGGCATATAAATCTCACTGCAAGCCTACTCACTTCTCGGCTCCTCCCATAATCAAAAATCCAGCTTGATAGTGGCCATATTCAGATCACTCTATAAAGATTTGACTCTTCCGAGCTGCTGGAAAGGCTCTGGATCCTGTTCAAAGTGTTGGTAGCCACGACAGGTGCCGTGAGAGCTTTCGCCTCTTTGGTGGTCTTGTCTGGCTTGCCTTTACCCTTTGATCCTGACTTTGAGTTCTCCGCCTTCTCCGCATCAAACTCGTACTCCCACGCGTCTGCCTCTAGATCCGTCTCTTTCTGATAGAATTTGGCACGCCATCTATCCCAGTCGCTTGGAATGCCTTCCATTGGGCCATCACGCATGAGAATGACCTTGTTCTCGTCAAGACATTCAAGGCCGATTAGCTTTCTGGTGTGGTAGAAAGCCTCGCCGGAGACGGTGACGAGCTCGAATCTGAGGATCGTAGGGATCTGAGTTATCTTCCATTTCTTCTTCACGGGATGGTCGTTGTTCTGCCAGCTGTAGAATGATTCAAGTTGTTAATGGTTGCACTGTAGGCGCTGGAAGATGAGTGGATGGCTTCTGGATTACTCTTGCTTGCTGCCGACCTGGACGATGGCGAGGTTGTGGCGTTTGGGGTCGTTTTCGAAGAGGTTGTAGAGTTTGATCAATGCGTTCCCGGAGTCGGTGATCCATTGGTCGCCGGTCTGGTCGTTGGTGGCTATGAAGAAGATGAAGAACGGCTGCCTTGTCGTCTGCAGGAGTATGAGCATTTGCGAGGGGGCGGCGAGGTTAATGTCGCGCTCGTTGAGGATCAGGGTAGCGTCGTTGAGCACCATGGCTGTAGTTTCGAAGTGGTGGTTGTTGTGCTGTAGAGCAATGGCAATGCTGAAGGTGACTGTATTGCGGGAAGATAGGGTCCGTGGGCCTTTAGGATGTAAAAGTCGAATTGGAGACAGGGCTGGTCGAAAGCTATTCGAACTGGTGTTCAAATTCGAAGAACGAGTTCTCTCGAGATTCAAATCATGAATAAAGTCGTCTTGGGTCTTCACTACGCCAACACAGTCGTCCGTGGTATCTTCCAAATTGAGAATGGCTTCGTCAAGCTGTACATATACAAAAGTACTCTGTGTCTGCATCTGGGTATGCGCTTGGATACAATTGTGGTGAAGTGCAATTGCATTATACCGTGGTTTAACTGTATTTACAAAGAATTGAGCGGCGTGTATGTACATATGCGCCAAACAGCAGAATGACGTTGGCAGGAACTTTGGTGGCCTTATTCTACTCTCGAGCTCTGCATAACCTAGGGCGTTAAAAAAAACGGATGCAGGGTATACGTTCAAGGTAGCTTGATGGGCTTCTGCTAGGTGCACAGAGTGTCGACATATTCAACCTGAATCCTAGGGTTTACTCCTCAGCCGCCATCAGGCCAGACAACTTCACCTCGTCAAGGCATTCGGCTTCCACGAGCATCCGAATCGAGGGAAACGACTCCCCATCGACTGTCATGAGAGAGTATCTGGCTAGGGTTGGTATAGCTTGGAGGCCCCATTGTAGTCGAAATTTGTTTGTGGGATTCTTCCATCTACAACCAATGTCCATTAGCGGGTGCACAACTGAGGTATCCGCCTTAATACTCACTCTTCTTTGGCAATACGAATTGTCGCAAAATTATGCTCTCGTTGGTCTTCCGAAAACGCTTTCTGCACCGGGACAATCGCGGCGCGGACATCTGGACACCATGGTTGGTTCGTCACCGGGTCGTCCGATGCAATGAAAAATATGAACAGCGGTTCGCCTCCTAGAGTTTCCAGGAGTGGCTGGAGCGTTTCGGTCGGACTAGCCGCATCGATCCTATTGCTGGCGACTTCTTTGATCATGCTGGCTTCGGTCTGTGGCTGTAAAGACGGCGATGAATGGGTTAGAGTTCCGATGGTAGGATGAGGTGGGGTTCATAAGCAGCAGGAGGCCATGTGTTGCGACGCGGTTGGCGGCGGTCGTTTGCTTCTTTTGAGCCTTCCTCATTGGGCGTGACACCGTTTTTTCTGACTAATTTCCCGCTGTTTATGGGGCCACAACTTTCGAACTTTGTGAAATCTATCCTCTCTCTCCAGACATCCCTCCTACATCTCTGTCTACCGCCTTCGAACCGTCAACAGCTCCCGAAACACGACAGACTCGCAGTCGCTGAATACTCTGAATCGAGCCGATACACCTTCAAGATGTCGCGCCGGAACCCCATGGGCATGACCGGCACGAACAATGTGCCTCTCGGTACCCGCCGTCGGTTTGGCGATCGTGGCGGCGATGACGAGGAATCGCCCCCACCTCCCCCATCTATGCCAGTGGATACGTTTCCCATCGCCATCAGCAGCCTATCTGACGGCGCTCCTCCGAAGCGAGGGAGATCTCCCGTTCGAGGTATGTTGCGCAGACCCCGTTCCCGCCAAGCGCAAGATCTAATATGGTGCTGCCTAACAGCCTCGGAACCCGAAGTGAACGCAGACGGGACTCGCAAGCGAAAGAAGAAGAATCGTTGGGGCGATGCAGTTGATAACAAAGCTGCTGGCCTCGTCGGGCTTCCTACGAAGATCGAAGCTGCCATGACCTCCGAGCAGCTCGAAGCCTACACTCTGCATCTTCGTATCGAGGAGATCACTCAGAAGCTTCGCATCAATGACGTCGTTCCCGCGGATGGTGATAGGTGAGTTTTCTACAGTCCGTTGCTTACATCGCCCGAACTCGCGATCGATGCTAACGAGCAGAGCTAGATCTCCGTCCCCTCCTCCACAGTACGACAATATGGGTCGCCGTATAAACACTCGGGAGTACCGTTACCGCAAGCGCCTCGAGGACGAGCGCCACAAACTCGTCGAGAAAGCGATGAAGGCCATTCCGAACTATCATCCGCCATCCGACTACCGAAGACCTACTAAAACCCAGGAGAAGATTTACGTTCCAGTGAACGATTATCCGGAAATTAACTTTAGTACTAACCTCCCATTCTTTGCTTCTACTAACCCTCAACCACCTTGTTTCCCCATTTGTGCCTTTTTTGTGGTGTTTCTGTGCACGTGCTTTCCGAAAATCTTCGGAAGGAGCAGGAAGACTAAACACCAGGCCTTGCCGTATGTCTACATTTGAGAACTTGCTCTGATACTAACACACTATCCTTTAACAAGTCGGTCTTTTGATTGGACCTCGTGGTAACACACTCAAGAAAATGGAGAGCCAATCTGGTGCCAAGATTGCGATCCGTGGAAAGGGCTCCGTCAAAGAAGGAAAGGGCAGAAGCGACGCAGCCCACGCCTCTAACCAAGAGGAGGACCTCCACTGCCTCATCATGGCCGACAGCGAAGACAAAGTCAACAAGGCGAAAGCTTTAATCAACGAAGTCATTGAAACTGTAAGTCGCAGCCTTAATTGACCGGATTCATAAAGTTTTTGATGCTAACATGCTATTCTAGGCCGCTTCCATCCCGGAAGGTCAGAACACGTTGAAGCGAAACCAACTGCGTGAACTCGCAGCTCTCAACGGTACTCTCCGTGATGACGAGAACCAAGCTTGCCAGAACTGTAAGAAAATCCCTTCCATCGACTTGAAGCCCTTCATATTAACTGGGGTAGGTGGTCAAATTGGACATCGCAAGTATGATTGTCCGGAGCAGCGCAACTTCACCGCTAGCATCATCTGTCGCGTCTGTGGCAATGCAGGCCACATGGCCCGTGACTGTCCCGACAGACAGCGTGGTGCCTCCTGGCGCAATGACGATCGCGGCCCAGGCGGGCGCGGTGGTTTCGGCGGCAATCGACCAGGCAACATTGGAGATGCTGTGGACCGTGAATACGAGGTATGTTTACCCTAACCCAAATCAGAAGGGGAGTCTCATGATACTGACTACTTGAAGCAACTCATGCAAGAACTTTCTGGCGGCGGTGCTGCTGCTATCGGCGGTGGAAGCGAACAACGAGCCATCGAAGCTGGACCCGGCGGAAATGATAACGGACAAAATGACGGTGGGTATCGCGGCGGTTACGGAGGCCGTGACGACCGCGGTGGCTACAATCAAGATGGCGATCGAAACCTCAAGCCATGGCAAAGAGGTCCAACCGGTGCTGCCGCGCCCTGGCAAAACCGTCCTCCACGCGAGGAACGTGGCAGCTATGGCGGCGGCGGTGGCGGCCATCATGGGCCTCGTGATAATGCAGGAGGTGCTCCACCATGGGCTTCCGGCGGTGGGAATGATCACTATGGTGGCGGTAGCGGCGGCGGCGGCCGAGATCGCGGTGCTCCACCTCCCCCTCCTCCAGCGGCACCGGCCTCCAGCTACACTCCTTGGGGTCAAGCTTCTGCCGGAAGTCACTACAATTCTTACGGATCGTATGGCGCCCCTGGCATGGGAGCACCTCCTGGAATGTCGGCTCCTCCACCGGGCATGTACGGCCATTACTCGCAGTATGGACAGGGCGTTCCACCACCGCCTCCACCACCTGATGCTGGAGCTCCACCTCCGCCACCTCCACCACCGAACGACTCGATCCCTCCTCCTCCACCATCATAGGACTTTCTAACCTTCACACCAATGCTCACGGACCTACCCTCATCCCCCCGCAGCTAACCCCAAAACTATAAAAAGTCGAAAAGTCAAAAAAGCAAGAAGAAAAAAAATTGTTTGAAGATCAAAGGAAGAGAATGGACGATTGGTTCACTGTTCAAGGCGCCCCTAACAAATGTTCGACGCGCTGAGTTTCTAAACATAGATACCCCTCACACCAGCGGGGGAGACTAACCTGGCAAAACAGACGTGTCGCCGCTATTTATCATTCTTCTTTTAATCGTTTTTTTCCTTTCTGTCTTTCGGATTAACCTGTTTACACTAACTGTTTACTAACCGTACTCGTATTAATCGCTATATAAATTGTACTAACGCAGACGGGGAAGGACTAACCGTGAGCCAGGATGTACTAACTGAGCGCTTTACGCAGTACATACAGTGATGACTTACCCTTGCAGTGGGAATGGCGCCCCTGCGTACTAACACTGCTAACATGATATGATGTGACGGCCGCCGATGCGTGAATGATGTAGTATTGGTATTCCTGACAGGGAAGCCAGCTGTGAATGTTTGTCGTAGTTTGTGGCGCGATGTCCTTTACAGGGCGCAGTTTCATATGATTGTCCGGTTGTTTTTCACGAGGAGACGCGGGCTGCATGTTGGCTTTGCGATGTCCTAGGCTGCGTGTGTATATATGCGTGTAGATTATCGCTCCTGATATTCTTGCACTTTCAACGAACGTGTAGATGTGCAACGTATTTGCTGAAATGGTCAATGTGCACGATCGATGTAGTTTGAGACGGCGCACGCCACCGTGGCGCGCTGGACGGGACATCCGAATCTAGTTTTACAACGTAATGGAACACTATTCGTCTAGCAGATAGTTGAAGTTTGAGTGTATACATGCACCATATCGGTGATATATATGATTGTGGAGAACATGTTCATCATTTGTATGGATGTAAGTGTCGTCGCCGTTGCACGCGCGCGTGCAATGTGCAACGCATAATACTCGCCTTTTTGTGTCAGTCAAGATACTTACGTGCGGTCCAGTAAACGTTCGGAAGATATGCCCTTGGGATCAGGATGTATGGCAGTTTGAATATTCCGCAAATATGTAAATACATGGGAGCATTCGCCTAGCTAGGACGCTGATTTGCGATCCCTCGATATGTCAATGAGGTGTGTTGAGCGATTCTATTCGATCTGTCACTTTGCTATCGTATCATGGTATCATGGCGGGACGAGTGTATACCAGTTAGGCTTTTGTGTCTTCCGTAGACTCCTTTCATCGAATTTGACCAATCGGATTGCGTATTTGCTAGGAGTGAGGATATCGGAACGATTGAGTCATGTTATGCGCGGTATTGAGCGTAAGGAGGGTCATGTCTACGATACTGCATCGTGGCTGTATTGGATGTGGGATGAGTAGATTGTCTTGGTAGATAATATTGAAAGCACCATGTCAGGCACAATTGAGATTTGGGGAATGGTGGTGCGGGTGGTATAGTCCGAAGGGTGCGAGTTGAGAGGTGCGCCGAGCTGGGCGTGATATCAACAATAACGTCTATAAAATACCATCCCACAGCAGCTGCGGCAGCCTTCCCCCACGAGCCATCATCACCATCATCACAACATCCACTTTCTTCACGCTACATTTCCCATCATCATCGCTCGTAACCTAAACCGTTGAAACCATCGTCAATTCACCCACGGATGACTATTCCACTCTGATATACCTACCCCCACGATACTCGCTGCCGCCGTCAAAGCATGTCGAGCAGCGAGTACATACGCGGCGTCACCGGCCAATGGGCCAAACCAAGCGGCTCCAAGCTCGTCGAGTCGATCCTGCACCGCAGCCTCTCTCGCGAACTCGGCCAGAGCCTTCGCGCGGATACAATCCACACGGCCAACAGTGCGTTCTTCCCACCCACGATAACCGTTCGATCGCACCCTCCTCAGCAGCATCAACGGGCTTCACTCGCGAACCTCCCACGCGCGCAGTCCGTTCCGATCCCATCGACCAGACCGCCCGCTGAGAGTCTCCCCCTCCCGCTCGTCCTGCCGAATATCGCCGAAATGGACCCGACGGACGACGACGACGCCCAGCTGTGGGAACGCAGCCGGGTGGGCGTGCAACTTACGGCTGAGCAGGCTGAATTTCTGACGACGCCTGCGGAGATACCGTCGCTGCCGTTCACGCGGTCCTCGACGGACGAGCTGGAGCGCAATATATGGGCTAATGGGTTGCAGAATCGTTCTGCGGGGGGGAGTAGTGGAGAGGTGTATGAGATTGAGGCGGAGAATTTCGAGGAGTATTTGCAGGGCAAGTGCTGGCTTTACAAGCGGCGGATCGATGAGGAGGAGGAGGAAGAGGAACCGTTTGATGAGTTTGCACCGATTATCACGTTGCCTGAGGAGTGTGAGTGCATTCATGGGTTCTGCTGGCTGGTTTAACTTGATATGCTGACTGGTGGGTGCAGTCGTCGAGCTCACGGTGAATGAGATCTTTGAGGTGTGCTATGAACGGTGCATGGCCCGCGGCAAGGTTGAGGAAGAGGCAGGCAGAGAGCAACAGGCGGAGAAGGGCGACGATGCAAAATCCGAGCGCTCGGATCCTAGCTCTGAAGCTTGCAGCGAGGATGCTCCGTTCATATCCTCGGTCAACGTCGTCTCGATACGCAAGCGAGAGGTCCGGCGGGCCCGGGAGGCGAGAGCAGCAATGGACGCACAGCTCGGGATCGTCAGAGAGCCAGTTACTGCAGCCGCGGCGGAAAAGTCATGCTCGCCGGTCGTGGAAACCGTCGACGCGGGGGATATCTCCTTTGCGTCCGCGGGTAGCGACCCGGAGCGCGCAAACGAGCCCCCGCTGTTCACGATCCGGTCGAAGAAGGCGCCGATCAAGATTGTCGACCCCAAGACACTGCAGCGGCCGGACAAGCCCAAGTCGCCCAAGGACCTCGCTAAGGACGTGGCCTTTCTGAAACGGGGCCTGCGGATCATGGAGAAGGGCGTGGAGCTCGCGCGGGAGGCGTACAGCATGTTCAAGACCGTCGGCATGGATAACGGGGTGCTCACCCAGACGACGGAGTGGATGGCGGCCCTGCAGGAGTTTGTGCGCAACTACACGGCCATTCTTAACAAGGCGGACAGCGCGAAGCAGGCGGAGCTGCGGAACACGCTGTTCGAGAGCGAGGGGCAGATGATGCTGCAGAAGAAAAAGATGGACAATGCGATACTCGGGTGGACGAACTTTGCAATCTCAATGTTCCCCGTGCACGACTTTTTGCCGACGGCGGTCAAGCGGCCGCTGCCGGAATCCGCAAACGACGAGAACGTGGACGAGCTGGAGAAGGAGAGTCCCGCCATGAAGACGAAGCATCTGCACAACAACGTGTGTGCGAACTTGACGCACGAGCTGCAGAAGCTGACGGAGGACAATCGGCTCAAGTTCAAGACGCTGCTGAGCATGCTGATCGAGTCGCTGGGGGAGGCGAAGGTGTGGCTTATCTCGGCCCCCTCTTACGCAAAGGTGAGGCCGGTGAAGTACACTGAGATCAAGTCTGCCGAAACCGTCCCCGCGATGAAGGTTGCGCCGCCGGAGAAGGGATCGGAAAAGCCAACTGTCGAGAAAGTGAGTATTATGTATCTGGTCATGCGAGTGGTGTTATGGTGGCTGACTGGTTTTGTAGAAAGCGGAGAATGAAAAGCCAGCTGGGGCCACTGCTGCTGCCGTAACGCAGACCGCCTACGAGAAGACAAATACCGACGGCGGGTCTCACGTCGAGCCGCAGTACTACGGGCACGGATGGCACCAGCAACACTATGGCGGCCGCGGATACGGACAGGGTCGCGAATACGAGCACAACAACAGCGGTCACCGCTCCCGCTCGGCTGTCAGCCAGATGCAAGACGCACATGCGAACTACGGCCACAACCACCAGCAAGGCGGCTACGACAATGCGAAGCGCGTCCAGAACGACGGACCCCGCGGGAGACAGATGACGCGCTCGAGCGGGCACAGCCAGAGTCGCCAGCAGAGCGCCGCTGCAAACGCGCGCCAGAACTACGGACACGGAGGGAGCAATAACAACTGCGCGGCGGGACCGCAGCCGTACGGCGGCTACGCGACACAGGGGGTCCATGTTGGAGAATTTTCCTTCAACAACGACACGGGCTGCTACGCGGAGTTCAGGGGCTTGTATGGCCAGCCGTCGCACCTGCATTCGCACCCGCATTCGCATCCTCACCCGCGGGCACACGCTCACCCGCAAGGACACACTCACTCTCACGGCCATGGGCACGGACAGCCAGTTCTGCAACACCCGCAGCCGTGGCGAGCTACGACGAGCGGCTCTGACGGACATGACGGGCGTGCAAACGTATCGCCGGAGCAGAGCGCACGTGGCGAACGAGGGACGCAACAACAGCAGGGGCAGCAGAACCCACAGCGTAGCTTGACGGTGACACCGCAGATGCTGCAGCACGCCATGCTCCAGGGTCCCACGGGACAGCAGCAGCCGCCGACGTCGCAAGCGCATCCGGTACCGCCGCAGCAGGAGGTGTACCCGCAGGTGCCTGTTACCATGGGCGGGTATCCGCCGCAGCAGCAGCAGATGTACTCGGTGTACGGACACGGGTGGGGGCATGTTCCGATGGCGGCGCAGGGACACCATCATCATCACCATCATGCGGCGATGCATGCGTCGCAGATGCAGCGGAAGGGGGTGATGTATCCGCCGTATGGACACCATCCGTTCCGTTGACCGAATGCGCTACGTACGGACTACTTTGCTTACCTTGCGGATTATCTTGATCGATCGGTTTCTTTTCCTTTGTCTTCGCTGTTTTTTAGGTTGCGGGGTTCCGCTGTTCTGTCGTTATGGCGGGCGGGGATTCTTGATCGGCCGATATGGTCGGGGTTGTACATTAGCCGCGTGTACATAGCGCGAACGGACAATACGATACACTATTAAGTCAATACTCTCCCCACTATATTATAAATGATACGTAGACGCGGTTGAATTGAAGGATGAGGTAGGAGAGATGATGTGTTGGGTGTTGGATGTCTCTTTCCGGCGGCTGTGCGACCGAGCTTACGACGGGTGCGACCGAGCAGGCCTAGAACATGAAAGATGGGACGACGCATGGCCGTCCGATCTTGTTCAACGAATCGATTCGGCACTGCAGGCGTCCACGGTTTAAATTTGTACGATGTGAGTTCTGTATCTTGTCCTCTCTCCATCGTGTAGCATTCCATCTCGACTGACGTATGCGTGCGATATCTGCAGCGTCCGGCAGATTAGATGCCTGACAGGGGCCGGCCGAGATGATGAATGCTTAGCACCGAGACACGGCTGGGCAGCAGATGGTTCTGCACGATACGATACGACGGTGATGCCTGCAGGTGCTCACATGCGCGCCATTCTGGCCCGATTGGTAGGCGACTTTCCCGTTGTAGGATCCCGGCGCGGGCTAGCGACGGATGTGGAGCACACCCTGGCCCTTCCTGCGGGCCTCCGCTCAGCTCTGATACCCCGTATTTTGGTCGGGCTGCGGGGTGTAGTTGTAGTTGTCTCCACTCTCTATTCTCTTCACTCTTATTTTCCTTCTTACATTATCACTTGAGTACTTACTTATTGTTCTGTCGTTTTTGTAGGAGAGAGGGTTTAGATTTGAGGTGGGTTCGCTTCCTGTGAGATCGATCGATATCTTGAGCTTGTTGGGTGGTTGGTGACGGTGTTTACATTTGTTTACTTAGCTACTAGCTACACCCCGCGGAGTGCACGACGGACCGCGAACTCCCGGCGGACATCGCCATTACAGCAGCACTCGACGGTTGTACACGCGCGCCCACGATGCGGCTGCCGCTCCTCGCGCTGCTGACGGCGCTGCTGCCCGTCGGCGCCCTCGCCGCGACGCTCACACCCGCTACGATCCCGCTGTTCGTGCGAAACCCGTATCTATCCACCTGGCTGCAGAACGCGCGGAGCGAGCCGTGGACCCGCTGGCCGATATTCTGGACGGGGCAGGAGATGGGCTTCGCGGTTCTCTTCCGCGTCGGCGGCAACGTGTACCCGCTTCTGGGCCGGCCGCAGGACTCGCTCGGCGGCGAGGACGATGGGTACAGCGTGCGGTATCCCGTGTGGCGGGGCGTGGATTACGATGCGTCGAAGACGTGGTTGAAGTATTGGATTGGCGGGGAGGGCGGCGGCGGGGCCGGTTCCGGGACGGGGGTTGAGGTTACGCTTACGTTTACGAGTCCTGTTACTGTTAATGATACTATGCGGCAGAGTATTCCTGCGGGGTATCTTGCCGTTGATGTGGCCGGGGATATCGACTGCGAGGTCTACGTTGACGTTAACGGGCGTACGTATCCATCTTACATGTGCGGTTCTATGGTGTATGACTTGTGGTGGGTGGCTGACGAGGTTTATAGTGTGGGTTACGGGCGACAGGGGCAGCCATATCAAGTGGTCGATGTCGGAGCATGGCAATCTTCGCAGTTGGAAGGTGACGCGCTCGCGGGAGGAGCATTTTACCGAAAAGTGGGATCGCGCGGAATGGGGCTCCCTCTTCTTCACCGCTCCGAAGGTACATCCTCCCGATGAATACGATACCGTCGTGGTTCAAGCTGACGACGGGGTAGGACACACGATACGAGAGCAATGTGTCCGGCCGGCTGCGCCGGCGCTTCGCACAGGGCGCCTCGCTGCGTAACACCTCCGACAACCGCTTCCGCAACGTGATGGACGCCGAGCCCGTCTTCGCGTTCGCCCACGCCTTCCGCCTAACGCACAACTCGACGTCCACGGGCTCCGCGCTTTTCACGCTCGCGCACATCCAGGATGAGGTCGCGCAGTTCGCCTCGGCGCGCGGGCTGACGGCCATGCGGCCGTTGTGGCGGGGGTACTTTGACGACCACCATGATGTTCTCCACTTCCACTTTTACGACTACCAGCATGCTAGCGCCGAGGCGGATAAATTCTCCGCGCAGCTCATCGACCATGCTTCCCGTGCCATGTCCGGCCCTGCCGCGCATACGTACACTGATATCTTGCTCCTGTCCGCCCGGCAGGTACTAGGCGGTACTTCCTTCTCCGGGACACCCTCGCGGCCGCTGCTGTTCCTGAAGGAGATTAGTAGCGACGGCAATATGCAGACCATCGATGTGATTTTCCCGGCCTTTCCCTTCTTTCTGTACGTCAACCCGGCGTGGCTGCGGTACCTGCTCGAGCCGCTGCTGGAGCACCAGAGCGCGGGCCTCTATCCGAACGCGTACAGCATGCACGATCTAGGCTCCAGCTTTCCCAACGCGACGGGCCATCCGGATGGTCGCGACGAGTACATGCCCGTTGAGGAGTGTGGGAACATGCTGATTATGGGCGCGGCGGTCGTGGGGAGCATCATTGAGGAGAACGGCGGCGGGGAGGCGGCGCGGCAGATGGCGCGGGAGTGGCTTGAGGGCGGGTGGGGGGATGGCGGGCCGCCGCGTGGGCGGTACGCGCTATGGAAGCAGTGGACGGGGTATCTTATCGAGTTTGGACTATTGCCCGCCACTCAGCGTGAGTAACTCCTGCACAGCCGTCTTGTTGGTCGCGGCTAACGTGTGTAGTGTCCACGGACGATTTCGCGGGCCGGCTGGCGAACCAGACGAATCTGGCGCTGAAGGGCATACTAGGTATCAAGGCCATGGCCGAGCTTGCGGGCGTCGTCGGCAACGACAAGGACGAGAAACACTTCTCCGTAAGCCTCACCTCACCCATCCATTCACACTATCCCGCCACCTTTGTCTCATACTGACGACATGCATATAATGACAGGACGTGGCGGACGACTACATCAAGACATGGCACTCCCTCGCCCTCACCCGCGACAAAACCCACACCAAACTCGCATACCACTGGCAAGGGTCCTGGGGCACCCTCTACAACCTCTACGCGGACAGCCTCCTCTGCTACCGCCGCGGCCTCACCAGCCCGCTAACCCAATACTCCACCCTGCGCCGTCCCACCTCCCCCCGCGCGAAAGAACAAGACCCGCTCGGCGGCGGCAGCAGCGGCGGCTTCGTGCCGGAGGATATATACTCAAAACAGTCAAAATGGTACATGACCGTCGAGCAAAAGTACGGATTGCCGCTTGATTCTCGCCATTTATACACGAAATCCGACTGGGAATTCTTCGCGGCGGCGGTGAGCGCGCGGAAGACGCGGGAGATGATTATTACCGATGTCGGCCGCTGGGTCAACGAGACGAGCACGGATCGGCCGTTTACGGATCTGTACGATACGGAGGGGGATGGCGGGTTTCCCGGGATTACGTTCATGGCACGGCCGGTTGTGGGTGGGCATTTTGCCGTGTTGGCGTTGGAGAGGGCGTGTGGGGGACGGGGGTTGAAGGGGTTGGAGTATCCTGGGGACGTGTGGGGGTTGCGGGGTGGTGGAGAGGAGAGAGGTGAGGTGAGAGGGGTGAGGAGTGGACAGGTGGTGATGGGAGGACGGTAGGTGGGTGGGTGTACCATAGTGTATCACTGTCCTGTGTATGCCCGACTGCAGGGGCGGTTATTTTAAATTGTAGCACTTGATGCATATCTCATGGCGGCGAGTACCGAATTTCATGGGCGACGAGAGGGAAGATATCATAATTGGTTGAATTCTACAAGTCCGATATCGAATAAATACAACCCACGTCATTCTTTGGTCTCGGAGTATGGCGTACTAAACCGGTCAAAAGATACACATTCATTTCAATATCTTCTAATATATGTGTTCTGCTTTCATTATATATATGTGTTTAATACATCTTATATATAAAAGCAACCCTTCTGTTAGTGTATGCTAAGGCTTATGTTGTAGGAGAAATTTATTTGTAGAATACTTAATTTTTAGGGGGATGCCTAGCTGCTGCTGTTGGATTGTATAGTAGAACCTGGCCTACTCTTTAGTAGAAGCTGGTTTAGTAAGCTGGTCTAGTAAGCTGGCCCAGTAAGTAGCTAGCCTAGTAAAAAATTAGTCTACTATAATAGTTAAGGTACTCTAATTATCTAGTAGCTGGAGTATATATGTGTCTATATATATATATCTACATATATATTACAATTAGGCTAGCTACTTATTGAATTGGTTTCTATAGGGTTGGTACTACCAACTTCTGACTGGTTGGCTGTTAAGCTTGCTGGGCTGGCTGCTTACTGAACCAACTTACTAGGTTAGTTTACTAGGCCAACTTCTACTAAAAAGCGGGCTGGCTTTTGTTGTGTGGTCTGATAGTAGCTGGGCGTATCTTGAAACTATTTTTTCAAAGTTGATATATACTTAATTAAAAATAATTAAGTATTTTATAGGTGAATTTTATTTACTGTGTAGGCCTTGGTGTGTGTTAGTAGGGGGGTTACTTTTATATATGAGATGGGTTAAACACATATATACGGCAAAAAATGAATGTGTATCTTTTGACCGGTTTGGTACGTCATACTCAGTCACTATCGTACGAGGTTCGTAATAGAAAGAAATAGGTGTATATATAGAGTACGATTATAAGTGGTGAAATAAAGTATATATGCCTTCCTGTATGCCAGCAATATGAGCACCCGGCGAGCTGATAGCAAGTTAAGATAAGATGGTCAACGTAACTAGATCCAAACAGTGATGGTGCTAAAAACATGTGCTACTTTCGCGGCTCCCTAAGTACATTCCGCAGGGCCAGCCCTGCCACGCATCCTTGATCTTACCCATAGAGCAGGCCTTGAACAGCGAGTCAAGGCCCATAGTTGAAACTGCTAGCCTTGTCTCTATCTTAAGCTACTAACCAACCTGAGCCTTAAAAAGGCCTGAATACATTAGTCATGTTATTCTTCCTCGACCCTAAATTCGATGCGGAGAATCTGAATCTGTTGATTGCGCAGGTCCGCTCAGCTCTCTTCACCAAACGGATCGCGGAACGTTAACCTGGGACCGAGATTGATACTGGCAGGGCACGCGCCCCTCGCGATATACGGCGACGGCGTGTCTGTTCTCAAATAGAAGGCCCGGGTGTCGTCGGAAATCTCCATAGAAAATTGAACAGCGCCACCGGAACTCCCCAACATGACCCTGATAGGATAATACTGCCCTTCGTTGAGTTCCGCGAAGGCGCTAGCAGCGGGCTGAGAAGAGGCGACGGCAGCATTGGCGTTGGCGCCGGTCCATCCGGATATCGCACGATCACCCAGCCAGATGCCGGCCCAATCGTCCGAATTCCAGAGGGTAAAGTTGTACGTTGTTGTTTTCGGAGCGATAAAGTACCCGCGGTAGTTGAGGATGTACGAGAGGACGGGGCTCTGACGGGCCGGCGTCAGCCCGTACGGCTTGTTCCAAATGTTGGCGTTCCAGGCGAATCCCATCCGGTTCGTTACCGCTGTCCCACTTGGCTGTCTGCGCTTCCAGCGCTCCGCCGGGAAGGTGGCACCCGAAGTAGGGGTGTAGTCATCGTCGTATATCGCGACGTCAACGCCGTTCAAGCCGCAGGTTAGGTCTGGCATTGATGAATCAGGCGCGACCACCGCTTCTGCGCCAAACGGGTTCAAAAACGCCTTTCCGGACGCCGGGTCGCAGGGGTGTCTCACTAGATATGGCGAATTACTCGTACGGTTGACGTATACTTTCCCCGTGGAATCCACCACGTTCAACGTTAAAAAGCCGGGCCCTCCGCCGTTCGCGTATACAACCCGGAACGGCGTATAGCTGCCGGCTAGCAGGTCTAGTTTCTTGAAGCCGGTTCCCGGACTACCGCCTAGTATAGCGAGAGCATCTGCGTTCGCTTTCGTCCACGAGGAGAAGGCCTTCTCCTGCAGCCAAAGACCAGCCCAGTTGTCGCCGTTCGCCAAGGTGAAGGTGTAGCTTCCATCACGCGGGGCGTAGAAATACCCGCGGTGGTTCAGGACGTAGAAACCCGCAGCTGGCATCGTCAAGCCGTATGGCTTTACAGAGGCGGCCCCGCTGTAGCCGATCGATGCTATCGTAGTGCTCGCGCTCGGGCGTAGAGTCTTGTAGGGTGCCGGTTGAAAGACCGCGTAGCTCACGGTGAAAGGATATATGTTGGCATATATTGCTGCTTCGAGGCCACCGTTGTTACAGGTTGTTGCTGCAAAGCCCGGGTCGGCTTGCCTGACGATTTTCGTGGCTGTGACTGTTACGAATGCGAGTGCGACGGACCCAAAGGTTCTGTTTATGATGATCGTGGTGGTCGATGGTACCGTTACGGCTCCCGATGTGACAGTCACGGTACGAGTGGAAGTTACGAGCGCGCGGCGTAGTAGCTCTGTCGTTCGAAGAAGGCGTTAGCAACTGCGCCCAGAGCTTTTGTTAACTTACTCCCAATAAAATGCCATATGCTTACCGTCATCTCCGGTCTCCGGTCTGTTTATAAACCGGCGTCGACGAGCGCTACCACCGCTAATGGTAGTGGTGACCGTCGTGTAGACCGTAGATGTAAGTGTCAATGTTCTAGGTAAGTCAAGTCACAGCGCACTCGTCAGTTTCGATATGATATAATTTTTGGTGTGAAAACGCACAATACTCTGAAATGCGAAGACGTAGTAGTGGTAGTCCGAATGATCGAGTTGAACACAGTCGATGGTCTTGTAACTGTAGTTTCCGTCGCTACCGTCGTAGTAGGGTCACCGACGATAGGGGGGATAGCTTGTCCGAAGGCTGTTGTTACGAACGCGGCCAGCAGCCAGCTGGAGATGTATGCCAACCGCATGTTGGATGGAACGTAATTTGAGCTAGGAGTTTGTTGGAACGCTGCCCTGCGAAGACCAAGCCAATACTCGGGTTGGAGAGGAAGAATATACTCTACATAGTCGACCGGTATATCGATAACATACTTGTCTACTACATAAATCTGCCATGTCAAGTGTGCCTGCTGGCTTGGTTCGACTTGCTCGTATAGCTACTGTGAAAAGGTATTATCGATATGGGGATTAAGTTTCCGAGAATATCGGTATGTTTGAAAACGCCTTTTACAATGGCGTTAAGTTGGCCGGGCCGTTTGGGGTATTCGGCGTCGATTGGGCCTAGGCTTTCGCTGGGCTGCAAGGTATATCGAGACCAAAGCGTAGGCGAGTGACAATGTTGATGCGCCTAACAGTATCGACGTGCTCCCCTGCGGCATGGACGAGCCACGAAAGAAAACAAGATGCGTGCCAGTTGATGAATGTGAGAAGGAAGAAGCCAGGCATGCAAAACGACATCAACAACAAAAGGCAAGTCGATACTCCGTCTACGACTCCCCGGGCGTAGAGCAATCGACCCATGGTTGCACAAAAACAACATAGAAAAAGCACATAACATAAGGGACATGTATACATGTACTATAGTACTGTCATACAAGCGAGTGTAACAATTAATTCTAATTTTTGAATATAGCTTAAAAAGTTGCCTCGCGTCGAGTCTCTTAGGTTGGATTGGATTGCGATAATTTATAACGGGAATCGGTGATGGGGAGAAACCCCTCTGTGGCAACTGCTAGGTAAAGTGCATGTCCAATGCCATATTTGGCGTTGTCACACACCCTATTTGGCACATCGCGAGCTGTATGTACATGTACACCTTTCAAAAGCCAGATTTCAGTGCGAATTGGTACGCAAGGCTGAAATCATGACCTGGCTTGGGATGTACCACAAAATCTGGTTCTTTATTATAATATTGGTTTTATTTATATTATTCCTCGTTGTAATATTGGGCTTGTATCAATGCAGATGTAGGATTCTTTCACATGATATTTCGATTGTCGATTTTCACTTACTTCCGACGGCTATGTTGGCAAGGCTGTTGCCGACAACTTTGCCAATATCTCTTAGAGGCTCCTGTGCTTTGTGGGATGATGTGCATTCGTACATCACTAATGCGCTATACTACAGCGCCATGCGTACCGAAAATCGATCGTGACTGTACATTCGGGTAATTATTCCCGAACAAACCTCCTATGCCACACGGATCATTCAGAATTATAACAGAAAGCCCGCAGCGGATTTCGAGCACGGGGGTGCGACTAGACAGCTTGTCGACTGTGTGCTGTAGCAAACGTGTAGAATATTTCCAGTCCGTAATACATACACCGGTAAAATTCAAACAATATCGGTTTATTTCCCTCGGTTTTAGCATGAGTGCGTCCACAGTCTCGAGTGCGAAAAAGCATGGGGTGGTGGTAGTCGAAAAGTCGATACCGGACGACGACCCCGAATACCATGCGGGAAGCTCACCCACGGACGAAACCCCGCGTCGACGGCGACTGCACTTGCGGGGTGTGGTGTTCAGGAGTTACGTTCACGTCTTCACGTTTCTCGTTAACCCGCGGTGCAGGTTTCCGATATTCGGGTTCATTATTGGGATTGCGATAGGGTATGCCATGTCTATGGGACATATATACCGTCCCACGCCGTCCGTCCATCTCAGCCGGCCTATCGTTTCGGAAACGGGTACGACGTCGTGGGGTGCGGATTACTTTTACCCGGCGGTGGATGAGGAGCGGTATCCTGCTGTCCCGTCGTATAATGTTCTCAAAGAGACTTCGACGGTTCTTGCGGCCGTCAGGGAGAGCATAGTGCAGAGACCTGTGACGCCGCTGTTTGTGCCGTTTACTAGGAACTTCGGGATGCTGCGGCAGACGGTTCTTTCGTATATCGCGGCGGGATGGCCCCGCGAACAGATTTACGTAATCGACAACAGCGGGACTATGGATGCGAATTTCAATAACCTGCTGTCGGATAAGAACCCGTTCTATCTGGATTATGGGGTATTACGCGGCCGGTACGGCGTTAATATCGTGCGAACACCCACGCTGTTCAGCTTTGCACAGCTGCAGAACTTCATGCTCGCGACGGCGATGAACAAGCGCTGGACACATTTCTACTGGACTCACCAAGACGTCGCCGTGCTCTCCGACGAGACCAAAAACCCCTACAGCTCGCTATACGAGAATATCCTCACCGATCTCGTCGAATTGGCCCCTAAAATGACGGCTACGCCTGGCGAACGATGGGGGATCGTGTGGTATGATCGTGATTACGATTGGCTGACGTTGGTCAACGTTGGTGCTGCAGTGGACGTGGGCGCCTGGGATCCCTTTATTCCGTACTACGCGACGGACTGCGACTACTACGAGCGGATGCGACTGTCGGGACTCCTTATCCTGGACAGGAGAGTTGGTGATATCTGGGACCTATCAAAGCCGTTTAAAAACCCCGAGCGCGCGTTCTTTACAATGGGGGACACACCAGGGTCACCGCTGTATCAACAACTCACGAAACAATTGGAGGAGATAATGCTGACGAAAGTGACGAGGGGGAGGAATACCTGGCAGGACGAGCAGAAAGGCGGGAAAGGCGAGCCGTGGACTTATGATCCCGTTGGCTTCCAGAAGGCCTGGTGGAGCATGGCGGGGGCTGGCAGGGGAATATACGCGAACAAGTGGGGGGTCAATAAAGTGCAGTGTCAGCCCAGTCAAGAAGGCCGGACGCTGGACAGCATCTGGCGGATGAAAGAAGCTCTCCAAGATGATGTGACGGTCGTGGAAGCGCCTCTGAACGAGGGAGAGTTGGATGACGATAGAAGCCCAGGGCGCGGGGGAGGGCTAGGTCGATTGGAGCCGAGTAAAGAGGGAGAAGGGAAAGAAGTACAAGGTAAAGAGAAAGAACCAAGTAAAAAGACAGCTCAGCAGCTTCGGCGGCCAAAGGACTGGTTGTCCGGGTTATGGACGAAGGATAGGCCGGGAAAAGGGGAAGAAACCGGAATCTAGAGATGCGGAGAGGGACCGCTCCATGGAAGCATTTCGAGGGAGTATCATTTGATGATGTTACTGCTGCTATTGAATATCTTATAGGCCGACTAAGTACTGATGCACTGCTATAGTCCGGTTAGAGCCTGTCAGTACATTACGAGTGTCCGATAATTTGATGTCATGATGTTCTTAGCGTATATACTCAATGAATTGTATTGCTATTGATTGGAATCTTTCTTCCAGCTTAATCACCACAACATGTTGAGACGCACGATAATAGGACTGGAATGATAGAGCTGACATACAATTTTCCATTAATCTGGATATATAAATTCTACGCGGTTTAGCCAGCTAAACTAGATCTTAGTAAGTTTAAAAAATGAGACAGGCCATTACAGAAGCAAATACAAGATACATACTATCGGTAACTCCCTTCGATATGGTTGACAGAAAGAAAAACCATATCAAGGCGCTTTATGATAGAGATGTGAGAGCGGGAATCTCCTCAGGCCATTCGCACATATATGCGCCAGCCCCCGGCTGCCCCGGTCTACCACAAGGCTGAAATTCGTGCTATCCTCGGCGGCCTTACCATTCAATTGTTCCCGGCGACGGCGCTCCCTGTATGGCCGGTTATTGAAATTTAGCTTCCCCGAGCGCCCGTATCGTCGCTTTAGGGATTCGTGCTTGGCGGTCGGCAGCTCGATCAATGGGCTCCCGTCACATTTGATATGCTCTATGTTGATATTGCACGCCCTGGTGCTATTATGGAAAGCGACAGTCTCGACACCAGCAAACCTGGTAACGGAGAGAGCGAGTTTATATTGAACAATAAAGCTGGTATCTCATCCGAAGATGATATCGAATGCAATGTATGAATTATCCACCTCGAAGGTATTCGTATTCAAAGCTTCATTTACAGATGACCTCGATTAATTTTCGGATAGTATGTACCTAGTCTAGTCTCGAGACCAGACTTGCCTGGGTCGGCCACTGGGAGTATATACCGGTGTAATGGGGCTCGGGGTCGTTCGCGAATCCGGCAATTGCCGGGGAGGTAATGTGTCTCAATATACGACGTAATAGAATGGCTCCGTGGCAAATACTTCGAGCAGCTTAAAATCGATCGAAGCGATAACAATGATGGAAAAGTGTAAGATGTGATATAAGAAGAATCTGGCCTCGCAAAATATAAGCCACAGACGTGCGTGTGTAGTAAATTCTACATGAAGTATAGACTGCGAATGGAAGTACAGGTCTAGATCTACAGATCGCTTCTTCTAACAAATTAGCGAAACCCAATAACTCCCATGAGTTATCTTTATGTCCGAGCCCGTGGCGTCTCGAAACTCCGACGTTGTTCGGACAGATATTTGATAATTCAAGCGAGTGAAAGGCGGAATGCAATATGCACAAACAGGAAAGAAAATCCATCGGATACATAGTAAGGCGGAAAACCCCGAATATTGAATTATTCTCTTACTTTTGTCAACTATCGGCATCGCATGAGCTCACCTAAGCTCTGTCGCATAAATTTATCGAAGGAACTAACTGTATTGGCTGACCGGCACGATAGTATCATCGGAGATAGGTACTTAAGTATTTACTTAGGTAGACAGATTTTCTCCGCAGCAGGGTGGAGACGGAAAGTGCCGGAACCGTGCATGTAGTCTCCAAGCCGAGTGAACCACGCTTCCGGATTCCTCTAAATAGTTTCGTAAGGTCGAGTGTACTCAAAGTTGGGCCTGATAATTTCTGGATGGTAGTATATGCCAGGTTTGCCACAATTTATATCTCAGATCTGATATCATGATTGTGACAGCTTGATATTGATATAAACTCAACTTGCAACGGCTGAAGGGCTGGGTCTTACAGGCCAATCCTACAATGCATGGACAAAAGTGGCTTGGTTTATGACCAGCATCTTTGCTCATCACAACCTACTGCGCCGCCTAAGCGCCACTGGCACGGAGATTAGGATATCATTGGTATTATTACCGTAACTGCTGCCTACATTCCCACTCTCGCGTAGATATCTGAACGGGCATCATTTATGTACAATAGAGAGTTTAGAACGTCTAACCTGCTTGTGAATGCGATGCGAGGTGATCATACGCCCATCTGGTGGAAATAGGTCTCTGGGTGGCCTCGCCCTCGCGTATCGATCTGAATCCAGAGTGCCAATTGCAGATACAATTGAGCACATTGCAAATACACAGTACAGTAGTAGTCTCGAAGCCAGAGCGCCAGGGGCCACGAACGTGGCCCGCAACGGCAGAACAAACCGCGGTGAGCCTCGGCGTCTGCCCCGAGAACAGTACAGGAGCCGGGCAGAAGTCACAGCTAGTGTATATTCTATAATCTGGCACTAGCAGCGCGTAATCGCGCCGGATTATATGCGCGGCTGTTTAGAGGCACGCGTATTGTTCTCGCGCTCGCTGACGACAACCGGACCGATAGAATTCTTGGCTCAAGCGCCATAGATGCGGTTTGGGGTAGTTGAAATGATGTTTATTTCGCTCTACTGCCAGAGATTTATATACACATTACCAAAACTGCATTTACATCACCACCCAACGTTGTGCTTCGTTCACGCCCATATCGTCTCCAGTTGCGCGTGTAGCCCATACCGTTCGTGTACGTACACCGTCCGGTGCTGGATCCGCGCATATCTGTAGTGCGTATGGTGTGCACGGGCTAGTTCTTCCACACGCTGTCGGGCCGTAGGTCCGTCTTTTTCGGGTCGTAGGAGCCTTTGACGAGACCGAGGCTCGCGAGCTCGGCGTTGTCTTTTGCGTGGCCGAGGCCCATTTGGTAGCGGCGGATGGCTTCGTTTATGCGAGCGACTTTCTCGATCTGGTGCGTGTCAGCCTAGTTCTCCGGGGGAATGAAGCGGAGCTGGTGTGTATAGCGGAGTAGCGGGGTACGGGGAGGGACAATTGGTCGGGGCGCAGTTCCACCGCCGGCCAATTGGTATCCCTCTACCTCGCCCTCCCTCCGCTCCGATTCCTATAGGCGGGCCCGAGCCGCCTGCGATGGGTGGAGGCACTGACCTCCTTCGTGTGGTGCAGACACTCGTAGTAATCCTCGCGGTAGCCGCGGCACTTGATCTTGCCGGCATCGGACTCCTGTGTCGTGTTGAGGACGTAGCAGGCCATGACGTCCTGCCAGAAGGGGAAGCAGCGGGTGATGCCTATCAATTCATTGCCATTAGCATATATCGACTACCTGAGGGAATTGCGTGCGTACCGCCGTGGTTTCCGTATCCTGACGCCATGGTGTGTGTCTTTGTCTTTACGTGTGTCGGGAGTGTATGGACGGAGGTTGAATGTCGTCAACCGGATTCAGCGGCTAACCGGATGCGGCTAGGCGTCCGCGACGGCGGTCAACGCGCAACGCAGCGGACCTCACGCCACCGCGTCGCCATTCCACTCCATCCGCCGGCTCATCGCGAGATCTGATATCGAGGTTCGCGAATATACCCATTTAGCCAGCTGAATCATACCAATTAGTCTTGAAGCATTCGCCATAACCACCTTACGATGCCACTGCCGTCGACATTGCTTTCGGTTACGCACCTGCTGTCGTACAGCTTTCTGTTCGGCACACAGATCTGGCACTCTTTCATCGGTGGAATTAGTATGTCTTCAATGTCCTCACGCGGAAGTCTCTGGTGCTTCGACAACTAGAGCTGGTTGCATATATCAAATTGCTGGATGGAATATGCTAAGCAACTATCTGAACGTAGTCTCCTTCCGCGTGCTCCCCCGCGCGCACTTTGGCGCCCTCCAACGCCGGCTCTTTCCTCTCTACTTCTCCCTCCAATTCGTCATCTCCCTCCTTCTGCTATTCACGGCACCAAAGTCACTCAAGTACGGTGCCAAATCCGCAACATACGGCTTCCTGATCACCGTCCTCACGACGTCTCTCCTCAACGTCGCGGTTGCGGGACCCGCGACGACACGCGTGATGGACGAACGGAAGGCGCGGGAGGTATTCGACGGTCGTAGCTACGATGGACGTAAGCTACCGGGTGTCGACGAGGGTGCGGAGAGGGGTGGAGATCGCGAGGCTGAGGAGGTGCTGGTGTCACCGGAGATGCGGGGGTTGAATAAGCGGTTTGGGATGTGGCATGGGATCAGCAGCTTGTTGAATATGGGGAGCGTGATCGGGACGATAGGCTATGGCGTGCTGCTCGCCGGGAAGATTCGGTTTGATTGAGGATCTATTTTATGGTCCCCTGTATATATGATATCGTGATTTGCGGGAGTGTGTTCGCGTTTCGTAGATGTATTCTATATGATATTTCATGAAATCATACCACAGCATGCTTCGAAGTAGACATGCATTTAGGCTCACGGTTTATCTGGTATAAACCAAACCGCTGCATTCTCTTGTCGTGATAAAGCGTGCACTGAGCGTGATGGAGTTAACAATACAATACTACGGTTCTGAGCCAATATCTTGCGGCAACTATGAAGGATTGATTATGCCATGATGGCTTCTGATGTCGGTATGTATAGTCGCGAGTTTAAATCTGCGAAACTCTAGAGACTTTGTTGCCCCGTAAAACTAGAACTGCTGGTCCTAGATAAAGACTCAAAGAAAGTCGATAAGCTATGGATTCCGTTTACAGCTCGCTAGATCACAGAACGAGCGTACACATAATCCGCTTCCCCGGTGTGACGTATGACACGTTCCTACTATAGGTAATAGTGTCTACAATTTGTGTAACTTGTGTGACCGAGATACCACACTGATGTTTCGCCTATAAATATAAACTATCGGCCGATAAGTTATGGAAGAGCTCTGTCATGAAGGGCCTGCAGCGCACCTCGAAGAGTTCGCCCGGTTTATGAGACTACGTACTACATGCATTCTACCACTATATTTCTCTGATGAAGGATCAACATAACCATAATTAATAGCTATGTAAATTATATGCGTCGTGAATATTATTCACAGGCTTGAGAAGATGTCGTCTCGAGATAATCGCGCAGAGTATAGTTCAGGTTGATGTCTTAAGCGGTCTCGACTCGTAAATTTCTTGCAACCAAATATCGTCGAAGCCTTCACTCGTCACGTCAAGATATTTGGAATTTTCACACCTCAAAAGAAGCCGCGCCATCCCGTTGACCTTGCACATCGCCCAGAACAAAGCTGCACAGGACGCCCACAGCACCACTGGATCCGCTTTGCGCCAGCAAATTCCCTGGACCTCTTCATCCACAAATCTATGCAATGCGCGCTGTGCCAATGCTATGGAGGTATCCGTACCGTCACTTTCAGCCAGGTTGACAAGCTCCCACAACTTCTCTATAGCCTTCGTGATATGCAAAATCCTGTCTCGAAGCGATATTGACAAGCAGCCGTCAGGCACGTGCATCTTCTCTGCAAGTTCAAGTGCTTTCGATAGCCAGATCTTGGGGATACCTGCTCCTCTGAGTGAGATATTGCCCAGCCTTGCTGCGTATAGGAATACAGCAAGCATGCAGTACCGTGTGTGGTTGTTGTTGGCTGCTACATAATGTCCCGCCATCGACAGCTCAGGCCCGCTTGCAGTATCGAGGAAATGGCACAGGTTACAGAGGTCGGCCCCCAAATCTGCATCCAACGATGTGTACACTGGGATCAATGCGTGACCCGTTGTTTCCAGTTGGTCGCGAGGGAGCGATGCTATCGTATTTGCCATTGCTGCGAAATGCTCGGTCATATTTCCGGGCGTATAGGGCGGCATGAGGCCTGGAAAGACCTGAACGGCACACTCATACACCATCCCAGCCCAGCCGCCGCCAAAGTTCAATGCCGAGAGCGCATCTCGTGGGAATTTTACAACCGGTTCGTGTCCATGGCCAGTTATTCGACGAAAGCATCGAACGTCCAAATATTCGATCATCAACCGTCTAGCCACTGCCCGCAGTGCGCTGTCATCCTTTTCATCCGCCTTTTCCTGAATATCCAAGCACTGTTGCCTGAGAATCTCGAGCCGGTCGCAGCTGGAAATCATCTCAGTTATCGCAAGACCAACGGGAGCGATCACACGCCCGTCCGCGAATTGATCGCGGAGAACATATCCGATGCCCCAGACCCATGCGCAGCGTAGGAAGCCCGAAGTTTTCTTGCTCTCGCTTTCCATAGCTGCTTGGATCAGCTGATGGATAGTGTATTGGCTGATGTTTTTCAGGTCGTCCGTTAGATTGGCTATCGTTGGGTCGTGGCCGTCGCTGCCGAATAGTGGCTGGCGGTATTTCCCATAAAAAGCCTCCTTGTTCTCTCGTACGTATGTGGGGCTCCTCACGTCGCCGCGCGAGACTGTAATCGCCTGCATCTTTGGTTGTATCTGATAGCAAACGAGTAAGGGGCAATTTAGGGTGTCCGAAACAATATCAATATGGTTGAATGGAAAGAAATTTTTCACACCTATGGTGGGATATGTGAACGCTTAAATACACGGGCTAGAACCACTTATTGCATGTTCGCCTGGTAGTGGAGAGGTATATTTCCAGACCAGATGATATTGCGAGTCCCAAGTTATCAGATATGTATGCGCGTGCGGCTGAGATAGAGCGTGATGGCATAGGTATGGCTGGCGGAAACCCATTGTCGGGATGGATGAAACGTACTTGGTTATTTCGGGCCGATGCTATCTCTTAGTGTGACGTACTTTATGCGTTACGAAGCTTATTTCTCAGTCATAGTTGGAGGACATTTCGGCAGCCTAGCATTTGGCACAGCAATCTCAGGTATCACAAATACTAAATTTTATCCGAGATATAAGCATAGCAGGTGGGCCCCTCCCACTCCTCTTTTCTCAGCCTCTTAGGAATATATATTGACATCCCCAGGAGCCTCTGATTCTCGTTTCGTCAGCCTTTGATTACAGGTACATATACACAATATTCGTCGAAATAACCACTTCCTACTATCCCAATGTTGTCTATAAGCCTGTGCTGGAGCGTTGCTTGCCAGTTGGCTGTGGTTTATCTTGTGTTTACTTTGTGTCGCTGGGTGTATCGAATCTCTCCCTTCCATCCTCTCGCGAGATACCCGACCCCGAGCCGACTGGCTTGCATATCTCAATGGTACGAGTTTTATTGGAACTTTATCCGGGGTGGCAGACTTCTCTTTAAGATTGAGAAATGGCATGAAGAGATGGGTAGGTCGACGTACTTGCGCTTCTTGTATACTAGTAATCCGTCAGATTTAGACCCACATTTCGCTGTTTGTCCCAGCTAAATCAAACGCATGATTGTCTCGTGGCAGGCCCCATAATCCGCATCGGCCCTAACGAGCTTCATATTAACGATGGGACCTTCTACAACATTTGCTATGCTCCAAACTATAGATTCCTAAACTACCGTCCCCATTACAACATTGTGGGCTCATTGGACATCATCCTCGGGATGGTCGACCCTACTGCTCATAAGAAGCGCAGAGCGACATTGAACCGTCTATTCTCGAGAGCACAAGTTCAAAAGCTAGAACAAAACATCCGAGGCCACATCAGTAACCTGGCAGCGATAATCTCCACTCAGGCAAAGGAGAATAAGCCCACCGGTGAAGGCACCTGTATATCGAAATTGCTCAGGTACTTGGTGATTGATATCGTGAGCGAGTATGCATTTAGCGAAGGGTTCTGTACTCTACAAGGCGACCTCGATGTGGAGCATCCTTTTATCCTAGCGATGAGACGGACAGTGCCAAATATGTGGTTCTTGAGGTTCTTCTGGCCGCTGAATGACTTGTTTACTGCCCTTCCGCACTGGATTGCCAGGCCGTTAGCACCAAGCAGCTTACGAGGGCAGGTTGATATGAAACAGGTATGTCCATCTTCGTACGAGAACGTGGCGAAGTCCCTGCGAAATATATATATGCTGAACGATATGGCTTTTCGCTATTGGTTCAGGTTATGTCAGAACAAGTTGACGAGTTGATACAAGACCCAACGAAGGCACGAGCAAAGGCAACGCATATGACTATTTTCCAAGCCTTGATGGAAGGCGGCGGCTCTGGGTCGTCCGTACCACTATCGCGAGATATATTGATCGGTGAAGGCCTGACAATCGTTGGTGCTGCGCTCGAAACAACCTCCTGGATACTAACATCGGCGGTACACCAACTGTGCCTCAATCCGCTTATACAAAGAAGGTTGCATGATGAGCTCGTGCGGGCGTTTCCTCGTGGAGGCCGGGATGACATCTATGAAATAGAACTTGCAACATGCGAAAAGCTGCCTTACCTTACGGCTGTGATTAAAGAGACACACCGCTTGACGCCGGGAATCCCAGGTCGATTACCAAGGGTTGTCCCGGAAGGGGGTATAACGTGTGGTGGATCGCATATTCCTGAGGCCGTAAATAATTCTCTACTTGTCTCATGTCCTATTCGTGGAATTGACTATAGCTAACATGAATTTCTTTAGACAGTAGTGTCAATGTCAATCTATTTGATGCATCATAATCAGGCTGTTTATTCTAACCCGAAAACCTTTGAGCCAGACCGCTGGCTCGGTATGACTGCTGATAGTCTCGAGGAGAAATACCTGGTTCCGTTCGGCAAAGGCTCCAGATCCTGTCTAGGCATGTAGTAAGTGAGCTATATATACGTCAATATCTAGTTTTATCTCCGAATCTATTTAGCTAGATGTCTTGGAAAAGCACTGATGAACGCCTATCGTTTGATGTAGCCTTGCGTCTGCTGAGATATATATAACGCTAGCGGTTTTGTTCCGAAGGTTCAAGTTTGCACTCCACAAGGATAACGAGATGACGGGTGCTTGGGTGGATCATTTCATGACTACTCCCGATGGCCAAGCTGCGTTAGTCGTGTCTGCAGCGGAGTATGACGATTAGACCGGTACTACGATACTGTCTATTTCGCTGGCCATCACATGGATCTGACTACAAGGTCTAATGATATGAAAGCTGGTGCCGGTGGGTCTTCAACCTGATCCAGATACTAGGAGAATCAAGTGCTTTATGTAGGCTACATTGTCTCTGGAACATTTTATAGGCATTTTGGTGAATGTTTTTGGTTCACGAGACATTGGTGGAGGTTTAAGGCCCGTAAAATCTGAGGACGTCAAGTTCCTGACCGCCACAATCTGAAGGCTGAGTTATACTGAATTTTGTGTTTTAATGCTATTAATATATTGATCCCAGATTACACGCTGCGTGAGGATTTATTTTGCCATGCTAGCGATGCTCTGATAGTAGACGAAGTAAATAAGGATCCTAAAAAGAAATAGTGTGGAAGGGTTGGTCGATACGTGAACTTGTCAAGTACTATTGACAGCTCGGAGGGGCGTATTGAATAACAAGTTGCTAAACGGCAGCAAAGCATGGCATATATTGTGGTTAGAAACAAGCTTGCACTAGGGCGCGAATGTAGGACGCCCAGCACGATCCATCTTGATGACCATGTCGCCAGCGACGTCCGCCTCCATCGCCAAGTTCAATATTGACTCACGCTGGTCCAACATATCCTGCGAGACGGTCTCCTCAGCTGCCCAGTCTTTAAGCAACATGTTCAAGAATCTAGACCCTGTTTGCAAGAAGTTCCCCAAAGCCGCACGCGACATCGCTGGAACCCTAGCAAATATTGCCACCGGGCGTGGCGCACCGCGAGGGAGACCTGCAATGTCCGGCTTCTCGGTGAAGTAGTTGATGAGAAAGCAGAGCGGGGCGACTATTGCGCGGCGGCGGAGACGCATACGCAGGACATTCTCTCTAGGCGCGCAGATGATGATGAATTCGAGAAGATTACGCAGACACATCGCGGAGTCGTTGAACTTTCTGATATTTGCCGTAGTGATTGCTTCTCGGTCCACGGCGTCCAACGGTGTCTTCAACATGGCATCTCCCTCGAGGGTAGATTTCTTAACAAGAAAGCTGAGCGTTTCTTGGACTACTCAAGTCAGCAGCTAGTAGGCGATTGTCTTGTGGAAGTGAGAGGGTATGTTTTGCATACTTGGGAGAATATGTAAATCGTTACGGACGCGCATGATGGCTTTCTCGAAGACAGCCTGCGAGGTCGCGGTCAAAATTTCCATGCCCATTTTATACATTCCGTAGTAACCGCGTGGGCGTCGATTCTCGGGTTGCAGATAGTAGTCGGGCGTGGCAAAGGCGTTTGACATCGTCTTGAGGACGATATGGATGATGTCCACATCATGGAATACTTGGCTGCCCTTGACGAGATAGTAAAGGATACTGAATGCCGACACGATGACACGGTCCTTCATGGGCTCAAAGATGGGGACCAGATCCTCTCCATGATGGTAGTTGAGAAGCTCCTGTGACTCGTCAGTTCGAGGGAATTAATCTGGATTGATTGCAGGACGTACGATTGGGAATTCGACTCCGAACTGGCAATCGAAAATCTGGTGAAGCAACGGGTGGTTCTGTTGGTCTGCGTGACGGGCAATGATTCCGTGTTTTTGGATACCGTTGATGAACCAGTACATGAGCTGAACAGCCAGTTAGCATTCAGTTCAATTGCTGTGCGTCGGTCGACTTACGATATCAGCAGCTCTACGTGGGTCGGCGTCCCAGTGCTCTCTGACAAGTGGTAGAAGCCAGTCCTCGTACTTGAGGAACAACTTTGTCGTACTCTCGAGGAACAATGGCTGGGTGCTGGTGCGTTGGTAGGCTTCCTTCACAAGGACCCACCAAAGAAGATTGAGTATGGTGGCGTCGGCGGGATCAACGACTGCTCACTGTTAGATGGAGCCTCCATAACCGGGATATTGCGAGATCTATACACCTACCGCGTTTGCCACCCTGATGATCTCCGTGGCGGAAGTAGGCATGAAGAACCAGCAGCCGAATGACGACTTCGGGATGCTCGCCGACCTTCCTTGGCAGATTATACGGGTCTTCCGCCTCCTCAACCGGTACAACCTCGTGGCACCCCATGAGTGTTTTCTTGGGATCTAATTTTGAGAGGTATGCCTTCAGACTTTTCTTGGAGACGTCTGGCAATCTCTCTCGCTCACGCATCGCGTAAAAGAATTGGAGTCTGAAGCGGATGAGATTGTCGCCCAGAGCCGCATCCCAAAGGCCCATTGGGCTCTTCTTGACGACCATTGCGCGCATTTGTAAAGCAGTTGTGCTATCGAGTGCCGGGAAGTAGTCCATTTCGAAAATTCGTTCTGCAGCCGTGACGAGAAGATCCTAAACTAGATCGTTAAAGGCGACGGAACTGGCGGACATTTTGCACCAATTGGCAATCTTCTTGCGACCACCGGAGAAGATATTGCGGGCAATGTGGTTGAATATTTTGTTGTTTACGTCATGGACGTTCTCCTTGTCTTCAAACTGATGCAAAGTTCTAATGACGAGGCCTGCGGCTTCGATAATCTCCATGGGCAGTTGGACATCGCTTGCATCAAAGGCCTCGTTGTTCATCATCATAAGAACAAAATCCGCTTGGATCTTGGGGACTCTCTCGCGATCCATGAAAGTGCACTCCAGGTGGACGCCGAGTGGCTCTCCGATGGAGTCTCGGAAGTGGCGGTAATTTAGCAAATAGAATCCATGGCCAGTGAGACTGTAGACTTTTGCGAAGAAGTGCAGCAATTTCAAATCCATTTTCACCATTAGGTGTTGGCTCTGATAAAGGAATCGACAGGCCGCCTCGGCGAAGTCAAGCTGTCCCTGAGCGTGGAAACAAATGTCGAGGAACATCTGGCGAAAACCATCCCAGAGACCATCCAGGCGTTTAGTGAGACTGTTTTGGCGGTTGAATGGATTCAAACCTGCGAGCCCGGGTCAGACTTGCTAATAGCTCGTATGAATGAGGATCAGAGAGCTTACGACAGAGATTCCACAAGACGACACCGACAACCTTGTCCCAAGGGTAAAGCATGATCTCATTGATCATTTCATTCTTACGTTGGGTTTTCTCAGGATGCAATGCACCGAGCCCCATACGTAGCATCTTGACCATCATTGTACGAGCAAGCTCACGGTGGTCGCCATCCAATGGGATAGTGTAATCTTCTTTCTTGACGGTCACTTGTTGAGAGCCACCTGCCTGGGGCCCAAGCTCAACGGACTGCAGGCTCGCGCGGATCGCCTCCATTGGGTCTTGAGGATTGAGGTCGGGATTTTCGACATTGTTTTCTTCGTGAAGCGTAGGCTTGATATACCGGTGAACGAGGATGGCAGGGGACACTATAGGGTCCAGCCGAGGCGTAATTGTGGCCGACATCCTTGTGTGCCAGTAGTTCGCATATGAGATATTTTCGGGTGTCAGTTCGTAGGGGATTGGAGAAGTGGACGATGGAGTAAATACTTCTTGCATGGAAAGACGAGTTTCATTTCGCGGAGGGGTTGGACTCAAGGATTTAACTAGTGTAGTGGAAGTGGAGAGTGCAATGTGCTCATTTGCATCAAGCATCGAGCGGCGTTTGGGAGAAGTCATGTTGATAGGTGATACAGTAAAGCGGTGATGAAGCGGCAAGGAGCAAGGCCGTGATATCGCAAAGAATATGGATGATATATGAGCAACAACAGTTCTTATCACAAATATTTTGTTTATCGTATATTTAACTTCTATGTGGTCTCGGGGCAGCACTTCTATGATCGATTTTATCATGAAACTTTACCTACGGTGCTGAAACTGTTCGCAATAGAAAAAGGCTGGAAAGCTCGCGCCTGAGAGACCCGATGCTTCGATGTCAGCTATCCAGTTATGATAATTTCAAGTATAATACGAGAGGCTCCTCACGATATTCCCTTTGTCTACGTTGATAACATACGAATATATAGGTGAACTCTACAATATTCTGACGGGACTCTTGCGAAGAAATTACTCTAGATTACAATCCAAGCAGAATTTTTTGACGGTCGCAAGGACTAGTCACTAGTTCTTATTTCGTACTGCATCAAATCGTAGGCACACACGACCTCCACTGGTTGTCGTTCTGATGTATCCTTAGCTGCGGATGTCTCTTCAAGTGTCCGTACTGCGCACTGTCTGATCTCCTCCATGACAACTGCCGCCGTTTCACTACTCCTCGGGTCCGCATATCTCGAGCTAAAGTGGTTCAGTAGCAGAATTCCCCTCGGTTTATCGGCCTCCTTGCCTTTGCCCTTGCTTGCCGCCTCCTCTACCGCGATCTTGCCCACGACGCCGCCGTTCCGTCCCAGACTGATTTTTGAGGCCATGTCAGCTGCCATTTCCGGTGTCGAGTGACCGTGCTCGATGGTCTTCTTCTTGACGTCCTCGTATGTCTCTACTTCTCGGTAATCTTTGTTCAGCTTCCCCATTTTGTCTCCGAGAAAGGCATTCGTAGCCTCATGCACGAGAACGTCACTCCCCTCCGCTATCTTGAAGATCGACGATGGGTCGCACGTGTCGCCGAGTATAGTTATCCTCCTCCCTCTCCGATCCGGGGGCCGAAACAACTTCTGACCGTCTGGCAACTCAATACTCTCGCCCTCCTTCAGCGCGCTAACTTTTGACAGCAGCGACATTGGATTCTTGACCCCGCTTGCTGCCAGTGCAGTCTTGTTCGCGACCAATTTATCTCTGTAGTCTGCTGTGATTTTCCCATTTATCGGTGGCTCCGTAAGCACATACCCGACACAAGGGACGGAGTGCAATATTGACCCAGCGGATACCTCCCACTCTCGCGTGGGCGACTCCACCACTGACAATATATCCACCCAGCACCCTACCTCGTCCGGAAATAGGTTAAACCCCGCAAGTTCCATCGGCGCTCTATCCTTCGCATCGTCCAATACCTTTCTGCTCGGAGAACCGATGGCCATGGGAGTATGGAGTTCATGCACGACGTACGTACTGGCGAGCTGACAATTTGTCAACCGTAGCGACGAGCGCACGTACTCCCTAAGCCCTTTCGGCCCATATATCTCGAAATCCGGCGTGCGTATCGGCCCTATCGCTTCACCCGCCGCGCCAACGGCCTCAGCCGCAAGTTTTCTCGGATCCTCAACACCGACGCTGCCACCTGCGCCGTTCATCAACGTGCACAGCAGCGGCACAAGTCCAAACACATGGTCACCGTGCATGTGCGTGATGAAAATCTTGCGCAGTGCGGAGAGTTTGAATCCGCCAGCCACGCGCTGCAGCTGGTTCTGTGTGGCCTCGCCGGCATCGAAGAGGTGTGTGCTGCCAGACGGGAGCGTCAGGCACAGGGAGGAGTGATTTCGTGTTTGCGAGGGCACAGCAGAGGATGTGCCCAGAAAACTGGAAGGTGTGTTAGCTGTGTCTTTGGGAGCTCGAGAGGTGGAAAGGGTGCACTAACGTAATTATCACCGGCGGCGGCATACTGGCCGATGCGCGATGGACGGATGGGAGGGGTTCAGCGGGTGTTTCGTCGGGGGATCATGTTGGTGTGTGTAACCTTGCCCGCATTCGAGGTTGCAACATGGCTCAACGCATGAGTCACCGCGTTGTTTTAGGTTGACATTGGCGGCAAGGCTGCGCGTAGCCTCGGTACCAGGCGCTCTATGCTGTGTGAATTTCCGCATAATGAGTATTATGCGTTCATGTACGATATTCATACGGAATATTGATTTGAATCTATCATTTTTGGGAAATATGTGTATTTTATACCATGATACACCAACTGGCCTGTAACAGCGACAATTAACCATCAGAAATCATTATATTTACATTGACAAACAGGTTGGGTATGAAAGGTTTAAGCGATGTGGCATGGGATACGCAAAAGGCTAGTGTATTGTTAATAGCTAACGCCCATGTCGTTAAAATAGGATTGTGAGGGCATAGGCGACATTGAAATACTATTACGCGCTAATACTAGTCTAATATGCCAACTTGATCTCGTAAACCAGACCCTTCCGCGAGACCATGCTAACGGCTTTTACATTTATTTAGTCGTCGAGTAATCGTGAAGCAAGTATTTGAATCCCATCTATCGAAAGAGTCCGCGAAAGAGTCCGCCGTCAATCAACCCGGGAGTCTACAGCACAACGTTATTAGCATCCAGCGTATTGTGGGGAAACCATAGGAAACAGACTTACTCGTTGTTCTCGACGTAGGATGTGGTTTTCGTCTGATGGTTTTGAAGCCGCTACTCGCTTGCATCGACAAGGTATTTCTGGGTGATACGGGGGGTTCGGAGGTTGCTGCAAAAGGTGCGGATCTATCATGGAAAGGTGACAAAGGAGGCGTAGACTCAGGTACGATTGGAGCGTTGGCTTTATTCACTTTGAGCGCCGTAATGAAGGTAGTCGGGTGGTCGGTTCGTGCACCTGCAAGGATTTCGTTGCTAGTGCCGGAAACCCGGCTGTCTTGTATTGGTGATACACTGCTGTTGTCGTCGGTGACACCAGATTCTTCAGAAACGCCCGGGAGCGCTTCCGCTCGGCTCGTAAGAAGTGGTTCCTGCTCTTTGATAACTTCAACGAAGTTAATTCGATTTAAGTCGACCTCGTTGCTCTTGGAATCATGATCACACGGTATGACACTAGTACCATCTTGCGGATCGTGCTCATGCCGGACAGCTGGGCTAGTGGTGGTGTCGACAGTTATATCATTATTGCCCACACCCATCTGTCCGGCCCCTGATTCTCGAAGCAGCCTGCACCAACCTTCCAAATATTCACGTTCTGTCGCCGGAGGAATTGCGCGGCCTTGGACATGGTATAATTCCGACTCCATGGGGCTGCGTGCGGAGCTGCAGAATGATTCAAGGTCGCGCCAGGCCTTCGTCATCAGCCTTAAACGGTCATCTTCGGAAAGCCTTTGCGGGTCGACGCTTAAGGTTCTCCGTCGAGAATTATCGTCGCTGTCGAGCACGCTGGTCAGCGACGTCCAGGGATATCGAAACACTCGAGAGGGGCTGCTGCTGACGGTGTCGGCTGGGGTCTGAGTGCCGCTTTCTTTAGACTTCGGACGCGCGATTCCGCTGTCTTGGCTGTCGGTCTCAGCTGGCTCTATGTTCCCGCGCTTGAAGAGGACGGAACCGCCGCCGCTAAGCGCGTGGAACAATGAGCCCAGGGTGTCAAAGCCAGGTTTGTCTGCTGAAGAGGGCCCTCGGAGAGAGTACGGTCGGTTGTCCATCCGGGACCACCAACCATCGTCATAGATCGGCTTCAGGCGCCAATTGTAGCTCGAAATGCCGGCCCCTCCGTAGCTTGTCCCTGATGGACCTGCAAAACTGGACCCGGACCCCGCACCAGCATTTTCGGGTAATTTGCCGAGGGTGTAGGAAGAGCCCCCCGAGCCGTCGGCTGCCTCAGCGGCGTCAGAAACACCATCCCGGGTCTTTCCCACTATGGTTGCGCAGATGCAAAGTCTCTGACACGCGCGCTCCAACTGAACTAATCTCCTCGAGCCCTCACGGCAAACTAGCTTCGCAAAATTGGTCACCGGATCCCATTCGCATTGGCAACTCGATGGGCACCTCTGCATATTTTTCTTATAGGTATGAACAACATAGTACCGCCTACTTCTCTCAGGACTAGGTCCTGTGCCTTCGGGCTGCCGTAATTCCGGGTATACATCATGCAATGACTTGTCACAGACTAGCTGCAGTGTGACCGTATCTACGTCCTTCTCAGGTTTCCGCGGCGGATCAGAGGCGGGTGGTTCAGTGCCTGGGCAATAGCAGCCATAAACGTGGCAAATACTCCTCAGTGCACCCTGAGAGCGCGTATCTGGAGCTTCGCAACTCAACACCCAGAAGTTATTGACCCACAAGCAGACACATTCGTCTCCGCATCTCCTTTGTTGATCGTGAAAATTGTCCCGACGCCTCTTCCCCTCCACACTAAATAAATTAGGGTCCCAACCGGATCTTCGTGCGAAGGTATCAAAGTCGAGGCTGCAGACTGGCGGCGTCGATGGTGGTTCTCTTTTGGAGAGATGCCTAGATATGGCTACGCCCCGCCGCTTCTGGGCAACGTTGTCGAGTTGCATATCTCTACGCTTCAAGCCGTGCGAGCTGTGGTCGGTGGGTTGGGCGAGATCTTTCCGGTGAAATTTGACGCTCATATGTCCAGGGGTGTCGTCCGGCCCTTTCAGTCCGCATTTCTCTCCGAGACTAATGAGCGAGGAGACGCGCTTGCGGGTCAGTTCACGCATGTCGCGAAAGCCGTCAACGGGCTGCACCGCCGTTTGGGATGTCTCGACTATATCATTCATGTCGAATATATGCCGGAGCGATGGCAATGCGCCCCCCTCGCCATATTGATTGGGCACTTCTGCTGTGTGGTCCTTGGATACCACGTGCGGGTCCACATGCACATGCGCGTCGTGACGGTCGCCATGCTCTTGGACAGGGTGTTCTAGTTGGTAAGGTTCGGTTGTGCCAGCAGCTAGACGGCAGTCGTATCGACATGTTGGAGAGTAATGGATACAACCCGCGGGACTAGTTCTTAATCTGCCCTGACGTGGCTGTCCCTCGGCAATTTCTTCTGCGGCTATGCCAGATGGCAGCATGCACTGCGAGCGTGCGTGCCCGGCAAGAGCACAGGTCTCGGGCACTGCATTCGAAAGTTGAGGCTGCCCTAAGCCGTCGATGAGATGCCGCGGGTGTCGATGGCGCATGTAGCCTGTGGGAAGTTCGAGCCCCTCAACCATGGAGTTACCAGCCCGCAAGGAGTCCAGATAGGAATGGTCCTCTTTCTCTGGATCCGTGTCCGGTCCTTCGATCCAGTATTCTTCCCCTACGTCTGCGTCCAGCTGTCGATGGAGTACGCTCGAAGATCCAAGAGAGTCCGCACTGCTTTCCAGTAAGTTTCTCGCGAGAGAGCCTGGACCCAAGTAACTATCCGGGCTTGAAGCGATGACCTCATCCACTGTACCACCCGCAGGCCACGATGCCGCCGCATGTGTGGTCGTGTCGACTGACGTTGCTCTATCGTCCCACTGCTCGAACTGCGAAACCTTCTCCACTATCCTACAAATGATATCATGGCATATGGGACTGTTGTGCGAATCCGCCCTCTGGAACTGCGGGCTCTCACATGCGAGGAAGACCATGCCATTGCCGCCGGATAGAGCGAAGCATCGTTGGAAGCATTCTCGCTCGACCCGCTCGATGAGGCGCTGGGGGTTCGGGTCTACGTCGGTAGGAGGTACATCGGGCAGGCTGCATTGCAGTATAGTTAGCCAAGCCTCCCTGCTCCCGAGACAGCGGTCGGTGGGCGATGATTCGCTGCAGTCGTCCTCATCCTTAGGTGGATTGTGGTAGCTGTGATCAGCGGGCGATGGTGGTCGGTAGGAGTAAACGCCTTTGAATTCCTCAGAGTCCCGTTGGTTGCTCCTTGGATCCTCCAATGCAACTTCGTTCTCCAGTAGTCCAATGGGATACTCATGCGCAATCAGCTCATCGAGTCTGCTATGAGTGTATTGAGCTGGTGGCGGAGTTTCCGAATTTGTATTCTGAAGGTTTTCCGTGCATGGATTGTAAGGTATCTGCGGATTCGTCGGGAGCTTCTCGTTTCCTGGGACGCCGACCTCACTCTCTTCAGCGAGTTTCCGTTCACGTTTACAATAGTCAGGCACAACGCTTTGGGTGTCCTCTGGCCCTCCTTGCGTCCCCACAAGGTGCCCATCATTGCCGGGTCCATATTCGCAGACATTCTTATCAATAGTATCGTTATCTACGACCGAGATCATGGCTCACTTTGGTCAGCTGAAATTTCGGAGTAATATCTGTGATTCTATCCAGGTGCTCCTTACCCGTATTCGGACCCTCGTTCGGAGTCTTCGAGTCTAATGTGTCGAGATGTCTAACTGCACCTACTGTTATCACGCCTTCAGGCTGAGAAGACGGTGTGAGTTCCGCCGCCACCCTCGTGAATAAAACACAAGGTAGTATGAATATTGACAGGACAATCAAGCTTCGGAGGATGCACACTCCGGAATATGGATATCGGTGCATGATCGGGCAGCCAGTAGAGGCAAACTAACTAGCTTAACTGGATTATCGAGATCGCTCTTTTAATTCTATGCATAAAGGAAACGCAATTGATAATATCGCTAAGAAATCTTAAGTTGTCGTTGAAGGCACTTTTCATTTCTATGTAGCAGTGCGCACACTACGATCCGGTCCCCTGCTTACGGCTCCGGTCATAACCAGGTCATTACCTACTTAAGCTTATATACGGGGCGAGCAGGATGGGTTCCGTGGCTACAATTGTAGTCTTAGTAACGGGCGAGCCAACATCCGAGAGCCTCATCACCCAACTTCCCGAATTCCCATAGACCTCGATTCCTCACATAAATTTATAAATACTACTAAACAGTCGGTAATTACCGGCAAGGGCGAATGGAATATTAAAATTGGCCGCACAGCTGCCGTAAAACGTTCCAGCTCAGAGTAATTTTAGATCGAGGGTCTATACGAATCCGCAATTAATCCACCACGCCGCTCCCCGGCATTGCACAAGTTTCAGTATTAGTTGGCATGAGTGCCCCGAATGTGGCTGGGCTCAATGTTGGATCTACGTCGTTTCGTGCGTGTCTGGCTCGCGAGACGTCGACCGGATCTACGAAACAACGCAAAGCAGCTTAAAATTACACTACATACAACATATATCCCATGCCACAGCAGTGTCTATGTAGAGAATTCAACGTTAACAATGGACGATGAAATATACGAGTTTTATATCTTACGTCCTGGCCAGCGATAAGTTAGATGGATATATATATATATATATATATATGGCGTGTCGGAGCTCCCGCTCGCACGGGCCCATCCGCGTATATTGCGTCTATAATCAACATGCATTTGTATGGAGTTCTAGAGCGTCTTTCTGACGTACAACATGCATACTTGGCATGCTGGCGACAATACAGTTAAATGGATTGAGATATGCCAAGCTGCCACCACCAATACATCTCCCTATTTGCATAGCGGATCAACAATGACCGTGTACCTAGGCGTAGCTGTTGCGCCATAAAACAATCCCGAACGTGCAAGGTAAAATTCCAACACTTGATCCACCGGCAGCTCGTTCAGTATAGTTCAAGTTTGTTTCATACCTCTCACGCGTCTCCAACTAGATCAATCCAGTCGATTCGCCACCGCTGCCGCCGACTACCCGCCATGCCCCACCCGTTCCGCGCAATCCCGTCCTTAACGTGTCGCGTAACCTCGCGCGCGCTGGGCCGCCGCCCGGGGACTCGCAATGTGCACTGTTCGGCTAACAGGTGCAGCCACCTCGCGTAGGGATTCTGTGGTCGTCGACGCCGGAGAAAGTCTATTAAGATGTGATTTGATTGTGATCTGTTAGTGCAGAATGGGAAGCATGCGTTTGCGAGGTAGTAATGATGCGCCCAGACTGAAGACGCCATTTGCGGGACAGGATTGCTGGCTCTCGGAAGCGAGTCGCTCCTGGTCACGGCGTCATGTTAGCATTTTAATAATCCAATTGGTTGGTTGGCGTGGAGAATTGGTGGTTGGGGGTTTCATACTGGCGACATGAAGTATATTGCGCCTGGCTGTCCGGGTTCATCTAGGTTGGATGCCTGGCCAAAGTCACCGAGGACAAAGACCGGGTATATGTTATTTGTTCCCTGCCGCTGTGGCTTCATTAGTACTGGCGAGACATTAGTAGCTTGTTCATATCGGGAGAGTATATATTGCTTCTAGATCAACATCGGAAGCTCTGACTCACAGGGTCGCCTCCGGGTCCGTTGGCGGCTGCGTTTCGAATATGAGTAATTTAGGTTCCAGGGACGGCAATTGCGAATGGGTTCAGGTTGGGAGATGAATCTTACCGTTGTCCGGCTTGAGGTCGTTATGTATTCCGGGCACCCAGTCACTACCACCACCTGTTCTCGTAATTATACTCGGTCCGTGCTGCGTATACGCGAGAGCTCGACCAACATCCAACATGAACTGATACAAAAGGCCCTCCGGCATGAACTCCCTGGGGGGAGCGTTAGCTAACAATGCACCAACATTCTACGTACCGCTAAGCGGCATCCTCCTTCGCTAACAGTAAAGTAAGACAAGCATGAGGTTATTTGTACTCACTCGTGCCGGTGGTACTCTTCGAATACGCTTTGGACGTCGCCCAGACCACAATACTCCATGAAGACATGCCCCCATGGATCCTCCTTCGCCGGCGCCAGGGAACCAAATATCCGCAGTAGATTCCGCCCACCCCTTAGTTTCCTCAGGGCATTGATCTCTCTCGCGAAGGACTCGGCGGTACCTTCGCCATCGTCGACCATGCATATCCGCTTCGCGACTATGATGTCGCCTTCACTCAGTTTCCGGTACCACGATGACGACGCGTATGGACTCGTGATCTCGAGTTTCGCGGTAGCGCCAAACATGCCGGCGTTGAGTTTCTTTACGATCCGGAGGCCATCGGTGTAGCATGTGGGAAGCTCGTAGTTTACGCGGCATTCCTTATAGTCGCAGGTTCTAGGATGCTGTACTCGATCCTGTTGTTCGAGGATAGCGTTGCAGTTTTCAGTGGACGGCTGATTGAACTGGAGGTATTCTTGGAGCAAAGAGGTTGACCTAGTAGGGCTTCTTTCGATGTTTCTGTCGTAAGACGGCTGGTCTCCGGGCTCACGGCGAAGAGTTTCGACGGCGGCGGAAGGTGGAGCAGGGCTATGAGTGTTTCCACGCTCAGGATGGGCTCTATGGTGGGTTTCAACATGACATAGATATTTGCTAACACGATGAATACTACGGGGGTTTGGCCGCTGTCTGGCGGGATACGAAGTTGAGACCACATATGCAGGCGAACGACACTCGAATGGCATTTCAGAGGGCATTGTAATTGCACCTCGGGCTTTTGGCGTTGGGGTCCTATTCAATACCGGAGTATGTCCGAAGTCCAAGGAATCTCGCCATCTATCGCTGGCTTCTTGTCTTCGATTCATGTTTAGAACTGTCGCTATCCTTCCCTAGAAATGAATGACTGGTATGCCGCTCGGGCATCCCTGTACAGAATCTCTTATGTCCGTGGCGTTGTTCCACGACTCGTGAATATTTATACATGTTTCATAAAGCAATATTTGCGAAGATGCAGCCATTCCTGCTAGCTACTAAGTAGTACTTCGTATTCAGCCCAGGCACGATTTTACTGTTCGCTAAGCCGGTGAGTATACGTATGTATGTAATCGTCTACTACTTGTAAGTCTAGCGCGTTGAACCTCAAGCTCGCAACTGTGAGAAGATTCCTCGAACGCATGACATCCATAGGTCCTATTATCCCCCGTGTGGATGGTACATCGACACCTATCGCTGGGAACCTTCATAGGACCGGCTCCTAGAGAGCATTGGTTTGAGACATACCGTGACACTAGGCTTGGGGGACATGGAGCCAGCATGAATCATTGGTCTGATTATCCGCATGACACGTGCGGCTCTCGCGATATCGAAGAATAGCCCGACACAACACGCGTGAAGATGAGGTATATTTCGACGGTTGTATAGCTCGATATTTATAACTCGCACGAGCGAGCAGGACTACTAGATCGTTGCGAATGAGGCTCTCAGATTAGTATTGAGCCATTATTCCAATATTGGCGGGAACAGGAAGCATTCTTGCCAGGCCTTATAGAGGCCAGGGTCTGAGCGTGCAATCAACTTTGTGTTTCATACCTGCTCCTCTCCATGATATGTTTTGGATATCCGGATCCGCTAAGATCAGAAAGTGCTCTATGTCGTTTGGTGGTATAGATATTTGATCTCGTAATGGGAGGTAGCTCGTCAGGCTGGAAGGGTGAAGTTTTGAATGGAGTCGACGAGTGAGCCTCAAGATAACACAATGCTGGAGTTGATTCCATGATACTCTCTAGGGTGCTAGATTTCTGGAATGTATCCAAAGCAACAGCTATTGATGTTTCTGGCAGCACGCCGAGACAGAATCACCAGTTCCAAACGTAGATAGGGCGCCAGCCCTCTTTACGTTTCCAAAGATGATGGCGGTAGCCACGAGTTGAGGATAAAAGGATGGCCTTCTGCCCTCCGCCTCCCCTTCTCCCCTTCTCTCTTTCTTCTTCCTTCCTTCTCCCCTCTTCACCAACGCACCCAGATCATCTCTTCTCTCTCGCACTCCCAGCCTTCAGACCAATCTCCTCTCTTCACAACCACGACTCTCGTTAATAAGACGTTCTTGTTCTCCCTCTGTCAAGATGAAGTCGACCACTATCTTGCTTTGCTCTGCTCTCATGAGCGTTGGTGCTCTGGCGGCTCCCTATGGATGGGGTAAGTGATGACCATTCGAATTCCTTCGAGATCGCGTCCCGTAGATGCCCCAATTGCCTTCCCACATCGTAATTAAGACGCGTGCATTCTCTCCTGTAGCTTGATGTCGATGATGAATTTGTCGTTCGTGACCGGTGGATGCAGTTGCTCCATCAGTCATTGACGCGTAGTCTCATCGACGAGCTCAAGTTCTTCGTCATGTCTCCAGTATGTCCCTTCTCACACGCGTCAAAAAAATGATACCCCTCTCTCCTCCCTTCGTTAGAGTTCTCATCCCCATTCTTTCTTCCTTGCTGCACAAAGGTGAGATCCGGTGCTGACTGGCTTCAAGAGTCCGAGTCCAGCATTGCAGCGGTCCCCACGACCGACTGTGAATCTGCCACTTGGGAGTACAACCAAAGCTCTGTTCCCGCTGAGCCCACGGTTCCATGTAAGTATCTCCCTGCCCATCATCATCGCCATCGCCACTTCTCTCTCCCATACTGATTCCCCATTCCCCAGACGAACCCACCAAGCCGGTTTGGCACCCCGAGCCCAGCTCCTCCGGTGAGGCCTCCACCCCCGGTTGGTACAATGGCACCCCGTCCTCCGAGCCAGTCGGGACTCCGGTCCCCACTGGGTACGGATCGGTCCCTTACTACCCCGCGGAGGAGCCGACCGAAACTTTGACTTCCACGATCGACTCCACCATCACCCTCGAGGTTACTGTTTCCACGTATGGCCCAGCCCCGTCCTCTGTCCCAGGCTACTACACTACCCTCACCACCACTTCGTGCCCTCCGTCTTCCTCCGACGCCGGGTACATCCCATACACTCCTACCCTCACTCCCGTCCCCTACGAGTACACTACCCCCGCGTCCGTGTATGAGCCTGAGACTCCGTCTCCAGAGCCGTACCCGACCGGTCCCGCATACTACCCGCCTGGGAACATGACCACGCCAACTCCTGCTGGGCCAGGTGGAAACAACACATATCCGACTGCCCCGCCTTACTATCTTCCTCCGTACGCTGGGTCTGCCACGAGCATGAAGGTCAACAAGGGAGGATTCATCGGGACAGGTCTTGGTCTTTTCTTGATGGTCGTCTTTATGGGGATCTTGTGAATAGGCGATGATGTGGAGGATTGGTTTCTAATTACCGTTTCTTCATGATATTTTTTTTCCTTTGTGAATATGTTGACTATCGGTCGAACTTTTCTTGTCTCCTTTGTTCATTACGAGGTTTAATCATCAAGCTGCAGTCCTCAGTGGAGGGATTGTGCATTACTGTTATTATCCAACTTGCTTCTATGCCTGTTTATAACTTGTGATCATTCTCGACAGTCCTGGCTGCTATCTTGCCTTGACTCGCTCTGAATCATCAAAAATAAAACCAGTTCAAAACCCAACCACCATTTCGTAAAACGCATAAGTAGAGTCATTTTATCATGATACCATGCACCGTCCATACGAGGCTCGTATTACAGCTTCCATACCTCCGCGAGCCCCAGACGCCTCACCTTCGCTAATGCTTATAGACGCGTGGTATTTTGGAATTCGAGCGTTGAGCAGACAAAACCGCAACAGATCCGCGAACGCTAATCTGCATCTCGGAAAACACGTCAAGAAGCATCCTAAGCACTGCTCTCCCATCTACATTCTCACATCACCAAGGATGAATACAGTCGCTCGCTCCAGATACGTATACGCCTGTACTACGTCGAAACAACGTAGTCTCTCAGCCTGTCCGGATTATATCAGCTGACTGATACACGCGTAATTACGCTACTGACGTCACGCATGCCGAAGCTGTGTCCATGGCTCTACCCCTCTCGCCAGCGACCGTCCGCCACAATCCCGCTCCAGCACGTCCGCTCCAACGTCATGGCATCTCGTACGTGTGAAGAACCCGTGCAGGACGGGAAGAAGAGAAAGAAGACGCGGTTCGTGTGTATGTCGGATACGCATAATCTGAACCCTTACGACGGCGGGTTCAAGGTGCCGAAGGGTGACGTGCTCATTCACGCGGGCGATATGACGAAGCAGGGGGCGTTCGTCGAGGTGCAGAAGACGGTACAGTGGATTGGCAGGTTAGTGGAAGACGGTGTAGTGGAGTGTGCCATCATCATCGCCGGTAAGCCCATATCGAGTGTCGAGGTTCTGGACGAGCAGTTACTACGAACTTTCGATATCAGACTATCGTGGACTATTAAGAAGGGTATGACCGTTAGACTAACAACAGACTCATAGGAAACCATGATTTGACACTAGATCCAACATTCTACGCCGCTCACGGACATAACTTCCACTCTGCCACTGAACGGCCAACTGATAGCTTATCTCTCCTCTCGCTACCATTGCTCCCACCAGGCGTCACATTCCTAAACCACACTTCTGAGCGAGTACGTCTCTCATCACCAAACGGCCCACATACACAATTCACCGTCTTCGGCTCGCCGTATACGCCTATTAAACTCGCAAAGGTCGATGACGACACGGCTACGCCACGCTGGGCATTTCAATACCCTCCGCACCAATCCACCGAAAGCGAGGACATCTGGGACGCCATACCTGCCGGCACTGATGTCCTCATCACCCACGGCCCACCGTATGCCCATCTAGACGGAGCGCCAGTTCAAATTGGCAAAGGCGTGGCGGCAACGAGTAACGGATGCGAGGCGCTACGACAAGCTTGTTGGAGAGTCAGGCCGTCGTTGCATGTTTTCGGACACGTTCACGACGGACGCGGCGCGGAGAGGGTGAAGTGGCAGGACAGCCGACATGTCGTAGGCATGGAAGAAGGATGTGCGTGCTCTTACACAGATGGCCAGGAGGACGGTGGCAGTTTCCCTTTGCCATCCGATACCACAGAGGATGAAGCTGCCACAGCGAGCGACGGTACCTCTGCAGTACGGAGAGGAAGTGTCAAGAGTTTGGTGTCGAAAGTCGGCAGCTGCACTCACGATCATGCGCAGATGGAATGGCGGGACCCCGGTGCCGTTGACGACAGGATTAACGGTAAGATGAGTCTTGTGGACGTCACTGCACGCACCAGGATGTTTGGCGGAGCCGGTCTGCGTGATGGGGAAACGCTGATGGTGAATGCGGCTATACGGCGGGGAAAATACCCATATCGGGGTGTCAATAAGGCCGTGGTCGTAGATATCGATCTGGAGGTATGGGAAGACGATGTGGAGGGAGGGTAGCGTCACCGGTTCTTCGTTCGTCTTGTATTCTCGTGTAGTTGAGTTTTTGCGTTGCGTGGTATTCCGAATTCAGCCAACTTCAACGTCTACTTCAACTTTGTCTATTCAGTCGCGTCTTCGGCAGCTGCTGCCGGTGGTGGCATGGGCATCCCTCATCTTCTATCGACGCTCGAGAAGCTACGTCGGCCGGAAACTAAATCCTTCTCTTCCAATAACGCTGATGGGCGACCTTCGGCGGTCATTGATGGCTCTGCACTCGCACATTTCGTCTTCAATTGCTGCGTGAAGACCTTCAGCGACAGGACTGCCGAGGTCCTCGCCTTCGACTATGCAGCTTATCAACAAGCTGTGGTTCAATGGCTAGAGAATCTAGAGGCTGGATTCACAATGTACGTTCCACCCGTGGTTGATAACGCGTCTGGCATCTGCTGACAATAGTCTCATTGACAGCACACAAATCTTCATCGACGGCCACCTGCCGTCCTACAAAACCGATACGCGTACCTCTCGAATCCAGAGTGCGATCACTGATACTTCCCGGCTACGTACACTCTCGCCGGCTGCCGTCGATCTACGCAAGTCGCCTTGGACGCCAACACCGCCGTTCCTAATTGCTGCATTCACCGACGCTGTATGCTCGCACGAGCGATATCGGGATGTCATACGCACTGTTCCCGGCGAAGCTGATGCCTTCTGCGCGGGTGCCGCGTGTGAGGGCGGGCGAGCCGGTGAAGAGGCGGTGGTATTCACGGCGGACAGCGATCTGCTGGTCTATCCGTGCACCCAGCACACGCGTGTCGCCTTACTCGGCGACGTGCTGTTCGAGGATATCCAGCCGTCTCTCGACGCCGGTACAGGTGCTGGGGACGCTGGTGATCTGAACGGTAGGCTACGGAGTCGCGTTAAAGTCACGCTGTGGTCGCCAGCGGAAATCGACCGGCTACTCGGCGGGGAAGGGAATCTACTGCGCTTCGCATGGGTATTGCATCATGAGACAGTACGAGCTGCGAAACTGCTCTCCACATTCCCGTCTACGACTCCATCTGCGATTACGGAACGTGGGAAACTTCTGGCGAACGTGTCTGTCTCCCGTGTCTTTCGAGAACAGTACACGCTCCCACCTCATGACCTATTCCCACCCCTCTCGCCTAGTGATGCGAGTCGCCCGCCGGCTGTCTTGCTGGACTCTCGAGTTGCAGAAGTTGTCTATCGGTCTCAGCGGTTCAACCGCCTTACGCACCCACGGGCGAAGGAGGTAGACGTGACGGTTTACCTCCCCGTCCTACTCGAAGATGTGGCGAAAAAGTCAGCGTGGAACGTCGGGCCCCCGATACGACGGCTGGCGTACAGCTTACTCTTCAATTCCGGGACGATGACAGCGGAAGCCTGCCGCAAGGCAGCAGGTGTCACACATCGGTACATCACTTTACACGCCGACACACAGACCGCCGACGCTGCTGAGAAACTAGCAGGTAATATAGCCGCACAGAAAAAGCTGGACAACGTGCATCCCGCACTCTCGTACGCAGTACAGCTTGTGATCACAGAGTACAGCCGCTCCAACTCGCCGCTGGATAAATACGATATTCTAGCACTCCTAGCCGCGATCACACCTCCACGAGAAACGTCCGAGACGCTGGATATCACGACAGATCAGTGGACGTGGGCACGGGTACATTTACTCGCGCAGCTATACGCTGGACTATGGTCTATCTATCTGCTACAAACGGCGCTTACAGTCGCAGTCGGAGGAGTGGGCAGCGCGTTGCTGGATGCTCTACGCACGTTGCCGCGACTGGTGGATGTGGTTGATGCGAGGCGGTTTATCGCTGTGTATGCGCTTATGCCGCGGGTGGGGAAGAAGGCGCGGAAAAGAGCGAGGAAGAGGGTTAAGATGGGCGAAGATGATGCTGCTGACGATGAAGTGCAAGGAGTTGTTAAGAGGCTGTTTAGAGAAGAGGATAGACAGTTGGTATTGGGTATTCTGGGGGAACATGGGAGCGGGGATGCACATGAAAGTGAAGGAGATCGTGGAGAAAAAGATGGCGGAGTAGATGACTATACGGGTATGACAGTTGGATAAAGTCGCCTACGCGGGGTATTAGGGTCTACAGTATATTGTCCCGCCAGAAACTCGTCTGAAGTCTTCTCAATAGAGACTCCCTCAGAATAATCAGTTGCTTTTGTCTCATACACTTTAAACACTAAGATTTCGCTAGTTGGCTTTGGTAAGAGGATAATTACCGTCACTCAGGCTTCCTGAGCGCTACGGTTCACGAAGCACATTTTTGTTCGTGTTACACCACGCTCTCCATCTGCGCTGCACTATGCGAATATCTAGAGTATCTAAAACCCGTAGACCGGCAATTGGCCCTTGAATCCGGTGTCAAGACTGACCCTTGAACATGATTGCAATGCATGGTCTTTTGCAATACGCATGGAATCCGACAAGTAAATTGTTTCATTCATGAAATGATAATAGAATCACGTTATTTAGCGCGCCCTTGCATGAAGCATCAGAAGAATTACGCCGCGAGCTCACTTCTCGCATGGTGCCAGTCTCGGGGTCAGCCGCTTGCTCGCCGCTGAGAAACAGCGAGCTCGCGGCGCAACCCGAATGGAAACAGTCTGGCCTCGAGACTAGTATCATGCGAAGTTGAGGGCCTGAGAGAGGGCGACCCTAATAACAATAAGGAGGACTGTAAGGGGGAAATGCAAGGATTGCCGCCTATTAACTGGCTAGCGCGACGCTGTAAGGGCCATGTTAACTAAAGATGGAAATGGCTCCTTGAAACTTTCGTTTTTTCCAACTGGGTAACGTGTCACCATCCCCTGGCATAAGGTATCTCTCAGAGCTAGCTCCTGCGATATGCAGTGGACATTAGTATGATGCGGCTGAGGAACATGGAGCGCTAGTATCTCGTGAAGTTTTGTTAACTTGGTGATACACAGGCCGGAAGCCAAGGTGCAGGCTAGTGCCCAAAATCAGGAAATTACCAAATGCATTAGCCTCCGGCGTTGACAACACATCACTAAAAGTAAAAACACCTACGCGGACTGGAGAACGTTACGGCGTCCGATCCACGAGAGAAGAAATACACCAGTGACTTGGCAAATTTGGAAAATCGGTCACCTTGGACCTTTCTCTACCAATGTACTCTTTTGATTTTAGCGCTTAGTATTTTGCTTCTTGGACGGACGATGGAAACATAATTGTCGCAGGCCGGACTACTAAATTCTCGTCGAGAGAAATTCGAAATGTGAGCCTCCGGAAACCGCCTTGCAGGGTCGATCGCCACGCATTGCCCAAGTCAGCCCAATAATCGTGGCTGCAGCTGCAGCTGCTTCCATTCCTCAACGCGACAGCGCGTCAGTTGTGCTTTGCATCCTCCTGCAGTAATATATGCGAAGAATATCATACCAGTTGTCCTACATCCATATTTGCCAATGTTCTTCCTGTTCCGAGAACTCTGAGATATCCTAGCAAGGACAACGCCCAAGATAGCATAATGGACGTAACTGTGATATCATACGCGACGAGGTAGGTAGAGCCATAAGGCGATCCGCGCAGATCTCATAACTACATAACTACGGCCATCGGAGCGTGTGGTTCGGTAACTACAGGCATTAGCTTGTCTTGCGGAGCCAGGTCACTATTCTGTTGGTAGCAACTGTTTTCGGAGCTTCTTTCCGAATTATACATTCGCATGCATGATGTGGCACGGAGCTGTGGACTAATTGAATCGATGCTCGCGTTGGACGCCGTTGCATAATCAAAACTAGCAGGTCTTTATCGCCGCTAGCCGCATTCAATTTCGCATTCAGGGATTCCTTGGCGCCTTCCGCTAAGGACGAATCAGGATGCTGGCTAACGGCGAAGGTTTCATTCGAAGCCATCACCGCGCTTTCTGGATTTGGCGACACGGCCGATTGAGGAATTGGGAACGACGAACCGGTTAGCTATACCGACTCCGGCTGCCCTTTAGTTGTAATCTTTGAAGCAAGCTCGGAGGGTTGCGTCCCCGAAACTATCTTTGAAGGAGGCTCGAATAGTGAGGCGCCATGGCGTCGCCCAAAACTTCTGCCTGCAGAATTGTATTTCCCACCCAAAGGGTTGGCCATTGCGGCTGAAAATTTGCTCGACGGCGCCCCTATGGCCTATTGGCGGCAAATGAAAAAGCAAACGTCATGGTATCTTTTACGTAATGACAAAACATTGACAGTGGAGATCGATTCAATGCGATTGAGTTTCTCAAAAACTTGCGAGTGGGAATCCATGGTGGGGCGAGAGCGATGGCCACCAGGCGACAAGATTGCGAGGCAAGCTGCAGTCATGCACGAGCCTCGCGAATCCCGTCGTTGTTCGGAATCACGATACATCCCTGTAAGCGACCATCCCTGTAGTCCTTGGCCCACTAAATTTCTCGGCTCGTCGGGAGGCTGCGGCTGTTGAGCCGCCGAATTGGGGTTCGCCGAGTCTTGGAGGTTTCGCTCAGCCCTGCCATCATGCAGAGCATCCCTAAAGGCGCGCCGGAAACACCATTCTGGACTTTGGGCAGAATCGATTCCAGAATACATTTTCAAAGCTGAACGGAACATTCCGGCACATAGGCTTCCATTTGCACGTATGGTACCAGAATTGGTTTGCCAGAGCCGATTTACTCCTTTACCGGAGATAATTGCTCCCGGCGACAATTGGAGGCAAATAGTGACTTCTGCATCATGCAATAAAGGTATTATTCTGTTGTTGCTATTCTGGGGATAGTGCAATAAAATGGCGCTTATGAAATTGGAGACCATGTACAGCTGTTATTACATTACAGGATGCATAGTTAGCCCAATGCGTGAAGTGATCAGGGTGTCGGCAACATTTATTGTCGGGAGCCTGAGCGAAAACGCATGTACGTTAGGTAGACAGCCTACTTGAGGCATACATCTTCGTGCGTGCATGCTTACATGTGGGTCGGTATAATCACTGAGGAACTTCGGCAAAGTTGACGTACAGCTGCACGGACCTCCGGAATTTTACCAAAATACGAGTTCTATGGCCATAATGGTCCGAGCTTTGCAGCTGCTCCGCTGTCCAAAGAATGGAGAGGGTGAGATACGAAGGCACATGTCACTTCTGTACCCTGAGTCCGATTCCAGTCGGCCAAAGGGGACATACTCTCGGGTATCAGTCGCAACGGGTACAACTCTCCCAAAGAGTTACTTACGGAACAGTGCTCCGACCGGTTAATCGGGATGTACAGGTACCTCGCGAGGGCTGCGAGCCGTTTTATTCGCTAACCGACCAGCTGCCTAGCATTGATTAGGCTTGGTGCAGGGATGTTATCCAACTCCAGAGTTTAACACCGCATGCGCTACGGCATCCATGCGTTCTGACCCACTAAGCCCTGTATCATTTTAGGATATACCAGCACAATAACGTCTACGCTGGTACAATGGAAGGATCGAGTTATGGAACAAATTCCCAAAACATCCAGTGGCTCGGGACCAACTTTTGATTTCTGACGATGCCCAGCCTATCCTCCAATTATTATGAGCTATGATTTGGTGGCAATTTTTATACACACATCTTGGAATGTGTTCTGGATTAGGCCAGTGCCCGGGCCCTGGGGGCCGACCTTGGCCCGTTCGCCTGTACAAAACCGCTCACACCGGACGTCGACCTCGCCGGGTGTTTTTATCATCCCCCCCGGCCCGGGCAAGTGCCCCGATCAAGGCCATTGTCAACGGTGTAGTCTTGCGTGAAGTTTCGCGTTTAAGGCGGAAGCACTCGGAATATGCGTAGCCGTCATGGACCCCAGGCCTATGGCACGTAGGCAGCTGCTTGTATACAGTAAACCAACCATCCAGGCCACAAGCAAACGCCCATACTTCGGCATCCAGTATCAACCCTCGCTTGTAAAATTAATGCTATCCTTAAACACAACATCCATGACAACTCTGTCGTACGATACGAAGAGATCGCTTAGATTGCGCTTCTAGAACTTGCGTTACTGTGGACCTCTGGCTTGACACTGCTAACTGCCGGCATCAGTGACATAATGGAACTGTCGTTTTCTTTTAGTCTTATTGTATGTATGTCTAACGTTATTAATTCTATAACTGGATAATAAAAACTGCCGTTTTTGGCTCAGATTAAGGACAGTATACCATTGACCGTATCCGCATGTATCAGCCAAATAACGACTAAAGAAAATGATACTTCTGGATTGAGAGTAATCAAACGAGGGAAATATATTCGAGCCATTTGTAACTATTACCGCCGACGCGGCTAGCGGTTAAGCCCTCATATTCCCACTATACATTATTATGGAGAATCAATCGATTATTATTATAATCCCATGCAAGATGCTCAAGCTACACGCAGATAAATCACATCCACTTCTCTCAATCAAACCGTGCGTGTGTAGCCACAGGATTCGGTGTAGAGATACGTGCCAGTGTCGTCCGTGGGTCCGACGTTGGTAGCATCGGCGGCAGTGCGAGCGACTTGAGAAATTCTGCAAGTCGCGTACTGGAACGCACCGTCCTTGTAGGTTTTATAGAAATTGAAGAACGGACAAGATGTGCCCTCTGCGTTATGATAGTCGCACCAAGCAGCGCATCCCGCTAGTGTCACGGATTCACTCGAATAGTCGAGTACAGGACCGGCGGTATATGCATTTGGATAGCACGTATAAGTATATCCGGCTATGTCATAGTTGGCGGATACGGCTGAGCTTAAGCAATACAAGGCAGATTTGCTCTTCTCAGTGAGAGGCCCTCCCGCGACACGGGACTGGCCACCGGGATTGGTCGCTTGCTCTATGCCTGACGGAGCTTTATAGAGGGCACATTTGGCCGTAGCAGTGCTGCCGATAGTTTCAACGTAGATGTTGAAACACGCGCAGTTGGCGGTATTTTTGCATTTGGTAGCGCAGGCCTCGCGGGAGTTTGCTTCGTCGTAAGGCTGGGGGATATCTCTGGTACCCTGAGAGTTGGCAGAGCCAGTGGTCTTGTCATAACCTGCGAAAATTGGGACGAATAGTGAAAGGTTGTCTCTCTTCGCGAGTTCTTGCGGTGTAGGCGACGCCTGAATAAGGCTTAAAAGGGTAGCGATAGCAAAGATTGATTGCTTCATGGCGGACGACGCGACTAGTGGTGACTTATGTTTGAGTTATAAAACTGTAGTCAGAGCTAGGGAGTGTATAGAGTTTGCCAGTGATTTTAATGAGAGTGTGATAAATGTGAGACCTAGAGAGGCATGACAAGGTGACCTTTTATACAGAAATGGCGGACGGCCGCTCTTGAGGATTGCAATTAAGTTTGCCATGCCTTCTACTGATAGTTTTAACTCCAATTAATCTAGACGGCTGCATACAAGGATCCCTGGATGGATTATAGAAAAGCCCATTATAAATTCCTGGCGGCGCTTGACTATAACGCTGGGCAACGCGGTACTGCACGATTGGGTGCCGTGATCAACCTATGTAGTAGTTCTTCCGTGACCCGATTTTCTAGCTCAGCCTTACTAGCGTGCAGCCGTTTAATTAACCGTTAAACTCTAAATCCTTGGGCGTGGCCACGGTACAAATTTGATTAAGTATTTTACAAATGAGGCATTGGCCGACCGGCGCGCTGTCGCACATCGCGATACACGATTGTGACTGTTTTTTGGAAGCTGTCTCTCCTTTTTGGAGGCGCTTATTTTATGGATGAGCAGCGGTGGGGACGCTAAACTGACTCGTTGTATTCCCCTGATCGGTACCCCTCACTTACAGAGCTAACCAAGTCCGTAGATATGGCAACTGTAATTGAATTACGTGTATAGAAGACAACTGTGCCATATAGCCGTAATGCCACAAAGCTCTGGCCTGCAGTGTCGAAGTGGAGAATCCAAGATATTATTGTGGTGGATTCGAGGTGCATTTTCGTTTAAACTTTTTGCCTTCAAGTGATGCTTCAAGAACGCCACCAATCCGATTCCGCGTTCTGGTCAAGTCGTGTGGATTTGTGTCGGATTTGTGTCGCGCTTTCGCCGCGTATTCTCGGTGGCTATTCTTAAGCATTTTAATATTCGCAGAAAATCATATAGCCATCGGGCGCTACGGATTTGCCACACAATCCCTCGATTTTGCAGATTAAACAGCTGTTTAAGAAAATCCTAAAGGAGATATCATTAATCACGATATAGATAGGTTACTTAAGTACTCAATCATCGTATCCATGAAACTCGTATCATTTTTTCATTGGAGTACGCGGCCTCGACCCTTCAAAGCTTGTATCAACTCAATCTCGCATTTCTCTTTGCTACTTTTTTTATCTTGACGATTTTTCGGTGTCATCATGGCCGTGTAGAGCTCAACGCGTGAAGAATGTCGATCGGATTTGCGAAAAAACAACTTAATACTGCTTCAGCATATAAAATACCTTGGTCACTCACTCCCCATGCATGCAGGCATAGCTTTAAGCGTGAGTTTATGGTCGGAATGTCTGCAACACGTCGACCTACCCAGGAGCAGGGTTTTGTTCTTGGCATGTCGTATCTGTTGATGAACAGCATGACTCGTCTGGTGCAGCAGCATAACAATTAGACGATCAAATATCGCTGTTATGGAACTAGCCTTGCTAAGAATAAATACCCCTCCAAGCTTAAAGCAGTTGCCTCTTACTCATTTCAATCGAACCTTGTTCTCTTGTACGGATAAACAGCTTTTAATTTTGTGTAGAAAACCAGACTTTTCATTAACTAACCATCGCTATGATCGGAATCTATCATTAATCTAACTCATACATATCTCATACATATCGTAAATGACGTAACATAACAACATAACCATGAAAAAAAGAGTCTATAACGTGAACGAGGCGGCTTCGGTTCGCCGTTTATGCTAGTGGCGTATGTATACCTGTGTACGCCCTCGTAATCTGCCATCGTCGTAGGTTTCATACGCAACTGGCCTAAGCCTTTGGCACAGTGACGATACCATCTTTGTCTCCAACCGGTTGTTCCCGATACCAGCCACAAGATTCGCCCTTGCTGACGAGGACGCCGTCTTTGTATTCATCGTAGCTAGAGGCAAGACCTTGTGTGTATTGGACAGTGTACAAGTTGCAAACATTCCCAGCGTAAACACCGTTCTTATAAATGTCGTAGAAATTGGCCATATTGCAAGCCTTGTAGGTTCCATTTTGCGAAGGGTTCTGGCTGTTTTCCTCTGTCACCGTCTTGCATTTGTCAACACATTGGGTTTCGCTAGGCAAGTTGAACGAGGAGCCTAGGAATGTATTTGCGCCAGGAGGTGGCTGAATTGACGCGCTTCCGTAACATGTGGCCCTCCATCCTTCGATGGTCACCTGGAAGGACTTCTTGAGATACCCAGACGAGTTGTATACTTTCGTGGATTTATCGCCGTAGACGGGTGTGGTTGCAGTTCTCTTTGATATGCCAATAGAGTAGATGCTGCAGATAGTCTGCTCGGCACCAGTGCTGTTTTTGATGTTGAAGATGTCGAATGAGATACCACCTTCAGTTGCTGTGCACGCGTCTGCGCACGCAAATTGGTCGTAGGAGTCGAGAGTAATATCTTTGAGGTGGTTGCTCTTGTCCGGAATCGCATTCCATTGGTCGAATATTGGTATATATATCTGGCCGCCACCTACGACAGTGAAACGCTTGGCGAGTTCCCCACTCCGTTTTGAGATGTCAGGGACAGCGGAGTTGAAGCGTGTAGCAAGGTATGTCGGGGCAGCTTGGGCCAAGGCAACGAGAGTGGAAGCAGTGAAAATAGAAACCCTCATAGTGAATTTGTCGAGGTATGCCAATTGTTTTTTAATATAGGTATAAGAGAGATGGTCTTGTCGCTACTAGCTATAAAGTTGGAGTGCTAAGACGGATATTTAAGCAGGCGCAAAGCTTCAAAGGTGGATAGAGGGTTGTGCTTCTAGTGAAGTAGGGGATGAGCTTGGTCGATAGCGAGATGCTGGATGGAGGCATGAGAGCTGTCTAGTTATATAGCTATGGGTAGCTTCCTAGATAGTGCTAGTGACATCGCCGGTATTTTGGTCAGGTGGTTGTAGAACATGTCGCGGGCTATATATAGTATACCTGTGCGTTGTCTGGTCATCTAAGCCAGGCTGTGGGTATTAGATCCGGATGTCACACTTAAACGCACTTGAATGGTCGGTACAACACTGCGTATAACTGAGACTAACTGATCATTATTTCGTAGTCGTCGCTGGTTCCTATTGTTTGAGCTCTCTATTCTTCCGATAAAGAACTGTTTGCACAGCCAACCGATCAACGGTTACAGTGCATGAGCGAAGCCGAGAATGCTACCCTATGGGTCTATGCAAATATTCTCAATGGGTTAATTGCTCTCGCCGACTCAAACTAACTTAATAGTAGAAGGCTTATATAGGGTCATTTGTGGCACAAGCATCGGGACGTGTTTCACGGCACCCACCGACGGTTCAATCTAGCTGCACTAGCTTGAAATCTCGGTTGTCATGTCAAAATCATAGCTCGAAGCAGGCCGTACTTGCGATAGGTGTCACGATATATGCTTGTGGCCGTGAATTAAATAGAGTTTTAAAAAGCTGGTATTCGCGTATCCATGCGAGATGTTGTGCGGGTACGTCCCGGCCGCCAGACCCACGCATGCACGTCATGAAGTCTTGGGACCCAAATCTGTATATGTGGTGCCGCACCCGACCGAGAGATCACGCAAGAGTCACGAATAAAACTCCACGACCGAGAGCATTCCCAACTCCTCGCTTCAACATGAGAATATCCCGACGTCGCCAGTGACAGTGCATCAAACTCAAACCTATTTTTGGGGTTGCAGTCTCATGAATGCCATGGCATTCGGTTGTGCGGCATATATGCTTACCGTGCGAAAACTTTCAGAGCTGCTCGGGTATATGATAGTGCTATGCGCATGCGGCGGGGGAGAGACGAAGAACTCGGCTCGTCCGAGTCCGATACGACGTTACACAGGATTCAATTACGTCGTCCTTCACTACTCAAGTTATCGCGACCTCGCTTAGAACGGCCTTCGGGGGCTGTGGGGTTTCATATAACCCTGCCTCAGAGGAAAAAAATTCAACCATAGGTATTCAGATTTCGGCCGGAGCCACCTGCGTCCACCTAGCGGCGAGCCATTCCTCAAATGCACGAGCTCACTCTCTTTTAGATAAGGCGTGGTGACAGCGGGTATACATGTAGACGTCTGCCGCTGCAACACAATACGCAGGACCGCAGCCTAGCGAGGCGGCGCAAGATATGGGGTCATCCAAAGATATTCTGAATCTTGACGCTTCCTCCTTTCATATTGCGCAAAGTAAGAAGTAACTACGACCAAAGGAAAAGACCAATGCAACGAGATTGTGTAGATTTCCGAGTTCAGTTCCTCGCCATACTAACGTAGCCTTCCTTTAGTACTCTCAGCAAAGGAAAGGGTTTGAGCGTTTTCAGCAGTCAGACCAAATGACTATATGACTATAATTGGCAACTCTACCCATTAAATACTCATTAATTCGTACATACATGACCTGATACTACCACAGATACAACATTATCTCCAACAGAGCCGCATGAATCCTTAAGGGCGTCATAATTACGTACAGAAATACATTAAGAGGGCTGGGCAATACCACGCTAGAGTATCTGCCTATTGACAGGCGGTCGGCGGACGCGATTATATATGCGTGGAATAACTAGTCCAGCCCTTGTTGCCAATTTCAACGTCACGGGCGTACACAATCGACCCTGAGTTCTGCTTCCCGGCATTGTTCTTGTTGGTCGTCACGCGAACTGCCATATCGGTATAATAAGTTCCGTGTAGAGCGCACTCGGTGTGCCATACGCCGTTCTCGCACACACTGAAAAAGTCGACCACGTTGCAGGCCTTGACCTTGGTGTTGACGGGATAGTAGTTTCGTTCGCGATTGTTCGCTTCATTGCATGCCGCGATGCAGTCGAGTCTGCTGGCCAGATTCAGGATGACAGTCATGTAGCCGTTGCAGGTACTCGTGGTGGGTGGAGCATCAATCGTGTACTCTCCAAGGTTGAGTCTCATGCTCCACCCTGATGGAAGTGCTCTCTTATCGAATTGGGCTACTCGGTAATTGCATAAGCATTATGATAAAGTTTAACTCGCATGAGTTGACACGTTACTTACAAATTTCGTTATTTGGTCCCTGGAGGCCACGTGCTTTGACTGGGGTCACACCGAGTGTTTCCGAAATCGGCGCCGTTTGGGCGAAGGAAAAGAGAGCAGCGACACAAAGGATGCCGAAAGTCTTCATTTTGAACGAAATTGTATGTTTGACAAGAGTGGTTCAAAAGACCCTATATGTAAATACCAAAATGAATTGGGGATTTATTGTAGGAATAGAAGTTTCCTAGCAAGATTGTCAAGGGTTGACGATGGCGGCTTTGGACTGGTATCACAGCTATGAAGTCTGGAACTGCGTGGAGATTGAGGGCAATCCGGAACTTGGGTACGTAGCAGAAGGCACTATTTATACATGGATACCATATTATCTCTCTTCCCCTAAGCTTCTTTTTGGTTCTGCATTGATGTGCTGCTTCACCAGCACCAGTCTTGCCTCTAGACTAGCATTGTACTAGTGAATCGACTAATTCGAAAGCGCTATGTCTACTGAACGCTAGAAAACAAGATATGAAATCGCAGGCGGCCGGAAGTCCGCGTCGAAGCTAGCTGGAAATGAGATTAATCGATTAGATTCTGAAGCACTGTTGGAAAGTAATTCTGATGGCTGGTTCTCTGGTGTGTTCACTATCGCGCGTTATTTTATAGCTCCGTTTTAGTAAATTGGGGCTTGCCCAAATTGCTTCTAGGGGTCAAAATGCCGCTAGTTGACGGTACATGACGTGTAGGCGAGGCGCAACATTAACCTCTGAGGTTCAATAAGTCCCGTGCGCTCGCGATGCTATAGTAATCTGCGTTCACAGCGTCGGAAGGGCGTTGGTAGCTGGCTTTGAACGACCTAAAAGAAACCTTTTTACGCTTGGCTTAGTCCCGCCGGCAATTCCACATTGGAGTCGGAGCTGGTTCTTCGAAAAATTTCTCCATGTTAGAGCATATATATTAGAGGACGAAAATCAATCCTATGATCAGGGACGTCACAAAACATTGCATGGGATTTCGAGATTCGCGATCGAGGCCCCACCATCTCCCCCACACTTCGGAAAATCTCGTTGGTATGCATATTATTATGTAGGATGCAGGAAATCTTGCATATACGGAAGCACCGCGTTACCGCCCCGGCGGTATTCATGATATGCGTGACGCATAATTTTTTCTGTACCACTTTCCGCTTATGTAAACGCCGTGGACTCTTTGGTATTAGCTGTTGAAGCATGAAGTCAGAACTGGCCAGCTGGACGAAGTTGCGGAGGCAGGAGGATGTTTGGTATGAGCGCATTGACGAATCTTTCGATAAGGGCCTAGATTTAATGACAACCGAGGGGACTAGGAACCTTTGGAATCGCCAAACGTGAGCATAGACCATTCTGTGTTCTAGAGAGCTCCGATACACGGTGGCTCTCGAGAATCTAGCGTGATGAATGTAGTTATGGAAGAACTAAAGACACTAGCCTGGGCGCTACGAGGACACTACGTTAGTAGCGGATAGCACAAGCGCAACGTATTAGAGACCGTTCTATGTACTACCTATCCCAAATCCCTGAATAGCGAATATTCGAGTGATAGGGTGAGCCGTCAAGCTTGATGCGTTGACGTTTCCTGACGACGAGCAGTCGCGAATGAGGTGGGTGTGCAGAGGATGCGCGTCGCAATTGACGAAGTGCCATGTGGATCTGCGTTCAGTTGACAGCTGATGAAACGAACCACGGTACTGGTGTTGATCAAGCGAGTGCTGTACAGGGACATGAAAGCACCAGTACCATGCACAGATATGATATCCCCAAATCTGCTGGACACGCCTCGGTTAGAAGCAGGCGAATTAGATCAGATATAGGCTTTGATTAATTTCTGCAAACAGCCTTCCATTCCGCCCGTAGTACAAGATCCCATTCCTGTATCGGAACTTAATGCATGCATTATATATCTTCGCAGTGTGCGTTGAGTGAAAGCCCAGCCGCAGAGATTCGGGGTCAAACTTCTAGAAGGACATCAACTAGTGACAAGTGGCCTCTGAGATAAATTTGAGTAGGTCGCTGCATCGAGGGTCATTATCCTAACCCCGCTGGCCAGTATATGATCATTTGCTTTGGGATCGCTAAATATGCCCCGGGTTCGTCTATATTTTCTGTGTAATCATGTTGGGCAGTCGCCTTGTTAAATAATTCTATGGACACGTGAAATTAAATCATACAGAGCTGTCATCTGTCCAAGCCGTGTTCAAAAGCAATTTGTCTATGCAGGTTTGTGTTCCACCGATATGGGGTACCATGCACGGTTTTTGGTAATTTCTGCGGGGCTCTTTAAAGAGGGGTTTGAGAGTCATATTATTATTTCACCCATTTCAATAAAACGCCAATATGCATATCCGATTGATCGGCCTCTAAGGATAGATCCGCATTATTATACTCTAGTTGTTCTACTATCATAGAATTTTGCTTCGATGGATAGAAACAGCTTGATTACGATTAACGACCACAACTGCTTGTTGATGTCAACTACATATTTCGTTAAATATTGCTCGTGCGCTCGGTGAGAGGCTACGTTGGCATAGTTAACTTTGTAGACTCAAGGTCAACACAAGAGTCGAAAACTAGCTCGCAAGAAATAAAGGATCTATGCTAACATATCAACAGAGGATGCGGAACTCAGTTCTTGATATTTGCTGCTTTTCTTTGTTTTTCCGCTTAGTTACGACACCACTTCCCCTTCTGTATTATCTTTGTATTTTTGGGTCGTTTATTGTTGTCGGGTTTTTTGGGTTTCCAGAACAAACTCGCCACGCCAGGTTCTCGTAATGTCTCGAAACGGTGATCTCCAGCACCTACGCATATGCTATTATTAGTATCAGCAGAGATCATAATGGATGCGCTCAGCATGATATTTGTCTTCTAGGAACAGTTTTTATACCTTGTATATAAACGAGGCTATACATGTACGTTCTCACATGACATGGGGGTAGTTATCAGTACCACGGAGTGCCAATTGGGCGCCAAATAATATTTTGATTTACTACTATAGTATCGAGATGGGAACAAAAGAGGCCACAGAAATAACACAATGATTCATTGTGGTGTCGCCTTCGCAGCAAGGGGAAATTTGCATAGTAGAAAGCATGGGCGCGCACTTTTACTCAAGTCTCGGAACAAACATCTTCTCTCAATTAGGACATTGGAAGTTTTGTGATACTAGCTGATACATGGTGTGCTACCGGGAGTGTAAGTGTACGTATACATGAGATAGTTGTTGGATAAAGCTGGGCTGCTTTCGGGGATGAAGGTCTATATCGTCTCCGGACGGACGCCGAGGCTCGGTGCAGAACGTGTACCATGAGCTTTCGAAATAAACTTTACAGGAAATAGCGACAAGCCGGCGAATTCGCTGTAAGGCAAAGACGTGCAGCGTGACCGATTGACTGTGAACCATCGAGTGCGCAAGCATCGACTCCTCCCGCAGAATACCGAATTCTCGTTGCTTCGCGCGTGTATAGAATTATACGATTGATTTTTGATGTCTGGAAATGAAATATAGTGAGGCTGATTTTTTATCTGCCTGCTGTTTGGCATGCTGGTGAAGTGATAGGCTCGAAATATCTCCCCCAAAAGAATCATTCGCGCTTCACAATGGAGGCTTACTTGCACAGCCCAGCCATTTGATCACCGATAAATTCGCTTGGAACGACTTCCCAGCCGCATGACTCGCCTAGTGTGTGGTAAGCACCGCCAGTCATCCCCGCGCTGCTGATGGCACGCTTCTTGCTTAGTGGTACGGAGTAGAGGACGCAAACTCGTCTTAAAAGAGTCGCTTTCGCGGACGCTTTCGATGACGACGTGTACTCGTTGTAAACGTTGAAGAAGTCGCAAGCTCGGTTCGATATAGAGTGGGTGGCGATACACTGCGATTGTGTCCATTCCATACACTTCTGAGCACACTCATCGGCGCCGAGCCAGAACTCTGGCTCCCTGTAGTCGTAGTAGGTTTCGAGACGGAGTTCTGGGTCTAGAATCGTTATGTCGAGGGAAGCGCTCCCATAGCAGGCGCTTAACATAAACTTATCTAGATTCAAGTGAGTACAAGCTTTGAGCTCATACCCCGCTGCTTTATTGATGGTAACACCGGCTAACCTTTTCTGTTTGGCATCGGCCTTTGTCCTTGATGTTTTGTACAAACGGCATCTCGGGCTGAGTGAAGGATAAATGTGAAAGTTGAAAAGCCGCAACCCGAAGTTTTACAGCATTTTCCGGCAGATTCTTCAGCATTTTTCACTTTTATTTGCTCGCCTATCTGGTCTGACCCTGATGACGGGATTCCATCCAATCGCTTTATACCTGCACGAAATTTTTGATATCATTTCCCTCCGTGCAAGAGCCAACGCAACCACCAAATTGACGTTTCGACAGAGCAGAGTCGGTATAACCACTCAGCGTTAGAGTATCCCGAGTGCTGATAAGGAGGTACAAGAGATTTAATATCGAAAACTTCATAGGAACTATCAGGTTCGATGAGCTGAAGGGCAAGGCTGAAGGAGAATTAAAGCTATAATGAAGCTGCGAGTTTCTTCGATCGCCGCTATTTTGCTGAGTTTTAAGCCTTCCGGGCTACGAGTCTAGTACAGATAGTAGGATTCACACCAGAATGGCTATCCTTATAGTTGTATTGGCTACAGCGGAGTTTCTCTTGCTACTTGCGTCGCATTCGCATTCGCATTCTCGGCCATTGTCCGCATCTATCCACAGCTGTTGATTACACAGCTTTGCAGCGTGAGAATATGTATGCTACGAGGAGCCTGCTTTTACTTCGTATATTCAATAGGATTCGAGGGTGCATAGGCCCAGAGAACCTCAGCAAGGAACTTGCAGTGTGCTGCTGGCCTTCAGTTTCCCGGACCTAACTTAGGCATGGCGCGATACAAAGTAGTTGCCTGATCGCATCACGGCTGACTTAACCCGAGAATTCCTACATGACTCTGAAATCGCTTGGCGTGCATTCGTTTCATCGCCACAGTTTTCGCGACATAGCCCTCAAAGGTGACTTATGGAAGAAGCTGTGTTTTGTATATAGAAGTGAGTAGATATCAGACGATAACCTTGTTGAAAGTAAATAGGATTGCACCCAGCCGCGAGACCCGAGACACACATAGAATTTATCGATTTGGAGTTGAGGTATCGGTAGGACCTGCGATTTAAATATGGTAGATCGTGGTATTAAAATTACCGGAATGAGCCGTGGTATTGACTCCGTCGGAGGCGGGAGCGTGGTTTTGTCTCCGGCTTGGCGCTTAGACTTCCGCCACAATCAAATGCCTTCTCCAGTGAACCCTGAATTTCAGGTAGTACCCTTCTTGAGCGCGTGGCAGTTTATCGGTACGCTCTAGTGTATTCGGCGTTCGTTAGACCACTCAGCTAAACGCGAGTTCGGATGTCCAGCAGAGCGAGACCCTTGTGCTTATGGTCTTCCCCGCGTGTTAGGGCTGTTGTCGTGTCCTATTGAGATTCTGGCGCCAAGGCGCTAATGCTGGCTCCACTGTGGAAATAGGGATTCTCGGCCACGGCAAAGCTAGGTCGTAACAGGAATAGCCTTGTATTTATATAGTTAGTCTCAGATATAAAGTTCCGTGCTCAATCTGGGGAACTCTGAAACCCCTGTCACTCGCAATGGCCAGAAAGGGTCCCAAAGAACATAGCCCTTGCAGTGGACGAACTTGGGTTGGCACTGAGGATACCTCGATGCGTCGCTCCAAGTCTGCTACTATTTCGCCTTGAAGCCTAACTCTCCGAATACCTTTAGATGTGGTGGTGCGTGTAATTGCCTGTGTTGTATCTACTCTCGGGAACTTGAAAATCGTCGTGTGGCGTCGGATAACTGGACCCTTGGGGTTAGCAGCTTTACTAAGTGCCCAAATGCTTGCAGTACTTTGCTTGCCGACGCACATAATTAAGAATGCGATACGCATTTGACTCCTGAGCTATGTCACCGTAGTAACAACGAGGGGAGAGGAAAGCGTGCTGCTCTGAGTGTCATTCCAACAGGTTCTAACCACAGCATTGTGGCATGATTTCAGTCGTATGTATGCATGTATGAAAGATGAATAACGAGAGGATGAGAACGTGACACGTGCAAGTTCAATAGGCTCAGATGAGCTCCGCCAGGATAGTGACGGGATGAATTTAGCCTTCCGCCCAGCAGCGGAAGTAGTGGCAGCTCAGTTGTCTATCAGAAACTAACTGCTTTAGTTGGTCAGCTGATCAGCAAGTTGTCCTACGTGAACCCGGGCGCGATCAGAGGGCCGATCAAAAACTTTATGGTATGCTGTGTAATGCAATTCAAGTTTCTGATATGTTTAGAAAAGCTGTATATAGCAAGTTTTCTAGTTATGCGAAGCTATAGTCGATCGAAACATGATGCCTTCGAACAGAAGTTCTTTGTGTTTTAGCGCTCATGCCAGATTTCTGACAGATGATCTTGCCAAAGGGCAGCTATTCTGTTACCATCATGAATTAGTGTGAGGAGGAAACGATAGCGCTATGGCGGGTAGATCCCGCGGATGTGTCCACAGATCGAGATAAGAACTCAAGCTCCGGCCCTATATTCTTTTCGAACGAGTGCTTCAACTCGATACTATAGGCTGGTCCAGGATGTGGTACGTTCCGATCCGTATGATGCTGACTTGAATGATGCCGTAACGTTATAACGTTACGAAACCGGCTCTCGAACTGCACGCACAACAGTTCCAGCGCCACCGTCGCTAGGGATCTCTATATCAACACATCTGGTATACACATTGAACTTCTATGCAGGCACCTATCTAGATACGCTTTGGCAGTTGTACGATAGAGCCGATATATCTCCCAAATTTCCCGAGCAATATAATGAGCAGTTGCATAAATCAGGGATTTCGATAGATTGATAACTCAAACGCTTCGAGCAGTTAGATAAACCATTATAGCTCGCCGGTGTTTGTAACGCTCCGTTTGTTACAATAGCTACGAAAGTCTTCCGCGGTCCCGCTAGTGCCAAGATCCTACGAGGTTCATCAAAATCTTCAGCTTGCGAGTCACTAGACTTTGTGGACTCAAAGCATCTATCAGCAACCGGGTAGCATTCCGCGATTCTAGCTGGGTCACGTCTATCGAGGGATGTTAAATTTCGATTGAGGCTGCCTCAATGAAAGCGAGAAGGATAGCCCTCCTTCCAACTTTGGCAGATGTGGATATATGGAATCTTCATCGTGAAGAATAAAGTATTGTATCATGTAAAGTCAAAACCTGTAATTTTAGGAGGATTCCAAAAAGCAGCTTCTCGGGCTAGGGGTTGAATTAACGATACATCCACTTCCTTGTCAATCCTTCACAGCGTACGTGGGAAGGCTATTGATTTGCACAACCGATTTCAGACTAAATCCCGCCTGTTTTCGAGATACACCGTTTTTACACTCAGTATTCTATCTCAAGTCCAAGTGTACGATGGTATGGGTCTCGCAAGCCAGGCTACTAACTCAAGTCGGCGATAGCACGATGCACGTTTCTCCACATAAGATTGATCTTGCATCGAGGAAACTCTGAAGATATCAAAATCACCTTGCAGCTCTTACGCCGGGTAAGAAGCCATATTCACCCGTCTATAGTTATAGTGACAGTTGAAAATTTGCTGCTATAGCTATAGTAGATCGAATATGGTTCGTACATTCATGAAAAGCTCTAAAACCTGAGCAATCAGTTCTCGTGCAAGCACATGGATTATTTTGTAGTTTGCTCAATAGTGATGGAACCCGGATCCACCCGGTCAACTCTGACTTTTAGTTGATAATTGGAACCGGTACCGAGCCTCGCGTATCTCTATTCTAAAATGGGATGATTAAGACGACCAGTAGCAGCACCCCCGAGACTACAAACCCCCGGACACAAGGTGAGAGAAAACTCACTAATTGCGTAACTTTGTGAATAAAAACATCCAGATTGGGATAAGTAAATTTCCTATATTTGGTATGCATTTGTGCAGTAGTTCAATCTTCTGCCACCTAAAATTTGCCGCGGGGCCTAGGCCTCTTGATAAACTTAAATATATGGACAGCAAAGTAAACTAACCCGTTCAGTGAAGCGTGTTAGTGGTCACATCGTCCCTCGATTGGCCTGAGAAGCTCTTACAAAGCGGTCTTTCTTTATTGGCACATACGGATGGGCACACTTGTATTTCGCGATAAATTTGTCTTGGGTGCAGTTTTATGATCAGGCTGGGTTGTGATTACAACGCAGTATATTAATTGCGTGCGGACCTGGATAGCCAGGCGGCCCTATTTTTCGTGGCCAGCTGTTTGATAACTAAGCTAATTTTGAGGCAAACGCAATACATCGGATATGAACCCGGCTACCCTAGGCTCTGGTTTTGAGTATTTGGTATACTAATACAAGGTTAAAAAAATTGAAAGAATGACTTCAGAGTTAGGCTATTAGCTAATGGGTGTGGTTTTTGAATCCAGAGATCTTGTTTAACTTTTGGCGCTGTACCCAACCTTACCAGCTCGCCTCAGTATAACATCGATACCTGTGCGCTAAATTGCTCCAACTAGGCGTATAAAGACCATTTCCGTCCATCCATATACACGGGCAATGTAGAAACAGAATTTCAAAGCAGCTTCTTAGTACGTGATAGTGACGGTAGCGTCAATAGAATCATCGGGATTCTGCGATGGGGGGTTGGGAACAGTATAGAAGTAGCTGTTCCTGTTCGTTGAAGTCGTTGGGTTTGTGCCTTTGCCGTAGTTATAAGAGGTAAACGGCGGGGTAAGCGGCTTGGAATAAGCTACGCATTTCCAACCCTTGAAGGTGCCAGAAGGTGCAGTCCACTCTTGGTACACGTTGAAGCCAAGGCAGGGTATATATACGGGGGGAACGCCGAAAGGGTGTGCCTGGTTCCATTGGGTTATGTCTACCGCGCAGAAAGCCGCGCAACCCTCAACAGCTTCATCGACCTGATCTTGATCGAGCAGTACTGACGGGGTGACTGAAGTATCTTGGAGATAACTGCCCTTCGGTCGTACCATTCCTGCAGAGGCCCTAATGGCGTAGTCTCCGACAGGATATGCGTCGAAGCCGGAGGTCGATGACAATAATCTGAAGGCGAAGTCGGTGTTGGCAACTACTACACCAGTAGTATCGACCTCGCTACTAGAGGTTAACACATTTGTGAATAAATCACAGTAGAATTTCATGTCTGTTTTCCATTTATAGTGGTTGAACATTTTGCAGGTCGGGTTTTGTGAGCAGAGGAACGCGCAGCCAGCAGTGGTAACTACGGTGTTGTCGGTATCCATGCTAGTAAAAGAAATAAATCCGTTATTTACGGTCTCTTTAGGCCAGATGCTGACGCCGGCCAGTGTCGATTCGAGCGCATAGCCGGGGAGGATCCTCTGTGGCAATTTTTCGAAGGCATAGGAAGCCGATATTGTACCTCCAGTATTTGTTGTCGGGGATAAGTTGCTTCTATTATCCAAGTTGTACAGGCAGCAATACTTAGTGCTGTCGATATCGATGTGGTTGAAGGTTTTGCAGGCATTGTTTCCGTTGCATAGAGCCGCGCAGGCAGTTATGTCCAGCGCGGTAGTATCGCACGAACTCTGAAGCCACCCATTACCAGTACCACTGAGGTAGAAGTTCGCGTTTTGGATTGACGGTATTGGTTTATAGCCAGGGGGGGTAGCTCGTTTGACGAGCAGACCTCCTGGAGCGGGGGCCGCTTGTACCATAAAGGTGCAAAGCGCAGCCGCAATTGCTGCGGCAGGGCTCAATTGTTTAACGGTCTTCATGATTTATTGATAAAGAATGGTTGCAGAATGCGGTGTGATGTGATGTGTCGGAGATTCGTCGAATTAAAAGATAAAGTATCGTAAAGGGTGAAGGATGATCTCCCTGATCAAGTTGAGAGCCGAGTACAAAAAGAACTGAGGAAGCTGCTGATCAATATCTCTGTTGAAGGGCAGAGGGTGCCCTTTATATACTCAAAATCACTGACCGCATAGCCATCTAGCCAGCCATTTCTTGTTGGAAATTAAATATAGTGTAAAGTCATTAGAAATACGCCGGTATAAACTCACTAGCTAGCACTAGTTTCGGCGCTACGAATTCACTCGGGATATGCTAGTGCAGGTTCACTATATATATACGCTAATGCGAAGACACTAGAAATCCTACGCTAGTGGAAAGGCACTAGTGTCTATTCACCAGAGATACGGCAAGTGTAACTACGCTAGAGATACGCTAGTGAAAACCACTAGAGATACGCGCATCCATAAAAGAAATTCCCCCTCTACGCATACTCCCTATGCCGCATCTAGCACTAGATCGGCGATGAAAAGAGATTATATATGCGTCGATTCAACGGCGTATTATCCTTGATTCAATGGCCCAGACCAAGTCTATAGTCTATCTTATGCAATACTATGCCTGACTACAAGGAGACTTTGTATTATATCTACGTAAGCACTTATATAAGCACTGAAAATTATCTCAGGGCGAGAATACACCCAGAATATCTTGTTTTTCGTCCACACGCGTGTGATATATTTGGTAGCAGTAAGTAATGAGATATAGATACCCAGATACGGGCACGGACACGGGCACAGGCGCAGACATTGCATTGTATGAACATATACATCTTTTATCGGAGCCTTTGTATGGGTAGGTGGCAGGCGTATACAAGGGATGTCTCGCGGGCCAGCCGCTATAAGAACCCCGATTACTACGAGATGTCTACACCTGAATAGAATCCTTACAGTCTTAAACGAGTGTATCTGAATGAACATCTTCTCCGTATGCAGAGCAGCCCAGTTTAAATGCCGCAGCGCAACCACGTGGCCAGCAAGTTGAGTGAAGCGTCACACGTGTCTCACGAGCTCACCGCCGACGTTCCAGGGCCCGGTACGTCACCGAGAATATGTGTTGTTGTAGAAGTTTGTATGCTGCATTCGTTGGACCACCACCAATCCGTGAGGCAACCGGCATATATTTACTGAGTGGACAGGTCCTGAGGGGCAAAGAGCTGTCACTATTATCAGAATGGAATCAACTTCGCATATATCCTACCGCTACCTCCGGACAGATCTACAGAGGTTGGTCTAGCGCCAGAGGTTCTAGTCCTGAGGCCAGACCTCCTGGTTGGCCTTCGGCCACGATGATTCCGTGTTGCGCTCCGAGCCCGTAAGCCGGCCTGTGATTGCCGTGGTCTCGCGGGCCAGGGCTAGACCGCACAAAAGGCTGCTGACTAGTCCAGTAACGACGGGTGCTGAGCTACCAAATGAAATTGCATTGATGTTTCTCAATGAGCTCACCGCCCGTCCGGCTTCCGGACTATTGCCCGCCAACTAGCTGGCCCGAGACTACATGTAACAGAAGTCGAGAAAACCGGGCCACAGTAACAATTGATATGCCTGGGCGAGGCAGGATTAGGTACCTAATACTAGAATGTAGCATCTAAGTATTTAAGCACAATGGACCTAGACAAATATAATAAAATACGGGACAGGCAGATTTCGGCATACGGAGAAGGAGAATGAGAATCAGAGTTGTACAGAAGTTCCTGGGCTCATAAGATGAGAAGCAAAAGTGCTGTCGCCGTTTTTATAGAAGAGCCGAATCTGCATAAATAAATCCCTTTGCCGTCGCAATTCGGTTTACAAGACAACATGTATTCTATCAGTTCCGAGGGCGACTCGCTCCCGTTGCCGGCCCAAAATTGCAAAACCCTCAAAACATATGTTACAGCTAATAAGAGCCCCACGTATCTCCCTTCCAGAATAAAATACCTATTAAGATATTATACCAAGCCTTGTCTCGTAAACCGGACGACTTACTCTGGCCTGCACAGTACAATATTTTTCCTTAGTAATACCTTCCAACCAAACCAAGTCTTTGAAAGTATGTTCGCGAGACAAGCATTGTATCTTATTTGTGCGTGGGTAGGAATAAGCACAGCTATCTGGATTCAAACAGTTGGACTATTGTTGTCTCGCAAGCCAGACATCTTCCGACTATTATATTAGCTAATCCATGAGGCTTATACAGTTTATAGGACGTTTGATAATATATGACGCCGTCGGTGCCCTCGCTAGCAAGATTCGGGTTGTTCGTCCATTAATACATTCTTATATACTGGTAATATAACAGCAGAATATCAAAACGTCTTCGTGATAGTGCTTTCACGCCAACGCGTCAACACTAGTAGTAATGCGCCAAAACAGTATTTCGATATACTAACCGCTGTAGTCCATAATTATTGAGGTAGAAAGCTTCCCATTATTCTTGTTCTGACTACTAATGTCGGTGTCGCCTTTATAGTTATAGAAATAACTCTCCTTATTCTCAACAATATTCGCATCGGAAGTCCCGTCATGGTAATCCCTTTTGGGAGGCAAGAGCGTGTCATACAAGCTCCACCAAGCCGTGCAACACCAGCCCATGTATGTATCGTCGTCATAGCATTGCCAGATGTTGAAGCCGCAGCAGGGCACATACTTGCGGCCGGTGGGGTTATAGTAGTTGTAGTTATTTTGGGTAAGACAAAATCCCGGCATATTGCAAGAGCAGCTACCATGTTGCTTTTGCCGATCGTGATTCCGTTCTTATTCTTGATACCTCGATCATCTTGTTCGCCATACTGTTCGATAAATCCTTTTATTGGGTCATTGCCATTATGCGTCATCCTGGAGCCATCCCCCATATAGATTGCCATAAAGCCATCGACCTTTGGAAATCTCCTGAAGGCATAGGCGGTGCCAGGAACTGGGCTGTTCTCGACTGGGTCAGAACTGGTTAATGCTTTACTGAATGTGGCGCAGACGAATTTCCCGGTCGACTGCGATTTGTACTGGACGAACATGAGACAGTCTAAATTAGGCTCGCACTTGGCCATGCAGCCAGCAGTCGTAACGACAGTGCTATCGGTATCCTCTTTAATAAAACCATTCGCAGAGTTCTGTTTGGGCCGTTTGTTAGCGCCGTTTAGTGTCGGTTCCAGCTCATAGCCCGGAAATACGGTCTTTAGCTTTTTCTCGAAGGCGTAAGAATCCGTCACTTTTTTGTAGTTATCATCATCTTCGGATGTAGATGTTCTTCCATCTTTGGAATAAAGGCAGCAATAGTACTTTTTCTTGGAAATGAAGTGGTTGAAGGTTATGCACCTGTCGTCTCCGCCGCATTCTTTAGCACAGTCCTCTACCGTAGGCGAGATATCGCAGTCCGAGGAGGGCTTGGCTTTGAGCCACCCATTTTCATCTACCGGACTGCGAGCAAGGGCCCAAGTCACGTCGGAAAGTGACGGTATCGCGGTGTAGCCGGGAGGAGTATCAACCCGTTTAACTAGCGGGCCTTCTGGAGATGGAGCTGCTTGCACTAGAAAAGTACAAAGCGTCGCAGCAAGTGCCGCAGCAGGTTTCAATTGTTGTACCGTCTTCATAATAGATGAACGCAGATTCCAGAAGGCGGTGTTGTGATATACCGGAGATCCGTAGAAGCGAAAATATTATAGCGTCGGCACTAGTAGAGCCGGGCAACGAAATAATTAATTGTGGCAGGCTCAACGATTGATTTCCGTAGTTTGGGTAATCCGAGCCATTGATAGATATGAATTGGGACGGGAGGAGGATGGGAACTGAAGTCGAAGCTGCTGGTAGCGCTGTGAGGGAGTGGGGACCGCCTTTTATATATAATTATACGTACTTACAAGTAGATAAACTTATTATCAATCGTTCAGCTTTTCTATTAGCAAATATGGTAGCCAATTGGCATTGTAGACCATACTCTCCCTTTTCCAATGTAAATTCACCAAATCGAGGTAGACGCATCCATCCATCCATTCATCCACATATACGCCCAATGTGCTGCATCTGTCAGTAGGCCGATGGCCAAAAGAAACTATATACATGCATTTACCACGGCATACAATTTTAGATTAATGGCCCGTACCAAGGCTTCATTTTGCGCCATGCGATAGTGCTTATGAAGCACCACCTCACACTAACCTCATAGCTGTCTCGCCACTCACGCTCTGCAGCGGCACGGCACACTTATAAGATATTGGTTTTGGAGTTCTTGGAGTTGGAGTAGCAGTAGGATGCTATGCATCTACTGCAGTCTTCAGCACGGATATCGCAGATCCCTGCCTCAAGTTGACAAATAAGCGACGGGCAATGATTTAGACAGGTTCCGAGGACGATCCACTATCACGACCTAACCGTTGTGTGTGAGACGAGCCTTTCAAAGAGAAAGCTCATACCTAGGCGCGCTATCCCTAAAGGCAGCTAGCAGAAACGCCGCGTATCCGTTCTCGATCGGGGGGGCTCAAGCCATAACCACGCGGTTGTACGCTAAGTATACAATATCCCTAAATGGTCATGCCATCTTCTGATCGACTTGACGAGCTACGAGCAGGCAGTCTTCTATTGTCTGGCATGTTGTAGACTTAACTGCGGGTATCCTACTATAGGTAAAAGCGAGAACTCTATGTAGGGTTTCTTTCTTGGTAAAATTCTATGTATGAATTGGTCTCGTAAACTAATATCCTCGATACCATACTTCCGATATAATTACTTCAAAAGAAGTATATCTAAAGGCTATCTAGCTCGATAGGCCAAGTCAACTGACGGCCACTGTCGATCTCGACAGATCCTTTTAACCTTGTGAAGTTATTCAGTAGGTCTGGCTTTATCTCAGGTAGACACAGTTCTTGCCGTTGCAGTTTTTCTCGTGTGTTGTTTACGGCCAAGCTAAATATTAGACCGAACTCAGTGCATTAGTTGTGCGGGAGTCCGGCTCCTGCTTCCTAGTATCCGCATATACTAATGCAAGGGTAGGTAGAAGGATGGGTTTAAAGGAGTCCGACCGCTAGTCCATATGCGCGGTTCTTTGTACGATCAACGGACGTTGCATAATAGCTGCCGTAATGCTCGACCTCGCCGGCCCTTCGTCAAAATCAGCGGCCCGTACGCATGATGGACCTGATTAGGCCCATCAACGCCGCCCCCGTCCATTCACGGTTCGGACTTGCCTCGTAAACTAGACCGCCAGTCCTGGGGCCGGCGAAGCTCCGGACTGACCGAGGTGCCAATGGCTCTTCTTTTCCTTCTTTAGAAATTTCAAAACGCTGCACTTTCTCGGAAAAGATAGATAGCAATACCCCGGATATATTTCGACGAAATATTATTAGAGATCGATTCCGCCATCTGTACATCCCACGAAAGCATACTAGCACCTATATTGATAATAGCCGCGACTTGGATGGTGGCAACTCTACACTCGCCAACAGGCCATCCGCATACTGGCGCGATATTAACAGGATATTTATATGCGAACCTCGATTCCTCTATAATGATAGGTGTAACCCATCTTGTCTTCCGGGTAATGAACCGGGGTGGAACGCGGCGCGACCGGCCCAACATCGCGATCTTGTTTAAGTTACTCTTACATCAACGCTGCTCTCATCTTGCACTTTCTCAATTTGAACTTATCAAGTTTCTCTTTCGGAGGCTCAAAATGCCTGTTAGTACTCCACGGCGTGACAGCCGCTTAATTCGGCCTTGGTAATGAGAACTCCCGACCCGATAACCGCTCCATCCGCTCTCGCCCACAAGATTTCGGTTGTCACGAGTGCAAGCGGAATAATGCGAGCGGAGCGCTGCTCCTCCTTCACCTCCGCCAGCTCCGCCATACTATCCTCGCACTTATCAGTCTGCCTCGTTGAACCTCCCGCTAAAGATAGACGGCGGCTGCCCCGTCCCGCGGGATCAGGCGCAGAAATCATTGCCGTTGTCAACGCCAAAAACGTATGTGTTGCACACCATACAGGCACATTGCTTACCTGGGTTGCAATTCTGGATAGCTTGCTGGAATTTGGACCGGTAATCATCTAAGACACCGACATTGGTGTGCTAAAGCAGGTTGGGCGTCTATGACTGTAGTCCGCGAGGCGATCACAGTTTATTCGTCTGTTAGGTGTTGTTCCTCTCAAGCTATCAACGCGTCGGGCCCTTGACGACCACATAACTGCTAACGTGGGCGCGCTTCGCAACCGCATCACATCCCACCAAAACCTTCCCTGTGATGCTGCGGAGGCGAACGGAGCAGCTCGGAGGATAGAAATAACAGTGCCAGTGTCGGGATCAGCGGGATTGACGACTAACTGGAACGGACTACGTTCGCTTACTGCCCAAAAACACCCAATCGTTGCCACGGGTAGTTGGTGAAGACAGTGAGCTGATCCTCCTTCACCCGACCTTCGAGATGGTACAATCCCTGTCTATCCTGAACACTAGCAGCATCCGATAGCCGCGTTTGGGTCTTCGGATAGCGCACCCCTCCCACCAGGCGATTGATCGAGCGATAGTTAGGGTTGTTAGAGAGACATTGCACACCAGATGCGCAATAACCCACACAGTCATCTGGATCTGTGCTCGGGGTGGGAGTTCGCCGGAGCTCGCTGCACTTGGTAGCTAGGGCCACTTTCAGTTGTGCTGTCTTTCACCGGCCCTTTCCCCAGATCCAGTAGTTGCTTATACTTAAGCGTCGCAACACACGCTTCCTATCCGGAAAGGTACCGTTCATCACATACCAGAGAGATGGAAAGATAGACGTCGGGTGAAATAGCCTATAAATTCTCAGGATACCATCTTTAATCTGTTGAGGACCGACGCCACGACTTCTATCATCAAAGCTAGTTTCTCGATGGATTTAACATCAAGACTCTATTATTGAAGCTCCCGAAGGGTCTCCGGTTGTGGTGGTATTAGGTGCTTATACGGCTTTGTATGGGTTGGTTATGTGAATAGTTCATAATGCACGTAGACAGAGATCTTATAGTAGATCTTACAGGCCTGAACACTTCAAAGGATGACACCTCTAGCCAAGATACGGAGCTACAATGTTTTTGAATTGCGAATGAGCACGAAAAATACTAACGAGAGATATAGAAAATAACAGGGTAGAAGGTATAGTTATATTCCCCCGATGTACATGTTATGGAAATATACATAAAATATCTAAATATGCTAAAGCCTCTCCTGTTGGTCATGAGAACTAGGCTCTTTCGGCCCGCCTCTGCTTTTCTTTGGTGATGCGAGATCATTCCTACCATGAAATCTTTACCTATGTAAGAGGAGCAGTTTGGCTACAGTACATAAGATTTTACCGCCTCCGGAGCCTTCCCATAATTGAAGCATCAGTATACCCTATAAAATGGAGGAGGAGCAGGCAATTCGCCCCTGTCGGGCACGATATAAGCGTGAAGCGTTAAGTCCATCATCCAAGGACTCCCGCTATTGCCGGTAGAGTCCGTTTTTTTAGGCGTCTGTAACAAGATGAAAATGACAGAAGCCATTGCCACTCGTCGCAACGATATACGTGCCGGCCAAGTTTCTCCAAGAGTTGGCTCCGCAGGTTGTAGCTGTGGGATCCTCCCTTGGAGCACAGCAGTTGAATGAAGTGAAAGACTAGCAATCTGTTCCCTGAGACATGATTGATGTAGTCATTCTGCAAAAGCCACTGTGTGTAAATAGCTTGTTGGTTAGGAATAATTGATTCAGCTTAGCCCTATAAACCAAGACTTTTAAGATAATAAAGGGCCTAACTTGGGGATTTCAAGATACAGTAGAGCGGTGGTATCTATGAATATATTTGCATGTATAACTATTGGTTCGATCACTTTCTGGTTGGCTTGAGGGGCCTGAGTAGGTAGTTATTCTTTGTTCGATCTACGTATGACCTTTTTGATGAAAATTCTGCACGCTATATACAAGCCGATTTCTGATATTTTATGATATCTCTTTCAAAGTGAGTGCATTTTGAAGAGTGTGTAACCCGATAGTGCTGAGCCCCTCAAAAGCACATCAAGCCGCCATGTATTCTTCATATTCTACGAGGGTACTACATAGGCCTCGTTTTGGATTGATCCGTCCGCGGATTTTATGTGTTTTACAATGCTCAGGTGCTCGCTATGATCAATTGATACTCCAAACAGAATGCAGGACATTTATTTTATAGGCCTGCATGCCGGGCCGTATTTCTCCGTATCTCATATAATACAAAACAATAAACTGACAGAATGATGTAAGGGTGCGACCATTAACTAAGGTGTAGTTCTTTTGTGGATATTGTAGATTTGTGTGACAGCTGGTCTTGGGCTTGAGTCGGGCCTTCCTTTTCTTTCAGAATAAGATACATATGTGTGTACATGACCTGATTAGGCCCCGAAGACCGTCTTCGTCTATCGATTTTATATGAAAAATGCGAGAAACAAAATGTCAAGAGAGTTTCGAGGTGGTGCATTCGAGTGACAATGCGCTGGAAAGAATATTAATACGCTAAGCGTTAACGTAGATGACAGTCTTTGTAGCAAGGAGTCTCCCATCATCAGTCAGGTCCGGGGGAAGCCCTGGCAAGAACTGGGTCGGGCCGTTATAACTATAGAAGTAGCTATTCAAGTTTGTGGAACTTAAGGGGTTATCGCTTGGACCATAGTTCCTCGAAGTAAAGCCGATATGCGGTAGAGACCAACATGTACAACGCCAACCGCTAAAATTGTCGCTGACAGCAGGGAGTATTGCGTACTCTTGCCACATGCTAAAACCAAGGCAGGCCTTATATCTGAGTGGGTTTCCTTTGGGGCTGGCCTGTTGACCTGGAGTGAGTCCGATACAATACTCATAGCAGATCTCAACAGCTAATTCGACGTTTTCTTGTCCAACAATAACAATGGGAGGGTAAGTTGCAGGTGGATTTGGATCCAGCAGATAAACTGAACTATGTTTTCTCCATTCCCGGATCCATCCTAGGATCCTTTTCCATCGCCGGTGGGGTCATCATCCTTTCTCAGAACGGAGAAGTTGTCGAGCTAATTTGGCAGAAAGCCAGCGGCAACCGGCATTTGCTCGTAGGCGTAGGAAACAAATGCTCCACCTTCCATTTGATCATTAGGGTCGCTTAGGCCGCGCTTGCTGTACAGGATGCAATACCACTTCTTGGAGGAGACGTAATAGAAAAAGTTCAAGGTGCCGCAGTCTGTATTAGACTTGCATTTGTCAACGCAGCCAGCAAAATTGACAATGCGACCGTACGTACTGGAATCCTCGCCAGCGGAGTCGGCTATAGCCCCCATTTCTTCCTCTCTGAAAGAAACTGTTCCTATCGATCTGTGGTACCAGCTTGAAGCTGGTGGGGGTATCTGGCAATTTCTCGAAGGTATAGGAGTCTGTTGCTCCATCGAGCGCTGGGGAATTCACACCAGGATCGTGCATCTCGGTATTTCCGTATAGGATACAGTACCAATTGGAACCGTATTTGAACCAGTTGAAGGTCTTACAGGCTCCCATTAGTGTTGCAGGCGCTCGTGCAGGTATTTAAATTGATCACGGCGGTATCCGAAGTAAAGGGTATTTCGTCGGCCTTCCCGTTTGGATCTCTATCAAACCACCTGTTCCCGCTCGCCATTGGTACTGGTTTATAGCCGTGGGGGGTGGGAGGGTCATCCCGCATATCGAGCGTATCCTCTGGATCCATGGAGTTGGAGCTGCCTGCACTACAGAAGTAAAAAATGTAGCCGCAATCGCTGCGGCAGGCTTCCAGTGATGACCCACCATTATGATAAATGAGAGCTGATTGCAGAAGGCGGTATGATATTGGTCTGCTGGTGACCTGTAGAAGCAAAAATATATTGTATGAAAAGTTTCTAAAAGCTTGAAAGGTTACTCTAGTTTGGAGGAGTGATATGAGTTGAGAGCGGAAGAGGATGGCAGAGTGCGCCCTTTTTATATACACAATATTGTCAACTTGGCCATCCAGTTTTAATTTTAACTATCATAGCGTAATGCACGAAAGATAGAAGCCTAGAGGCATTCAACCATGTGCGAGAGCTATAAGCTCGCCTATATGCCCGTGCGGCCGTGAGCCGCACTTAGCCCTGGGTTAGTAGCCAAAAGAAACCATATATATGCGCCTACGGCAGCATATTGTTCTGAGCTTGATGGTCCGGAACGAGGGTCGAGTACTCCATTTCACGTTATACATTAGTACCTTACAGAGCGCCACCCTATACCTGTTCCCATGCTCTCCGGTGGCACATCTATCATATTTATACATGTAATTATTTTCTACGTTCCAACATTGTGTGTGTGTGCGCGTTTATATTGGATATAGTATTAAGAAGCCATAAATTGGAGTCGACTGGTATACTATATACAGGGGAATATAGAGATAGCAAGTCCACCCCTTATTACCATCCAGCGGGCCCTAAAGCAGAAGCAAACCCTTTTCTATTTTACCCTGTAGAGCGCTCTGCTATTGGCGCTACCAGTCCTCCTAAGTGGAACATGTCAGGAATATGACAAACAAGGCTCCGAATCTGCAGACGCTTCGCACAGCATTAAGCGCAAATCTCTCCGGCTTAGGTACTGTATTCGGGAATACCCGCTCTTTTAGGCCCCTCTGTTGCAGAACAGCCATAGTGGCTTGCAATGTAGTCTATAAGGATGATATTTGCTTTAAGTCTGGCTGTCTGATTCTAATATAAGATCATTCTTATTTCTAAGGTTGTCCTAGTGGCTGAGATTTAAGTATGGGCAGTTCTGCTGGAGCGCACAATTTTTTATTTTTATTTTTATTTTTATTTTCGTTGTGGGAGTTGGAGCAGCACTCGTATGCCGGATTCGGCGTCCCTGCTAGGCGAAAGAGCACAGATTCAGACAGGGTCCGAGGATGATTCGCTAGTATACCATGGCTCAAGCGTCGCGTATAATGTGAGGCTCCCTAAGATAGAGCCCACATCCGCTTCTAATAACAGCTAATATCAATAAGAACTTCGCGGATCTCCGCCCCGATCGAACGGGAGCCCAAGAGGTAACCATGCGGTAGTACCCCTGAGATCACCCTAAAATGATCACTCCACCCCGAGAATGACTCGAGGAGTCGGCCTCCCAATGACTCGAGGGGCCACGAACAGATAAGCTTATTTTGTTCGACCGGCTCCAAATATGCGCGCATTTTACTACCAGCAATTGAATAAACTCAATGCATGACTCTTTTTTCTTTTTTTTTTTTGCCAACATTCTGTACACACAACCTCTACAGCCAAAACGTCGTGATCCAGCAAAACTAAGCATCTAAAATCAAATCTTAGCCATTAGGACAGTTTGAGATCCAAGGTAGCCTTATTAGAATCAGGTATCTGAGCCTAAAAGTCAGTATTTTCTTTTAGGCTGTAAACTATTAGGGACTGGTTGTACAGTAAAAATTTTGAAGAACATGGTCCCGTAGACCAGAACCTCCATATATAACTGCATTGGTATGGCTTGTGAGGCCAGAAGAACAGCTATCTTCCATTACGGTACTACCTAAACTACCAATATTTTACATTTGATTCTACAGATTTATCATCAGCTACAAATCCCTGGGTCTGTTTACGTGAACTGATCACAAAGTACTACAGTAGATCAATCAGAAGAAACCTCTTGCTTCTATTTTATACCCTGCCGAATAATATAATAAAGTGTGAACTTATTATTTCAATTGTTACCATGTATATAGCACACCATTCCAATACACGTAGGACATAACGTAACCCGGTCTTGTAGACCAACATCTACGATATTCAATTAAACCATATTCCAAGATCTCTTACATCTCCTCTGAAAGAGTATAATTTAGAGCTATCTAGTTTGGTAACACTAAGCCCTTTTAAGAACCACTCTTAATGGTCGCAGAGATCTTATACTTTATAAGGGTACTCTATCAGTCTTGCTCGGAAGTAAGGTATATGCCGATTTCTTAACACGCGGTTTACAATAGCCTTTCCAGGGCGCTCTGCTTTCTACGATCATGTTGGATTGTTGAACTAAATGTAGTGCATTAATTGTATGAGGATCCGGCTACCCCGGATCCTATTTGATGTTTTTAAATGTTGTGTACTAATACAGGATTAATTAAAAGGAATGACTTGAGAGTTTGACTATCAGCTAATGTGTGCGGTTCTTGCAGAGAACCTAAGGATATTATACGATAATTGGCACCGTGCTTGGCCTTGTCGGCCCCGTTGAAGATAAGATGCCCATACGTAAGAACAACCCGATTGGATAACAAGATATCATCGTCCATTCGCGCGCACCGGCAATGTCAAAAATGAAATTGTCAAGAAGATTGCAAGACAGCGCTCCCACCTCAGCAACATGAATGGGGATGAGGTGTAAAGAATGTGGATATGATGAGACCGTGATTAGGTATCTTTATAAAAACCGGGACCGTAGACGGGATCGGGGGTCAGTGGTGGAGAATAGACAGGAACGACCCAGACACCATTTTTGTTCCTGAAGGGATCTTGTCCTGTGTTCTTGTCGGTCCCAGGAGTGACCTCTCCGTAACGGACACAACGATAGGCCACCACCACGCCGGTTAGAGTCTGTCTTTCGTAAAAGTCGGCCGCGGCGCAAGCTTGGAACGAGGGACCAGGGGTAGCCGGTCTATATTTATTCGTTGTTTCGATGCACCAGGCCAGGCACGCAGCATAGGCCTGTTCGCGAGTGTATGACGCTACATCATAATCTCTGTATGTACCCCCCGGTGACTTGCTAACTATTATCCCTCCCTGGTTCGCGTAGTCCCGAGGAGCCGATACAGTCGCTTGTCTGACATAGACTTGTGATCCCGTTATATCCCACGGAGGATTTGGTGGAAGCTGCGCCGACGCTGCGGTATATGTATTCACTCTGAAGGTACAACACTGAACACCCAGGGAAGGGGGTTGGGGGTCGCCCGGGTTGGCGGGCGGATTGGATCTGTAGGTATTGAAGGCATTGCAAGTCGAATCGCCGTTGCAAATGGCTGCGCACTGGGCGTTTGCAGTGCCACCAGCGTTGTTGATAGTGGTGCAGGCGATGAAATTAGCGTCACCTGGAATAGTATTTTTTGGGGGCACGCCGGAAACTTCCGTGAAGCCTGAGGTCGGATCAAGGGGGTTCCCAACCCGCTTGACGAGGTTGATGCCTAGATCTCCTGGGGCCGGAGCTGCTTGCACCAGCAAAGCACACAGTGCAGCAGTAGCCACAGAAGCAGGCTTGAAGTGTCGGACCATCTTGATGATCGAACGGTTCAAGACGGTTTGGAGTATAAAATGAGAGATATATATTTTTCGAGAGTATTAAAGATCTCTGTCCCTGGCTTCAGAGGCTGGTGTAGATTTGAGAGCTGAGAAGGATGGGAGCTGAGGATGCTGCTGGTAATTCTGTCGATGGGGGGCAGACGTTGCCCTTTATATACACAAAATTGTTGGCCGTTCAGCTTTTCTTTTAGTAATGATCGTGCAAATGTACAAAAAGTAAAGGCGTTCAAACATGTGCAAGCACCTTGGTTATCCGCCCACCTACGCCGCCGCCGTGCCGTATCTGGCACTGGGTGGGTAGCCAAAAGAAACCATGTATATGCATCCATCTACAACAGCATATTGCCCCAAATGTAGTGGCCCGAAGTTAGTCTCGGGGTAGAGCCCGAAGCGAGGGTCGAGTACTCCATTTCACGCCATGCATTGTTATCTAATGAAGCGCAATCTCATACCTGTCCCCATGCTCCCCAGTGGTACATCTCTCTCACACTCATATATTGGTATTTTTCTGTGTTGTAAAAGTTAGAGTTGTCTCGAAGTTGGAGCAGCATTCGTATGTCGCAATCGAAGTCGGACCGGATATCCGGATCCCTGACTAGTAGATGTCTTGACAGGCTCCGAGGACGACTCGCTAGTATACTGCGGCCCAAGCGTCGTGTGGGATATGAGGCTCCCGGAGATAAGGCCCATTGGCTTCTAATGACAGTTAATCTTAATGCTGTGGATGTCCGGTCCAAAACGGGAAGCTCGGGAGGGTTACCATGCTGTTGCACCCCTGTCACCACAGCCGAATTGGTCACCCCACGCCCCAGCAATGACTCGGGGCGCCCCCGAATGACTCGCGGCACCCCCGAATGACTCGAGGACCACGAACGGGCAGTCCTCCTTTGCCCGACCCTCTGCGATTTGCGGGCGTGCTAATGACTATCGGCAACATCAGGAACCGTACGTACGCCTTATTCCCCGGTGAACCTCTGTGTATAACTTTACCCCGAAAGCCACTATCTCAGAAATCCGATACAACCATTTGTTTAAGATTTTGAACTCTCCTTCGGGGAGGATATAGCGTAGCACTACCTTTGCACTTCAAATTCGCATCGAATGCTCGTAGAACCTTTCTCCTTCGTGAAGGTATTCAGTAGTCTAGCCTTTTTCTGTAATTTGGCGTATGTGGGTTTCTTTCTTTGCCTTTGTTCGACAATGGCCTTCATGACGAATAAACCTGTCAAAAGTGTTTTATTTCGTGTCCCGCACAATGTCTCTGATGATCCCTGCCGGCGTGCTCAAGCCCCGGAAGCTAATGGTGAAGTTCGCCCGTTGACCTCGTTTAAATTAGTACTTAAGCAGTCATTAGCAATTCGGGCAGGCCGTGATAAGGGCCCGGAGGCTCACCAAGGTCAGTCCCGCACCAAAATCCCAACTCGCCTGGCTGCGCCGTCATACCTCTATATGAGGGAATGTTTTCTTCGCCGGTTGTCTCGTGAAACCAGCCCGACCGTCCTTTGGCCCGCGAGTAGGCACGCCGGAGACGCTAGCTCGCCCGGCCCCGCCATCACACCTCTATATAAGTGAATGTTGCAAAAGAACGGCGGTCTGGCTTTGCGAGACAAATTCACCGGTACCACATGTAAAATTGCCTGAGATCTGGCTGGGCAACTGAGCCCCGCCCGCTGGCTTGGGTATGCGTATGGCTGGGCCGCCCAAGGCCCTCGAACACCCCCCTCCCCCCGGACCCTAGTAAGCTGCCTCTTCCTACGGTCCGCCAGACTACCGGCGAAGTTGCTCTAAGCTGCGATGCCTTGGTATGTCATTATGGATTTCAATGTACTTTGTGTGCCCGGGGTACGTACATTTAATTGTGAGATAGTGTGTCAAATGAAATATTGTTCTCTCACACACTATCGTTTGCGACCGATCCTGTACGCAAAGGTAGACACAAGATTGCCTACTTCATTGCCATAACTATTATGTATCGTGTTCAATTAGATAGTGTGTATCTCGAGATCTCTCACAACGCTGCTGCAGGGACCTACACTGTAGCTGAAATGCACCTGGAATGTATAGTTACCAACTGGCCGAGTTGCATTGGCCAAGTGAAGGTCGGAGAGCAGAAGCCAACCCAGCAGAAGACGTACCAGCAAGCAGCCCGGGCGTCCTAGCCATATAGCAGCCCGGGCTTATACCAGATCCATGTCTAATCCACCTTATAGTCGCGATGGACTGGGGTGCTTCCGTTTTCGGTAACCTGAATCCCGATGCTTCCGTCGCCTGGTTTGCCCTGTATCCCCTGTATGGAAGGCTGGATTTCGTCCATACATGCATGGGTGCGCGCGGCGCTATCTTAAGCGCTTATTGCGGCTTCGCTTCGGTGCCGCGATTGTGGATAAAACAAAGATATCCGCACTCGTATATATGCGCGGTTACTCCACAAGCCCTGTCGTACGACAAGTATACAACCAGGATATGGGCGGATTGCTGTTTTTCGTATATATTGTGTGTATATGTACCTGTATATTTAACGGAAGTATATACCAGTACAGTATATTTGATTCGTGTATCGGAGGAAGCTAGTGGAGGTGGTGAAGCTGTTGAATCCGTGTTTGACTGAAAGACAACCCATAAAGCGGCCACAACCTTCCCTGGTAAACCTCTTATACAATATAAGTAAGTATATGCCACTATTTGTTAGGTACTAGCCTGACTACTGACCTATCGAGCACTCAAGTTTTGTCGATATCAGATTAACTGTTTATTGGACCAGCTGCTTGCTAGATCGCGAACGGCTGCTTAACTATATTAGCTTCGACTGAGCCAGCTTCTACTAACGACCCAATAACAGCTGAGCATCAGCGCTCCTAAAGTTATAAACCAGATACTCTATTTTAGCATATAATTATATATATCCGATATTTGGGGTAGGATTTTCACTTACAACATAATAATTTTGACAGCAAAGCTAAGTAGCTGTGGGATACGTATCGTTTGGTTGAGCATCAACACAACACACTTGCGCGTGTGCCCACAATACATACTATTCATCGAAACGATGTTTGCAATCTTTTGCAAGTCATAGTGATAAGTCTTATTTATATCTTATTTATAAGATGCTGTTTAGGGTCAATTGGTCAAACTGGATTTTTATAACTGAGCATACTAAGTTGATTATATAGAGATCTGGCTCCCCCAGATTTCATTGTTAATAGGCTTCTGGTACTAATACAAGATTATATAAGGGAATGACATGAAAAGTTGGTTTTTAGCCGATGTGTGATTCTTTCACGCTCGACTGCGCCGACCCTCTCCAGAATAAGATGCCAATGCGCACGAAGGACCCGGTCAGGTCTATGAAAGCTGTCTTCGTGCATTTTGTGTACAGGCGATATAAAGCAGGCAAAAATTTCAAGATAGGCAGGATTGATAAGAATGAGCCGGATTTTTGATGACTCAGTGATAGAGATAGACACCACCACACAGCTATTTGTGCCGCTGAAGCATGCCAGCGTTATATAGATAACTGTCGCATTTTAAGTATAAGGGTTATTAGCCCAGTACCCGGGGGAGGGCCGGCCCGAATTCCGGACATAGATATCTTGGCCAGTTGGTTGGGTTGAGTCGAAAGTATCCGACATCAAGTCGCAGTAGTAACCACCGTTGGCTTCTTGGCCCCACAGGGCAAGAACGCATGGTTTGTCGCCGTTTGGCCATTGGTAATCGACACATGCCTGTTTACAATCGCCGAAGGTTGAATATGCAGGACCCCTCTTTGTGGTCAGAAGGAGTGGGACTGCCGGGGGTGGTTGCGTGAGCTTCGCGCCAAGCGTTTTACCAGGTGGCAGAATGTTTTGGTTTAGATCATTCCTCGACCAGGTGAATATTTCGTCGTAATGGTCGACGTAGAGTGGGTTGCCGGTGAATGTGGCTTGGACCTTTGGGACAACAGCATTGTACCTGAGGCAGTAATAGTCTGACCCCCCACCGTTGCCAGCCGACAAATAAATGTTGACACGAAGGGCGAATTTACAAGCGGGAAGTGAGTAGCAGTGCTGGACGCAAGCTTCGTCACTATCGGCGATGGTTCCAAACGTCTCATCAATGTATTGAGAGATTTGCATCGGGTCTCCATAAGGGATCTTATTCCCGCCGCTCCAATCGGGGGAGAATGTAGTGCCGATCTGAGCCCGCTTCGCAAGCTGGCTGCGTTCCACCAAAACGTCTGTAGTAGGGGCTGCTAAAGTAGATCCGGCAGCTAGGAGGATAGCAAGAGAGGTTGAAATCTGCCTCATAGTGATGGTTGTTGAAAAGCTGGCGGTAGTTGTAAAGAATTGTATGCCTGGTTTGAGAGCTTTGTAGAAAGGCAGGACTGAGTATGATGGAGACTAAGGATGCTGTTGCTGGTACTTCTGTCGGGAGGGCAGATGGTCCCGTTTATATAGAGGTAAATCGATGACCACCCAGCCTTTCTTTAGCAGATTTAGTGTAAATGACTACAGATACATGCAGTCACACAAGCATCTATTGCCTGTGGACTTCATCTAGCGCCATATCAGCAATAAGATAAAGCCATATATGTGCATCTGCAACGGTGTATTGTCCTAGAACTGATGGCACGGACCGATACTCCATTTGACGCCATTTGACGCCAAGAATTAGTATACGGGCGGTATATTCCGCCCAATATGATCGTCCAGTCTGACTGATTGACAAAATCCCGTAGGTCTTTGGGTCCATTCTGGGTCTAGCCGCCTCCAAGTCATCGCAAGAAGCTGGCTAAATAGTGCATGTACAGTATATGCATGTTATGATGCGTCGCACAGAGATGGCGGGAACGAACTTGGTGTGCGTTCAGCCGTAGTTGGCTTTCATTTAGCGTAAAGTTAAATATATACTATATACGCCGAAGACTTTGTACAGTACCGAACGCAAAATATTGTTCTCACTGGAACTAGATTCCCTGAAGAATAACAACCTGTTGAACTCCTCCGAAACTTACCACATATATTCTGCGTATAACAAAGAGTAGATCTGTAAATCTCTATGATAATCCATCAAGTTGTAGTACCATAACAACAGGATGAAATATTTCGTTGCGATAATAATTTGCGTTGAGGAGTGTACATGTACTCCCAAAATTTGTGTTACAAGCTCCTTGCAGGGCTACGGCGCCAGTCCGCGATTTCGTGGTAACTAAACATTTACTACTTGCGGAAGTGATATTGCCTCCTATGTGCTAGGCTGTCACGGAACATACCTCAAGTTCGAGATCTGGAGCGAGTCCTATCGGCTGAATCACTTTGTACATGTGAAAAATCGACACCATTCAACCATGCTCTTGTATGCTCCGTTGGTACAAACAGCAGCGAATGCTGTGCCCCCCCGCCTGCGACCTGGTCTGCATATAGGCGCACGCGCAACTGCACATATCAATCTTCCGCTCTTTATGGCTTGAATATCGGTCGAATTTCAAGATGGACAGCATGCCGATCGATCGTTGGCATCAAAACTTCTCATTCCCTGGGGCAACCCAGCGCGCACCGCCCGGGTCCCCAGAGTGCGTCGCTCCTTTCCCCGTACCGCCCGGCCCCCGGAGTACTTCCCTCCTTTCCCCGTGGCCAAACGCGACTGCGGCGCATTTAGAAAGTGCTTTTGTTAAGGTGGGCGTGTGCAAGATGGGCACATCTCCCCTTGATCCATTAAGCCCAGTAGATGCACGATGTAGGCTGGAATTTGGATGCTTCGAAGCGGCTCGGATGGCTGAAATGGGCTCTTAGGCTCCGCATCTCTGTGAAGAATGCCAACCGATTCGTTTAAAGCTCTTGCAGAAAAGGCATTTATGGTGCATGCGGACGCCTCCACATCTTTGAGTTACGGACTCTGCATGTAACCAACCATGTCGCACTGTGGATTTAGAAGGCGCCCAATGCGTGGCAAAGGCGATAGCCATCTCATCCGCTCATACACTCAACCCCCCTCAAGCCTCAAGATCTCCTACGGATCTCGGCGGCTTCTATTGTGTAAAGGTCTAATGATCACAGACTTAAACCGTATTTGATGCGCAGATGATGCCTTGATGGTTACGTAACATACTAAACGTAAGCGAGTGAATTGCCCATGGGTCCATCTTTCATAGGAGAAGATGCGCTCCCGGTTATGGAACAGGTCTAGCCGTGCACTAGTTGACCTTGCATGATTGGTGTCGCACAATATCGCACTGCAACAAGGAGCAGGCTGGCTGGGGGTCTGGATTAGAGTTGCCTGATACAATCGGCAGCTCTCGTGAATTGGCCGTTCCCGGCTGACCTGCGTCTGGATTTAAGGACCTCAATTATCCGTACATATACAACCGCGTAGGGCCTGCGACTGCCTATTATAATGTCCACTTGTGGCGTCCCAGCTATAAAATTTCCTAGTATGATGCTTTGCTGGTGCATTCCTGCATGGCTATATTAGGCAGAGATCAAGCATCCATACATGAATCGGATCTATTGAAGCTGACAGGCGATTTGCTCGTTATCGCTGGAGCAGGCGGACTTCATTATTACGTATAGATTTCAGCGCTTCTAGCGAATTATGCTTCGGTTTCAATGACAGCCAGTTATATTGAAAATTTTTCTTTGTATCTTAGCAGTCAATCAATAGAGGCATGCTTTATAGCTCATGTAATGCACGACTCAATATACTTACTCGCAATCGCATAAGTACGTGAATACCTTCAGTTTTTGACTTGTAGACAAACGAACGCCATCTCGCGTACGCCTTGTAACTGCTTAATGCAACAGATCAATATACGCAAAGCAATATATATGTACATACATGCACATGTATCAAGAGGAATTGTGCGTACAAACGCCTTGATTCGGAGCGAGATCTACTCCATAAACTTCCAAAATACAAGGATCAAGAGGGGTTTTAAGGGGGTTGGTGCTACACCAAATAGCTTCGAGATACACCTTCTTTGGGGATCAAAGTGCACGGACTTTTTACTAAAGCAAAGCTTAATTAAGTGCATACTTAGCTAGTATGTGGCTTCTTGCCAGTCTCTGTGCTTGCAGGCTCCCGCAGCGTCCCCGGGACTAGTACTTGCAGTATTGCTCTGTACAACTATTCTAGTTCAGCCACATCATCTCCAGGATCTCGCTAAGGCAAGTATCCAAGTAACTGCTATACCGTAAGCCTTCTAGTCTCGATATTTCAAATATATTGGAATATAAGTAAGTAGGTATAGTACAGTGCGCAAGTACGCTAGTTTCATCCAACGTTAACTTGTTGTTCTTATCTGGATGTATTTGGTTAATCAGTGCAGTGCAAAATGATCTTCAAGAGTCCTGTAAAAATTTCGCTAAAAACGCCACTTCAATTGCTCCTGAGACGCAAGCTCCAGAACTGACATTCTATGAGGATGGCTTGACGCGATTTTCACACTTTGCCTTCCGCTTTTCAAGAAGCCCAAGGAAACCCCTGCCGCTATGGAGCTCTCTTGAACTCGAATCCGCGCCTGAATTATAATTCTAAGCCTCTTAGATAAGCAAAATGCCCGTTCATTCCGGGCAGGCAAGAGTTTCCTCCGTTGTCTTTTGCGCTTTTGTTTATTCAGGATATACTCGGGGCCAGCCGCAGTCTAGCCTCGAGATTGGGTACAATTTAGCATATTGAATGCGGACTTGCTGGATGCTCTCCGCATAATGCATTAGCGGTTTCTCATGATCAATTTGAGGTATTCAGCTGGCGAGTGGCGCTCAATAAGCAATTTTTTCGAGGGGCGAAGAGCTTGAGCTTTGACGCGTTCGCCACGCGATTCTAGGTCTTATGCAACACATTGTGAAATTGTAAAGTTGAACCTCCCGCGTGGTCAAACAAAGCAACATCGTATCTAACTACTTCTGTCGACCACGCGTATATCATTCAAAGTCAGTACCATACACATGTGCACATTGGAGGCCGGTAAGTCAGCCCTCGAAACTACAAGGAAAGACCCTCCGACGAGGCGGTTCGATTGATTTCGAGTCTCCTGCAATTGATGGAAAGCTTGCAAAGCCCTCAACAGCGCCTACGCCAGCCTATGATCAATGTCACATCAATCGCGACGAATATGTGACGCCGTGTTATACTGGGCATTTACGGGAAGCCGGCCGCCACCGAGGTCCTGTGTGTGGAAGGCTTCCCTTAATTAGTGCGACACGCACCAATGTCACATAAAACAAACGTAGCTAATGAAATTGCCCCAGTCTGTAAGTTAGCAGCCAAGTCGGCAATGGTCCAGATCATTCATATTTGTGCCTAGCCGCTTCTCCACAAAAGGCTGATACAGCGAATAATCAATGCGAGCAGTGTGCCATCGCGCTACCTGTAGATATGTGGTTTCCTAGATTCGCTTCTTGGGATTTGTGGCGTATGCGTCGCTGCAGGTATCAGGCAATGCGTAACCTTGCCACTTAAATCGGTCTCCTGTCGGCTCCTTTGTTTTTGGTTCCGAGGTTTTTGGCAGGTTGCGAGTGACAAAGGCCATTGCGCAGCTGACGGGACAATAAATTGTAAAATTTAATTTGCGATCGCTCTGCGAATTACTGCATTGGACCCTGCTTTTGACGCCACTGTGGGCCAGTATCAGTACTGCAGTGAGGGAAACTTAGGCGATGCTTACTTCAAAAACCCACAAATCTATTTTTGATGTTACCAGAAGCTTCGATAATTTCTCTTTCTCTGGCTGTTACTGTTATACCAGCTGCATCAGACTCACTGCGCCCAATCACGTAGCGACATATATAGTACCTTGTGCAAATTGTGCACATGGCGCACCCATTTCGGCTATAGAGCTCCGGAGGCGACAGCCGTAGAGTGGCCTATATAGCGCATTGTGCGCCATGTCAGATAGCATCGTCCTTTGTAACGAGTTCACAGCCAGTACATACTGAGTAACCTTTTGTGTGACTGTTGCACGCAGCTTTAACTTCCCGCCAGCCGACAAAGCCTCTTATTACTACAGTCCACGAGAAGCGTCCCATGATAACGGCTATTCTCCGAGGAGTTTAGGCTGTAATTATGCAAGCGACTTCACCTACGGCGCATTTGCGGCGGGTCGGGAGTTTGGACGGCCCGTTAATAGTGCAATTATCGCTTCATCTTCATCCACTCTGGACTCTAAAGCATATATTTGCTTCTTTGCACTTCCAGATTGCAGCGTGCAAATTATCGCATTGAACTTCAGCTCGTCGCACTCGGTGGGATGGCTGGAATATTTTCCCTAACCGCGATATTCTCCCAGCCACTGCTCTGTGAACACATATAAGTTCTGGCCAGGTGGGCCAAGCGCTATACACATATATATTGACTACTACTCTATGAAGCGAAAGCTCGCCAGTCGTTTCCTACCAGAAGCATAAGGGAGCCAAGCACTTGAACGAAGATCTCTATACTTTATGAGAAATGGCCCGCTGGTCTCTCCTGATCAAAACGATATAGGCGTCTCGATCCGGGAACTATTCGGAAACATATCTCACTGTCGAACGGTGAAATCGAACGGTGAAATAGATTGATAGGTCAACGGGATAGGAGCTATCATCTTGATATATATTATACTGGACTCTATAGATAATCCTCCGAATATACGTCACAACTAATATCCGTATTAATTACGACCACTCTAAGTATAAATGGCAACTGTAACCTGCTCGGGGATAGGTCAATAGAGATCCCTTCCGCAAGTGTTTGTTAAACCCCTCGAATGCCATTTGACGAGTAATCCGCTACAGCGCTTTCGGAATATGTACGGACCTCAGTCTTTCTATAATAAGAGCGGATAACCCTTCTGCCTGTGAGGTTGTATATAACCCCGGTGCGTTCAGGTCGCCTGGGCTTAATTCGTTCTCTCCATCTCTCCATAAATTCATTGCCGTCAATCAGCTTTATATTTAACCAGTTTATTAGATATAACGTAAGCTTCAATCACTAATAATAGGTTTGTCTCACTCAGTTTGAGAAGAAATGTCCATTGTTCTCCAATCCCGTCCTCTGAATCCCCATTCGTGTGTATAGCGATAAGACACACGCAAACTCCAGTCCTTATCTTCGAGCCTTCCATCGCAGACGTGACCACTAAATTTCTTAGAGCATATGAACGACCCACGTGATATTGAAATATGTGTAGACATATTCAATTTTGCGACCACAGGCAATATTCAACTCGCTAATGGGAGTGAACATCGCTATGGCCATAAACTATATGACAACGCTGGGCTATATTTGTGTCCAGAATTTTATCAAAAATCCAGACGTTGTAACGAAGCTCTTGGCAGCGTATCACAACAAAAAGATGTAGCCCCTGTATGTACCTTGTACCTTTAAAGAATTAAAGTGTCGGGGTCTCCGTACTAAAGACTCTAGTCGCATGGCCCAGAGCTACGTAGCTGGTATAGAATAACAAATCGCCACCCAGAGATGTCGGGAGCACTCTGGGAACGGCTAGTTAGAAAATTGAGATGACTGCCGAGCCGTATACCCTGTGGCAGAGGTACAGATCCACGTAGCAAGAATGGGGCCAGGCTTCCCCGCTGTTATCATTGAGTAGACGTTCAAGAGCTTAGAGCAAAGTTGCAGGCACTGTTCGCTTAACCCACAACTCTAGCTTACTGGTATCGATTTACCGTTTCAGCTCCATATAATCGAGTGGATGCCTCTACTGCCTATGTATTCCCAATGCTTTCCTTGTCCTGAGTACTAGTTGCTATGAATACCGAGACGGATATTCCGCATTTATTGTACAACGAAAGATATATCTGATTATAGGCAAACGTGGGCCCCAAGACACAGGTTCGAAGTGTCGTTGCAGTCTATCTCCCCCTGGAATCCAGTAGAACTATAACGATTGCCGATAGCGTTTTATGCGTCCTGAGTCGTAAGTTTTTCAGATACAGAATACACAAGCTAGTCATTGTGGCGGCATCGCTTGCCTGTTTTTAGCGGAGGTCCAATTTACAACAATTGACAACAATTTTGCGCTTGTACTGTTGTTGCAGCGTTATGTCTTTTAGGGAACCGATTCCGTCTGATCGTAAGTGGGACCACTATTGGCCCGATTGTACAGTTTTGAAGCTGTTTTCAAATTATATGGAGTCGAGCCAAATATCGGTATCCTTGCAGAATATTAGCAGCGGCCCGCTAGCTGATAAGCTTGGTAGCTAAGGAGGTGGCTGGGGAACCAACATAGCCATATATTAGCCTTTGCTTCTGACCGATTTGGTAGAAAATATCGAGTGACTACAAACAGCTAAGTTCTTTAGGTTGTTTATGGAAGGCAATTGTATTGGTATAGCATCCTTACTGGATATAATGTCATAGGCGTGGCATATAATAACACAAGTGATCCGTTCATTATGACAAATTATACCCTCGTTCCAAATGAATGTTCTAAAAGTGCAGATGGAGTTTCGATATATGATCGCGAATATATTTTACGATATAGATAATTCCAGATTTTAAAGGAAAGCCTTGATAGAGCTGTGAGTGGACATTTGATGGAATACTTGATTTTTGAACTTGTTGGACACCGGGGAACTTGATAGCTGGCTTTCATTTAATAAGTTCAAGCCCTGATATCTGTCGAAATGCCAGCAAGAGGACAATTCGAATGGATCGTTAATAGCAGATTTAGACTTTCGAAGGTAAATCAATTGAAATCAATTTGAGATTATTTCGAGTCATCGAGCTGGCTTCGAAGGAATACAGCTTGAGGCGTGGTTTCAATAGGTGTGTTGTGACCGAAAAATACTAATATGAAGATTGATACAACTGCCAGGTCATCCAAGATGGAATATCTAAAGTACAATCTTGATGTGTTTGCAACGCATGCAAATATTCTGCGGTTGAAACAGCTATATGTTTAATTTTACTAGGTACATGCACATCTTTCTTTTGTTGCTAAATGTGGAGAAGGGATGGAATTCTCTCTGTTGCTGGTAGAAGTCTCAGTACCACCAAAGGCCCAACAGCCCAGAATGCTGTATACGAATTGAGTCTAGCGCCAACCGTCATCTCTAATAAAGCGTAGTAAATCCATAAACCTTTTGCGATGTGCTAAACCTCACAAAGGAGTACTTCAACTTGTCCTTTGCCTAGGCCGTCCATACATCGACTCGAGCCTTGGTACCTTTTCTCTGGAGGATTGGCTTTACCAACTTGCTTCACAAGCCCATTATGTATTCTAAACGCTAAGATTAGATTATGGTGTCCTCGGCAACGGATCGAATAATTAGTATGGTGGCATGATTGGGCGGATCGAAGTCGGCTCAGGCTAAGTGCTAGGAACGTGCGAGGAAGCCTCCGCACCGTCGGCAGCGGTAAATCCAGAGTACATGAGAAGGCAATTGCAACTCAAAACCCTAGTGGTATGTATTTACTTCACTTGACTCAGCTATGAAGAGCCATATAATCCTATATACATGCATTCATGATACATTGTATTGTATTGTATTGTAGTTCCGATCCATTATGCTCGGCTGTGAAATTGGTGGTTTCTTGCACCGTCTGAGCATTTCGGAAGATACATCTATATCAGGTGATACAACGCTATTTTTTCGTTCAAGTAGTTTCCACGTGGACTTTAATCCATCCTATTAGGGTCCGAAATACAACATGAGCTGGTAATAACAGTAGTATGTAGATTCAGTTCCTACTTAATATATTTGCAGCCAAAAAAAGTTGTCTGGCTTGCGAGACAAAGGCCTAGCTGTTATTGCAATTCAACAGACTAAAATAGTCTTTTGCTAGTTATTCTAATTGGAGCCAAATAACAGACAATACAATAATAAGCCCTTTATCTGTAGCTATTTTATAATGATAAAAAATAGGCATAATATATCTTTACTGTAGATATTATTATATTAACAAATAATGATTCTTCCAAGTTTTATTAACCCCTTCACTATGCAACAGCCTCGATAGTTCGAAGTTTTAAGATAGATAAGTATTTTAAAGTTAGCTGTCTGATTCTAATAAGGTTATTCTTATCTTGTAAATCGTCTTAGGGGCTGAAATATAAGCGTGGGAAGTTGTGATGTGGTGCGATGGTCGTTGGTTGGTTGGTGCGTGTTGCATTTTGCTACTGCACAATGCAACATGTATCGCAGATTTCCGAAGCCACAGTATTCCAAAGTTGTGATGTTCTGGTCTCGCAGCGCCAAACCAACGCAAAGTAGCAAGGAAGGGTTTGGTTTACGAGACCACGATGTTCCAAATCCGCATTCCAAATACAACTTCAAGTTATATTTTTCAACACACATGTGTTGTGCTGTATTGTTTTGGTAGTATACTAACTATATACAGTAGCGCTCTTTTACTACCATCCAACAAAGCAGACAGGAGCTCAACTTGTGGAACCAGACAGCGTTCAAATCTCTGCCCTACCCTCTAGCAGCTGGCCCCAAGGCCATCGCCCAAGAACCTCCATTCATAAAACAACGCATGCGCCGCATATGATTGACGCAGCGGGCTCTGCCCAGATTTGTTCTTAGAAGAAATCCTTACGACAGAAAACGGTGATATCACCATTGCTGCGTCACTTCCCCGTAGGCCTTATATATCTAGCCATCGTGATATCGGTCTGATACCAAATGTTATAGTAGATCCATTACTATGGGCATACGTGGATTCACACACGCACCACTATACATACTGAAGCACAAACTGAGGAGTGTCTCGCAATGGAGTCTTACTACAAGCTTTAAGCCTGGAGGTCAAGGACTTGAAGCCAACTATACTCGCACTTGACGGAATTTGCCGAGCGATTCGATGTTCTCGCCGATAGTTCGGGGATAAATGTTGATAGTTGTTTAGGCCGTGGCTATTTTCACGGATGTATCGATACCTAGCAAACCACTACACGAATATGCATCACAACTCCGGATAACCGAGACAACCAGCACCGGTTCTAGATTCTGACATGAATCCAAATCAGACCTGTCGGCTAGAGAACCCAGAAATCTCGAAATCAGCGTCCCCTTAAGCAACCGGATTATACTCAGTAAGTAAGTACCTAAGTAAGTACTATCGCGCCGCCTACACCAAAAGCGTGGAGAGCTACGGCACGAACTCCACCGTAACGATGCGGCATATTGCCGGTTTTGGTCTCGCAACAATAATGTTAACCCCTGTGACGTATGCAGAATGTGGATTTCCCACGGTCGTGCCATCCCAGTGCATAGATACACAAGCAGACAGGTTACATTGGAGCATTCAGCTGCACTTTTCAAATCGCACCGCCTTTGGGTGTAAGGCAAATACTCGTTAGGAGTTTTGCGATATTGCGGAGGCTAACGTATTTGCATGCCAAAAGGGGCGCGGCAGAGGGTAGGTCAACTGGAGACTGCCCTCGAAGCCCGAAAGAACATTCCCAGCCCACTGACACACGCATGCGAAGTGCGAGCCATCGTTAATTGTATATTATAATATCAGTCAGTACAACTGTAAGATGTACACGCTAAAATGAGAGTGGCCGCTCGATAGTGCCAAAACTGCGAGCCAAAAACCAGACTTACGTGTAGCGAAATGACGAAAACTACAGGAGCCTCAGATTCAACCAACAGTATTTATGGCTTGGCTCTTACCAAGGGGTCGAAAAATTTTGATCGAAGCTGCTAACTAGGGCTTTATCGCAGTTACCCGTCCCAACAGCAATGACGAATGGACAAGGTCATTAGTTTAGCTAGCGCGCATGGATCGTCGCTTAACACCCTAGAAGTTGGTTCGTGATTACGCGCATGTGAAGCCCGAGACTCAGATTGCTTATTCTTAAGTTACTTGACGATATCCATGAAGCACTTAAGCGGCGGTCTCAGATATTTCTCCCGATAGCTAAATTCAATTGCGTCGCTTATGCTTAGTAGTAGTACATACTCTGCGTCCTCTACAAGCTAAAGGACGGTAGGATGGCTCCGCAAGATAAAACCGCCAACGGGAAATTATTACAACTAGATCCGTAACACCCGATAGATAAATTCCAGATAAACCGGAAGTCTTTACTGTATAGATGTTGGACATAGTCATATAGAATAGAATCCAAATTTTGAAAAATCCAGCGGAGCTCTGAGCCAACTAGCCTTGCATTTCGCATACGTCACATTTGACACAAGTTTCGCCATGTAAACGAACAAGATAAAATAAGCTGTGTCGCCACTGGACAAGGGCTGAATCAAAGTCACAAAATGTGCGAACTGTTATATATATCCGACTTCATCGTCGCAGTTTGGTTGATGAGACAATGCGTCCAAAGGTTTTTATTGTAAGCAAAAATAAATGAGTGTTGCTTTTGCAAATATGTACGAATATAATTACACAATATATATGTCACTAACTGATGCTTCCTGCCATAACCTGCAGATATGATGCCCAACGCCCAAAAAATAAAAAAAATAAAAAATACGTAAAGCTTTCCATCAATCAGAAATGAACCTTTGTGAGATCCGGATTAAGGGCGAGCTGGATTGGGCAGATATAGTTAGCTCGGAGCTGCAGAATAAATATGCCTGAAAATGCGAGGTATAGACTTACAGGTAGAATGCAGTGGCAGACAACGTTGTAGGCAAGCGGACTGATAGCAGTATAATCTCTGACAGTCCAGCCGCGGGGTGCCGCAATCCCAAGATAAATCATGCCCGCCGCAAGCGAAAACATAACCAAGTACATCCATTTGAAAGACTGTACTATCTTGGATGTCTCCCGGAAGAAATTAGAATTCTCGGCTTCTTTCTTAGTTCCAGTCCAATCTTGTACTGGGATCGAGAACAAATAACTAAAAATAATCGTATTCAAATGATACGAAAGGCCTCCGAAAAATATGACCATGAAAGGCGCCCATCGAAGGTTTTCGAGTAATGAGCGAAAGAAAGTTTTTTCGCTGAGGCGATATCTGAGTAAGGCCAGTGCGATATTTCCCTACGATTGTAAATTCCGTTAGCTTTTGCCCTTAGTATTGCGCACGCAACGAGCTATCAATTTTCATGGCAGACGAGTCGGCGTCTAGCCCACGACAAATAGAGTCAACATAGTTAAAATCGGAACTTACAACTATGTTGAAGACGAATACGGTAGCCATCAAAGTTTGCCACGATTGAATAAAAAACTGGTCAAAATTGCCCTTAAACCACCCAACAAGAATGTAGTTGAGAATTGTCAGAGGTAATGATGAGGCCATGGCGTGATATGAAAATAAATAAGCCGTGATATGAAATTTCGATGAGGCCGGAACATAGCGACTTGAGAGATACTGTCGGTATCCGTGGGTTATTGGGCCTCTGGTAAACCAGTAGATTAAAGGGTTGAGCATCAGCTCAGTCGAACCGTATGCGTATTTCCGCCACCGAGATAGCTCATCATAGACCGCTAGTGAGACACCTTCTAAGAATGCATCCTCTCCCAAATGGTAGGCTGCCAATCTTGTGATACCACCGGTAGCTTGTAATCTGAACGAAAGATCAAAGTCTTCTGAAACGTGAGACTCGCTCCACCATTTTTCTACTCCATCGTGGTCTTTGAAAACAACGTTCTGGAGCGCTTGCCATCGAATGAATGCGTTGTGGCCAACGAACGGAGCGGGCTCTCCGTTTCCGCAGCAAAACCGGATCCCGTAGCAAATCATCTCTGTGAGATATGCCATTCCATTCTCGAAGAATGTCTTCGTGATGTTCATCGCGCCTGACGCATGTTGCAGGATTGCAACCTCTGGGCTCAAATACATTTCGGCCGCGCCGTACATGAGGCAGTTTTTCGGGACCCGGGTATCGGAGTCGACAACCAAGATGAGTTCACCGATTCGAATGTTGCCTCCTGCCCAAGCCCAACCATTCTCTTTTGTTGCACTTTGCATCGCCCGGGAGTATAAATCCTGCTCCTCGTGCCCGTTCAGCACAGCATCCTTCCCATGCTTCTCCTTGACCAGATCAATGAGCTTTTGCTCGGTAGCCACAGACAGATGCAACCCAAAGTTCATATTCGACGCCTTTTTGAACTTGCCGGCGCGGGCAAAGCCTTGGTGGCCATTACGTGGGCGCGCAACCCAGCCAATATTATTATTTCGATAAAAATCGATACGTTTTCGGGCGTCTTCGACTGGGATTGTCTGGATACCGTCGTCGTTGACAAAAATACTCGCTGTTCCGCCTTGGAGCTCATACTGCGATATGGCCTGTTTTAATGAATCCACGGTTGGCTTGATAACAACGTTGAGCGATTCCTTGTAGACAGGCATTTGTATAGTTATATGAGGTGGTTTGAATCCCATGCCAATAGCTTGTCGAACGTTTGGCGGTTTAGCGGAGTAATGTCTGCTGTTGTAGCGCAAGCTGCCGACTGGGCCTAGGATCTGCGCAAGATACAGAATAAAAGCATCGGCAAAGAACTAAAGTTCCAGATGAGTGTTAGTGAGAGTTCTGTGACAGCCATCCAGTATCTCGTAGATCAATGCTCGCTTGACCACATGCACGAGCTTGGACCTTATGCGGGGTGGACATATCGAGTAGCATCAGAGAGATTAGTTGGGTTTCTCACATACCCAGGTCAAGGGAAGCAAAACTGGCACAGCTGCTATAAGTGCCAGCCGGACGTAATAACCATCGGCGAGAACCTCCACCACCAGAATGCGAACAAGTTGGCCCAGAACTAGCACTGCGATAGAGGCCATCGCGATTCCAGAGTATATAGAGGTGTAAGAAAAGCATGGCCGCGAGAGCGATTCGGAATTAAAGACACCTTTTTCCATGTCGGATATGGAAGGTTCTGTCCCCTTTCCTTTCGCGCTCGTATCAGGCCTTCGTTCTTCTTTTTCGTCTTGCTGAGACTTCGCATTGGCCATCTTTTGTATCGTTAACTCTGGAGCTTCGTATAATGTATTGAAAATCTTCTTCATAGGAGCGGGAGTATCCGAGAATGGCGATGTGATATCAATGTTCAATATCTGACTTAGGAATAGCTCTTCGACTTTAGTAGCATGACTGATAATGTCCTTGATGGAGTCATGCCAAAGGAGCACCACGCGCTCCTCTCTTACAAAGCACACATACTGGAACCTGCTAATATCAGTCGGGGATGCCTGAGCTATCTCTTCGAAGCTGTCAACAACTTGGTATTTATCGCCGCCCTTTTTTAGCTCAAGTTCTTTTTGATCTGGTCGCAGTGCTTTGAAAATCGGTTCCGTGATATAAGATTTCATCGTGAAGGCGACAAAAACGTCCATATTTGCGACTGCATTTAAGAGAGACGGTGATACGCTCATGGGCTGCGCTATATAACTCCCTGCCGCACGTCGAACGAGAAGACCACATGTAGAATAGCTGTGCAAGCTTCGACTATTCGGAATCAACCCTTTTCGTTGTAGTCGTTGGAAAAGATATTGAGACATCTAAAAGTGCCAGATATTTGTTAGATCGTTTATTGTATTCAACTCAGGCTCTTGTATATTTCCGCACTTTTGTAGACATACCAGAAAAGAACTCATCGCCTTTTCAGACTCAGGTCCCGTCGAGATATCACTGAATGATGCAGAAGCAGCATCGTTGACTGACAGTGTATCCATTGGAGGAACTGGCGAAGGAGCACTACGGTCTCCAGTGATCATCGCATTTTGAGGCCCTGGACAGTCCGCTTGAGCCTCGTGCTTCGATATTGTGTCCCACGCGATCTGCTCCCTTAATGAGAGAGCCGCGGAATTAGCCGATCTCAGCGAGGTGTAGGATGTTACCGACAATCTAGAAGAGTTTTTGTTGTGATAAAAATTTCGAGACGACGGTCTGCTTGGAGTTCGCAAGGAGCCCGCAAGCCCTGGCGAAGGCATCGAGCTCATAGGGATTGGTATCGTCGGGCTCTTCGATCGAGCAGGCTCATACGTTGGTTCTGATGATACTGACGACATTTCGGACTAGTTGTAATATCAAGCCGATATCGCGATGTTGCGTATAACGTCGAATCCTAAACTATCGTTATTGCAATACACCCTCGTACTGCAGCTCACTTATAGAGAAACAAACAATGATAATGATGAAGCGCAAAGTAAAACTCAAATATTTCGGATTAGAGGATGCGAATGACAAAAAAAGGTTAAACGAGTGACTGCCAATTCAGAACCAGTGTTCAATAATCTGGCTGCGATGCCAAAGGGTTTTGTGGAACAAAGGTAAAATGTGCCGATATAATACAATGAGGATAACAGAACAGCTCAGCCCAGAAGATTCTAATGAGTGACATGGGAGAGCATTGTCGGAGTAAAAAACGTAGGAACACTAACTCTGACTGGAGGTAAACTCCGGCTTGCCTGGGGGATCTGGATTATACATAAGCGCCTGAAGTGCCCGGATTGACAAGGTATATGGATCAATTAATCGAGATCAAATCTGTACAGCCATCCCGGCCAAGCGACTAGAAGCAAAAACATAATAAAACTCTTTAGGTCCACGGGGCGCTTTACCTGCTGTCGCAAGTTGAGTTCTACAAGCCCCAGTAGCCTGCATGCGCATGTCTAGATTAAGAAATTTTGTTTTGATTGCGGGGGCTTTTCTGAGTACGATAACAGATGAAGCATGGAATGGTCTGCAATATTGCCCCCCCGATTTTCCGAATTGCAACCTACGAGCAGCTAATTATAATGGTGGACGCTACCATACGGGGCTAGACGTGTTTCTAAAACACAAGGAAAAATGCTGTATTCCAAGCTTGTGTTATGCCCGAGACCAAAAACTTCTCCAACACAAAAATATCACTCCGAGTTCGACACTCCACCAATATGCACGCACGATGGCTATCAAATTAGTGTAGAACCATCACGATACCATTTGATAGGGGGGCGAAGATTATCGCCCTCGTCAGAATACCGGATTGGACCAGGACTAATTCAGAGGCCAGTTAAACGGCTACCTACCAATCTCCAACTTTTTAGCCGTTCTCAGATCAGATACCCTCGAAGGCAGTGGGAAATCCCTTCACGCCCAGCAATAAGAAGATTGAAGGTCGGAGAATCTAGTAAAATATTGGGCAACCGTTTGAGTATCTAAATGCACAACCGAGGCTAGCCCTGTTTACCGGAAAGGCTTTATAGGACAGGGGTAATAAATCTTTTTACTAGATCGTTTCCGGAACCGATTACAAACAAATTTATCAAAGAAAAAGAAAACGGACAAGTTCGCGAACAGTTTCATCTCGGGCGCCTTCCCTTTGCGGAACGCAACACTTTAATCTCCACAATTCAATGTCCAGCTCGAGGTATCGCGCGTGTGCGGGCTGATTAATGCAGGCCTCCCAGATGCGATTATCAAAGGTCCGCCACGAGCTCGAACAGCGCCCAGGGACATGCGGGGCAAATTAAGGGACCAGGCTAACCTTGGAGAGGAGGGAAGAGATCGCAAATTGAAAATCCCATTAAAGTTTGAGGGAGAACATACCTTGCCATCACTTTTACATAGACAAGCGTCATTGATTACGGCCAGCACGACGTCCTACATAGTAGTACATCCATCCAAATCTTTGAATATCGTAGCTAGCGTAGTGCGTTGCATGTTTGAAGCCGAACGGGTGTTAGAAGGCTTGATGGATGTCCGCGTTGATCCCGAGTTCAGCGATTGAGTTCCGCTTAGGACTATCGCATTGTTCAATGTCAGCAGCAGGGCAATAGAGTAAATGTTCCTCTTGAACGGGCTAAGGCTATATACTATATATTTGTATCAAAATATCTTGGAGCTGCCTGCGCACGGAGAAACCCGATCGAATAGCACGAGCAAAACATCAAGCTCAACACATGCGTCAAGTCACCAGCTCGACCAGCCGATTTTGAAGGTAAAGGAGTTGTCAATATTATTAAATTAAATAGGTCGAAATCTGGATTATATATATATATAATGTCAAATCGGACAGATGGATCGTGCTAAATGACTTGGTCGTACGAAGTCGTGCTAGTAACGGTCGCAAGGTTTAAACCAGGATTTGTAAGTCAAGCCGGCAGTAACTGCGCTGGGCATCCGACGACCTTTGGATATGTGAGGCGAGATCTTCATACTATATTAGTGGCTATCGCAAATTTTTGGTAGTATATACATATAAAAGGTTGCTAGGAGCCGGAGGCAAATTGGTGGGCGCCGATTTCAAAGCAATGGGAACATGATGTATAAGACCACTATGTCTGAAGTTGACACCAAATGCCTCCTGTTCAACTTCGTTGATATCTCTAAATGAATACGCGCTGGAGTGATATCTATCCAAGAACGCCGCATCCTCGATACACGCTGTGTCGTTGAATCCATTGTTTCCAGCAAACAAGTCTCTCCGTGTCAATAATGCCCTGCAAGGGCTCTCTAAGTCATAGGGCTAGGGCGAACAGACCAGCCAATTCAGCCCTATCCAGAGATCATCATCAGGACTCTCGTACACAAAGGTATGAAAGTTCAAAGTGGCCCGAGCTCAAAGTCGGCGTTGTGCGTTAACGTTTGCATTTGCCTTGCTGCCACATTTTAACGCTCCGGACGGTCATGCCTCTCTCTTCAACAGGGCCCCAGGTAGGATACCATTCATCGACGCCGGCCCAGAAATCGCGCATTTCTGTGCCGCTCCCGTCAACCCATGGTTTAGCTGGGATATCCCTATAGACGGCAGGTTAGCGCCTGGACGTCTCCCGTATCATTTACCCCAGAGAAGGGTCCTTGTATCTTCGTAAACTTACTTAAAATATCCGTTAGTGCTTCCAACAGCCACGTTAAGCAGTAAATAAAACTCCTGGTCAAATGGGGCGGCCTTTGATTTTGCATTTCGCCATGGATTCGCATCAAGCGTCGCATTGACCTTGACAAAATCACCACGTTCCCAGAAACCTTCCTCACCAAATTTGATGTACATGACTTGGTGAATTCGATTGCCGAGATATGTGACAATGTAATCTTCAGTCCATACCAGCCCAAATTTATAGAATCCCTTCGAAAAATCGGTGCGTCGAATGGTTGTCGATCCCGAAGTTAGCAAATATGAGTCCGTATGCGCATATGGACCCCAATGTAGCGCAGAGGAGAAGTAATCTACTCCTCCCTGCGGAAAATCATAATTGTTGCCGCGAGACTCCATGATGTCGATTTCGCCGGAGGCAGGCCAGATGCCGTAAACATTATCTTGTGGCAGCATCCAGATAGCCGGCCAGATCCAATCTCCAGCAGGAAGCTTAGCCTCAACTTCCACTTTTCCATAACGGATTCCCTTTTTCCCCCGTGTTGATATCCTGGCTGACCGTACCGGATTGATCATGGTTCCTTTTGTACTGTTGGAGCGGATACCGCAAGCCTTAATCGTCTCGCCAGTGCAAGTCCCAGCTGTTGTCAAATTCAAGGTATAACCGTGGAGCAACTGACTGTTCGTGATTGTTGTCGTTTCGTTGGTTAGGGTAGGGACTATGCGGAGGCCATTCTTATCGACATAAACGTTATCGGCATCGGCCGTTGTCCAATCAAATTCACCGTTGCCGAATCCACCAACTTGGATTTCGTAACTCCAAACACTAGGGTCTATCGATTTGAATTTTTCATCGAGGACCAAACAATACTATCAGAATCAATTCGAAGGTCAGCGGCAGTAATTTGGGAGGAGCTGTTGTCACTCTCTATGGTGATCCTACATCAAGTTTGGTAAGCTCCAGAGTTCCTGTCCAGCAGTATAAGGCAGCTGCTACAATTCCCAGCAGAAGAAGCACGTATACGATGCGATTGTTCCTCGTAGTTCTCGATCGCAACTAAGTAAAAACACTTGAATTAGTATGTAAACGCAGTCACCATCGGTGTCATGACGTATCAGTACAACCATCAAGACAGTGGTGCTTACTTACACGTGGATCATCCAGCCAAGGTTGCTCATATTTGGTTTGCAGTCTGTAAGTTACGAACGGTTTTGTGTATTTGTGTATGTTTGAAGCTGCATAGTCTGAGATAATCGAGTATGTCGACTGTTTGTCCAGTTCGTCACGGTGGCGTATCGAATCGCTTGAGGAAGATGATGACGAAGCCATGGTACTAAATGGAATCTCTCTTGCCTCGATATCGCAGAAGCAAGAAGCGCGTTCCGAACCAATATGAAAGTTTGTAGCACTGGTATCTTGGATATATAGTTATGAATCAACCCCCTCTCAAACTTGATTTCTTTTTTTGGACTGCATAACGACTAGAACGAAAAAGGCCTGGAAAATATTTCTTGGCTTGGCTATCGAACCGGATTGACGAAATGCGAACGAAGTATGTGGCATCGCAGCAAAGCTTACAAAAGCAACGAGGCGGAATTGACCGGATCAAATATCACGGCCGCCACGATTGGGGTTAAAGCGTGCCAGGCATAACGCGTTGAAGCATCTAGGCGCTGAAAGTGCATGCAGGTCCAAGGCCCGGAAAGTGGCTGGCGTGCTTTATGCGAAGCACGCGAATTGTGGGCCTGAAACAAGTCACCTGTTCCAAATGAAAGCTGAATTACTCGTTTGGGTTTTTAGTTTCACTATCCAGCCTTATTTGCTGAATCCGTTAGGTAGATAAGCAAAATCTACTCGTGTGGTACTATAGCTAGCAAGGGTATTTTGATCAAGTCCTTAGCGCGGGTTTTGCTTCGGACAAAAAGACCGTAACTAAGTTAGTGGAGAAATGTTGTACGTATCGTACAGGGAGGGTTGCTCGTGATAGTACGTCCATATTCAGCGGATGAGGGACCTGCATTGAGCTCGTATCGGCCTCAAATTATACATACGGCGATGGACGGAGAGCGCGCCACCCGCACCGGTGAGTCTCGCCATTGCCTGGTAATCTCGGACCGTATGACGCTAGCAATTCGGCAGTCACCTTTTACGTGATATATATATAGTCCTTATTAGGGATTTCCTGCAAATGCGCCCCTGACTGTTGCTTGCCGTTGCTTAACTAGACTCGCGTTGTTTTCCTCAGCGGGGTTCGGGATCACGATCGCTAGGAGCCTCGCGCCACTTACCTATTTGGGGTTCCTGCTCTGGCGCCACGTTTTACCCCGGGCGGTCAGGGGCACCCCTGTTGGCCACCCGCCTTGGAGCGGCTGCGTTGCGCTCTGTCCAAGGCCAAGGAGCCACAAGCACACTGGTCTATCAAATCTTTCCATGTGCCCTGCATTGATCTGGCCAAGGTGACTATTATCGTTGGGCATATATGCTCCGCGGCCTCATGGAAAGTTAATGAGAAGTCAGGACTAGTGGAAATTTAAATTTTGGGACAATTTCATCGAGGTCAGCTCAGGCTGATGTATGTACGTACGGTTTAAGGTATCGCCTGCAGGACACATGCCTTAACAAGAATCGGGAAATCCGGCTTCTCCGGTACGCAGTACATCATATAAGGCCAAATGTCATAGACTGCGACCGGAAAGGTGTTCCCTCGGCCCAGGACCAGCTGCTAACTATTCTAGCGCTCGTTCTGGTCAGCGCCATTACATGTCCGTTACACTGGCAGACGCGTAAATAAGATATATACCGGGATAAGATGACTTAAAGCTGCGAGAATAACACAAAGGCTGATGTGATGCATGATTCTTTAGCCTGACCACTTGAGGCTTGCCCCGCCGGATTCTGGGTAGGGTACACGAATCTCTCAAGCTATAATATAGTATCTTCATCAGTCTTAAGTTGGCAATGACTCCTGTCCTTCCAATCCCACTAGCTTGGCTTTTCACTCGCTTTCCCTCTTCCCTTTGTAACTATCGTCACCGACTCTCTCATAGTGGCTGAATACACCAAGCTGTCGGGCCTATCCGAGCTTGTAGATGCACTTGCAGCCGCTTGTCTAGAGTTCTCTTCACCAACTGTATACACTCTTTTGATATCAGCCCTCATCTTGTCGAGTTCTCGACAATTGATTAATTTCGATTCAAGCTCCATCCATCTAAGGCTTGCCTCAGCCATATTCATCGTATCCTGATCTTGACACACTCTCTCGATAGCCACTCTTTTCATATCAACTCTATTCAATTCTATCGCTGAAATCCTCTATTTCTCCTCGTTTTTCACTTTTGTAAATCCCGCTGCGCATCTAGGTTGACATTGAATCGAAGCCCTGCAGTTTTCGTGTCTAATTTGGGTAGTGATGAAAGGTAATCGCGTGTCTATCTGAAGTGAGAATGCTCCAGACCACATTCACTATGCGGCCTATACAAATGTTGAGGGCATTTGCCTTCAATATCCTCTTGTTCGCGTTTTTAGCATCTGCACTTGCACCAACAGACGAGATCATGGACTGTGACACAGCGCAGTCGGGGTACCTTGATAATCACAAATTAAGTCCGGACATTGTGAATGATCCTGGCTTTGGGATTCTATGGCAGATATCGACGAACGGAGGAGGCGACGAATTGGTAACTTTATCCTCATATTTTCCCGACAGTGCTTTCGTTTCATATTTAAGATCATCTTGCGAGAGGCTATTCTAACAAACTACTATCACAACGTTATAGTTCTTCGCCAAGCCATTGGTATATACCCCTGCATCGACAGGTAGACAAGTTGTCATCGCGGCCTCCGCCAAGAACTGGGTTTATATAATCGATGCAAACAATGGCACGATCTTGGCAAGCCGACAACTCGCAAAGCCTTTTAAACAAGCCGATATAGGATGCACCGATGTGCAACCGTATATAGGAATTATGGGCACACCCGTTATCGACCCAGGAAGCGACACGATATATCTATTCTCCAAGTCCTACGCCGATACCTCTGCCTCTGGCGCTGAAGGTGTAGCCAACGGCCGCTATAGAGTATATGCTCTCAGCGCTCTTGACCTCACAAATAGACCTGGCTACCCCATTGTGGTCGATGGAGCGCAGGCTGATAATGACCCTGCCAAATATTTCATGGGAGGGACCCACATGCAGCGCCCTAGTTTAGCGATGATAAGTGGGGTCGTATGGGCTGGGTTTGCCAGTCACTGCGATCAATGTAAAATCTCCTTCCAATTGTTTGAAAAGTTATCGATATATCTTGGTAAAAACTAACGAATTGTGTATATTTGCAGACAACTACACTGGCTGGGTGATGGGCATTGACCCATCGGCAGCTCGAGTCGTTTCCCTCTTCTCCACGATATCTGGTGCTTACTCTATACCTCAGTCCACGACAGGCTCCTTCGCAGGCGGCTCTGGGGGAGGTGGCGCTGGTATCTGGCAAGCTGGTATGGGTCTCGCGACTGACCGCAGTGATCGATTCTTCGCTGTTACCGGCAATGGTTACGCCCATCAAAATCAGGCCCAGTCGAGAAGCGGTAAAAACCCGCCGGGCACCTTCGAGGAATGCATTATTTCTTTCAAAATCGATCCTCAGACGAAGAAGGCCACCCCCCAAGATTTCTTCCAACCTTACGAGTACCTCAACCTTGATATGACTGATAAGGATTTTGGAAGCTCCGGTCTCACGCTCCTGGATCCCGGGACTTTCACTGCAACTGGGATATCACGGATGGGAGTGACCGGTGGGAAGAACGGAAAGATATACCTCGTCAACGCTGACGATTTGGGGGGTTATAAAATGAGCACAGGAGGAGGAGATGCAGTTCTCCAGACAATCACCCCCCCAGGCGGCTCGATCTTCGGTGGTATCGGATCCTATCCAAAAGAAGGGGGCTATATCTATGCCGCATCTCCAAATTGGAACATCGTCGTTTATAGCTTTGGGAAAGACAGCGCAGGGAAACCAGTCTTCACCCAAGTTGGGATGACTGCAGAGAAAAATGCCCAACGTGTCGGTACCGGTATCCCCACCATCACTTCGATGAATGGTGCGCCTGGCTCCGCAATTCTCTGGCTTACCGATGTCGATAACGGTCTGCGTGCTTGGAAGGCGGTTCCAAATGCTGACGGTTCAATGACTAAACTCACGTTACCCCCACTTACATATGTTGGAAAGTGGCAACGACCTGGCTTTGGAGACGGAAAGGTCTATGTACCTGGTGCCAATGGCAAAATCACTTGTCTAGGGGCTCCTATAAACCTACCTCTGACGTGTACATCCCTCGATTTTGGGAGCGTCAATATCGGCAGCACCAAGACTCTCAATGTTCAATGTCAAGCCAATATTGCGATCAGCAGCTTCAAGGGACTGATTATCTCTCCTGGAATATACTTTCATGCCTCGAACAGCTCCGTTTCCGGGATCTCACTGGCCAAAGGAAGCAACGTCACCATTCCTGTCACTCTCGACTTGACTTCGAGCAGCGGTCAAACTTTCACCCCGGGAACTGTGACGTCTTCACTCCAAGTCATGACCAACAATGGTGTCGCAGGATATACTTCTCAGCAACCAGTGACATTATCCGTCAATATTGTTTCTTCGGCAGCTTTCTTACAGGTTCAGCCGCTTGAGGTCTCGTTCGGAGGAGTTGTCTTTGGCTCTCAACAGCGAACCGACGGCGTCTCCAGCTCAATATACATCAAAAATATTGGCACCCAGCCGTTGACTATCGTCGACTATATATACTCTACTAGTGGTGTGGATAATATTGACAACCCTAGTCAATGGACTACCATTCAGCCACCAACAGGAGACGGCCTGTGGTATATCAACGATGGCTTCGAGGCCGAATTCCCAGCCAAAGGGAGCACAATTGCCGGAGGATCAAGCGTTGCCGTAACGCTGAATTTCCAGCCTACGCACACTGGCGACTTTTCTACCTGGGTTGCTGTCAAAACCTCCGCGGGATATGCCATTTTTGTCATGTCCGGAACTTCTTCCACCGCACCCCTTGGCACACTTCAAATGCTGACGTCCGAAGGGGGCGTGATAAACAATAAGTTTTACGATTTTGGGTCGGTAATGGGAGGTACTGTGCAAACGGCGACCATCATCATTTCCAACACCGGGGGATCTCCCTTACAGATCACGAAATCGAAGCCGCCGGGCCAACCCGAGCTCTATGCGACTCATCCAGGTGACCAATTCACAGAGAATCAGATGATCGCTCCCGGAAAGAATGCGACAGGCTCCGTTGCATTTGCACCGTTCGTTCGCAGCTTGGTCAATCAAGACCCCCAAACCTACACGGACTACTGGGTCCTCAATACCAACGGGGATAACTTCGGAGGACCCTACGATGTCAAATTCACCGGCACTGTTGTGACGAAGCAGGTTGGACCACTTTACAGCAACGGGACAGGCCGCTACAAGTATCTCGGCTGCTATATCGACAGTACCAATGGAGTCCGCATTGCCCCTAACAAGTATACCTTCCAGGGTACCAACGAGAACGGGCTCTGCCAGACCACATGTGCAAGCAAGGGTTATGCCTTTGCGTTAACAGAGTACGCTTACGAGTGCTGGTGCGGGAATTCGGTCCCAGATGCTTCTTTCAAAAAAGCGGACGACCTTTGCGTTACTCAATGCCCTGGGGACAAAAGCCAATCATGTGGTGGGGACGGAGGATATGGTAGTGCCTGGTACGACAGTTCTCGCTATGACCCAAGTACAAATCTCCTCGACGGTGTCCTCGCGAGACCTCCCAGCTTTATGCAAACCGCGGGCGGTTTTACATTTGTCGGCTGTTGGAGCGACTCGACGGGGAACCGATCGCTCAAGGACAAGACCACGGCCAACAACAATATCAACATCACATCATGTGCCAGCACTTGCGCTGGATACACATACATGGCGACATCTTATGGCAATGAGTGTTATTGTGGCAATACTCTTGGAGGCGTCTCGAGGCCCAATTCAGAGTGTAGTATGGTTTGCGCAGCCGACATGTACTCATTTTGCGGTGCAGCGTCAAGACTTTCATTGTATGTGAAGAATGGCACAAGTCTACCGTCGACGAGTACTTCGGCCGTGTCTTCCACCACCAGCACTAGCCGCACATCATCCGCAATTACCACTGCTACCACAACCCGCACATCTACAACCAGTGCAACGTCAACAGCAAGCGGTCTTGCCAACTGGGACTACACCGGCTGCTGGACCGACAACGTGGCCGATCGCTCTCTCCAGGATCTCTCGTATAATGCAGCGGACAACAGCCTGCAAAAATGTGCAACCTTCTGCGCAGGCTACAAATACTTCGGAGTCGAATACAGCTCTGAATGCTACTGTGGAAATAATCTCGGAGGCTCCTCAGCGCTCGAGGCGGACTGCTACAAGACTTGCTCGGGCTCGAACGAAACCTGCGGCGGCGATAACAGATTAAACGTCTACTCGGCCCAGGCGTCCGTGACAACCTCGGACGTGCCATCATCGCCGTCTTCGTGGGATGATATGGGCTGCTATAAGGACTTTACAGGTGACCGCGCTTTACTAGGAAAAGTCACCACCAGTACCAACAACAGCGCTGCATCTTGCTTCGCCTTTTGCAACTCATACGGATTCCTGTATTTCGGGACAGAGTATGCGAACGAGTGCTATTGTGGCAATGCCATCGTCGGAGCGGGCGTCCCGACTACCTCTGGCTGCACCTATAAATGCTCTGGAGATCAAAATCAGTTCTGCGGCGGTTCAAACAGGATCAATATGTATATAGTCAGAAACTCGTCAACAATCACGACAACGTCGACGACATCAAGGACGTCAAGCACTACATTGACAACAACGACTACCACATCGACTACAAGCAGCACTGCATCTAGTACGGCACCGAGTACAACCTCAACCGCAATCTCCACAACTGTCAGCGTGTCTTCAGCAGCTGGTCCCACTTTTGTTGCTTCATATGGCAACTTTCAATTCCTTTCATGCTGGGCCGATAGCACACTTAGTCGTGCACTAGCAGGATGGGGCCTGGATCCCTCGTCAGATATGACAGTGGAAAAGTGCCTTGACTACTGCTCCAACAAACAGTATGTCGGCGTTGAGGATGGAAGGGAATGCTGGTAAGTTCTCCTAACCGTTATGTTTCTTCCAGATCAAGCCGGAATAGTAGCTAATCATGTCGAACGTCGATGCAGGTGTGGAGACATTTTCCCTAATGGACAGGCAGCAGTAAATACTGAGTGTAATGAGCCCTGCAGCGGTGCAAGTAACGAGAATTGTGGTGGTCCACAAAGATTAGCCATCTACCATAAGGTCTCGAACAACCCCGCCGCCACGAGCACGACGACTGGGACAACGACTTCCGCGGTTACAACCGCTGCCGGCGGTCCAACCATCGTCGCAAGCTACAAGGGCTTCGTGTATCAGTCCTGCTGGACGGATCTAACGGCTAACAGAACCCTCGGAGGATGGGGTCTTGACCCGTCCAACGACGTGACTGTCGAAAAATGCATTGACGCATGTGCGTCGACAAAGCAATACGCTGGATTGGAAGACAGCCGCGAGTGCTGGTAGATTATATTCCTACAATACCGCGATATCAATATAACGTATGCTCACGTATCTTTAGGTGTGGAAGCGAGGTCTTGACAGGAGAGTCGGCATCAGATTCCGAATGCAAGGCTCCGTGCGGTGGCGCGCCAGGCAGCGCTTGCGGAGGGCCATCAAGACTAGTCTTGTACAAGAAAGACCCGACATGGTCCTCGACGTCCACGTCGACTACCTCAACCGGCGTGAATAACCTTCTGACGCCCACGACTACGTCAACCACTTCGAGAACTTCGTCTACATCCAGCACATCTATTTCAACGTCTACCACAACATCAGGAAGCAGTACCACAACCACAACCACTTCTAGTTCCAGTAGGACAACGACTCTGTCTTCCAGCACATCGTCATCTTCGTCGCGCCCGACGTCCTCTACGACGCCAAGCACAACTTTCACGACGGCGACGACGACGACCTCCAGAAGTTCTTCAACTAGTTCTACAACCACCTCCACCACTTTCTCTTCCTCACGAACCACCACCACCACCACAACTACCACTACACCCTCATCTACCACCACCACTACCACCACCACTAAATCTCCTACCACAACAACCACTACAACTACCACGACTACGATTAGAACAACCACTACAATCACCACAGGTACCACCACAATCACCACAATGTCCACAACAACGGTTGGTTCACCACCAAACGGATCGCCTCAACTATGGCAACCCAAGGGCTGCTTCATCGACTCCGTCAACAGCCGCACTCTCCCCAACAAGACCAGAACCCTCAAGGATACCATGACGGTCGAGAACTGCCAAGACTACTGCATGAGTACCTTCAATCTCCCCCTCGCCGGTCTTGAAAGCGGCAAAGAATGCTACTGTGGCGACCGCATCCCGAGCGGCCTGCAAGGCGACCAAACTGGCTGCAACATCGCATGCTCCGGCGACAATACCGAAACCTGCGGAGGCTCCAGGAGACTCGATGTCTACCAAAACCGCGACTGGAGCGCCACAATCATCCAGCAGAGCGTCCTCGGCTGGAACTACATCGGCTGCTGGACCGAGACCTCGCCCACCCGCGCGATATCCGCCTTCCGCCCGCCAAGCAGCACCAGCATGACAACGGCAATGTGCATCACCACGTGTCGGGAGAAGGGCTATACGTTCGCCGGTCTACAGAACGGGTCCGAGTGCTACTGCGGCTCTAGCAAATCGGCGGCGTCGCAGTCGGCTCCGGACGAGCAGTGCAACTTCAACTGTCCGGGTAATGTGACTGAATTCTGTGGCGCTCCGAACAGACTTCAGGTTTACACCATTCCCAACGGCAATAAAGTGCGACTGCTATAATCACTTCCAACTCGTTAATATTTCTTTTGTATCATAGTTGGCTATCGCCCATCTCCTTTGTATCATTTTCCTATGTCTTGTGGTATATTGCATTTTCAGGGTCATTTGCATAGAGGCGGGTTTCATACACAGACTTGCCGTTTAATTCATCGGGCGACACTTGGGAACGCGGATGGGACACCGCTAGCAGGACAGACGGACAGCTTTTCTACGCAGGACAAGCTAGCCGTCTTGGAGTTGCGGTGGCAGTTACTCGGCTTTCCCAGATTTCGTGGTGTCGGCCTCGGGCCCGGTGCCCGCCATTAACTATAATATTTAATACATATAATATCAGCGTATTGCTGCTCGATCAACTTGAGTGTCAAATCGTATACAGGAGTCTCATAAACGTAACCCTTCATCCGCAGGGCCTCTTTGGGGACGACCAAGCAACTTTGCGTCGCCTACATGTTACCATTCCCGAAATTTACCAGACGACCTTCTGCGTTTGACAATGGTATCTTGTGATATGAGGGGACCCAGATTTTGAGTCTTAAACAGGTAGAACTGGCTATGGAGTGGACTTCTTGCGACTGGCAGGTGTCTCATCTCATACAGGGTCGTTCAATAAACAATAATTCGGGAAACGATAATCTGAAAAACGCATACATGTATCGCATTTTGAGAGCGTGCTCTACCCTCCAGCACAGGCTGTGTTGTCAGAAGACGAAGACGTAAGATGTTTTTTTATTTCTCTTTGCTGAATTCTCTAAAGAATATTATACTGTACCTATAGATATTTTATTTATCTCTATATCTATTTATTTTTGGTTTATTATCCTCCAATGAAACTTTCTTATTTAATATAAATCAAAGCGAGTATCTTTGATGGTGGGGTGGACCCGGAGTGAAGTGTTAAATACCAATATATGTAGACTACCTTAGTATAATAGTAGTATGGTAGGAAAATCGATATTTCATTGAGGTAAGCTGGGGAGGTGACCTGGTTGTTTGTCTGGCCCGGTTGCTTATTGTACGTGTTACTAAACGTTCCAATCTTCCAAACTATAATAAGTATTCCTGAGAAAATCTTGGGGACAACAGCTCGAATACATGTATTTTATTTGTGCTTAGGGAACAAGCGTGATGGTGTTAACACTCGGATTAAGATTGAATTTCAACGTTTTCCCTTCCAAGGTCGAAGGGGTATTGAACGACCATTGAAAAATTTGGTACTAGACTGCGCACCAATGGTAGCTGATTGGCCGCCGTCGGATATTTGGACATATTTAACCGTTATAATATTCGGGACGTTTTCTTGATATTTCATAAGGAAATGGTGACGTCGTGTGCTATCATCGAAGTGACTTAACCAATACTCAATTGAAAGGGTACGGCTGCCAGCAGTTTCATCAACCTGGTAATATATACCCTGTTTTTCTCTGGTATATATTTGAAGATCATCCCAGAACGCGCAGACTGAAACGGGCGGGAGGTAATTTGTACCGTTACCGGAAGAGCGGCGTTGCTATATGAAGTAGAAGGAGGATCGTTTAATCAGAGAAAGCCGTTTATAGAAAGATAAACTCTGCTGCCGAGGACGTCGTATATAGTTACAGGAAATGGGACCGGTAACTGAAACAACTGATCTCATCGCCTGAGCGTACCAGAGCAACAAAGTATTCAAAGCTGGCAGCTGGTCCAAGCCAGGTGCTGTATAGCCTCAATCATACTAACTGTTGTACTGCCCTGGGCTTTGTTGCTTTAAAGATTTATAATATAATATGTGTATTGTTCACTTGTCTCGCGAGCTAGACTGCCGTACTTTAACTTCGCCGTCGCACTTTGGTTTACGAGACAAATTGTTCACTGTATATATATTATACTATTATTGAATATAGATAATACGTCATAGGGTGGTAACGCAGTGTCTTAAAGTTTTACCAAAGCAAAGCACATATTGGATCATATAATTATTCTGGCCTCACTCACTGTACATTCAAGTACGGCCCGCGCTACAGTGTACAGTATGGAAAAGGCTACCAACTAACCAAATGACCGCCATGCATCCCCTCGCCACCACTGCGTTCGCGAAGAGTGTTATCCTCGGGCCAAACTTGCAAGCCAGTCCTTAGCCTGACAGCACCGAGGATACCGTAGCTTGAACACGCATTCTAGGAATACTTTCAGGAGCCCGGCGATGATACGGAAATTTAAGTGGGGCCCGCAAGCTCGAGCTGTGCAGGTCGCATCTGCATCGCATCCGTACTGGACGGCAACACGCGGAGTGGATGTCGAGTCTGCGGTGGAAAGCCGCAAGCTCACGTACCCTATTACCCCAGCCGCGTTGGTATATATTCATGTGAATAACTGCAATCAGTACACGATTTCAGATAAAGTACAGAATCTCGATCCTCAATAGTTGGACGTAATTTTCAAGAGCGAGTCTGCGAGCTAGCGTACCGCCTAGATTGCGACGTATACCTAACCAACTGGGAGCATGCTCACAATGGCGAGACCTATTATGCAAGGAGCCTGACGGTACATGCCGACGCAACCCGCCAACCGGAAAAATACAACAGCGCGCACTCGCGGAACGAAGCGCATGAGCCACGACGCAAAATCCACCTCTCCGCACCCGCACTAGCCCGCCTTCCACCCGCTCGCTTACAGCCACCACTGCCACCCGTGATAGACGGCCTCCGAGTGCTACCACCAATACCATGCTCCCAGGAACCGCCCTTACAGCCTTCTAAACCGGGCGCCACAGTCCCAAAATTCACATTACCAGCCTCATACACCCGTACCTTCAATGTTAAAAAAGATCTAGGCGAAGGTTCCTTCGGCGAGACAGCGCTCCTCGACGTCCTCTCCCCGCCAGTTGAGCCCCCATTACCCCTGCACGCCGGTCAGATTATTGTAGTGAAGCGTGTGCGTGAGTTGCGTGTGTGGCGGACGGAATGGTGGGCAATGCGTGCTGTTTCCGGACACGAGAACGTCGTACAGGGTTTTGGGGTAGCCGAAGATGATGGGTTCGGGTATATATTTATGGAATATTGCGATTTAGGCGACGTTGACCGTCTTGTGAAGCGTTACCACCGTCGTTCTTCTAAACTGCGGTAAGTACCTAACCTCCACCCCCACGCCATCTCCACGCCTATCCCTACGCCTATTTCCGGCCGCTCAGTAGGTGTGAGTGTATTTGTCTCGTAGTGTATTTGGAAAGGTGCTAATAGAGAGTATGCAGGGGTAGGAGGGATAATGTACGGGGTGCACCGCCCGAGGGCTTCGCGTACGAGATGATGAAGAGCATAGCCGACGGACTAGCATGGCTTCACCACGGCGTCCGCGACTAGCGAGATAGAACGCCGCCATCAGACTGGCGGACCATCGTCCACAATGATATTAAACCTGACAACAGTATGTACTCCCCCTCCACCAATACCCTCCCACCCGTACCGACAAGCTGACGTGAATTTATAGTTTTCATGGTGTCGAGGGCGTGGGGGGATCCGTGTATCTACCCAATTTTCAAAATCGCAGACTTTGGCGGCGCGACGGACCTTACTTCCATCGCGTCCGTGGGCAGCACCATGACCTCCTCGCCGGTACGTCACCCCCTTTCATAATCCATACAACCGCACCGTATTTTGGATACGATAGTAATGAGTGATTGTAGGAACGGGTGACGAAGCTGTTTAGTGTCGCAAGCACACCCCACGACGACATCTTCTCCCTCGGCGCAACAATGTACTACCTCTCCCACGGCCGCAACCCGTTCCCCTCGCGCCAATTCCTCCACGCGCTGCACACATCCTGCGGCATCTGCGGCGGCGTCAGCACACCCGCACCTACCGCCTGCGGTAAACTGCCGCATATGAGAATGGTACCGCATGACCCTGCGAGTCTGTGGAGTGGCTGCGGGGTATACGTTATTCCGGATTACAATCTCCGACGACCGACCGCGAGGATTGCGATGCCGTATGCGGCGTGGTGGCATGATCTTGTCGACGACTGCCTTGAAGTCGAACGGCGGGATAGACCGGATGCCGTCGGCCTGGCGGAGGCGCTGTTCATGGCGCGGAGGGGGTGTGGTGATGGAAGTGGTGGTATGCGCGAGATACTGTGGGAGACGCCGTGGTTGAGTGATGAACAGCGGAAGCGCGGATTACACGTGCAGAGTGCGAGTGTATGCACTGTCGTTTAGTTCAACGCTACACAGTCGCCTTACGATAGATCCTATCGGTACTATAGCGTTGTACGCTGTATCACTTACCCGCCGTAATTTCTGTACAACCTATTCGCCGTAGTTAATTTACGTGTCGTACGCTGAATCGAGAACTGAGTGCGATGTCATGCCTCCACCCGGTTATATAGCTGCATGGATACGCCGAATCGAGCTAGTACAGGAAGCCCCGCCTGCGAATCTCGATCGGAACTCCACGGTCTATACGTGATAACCTCAAACAAGCAACGTGCGTGCGTGCGTACGTGTATCCAAACCGGCTTAGCATCGTAGCATATCATACGCCCAGGGCGGCGTAGCATCATAGCGTGATATACGCCCACACCGGCGTACGTACAATATACTACGACTATCTCACTGGTAACGTGATATCACCGTGGGTATAATATGCACGCCAGACGTAACCGACCACAGCCACACATCGGGGAAATCACGATGGCAATCCGGTGACATGAATAGAGAGGTGGATACTGTACGCCAGTTATACCATGGTAGGATGCTAGGACTGTCCAAGGGGGCGGCATTCGCCGACGTCGCACAGCAGCTTGTACGTAACACAAGCCCGAGCGCGACGACAACCGTATTACCAGCTAACCAAATCCACTAACCGACGTCTTGAATGCACGCCGGAGTTAATTTACAATCTTCTCGATCGCATCTGTCACGTCAGGCGTGCATGTGTCTCGACCGGCTAACCGATCGATTAACTTTTCGATCTCCTGCACGCCAGAAATAGCAGCGGGACCTACCGCGTGCGTACAAACGTGAGTATTCGTACGGACGGCAACGCTGCACGACACATCTGTATGTACCATAGATAGTATAGAAAGGGCCGTACCTATATCATATAATATGGCGGTATACGCCCCGTAAGGCTATTAACACAATGTACCGCCCCACCTCCTCCCAACCGTATCTAAGCCGTATCCCAGCACTTCTAGCATAGAAATGACAGTAAGCAATGTACTCGAGTACATTCGTACTCAAGTACGTATAAGAGGAATGACAGGCGTCGACATATAGTGGCGGTGACCCTACCGCCAGCCGCGACCGGGGCGTCGAAAACGCAGCTGATAGGCTGCCGTAGGTTATTAAAGTTCGCAAAGTTCCCAGAAGAGTATGCTCGAGCCGAGCGATATATGCGGGTGGGGCATAGCATTCGCCACACGCTGACCTTTGCGAGTCAATCCGTGGAACGGAGGGCGTATATTCTCCAACGTATCCGGGTTCGGTACCTATAGTTGGTATTGGTATATTCTTCAATATTAATATTTTAGTCGGGGTTAATAATGTATGTCTATGTGGGATGGGGTAGAGTTTGGAGACGCGGCGGGAAGGTTATCGTTCGTATCGATCGTGCAGTGTGCGTGGTGTTTATTGCAACGCGGGCCGTGTGTTGCGGACCACACTTTTCGATTTTCTTCGTTGTGTATTTTTGGAGAGTTGGTTCGGCTTCGAGGGTGGATGTCTGTGCACCGCCATTTCAGCAAGCGAGACGCATGAAATTGGAGGGTCTGCCTACTCTCATCAGGAGGAAGCGAGAGAGACGAGTCGCTCCTCCCCTTTCCCTCTTTTTCAACAAGCCAGCTTGCTGCCTGCTCAGCGCTCGCGGTGCCGGTCAAGCGGAAAAAGGAACACTCATATTCCGTTCGCTCGTCCGTCGTGGCATTGATTGCCAGAGGAGCGAGCGAGCGAGTTCAGCATCGACCTTGAATGAATAGCGGCGGTCACCAATTTTGGCAATTTGGGAGGAAAAACGTGTCTTAACCACCTTTGCAAAGTAAATGTGTCGTGGTTGTTTTCTTTTGCGATGCACGTATCCACTCCTGCCTCATTAATTTCACGAGCGAACGACCGTTACTTGGTACGGCGTTCGCCCTGCAAAACTCGCAGAGCTAGCAGCCGTTGGGCCGACGGAAGTGTACTGGTCCGTTACTCAGTCCAGCGAAACCCGCGACAATCACTCAACCTTGCAATGCGTCTTCACCAGTCATGCACTAGTTGGATGTGAGTATCGCGTTGGTAGACACATAACGGCGTCGACGGCTGCAAACGCAACGTCATAGCGCTCGCTAACGTCCACCTTCAGCTGAACTCGTCCCCTCCGCGCCACATGAGGCAGGATCGCCCGCCCTTCGAATTCCAAACGGTGCGATGGATGTGCAGGGCTGCTTGGGAAAGTAGTTAGGGTCCGCAGCGTACAACAAGTGTATTTTCTCGCGAGAGGGCATGCAGCTTCGGCTGTGGGTGCCAGCGCCGCCAATGAGGGTGCAGGACAGCCGGGGGTGCAAGGTTACCGTTGCAGCCTACTCACTCGTCATGCGGCCATTCCCTCCTCTTGATCACAGTGTGCATTTCCGTTCAGCTGCTGCGAACGGCACCCTCCGTCTCTTCCTTCTCTTCGATCTCTTCATGGGCTGAATGGATGAATGAATCTTCGCAAGCGAGAGTGCATCTGTAACTACTTCGTAGTAAACGGCGGTGAGGGAGGTAAGGCGAGGGATGGAGGAGAAATTAAGCTATATCGACTGAAACGTGTCTTGCAAAATCACACTCTCGGCTACCGATCCAAGCGCTTGGAAGGTGCAGCAGGGTCAATCCAAGTCACCCTCACTCAGCCTAGTTACTGAAGAAAGTAGTCTAGTTAAATCCGAAAAAAGGTGCACTTACTCGTACGCAGAAACCGGAAAACTCGGTGCAGAATTTCCAGAGGAACAAGTTAGCTCGGTGAGCCTAGCTGAGCTAATATAAACTAGTGCGGTGGAATATACTAGTTGGTACCGCGGTATCCGAGGAGCTCGATCTTGCCTCAATGCAATTCTGTAACTGTATTATACCGTCGACGGTAGACGCAGGTATCTTGCCCGTCTATCTGCCTGCAGCACGCGAGTTATTTTCCGAGATATATTAGACGTCGGCGTGCGCGAGTGCGCGTGCACTGCGTGCACTGCCGATCTAAACTTCTTGTACATGTATACTCACCCCGCAGACGTAGATCAGGCTTCCCGTCTTCTACTCGCTACTCCAGACGGCGATGGCACGTGTTATACACACGCTGATATCATACGTGTTCGGCGATTGCTGTACACTATGTACGTTGTTTACACTGATAGTGTCGTGGGTAGTGCATTGTCATGGAGGTAGTGTTAGTGGTGTAGTGGGGGGTGGTAGGATAATGGGTGCAGGCGGTATACAAGTCAGGAAAGAACATCACTGCGCAAATGGCGACACATGATCGTGCGACTATAGCGCGCTTCTTCTCCATACTCAATTATATCACTCACCCACAGGTACGCTACGTCGTGTACGCTACGTATGGTATAGTGTAGAGTACGTACCTGAGCAGCAGCACTGGCCAGCCGGTGGACATCGTGACATGACAACAACAGACGACTGGAGAGTCGATTGCAATTGGCCGTGGATATGATGGATGCATGGAACGAACGGCGAATCGAGAATCGAAGAAATCATGGGCAGCACCACGAATCCCAGTCGCTGCAGCGTGCATGTATGCATGCATGTGTATAACGGTGCTGCTATTATAGGCTTGTCGGGGCTGCCGCTGGGCGGGATCCACTCTGTAGACTTCCCATTCTTCCCAGACCGCCGCCTAACTATACTAGCGTACGTCCCGGCCACGCCGTCATCGTACTTACTTTACTTCAGTTTTCTGTTGGAAGTACATACTGTACTGGTGGTGTACGGACGGTGTATATTTTTTGCATATGGATCCCGCACGGAATTCGGTAGCTGCTGCACGTTCGCGAGATTAGAATTACAACTTCGCTTCGTCGCGCATTGCACGGCCGCAGTCTTCGGAGTATACTGATACTTGTATACACGTACGTGTCTACATGAATACATGTATAGTGTATACTACTATACGGAAAATAGGGCAGTGTGTCGGTTGGAAACAGGGTGGATGTGCATGCAGCATGCAACGGGGAGGGAAAGACCTGCGTGGTGCAGCGTGCGCCGCACCGTCTATAGCGGCGCCAATATACCTCTCTTTTTCCATCCTTTACCAGTTGGGTCACAAGGCGTAGCGATGTTGTAAAGTCACCCGTACCGACTTTCCCATATTCACACACCGTCTAACTACATCTACTTAGTACCTTATACACACTTGTCATCGTGCGTCCACGTCTTCTATGTAGTGTAGGGGAAAGACATGACAAAACAAAAAAAAAAAAAAGGGAAGACACACCTGGGAGCACGTCAGTGACCGGGGGTAGCGAGTAAGTCCGGACTGAGCGGAGGGTTTGTGCTGCGGCGATTGATTGATGCGGTTAGCACGGTGTGCCTGTCGTATTTTTCCCCTACAATGTGGCTGTTGTGAGGGTGAGGGTGAGTATGGGGGTGAGTGAGGCCTGGGGAGGGAGTCAATGGAGTGAGGCATGGAGTTATGGGTATATAATGGCTGGTGCCTCACCTCGCTCATATCATCCGGCTCTTCATATCACCACCGTAATAATAATATATTCATAATATTTTTAATATCGTCTACTACCATCTACACTCTTGTCATCCTCAATCGACGAGAATAAATACATACTCCACCCTGGTATTTATTTAAATCCTACATTATATCGAGAACAAAGTAGTATAGTAGACGCGTTACGTATATACAACGACAACACATCACACCACACCACACACACAAGGATTTGATTCAAAGACGACCGCAGGATCCAGCCAAAATGGGCACCCGCGTCTACGCATACATGACCAACCCATCCCTCACCGCCACCACTCCACCGAATCCGCACACAAAACAACAGCCGATAAACCTCTCTCCGATCCTCAGCTTCAAGGACTCCGTCGAAGGACAGATGGCCGCCGCGAATACTTCCTTCTGCATACCGCGGGAGTCGTCGCTCCTCGCCGCGCCCGAGTTTATCACGGGTGCCGGTGCCGTGATGGTGCATCGGAAGAGTCGCCGCGTGGTTCTCGTGATCGATGAGCGTGAGACGCAGAAGGCGTTGGGGTGGTTCTTGCCAAAGGGGCGGAGAGACGTCGGCGAGACGTTCGAACAGACTGCCGTTCGCGAAGGCGAAGAAGAGGTATGTCATGTCATCCCCCTTAATATTCACCACCATCTACAGATAAACTAATGCGGTATTTATAGGGCGGTTATCCGTGCAGACTGCTGCCGCTGCCGGTCAAGACGAAGCAGCCGCGGAAGACGACAGGCTCAACGCTCTCAACGGAGCCAATCTACATGCACAACTGGGCCATCCCGGCCGAACGCCGCTTCCCGAACGGTGGAATATACACCTGCTTCTGGTACGTTTGCGAAATCGACGACGAAGACGTCACTCGCATCGAGCGTGAAAAGGAACGACGGAACAAGGCCGCGGAAAACCTCGCGTCGGCGAGCAAAGAGGGGACCGTCTTCATGGACTACCATGAGCTAAGATACAAGAGCGAGCTGGTGGACTACGAAGAGGCGAAGCGGAGGATCGCAGCGTCGATTGATAGTACGGTTTTCGGGACCGTGCTGGCGACGGCGGTCGATTTGGTGGGCCAGCTCGACGAGATGGAGAAGGAGAAGAGCGGGCGGTAGCAATTATTGCGACGGTGGAGGCACGGGTGGCGGTGGGTTTGCGGGATTCCGTGTTCCTGCTTCCGGGGGCGGTGAGATTGTATAACAACATGACATCTGGGAGGCGTTTTTATCTCTGCGATAGGTATCTTGGGCATCGGTGTTTTTGTGTTTGGATGCGGTTGGTGTGGTTTTAGTCCGGACGCTGGTATCGTTTTGGCAGATTGTATTAGTATAATTAGACGCTGGCCCACATGCCCATATCATATCTCTTCACCATTCTCCACACACATATATCCACAAGTAAGCAAGTACCCAGTACTTTCGAATATACACAATAGACACACGAGCAGATGTAAAGGTAACTTGACGTGCAAGTTACTCGAGTATAGAGGTGGTCGTCAAAGTTGGGTGCGCTTGGCACCATGCACGCCAGACGGCATCCCAGCGCGCATTCTGCCAGCCGGCGCCTCTCGCCCTCTCGCTAGCGCACGCCATCACACTCATTCCCCAGCATTCCACTCCGCATTCCAACCTTATTTAACGGATTCCCAGAATGCGATCTGGGGAGATCGGGATTCGGATGCTAGCATGCTGTCAGCCTTGTGGCATGACAGCGTGGATGTCTTATCGTGACTAATGCCGCGTTATGTAATGCTATCGACAACGAGTCTTTCCGACGATAGCATGCGGACAGGGCTAGCTTCACCACGATGACAAAATTGGGAATATGTCGGCGCTTACTTAATAATCGCACCATCGACGGTCAATGTCCCCAGATTTTAGTACCAGTGATTTTTGGATCCGGCGGTGAGCCGACGAGCGGGCCGCGGTACTGGATTGCCACGCCGGATTCGTCCAGCTAGCCGTCTTCGGCGGCATTGCGACCACCACCGTGGACCGCACCACACTGACTCACCACGATCTTTGTAATCCACCTTATTCTATCCACGCATTTGCAGAGCTCGGTGGAGGAGAGGTGGTAGCTGTTAGTAATGACAGGCAGCCGCTTCGGTCGATATCTCGGAGTCGGCGCTTTGCCGCCGGCGATAAGATAACGTTATTCATAGTTTACTACTAGTCAACGCAACGCGGGCGAATAGAATATATCACAGCTGTCTTCTCGCGCCGCGCGCTGTCCGCGGACTGATTGCGGTTGGTGGCATTGTATAAAAGCACATCGACTGTCATCACTTCACCGGACACGTCCACGACGATATACGCAATTGACAATATACACGATAACTAACTGATAGAAATGTCGGCTACGGCGACGGTCACGACGGCCGACGAAGGCCATGTCGAGCTAACGCCCCTTCCACCCGCCGCCGGCGGCCCTCCAACCTCCAAAACGGTCGGTCACCGCCTCGACGACATGTCCATCTCGACCGCCCTCCCGACAAACACAGGAAAATCCCCGGCGGACATCGACATCGAATCGCAACCCCCTTCGCCGACCGATGGCCTCTCAGGCACGGCACCGCCGTCCGCCGTCGCAGCGCACAATACAGCCATGGAACGCAACATCCGGTGGAAGACAGCGGCCACGTTCTTCAGTTTGTGGATCGCGGGCGTGAACGACGCGAGCACCGGTGCGTTGATACCGTATTTGAAAGTGCGGTATGATATCGGCTTGGCGTTTGTTGCTATGGTTTATATTTGCACGTTTGTGGGGTGGTTTACCGCTGCGGTTGTGAATGTGCATTTGATCGCGCGGTTGGGGATGGGTGGGGTTTTGTTCTTGGGGAGTATTCTGCAGCTTGTACAATATAGTCTGCAATGCTGGGTGCGTTCTCCCCCTTTTCCCCGGGCCCTTCACTTTCCCCCTCTCCAAATATACACCAGCCCTATCCTTCGCTATTCATATACACCTATGGGTAGAGCGTAGTGCAATAGAAGGTATGAGTGAGGATGTTAATGGGAATTGGATTGCAGCAACCGCCGTACCCGCTCTTCGCCGTCTCCTTCTTCATCGGCGGCATCGGCGTCGCGATCCAAGACGCCCAAACCAACACCTTCAACGCCAACTTGCCCCGCGCCCACCTCTTCCTCGGCCTCGGCCACGGCTTCTACGGCCTCGGCGCGCTGGTAGCCCCTCTCATCGCGACGGCGATCGCGAATGTCACGCCGGACTTCCGGTACTGGTATTATTTCTACTTCGCGGCCGTCGGCCTAGCTGTTATCAACATGGTATTCATCGGTGTTACGTTTCGCGAGGTTATATTCCCGCCGTTGATGAGGAGGGTTACCGGGAAGACCGATGGGGTTGTGATTGAAAGGAGCGATAAGAAAGGAAGGAAGGAGGCGAATGCTGATATGAGGAGGATATTGAAGAGGCGGGAAGTGTGGATTTTGGCCATGTATTTTTTTGCATATGTTGGCGCGGAGGTGACGGCCGGCGGGTGGGTCGTCGAGTTTATGATCGAGGTGCGGCACGGCCAGCCCAGTAAAGTCGGGTACGTCCCCACCCTCCCTTCCGCTCCCTCCTCATCTCCTTCCATATATATATCTACACGAGCGCACGAGCGCAAGAACGCACAATTACACGGACGCACCGCTGCCTGTGGGTGGGCCATGCTGATAAGAGTATAGGTACATTGCATCAGCATTCTGGGGCGGGCTGACGCTCGGCCGCTTCCTCCTAGCCGAGCCGACGAACCGCTACGGCGAACGGCGGATGGTACTCCTGTACACCGCCCTCGCCATCGCCGTCGAACTGATCTTCTGGTTCGTGCCGAGTATATTAGTGGGCGGCATCATGATTGGCCTCCTCGGCTTCCTGATCGGCCCGTTCTTCCCGGTGGGGATATCGTTGGCTAGTAAATTATTGCCGAGGGAGTTGCACGCTGGTGCGATTGGGTTTATGACGGTGCTGGGTAGTGCTGGCGGGGCTGTTTTTCCGTTCCTAACGGGGGCGGTGGCGGGGAGTAAAGGGGTGGGTGTTCTGCAGCCGATTTTGTGCGCGTTGTTTGTGGTGCAGATTGCGCTTTGGGTTAGCGTGCCAAGGGTTAAGCGGCCAGTCGGTTGATTCTCGTGTCTATTTGGTATGCGTATGGGGGTGTCTTTTAGATTGGTTGTATCATGGAGCGAAGATACCTATTATAATGATAATCGAATGAAGTGATGGGCTGTTCGTTTGCTACACGGCCGCGGGGTTCTGCGGTATTATTTCAACTGACCTCCCCTGGAGAGGTAATGACACTGGAATGCAATTGAGCCGTGGCCTACGCTCTGGGTGGAATTCACCCAGAATACGTAGCTGAACTGGCAGCCGATCAAGTGTAGTTCGCGCAGTAAAAGCCGGCCCAAAGGAAGCCTATCTAGCAGGCAGCCGGCATGGCAAATACCGGCCAGCGAGCAGCACTTGAGCCCGACTGTGCCGTATGTGTACTGGTAAATGGCTTGCAATCGGGTTCTTATATATGCTGCCACCTGCCAAATACGAGGGCCCTGACTGTAAGATGTCTATCCCTACATCCGCGTGTGATGATACCTCTGCCTCTATCTCTGCCTGTATCTCTCTGTCTATATCTATATATCTACACTACCTTTGTACATTCCACAAGACTACAGAATAAGAACAGCACAATTGGCGTGTGACTGACCCCCACCTGTCTCCTATATAACCCAAGTAAATATTATATATTGTAATAAGAACTACCGATAAGTTCGACAAAGACTCTACTTGTGGTCGGCATACGTATACCAGTATCAGGCCGGCCGCTTAATCCTTTGCTGAATTGACTTCCGCAAGGCTAGCTCGAGCTCTGCTATGGCTGATTTCTGGCAGGCCGGTTCCTGCTGCGCGACCCGATCTCCCTGAAACTACAGATCGAGCGCTTTAATTTCGTATATAGTTGTATATATTCGGTATTTAGCCGGTAAATCTCGCCTGCGACGTGATCTTGGCCACAGTGGTGTAGGAGAGCTATATTATTCCATCAATAACGCTTGATATATACCAACCTTGAATCGAAGTATGCAGTCTTCGTCCATTTTGCACGTCATGCATATAGCAGCCAGGAGCAGGAGATAGTGTCATTTGACTTTAGCCTGTGGCAACAGTAACCATCATCGTAGTTGGCGATCATATTATCCGTAAACCTGATCATGCACGGCATATATATGTCTAGCTCTGATACATCTTACGTCATAGCCGTTTAAGCGCGTTTGTCTCGCACGTGCAGGTGGTCGATCGAGGGAAGGAATGCATTAACCGCCAAGTCGCCGCGAAACGGTTTCAGGCGTGCAGATACTCGAAGTGATGCGGGAACTAGTTGGAAGCCGTAGCACGCGAACTCGCAACGGTGTGTCAGATAAGGGCCAAACCGAGAGCAAAGTCAATGCGGCCAGTACATACCCAGCTGTGGTTACGGTACAACTTAAAGGAGATATCGTTAATGTCTATTATATTACGTAAAGGACAGCGGGCTGGCTGACTGGCCTACGAGACAACCCGTTACGTCTGTCGCATAGGATTCTCCGTGTCCCACATGGGGACAGTAAAAGATGCCAAACCGAGAATTGGTCGATGATGACCATGACGAGAACTAGCTAAATAATTAATTATCGATTTATCTGTCTGCCTGCCGATTTTGAACAAGGGTACTATGTGGTACCGTGTTTGGTTACTGGTCGAATGAATATATGCCTGCATATATTGCAGCATCGGGGGCATCGCGAAGGGCCTCCTCACAAAATACCTCGATGTTATTAACCTAGCCGCACGTGAAAACTTCCACCCTTGCCTGCTCGCAACTATACTCGAGCCGTAGTACTGACATCCACGAGATCCGGGTCGATCCGCATCTCGGCTGCGTTGCATGCTGTAGAGGTTGTCTTTGCGGTGTAATTCGGGTACGAGGTTTACAATCAATCGTTCCTCCGCGTTCTGACGCAGCTAGAAAACCGAAATCAATTGTCCTGAACCACTGATCGAGAAGGCTCTGGTACTATACGCTGTAGGATCCTTGTCTAGGAGGCCAACATGTGCTGCGACCGTAGGCTATACTGTATTGTTTGGCCAGCATGAGGGTTACTCCGAAGTCTGAGAGCAAGGCTGGACCTAGCCGCAAAGGGCAAGCCATCCGCGCAGCGACATTGGTCGTTCCGCAGACTCGGAGGCGAGCTGCTGATAGTGGGAGGCGTGACAGTGCTAGCTTTGCTAGTTGCGACAGCAGCTTAGCTACTCATCCGCTCGAAGCTATGTGTGGCATATACAGCTATGCACGTTGGCCAGCGCCCTTATCTATATCCACGAAAAGTGCAATCAAAAAGTGTAAGCGGAAGATCCCGCGCCGCGCGCTCGACAGTTTCTACGCGATTCACGTTTCTGAATCCTCCAGGGTTTCATCAAGCTCCTCATTTGAGTATGATGGATAGATACCTATGATATTCGGTCTTAAGCTTATATATCGTCATCGTCATTGATTCAATCCAGTCTGGCCCCATTCACTCCATCTGTACAGCTGTAACGTAGGATTGATTCGAACTGTCAATGCAAGTCTGCCAGACTTCCCGTTCGACAAATGCAACACAACACGCGTTGCAACGCCAAAATCCAACAATCTTCACAACCGCAGTCGCGGACGGCAAGTTCCATGGCGTCGCATAGCCATGGAACCGGAATCGGCACTAACAGCCTATCTCAATCGATTGAATCGATCAATTTCCGCGGAGCTCTACAACATCACGGCCGGTCCGAAACACGCATCGCCGCACCGATACGGTCGGTGCACATCTACATCCCTGTCTATCACCGATCCAACGCCTGCAAACACAGCCAGGATGCCCTGCGCGCGGATCATACAGTGCTTGCATGTATCAAGCCAGAACGGCAGTAGGACTTGCGAGACAAGAGTGCCGAGAGAGCGCACAAGCTGCGCTTAACCGTCAAGCATTTCTTGTCGCCTGCCTATCCGGCCGCTTGGCGCGTGGGCGTGTGATGGTGTGTGACACTCACACTACCGATGCGCGGCGAATCCGGTCAGCCCAGCCGATGGGGGCAGTGCGTGCGGCCAGGAACCGTACTGGGTATATACTGTGTCTATACGAGCGCTGACAGAGCACTTACCTTACGTAAAATTCTAGAATTGGTATGGATTGCACATGTAAGCTCAGGGTCTGAGATTGCGAAGTTACCGCAGCTGGCAATGCAGGCCGCTGGTAGCGAAGGTTAAATACTTGTGTATGTTCTTGAGCGTGTGCTTTGTGGTTATATACCAATGGCCGTATTCGACAGGTGGGTGCGGCCACTGTGATACCCAATCCGCATGTGAATGTTAAAATTTATGTGCGCAGGTCGCACAACAGTATACGTCTAAGAGCGAAACGTAGAGTAAACTCTATCCTCAGACATTCATCTTCGCCGCGACAAGCCGCAGCACCCGCTCACGAGATCTCTGCAGGATTTTATTTCGAAACACCGCGCCTCGCAAGGCCAAGCTTAAACTTTATCTTGGTGAAGAAAAAAGGTTAGAATAGGTAGCACAACTGCGAAACACGCACGTTAGAGTTCGTTTTCCGCGCCGTTGTTTTCCACCCGTTACCTACGTTCGATGCGGGGAACCCCTGCAGCCCGTCCGCAGCTGGCGCCACGCTCGCACATCCCCCGTGGGGAGGGAGGCGTGCTTCACGATCGATACCCCTGCGAGGGTAAGCTGCGGTGGGTGGCCTGGATGTTCCCTCCTTCTTGGTTCCGCAAACTCTCCGGCGAGGTTACAGCGGCTCTGCGCGGTCGGTGGCCGTAAGACATGCATCCATCCATCCATACGAATCTGCAGTCGAGCAGGTATACTGAGGAAGGAGCAGATCAGATACGGTGACTATGAGGAATGCTGGTTATATAAGAAGCGGCCCTGTCGCCCCCCTCTGGAAATCTTCGCCGGACAGGCTACGTATCTACCACCACCTACCATCGTCAACCCCCCCAGCAAACGTACGATACAGATCGATACCTCGATCGTAGTCTTTATATATAACTCGCCAAATTCGGAATGTACGGTCGAGCGTGGCGGCAACCATACAATCCGCCAATGCACGCGTTCATGCAGAAGCAGGACAGACCCGCCGTGGAGGTTATCAACCAGGATGCAGCGGAAAAGCCGGGGGCGTCTCACCACGATGTCGCCATAGATCAGTCGGGGCGGGTCGATTATTCGGGCGCCCGCGAGAAGACGGATCCGGTTGAGATCGCGCTGGTGCGCAAGCTCGACCGGTGGATCATGCCGATGCTGTGGAGTATGTACTGGTTGAACTATCTTGACCGGAATGCCATTGCGCTTGCGCGGCTCAACAAGCTCGAGAAGGACCTGCACCTCAACAGCACCCGTAAGTTCTTTCCTCTGGCTAACCTACTAGTCTACCTATAAGCCCCACGCTAACGGATAGATGCATAGAATATCAAACATGCGTGTCCGTCCTCTTCTGCGGGTACCTCCTCGGCGGCATCCCCTCCAACATGTTCCTTACCCGCACCCGCCCGTCCCGCTACATGGGCATCATGATGATGCTCTGGGCGGTCGTCTCCGCGCTCACAGCCCTCTCCCGCAACTTCACCGATCTCCTCCTCACGCGGTTCTTCCTGGGTGTGACCGAGGCACCCTTCTACCCGGGCGCCGTGTACATCCTCAGCATCTTCTACACGCGCAAGGAAATCGCCACACGCATCGCGATCCTCTACACTGGCAACATCCTCGCGACGGCCTTCGCTGGCTTGATCGCTGCAGGTGTCTTCCACGGTTTGCACGGCGTGCAGGGGCTCGCGGGGTGGAAGTGGCTGTTCATCCTGCAGGGTGCGGTGACGTTTGCGGTTGCGATGGTCGGATACTTTGTCCTACCGGATTTCCCGCTGACAACGAAATGGTTGACGGAGAGCGAGCGTAAGTTGGCGCATGATCGCATGGAGGCGGATACGGTGGGGAATAAGGGAGAGACGAGCACGTGGAAGGGACTGGCGCAGGCCACGCGGGATCCTGTCGTGTGGATTTTCGCAATGATGGCGCATATGCATCTTGCCGCGAACGGGTTCAAGAACTTCGTAAGTACAATTCACCCCACCTTTTAATTGATATCCCTTCCGGTAGCGCAGGCAGCTAACAGCAATGAATAGTTCCCAACTGTCGTCGAGACGCTCGGCTTCAACACAACGGTAACGCTGGTGCTAACCTGCCCGCCTTACCTCATCGCTGGTGCTGCCACCCTCCTCCTCTCCTGGTCCTCCGGCCGCCTCAACGAGCGCACCTGGCACATCACTGCCTCCAAGGCCGTCGCTGCCTTCGGCTTCGTCGCCGCCGCACTCATAACGCACACCGGCGGCAAGTACGTCGCTATGGTAATCTTCACAGCGGGTACATACGGCGTCAACAGTCTGATTCTCGGCTGGTGCGGCAGCGTCTGCGGGCAGACGAAGGAGAAGAAGGCCGTGGCGATCAGTATCGTCACGACTGTGATGAATGCGTCGTTCGTGTGGACGCCGTACCTGTGGCCGAAGAGCGACGAGCCGCGGTACATTATCGCGCTGGGCAGTTCGGCGGGCTTTTCAGTCGCGACGGCGCTGCTGGCGTGGGTTGTTCGGATCCTCATGGTCAGGAAGAACAGGCGGCTGCGCGAGGCTGCCGAGGCTGGTGAGAGCGATGGCGAGGAGGCGGTTATGTTTTACGTTTATTAGACGCGATCGATGACGAGGTTATGACTGTTGGATTTCGTTTTGTATGATGTTTATATGACTGTAGAGAGTCGATTTTGATATAATACCCGCATGGTTGTAGCAATGCATTAATAATATATGATGGAATGTCGATTCGTACGTTCGTATTGGTGAATCCCGTTAGAAGGGTGTGATCGAGTCTAAGATACGGACGGACCTGCCGTTACGCAGCCTCAGTTCCCCAACATTAGTCAACAGCACAATGTAAGATTGCAATAAAATACAGTTGCAAGGCAAGCTATACGACACAGCGTATATCTAGGCGTTAGCGCGCCCGTCATGCTTCCCTGCCCAAGGTACCTCGTACCGCCAGAATTCAAGCGCCTCTCCGCAACAACTCGCAAGAAGTATATAGGTAACCGCACGTCGCAAGTATAGTATATAAACACGCACACGGACGCGCCGATTCGTTCGACAGATGCATGCACGCATGACAATAGAGTGTAACTACTATATATCAGTATGTATCAAGAAGAACAACCTGACGATATGCAGATGCGATGCGTAGACAAGTAGATATGATATATGCGCACGATCAAAGATACAATCGATCGATAATAACAGTACGTATACGAGTGCACCGCACGCATGACACTATCGATCCAAAATCCACGTCCACCTGTCGCCGGTATCCTCGAAGATATAATAAAATACGAAAATACGTCGTCATGTAAGCAAAAAAATTCGTTCAAATATCACCACCTCCAGCCCGCCTTATGTCAACTCCTTATAAATAGACAAAAGCAGTCAAAGCAGTCAATAGCAGCTGTGATGCAGAAACGACAGTCAAATGGCATTCAACGCTCGCGGTGGGGGATAGAGCACAGTAAGTAGGTAGGTACTTGTGCGTAAATGCAACCGCAGTGTTAGTTGGTTAGGTGGTCAGCACCGGGTAGGTGACGGTGACCTCGATATAAGGAAAACAAATTCAAAACAGCACCCGAGGAAAAACGTAATGACAGGATGGTCGTGCTGTGCGATGTGAACGGACAGCAACAGACCAGAGGGCGAGAAAACATAGCCGATGCACCGCAAGGACGCAAGATAGTCCCGCCGCATCACTTGCTGGAAGAGGAAACGACAGGCAGGATGTGCTCGCTATGGCCCTAAAGGTGGGAACAAAATGGCAAAAACATAAGTAGATGATAGATGATAGTCCAGAAACGCAGATTGTCGCTAGAAGGCATTATGAGAACCGTTGATAAAGACAAGATATGTGGGCTGCCCGATATGTGTATAAGTCGATTAATTGCCGTCAGAAGACACCCTGACATGTGCGAGCATCCGTGATGCGTGCGTGCGATAAGCAAGATAAAAGTGGCTGTTAACACATATTGAATGAAGGATAGTGGAAAAACAAAAGTATGTAGACATCAACATCCGTCAGTCCTCGATGCGATTGGTGTAAGGATTGACCTTTTGGAAGCCGCGGGGCGACCGCTTCGGTGGGGATTGGCGGAATGGGGCAAACCCACTCTTGCGACGAAGGTCACCGTCGCTCGGCTGCTTCCCAGGAGGTGTGTTATAGAAAAACGGCTTGAACGTTGATAGTTGCGGGGCGGACTTCTTCTTCGGCGACATAGGCAGGAGGTTGCCATCGTGGATGATGGCTTTAACTGCGCTCCTGTTTTCTGGCTTTCGCCCCTCAGACTTGGTGGCAACGAGTCTCTAATTCGCCCAAGTTTGGAAGCGATTAAGGCCAGGCGTCGGACCGCTCGAGCCGCCGACGGGAGGAACGTGTCGCGCACTCTTGTGGCCTGATGTCGACATACCAGCGAGACCAGCGTTGATAAAGTCGATCGTGATGTCCGGCGGGGGATTGGAGTGGTCGCTATTGGACCGGGTGTGAATCACAGTGGGCTTGGCACTGTAATTGACGTCCTTGTGCGTGTACGGGAACGTCTTGGAGCCCGTCTGCATGAAGCGGAAAGGGTCGTCCAGCATGCTGTCGTCCATTTCGGGTTGATGACGTGGGGCATAGGAGGCATGTGAATCCTCGCGCGAGGTCTGCTTCGTCGCCCGTTTCGTCGACCGCGACTTGCCAACCGTGCTGGTCCCGTCATCTTCGGAGTCGGTGACGTACATGACTTTCGCCTTGTACTTCTTGCCGTTGACGTTGGAGTACATTTTAGAGTCGAGCCTGCATATCAAAGCGAGTAAAAGGTGAGCTTGGTTAAAACCACGAAGAGTAATGACAGTGCGTACTTCTCGGCAGAAAGACGAGGGTCGGTCGAGTAGCCAGAATCACGATTATTGCCGGGTAGCGATGCATTCATATCTTCGGGGATGCTCGACGGGTACGGATCCCGCCCGTAGAGGCCGGCTTCCGAATGTTTGCGCGACCTCTCGCCCGGCCGTTCTCGCGTCCGATCGCGGCCTTTGTTCGGGGTTTGGAAGCTGTGCGTCGTGTTCATCGTCGGGTTGCTGTGCCTAAGTTTAGGCGACGACGGCGGCGAGTACGCTGCGGACCGCGGGACTGTGTACGAGTGCGGTGGGGATCCGTAGTGGGATCCGGGCCCCCGCATGTACTCGTCGTGCAGCGGCTCCGTGGACATCCGTCGAGCGCTTTCGTAGAACTGGTTCCTCCGGCTCGATTCAAAGTCGCGGGTGCTAAAGTCAGACTCGCGGTCCCGCTCACGGTGGCGGGAGCCGTCTCGACCTCGCGGGGAGCGGTCCCGGACCTTGGAAGTGTCGCGAGGAACATGCAATGACGGCTCGTGCAGGCGCTCTTTAGACGACCTGCCGCGGTTATGAGGCTTCTCCGGTCGATCGAAATGTATAGGCTCGGTGTCCAGAATATCGTCTATCGGGAACTGCATATGGTCTTTCTGGCCCCGATCGTGTCGCCTGTCTCTTGTCCGCTTCTCGGAGTCTCGTGCATACTGCTTCTTTTCCTCCTCCCTTTGAAGCCTCTCGCGTTCGAGGCGCTGAACTTCTATCCGGTGCAGCTCTTCTTCTCTCAACCGCTTCTGTTCCTGCTTTGCCCGCCTGTCGTCCTCTTTCCTCCTCTGACGATCGTCTTGTGGCCTTTCTGTGGCTACAGATGCCTTTCGCCCTGCAGCTGCGGCGTGCTGTCGGCGAGCTTCCTGGACCTGTTTCGCGGCACGAAGTAGGTCTTCTTCTTGCCTCTTGGCAGCTAGATAGTCCAGTTCAGCCTGTCTGTCCTCCTTTTCGCGCATCATCTCCTCCTGTTTATTTCGCTGCTGCGCCTTTCGACTGCGCATCTGGCGCTCCTTCATTTCCTGGGCGCGCCGGTACTCTTCCTTGATTCTGGACTCCAGTGCGAGATCCTCGTCGTACTCCCGCTTCTTACGAGAGTCGCTGAGAACTTCGTAGGCCTCCTGGATCTGCGTAAATCTCTTCGTCATCTCGGGCTTGAGTTTCTCGTCGGGCGTCTTGTCGGGGTGGTACTGGAAGGCGAGCCGCTTGTACGCAGTGCGGATGGCAGAAGGAGAAGCCTCCTTCGCCAACTCGAGCACTGCATACCAGTCCGGCAGCAGACCGAGGTCTTCTGGTGGCGGGCCCATGTTTACGCGACTCATTTGAGCTTGTCGGAGGGTGGGGTGGAGCTAGGTTGGTGGGAGACAATGAGGGTGGTGGTCGTGGTTAAATTGAAAAGCTGGGATGTGGGTGAGATATATTTCGGAACCGATGCATGAAAAGTCCGAAAAAAGCCCAACACAGCCAGCTTTCTGACAGCTGAAGATAATAATAACAAGGATAAAGAAGCTGAAGGGATGTCCTGTTCAGAGGTCGAGATAAATGTGTTTGAATGCCTTACAGATTAAGCTGAGAGTTGGAGAGAGGGGTGGAAAGAGTCGGAGCGAGAGTCTATGTGGAGCAAAAGCTATAGCTGCGATGGTATATTGGTGGAGTGGACGACCTCAGCGTCAAGCCGATTGATTGGCCAGGTTCCCGTCCGGTTGTTTGATTTCATTCGACGACGCAACAACCTGTTCTTCTCGACTGCACTGGCGAGCAGCAGTGTTAGCAGGGCGTCAGGCGGGGCAGAGGTAGGCTGCATGTAGGTGTAGGTGCAGGAGCAGGTGTAGATGGATAGAGAGATATTGCAGGCGGAGGAGGTTGCGTGGGAGGACAGGTTAGCTGGGAGATGGGACAGGCAGACGTCAAGGGAAAAGGTGGAGAAGGCCGGCCTGGATTGGATTAGCCCGCGGGATGAGGAGAAGCAGAAGAAACTGGGCAGTTTGAACCCTCGCCTGCAGCATGCGAGAAGCGCACCACCACCACAGCCAGCCAGTCAGCTCACCAGCCCGGTATGCGTTCTACTCCGAGGCATTCGAGAGGAGCAGCAACAGGCGGACTGCGGAACCCCTCCTTGGGCTGTTGTCGTTAGGCCACGACGGGAGGAGGAGATGCAGTTAGGCCCAACGGTACTTACTCCTCACCGGAAAAATGGCGCGGCGGTGAAGCGAGCGAGCGAGGGAAATAAAAGACAGGGCTAAGGGAGAAGCGGCAAAGCACAGAATAAAAAGATTTTAAAAGAGAATGACGGAAGGGATACCAGCCCAAAGGCGAAGGTGCAGATAAAACGGTGCGAATAGGTGTTTTATACCGTACCTCTCTTTTCGAAGCGTTTCTCTGAAGTATCTGGCCAACAGCTCACGAATTACAGCTGTGCCGTCCGTCCTCTGCCAGCAAACCGAAATGCACACGGTCCAACAGCGCTGTCGCAGCCTGCAAACAGGCCACCGAAAAAAGCGGCTGGCGGCTGTGGCCTGGTCCTGTCTAGTCTTCCCCCTCGGTCCAGTGATAAGCCGTCGCTGAACGAACGACGGCCTTCCCTTGCTTTCCCTTCCTTCTTTCGCCTTTCTCTCGTGAGGAATGCCTCCCGAGGAATGCAGTGCTCGGGTTGACCGGACCCTTCTGAGAATTATGCCTCCTCCCTGGCCTTCTTTTTTCAGAGGCTCGATCGAGGTGTTTCCCTCAACGATAACCAATTCGACGTCGGGGTTTTTTTCTTTTCCCTCTTTCGCAGGGGCCGCAAAAGAACAGAACACAGCTAGCTGTTTGCTAGAGCTCTCCGTTAGCAATCAGTTTTGGCAGGCAGCCGAGAAAAACACCCACCCGCCGGCTTCTGTTTGATTTCGACTACCGGTGCGGGGGCCGATTCAGAGTCCAGCGAAGGAGTGAACCGGGCGATTGGACTATATTGGAGTAGTTTGACTGTCTGTATAACTGTATGGGTGTATGGGTGACTGTAGATTTGTCAACGGCTGGCGACGAGCTCGAGCGCTGTCGCTCGGGACGATTGGAGCTTGGGTCAATGCAGGTCGAACTGGGTGGATGGATGGATGAGAAATTGGCCTCCTTCTCGAAGCGGACGCCGGAGCTGTAGCTATAGCTGGCGGGATGGAATCTTCTAGCACAGGCCTCGAGCTCCGACGAGCAGTGCAGACCGTCGATGTCGAAGCTGATGTTTCTGTCGATGAAGAGAGAATTCGAAGGTTGGAGCTAGCCACAGCAGAAGGGGAAAGAAACGCTGGGTTGTGTGCCCATACAAATTACCGCTTAAGGACCAAACTAGCCGGAATTTGAAGCACCGCGCAAGAACGACGACAAGCAAAAGACGCAGAACAGAAAGACCCGTCCCGATCGCACTGAACGCCCAAAGCACACGCAAGCAGAGCAGGGTAGACTAAAAGGAGACTATGTCGGAAAAGGGCCGTGGAGCTTGAAACGAATCGAAGAATGATGACGACGGATGCTGCTGTTGATGATGCTGTTGCTCTTGTTGATGATGACGACGGTGATGGATTGCAGTCGCGGAGAACACGCCGCTGTTCCACGTCCCAGCAAGGTGTCAGAAACAAAAGTCGAAACGGAGGAAGAGACAGACCATATGAATCCAAGAGACTGGACGGATGTCGAAGAAGCCATCAGCTGCGAGCCATTCGATCCGATTCTCCTGTCCAGCGAGCCCCGGTCGACGACGACGACGCTAAAGTCTCATCAAGTGCAGCAGCTGCAGCTCGCCCACAGACACGAGATCCGATACGATAGGTCCACGCCGGCAACCATGTCCTGGAGACAGACACTCTTCGGTAGCATTGGCAGACGTGCATGCATTGAAAGCGCAAAAAGGTCTCACAAGTCACGATTCTGCTGGCTGGCTGGCTGCAGCGGAGGCTACGGGGGGCTCACTCGCACTCGCCTCCCTTTCTTGCCGTCGGTACAGCACAAGCTACAGGTACCTACATGACAATGCAGGCGACCCGGCACAGCGAGATGAGCTGGTACCACTGAACAGGCCGAAGTACCTGCTACATGCCGACGTTCGAGCGAACCTCACTCTCTCCATCATATCCTGCGAATGGGAAGCCCTGCCAGCGTGCCTGGAGATCCATCGTCCTCGCGGAGAGGACGCCTGTGCTTCTAGGCAAACATCCACGCATTCATCGGCACATGTTGTACTGCCACCAGAGGCTGGAGCCGAGTCCACCAGGTGTGTGTCTACACGTCAGGAGCCAAGCGCGGGCCCAACGAGCTCGCCGCCGATACGATTAACCTTGACGGGATCATGATTGCAACGGCATTGAACGACTGAATGAATCAAAACACTTGTAAACAGCATCGGTCAAGAGCATAACGAATCGAACCGAATCGAACCGAGTCAGCCTGACATGTTTTGCGTCCCTGGGGGTGAATTCAACGATCACCTGTCGTCGTCCAGCTGCTCCGCTCCGTCAGCTAGCGCTGCTGCTGCCAGCCCTAGCCGGCTTTCCTTCCTACTTGCACACCCTCGCCCCGAAGCCAGGCAGGCCGGCCAGCCGAATCCAAATATAATATAAAACAAAACAGCTGGATCGAAAATGTGACAGCGCATCGATTGAACGGGCTAGTTCATGCGAGGGTACTCTCCAGTGCTGGAAACTACACGTCTGCAGTACTCTGTAGTCCGACACCCTGTCGGGCAAGGTACCCGTGACAATCTGATTCTCTGCCCAGGCTCGAGTCGGTCGTGACCGTCAGGCCGTTTGCTGCGCCCGTTCATGCGAGCATTGGGCAAAAGTGACGGGCTTGTGAGCAAGCGGAATGGGCGGCTTGCATTAGCTTGCAGAGGAGCGCGAGCGCCCTTTGATCATTACTATTCGTTCATTTTGGGACGACGGTCTGTCCAGGTATCAATGCTGCCTAGCATCGACCCAAATGATGCGGGAAACAGGCTTCCTGAGAAAGTGGAGGCCAGATTCGATCGAACGCTCGAGCTCCAGCTCAGCTAGACTCCCAAGCGATTAGTCAATCGATTATCTCGCGGTATTACCATTCTAATCAAGGTCATTTGCACCGCTACGTATGTTTCCCACGAAGGCGCAGGCTCACCCAGTTGCACTGCGACGGAGCACATACCGTAAAGCTGTTCCGAACACAGCTATAACCAGGTGTTTGCACAACAGTAATCTATTCTGACACCTCACAACCGCCCGCCGCCTTGCGCAATTTTTTGTCCGTGAGGAATTTGACAGGCGGGAGCAGGCTAATTCGAGGATCTTCCCATGGCCGCTCCTTTTCGCCCTAGCCCGTCCCTCGCGGCGTACACTTGAGATTTCCTCAACTTCACTCCTCGCATCAACCCCATGAATTTTCACCGACCACACAGCCAACCACCTTTCGCAAACGCCATCGCATTGGCTGAACATGCTGCCCTGGTTCCCACTCCATGCAGTGTTTGTCCCGCTCCCTACCGTTTTTGACAGCCAGCGGCAGGCTCGTGGTGCTCCTCCGGGTAAGCTGGTCGCCAAGACTAGAGCATCCGAGCTCCACTGCGTCTCCACATGCGATCGATGGTTGGCCGCAGCTCGCCACGAGTGGGCCTCCTCCTGCAGGTTGGAGCAGAATACTTGCAAGGGCGCGCGAGGGACCAGGCCTACGCAGCCGTGACGAGTGGTACTGTTGCATGAGATGTTTCAGTGCCTTACGCACCTGCGGGGATATGAAAGGAACAAGTTGCATCGCAGCGCAGACGGCCGCGTGGAAGGATGAGCGGGCAGATATCGATACTGACTGTCTGCAGGCGGTCAGTAATAGCCACGAGGCTGCAAGCAAGCAAGCACTCCTACTGCACGGAATGCATTGATGCAATCGAGCGCAGGTCATCGCACATCGATATCAGTCTTGCGGTCAAGTCGATAGAGATAAGGCTACTCGTTAGCGGATAGCTTCTCGACGCCTGGCTTGGAGAGCACACCTGGCAGCCGAGACAGTGCATTCACCGGTTCTCGAACGCATTTCTCCAGCTCCTTCACGTCCGCGGGAGGGAGATCGCCCACGTGGACCCAGCTTGCAGCAGCTTGAGCGCCAGAATCAAGGAAAGAGCCTAAAGCCTGATCAAATCCGGGTGGACCGTGTCTCGAGCTCCACTCATAGAGAAATCTCGAGACAATCTTTTTCTTCTTCCTGTGGAGTTAAGTTCCAGTCCGCACGAAGCTTCGTGCAGATCCCCAGGAAGCTTCGTATGTACCTCATGTAGCTGGTGCTTAGGAAACACATGTTGCTCACTGCAGTGTGAAGGCTGTGTTTGTGATACGAAATACTTCCTTGTGTCTCTTGATGGTACCCCGCAAACTTACATCCGATCGAGGAAGAAAGAGGTCAAGTGGATACCCGCCTCGAGCGAGTTCGGTAGATGGAGAATCTCCCTCATCACATCCCATCGCGCTATACCTTCTCCAGAAGGCTGCTGGCGCAATGCGCAAACATTGCATCAAAAGATGGCCAGGGGACAAGGGTTCTTCCCAGCTTGTCGATGAGCTTAGACAGAGAATTGTCAACGAGATCGAGTTGGAAAAATAGGTAGGTAACTCGTTACGGCACGGAGGTAGATGTTGGTACTAGCACGTATCGGGACTGCTCAACATGCAGATGACATGCCGCCACGGATTATCATATGCCACTAACTCGATCGAATGATGGACCTTGCAACCAACTTCCATAAACCGAATACGTCGACTTGAAAGGCTCCAAGGCCGAGATTTTACATGTTAATACTCAACTACGAATGTAAACTCAAACAGTCAGCGTAAGGGCTAATTTGCGAAACTCTTAGTAATAAATAAGTAAGTCGGCTTTATAAAGCCAATACAATTGGTATCAGAAATGGCGGTTCCCTAATCCGCTAGGTACAATATTTTTCTTCGAGACACTAGTGTACACTCCGTTCCGGCGTGCCGTTGATATTCACGATACGTACATTCGTGGCCAAATGATTAATTATCCAACACCATAGAGTTTTTAAACCAATCCTCGGTCTGCAATTGTATTCCAGCGACGATCTATACAGAAAAGAAATTCCTAAATTATAACAAATGGAACACCGGCTGAAATGAGAACCCGGCTCCAAAATCATGGACTAGGGAATTTTATCGAGAAACACTGATCCCCATCATCGTGACTGACAGTCACGTCGAAGTGCGGGTTGCTGCCGATTTGTTCAGTGCAGTGCACCCAGTCACTCGGTGTGCTTTCGAACGTACGGCAATTATAAACACACGCCTCGATAGCCTCAGCAATGAGGTTGCTAGATAATGTTAGAAACTCGTCAGCCACCACGTACTCAAGTCCATCGGCATCTATCATCAAGCGGAAAAAGAACACCAGAACGGAAACTAAACGTACAACGTAGCCGTGGCGCTGGTGGCTCCATCGACAGCCTTCCCCTTTATCAGACAGTTGTTTGGTGAACTGCAAAAGATAGTCTGATAGTCACCGCCTTGGACAGTCCATGATACGTCTCCTTGCGATTTCATGGCATTGATCATATCACTGACGTCGGGGGACCAGCAGTAGTTGTCGTTGAAGCATATTTCCTGGCGTTTGCGCAGGGTGTTCATATGCTCGAGCGGATTATTCGGCACGCCTGGAGCCACTAAGTTTTTTATGTCACGTCAGTATCTATCCTTTGGTCAAATTGCAAAATGCACATGCACATGACTTGACATTCTCTGGCACTTTTTTGAGCGGATAGATATTCAGTACTTATATGAGATGATGCTGCGAGAGCTTACATATTGCACTGCTCGTGCCTGAGGACCCAGCCCAGAGAACCCCTTCCGACGACGCGGCAGACGCAGCGCTGATGTAGGGCGCCGCGAAGACCAGGGCACCGGCGAAACGCATCGTGTAGACGTCAATGCGATGCCGGAGAAGAAATCAAGATTTCGATTGTGCTTCGAATGGTTTGTCTAACATCGACTCGTGCGATTTCAGCCGTCACGCTTGTATTCCGTACTCAAGAGAAAAATGCCACTTCGTAGATAGACTAACGTCAGGACGATTAATGGGCAACTACGAAGTTGTCAGGTCCGGCGCTGTCATGTTTTATTGCGAAATAGATGCACTCGCATGAATTTGCATCATGACCAATGCTTTGTTCGCTGACTGAATGTGACTACGCGTACTACATCGGGTTCCCGAGAGGCCTCGACGCGACGTTTGTAATGGATTAGTATGCATACATAGTATAAAATATATTCCCACGGCGCACAGCTGGATGATTCTCTATAGCCGCATTCTTCGTGCATAAAGACGATGCTTGTGCTACGAAACTACCTCGTCGCTACGAAACCACGAACTCGTCGATTGTAGCTGAGTTGCTCCCACGGCAGCTAGTTAGGGCTATTGTGCTAATTTCTTGTATTAATGACAAGATAACAGAAGAGAACGGACGTTCTGAAAGGCCTTTGAAAGCCGAGCTTGAGATCTGATCCTACTCTATAGCTACCCTTTTATAAATTAAACTTCCCTCAACGAGCTTCATTGGACTCAAACTTGAATTTGCAGTGTCGTTAACAGTCACCGAAAAATCGGAACAATAGGCCAAAAGACCCATTATAGCTACCAGTATACCATGTCGCTATAGAATTATAGACGTTGCGACTCAATTGAGGGCTACAAACGAAGTTATTTCAGGAGTACAAAGTAATGGTTGGCGAGGCGTTCGTATTCTTATATATCCCATTGATTTTCAGATATAAGATCAACATCACTGAGACGAAGTTGAAACACAATGCACCAGAACTGCATCTCGGGACTTCATCACGGTAACGCACAAATATTGAGATCCAATATGCCAAGTCTTCAACCATTTGATAGTTTAATTCCTGACTGGCATTAAGGGAGCGCCGATACTAGCATTAGAGGTCGTCGCACAGCTATTTGGGATAGCTAAGCTGTGTATACGTATAGTGATCGGTCAGACCCTTCGTATTAGACGTGCAGGCAAGAATGCTCGATCAAACGCTCGTGGTTCGGACCGCTTGACGACGAGTATTACTACACCGTCTTCAACTTTGGGACCATCATACAGGTCCGCGCGTATAATTGAGACCGTCATAGTAGTGCAACGGCATTGGCTTTGCCACGGGTGAAAATTCGCTGGTACTCGCCCGTCAGCAAGCCAAGAGCAGGAGCGGCACTCCTTTCATCAACAAAAGAGGCCCCATGCACGGCTGTCCGGATAGATGGGAAGTAACCTTACTTCATGAGATGAGGTGCAGATGACGATCGAATCTGGAATTATTGCCTCGCGCCGTAACCCCGCATTAATACCGGATTCTGCAGCCTGCATCTCATCATTCCCTCAGACGTGCGGCCGGCCGGGTGGATCACGGAGGGTGGGGGCAGGTGAGCGCCGTCTGCACGTATCTGCTCATCACGTCCGTGCGGTGGGGGTTGCGGTATGCATGGGGTTTCGGTTACGTAGGGCCCGGGAGGAAGCGTAAACTGCGGGGCTGAGGAGTTCCTGGCTGGTTCTGGTTAATCGACGGGGAACGGACGGAGTTGCAGACAACATTGCAGTGCACGTCGGGTCATCTGATAGTCGGCTTACGTCGAGGTGTGTTTGATCTGTTGATTCTGGTCGGATGCATCAGATGAGATGAGATGAGATGAGGTTAGTTCACATTAATCATGAGGCTGTCATAATATTCATTACTCCGAGGTTGTGGGGCTGAGGCGGCCTAGATTCGCGGACAGCGGCATTCGATTTGATATTCAGAATTTTGGCCAAGAACGAAGTAGAATATGCTGGGCACCTTTTCGATGATCAGAGGAGTATTAGTTATTGAGCAGACAGCCTCAGCTCGCAGTGGAGCATGCACAGGCGTCGTAATCAAGTGTGGTAGCCGCCATTTAGGCTAAAGAATCAAGCGCAGCTCAAAAAAATAAAGTGGCTCAGCTAAAATACCAATGCACACGAATTGTATGGGCGATGGCGAGGGATATTTGGTGTTACTAGCCAGTTTTGGAAGGTATAGCCTATACCCGCGTGCGTGAAGGCTATCGATCACGAACAACTCGCCAAAAAAACCATTTAAGAAATAGATTTTTTAGTATTTATCCTATTGTATTATATTTCTCTATAAATGGCTAATATATTAATACTAATAATTAATCTGTTTTGATCAAGGTGGCTGAATTTCTTCCGGCTTTTAATGATTCACAGCAGTACAAAGAGCAGCATAAGCTCATTCTTATTGATTATAAATAGTTGATCTGAGGCAAAGAAAGACTTATCTGGCTTCCACCCAATTACAGAATAAGCTGCTCGGCTATATATAACGATATGATCGTTCTAGGCCACGGTTCTGGTGGCATCTCATTCTTTATGTTTAACAGCTCAAACTCTCATTCTTTGCCTTAATCAGTCCTTTAATGTTATTAGTTTATTATTTATCCCTCGCAACTTTGGAGGTTCCGGAAAGGGTTCAATTCATAATTTTTCAAATGTATTAGGGGTTTTATTTCATCTATTTCTGCGTATGTTGATAAACGACGAAAATGACGCACTCTACGGAGATACGGATGTCAACGGTCTGTTTTGGGAAGCGGTCGTATGACGTTACCTCAGAACTCACAGTGAAATATATGATGAATCACTTGTACGTTTCTATTTCAAGTCCTTCATAATTTAAATCAATGCTGTGCTCGCAGGCACTACGGCTAGCCTGCGACTTTTGGGACCACTTACCTCAGCTTCCGATAGAAATGTATTTTAGGAGCATATGTAACGGCCTGATATCTGGCTAAACTAAACGATTAGGAGCTCAGCGTATGAAGCAAATAGGTAGGCAGACGTCGGTAATCAAACAGACAACCAGGCAAACCTAGGCTATAGTATTTTGTAACCGATTCTATCTAGTATTGAGGGGAATTCGTTCAAGCTATGGGGATCAAGATACCGCCCCAGGGAAAGTTACTGCCACCAAAGGGGATCGGACGCTAACCAGAATGAGCTTATGGAGCTTTCGGTCACGGAGTTGCTTGGTTTTAAACAGTGTCAGTTCGACATAAGGCTAATGGTTGCAGAACGAGCTATGCCAAAGTGATTTACCAACCATATTCATCACAGCCCTTCTAAAGCATATAAAGGCTTGATAGTTCTTATAACCCACTATTATTTGAACATATCATAATTGATAAGGTGAAATTGTAAAAGAGTTAGCGGAGATGTCAAGGCAGGGAACCTAAGGGTGTGGTGCGAATTTTAGATGCCAAACCATCAGTATCAATTTTACGTTGAAGACTTCAATCAGCAATATTTAACTTTAAGCCTCGGCACGCTCTGGGAAGCCGAAGACTAATTCGCAAAGACCATTGGTTTAAGGAGGATTGCTTAGCATGGACCCCAGTTCTCTCACACAGGCACATAGTCCTCCCCGGGTATGAGAGTATGGAGATCAAGATATGAGGATCACGCCGACGCGCAGCGTATTTCCTCCATAAATTTGAGAAACATGGAGTAGGATTGAAAATTTACTTGAAATTTCCGTGCGCAGATTACGAAGGATGGCTGGAATACACTGCGGCGTACCTTCCAATCCACAACGTTGATCAATCTATATCCGCGAAACTATCAGCTGGCCGAGTGTATTTTATTGCATCACTACTGTACCAAAGGGGAGAAGCGCTTCTTCTCCCAATTGGCATTTCTGGTTAATGAGAAGACAGCAGATGATCCTCCGGCCATTCTACCGACTATTGCTTTATAGATGCAATTGATAATGCTCTCAAAATCACCAAGTTCTCATAGTCATGGTTATCCGACAGTGACAAGATAATCTTATCAACATGAAGATGTCTGTAATAGTGCAGAACAGATCACTATGGATCTTCGCGCCGACCTATCCACAATCATGAAAGACTGTATAATTGGAGATATGGATTCTGGGATATGCAGAATGTCAATATCAAGCAGAGCATTTGGTGTACTAATAGATAAATCGTATATCTAGATGGCGATACAGTACGGCGCTATAACAGTAGGTGCTGAGTTTTTATTGGCGGTGTTTCTATGAGATATTGAGAGGCTAACTCGCAATAAACTGAAACCGATCAGAAATATATTACAGAGATTCGATTGAGCAGACAGAGACATCAAGCTCCAGAGTTTATGTATCCTGTCCTTGAACACTACTCACCTACTGCCCTAACAACACAACGCTGCATTCTCTCCTTCCGAGGGTGTGCTGCGGAGCATGCGGACTGAAGGTATACACAGAATTACGCCTTATAGGCCAATTTCCTTGACTCTGTAAATTTTGTTATCACTCTATCCCACGAAGGCGGGTGATGATAGTGTCAAAGCAAAGCCCGTGTCTTCACTATCCCCGAACTTGAACATTCGCTCATATATTGGAACGACATGATTGATGCGAGAGGTAGGTTAGGCGTGGAGAATATTCTAGGACTGCAATGAAACATTGGATATGATTCTTATATAGTATCGGAAGAGGATTTACAAGATGATGCTTCAAGGAAGGAGGAGATGGACTGCGGATAGCTTCGTGCGACCTTACTCGGAATTCAACTTTGTAGTAGCGTCTTTGGTTGCTCCGCCATAGCTACGATCTCATCCCTGACATAGGTGAAGTTCGTGTTGTTTGGCTCTTATATTTGTTCAAGCTAAAATGATTAAGAAGGAGGCCTTAACAAGGATGCCCATATAGGACTTCTAACGCCTCGTGGACAGCAAACTCCAGAATGTATCAACGTTAGTACCTCATATTAACCTCTTCAAACAGCTCCCCTATTTTCCCCATTTGTAACCTATTTTCGGGCTGCCTCCATAAAAACTTCATGTTATACAATACACTTATATCATATTGATGTTAATTTAAGAGGCTAGAACTCCTGTTTAACACTAACCAAGTCAACCAAGACAAGCGCCTTAGCCAGCAGACCATACTCTCATATATTTCTCATAACTACTATCAATCAGCCTTGTATCCTACCAATCGGCTTTATAGCTTGACACTGCGGGCTGAAATTGTATCATCAATCTTTTATTATAAAACCTATACACTCGTAGATCAATTCGGCAACTCATAGCCGTTCAACTCCACCTACACAGGCCTACATCCAGTATGGGAGTCCCTTCCATCAAGTGGATAGCTACTTGTGGTACTTAAGCTATTATAACTGGTTTGTTTTTGTTAGAAGATTTAGGTAGGTAGTTAATCAGTTGATTATTAGGTGAGTCGTAACCGTAGTTCGGTCGACCTTGGGTGAAGGTCACTAATTACATAATCATCGAACACGTGATGCGGTGCTGTGCCTTTTCAACAGGTTTGATATTTCTACTAATTATTGTGATTGCGGTATATCGACAATAAGATTCATCCACCACAGAAGTATATAGATCTCTTATAGAGAAAATAAATAATGATTGTCCATAGGGCCCCTCGTTGGGTGTGGCGTCGCCGTTCGTCTGCTCGCGCTAGCGCTGAACCGCGCAAAATGCAACGCGAAGAATTTGTTGCCCCAAATTCAGATCAAGAGGCCAGAATTGCTTTTTCAGTCAGCCACAAGCATGTGGTCACCCATGCATTTGCTTTCGGCTTTTCGCTGCTGGCCAAAGACTATAACGATATCTCATATATGTGACACGGCATCTCTTATATGGTTCATGTGAGACTCAGAGGCGGGAGACACGCCCCGACCGTTTAATAGTGCTTGCGTTAGCAAGCGACCCGCATGCAACTAAGCACGACATTCGTGTTCCAAACGAAATGGCGCCTCTCAACATGTCTCGATCTGCCTGAGAAGTTTGCTGACGCGGTACATACCACCTCACCCGAATTCTATAATTACTTCTGGCGTTCAGTGTTAACGACTTATATTCAAGAATCCGCGGGCCAACCAAAAAGGAAAAGGATGCAATTAAGTAGCTACCCTTGCGCGGGAAGGATTCCAATTCGACAGCTCGGATTCGAACTTCCTCCTTATAATTATATGGAGCGGAAGGCATACACGGGGAACTAAGAGTTAATGACTATCTATATGGAGCGCGCACTTACCTCTAAGCGCCCACATTATCTAAGGGTGTCGGCGCGAGCCCTGACTAAGTACGCATATTTCTTGACCCATATCCAACTTCCAGCATATGCCAACTCACAGCTGTACCTCGGGTGCACCAAAATCAACGAAACGACGCGTCGACATCATATCGGTGCTTTGGCCCTCATCCAGAGACCGTCCATAGTAACAATTGCAAGCGCAAGACCCCGACATCTTCACACCCAGATGCCAGAAGCGGGTTGAGTGGACAGGAGCCTCGCATGACGGTACGTCTGTCTTCAGCAGGGACTCCTCATCATTCTCATGCATGTCTTGATTAGTTAACATTCCTGAATGCGGCAGCATCGTGTCCGGGTAAGCGTCTAGGCTTTCAACCCACGTTAGAGTGCGGCTTTGAGAATTTCTTTCGAAAAATCCGCAGCAAAAATTCCCCCGATATACCGGGTGGTGCCCACATTTTGCTCTGAAGCTCTTCATGCTTCCTCTTTTGCATTTAATGGTGAGGCCCGTACATCCGTATGGATCCTTCCCCAGCAAGTCCTCTCTGCTCTTCTTTCATTCCGAATCCCGGGTCTTCGCCACCCTCCTTGTTGTCTTACGATCATCTTATAGTGTGCTTTGCATTCCTATTTGTGATTCGAGCTTTTTTTTCTGCTTATTAATGCGCTGTTTATTTGGTATCTCTCATCCTCGAAGACGTGAATGCTTCTCTATCGGAATATCCTATACAACCTTTTTGGTATATGAAACCGGGGATCGCATGCAGGTACTGCAATTGGGTTTCAAGATTTGGATAGCAGCATGAATGTAGCCATATCTAGAATTATACTTTGTTTCTACTTCTCGATAGTGTTGTTTAACTAGGCCATGCCCGCATACGATGGATCTATATCCGTTTGGTCCCCGACAATCGCCGCCCAAATTCTGGTTCCCGTCTCCGAACCTCAAGATCTAAACAGGGATGATTCATATCTCAAGATATAACACTCTCGTAGTACACAGTATCAATAATAACAAGAGCGAATTGTCGAAACAGATTAAAGGTGAATATTGGGACACGGAAGATCCCACTACGAAAGTTTTACCGTAGCGTAGCACCGACCGTGCGCGGCCGGCCGGAATACCAAAGGATCCCTTAAATAATTACCATTTTCCGTTTAAAGTTGCCTCCTTTGTTTCAACGAAGCCCGGCAACTTCCACGCGGACATCATACAGGGCCTTGTGGCTATAAGCTCGACCATATCTGTAGCTTTGCATGCAGTGCATAAATTTTGTGCAACAAAGGTACGCATTCGCTAATTCAATATAATATCTAGTTAACCCAGCTGGCGAGAGAAGAAAATCACATGAGCACTGTCCTAAATAATAACTCGAATGCTATATATTTCATACAATAATCTGTTGTCTTGATCTAGAAGTATACCGACTTTATGCCTCAATTCGAAGTAGCCTATTAGGCTAAGGCTGAATTATCGTCGGGAACTTCCACTACCCTGCGATCCAGTCCATGACGGGCACAGGCCAGCCATAGATGTCTGCTCTTACGAGGCCAAAGATTGATTTTTGATTACTCTGAACAAGTGTGGAGGATGTTATATGTGAATGCAAACAGTCTTCTGACATTATTCGAATGCCTGTAGAGCCCCTTTAGCTTGTCTTCATCAGCATTATTATTGCTCGTGGGCCGGATAACAATTTATTAGTTACTTAAGCCAAGGTCAGGCGTGGGTGCTGGGTGGGTATACTACCAAGCGGACTCGATGGTTCAGCCGCGGACGGTCTATCGTAGACGGCCTCTTGCAGCCTGGGCATCAATGCAAAAACTTGCACCACCCCTTAATTGATACAAGTTAACCTTTACTTGACTTGAGTTCCTCAGATTCGCCGGATAGAATAGGTCTTTGAGCGGCTGAGTATTTGTCAGCATAAGGCTCGCAAAGTTTGGTTTTCAGGAGACACACCCAACTCTATGATCCGGTCTTGAATATAAATACTAAGTCCCATTCCCACTAACATATAAGACTTGGATACGCCACTTGCATAGACAATCCTTACAGATGGTTGATCAGAAAAAATCCATAAAGCAAGTTCTTGCTATTAAATATCTTTAATCTTAGGGCTGTCCATTTCAACCTACTCCATTCGTGAACCTTTCTTTTATCAACATGAAGCTTCAGTATCTATTGACCCTGATGGGCCTGGCTGGAACAATCGCTCAACTTTGCCCATCATATACGGTCACGTTTACACCTCCTTTGTCGTGAGTTCGACGGCTTGGTTTCTAAGCATTATATCAAGCGTAAACTTAGGAAAATCAGTAACCGGTGAGAGATATAGCACGGTAACATACACAGCAAATCCATTTACGGTCACTGCCAAGGCGCCTACCACCACTGTTACGGTCCCATGCCCACGTAAGTCCCTACTTTATAAAAAGGGAGGAGTGCAGTATCCTCGTACTAACCTTGACGCACCCACTAGCGACTTGCGAGCCACAAACATGCGGCAACTTCATCAAGCGCTGTAACCAGGTGCCTGGCAAGCCGGTCCTTGATTGTTGGTGTGGAAAGTTGGCGGATGGTACCGGTCTCTGCTTCCAGAATTCATTTTGTAAGAACCTGAAATTTTGTTCATCGACAGCCCCCTGCCCTGTTAATTACGCTTGCTTTTATGATACTTGCTGTCCTATACCTCAGCAACCTCCAGGTCAGCGGGGTGGTGTTTGTGTTAGTACACAATGCACTTCTTCCAGTCCTATCAAGAGAGATTTAGGGAATTTGCAGTATAGTAAAAGGGAAAAAGCCTCAGAGGATATGGTTGCTTTTAAGAAGGATGCTGAGATCCCGCCCTAGATTTTGTGTCTGCACTGCCAGTTGGATTTTTAGTTCCACCACTTAAGTCTATAGTCGCAGCTCTGTCAGGAAAAAAAGGGACAGTAGTGGACGGGTTCCCTCGTCAATTTAACGCACAATGTTTGTACGTATCTTAAGAAATTAAAAATGCCAACTTCTTATCACAAGCTTCCGATTTCAACTCGTTTATGGCTATTAATTCAGGCCCAATTGTCTGTCCACTCCCTGGTTTGGTGAGAGATACATAGTCATTGAATAGTCTCTAATTGTTATGATATACAGCTAAAAGGGTGTTGGGTCTCCATCCGGCTAATACCTTCCACGCCTCGTACGATCGTTCATCATTGGAGGCGGGCTGGGAGCTGGGGGGTTAGGCACGGGTCTGACAAGCTGCATCATAACAGCGTGATAGTTCACTTCGCTGCCTCCAGCTAGTTTCTGCCGCAGTGATGAACAGCTAATGTCACACATATGTACATGTTGGACGGCTGAAGAAGTGCCTGTTGGTGTTGTTGAGAAGATGCTTTAGTATCTTAATGTTTACTTTTTTATATTTTTTTTACTATTGTATATCTTTTAGCTGATACGACTAGTTGGATGTAAATAAGTATATTAATATTAATAATAATATTTTAATAAACTACTCATAGTAGGATATAAATCTAGAGAAAATTTAAGTAGGTACTGTTCCGCCCCTCTGTCGCCATTGCGTAATATATATGTTTCGAGATAGCCTTAGCGGAGGGCAATTATATCCCTAGATCCTCACGCTCACCAATGTGGACGTGATAGTTGGTCCACTGCATTGGTAAAGAATCCTCGCGCTTGAGATCAATGTACGGGGGTTGAAATAATACCAACGTAGCAACAGTGAGAGCTGGCCGGGGGTACTTATTGCACACACCGTGTGAGACGACGAGAAGCGCATGGTCATTGAAAGTTTCTGGATGTCTCAAGAGAAAGCGGGATCCCGGGTGCTTTTGACGCTTGCCTGATTCTGTTGGCCACGGCGATGATGTTCCCAAGTTGAGAAGTAATGTGAGCGATAGTACTCTTGGACGCAGGCGAGCAAATCCCCTGGAGCAACGCCTTCGTCGTCAACGGTGAGTATATTTTGATCGTTGATCCTATCCTGCACATCTCTCGATGTATTGAAAGGCATATCGTCGAATGTAGTTTACACCACAACTGCAAGCACGCTTTCTTCGCACATCGTCGGCTCCCCGTGAAGTGAACGAACGTTAGGGGTTCCCTTCAGATGCTTAATTGTTTGTTGACCGAGCCCAACTAGACTGGTAGATTCGAAGTCCAGGTCCGGATCCGCCAGGATTGCGGCAGTCTCGACGCGATCTGATTGACAGGGCGTCACTCGTTGGGACAAAATAGCCAGTAAGTCTCCAACGTTGGACACAGGTCGCCGAAGTCGACGTACGGCTTCGGAAGCCAGGCGGTAGCCTCTGTACGATGTTCCCGGGTACTAGTCAAGTACTTCGTCGAGGCCCTTGCATGAGCTTTGGCTTTGGGTTTGATGGGGGTAAACCAAGGAGAGAGCACAAGCGCTAGACACGGACTCCTATCGCCAGCCCACGGGACTCCCAGGAGGGATAGGTCGTGGACACTGTATGCTTGACTTTGAACCAATATTCGAGAATACACTTCTTGCCTTCACTGGCTCTTTCCCTGCTGGCACCGATATGGCATCCCACCAGACGGCTACGCAGCCAACATGCTTATCTCAACCAAACCCATAAAATAGGTGAACAAGCATCCGTTGGCGTTGCCTCCAGGTTTCATGCCGCCGCGACGCCTGTTCCATCTGCCCATACATACGAGATCGCGATGTAACTAGAGTTCCCCTGTGGCAATTTCTGGCTTTCGGTCCATACTGTGGGCTGGATATTTGCAGTTGTAGGGTTTTTTATAGCTACCCTCTCGGCCGGCCATGGCCAACGCGCGCTGCGTTTGAAAAAAAAAAGTATGACTACAGGCCCGGCGGTTAGCTTCTTTTTCTCCTTGCAAGTCGGATACATATCCGCGCCGATATGCTGAAATAGTGGGATAGGATCGCGAGCCTCGTTTCCCTCACCCGATCTTTCAAGCGTTGAATATCAGTGGCAGGCGGATTGGAGCTAGGCAAAGGCGCTCTTGAGTTGATGTGACCAGATCAGAGTCCGCCGCCGCATTGCAGTTTATGCGTTGTGGCAGTCGATTTCACATATGACTTCGTAATGTGAGATAATACAGCAGTGATATCCTATTCCTGTGGTCATCGACCGTCCCTTGGCCGAACATGTATATACTACCACCGCATTATATTATGTTACACAAATCGTGGCTTCAGGGGTTATACCGAATACCGATAGTAGCTAACTCAAGTGGCGAACGACTGGCAATTGCATCACCATTATCATGCACGTCTAGTGCCTGATGACCTGTGCAGCATCTGACTTGTGGTTCAGATTCCACCCTATAGCCTTTGAGGGTTCATGATACTCAGATACTTACTTAACTGGTAATACATGGGCTTTAGGCACATGTACACACTTCCTTCTGTAAGTTACGACCGAGAATTCGGGACGCTTGAGGAGATTCGAGGAGCGGGCCGCCCGAGAGTTTATATTTGATTTTGCTTTTCTGCGCGCCATGAGGATTCTGGGATGTAAAATAGAGGTCGTTAACCCATGATTCAGGACTGTCCTAAATAGATATTAACGTGAGTACTAAGGAGCACTAGGGACAACACCACATTGAACCATACAGCTGCTAGATGCATTGACGAGGAACGAATACAGTCTGCTCAGCGAGTATAGACAGATTAAGAACATAAATCCTTCACGTGCACAATAAATCAATCAATGGTATGGCACTGCTCAACCCTCAACTCGCAGTTATTGCTACTAAACAATACTATTACGACTAACTGCTTACAAAATGCAATGCTGGTAAGTACCCCCACGCTACTCGCATATATACATAAATCATACATTCTCTTCCTATATCCCAACTCTTACTCTCTTCCTCACCGCACTGCACTCGACTTTCGGATCTGCGTACCTACCGCTGCCACCGCTCCCACTGCTCAGGATGGATATATAGATAGCGATAGAAACAACGAGAGAAAAGTTGAACTAGCTTATGTACTCATTGCTAAACGGTCGGTACCGAAACGGCCAAAATCAGGATACCACACTACGCAGACCACCGCTTCTCACCAACGACCAGCCCATCCTCCAATTTACTCACGACCGCCCACCGCGGCAGGAATCTCTTCACCTCATCCAGCGCTGGAATCTCGCTCTCGGCATTATTCGCATCGCTCCAAAGGCACTCCACCCGCCCCGTCAACGCCTTCTTCACGTTCTCCGTTTCAAACGCGTCAACAATCCACCCACGCTCCCATTCGCGACTCCACAGTCGAAGATGGTCTACCCCCTCCGCTATATCACCGTGCGGCGTGGTTTTGCCCACGCCCGTCGGATCGGTGATGGTAACGCCGGCGACTTTTCGGTCGAATAGTAACCTGCAGGCGCGCGAGTTGCGCGGTGTGATGTGTAGTCGGACGTGGCGCGCGGACGAGGAATCGGTTGCGTTCGCGATGAGCGTAGCGTTTACCGCTGCCCATTTCCGCGGAGAGGAAACACCGGGGACGACGTTCGGTGCGAGCCCCGTCCACGAGCACCGGTATAGACCTAGTCGAGCGTTGTCGTCCGTGCAGTTTACATCTGCTGTCCACGCGGATGGTAGGTTCTCCGTTACGACGCCGCGGAGGTACTGTCGTACGCCGATGAGGTGGACGGTGTTATTGCCGCTGTGCAGGTCTACCGATTGGGAAAAGTATACTTTCAGCGGGTTGTCCCAGCTGAACGGGAAGGCGAGGAGGAGGTAGAGCAGCGTGGCGGTGAAGACGGCGGTGAGGAAAACGGGGACATGGTGCGTCCACCGGTGGGTGAACGGCAACAGCGGGAGGAGGAGGAGGACGGTGAAGAACGCGTAGAGAATGTAGGCGGTGGCCACCGGGTTGCCGTCCGCGCCCGTCTGCGCAATGGAAGTGCCGACGATGAGGGCGACTTGCGCGGTGAGGATGACGGGGATGGGGATGAGGAGGAGGACTTGGAGGAGCCATGTGTATCGCAGCAGGCCACGGGACCAGTGCTGCTCGTGGAGGTACTGCCGCTGCGCGCAGTGGACTGAGGCCGCGCAGTCGGGCTCGTCGTCCTCATTCGCCTCGAGCGTCGGCAGCGTGCTCGAGGCCCCGATGCTGAGGGAGCCGTGGGAGTTCGGGCGGCGGCCGATGTGGCGTCCGCGGCCGAGGTTGGAGGCGTCGCGGAGGAGGGAGGTGTGTTCTGTCGGCTCGTCGTCGTCGGGGCGTTCGTCGACGGAGGGGGCGATCAGGGAGCGGCGGTCGTCGTCGTCGAGGTCGACGGAGGTGTGCAGGATGGCGTTGTAGATGTGCGCGGTGGGCGGAAGGACGAAGAAGTCCAAGAGGGCGAGGAACAACGCCAACGCCGTCGCAATATAATAACTGTAGAATACCATGTAAGACTTGTGCACAGGGAGAAAGTATGGGACGATAATATGGCGGTGAAACTTACAAGATGGTGAAGTAGAGGCCGCCGACATCAAGGCGGTCCTGGGCCGTGGCGCATGCGGCGAGCAGCAGCCAGGCGATGGCGGACAGCCAGGCGATACCCCAGGTGCGGGCGGTGGCAGTTGGCCGCCACCAATTGGCGGCGCGGAGAATGACCCAAGTGACAATGATCCACAAGGACATGAGGCAGACCCAGACGGCCTCCTGGCTGCTGTACATGATCATAGGGTTGACCTTTGCGATCAACAGGGCAACGCCGATGACGGCAGCGCCGGCGAGGATGATGGCGATGATGGGCCGCCAGAAGCCCTTGAAGCCGGCGAGCTCGAGCTTGGCTGGCAGCGGGGTGTTCGAGGAAGGCGAGGAGGCGAAAAGGTAGAGCTTGTCGGACTTTGCGAGGAAATAGACGGTGAGGAGGATGAAGAAGGGGGCGATGGTGAGGAGGCACATCGAGGCGATGAACGTGTCCTTGATCTGGAAGACGGCGAACCCGCGGCCGAACACTGCACGATCACGATGTTAGCACGTATATAGCTAGCATGGATGTTTCTCAAAGATACAGAATACTCACTATCAAACCAGACACCGGTGTGCTTACGGCCGGAGTCCGGGATAAAGGTATAGCTGCCGTCGCTGGCCATGCCCTCGACGGAGGCCAGCGAAGTCTCAAACATATGCCACAGCGAGTCCCTGCTGGCTGATCTAATTAGCGGCGTGCGTGATTACGTATAGTGGCGCTATAACGTACTGAATGCCATCGAGTCCCACTGGGTATGGTAGCGGTCGCGGGGCTGCCAGAAGGCAAGGTCGAGACCGCGCATGCCGAGGTGCCCGTCGAATATGATATAGTCGGTCTGACTGCGGATAAAACCGCGCTTGAAGGCGTCCCCGCTGAGACTGCTACCGAACGGGTACTTTGCGCGGCGGAAGAATTTTGTGACTTCGGCATCGGTGCTACGAAAGAGGGTGGCGCGGCCGCCGGCGCCAGCGCCCTCGAGGTTGAGGAAGAGGCGGCAGGTTTTCGCAAGCGGGTGCTCGGTAAAGGCGACAGCGCCGTTAAGGTAGTCTTCCTCGCCATTGTTGAAGAGGAAGAAGACGGAGCGGCGGGGCGCATGCGCGGGCTGGGTAAAGTAGTCGATGAGGCCGAGAACGGTAACCACCGCGACACCGTCGTCCGTCGCTCCTATCATAGTATTAGCACGGTAGTGTAGTAGTGCGATTGGGAGAGTATAGCAAACCTGGCGCGGTGCTGACGCTGTCGTAGTGGGCGTTGACGAGAACGTCGCCAACCTCGCCTTCAAAGTGACCGGTGCCGGGAACCTTGACGATGATGTTCATGCTCTCAAAGTAGATGCTGATGGCGCGGGTCTGGTAGAGAACGTTGACATCGTTGTCCACCACAACCTCCGTCGCGTTATCGCCGTTCCTGGCGATGATATCTTGGATGCGCTGCACGAGATAGGAGCGGACGTCATCGTTCGCATGGGAGTTGTACGGGTGGTAGCGGCGGGTGATGGCAGCGAGAGAGCGCCATGTCTCCTCGAGATCGACGCCGATGGCGGACTTGAGAGAGTCGTTCGGGGGAGGCGAGGGGGGAACGTAGTGGATGATGAGCAGCGGGATGAAGAGGGCGAGGTAGATGACGACCGTCAGGATGGTGACGGGCAGCGGGCGAAAGTGGGCGAAGGACAGCTTGCAAGGGCCGCAGGAGGAGGAGGCCATGACGGCGGCAAGGCGGGCGCGGGGGGTCTTGAGGCTCAGGCGCATCTACGACAACATATTACAGAGAGCAGGCCGGCCGGGTCCGTCGACGTGAGCTGGCGATGTCAGGTTGTCGCGGGATGGAAGGATGGAGGAGGAAGTTCGCGGGTAATGGGAGGAGGAGTGCGAGTGAGGTTGTGCGTAGCCAGGAGATCCACCAAAGTAGCATCTCATTTGCACCGGCCTCCGCGAACAGCAGGACGCCAAGCACGCGCACTCGCACACGACACCGCGCATGAACGACATCAACATCAACATACCAATGAGATCACGGAGTGCAATCAGATCGGATCGAGAGGAGAGCAGCCAGCTGATTGGACGACCCCGCACGCCGGCTGTCCGACGCCGCTGCGGGCATGGCGCAAGCGGCGGCCGACAAACACTGCAGACGGGCCCAATCGAGTCGCGTCGGTCGACAAGGGGCGCAGACAAGCCTTTCGCGTGGAGATGCACAGTGCATCCGAGGGAAGCATACCCAAGCATGCCGCGTCCCTGGATTCATGGATTCGTGCAAGTGCTTCTGATATCTGATGTTGGGGAGCGATGAAATCATTCTGAATCTTCCTCGCTTGCGGCGTTCGTGAGTCAAGCGGTGAGTCAAGAACGGGGAGTTAGTTTGAGGCTGGACGGGAAGTATAAGGTCGAGAGCCGCGCTTGGGCGTCTCAACGGCTGTTTCGACTGCGGTGACTCCTCCACGCACTGTCCCTGCCTGCTATATCACATTGCAATTGTTTCGGGACCCGTTGAGGCGGCGCGACAGGCTGATTGCATCGTTCCCTTTTCGATACTTGTGCATGCGCTTTAAGGTTCTCGCTGGGCTGCTTCCAGGTTGGTGTCTTGTATAAAGCAGCGGCCGTCCGGTGGGATAGGTTACTCTTGTATCCATCCCTCTTCCGGCATAGACGATTGCAATTGGTCTTGTTCTACGCATCCAGCGGGCACGCCCTCACGACACTCCTCCATTTCAAGCGCTGGTGTTCTTGTTTCCTTCACGGTCTTAGCTCGTATCTCCGACTGTTATCTCCGACTGTCGGGCTTTATTTTGTGCAACATCCAACGACACACAACACGCCAACACATTTCTCCCCTCTCCCCTCCCTTCCATTAATCCGTTTCTAGGAGGAAAATCCCACAAGACTGTCAGTCCTGCTCCTATCCCTTCCAAAGTCTTACTCGCTGACACTGCTATAGCATCGCCATGGCGTCACTCCCAGCTTCATCTTCTCCGGACACTGCTCTCGCCCTCGTCCTTCCCGAATCTCTTCTATCGGTAGTCCAGCCTCTGCGCTCCCTCTACGACGCCGCCGCCATAAAATGGCCCCCACATATCAACCTCTTCTACCCCTTTGTCTCCCCCGCCTCGCTCTCTGCCGCTTCCGCTCACCTGCAGGACTACCTTGCTTCCATCTGCTGCTCTCACACCATCCGCTTCGCCTCCATCGAAGTCTTCCGTGGAAACAAGAAGCGGCCTTCCTACCTAGTCCTGCGACCAGACGAAGCGTCCGAAGAGCTGCTGCAAGACATCTACGAAAAGCTGTCCCGCGAGTTCCCAGAAGTTAGAAAGGCGGTTACTCGTGAGCAGTTCAAACCCCACATGACCATCGGCCAGATCCACGCCGGAGGCGCGCCCCGTCTCCGCCGCCTCGTCAACAAATTCGACATGCTATGCCCGCTCCTCGGCGACGTGGAGATGGGACTCGCCGTCATGCAACGCGTTGACCGCAAGATGACGTTTGTTGAAAGCTGGGGTGTCCACGAATACCCTGTCGCTCTATCGCCGGAGGCCGTCCCCGGCAGTGTCGTTCCGCGAAAGGCATACACTCGGAGACACCCTTCGAACGGGCAAGACGACTGCTGGGAGTCCGTCAGCTGTGACGATGTCGAAAGACTCCCGGCTGCCAGCTTGACGCTCTCCACTTTCAACGTATTTGTCGACATTGATGATGCAGAAGACCAGGATGGCCGCTGGGGCCGGATATGCGACGACATCCTCACTCTTGACGCCACGATCGTGTGTCTGCAGGAGGTCGCTGACGACCTGCTCGCAGCCATCGCAGATTCAAGGGTACCCGCAAAGTATCCATATATATCGCATTCGCCAGAACAACCGCTCCTCCGCCACCGCAACTGCGTCGTCCTGAGTACTGTTCCCTTTGTCTGGGAAGAGCTCACCTCCGCCGTCCCGTCACGCAGCATCTGCGTCGCTAAATTCCCGCAGTTTGGACATTATACGCAGGAGCCTCAGAAACCTCAGGAGGCTCCGGAAATCCAGGAAGACCAAGAGTCACAGGACGACAAGGAGCCTCAGGAACCTAACAAGACATGGCACCCGCTGATTGTCTGCAACGTGCACCTCCCTGCGTACCTCACCGATGAAGCAGCCAAATCCCGCGCCGACTACGCTGCAGATCTCAAGTCCCATCTCGCCAAGTACTCCGAAAACACCGTCATAATCGCCGGTGACACCAACATACCAGACTCCGCCGCCATCTCCCAGGCCGTCTCGAACAACATCATCACTGCCGCTTCCGCTGAATCATTCGATACGCTGTTCCCCGCCGCGGACTTCACCGACGCGTGGGCCGTTGCTGGCGAGGGCCCCGACGGGAATACCTTCAACCCGGCGCATAACCCCATCGCCGCGCAGAACGCCTCCAGCGTACAGCCCCACCGCTACGACCGCATCTACCTGCGCCGAACGGACGACCTTCTCGTTCGCGAGGTCCGTGTTGGCAGCTCTGTCGCCAGTGACCACTACCCCCTTACTGCGCGCCTCTCCTTCACCAAGCCTACAGCAGCACCAATGGCCTCGCCTCTTTCGCTACCGGATACCGCTATCACCGACGATGACGTCCGCCGCATTCTCCTCGCGAACAACTGCTTCCCATCAGCAGAGGACACCGCCTGTCGCCAAGACGCGCTCGCCGCTTTGACGGCAGTGCTTACGTCCGATCCGCCGTTTCCGCTGCGTCTCATCCCTGTCGGTAGCGTCGGTTTGGGAACCTACGATGCTGCATCGGACATGGACGTCCTCGCTGTCGGCGCCATCTCCGCCAGTCTCTTCTGGCGGGTCACCAAGCATCGCATTCGAAAACAACCACCCAGCGCCCACGAGATCAAAATCGTCCGCTACGTCGACGCTACAATCCCAATGCTCATCCTCCTCGTCGCCGGTGTCCGTATCGACCTGCAGTACTGCACTGCCCCGCGTCTTCTCGAATCATGGGACCAGATTCCCACCGCGCCCGCTAACAGCCCACTCTTCGCGTTACCGGTTCCCACTCTCAAAAAGCTCCAAGCGTACAGAGACATGCTCTACATCCTCAACACGGTGCCCAACCTCGCCGCCTTCAGACTTGCATACCGCTACATCAAGCTGTGGGCGGTCAAGAAGGGGATGTATAGTTCAAAATTCGGGTATCTCGGCGGGGTTCACATTACACTTCTCCTATCGCGGATAGCGCTGCTCCTACCACCTCAGGCGAGTGCCGCACAGCTTATCGTTGCGTTCTACGACCATTATGCGAACTGGGATTGGAGTGAGAATGTGCTACAGCCGGGGCGGACGAGCCGGTATTCCCGTGCGACGAGGGATAAGATGGTGATATTGGCAATCCACGCGCCAGCGGTGAATGTCGCTACGAATGCAACGGTGCATACTGTGCGTACGTTGACTGAAGCGCTGGGGACTGCGGCTGCGAGGTTTGCGCTCGGTGGTACGCTTGCCGATGTGGCCGGAGAATTTGGCGATGGCGAGGGTAGTCTTACCGACGGTGTCTCCGGGTTTCTAACGGCGTACGATCGATACGTCAAAGTCGAAGTGCAGTTTTGGGGCACGAACCGACAGGCTGGGCGCGGTCTGATCGGGTGGGTTGAAAGTCGTGTCGTCGGGCTGCTAGTAGAATTCGGACGGCAGCCCGTCGCCGCGCGAGTATGGCCTGGCCGGTTCCACGAGGTGCCTGCCGCAGACGCCGTACAACCCGCACAGACAACCGCAGAGACCGACGGCGAGCTCCGTGGCTTCTACCTCCTCGGTATAACGACACAGCAACTGCCCAAGGACGAAAAGCACGCTGCAAAGGTCTCCTTCGCAACAGCACTGCAGACCTTCGACACCGCTGTTCGCGCGAAGGGAAAATTTCCCACAGGCGACGCATGGGTTTCCGCCACCTGCGTTAAGAGCGGCGACCTCGCGACCGACGGTCGTGTGGCGCTCGATGACACGATGGTATGGGATGGCGGCGAGGCGGACGGGGGAGACAGTATCCCCGACGACAGCGAGGACGAGGAAGACGACGTGCTACCGGGCCTCCTTGACGAAAATCAAAGCGACGGCTCCGACGATTTCTTCTCCGCCGGCGCCTCGAAGAAGAAGGCGGCGAAGAAGGCTGCCAAGGATAAGGGAAACGCAGCGAAGGGCTCGACGCCAAAGTTACGGCCGGCGCATGAAGTGTTGCATCGGATTAAATGGGATCCAGGCTACGATTCCAGCAGTTTTGTAATCGGGTATGAAGACCGGTTTAGAGGAGTTTTGGAAATGCCGCTGGATAATTGGCGGACGGAGGCGAGCGATGAGGAGTTTGTGCCGATGCATCGGGTTGTGTATTTTCGGGAGAAGGGCGGAGAGGTTGTTTGGGATCGGGAGAAGCGGGTTGATCGCGTTTTTGGGAGCGGTAAACAGGAAGGTGCGAAGGGGAAGAAGTGAAGTGTACATGTACATGGCAGATAGAATTGAATTGGAATCATATATATATAATTCGTGCCCAGAGTCATATCGTAGTCGGGAATGAGTTGTAGACGCCGATACTTGATGCGGATTTCAATATGGCTACTTGACTAAACACGCGTGATGTTATAGATTAATGCATGCTGAAAGGGTAAAGAGTATGTTATATGTCGTACTTTCGACGCGGCTAGCTTCGAAGCCAGGCGCTATATAACGGTGCGCCTGTGTAACCATGCGTGCCATATGCACGCAACATTAATCGCAACAAGACCTTTAGTTGCTGCGAAGCTACATGCATGGAGACATCATCGCGAGAATGAAGCCTCTGCAGTCAGCTCCGTTTATAATAGCGGATAGTCTAAGTTATATCTGAGTCTACCTAAATGTTTGTAATTGAAGCCGCTGAAACAAAATTATTTAAAATAATTCATCTCTCCAGTCGGCGCATCGCATTGGATATCACAGTATTTTCTCAGCAAAAGGGCGAAAGAGGCTGATAGTGGCGGTTTCGGATCGGCAGGCGGCAGTGGATCTACAGATGAGCTAGTTGGTCAATTGATAGATATCTGGATTAGAAAGAAGTAGAGTTATAGTGAGGCAGCTTACATGCTTCGAACCCCGTCGTCAAAAAAAGCCATTGTGCACTGGGCGCCAATATGTTTTATTTCTTACTTGTCTACGTCAGTATAAGGCTAATCCACTAAGTGGCAACTGTCTGAATCGGGATTAAATTCGCATATTAATATTCAGTTTATCGCTACTAATATTTAACTAATCTATAGTCTTCGAAGTTAAGTTCAGAGTTTTGGTAACAAAAATAGGTGTCAAGTCAGACGGTAGTTATTCCGGAGATTGAAGAAAAGACCTTCTCAACAGAACTACGTGAATATACGTATATAACCATTCCCGGCCATTATTGATATGCTATAACAATGCGAAAGGGGCCAAAGCACCCAGAATCCTACTAGATCCCTGCTTAGGGTGCAAGGTAAACTTGCAACCTACTTGCCGCGCCGCAGAACTCGGTAGGATCGCCTACACAATTGTTGTTGCACTGCCCATCGTCAACCTTCGTCGTTGCAAAGTTATCATTCCCGCAGTAGCACTCTTTCGCGTACTGAAGAGCTGCTATGCTGTTGCCCCTGCTCTGGCATGTCGAAACGCAGTCCTCAACTGTCATTCCGGTGTTATCGCTGTAGCGATAGGATTTGATTGCGCGATTCGAGATTTCGACCCAGCAGCCGTCATAGTGCCATCCCTGGACCTCCTGGGGGAGAGTAGTCGGTTTCCAATCATTATATTGGTGAATGCCGATTCTGCTGCCTCCACCACAAGATTGGGACGGATCACCAGCGCAGGACGCCGTGCAGCCTGATTGACCTGGTTGGCGGTTATTTGTGATCACATCTGAGCACCAGCACTCTTTGCCATTCTCTACGCCGGCATAAGGCAGGTTGAAAGTCAAACAGTAGTCCTGGCAGTACTCGATTGTCATGCCGGCATTAGTCCTTGTCTTGTTGGGCAGGGTGCGGCTGCCACTGGAGTCTAGATAGCAGCCTAGGAACGACCACGGCTCATTGGTAGAGGATGACAGCGCCGCGGAAGTGCTGGTTGTAGTAGATGTCGTGGTTCTGGACGTGGTCGTGCTGGGTGTAGTCGAGCTGCTAGTGGTGGTCCTTGTGGTGCTTGTCGTTGTCGGTGTCGTCGTTGTCGTCGTTGTCGTCGATCTAGTAGTCGAGGTTGTTGAAGTGACGCTACTACTGGTTGTGCTAGAACTGCTTCTCGTAGTAGATGTGCTTGTAGTAGTAGGGGAGCTTGTCGTTGTGGAGGTGCTAGTGCGGGTTGTAGTAGTAGAGCTTGCCGTGGTAGTACTACTGCTTCTTGTCGTTGAAGATGTGAGGGAGGCTGGGTTTACTCCTCTCTTATATATGGCCAGCCTGGACGGCCCGCCGCACAGCTCGTTCGCATTACCGGTGCAGGGAGTTTTACACTCTGTATCTGGAGCTTCGACACCGCTCTGGAGGCTGTTCCCACACCAACACTCGCGGCCGTCCTCTACACCGATATAATCCTTAGTGGGCGCACAGTAATCAATGCACTTTTCGATGGTCATTTCCAGGCCGGGGTCGAGGCCCCACCCCGCAAGTGCCCGATCACCGGTGCGATCTGTCCAACAGGATAGGTAGGAAAACCCATTGTAGGTTGCTAGGTTCGACGGGCTAGAGACGCCACCTGGCGCGGAGGACGAGGTCGTCGTTGACTGAGAAGTCGTACTTGAACGAGACGTAGCAGATTGAGAAGTAGTGAGGGTTGTACTGCCTGAGCCTGGTTCCAAGACGTAGTAATTGAACCTATTGTACCCATTAGCCAGAAGCGCGGCGATAAGGATTTCAAAAACGGCCGACTTACTTGCTGCCAGCACCACACTTTTGCTGAGAATTTCCTGCACATGCGTAATTGCATTGTTCGATGGTAAGCTGGGTCGACTCCGGTCTAATGGTATTGTCCGCCCAACATTCTCGCCCGTATCTTATCAAAAGTTAGCACGGAAGAGATAAGACCAGTCTGCAGGAAATCAAACTTACTCTACACCGCAATATTTGTAACCTTTCTGGATGGCAGCGTCGATACACATCTCGACAAACATGTTGTCGCTGGCGGCAACTAGATAAGTCATCGCGCGCGGGCCACTAGGCTCCGACCAACAACCCTTGTGGACGTAATTTTTATACACCGCCGGATTAGCGGTCCCGGTGGGAGCAGGGCCTGTGGTTGCGGCGGTGGTAGTGACAACAGGGGGGGCGCTTCCGTCCCATACGAATTTGTCGGATCTCGCATAGAGGGATATAAACGCTCCTCCACCGCCGAACCCATTACCGCCGCAGGTGTATGCTTCCGAGCCGGTGCATTTATAGTTACAGTCACGCTCGAGAGAAATCTGCTTCGGGACGGCGTTTCCACACCAGCACTCCCTCTCGTATTGAGTACCTGCGAAGGTCCATGAGCTCGAGGCACTATAACATGCTGCGATGCATCGTTCGGGGGTATTGTTGAGGTCGCTGTAGAGTAATGTACTGAGCTGGCGCCCGGTGTTCCATTCTTTGAAACAGCCGACATATCGATAGAGGCCTGTCGTGGCATTTTTCATCGGTCCGAATTGCTGAGAAATTGCATTGCAAATGAATTGCATGTCCTGTTTCCCGAATGCTGGATCGTTGAGGTTCATTGTCCAGGTAGCAGTGCTGATGTATGGATCCGTATTCACTTGGGTTCTCGGGACAGAGCAATATAACACGGCAGTCGCAGATTGACCAGCTTGGATGAGTGTGCCTTCTCCCAAATCAACCCCATTCACAGCGCCAACTACACCATCTGGACCACCGCCAACAGGGGGCTTGGAAACGGTGACGGATAGCGGGGCAGCATTAGCACCTCCGTTATTGGTAACACGGAGTTTCAAGTTAAGGGTGTTCTGCTGCAAAACACTGCCGAAGGAGAAGGGGACGCCCGGGCTATATGTTACCCAACCACCGCCTGGCTTCTCGAATTCGACAACAGCTTTCGGGCTATTGGCGGCAGTACCGAGAATCGTGGCAGTTTTAGAGCCCCCACTAGAATTCGAGTTGACTCTCAAGTAGACGGCGTAGCTGCCGGAGGTAGTGGGCTTGAAATTTACGCGGATATCGTACTGGCTGTTGGGGGTGATTGAGGTGGGGAGGCTGTAGATAGTGAAAGGACCAACGACTCTATTGTTGCCTTGGATCGTAGGTTGAACCCAGGGTCCGTCGGCAGACGTGGTGGAGAATTGGTAGGAGGAGATAGTAAGAGCGGTGTCGCCGTCATTCGCAAGTATGAAGTTTTGATCAGCGCCTTCAGCTGACGAACCAGTGATATAATTTGAAAATGTGATCTTCTCGGGCCGAATGGCAAGAACGGGAGTGGATGAGCGGCCAGTACCCGCCAGGGAAATGCCAGCCTGGTCAGAATAATCCGCAGTACTTGTGATATTGAGAAATACATCGGCTGCAAGAGGACCGACAGTCGAAGGAGCAAAGTGAGCTGTGAAAGTAAAGTTCGAGCCTGCAGCTACATTGGCGGGAAGAGTAGGGACCGTGTTAAGACCAAAACTCTTAGGGGGAGGAACGACTCCGGTGACCTTTAGAGCGACTTTAGCTCGGCAAGAGATTTCTTTCACAGCACTTTCTTGTCCGACATTAACGTTACCAAAATCGTAGCTCGAGCACTCCATTGGAGGATTAACGGGCGACCCAATGGCATAGAGATAGCCCTGAGTGGTACCAATGTACGCAATACCATCTCCGAACGACGGTTTTTGGAACTTAGTAACACCAGTAATCGTAAAGGTCTTGACAAGCTGGAGACTACCACCATCGGGAATGGCTTTATAGATCCGCAAGCCGAAGCCTTCTGACTGTCAGCACAAATACCTTAGGGGGGGACATCTGCAACTGTACATACCTTGCGTGTCTGAGATCCAAAGGAGGCCGCTGTTGGCTTTGCCTGGGAAGGAGGTTGTTGTGCCGTGACCGACACCGAGAACATCAGCATTTTTGTCCGGGCTTGTCGCTACCGGAACGAACTTGGGGTTTCCACTGCCATCACAACTAAATTGGAAAACCCTTGTTGGATACTTTATAATATTGATATAAACATAGCCGCTTGTCTGAGAGATGGGGTAAATGCCGGCGCCAGCGTAAACGGAATTTTCGTTTTGATAAACACCGAGAATCGCATCCTGTTTTGTCGAACTCATGCAATAGCCTCCAAGATTATCCATATTGAGGAAGTATGTTTTCGAATTTTTACCAGTGATAATGCCAATCCTCTGTGCATTTGGACAACTGAATGGCGTTAAGTTCAACGGCGAAGTCGCTAGATCTTGATCCGCGCCATCCAGAATTTCTTTTTCATACGGCATGAAAAAATCTACGATTCTGACACTGCCGTCCCCTTGAATACTCGCATGTACAGCAGCTTCCTCCAAAGCGGATGGAGGCTGCCGTCCAGGTACCGGTGAGCCTTTCAATTGGGATGCGTAGCCATTTCCGGTGGCGAACCACATGGATCCCCTATCATCGGAGGAGATACCGCCACCGGACATCCAAATGCCTCCGCCTCTGACCTAGTCCCGTTAGTCCGACAGTACAAAGCATAAATTTAGGAAAAGAAAGCTCTAGTCTGAGAGACCACTCTTACATCGATGCTTTCTGGCCCTCCCTGCATTGCATAACTCTCAACAACGCGGCCACTAGACTTATCCCACCCTACTAGCCAACCCGAGAAGTTGAATTTAACACAATGAGATGCAAACCCTGCGTAGATGAATTGTCCATGTCGAAGAAGGGCAGGTCTTTGATGTTGATTCCCGCCTTTGAATAGCCTCTTTGGATTGTTTCTGGCTGGCAAATCTTCGAGTGGTACAGGAAAATTAGGTTTATCGGCAAGCGTATTGACGTCGATAGCGTAAATCCAGTACCGGCCATTAAGCCGCCCTTTTTCCTGATCGCTCTGATCCCGGTACGTTTTAAGCGTGAGGTACCATGTGTCGGTGTCGGGGTCAATAACGCCGGTTGCCGTGTTACCAACCAGAGGGTTGATATCGACGCAACCATCGAGGTCAGCTGTTAAAAACGGGACAGCGAGTGTACGTTCAGCAACTATAGCCCCGGTCTTGGCGTCAATCTTGTATACTTTGTTTTGTGTCGTTGAGATGTACACATATTGAGTCTTTCCGGTCCCAGCTTTCGGTGTATACACGAGAGGCTGGGCAAATATTTGTTCTTTATTGCCACGGTAATTGCCTGTAAGGGTTGCCCTCCATAGCTGACGAAACGAGTTGGACGCGACCACGGCCGGGTCCATATTGTGATTACTGTAGTATTCGTTAATCAGCTTCGTCCAGCTGCGAGACCTGCATTTGCACATAAAGCGCCTTGATACAGGATGTGTCTCCCCGGTTACTTACGTTTCGTAACATGCTCGAGTGTTGTCCCCACAGCTCGTGATAGTATCGGTAGACCCGAGGGCAAAAGTGAAAGGAATCCGACTCAAGGCAGCGATAGCTGCGGCGAATAAGCTTCCCGAGCTAGATAAGAGCTTCATCTTCAATTTAAATTCTTCAAAGTACGACACTATAACAGCAATTGAAGATTTCGATAAAGGAATGACATGGCAGTGTGTTGCCACTGTTAGAAGTTGAAAAAGAGCGTGTTTGACGTTGTCGCTGCGGTGGGTTTTGATAAACGAATGTGTGCAGCAACAACAGCTGTTTTTGGGGGCTATCGTCGATACGTAGGCCAGAATCGCTTAGAATTCCTCGATCAAAACAGTGGAATAAAAGAGCGGTTCCACGATTAAATATGTGCTTGGTGAAAGAACGAGAAGCTCTGAAGGCGGTCGAGAGAAAGGGGCAAATGTATATAGCGAGCGGCTACGTTCTCTAGGTGCTCCGCAGCTGAACGGGTTCCAGGCTTGCCCAGAATACTTGGACCGCCTATTACGATACAAATCCATGATAGATCACCAATGCAAAGCGAGAATCACGTAAGAGTATGGTAGTTGCGCAGGAACCACCGGAACCTGCCGATATCAGATGCGCATCAATGCGCCGACGTAGGCATGCACACGCGTGGCCATGGCCAGCCGTGAACGCCATCTTGGTCACCATCGCGTCAGTGGATGCGCCTAGAAGTCTTTAACAAAGATGCCACGGGCGCGACGACATGTGCGTTCGGTTCTCGGCAGGCGTTTGCATTGAGTATAAGGCTGGTGGGCGCCCTTTCGCAAATCTCCTAACGCGATCCCATACCTATATTTGCAAATATATCAACGAGTGCATTATTAAGAGGAAGCTGAAACCAAGTAGCCATTTCCTATATGCATAAATATATAAGCAATTACTTTAAGTAGAAACTATCCTTCGAATTCGTGGAGCTAATCTTCGATTCGCGGTGTGGCGGCCTGGGCTCCGTCTTGGAGAGCGGCTCTTACATGTTCCTGCCTGACGCTAGCCCAAGCGGGGCATTCGTCGTCGTCGCTAGTTCAGCCCAGACAACTTGGCTGCATATAGGGAGCAGCTTCGTATCTCAGGGGATATCCGCGCCGCCCATTGGGAAATTGCTGCTTGTGTTGCATCTTGGCCCTGTAACACAAAAATGATGGCACAACATGTCGACGCCGATGGAGCCTCAGCGCGTAGGCCATGCTGGTAGTATAGCTAGACATAAAGTAATTTAAGTTTCTTACTGATATATAGTCTCCGACTGATATATCAAGATCGATGTCCCATACATGCCCTAGTTTGAGTAACCTTTCGCTAAAACCCGCGTTGTACAAATATGTGGGCTACGCAATTATTACAACAGATGTCTGCACAAAGCTGCAGAGTTTCCCTTTCGTGAGCTCGTGAGCAGATGCTCAACTCACCCGACCCTGCTGTCTACTAGGCGCCCGCGTTGCAACTGTTGGAACCACGCTATCACATTCCTCGACAGGGTGCATCCAGGAATGCACTGGGAAACCGGGATATCAATTGGTCAACGCCGGCCGGCAAATATAAGCACCTACGTAAGTGGGCCTCCCTGTACTACCTTTCTCACTGTCGTATTGTAAGATGATGAACGCGCACTGACGGACACCGCCGACTAACCCGCGCAGGCTATGCACGACGATATCGCAGCCCGCCGTCGATTGGCTGACCACAGAGCCATCGCTGCCGTTTGCGTGCGAGCGGCAGGATCGCATGTGCTTTTCGTGGAGGTATCGACGTGTGCGACGTATGTACGGCTTGCATTACATGGTCACTTTTGCTAGCCGTCGGGAAATACCTCAGCCGCACTATTAATGAACTATTGACGAGCCCACCGTGCGTCATGGACGCGGACTGTCTGAGGGGTATACCGGTAGTAAAGTGCGCTTTGGCACAGTTCAGTCGGCTGTATAAAGCCGGTGTACTTGCCAATTTATAGTGTAAAGCTTATCTCAGGCAGAATACACCGTAGTTCCGGCTGTGCGCTCAATTGTTTTTATCGGTATAACCGTTTTATCGGTGGAGTTTGACCGTGGTATACTAGTAACTGCCATTGAGATACCGCAACCATGGGCGGCGTAATCTCGTTCATCCAGAAGACGGTGCTGTCCATTATCCGGCCTTCTAGTCCGCTGAACAGCATCGCCGTCATCAGCGGTGTGACGGGGGTACAGCTGCCTCCCGCATCCAGCGACTACGCGAACGCCCGCTACCAGTACGCGACCAGCAGCTATGGCGTCGAACACCACATGGACCCGGCGCTCATAGTCATCCCGTCGGGTAAGGACGATATTAGCAAGACGCTGCAGTACGCCAAGTCGCAGAAGGTCGCCGTTGCCGTCCGCACGGGCGGACATCAGTATAGTGGTGCTTCGTCGACGTATGCGCCCAATATTCAGATCGATCTGAAGAAGGTCTTCCAGGGCCCGAACGACCGCAGCGTTTTCGAGAAGGATGGCGAGACATTTGTGCGGACGAGCGTCAGCTGGGGGTTGGGCGAGTTTAACGATTATATTGGCAGTAAGGGCTTATTCGTCCCGCACGGTCAGTGCACCAACGTGCATCTCGGCGGGCACGTCCAGTCCGTAAGTTCCCCTGGTCAAATGCAAGAGTCTATGGGTAGAACTGCAATTGACGAGAATAATGCATCTAGGGAGGCTACGGCCAGCTCGGCCGCAGCTTCGGCCTCTTCAGCGACCACGTCGTATCCCTTGAACTCATCGACACCAATGGCATTCCTCAAACCGTCACTAAAGAGTCGGACCCAGACCTCTTCTATGCCCTCTTAGGCGGCAGCCCTGGAAACCTCGGTGTGGTCACCCACTTCACCATTAAAGTCCACCGCGACCAGGACTACCCCGGCTCACGTGGCCTCAAGTCCCTCTACTGGTACGACCCCGCAACCCTCAAACGACTCCTCGACATCCTCGTCGAGATGGCCGATGACGAGAACTTCCCGCGCAACTACGACTTCTGCGTCAGCGTGCTCTCGTCCTCCAACAAGCTGCTCGACTGGTTCATCGAGGGCGGCCTCGACGAGAAAATGCGCGAAGAACACCCCGAAATATACGGCGACGACGGGGTGCCACTGTGGCCTCGCGCAATCATCGTCTACGCCCAATGGGTGCCCTTCAGCAAGGACGACAAGCCGGATATGTCCTGGTTCGATCGTATCGGCGAGGGCTCCATCTTCGACCTGCCGCCGGAAATAAAGCCCATGTCTGCACTGACGAAAGGGTGGATTTTTAACAACATTAGAGAATTCGACAAGCCGTATGTTAAGAGTACGCATTTGACAAACTCGCGCTCACTGGCCAAGGACGGCTGGGCGGAGTGGATGACGAAGCGCATCGATGCCGTCGTTAAGCCAGAGGCGAACAGGTCAGTTTACATTCATTCCATCACGCCAGCACCCCATATATTGTGTATAAATATGATATAATTGCCGACACATGCTAACGTTATAACATGGACACCATGCAGAGTCTGGCTCTCCGCGCAACTGCAATGCTTCGGCGGGAGAAACTCTCAGTTCACCGCTAACGCCAAAAACGGCACCTCCTTCTCCTGGCGCGACTCAACCATCTGCGTCACCGCCGACGCCTTTTACGGGCCAGAAAACAAGCAAACAGCACTCGACTGGCACGCCGTCAACGAGTCTGAGGGTATCGGTCCGAACGGTAAGTTCTGCAAGGAGGACCGCCGCCTCCACTGGGGCTCTTTTGGAGATTATGATTTGAGTAAAGTTTGGGACGTGTATTATGATAGCAGGGAGAAGTATGAGCGGATTTCCAGCGTGAGGGCGCGTGTCGACCCTGATGGTGTGTTTACGCCGAATACGTTCTCGGTCCCTAGAGAGCTCAGTTGAATGCATGTCTGCGCGTCACGTAGATGCATATCAGCGTATGAAGGGTAGTATAATTCGATGCGAATATTTGATTTTGAGATGGATTGGATGGGGTTTTGATGGCATGTAGATTGGAAGATATAATACATAGGTTAGTATGAATGATCTCATGTAATTTGCTGTTAAAATGGTTTAATGTAGAGTTGAGTTCAATCGCGTCTACATCCGTAGTTCGTATGGCTTCAATGGTGATTGTCGTCGCCACAGGTATGCATTGTATCGTAGTTTTGCATTAAAATTCTAGAGGTAAAAGTAGCTACATCCGAAGCCAAAGGACCGTGAATATCATATCCTTCCATCCACACCACCCCATCCGCATTCGGTAAGCCGGCACCAAAATATAACCTGAAAAGAAGCAGCAAATCGTGCTGAATCGAGTCTTTTGATAATACTCCAAGAGATCGTTTAGAAAATATAAATCAACATCTGTACAATACATCCCTCGCCAAAATTCCTCAAAACATCAAAATTCATACACACATGCGTAAAGTTACTCAATTAATGATTAACAACTTCTCAGTATTCCGACGGCAGCTCGTGCAGCCCGCTCTGCGTCCGCGCCGCCGCCCGCCCATTCCCCTGCGACAGCGGCGCAATCGGATCCGCATGCACCTCTGATGCCGTCCGTGACCGATCTGGCCTGGGCATCGAGAACGGGTCCACTTCCTCGCTGAACGATGCGCTGTGTACTGACGGCGGCACCGGACGCCCGGGACTCGATACTGCCGCGCCATTGGTATTCGCAGGTACGTCGTCGTAAACGGGCGTTAGGCCGCCTGTTACTGCATTGCGGATGTATGCTACCGGCGCGGATTGCGCGGGGGCTATCGGCGCCTGGCTTGTCGGCGGTACACTCGCATCGAGGATGTGCGGGGAGCTGTAGCCGAGTGGTGGGGAGCCGAAGCCGTTCTGTGGCTGCGAGGGCGTGTTACCACTGTTGATGCTGTACGTGTCGTGGGAGATCTGTGTGACTTCTGGGGCGACGTTCGACGGGGAGAATTTCTGCTCCGTAAAGTCGGCGGCGCTGGCTGCGGCGGCGGTGTCCAGGCGGGTGCCGGCGTAGAGATCGTGCTCGTTCACGACGGCGGGTGGTGGCATGACGGGTGGCGGTGCGTCGATGGTGGTCATCTTGTCACTACGGTCATGGTGGCGGTAGCGCATACCGCAGAAGATGGCAAAGGCAATGATAAGGATGGAAATGGGGACGACGGTGGCGATAATGATGGTGCGGTCGCGGGAGGTGAGGCCGCTGGAGGGGCGGGAGGTTGCTGTTGTGACGGCACGGGTGGGCGTACGGGTGGCTGTGGGCGGGGTGCGGGCGAGGAGGGTGGTGAGGTCGGGATGGTCGTATGCGCGGACTGCTGTGCTTGTTCTTCGACAGGTACATGTCAGCATGATTGCAATTCGTTCGAAATTCGGAAGGCATTAGACGTACTCGTTAGCTCTAATGCTATCGGCTATGACTTTAGGCACGTTGTATTTCGTCATGTTGACGGCGAAGGCACGCCAGATCGTATTCTCGGGGTCGGAACCGCTGAGGTTCAGATTGTGCACACCTGCCTGGTCGGCGACATCGCACGAGGACTGCGGCAGCGGGAAACTTCCACCGATAATCAGCATCTGCGAGTTTTTGATCACGTTGCAGCTGAGGCTGTGGTGCGGGTTGCTGTTGACGTTCGTCGCCGGCCAGTATTTCGTCCAGACGAAGTCTGGGAGTGAGAGGATGTAGACGTCGTCGTAGCCTGGGCCGGACGGGTCTGCATCGGGAGCCGCTGCGCCGCCGTATAAGTAGCTGTATCAATGCAGTTAGCTCTGACTGTTGATGTTGAATTCCGTCCCTTGAGGTAGGGAATTGCAATCTTACATGTTGTGCGTCTGACGGACTTTGCCGTCGGGGCCTCTGACGTTTCCAGTACCTACGCCGGCGCAGAAGAGTCTCCGCGACGGCGGGACATCGCCGGTCGCGGTCTGCGTGTACCACTTGCTCGAGGCGATATCGTACAGGCTTATCTCCGACATTGGAATCTGGTTCGTCAATAATTAGCGATCGGTAGTCGAATCGAAAGAGGAGAAATTCCATGAGCTCACCCCGGTGATGTTCGCAGGAGCGGATGAATTTTGACTATTACTGGTGTTTGTAGACTGGCCTGGCCCCGGAACCTCGACGCCGCCAAACGCAACCAACATGCCATTGTCACCTGTATGCAATTCGCCGTTAGCCATCTGTTAGACACCTGCATTGTTGTAGACATGATAATCGAACTCGGGATTGCTCACTTATCGGCACGTAGAGCATGACGCCCTCCGCTCGAGGTGTTCCGTTCGGGATGGTGTCGTTCTTCCAAACGTTCCCCACCATGTCGTAGCTTAACAGACTTGACACGGCGAACTGATCGCCCTCGTAGCCATACTCGCTATCTGACCCGACCCAGCCACCAAGGTAGTATCCCATGCCCAATCTCTCGGCGACCGCGCTGGCGCCGTTGTATATCCTCGCGACGTTGAATCCATTACCGTTCCCGATGCCATTCCCCGTCGCCGAGCCCGTCTGGTTTACGATCTGCCACGAATCGTATAGTGTGTCGTACATCCACAGACTGAATGGGACGGGCTGCTCGTTCGTGAACTTGCCGCCATAGAGGTACAGTTTCTTATTCGTGGCGTCGGCCCATAGCGCGCCGCCGGCTAGGAGAGGGACATTCGCAGGCTTCGGGTTGAGCTTTTGCAGCGGCGGCATCCCCAGGTCTGTGCCATTTCGGAACGTCGTCGATAGGTCATGGTAAAGAATATTCGGGTCTACGGTATTTTTTTCAACCAATCAGTGAACTGCTTATTGGGGTGAGTATATAGGGGTATGGTACGCACTCGAGTAGTTGCTGGCGTCTGGTCCGTCGGAGGGGTTCAAGGACTTGATTTGGAGATATCCGCCGTCGATGTAAAGCCGGTCGTCGACAACGGCAGCTGCAATCACAATTATGTCAACATCATATCGCCAACACCACTCAACAAAACTCCGCGTTCGATAGGAAGTCTCTCTCGCGAGCACTCACTCTGGTGGCTGAACCGACGACAAAACTGCACTATCGGATCGAAATTCGGCGGCACTACCCTCGCCTGGGCGTCGACCAGCCCGGCCGTGATGGCGAGAACATACAAACAGGTCGGCAGACACCTTTGAATACCCGCCAGTGCCAACATCCTTTATCAACCAATCGTGGTATCAGTATCGGTCGTTATCGGTAACTGTCGTCTATTCGTTTCGTCCGAAGTCTTCAATGCCGAGACTGCTGCCTATCGAACGAAGAAGGGATCCGCAATTCTTTGGTGCCTTCCACGGGCGCCAGGCTGGTTAAAAACGAAGCTTTCTGGGCATGAGTCCGGCCGCCGCTAACGAGAGTCAGGTCGAGTCAGATGCGGATTTAAATTATTAAGGGTGGCCCAAAGATCTGGAAGCCGCTGCAACAGAGTGGAGGTCTGTCCGTACATATATTAATGTAGGTACTCCTGTCAAGTAATATACAAATACTCCCACAGGAAATACTCGATTTCTGGGACAGCCCCCCTGCACGTGTGTGGCGAGCTGCACAGGAAGATACAATGCATTCCAGAGGCAGATCTATTCGACTCGACTCGTCACCGTCAGACAGAGCAGGTCCGATTTGGATACGAACAACATGCGGGCACGGCTGAGCAAGCAGCAGGCGAGCGAGCGAGCGAGTCTCAAGCTAAATGTCTAAACCATCTAACCACAGTTAGTCCATCCCACCGACCGCGACCTCGAACCGATCTAATTATGAGATAGACCGGTCGGGCATCACGCCAGCCAAGCCGTGCAGATGCAAGAAGCCAATGGGGCGAGATATATCTGGAACACTCGCGTTATCCTATCGGGCTGCTGTGCCGTGCACTTGTTCGTAAACTCTGCGGCTGGGCAAAAGTGCGGGCGAGGTTGTGCTTGTCCTTCGTTGTGCAGTCCGGAAAGGTCACATCCTTGAACCTTGAGCATCAGGTTCCGCGTCCTGATTGGATACTCCAGGCGGGTGTGGGTGAAAGGCTTGACCGTGTCACCAGTTAGGGTGCTCGACACCCTGGAGCTCGCACCAGCGATGCCAATAAAAATGCACAAGGGACGGCTGAGGGCTTGTCAGATTTTACGACGAGCCCGCAGTCTGGTTGGTCTGGGGAAATCAGCGTTGACATTGCTGGCAGGTACCAAGCAATTTTACGGGAGGCCTCGTACAGCTAAGCGAAGCGGGCAAACTGATTGAAAGATTCGATTTCTAGAGTCTAGGTGGAGGTGAAAGGCATGGTGGGGAAATTCCCACGGGTATTCGGATCTTTCAGGAGGTTTGGGTCGTTCGCGATCCTATCTCAGCGAAAACTTTGGCACACAACGCCGTCAAGATGGGGAAAGATGGGTCCTCGATGCCACCTTGGTCCCGTTTGCAGAATGTTTAAATATAACTAAAGCTAACTTGATCCAGAGCCGCATATTTGTCACCGCATAGCGGGCGAACAAAGCTCGAGAGTAGCCCAAACTAATGCTTCAGCCCCACTGCTAAATCCACACCTCGTCTACACCGATATGGAACTGCACGCCATATCTTCGGCCAAGTCTCCGCCACGGCCAGGCGAGCCGCCATGAAGCATTTAAATACTCGAAAGCCAAGCCATGCCAAACGCCTTACAGGGCAGGATGGCCCCTGACTGGACTGCCCCAAAAGTTCCCTGCGAGCTGAAGACGCTTGACGACGAACGATGATGACGCTGGATCATATCGACCGATTCCAGAGTTATAAGTCGCTGTCTCATAATCTCGAATTCTGCAATTTCCAGGTTAGGGACATTTACGATACCTATGGCCGGCTTACTTGCTGCTATTCCTCCAACACAGGTCTTGGAGGCTGCGCATGACAGTTCTGCTGCGGGTGCCAGGCCATCTGCAGGGTTTGACAGCAGTCCAAATCGCACGATTCACAAACCCCAGCAGGTGGGTCACATACCGGTAAGCCGGCAGAATTCCCAGGTAATGCGCGCTCGAAAAATTCCTTCACGCCGCGACAGGATCCGTCGCGCAGGTTGATAAGATGGAGGGAGGGGCAGGCTGACATTTGTTTGTTTGCCCGACGAAAGTTCAATTGCAATTGGTGTGTGGTACAAAAACAACAACGAACGACAAGTGTAACGCCACCAGGCCCTTCGATCATGAGTTCATCCGCCCCCTTGATTCCACATACCATCGAACTGGAAACGCCTCCATCCACGACGATTTATGCAAGGCGCGGCTGTGCATCACACTGCATGACTGCATGCGCGCATACGCAATGCTGGATGTCAGTTAGAAGGACTTGCCCTTGCGGTAGTCCTGCACCTTAAGGAATCGCTGCAGGCCGCCAGTGCACCGCCCGCCGAGAACGCATGCCTCGAGTTGGACCTGACTTTTTGTATGACAGCAGTGGAAGTACTAAAGCCAGCGAACGCATCGCCAAGCCGCAAGTCAGATATCAATATCTATCAATGTCCCTCTCGCAAGGTCGTCTAGGGAGACGGGACGTACCATTCCAACGGGCGCGCGGAGGGACCGCGTCACACGCTGCCCATGATGGAAAAAAGCGCAGGAACCGGCTTTTAGGCCGCGGTAGCGCTCGATCTCGTCGAGGAGCAAAACGACGTTACTCCCGTTGAAGACGCGGCAAAAGAGCCCATCGAAGAAATCTAACTCGCAGGGGCATGTGCCAGGTTAACCGTCAGCTAGATAGAGACTTCGCAATCTTATATCATGCAAAATTGCCGCGGGCCCTGTCGAGAAGCATATCTAGTATGCGTTTTTCCTTCTTTTCTCTTGATACTATTCATGACCCGAATACTGCAGGACACGGGAGATCAGAGAACGTCTCAGCAATATCAGCTACATACCGTCATCAGTAGTGTCCGTAAAGACCACCTCGATTGTTATTGCACCTGAGAAGAAGATCTGTCGCCCTAGGTAGCACGACTCGATCGGACTCGGCGTCGATGTCGTCTCTCTCGAATCTTGCGCTTCATCCTATGAAATGCCGCTACTATCTTGAACCGTTTGTGTCGACGTGGGCGCCGACGCGGACGCAGATGCATTCTCGGAGGTTGGAATTCTGTCGGCTCCGGAGATTCCGGTCGCTGTGGCACCGGTGAGCTTTTTAGGTTGCGAATCAGCGGAGGACATGGAGCCGACGGTCTATGTTAACTCTGCGAGCTTCCAGAAAGAGCGTGTGTGTTTGGTTACTCACTGATGTGGGATAGCGAAGGCTACGGACATATCTGGTCCGAGGTATCAATGTATCACCGTTGGAGAAAAGGACTCAAGTGTTCTCAGCGAAGAACTCACAGGTCGCAACCAAATATATCATTCTTGCCATTGTGTGAGAGGCTGGCTCATCGTCGCGTTTATCATCAGACTTATCAGCAACACATATCTGCGTGGTATTTTGTGCACCCTTGCATGCCGCTCTCGACGAAGCACGATCGAAGCAAGCTTTCTATGTTGGGAGCGGAAATTTCTAAGACGCCGATTGAATTTATCGATACTCTGATCGCCTACCAATACTTTTGTTCTTCAGATTGTCCCAGGTCATAAGGAAGCGCTCGGAGTTTATGTGGACTTAGGAAGCCTTTTCGCCGGTTACACAGGCAACGCTTGGCTGCCCGCGTCGCAACTTGGCATCTGGAGTTTACGGAATTAGAATAGTCTCGGGTCTGTTGAGCGTTCCTGGATCCGCTCCGAGAACCTAGAATAGCATACCGTTCAATCATTACCCAAGTGTTCTGGATTTCAGGCGGATATTGCGGGGTTAGAGTTGTTCGCTGGAATTAAGATGCGGGGAGGAGGTCCCGATGGCTTCCGAGACCGAGAGTTCTACACAGCGGATATATAGTCGTCAGAAATTCCGGCTAGGGAGCGGTCCGAGAGATCCGTTTCCTACTTTGAACGAAGCCGGACGGAAATTCTCTCCGAGAATACTCGTATTAGTCTATAAATGGAGCCCTACAGACTCTCTCTTTTCTACAAATCTCCAACAGCAGCAAGACTCAGACAGACCATTCTTCGATTGACACCTTAAACACACTACTGTGCATTGCGACCAACACCAAGTCTGTCACTATATCGAACAGTCAAGATGGTGTCCGACATGAAGATTGTATTCGGGGCAATGTCCTTCGGCAAGCCTGGTACCGAGACCTCCCGCATCCACACAGTCGAAGACTGCACCGAGATCATTGACCTCTTCACTTCCCGTGGCTATACCGAGCTTGACACGGCACGCATCTACGGTGAGGGAACCTCTGAAGAACTTCTCGGCGAACTCGACTGGCAGAGGCATGGTATTACTATGGAAACAAAGCTCTACCCAACTGCCAAATTCCCCGTCCCAAGCAACATGCCTCAGTACACGCACCACAGGGCGACGTCCGTCGCGGCCTCATGGATAGCCTGAAGGCACTCAAGGCGGATAAGATTGATATGTTCTACCTCCACGGTCCAGATCGAACCGTCGACTTTGCTGTCACGCTCCAAGAAGTCAACGAGCTGTATCAGGAGGGCTACTTTACCCGCTTCGGTATCAGCAACTACGCCGCATGGGAGGTCGCATATATTTGCGAAGCGTGCGAAAAGAACGGCTGGGTCAAGCCATCGGTATACCAAGGCATCTACAACGCCGTCACGCGCGGCGCCGAAGCCGAGCTCATCCCCTGTTTGCGGAAATACAACATGTCGCTGTATATCTTCAATCCGCTGGCAGGGGGACTGCTCACAGGCAAGTATCAACGCGACACAACGGAGTTCGAAGCCGGCTCGCGGTTCGATAGCAACAGATTTGCTGGCAAGATGGCACGCGGGCGTTACTGGAACGACGCGTTCTTCGATGCAATGGAGAAGATCACGCCGGCGGCAAAGGCGGCTGGATTAACGGAGGCTGAATGCGTTTTGAGGTGGCTGGTACACCATTCTGCGCTGAAGAAGGAGTGTGGGGATGCGGTGATTCTCGGGGCGAGTAGCATCAAGTATTTGAAGAGCAACTTGGATGACGTGGAGAAGGGCCCATTGCCAGAGGAGGTGGTCAACGCTATTGATGCCGGTTGGGCCGCAGTGCAGGCACGCGGCGGTGTCGTCAAGTATTTCCACTAGTCGGGATGTATACATATAATCATGGCAGGGGCTTCGATCCACCTACGCCCTCGGATTCCTAAATTTGAATGGATATCAACTTGGGCAGGAAATATATATTCCGATTATCGAGTTTGTCGAGACGCGACCGTCGATACAGTGACTCGACAACAAGAAACTAATATCCAAACAAATACTCATTCATTATTATATTCAGTCCCATTCGTTCAACATTTGTCTCCTTAAACCAGATGCCGTCCTTAGGCTTCTGAAGATATTATCCAGAATACCCGTACATTATTCTCGATCATTGCCGTGACATATCCCCGCGGCGTCGTTTCAGACACCTATTAGCCCGTACAAATCCTCTGTATCGTCTCACAGATCAGGCGTCCTGCCCATCGTCAGGTTCCAGATAATCTACAAAAGTGATCCTATCCATCCAATTCTGCAAATCTGCCTCCCTCAAAGCCGCATACACCGACGTCACCGCCCACCACGCCGTCATCGCAGTAACCGCGTAAAACAGCGCCGTCACAACGAACATCCGCGGCCACAGTCGCAGCAGCAAGTTTCGCAACCGCGTAAAGAACCGGTGTCCCTGCAATGCCAAAACCCACATTGACACCATACTCGCCACGCTGATGAGACATGCTCCCATGCTGATGTAGAATCCCAAGACGGTGCCGAAGACATACGTTAATCCGTTGATCAGCACCGCCGACCCGATTAGTGGTGTTGCCAGCAGCAATGCCAGCGCCATATCCCGGGAGAACAACCATCGCCAGATCAACAATGCCACGTCTACGGCTATACTTTTAGTCCACTGGTACTCAATGTACACTATCTGCCACCATAGTCGTAACACTGTCATCTTCTTGAGTCTGTCAGCCTTCCACTGCCGTTGCTCGACGCGGAACTGGCATTCGCATTCGCCTCGAAGGCGCGCAAACTCCGCCATCAGGATACCGTAAATTCGTTCGCGATGAGGCAAGTTGAGATCGCGCCGGTTTAGGTGCATCGCTACACTCGTGCAGATCTTGTCGTGCTCTCTCTGTAGTGTGTTCAGGCAGGTTGTCAGTGCTATGTCACCTATTTCCGAGTCCGTATACATGATGAAGAACTGGTAAAGTTGGTTGAGGAAGGCCTCATAGTCGGTGATTGTTCGGAGGGGGTCGAAGTCGCGGTCGGCGAGGACGGTGTGGACCTGCGTCTTCACCTCTTGCAGGCCCCACATGTCGGCGCACTGGAAGACATCGTGTGGGTATCGAATTGTGTGTGAGTCCCAGCCGCTGGAACCACTGTGCAGTGAGACGAGGATGCGAAGAGTGGTCGCGACGCCGGCAGGAGTGAGATTGCGGAATTCAAAGGTGAGGTTCTGGGAGGCTGGCTGAGAAGCAAAGAAGTGCGAATAGACACGGAGAAGGTTGGCATTGGTGGTGAATTCGACTGCATCGCGGCCGATGAGAAGGCGGATCTTAGGAGGCTCTGGGTATGTTGGGTCGTAGAGAGATGGCCGACGGGTGTGGTCTATCCGCAGGGCTGTGGATGCCTTTCTGCTGCGTCGTCTTCGGGATGTTCTCGGAACCGTAGGAGTGCCTGGAATGATCAGGCTTATGAGGCTCTGAAGCCCGAGCAGGCAGGATAACGCAATGTTATTGAATGCCGTACTGGGGAGAAGTCTCGGGGAGGACGTCATGACGGGTACGTATATCGTGTCTGAATTACGGTTGATTTAATTGTAATTGCCCTCCACTTCAATTCAGCCGACGTTATACAACGGCGCGGTGGGCTCTCATCAAGTCGATGCGTGGTTGATTGCGTCTGAGCAAGGCGTCCTGGGCAAGTCAGCCGCCAAAGAAGCTTTTGTTAATAGGCACGCGGCTGAGAATGAGCGAGCCGGTTCGAAAGTACCTAAGTTGGAAGTATTAAAAGAATAGTCTTAGGCCCATTATCACATTTCTCCACATGTCTTGTCATTCAAAAGTGTCGAGTATGCTGTCTCGACAGCGGCCTGTAACGTCAGCACTCGAGCAATGTCGGTCTCTGAATCTAGGCATTGCCAGGTTCAGATCGCTCGTTCGCGCCAAACACGGGTGCCTCGAGTTCGCGAATATATCTGTTTCAGATCTCATTGGTATTTTCAATGGCCTAACACGCACTTGATACACACACGCGCGCACACCGTCTGCAGAAGTATCCTCCAACAATGTTAAGCACACTAGTATCAGTTCATACTCCTGAAACAAATTTTTGATAAAGCTCGCCCGACAACCGGCTCAGATAGAAGGGCTCTGGCTACATATGAAATTACACGTAGTATCGGAGAATACGCTAAACCCAGCCTCTCGATCTCAAGATCTCACCCAAGCTCTCGATCGTAGCTCCACGGTAGAAAACCTCACATTATCAACGACTCATGATACACAGCAACATTCCTCGGGATACTTCGAGAAATATGGAGTGGTCGCTGTTCACAAACGCGAGCCAGCATCTGGCCTCAAGACTATCTTTGCGGGAAGGATATTCCAGGTTAGTATGAACTCTTCAGCCGCGTGGAATACACGGACACGTGTTCGCACCTGGATCTTCAAAATTAATGTTCCTCAATATCCTCCCTTATGCCCTGTGTTTCTGAATGTATGTTCGTATATATTTTCGACCGACACTCGACTTCACATACGATTTCGAGACATGTTTGGTGCTATACGAGGCTGGCATCTCACAGCATCGAATCTGTGACCAAATCCTCACCATTCGACTCCTGTATCACGTATAAATACCAACCTTGGTACCATGAAAGCTACCTTGATCACTCGATTCGAACAATATTCGTTTATGCGTTCTCGATCATAGCCTCATTTCAATATATACACCCGCCTAGAAATATCTTTGACACTCGCTGTCAATCCGATCTAACTATGGCCACAGATCTCCGCCAACGATTTGGAATGTCGTTTAGCGACCGCATTTGGGAGAATACACCCGAGGAGCCGTCGGCGCCTCTTGTCGCCCCTCCTGATCCTTCATCGCCCCACACCCCGAGGCCTATCCAGCCTGCTTGCACCAGCACCCCGGGCAGCGCATTCTCAACTTCGTCGGCCTCGACCACAATCTCGGACTTTGCGCCGCCGACACCTGATGTCTCCGGACAGTGGTACATTGACAATATGGACTCGCTGGACGACAAAGTAATCGAGTCTCAGACGGCGTGCGATGTCTTGCCAGTGAGCAAGTTGAACAGACAGCCGGGTAGACGGTTGCAATGGATGGGGAGGATCCTTATGGAAGCGCTAAGGTGGAGGCGGCAGTGATCCAGTCATCTGGTGTGGTATTTTCTTGGGGGATGCGTTGCGTGACGGTCGCAGTAGATCTGGATGAGCGTGCATATATGCTGGCCGCAAATAGAAGACAGTGATGCCATGGTAGAAGCTTTAATTCGATGCCAACAATACTAGACAGCTAGATTCCGAAACCAAACCACTTTCATTTGTGAATAGATTGATCATCCACCTAAGACAACTACTAGATCGCAGTCTATCTCGAGATGCTTCGTACGGTAGAACTCGACTCGCAAAGCCCGAGCTCACACAGTGGGAAGTGGAACCTACGCCTGTACGGCGCAGAAAGCTCGAGCAGAGCGAGAGTATCTAGAGAGTCTGCATACTTTCCTCAAGTGAAACTAAAGCGAGCGTTCTTGAAAACAGCGGTGCTAAAGCGGATCTCGTTGACCCCATACACATCGGCTAACCATTCCCATATATTCTACGAAATACAGGAAATATTGCATACACGAGATACGTCACCATGGGAAAGCCATATAGCAGTAGATCTTCCAGAAAGTAGACCGTACACTGTGTGTATATTTTATGCAGACAAGTTGTAGAAACACCGAAAGCAACTCAAACACGCGGATCTATCAACATATTCTTTCAGTCGCGGCGCCGTACGAATCGCCCGCTGTGGTCGATATACCCGGCACAAGCTCGCACCATGACACCTGCAGTTCCTAAAGAATGCCTTCTTCGGCCCATGAGAAGCCCGTTATCTGCTACTGTCAGATCGGGGTAGATATGCTCGCCGGAGCCGCGTATGTCGAAGGTACGGTAGCTGAGCGTTTCGTGCGGCGCGAGGGCATCCTGGACGGTAGAGGAGGACTCGAATCGTGTGACGATGTCGCTGAAGATGGTGGACGGTGTGGCGGTGTAGCGACGGGTAAGAGGTGCGAAGCCGTCTATAGACAGGGATATCATGAAGTCAGTGGATATTTAATCAAACATAGTTAGTAGCAATAGTGCGCATATGACATACCCTCGCTGTAGAAGTCCGCGACAATCGTGACCTTGAAGAATTCGTCGGATCCACGACCATAGGAAGAGGAGGAGTCGTTGGTGCTGTAAGATCTCGATGATCCGGAGGAGTAGGAGGAGCCTGAGTAAGAAGACATCTTGTCGAATTTCTTGATTGTATAATTGGATGAAATAAGATCTAACTTTTTGCAAGCTGGCGAATCTACAATTTGGTGGATGGCTTGGCTGGATATGAGAATTGGAAGCTTCAAGATTGATGTCGAACTAGGGATTCAAGGAGGTGCAAATATATTCTGTGGTTGAGTGAGCAATATGAGAATTAAAATATCTGCTAAGCATCGCACCAATTTATATCATGGGGGTCGGCTTGACTGCAAGGTTAACACAAGGAGCAGCTGAGTTTGAGTATTACAGATGATATATTACGCTGCGCAAGCTTATGGTAGGCTCTTGATACCCTTACATCGCCATTGCGCATCGGTGTATCCCATATTTGCGATATGTGCTGATAACTCGAGTTCGAGAGGCCCTAATTCTGCCCCCGTTGATCACCCAAATTGTTTCGCGAGAACAAAATTCTGAGGACGCACTGCGTTTGTCTCGCAAACCAGACGCCCTCCTCTAGTATCCAAGCAACAGCGTTAAAGACCATTCAGGAACGCCTTATCGAAGTTCCTGTCGTGCAGCAATATACTCCTGAACAACTTGGTCGCTGATGTCGTGCCACCCCTCCCACCCCAACGCTTCGACGATATCGAACCGCCCGCCCGCCCATCGGCTCTTCGCCGCTACCAAAAGCGCGTATACTGCAGTCTCCCCAAGCGAGTATGCGGTGCTACCATTTCTGCGAGCAAGAGACCGCAGCAGCCGGCAGAGATACCGCATGCTCGTAGTGTCGGGCGAAATATACTCTCGACGGTCCAAGTTGCGTATCACAAACCAACGGGTATGAATCCTCGCGCTGTTGCAATTGTGCTTCGTGTCGAATCTTTGCGGACGGCGACGGCGGGTGTGGTTGCTAGAGCTGAGGAACATGCCGGGGGGCGTGCAGGCGAACTTGACGATTCTATGGATTAGTGGCGGGTAGTCCTGCGAGTGGAGGATGGACGCGAGGATTCGACGCCGAAAGTGACGTAATTCCGGCCGGATGGCGGGGTCCGTCCATGGTTCCGCGTCTACCGCTGATCTAGCAACCACTCGACGCTTGCTAAACGGCGTGGCACCGTTTGATGGTGTAGTCGATGAACATCTGGCATATGTTGTTTCATAATCATGGAAAGATCTTCCGGCCGATGCACCAGGAATGCGAGTGTAGACTATCCATTTAAGACGCCAGATGCCAGCGTTGAAGAGGTGTCGGCTCGATAGGCTGAAGCAGATGGCATCAAAATCGCTTAAATTAGAGAAGATGAGGTCGATGGTATTCTGCGGAAGGGAGTACAGTGGCGCTGATATTGGCGGCGGCGATGTAGCGTAGAGTGGTATTCTGAGACTGGCACCATGGTCAGATGTGATAAAGGAGAGCGCAATACGATCTAGAGGGATTTTCGGTATATGTATCGAGCTTACAGGTCGTATATGTCTGGTCCGGGGCGGAGGAACAAGTGAGAAAGCTCTTGAATGGCCGATTTACTTGGGAGGAGAATGGGGAGGTCCTGTAGAACAAAGGGATGTCAGTATTGGCCCTTAGATTTATGCATCAAAGCAGGAAGTTGCTATTCGCAGTGTTTCAGCGTGCAACGTCGATGCCTTGAATTTTGCTGGCTCGCCAGCTCGTTGAAATATCTCGCCTAAGAACGCGTCGACCAAATCTGCGGATCTAGACGCAAGCACTTTTCTATATTTCAACATAACGTCCAGCTGTCACCGCAAAGCTCCAACGCGTAAGCACTGAAAGGGACACGTACCATCTTGAAGGCTGGATGGGTTCGAAGCAATATTTCCAGCTTTATGGGCATACGGCGAATACTGAATCGAGTTGAGTGAAACAGTGCAGTGCAGCTATACGAGTTCCGCATATTGGTGAAAAGAGCCAGCTATATACGTGAGATGACTTTACGCGCGCAGACAAAAGCTCAACCGCCCCAATTCGATGCGCTTTGTAGCGCTAAACCACCCTCAGCAGACAGTAAGTAACATCGAATTTAGCGAAATTTCGAAATGCGAAAGCTCCATAATATGCAATGTCGAAATACCATTCGCATGCGCAAAAGCAAACTTTGATATATCGATATTATTGATATGGAAACGTCACTATAATATTATATGCTTTTATCGGAACGTTTATACCCAAGCTGCCCAAAAGCGTATGTGACTATCCGAGATTCCCATCTGTTTCGAAGTTTGAAATTGGAGAAACGACTTTTCGTACGTCCGCACTAAAGCATCTTCGATGGCCACCCCGGTTCCGGCACGGAGATCCACCTATAGCAATCCGTCTATAGGCAAAGTTACGTAAGCTGCACCCGTATTCTATATCCGCTCCACGTTCTGTATGCAGCTGTCTGTAATCTGTGGATGGGACTTCTGGGACCATACACGTCACATCTGCGACGTACAAATCGTCGAATCTGAGCACGCGAGGTTATACTGTCGTCCGTGCCATCCTGGAATGCGCTTTGTGTTGCCGTTGCAATTTTGCCCCTCTGACTAACCGGAAGAAGGAAGCTAGTTGCCTGGTTTGGCAATTGCCCCCTTGTCTTCCGCTCGAAACGACTGAATTTCATTAGCTAAATTGGCCTCAGGCAGCTGCCCGGAAACTATGGCATACAAAAGTTGATTCTGGGCGCCACATCGGACAGGAGCCTGCCATGCGCCTGCGTAGCTGTGAGCGTGGCAACAGGGGGCCGACCATCTAGGCCTTTGACAATCTCAGAAACGGGAAGTTAATCGAGTTTAATATACGAGGCCAGGCGACCAAAGTCAAGCAGGTGTCGGTTAGTCTAGTATATCAAGAGGCTCCGCAACGCGGAGCCGGCAATACAAGGCTAAGCGTCGGTGTTGTGAACAGGTCTTGATTGCTACATGATCATGATATTTTCGAGGTTATAAGTCGACGCCAGACTTGCCTGGATCGGCCACCGCAAGACCCGGTTGTTATAATAGCCAAAGAATCATGATGGCGTGTTGACCCCATTTTTGTCCGTTTAGCAAGTTCACCACATGCCAGATATTCTCGCAACATCCAACAACAGGAACCAAATTTGGCTAAATGCATACCGTAGATACTTCCCTTTGATTATCATTGGGTTGGGTTGAAATGTGCCTGCAGGCCTGGACTTCGGCGAGTCGCAGGTGAAAATGTTGAGCATTGGTCATTCATTCCTTATAGCGCTGAGGCTGGTTTATCCCCACCAATGAATCCGCAATTGCCACCACCAGGCTAGCACTGGCACTAGCGCCTTCGGCATCACGACCATCGAGGAGTTTTAAGCGGATCTTAACCGGTGGAGTAGCCCGTGCTATCATAACGGAGGCTGTGTCTGCACAATATCATTCATGTTCCTATTTCCAAATATCTGGTTGGGTGTTGTTAGTACACTTCGATATATCAAATGATGTCTTCAATTCTCCACGGACTCTACTAGCTCGAGATTCTATTTGATGCCGCAAATATCAAACCAGCGTACATTATAACGCCAACTCAACGCCCTCGAGCTCTGTGCCACGTAAACAGCAAGCCGACCCCTCTAGGGGTGAGAGATGCTGCGCGAGCATGTATGGACATACGTGCACACATGTGCGTCAAACCACAGTATATACCTTAACAGAGAGATCTGATCTCGATCTTGAAGCTAAACACATATAGTTGCAGCGAGGTCTGAATGAGTAACAGCTAACACCCTGGAGCTGCCGACAAAGTTTAATGAACTGCAGTACCCGATGAACTGGACGTCTGCACGTGCCACGTTATGATATCGTTTCCTGGTTTCTGAAGCCAGGTGTTTGGGTAGCTGTCTCGTAAACCAGACAGCCGTCCTTTGGGGCCTCCGAAGGCGTCTGGCTTGCGAGACAAGGTAGCCGTGAAAATGACATTTGTGCTGATATCTTGTCCCGTAAACCAAACTGCGACGGCGGAGGAACCTACCACCACATGAGTTCGGCCACGACCCATACTGTTGAAACGAAACTATCGCATGAACGGATCAGGATGGAAGTCCGATATCGATCTCGCTCGCCTGAATTACCCCATAGAGCTATAACTATCGCTTGGCATCAAACGATTCAGCGATGCCTGCTTGAAATGGCAGGAAGAGCGGTTGAGCTACCCACGTGGGTCGCGATAAATTTGCTCGGCTTGATTCGCAGCTCGCCTCGACCTCAATTCGACTACCCTAGAGTGGCCTCGGGTACGAGAAGCGGGAAGCGAGAGCTACAGCTGGGACCGTTGATGTGGAAGGTGTTTACTGTGCGACGAGGACTGCACGCATGTGAACCGTCTTTCAAGAGTTTGAATTGGCCGCCGCCATACGCATCTGCATGCCACGCAAAACAGCCGATGAAAATTCTGATGGCTGACTCGCTTCGCATTTTCAATCGTGTAGTTCGAGTAATACGAATTGCGAGCGCGGCGCATTGGCAGCGAGAGCTCGTCGACGGTTTGGTTGTGCAGTGCGGTAGACACGTCGGTTTGGACGAATGCGTCTAGAACAAGCGAGACTGCGAGGCAGGTGCTATCCGAGACATGCATCTATAGCTCCCACAGCTGTGACGTTTGATGGAGTATCAGCCTATCTGCAGGGTCGCTGCGTGGTGAAAATTTCATCTGTTGCATATATATGCTGTAGGCGGTTTTATCTTCTGCATATCCTGTACTTCGTAGACTGCGAAGGCTTGACTCCGAACATCAATTGATCAAGACCTATACGCTGTGAGTTAATTTGTATATGCATCCGGATATTTACGGCTGGTCGATTCAAACAATTATAGAAGTTGCACCGCCCACGCAGCTGGTAGCCTACTTAGCTTCCTGATACATCCTCGGATCCCCGGTGCACGAAAACCGGGTGCTCGAGGACTGGTCCAGGGCACAAGCTCTGCCCAGCCTGTGGTGCAGCAGCAACGGGGGCCCGCGGGACGAGTACGAAACGCACGCACGCACGCATAACCGAGTACGGTCGCCCTCAACGACGGTTCCTCGTGCGTCTGTATGTGCATACGAATATGCACAGGCGCAGAGCATAGCTCCTAATTTATCAGCTTCTAGCTTCTGCGGATGATGGCATGACGTTGGCTTGACAGTCGGTTGATCGAGACCGGCCGGATTGCAGTGCTGTGGGATTTTCATTTCAGGGAGGCCAGCGTCCGTGCTTGCAAAACCGCGCGCTTCGACGATGCGACCGGCCAAAGGCATGTCTAGCAGTGCAACCGACCAGCCTGTAAATTACAATTGCGGACACACGTTATTATCAGTCACCGCACACGCAACTTGCCGTGGACGTAAAGGATGGGACAATCGAACTGGACGTCTTTTCGAGACACACAGTCACTTACGTTACGTTACGTGCGGACGTTTACAAGTGAAGCGAGCGAGCGAGGTTGATTGCTCTTGCTGTGCTGAAAATAGGACAGATGGTCGGTTGGGCAGCCCGATGCGGCAGGAACGGGGAACCGTTCGTTCTCTGTGGAGGTGGCCGCCATCGTGGAAAATGTGGAAATAGCTGTGCACTGGCAGGCAGCTGACAGTGGCATTAGCAGGCAGGATTATAGCCCGCGGCAATTTGCGAGGATGATGTGTCTTCTGGCACGGTTGGTGGTGGTGGAGTTGGAGATGCGGTTGCGGTTGAAGCGAGTTGCACAGGAGAAGTCGTCACGATGCCACTGCACAACCCCTCCCACGCTTCTCCATCAACCTCACGATCTCGAATCCACCGACCGGAACTCTTGGCCACCGCGATCTCGATTTGACCGCCGCCCTCAAAAATGCTTGAACACGGTCCGAGAACCGGAATCTTCGATTTGAAATCCCTCCGTGCCGTCGCCGGGCGCCCGCTGAGGGACCCCGGCTGCCTCCGCTGATTGGTTGGTCCGTCGCACAGGCTGCAGCCCAGCCTCCCCGGCCAGCCAATCGCCGCTCGCCGTCAAGCGCTGCTGCCCACGCTGCTTCTAAAAAAGCAACCGTCGCCCTGGCCAGCATGAATGCTCTTGTCTCTCGATAACCGCTCGGCCGTTGCTCCTGCAGCCTGCGCAGCTCCTTCCATTGGCCGGCCTGCGGCCAGTTAGCTACCTGCCAATATTCCTCGTCCGTCCCATCCAACCAACCAGCAACAGCAGCCGGCCGCTCGTCCAACATCCACGCCGTCGAGGCCATGGAGGCCATTCATAATGCACCTGCCGCCCACCTTCTGGGCCGGCCTTGGTCTTCCTATCCCTCCTTTCGACTCTGGTGGACTTCGATTTGGACTTTGAATTTTGGATTCAACAACTGCTGTCTCCGTGCCTCGAGCGATACGATACGATAAGGCACCAGGATTGAATCTCGACCCGTTGTCAAAAACTTGGATCGAGCTCACCCGCCTGACGGACAACCCGACGATATATATACACTATATCCGTATATTCACGCTTGGAGTTGATCTCTGAGTGCCAACTACGACACCGACCGATATTACCCCGTCGTCAGGCCTCCTCAATATCCAAATGCTGAGATCGCTACTCCTCGCCGCTGCGGCACTGGCGACCTGTGCATCGGCACACTTTGTCATCACCTATCCGCCTGATAGAGGCGACTCGTACAACACGCAGTTCCAGTTCCCATGTACGCATCTCTCCAATATCTACTGTTCGTTCGTATATTAATCGTCGTATTGCAGGCGGCGGGCTACAGAACAACGGCAACCGATCCTTCTGGCCCTCAACGGGTGGCGCCATGGCCATCGTCCCACTGCACGACTTTGCCTTCACGACTATCAACATTGCCATCGGCAACAGTGTCCGGGAGACAACCGACATCAACAGCTTCAACCACATCATGGTGCCGACGTTCAATCAGACGGGTGGTAACGGCACTTTCTGTCTGCCATCGATCAAGATCCCGCCGTCGTTGAAGCCGCTCGTGAAGGCTGGTGTGAACGCGACGATACAGATCGTGCAGCTGGTTGCTAGCGGCAGCGCCCTCTACAACGTATGTAACCGCGATCCTCCCGGATGTAAGTAAGTAAGAGTGCTAATGGGTCTCTTTCTGCTTGGTAGTGCGCGGATATCACTTTTTCGGACACAGAGGCGGCGCGCTTCGCGAACCCGCAGGTCTGGAACTCAGTCTGCTTCAACTCGTCGAATATCGGCGCCAACCGCCTGACCAACCAGGAGAAGGCGATCAACTACACCGAACTGGCCCTGCAGGAGTTGAACCTCAAGACGGCGGGCGGGACAGCGCTGTCGGTCGGTGGACTGTCGCTGGGCACGGCTGTTGCGGCGACCATGGCGGTACTGCTGGCCGGACTGTGGTAGTTTATGTTTTGGACCGGAGTTCTTCTTTCATTATTCTTTAATATTTCTCCACAGTCGCAGTAAAAAGTTACAACTATGGGCTGGCTGTCATCTCTCCTAGGGTCTGGGCATCGGTTTTCGGAATTCTCGTATTTTTAGCGTTGTACAATTTTCTCTATCATTTCCTTTCCTTCACTATTTCTTTTATAGATAATTGGCGGCCGAGGTCCCGACTGGTCTCTCACGCGGGGAGACGAGACGGTCGCCTTGGCCGCTGTTCCTCGCTGCTTTTTTGTACATGGACATATAGCTGTCTACACGGGCTGGCATGCTGACTGCCGGTTATCTGCATTCGCTGCAGACGCATGCGTGGAGGGGTGTATATAGTGCTGGACATGTCGATTCATGACACTCCTTAGGTACCCGGGTAGCTAGCTTAGCTGGTAGCTTTAGTACGCAATTGGCCGCTGCGTGCACGGTCTGGACGTATCCTTCGATTCTCTCGCGTCTGTAGCCATAACGTTAGGACTCTTCCGTATTCACGCGAACGCAGGCTAAGGGCTGGGATTGCATCGGGCTGATAACGTTGTGTCGGCTTTGGACGGCTGGATTTGCCGTTCTTGACGTAAGACGCGGTCGTTTATACGATGCGGGGCTGCGGCTTCCACTTCCACTTGCTCCGCCAACACAGCTTGAAGCTCAACAACGCTCTCCTCCACCAGCATCGACTGCCACACGTACACTTGCAATTGCAGCTTCACACCCAGAGACTCTATAGACAGACGGCGAATACGGACGGAAAAATGGCAGAAGGACAACCGGCCAAGAAGGCAAAGCTGGACGTCAAGTACGAGCTGCTGTACTGGCCGAGTATGCCCGGCCGCGGGGAGTTTGTGCGGCTGGCGCTGGAAGCGTGAGTTCTTTGATCCGTTCTTAAGTCTTAGATACGAAGCATGCACCGAGTGCTTACTTAGCGCTTGGCGGGAGGTATCGTGCGGGTATTGTATGGGCGGTGAGGTGCTTTCTGCGGCTATTGGGTGATCACCGCAGGCGGTACCATGGTTCGCATGCGATTACTAATGGTTTAAACCTGGATATGGATGTAGGTCCGGAGTGCCTTATAAGGATACAGCGAATCAGGAGGATAACGGGATCCAGAAGATGCTGGCGGTGCTGAAGGACACTCAAAGTCAGTTGAGATCTCGAGTCGATTCTCACAGGACACTGAACGCTGACCGAATCTACGATCCAGGCCACGCGCCAGTACTCTGCCCGCCGCTCCTGCGCGTCCACGACGACGACGGCCCACTGATCATTTCCCAAACACCAAACATCCTCCTCTACCTCGGCGACCACGAGCCCGTCGCGCCCGCCACGAAGGACAAGTACCTCGTCCACCAATACGCCCTCACAGCGCTGGACCTCACCAACGAAGCCCACAACGTGCACCACCCGGTCGCCATAAGCCAGTACTACGACGACCAGAAGCCCGAGGCCGCCCGTGCGGGCGCCGAGTTTCGCGGCGAGCGGATACCCAAGTTCTTCGGCTACTTTGACCGCGCGCTGACCTACAATAAATCTTCATCCGGCGGGGACGACCGTGGGTACGCGTATCTTGTCGGTGACAAGGTGACCTATGCGGACACGACGGTCTGGCAGGCTGTCGATGGGGTCAGTTTCGCGTTTCCGGCAAAGGTGAAGGAGATGCGGGAGAAGGGGGAGTGTAAGGAGCTGTGGGCATTTTACGACGGATTGAAGAAGGAGGAGTGGTTGAGCTCGTATTTGGATAGCAGTCGTCGGATGAAGTATTCAGACGGGATATTCAGGTACTACAAGGAGCTGGATGTTTAGGACTTACGAATATGTATGTGCACGGATCCGGAACTCAGGCGACCCGGATTGGGTAGTTTTAGGATCATGAAAATAGCAGTAAAGTTACCAGTCGGCCAATTGATCAGCCCCGTTTCAACATACAGCCGTACGCTATTATATTATTGATATCACCTGTTCCGCAATCCATCGTTCAAGGCCGTAGCAGGCCTCTCCGTCTGACTAGTAGTCACCTAGCTAGAGCTACCGCGTCTCTACTATGGCATCTACTAGAGCAATATCCTACAAATATTCCACTGCTACTTCGGGACCTCCCTAATATGAGCAAGTAATTCTGTTAAATTACATATCCAGCTCCGAGTAGACGTGAACTACCGACTAGTCAAACCCGAGATATCCCCGCGCCAGCCACCCTGCGTATCCACCCATTCCAATTAGATAAACGAGCGTGCCCAGGAAGCCGATGATGCGGCCAGGTCCCAGTGCTGCTCGTCGGCGCAGCCCGAGTTCGCTGTTGTGCACACGAGAACGTCAGTCAATGCAGTCGCAAAGTAATGACGGGTATGAATCGCCAGACTAGTGGGGGAGGTGTTATAGGACAAAGCAACATACACGTGAGCGACACGCAGGAGGAAAAGGCCGCCGAGGCCGCCGGCGATGATCTTTGGGTCGGCACCGTTAAGCTCCGCGACGGCCGTGGTCAGAAGCTGCATAGACGGTGTCATTATTAGCTCACTTGATATCTTATAGTATACGCCTAGATATACGACGCATGTATACGAAAGTCAAAAGGCGGGGGGCACCCACCGCCAGCGGAACGTATTCCGCAAAGTTCGCATGACATCGACTCGCTATCGTCAGCGGGTCCGGTGTATCCTGGGTGCTGGCAGCCTTCCCCTTGTCAACGCATTGGTTTCCGACAAAGGTCTCGGTCGCGACACGGACGGAGATGACGCGGTAGGCGAGAAGGCTGAAGTACGAGGTGAACAGCGGCAGGGAGAGCGCCGTGATGGCTGGTATCGCGTCATGTCAGCGAATGCACTCTGTTGCGCGTGGGAGTGGAGTCGAGGCTCCGTGGAACCTGAGAGGTGCGGGGCTACGTACGAGTCGCGAGGCGGAGGCCGAGAGTCGTCGTCGCCATGCTGCTTCTAGATTGCCTGCTCGATCAAGTGCCCTCTAGTTCTATCCGGCCAAGGATCTTTGACGGTGGCTCCTGCAGGATACGATGTTGCGAATTCAACCCGAGTAGTTCCGGGAGCTCCGATATCTAGTTGGCTCGACTGCGTTGGCCGACGTTGGATTCCGCAACCACCACCGTTGAAACAAACGCGCGACCCGAGATCGAGAGAGAGATCGAGAAACGTCGAAACCACGATGGGGACTACCGGCACTGGAAGCTCGGCGGTGGCAGCTACGGCAGAGATGGACGGACACGGTAAGGATGTGAGGCTCGGTCTGGATATGTTACGATGCCTGCGTGTGTAGATGGATTCACAGCCGCGGCCGGGGTCGCCAGCTAATATATCTCGCACACGAATTTCCGGTAAGCATGACATAGCTAGTTAGCTAGCCAGCGCTGCAGCAGTCGGAAGTTCATGCGGAATCGACAGCCTAGGGCCTGGCCAGGGTCCGCTCTGGTTGCTAACCTCGTGCGGCGTCTGCTAGTCCGCTTCGGAAAGGACAGGTGGAGCTGAATGGAAGGCACAAATGATACGATACACAGAAAACTAAATTAACGGAATGTAAAGTAATCTGGCTGGCCGCTAATAGTCGACGTCATGCTCAGCCAACTGAACTGCTGAGCACAGCTGATTAGCTAACAGTTTGCTAGTAGGGAAAAGCATGAGTGCAAGCATGCACCACCGTGCAGGAAGACCCTTGGTTGAAACCTTCCGCGGCGCGGTTGGCCTCCTTAAGTATGTGCAGGATTAAGCCATGTGCCCGTGGTCGCATGAGCGAGAGCGGGGTACAGGGACGCCGTCAAGGGGAGAGCTCATGCAGGTGCGGTCCGGTCGAGCTTGGGAGTGAATATCTATCCAATGCTTCCTCGGAGTAGTTCGCCTTTCGTTCCATTACCATAGTATACTAGTAGCTCGCTTTTGGTTTCACGATCACCGGTCCTTGAGCTCGGAAGGAGTTTTGAGCGCGTGGGGGTAAACTTGTGAAAGTGGAGTGGAATGCAGGGCTGGTGCTTGAGATCGCGACCACGCGCCCGCCAAGTCCCGAAATTTCCTGATCCGGAAATGGAAAATATCAAAGAAGGCTTGGAATCGGGCCGTGGCGACGTGCTACCCTCTTCGGATCCAAAATGGAGGTCGAGATAATTATAATCCGACAAGGGTGCCATTGTGGAGCCGGCATTTCTCGTCGGAGGTCGTCTGCGGGAGAAAGTGGGTACCTGGGAGTTCAGGAACAATCTAGACACGTAGACTCCGTTTTTATCTCAACCGGAACAATCTTTGAATCGAGTGACCTGATCGCCCGAAATTTTCTATATTTGTCACATTATATACGAGCTCACCCAGGGCGAAGCTCTTGGTGACTGTGGTGCTCTCTGCTGCTGTTAGGCCATATGCATAGGCAGGTGTGCATTCCTAACCATGAGGAGGATTCACCAACGATGAGAGACTAATATTGATCGAAGTGTGAGCTTTATAATCCTATGTCGCTTTGGTGCACCATCCTTGCTTGGGAGGATACCTCAGGTAATAGCTATAGAATAATCGCAACGAGCCCTCGAGCGATTCTCGGGATATCAGCAAACAGGAGAAACAATTTCGCTATATATCCATAACAAGGGATCGAAAAAGATCTATGAGCAAAAGTACGTATGTACTAGCGACGAGGAATAAATGCTACGGAAAGAATATATACACTGGCTAATGCTCTGCAGGAAATCACAAATGAAATAATTCTATAACAGAATCCGGGCCGAGTGTACGTATGCGATCTCAGGAATATAATCAATCTCTAGTAAATCAGTACCCAGATATATATCACAAAAAAAAGACAAAAAACCTTCAAACAAGATTGAAAATTAGTGCCTCCGATAGTTTACAATCAAATTTAATAGAGCCCCCGCTACTGATCATGCAAATTACCTACTATAAATTCGTACGCAAGTGTGTGTTCGAAAACTAAATCCTAGTCCCGATAGCACCGGACCTTGACGCCCTGCCCGCCGACGGACATGGCCAAGCCAACATTGAATCTTGTGAACTGATTCTTCTCTGCGTTCTCGAACCGCTTGAAGGTTTGGAAAAGGCGTACGATCGTGTAGCCGGCTTCTGTGAGCGCGTACTGCTGTCCGAGGCAGATTCGCGGGCCGCCGTTGAAGGGGAGGTATTCCCAATGGAAACCCTTGGAACAGCCTTCTCCCCAGCGCTCTGGACGGAACCTGCAGTGAAGCAAGTACTTAAGTTAGCATATAACTTCAAGTCCGCAGCTCTCTCTGGATGCCTCGAAAGACGGTTTGCTGGCTCTGGTCGCTTTAGACTGCCGACTAAGTAGAAACCATACAAAAAGTAGACAATATACGCACCAATTTGCATCTTCGCCCCAGATATCGGCGCGGCGATGCATCGCATACGCCGAATGCTCTACGAAGGACCCCTTGGGCACAAATATCGGATCTTTTCCTTCCGGCCCACCACCCGTGGGCAACCACGTATCACGCACCGCCGCCCGTCTGTTAATCGGCACGGGTGGGTACAGTCGCAAGCTCTCGTTCATGGCCCACTGCAGATATCTGCAGTTCTTGAGTGTTTCAAATGTGATCCGCGAGGTGTCGTTGCCAAAGTCGTTTTCGATCGCCGTGCGTAGCTTCTGCTCGACGTCTGGGTTACGGGCGAGCGCATAGAAAGTCCAGCCGAGGAGACAGGCGGTGGTATCGCGGCCGGCGAGAAGGAGGGACAATAGGTTGCTCCGGAGGACGAGCGGGTCTGGGGTGCGCGCGTCCTTTACAAGTTCGCGTAGGAATACGTACTTTCCAGGCGCCTCGTCAGATTGGGTTTCGCCGGAGCTGCTACGTTTGATCGCTTGGTGGACGTAGCTGTCGGTGAGGTCGTGTAGCAGCTTAACAGAATCTTGGAGGTCCTTTGGATTGTGCCAGTTGTGGAAGCCCTTGAGGAAGGATCGGAGGAGGAGGTGGGCTTGAGCATTGTCAAAGGAATGGGCGATAGCTGCGCCCTGTGGTTCCGCGGAACTATTGTTGATCTTACCGCGCATGACGCTCTCTCGATGCTTCAAAACGTGTGTGCTTCTGCATTACGAGGTCAGCAATTTTCTTTGGCTTTGTCGTGATTGATTGGTCGGGTGCATGCTCACTCGCCAAAGAGGAAATGGGTCGCGGTATCCATCGTCAATTCGAAGAAGAGGCCCTGCAGCTCGACGACCTCGCCATCAGGTATGCAGGCGGTCAAATCACGGATGTGGTCTTCAAGGTCCTCAAGTTGTGAGATCTGCTGTCGTGAGAACTGCGGTCGTAGCAGGGCCCGTGCGTGCTCCCATTTCTGGTTGTCGACGGAGAAAATGCCATCAACGCCGATGAGCGGGCGGAAGACCCCCTTTCTGAGGTCTTCGACGCCGAAGTCTTTGAATCGCGTTGCGAGCAACGCTTGAATATTGTGCGGGTCGCGGGTGCTGATGGTTGTTGAGCCTGGATGCGAACTCGATATCAATATCTGGTAATATATCCATTTATTTCAACGGGAAGGTTACTGTACCCACCTATCATTTTTACGACAAATGTATCACCGAATCTGATATCGACCGGTTAGTTAGACAGAAAATAATGCTAGGCAGGTACTAGTTAGCGTACTCGTCATAGTTCCATCTATTAGAATGACATCGTTAGTAGTCACATTCTGCTACTGTCGAATAGCCAGAGCTTTTGGTTGACCTCACCGGTAAAACTCCGGGAGATCTTGGCGCTTGATTTCCTATAGCAAGAGTATGGGTCAACTTTTTCGATATCCGAAACTAAAATATGACTGTTATGCCCACTATACGTGCGCGCTCGTACCTTCACTATCGTCGATAGGTGATCCAGACCAAAGGGCAGATTTGTAATGAGGTGGCGGGGTCTCTTCGTTCCATATAGCTTCTTGAAGCGCCTCTCTCTGGCCCATAGATCGATTCGAGACCAGATCAAATAGACCACAGCGGCCGCAAGAGCTACCAGCACTGAAGTAAACATCGTTGGTTATCTTGAGCTGATCAGTGCAATTGAGAATATAGAAAGGTAGAGGACAAAAATAAAGAACGAAAGAAAAAAATACCGACAGAGGCTAGGAAATAAGTTCAAAGTGTGGATATACAACGAAGGAAAAGCTCAAGAAAATGACAATGTAAACCGCCGGTGGGAAGCGATCTTAATTAACCATTTTCCACAGCGGCCGAGCCCCAGGTTAACCGGTTAACGTCCCATTATGCATGTGGGGGTCAAGGGTGCCTGACCCGGGGTCGAAAAGACGCGCAAGATAGTGGATTGGTTTGCTCATGCAGCACATGTGCACGTCTGCACCAATATATAATCTAGTGGAGCTCTTTTGTCAAAAGACTTATGCCTGTGCAGATGGATGGGGATCTAGGATCACAGAGTTTCGACTATTTCGAGCTAAAGGTGACGGGGTCCCTGTCTTCTAGATTGTTTCTGTGGTTGTCTAAGGTACTTGTCTGTCACAAGCAAGCTAGCGCACGAGCCTGGTTGAAAGTGTGGTAATTAAGTGTATTATAGGACGGGAGGAGATCTGGAGGGAAAGTTAACTTGAATTGTCCTATCAGTGTGTGAGTGGAGTCGGTCAACGCCGAGCTTTCAAGCAGGCGGACTTTTGTATATCCGAGAACAGTCTGCCGAAAGAATGTCCAAAGTGAGCTATTCTCAAAATCTCTTACTAACCACGCTAATCAGCGTGATGATCAAGTTGGAACACGTCTTTCTGAAGTAAGCAGATCGAATTCATAGATCTGAGGGAATGATACTATAAATATCGTATGGGAAGGCGTTCAAGCTCTCTGACGGTGAATGCTCCACGGTTCCGTAGAGCATCGCATTGAAAAATCTGTATTGAAATGGTAGCATCAATAATAATAGCGTCGAAGCATCAATTGCTCAGTTTCTTCTTTCAACCTTCAACCTTCGTGAACGAGACCTTCGCACAGTTTAGAATTCCTGTATTGGACCTAGCGCCCGTCGGGTATCGTCGCCGGGCTCTAATTGATTGGCTGCCAAGATGGGCTCCTGTAGCCGAGGAGGTCTGAAGCTCAGATGCCGATGTCATTATAGCAGAACCTCCTGACTCTAGCATCAATACCTTCGTGTTCTCAGACTGTAACTCCTTTTCAATCTGAATCCCTCCTCTTCTGCAAATATCCAACCAGCGAGGAAGCGACTTGGCGCATAGTTACGTAACGCGCTAGCAAGCTGGCTTGCATATTTCCTGGAGAAACAGGCTGCCGGCGAGGCCGTGAGAGAAGTCTGCATTTTCTGTCGAAGCGTTCAGCCGGGTTGGACCTTGTGTATCGCAGATATCATCGAAGAAGACCGAGACCAATTACCGAGACCCACTTTCGGCGCGCCACGCGATTTATCCGATTCGGGCAACGGCGCTGCGTTGTTCGGCCGTCGGCGTGCTATGGCACGACGACAACACATGGCCTGGCTTGTGTAACATCTGCGCGAAGCTCGAAGTTCGAGGCGGTTAATTTGATGATGCGATTGCTCCTGCGGTGTCTAGATGCGATGGCCTATGTTTATTTAGAAGTCGGATACTCATTAGCTCTATGCTTGCAACTGGCTGGATTACTATTGTCTATGTGTACCCTCCGATTTCAACATATACATGAAAGCACTCCAAAGCGGAGTGCCGGAGTAGAATTTAGATCTTGGGCCTTATCGGCTTGCCGATTTGCGTCTTAGGCAAGAAAGTGTGGCGTAGAAAAGAAAACTTAAGTAATGAACTGAAAGCTCAATACATGCACCTAGCATCTACTTCTTTTGGCTCCTCCTGTTCCTCGCATATTTCAGCAGCCTCATGATACGACGATATAATACATTAGTCAGCTTTCTTTTCCAGAATAGTTGGCTACGAGTATTATATTAGTAGTATTTTAGGGGAAGTGTACAGCTTGCTGGTATGCACAGACCGGTCCAGTCTTGGAACGTCTATGCATCCCAGACGCCGGCCGAATTTTACGAGAGCGAACGCACATGCACATTCTCGAAATTTCGCAGTGTGAAACCGATTGTCAAAGGGCATATCCTCGCGAGGATATTATATCGCCTATTCCGGTAACTTGATATTAACATCGTACGAAAGTCGATGGTCGTCGCATTAAATTTGTCCATCCCTGCAGTTACGAAAGCGGCTGTCACAGATGTGTCTTGGGGGAACTTTCTGCTATGCCTTGGCTTGCAACTTTGGCGGGTTCACGGTTGGAGATTATCTGCTTGAGTGGTGACAATGTTGATTCACAATCGCGCACACAGCCGCTGGTGTGTCAGTTCTCGATTAAAGCAGCAAGGGTGTCTGTTGGATCCTGTGCGTTTCTGGTTTCGGGAGACCGGCCGTGTTAAGCACTGTATAGAGGCTAGCTCTTCTATTGGGTATGAAGTGTCCTGGCTGGGGTTTTGACTGTCGATTAGGGCTTGTGCATGAGATAGTACAAACCGTCGAGTTGATCGGGATCGGACTGGCTTGACTGTATTGACCAAGGAACGGGTTTCGGTGTCTTCATACCGAGAACACCTTGGATACTTACGCTGTTGTCGCGGCTACGGGAAGTGAGAGTTCCTTCGAATGCTCGAGTAATGGCAATTCCTGGCTGCGTTGATTCCATAAAGTAGGATAGTGCTCGCGTGCATATGTGAATTAAACCCGGCTTGGTTCTTTTGATGCTTACTGCTTCGTATCAATGATGGTACGGGCCATAGCCATACACGCAAAAGTTGCCCGTATTTTGATCTTGTCACTGCAGTCCTGCTTACGCCCTTCTACCGAGTGGTATGAGTGATTGTCACTGTAAAGGAACGAGATTTTCTCCGTGACAGGTGCGCGATGACAACGGCAGAGACGATGTTATACCTGAATAGAAGGTATATCAGTCTCGGGTGCGTACTATCTGTTGTTTGATATATGATACGTTTGCTTTGCTGGGAAGCAATCTCAAGGCTGGTCTCGCAAACCGAACCCACACGGTTCCAAGGGAGGGTCTGATTTACGAGACCACTCGAGGCTGTCGTAGCACTCGGCTCGCGGAGTTCTTGGGGGTATATGGTCGGAACGGCTGGAACCGGTCACACACGTCACTCAACTTGGGAGCCACAGCGTGGGGCGGCCTCCCATCTCCCTCCAGTCGCCGGGGTTTGCCTCGTGAAGGCACGGTGTGGAAGAGTCGTTGTCAGAAACGAGACGTGTTAGGGTCTGGGTTGAAATCAGCTTTGCATGTAGTGTGAACACTGTGTGCGTAGATTAGACTCCGTGCGTCGGCGATTGGGGTCGATCGAATTCTCTCTTCCAACAGCCATCTTCGTAAGTTTGTTGGCTTATCGGAGGTATCGGTGGATATATGGAGGGTAGTGGCTGCATACTCGGATCGTCGGACGGCGGCATTCTAGGTCGGAGTCGGTAAAGGACTGGATATTCGTGTGCAATGCACTCTCAATATTGTTTGCTATCGCCGAGAGTCTAGTGGTGCTTCCGGGTCACGATTTCGAGGGTGGAGGTATCGCATCGTGCGAACTGGACGTAAGGTAAATTCAACTCCGTCATATCTCTTTACTCTGAATGTGCGACTGGTCGTTACAGTGTAGTTGCAATGGTTTCGATACGACCTGGATAGTTCTGGGTTTGCTGATAGCGAGTTCTTGGCGATTTAATATGTTTGAGTCATGCACGAGTTCAATTAATTTCGTAAACCGGAAGCTGGACGCACGGTAAAGTTCAATCGTATACGGCTTTTTAGCATTACGAGCAACTTGTGGTATGATCTTCGGGTGATGAAAACAGCAGGTGAGAACTTGGTTATCTCGTATGAGGATCGATCTCAGGGTGAATTTCTGGTGCTGTTCCATAGGATCAGCATACATATGCTTCCCACAGCAGATGTCGAGGGACAAGCTCTAAACGAGCTGCTGGAAACTCGCCGAGCGTACGTGGGTAGTTCTAGGCAGCTAATTAGCTAACGTGCTTGCTTAATCGACAAAGTTCCGAATACGAGTGCCCGTGACCCTGGAAATCGGTTTGGAATCGGTTGGTCGATTGGCTACCGGCGTGGCAATGAAGCGCTTGCCTCAAAATAGCGACCTAAGTTGATGAATTCGAGATACCAAGGGCAGGCGTACCTCAATATCTGTACGAGCTTGCATGCTTGTACGCTCGTTTCTATTTTTCATCTCCCAACCCCAACTCGGGATCGTGGGGTATCAAGTTGAGAATCGACGAACGTCGTATTCGTTAACATGGCAAATGCTTAGACTCGATATCAAAGTCAAATCATGTTCCAAATCGCCAAGGCAACTCCGGGGGCCTGTCGTGAATTGGCTTCTGGACCTTATTTGCTCAGAATCCTTCAGCGCTATGAAATCAGGTAGAATGATGCTTAAATGAATCAACAGAACGCACCAAGAAATATATGGACTAGTTTATTATTAACACGCATTATCGACAGTCTTGCCATGCATGGACCACCCAAAGATATGGGATCGAACGCCAAAGGGTCTGCTGTTGGAATCGAAGTCTACCAGGCGCTTTGCATATCAGCCGGGAGGGGTGAATACATTGGGCAGGTCGTCAGTCGAAATCGCTCAACGTGATGAATATGGTTTGGTGTGAGGGGGCATGATGCATGATGTCTCCCCATGAATTCAATTGAATGACAGGTATCTTGAATTCCGACGCCAGGGTCTACCTTCGAATGGGAACATGCAGTTGGGTTGTTAGCCACGGAGTGCTGCAGAGATGTAGTCTCCCGCCGCGCCGAAAGTTAATGCATACACAGTATATCCAAATTAAGACATTATCCATGGTTTGACTTTGAGGGGTCGTCGCTGTTCCACCAATCCTTTGGTAGCTTGATTAGGCAGAAGCATTGGATCCAGCTGGATGGACATACGACTGGAACCCGAACAGCCACGCAGTGTGTCTCTTCAAATTCAGAGTCAAATTATACATTTTCGCAGAACGACTTATCGACAAAAGTGGCGACTGCGGAAACTGGCTAGAATCAAGCCGGTTCTCCCTCGGAGGGCAAATACGTTAAATACGAGGCTAGGATGAATCCGATTAGTCATCCCTGGGCAATTGGACTGGTTCTAGAAAAGCGCGTTGTTGATATCATGGTCGCGTGAAGTGACATTGCATTATCCGGCTCACAAGCCCGCAGCTTGAACGGCCGACCGCTGCATGAACCCCGCCGCATTTACACGTCCCTCGGCGCGCCCTCACCTTATCTATCGGTCATGTCTTTGAACTGTTTCGCCCGTGCCGTGAACCAAGCGAGTGCGCGACCAAGACACCAAGACGGCAGCCTGGAAGACATGGCGGTCAAGGAGCACCATCTGTTGCTTGAATCACGACTAGCCGTGCGCAGGTCGTGTAACGGCTGCATGCAAAGGCAAACTGCATGCTATAGGTCTCGCAGAATGGGGGCCGCCGCACCGGACGATGCCACGGCCGTCCATAACCGCTTTGGCAGACAGATAGACGCTCGCAGACGACCGTATCGTTCCTTGTGTCTGGGCGAGAACCGGAAGAATGTTCTTCCTTCCCTTTCGGGATGGTTGACAGCTGCGCGAACCCGCTACCTGCCTGCTTGAGATCGGGCAGGCAAGATCCATTGCGCGATTCGCCCTCGACACATAAACATCATGGAATGGAGTTAAACACTACCCTGGCTCTGGGCGGCGGTCTCACTTGACTTGCAAGAACCTTCCGGTTTGATGTCTGGCGCTCGCTCCTGGTAGGTAAGAATCAGTCGTTCCCAGGCGCGACTTGTTCGCCCTTGGCGTTTTCTTACCACATTCTGTTTTAATCATGCGTGCTGTGATTATCAGTTGCTTCCCTGGTTATCATGGTCATGCTCTATCGCTGCTTCAACAACAAGAATCAGGGGACTGTATACGAGACTGCAGCTGTGGCTCGGCACATGGCAAAAACACCAGCTTCTCGAATGGCATATCGGCCTGTCGGCGCCAAGATGGCAGCCTCTGCCCTCGGGCTCGGCGTGAATGATAAATCGTGATATCTACTGCCTCGGTCTTACTGAGACTTGATACATAAATGGGGGGTCGTCCTTGAGTCCCGCGCTCTAATCGCAATCCATCCCTATCGTTTCGACAATATAGAACCTGTCTGGTAGGAATCTTTACGGATTCATAGCAGGCGACGCCTTAACGACAACCGCAGACATGGAAAAGAACGCCCAAGACGCCGTCGAGCATATGCCCGGCGAGCCCCGAGAGCATGCCGAGATCCAGATTGACGAGAAGAAGGGCCATCACGCTGCTCCTGCATACAGCGTTGAGATTGAATCGGAGAAGGAGTCTTCCGATGAAGTAGAAGTCCTTGATCCCTTCAAGCCTTTCCCGCTCGACCTCTCGCAGCCGGATGAGGGTAACATCCTGACCATTCGTGCTGTTCTGCTCGGTTGTGCCCTCGGCGCGCTGGTCAATGCTTCCAACTTGTATCTCGGTAAGTTCATTTTACGATTACAGTTGTATAGCAATGATCTAATAATATTTTAGGTCTCAAGACTGGCTGGCTCTTCGGCGCCAACTTGTTTGGTGCCCTGCTCGGCTTTGCTATTCTCAAAAGTTTGAGCAGGTCTCCTCTTCGGATTCCCGGTCTGACCGATCACTTCGGCCCCATGGAAAACAATATCGTTCAGACAGCGGCTGCTGCGGCTGGTGGTATGGGTATCATCTTCGTCGGTGGTATCCCCGCTTTGTACCACCTCAACCTGATGAGCCCAAACCCCAAGGACGACTTCGGCAGGCTCGTCGCGATTACTTTCTGTGCCTCCATCTTCGGTATCTCCTTCAGTGTACCGCTTCGGAGATTCTTCATCATTGATGTTGCCAGAGAGTTGAACTTGATCTTTCCTACGGCTACGGCGACGGCTGTCTCCATCCGTGCTATGCACTCTACCGCTGGGGATGCCTACGCCCAAGCTAAGAAGAAGATTAGGGCACTTGGTATCACCTTCGCCGGTGCCTTTGGTCTCAGGTTCATCTCCCAGTACTGTCTTGGTATTATGTGGGATTGGGTGAGTTCATTATCATCTTGAATCGTTGTTGCAATGGAGATTCGTAGCTAACAGCTGCCAGCACGTCATGTGGTGGATCTATGCCATCGCGAAGACAAGCGGTGTTCCAGCACCGGGCGCTATCCAAGCGGAGAGCTGGGGTTGGTTCATTGAGTTCACACCGGCCTTTATTGGCTCGGGTCTCCTCGTTGGATTGAACTCTGCTTTCTCCATGTTCTTTGGTGGCGTTTTTGCCTGGGGTATTGTTGGCCCACTTCTGGTGAAGTACGGTTCAGCTTTCGGAAGCGCAGTCAACGAGGAGGAGATTCCAGGCTTGATGAACTATAAGAGCATGAATGTCAAGGACCTCGACGCAGTCTCCCCTCGGTATTGGTTGCTGTGGCCCGGTGTGTTTGCTATGATCTTGGTCTCGATGGCGGAACTCGCATTCAACTACAAGGTCATTGGCGCTGGTTTCGTGGCAGCCTACAAGAACGGCGCTGCTTTCGCCAGGAAGATCAGGAACCGCGGCCAACCTCAAGTGGACAGTGACAAGGACTCAGCAGACGAAGATATCTTCGCGTCTCATGAGCAAGTACCCGTGTGGATGTGGGGTACCTTGGCTCTCATCACCTCGGTCTTGATCTGTGTTATCCTAGGAACTCTCTACCACACCCCTGCTAGCGTCTCCATCATCGCTATCATCTTTGCCTTCATCTTCTCCTTCCTGGCCATCCAATGTACTGGTGCATCTGATACAACACCGGTTTCGACAGTCGCCAAGGCATCGCAACTCGTTACTGGCGGTGTCACCAAGGGGATGGGCATCAACCTCAAGGCTGCCCAAACCATCAACTTGATGTCTGGTTGTGTGGCTGGTGCCGCTGCGTCCCAATCGACCGACTTGATTAACGACTTCAAAGTCGGATATCTCCTTCGCACTCCCCCGCGGAAACAATGGGTAAGAATATCATCTTCCTTAAATTTTTATGATCATTAACTAATCAAACATGTAGTTCGCACAAATCTTCGGGTCTATTGTTGCAGTGTTCATGGCACCTGGAATGTTCATCCTCTTCGCTACTGCCTACCCTTGTATCCTTCAACCGGGCGCGAAGAACTGCGCTTTCGGTGCACCATCTATCGCCGCTTGGAGAGCAGTTACTGAGGCTGTCACATCTCCTCGCTTCCCCGTGCCCCAGGGCTCTGCCATCTTCTCGCTCGTCTACGGCATCATCTGCGTTCTCATTTCACTTGCCCGCCACGTTCTCCACCTGAAGAACAAGGAGCATATTGCCGTGTGGCTGCCGAACACCATGATCTTCTCGCTGGCCCTTACTCTGCCTTACACGCAGTACGGTACGGCTATGATTATCGGTGCGGGTGTTGCGGGTGTGTGGCAGGCGAAGTGGCCCAAACATTGGGAAATGTACGGAACCTCGGTCGCTTCTGGGTTGATTGCCGGAGAAGGTATTGGAGGTGTCGTCAATGCACTGTTTGAGGTCCTGAAGATCGGTGGTGGGCACTACGGGACTGGCTTTGGTTGCCCCGAGCATGCTTGCGAATAGATGATCAGAGTGTCTAGACTGTCGCTGACTTTGCTGCGACTGGAATATTCGCGCCTGTTTTGGCATTTACGGTCGTTATGTTGATTACGTTCTTACTGCATGATATACCCATTTGAATGATTCAATAATATATTCAGAAATCTTGTATCTAATTTCGGGGATGTTGGTGACGATATCTGAATATGAAGCACCTTTCCAACTTTGGAGTAAGCTTTCAAAACCCCAATTAACTCTTTGATATATTGTATAGCACTTGTAAAGCGGAACCAAGAAACATTATGACCTGATATACACTCTACAGAGGTTCAGTAGAGTTTTAGGGCTGTATTTGTTCAGGCGATAATGCTGTCATATTTAAATTTATACAACCATGGAGTCAAGGCAGAGCTTGGTCTACGAGATCGCATTGATATAGTCCGCGTTGGAACCATATGCATGCTTATATGCGCGCCGAACGTCCTATCCCAAGTCTACGATATGCTGGAACCGTTAGGATCTCGTACTACAGGTGTGCACGCCAATTATTGCGTTAGTAGCCCGTCTTGTTATTCAGTTGTTGTACGTGTAGCTTGGCTTCAAAGCTAGATATGGTTAGCTTGAATATAAGGAAATATTTTCGAACAAGCAAATCAAGCCAGATTTTAGAATGTAGAACAATCCGACTCGTCTGGCCATCACAGCTCGTCCTATGGGCCGTTCGTTGTATTTTGTGTGTTGCGCTGTTGTGACAAAGTGCGTGCTGCGAAGGCCGAAGGCTGCACTCGTACACCTACTATACCTAAGTATTTAAACGCGTTGGATAAGTAAACGAGAGGCTGTCCTCTTTACATACTACTATAAAGCGTGCCTTATTATGTTTAAGAATTACTAAAGGGTGATATTACTACGCTGCTAGCTATCATCATCATGCGATATGTACCATTTCTGCGATAAGATGAACATGTGAGATACAGCGCACAAAGAGTAGGCATGTCAGAAACGCGAGTGCAGTCGCAGACTCCCGCAGCTCACAGCGTGAGAATATTTCTGAGATATACTTTTACCATCTGGAGCAAACCTGCTTCGTCTGCCTCGCGAATATTGAGGCCCGTTCTGTCCATCCTCGTAAGCAAGCTTGCCACCATTCCCTCCTTTGCTTCCTGCCCTAGATTGCCGTATTCTCCATGAGAAAAGTAAGTCATAAGCACAGTCCACATATAGCTCCCTTTTGCGTCGACGATTCGTTTTATCTCCAGCACCTGGCTTCTTGGGAGTGATAGCTTGTGCATGCAGCAGATGTCAGTACAATCCTCACTATTCTGCTCGCAGAATCTATTGTCTCTTGCCGGGTTCTTGCGTATAGTGTGTGGTAATTTGGTCTTCCTTGAGGGATTGGACGGCTCTTCCTTTGTGGAATCCGACGGTCCTACTTTTGGCGGTTGCTTTTGCGGTGCGGTCTTTGCGGGTTGGGACTCTGGATTTTTAGCAGGCTTTGAGGGCTGGGCCTCTTTTGGAGTCTTCACAGGCTTTGAGGATTGACTGTTCGCAGGCTTCTGTACTACGGCTTCCTTAGGTTTCGGTGTTTCCGTAGCCACCGGTGGATCCGCCGTTGCCGCCTCTTTTGCGGCCTGGCATTTCGCAATTTGAGCTTTGGTCATGCCAGGGCGAATGCGGTATTGGACATCCACGCCCTCACTCGGTTTGACTCCGCCCATGGTGACAGGCCGGCCACGGTTTGTAAGTGTCGAAGTATCCATCGGTTTATTTTGAAATACGCTAGTGGTACAACTGGCCTCATCCTTGATAGTCTTTCCTGATGCCTGCGCAGCCTTCCTTTCTTCCTTCCGTTGCTTCAGTACGGCTTGCTTTTGAGTGTCTAGGTCGGCTATATCTTTTGCTATCTTGTACTCCTTTCGGTAATGCGCCTCAGCGGCTCGAATAGGTGCGAGTCGCTTTTCCATGTCGATGTCGGCTTGTGGTTTCGTCTCCTCGCCAGCGGTAGGCTGGGTTGCAGCAGTCGCTTTCTGCAATGGTGGCTGCGGGTCATAGCTGGTACTCTTCAGAATTTTAGATGGCTTTTTGGTCTTGCGGTTCTGCTTCTTGGCTTGTTCGATTTTGGCTGCAGTCCATATAATTGGTCGTGATGCGGTGCTTGCCTGGTTTTTGCCTTGGCTTTTCTATAACCCAGACTTCTGGCCGGCGTTGTCACCTTCGGATCTCGGTGAGGCTTGGGAGCTCGATTCAGAATCGGATCCCGAGACGACCGGTTTCTTGCGAGGCCTGGGCATCGGCTTAATCTTGCGTTCTTCCGGCTCTTTTGGTGGCTCCTGGCCCTCTTTATTCTGGCTAGTTTTGTTGGCCTTGCACTCGGCACAGCGTCCAGGGTTTCTGAGAAATGGCTGTGTTATAATGACCTGGTTGTTTTGGCGTCTATGAACCTTGATTGGTTGTCGCGGTTTGCGCCGTTTCAGATAGCTCACGACAACCAGGGTTGACGGAAGGATGAGTATTCGGGACACCAAGTCCGCCTGCGGGTTCGATTGTTGCGTTTTGGGCGTGCCGGATTTATATTGGCTTATTTTGGCCAAATTGAGAAAGCTCTGGTGATTCGGCTTTGGAGCTTCGAGATGATCCTCATCTGTGTCTTCGTCTTCCCAGTCGTCGGAGTCTGAAGGGAGGTCGTTTTCTGTTTTCTTTGTGGTGCCGTTGGTCTCGGGTTCTTTATACTCTCCCTCTGGAAAAAAGTATTTTGGGTCGAATTTCTGCCAATCTTTCCAAAGATCTTCCATAGCGTCAACCGGTTCGTCTCTAGGTTCATCAGCGCTTTCGGCGACCGCCTCATCACCAGATTCATCCGCGTTGTCGGTAGCAAGCTCATCTCCAGTTTCATCTCCAGCTTCATCTCCAGCTTCATCGGCACTATCAGCGGCAAGATCGTCTCTAGCCTCATTAGCACCGTCAGCAGCAAGCTCATCTGCAGGCCCATTAACACCATCAGCAGCAGGCTCGTTTCCAGATTCATCCGCGCTATCGGCAGCAAGCTCATCTCCAGCCTCATCAGCGCTATCAGCAGCAAACTTATCTCCAGCTTCATAAGCGCTGTCAGCGGTAAGCTCATCTCCAGCTTCATTAGCACTGTCGACGGCGAATTCATCTCTGGGCTCATCAGCACTATCACTGGCACCGTCGCCGAGCGGCTTTCTGTTCCAGGCTTTCACTAGAGTCTCCTCCATCTTCAAGCATTCTTCCTCGCAGAAAGGCTCCCAGTTTTTCATTTCTTCAGTCATTTCCTCTAATTCATATGTAGGAGCTGTCTCTGGCTCTTTCTCGTCATCAGAATCATAGTACTTCCGCCCAGGAGTTGCAAGTAATGAGTAAGGTTTGCGACTAAGATCGATGCCCCATGGAGTTGTGTAGTAATAACCAGTCTCCTCGGGCCCGACAAAGTTGGGCTGCTCATCCGGTCTCTGTGGTCGGAATGGCATAGTCATCTTCGAGGGGTGCACCAAAGGTGCTTGAAGGAACTTGTCGGCAAGTTCCGGAAATGGCATTCGCCCGAAGAATCTCTCGGTCGTAGCAGGTAGCAATGATTCGTCCTCTTCCTCGGCGGCGACGTTAGTTGGTGGTGGAGGAGGGGGCTTCGCTATTGGAAATCTGAAATCTCGGATCCTTTCTTCGTCAGGATCAGGGACATCGACTCCGACTTTAATAGATGCCCATGTTTGTAGCGTAAATGGTGCGGAAGGTGGTTTGAATTCCCAACTTTGTTGCATTCTAGTGGCCGGCGCTTTCGCAGCTGGGTGGGTTCGGGAAGGTTCAGAAGAGTCTGCTGCATTCATCGCCGGAGGAGCGCTATGGACATGTGAAATTGCTTCAGGGACTGATTTTGCTTTGATCTCCTCGTCGTCTCGGTTCTCATCAAGTTCGACTGCTCTCTCAGTCGCCGACGGCATTGAAACTTCTGCATTAGAGCAGCTTGAAGTTATCGCGTCGTCGAGTCTATGGCTCTTTTTGTCGTCTTCCTTGGATTCATGTAGAACGTGTAGCTCGCCCACCACAGCGTCACGAATAGCATCCCCAAGTCTTTCGATCGATGGCTTATTCCCCGAATCTTCGAGGGAAAGTTCTGGATGCGCCAATGGAGCGACATGCTCTTTGCCAACTTCCGGTGGATTAATGGATATCTGCGTAGGAGAGTTTAATTCCCTCTTTTGAGAGGCCTCGATAGTCTTCTGGTCTCTGATATGAGACTTGAAACCTGGTGGAGTCCTAACATGGGATTCAAAAGCACCGAGGGAAGCCGGGCTTGTCGGGTTGTTGCCTAAGGCATTTGACCGGGAAGGTCCGCCCGCGGGACTCCGGGACAAAGAGGATTGGTTCACCTCCGAGTCGGGAGGTTGCTGTGGCCGGCAGCTTTCCTCTTCGAAAGCAGAACTCGAGCGAGAGACGGTTGCTGACGAACTTGACGAGCCCAGATCGCGGAATAACTTGAGACGCTCTATTTCTGTCGGCTGATAGCAGAGGCTGCTCTCGACTTGCAATGGATCAGAGAAGCTATCTTCGGTAAGCTCTGGCGGTGGTATGTCGGGATAGCTGAAAGCTCTCTGGACGTGAGCGCGAAAGCGTTCATCCGCATTCTCAAGCGTGACGGATCCGGTCCGTTGGAAAGCTCTTTCTATCATGGCGGAAAAGTCGCTGATATCAGGTTCCATAAGCTCGTCGAAGTCCTGATCTTCTTCTTCCTTCGTCTGTTGAAGGTTTCTTAACATCTCAATTCGAGCCGTAACCAGGGACTCGTCTTTTCTCAAGACGTCTATGGTTGGCTCAACGTCGAATTCTTCATGCAGATTATTGACATTATCATCCAGTTTTAAGGCCCGTATCCTGGCAGTGACGCTTTCTTCCATTCGAGACTGACGACTCTCGACGCTCTCCCGATTTAGTAGAATTGCTCTTTCTTTTTTGACAGCTCTGTATTGCGATCTCCCTGACATAGAAGTACTTGCGGCTGAGGGAGACACATCATATCCATCATTTGATTCAGCCAGCAGTCGAGAACCGAATGGATTAGGGCAATCGCTTAGCTCTTGTAATTGGAAAGCTGACAAGCCCTCACCCTCAGTCCTGTGATGTGGGCTCGCTTTCTCGTCTTCCATCGAGCGGAGGATTAAAGCATTTGGACGACCGGCATTATAGAGCTCTGAGTGTCCATTCTCTAGTCTCCCTTCTCTATCATCATGTACCCGCATCCAACTCGGGGTTGCGGAGTCATAGATTGTGGAGATACGGTTGCTAGATTCCGACTGATTCAAAAGTACCCCGGAACTTCTCTGGGTGATGGTAAGTTCATTGGCTAAGCTCTGAGGGATTGTTTGCGCCCATGCTGCTCTTGGGTTGCGAAGGGTCGGGTCAGTATCTGTAGGCGGGTCGTAGATCGTGATAGCCTGGATCGGACTGAACAACTTGGCAATTTTGATGGCAGCTTTCTTCTTCTTCTTTGCACTTCTCGACCTCTATGTGGTGTTAGCTATATATTTTCTACATGTGTAATGATGGTGGCTGTATTCTACCTTCGGTTGCGGTATCATTTGTACGGAGGAACCTTGCTTGGACTGACGAGCTCGAGGCTGTATCAGTGTGACCGGCCTGTTGGATGGCGCTACTGATCTTGAAGTCTCCTCCTATAGAGCTCGGTCAGACGGTAAGGCTCTTCCTGTTCGAGTCATTTAAATTGATCACTAACCTTCGGTGAGCTTGCCTTCTCGGTCTCGTCGGTGTCCTCAGAGCTCAGTGATGCATCGTCGTCCTCGGTTACGCGGCGTCTCTTAGCGAGGCTCTCTTCCCACCTGTTTGCCATTGCTTTAATGATCCTCTGAGTCTCGGACCTCTGAGCATCCTGATTTGACGTCGACCTAGAGCTGGTCGGCGAGGAACTTGGTGTTGACTGTTCAGATCCTCGCATGCGAGCCTCAAGCAGCTCCATGCGATCGGATTGCGGTTCTTTTGAGTTACTATTGTTGGAAGTGACGTCTTTCGACGGCCGAAGATCAAGTTCCAGGGTCTCGATTCGTCGGTTTCCTGGGGCATTCTGGTTGGAATGGATGCGGAAGAGTTCCACACATCCGCCGTGGACAGCCTGGGCAATTGCATCGCCGATGTTGTCGCAGCTCGAGCATTGGGATATTCTGTCTTTGACGCTCTTAGCAGCATCAATGATGACTGGTAGGACACCCTTTTCGTCGGCACCCTCGGTGGTGAAGACTGGAGTCTGGGGCTGTGTACAGACTTGCTGCCGTTGCCCAAGACTAGTGATTGAGAATCTTTGGTGTATAATGTTCGAGGCTAGAAGCTGTTGCAATGCTTCAGTGCTCGTCACCGCGCGCTTTTCGGGGACCTTCGACATTTTGAGAGATGGTTTATGGTGCCGTAGCTTGATCGAGATGAGTCGGAGGCTTCCAGCGGGATGCAATGGTTGGAAGTTATGGAGCTATATCGTGGAAATGGAGAATCAGATCGGTCGAGCGCGCCTGAGGCTTCATTACGGGCCGGGAACTTAGATCGGGAGAACGACTAACGGCATGCTCGTGACGACAGTGGATGTGAAACATACCTTGGTTCAGTGGCTGATCGGAAGGAGTCTGTAGCGTGATGGGGATCGTTTGAGTGGAGAAAGGATGCGGTGTAGTTGATGGTAGAGGGAAGAGGGATGGTGATGTCAAAAAGTCACAAGCACCGACGCTGCTGCTTGTGGGTTGCAAATTTTGGCAGTCACATCAACGCCGCAACGAGCCAAGAGCAGAACACCTATCTTCAAGAATCTCTAAGTTTCTTGGCCTACTTTCTTGCGATATGAAAGCTCCTTGTTGTTAACCTTCTGCATTCCGATATGATATCCGATAGCGGCCATATGCTCGATGCTCTAATCTACTACCAATACCGAACAAAATCTCGCGCTCAGTCGCTGGCGAGCTGACGCAGAGGTTGACTACAATGGATATAATATGGGTCCATTATTAAGTTAGAGAATACGCGTACCTCTCAGTTCCAGGAAGTATTACATCCATATTGATGCGGACACTCTGCTTCTAGAATTCCCCGATGGTCGGGATGGTTTGAAGCAGCTTGCAAATCTCCCAGACCTCAACTCAAAGGGAGTGCATAACTATAAGATTCCTCATGAGCTCATCTTTTCTCTATCATCCAGATGACCCGGACAATCTCAATCCACGCTGTTTCGAAGAGGAGAAACAGCAAATAAAGCTGTACTCCAAACGCCACTGTCCATCTCAGATACTTGCGCACTCTTCTATCAAGCAGTGCTCGTACCTCCCGCACTAGTGCTGTTCGATATCGCGCTGCTGCCTGTTCTCCCTGGAGCACTGGCCCTTTGAGATCCGTGCCCCTATCCCCAACCTCGTGCTTTCCGTCCTTCTGGCCGTTTTCGTTTTCATCATCGACAGGCACAAGCATCATCTCCTCGGCATTTTCCACAATCTGAGGATTTCTCAGCGCTAACGCTTCAAGATCATTCTTACTCGAGTCTTCCACATCATCCAGGGATGTCAGATCCCTTTTCATCGCGGCCCATTCTAGCCAACCGTCCACGAGACAGAACTGCATGGTTTTACGCGAATCAGTCCCCAATGGGCCCAGCCTGACCGTCCTCCCTGCCCAGTTGCTTGCCCGCGATATATAATGCGAGCCGAATATCCATTTGTTCGCATGAAATATTCGGTGCGGTGTGTCGTTGCTTCCCGGGTCACCTGAGCCTGCGGTGGAAAAGTACTGATTGTGGTTGAACTCGGTGAGGTCGCCGGAAGTATCGCAGAAGAAGTATCGCTGATCCTCGTGAAATGATAGGTAGATCTCCTCGCCACGGTAAGCATACCCCGCAAACCAAGAGAGCTGGTATGGGATGCCGCCGTTCTTCCCACCAAGACTGAGTACTTGCCATAGTGCTTGGGTGGCTTCAAGCCCATCCTGATCCCCATAAATTCCCCGTGGGATTTTCAGGATCTCGTAATCGTGATACTGTGCGGCGAGTTGGACTTGGTTTCCGATTTCAGGGCCAAGCTCACTATTGCCGGGTGTTGCTACCTCCTCGTTGATGCAAACATCTTTCAACCATATTTCTAGATGTAAGCGCACCTAGAGCCTACGAGATTGAACACCGCCGAACTGGGGCACAGCCTTACCAACAAACTCTATCGCGCCACCAGCCCACCGACCAAGGTGCTCCGGCCATAGGATTTTCTCGATACGGAAAGCTGCAAGGTTGAGACACAGACTGGAGAGAGATGCGAATAGCAAAACCGTCGCTGCTGGGAGATAGTCAATGACTCTGACGAGAGCTTCATCAGGTAGATCCCATAGCTCGCGTCGTCTTTCACGCTTCCGCACATAGTTTGGTTTCACTCTGTAGAGGAGACTTCTAGAACTGTCAGCTTTTTAATATGCTATAGAGGGTAGCTATTAATCCAGAACGACATACCTAGCCTTGGGGAATGCTCGGAGACGCGACGGCAACATGAACTCGCAGAATGCCTTTCTGACGGCTAGTTGCTCTGTCCTCAGTGAATCCATGTCGATGATGCCATTTTTGCCGACCTTAGTCGGGTATATAATCACCTGTCGTATAAACTGTGCTTAGAACTGAGAGACACGCCAAGTGTATATATAAAGCTTAGTGTCGTGTATTTTACCTCCTTGCGGCTCAAGTTCACAAACATCTGATAGTCTTCGTCGAGTTCATCTGAGATTGACACTGACGTCTCTGACTCCCAATCAAGCATAGCGCTTGAAGTTGCTGCCATAGTCACTGGTTTGCCTGTTGTATTGATGGTACTGTTAAGAACTCGTGAATTCCAGTAGATACTATCGCGAGACGTTTCTGAATACTGCGAACTAGACCTTAGGAGTGAGTCTATTAGGTATGAGTGTTGAGAACCCAGTCTGAATACAAGTATATTTATGCATGTGGTCTGAGTGGTAAGGCATATGCGCAATTGCGGACCCCGGGATTTCATTCGTCAGAGCGTTGACACGTTAACGTTGTAACGCATAAAATCATACTTCTTTGTTGCCCAATACATTGAGCGATGTCACAACCGCCGTGGTTAAGGTACACATAGAGCCATTATTGTATTATACCTCATACATCCAAGCGGTGGATTATTTATCGCCCCTAGCGGACGGTGCATATACTAGTTAAATACTCCAATTTTCAAAAAATCACTTTACTCCATGCGGCGCTCCTCAAGCTCGCGTATGTAGATAACCTGGCCTTGAGGCTACTAGTAGGTCAATAGAGATCTAGGGAACGATTGTATGGTCTTGAGGGAAATATCTGAAGCTCCAAGCATCATGTGCCAAATGTTCACACCTCATTGGCCCGGCTGCAATGGCGAGTAACTAGAAAGGAGGCATCTCCAAAGTAGATCCAGTCACTTTCTTTGTGCCTATTTGCCCTCTCGAATCTCTGATCTAAAACCCCTTTCATGAACACGCAAGTCTGGCCTCTCTGGAGCAGGACAAAGCCTAAGGGCGGTGTTGGAATTTGTGTGTTGCGATGGCCCAAAGAGGTGAAACCGTCCGAATCCGGCAAGTTTGCGGGACAAGCATTCTAGCTGGCCACGCCGGCCTACTAGACGGTTTTCAAGAGGCGCTAGGCGCCAGCAGCATCATTGGCACGCATGGTATACTTCTCTGCCTTGTCTGTGTCGGCCGGATATCTTGCGGTAGAAATCCCATTGCATTTTCACAGTTTATAATACACGCGTGGAGATCTAGCCAAATCAGGTTGAAGGCACCCGGCACCCGAACACGGTGAAAGAAAACTTCAACGAAGAGGTGCGTGACGTCTGAAACCCACAAGCCCTTGCCACACCTTTGTCGCAGCCCCTTCCGCATCCAGTTACCTCATTAGAGGAGCGCACAAGCGAGCGCCCCAATTGTGAGGCTGCTGTCTGGCAATTTGTCCGTCACATTTGCTATTTTGTTTCTCGGGATTCTAAACTTGGCCGTTTTAATTCCTGCGCCGTCTGTGAAATGAGAGCAGTCTAACTTGTTCAAAACGTACAAAGTGCTGACTCTTAAGATCTGTATACATATGCCTAGCTATTCGATTCAGAAGATGCAGCACGGAACTCGTGCTGCGAGGCCGTTGAAACAAAGCAGCAATCGATTTAGTACCAACATGTTGTCATTTTAGCCTGACTTCCGGTCGCCCTATCTGCTAGCTCAGCTGTCAGTTTTTAGAATACCATGGTATACGGCTTGCGGTGGCTGCAGCTGTGATGCAGAAAACAGCTGAATTCCGAGCCAGGCTGTTGGGCAACATTCAGCCACATGCAGGAATAAGCGGACGAAAGCTGATCTAATTGTGCATGGTGTTGCATGGCGCAACAGCACCTTGAAAAACCGAAGGGCGGCTGGACAGCCCAAGGTAAAGTGGCATGCATATATGGTGACGTCGTCGCCATATTCAGAGCTTCCGGACCGAGATGGGCGGCGGAATTGGCGGTGACAGCCGGAGGTCGTAGGCGTCGCGAAGCAGAATTATTAGCCTAAGCTAAACTCTTTGTCGTTTCGGAGCAATCAATATGGTGTAGCGGGAAATTCTTGTCTGTTTCAAAGTAGATCCGGTGCAATTATTAATGCATATCTCGAAGCCTTTGCCATGGGATTGCTCGGTTCTCATGATGGCAAGCTAACTTGGGTGATAGTATTGCAATTGCATGCATGGAGCACTGCGGGGTGTACAGTGGTGGAGTCCTTCACCAGGTCCGCCTAGCGAATATTTGAATGCGAGCACACGTGCACATGCAAGGCAAGAGACGCAAGCTCGAGCGAGAGCCACATTTAACATCAAATATCTCAATATCGAGGTATAACATGCACTATGATGTATTATGCTCGAATATATCAAGTGATAGATAGTTCTGAGTCGTACTAATTCGAGCTGCGTAACAGCCATTTTTTGACTCCCAATAACCGAGAGCGAGAGATAGTGTTGTATATGAACTGCCCATGAGGCCAGAAGTTACATCAGTAAATGTCTTCCAATATTCTGGAGTATGAGTTCATAATATTCAAGTCCAAAGATAGCGAGCTTCTCTAGTCCTGGGGCGGGTACCGAGGCTCGCAGTCAAAAACAGCGGGCTCGCAGCGCGGCACAAAATCCTCTGTAGGAATTATCTGATAACAAATTGCACTGCTAGTAATATTGAAACTGGCCGGCGATCTGGGGAATAGGCTGGCTCCGAGACTAGCAATAAGCGAGTTGCCATTGAGTAGGAATACCTAATCCCAGCATACCGACCCAGTACATTTCCAGCCTCCACATGGCCAGCAAGATGATTACCGAGTCCGCGAGACAAATGCGATTAAGATCAAATGCCGATAGCTTGCGAGGCTGAGCTTTTGTTTCATTGGTTCTGTGCTGTCCAGGCTCTGACCGATACGACCTGGCGGATAAGAGATTGTCCAGGCCGCGATTTCAAGCTGTAGATTCACGGCCAGTCCTTAAGCTGGCAAAGCTAAGACTTGGAAGGACTCGTATTTCCACCTACGCATACTGCCGGTATACGTTGAATGTCTTAGACATTTGCCCCGTTGTAGACATATATATAAGTAACGGGCCACTCCTAGGATGTGCGTTTTTGCGCATTTGGTGATGCGATTTTGGTGTGATGCTCGCTCCTTCTTCTGATAGCAACAGCTGCTATGCGGTGCGGCCCAGCCTTAACATATGCGAGCACGATTGTCAGTTGCTGCCGAGAGAGACACCTACACGACTCAATAGGACTGGTGACTTGTCTTCCAGCACGGTCGCCTGTCTGCCGATTAACCAAGACTTTGGAACTTAGTCTGTTGACTGAGTTGACGAAGATTTTATCTCGGCGAGAGCCCTTGCTGATGATTAACACCGAGAAAACTGGGCAGGAAGGTATAAGATACCGGTTCAAACGGGTACACGCTGTAAGCCAGAGCATCTCGGCCAATCCAGCTGATCGGACTCGTGAGACAAGCTTAAACATCAGGCGGCCTTAGGGTAGGATTTGCCAAAATATGTTTCCTTGCCAGCGAAACAAAATCCCCATGGGTATGTCAAGCCGAGAAAATCACAGACAATGTCGCTGCGCTCGCCTATGTCGGAGGCGACTTGATGGTGCAACTTACTACGAGACCTGAACATGCACATACGTTAATTGCAGCTGGTAAGAATCATTATTGTTTGCCATCGCCGTTTCGCCGGGCCATTTGCCAGATGTGATAGTGGTCAGGTTGTGGCGATATACAACCTTACCCGGCGAATTTTGGTCGCCGCACCATGGCTGCGAGTTACACTGCCGCATCTGTGCCTCCCCGGCAAGCCCGGCAGCCATACCCATGCGTATGCACGTCAGCCCGTCCAGTGCGTGTTCCAACGGGACAGACTCTCCCACGAAGGACAGGAATCCATGTCAAAGTGTTAGGCTGCCGGCTGTCCGCCGCAGACAACGACGTAACGTAACGCCTGGCCGGTGCAAGCGCAAGCGAACGGGCCTGCCAGGGAGACGAAACGCGAGGGCTGTCAGGGTCGACCGCCGACCGCACCAGTGCTACATGCAGCGTTGTACAGGGCAGTATATCCTGCTCGTGGATGTACCTGGTGTGTGGGAGAATATGTGCCAAAGTAGATTCCCTGTTATTAATAGTCCGCTTGCTGATGGGCCCGCCGACGGTTTTGGAAACGGCGAGGGCGAGCTAGTCCGCCTGGTGTGTGGATGAGTCGGCTACGATTCATGGCATTGAGACCGAGCCACGCTCTGTACTTGCATGAGAATTCGAACCGTGAGAGAGAACAGGAGAATGATACTTAAGCCCGGGAATTCCACCTACTGTTCCTGATGGCTTTGATATTATTTCCTGGCGATTTCTGCTGGAGATTAAATCGAAACAAACGAAGACCAGCGGTTTTCCTTTTGAGGCCGGTCCTGCCGATTCATATATTCTCGATATTACCCGTTACAGAAATCCAACATTAACACAACCCCAAACGGTTGGATATCCAAAATGCTATTCAAGGATCCTGTCAATTCATTCACCCCACGAACGAGATCACCCGGGCGCAATATCCACGGTGTGAGAAATGTTGTGCACTCTAAAATAGTTTGTTTGGAGAAGGACGAGGTGAGCATGGTGTAACTCGGGGTTTATCTCTATAGCAAAGTATGGAGAGCTGACTGGACGACCGCATAGGCGTTACAATGGCCGCAATATGAACGGCAGACGAGTACAACGGCCGCCCAGCGTAGAGTAATCGAAGAGGTTGTTCAGTACCTCATGTACCCACAAGACAGTGCCCTCCTTGTGAATCCGTATGTTTCGTGCCACTCTTTCAACATAAGGAATCCCATAGTCAGGCATCCAGGCTTACATTATTTATACCAATCACAGTGTTACAGTCAGCCGAAAGCAGAGACAATGTGATAAGGCCAACCTGGTGACAATGCCGACGGAAATTCACCTTATGGTCTCTCGGCATCTGAACGACTACGACGCGCTCTGTCTGTCGCTATCTTGCAGGACGCTGTTCAACAAGTCGCTGCCACGAGTGCAGAAAATAGTCTGTCCCCTGGACACTCTGGGATGCTGGTCGGGCAAGACCCTAGTTCGAGCTGGTAAGTCATTGTCATGATATCTAAGCGAAATATCGCCTGTGCGAGGTGGGCTCTGAGCTGATATAGATGCAAACGTAACCAGATCCAAGCAACCCCACACCGACCGCCACCGCTGTTGAAGCTCAGTATCTCGAGAAGACGACCGCGGCAATGACAACGACTCCAAGCCTCCGTCGGAACGAAACGCTATATCTCGCCGCCTTTCCGCATCAAAGGCTAGTTCTGCACAATCTTGCGCATAACATGCACATCCCCCAGGTTGTCCGACGCTTCGTGTCCGCAACCTTGCGGGATAAAGAATACGAAAATATGTTCCGACCAGGTGAAGAGTACGTCCTTCGAAACGTCGACCGCCGCGAGTACGTCCCGTTCACGACAAGTAAAATCCGGAGCTGTGTAGTGGATGTCAATGAAATTAAGGAAGGAGAAGAGGGTATGATGGAAACTTTGCATGCCGCTGAGTTGCTCATCGATGCTATCAGCTGTGCGCCCGAAGACGCGATAGATAGGAGCAAATTTGAGAAGGGCAGCTGGGCAGGATGCAGAATTGATATCGTACTGAAGAAGAGAGTAGAGAGCGAACAGGCTGGCTGGACACTCGCATCCAGAGGCGACGCGACGCGGGCGTATGTTTGCACAGAGGAGGCTCGAGGGCGGTGGTATCGAGATGGCAACGGCTTGGTGAGAGACAGGTCAAGGACGGGAAGCGCGAACCGGATTAGAGATAAGAGCGTGGGAAAGCGGAACCGGATGTATTCGTTCCTCGGGAAGGAGAAGTTTGTATTGCCATGCCAGCCGCGGGTACTTGTTGATGGAAGGATAATGTGGGCATAGAGCCGGGCGAAACGCCTTCTCGGCTTGGTGATAACCCTTGATGTTGTTCCGTTTTTGTTTCTATGGAGTTATAGCCTGGTCACTCATTACTTTAGCGGGCGTTTACATATCGCTCGTTTGGTGGATTACTGTATTTACTCGTCGGTCATTATAGATATCGGAGTCATGGGGCTATTGCAATATATTTTGGTGGAAAGTTCATTCATTGATTCATATTGACTAAAATATTCAGTAGAGTAGTTTTGTTTATCCATATCCCAGACAAAGGAAATCAAGCAGGAGAATTGCATCAGATAACAAGAGATTAAGAGAGTGACACTGCCCCATCATGGAAGCCCGTGAGAAGCATGGAGAGTATCACGAATAATAGAGCATTCGTAAACCAATATGTTTTCTCAGAACAGTAGAAGAATTCAGCGCAAGCGTCATGATAGACAAAGAAAGTACCACAAACAGAGAAGCGATCATCAGACACCTCCTCACTTTCTAACCTCACTGCAATGAACCTTTCTTATCCAGAGCCAGCTTCAGTCAGACAGCAGAAAAGGGCACCTTTGTTTCATTCCCCATTCAGTAGCGTGGGCCACCGTATCCACCACGACCATACCCGCCGCCATACCCGCCACGACCGCGTCTTGGGTCAACGATCGGGATATGTTCCTCCGTCTCGCTGTCATAATCATACCCAACTGTACCACCCGGAGCTGGGTGAACGTATCCGGGGTAGAAATCTCCGCGGCGAGGGGAGCGAGGACGAACGTACTCGGGACGTGGAGGTGGATCGTACCGCCCGTCATCCGAGTATGTGTCAGATCCCATAAGGCCCAAGCCTGGATTGAACTCGGAGCGCTCGGAGCCCATATCGCTCATGCGTCCAGAATCCCAGGTGCCGGTTGACATGGCGGTGCTGTGGCTACGACCGGAAGACTGAACGGACATTTCCTCGCTGGAGGGGTACTGCTGGTATGCAATTTGGCGAGATTGGCGAAGTTCCATCTCACGGCGCATTTCGTATTGACGGCGACGCTCACTTTCGATGGAGCGCTGTTCTTCGAAGTTACGGCGCTCACGTTCGAAGTCGCGATCCGGTCTATCGTCGAAACGTTGGAGGCGGCGTTCATGACCGCGGTCGTACGGACCTTCCTCGATCATGTTGCGGCGGCCTTGGTATGGAGGAGGACCGGAGTCGATGCTGTCGTTGTCGAACTCGTCGTCCGAGAAGCGACTTCCGTACGGGACCATACGTCCCTCGCGGGGGGGCCCATAGTAGTGGTTCTTGTTATCACCCATGATGGTTATTCTATAAAACTTCATGTCAGCCAACGATAACTTATTCATCGATCCAACTGCTTGGGTCATACCTGGTGCTGGACAACAAGGCAAGAGAAAATTTGATTGATAGGGATTGTCTGGAATGGTGTGAGGATTCGATGTTCGGCGTCCGGTTTGAGAGTCGAGATGTTCTTTGTTTCTTTAGTATGGAAGGAGAAGAAGAAGGGGAAGAGAAAATAGTAACAAGAGAAGCCAGTGAAAGTCAATTTATAGCCGTCGGTGGGCCGATCAAATCAGTGGGGCCAACGAAAAACTGAGGCGCAAATGCGGATTCCCATCAGTAGCAACTGAGCTCACAGCATTCTTGATATCACCGCCTTTTACATCAACTTTTTCGATTGGAACTAGTCTCTCCTACCTACTAGTACAGGTCAACGGATACAGCAATACATCCGACATCATGTCACCACCAGTCGACCAATGGCATATCACGCTCGAGACCAATATGATTGTTACTATGATAGCACGCTACCGCCAACAGAGCAAGACAAACGATGGCCGTGTGGTTCGCCCTGACTTGATGCAAGATAATCCAGTACGCTGCCCCTGAAATAGTCAAAATCCACGCTCTTGATATCACAAGTGCCTAAAATCGATTACAGCTAGTCAACATCAAGCAATAGTTGTGCTCTTGAAATCTCTTGGTCTGATAATGGCAAGCTGCAGCCGAGATATTGACGTCGGGACATCGAAGTTCAAATGTAATTTCAAGGTTAGTTTCCGAGATACTGCTATCCCAGCAGTTTACAGAGAGAAGACAGTATATCGCCGTTAACACCACTGCTTCTCAGTATCATCACTATAGTGGAAAAAGTACCACAACTACGCACTTATATGTCGTGTTGACAAGAACTCCCACCCATATGGCGGCCATGCCGAGGCCCACTCTTAGAGCATCGCCATATTAAGATATAGATGAAACAGCTCCAGTGCATGGCAGCACTATTACATAGCGGCATGATCTGAGACCAGCGTTAGGGATGGACCCAGGCCATTTGTCATTATTGATGTCATAGCTCTATTTACAGCTTACAATAAAGCCCGACGCCGATATAAGCCACGAGATGTAGGAGCCTAATCAGCAAGGTGCAGCTTCCCCTCCTCATCATACAGCAACTCTCTAACTTTTACACATCGCAAATGATTCTTTCCCGATAGGCTGGTATCATGGTGGAACAGATACCATCTCTTCTCAACTTCGACAATTGAATGGTGCGTCGTCCATCCCTCGACCGGTTCCAGGATTCGGCCAGCATAGGTGAAAGGACCCATCGGACTGTCTCCAATAGCATAGCACAGGTAGTGCGTGTCGCCGGTCGAGTATGAGAAGTAGTACTTGCTGTTATACTTGTGTACCCACGCGGCCTCAAAAAACCGACGGTCATGGTCGTCTGCAATCAGCAGCTGTCCGTCCTCGTCCAAGATCGATACTTCCTTAACGCCATCGACGAAAGTACGCATGTCCTCGCTCAGCTTACCCACGCGTGGGAGCAACGCTGGTCCATCGCCCTTAGGCTCCTGCGGGCCGTACCACGCGTGGTCGTACTTGCCCGTCTGCCAGCACTGCAGTTGCCCACCCCAGACCCCGCCAAAATATAGGTACGCTTGGCCATCATCGTCCACAAGACAAGCCGGATCGATACTATAGCTGCCTGGGATATATTCTTCGTCCGGCGTGAAGGGCCCCTCAGGTTTATCGCTGATAGCGACTCCGATGCGAAAAATACCCTCAGCGTCGCGTGCGGGAAAGTACAGGTAGTATTTGCCGTTCTTTGTAGCTGCATCAGGTGCCCATAATTGCTTGGACACCCAAGGGATATCCTCCTGCCGTAGGACAGGGCCGTGGTCGGTCACCTTCCCGCCGATAGATGGCATGGAGAAGACGTGGTAGTCGACCATGTCGTACTGGTCACCATTGTCGTTGTCTTCAATGTCGGTCTCTCGATCGTGGGAAGGATATATGTATATCCGGTCGTTAAAGACGTGTGCGGATGGGTCTGCAGTGTAGATATGCGAGACCAGAGGCTGGATATGTGAGGAAGCGCCGGCGGAGTACATTTTGGATCTTGATAGTGAGACGCCTTAAATGATGGGAAAAGCAGAATCGGTGAGCGGGCAGCTAGATCGATGCAGTGAGATCCTTTACCATGAATCGTAGGCGGATCACGAGGCTTATATAGCCCCGCGTCCCACTCGATTTATACCATACTTTCGCCGTCGACTGTCCATCTGGGGCATCCCGGCTTCAACGTGCGTTCGGTACTCCAATCCGGAGTATCCCGTGGGTGTCTTTCGGCACAGCGGTTATTTGGTAGGCCCTAGTTGATTTAACTTCCGCGAGCTGGTGCTCGATATTGAGCCTATGATTTAGCCGGGCGTGCTGCCCAGGCCGGTTAAATTCGACGGGGTGGCCATGCCCCAGGATATTCCGTAGTTCATCCGGGTCCAGCCTGATTTAGGCATTTCCCGTTTTGGTGGCGGGCGCGGAATGCAACAGCCACAACACGAACCGATACCACACTTTGACACACTATCGAAGCCATTGGACGTACACTCTCCATTGCCATATTAGTAATTGATATTTTAGTGGCCCTAGTTGAAATACATGTCCCAAATTTGCATGGTTTGACTTTTGTAAAAAGTTTCTTCAGACCGAGCTTATATCTCCGCCTCCAACCCAGCCCAATTTAATGATGATGTGGATATTGCCACAGCATCCTCGCGCCTCGGCCCACGTATCTGTTTCGTATGAAAGCTTTGTACTCAACCCGGTTGTAACCCCACCACATCAATAGCTCAAAGCCTCCCGCTACATGTCCTACCAATGCTCTTGCGTTTTCGGGGCCGGCGTATGGTGGAGTCTCCCTTGGCTCTTCGCCTGGCTCCGGGCTCGGAGTACCCCAATTACGAGTCTGTATCACCAGTCTCCGAAATCTGACTTCTGCCTTCATCGCTGTCCATGGCGGCTCGGTGACATCCTGCAACAGGCGCTGGTACTATCCAAATCGGCAAACGTATGGGAATACGCTGCCTACAAGCCTTCGAGTGATATCGTGTGGTGTCTGCGCAGGCTTGGGCATCGCGCTGAGTTCGTGGACAGAGGTGTGATCGAATACGTCAATGAAAAATTCCGCGCCTACGCCGCAGTCTGATATCCCTGGAAGACTGATTACTACCAATTGAGGCATAGGCACCGGAAGACGGAAGTTTTCGTACTAGTAGCACTCAAGTCAGCGTTCCCATTCTGGCAATTGACATCGTTCTCGATTCGAGCGCTATTGTAAACTCACCGTCCGGTTCCAACTGCGCCTAGTGACAAAGTCAAGCTCTCGCAGATTTGGCCATACTCGGCATACAGCCTCCAGAGTGATGTCTTCATCGCCTTGGATGAGAACTTCGTTGTAGTAGCGAAAGACCTCTAGGACTGACGATTCAAACCTCCTGAAAGTTTGCAGCCTGAATCCTGCTTTGATTCTCCTTTTTTCAGCCTCTGTTTTATTGCGGGCCAGTCTTCTCATCGGCACAATCATCCCTTCGGGTGCAATGTGGAATGGGTAGTGTTTCAGTTGAGCCGGTATATCAGTATCGAGGTCCTTCTGCTCCAGACACATAACCTCAATCTGCTTCAGTGAAGTCAGATGTGGCACGATAACCGCTCGCGTAAACTCGTCTATCCGTGTCATTCCACACGCCCACGGACCGAAGCTCAGCCTGATCCTCTCTAACGTGGGATGAGCTCGCTCAATCTGGGCTAGCTGCGCCCAATCTGGCGCATCTCCTGCTCTTGGGTCCTGCCATTGGAAAAGTTGGCTCAGGTCTTCATCTCCGATCGTAATCTGAATTTCACGTAGTTGCGGTTGGGCTGGTAGTAAGCGTAGGAACCGATAGAGAATATCTAACGTCCCTTGGCTGCGGACGCCGTCGATCGTGAGGACGCGCATTCTCGAGAAGTTTGATATGATGACGAGGATGTTTGCGACAGAAGTAAGTCCCATAGCTCCATTGCCAGTGGATACAACGGTATCGTAGTGTACTTGTCGGACATCCCCCCAAACCTCTGGATGCCGGCGCAGGAATCTCACGGAGCGTGTCGTAAGTCGGACGTTGCGATAAAAGACTGACTGTGCAGCAGCACAGCACCAGCTTGATGCAAGGCCGTAGTTGATTAGAGTTGGCTGATCAAGATAGCTGAGAATTCCATTGATGATCTCATCAGGCAGGCGGCCGATGAAACTGCGGTCTAGAGGGCCTACGTATGGTCCAACTACAATTCTGTGTGCCTCATCGTATTCCTCGTCGTATTCCTCGTCGTATTCATCATCTTCCTCATCATAATATTCATCTTCCTCGTCGTAATCTTCGTCTACATATTCTGGGGATTCGGCTTCTTCGTGTTCATTCACCGATTCCATCATGAGCTTTTTGGCAGATTGTGCATGGATTTATTCGAGGATGTTGCTATTGGAACATGCAGAATAGATGCCAGATTCAATGGAGGATGCTACAGCATGCAGACCTAAAAGTATAATAATTTTCGAGAGAGTATGGAAAGGTAGGCGCTATCTTGCATTTATGTGAGATAATATTATTGGTAGAATTTTATCTCTCTTATCAAGCCCGCCGAGCTTCAACGGTACAAACTCGAACCCTCGTCTGTCAGAAACGAGTTTTTAGCAAAGCGAAAGTCGGCTGCCGCTTCTAGGCGTATGAGAGTACAAGTATAGCCCGATGGAACAGCATGATTGTGCAGCTTAGCAGCCACAAGCTCGCAGAGCTGATGCCGCAGCCGCGCTGAGGAAGCCTAACAAAAGAATTTCGTAAAACAATAGGCTCGGCAAAGAACACGAACAGGGATCGCAGATATATCTCAGAGGTCGCCATAAAGTATGTACAGAAATTCCGCGGCGGCATTGGCATCAACACTTCCATCTGTCTGCATATTTCGGCATTACTCTTTTCATGAGTTTCCAGTTCTTCACTCAGGGCCAGCTCCTTATCATGAAGTTTTGACACAAAATGGCTTCTAAGGACTTCTCGAGTGTCATCTTGATACTTAGCTCTGTGGTAATATTTCCGTATATCTAAACGCCTAGGTCTAGCAGGATAGATATACCCCAATTCATTCCAGTAGATATAGAATGGGCTGTGCAAAACTTCGCGGTGGACGCCCTTTGTATTTAATGTGCACCATCTTATACATCAGCTGGTTACTAGTGACATAAACTGCCTGCGGTACTTTGTGCAAAACTTCCGCACTATAGTTGTAATTCCTGAGAGGTTTGCAACTATAACATTCAATTGACGTGTAAACCTCAGTTTGGCCAGGCGATGGCATCGGTCCGCGGTTTACGATTTCAAAGTCCCTCAGTCAATTAGCTACTCAACAATATACGCTTGTACATATATAAGATGTAGTTTGCGGATACCTGCTAGATAGTGATGAATTCTCCCACATTAACAAAATAGACTCATATCCAGAAACATGCAGCTCAACATCTACCTGTACAGCTCGCGCCACCATAGACAAATCGAATTACAAAACCACGAACAGATCAAATACATGCTAAAATTAAGTAACATGAAGACGGAATATCGTGCCAGCCGCTGTGAGGCCAGTGCCGACGACGTTTTGACGGGAAAGGAACTCCGAGCAAATGTGGGAGTTTCAGAGGAAAACGCCCATACCAACGCCTACAGCCACAAGTAGACCGAATGCAGGATTCCTCTTGATCTCAACTCCGTTACCAGCCTGTGCACTAGACACCGCAGGTGGTGCTGACTCAGTTGTCGGGTCGGCGATCGAGAGAGTCATCGTTCCGGCTCTTGTAGATCTCGGCACGCTGCTGGAAGTGCTAAGGATCGTCACGCTGGCGCTGGTAGACATGCTAGGCATCTGCGTCATAGTTGCAGTATCTAACATGTCGCGACTCGTAATTCGGCTAGGCGACGATGTAGATGATGTTCTGGGGGTAGCCTTAGCGCTAGTACAGACGATGGAAGATGTAATTATTGGAGTGACTAACGGCTTCAGGATTTTGGCTTTGCTCGTATTTTCGAATGAGGTTGAGGTAGGATATTTGGATATATCGTCTTCAGATCCCGTGCATGCTGCGCCACCGTCATTACGGGTAGTGCAAGAGGGTGTGGCGGATGGGCTAGACAATCTATTAGTAAATTCTCATTGTGAATTGCGCGGGGGAAACGTACCACATTACTTGGCTCAGATTGATGGCAGTAGGCTTGCCAAAGTCCACGCAGGCAGTAGGACGGGGGCCACACTCTTCGTCATTACTATATGGGAGGTTTCTTTATCAGATCTAGTTGCTTTATGGAGGACCTTGCAGCACGACTGGAAGCATGGTCTTACGCAGGGCAGCATTTAAGCCCGTCTGATGCAAAGTCACATCTATCTCCCGCAGGGCAGCCGTCAACTAAACTTATAGTATCAGCACTCTGCCATTTTTTCTTGTTATTGATGGGGCAGCATACCGAATTCACCCCGTTGGATGCAGCAAACAGGCGCACAAGACACGCTCTCCATAGAAATCGCGCATATCTTGTCGTCTGGGTTACCAGTAATTTCCGCGCACGATGCTCCTACTACGAGTCCGCCAGCGGAGTCTTGACGCTTAGACAAGTCGATTTTTTTCACATGGTTCTGTCGCGGATCAGCGATTTTTGCGAGAGCCGCAGAAGAGAATAGCAGGATGGCGGCCAAATAATTGAGGAAAGCTATCATTTTGGTGTTATCAGTAGTATGCACGGCGTGGATTTCCTATAAAAAATCAATCGTATTTCGAGATTTGCGAAGGGTATTCGCTCGAGAGCCAGACCCACTTGTGCCGTGATGATCTTGATCTCCCGGAAGAAAAAGGTAGATAGTCTGGAATTAAATACAGGAGCCGTGAGCGATATTTATACACGACAGTAAAATTTTCTAGCCGTTGTGGCGAAACTACCAAATTATAGAAACTCCAATCAACGTTAGGTCTCTACCAAACACGACACGCGGAGACAGCAACAGTACGGTACGTGTCGGTGTCGTTTCAAGATTGTCGGGTTGGTGGAGCGGCCGCTATTCTAGGCCCAACGTAAGCATGTCCTTGCCCTGCCACAAACTTCCACTAAGAAATTTAGACGTGCAACATTAAAGGGTTAAAGGTGCTACCAGGATGAATGTGCCCAACACTGGCGCTTACCTCCCCTAGTTTCACCCATTTGGCACAGACCAGGGTAGTGTTTCGACGGCGTTGTACATACACATCGTGTTGGATTTTCTTGTATGTCTCGCCGAGGCGGCATGCCGCAGCATGCATGACCTTTAATCGACGGCTCTCCCAAAGATTTTGTCCGAGGAAGTAGGATCGATCTGTGATATGATACCTTGTGCCAAGCCAGCTGGTGGCCCTTTACAACCAACTATTGATACATTAATGATTTTTGTATCAACTTGCGCTTGCCCGGACATCCGGATGCATCAGCGCAGTGACAGCTACAGACCTCGACCACGAGAAAGTCACGACCAGGGTGAACCATGATGCTTGATACTAAGACTGCTTTTCCAGATTTCTCTCGCTTGTGCTCATCTGTTACATCCACCAGAGTATATGTTGCCTTCAATAGAGGAACTGTAATCAATCTGGCGAGTTCATTCTTCCACAGCGGCGCTCCGGAAGACATAGAACTCGAGGTATGCGTCGCACCTGCCATAAATAACTACTTGGAATAGTCCTAGAATAGACGCCGAAGCCTGCTGTTGAAACTCGGAGGCATCGTAAAGCTGCGGCTTGCCCTACGGCTGCGGGCCGTGCTGGTGGCGCCTGGCGCTCTAGCTTCGAGACTAATTCAGAGATTAAAACTAAATATATTTTGTTTCGACTATCACGACCGAAAATACATAATATACCGCCCCGCATAAAGTCAAAAGTGAACCAATGCCGTGTCTAGTGCGATATAAGCAGTATTATGTATGTGCGCTTACAACGGACAACCTATCACTCACGACAACTCAAGGAAGGGTCTGGTTACGAGACCGTCACTCGCGAGCCAACAAGACTCTTGTGCAGATTTATTATGTCCTTACGCGAGATGGAATCTGCGGTCTTCTTGATCCGCAATGCCTAGAACCTAAAGTCTACAGAGTCTTAAGATCTTCCGTAGAGTTCAAATTGAATACTAGAAGGTCTTAAGCTTATACGAGGAAACATTCACCGGCTGATTTATTGTAGTATTGGCGGTACTTATGTGCATGTCTGCTCTTCGGAGGAAGATCTTGCGCATGGTTCAAACCACCAGATAATCAAATATGTTTATTTTTAGATGTGTAGAAATCCGCCAGACAAGTACTAGATAGAGAATACATATTAGCTTTGAAGCCCCTAGTGCACCAGTTCAATAGCAATGATGATGATCACAGCCCCTACATAAAAGTTTGATGCCGCGGGACGAGCTGGATAACCTCAAAAGAGACTGCCAGATTCCAACGACCTCTAGGGCTGTTAGCAGGAACAGATATCTTCTAATTTATCACGGGTGACGTCCCAGGCTAAACCACTAAGATGTATCATCCTCTCCAAGATATCTAGATGTAATAGTTAAACATCATATAATGCGTACTTGAATCTGACAGTGATCCGAAATCATGCACTATTAATTGATCTTAGCCAATCATTCAAATACATTATTTATGCAACGCTAGATATTTGCCAAACGGCAGCGAGTTAAGTCGCCCAGCGGCTATAAATCGATCGCAGCTGTATGCGAGAACTAGAAAATAGCAATGCAAGGTGGCAAATCCGGGTTGGGCGGGGCAACGGTACGTTGTCTTATACACATGTCGTCGAGAGCGTTTTTCAAAGCGATGTCGCTCATTTTAAATCTCTCAGAATATATTGAACTAATAAATGGCAAACCTTACCGAAATAGCCTCAACTCGCAATCATAAATTTAGTCGCCATTCATATCGATAAGTACATATTTCTGTTCAACTTTCGACTAGATATATGTCACAAACAGAAAATTTCCCATCCATAGCTCTGTGTATATATAGCTACCTGACCACGAGGTCAAACTACGGAACGGTCTTACGTTTAATCTTCCGGTCTTCAAGCATCGACCTTAGCTTACTAAGGATCGTATCCCAGGCAATTCTGGCCTCGAAAATAGTTCGGATCATCTCATTAGCAGGCCTACCGGCAATCTAAATCCAGCATGTCTACCGCAGCGACCCCCGCTGCCGAGCGCGTATTTCGTCTACCGGAACTTCTCCAGGATATTCTCGAATACGCAGTCCTAATGTCTCGGAAGCCTTCGGCCAGCCTCCTAGATCTCCGTCGTGTTTGCCATTCATGGCAATGCACAATTGCGAATTCACCAACGCTTCGAAAGCTTTCGTCCACGCCCCGCTACCCGCGTGACTGCTCACCGGATGAGTGTTGGAGACGGCTCGGACAAACTCGTCCTCCGCTCCAGTACAGGTAGCACGCTCCCTCCGCGATGTCCTAAGCTTACGACTTCTTGCTTTGTACAAAAAATTAGACCGTTACCAGGCCTTTTTATTACCCAGCCGGTAGCCCAGACTGCAGCTGTTTTCCTCAAGCGACCGCCGCAGTTTTTAAGCTACACAAGCGTGCTATGGGCACCCAGAAAAAATCAGAGCGACGCACAAATGTGGTACGATTTCAAACTCCTGAAATCCCAAGCAGAGAGGCGAAAATGCAATGGAAAAGTGCAATCCTGCACCAGAAACGCCCCCAAAGGTATAAAAATACGGATGGTATCAGTAGTCATGACAAACGACCTGATGGTGCACCTCACGGGATCACTCGATCTACGGATACTCCTTCACTCTACCGGTAAGCGAAGAAGAGAAGACCGAGCCTTTTAATGAGGAGGATGGCGGATAGGCTGACAACGAGGAGAACAAATTTACAGCTGATGCGGAAGAGATGCCGGGCTTGAAGTTCGAGGTTCAAATTCCGCTTTGACTGGTAGACTGAACACTCTCGCTGTAGTTCTTTACAGGCAACTATTTATTTTAGGGACCAGTTCAATTCGGTTACTAAAGAAGTAACCAGTGGATGCCGACATCTCAGATCTCCGCCATTCGATACAAGGCCCCCATATTTGCCATTCTGTGGCCTCTGCGTCGGGAATACCAGTTCACCATATGCAATTGCCTAAACGAGATTTTGGATCGGACTGCTAGCTGCCGCCAGTGCCACTAAGGGGTAGTAAAATGTCCCTCATTTACACCTAGTAGCGTCTAGAGGCATCATTTTCGGTCTGGCAACATGTCTACAACACCCTTCCCTGTATGGATATATATTTGAATATACATGAATACACATATAGGCGAGGCCGCATTAGTATTTTCTCTACATCGGTATCGAGAATGTGCCTCGCTCATATCATGTAAGAGAATATTTTACTTTAATAGTAATGCAATCCTTGAGCGGTTAATTCCGATCTGGTTGACGCCCACTAAAGGTATCACAAAGAACAAAACGATTACCATTTATTTATTCTCACATGGCCCCATATAGTTGTTAAGGTGGCTAGATCGTTTAGCGAGTTGCTGATATTTATCTTAATAGGCAGAGCTTTCTCCTGGTTCGAATTAATATATTGCATGCTGTCCAAATTTTCGGAGAAACATGGCATGTATAATACATTATAATCAACTTTTTGCCGCGCACAACCGATATATCATCATAAGAACCTATAATGACGGCGAAGGAGATAAATCTGTGAGCCAGATAAGATGAACGCATGCAAGCAGTTTTATTTGCACGCAACGTCTTCCATTTTTACGAGATCCAACAATAAGTATGCTTTAGTTCACGAACCAATCGGTCACAAATCAGTGCGTAGCAAAGACTATCGATCGTTAATCGCCGCAAGATAATGATATTTGCTACATTCATCACGCTATGTGGATGGAATTTCAGGCTAACCAATCCACATCCCGCTCCTACGCCCTTCCAATCCCTTTAACCATCCCTAAAGGCCCGTGCCTCCTTTGAAGCAGCTTCTATGAGTTCATGCGTATTCTCAGTCCTCACTACCTTTGTTATCGTTGCCCCCATCACCCTTCTGAGCCCCACTAGTATTGCCCTTCGACCACTCCTTCAACTTCATCGAGACGAAGTTTTGTGTCAGCTTTGTAACGGTTGCGCCTCCATCCTTGTTGTACATGTCCAAGACCGCAGCTGCTTTATTATTCTCGTATTTCTCCACTGCTTTTTTTAGAATTTGTTCCTACCTCGATATTAGTAAATCATGAGCTCGGAGATCGTCGCAAAACTCCGAGAGTCGATGCTGGTAGGAAAATAATTACTTCGGCTGGTGATAAGACTAAAGATTTGTCTTTCAAACTATACCAGTGAAGTTTGATACAGTTTGCGCTTCTCCCACTGTTGTACTTCTCTTCAAACTGCTGGTGGACACCCATGATGGTCGTCTTGTCGCTTGCAGTAAACAATTGGCGCAAGTATGCATCTTGCTCCTCAGTCCACGCGTCCGCAGAGCCAGCTGGCTTTCTGCCTCTCGACCGTCTCTTAGTAGCCTCACCATTTGTGGCACCGCTCAAAGGTTCGCTCTTCACTTTCGTCTTTTTGGCTTTCGGTTCCTCGTTTCCTTTGTCTATAGTACTCGCGCCTGATCTTTTCTTGCGAGATTTGGTGGTCTCATGTGACGATTCGGCACCACCATTATGGTTCGAGGGCGTTGGTTCGAGCTTGATTATCTTTGCAGCCTCGCTTGCGGGCTCGTACGCGCTGTCTATTATTTCCACAACTCAGTTAATCCATTAAGAGTCGTGTGGAGCCCTTCAAGGCCTCTCTCAAGCGGGCAATCTGGATGAGTACCATCTTCATTTCGTTCGACTTTCACTCCAGCCATCGCAGAATAGTATGGAGGGAGATATTATGCGGTAGTTAATTACTGCACGTGATAGTCGTCTGATAGAGGTTGAGTTTCTTATTAGGTATACTGGTTAGGCCATGATCATCGGATTGATATAATCTCCTTGTGACTGAATCACGAAGCTTCTTTCATAATCTTTTACCCTGGCCCTAGAGTCAACTAGTCTATTGACGAATCGTGAGGCCTAGAATCTAGAAGACCAGATGTAAGGATGACCCTACCTCATCCTGTATCCCGATGAAAAGGATTTGACGCAGCATTAGGGATATCACCGCGACTAGTGGCGCCAGAACGAAGAGTCGACTGGATTGTAATCCGACCTGGAGCCTTATATAGCTTATTTTCGCCTCCTCTAATGTTAATATATCCCCTGGTATAACTAGAGATTAAAGGTAGCCCCCAATCTACCAATATTAAGTTAAGTGTTATCATGTTGTACGCGCCGCGGAGTTAGACTTTTGTAGACGTTATATGACAATTTCTACGATTGATGATGTTCATCAGGCACCGGATTTATAACAGGAATTTCTACCGACGACAGTGCTAGTGCATTAATCCCAAAGTAGAGGCTTATCGACATCTAATATGAGGAAATAAATTAATATAGCTCAAGGCCGTTCTCGCGCACGCCCACAAAGGCCTAAATAAACACGCAAAGTCGCGAAGTCCACCATATAACAGATTATGCTCAAATGTTAGATACACGGAAGTTTATTTGATTACAGCTTAGAGGGCCTTATAAGAGCCTTAATCGGAACCAGAGCCCACCCCCGGCCATTTCCTCCCATATCATGTATATCGGAAGCCCCAAGTCAAGGCGGTCGTCCAAGTCGAATTCAAAGGAGGACAGCTAGCGTCAAGTCACTACACGTATAAAAGTATACATTAATCGTCCGAGAACATGTCTGCTTCAACTATAACGGAGACACGGTTGCACTATGACGATGGCAGTAGCTGCGCCTCGGACCTATCATCGTTACAAATCAGCGCGGCGCAGAGAGCCCTGTTAATTCCTGAGCTGCTGGAGAGTATTCTGGTCTTTGTCAGCCCTCTACGATACAATAAAGAAGTGGTCGAGGCAAAGAGATGCTCTGATGCGGACACATTCAAGGACTTATGGGCCAGCTGTCGAATGGTCAGCCACAGGTGGAAAGCGGTCATCGAGAGCTCACCGACTCTCTGTCGCAATCGATACTTAGTCCAGATACTACCGGAGGAGGAGGGAAAAAATAGTCAGGAGGAGGGAAAAAACACTCAGGAATCCGAAGCCCAGAATGACGCCTCCAGTGACCCTATGAGCGAAACTTCCAGCGAGCCTCCCGACGATCATGCAGCATACCCGACCGATACATCGCGCATGCGGCCGCAGCCCATCGCCATTTTTGCAAGCATAGAGAGTCCGCGAATCGCGTTTTGTGCTCCATTTATCAGCTGGCTCGCTCGCCGGTTGCACTTTATTGGGCGCAACGCCGTGGGAGAACTCCCCAAGTTGGAGTCGATTCGCGATCTCTTCTTGCAACAGCAATTCCCGCAGATGTACATCACCTACCCACCAGTCGTCGAAATAAACGTCAGTTGTGACCGCGAATTCGAGGTCCCTGTAATCGCATGGCATCAAGGCATTACGGCGACCTTGTCTCCACCCGCAAATTTCGAGTACACTCTACGAAGACTACCTTCAGACGATGTAGTAATCCCTCGTATACCGGGGGTTTTAGTCTGTAACGAATTTGGTGTCACAGTCAATGATGTTATAGAAGCACTCTGCGTTCTTTTCAAGATAACAACGGCGCTACATGCCAAAGGCTGGCGCCAGGTTTCGGATGACGGCGCCCAGCATTCCATATTGGATTGGATCGAGATAGGCGTATTCCACCGCTTCGACGAGAAAGATCCAGATGGCGCTTTTGGGGTCACTCGGCAGGTAGCGAGAGCACATGTTCGAAATCGCGAAAAGTGGGTCGAACGAGAGATTACACCATACACCAAGGGAGCAGATGCACAAGTCAGCCAAGGAGACACAGCGGATGGTGGAGAGGGAGAAAGCACTGCAAGTACTCCAGACGAAGAAGCAGAAAGTGAAGATCACCAACAGGTGGACCAAGAAGAAGAAGAAGGGGTGGAGAGCATAGATGGAGAAGAGGGAGAAGACGACGGTGACTGGGATGTGGAATATGACCGGGAAGATACTGCATCGCCGGATATAATGACGGAACATATCGAATACGCGGACGAGCACGATAATCCCTGGTAGATATCTTGGTAAAGAAATACTTCTTAGGCATCGTCCGATTTTGAAGCCGTTTAGCGTCTTATCGTCATCATCTATTTATATATTTGTGCGTATAGCTAGCTAGATCATCAATAGCCTAGTGGTTTTACTACTCTACATCATACCAGTATTCTAATTATACCCACTGAGCCGAAGGTGCCCAGATCCATGAATACCAAAAATTCGAAGTATACTGGATCCATGGATCCATAGATCTACTTAACGGGATTCTAGGACCCACAAAGAAATTTTATGTATCAATTGGATGGATATTTACATACTGGCTTAGCTATAGCTCAGAAAATAGTAACGAGGCCGGGGTATCTATGGAGATAGATCAGACAATGTTATACCGCCCTGTGACTGTGCTTAAAGCTGCTCAGACCCTACACCCACTACGCACTTGCGATAATAGAAGGGCGCTCGCGTACTTCCTCCTGAATAATGTGACCTCGCGATGCCCCGCTGTGGATTCCATCTCCCCCTCTGTTTCTTCGTCCTCAAAGGTTTTTCCATATTACTCTACACTCATCTTGCCGGTTTCCAGCTTCTCTCTATCAGTTGAATCGATCTTCTGTCGAGATACGGCGTTAGCGTATCGACCACAGAACTTACAACCTCGTACCCATCTTGCCTAGGTATATCTTATGATCGCTCTGGCCCCATCATCGTTTCATCGGTCTGGTACTAAGGTGCCGCAATGTGGCGATTTTTACATATAGCGATGGGTAAGACGCAGACCGAAAGCATGCCGGAGAGCAACTGCATCCAGCCATTGTCAACTGAGGATGCGGCAACTCTGGAGGTCGGCAACGATCCTCTTGTCGCACCGACCGCTGCGGAATCGCGCGAGCAACTACTCTATATGCCATTGAGTAGCGCAGTCAACCGTGCTCTCGGAATCGTCGAGATCCTCGAGCAAATTCTCATCTATGTGGCCGCCACCGACTGGGATCAATTTGGGATCGAGGGGGCCCGCAAGAGGTCTGCCGCCGAAATTGATCCGATGATTACGATCCTCATGCGCTGCGGCCTGGTCAATCGCTTCTGGAGAGACGTCATAATCAGATCCAAGAGGATCAGCCATCAGCTCTGGCGTGTCGCAAACAACACTATCGACATTGGCTCCGCCGATGACCCGAATGCCGTCAACACAGACCTCGAACTAGTCCTCTCTCCCAGATTCGTCCGTGGAACGGGCGAGAGGATGAATTACCCATTTCTCGCATTCTTCACATCCCGCCTATCGCTCGCATTCGGCTACGACCAATCCTTCGAGTTCGCCGCATGGCCGGATGCCCATTACAAATTGTTCCAGAAGGCTAACTTTCCAACCTCATTCTTCACTTGGCCGCCGAACCCCTATGTTTACATGTGTCTCCAGTTTTCCCACCACATCTCTCCAGCATTTCAGAGGATTGGTGGCATAGATTGGTGGGCATACCGCGCCGAACCTATGTCAGCGCAATCAAGTTGCCGGCCATTCCGCGAGAGCAATGGGTGCTGCTTAATGCTCATCGAGAATAAGAATGGCGTGACCTGCCGGGATATCTGGAAGCAATTCTGCAAGTTTATGGATACTCAACGTAGTAGGCCTGGCACCCGGTACCATCTCACGAATATCTGGATTGGTATCGGAAAAGAATTTGAGTATCCTCTCGACGCCGACAACTCTCAAATCAATATTTTGCGACTCACTAACTCCGGGATCATCTCTTTCGCCGGGGGAGGGCTCACAGGAACGGAGCCCGAGTCCGATCCAACTGAGCCTTACGACTACATAGTCAAGGCGGAATGTATCGTCCATATGTGGAAATTTAATGCGTGAAGGATGTCAAGTGAAACCAGCTTTCCAGCGGATCGAGTGCCAAAGCGACGTTACTCAACAGAGGTAAGCACGGATTAGTTTGTGACTCCTATATATGCAGATGCTTGCTAACAAGTTGATCCACGGTTAGCAAGGCTCCGAATGACAAGCTCCACGCCCTCAAAGCCGCAGCAACGTCCATTCCGCATGATCTCGCGTATCGCCTCTTGAATCCTGTTCAACAATGAATTTCCCTTCTTGACACTCTTACCATGTATTATTTTCCTTGTTCAATTCGTGCGCCACTGAGTGTGTTTACCCTGAAGCCCTGCATGTTCAACTCCCGGCTCCTTTCCCCAAGGTACCCTTATTTGTCTACTTGTGGTACCATTCTCGTTATCGTGTCCTGTTCGCACTGAGCTGAATCAATGTCTTTACTTCCTGGGCAAGCAGAATCCAACACACTATTTATATGAGGTCCACCTCGGCTAGGATCCTAGGCGTGCATGAGAAATCTCGACCTTGACTCTCGACATTCCAAGATGCACAGATATTCGTTTTGCACGTATCACTCTGTAGATTTAGAGGCACTGACCTAATCCCGTTGCTCTTGGTTCTATCTGGCTGAGGTTTCAGCCTTGCGAATAGGCCGGCGTTGGTTTCATAGCAAGCGCAAGGCATGGTCTACATTCGCCACCCCTGCTCTGTTTGTGTAACATGCGCTCGTGTTCCGGTTTGTATGGCGCCGAAATATTCGAAATGATGATCAGATGTCGCCACTAGAGTGGACTCATCCAGTGATCAGTGACCATTGACTCGTTGCTGCCGTAGCTAACCGTGGCTCTCTGTCCTGCGAGTCTCCACACTCGGAAAATGTTATGCGAAAATTCTATCTGGGTCTTTGTGTGTGATACGTAATTAGCCGCAGGAACCATCAAAGTCGAACACAAGCGACCATACTCGCCCCGCGGCCCGTCGTATTACAATTATGAAGATCCACCGGCCACCAAGCGCAATGGCCGAGCTTGTACATTCAAGCGCGCAGGAACCATGGCGTGAGTCTCACGACACCTGGAACGCCTACGGTGCCATCGTCCAAACTATTGCCTCTACATCCGCATCGGAAGGCCTGCCGCGCTGTCGCCTTGCAAAATCGCACAATGCAGGTTTACCCGCCGCGACACAGCGGATCCGACCGCGATCGCGTAGGGCTACCACTTTCAACAACGATCAAGTCTTGGGGACGCTGCAGGCTGTTCCTGCTGGCGTTTGGCCATTCGGGCAAATTCGTTTCACCGATGCAGGAATGCGTCGGAAACAAAGTCACAATTAGCGGATTTTAATTGCCACGATTGCTCCCCTCGAGTCATTGCGCCAGCCTACGGAAATGTGCAGCAAGGCTGACATATTTCAGTGTGTGATCAGATCTACGGACCGTATTTATTTTCCGTAAGAGCGTCAATGATGTGACGAAGAGAGAAGAGATCAGCATTAGCCATGCGTGTTACAAATCACCCTTACGCTGGAAGCACCCGGGACATGACAGCCTGTTCGCTATAATCGACACTTATCCCGTAACGGCTCGACAACGAGGTGCGAACGATCAGATATTACCACGATATTCGTTCAATTAGTAAGCTAACGATAGTCGGATGCCGACGCGACGCAGGCACCACGACCCGGCGTATGAACTTAGCACCGGCTATCTCCAGGATAGTGCAACATGCCGAGCCAGGCGAACGGCGTACCGAGAGGCGTCCGAATTGGCGGGTAGACTCGCCGATACATGGTAACCGCTGAAGGTGCGGGTATGCGCATCCGCTAGGTTGCGGATCGAAAAGCCAGTTTTGCAGCGCGTTAGATACCTGTCGAATGAGAGTTCATTGAGGGGCTGTTGTGCATCGATTCAAGGTCTTAGCTTTCGTGGCAGAACATGTTTGAGCACTCGAGTGCAAACGCGATTTGCTGAGGATCAGCAGGAGATTTTGATAAATGCAATAATGACAAGGCTGCTGGTTCATGAGGGGTCGAGATAGTTCCGTCAGCCTCAATCGGCGTCAATTAAATGGATGGCGCACCGCGCGTCTCTCTCCTCCGAGATGCCAATACTATTTTGAAACGATAGCAAACCGCGCCAAATGGAGCAGCTAGATCTCGCCCATCCGTGAAATGGGCATTCAGAGCCCGCGAAACCACCAGCCATCCCAACCAATGAAGTTGCATACCACCGAGCTATCCCAGCCGACACGCTTACGAGTGGTCGGATGTCATGGCGTGTCCTGCTTGCTCCAGCTTAAACGATGATTAAAAAGATGCTGCGTCGCACCCTCGACAGTCGCTAGCCTTGCGACTTGGTCGTCGTCGTCGTCGTCGTTCTCCCTTCGCTTTGTACTCGTAGCTTGTCCCTCCATTGTCTCCGCCAGCTACTGGGAGAATCCGACGCTGGAGTTAATCCACTCAACGTAGCGTCGCTTTCCTTACAGTCCGACCGGCCGCTAGACAATATATACTATACATAAGATCGAAAGGTTGACAGCGCGTACAGATCTCCAGCATCGTTGTAACGGTCTACACCTATCATGGCGCGCAGCAAGCGGCGCGGGTGCTGTTCGTGCTGCAGCGGCTTCTTCGATGCCATTGCTCGCCTATTCAGCGGGCCCTCGGCCAGCGGCCAGAAACTCATGCAACATCCGGCCATCATCGCCTGCATCCTCTCGCACCTTCCGTCGCACGTACTCCTCGGAAATGTACGGCGCGCGCACCCTATGTTCAACCGCATGATCCAGTCATCAGACCATCCGATCATTCAATGGCACTCCTGGCGGTGGACAAAGTCCACTTTGCCACCGGGACTAAACCTTGAGGAGGCGTACACGCCGGACCTAGGCCGACCGTATGTGTACGACCCGCCTCGGCCGACGCGGGAGGTGTCACCGATATTCTTCTCGATGTTTAATACTCTATGGCAGTGGGTCATCGAGGATGTGCGTCGCGCGCACGACGAGCTAGGCTTACGAGAAGGCAAAGAAAAGGATTATACACCGCTGCTCCCGAGCGGGAATTACTCAGGCCTGGACGACATCGTGGGCAACCCGCCACACGATGTGAATTGGTATATGGATAAACGGTTGTTCCCGCGTGTGCCGTCGCGGCTCGGGAACCTGCAGGTTACACGACCCGCCTTAACGGAGCCGATTCATGTGCGAATGGGTTGCTTTAGATGTTGTACACGCAGCTGCACATACGGTATGTCGTTCGATTGTCCACCAGATGGGCTGCGAGTACGAGATCTAGCGGTGATGCTGGTCCATGGATTGTTTGACTGGAACCACGGCGCGTGCACACAGTGTCTGTGGAACCATAATAGCACACATTGCGCGGTAGCTATTGAGGTGACGACGGTAGCGAACGAGCTGGCGGATGGGCACGTATGGTATGATTATGTGGGTGGTGTGAAGGTGCCGGAGACGGATAATTCGTTCAGCATCATGAGTTTGGCGCTATACGCGGAAAATGGCGGGAAGATGTGGGGACGTGGAGGAGAGTTCCAGCACCGGTAGTTGAGTGATGTGGGTATCATCTATTTACTATATCTCCTTCGGTATCGAATTATTTGGGTGCGGTTCCCAGATCATGACTGTACCGACAGCGAACTGACAGCCTTCTTTGTCGCAGTGCATGCCTTTGACGAATGGTTGCCCGGCTTTGGGGTGGAAGCCGTCGCAGATGCCGAGTTCTTTGAATCCAGATTTCAAATAAACTTTCTTTCCAGCCCGGCTTGCTTCCAGCGCGCAGGGGATTCTGTTGCGGCGGGCCATTGAAACGCCCCAGGATACAAGCTGGGAGCCTACGCCTTGGCGCTGGTACGCCGGGTCGACGGCGAGAATGTTGAGGTGGAGGTAGGTGGAGAAGCCTGGGAGTGCGCGCAGCTCGGCAGCCGTATCGGCGAAGCACCGGCGCATGAGGTCGATGGCGGGCGGAAACGCAGTTGGGTGCGGGAACAAGTACGAGGCTAGCCGCAGTTCAATGCCGTGGAGGGACCGCTCCGTTTCTGCGAATACCCAGTTTCTGTTCAGCGTTTGTTTGAATTCGACTGCTCGAGTTCGCAGGGTGCATTTAATGCGTATGTATGTATATCGAGACACATTTTACACAGAGTCTATATGTTCTAGAGCACGGTGCACAATGTATCTATATCGAAGCATCTCTGCAAGACAATTCACTGTCGACATTTCTACACCTCTGATATCTCGTACGCGCTTGTACGAGAGAGATGCATCAAATGATAGACCAGGGCCGCACCAGACTTACTCTGCAGCCAGAAATCCCTCTCCGCCTCTTCCCCCAACGGATCACCCTTCCGTTGCCAAGTGGCGTACCCCGCAGCTTGGCCGTCGACATATGCTACAACAACCCATGCGCTTGGATCCAGCAATTCAGCTGCCCGGTGTCGTGCAGTGATCGAGCGGTTGTGTGCAGGATACTGGTTTCGATTAGGGTACCGCCACTCAAAGGATTCGTCGTCTGCGAAGGCGATAGATGCGATATCGGCTAGCCGGGCATTGAGGCCAGCGGACGAGTTCCTTTGGGTAACGACTTCGAGAGTGATTTCTCGTCCGTCCGCTGTTGTCATTTTGCTTATTGGCATCTCGAGGACGAGGAATGCGGTCTTTTGCAGACGTAAAGATGCTCGCGATAGACGCCGAATCGGCCAACTGAGAAGAGTTTTTCTGTTTGACTCCTTCCGCCGACAGGGGCCCAATTGACCATAAAAGAAGACAGACACGACCGGATCCATTGGCGCTTACCGTCGGCGACCCAGCAAATCGAATTCTGCCATTCGCAGGACGCGCTTCTTTGCCTTTGTTCTGGAAGCCTGCCGGTTCCAGCTGCTTTCCCGATTAGGCGACCGTCTGAGTCTAGTGAAGGTCGCGTCGCGTGGAATCCACGGCACCGATGAAGCTGAGCGACGACAGAGGCGGAGTGCTCTTCGCGGTCCTGGCGTATCTCGCATGGAAGACGTATGGTTTCTACACGTCGCTGGCGGCTCCGATCCCGTACTTCGGGCCGCCAGGGAACCGAACCGCGGTGTACTGCGCGAGAGAGAGAAGGGTTTATACCGCCACCGAGGACGAGTTTACGACCGTCCCTGCACGGGCGACGTGTTTCCAGGTAGCAGATGATGGCACTTTCGCTGAGGTCTGGCGGAGGAGGAAAGATGTCCCAGAGGAGCTGGCTAGTGATGTAGTAGAGCTGGATGGTTGGGTGCTTCCGGGGCTCTGGGACGGACATGGTACGTCCTTTTGTTTCCAGCAGCCATCATGGACGGACAAGCTGATGCGTGATGTGAACTTCCACAGGGCATATCGTCCAGTACGGGATGATGGAGTCTGGCGTGAAGGTAGGCTCCTTCATCTAATTTCATCATCTGGTGTTGGCGAGTAGCTGGAATATAACTCACACCTGATACCGCGCGATAGGCTTACAACAAAGGCAAGGCGGCCATCATCGACGCAATCCTCGAGCATCTGCAGAAATGCCCATCTCACGGCAATGGCACTCGTGAGAATTGGATTCAAGGCAATGGCTGGGACCAGGCGTACTTTGATGGCGAGATGCCCACAGCTGTACGCCCCTCCTATCTCGAGCAATACACCGTGAGACTGCTAATGTACACGACATTTATAGGACGACTTAGCTGTCAACCCGCGGCTGGCGAACCTTTATATTGCCCTCTTCCGCGTCGATGTCCATTGCGTCTGGGTCTCCGAGGCTGTCATCCGCTTGTTATCAGACCCTCTGCCACCATCTCCCCCCGGTGGCACAATTCCCACCCGTGGAGTCTTCTGCGATAACGCAATGGATCTGATCTACCAGGTCATGCCAGAGCCAACAGAGGACGACGTTGAAACGTACATCACTACTGCTATACCAGAGCTGCAGAAAGTTGGTCTCGTCGGTGTAATGGACGCGGCGACAGCCAGACGGGAGGTACCGGTTTACAAGCGGCTGGCCGAGACTGGGCGGCTCGGGCTTCGGGTGTACGGTATGGCCGAGTGTGGAGTACGAAATACGTTCTGTAACGAAGTGCAGAAAGAGGAAGTTATCAATCGCGATGGGATGTTCATGCTGAGGGCTGTCAAGATATTCGCTGGTATGCTCGCCCCCCTGATTTAGATATTATAGCGCTAACGTCGACTCGTAGATGGTGCTCTTGGGTCTTGGGGTGCGGCCCTGCTTGATCCCTATAACGACAGCCCGACAAAGGGCACCATGCTTGTCAATGAGACACATCTAACGAAGGTAACGAGCGAGTGGTACTCGGAAAACTGGCAAGTGAATATCCACGCCATCGGAGATCGCGCGAATCGCGCCGCGTTGGATGCCTTCGAGAAGGCGATGTCACTGCATCCAGGGGCTAGCGGTGACCGACGCCTACGAATTGAACACGCCCAGATCATCGTGCGTTTACCCCATGACCCTCTGAACTCTATTGACGCGTAGCTGTTTTCGCCAAGGCATACTGCCCTTCAAGAGTATGCAGAAGAGCAAAGGCGGAATCGATACGCTAACGCGTTTTCATAGCACCCATCCGACCAGCCCCGTCTTCAAACACTTGGTATTATCCCCTCGATCCAGCCAACCCACGCGACATCTGACATGGCATACGCGGTAATCCGCCTCGGCGAGACTCGTCTCCGCAACTCCGCCTACCGCATGGCATCGCTCTTCCCGTCGCCTGACGCGCCGGCAAAACTATCACCAATTTTCGGCTCCGATTTTCCCGTCGAGCCGCCATCGCCGCTGGCCGGCATGCACGCTGCGGTGACTAGGTGCGATCCTAAGGATATCATTGGAGATGGGTGTGGGAGGGACCCGTTATGGGATGATGAACGAGTGACTAGGCTGCAGGCACTGAGAGGCTTCGGAAGAAATGTTGGCTATGGAGGGTGGTTGGAAGGATACGGTGTTGGCAGGATTGAGAAGGGCGGCTGGGCGGATTGGGTCGTTGTTGACAAGGATGTGCTTGATGAGAGGGTCGAGTTGAGGCGTGTGAGTGTTTGGGGTACGTATCTTGGCGGAGAAAAAAGGTGGGACGGCAAAGGAGCAAGCGGCAAGTTTGAGGGGATTCGCGAACAGAGGAACGCGATCTAACCTTTCGCTTTAGCTGAAAAGTTTCCAGGTCTTCTGGGCTTTCAAAATTCAGTTGGGGCGCCGCGTTTGGAACCTGAACTTAGATAGATCGGGCGCCGGATGGATAAGTTCCCTAGAGCATAGAAATGACTAGAAGTGATAAACAATAGAGCGTTCGTTATTATTTGGGTCTCCGAATCCTCGGATGAAGTTGAATGTCGGGCGTCCAATTATCATTGAAGTAAACGCTGAACTTCTACAAGTTCAGCCGTTCTACAAAAAAAAGCGCAGGGGGCTATCTGCCTACTTTACGGCACCCTCAAACTTGCACAAGAATATATATACACATTTGTCAGTTACTAGCCGCTCTAGGTTTAGTTACTTAAAACGAGGATATCCGACAGCACTCCAAGGTTAGACATTTAGCCAACCGCTATCGAGTTATATGTCAGGCAGCCTCAGCCTCGAGCGCAAGATTCTGCGCGTGGCAAGCACCTGCAGGTATGTGGCACGATTTACTAGATCATAAGATTGGCGGATCCGATTGCTCATGTGGGATATATTTACATATACATGGATTGCTCTTCGTTATCGCGAGGGCCTGCGCCGCAAACACTTGGCTTCTGTTATGTACCGCCGAAGATTACCAAAGTCATGAATCCGGTGATTTAACACCCAGCTACGGCGATCTTTCGAAGCCGGCTTCTAGAAATGTTTTGATGTGACAAAGCGCCCGTAGACACAATTCCCCAATGCGTTGCAACATCAAGAGCAAACTACTTAGCTACTGGTATTCGAAATTTTCGGGAAGGTAGTGCCGGAACTGTTTCCGGATTGTCCATCATTAGAATGTGTATCAAACGTTCACTCCATGCTGGTAGTCGCAAAGCTCGTTAACGTAAGACTATCCCAGAAACTCGTAGCTCCATAACCGAATAGACTGTTGCGTAGCCCGCTTGTCAAGGTTTCCCCTCTCACGTTACACGAGAGATCAGATGAACGGGCCGAGTCGTTTCTGTATCCAAAGGCCTTTCTTTGCGATATAGCTGGAGCTAATTAGGCTGCAAGAGCAGCTTCCCAGTACAGTACTCAACACGGTTCGAGTTTAGAACGAGGGCTGCCGAGGTGTCCTGCGCGGGAGCCACCGTCGGCCCCACGTCACCATTACTGGAACTCGGTTTCTGTACTGAACAGGATGGTTCCGCCACGCCTCTGTAACCATACTCCATGCCGTGAGACAATTTTAGTAACACCATATTAATACCTTCTGTCCGTCAGTCATGACTTTCATGAACGCGGCACAGCACACAGCTCATTGGTAGCGGCGTGTCAAACAAGCAAGGTTTATAAGGGCAATCAACATAAGGTGCTTGGATGTCCCGGTGATAGGCTCCACAATCATGCTCTGCAGACTCAAAGTCCGTCTTAGAGGCATGTTGTTTAAATTGATGCAGATGTGCACACGCACATGCGCGGAGAATGAACTTTCGCATTAGCTACAGACCCGGTGGGCTCCAAGGCAAGGGCTACTCCAGCCCGTTCAATTCACTTCACTTCCTTCAGTCATTTTATTCTTCAGTCGTTTTGTTCGCAAGTAGAAACTTGTCGCTATGGTATTACGAATTTTGCGGAAGAGCCGCGCCATTTTGTGGTTCTTCGCCCGCCCTGTATCCAGTCGATCCGTCCCGCCGCCGGTGGCAACTCCAACACCAAGTCCCGAACAACAGCTGGCAAACTGTAGTAGTATTCCGGAGCCCATTCTCGTGCCATTTGGAGATGTACCGTTGGCCGCTGAGGACTCGGCTCCAGCTCGTCCTACGGCGTTTGGCCTTCAGACAAGAGTTGGCAAACAGAACATGGCGTTATACATCAAGTAAGAATTTATCCTATATGCGAATTGGCCTAACAGACACAATTTAAAAATGGGTGCTAATTTATACACCAATATTTTCTTTTGAATAGTCCCCAAGAAGCGGACCTCTACGTGACGATAGCCAAAAGAGATTGCAAGGGTATCAGAAACGGGGCTGAGATTCCCGCCATGTGCCCCTTGATACGATCCTTCATGCCCGGCTACGAAGTTCTATCGGGAGGTCTCTTCGATCCAGACCAATCCGGCACGGTTGAAATGGCCGATGACAATGCCGACATCTACACTATTGGAAGCGATTCAATTACCATTGGGAACATAACACTTCCAAACTTCACACTCAGACAGTGGCCCAAATATAAGTACTATTCTGATCCTAACGTCACGCAGGTAGCCGTTGAATCTGCGTACGTCGGGTTAAATAGTAGCTCCAGCCTGCTCCAAAGTTTATACTCAGACAATGCGTTGCCTTCTCGAAGCTGGAGCTTCTTTGGAGGAAGAGTCAATGCTAGCAGAGATTCATATACACAGCTACCTGTACCTGGGTCTCTGTGTCTTGGGTGTTACGACAGAAGCAAAATTAGCGAGCCATTTTCTGAGTTCAACATATCAGACGAAGGCTGTCCATTTGCTGTTGAAGTCCAAGGGATCAGTTGGACTGGCCGATCAGATCTGAATGCCTCCCGACCCTTTATCGCCTGTATTAGCCCTCAGACCAACCGTTTCGAGCTCCCGCGGGCAGAATGGCAAACCCTTAATAAGAGACCGGCTAGTGCTAAGGAATACATAATCGACCAAGGGGGTGATTATGAACCAATCACCATAAATCCGATATCACCAATCGGTCTTACAGGAGCAGGTCTAAACCAATATCAGGTTGACCGTACGCCGTTGTAAGTGCCTTTTTTAGACCCCAATGAAAGCAGCATGCGCACTTTGGTCAAGACACCAGAGCCGAGTCTGCTGCGTGCCTGTTTCTACTTTCTTGGCCCTATAAGCTATGCGACTAACGCTACAATTGTTTAGGATGATGAAGAACAATGGCCAATTTCTCAGTCTCACTATCAATGGAATGAAAAGTGACCTAGAGATCCCAGCCCAGCAATTGATACAGCGTCGTCGAGAAATTAATGTAGAAGGCTTTACAGTGCCTTTGCAAAGTAGAGATACTGACTACCCTGAGTTCATGTTCACAGTGGCCCAAGCAGCAGAAGGTGCCCGGCCAACCTTTGGCCTTCCTTTCTTTTCGGCTGTATATCTGATGGTCAACTATGAAAATTCAACTTTTAATCTCGCACAAACCCCCACAATTATTCCTAGCACATCCGATATTGTATCTATCAAGCACCCGACGTGCTACAGCGCGAGCGCTGTAAAACCTCCGGACCCGGAGCCACCCAGGCAAAGTAATCACAATCCCTCGATCATTTACGGTCCGCTGATTGCCTTCTTCGGCCTTCTCACTCTGTCTTTCGGCTACTTCCTATGGAGGAAATACTCCAGACAGCCAGTACCGGATATCCCCCCCAGGGATTTGGGGCTTGAAAAGGACAGCCAGATGATATACGAATGTGACGGGGCTCAAATACATGAGATGGCACACGAGAACAGCGAGAACCCTCGTGCGAGTAGCAATCCCCAGCTTCATCTCGTCGGCAATAACTTCGGGTCCCGGACGAGGCAGAGCTTAAGGAAATCACTCTATGAAATGCCGGCTTAGGCTCGAATAATTACACCACTGGTTTCTTCGAGCTTCATAGCGACAAAGGCACAATGCAACCTTCTATCTGCTGGCCAGAGCACGTTTATCTGTACAAATATAACTATACCCACAACGTCGCCTCGTGTGCTATAACACACCTGGCAGTCCAGAATCTGAGTACCAGTGGACTCGCTTCAATATATATTAGCAATGCCTTGGCCAGGAACATCTGAATGTCACCGAAACCGGCGGGAAAACCCGCATACATGAAGATATCTGCATACCCAATCCCTGGTTGTCGAATAATATCCTCATCTATGATACTATTGGATAATAGCGCTAAATTTTCCGCATGAACGATGGGACATACACCGACTCGCGATCGCAATGCTTCGGCACCGCTATAAATGAAGATGATCCCAAACACTATGTTTGCCAGATTATGTAATCATCGTCAACCTTGTACCGTCAGGATCCACGAGGGCCTTGGCGGCGGTGTAGCCAGCTGGGCTTTAACTGGGCGAAAGGTCGGGCCTATTCAGCTCCCGGTGTTCGCGTGCGATACTATCGATGAGCTGCTTTTAGTCCAACCAATTTCTTAGGTCTAAGGTCTACGGTAGGCTGGACGCGACGGCATCACCGCGACTACGATCTCAGCTTCCCCACCATTGTACAATATTACATTCCCAGTGTCTCTAGGAGGCTCGATATATAGGTCGATATGACTGGCCTCACCGACCTCCCAAATGAGGTGATTGCAGATATTCTCGACCTAGTCTCTGTGAGTCCAAAGCAGCCGTCAGGGCGAATCTCGTGCGGAGGCCGATCGAAACTAACGTTGCGCCGTGGGCAGTTCACTTCTTATCACTCCAGTGTAATTTCCAGCCTTCGCCTCGTCAACCGATTATTCGACTACCACATCGCGCCAGCAATTTATCGCTCTGTTGTCCTCAAGTTTGGAGACCATCCGTTTTTCACGCCATTGCAAAGAATGACGATACTGAGGCCCGACAACCCGCATATCCGGTATATCAAAAGGCTGTCGATTCGTTGGACGCGACCCATTCAGAATATGTGGGACCGACAGTTAAACGGGGTGTATGAGTGGCCTCGCCATCAGGATCATTCATCAAAGCCTTTCAAGGCGAATCGAGAAGATTTGAAGGACGAACTTGCTATGTTCTTTGAAAGATTGCAGCCAAGCCAGCTTATAGCATTTGAGTGAGTTCTCTCCTGAGCGATGCCAATCAAATCAAATATCAGGCAAAGTTCTAAAATTGCTTTCAGGTGTACCTTCCATGGCATAGTGGACTACTCTCTTTTGTTTCGATTGCAACCAGGGATTCGAGAGCTCGTGTCGGCGCCTTGTGACTTAATGCAGTCAATGTTGGAGACGAAGTCACCAATTCTCTCCAGGCTCCCGGATCTTCAAACCCTTGAGATCTTCAACCTGGAACAGTGCTTTGACGATGGTGATCAGACACCATTCTTTGTGCTCGAAGCGGTTGGGTCGAGATTAAAACATCTCAACCTGCATATGGAGAGCATATTCATGAGGCCAACGCACTTCTGCCTAGCTCCAGACTGGTCTCGCCACCCAAGCTCCTCGGACCCACATACAAGCTGTCTGAGTAGGTTCCATCAGCTCGAGAGGATGCCCATATATATGGAGAAGATCTTGGAGTTTAAAGAGCACGCTCGGAAATGGCTTGAGACGCGAAAATTTCCGAAGCTAGAGAGTTTGACTATCAACGGTTTTCGACATGGATTCCCCAAGCACCCGAATTTCTCCGAAGCCATACCCGTACATTTGTTGAAATCGCTCTCATTGAGAAATTGCGGCGCCGGCCTGAACGAGACGCTAGTTGAGTTGTGCTCGAAGTTCTCGTCACTCGCACATCTGCAGCTTCATGAGGCTGGATCATGGCAAACTGCGGCCCATGTCTTGGCCAAGATACCAGCAACGCTGACATCGCTGCATGTAGTTCCAACGGCAGATAGCAGACTGTCAAGGGTTCCGCTGCCTGGAATCCTGCGGCACTCTAGCACCCTTAAGAGTTTATGGCTTGGAGAGGGCAAACCCACCCCAATATATCCCTATGGGGGGGCCATGACTAGCAGCGCCATGCTCATGGATCTGCTAGTGGATCTCCAGACTGTTATTGGACACATGCATTTATTGGAGGAGCTGGCCCTCGACTTTATTGCTCCTGGAAACGTTTACTTGGTAAGTTTCCTCACAGAATCCATCAGTCATATCTGGATAACCTGCAGCACACTAATTTTGGTGTAGGACTTACCCTGGGCGGATCTGCCAAGACTGAAGCTTCTGAGACTAGTTGCGAGAGATGAAAGAGGCTCAGGCTCAGCCTTAGCCGCTCCAGAGGCCTACCCAGACATAATTTGGGGGATTTGGAAGAAACGAATTGGCAGTGTGCACGGTGCCAAGCATTATCCACGACAACTATGGGTTGGGCTCGGAAAGGATATAGACCACCGCAGTTTCCTTAGGGGCTCGGGCACGGCAATTGAGCTCTTGAGCGCAAAGTTCCTCAACTCGCAGCTTGTAAGCCAGGAAGATGACACGACAGTGGCGGTCACAGGCGTGGGCTATCACGTGGTGAATCACGTATTTCCTAGAAGCAAAATTCTCAATTGGAGAGGATCCTAGGATGTGGTGTATCGGGATAACAAGTGTCAATATAAGGCCGGATGTTCATGGGGTGTCAGCCCCATGGATCCATTGTACATAACTTCAATCGTAAAGGTTGCCGATACATTTCGTTATATCAAGAACTTGTTCCATATTTCGTCGATGCCTTTGAAATCGTGAGCTAAATATTTGAATAAGGATTTAGTCTTGTCTCGCAAGCCAGACGCCTCCTTTAGCTACGAAGTTGATCTCTAATCTTGGAATATCGAAGGCCGGCCGAGGTCTCTGACCAACCAAGTAGCTAGGCTATAGGGCCTAACGAATAGTATTACAGTTATACAAACACCGACGTAATGTGTAATCTGCCCACAAACCCGTAAATATCATGGCGGGTGCGCGATAGTTGAAGCATGAGGTGGAACGATCGAATACGTAGTTCCACTACCGATACCACCTTCACAATCCCGCATCGTTCAATGGCGGAGACTTCAAACTTTAAACTGATACAAAATAACGGCCACCCGAGATCTGTATCAAAACAAAGTTCACTAATTATATCACCCCGGGTGACAGCCGAGACAGCTCCGCGTGGTGACGGGACGATCTGACCTAGGCGTGTGGGGCCATGGCTCAAACCCCTGCCGGCCGGCCGTCCTGTGGCACCTGTCGGGAACAGCCGCCTGAAGTTTCTCACGCGTTCTAACGCTTCTCCGACCCGTAGAATATCGGAAGGTCCGGTTGACAGGTCCGTTGGACGAGGTATTTCGCCTTGCTGGAGAAGTGGCCTATGTCATCTTGTTGATGCTTATTGTGTCTGGGGTTTTGGTCGGTGTTCTAATTGTAGCGAGGCGAGATATATGGATATGCATATAATGACAGGGTAGTTTTGTGGGTCTCTCAAGTGAATTTATAGATGATGGAGTTAGTTACAGCCGATTGGATGTCAGGGTTATTAAATAGGTATCTAGTGGTATTATTAGATCTATGGAGGAAAAAGTAAAATCCCGTGAACCCATAGCAAGCCTCCCAAAAGCCCAATTCTATCGTACAGTAGGAAAATTGCGAAATGCAAACTGGGCACAGATACAGAGAGAGCATCCCATTACGCGTAGAAAGCATTCAATCTAGAAAAACCGCTCGATCGTGACATCATATGGCTCCATGCACTCGAGATTCAGCTCGGCGACTGGCCGCTCTTCGCACTCATCCCGCGAGCGCGCCTTGATCGTGACGCTCATCGTGCGCGTGCACATTAGCCCGCTGAGTCGTAGGAACTTCTCGTCGCGGCTGCGTCGCAGTGTTTCGGAGAGCGGGATCCACATCATCCGGAGCAGCTTCTCGATTGTGACGGCGTTGTCTTCGATGCAGATGGCAGCGTTTCCCGACGCGGTGGCGATCATATCGTCGTCATCGCTGTCGTCGGAGTATGGTGTTGTTCTGCCTGGTTCGTTAGGGTTGTTGGACCGGCCGCCATCACGGTCGTCGAGGGTGATGTTGTGTGTGCAGCCATAGCTGAGGAAGGCGTAGGTACTCGTGAAGGAGAGTATGAGGTCGTCAACAGGTATGGCAGGCCGCGTAAGGTTGATCCGGCGCAGGAGATCAGGTGGGAAGAAGCGGTTGTAGACGCACGAGTCGACTTGGAAGAAGCGGTAGTTTGCGGTGTTGCGTGCGATTGTTTTCCACCATTTTGAGAGGATTGGATGAAGCAAACTGCAGACTTCGAGGGGAGGGCCGTCGAATGCGCCTGCAGATGAAGATGGCGTTATTTTAGGCGGAGGCGAGGTGCTGCTAATGTACAGTGGCGGAAGGGAGGATTGGGGAGCGGAAGACGCGGGGACGATGCGAGGTGGCGTGGTGGATTTGGAGGTCCAGGTCTGCCATGCGAGGATTGGGGAAGTGTGCACAAGATCTTTGAAGAACGGGTGAACTTGGCGGATTGTGGTGAGGACCTGGAGGGACGGGACGTGGCATAGAACGAGCTCGAGAAGTTCGGGGACGAACAGCACGCGGTGGGCAGCCGAAAGACTGCGCGGGGAGGACGAGGTGGTGGAGATGTCGGTGAGGCTGCTGGATGCGGTTGAGATGCTGCTTGTCGCTGGCTTGTGACGGCGGGCGACGAGGTATCTGAAGCCGCGGCGGGATTTCTGCGTTGCGCGGGCTTCCGCTGCTTCCTGCGGCGGGACGGCAGCAGCGGCCTTTCCGGCTCGTCGGAGGCGGCGAACGGCGTCGACCGCGCGCTCAAGCCGGGCCATCGATCTCTCTGCCGGGCCAGCTAACTGCAGGGTATCGAGATTGTGCATGTGCGATACGGTGAAATCAATCAGAGGTGGATATCTCGGTGTCTTTTTATTCCTTGTTTGTTGCGGCCGGGTCTTGGATGGAGTCGGTAAATATCTCAGGTATGCAGGCCGCTAGCCGTCGATGCCTACCGAGAGGAATGAGGAAAAGCGACAGGTCACAAAGGAAAGAATCCTGGGGTCAGCGGAAACCGGCCGCGGGTGGACTTATATTTTCTTTATCTCTCGCTGCCAGCGAAGCAGGAGAGGCAGTGTGGTTGTGGAGCAGGCAGACCAACCTCTCGAACTCCAGACAACAGGTTTTTTCTCTCTCTTGTATTGCCAGGTGGCCGTGGCATGCTAGTTATAGTCATCCCAGGCTGTAGCCTGCGGTTTGCTAACTTTATACACTTAGCCCGGTGCTTAGAATTGTCCGATGGCAGACTGTGCTGGACGATTTCCCATGCGTCGATATCGGGTAAGAACAAGCACCCTGGCGATGTGTGGATGCGTGATCGTAGGAGTTCATGTTTCACGCTGCTGTATGCATCTGAGTCCCTGGGCAGGGCTCCGGTAGCATTAAAAAAATAATTGGGAATCAGAACCGCTAAGCTCGAGTAAGTGCAGATGCGAGATGCACGTCTCCGTTTCTGGCCGGGCCTGGCAGCTCGACCCGACTGGTACCGACGGCCGTCGGTCTCGCTTGTTGAAATTTTTCATCGGGAGGCAAGTCAGAATGTGCATGGACATGCCGGTGCGTAAGAGAGTTGCAGGAGATGCATGTAGCATCGTGTCTGTGTGCATGTATGAAGTTTGTTCCCCTGTCGCTTGGAGCTCGCCTATCCGATAGACGAGTTCCGCACTGGTGGTTCCCAGCTCGAGGTTTACGATGGTCCGGCCTGTGAAGACATCGAACGGGCGACCCCGCCACGACCGCCCGCCGCTGCCACGCCGCTCGCTGCCGGCAATTGATCGCCGAAGCCGTGGATTGAGATGTCCTCTCGTGTCCTCTTGGCCTTTGTGTCCTCGCGAGGGCGGACGTCCATGCGAGATACGCAGAACACGAACGGGCTCGCAACTTGGCAGCTCGGTTGGCTGACGCACGTAATCGGCCGCGCGGAGAGAGACAGGGGCCGGCTATCTGCGGTGGCAGAGAGGTGGCCTGTTACATGCTTCCCAAGTGTCAGCGAGAATCGAATTTCTCGACATCTGGCAAGTTAGCCGAACCGTTTCGATCATGCTTACCGTCATATGTCATCGCCGAGCGGTGTCTATTCTCCGGGGAGCAGGCCTTGCTGGCTAGGCTGCCAACCGGTTATCGTGCCATATCGATATGATATCAGCGGGGACACAATTTGTCTGTGAATCTGCATAGGCGTGTATCGGCCACTCCGAAGCCCAGTCTTCGCCATTTTGTCTTGGTCGTTGTCGCCGTCGTCGACATCTGCATGTTGCTGTAGAGCGGGGGCTGCTGTGGCGGAAATCTGTGGCGTGTGTCGACGTCGAATAAATTAGTCAGCAGTCTCCTGTTGCATTCTTCCTTTTCGCCGCCATGTATTGATACATCCCGGTCCGCGACACCCTCCACCGCATAGATGCAGGAAGCAACAGTTCCACCACCATCTCCTCTTCTCATTCCGGAGCTCCTCGAGGCGATACTCCTATATACACAGCCTTTCACTGTCATCACCGCCTGCCGTGCCGTTTGTCGGTCCTGGCGCACCCTGGTCGACACCTCGCCACTTCTCAGGCGTCACACATGGCGCGCGGAAGACAACGTGCCCGTGCACCGGCGGCGGCTTAAAGCCGTGGGGATCACCTTTAAACGCAATCCGATGCTTTCCAATATCCTCACTGCCTTTTGGAGGCGATTGAACGCTCATACAACTACGAGCGGGGATGGCGAACCGGCGCCGGCAACAGCAAATGAACTTGTTGCAGCTTTCACGCCAATTTGCCAGGCCATGCGTCTAGCTGACCCTGCGCCGGCCGATGTAACGTTCAGATTCGCAACCCAGCGCCAAATAGGGCACATGCTCGCTCGCACGTACAGGACTTGGTCCAGCCCTGATGAGTGGCAGCGGCAACTAATTGATCTGATGGTGCTGACGAGACTCATGCGTATGCTGGTGCGATTACGCGATGAGAAGGAGTATCAGCCCGGGGCGAGGAACTCCCTTGTGGTCGAGGCGGGGTATGATATCTTACTTCGCAAGGAAGGCGAGGTCAAGAGGCGGCAAGTTTACGTTGAGGAACGGCTGAACTTCCAGTGTTGCGAGCCGTGGAACGTCAGTATTCTCGAGGTTGATAATGAGCATGTGGAGGGCGGATGGAGTCTGTAAGGTACGGGGTCACGATTTTATGATTGGTACAAGCGATTGCAATGATTCCATGCTATAGATTTCCGCAAAGGCTGCAGGTTGTTACGCGATAATTACACGATTACGCAAGGAAAGAGATACCGTTGAACCACCCTGAGCGCAAGCCTGTCCCGAGAACCCGCTTGACATCTTTCCAAGGATCTGCCATCATGATTCCCCCGCCGCTGCCTCCGACGTAGCGGACCCGTCGGCTCATTATCTCGGTGCCGACGGACACACCCGCGATATCGAATGGCTCGAACATCTGCAGCCTAATTCTGATTTCGGTGTCTTTCATAATACCCCAATCCTGTTCTCCGCGCTCGGCGAACGCATGGATGATGAGGCTGTAGTAATTGTCTTCCTCTTCGCTGGTACCGTCACTGGAGGCACTGAAGATCTCAAAGTCCGCGACAGCGCGTTCTGCTCGACGTCGGCCCTCGAGGAGGGTGCTTACTAGTGCGTCTATGGAGACATAGGCGCCTGCATAATTGTAGTGGTATTTGAGAATATCCATGTCGGCGTCACTGCCGCTACCGCCACCAGCGTATATCCAGATGTTCCTGGTCCGGTTTGCAGGGCGCAGGAGGTTTCTGGTTGGCCGTGGTGTGGTCCTGTGTGCGTCGAGCGACGACTGAACGGACGCGAGAAGGCCATTGCGGGTAGCTGAGGAAGGTTGTGCCATATATTGTCGCCATACTCTCTGCACGAAATGAAGTGCCAACGGGTTCAATTCAAATATGCATGCATCGAGCGGCGATGAGTCCCGGATGCTCGGTGGAATGGCTGCAGTGGAATGGCTGGTCCATGTCTGCCAGCGCAATATGGGTGACGCATCTATAGTAGCTTTCCAGTTGCGGCAGACTCGTCGGCAGGAGACGAGCAGCTCGATTGGTGGGACATGCGAGAGGATAAGGGTGAGGATTTCCGGGATGGTGAGGATGGGTGATGGTTCGTTTGACAGCTCCATCCCAGCAGTTCGTTCTTTTACAGGTGCTATGCAGGGTTGATCCGGTCCTGTTCTGTCGAGTCGCAGATTGCAATCGATTGTGGCAATTTGTAAATGTGTAGCAGCGTGGAAAGCTTCGAATCGATGACCCCGTGTCCGAATCTACTCCTTGAATGTGATCGCGGCGACTCTCGGGACTGATATATATCGCAATCGGGCATCGACACGGGCTGGTCGGACAACCAGTCGCCGAGTCTCAGCACCGGCAAATATAGTAACGCTCGATAGCATCCTGTGCTATCATTTCCAATCGGGGCTCGTCTACCGAGCCAATGCAACGGCGAGCTATGCCACACCAGCATAACTAGCCTGAGAAACAGCCAATCTGAAACGCAAGGACGGGTTTCCGAGACCTGTAGACACGCCGTAGCACCACGAGCTCGTCGACGCAAGTAGCTCTGGTCGAATCGACGTCTAGACAAACGTGGAGGCTAGAAGGTCGGTGGCCAGTGAGTGGCGTATTACGATCCAATCTTGCGATGCAAGCGCTCTGGATTAGGCCTGGCTCTTTAGGTCATCTGGTCGACTGGATCCCTACGACAGTTCGGATAACTCACCAAAGTTAATGATGGCGCAAGATGGGCTTTTGCTGGGAGCTCGTGCGACGCTCGGGCCTGCGGGTTGACGCTAGTCGACACGGCGGGCTAAGCTAGGGTCTCATGACGTCCGATAGAGACGGATACCAGCTGAGACGTGATCTCTAATCGCGCGAGACTAGCAGAAGCCGATGAGACGATGCATGCCCGTTGCTGCCGCTGTTCTGATCAAGGCACTAATAAGGGTCGACTCGAGACGGGCGGGCATGATGGGTTGCATGGTTGCGCGACCAAGCCAGGACTTGGCTACCGCTTTCGGTTTACATGTTGCATTCTAGAGCGACAACGCGTAATCGATTTTGCAGCATTACACCCAACCTGCAACTAGTGGGATGGCAATGGGATGGCAAACTCCTATCGAACAGCAGTGCTGCTGCTAACTTAGATAATACTATGACAGTCGCTCGTACGGATATCGTATCACCATGGAAGGAGTGTCCCGTAAGTTACATTTCCCTGGGTTTCTCTCATGCACCTAATCGGTGTGACGCAACATCTAAGCTGTGAATGGGTACAGTCAGGATGAAATATGATAAGCATTTGTGCCATACACCCAGACGTATATACACGTTTGTGCTGAATTGGATACAGAAAATATTCAAGGGCGGTCCTAATATTTACAATCGAAGCCGAGTAATCTCAAAGTACCGATGCCGCTCAAAAGGCATCACAAGAGTTTCGAAGACGTGCATCGTCAAGGTTTACTTGCAACCCCAGCTCTCCTTCAGATCCGGATCACCACCCTTGTAAAAGTTCTGGGATGGCCACTTGCAATGATCCTTCTCCACCATCTTGCCGTTGTCCTTAAAAGATCTGCCAGTGAGCCGCTCTGGCGCAACTCCTTCCTCCACCCACTTCACCATTCTTGTCAACACACCACCTTCCTGAGAGAGCGGGCGGTCCGGATTCTGATCATTGAACCGCATGCCATTGCCGATATACCAAGCACCACTGCCGCCGCCACAGTGCCCGAGACCTGGGACGGGGAAATAACGATAAAACTTGTCGAGATCAACTGACGGCAAGCCCATGCTGCGCGAGACGTGCTCGTAGTACCGGTACGAGCTTTCAGGGCTGATAGCGCCATCCGCCAGACCGTGGTACTGCAGCACTTTCGTTCCCGCCGCCTTCGTCTTTGTAAGGTCCTCCCAGGTGGATACACCGAAAGGATCGGCTCTATTGGCATCATCGGCGGTGTCGACGGAAAAATCATCAGGGGAAAAGCTCGGGTTGCCGTAGATGGCATAGCGCATCCAATCCCAAATGTACTGTGAAGTGATGTTCCTGATGGCCTCTGTTTCGCTTCCGGGACTGAGGCGGTTGTAGAGGAAGGTGCCGTTTTTACCGTAGAATGGCTCGTACATGAGGCGGACAGCCCCGACTTGCGTCGTTGTTAGGCATTTGTCCGACGCCCAAGTCTGGCCGGGTCGACACAGTAAGTCTTCTGGACGAGGGATGCATTTCATAGTGTCTTCGATCACACCATCGAGAACGCCATCTATCCCATCGCAATGCTTCATGATGGAATCATGGACGGCCTTCCATTGGTCATCGTTGAGATAGGTTGGATCGCTGGGCTTGCCCATGATCTTGTACTGGTGGCCCTGGTTGCTCATCAGGTTGTTAAAGTTGTTGGCTGGCGCACCAACGATAATACCGTCGAATTCCTGGGGGAATTGTTGGGCGGCCTTGAGACCTTGGCGGCCACCAGTTGAGCAACCCATATAATAGGACTTGCGAATGTCGGTCTTATATAGGTAAGAGGTAGCGTCCTTGCCAACGGAGATCGCCTTAAGAAGACTGTGTGTTGTTGATACGTTAGATAGTGGCATGCGGCTTAAATGCTAGGGAACCGTTAGACTTACGCTCGATACGAGTAATCCTTGACTATTTCAGGGCGGTTGAGGAACGGGACGGCTGTGTCGCCTAAATGGCCATTGTTGTGACCCAGGGTCGCGAAACCTGACTCGACGCCGAACATCATTGAATCGTAAGCCGTACCTATATGCCAGCTTTAGAATCAATCTGAGCCCAAATTGACGGTATATCATTCACTTACATCCACCCAGACCACCGTTCCCGGTCATAAGAAATCTTTTGCCTTTCCATTCTGTCGGCAGAAAGGCCTCAACATAGACGTTCGAGGTGTCGCTTGTCGTTACGTTCATCCGCACGCGGCAGAGATCCACTGTCACTTTTGGTGGCGTCCAGGAACACGTTGGATGAACGTCCGGGTTAGTGAACGGAGTGCCTTTGGCCATGAACTCTGACACTAGTACCTTCACGCTGCGATCAGCGGGGCGATACTCGCGTGCGAGACCAGAGCAGCGGGCTCTGAAGTCATTTGGAATGGCGGTTGCGGAAGAAGAGGAAATTAGAGCAGCAGAAGCTGCGTAGATGGTAACAAACTTCATCGTGATGCTTGCTAATTGAATGCTAGAACTCGTAGTGAATCCGCCTTGCAATGGAAGTCAGACTGCAACTTGTGACAGCCGATCGCCATGGTATTTATATTTTGACTTCCCGCACACTGCAGCTGTCAAACGGACAACAAAATCGGTTGGAACGTGGATTAGGTAGGCCCTTACATTTTCCATCAGTTTTCAGATTCTGGCAAATAGGATTTGGGAGATATTCAGTCCGGCGGGCATTATGCATCGCATGAAGGTGCAGATCGGATTACCGCGTATTCTGCGACGCGATATTCACCCTGGTTGGACTTTCGGCAAATTACAATATAGCAATATCTTATGATAATACAATATATCTCGGCCGACGCATGACCTGCTCGCCTGTTTTCCTGCAGGGGCAACTACACCGGCGACAGGCCTCGGCCTATTCTTCGGGGCTGGGGCTTTCTGCGGGCCGCTCCGATACCTTCCTATTATAGGATTCAGCAACCAAAAGAGGAAACCGCACTAGGGCTGTGGGATTTTCTATGCAAGCCGTATATTCCTTTGCGGATACTTTGCACATGCTTGGACTCAATTGGAAAAGTATGTTATAACATCAATTGGGGAATACTATGGCAGTTGGAGACGGATCGTTGGGGGGTTTTCTCGTCGCTGGTACCGAGCTATTAACCGGGTGTACATTCGCCATGAGACTGTACGCCAAGGCTAGTTTAAGACGCCACAAGCAACAATATGATTGTGATCCTTACTATGGCATGGTTTGTAGTAAGAGCTCAGTGCCAGTAAGATTTATTTCGTGAACCAGAAGCTGACCACACGTGCGTCCAGCTTTTGGCCCGCGAGACAAAGCAAGATCATTGTTTGAGCTTGTGAAAGGCTGTCCACAATCACATTCGCTACCCGTTTTGTTTCACCCGGCATAGAAAATTGGACTGTGTCATGCCAAATGCGCATTTGCGATGGTACAAACCAACAGCGATACTAAGTTCTTGTCAAAAGTTGAGGAGCTCTGCGTGCAATGCCGTTCAAACTTTATGATATCTACAAGCACAATGCTCATCAGCTAATGCTTTACTCCGGAACTGCAGGTTTAATCTTTCGAGGAACAACTCTCGCGCTATATATGGCGATCAGTACTATATAGGTTTGTGTCTGCGGAGGCAGCATGTGGCTATATGATGGAATGCTGTCCAGCAGTTACAAATATCATGTATGTATATAGAAAAAGTCAATAGGCGATCTCTGCATACAAGATACAATGAAAGACATCTCGACCTCTATGACGCTATATCTTTATATTATATTACCTCTATTGCGATGTTACTCATGTATAGTATACTATCACTACGTACAAGAATTGATATATTATTACTATCTTAAGATCTTTTATATTAGTTTGGCGTTCATACTATACCTAATTTTCTATGCTGCGTCAGCCTCTAGAGAATCTCGTGCTATGGTTCAGTTTAAATTCACCTGTGTTCTTCTGCTGGTCCAAGTTAAATGTAGCTGCGAGGAAGAAATGTCATCAAACTTAGCTGGTGGCGAGACCGGGAAGGGGTCGCAAAAATCTCCGAAGCTTGAAGCTACTGTATCAAACTTGACTCGATCCTCAGAACTGTAGCCTGGCTGCAAATTTTCGCCTCTTCTGCTTTAGTTCTTATAGGTCCGGGTGACTTGCTCTAGATCTAGTTGCGTGATAGGTAGCGCCATATCTATAATTAATTTAGGTTAATAATACTGGCGTGCTATCTTGTAAGTGCGAGCTTAGCTTTTGAGCGGTGAGAACCTGTTGTACTGCGATCCGCTTTTCAATTGCCCTTGTCCGCAGATAATAATGGAATTCTGGAAATCGACTTAGAAAGATCGTCGTCTTAGACGTCTCAGAGGACCGCTTCCATCTCAAGGCACTCCTTTCCTCTCTTTTGGCTCTTAGGTAATTGACTAAAACCTATTCTGACAGGAATACTATTGATGTATTTCTCTGCCATATCGCACTGCTTGTAATCTCCTTCTTGAGCACTAAAAGTTTTTCAGCTGTTTAGCAACACATATTGGCTATTCCTAGTTCAAGATTGTTCTTTATGAGCATGCTTGGATACTTTGAGCGCAGTTAAATGCTTTCTGACACCACCCAGCAAAGTGATCACTTTGCATGTATAAGTTTTAGCTTCGCTATATATGTCTCGTATATTGAGCATCAAGGATCCGAGCCCAAGGGCCCTGGGGAATGACGGACACTAGGTTTTGGTTGCATAATCCAGCTGGCTACGACTTCTTTGGCCTTTAGTATGCGTCAGCTGTCTTTTGAATGAATCTGCCGATCCTTGGGCTTTGATGGTCTCGTAAAATAGATGCAGGCCCTCCTGGAACCGTGTGCGTTTGGCTTGCAAGACCAGGTTTTGAGCTATGATAATGGGTATGCATGAAAACACTACAAATATATATGTTATACAGATTTCCAAAAAAGATCATCCGAGTGAGTAGGGTTCTAGCGCATAAGATCACCAAATTCTTAGAATATAGATCATATGAAAGGTATTATCTGCTGACACCCCCCAACGAATGCGATGGCATCAACAAATCATACTGTCCCTCATGGATATCCTGCTCAGTATACTGCTACTCTTGGCTCGTAGGAGAATGCTTTTCGGCCGGGCCCATCCTTATTACTAGTTGTGTTTTCACGTCGGAAGCCCTGACTACTTCAATCCCCTCTATCTCCCTGTTGTTCATCCTTCGTGGGTGCATCGCAAGCATACTTGCCACAGCGGCGACCTCTGGTGTACCCAGGATACAATACCATATCGCAAGACTTTGAATTGATCTTACAATTTTACCACTTGCGCTCCGGAATGCACTGGGTAATACTGAGAAACTTCCATCGATGTCAGCCTGGTCCAAAAGTTCAGCCATATACACTTCCAAGGCATTGTTTATAACAGTCTCCGTTTGAGAGTGTAAGTTAAGAAACGTAACCCATTTCAATGAATTGAGCCTTTCTTTCCTCTGCGCTGATTTCCGAAGGTGTTGATAATTCTCAATCCAGTTATCCGGGAGCTGGGCTGGTCCGTATCTATTCCACCCTTTAAAGAAGATTCGGCCAATATGTCTTGCCTGCTCGGAGAGACTAAGCGGCGCCAGTGGTAGCTGCTCCTCTAAAGCAACGTGTTGGCCTTTCGGGGATATGAGGAACTTGTATTTAACGCCATCGCTCAGACGAGATATCTGGTAGAGGACGTAGTCTGACTCAAATTTGAACCGGTTGTGCATTTTTGTGCTAGTAGATATGAGATTCTGGGTCTCCTGAGAGCAAGCCTGCGAAGTCTTCAATTCTCGAAATCGAAAGCGGTCTTCAGTGATTGCGGGAGCATTGTATTGTAGTCTACTCTGCATTGATACTGCATAATGGGGGATTAGAGCCTGCTGTTCCCCAGCTATCATTGCGTCTCGTAGTGTGTATTCTACCCCTGCATTAGCCACAGGTCTTATCGAGGTTCCGAGATCAGACCCCTCCTCGGAGTTCCGGATGGGTTTTTTCAGGATATTGCCCTTGATTAACCTAATATACTTAGGTTCCGGGCTTTCCGAGCCGACAAATATTCTTGGTTTCTCTTTCCCTTTCGCCCCGGCCCAGCGTATCAGAATGAAACTTATTAAAAGTTCCCTTCGAAATCGGCTGCGATATTTTAAGAACATCCTTTCGATTGAAGAAATCTCTCTGGTTCCGGTAAGCAAAAGCCAACGCAGTCTATCGGCCAGGGGATATCCAAGCCACGGATTAGGTAATATCACGTATTCGTTACGAGATTTCTCCATTTGCTTGAATATCTCATTAATCACCATTTCTGTATTCGGTGTGACTTCTAATATAGAAAAATAGTCAATATCCACTCCAGATTTGAGGTATCTTTCTTCATTAGTGTAGCTTTCCAACCACGCCGCAAATAGGACGTCTTCAATGAGTGGTGTAAACCCTGGTTCGAATTCTTCAGGCAGTCTGACCAATACGATATGGTTGAGACGGTCGTAATGCGCAACTTCGAACATATTGAGGACGCTGCCTACCCCAGTCGGCCCCACATAATAGCTGTCATATCTCGACTTTCTAACAACTTCGGGATTCCATTCGGGACTTTTCATGACAAACTTAGAGGCAAAGTTGTAAATATCTGCCAGCAAGTCTGTTGCGGGACAGGCGATTGAAGGAAATTCCCCATTACTTGTCTCAGCGTCTCCACGTTGTTTGATGTCCCATCCCGGTATTAAGGCTGGTAAGTCAATCTGTTCTAGGTCCTTGGGGAGATTTTTGTCGTCAATGAATGAAGTCATCGCAGTAACCTTCAGTTTGGCGCCAGTATACAATGCAACGGCGAAAACTTCAGCTGCGGATATTGGACGTTCAAAATTGATATCGTCTTCGGTGGCGAAGCCGATGTATAAAAACGGCTGGTTTTGGCGAGAACCGAATGTGTAGCTACCAAATTCTATAGAATAAATTTTGGGCCAACTTAGCTTCTCCTCGAACTCTCCTCGAAGATAGGTTAAAATTCTCCCTTCTCTTTTTTTGAATAGAAATCTTTTCACGTCTTTAAATTTCGGATGGGTGCGCGTAAATTTGGTAGTATCCTTGGTGGAGGGGTAGCTTCTTATATAGTCGGCCATTTTTGTAAATACAGTAGCGAAGGTGAAGTACTTGATGGCGACTTCATGACCCGCTCGGTGGACCCATGCTGAATACAACGCTTCAGCGTAAACTCTATCTGCCGACCCTGTATTTTCTGCTTCGTTGTGTATAGGATCTCGAAGTCCGACAAAAACCAAGTGACGTTCGTAGGTGGAAATAGCAATCTCAAGTACGTCTTTCTCACCGGGATCGATTGAGTCCGATTCATATATGGCGGTTACTTTTGTAAAGGTACCCTGGGTTCCAGGCGTATACTCGTAACTAGTTCTACCTATATCGGGCACTGCGGGATGGTGGGCTGGCAGATCAGTCGATTCGACGATACGGATCATATTTTTATCGATCTCGCTATGATCCCAGGTATATCTTTGTGCCTCTTGAATCTGATTTCCATTAGAGGGGGTTTCGAGCACTAGCAGGATATCAACGGCCCGAGGTTGCTCTACATCGCTGAAGCGCAAGTGGATTTGCGATAGCTTGATATGTTGGAGCTCATTTGGATAGCTGTATAACATCTGGACGAGAGCATCAATCTCGAAAGTTCCACAGAGAGCTGACCATACCCCCAAGTCGTCGTCATCGCCGTAGTAGATGGAACTTCGACGGAAACTCCAGTATCTGTTGCGCCCCGTTTTCCCCCAAAACTCATAGTATCGCTGGTGAGCTGTCGCCATGACACTAACGGTGGAAGATCTAGAGATGCCAAAAAAGGTTACATATTGTAACATAGGTTTGGACTGGAATTTCAAGGCCTCGGCCCCCCTTGTCCAGCATTGGAGCATCCAATCCGCAAGTGTTGCTCTATCCTCACGCGTAGCCACTTCTTCTTCCCACAAAATGCTTTCCCATGAAACAACTAGGTGCGCATTATCTGGAGAAATTGCTGTTACAAGGAAAGTCTCGGGGTTCTTATTATAGAACCGCACGACACCTGCGTATGAGTCCTCGTCGAAGATTATATCCTGGCTGCTAATTTCTTCTAGAAACTCTCGGATCGGTTCATCGAGGCGGGTAGGCTTGCGGGAGATTTTGAATCCATCCTCCGGTTGTGATTGCACGTTTCGATCAGAGGCAGGCGGATTTCTCGATGTCTCCTCTTCCTTCTTTTGGTTATATTTGCCAGTAACCATCGCGCTCCTGTACAGAATATCATCCAACTGACGATCGACAGGGTCTGGCGATTCTCCAGAACTACCGGGTCGCTTAGTTGCCCTGCTTTCTTCCCCAGCCCGCTTGACCCAAACGTGGCGATTGCCGGTTCTAGACCATCCATATCTCGATTCTGCTTTGCGAGAGCTACTATTCAAATTTTCTCGCATCTTGGTTCTCCGATCTCCTGGGTGGCACCCTTTGCATTTTCGGCGCGGTTCCAAGTTTTTACCATAATCAACATACTGGCGCACCGCCAGGCCCTGTGCTTCAACAAGCCGTAGCGTATTCCACAAATCAAGAAATAAAATTGTATAGAGCGTTAAGAGTACTCGTAGATGCATAGCGGACGATACGTTTCAAAGGTTAATTTCGATAGGTTAGAGAATGACTATACTTGATGATACCGTGATGCATGTATATCAATGGGCATGAATCAGGGCTGACCTTAATGACACAGTATGCTAATGTGTTGGTATATTTTCTAGGATGATGGCTCATAAAACTTACAATTTCACCCAAAAGGCTATTAGTATCGTTTGGGTCCTGGCGAAGTAATTTACGTATGGCTAAGCGATACATATATTATGTTACAGATCTTCAAAGCGATTAAACCCACAGCAGTGCAACGGTTAGTACATATGGTTGCGTCTGGGCTAGGGTGCGGCCTGCGAAGGGATATGCTAGTTGGATTCGATGTCTGACCCACTGAGCAATGTATGCATGAAGTAGAATGATATGGTATCTGACGAGTAGAACATTACGGATGGCATAGACGGTGCTATATTCGGAATGAATCCTCGACGACGTTGACGAGAACAGGATAGCTAGCTAGCTACCTATGTATCCTGAAGGAGGTACTATCTGGCATCTTGCGTAACTCGTAATTGATCACGAATGACCGTATATACTGGTCTCGGCGAAGTACATACGCAAATATCTAGTCTAGAAGCCAGTCAGACAGGTGTGAACCAACACCTGTCTTGTTATTAGACTGATACGCAAATAGGAGAAGCAAAATACCCCTATGTGCATATAGGCAGAGAGCAGGTATCCGATCTCCACAGAAGCCACAATGATAGTCACACCTAACTTGCCGTCTAGAGTGCTTGAATAATTGATTTAGAACCCTAACACTTAGTTACCCCACACACGGTAATATATTACACCTTTTTATGCACCACACTTTCCGCCACGCGCACGATGACTGACTCCTCTCCAGGCAACTAGATACCATTCGCTAGTATTCCAAGTCGAGTTGGGCTGTGGCGCTGCCAGTTTTGTATCTTGGCAATGCAACATAACGGCCGTGGAAGTTGCCATTGAAGATAAAGTATACTGTGATCTCACAAGCTAGACTTTGCCCGACATATATATAAGACCAACGCCCGGCTAAGGAAGCGACAACTGCAAAATGGTCTTGGGGTGTGTGCGTGCTGAACTTGCGATTTGCATTTACTGAGGTTAGTGGGTGTGGGTGTGAATGTGAGTGTATTATATTGCGCTGGTTCCTAACTCTGCTTTGGGCACCGTACCAGTAGTCAACCGCTCTTGTATAGGCCTCTTAGCCTCCACTGCGGAAAATCTAAAACATAATAATAGCTCGCCATGTTATCGTTTCGAAACTTCGCGTTATTGACGACTCAAATTGCATCAATTGAGACAGTTGCGAGTAAGCCTTGGCTAGCGGCCATCGCTATTTTGTATCGTAATCGCCAACCCAACCGTCGAGAACGTTTCGGCTTTTGCATCGACCAAGCACCACTAGTCTATTACGGCACAATACGAATAACTTGCGGTAGACACCCCAACCAAACTGCTGTTGGGATATTGCTAAATTCTCCAACACAAGACCAGCGGACTCCTGGCGTGGGATCTTCGCCCCTAACACCGCTACTCCATGGCCTCCATGAATTCGGCGTTGGGGCGCAAAGCAGATCGAAATCCTGGTCTTGCGCTGCCTGGGGTGGTAACAATCGAGCAGCTACCACACGATGTCATATTCCACGTGCTCTCGGCCATACCGGATTATCAGACCCTCATGTCACTCATTGTGGCATCTCGTGCGGTCTTCAACGTCTGGAGCGCCCCCCGAGGCCTCCTGCTCCCACAGATTATGTTTAGAGATGCTCTCCAATACAAACCTGAGAGTTTTCTCCTCGCGTATATCGATAATAGAGTCCGGACAGACGCCAGACCGATTACCGAGTCAGAAGTGAGCTGCCTTGCAAATGCTTATGCTAATACTCACTGGATGAAATCACCATGTGAGTCTTGGTATTATGAAGAATCACCATGTGAGCCTTAGTATTATGAAGATGTCGCCAAAGGCGGTAACGAGCTGCTAGCTAGAGTTACAAAGGGCCACCTGTCGATATATTCCCATTGTCGCTGGTTTATGAAAAGTGTGCTACAGGCAACGCTACCGACTTTGCAGCAAGAGTTCTGGTCGGCTGACAAGCTGCCTCGGGAAATCTCACTTGGAGAGTTGGAGCGGGGGCAGCTTGTACGTGCGCTCTACAGGGCTTGGCTAGTGACTTGGATAGTCAACGTCGCTGAGGAATCTACAGCATGTTTTCCCTTAAAAACTTGCCAGCTGTTGGATCGCTGGGAATTCCAGGACACATTTACCATCGAAATGGTCCTCCGGCAAATTGACGTGAAGATCAGCGATCTGGTAGGAAAATGCCGGGCAAAATATACATCAGCTCCGCTTTGTCGGTGCAGCAGCGTTCAATGCAGCTTCCACCGTAAGTTTATAAATTCTCAACGGCCAATCAGGCCTTACTACTATCTCAGCGATCACCCCTCATCGCTTTGGATGAGATCTCAACACCTATACTAAACTTTTTTCTTCGCTGGTTTAGGGACTGGGCGGTGTTCCCTTTTCCCGGCCGCCGTACGAGTTCTCGACTTCCTTGGTCGTAGTGCATCTATAATGAATAATCTTTCGGCCGATTCACAAAATGTTTTCAAAACAATTGACGAAGTGACATCCTGGGGCATCTGATGAGAATGTACCTCATGCTGTCAATACGTCACGGGTCTGCTCGGTCCTTGGTAATTATCTTTGTCAGTTCCATCCTCCATTAATGGCATGCCAGGATCGAGTTGAGGACTCAAGCCTTTACGAAGACTTGTCATCCAACCCCATTTGTGCGGCGAGGCTGATCGAATATCTGCCTGACGATCGGGGCACTCGAACGAAGATTTGGTGCAGGGAGGCCAGACGCTCTGGCCAATTCTTGGAACTATATCTACGGCTTTCTGCTTTGGGTGACTGGAGGGAGGTGTCCGGCTTGTGAGACCATCTTAGCGGCCGGTTGCCCGCGGTCCTCGGTCGCCTCTAGTTCCTCGAGGAAAGGCACCGCTATTACTAGTATATTCTTCGAATTCTGTCTCGTATGATTTGTTTACGATATGCATATATATGACCCTTCAAGATACAACCATCAACGCGTATGCGATATCTGGGAGATGCTACAACATGCATACAGTGTGATTACTTTTCAAAACCATAGTGAACCGTTTCTGGATTGGTGATATCGAAACATGAAGGTGTCAGCACTGTTTCGCGGACTCAAGGGATCTGGATTTCGAAGAAGGGATCGATGTTTACCTGTCTGACCATGGTGCATCCATGCGATCATACCACAGGATGTGGGATCCCGGGATTCGCTGCGTGACTTCTTTGACATTGCTAGTTTCCGCGGCCCCCAGGGATACAACCTCGCCGTATTTCGGGCTACGGACGAGATAAACATAGGGCCGCATTGAAGCTCTCGCCCAGTCAGATGCTTCGAGGACACCCAAAGCAACCACCGAAAGCTTTGATCTACTCTCGGGCTTTTCAGTCTCGAATCTGGCGAGATTATGGAGAGTGGGGGAGTAAGGATGCCAACGGGCGCATTTATCTTGGATAGAGCTGCCGATCAGGCGGCAGATGCGGACGTTCTCCGGGATGCACGTCTACAATAGAATGCAGCTTAGATTAATCAATGCAGGCTAATTTATAGGAAGATAAGCGTACCATGTATCCTCTTGGGGGCGGGTTTATTGCAAGTTCCTCGAGGGCTGGCCAACCTAGTGGGAAAAATGCGCCGTCCCATGAATATGGGTTTTGTCGAAGGTTCAGCATGTCCCGATGGCGATGGTTGCCGCTTTTATGATCAAGCCATAGTCGGCGCAAGGTCTTGGCGTGGTAGTCCTTTATAAGGTGAGAGTCAATCTCCGGCTGTCGCCAGTCGAGCGTGAAGGCGAACGTCTCCAGAGGGGCCAATGCGGGTACAATAATGGCAAAGGTCTCAGCGGTACAGGTCTCAAACAGCTGCAGCGATTTCAACTTGGGCATCCTAGTTGCGTTACAAATGTCGCGCAGCAGATCGTCAGACTTTGGGCACTTCTCCATACGAAGCATGCGTAAGCTTGCAAAATCTATGAGATGCGGAGCGCAGTCTTGTAAAAATTTGCCGACCCTAGGAATCCTCTCGAGGTATATATCTTGAAGCCTAGGCAGAGCTAGCTCTGTTCGAGGAAGGCCGATTCTATCGCCGATTATGTTTCGGTCCCAGGTAAGGAACTCACCCAGTTCACTACCTTCAGAAGAACGGAGAACCAAAGATACCAATGATGATGCAGACCCCGCGATTAAAGCCCACAGATCCCCTACGGACCGAATGTACTCAAAATCTGTCAAGTAGAGAGATCGCAGATGCGGTAATACGCCGAGTGTGTCAGAGGCATTGTCACCTGGCTTTAAAAGGAGGCTCATTGGAATGCATAGGTGGCGTAGGTGTTGTTGCCTGTCGAATAATAGCCTCGGGGAAATTTTCTGGATGCGGTCCGGAATGTCCCGGCCAGCTAGCCTGCGAGATTTAGCCTTTAAATCAGACGACCCTTTTGCATTGTAACTATCAAGTATCGATACACCGAGTTCTCTCGGGGAATGACGGGCACTTACACGAATGAAATCAATTGCCCAGGCTGGAAAGCTTGCAGTAGCCGGTCCAGCATAACGCGAGAAATATCCTTGCTCTGCTGGCTGTACCTATTTACTCTTTTCTTCCGGCGCTCATGCTTATCGAGAAACCCAAGAAGGGCGATTCTAGATACATGCCGGAACCCAGAATGATTTTCATTCAAGAGGCTGTCCACAGCGGGTGGGGTATTCTCGTCATAATTGAGTGGAAGGACGAGGTCGCGATAGAGGTACTCCACAGCGATTTCGTTGAAGAGTTTGCAAACGAGGCGGAAGCTATTGATGTAGGTTCTAAAACCAGAGGCGTCAAGCTGTAATATACTCGTGAAGAAGTCATTAGATAAGCCGTGTCGATATGTCTCGATGTAAGGTTAACCGGTTATAGAGCGGCAGCATGCATGCAGTCTGTCTGGACCAGCTTACGCTTTGGAAGACAAGTCGGAGTATTTCAATGGGCAGTAGGCAACCGGCGCCATTCGTTCGAGATTCTGGTCCAAAAGTTTCCATCGCTACGGTGGAAATGTATCGTTACAGCCTCCAAGCCAGTGACTCACGTCGAATTTGGCCTTATCTAGCCCAACGCTGTGCCCCTGTAGTGCACTCTGTTTCTGAAATGCAGGACACTGATAGTTACCAGCTGGCCCAGCTGTGCAGGGCCGGTGTTGCAATTTGTGACGGATGTGTTGCTTCCCGACGCGGGTGAGACTGCGTCTGGCAGCTGGCTGAGTCTCCCGAATTCCAGTCCGCTTTGCTAGGTCGGTGGCGCGGCAACAGCAAATGTATGTACAGAGAACTGCACGAAATCGCTGGCCTCGATGCGGCTCCCAATGCGGGACTGAAATCAGGGGAGAGAAGAAAGTCACATACGACGCGCCGTAAGCTCAGGCAATACGTAGGCTAGCTCCGCACGCGACGGACCCACACAAACGCGTCTGCTCGGCAAAAGGAGTGCTCTTCTCTCCTTTTCAAAAAAAAAACAATAAGGCTACGGTTATCGCACCAGGTCCAGATTATCGCGGGATGCTCACCCTGGCAGTCTTCAACGGTCGAATCGTCAGCGCCACCGAGATTACACGGTTGTGTAGCTATCATGATATCGATTTAGTAGTTACATGCTGACTGTATCGCTACCTTGCATCAGGGGATATTCTGACGCACGGACTTCTACGAGTATAATATAACGAAGCCTGCAGCATGTAGGCCAAAGTTGAACGAACCTCCCCTTGACATCACACTTTCATACTCGGACACATCGGTGGCTTGGGAAGCCTTGCCTCGCGGTGCTCTCATCAAAGATCGAGATACAGCCCTACAAACGGGAAGCATACTCTATCGGCGCTTACGAAAGCTAACTTCAACGACTAATCGCCATGGCGAAAGACCTCGAGGAGCTAACTAGCGCACAGTTAACTATGGCAGTGAAAGAAGCATCATCGAAAGAACCTGCAGCGGCTGATAAACAACGACTAACTATTATATTCTGTTCTCATCTCACCATAAAGATAACCTAATGCGCGCAATTAAGACAAACTCGAGATATCCTAAAACTTCGGCAGGCCGCTGGTCGTTTCATGAATTCATGAAAAGCACTGAAAGCCCAACCAAACAAGGGATATATATGGTATCAGTTCATTAAGTACATGTACTACAACGAATAAAAAGACGTGTGTTCAAGCGACCGTCTGCTGGTCTGTTAAAAGGAAGACTAATTCACAGCTCGCCGTGCCCTAATCGCGCCCAGTACAGCCTCATAACTCCAAGTCAAATCCCTCGCGCCGCGATTGAACCCGTCCTCGCGATCAAACTGTTCGGCCAGACTACCGTTCTGGAATGCATGGCGTTGCACAACTTCTAGGAAGCCGTCACCGAGCTTCTTGAATCCAGCGACGATGTTATTGTATTCACTGCTGCCACTCTTATAGACTCCTTCCTTCGCGCCTCCGTACACACGCTTGAACAGTGCTAGGGAAGTTGGTGTCACAGAAATGGAGCGAGCGGAGGTGAATTCCGATGTAGCAGCAAAGAGAGTATGCGCAACAGTAGCGGTGCAGATAAACCAGGGGTTGCCCCTAGAGGAAGTGCTGACGCCATCATAGGTCTATCAACCGATATTGTCAGCACAGTTCGTTTTTGAGGGAAAACAAAGAGAGCTGATATTTTATTCGGGAGGCTACTTACGTCTTCCGGATATCTACCAATACCAAACCCTGGCCCACCATTTCGTTGATTGATAGGGTATAGTCCTTCAAATGCCTTGATCATTGCCTCTGTTGTAGCAAGAGTCTGCTCGCTGCCAGGGGTAAAGACGTAAGGAGCCCGCAGTACGCCAAGTAGCACACCGCAGTCCAGACCAGAGCGGCCCTGGACGCCATGTGTCTCCACAATGTAACCTTTCTCCGCACTCCAGAAGCCGCGGATGGTATCGAGCATGCTGTCCGCAGTCTTCTTGTAGATTTCAGCAGCGGCAGAGTCGCCAAGCTTTTGCGCGAACGCCGCACCTTCCACCATGGCTCGGTATGAGACAATGATGGTGTAGTAATGCTGGCCCTGGATCTCTTCCCAGAGATCGAAAGACGACTGAGACCACGAAGAGACAACATAATCCAAGTCTGCCTTGATGACAGTCTCGGACTTCCCCGTCGGCGCTGAGTCATATAGTTGCGAGCGGACAAACCCAGCGTCAGTGTTTAGGTATCGCGTGGCGAACTTCATCAACGTATTTGCACTATCGATATATCGCGCGTTAGAAGTGCACAGTTTGAAACGTTGTATATGCTACGCCTGAGCTGCTTACCGGAGGGCAGGTCCATCGCGCTGAGGGCGGCCCCACGGCTCATTATATGCGGTATTATCAACGTGGAACTTAGGTTCTCCAAGCCCGCCGGTGGTATATCCGCCGCTGGGATTATCCACACGCTGCAACTTCTATATAGACATTAGAGCAATGTCGTCATATGTCCGCTTCTGTCGAAGATGTGGACCAACCTTCTGAACATCGATCCAATCCATTATATATGTCAAGTCTTTACCGCCATCGAGATAGTTATCGACGAGGTGTTCCACGACACAGGAGGCGTCGCGAATCCATTGGAAGTAGTAGTTCGGCCCAGATGTCGATGGTGAGGCTATGACCACGCCTTTGGGGATCAGCGGGTTGCCGCTCGAGCCGATGTTGCGTTTCAAGGCGGCCTCAGCGATATTGTATTGTTCGGAAGTCCATGAATCGAGAGTGGACCTGGTGGTGAGCTTTCTATCCGGGGGGTCAAGAATTAATCCAGGGGGGCCTGTCCCAAACATCTTACTTTAGTATTCTTTATTCTCCAGAATTAAAGTGAGCGAGCCATCAGACTTACATTGGATGTCCCTTGACGTCTGTACAAGTTTGGCCTTTCCATTGGAGATTTTATAGTAACCATTGGTGTACACGGCGCGGTCGACGGTATATCTGACGCAGAATTGGGTCGCTTGAAAAGGACGGCCTATAAAACAGAATCGATGGCTTTAGTGATTTCCGCACGCCCCATGTAAGCCGTACTAGTATATTGCAAACATACCGGTAAAATACCAGTTGTCGATATTCCTATCCGAGCTGTGCCAGCTCGCCCTAATAGATTCCCGGTGCCAGGTGTCTCGTGAGGCGGTGTAGACATCTACAGTTCTTGATCTCCCGAAGCGTTGGGACTACACCCTTGTGTTTAGAATGCTTGCGATAAAGCGGAATAGGTGGCACAAACCTGAATGAACCCCCATAGGGTCTGGATGTTGTCGCGATCGCGATCATACTGCCAGCTGTACGCCCAAACGTTGTCACGTTTCTCAATCGCCGCGGCAGTCGTGAATGCAAGAAGGGTGTATAGAGCCCCAAGAAGGGAAGCGAAAGAAGTGCTTGAGGATAACATCTTCTACGACGCTATAGATTTGGCTAATGGGGCGTTCGCGACGTCTCGCTGTCTCCAGATTAGAGAATTGTAGAGTCGCGGGCCGTTTATATAAAAAACAACCTGGCAGTGCACTAATCAGCATCTGGATGATTCAGCTCAAACCGAAAAGGGCGCCAGCGGGTATCAGGTATTTGTCGTTCACAATACAATTAAAACACAACTAGCTGTGACATGGTGGAGCTTCCTTGTTCAAAGTATAACCAAGGCTCGGCGAATTATTATTGTGAGAATGACATTTTGCCGACAAGCGTGTGCCGTCTGCGAGTCGCGCGCAGACATATGCACATGCGTATGCACGCTACGCGCACGATAGGTCGACCAGGGTCACTGTTGTTTCCGACACCGAAATACGAATGGATGGCATTGTCCCAAAGGTGTAGGCGACAAGCAATAGAAATTCTGACCGTGTGGGGAAACTCCACAATCAATGTCAGGAACCATATCGAGTGATAAGGTGACAGAAACTATAGAGTTGACTAATTTGTCCTAGTCGGCTGCCTTCCGATGCCATGCACGGTAAAGGTCCTTAGTTTTGAACCCTTGGAAGTGGGTCCTGTGACCAAAGGTATTCCAAGGATGCTCGTTCCTCCATCCTAGACCTTCTGGCATGATGGGACGATCAGTTTCATTTTTACTTCGGGGGACTCTCTGAAGATGAATATACCGTGGGGGCTTTCCTGATCAGCGTTCTGCAAACTGCAGCATACTCTGGTATGTACTTGCCCTGTCGCCCAGCTATACTACATCGTGTAGTCAGTATCAATAACTGTAGCAGTATTAGAAAGAAACCCATAGGCCCGCCATAGCTGAATGCGTGGCGCGGAAACGGGGGACACAGGATGTGCATCGTCATACACAAGATTAGTGACGGTATTCTGAGAGCGTTTCAACGGAGTAATTTGCGGGGAACCCCATATGACGAAATGAACAGTCGTTCCTGCGTCTCCTGCCGTTTTCGGCCCGCACATAGCGCTTAGCGGTCACCTTGCGGCCCCACATGCCTATTCTGAACGATGTCGAAGTATTTCTATACTAGCTTTAGGCCTTCCCAGCTAGGAGACAGGCCATTATTTGCGTATGTCGATCTGCATGTGCTCGTGCCCCTGGGGAAATCTATGGGGGGCTATCGAGGTTTTGAGACCTCGCATGTTGGTGCAGGAGTCGTAAATCGGTAGCAATGCTATCAAAATTTTCGGTCGGATTGTCGACAGCGTATGCCAAAACGCGGCTATTTCGGAAGAGCGAATAATTTTCAATACGATTGATCTACTTCATGCATGCAATGCAACATTAGTGTATACCCTTGTTGGGAACGGGCATCCAGCGGTATTTAGGCAGTTCTAGCGAGTGTACGCGTAGATGCAGGTGCAAAACCGGCCGCAGATTTCCAGCCGGAGTCCTCCCGTCGATTCACATGCGTACCGGCCTTCGGCTTCGGCCTCGGTGCTTCTCCGGATGAGAGTATCACTGGGGAGCTCCAGAACAGGTAGATACCTACTATAGGTAGTCGAGAAAAGAAACGAGTTCTCCCAACACCTCCTAGATAAAATGCAACAGCCAACACATACCTCAGCATGCAGGACAGATTCATAGAATCCTATACTCTTGGCCCTATGCGCACTTGCAAAGCCTCTCATGCAGGCTACTGGGGTTCTCATCAATTAAAGTCTATTCATGGGGGGATAAGATTTCGGAAGGATAGGCATGGCGGGAAGATCCTAGAGTTTGAACCAGGCATCCACGAATGCCGCACTCGTATCGGTTGTAGGACGGATCGTCTATCTGGGCACATAGCGGGCCATACCAGTTGCCGAATAGGGATATGTACCGTGTATAAAGACTCTCCTCATTTATGATTTGCACTGTAGAGTCGGTCCCTTCTTTCATCTAGAATAACGATCGAATGACCTGCGGCTTTCATGATAATATCCAGAAAACATCCGCGTCTACCCAGCTTGGCATTTTCGAGATTTTGTCTCTCCAGGTCCAATTGGAGTCCCCCAAGAGTGATGAGCGTGTAGCAAATGCCCTAATGGTGCCAAAATGTCGTCTCTAGGCCTTAGCTGCTAACGTACCACAGGGTGCACTCTTTAGCGGCTACAGGGCCCATTCGTATCGACCCGTGTCTGCCGAAATATAGCGAGGAGCTAAATCAGAAAGAGGAACAAAGCAGCACTAGAGCACTGGAAGAGCCAGCAAGATTATAGATACGTTCATATTGTTGTCAGAACAGAGGATAATATTGGAGATACCAAAGCGCGCAAACTAGATCTACTCTAATAACTATAGCTATTGTCGATGTCAGCCTGCCAAGGTTGTAGTAAGAAACATAGATCGATTGTGCTATAGCTAGAGCCTAGATCTAACCACTTCTTCAATTCCTAGCGATATAAGTATAGTCTATGGTTTCCTAGACGCCATTCTACCCATCGCGGTTGAAGAAATAGCTCGTCTCAGTCTCATTGTCGACGTTTCTGCGCTCATACGTTATCTATGAGCACTAGATATCTAAATGTGACAGCCCTGCAAGCTGTTTTGATAGATCTTAGGCAGGATAGCTGTACCTAACTTGCCCTGGATTAGACTGGCCGACTATGACATACTCTTCGGCTATCGGAAAACCGCCTGTTAAGATATATCTGCTGGTAGTCGAAGGGCGACAATCCTGCAGCTGATTTTGACCACCTCCTGAATCCGACTAACTGCATTCGCCGAGCCCGCTCAAACCTCGCTTCGAGAAACGATCCCTAGAGCCACAATCAAGTTACTGTGTATGCCCCACGAGCACTGCTATACCCTGTAGTCTAGGTTTAGCGAAGGGAATCGCGACATCCGATCGTCTGCTCAGTATCAAAGCTGTATCCAATAGGATGTTGCCCATCTACAGCCGTCGCAATGCCTCTTATACCGAAGAAAGCTCAAGGCCGGCTTAACAGGGATCGCCCGCTACGACACCACGTCCAAGGGGTCACTGTCGTCACACTTTCGTTTTTTGAAATTCCAAGCACACCGTTTACGAGAATCCAAAGCCTAAACATATTAACTATCAGGCACTATATTAAATGCAGCTTGTGCGCAACGATACCATAGTCATGGAGAACCAACAGTGGAGGACGGCGACTATTGCCACCCTTCTGGACTTGCTTGAGATCGTAGATACCCAATGTGGGCGAGGATGGCGATACCATGCGACGAGGGTCCGCCATGCCTTCGTGGTAGGCCTTAAGAGGACCGGGCATGCCAATCGAGTGAGAGAACCCCTGCTAAGGAGGAGCGGTGTTATAAGCGGATTTTAATGTCTCACGATTGGTTTATCGGAGTGCACCTAGACTTCGGGTATTTTGGAAGGCATAGGCATTCTGCGCGATGCCCGCAATTGCGTGACTCTGTTACCCCTGATATTCGAGCTCGAGGATATGAGCTGTTACAGTTATCTCATATACACATAGCGCAAAGCGCGGCAATGAGTGTAAATGCAGCTTAAGACCTGAAAGTGAACGGACTTCTGATGACCTCAACTAGTTATAGTGTTAGTTTCCAAGCTAAAACATGATATGTGCGTCCATGATTACCATAATAAAGGACTCGGAAGCTGAGGTGTCGGCAATACAGTATACAAAGTAGTCATCGGCTCCTGCAAAGGCATGGGAAGGTCGAAAGCTGCGCAGCACTCGTTATGATCAAAATTCACTCATCGGCACTTCTCAAGCCATACCACGAATCGGTGCGCGCGCTATGACCCTGTATGCTTCGCAAAGTCCACCCACTTTAGATGGCTAACCGTCGGCCGTTCAGGGCTCATCCAATTCGTCGTGACATCCATCGCAATGAATATGAGGATCGTGCATATAGCTACGGGGAGCCAGTTGAGGAATGGGTTATCAATCCACCACGGAATGAGAGTATAGACTTCAACTCCAGCATGACATTTCTCGACATGACGCATACGAAGACTGTGAAAACAGGCAGCCGCGCCAATGCCTGCAATGAGAATTCCGACAGCCGGCAGGGCTGTGAGAATGGGAGCCAGGCGGCGTCTTTTCGGCGTAGGAGATACCCATTGGCTAGAGCTCGGCGGATACGAGACATGATCCGAGGATCCGGATCGTATCCCGATCTCAAGAACGACGAACCAGGTTATGAAGATGACACCTAGTGCACCTTTGACAGTCTTTTGTAGGTTGATGTAAAAAGAGGACTGGCGCAAGTGTTTGAGTTTCAGTTCGCGGTGGCCTAGAGAGCCACACCGTCGAGTTGTTAGCTATTTCCCCGACTCGTATATAAAACTGTCGTTGCGGAGTGCCACTGGAATAACGAACCCATAGTGCAATCTAAACTATTCGGGCAACGGAAGGGTTTCAGAACTTCTAGCGACATGTCGGACAGATCAACGTCGAAGAGCTCTCTCATAGCCTCTGGTGGAGATGCTGGTTCGGGCATAACTGCTGCGGTGTACGCTGGCGGCGGGTCCATCGATGAGTTTTGTGGATTCATGGTTACTTCTTGTATACGATGAGCGGTTGCAATCGTTGAACTAGTCGTGATAGTATACCAGGTCGCTAACCCTGGTTTAGATATCTTTAGACGCCGGTCGAGCCATTATAGATTGTGATTGCTCAAGTTAATTTGGAATGATTTATCGAGTTTTGAGCATGGTTTCCGCCAGTGATCGACGATTGATTGGCTTGTCAACTACCACCAAAGGCAGCATATTTATGTATATACATATACTGTTAGGTCGACTCTACCATACAGCATTTCGTAGATCCATGGTTCATCAATTCGCCGCTTAAAATGCGGCAGTGTGGCTCGCGAGACGAGTTCATCAGGTCGTTCCTCTCTCATTATCATTTACAGCCCGTATACACGTATATTAGGGCGGGAACGGTGTCAAAATTTCAGGGATCAGTGGAGTGGACTGTTGCGTGACGGATCTTCGCGACAGCCGGCACCTTACATTTTGACTTATCCCGGGTTTAATATCGGCTAGTCAGATCTGCAGAGTCGCGATATGACAGTAAGGAAACGGTGGAATACCAATCCTCAATCTATGAGGCTCGAAGCCGACTTGATAAGTCGAATGGCGCGCTCGATTAACGCATTGAATATCAAGGGGATAGTCTCGACACAGAACCCGAGTAACCCGCACAAATGCAAAATGGGTTATCAGGTAGCGCGTCCCACCATGCATGCATGCATGTGTGTGGTCTCGCGGGCCAGACACGCACGAAGCATGTGTGTGTCAATTGGCAGGATGCAAGTCAAATATATTCGAGTCGGCCAAATGGTGCTGGAGTTATATAGTTGATGGTGGGAAAATGGTGTTAACGCATTGTTGCAGCATCACGATATCAATGGTCGAGGGTGAATTGAATCCGTTAAGTCGATCGGAGGTGTCACCAAGATCTGTTAGGGAATTTCCAGTAGTACGTTTATCAATCGCTGTCGGCGCGTGCAGCCTGACGACAACAACGAACACCACACAGCAACGTTGTGTTGTCACCACCAGTCTCGACACTGGTGCTGAAGAAAAGGTAATATAGCTACTTTACTTAGCACACTGGAAAGCACGCTGATCAGGGTCAGGCCAGGTCAACAAGGTTCCTAATACTAAAATTAGAAGGAACATGCCCCTTTTGTGTAGAATCGATCTTAGAACGTAACCTTCCCTCGAATATTTGCTGCGTCGCAACTTAATTTCTGTCGCGACATTCGAATTCGAGGTTCGTGTTCGGGATGCACGGATATACGTGGCGCACAGGTTGGTCTGTGCGGAATCGCTATCGTGGACGCGACCGACTGCAGGTGTGATAAAATTAGCCCGGAAATTGACAGAGCCGCGATACGTCATATGTCCGTAATTCGCGGAGATATTGAGGTGGCTGGGCTATCCGAGAATTAAAGAGGCGGTCGCGAAATTCTGGCCTGTCTTTGCGCCCAGGATTGGCTAACAAGACGTCAATATGTCAGTAATGGCTAGTATACGTGGTCACGACCGGATGCGTCAGGCTAGTGCGTGCATCCAATAGGTTTGTCCAATGACCTGTGAGGCTGTCAATATCTGCCCGAATGTTGTAATGCATGAATCATGAAGGCTACGTTTTCATATACTTGGCTATCGTACGCATATGCGCGCATAGAGACCAACGGACCACAAGTACGTCTCGAGAGCAAATTCGACGAGTTTACTGCTAGTTACACTAATACAGACTGAATTGAACGAACACTGTAACGTGAGAGGTTGATATCACCACAGGCCTGAGCTAGTATACGAAGTAACGAGTAAATGCTCCCATTTTTAGTGACCATACGGAGTAGCGAAATGAGAACACGATAGATAGCGTCGTATTAGCTGAGACAACACGGAATTCTAGACCCCATAATGTTACAGCGGCGGCTGGATCGACCTCTAGCCTTCCTATCGCGACACGATAAGCATTAATGCACGTCGAACACGCATACTTGTACCATGGCTAGCGAACTGCCGCCTGCCCAGATAACACAGCTGAAGGGTGTTGGAAAGAACGCCATCTGCAAGCCACTCATTGCTCTAACCATGCTGGGCCGAGGGGCCACGTGCTGACCTCAGACGGAATGTCAGAGGAGAGTTGACTATCGTCGGGCGGGCGGGTGCACAGGTGTCCTCTAGTTCGTTTAACTATGCTGCTAGACCGTTACTCCGCTCCGGACGTTACTTGCGTAGATGGTCTGGTAATCTATCTAGTTCGTTCTATCGTGCTTCGATTCTAGTTTCTCGAGCGTTTCGACGTATACGGTCAATAACCGGTGTTGCGAGTTACCGCCTGTGTCGCCAACGCACTTTTGGCTCCTGCGAGAAATCCAGGCCCTGGCTGCCGGCGGCGTGCGGATTGCGCAAGTATGGCGAGAGCTACCCTGTCGTTTGCCGACCTTCCCGTCGAGATTTTGACGTATTTGGTTTATGATGTGAGAAGCCCGCGCCAGCCGACAGTTAATAGCGTTTTGCATGACGAGCTGATCTTTGCTTTGTGTTTTCAAGATTATTCCGGGCGATGCGACCCTGCGCGCTGTGTCGCAGACCTGCCAGGTCTTACGCTCTCTCGCTCTTCGAAGGCTATCTTCGCAAACCGCCGCGCTAGATTTCACGCTCGCCGGCTGCCGATCTAATGTTCCCGCGGAGTTTTTGAAAGGAAGGAATCGGCGCTCCATCGGCCTCACCCGCAAGATTGTGATCAATGTCAACAGCCCGGAAAGCCAGGATCTAGTGAAGACGGAGGAATACCGGAGTTTCCTGTCCGACGCCGTCACTTTTGTCGGTCGGTGTCAGAAGGTCCAGCGTGCGACTCTGCGGGAGGCGATATGGCTCGATAACAACTACCATTGCGAAGTCGTCGACTGGACGAAACGAGTGCTGACTCTTCCAAGGCTGGCGGAACTGTTCATCGACCCTTGCGGCCGCCACCTGTTCCGATCGACGCCGGATGACGAGCACCTTGCCGCGGTTGAGACGGCGACTGGGACGACTTCCTCAGCTGGGCTGGAGTGTTTATCTGTGCAGGCGGTTTCGAATGGCATCTACCGATATGACTACTCGCAATTCACACAGCTTATTCGATCGGTGCTGGGCACGAACGTCAGGTCGTTAAGCCGGCTATGGTTCAACGGGCCAGAGCTGACGGAGGCCATGCTCAAACTACCAGATGGCTGTTTGTCCGACATGCGACTCAAATCTTTGAGTATCAGGAACCTCGGCGCCCACGAAGACTTTGTGAGGGTGTTTGGGCTGCAGCTGCGCCCGGAGGTCGCGGACGGTATACTGGTTTCAGATGACGCGGTGACGAATCTGGAATACTTGTATTTGTCGGACGGGAATTACCCCGCAGACCCGGAGTTGCAGTTGCTACAGTACATGCGTACCCCGCAGCTGAAGTCTCTGCATTTGGGTGCTCAGATGCTGCAGCCGGTTACGGATCCTCGCCGCTTATCAGGAATGCTGTCCGCCTTTCTAGCATCGTTCTCTTCGCTTGAAAGATTTGGAACGAGTCGAGTCAAGGATGCTTCCGATGTTTCTTATCGCTCTTTGCTGGGTCAAGTCGCGGTCCAACATCCCGGGTTAAAGACGCTCGCAGTGTGGTATTCCTGGTTTGCTAACGCCAACATAAGCGACAGCCGACTGATGCTTGGGGAGGGTAAGAAGCTGGAGAATATTGAGATGTTATGTGAATCAACAAGCGGTGACCAGGGCCTTTTGGTGAGTTCCATCATGCTAACAAGTCGCAAATGTCATTTTCGTTGCTGATGTGCGCACGTTCTAGGCGACTTTGGCACTCGTGTACCGCAAAGAATGTTCGCTAGCAAGTCTATTTCTTGGACACAGATTTTTCGAGCAAGACTACTGGGCCGCGGATGAGCTATGTGTGATGGTATCCACAATTCTCTACGTCCAGCAGATGCGGGAGGATCCGTCCCTCATAACCGGCTTCAGCTTCGACGAGAACCAGCTGTCGCCACGGATCGAGACGCCAGCGCGGCGGGCACTACTGTATGCGATCAAGGATACAGGAAGATGGAGACTTTCGAATCTGTGGAGCCGCATATCGCACAAGGCAGGGGCGATCAAGTACCTGAATGCGCTAGCTGAGGCGTTACCAGCGCGGCGATGTAAATGGCTGGCGAAATTACCAGACTGGGATAAGCCGGCAAAGAAGAATAAGGACGCAATTGCAATGGGGCTTTACAACGCGATAACCCGGCGGCTGCCGGATGGATTTAACAGGCTCGAGGTGGCGGTCAAGGAGGACAATAGACGAATGCCAAAAGAGATCAGAGACAGGAGGTTTGTGTGGGAGAGACGGAATTCTGCATGGGAATTGTTAGAGTTTGCATAACCCATGTAGCCGATCACCACATGACAGAAATCCGCGGCGGCAAAAGGTATCAGGGATGATCCTCGGGGGTCAAGGTGTTCTACTACTAGTATCTCAACAGTCTAGGTTGTGCTGACGCATTTAGAGCTACGGCAAAAAGCGGTTTGAGTTGATTATGTTGCATTTTGGAAGCCCCGCATCTGCCAGCATGTGCGGCTGAATGAACCCGACAAGCTTAATTCGCTCGTCTCGAGCAAATGTGGATCATGAGCTAAAGACAGGCGGCGAGACGAGACTGGCCGAGACGAATGAAATGGTGGCCGAGCTTGGCAGAATGGCGCCACGACTCGTGTCATGCCATGCGATACCTGTCGGGCGCGACCCGAGGTAGTGAGGAGAAAGAAATTTGAAGCCCTGCCCGCGTACATTTGAGATATATCAATTTATTGATACCCATTTATCTGCCTCAAGCCAGAATATATTAGTATAGTCATCTTTGCGTACTTCCGACTACTTGGTTACCACTGCTCCGAATCAACGAGAAGACGACACGATGCCTGCCGTTCCACCTCCCGACGGGGTCTACGTACCCGTCCCCACTTTCTTCAAAAGAATCGACCGGACCGCGTACAAGCAACCTCAAGACCTCGACGCGCAGACCGAACACACACTGTTCCTGGCTGAGGCGGGCATCACGGGCCTGATATTATGCGGCTCGACAGGAGAGATTGTGCACATGAGTCGCGCCGAGCAGGTGGAGCTGATCAGGAGTCAGAAAAAGGCCCTGGTGGAAAACTGTTATGAAAATGTGGTTATTATGGCAGGGACAGCGACCCAGAATATCGATGAAACGATTGCCGTCATCGCTGATAGCAAAAATGCCGGTGCCGACTATGCGCTTGTACTCACGCCGAGCTATTTTGCAAATGCGGGTGGTTATAGCGAAGAGGGTTTGCGCGCGTGGTACGCGGCGGTTGCCGACCAAAGCGTTCTCCCGGTGCTGGTATGTTCGGGAAATGTCGATGATCTACTTATCATGCATGAAAGAATAATGCTGATAATTGATGGGGACGTCATATTTTTAGGTATACAATTATCCTGCGGTCACAAACAACTTGCAACTACCGCTGAGCCTGATGAAGCACTTGTCGAAGCACCCCAATATCGTCGGCTGCAAGCTGTCCCACGGCAACATGTCCCACCATCTTATCCTGTCTTCTTCGCCAGATATTGATCACGCCAATTTCCGAGTTTTCACGGGGCTCGGGCAGCAGCTGCTGCCTTTGCTGCTGTCCGGTCCTGGCGCGGCTGGTGCCATTGATGGCTCTGCCGCATACTTTCCGAGGTCTTTGCTACGAATTTTCACGCTGGCGAGAAAGATTGCGACGACGAGAGGCGGTGTGACCCCAGCAGAGTGGCAAGAGGTACAAAAGCTTCAATGTGCGTACAGCGAGGTCGAGGAGTGGGTTGTCAAGCATGGAACGGTGGGCATCAAGGAAGCAATCAAGAAAACGCTGGGAATATCAGAGGGCCAAACTGGGGCGCGACTCCCGTTCTGCGAATCGCATTTACAGGAGGATTATGTTCGGTTTCAGACTTACTTTGAGACTATGCAGACGCATGAAGGCAAGCTATAGTGCGGCGAGTCTTGCGTGCAACGCGCTTGGAGTAAGAAGTCATGCTGTGACATATGCATGTCAGACTGATGTATATATAGTTATATCGGAGAGTACATGTAGGCTAGATTTTCGGGCGAAGATATACGCGAGGTATGTCATGCATGGATGGGAGGTATACAGCTAAACGTGATGCGATGCGATGCGATGCGATGCGATGCATTGGGCCTGTCTGACCCGTATAAGGAACGCGACTACTCATCAAATGGACGAATTTCGTTTTCAACCTCTTGTAACGGTAGGATAGTGCCGTCAATCTCTCCATTAGCATGCTTGATTACTCGATAGATAGCATGTTCAGGTTTCGACCAGGTAGAGCCGGCGACAAAGTCCACGTATCTAAAGTTTTGCAGGCCGCTTTTGGTAGAAGGTACGTTCGGCTTCACCCATAGACGGACGGAGAATTGCAGGAGCATGTGTGGTACCAAATCGATGGAACAGTCATGAGGCCAAGGTATCCGCGCCCGCTGCAACTTAGGAAGATCAGCCAACATGGTGTATACAATGTCGGATCGCCGATACCACGTTCCAGTATGCTCGTCCATGTCGAGTCGCAAGTCTCGTGTATTGGGGAACGCTGCTACAACTCTTGCGAACAAGGGTCGCACGCCACAGGTCCCATCGCATCTGCTGGGCGACAGCCAGACTTCATCGACTGAGGGATACAGTGATGTCGGCAGCGCGATGAACAGGGCATAGACAGTGGCTGTGGTAATTTTGATACGTCTCAATGTTGTAAACGAATTCTCGAAAACCGGATGACACGTGAGGTAAGGCATCATAGTTGGGACATATCGTAGAGTGTGAAGGGTGCTAGTGGAGACTTCTTCTAGAGCGGCAGGCCATGGTATATTTGCCCATTCGGTTGTGTGGTAGAGGATAAGTTTGGCAGGCTGGCCGATAAATTCTGTTCCGTCTGCTGAAAGTTTCTCCTGGATGAGGATAGGATTACTGTAGTGAGGGCTGCTGGCAAGAGCCACACTGACACTTAAAGATATGCTTTTGATCTTGGAATAGAAGGGCAGCACCGCTAGTTTCCAGAATATGGCTGAGATGAGCGGGAAATGAAACTCCGGTGTGACGTATACGCTGACCCGTAAGGCTGTGATGCGGGGGAAGAGATGAAGAGCTTCGCAGTGCATTCGCGCGCGGTCGATGTTTCTCGCGATATCGGAAGGGTGTGTCAAATCGCCAAGAACCACTTCCCTGAGCCTCCAGTCAGCATGTCGCGGCTATATGTCATGTGGGGCCAAATGGATATCATCGTAACTAACCGGACGCTAGAACTGAGATGAGCCAGACTTCCACCCTTGCCAAATCCGAGGGCAGCTTCCGGGGACAGCCGCAAGCTGCGGAATAGCAGCGGCAGAACCAGATCGCGGTGCCATTTCGAGCAAAGTGAGTACGTCTTGAGGTCGCGGACTGTCAGTTGGCGGAGTATCAGCAGATGGATGTCCAACGGCAGATGCATGGCAGTCGCCATGGCTGGTTGATTCCGTCGATGCTACGCGTCGCGAGTGAGGTTCGGGAGTTGGCTGTCGTCAGCCGCATCGCGACCAATCGAACAATGCATTTGATCGTAACCGCTCTTCTTCGAGGGTTACATCGATACCTCGCCGGCCAGTCAGCCTGACGAAAGTACCAGCCGCCAGCGCGTCGACCGCGGGTGCAGAATGCCCAGACGCGTAGCTGAGCGGGGCGCTTCTCCGATCCCGCCTGCGAGCACCTCCTTTGCGAGATTCAGAGGTCCACAGAGCCCATCTACGGATAAATACCCAGACCCTACCTCGTAGTAGGTACCTCGCAGATACCTGTCATCAGTTGGCGGTGGCTGCAAGGTGGCTTATCGATCCTAGCCGCTAAGCGCCACAGACCGGCTCGGGCGGTGGCCGGGCACCGCAACTCGCCAAAGTAACGCCACCTGTGGCTTCGTCTCGAGATCTCGTCTCGAGGGCCGCATCGGAGGGCGCAAACGGCGGGGTACCCCGCCAATCAACACAAACCAGCTGCCCGAGCAGGAGCTAGGTAGCAGGTAGGCGAGCTTGAGAACTCGTTCAACATGGCCGCTGGGCTTCCGCTAGCAGCTCCCCCCTTCCTCCAATCGTCTCGAACGGCGCAACGTCCGCCTGACTGGACGGAAAATTATCGCCATTGACACCCCGTCCGTGGCGGCGAATCGGATCTTGGAGCGGCCGCGTCAGTTTAAATACAAATTGCCCTCTCTGCACCTCACCGCTGCCAACTTACCTTGCCGAGAACACATCAAACTTAGCCGTCGCAACGACATAACTCTGGATACAGACCACTGTGCTGCATTATTTTACGGAAGCAGTGCTTTCAATCGCCATCATGAACGGCTTCCACGCTGCCCCGGCGGAGCTCAAGTCCTTCCCCACCATCAAGGAGGTGAACACCTATCTGACGGCTGGTGTACGTAGCCCATTCTCTCCCTTGAGCCGCTTGACCGCCCATGTGGACTCGCTGACGATACACATAGGTCGGCACTGGCGGTGACTATCACAATGTGGCATCCGACCACTGGCTCGTTTCCTCTCCAATCTCCACACCAATGTCGCGTTATCCGGAGTACAAGGAGACTCGTACATCATGGGGTATCAACGTCCTAGGGTCATTCTGCGTCGAGCTGGTCGCTTCTGATGGGACCAAGGGGTTTGCAACGGGCTTCGGCGGCCCACCGGCTTGCTGGCTGGTCCACAACCACTTCGAACGTTTCCTACTCGGCCAGGATCCACGTAATACCAACCTTCTCTGGGAGCAGATGTTCCGTGCCTCCATGTTCTATGGGCGAAAGGGCCTACCAATTGCTGTCATCTCGGTCGTCGATCTGGCGTTGTGGGATCTTATGGGCAAGATCCGTGGCGAACCCGTTTACAAAATGATCGGTGGTGCCACACGACCACACATCGACTTCTACTGCACGGGGCCAGCTCCGGACGCTGCGAAAAAGATGGGCTTCTGGGGCGGGAAGGTCCCGCTGCCTTACTGCCCGGACGACGGCATGGAAGGCATGCGCAAGAACATCGAGTTCCTGCGTCGGCATAGAGAAAGCGTTGGTCCGGACTTCCCGATCATGGTCGACTGCTACATGAGTCTGAATGTGCAGTACACCATCGAGTTGGTCGAGAAGACGAAAGACCTCGATTTGAACTGGTGGGAGGAGGTGCTGCACCCAGATGATGTGGAAGGCTACGCTCTACTTAAGAGAGCGCATCCAACGATGAAGTTCACGACGGGCGAGGTACGGCTCTCTTCCTCATGGAATCGTGTAACTAGGACCGTCTTTTGTTTGCTGACAATCGGCTGTTGCGTCTTTAGCATGAATACACTAAGTACGGCTTCCGCGAGCTGATCAAATCCCGGAATATCGATATCCTGCAACCAGACATCATGTGGGTTGGCGGTATGACGGAACTCCTTCGCGTCTCCGCACAGGCTGCTGCCTATGATATCCCAGTCGTGCCGCATGCCTCGGGCCCGTATTCTTACCACTTCGTCATCTCGCAAAATAACACACCCTTCCAAGAGTACCTCGCCAACTCGCCGGACGGGCAGAGTGTGTTACCGGTTTTTGGTGGTCTGTTCAAAGATGAGCCGCTGCCGGAAGATGGCAAGATCGATGTTCGTGCACTGGATAAGCCGGGATTCGGGCTCGAGCTAGATCCAAGCGTCAAGCTCATGAGCGGGAGAGAAGCGCTGAAAGGCGTCAGCGGCCTGTCTTGAGCTTCGGATTGGCAGGTAGGATAAGAAATTGGATGTCCGTACGTAATTCAGACTGGTATACCCACTGCATACTAGATGGCGCGGACTGTTATAGATGGATGTATAGATCGAGGGTCGCCTACCAGCATTGCTTTATCTTCCTTTGCTTACTTTGTGAGCCACTCAAGTGGTTGCTATTCCTGTAATTATGCTAGCTATCGGTCGGTTCTACATTGCTCTCCAACAGCGTTTACGTGAGACGCCGAAGCCATCCTAATCATGACTAGCAACTCGCTGTCAGGTATCCGTGCAATTATGCAAACACCTGCACCGCCACCTCCCGAAGGCCCCTAGAGCATCCGTATATCAATACAAAGCAGGCTATGCAAGACTTAGATATCGACAAGAGTATGGCATATTGAAAGATATATGCAAGCCGTCAGTTGGTGATAATGAGATAGCGAAGACTCCGGAGTCATATAGAAACAGCTAGTATCACCAGAAATGCCGTATGGCGGGTTGGTATGCCATGGAACGGATATCTCGTTCGAGAAGAATGCCTATGAAGCATCGATCCCCTAAGCTTAGGAGGGCACGCTGATGGAGGTAAGCGCCAGATATGTCTGACCATCAGCGCTCTCAACTTCCCTCCCAGACCTGTACATCTTCAGAAATCCCATCTCTTCTGACCTTGCAGGATCAATCCCCTCACCATCACCACCGCCGGCCAAGTCTCTTTCTTCTACTCCTTAACCAACCATGCCGAGTGTCTACCAGATCCCAGATGATGTGGAGATAGCCCTCCCAGTATTTACGCGCCCAGATATACCACATATGATTTTCGACCATGATCAAGCCGGTAGCTCTGAGTTCGCTACCAACGCGTATTATGACCAACTTGTATCCGTCGGCACTGGAGTATACGATACGATTGTTCGTATCTGGAGTGTTCGCCATTTGCATAAGTCGCGCGGTCCACTCCTTACGGTAAGTTGTACTCAGTTACCCGTACGTCAGCTAGCGGACCTGTTAGCTCGGATAATGGCTGGGAGAGCTGCTTACTCGTCGCCAATGCAGAGCATCAGAAACACGATGATGTCCCGTGCTCAGCTGGCGTCATTCTCTCGCAGCCTCCGTCTTCCAAGTCGGTTGCAGGTTCCAGAAGCTATCGCATATCTCAAACAAGACGAGCAGATACAATCCGAGATATTCCTCGCGTTCGTGGGAGCTTGGTATCGGGAGCAAGAGTTCGAATGGGAGGAATTCCTCAAAGCTGTCGGAACATTCGTCGTGCCCGCTATTCGCCACGTTCAAGAACAGTTTCCCGATCTTGAAGGCTCAACGACGTATGTTGGTGATCTACTAGAGACAGAATTTGATACCAGGAGATCGCTGGAGGCTCGGACGGAGGAAATCGTCGAGGCAGGTTCAGCCATATTCTCAGTGCGAAAGTTTCGCGACTAAAAGTCTACAAACGTCTAGGATCTAGAGACGCAGCCCTTGGACTTCGGGGCGTCAGTCATTACATTGGGTGGTCTTGAGCAGCGGCGTAGCAGCCAGTCTCCGGAAGAGACGAGAGAGATCAGTCTCCTGGGTCCCGAAAACAGACGCGGCGAGTACGAGAACACCGGAGGCGGCGGAAATACCCGGTATCTTCGATTAGGGTCTAGGGGAGGGATGCCCGCATCACCCAGGTATGAAAAATCAGAGACACAGGGCTACCCGTTCAAGAAGACGAGCAGAGTAGGAATACCGTCCGAGTGGCCGATTGATGTCGCAAGACTTATTCAATGGAACGACGTCATGGTCAAAAACGACCACGGTCAGGTTGTGCACCCGACGGTGCGTCAGAAACAAAAAATCCGGAAAGCTGTTGAAGCTGGAGACACGCTTGTCTTGGTGAGATACCCTATAGTTACGCGACTATATTATTACTGAACAAAGAGCGTAGACTGATACTGCTGCATAATAGAAGGATATTGTGGGACAGAGAACTTTGGAGGAGCTATTCGTAAGTCTCCCAAGCTTGTTGGAATTCTTTGAGGAGAAAAATGACTTGAGCTTGACATTTGTAATGGTGTAGTCGCAGGTTCCGACCGAGAAGACACAGAAACCTGACTTCCAATGGGCAAGGCCCCAGCCATTTGTTCTTGCCAGCTCGATTCCTAGCCACGATATTCAGACCGACGAATTTGATGTTGGAGGCCCAACTGAAACGGTCGGTTGCGAATCAAGCGCAAGCTCCTCTAACAGCGACGGAGGCGGCATCCATATCTATCGGGATGGAGTCGAGTGCGAGATTATCAGCGACGAGGATGGGGGCACTTGGTTCAAGCCGAAGGATGGAGGAGGCCCATTGATACGATTTTGGAGATCCTCCCGTGCGCATTGATTGATTTATAGCCACGCTGCCACACAAATCAAGGAGATATACTACGATTGCACTCGAGCTAAACTTATACAGACGCGGGTTGCAAGCTTGGTGCACTATCTGTACTTCGCCTTCCGGATTAGTTTAAACTGAGGTTCAAGATATCCTAGTTAATATGCCACTCTTGAACAACCAATATGATAAATTTCCCCCTGTAGCGGCAATTGCATATCGACTGCCTATAATTCTTCTCTCCTTAATTCTTACTTTCTCTATCCACATCAATAATTCTCGCATCGAGTTCGCGATGATGCGATGTTATATCTCAGATATGCACACTTAGTTACAAAGTCATAGTCCAGACGTCTACGCATTACCTTTGCTTATTACCATTTACCGGCGCAACAGGAGGATATCTACGAGACACACCAGCGATATATGTTTAGTCGAGCGGTCTGCTGCATGGCTATCATGGTCCATGTACAATTGCAGCCAATCTGAGGCCAGCCACCAATCACACAGCAGAGATTTGGGTTCGGCCTGAAGATTTGTACTTCTATCCTGACACTGTAGCAACCCCCAATATATTCACATATCAACAGGTGAACCAGAGTGAAATCTCGCGATCCTGGAATCGGTGGATTAGTCAGACTAGCGCCTTAATTTGCGGCCGCGTGGAGAAAACCTCAAATAGCGTACTGTGAGCAGTAAGGGGCCTCCAAGAGTATGACGAGCAATAACGACGTACCTGCGCTAAAATGCAATTTTGAAAAGGCGGCGAATATCTTTCCCCATTCCTCGTTTGTGTTTTTGGGCGCTGAGACCAGGCGGTTACATTGGCCGAATTAGCAAACATGGAGTCTTGCCCAGAGCCCCTCCCATTCGTCCAATCGTAAAGCATTCGAAAAGGCAGCTTAGGATCTAAGGGCTCGAGCCAGAGCCAGTCTCTCTTAAGACCTACAGGACCATAGTTCTTTTCGTATTGTGGACCATCGCCATCAAAAATTCCACGCCTGATGATTATACTTCTCCCGGGGCTACCAGGTATCTTGTTTTCGAAAACGCATCGGAATCCATCCGCGCCATTGTATATTCCGGATACACATTGCTGGTAGCCAGGCGTGTCATCCATTGGCTGTCCGAAATTATCAAATACAAGCGCACGGACAAGGCTGTATCTTTTAATTGCGTCGATCTTCTTCTCACCCCATTGGAAGTACGCGCTGACCCGGTCGACGAACTCTATACCGGCTAATTCATGAAGCTCTTGGTCGGGGATATTGTCGAATTGGTTGTTTATACCTTCCATCGTTAGCTCGTGGTGCTGGTATATTTGCAGTCTGCAGACGCCGGGGACGAATTGGGCAGGGGTTGCGACACTCCATTCGATGGGGAGAGCATTGTATGTTGGAAGATATAGGAGTCCAAGAGAAAGAAGCAAGAGTTGAGAGTACAGACTTGTGGCACCAATCATGTCGGGATATGGGACGCGACGTGAATCTTCGGAACCAGAAGGCGAAACTTGTTAGAAGAGAATGGCCAAGTTGACGCCTTAGAGTAAGGCTGAGAGGCAGATCTATAGAGGATGAATATGCGAGTACTTTGGTGGTAGACCTCGACGAGCTATCGAGCTAGTGCATTATTTTCTTCGGGCCACATGCCCTATTTATAAACCAATACATCAATCCGCCCAGCACCACTATCCAGCTTTGACAGCATGCTAGCATCTGACGGCTCATAGCTATTCCAGCCCACGTAGCCAAATATCAGCTGCTGTCAGAATGCTTTCGATGTCAAGACTAGACTGCTATTAGAACTCCCTAACTGAATGTTGAGGAATCTAACGCGTTGGTTTCAAAGTTGACCAACGACGCACATTGTCAATATCAACGAACTTTTCCGTGTGATAACATCCGTAAGATTGCAAATTGCAAAGAAGGTAGGAGATCATAGCATATTAATAAAGTACACGTGCCGTCAGCCCCGCCACAACTAGCTATGTATAATCTAATACAAATCAGCTCACTGCACCAACTAGATACAAATAGACCAGGCTGTGGGAGTATCTCACGGCTGACTGTAGGCCCGCGGTCTAAAGTTATACGCGCATCAATTACTTTCTCGTGATATTAAACGGTGCACAGGTAGTACTTTAAATTTATATATGTGTTAACAAACATAAGGTCGATATCTATCGCAAATGACCGAGGATCCCATGGCCTAGATCGGCCAGTCGACAGGGCTCTCTCTATATTCTTGGAGGATACGTTCCTTCTCTTGTTTCGAGCATTAATATGTTAATCAGACTGCGCACATTCACCAACCTCCCCGACGCTATAGCAGTTGTGGGAGTATCATTTTTGGGCTCAAAGACCAGGCACGCAGGTTTAACGCAGTGAAATTAGACACCCAGATCATGGTGGTCGGCTCTCCATCATAGCATTCACCAGCTGACAGCGGGCAACTCAGATACACTATATTTCCTACAAACAACTAACTCCACTAAGTCTGCAAGCGAATAGTCTGTATCAAGAGGCGCCCTTACAGTGTTTGTGCATACGCATAGCACTCATGCTAGCTGTTATTACAGTTGTTGCATTCTGTATATAGTGCGACCAAAAGGCCGGGTTGTTGGGTTTTCATCACATCGGGTAGGTGAGTAGCGTTCGGAAAGTTCCGTGAATGGTGTCCGGGGTGGCTTAATAAAGAATAATCGTGTTTGGCTCCTGTGCTGAGAGCTAGCCAAGTACATCAGTTGACGAGACTTCTTCTATAATGTATAAGTACAGGCAGCCATTATAACTTTGCCCAGAGATCTAACATTATGCTGGCCGTTATAAGCACACTCTAGCTCTACCACATAACAATCCTGGGACAGCTAACGAAAAACTGACCCGCACTTACCTGATTCGAGCGCGTATTCACATACCCGTTGTGTATTGGGCGCAAATATGGTGCGTCATGCGATTTAAGCTTCTTGGGGCCTGTAAAAGAGTTGTGGCACATGGATATGCGAATACGAGTGTTCGAGTTCCAAGGCTTATGGAGAAGCCGGCTAGGGTGGCTTCGTTCCAACTGTTAGGATAGCGTTCATCTAATTGCAACGTTGGCTACTAGGATTAGCAGAATGCAATTATAGTTGTAGGAGAGCAAGTGATTATGCATATGTTAAACCCTTAGCTATTTGATAAGCTATGAAAAGCGGCCGACTTGTTCGTTGCCATAACTAAGAGGTCGAACCTCGAATTCCTATAATCGTGACATAAGTGTCATTGTATACGGAATTTCGAAACCTAGTCGGACTAATAAGGCTTGCAACTAATTATAGGCACGCATCGATCAAACTTCGATGGGCCCTATAGTCGACGTATAATCTCACCGAGTTCGCAAAATGCACTCATCGCCATGGTCTATCGCATAATATTGAGTTATCCCAGCAAATCCAACACTCGGGCATCGATCATACGGCCATCAGACTGCCTTAGGTTCGTTATTGAGGCGAATATCCGCGAAGCGGACGAAACCAAGCCATCCCCACTGTACCCAGATCTGGTCAGCTACCGGGAACTTGGACAAGCGTCGTTCGTCGTGCCAATATCATGGTAATAAGCATTTCTGTTTCTCATTTTTACATGTACAGATTTATTGCTTCTGTAGGTGATCTGAACACTTTACGCATGATACCTCAAGCTACTCTATAAATTGATATCCAAGAGTCATTTATTATGAACTGATAAGTGATTACCAGGCGCAAAAACTCAGATAAACAAATCGCGATTCATACATAATCTAATAGGCAAAGTTGACATACAACGAAACATTTCATCTTAATAACGAATAAAGAGAGGGAGGAACGGAGAAGTTAAACGATTGCCCGACCACAAACCGAAGCAGAATCACGTATCGATATACAAGGAGCATTGAGCTGTAAAGTCTCCTACCTCAGCGCCGATGAAAACAGGAAGCCCCCTCCGATAACATAAAAATCTTGGAACACGCCGACACTCCACTCAGTAGTCAGTACTATTGTAATTGATTGCACCACCTGATAACACCCAATGATTCTAATGATACGTTAAAACAAATACTTGAGTCCCATTCACACATCCGCCCATATGAGCGGAGGCGTACACATATGGGAAGTCGTACAAGAATTCCCGCTGTCGTTGAATTTTATCGCCTGGATGGCCGGTGAACTCAGCGGCGATTGGCTGTTCAAAGAATATCTCCGACTCATCATGCTCGATTATTGGTTCTTTCGGCTCATCTGTTTTGCTCTTAGCTTCAGACAACCCGGAGGCATCCGAACTACTACGAGCTGCCTCGCTCGACTCTGAGATGGAGACAGCGGCTACGGCGTCCCTTTCAATCTTAGAGACAGCCTTCTTAACTGCTTCGTGTTTCCTGTTCTCCCAGTCTCGCAATTCCTTCAGTGCAATCACTTGCTTTTCGGTCAAGGGTTCAACAAATAGCCTTTTCATGGCGCGGTAGACGTCGCCAACGGTAACACCCCTTCCATCACCCCACCCGTCCCCCTTCGTTACCAGAACGGGGCGAAGGATGACGCCGTATCGCGCCGAGAACTTGACCAGTACCTTGTCAACTGGCGGGTTGGTGGCATTATCATCGGCTACAGGGAAAGCAAGAAGATCGGTGGGGCAAGAGTTCCCGGTCTTGTGATATATCAAACTACCGAGCTCTATGCGGCAACAGATGTTCTCGAACGCGGGGTGTTCCACGATTTTTGATGTATGAGTGGGAGCGGCGAGAGGAGAGTTCAGAGGTAGGCGAAACGTTGCCGCCTGCAATGTTGGAAGATTTGTCGAACGGACCAGTTCGTGGAAAGAGCTGTCGCAGCGGGAGATGTTGTGCAGCGTCCTGTAGGATTTGATATCGCTGAGAACCCTCTCCCATAGGGCTGGAGATAAACCAACGATTTTCAGAGACGGGATGGAGATGGCGCAGGCGTAGGAGAACGACTTGCACACAGGTCGGAGGACTTTCAGAACGGTGTAAGCGTCGAAGTGTTTGAATATCTGAAGGAGGATTTCAGGCGGCAGGCGGTCCATCATGATGCAGCAGGCCGCACCCGACGCAGCTGCGATAGACGGCGCGGAGCTGAAAAGACGCCAGCCGGCTAAGGGTTCGATGCCTCGTAAACTGGACGGGGGTTGTCTTGTGGGACTGGACGCCGGGCTGAAACTGGGCGGGGGTAGAGCTGGGAGGAAGGACGGTAGACCAGCTTTTCCAGACAAGGCGGGAGGCTTGTTCAGAGGTTCGGAGGAGTCGCGGGTGATGCAACCTCTGCCGGCTGAGCCGATGGCCAGGCGGCAACCTAGGCGGGGTGGAAGCTCCGAAGTCAAGCCCGCGGTGGGGCCTGTTGCCATTGCGTGGACAACACATCTCGCCGGCAGCCCCAAAGCCGCAGCGCAGCCTACTCGATTTTACAACAGACGACCAAGCCGAGGGCTTGTATCACACGAGCGAATTGACTATCAAGGTAGCTCATACCAGAACGAGTTTTTTATCGGCATATATTGGTACGTACACTCGTAAATGCCCTTTTACAAGCATACATGCAATCTAGTACCCTGCTTCGAAGTGCCTCCCACTGCTCCACTGCTGTATTGGTTTTCCACCGTTCACCTTCCACTAAAATGACAGTTTTTTGATTGTCACTGGCTCGCAAGGGCCACTCGCAGTCGAGTCGGGGTTTTGTCCCCAGCTGAGAGGCAGCAACTCCGCTGGTTGATACGGCGTAGATACAGTCGGACAAATGTACCAGTTGTCTGTAACTCCACCTACCCCAAGAAGACCAGAGCCATCAAACATGAAGTCGTTTGTAGGCCCAAAAATAGTGCTGTGGTCCACAAATACGGCGCCTACCAGCGATATGCTAGGGTCCGGAATACGCAGGGGGGTTCCTGCGCCGGTAGAGAAAGACCAATACCAGATTTGTCCTGCAGAAGTTGGGTTCATGTAAAACGCCGAAGGAATCCAGTTAGGAGTCAAGCTGAAGTTGAGGGGACGAAATGTAAGCTAGGATCTTACCAGAGGATTCTGAAGCGAAACATCATGTGCGTCTACTTACAATGCGTGAGAACTAGTCGGAGTCCACGGTGTAAATCTAAGGAACCTGTGGTCCCAAGCGGCATTCGACGGACAGCTGATTTGAAGTATAAACGGTTGTGCGGGCGGCCAATGTATCGCCTGAACGATCTGGCCAAATGTCGCGATAGCGGCCAAAACCAAGCCAGTCAGACGCATTTTTGTAGAATTTCCGCCTAAATTTCCGTCAGGCATTTGCATCAGCGTAAATGAGTGCCGATGCCGGAAGAAAGCCTCGTACGCACTGGTTAGAGGGTATTGGTATAAATGCTCGTTATTTGGTTGAGAATCAATCGATTTATCTCCCTCAAGTTCTTGAGTGCTCTAGAAGTTATCTATCGACGGTAGCGGGCAATGTGGTGGTATTTATACGTAGAATTAGATATACTAATCAATCAGTATGAACTCCAAAGCTATAGAGCCTCCTTCATACGCCTGGACCCATTTGAGAGAACACCGCATATACACACTGGTCGCATTTCATAAATATACCGGCCGGGTAAGAAGCGATCGACAGAACCAGCAGCTTGTTGGAAATTCGCGCGAAATGCTTGAAAGAACATGTGGGACCCTCGCGTAATTTGTCATATCGTCCCCATTAATATGGTCTTTCCTGGGATAACAGATCAGAAGTTAAGGCGTCTGTATGTCGTGGTCTGATATCTCTGGGACCCGCAGCCTAGTCTTCTGGACGAATTAAACGGCGAGATCTCTATGCTGGCTCTCTTAGCTACTTTCCTCTATACTATATACCGCAAATTTTACGTATAATGGCTTTGAAAATATAGTAATTTTCGTAGAATTCATACGCTAGGTTGGGTGGGGAAAGACACGTTCCTCTTAGTTCATTGTCGCTCTTCCAGACGGTGACCCACGATGCCCATCAATTCTATGTTACAGACCTTGGTATGTATGTAGGATTAGAGATTGGTTCAGTTCACTACCTCTACCATATCTCGATTGGAGGTTACACAATATAGTTGGAGCGAATTCGAATCCGTTCTAGAATTAAGGTTTTTTAGAGTTCCCGTGCAAAAGCTTATCTCTGGGAGAAACGCATTTTCAAGCATGGTAGTTAAGTGGGAATTCGACTAACCTATTCAGCGGGAAGTCGGTCGCGGGTCGGTGTCGGCCGTAATTAGAGTGGCGTTTTTAGTGCACATTAGGACGGTTGAGGAGCTCGGTCGCTCAAGCGTGCGTTCGTGGTGTCCCTGAGAGTACAATATTCTTGAACGAGTCGTAACTTTGGTGAATTTTGGTGAATTTTGGAAGTGCCAAGAATCAAAATGCAGGGACCAGGGTTTGGGTTCTTATTGAAGCTATCACAACAGCTTAGCCCTGCACCCGAACCATATAACCACCCTGTTGCCCTTACTCGTGTCTCAAAATAAGCTTATCCTGTGTTCCTTTCGTTACCTTCAACGATCTTTGTCATTTTTAATCTATGTATATTTATATATACATTGTCAGGTTCCATCATCAAGATGGTCTGATTCTCTTACATTTCTTTTACTCCATCAAGTTGGCTGCTATCCACTACAAAATTTAGACCATTGTACAATAATAAACGATCGCTAACACGGTATATTTGCGGGCAGACACAATAGCGGGGTCGTCTCTCCACTGTGGGTCGGTGTCGGGTCCGCTGACCGTATGCAATTCAGTTTGTGAAACTTTGTGTTGTTGTTATTCGTCTAGCCGCACAATACTATAGGCTAGTATAAAGGAGAGTAAATTATCACATTTTGATTGGCACTGAGAGGAATCCGTGGCTCCGCTATTTTTGCTTCGTCTTCTGTGGCTGCATATTCATTTGTTTGTGCACCGCTTTGACTAAGATACAACAAGCTAGGTAATTTCAAGATGCAGAAACTACTGGACAGATCAGAGTCAACCCAGAGCCATGCAGTTCTCACGCGTGTTAAGAAGCAGTTCCCTCCGAAGCTCCGTTAGCCGTCCCGTATATGCACACTTCAATTATAATAACAAATCATATACCAGCTTGTGATAACAAGCTAGTCTAGGACATTCATGTCGGATATAAGAATGGAACAGTATGTTAGCATGTGTACGGCAGTATAGATAGTCGGTATGGCTTGCGGACTGCTCCATTAGCTACTTAATAAGAAATAAGAAAGTGGAATAACTGACCATCTTACCTATGGTACTAGACAATCTGGAGAGAGGATTGACCTCTGCGGCATTGAAAGATTCTTTATATAGGACTTAATTGGTAGGAACCAGGGTTCCCCACAGTCGAGATTTCGCGAAGGCCAGGCCTATCTCACGAGGTGACGACAATATCATATCTTGAGACGCATGTCAAGTCGCGGTTCAGCAAGCTTTGACTATATACATACGCACAAGTACTTAGGTGTGGAAGCGGCCGCACCCATCAATCGAACCTCGCGCCTATTTATATATGCACCTATAATAGCTAACCATAGTTGTAAAGCTATTGGTCGGCCGACTAACGTATGGTCTGATCTCATGGGGCGTTAGAGTGAGGTCGCACCTCGGTGGTAAAATTTTGAACTTGCGATGATCAAGGAGTACGAATGTTGACTGGAAGAACTCGATTGGACGTTCGCGGCCCATAATGCGTACCTAAGGTAGCCCTTGAACCAAGTTTATGCCAACCGCGCTATCGATCGATGCGACTTCCGTGTCCCCATATCGACGAACAACACAGTATATTTACGCCTTCATGACCCACGATGCGCGTACTATTAATATTGCGATCGTCGATCAGAGCCATGCATGTACGAGATCGACCTAAAAACGACGAACGGGGATGCTTCCCAGGCCTGGTACCTAAATCGATATAGATCTAAAAATTGCCATCTTGGAGCCACACCTAGAATATGCTTACTAGAGTTACCAACTAGGATAGTGCACTAAGCGATGAGCTTGTGCCCAGTTGTTTGTGTGTGTCCATACGTCCAGCTTGGAATGTGTTTCAAAGTATAACTCTCGCTTACATTCTATGATATAAATTCAGCCTGTTGGTAGCAAATTTGTTGAGTCTGGGTAAGTATATAAGAAATTGTTACTTTTAGTTATAGTAGTTACAAACGAACTTGTCGCAAAGGTAACCGGCTGATATAGTACATTGCCTTGTGATGCAAAGCTTGAAATATTGGCTGTTTCAGAAGTCGGCTTGCAATCACACTGCCAGCTCTCCAGAGTATTCCATCTCGCCTCCACTAAATCACTGTTTTGAACCGCCACGTTGGTCAGGTAGCCTGACTATTGACATTCTGACGTCTTCCTATTCTCCCGATCTCAGGAATAATTTAGGACGCCTAAACCGTAGCAGGCTTTTCCTCTTTGGTCGAGCCCTCACCTGTAACAACCGGATCAGTATATGATAGAAAAGTGGTCTCGGAAATGGGAGGTTGCTTACGCGGTCCGTTGTGGCCACCACCGCGGTTAACGAAGCTATAATAGGGGGTCTGGAAGTTGCCGCGGCCATTGTAGCTGATAAACCACTGGGCATTTGGGTTGACCCTTCCAACCTGCACGTTGCACCACGCCTGGTTACCTCGGCCGTCATACTGGCACTGTTGTTGTTGCCAGCCCCACTGCCCATACCAGTGGAGATAAACATTGCCGCCCCAGTTTCCCCCCCATCCGCCGCCGCGGTTGATCTGACAAGAATTCATTAGATGGCTATACTGTGATGAGGGATTAAAGAAGATAGTTCCATACGTTTACCGATCCCTGGAACCAACCATTCCAGCCATTATAATTCCAATTCTGGATCCAAATCCCTCCCTGATTGCCCCATCCACCTCCACCTCCACCCCCATGTCCGCCTCCATTTCCGCCTCCATTTCCGCCTCCATTTCCGCCTCCATTTCCGCCTCCGTGTCCGCCTCCATTTCCGCCTCCACCTCCGCCTCCGCCTCCGCCTCGCTGGCGCTCTTCAAGAACAGGAGCGGCATTCGCAAAAACCGACAAGAGAGTCAAGGCGGCAAGAATGGCCGCGAAGGCACGACTGAGAAACTTCATGGTGATGGATCTTAAGGTTGATCGTGGGGAAGCTTTTGATCGGATGCTGATGAAAAAGTTGAACGCAGAGGGAGAAGAGGACGCCTTATATAGAAAATGGGCCGCCGCAGGATGTTGGCAAACAGAGTGCAATCGCAACGACGATATGATCGGAAACCGTAACGCAGACTTTCATTTTCCATGAGAAATGCCGCGCGTAAGCGTAGCCTTGTTGCTGGTAAGGGCAACTTCCTTGAGGAGCAGATGAAATCCCAGGGTGGCGATTCTGCAAAGCTGAGATCAAGGCTACGAACTCTGGAAACTAACCTCGGGATTGTCGTCGATATCCCTCTATGAATGGCCTTCCGGAAGTGAACTCGATAAGAATCTTGGTAACCTGGAAGGCATGGATAAGGCAGGCTTTGTGCTACGGAGGCGGGACGGCAGACAACCAGCTTCCGTTTGAGTTATCTCAGTTGTGCGAGCACCTTGGCAAAGACGGGATCTCTGTTGGACCCATGCAGATAGTTCCGTCTGTCATTTCCTTCCCACTCAGGCCGTACTTTTACCGTCTATCACAGGTCAAATTGACGTGATAATTATCGCATCCATGATCTCATATAGACCCCCAATTACTATTAATCGGCGGCAGACTACGATTTCATAAATTGATAAGATCGCGATATCAATGTGAGCTAATACCAGCAAGCCGCATATAGCAGGTCCGACTTCACGAGCTACCTAGCTGGTATCCCCGAACCCTATCCAAGAACCTATCTCTTAGCATGGGGCAAAGGTGCAAAATACAGGAACTTGATAACTCGTTAGAGGAAGCTAGAACCGAAAGCGCGGGAACGCGTGCTAGCGTTCTCTTTTATATTTTTAGGTAGGTAGCGAATATTAGTGCTCGAGGCGAAAATAATGTGCTCAGAGTTTCTCACAGTTTGGGTATGCCAATATACCGACAGCTTCTTAATCCGGCTAGTTGAGGGGTGGGCTATAGTTTCTGCAGGTGGCAATGTACCCGACAAACAGGTGTTACACGGAATGTCAACCAGGAATTTGGCTACATGGCCCCTGAGCTACTGTCGCTTCGGGCCTACAAAAGTTTGATAATTACTCAAGTATACAATACTATATATTACATTACAGCCTAACGATATTTGGCAAACACCTAGAGGCGGAAGGTCTAAACTAATATAACATTTACTATTAAGCTGCGGCCTGTGAACCGAGCTATAGTGCGCCAGCTCACACTTCCCGCTCGAAGGGCTTGCAATTCAAAGCTTGCATTTGACTCCACTCAGCATGCTTCATGTACTCGTCGTAATTGCGGCGCGTTAGAGAAGACCTGGTATTGCCCTCAGTGTATAGAGCTGGCCCGGGAATGGTATAGCGATTTACTTTGTTCTTAAATCGAGGTTGATCAAGATACCGCGGTCAGCAGGGGTATGGGCTTGCGGGAATTTAACAGAAGCGGGCTCATCTTGTCCTTTAGAACCGGTTATTTGAATGCCTGTGCAAGATGGGTAGAACTGGGCCTCGTTTTGTTGCCGAGCTATATGTAGGGCGATCATTTGATGACGCATGAGATACTGGCTATTGGGGATTTGCTGCGGAAGTGTTATAGTCCAGCTCATATTGTTTTGCTCCATTGGTCGATCCGTCGCCCAGGTTCCATCCACATAAAGACGAGCTTCGTCGATCTTGAACCCATTTAGCGCACTGTCGTTGTTAGCCCTGCAATCACCTCCGCAGCTGGCCAGGTAGATGATATTCAGGCTCTTGTGGTCGTCGAACCACTTATCCCATTGAAAGTTACTTGGCTTCCAGCAGAAGCAGGTGGGGCCAGCTGGGCGGGCTTGGCGCACTTGTTGCAATAACATCATTGTTGTTGAGATAGATTATCGGCGAGTTACTAAATGGGTTGGGGATATCTTGCATAATGCGTGCCAGCGGGGGGTTTATACGCTCGTTAGTTTTTAAGAGAGAGGCCGAGTAGCGCTTCCCACCAATGATTAGTTCTCTGACATTCCCGTGGCTTATAGCTGCAGCAAGACGTAGAGAAAAGAGGAATTAAGGTAGAAGACCTCATCTTGCGAAGAAAATCCTTAGACTGCGGGAAGTATTTGTGTAGGTATATTTGTGCTGAGAAACCGTGTACTGTGGACCATGGATCCAGCTCATACGATAGAACTATAATTTTAAGTGATCAGGATGGTAATAAAAAAGGTTAAGATCCAACGAGTCGAAATCCGTTGACTCGATCCAGCAAATGTATCGAAAGGAACATTAGACAAAGTTGAGAGAAGGCGAGAAGAGCGAAAGTGAACAGTGTGACTGCTGAGATATGACGGAGAATGAGAAGGGAGCTGTGAGATAGGAGCTTACTGGATCTTTATCACGTTGGATCGATTGTCGAATGTTTTCATGACGCAGGACTTTAAGTAAAGGCGCAAAGAAAGATCGCTTCGGACTCGTCCGTCTGACAGTTTGGCGTCCCTAGATTCTGCGAATGCAATCAGTTGGTCCTGTTTCACCGATTACAAACCTCGAATAAGCACATTTAGCTACATGCCACTCGACAATTTGAGTTGCCGGATAGCATCTTCGAGAGTTGACGAATAATGGTATGGTGGCACATTTGGAAAACCTACTGTAAGCTTCCCAGCGCCGCGAAAGCGATGAGGATGCTATGGTTGCTGTATAACCAACGAAAATCGGTTTCCAGGTACGCAAGAGTGCCCTTGAACTAGGCGCCGGAAGTTTGGGGTTAAGAGGGCCGATTGCTCAATATTAGGCAGCGTACCAATCAAGGTATCATTGCGAAAGGTCAAGCTCCGGCACAGAAAGCTTCCTATTTCGTGAGAGGATACCGAAAAGCGCTTGTGGTGAGTTTCTCGTTTTGGCAATATTCAATTTGCCATCAGAATTTTGGGGGGCGCTGAACAGGTGAGATTGGTCGGTAGCGAGGCTCGTGTTGGACTTGTGTCTTTCCGTTCCAGTGGATCAGGCGCTCTCCGGCCTGATTAGCTGCACCCAAACACCAGTGCAGCGGTGCCTAAGGAGAACTTGAGCCGACGCATCGACGGCACTATGTCAGCCGCAGCCGGTCAGAGGCGCTCCCGGCCCGCACAAAGCCGATCGAGAATACGCAAACTATCCCAGGCAATTGCAATATAACAGCCTACGACACCACCAAATATTAGATGAGGCAGAGACTCGACCAAACCGCCAAGCCTGCGCGAGTTGTTCGGCGACTTCACAAAGGTCACCTCGCTGCACTAATTGGCATGTTGGTTTCGAATCCAGAAGTAATAGATTTATAGAATATTCTGTAGTAACAGTAATGATCTGACCCCGAGGCCCTCGGGTTTCTTAAATCGGGCTGTATCATATATTGACAATATCCGAAATTTGCATTATTAATATAGGGCTGTGCAACATTGATATTTTGTACCTGACCAGCTGGATGCGAAACAGTCCCTTGATTAGTAAACGGAACGGTGGTCAGCGACATGGCATAGTCGAGCGCCCTCGATAAAAATTCTCTGCACGGCACGATATTGGCAGTATACAGTAGTGCTGACTTTACTCGTCCGCCATTATCAACATTATAAATGCCCGCTCAAAGCATAAGAAGCAGATTATAAACCTGTCAGACGGCTAAGCTTACTCTTGGCGGCCAAGGAGGATTCTCGGCCAACGAAGGACAACACAGTTCCACGATCATATAAATGCAGAGCCCAGACGCGAGCGATGATGTGAATAAAAGTAAAATTCGGTACAGAAAGCTGTCGAGGATACTTTCTATCGCTTTTTCCGATATGTATTCGCTCCTAAAAGCTCTATTATTTCTTTCATTTCTTACTATCAGGCTTAGTCATGCAAAACCGGTGCCACAGAGGATAATCGGCATCAATGGAAGCCCTGAGCAGATCTGTAGCTTGACCGCTGCGAGTTCCAGCACATGGACCAACAGCGGTGCCTCATTTTTCCTTGATAAATTTATACGAGACAACACACCCTTAAATTGGGTCAATAATCTGGACCAGATGACGACAAATGGCGGGTCAATAGCGGATTCAAATTTAGACTGTGTTGATCTTCTCGCTTCGAACTGCCCCGCTCCAACTGTGCCTTGTACGCAGTTCACTCCGCCGCAGCTCCATTTTGTCCGAAACGCCATTTCAACTTGCCATAGACTACTTGTGGCCTACCAGGTATGGCTTTACTCTCTCTATATGATAGCTCTATCTTACTCTGCTGCTGTATCAGAACGAACTTCAAGCCGCGATAATCAACGAAATTCTCGGCGCCGGCGCCCTTATAAGCGACTTTGGTCAGCCGGAGTCGGGGTTTAACATCTTCGGCATTATCAACGGTGCTCTTAGTATCGGCTCCGGATTGACCGCTTTTAACCCCGCGATAAGTGGAGGATTAAGCGCTGTGAGCGGAATTTTCGGTATACTGGCATCCGGTCCTGATCAAACTACCAGCATCCAGAATGATATCAACGCTCGCTTGAGTCAAGCATTCACGACTTCTAGAGGACAGGTAGCCTTACTGGCAGAGACAATATTTGGAGGACGGCAGGATACATCGATGCTGTCGAGAATACCTTTTCCAGCTTCAAATGGAGAGACTACTGATATCGGACGCTTTTTCTCCGGTGGGAGATTTCTTATTCCAGCAACAGTTAATCTGGACATCGAAGTCAGGAATCTCGTTCAACGCGGGATAACTCGAATCGTAAGTTGATCAGTGTCACAACTGTTGATGGTTTGCCTCCAGATCGAGAATAACTCTGACCTAAAACGATAGAGACAAGCCCTCGTCATTCGCGCACTTAAGAATCAAGGCTACTTTGTTTCGATTGATGTATGTCGGTCCCTCTGATAAGTGTTGACACCCGCTTACAAAGGTAAAATAGCCAGCGATTACCACCCTCGAAGGCTGCACACCAACAGGCTCTCGCTTCATGAACGGTAGATGCTACAAGATTGTTCGAAATACGAACGGCCTCCAGATCGTCGAAGATATTCCCCGGGAAACAGCTCTAAAACTCGACAATGCGTATTATAGCATCAACCTGGAGGAGTTTTATAATAACGCCGAGGCTTGCCAAAACGCGAACCCCGGCTCGGAGGGGCAAACTCAATTTCTCGGGCTGCCAACCGACGGCAGTTTACCACAATGCTTCTTCAATATGCGGGTTGTAGTAGGCTCGCCGTTCTTCCTTCCGATAACTTCAGATTGACCAAAGTGATGTTTTCGGCTATATTCGCTGAGTTGCGCCCAACTTATATGATGACTACACATATAGTTGATACGAGAAACGATATTATAAATTTTTCTGATAGCGAGAGTTGAAGCTCAATTCAATTTTAAAGTAGAGAGTCATTCGTCCAGATAAATATCCGGGTGATAGTAATCCTAATAGACGATGTTGCTGGTCTCGCTTTGTGGCCATCTGGTGGTGTGTTGAACACTAACTCCGCTACTATTGACATACGGCCAGCGATGAGCTTAAAGACAGTATATATTATAACCTGAATTATAGATAGTTCTTATCAAATGAATAGGCGAGCAATAGCTAAGGGTTTGAAGTTATTGACGGTGTGGTATATATTATAAATGTCGGGGCAATTGACCGATGCTTCTGGAGATCCAGTATCGCGTGTTTGGCTTGTCGAATCTACCGTTGTACAAGATTAACCACCTCGCGTATTGTTTTTTTATCTGTAGGAGATCCGTTGCTAACGATACTTCCAAATTCAGCTGACATCAGTTTTCAGAATGGATAGATACATAGATAGCTCGATTTATTCTCGTCGTCGTTAATCGATTTTCCAATCTGGTATAGTTTCTTGTCCTCTGTCGCCGCCTTGTGTTGGATTTAACAATGATGATATCATGCTGCATGAGTACGTCGGGTTGAACCACTCGAGCTGCCAACCCCACTGGATTAGCGCATTCTGGAAAGGGAACAATTAAGCTCTCGCCCAGCCTTCGTGCCGCTGAGCAGTTGCAACATCAGATAGGAGGGGGGATCTAGGGCTCTTTGATACAAATCTCCACAACGGTCGGACTCCAAACTCTATGTAGATATAACGCTATGAACTATATGCATCATCGTCCGTTCTGCAACTGACATTCGTTTAAAACGAGCGGGAGTCCTTGATCGAGCGCGCTAATCATGAGCAAGTGATCTATCTAGAGTCCTAGACCTTCCATGTATGACGATCTGGTCTTCGACGTCGGGATGCTGCGCATTGAGCTAGGCCATGAAGAAGTCAGTCACCCGAACCTTGTGATCAGATGCATTTATTGGGAGAGCTCTGAATAGAAAGCTAGCTAACGAAGATCTACGCATTCACACATTCCAGCGCGCGACGAGCTAGGGTCCATTCGCCTCACGTGTGGAGGACAGGATATTTAAAGTGTCTGAAGTCGTCCAGAATCCGTGCATTCTCATTCCTCCCTTTCCTGCCTTCCTTTAGACTTGTTCTTCTCTCCGCTTCCTCTATCCTCTCATTTCTTCGTTGGTCGCGAGCCAGTGGCAAGGCTTGGCAGTGAAACTAATCAAATCACAGCTTGCCGGTAACCGAGATGGCTAATGCGATGCCCCACGTGCAGGTGGTAGAACCCCCACGACCTTCCGAGACACCCCAAGGATTGGCAGCACCAACAAGGAGATGGCATCTTGGGATTCTAAACGATCCGGAGAACGGGGAAGAAGTTCCAGGTATTGATAAGTATCGCACGGAGCGCATCAAAATAATTCCGATATCAGTCTAATGTTGGAATGTGTCAAATCCAGGTTCTGTGTTGTTCATTGGCAACGAAAACGCGCCGCTGGGGCTCGGAGGGCTCGAAGGAGGTAAATCCGAGGAGCCTCTACTGAAGAGAGGGCCTGCCGGCGTCATCCTCGACCCTCAGCCAGGTGCGCAACATGTTTCGATGTCTTACCATATATAACTGCATTCTAACGATGGATAAGATGACCACGAGAGCGATCCGTGAGTGCCGAAGCTCAATTCGTTGAAGCGACAGGATGCACGAGTTGACACGCTTTTACAGCCTGAATTGGCCAAAGTGGCGCCGCGAAGCTGCCCTTGGGACGATAGGCCTATACAGTCTCCTCGGAGGAGGTCAAACGCCGATCTTAGCTGCCGGCTTCAACAATGTCGCAGCAACGTACGAGGTCACTACCGCGGAAGTTGCACTGACCACGGGGTAAGCGCCTTTGGGCCTTTAAGCTGCAGTTTGACGGCTGGTAATGTCAACCTGCTCTTAGGATATATATGCTTGGTCTCGCTATCGGCGCTGTGATTGTCTCGCCATTCGCCATTATATACGGCAAACGTCCCCTTTATCTGGCAGGAGCTGTACTTTTTTGTGCCGCATCGATATGGTCGGCGTCGTCACCATCCTACGCGAGTCTGGTGGTTGCCAGATTTGTTATGGGTATTGGAGTCAGTCCTTGTGAATGTCTTCCAAGCGCATATCTCTCCGAGATCTTCTACCTCCACGAAAGAGGATTTAGATTGGGAATATACACACTGCTTTTGTTAGGTGGAAAGAATCTCGTACCGTGAGTAATTTTCGAGTCGCCATCTGATGTCGTTTCTGACTTGGAAGACAGTCTAGTGAGCGGTGTAATTATCGAAGCGAAGGGTTGGAGATGGGTCTTCTGGATTGTGAGCATGATAGTGGGGGGGCTGATTCTGCTACTTTTCCTCTTCGTCCCGGAGACCTACTGGGTCAGATATGCACATGCCCCACAACGACCGAGTCTCATTCATCGGCTAAGCGGGCTCACGAGAAGCAGTCTCAGCATTCTGTCGCACAAACACGGGAAAGGCGACCCAAATGACGGCAAAGCCGGAACATCAGACGCCAGGCCTAGAAGTCGAGGCGGTGACGAAAATGTTCTCGAAGGTGTCGCGCTGGCATCTGTGGAAGGGTCCCATAGACAACCCCACGACCACGCCGGTCGTCAACAGAGCGGGCCGCAAGAAATAGAGAAAGAAAAGCCAAAGCAAGCGACGCTGGCCGATCTCCCTGGCCACCAATCCCAGCTGCCAAACATCAAATATACCCGCCATGGTCCCAGAGCTTCGTTCAGATCCCAGCTCTCTGTTTACAACGGGCGGCTACGAGAAGATAGCTTCTGGAAGAGTCTTGCTCGACCGATGGTCCTGTTCTCGTATCCCGCCATTCTATGGTCGACGGTCGTCTATTCGTTGAGTGTTGTGTGGTTGATTGTGCTTTCCGAGACAGTCGCGCACATCTACCAGGTACCAATGGCCTCGATTCAAAATTGAAGAAAGATTCTAAAATTAGAGTAGACGAATCCGTACAACTTTAATCGACTGCAAACAGGCATGGTGTATATATCGCCGTTTGTTGGAGGAATCCTGGGCTCTGCAGTTGCAGGCAGGTTATCCGATGTCATTGTGAGATATATGGCGAGGAAGAACAATGGGATTTACGAGCCGTACGTATCGTGGCCTTTCCTAAGACGCTCTATACTCACGTCTCTAATTTTGTGTCCACGGAAAAGAGAATTTCGGCTGGTTATGGGGTTAGGCGTCGCTATCGCTACGTCTGCTGGTCTGATGGGGTAAGTTCATCGAGCAGCAGAGATCCGCATATTCGGACTAACGCTAGTTCCGATTAAAGTTTCGGGTGGTCCGCCTACGAAGGCGATACATGGATTGTCCCGACAGTTTTCTTCGGCATCATAAGCTTTGGGTGCTCTTTAGGAAGCACAACAGCAATAACATTTGCGGTCGACTCCTATCGACAGTACGCTGCAGAAGCCTTGGTTACTTTAAACTTCTCCAAGAGTTAGTCAAGTCCTGCTCGAGATTGGTAACAGGCTGCTGACGATGTGTAGATATTCTCGGGCTTGCATTCTCCCTCTTCTGGAACGACTGGCTTGAAGCGTCAAACCCGCGGACATGCTTTTTAGCTCTCGGAGGAATCCAGCTGTTCTGCTTGATGTGGACAGTACCCATGTACATCCTCGGGAAGAAGGCGAGGGCGTGGACTGCCAGAAAGAACTTGATTGGAAATCTAATGAACTGAGTCTGGACCTGTACGATCTAGGCTGATTGAGCTTGGTCACTTGCATCGGATGATCTCGGGTTGGGGTTTGTCTGGGTCTACCTAAATGAGGAGTTATCACTGCGGAATGAACTATTGTTTTCTGTGCAACTTTCGCGGAGTGAAAGGGCGTACCCAACCCAAAGCTAATTACATCCGCCGCTGTTAGTAGATTTGCTGTCGTTTGATATCGTATTAGCGTGTCACCAGGTTTCCTACACGGCAGCCACAAAGTGCCCCGGCTAGTAAAGAAACAGCAAAGCAAGATGGCTACTACGATCGTCCTAGAGCCTCCATATAGTGTCCTATATATTGTATATGTTGAGGTTACTAATCTTCCGAGCCTGTGCTGACTTAGAATTTCAAATTCCCCATCTGGGATCAAAAAATTATATCTATCGGCCGCCTGCTGGTTCCAGTTAGTTGGAACCCATGAAATTCTTTAGCTTTGGTCAGCGCAAACATTCCTATTCAAGTAAGCGAACAGCCGATATGGCTTGGCACGTTTAAATTCAGGTTCTTGACATACGTAATGTCGGGCTGTCAGAATTGGTTTGCAACTACTTATTTAAGCCATTCTCGGATCCTGTTCCGAGCGATACCATCTCCCCGCTCTGGAATCGAAACTACACCTTATCGCCATCAACTTTGCGTCGCAGAAAGTAGACGATCAGAAATCAAGATGCAGCTCAACGAGGGTGGAATGTATCGGCTTATCAACGTGGAAGGTGGGACGGTGCTTGATCTCTCAAAGACGGACGATATCTCCGTCGTTGGATGGGAGAACAATGAAGGCGAGAATCAGAAGGTTGACCGTCCACTACGTTTCTTGATATATGAAGTCCACGCTGCTTTTGAATGTATGCTCATAGCTCTATATAATAGTGGATTCTCGGAAAGAATAGCAACGAGCAGTGGACGCTTAGGAATGCGGAACGACCGATATATCTCGGGGTCACCGCCTTCGGAGGCGTCAGCACGTTTCAGGATGGCACTCGCCTGGCTGGAAGTATAGAGCCGTTCGGCTGGGACATATGGCCCGATGATGACAACCCGATCTACTTCCGGTAAGAACCTCACCGCGATTGCGTTATTTTGCTGCAAAACAAATGTTCTAATATATCTTGTTGATAATCACTAGAATCTCTAACCCTAGCGGCCAGAAACCGGATCTCAACGTGGATCTAGCAAACGGAAAACACAAGAACGGAACACCAATTTTGCTCTGGACAAAGAAGCCGTCGACGGATAAGAAGAAGAATCAAATGTGGATCTTTCAATCAGGTTAGACTTTCTTTAAGTTTGGGGATTGTAAGAATTCATTTACGCTGACATAAAGATCAGTTTTCTGAGGTATTTGAGGAGAAATATGTGTCACGGAGCCTCAAGTCAAATATCCTTTTATAGGCTCTCCCGATTTCAGCTATATACGTGTGCGCTTCTGCTTTGTAAGCACTGGCATCAATATAATATATCTACTTTGAAACCAGGATATCTATATATTCTGCGATAAGAAACAACACGCTGCCCTCCCCGAAATACTTCAAGTCCGTAATCAATTTATTAAAATCAAACCTAAGACGACTTCCTGTTTCCGGCTTCTGATATTGAGGCCCCTTTACGCTGGTATATATCTAGAGAGTCCCAACCTATATATATACAAACGAACCGGTTCTATATACCCACGGATCCGTTTCCGAGTCTTTATATATATCCCACGGTTTATTATATATTTAAATATATAAAAATCAAACAAAAAGATATATAAAAAGATATAAAAAGATATAAAAAGATAGAAAAGTGTATAAAAGTGTATAAAAATAGCTAAAAATAGCTAAAAATAGCTAAAAATATATAAAAATATATAAAAATATATAAATATTAAGATGGAGCCTACCCATTATGTGTTGTTAAGAATCAATATTAATATTATGGGATAACAGTACAACACCCAAATATCCTATACCAGAGCCCAGTTTACTTCCGGAACTACGCTGATTCCACTTTTTTTTTAGTTTTTTTTTAATTTTTGAATATTAATCTTATTATTTCGAAAAAATATAATAAATTATTTTGTATATAATAGGTTAGGTTAGGGTTAGGTTAGGTTAGGGTTAGGTTAGTTAGGTTAGTTAGGTTAGGTTAGGTTAGGTTAGGTTAGGTTAGGTTAGGGTTAGGGTTAGGGTT